>BSWB01000005.1:13941446-16441446 GCA_033239125.1 Fagopyrum homotropicum | reverse complement strand
GGACACTTGAGGACAGTGTTGCAGATTCTACAGGATAGTCAGCTATATGCTAAACTATCCAAGTGTGAGTTCTGGATGTCAGAGGTGGCGTTCCTAGGCCATGTAGTGACTGTTGAGGGGATTAAGGTCGACCCAGCGAAGATTGAGTCAGTGTCCTCTTGGCAACCTCCGAAGAATGTTAAGGAGGTTCGCAACTTCCTTGGATTAGCAGGTTATTACCGTCGGTTTGTGGAAGGGTTTTCCCTGATCGCCCGACCACTTACTTCTCTCCTAAGGAAGACTACTCGGTTCGTCTGGTCTGAGCCGTGTCAGCAGAGTTTTGAGGAGCTGAAGAGGAGATTGACGTCTGCTCCGATCTTAGCACAGCCTGAGGGTACAGAGGACTTTGTGGTGTACAGTGACGCATCCAAGCTGGGCTTGGGGTGTGTTTTGATGCAGAGGGGTAAGGTCATAGCGTATGCGTCTCGATAGTTGAAGACGTATGAGGAGAACTACCCCACTCACGACCTAGAGTTAGCTGCTGTAGTACATGCTCTTAAGATCTGGCGTCATTATCTCTATGGAGCGACCTGTCAGATCTTCACAGACCATAAGAGTCTGAAGTACATATTCACTCAGCGGGAGTTGAATAACCGCCAGAGGCGGTGGCTAGAGTTGATCAAGGATTTTGACCTTGAGATTCTTTACCACCCCGGAAAGGCGAATGTAGTTGCTGACGCTTTGAGTCGGAAGACGCCTCAGGAGAAGGCGATAGCTCGGTTGACAGTACAGCCACAGTTACAGAGAGACTTAGCTTGGTTGGAGGTAGAGATCCAGTTCCCCGATACAGCTCATCAGTTAGCCACCTTAGAGTTACTTCCTGACCTGTTGGGTGAGATCCGACAGAAGCAGGAGACCTGTCCGATGTTGACCCTGATCCGAGACCGGATGTCACGAGATGAGGCACCTCAGTTCACTATTGGTGCCGATGGAGTGATGAGACAACAAGACCGTGTCTGTGTGCCATCAGACAGTGAGCTGAGACAGAGGATACTAGGTGAGGCTCATGCTACCCCTTACTCCGTACATCTAGGAGCGGGTAAGATGTATAAGGACGTGAGACGTTCCTTCTGGTGGGGTGGTTTGAAGCCCGATGTGGCCTGATATGTAGCCCAGTGTGCGACTTGTCAGCAGGTCAAGATTGAGCATCGTAGATCCGGAGGAGAGCTACACCCACTTCCAGTACCATATTGGAAGTGGGAAGACATTTCTATGGATTTCGTTACCGGATTGAGGCTCAGCAGAGGTTTTGATGCCATTTGGGTAGTGGTAGACCGTCTGACGAAGACCGCACGTTTCATTCCGGTTAAGGAAACGTGGCCGGTAAGTCGTCTAGCAGAGGAGTTCACCAGACACATTGTGAGACTCCATGGAGTACCGAGGACTATCGTCTCCGACAGGGATGGACGTTTTACCTCGAGGTTTTGGCAGCAGGTACATACTGCTCTGGGGACGAGTCTTCACTTTACCACTGCCTATCACCCACAGACAGACGGTCAATCCGAGAGGACCATTCAGACTTTAGAGGACATGTTGCGGGCATGTGTGCTAGATTGGGGACAAGTATGGCCAGATCACCTCCCACTAGTAGAGTTTTCATATAATAACAGCTGGCATGCGTCTATTGGGATGGCACCTTATGAGGCTTTGTACGGGCGAAGATGTCGTACACCGCTATGTTGGGATGAGCCTAGCAAAGCTGATGGAGTAGTACCAGATCAGATAGAGGACGACATCGCCCGGATTGCCTTAGTCCGGGAAAGGATGTTAGCAGCTCAGAGTCGTCAGAAGTCCTACGCCGACAAAAGGCGTCGACCTTTGGAGTTTAGAGTAGGTGCATAGGTGTGGTTGAGAGTGTCACCTACGAGAGGAGTTAGACGTTTTGGCATTAAGGGGAAGCTGAGTCCCCGGTATGTCGGCCCTTTTGAGATCGTAGAGAGAGTCGGAGAGGTTGCCTACCGACTAGCACTGCCACCGAGATTAGAGGGAGTACACCCACTTTTTCATGTATCTCAGCTGCGAGAGTACATACCGGACCCGAGACACGTCATCAGCCATGAGGATCTGATAGTGGAGCCTGACCATACATTTGTAGAGTACCCAGTAGCTGTCTTGGAGCGCAGTGCCAGACGTCTGCGATCCAAGGAGATACCTATGTTGAGGATCCAGTGGTCTAGGAGAGGAGCTGATGAGGCCACTTGGGAGACTGAGGAGAGTATTAGACGTAATTATCCCGAGTTATTTGCGGGGTTAGAGATTACTTCTGTTTGACGAGTTAGTACTCGGATGTGGTGTTGTTTGACCTTTTCGGTTTTCATATTGATTTGTGTGATTCCGTTTCTTTTTGATGATACTTGTTTGTTTGATGCCTGAGTAGCTGCTTGGTAGAAAACGAAAACTTCTTTTAAGGGGAACAATCTAAGTTTCGGGACGAAACTTCTTTTAAGGGGGCACTGATGTAATAACCGAAAATTTTAAGTTCCGGTAATGGAAATTAACCAAAGTCCGATGAGACAATCGTAAATAAATAAATAAGAAAAATAATACGAGTTTAGTTCTATCATTTTATATGACCTAGTTTCACATAAAATGATGAATTAAAAGACCGAAAATAATTTACGTTTTTAAAATAAAAATAATTATAATTTATAAATACGGAATTTAATTCCGCATTATATAAATTCCCGCACACAATTTACAAGTTACGAGTTCCGCAATTATTTCATGAGCTAACCGCTCAACAATTCCAGATTGGGCCAAACAGTCGGCCCATTACCCTAAGCCCAATAACTTAACCTAACCTAATCACACTATTAACCCTAATTACATTCTAATCTATTGTGCCGCTTAGCTATCCCTCTCGCAAACCTTCTGCACAACACACATCACGCCGGACTCCTGCAATCGCCGCCGCCACCGAACCGCTACCGCCTTCGATCGGAGACACCACCGCCGGGTCCTGCGCCACCTTCCGTCGGCTCCGGTAAGTCTACCGCCTCCTTCTCCTCTTTCCGTTCTTCTCCGCACTCCCTTGCTGTCCCGACTCTTATATACCGTCGACCGCTGCAGTACCGAGGACGCCGCCGTTTTCCCCTCGTCGTGGACCGCCGTGCGACCGCCCGAGCCAGCGCCTTCCGTCGACTCCGGTAAGCGATACTCTCCTCCCTCGTTGTTACTTCCTCTTCCGCCTCCGTTGATGGGAACTCACACAGCTTGCCGACTTACGCAGGAGTAGCAAATCGACACCAGCGAGGGGGCCGCCGGAATGCCAGTGAGCCGCCTCGCAGCACCGGAATCCGGTAAGTGGTTGCTCCTCCTTCTCCTCGCCTTTGGTCTCGATCGAGAATGCTAACCGCCGCCCCCTTCGGTCTGTAGCACTGCCGCTCCCGACGACCAGGGCATCGCTACCACTGTGAGCCGCCGCCTTCTACTGTTCCGTACCCTGTGCCGACGCAGCACCTCGTTGCACCCTCCTAGACCAGCGTCGGTGATTAGGTGAGTCCTTGTATTGATGAGTTGCTAGTATATTGTGAAGTATATACATATACACATGGGAATGGTTTGCCTGATTGTAATGAGTTCAGCGACGTGCATCATCCGGTAGTGTCCACTGAGTATTGGACTGGTATGAGTTATAAGTACACTGCGAGATGTATATATATATATATACATATGGAAATTGTATGAATATAGTACCATATATACATGTATGATAAGAAGAAGAAACGGGAAGTTATAAAAAAAAATATGTATCAGTTAGTATAGTGTATATAGGAGTTGTGTATGCCGGGTATATATAAATATACGTAAATATATATTATATAAAAATAAAAGTATACCTAAGCGAAGTAAAGTTATACATATGGATCGATATATATGTAATCTACTCATACGAACGGGAGTTGCGGAATCGTCATGTATATAGCTATATATATATACAAATATAGATATATATATATATATATATATATATATATATATATATATATATATATATATATATATATATATGTATATATATATATATATAAATACCGATTGGTTACGGTTTTAATATGAACTAGAAGTAAAGGTTATAGTATGTACCTAGGTATACATACGTTTGGAAGAGAAAGTAATAATAGAGAAGTAAGGAGGCATTTTGGTTCTTGGAAGAGTTTAGAGTGTAACTTATAACTGGGGTAACTATCAAAGGGAATTGATAGTTTTCTAAATTAAACTTCGAGAAATTTCGATAGCAAGGGTAAAATGGTCTTTTACCATAAGAGAGCTTTTTCCGTAATTCCTTCACATGAGGTTGGACGTTGAGATGTGACTTTGATACACATGCCTTCACTGACAGGCGTTTGAGTTACCACGAGTACGGACTATTTGAGGAGTGTTAGAGTGCTTTGACTCAGGTAAGTCCTTTGGGCTTACTTAGCTGACTTCTAAATATGAGTATAAATGATGATGGTGGTGTGTGATTGACATGTTAGAGAGATAGGTTGTGATATATAATTACCGACCTATATTTTGGCCTAAGAGTAACGGGCGGTGGCATTTTGCTCAGTAGCTCACGGGGCACTGGGGGTTTCTTTCGGGACTAGTCCATACATGGTTTGTAGTGATGCTACCAATGGAAGTCAGCTATACCTACACCAGTTGGATAAGAAACGGAGGCGAGAACTAATAAAAATTCTCGTGCCACAACTTAAATTGAATAATGTGAATCACTTAAATAATAGATAATAATTGGTTGAGTGCCAGCATGATGTTTGTTTATTTTTGTTTCTGCTTGTGTTTGTGTTGTTATCATTTTGCTTATATTTGGATAGCTAGCTAACTGTTGATATGTTGTTTAGACTTGACACAGGTTAGAGCAGATGCCGAGTGATCCAGATGGTAGTGGTCAGTCGGGGTGTCGTACTTTAGGACGTTTTACAGTTTCTACATTTGTGGGTTTTACAGTTGAACCTTGTTTCCTTTCGTACTCTGTTATATTACGTTTTCCGGCTGTAGTTGATCTGGTCACATTCATGCATTATTAAAAATTATTTTATGATTTCTGGTTTTTCCTTATCTGTGCCTTGTTGTAAGATCTTGTTAAGTTGTTGTCAAACTAAGGTCGGGACCCACTGTGTGGTCCTAACCAATAACTCCCTAAGTTGTAAAATTTGGGGTGTTACACAAGGGACTTGGTCGTATGAGGCTGAGAGATGAATTAGAAGAATCATGCAAGAGACGACAAGAGATCGGATTAGAGATAACAGTAAGGGAACAAGAATCATAAAACGGGAGTACAACCGAGATGTGTGGAGTAAAGGACGTTACCATCGAGGCGGACACCGCCATATACAAGCATGGGCATGAGAGTACAAAGAAGATTGGGTGGTGATCAGTTGTGAGGATTAAAGGGTGCAAAGACAGACAATGAGTTTAAAGACGAGAAAGAAATGTTATAACCATGGAAGCATGTGGAGTCCTTCAAGGATACAAGAATTTTGAAAGAACATCGACGTAAGTATTAAGGAAACGAGAAGTCAAAAGCTGAGACAACGGAATTCTATAAGGTATCATGACCAAAATAACATCAAGTAAAGGGAAGAGTGTGGGAAAGTGATTTTGGTGGACTAAGTAGTCCCCAATAACTTCTCATTCACATAAAGATCTGAGTTACCAACAATTACAGTCATATAGAGAACCGCAAACCGATGATGAACAAGTAAGAAGAATTGTGAAGACACGCCTACAAGTTATCGTGGAAGCCTTGATAAACTCCTTGACGACAGATAAATGTTAGGACTAGACTCAAAAGAGTATAGTGACCCCATAAGAGAACAAGAGAAGTGTAGATTTGGAAGAACCTGAAGGACTGGAGAAAATAGATTTCACCAAGTGTATCAAACTCCAAAAGAGATAGAAGAACCATAAGTCCGTGATGTTATAGAAGGTCAACTACAGACTAGTTGGTAATAACTGAGACATAACACGTGCGGGTCAACTAGTAGTAACGGGCTAACAGTTAAGGAAGATAACCATAGACTTATAAAAGAATTTTATAGACATGTGGAGGACCCCTTCAAGAGATCAACAAAGACAAACGTGAAGCTAAATCGGTAGACGTGCTAGTACCCTTAATAGTAACCTGGAGTATGTTCGAGTCAATAACTCTAATTAAGAACTTAAGAAGAAAGACTATACAGCCAAGAATGACCCCCTTATGTCATTTGAGACCAAAGGAATTATATAAGTGATTTACTACCTACGGGCTAGGAAAAAGGTACATATCACAACTAGTACAGATGGAAAAAAAAAAAAGAGAACTAGAGGAGTAAGAAGTATAAACTTTTGATAAGGTTCTATGTCAGATAGGACAGAGTGTGCATAGCATTTCATACAAGGAAAATGATGATTCTGCTACGATAATTGCGGAAGAAACCTTTGTGACTAAGAGATGCACGGAATGAAGACCTGTAATTGAGAGTAAGAGCGAAGATAGAACCCTACAAGGGTAGAGGAGTTTTAACCTCGTTAGAGAGATAAGAAGTGGTGAGGAATCACAACGCCAGTATCAAAAAGAGTAGGAGGCCGGTAGCAGAATCAATAGAGTCCAACGGAGCAATATTATAAACAACACTAAGGAAGGAACATGAGAGAATGACCGAGGGGACTCGAGAATTAGAGTTGGCCTAAGGAAATGGAAGTGGGAAGGATATAACAAACTAACGAAGGGAAAGGATTAACCGAGTAGTTGAGGCTTACCAAATTTTATGCCAGTAGAAGTATAAGAAGAGTGAGTAAGAGATATTGAGGTAAGTCAACTGTAGGCTAATCAATGTCAACGGAGGACGTGCAAGTGTTGCTGGTATTGGTGAGTTATGTGCCGTTAAGAAGAGATATTCGTGACTGTGGATTTATGAATTAGCCTTACCGATGCCTTGGAGGATTTCCTTAAGTAGGTAATGACAACTTTCTTTGATTAATTAAAGGCATGAAGAGAATTGTGTTAGAGATTTCTTATTGGCTGGTTAAGATCAACTCCGGATGAGTCAGAGAGTTTGGATCCATGTTAGAAGAATTCCAAAAGTAAACGGAAGAGGTCGTCTTCCAACCGTCATCTTAGTTCCTTAAGGCAAATAAGGAAGGTATTGGGTACTTCATCCGGATAGGACGTATGGTGTAATCGAGAGGAAGAGTTTTGGGGTCAATCATTTTGGACTCACGGAAAATGTCCTTATGATTAACGGGTGACAACATAATTATCAAAGTAACACAGCGGAAGTGTGATGGGTCCTAACCCACATAACAAGAAATTCGAGAGTACAGAAAACGACGTTTCGAGTGTAAGACGGTGATAATTGGTAAAATGCATTTCGTTTGGAAGGAACGTGAAATAGGCTACGTGGAGTGACAGGAAATTTTGTAGAGGAACTGTATAACCATCAAGATAGACGAGAAAGTATGTGCCCATAGAAGTATAAAAAGAGAGTGGTACCCCATTATAGATACAAGTGAAGCATGCCGACCTCGTCACATGTCGGCAGACAAGTAAATTTGGAACTTAATACCTAGCAGGGTACTTTAGAATGAGTTTCTTGATGGAATGAAAAAGGAAGTAACGATGTAATAAAGGTATTGTGTAGGGCTTGCACTAACAAGCTCAAGGGAGTAACTATGAAGTTGAATTGAAAGACAGATAAGAAAAGGAAGCTACGGGAGTGTACTTACAGACCAGTACTCGTATATATAGGAAACATAATCTCAAGAGTAGAGTAAAAGAAAAATTTTATATCAGAACAGATCCGAGTTGCGTTGCATGTCAGAGAAATGTTATCGGTCTGCTAGACGTGAGGGATATAAGAGTGGAATGTTGATGGTGTGTTAGCATGTATCGAGCAATTATGATCAAACGATGGTGAGGTAAGATTACTCTGTGCCTAGTGTTGTCATCGCGAATACATTCTATATCCCCTAAGATCTTGATACTGCGTAAGAAGCTTGAGTGGAACTAGAGATCTATAAAATAATATGATGACGTCGATAGAATATAAAGATTGACCACCGGGTTTTGGTTGTTAAGCTATATCCAGTTTAAGACTAAAAATGAGCAGATGACGGTTCTTTAATGGAAGAACCATATGACTGAGTCATATTAGGAGACAAGACCAAGTGAGTGGTAATACAACTAGCCTTAAGCACTGAGTGAGGTGTCGGAAGATGTATAAGGGGATATCCTAGATCGGATACTCGGTTTGTGAAGACCAGAAAGAAAGGAATGGGAATAAATAACCTCAGGAAGGTCATCAAAAGATCTAGAGGTGAGTTATGTAAGGCAACCTTGTGAGACATTGCAAGTGGAATTGAAAGTGATTGATGGACTAGTTTTCCTCACCCTATTGAGGAGAGAAACCCCATTGGTCCACCGATTTAGTTAGAGGAAATACCTACTAGACACGAGTTAGATCCTCAGAATAGAGGATCGGACAGTTGGGCCGAATGATACCGGTTAGATATCCGATAACCACTCTAGAACGTGGTAGCAAGAACTTGTGATGTATGTACATGAAAAGATTTTCGGAATCAGTGGTTTTATGAAAAGCCGACGAGGCTACTTGAGATATTGGGGATATTAGGAGATGTAACCTTTCATAAATCGATATAGAGATAGTTGTAACCTTGAAAACGACTAGTTAGGGCTGGACCTTGTATTTTTGTGATATTGATTGACTACATGTTTTTTTTTTCATGTTTGAGTGCTTATTTAGTGGTGTGTGTTTCTTATGTAAACTATGAGGGGCACTTAGAGGTGGAAATGACGAGACGTTTGATTTAGTGATTAGATACAATGGACTTGTATCTTTGTTGTGCCTTGAAGGCCAACCTTTTGATTGGCGTAATTTAAGTTTCGGGACGAAACTTATTTTTAGGGGGAAATGATGTAATAACCGGAATATTTTATCCCGATTATTTCGGAATTTAACCGGACTTCGACCGGCTCGGACTTTTTCTTCGTGGCCTTAACGTTTTATGGGACTTTGATTTCATGACTTCCTTTACATTCTGTTATTTTATATGGGTAATTTCACCACATGAGAACCATACCATACGGGCCCGTCAGGACATACCAACTGGGCTCGTCAGAAACATGCCATCCGGGCCCATTAGGGTTAGAGGCGTGCTTGCACTTGCAGCCTCTCTACCTCCCTCCTTGCTGCCTTACGTGGAACCAGATTTACGCCAGCCTCTCTACCTCACTTGCAGCCTCTCTTCTCCCTTCATCTTACCCTAACCGCCTCTAACTCCTACACCCCATCCTCTACACGCCAGATTGACGCCGGCAGCTACGACCTTCCTCTTCCGTTTTCACTGCGGACTGGGCACCGGACCTTCCTCCTTCGCCTACGCAGTAGACCAGCCGCCGGCCTTCTCAGTCTCATCTCCTCGCTGCCTCGCACCTCCGGCGACGATATTGCTTCTCCCCTTACAGAAATCAAGCCCTCCCGCCTCAATCTTCTTCTGCAACCTTCGAAGACGCCGGCGTCTAACCTTCTCCAGTGGCTGTCGAAGAAGCTTGCGTCGGATCTCCGGTTGCAGCCCTCAAAGACACCAGCCTCGGACCTCTCTCTCTGCAGCCGACGACCTCTTCTATTCCGTCGACCTTTGCAGCAACCGCCTAGGGAACGCGACGAGTTTCCTCTCCCTCTTCGAACTTCCAGCCAGACGCATCAGTGACCACACTGTAGGTGACTCATTGAGGTGGGCTAGATCGATCTGTTGCTCCCTTCTCCCACCGTCATCCTTCCCAAGTACGTACCTAAACAACCGAGATTGGCTTGTCCTAGGTACAATCGAACACTACAAGTCGGGTAAGGTTGATACCCTTCTCTTCCTTGCATTTTCGTCCAAGTAATTCATGCCTAACGAGTGTTTTTTATATCTCCTAAATCTACCCAGAACAGCCATAGGGGAGCAACAAAGATGCGTGCTGTTTTTCGAGTTTTCAAGAAGTGACAAGAAGGCATTTTCGAGTTCAGATTTGGGTATGTTAGACACCTCCTATATTGCTGATTTTTGGATATGTTGTTGTCGGTATTGCAGTGTAGAACATACTGAAATTTGAGCCTATTCTGAGTTATTGTTTAGGAGATATGAGTTTATCAAGTTGGCTTCTCATGCAGTTTTCTAAGTGTGCTGAGTTTGAGGAAATTTGCTTGAGATGCAGTTTTGTAGAATAAATTTGGAGGGGTTATTGACTTCTGTTAGACTTGAATTTCGGACAAGTTATAGTTGATATAGTATAGTAGACCATACTAAAATTTCAGAGGAATCCATGTTATTGTTTGAGAGATATGAGGTTTCAAAGTTCAGTTTTATAAATGTGCTGAGTTGAGAAAAACAGCATGGGATGCTGTTTTCTGAGATAGTTTAGAATAGGCTTTTGACCTCTGTTAGGCTTGAATTTTTGATATGATATAGTTTACATCTTGTTGTAGATCATATTAAAATTTGGGAAGAATCGGAGTTACGGTTTGAGAGTTATTGTGTTTCAAAGTTGACGTTTTTATATGTGCTGAGTGTTGGGGAAAACAGCAAGTGATGCTGTTTTGTGAGATGATTTTGAATAAGTTCTCGATATCCGTTGGGCTTGAATTTTGGATATATTATAGATAAGATCTTATAGTAGAACATATCAAAATTTAGGATAAATCCAGTGAGTGGTTTAGGAGTTATGATTTTTCAAAGTGTACTCAGATTTTTGCTAAGTATAGGAAACTTCAAGTGTTGTAACCAACTTTGGAAATTTTTATAAAAATGATGGATGAACAGTTTTGAGAAATTCTTGCTCCTAAAGGAAGAGGGAACATCATAGATGATCTAGAGAATTGTTTCGGAATTTTTATAAGCTTTTACGAATTTTATATTTGAAACCGAAGTTGGACCTTTACGATCTTTCGGAAAATAGGAAATAAGAAAAGTGACATTTTGTAACCAAACTAAAATTTAGGACTTAGAATATGACTTTATAGTCTCAAATAGAAGTTTAGACTTGAGTTTTGGAAATTCTGGGAGTTTCGGGACCAAGGGTAAAATAGTCATTTTACCATAAATTAGTACTGTAATTGGTTATGTACTATACGATCTCTATCTTAGAAGTCTTAGACTTCTAATTAAGTGGGAGTGTGCTAATGCACTTATATCCTTTGACAGTCAACTGAGTTGCTACAGTTTACAGAGCGAGTTTGGTTTACAGAGAGTCGAGCTTTATACCAGGTAAGTCCTTTGGGCTTACTTAGCTGACTTCGAAATATGAGCATGAATGATGATAGTGGTGTGTTATTGAGATGTTAGAGTTATAGGTTGTGACAAATATTTACCGACCTATACTTGGCCTAAGAGTAACGGGCGGTGGCATTCTGCTCAGTTAGCTTGCGAGCGCTGGGGGTTTCTTTAGGGACTAGTCCATACTCGGTTTGTAGTGATGCTACCGGCGGAGGTCAGCTAGACCTACACCCAGTTGGATAAGGAACGGAGGCGAGAGCTGTTAATAGCTCTCGTGCCACAACTTAAATTGAATAATGTGAATCACTTAAATAATAGATAATAAACGGTTGAGTGCCAGCATGATGTTTGTTTATAATTTTTCTGCGTGTGTTTGTGCTATTGTTATTCTTCTTATATTTGGATTGTTAGCTAACGGTTTATCCGTGTTGTAGATCTGTAGAGATAGACAGTTGCAGAGAGATCCGGAAAGGATGCCAGCCGGGTCCACGTACTCATTAGATGGGGACGGGGGAGTCTTCCATACGTCATGCATGTTATGTATCTTTATATATGTTTGTAAGGCTGTCACATGTGTACTTTCATACCATTAAAAATATTATGTTTTGGAAATTGTTTTTAGTTACATTTGAGCCTTGTTGTAAGATCCTAGTAAAGTTGTTGTTAAACCAAGGTCGGGACCCATTGTGAGGTCCTAACTAGCAGCTCCCCGAGTTCCAAGAACTTGGGGTGTTACAGTTTGAGACCGGTTCGATAAAAATCAAACCTATTTAGGGTGAGATCCGAGATAATACTACCTTTTGCTTGTGATGTTTTTGGGTACTACAAATTTATAATCACGGGCGCAAATGCTACAATTATAACTAGTTGAGACGATATACCTCAACATAAACAATAGATGTAGATTCAAATGATAACTATAAATAAAAAAAGGTCCTTGATTTCAAATGACAAAGAACTACTTTTAGTAATAATTAAAACGATAAAATATCATGTGTCATAGCACTTCTTGATATATCAACGAAAGATGTGACATGAAATAAATATATGAATTAAAGACCCCAAATTTTAAGGATGTTATGAAGCAATGATGATGCAACAAAGGAAGCACCACGTTTCATAAGAGGGCCGTACAACACACAATTATTTCGCTGGGGGAATAAAAATCAGGTTTGTGGAGCCGCATTGTACACACTTTGGGGTTTTCTTACATACCATACAATATATATGGCATCTAGCACAGCCCATCACCACAAATATATCTTCTATATCCTCCACTCCAATGGATTCTTCAACCCTCGGGTTCTCGTTGGATTTGGGTTGACTACCACCTTGTTGCGGTGGTGAAGCATCCTTTTCACTCTTAACATTGTTGTTGGGGTTCATTGCGAAGGTTGTGAGTAAGAGCGTTTTTTCCTTGATCATTGTGATGAAGTAGTTGATGAAGTTGATTTATAGTCCAAGATCATGTTCAATCTTGAGTTTGTGCTATTTTTTGTCGCCTCATAATGTCCACCAACTATAGTGGCTTCGATTTACGAAATAATATTGTAACTCTATAGTCCATGACAAAAAACAAGACTATTAGTGACAATATATTTAATTGAAACATATAACAAGGAAATCTCATAATGACTTTAGTATTAAATATAATAAAAGGAAATTTATAAAGATAATAATAGGGTAAATTATGTTTATAACCTACACATACAAAGAACATTAGTGGCAAGCAATTTAATACTTATCAGGATCAAAAACATGTTGTTTCCATGATAATTACACCTACGTTTAAAAATACTAAAACAATATTAGTAGAGATAACGTTTAGCAATTTAATGCCATAAGGGTGTTTTGTAAGTATTTTTAGTTATTACTGTCTTAAACGTTATTTTTTTTAAGATACTCTCACAGAGCGTTTGTATTTAAACTAGACTTTACCATTGCCTCTTCCTTAAAGGATATTCCTGCCTCAACCTCTACCGCTACATCTTTGCACACAACACACTCCAAACCTTTGTATAAATTGAGAAATACCACAAAATAATTCTTAGATTGTAGAAAAAGAGATGATTCGAAATAATAAATTTGTTACTCTTTTACCTTATAACAACGTTTTTAGAGTAATTAAGTTAAAATTATTGTACTCTATTAATAATGGAAATTAAAAGTTTAATTTGAAAAGTTTCTATTTTTAATTATTTTTTTCAATGCATAGGAAAATAAAAAAAAAATTACACAATAAATAATTTTTTATCTAATGATTTCTTCGTTTTTTTCTTCCTCTTTTTTGTCAACGAATTCTTTTTTTTTTTGAAAAATCTATATATGTGCTTATATCATCCTAACAAATTTGGTGATTTTCACATGCTAAATTATCTTGTTGGTTAAGCGAGTCAAAGGATAACATAGGTTGGATGACCAACAGAAAAGATTGGTCAAAGGATAACAAGATAGTGTCATTTTGTTTTACGAACAACGTCACAATAAAGCTTTTTATAGTTTATATGAAGCTTCATTTTTAATAATGACCAATAGTTAACAATACAAAACAAAATGTAAAAATATAACCTTATGATAAACCATAATTGGATCGCTTTTTAGCAATTGAGAATTTTAAATTTATTAAAAAAACAGAACCTTAAAAAATCTGAAGTATAGTTATACTTATTTCTTTCACTATATTACATTTTATTTGTACATATGATTTTTGTAGTCGTAAAATATTTGTATCAAGTTTATAAAGATAAATTCATGGTTACAAATCACTTATTGGGAAACTAGCAAATGCAACTTAGATGGTATGATATTTAAATAATTAATTTCTTGGCAGCTGCCGAGGGGATCTAGATCAATACTTTCTAGTCACAACTTAGTTGAATGTATATGTATACTTGATACCCTTCTCGAATGATAGCAATACTAGTGTGTCATTAACATAAGAGTCAAAAAGTGGTGTGGGATTCCATACATGAAAGCCTCTATAAATTACTAACATGTTTTGTAGAAAACAACTAATGGTGAAAAGATGAATGGATAATGACAACTTATCTATGAAATGTTTATCCAATAAAGGTAAATTTACTCAAATGAAATAATCTGAAAATAAAATTAGGGCTTAAAGATGTTAAAAGAAAATATGTTGAGTCGGTTTGAGACCGGTTCGATAAAAATCAAACCTATTTAGGGTGAGATCCGAGATAATACTACCTTTTGCTTGTGATGTTTTTGGGTACTACAAATTTATAATCACGGGCACAAACGCTACAATTATTGTAACACCCCAAATCCGCGGGACTCGGGATGCTACGGGTTGGGACCTCACAATGGGTCCCGACCCTTAGCCTGACAACAATTTCACCGGATCTTTCAACATGGCACAAATAAAGGCAAAACCAAAATTCCTTTTAATGCAAATGATAAGAAACCCGAAGGAAAACAACAAAAGACTCCAGCCGATAAACAACACCAAAGATCAAAACGCCATACACACGGCATACCAACATAATAAACGAAGAATAAAACACAACCCGACTCCAACCAAAACCCACTCCTAAAATGTACGGAACCCCGGCTGCCCACTCTTCCGGATCTCTCGGCCGCTTTCCTAACCTGCAAGGCAATCTACAACAATCGGTATAAAACCGTTAGCTCACATTCCAAGCATTAGAATTAAAGGGAAAGGCACAAACACAAGTAAATCATCATAGTCACACGACATACTCAGAAACACACAAATCCGGTTTATTATCTTTATTATTATTAAGTCATATCCCGTTATAATTCAACTTCTTTTGTGACACGAGAATCCTCCAAAACTCGCCTCGGTCCCTTCTTCCGGCAATGGAACGGTTCGGATGCCTCCGACCGTCTAACCAACACGGGCCAGTCGCCGAGATCCCCCTAGCTCTCACGGGGAGCCAGACAGTGATGTCACCGCCCGTTATCATACACTTGGGGCAAATAATATAAAGGTCGGTAATCCTATTTCCGGTTTAGTTGTTATAAACAGTAAAATAATAAACACACACCACCCAACACACAATAATGCTAATACCAAGAATACGAGCTAAGTAAGTCCGAAGACTTACCTCGTCATCACACTCAACTCACAACACTCTCGCTTCCTTAGGGAGGAAGCCCATAACCTGCTCACAAGAATATAACTATATCAACAACAATCCACTCACATTAGAAGTCTTAGACTTCTATACAAATGATCTACACAAGACCATTTGACTCTCAATTCTAGGACCGCATCCTAGAATCCCTCATGCTCACATCACACTCAACAAAAGCTAGAAGTCCTAAGACTTCTAAACCCTCGGATCTCGCAAGATCATAACTCACAACACCACTAGGAAACTCTCGTTCTAGTCCACAACCTCAACAATCATACAACCTAAACCCCTAAATTCTCACAACTCAACCCACACTTAAAGCCATAATCAACCTCACAAGATTATATCAACTCCTTAAGCTTAGAATCAACATCAATTCATCAAACAATATCAAATCCTCGAAACTCACCTAAGGTTCAAAGCCACTACTTGGCATTCTCACTAGATTATGCTAGATCCAACCTAGCATGATACTAATACTAAACATAACAATATCGAGGAAGGAGGTACTCATATGACGTCAAAAGACGGATGACGAACTTGGACTCGTTAGGTCTTTATCGGGGCGCTTCCGGACCTAAAACCAAGGCTAAATAAATTTAGCTAAACGCCAAATTTGAAAGGAAGATTTAACGCATAAAATATTCTAATGAAAACTCGTTTTCAAAACCAAGGTTAAAACTCGTAAAAACATTTTCCGGGAACAAATACAATTATATAAACATAGGTCAAAATCCGCAATTAAATCTCCAAGCCATTAATATGGAACTCAAGAAACTTAGGCCATTTTTTCGAAAATAAACTTTAGGCCAAATCTCTAATTTATTTGCAAGGGCAAATCTGCACATTTCCAAAACATAGGGCCAAAACTATAATTATATAAAACAACAGGGCATATTTGATACATTCCAAAAATATGGATAGATTATGCAGAAACAAAATATGGGCCAGTTTTGTAATTAACCAAAATAAGAGGGAGGCCCGCTGGATAAGAATGAGGGTTTCATTTCACCATTTGAGGGAGCTATCACGCGAAAAGGAAGGCAAGGCTGGCAGTGGCACTGGCGGCCATTCCATCTCCGGCTACGACGAGGCGGCGAAGGCAGGGTGGGGCCACTCCGGCGCGATAGTGGGGATGCAGGTTGCAGTCCGGCGAGTACACAAGAGCAGAGGAGGGCTGCGCAGAGGCTCCGGCGGCGGTGCAGAGAGGGAAGGGAGGGAAGAAGGTGGCTCTAGAGGTGGTTTCAACAAGGCGGCCAGATGAGAGGTGGTGGTCGCCAGTGGCGAGGGCCCTTCGGTGGGATCGACGGCAGCAGGGCTCACTGGGGCAGGGTTGCGCAGGAGGAGAAAGGATCGGAGGCGGCAATACGCACCGGTGCGAGGCTCGACAGGGCTGGTGGTGTGGCTCCTTTTTTTTTATTCCGGTGGCAGGCTCGACAAGGGCTCCGGTTGCGAGATGGAGGCGAAGCAGTCACGAGGAGGTTGAGATTTGCAGGTTGTGGTGGTTGCTGTTGAGCTTACAGAAGGGAGATGAAGTTGGGTGAGGTGAGCGGGGAGAGAAAGGATGCAGGGGAGCCATTGGTTGCTTACTTGGGGAGAAGGGAGGGTAATGGAGAGGAGGGAGTCAGGCTAGGCTGCAACAGTCATAGGCGGTGCTGCACAGATCGAGAGGTCGGGGAAGTGAAGGGTCAAAGAGGAAGAAAAAGATAAAAAAGAAAGAAAGTAAAGGGAAAGTAGAAATAAAAATAAAAAATATAATTAATTAAACATGACATCGAAGATTAAATAAACTCGATCGAAACATTCGGATCGGGATTTTCAAATCTGAAAACTCTTCCGGCTTTTCCGAAAATTAAAAAGACGGATACACGTAAATGTATCAAAAATATAAAAATACTTGGAAAACATATTTTACGTCTTAAAATACTTTTAATAAAATATTCAATCTAATAAAATATCGATAAAAATAATAAAAACAAAACTCGAAATCGCGCCAAAATTTTGGAGCGTTACATTAGATCCTCCTAAAAACAAGTTTCGTCCCGAAACTTGCAATTCGTCAAACTTCTCGATTCGTAAGGCCGAGGTATGAAATCTCACACTAAGAAGGCTAAGACTTTCTAATCTACACGTAAACTACTTGAACTACCACTACAAGATATATCAAAACATATAGCACATTCCCGCACGGGGAAAAACTACATATAACTTCACACATGCACATAACTCAACCAAGAGAAGAAGTAGGTCTAACCCAACGATTCTATCGATGTTACTAGATCCGCGTAAAACCCAACCAAATATGCTACCATTTGTCTCCTAAGTAGCCTCATCGGCTCTACATGACGCCACTAACTCATTAAGACCGCAAAGCTTCTCGAGCCATAACTGTACTTCATAGATTGATACACATGAAACACCGGGTGAACCCCCTCTACTCTTGGCGGCAACGCCAACTTATAAGACACTTTTCCAACTCGTGCTAGGATCTCAAAATGGTCAAAATATCGGAACTCAGCTTCCTTCTCGGTTTCGATGCAACATCTCCATTATTTTCCCTTTTATTTCTCTATCAAAGAAGATCGAACTTCCAATTTTACACTGTTGGCTTTAGTTCTTGTCAAACCAAACATCAAGTTTCCATTTCATCAATTCTTGTTGCAAGCTCTAAGGAATGAAGAAAGTACTTAAATTGACATTGCTTCGATTAACATGACACGTATGCTATTACTTTTACATCGTTCCTCAATACCCAATCAAGACCATGTCTTGGAGAATCACTTGTACCCTTCAAACCTATCATACCTAAAGGAAGTTTCAAAACAGTTGCACCAGTGAATCTCCTTTTAACTCTCAAGAATTCTATTGTCAATCTTCGTCCTACTCACTACTTCATTGCCATCCGGAGTAGGTTAGCATAGGTGGTGTTGCTTTGGAAAAATCTCTCCACAAATCCGGTAGTGGCCAACACATCTAAGCAAACTTGTAACTTCTTCCCCATCCTTCGGGGTTTGCCATCCCGAGCCAACTGTCATACTACTTCTCTCTTCTTCGAGAGTAGACCAAAATATCTTATACGGGACATTAGTAAGCCCAATGACATCACGACAGGCTCATGGTGCCCATACCTTGTACGGAATGTCGTATTTGCAATATCCTGATCCCGAACTCTCAATTGGTGACAATCAGACCTTAAATAAATTTTAGAAGAGACTGTCAACCCTTGCAACCGGTCGCGTAGATCATCTATCTGTAGTGAGGGATACAAGTTATTCATTGTTACCTTGTTCGGCTAACGGTAATTTATGTACAAGTGGAGATAATCGTCTCTCTTTTCGCAAACTGGTGTTCTCACCATAACCACTTCAAATCAAGAGTTTAAGATATATTCTAATATGAACTTCAAATTAGGATTTCAAGATAGCATTCGGAGTTCTCCATAACATTTTACTAAATCTAATGAAATCTTATCACTAAGTTCTTGCAATTCCTCCTTCACTTGCTTCCACAACTCATGTCTCTGCACAAGTGTTATTCTATACGGTGCCTTGGACATCAGAGTTAAATCAAGCTCGACCTTAGTGAAAAATTCCACATTCTGACATATTGAAATACGTGATATCTAAGGTTTTATCTTTTCTCATCCCGTCACGTATCGAATAACTGAACAATCTTGTCCTAATACTTTATAGTTGATCATGGTACTAATGGTCTATCCCGATCTGTTGGGGCAACGTCCTTCAAATACGTGCATTGCTCCATCTTTAGCTACAATGTTTACCTTCCTCTTTCAAAGATCCTTCATCTCTTGAACTCGAGAGGCTTGATCGAGTCTTCTGACTATTGTAGCCTTATTTAATTATTCATTTAACTTAATTTCATCTTCCCTCTTTGATGACATGATTCTAAAAATCTTCTAAGGTTTCCCACTTATGTGCTACCATAAGGATCCAACCTACATGACTAAACCATGCTTCAAAACAATTGACCTTATCTTCTTTACTTCTATGACATCCCAACATGTGGGAACCGTTCTTCGTATAATATATAAAATTGCACCATTTCTTCGAGTAGGTGTAGAACCTAAATTATTTTCTTATGTAACGTCAATCCGACCGTAGAGACTCTAACCTCAATTATTCATGTACTTCTTGTACATATCACATCGACATCAAACTTCAAAACTTCTATCTTCTCCTACTCTTGTTGGTCACCTTATACATCCCTTGGTACACAACCGTACCGGTATGCCTTGTGAAGAACGCTAGGCTAATATGCCCCCTACCAACATCACTGAAGTGTCCAACTCATAACTCCACCCACACTAACTTCATAACTCTAAGCTTGTAACGTTTCCCTAATCTAGGTCCTCTCTTTCACGCCATAGCCATCATGTCTCTTCCGTGTGAGTCTAGAAACTTGACTTATCTCTTGCCCGCGGTAACATATCATCCATTTCATACCCTACATCCTCTATATACTCCCGTTTACGTACTACTTCCATGACACCTTACCTTCTTCTTGATTCAATGCTTCCTCTTTTACCGTGGTCAAACTTTAAAACCTCTAATTCGTGTCGTTCTCCCATATGCCAATTCCATGACCTACAAAGGTCGCATAAGGTCATCCAAATCCCTCTGTATGCCCATAATCATGTTTACTCATCCCCTCTTCACTCACCAATAGACAACCCGCACACGTGAGTTCTTGGTTGTCACCAATTAACTTATAACTGACCTTCTCCCATGTCAATGACTTACCATTCTTCTTACCCTCCATGTTACCATTCTCCTGAAAGCTACCCTCCTCGAGGTACTCTACCTTAAACTCTGTTAGTTCTTTCCCCGTTCCATGCTTTCTTCCTATTCCATAAGGTAACCATACTCTTCTAGGCCTCGCACGCCGTATAACTCACCTCCATAAGCTTAACCACTCTTCCTTGATGTCTTTCAAGTGCACCTTTCCAATTATTATCGCCTTAGCTAACATCCACCCGCGTTCCTATTGGTTGATATCTTAAGTCTTTCGATCAAAGCTTCTTGTTTCCTCTTTCATCTTCTCCAACCATCATATATATGCACTTCCTTCTTCTTGGCGTTTTTTTTTTGTCTTGTCGTTATAATGGAACCCGGTCAACTCCACTTGAATTCCCACCATGCCCGTCTTCACATAACTCTCGTAATGTCGACGCTTCACTTGTTGGTACCTCGTAAGCTTAACTTACGGTATCTTAAACCTTTCAAAATTTTCTTTTGATCACACTTCTCATTTCGACTCCCGTGCTTAGGAGTATCTAAGCAACTTCCCTTAATTGGATCGCCACTTTTGTAATTCTATCCACTTAATCAACGTCCTCCGTTTATCGGCACGACAATTGGAATGCCCCCTTAAGTTGCTACCTCTAGTTTGCTTCATTGTTGTTCAATCGTTGCTTCTTTGGACCCACTCCCACATCTTCATGCTATTTCCGTTACTTGTATAGTTTCCCTCTCGGTTTCGCTCAAGTTGACTCAAAGTTCGCTTTCATTTGTTCGTCCTTCCGTTACGTTGTCTCAAATCTTCCTCTTCGGCATTCTTTTAAAGGAATCCGAGAACGTCATGGTATTCGTTAACACGAACTGCTCAACTCGATATTTGAGTGTACTACTCCACATATGAACGTTATTTCAAGCCAACCACGTCGTCTTTAAAGGTGATGATACTATACTTATCATCTTTTCTATTAGGTCCCGTACTATCTACTACTATATATAATAAGAATTCACATAAACGACTATATAGGTCCTATGTCCATATCACTACTAATATAACCCATCCAGAAATCCATTACAACAATACAAGGTCCAAAAGCTAATAAGATCCTATCATACCACATATATAAGCATATATATATATATATATAAGGTCATGCCACTACTATACATAACAAGTCTAAAGCATATATTATAGTCCACATATATACTATACATATAATCACATTCATCATGCAACTACAATCCACATATACTACTATATAATATATACATATCAAAATCCCATAAACTAAGCTGCCGAGATCTGCGGAAGGAGTGGTGGTCCGTACATTCAACCCAGACTCATGCATGTGATTTTGAAAACGAAAACTCAGAACCCATGGGGTTCTGCTTATTCCTTATTCGGCCTTTAGAAGATTGCGAGTGCCATTGTTGTCAACCTAGGGCTCTGATACCACTTTTGTAACACCCCAAATCCGCGGGACTCGGGATGCTACGGGTTGGGACCTCACAATGGGTCCCGACCCTTAGCCTGACAACAATTTCACCGGATCTTTCAACATGGCACAAATAAAGGCAAAACCAAAATTCCTTTTAATGCAAATGATAAGAAACCCGAAGGAAAACAACAAAAGACTCCAGCCGATAAACAACACCAAAGATCAAAACGCCATACACACGGCATACCAACATAATAAACGAAGAATAAAACACAACCCGACTCCAACCAAAACCCACTCCTAAAATGTACGGAACCCCGGCTGCCCACTCTTCCGGATCTCTCGGCCGCTTTCCTAACCTGCAAGGCAATCTACAACAATCGGTATAAAACCGTTAGCTCACATTCCAAGCATTAGAATTAAAGGGAAAGGCACAAACACAAGTAAATCATCATAGTCACACGACATACTCAGAAACACACAAATCCGGTTTATTATCTTTATATTATTAAGTCATATCCCGTTGTAATTCAACTTCTTTTGTGACACGAGAATCCTCCAAAACTCGCCTTGGTCCCTTCTTCCGGCAATGGAACGGTTCGGATGCCTCCGACCGTCTAACCAGCACGGGCCAGTCGCCGAGATCCCCCTAGCTCTCACGGGGAGCCAGGCAGTGATGTCACCGCCCGTTATCATACACTTGGGCCAAATAATATAAAGGTCGGTAATCCTATTTCCGGTTTAGTTGTTATAAAAAGTAAAATAATAAACACACACCACCCAACACACAATAATGCTAATACCAAGAATACGAGCTAAGTAAGTCCGAAGACTTACCTCGTCATCACACTCAACTCACAACACTCTCGCTTCCTTAGGGAGGAAGCCCATAACCTGCTCACAGGAATATAACTATATCAACAACAATCCACTCATAATAGAAGTCTTAGACTTCTATACAAATGATCTACGCAAGACCATTTGACTCTCAATTCTAGGACCGCATCCTAGAATCCCTCATGCTCACATCACACTCAACAAAAGCTAGAAGTCCTAAGACTTCTAAACCCTCGGATCTCGCAAGATCATAACTCACAACACCACTAGGAAACTCTCGTTCTAGTCCACAACCTCAACAATCATACAACCTAAACCCCTAAATTCTCACAACTCAACCCACACTTAAAGCCATAATCAACCTCACAAGATTATATCAACTCCTCAAGCTTAGAATCAACATCAATTTATCAAACAATATCAAATCCTCGAAACTCACCTAAGGTTCAAAGCCACTACTTGGCATTCTCACTAGATTATGCTAGATCCAACCTAGCATGATACTAATACTAAACATAACAATATCGAGGAAGGAGGTACTCATATGACGTCAAAAGACGGATGACGAACTTGGACTCGTTAGGTCTTTATCGGGGCGCTTCCGGACCTAAAACCAAAGCTAAATAAATTTAGCTAAACGCCAAATTTGAAAGGAAGATTTAACGCATAAAATATTCTAATGAAAACTCGTTTTCAAAACCAAGGTTAAAACTCGTAAAAACATTTTCCGGGAAAAAATACAATTATATAAACATAGGTCAAAATCCGCAATTAAATCTCCAGGCCATTAATATGGAACTCAAGAAACTTAGGCCATTTTTTCGAAAATAAACTTTAGGCCAAATCTCTAATTTATTTGCAAGGGCAAATCTGCACATTTCCAAAACATAGGGCCAAAACTATAATTATATAAAACAACAGGGCATATTTGATACATTCCAAAAATATGGATAGATTATGCAAAAACAAAATATGGGCCAGTTTTGTAATTAACCAAAATAAGAGGGAGGCCCGCTGGATAAGAATGAGGGTTTCATTTCACCATTTGAGGGAGCTGTCACGCGAAAAGGAAGGCAAGGCTGGCAGTGGCACTGGCATCCATTCCATCTCCGGCTACGACGAGGCGGCAAAGGCAGGGTGGGGCCACTCCGGCGCGACAGTGGGGATGCAGGTTGGAGTCCGGCGAGTACACAAGAGTAGAGGAGGGCTGCGCAGAGGCTCCGGAGGCGGTGCAGAGAGGGAAGGGAGGGAAGAAGGCGGCTCTAGAGGTGGTTTCAACAAGGCGGCCAGATGAGAGGTGGTGGTCGCCAGTGGCGAGGGCCCTTCGGTGGGATCGACGGCAGCAGGGCTCACTAGGGCAGGGTTGCGCAGGAGGAGAAAGGATCGGAGGCGGCAATACGCACCGGTGCGAGGCTCGACAAGGCTGGTGGTGTGGCTCCTTTTTTTTTTATTCCGGTGGCAGGCTCGACAAGGGCTCCGGTTGCGAGATGGAGGCGAAGCAATCACGAGGAGGTTGAGATTTGCAGGTTGTGGTGGTTGCTGTTGAGCTTACAGAAGGGAGATGAAGTTGGGTGAGGTGAGCGGGGAGAGAAAGGATGCAGGGGAGCCATTGGTTGCTTACTTGGGGAGAAGGGAGGGTAATGGAGAGGAGGGAGTCAGGCTAGGATGCAACAGTCATAGGCGGTGCTGCACAGATCGAGAGGTCGGGGAAGTGAAGGGTCAAAGAGGAAGAAAAAGAAAAAAAAGAAAGAAAGTAAAGGGAAAGTAGAAATAAAAATAAAAAATATAATTAATTAAACATGACATCGGGGATTAAATAAACTCGATCGAAACATTCGGATCGGGATTTTCAAATCTGAAAACTCTTCCGGCTTTTCCGAAAATTAAAAAGACGGATACACGTAAATGTATCAAAAATATAAAAATACTTGGAAAACATATTTTACGTCTTAAAATACTTTTAATAAAATATTCAATCTAATAAAATATCGATAAAAATAATAAAAACAAAACTCGAAATCGCGCCAAAATTTTGGAGCGTTACAATTATAACTAGTTGAGACGATATACCTCAACATAAACAATAGAGGTAGATTCAAATGATAACTATAAATAAAAAAGGTCCTTGATTTCAAATGACAAAGAACTACTTTTAGTAATAATTAAAACGATAAACATATCATGTGTCATAGCACTTCTTGATATATCAACGAAAGATGTGACATGAAATAAATATATGAATTAAAGACCCCAAATTTTAAGGATGTTATGAAGCAGTGATGATGCAACAAAGGAAGCACCACGTTTCATAAGAGGGCCGTACAACACACAATTATTTCACTGGGGGAATAAAAATCAGGTTTATGGAGCCGCATTGTGCACACTTTGGGGTTTTCTTAGATACCATACAATATATTTGGCATCTAGCACAGCCCATCACCACAAATATATCTTCTATATCCTCCACTCCAATGGATTCTTCAACCCTCGGGTTCTCGCTGGATTTGGGTTGACTACCACCTTGTTGCGGTAGTGAAGCATCCTTTTCACTCTTAACATTGTTGTTGGGGTTCATGGCGAGGTTGTGAGTAAGAGCGTTTTTTCCTTGATCATTGTGATGAAGTAGTTGATGAAGTTGATTTATAGTCCAAGATCATGTTCAATCTTGAGTTTGTGCTATTTTTAGTCGCCTCATAATGTCCACCAACTATAGTGGCTTCGATTTACGAAATAATATTGTAACTCTTTAGTCCATGACAAAAAACAAAACTATTAGTGACAATATATTTAATTGAAACATATAACAAGGAAATCTCATAATGATTTTAGTATTAAATATAATAAAAGGAAATTTATACATATAATAATAGGGTAAATTATGTTTATAACCTACACATACAAAGAACATTAGTGGCAAGCAATTTAATACATATGAGGATCAAAAACATGTTGTTTCCATGATAATTACACCTACGTTTGAAAATACTAAAACAATATTAGTAGAGATAACGTTTAGCAATTTAATGCCATAAGGGTGTTTTGTAAGTATTTTTAGTTATTATTGTCTTAAACGTTATTTTTTTAAGATACTCTCACAGAGCGTTTGTATTTAAACTAGACTTTACCATTGCCTCTTCCTTAAAGGATATTCCTGCCTCAACCTCTACCGCTACCGCTTTGCACACAACACACTCCAAACCTTTGTATAAATTGAGAAATACCACAAAATAATTATCAGATTGTAGAAAAAGAGATGATTCGAAATAATAAATTTGTTACTCTTTTACCTTATAACAACGTTTTTAGAGTAATTAAGTTAAAATTATTGTACTCTATTAATAATGGAAATTAAAAGTTTAATTTGAAAAGTTTCTATTTTTAATTATTTTTTTCAATGCATAGGAAAACAAAAAAAAATTACACAATATATAATTTTTTATCTAATTATTTCTTCGTTTTTTTCTTCCCCTTTTTGTCAACGAATTCTTTTTTTTTGATAAATCTATATATGTGCTTATATTATCCTAACAAATTTGGTGATTTTCACATGCTAAACTATCTTGTTGGTTAAGCGAGTCAAATGATAACATAGGTTGGATGACCAACATAAAAGATTGGTCAAAGGATAACAAGATAGTGTCCGATGACATGAATTATGACACTAGTTTAGGCATTCATTTAGATAGTTTTTTCCCTTATTCATGCATGGTTTTGCATACATCTGTGGCGTTTATGCTTAATCGAGTCTTATTTCTAGAAAAGACGTCTACACGAGCTTTTGTCGGTTTTGTAGGTATTTTTGGGGAGCTTTTGGAGTTAATCGATACATTCGAGGATTATTCCTCATGGTGACACGCATCCGGACTCCCTAAGGAGCAAGCTAGATGCGAATAAGAGCAAAAAAAACCTTGTTGGTGCATGCCTTGCGCCAACTCATGGCTTGGTGATCCAATGAGGGCTTTCTGATGAAAACCACGGCCTACTTGGGAAAACTACGCTTGTGGTTTCTGTCAGGACAACTTTGACACTCGTCACGCGATTTCTTTGTCCGACCCTTGCTTTTTGGTGGAGTACATAAGTGGTTTTGCAGGCTGTAGAGAAGAAAAATCTGCACATTACCTTCTCCGATACTCTCTTGTGGATTGTAGCTCTCCTCCAAGCACCCTTGTGGTTGTTTTTGGAAGAGATTAGTTTAGTTTGTAGATCTAGAGTGGGTTTTGAGTGTGTTTCCTTGGAAGCTTGTAAGTTTGGATCTTGGAGTTGTCATTGGAACCTTTGTAAGATTGTTGAAGCATCTATCTAGCTAAGTAACTTCTTTTTCTTTGATCTTATCTTCATTATCTAGATATGACTTGCAAGCATGCTTTATTTATGAAGTTTAATCTAGATTTGTATGTTGTTGGTTGAATAGGTTGATATAATGATGGTTATGGCTTGGATGATGATTGTATGGGCTTGCATGTTAGCTTAAGATGAATTGTGTTCGAAAACCTAGCTGAGACCCAAAATCACGACATGTTCTTCATGTTATCACGGCCGTGGTTTCCATGATCCACCCGTGGTTTTGTTATGTTGTTCTTTTATTGATGAATCTGGATGTTAGGATGTAGATGTGTTGAAATCCTATTATTTGTTGAGTCTAATCTAGCCTAGGGTGTAACACCCCGAATCCGCATGACTCGGGATGCTACGGATTGGAACCTCACAATGGGTCCCGACCCTTAGCTTGACAACAATTTCACCGGACCTTTCCAACATGACACAAATAAAGGCAAAACCGAAATTCATTTTTCTATGCACATGATATGAAACCCAAAAGAATATAACAAAAGACCTCAGCCGAGATACAATCCTAATAAACGTCATACACGCGGCATACAAAACACAACCGGAGGACAAAACAAGACTCAACTCCAACAAAAAAACCCTTCCTAAAATGTACGGACCCCGATTGCCCACTCTTCCGGATCTCTCGGCCGCATTCCTAACCTTCTAGACAGTGTACAACAATCGGTATAAAACCGTTAGCTCATATTCGAAGCATTATAATCAATAGGAAAGACACATCCACAAGTAGAACACCGCAAGCACACAACATACTTAAAAGCACATAAATCCGGTTTATTATCTTTATTATTATTAAATTGTATCACATTATAATTCAACTTAGTTTTGTGACACGAGACTACCGTGGTCCGGCCTCGGTCCCTACTTACCGGCATGGCACGGTACGGATGCCTCCGACCGTCTAACCAGCACGGGCTAGTCGCCGAGAACCTCATAGACTCTCGCAAGAGCTAGGCAGATGATGTCACCGCCCGTTATCATACACTTGGGCCAAAATAATATAAGGTCGGTGGTCCTATTACCGGTTTAGTTGTTATAAACAATAAAGAATAAACACACACCACCAATGTAACACCCCAAATTCTCAAAACTCGGGGGCTACTAGTTAGGACCTCAGAATGGGTCCCGACCTTAGTTTGACAAAAACTTTACTAGGATCTTGCAACAAGGCACAAACATATTTAAAACCTTTTGAAAACATTAAATAATAGTTACAAGAATGCTCAACACTTGACAACCTTACAAACATAATATATTAATAACATGCATGCCGAACGGACGACTCCCCCTTCCCCATCTAATGAGTGCGTGGACCCGGTTGACCATCCATCCCGGATCTCTCTGCAGTTGTCTATCTCTACAAACTCTACAACACGGATAAACCGTTAGCTAACAGTCCAAATATAAGTAGAATAAGAATAGCACAAACACAACTCAGGCAAAATGAAACAATCTCTCTGTAGCTGTCTATCTCTACAAACTATAAAACACGGATAAACCGTTAGCTAACAGTCCAAATATAAGTAGAATAAGAATAGCACAAACACAACTCTGGCAAAATGAAACAATCATCATGCTGACACACAAACCGGTTATTATCTGATAACTTATATGATTCACTTTATTCTATTTTCAAAGTTGTGGCACGAAAAATATTAAGATTTCTCGCCTCCGTTCCTTATCCAACTGGTGATGGTTTGGCACACCTCCTCCGGTGGCGTCCCAGCAAACCAAGTATGGACTAGTCACTAAAGAAACCCCCAGCGCCCTCGGGCTAACTAAGCAGAATGCCACCGTCCGTAACTCGTAGGCCAAATATGTAGGTCGGTCGATAATGAATAATAATTACAATTATACATGCATCATTCAAACACCACTATCATTATTCACACTCATATCTAGAAGCTAGCTAAGTAAGCCCAAAGGACTTACCTGAATCAAATCTCGACTCCCTTAATCACAACTCGATCCGCAACCGTAGAAACTTAATTGCCTGACATAGGAGGTAAGTGGATCAAAATACATCCCATAGTCTTAGAAGTCTATAACTTCTAAGATGTACAATCTCATCCTAAGGAAAATTAATAAAATACCCTCCTAAGGTAAAATGACCATTTTACCCTTGGTACCGAAACTTCCAAAAAAAATCTCGTAATATATACTTAAACTCTTACTTGGGGCTAAATATCATATTCTAACTCTTAAGAGTGAGTTTAGGTAGAAACTAGAAAACTACACATTTTTCCTACTTTCTAAAAGGTCACTAGGATCCAACTTTGGCTCAAGATATGAAGCCTGAATAAAACTATAAAAATTCTAAGGAAATTATCCAAATCTTATATGATATGCATACTAACCAAAAGGCCAAAGATCTCTCTAAAACACTAAACCAAAGTCTCTATATAAATCTCCAAATGTAACACCCCGAATCCGTGGGATTCGGGATGCTACGGGTTGGGACCTTACAATGGGTCCCGACCCTTAGCTTGACAACAATTTCACCGGATCTTGCAAAAAGGCACAAATAAAGGCCAAAACAAAATACATTTTGATGCAATGATAAGAAACCCGAAATACATAAAATAACGGACTTCAGCCGAAAATGCAACTCCAAAGACAAAGTGTCATACACGCGGCTACAAAAATACAACATACAAACTCCAAACACAAATCAAAACAAAAACCCTTCCTAAAATGTACGGAGCCCGCTGCCCACTCTTCCGGACCTCACGGCCGCATTCCTAACCTGCAGGGCAATCTACAACAATCGGTATAAAACCGTTAGCTATATTCAAAGCATTAGAATCAAGGTGATGACACACACACACAAATAAACATAAACAGACAACATGCTTGAATACACACAAGTCCGGTTCGTTATCTTTTTATTATTTATTAAGTCATATCCCGTTACTAATTCAACTTAGGTTTGTCACACGAGAATTACCGCATGATCTCGCCTCGGTTTCCTACTCACCGTCAAGGAATGGCACTGATGCATCTGGCCGTCTACCTTCCCGGGCTAGTTACCGAGAACCCCCTATCCCTCCGCAAGAGCTAAGCATTGTTGTCACCGCCCGTTATCATACACTTGGGTCAATATCAAAATATAAAGTTGTCCTAGGTCCGGTTTCATTGTTATATCATAAATATTAAACACACCAAACATAACACTAACCACACACCACCAAACACACAGATGCTAATACAAGGAATACGAGTTAAGTAACTCCAGAGACTTACCTCGTCTCCACACTCAACTCACAACATTCTCGCTTCCCTTGGAAAGAAGTCCACAACCTGATCACAAGAGGATATACATATCAACAACTCGCTCAACTCAAAAGTCTAAGGCATCTCACACAAACGATCTACGCAAGATTGTTTGACTCTCATTCTAGGACCGCATCTAGAATCTATAACACTCACATCTCCCTCAATACATGAGGAGATCACTCAAAAACATACTACCTCTCATAAGATCATACTCAACATCCACGAACAACTTACAAACCTATGAGGTCTAGCATGGTCATCACACTCGTCTAAGATCCAAAACCACTACTTGGAATTTACTCTAAGGTATGCTAAATCCAACCTATCATGATACTAATACTAAACATAACTAAATCGAGTAAGGTCATAATCTCGAGGGAGAGGGTACTCACATGACGTCAAAAGACGGAAAACGATCCCTGGATGTCGAGAACGGTTTCGATTGCCTTTATTGGGGTGCTTCCGGACCTAAGACCAAAACTAAGAAAAATTAGCTTAAAGGCTAATTTTGAAAGGAAGGCTTAGCGCATAAAGATAATCCAATGAAAACTCCACTTTCAAAATCGAGGTTAAATTTGTTAAAACCATTTCCGTGCAGAGATATCCAAAATGGAAAGTTGATCGAAAAAAAACCGCAATTCAAACTTAAGCCATCAATCGGATTTAAACCAACAAAGGCACCATAGTTAATTTGTAAAGGAGTTGGGTCCCAACTACAACAAAAATTAAGGGTTCAATAATGCAATTAGGGGTGGGCATGGGACGGGACGGGACGGGATAGGGTCGTCCCGCGTCCCGTCCCGCAAGTTATTTGCGGGACGGGACGGGATTCATGACTTTTTTCTTCGTCCCACGCGGGCCTTGTCCCATGTGGGACAGGACGGGACGGAACGGGACAAATCCCGCGCAAATTATGCACCGATTATATTCAATATGTATGCTTGTTTTCTCTCATGTTTAAAGACACAAATGATCGAGGGGGACTCGATACCTAATTATCGATTCATGACGCCTACATTAATAGTTAATACATTGAAAATAAATTCAAGTTATATCAAAGTGTCTTGCTGATTCACATTCAAAAAATAACAACAAATAATTTACAGAAAATTACATTTATATAACTATCCATTACAATTGTGGAAATCCACAAATACAAGGGCGATGGAACGGACTAGAGGAAGGGCGGCGATGAAACGGAACAGAGCAAGGCGGCAAACAGACTAAATCAAGGGAGAGCAGAACCTATAGTATTTTAGATCCAACAAAATGAGTCGTAAAGAAATGAGTGAATGACTGATGAAAAATTATTGAACTAATAATTTTGAAAATATAAAAATAATTTTAGAAAATTATAATTTATGTATGATATTTATTTATATAATATACATAAAAATATAAAAATATTATTTAAATATAAATGCGGGACGGGATTAACCGGGATGGGAAGTCTCCGTCCCGCGTCTCGTCCCGCAAAATTTTCACGGGACGGGACGGGATACACATTTTTTTTCCAAATCCCGCCAGAATCGGGACGGGATCGGGAGCGGGACGGGATTAAGCGGGATTTATGCCCACCCCTAAATGCAATAATCTACTACAGGGGCATAATAGTTCATTTTCAAAGTTCTTGGGTCACAACTACAATTATTAACAAAATGGGGCCAAAAACGTAGTAATCACAAAGGAGTCAAAATTACAATAAACAGGAAAAGAGGGAAAAAAGTGAAAATCGCTCAATCTTCAACCTTCTTTTTTTTGGTGTGAAGGAGAGTCAGTGGTCTCCGAATCTTCAACCTTCTGCTGAAGCGACAGAGGAAAAGAAGGGCAAAGCCCTATGGCTTGTGCAAGCGGAGGAAAGGGACACGGGGCGGCCGACGTCGGCCTTCTATCTTTGGCGCGGGCGAGGGCGAGGGCGAGGCGGATCTCCGACGGCGGCCCAAACTCCTAGGCCTCCGGTCAGTGGCGATCACCAGGGGAAAAGGGAGAGAGGATTCGGCTCTCCCTGGCGGCGAGACGGCGGAGGGGGTTCAACGGCCCGACTGGAACGCTTCTCAGCGGCGTTCTGGGCTCCTTCTCCGGCGGAGCGTGAAAGGGGGAGGCTGCAATGGCCCTTCTCTGACATCGGCGGGTCGAGGCCGAGGCGAGATGGGGTTGTTCGGCAGTTGCAGCTCCAAGCGACAACAAGGGCTTCGAGAGTGAGAGAGAGGGCTGCTCCACGCGTGGAGAAATGAGAAGGGAAGAGGGGAGCTGCTGAAGGCTCACAAGAGAGGACAAAGGTCGGGAGGTAGTGGAGGGTAGGGTTGTAGATGGGTACGCTAGGTGGGCGGCAAGCGGGACTGGGTAACGAGGCATATAGGGCCGGGTAGGCCTGATGGTCTGCTGCTAAACAAGGAATGGAAGGCAGGAAAGGCAAGAAACCAAATGGAGCCAGCAGTGCTCGATCTCACCACCTCCGGCTGGACAAAAAAAGGAATAAAATAATATATATAAAAAAAAGGATAAATTGGAATGAACTCGATCCAATTTTATCAGGTTCGGGATTTTCGGATCGGGAACCTTTTCCGAATAAGATACGGAAATATACGTGGATCGAATTTATAAATAAATAAAATCGCAAAAATATACTTTGCGATATAGAAACCATTCTTGTAAATAATATTGTAAGATTTCAGTAATAATTAAAGTACCGTTAAAATATTAATATAAAAGTATACTCGTAAAATCAAATTTTTCGACGTAAAATACTCATAAACATACTTAAGATATTAAAATATCGATAACCGTCTAAATAATAAATATCAAAAACGCGCCAAAATTTGGGGGCGTTACACCAAAGTTGGTTCCAACATCCAGTAACTCATACTTGGCCAAAATAATCACTTTTTTTCTCAAAAACTGTGTTACTACCCTACTTCGGAACCTCGTAAGTCCGAAACTAACAATTGGATCATCCTCAAAACTTTAAACGATAAACTACAATATATGAACTCTAATCTATCAAAATTTCATGTTCATCAGAATCATCTAACTCATTCAAATCTAGATCTAAAAACGACTTTAACACACAGTTTTTCCAACACATAGAATATTTCAGCAACGTCCAGAAAACTGCTTATGACCTCAACTTTGAAAAATCATAACTCCTAAACCTCTTGATAAAATCCTCTCAAATTTTGATATATTATACTATGTAATCCTAACTATGAAATATCCGAAATCCAAGTACAACAGAGATAAAAAAAAACTATTCAAAACTATCTCACAAAACTGCAGTATACGCAGTTTTTCTCAACACTCAGCACACTTATAAACACTGCATGAGGAGCCAACTTTGGGACAACATAACTCTCAAACTGTAACTCCGATTCTTCTCAAATTTTGATATGTTCTACTATAATATGCCGAATACATCATATAAAAATTTCAGCCGAAAAGAAGGAGTTTTGCATACCTAAATCTGACCTGAAGTCGGGTGCTCGACACAATTTTGCAAAAATAGAAAAGTAACAAATTCTTACTGCTTCTCCCGCCTTGATTTGATTGAGTATAAGTCAGATTTGTAGAGTATATTAGTACATATTTATGGAGGGAAAGGTGCTGAAAAGAGGTATGAGTCTTACTCGATTCTAGGGCTCGATTGTTGGAGGTTTGCAAAGGCTGAGACGGATGCCACTAGATCCAATAGCACCCCACTCCATACATCGATGATGGTTGCTACACATAAACAGAAGGGAAGACGGAGCCCCAGCTGCTGGTTGCGTGCGAGTTCCTGATGACAAACAGTGAGGGCGGTGAGAGGTCTCCGTAGGGGCCGCGAAGGGCTCAGCGAACCTGGAGTTGCTGCTTCCGGCGTGACAAAAAGAGGAGAAGAGTTGCTACATTTATGAGGCTGCAGTTGGTGCTGGTTGTCGACAGATATGCGCGCAAGAAGGGAGAGGCAGAAGGAAATTCTGCATGAGAGAGGAGAGGCACGGCTAGGGCTGGCGTGAGAGAGTAAGGAGGCAAGGAGAAGGGCTGAGTTTCATATCGGCCCAGGTGCCTGCTCCTGACGGGCCCAAATGGTAAGGTTGTCATGGGCTGAAACTTGGCTTCTCATATGGGATAAAATTCTAACAACGGATTAAGAACAACTGGATCGGATTTGCGTACTTTATGTGAGTAAAGTCCTCATATAAAATAATAAAAATATCGAAGAACTCGGTGTCACATAAAATAACAAAAGGACGGAAAAGTCCAAACTGGTCGAGTTCCGGTTTGTCTCGGAATTAAATGGAAATGAAATTTCCGTATGTTACAACCAACCACACATCAATAATAATACAAGGAATACAAACTAAGTAAGTCCGGAGACTTACCTCGTCCCAAACGCTAACTCACACAACAATCTTGTTTCCCTTGGGAAGATGCCTACAACCTGCTCACAACAAGATATCTATATCAACAACTCGCTCAACTTAAGAAGTCTTAGACTTTTACAGAAATGATCTACGAAAGATCATTTGACTCTCATCCTAGGACCGCATCCTAGAATCCCTCATGCTCACATCACACTCAACACAAGCTAGAAGTCCTTAGAAATCTAGACCCTATGATCTCGCAATATCATTAGCCATAACCCAAACTAGGATAAACAAACTCCTAGCCTTCACGATCTCACAAGGTCATAACCATCACAACACAAGCTAGGACACTCTCGTTCTAGTCCACAACCTCAACAATCATAAAACCTCAACCCTTAAATTCTCACAAGATCAACATACAACTTAAAGTCATAAACAACCTCAGAAGATAATATCAACTCCTCATGCCTTACAACATTTCACAATCCATAAAACTCACCTAAGGTCCATAACCACTACTTGGCATTAACTCTAAGTTATGCTAGATCCATCCTAGCATGATACTACTACTACTACTACTACTACTACTACTACTACTACTACTACTACTACTACTACTAAACATAACTAGATTGAGAGAGGTACTCACTCGGGGTTAAAGGTGGAAATCGATCGACGAATGTCGAATGCGGATTCCATAACCTTTATGTAACACCCCGAATCCGTGAGATATCGGAATGCTACAGTTGAGACCTCACAATGGGTCCCGACCCTTAGCCTGACAACATCCTCACCGGACCTTTCCAACATGGCACAAATAAAGGCGTTAAAACTCAAATAGTTCATGATGGATGCAAGAAAAGAAAGGAAGGGATACAAGTTGGAAACTCAACCGAGTCCTCGAAACGACATAAACATAAAGAGATCCAAAACGTACAAGACAACATAATCCGACAATACAAGGAAAACCCAAAAACGCCCCGTCCTATGATGTATAGAGACCACTCGGTTGTCCACTCCTCCACCTCACTCGGCGGCATCCCTAACCTGCAAGCATCTACACAAACGGTTTAAACCGTTAGCTCGCATTCTAGGCATTATAAGAATAATATGGCACAAACGCACATGGGAACACAAAACACACAACATGCTCATATACATAGACATCCGTTACTTATTATCTTTTTAGGTTATTCCATATCTAATCCATTCGTTCAAGTGTGACACGAGAGTCTTATAACTCTCGTCTTTTTCCCCGTGTAACCAACAGGAATAATGTGGTGCTCAACCCGTATACCTTGAGGGAGTGATGAAGAAGCCTGCTCGTATACCATGTATGGCCTGGTCGCAGAGATCCTCCGAGTCTCCCTCGGAAGCTGGGCAGTAATGTCACCGCCCGATAATAATAATAAAAACAATGGGCCAAAAAATATGTCTAGTCAAGTAATCCTAATCCGGTTTCATGCTCAAAAGCGATAAACAAACACCACCATAATGTATCTAAATAATGTGTAAAAGCGGCTAAGTAAGTTCGAGGACTTACCTCGACTCAAGGCTAGTCAAATCAACGATCTCAACTTTCCGAATGGAAATAACCAAAGCCTGATCACAACGATATAAACATCAACATCAAACTCACAACTCAACTCCATGACTCTCCAAAACTAATCACCAAATATGGAGTTGAACAACTAGAAGCTAGGAAAGCTCTCTTGAACCTTTAAGAGGTCAAGGACATGATAAGAAAAGGAAAGAGGGAACAAAAACCATCACCCTATATGAGTTCAAGCATAACTCAAGGCTGGAATAAGAAGGTAAGATGGAAGAGAGACCATAAGGTCTTCACATAAACACAAGATCACTAATGATTCCAACTAACTCAAGGGCACCTAGGTTCAAGCCACAAGATGGCATTCTCATAAGTCCTAGTTCCACCCTAAGCATGCTTCTAACTAGGTATAATCATAAGGTCTAAGGAAGGAACGAAGAGGAAGGGAGGAAGAAGCCTACTGGTGAAGAAAACGCAGCCGCGGAAGCAAGTTGGCGCCCCGGCGGAAAGCTGTCACCGCTCTCAGCGGACCTCTGAAGCCGCCCCTGCGGCGGTTCTGGCCGCCCCTGCGGTGGCCCTGGTCCGTCCTTGTGCCTCTGGTGATCCGCACCCGCGGTCGTACAATAGAGGCTTCGTCTTCTTCGTTTCTTCGATTGATTCTTTGCTCCAAGTGCCGCCTTCTCTTGCTGGGCCTTCTCCCAACACTCACCACAGGTCTAAGCTTCCTTACCTCAACCTAAACAAGCTAGAAGAAGGGACATGCAAAGAGTTTACAAGATCTCCCTTCAAAGCTTCCTCCATAGCCATGGAGGTGAAGAGGAGAAGGAAAAGGGAAGAACCATCAGTAAAAGGGATGAGAGAAAGAGACAACTTACCACAACAGATCCAGAATACCCATATTGTAGCTCCTACCCAACTCTTTCAAGGAAAAAGAAGATGAAAGCAAGCAAGAAGGAAGAGAGGATTGGAAAAGGAAAAATGAACGTGAAATGGGAAATGGGGAGAGAGAATAATGAGGCTGACAAAAGGGGTGGGGATACCCAAGGGTCAGCATGCCCCCTTGTCCCCTCATTCCTCTTCCAAAGGTCGGAAAGTAAAAGAGAGTCCCAACCCGCGTTAAAACTCGTGCTCAGCAAACATGCCTGTGGGAAATAAGCCGCTGATGCAGAAAGGTTGGAAACACCTCGACTTCCGGAAATAAAATTTTCGGATGTTACAACTAACCCCCTAAAAAAAGTTTCGTCTCGAAACTTGGAAAAGGTTAAACTCACAAAACAACACTCGAAAATCGTATAGAGCATGTAACGTCGCCTATCGACTTAAAACTCCAAGTCAATCTCATAATCACATAAACACCTCGAAAGGTAAACATACATACACACATATAGCATCAACATCATCGCATCACAAATCACATAACGTAAACAAGGAAGAACTCGGGACTAACCCGACTGCCCTATCGACGTCACTATATTGGCATAAAACTCGGGATAGTTCCTGCGAATACTATCCTCCGTTTCCCATGTGTTCTCATCGGCTCCTCGCCTCGACCACTACACTCTCAGCATTGGTATCTCCTTCCATCGAAGGGGTCTCGTACTCCGCTCTAAAACCGCTATCGGATGCTCTGCAAAGGTATGTTCCCGCTCGACCACTAGATCCTTGTGGCTAAGGATGTGTCTCGGGTCATGGATGTACTCTCTCAACTGGAATACATGGAATACCGGGTGTATACCCTCCTACCGTGGTAGAAATGCTAGTTGGTATGCCACCTCACCAACTCTCTCTACTATCTCGAATGGACCGACATATCGGGGACTTAACTTCCAAGTAATGCCAAATTGTCTGATACCCCGCCTCGGTGATCCCCTCAGTCACACCTAGGCTCCTACCATGAACTCGAGAGGTCTCCGCCTCCTATCCGCATACGATATCTGACGACTCTACGCGGTCAACATCCTCTCTCATATTAAAGCAACCCTAGCCATATCATCATGTACCTAATCTAGAGCCACAACACTGGAACTTCCGGGCTTATCTCAATATAAGGGAGTGAGGCATCTCCATCCATACAATGCCTGTAACATCCGGAAATTTTATTTCCGGAAGTTGAGTCGTTTCCGACTTTTCCGCGTCTGCGGCTTATTTTCCGCAGGCACATTTTCTAAGTTCGGATTTTAACACGGGTTAGGAACACCTTTTTACTTTCCGACCTTGGAAAGAGGAGTGAGGGGACAAGGGAGCTGACCCTTTTACTCTCTCCTCTTTTCCTTATTTTTCCTCTTACACTCTTTCACTCTCTTCCACTCCTCTCTTCCTTCTTGATTGCTCTCACCTTCTTGGACTTGGAAGAGCTTGGTAGGAGCTACAGCTTGAGCTTTCCAGATCTGTTGTGGTAGGTGGTGTCTTCCCCTCTTCCTCTTGTTGCTTGTTGTCTCTTCTTCCTCTTCTCTTCACCTCCATGGCCATGGAGGAAGCCTTTGAAGGGAAATCTAGTAAACCCTTGCATGTCCCGTTCTTTAGCTCATTTATGCCGTGGTGAGGAAGCTAAGACCTGTGGTGACGGTTTAAAAGAAGCCCAGCAAGAGAAGGAGACACTAGGAGCAAAGAACTAGTCGAAGGAACGAAGAAGACGGGCTTTCTGCTGTTCGACCGCGGGGGCGGACAACCAGAGGCGCAGGGGTGGATTGAGGCCACCGAAAGGAAGGCGTTGTAACACCCCAAATTTTACAACTTAGGGAATTACTGGTTAGGACCGCACAATGGGTCCCGACCTTAGTTTGACAACAACTTAACAAGATCTTACAACAAGGCACATATAAGGAAAAACCAGAAATCATAAAATAGTTCTTAATAATGCATGAATGTGACCAGATCAACTACAGCCGGAAAACGTAATATAACCAAGTACGAAAGGAAACAAGGTTCAACTGTAAAACCCACAAATGCAAAAACTGTAAAACGTCCTAAAGTACGACACCCCGGCTGACCACTACCATCTGGATCACTCGGCATCTGCTCTAACCTGTGGCAAATCTAAACAACATATCAATAGTTAGCTAACTATCCAAATATAAGCAAAATGATAACCGCACAAACACAAGCAGAAACAAAAATAAACAAACATCATGCTGGCACTCAACCAATTATTATCTATTATTTAAGTGATTCACATTATTCAATTTAAGTTGTGGCACGAGAATTATTATTAGTTCTCGCCTCCGTTCCTTATCCAACTGGTGTAGGTCTAGTTGACTTCCACTGGTAGCATCACTACAAACCATGTATGGACTAGTCCCGAAAGAAACCCCCAGCGCCCGTAAGCTACTGAGCAGAATGCCACCGCCCGTTACTCTTAGGCCAAAATATAGGTCGGTAATTATATATCACAACCTATCTCCATAGACAATTCAATCACACACCACCATCATCATTTATACTCATATTTAGAAGTCAGCTAAGTAAGCCCAAAGGACTTACCTGTTATAACGCTCGACTCTTTGTAAACCACTCGTTCTGTAAACTGTAGCAACTCAGTTGCCTGCCAAAGGCGATAAGTGTATTAGCACACTCTCACGTAGATAGAAGTCTAAAACTTCTAAGATCGAATAAGGTAGTAAGACATACTAGTTACAGTATTAGTTTAGGGTAAAATGACCATTTTACCCTTGGTTCCGATTTTCTCGAAAACCCTAAAATTCATGTCTAAGCTCCTATTTGAGGTTCTAAATTTATTTTCTAACTCCTAAAATTTTATTTGGTTCCAAACTGACATTTTTCCTATGTTTCTATTTTCCGGAAGAATCGTAAAGGTTTAACTTCGGTTCTAAATATAAAATTCTTAACAGCTTATAATAATTCCGAATTAAATCTCTAGATCATCTATGAGGTTCTATCTAACCTTAGGAGGAAAAATTCCTCTAAACTGTTCAGCCAATAATTTTATAATAATTCACCAAGTTGAATACTTCACTTACAAATCCTATACTTAGCCAAAAACTTAAGTTTACCAAACTGCTCAACTACCTAACTTCGGGAGCTCATAACTTCTAATCCGACCGTTCAATTTCTTCCCAAATTTTAATATGCTAAACTACATATATCCATCTACAACATATCCAAAATTCAACGGTGGATCTTTATCCAAACGTTCAATAATTGGTCGACAAGATAGGCAGTTGATAACCTCAAAGCTGAAGGAATAAATTGGATTTTACAGCAGCCCTTTATTTCCACCATTTTAATTATAAACTCAGCAGCTACCTATTACTATCTTGACTATGCTCAAGGTCGAATTACAGCAGCTCATCAATCTATCATTACGGAAATAGTATACATACAAAAGCCCATACATTACCCTCCCCATCAAGACTAAACGGAACTTATTTTAAACCAAGTATAGGCTCTTACCGGGTTGCAGCTAAAAGGGTAATTCGTTTTCGGTTTTGTCGGTTCCGATCTGCACCACTAAACTGTAAGTGTGGGTCGATTTCACGGCTGCACCCGTTGGAAATTTGATCGGAATAAAAAGAAGGGTAATGAGTCATTGTAGATATGATATCCAGAAGATAACAGATGGGGAAGGATTGTCTTACCAATAGGTACAGAAGGAGACGGCTCTTTGCAGTAGCTGTAACTCGATGGACTCCACTTTTCGGTTATGTAGGCGGCTGCAGTTTGAGACCTAGCAGTGCCGGACGAAGGAACGAGTAGAGAAGGATGGTGAAGACGGAAGCACAAGATTGCTGCACTTACCTCTTGACGCTGCTGGGTGTGTGCAGAAGAAAAGGAAACGCAGAATTGACGCTGTTGGTGTGTGCAGAAGAAAAGGAAACGCAGAAAGGAAGGAGATAACGCAGCAGAGGAGAGAGAGCGAGATTTATGGAGCCTTGATTGTCTGCATTAATTGAGCAGTTACTCTCTGTAACGTCTTTCAGCGGAGGAGTCTTCAGGGCTGCATCAGATGTGGCGGCTAGCTGCTCTTCATCCTGTTGGGCTGAATGCGTGAAGCAGCTGGGCGGAGTTGGGCGTTGGCAACTGCTGCTGCTGGGCTGGGCTGAAGATGGACTTAAGCTGTTGCACCTGGCAAGCTGGCGACTGGGCTGAGGGCTGGCGCTGGACAAGGCAGCAGTGGGCTGCTTCTGGGCTGGAGCGGACAAGGCAGCGGGTTGGAGCAGCTGGCAACGCTGGAGGCTGTTGGGCTGGGCTAGCTGGCTGCAGAACTGGATCCGTTGGAGCTGAATTATCGGTTAACAGATGGGCTAAAATGGCTGCAGCTGGGCTCCTTAATTTAGCGAGTTTCTGGCTGGACAAGATCCCGATATATAAATATACGGACCAGGCGGATAGGGAGTTTATTATAGTTTAAGATCGGCTCAGAATTCTATCATTTTATGCGGAAGTAATCTACATAAAATGATAAACTATATAAAAGATTCTATCATTTTATGTGAAGGAATCTACATAAAATGATAAATCCTATAATAATATGTCTAACTAAGTAGACGGATATGGGTCAACTGATCGAGATCTATTTTATAACGGAAATAGACGGAATAAAAATTCCGGATTTTACATCAGTACCCCCTTAAAATAAGTTTCGTCCCGAAACTTGGAATAAGATACCTACCCCATACATTTCCCTTCGAGAAATATATTCTAGCAAGCAACTACTCACGTCATCAAGCACATAGACATAAACAATTATGTAAACATATAATCATAGAAGTCATATAAGGTCTCGTCTTAGTACTAACCCGTCGGTACTGAGGTAGCGGCTAACTCCGCAAAGAACTCAGGGTAGTTACGTCTAATACTCTCCTCTGTCTCCCAGGTAGCCTCATCAACTCCTCGTCTAGACCACTGAATCCTCAGCGTCTGTATCTCCTTAGAATGCAGGTGCCTAATGCTATGCTCTAGGACGGCTACTGGATACTCCACAAAAGTGTGGTCTGGCTCAACTATCAGATCCTCATGACTGATGATGTGTCTAGGATCCGGTATGTACTCTCGCAGCTGAGATACATGAAAAACTGGGTGTACTCCCTCTAATCTCGGTGGCAGTGCTAGTCGGTAGGCAACCTCTCCGACTCTCTCTACGATCTCAAATGGGCCGACATACCGGGGACTCAGCTTCCCCTTAATGCCGAAACGGCTAACTCCTCTCGTAGGTGACACTCTCAACCACACCTGTGCACCTACTCTAAACTCCAAAGGTCGACGCCTTTTGTCGGCGTAGGACTTCTGACGACTCTGAGCTGCTAACATCCTCTCCCGGACTAAGGCAATCCGGGTGATGTCGTCCTGTATCTGATCTGGTACTACTCCATCAGCCTTGCTAGGCTCATCCCAGCACAACGGTGTACGACATCTCCGTCCGTACAAAGCCTCATAAGGTGCCATCCCAATAGACGCATGCCAGCTGTTATTATATGAAAACTCTACTAGTGGGAGGTGATCTGGCCATACCTGTCCCCAATCTAGCACACATGCCCGCAACATGTCCTCTAATGTTTGGATGGTCCTCTCGGACTGACCGTCTGTTTGTGGGTGATAGGTAGTGGTAAAGTGAAGACTCGTCCCCAGAGCAGTATGTACCTGCTGCCAGAACCTCGAGGTAAAACGTCCATCCCTGTCGGAGACGATAGTCCTCGGTACTCCATGGAGTCTCACGATGTGTCTAGTGAACTCCTCTGCTAGACGACTTACCGGCCACGTTTCCTTAATCGGAATGAAACGTGCGGTCTTCGTCAGACGGTCTACCACTACCCAAATGGCATCAAAACCTCTACTGAGCCTCAATCCAGTAACAAAATCCATAGAAATATCTTCCCACTTCCAATGTGGTACTGGAAGTGGGTGGAGTTCTCCTCCGGATCTACGATGCTCAATCTTGACCTGCTGACAGGTCGCACACTGGGCTACATAACGGGCCACATCGGGCTTCAAACCGCCCCACCAGAAGGAACGTCTCACGTCCTTATACATCTTACTCGCTCCTAGATGTACGGAGTAAGGGGTAGCATGAGCCTCACCTAATATCCTCTGTCTCAACTCAATGTCTGATGGCACACATATACGATCCTGCCGTCTCATCACTCCATCGGCACCAATAGTGAACTGAGCTGCCTCATCTCGTGACATCCGGTCTCGGATCCGGGTCAACATCGGACAGGTCTCCTGCTTTTGTCGGATCTCACCCAACAGGTCAGGAAGTAACTCTAAGGTGGCTAACTGATGAGCTGTATCAGGGAACTGGATCTCTACCTCCAACCAAGCTAAGTCTCTCTGTAACTGTGGTTGTACTGTCAACCGAGCTATCGCCTTCTCCCGAGGCGTCTTCCGACTCAAAGCGTCAGCAACTACATTCGCCTTTCCGGGATGGTAGAGAATCTCAAGGTCAAAATCCTTGATCAACTCTAGCCACCGCCTCTGGCGGTTATTCAACTCCCGCTGAGTGAATATCTACTTCAGACTCTTATGGTCTGTGAAGATCTGACAGGTCGCTCCATAGAGGTAATGACGCCAGATCTTAAGAGCGTGCACGACTGCTGCTAACTCCAGATCGTGAGTGTGGTAGTTCTCTTCATACGTCTTCAGCTGTCGAGACGCGTATGCTATAACCTTACCCCTCTGCATCAAGACACACCCCAAGCCCAGCTTGGATGCGTCACTGTACACTACGAAGTCCTCTGTACCCTCAGGCTGTGCTAAGATCGGAGCAGACGTCAATCTCCTCTTAAACTTCTCAAAACTCTGCTGACACGGCTCGGACCAGACGAACCGAGTAGTCTTCCTTAGGAGAGAAGTAAGTGGTCGGGCGATCAGGGAAAACCCTTCCACAAACCGACGGTAATAACCTGCCAATCCAAGGAAGCTGCGAACCTCCTTCACATTCTTCGGAGGCTGCCAAGAAGACATGGCCTAGGAACGCCACCTCTGACATCCAAAACTCACACTTGGATAGTTTAGCATATAGGTGACTATCCTGTAGAATCTGCAACACTGTCCTCAAGTGTCCGGCATGCTCCTCTCGACTTCTAGAGTAAACTAGAATGTCGTCAATGAAGACCACTACAAACTGGTCTAAGAAGTCGATGAAAATCCAATTCATCAACTCCATAAATACCGTTGGCGTATTAGTGAGCCCGAATGGCATCATTACAAACTCATAATGACCATACCTACTCCGGAATGCCGTCTTAGGTATGTCCTGATCTCTCACCCTCAGCTGGTGATAACCCGATCTCAAATCTATCCTCGAGAACACTGACGCTCCATGCAGCTGGTCCAGCAGAACATCTATGCGAGGCAGTGGATACTTATTCTTGATGGTGACCCTGTTCAACTCCATGTAGTCGATACACAGTCTCATCGATCCATCCTTCTTCCTCACAAACAATACTGGTGCGCCCCAGGGAGAAACACTAGGGCGTATGAAGCCCTTCTCTGCTAACTCCTCTAACTGCTTCTTCAACTCAAGCAGCTCTATCGGGGCCATGCGGTACGGGGCCTTCGAGATCGGTCTCGTGCCCGGCTCTAACTCGATGCCAAAATCAACACTCCTCTGTGGGGGTAGCCCAGGTAAGTCGTCACTAAATACCCCTGCAAACTCGTAGGCAACTGGTATCTCCTCTACGGTCAGGCTCTTGCGCTCCTTCATGGCATAACACTAGAAGGCCTCGCAACCCTGTGCTATCAATCTGGCTGCTCTCACTGCGCTGATAACTGTGCCGGACTTTCCGAGGTCCCAACCTCGGAATATAACTCTGTGACCCTCCTCGGTGGCGACGGTCACAGTCCTCCTACCAATATGTAAGACTGCTCCATGTCTAGTCATCCAATCTATTCCCAATATCACGTCCTCATGTGCTAAGGGCATGACTAGAAAATTTACTAACCAAATCCGGCCTCCTAGATGAATAGGGCAGTCATAAATATCTCGAGATCCTCTAACCTTACCCCCATCTGGTAACCCAACCACAAAAGGTACGCCCTCTACTGTAGCTAAGGACAACCTATCTACACATGCATCTGATATAAAGGAGTGCGTAGCACCCGTATCAAATAAAACTCTCACAGGTAAGTCATGGATCCAAATAGTACCTGTGGTGGCAGGTGCTGCAGGCTGCTCAGTGTTCCTCAGCTCGAACACTCTCGATGGTCCTCCTCCAGTGTCAGTGGTGCTACCACGTCCTCTGCCACGACGTGATCCCTGTGCAGTACTGTATGAAGCAGGATGTCCTGGAGCTCGGTACTGCTGCTGCTGACTCGGAGCTCGGTACTGAGGGGGTCTCTGTACACTCTTCTCAGCACCTGCAGGAGAAGATCCCTGTTGAGAAGGAGCCTTGCCCTGACGGCAGAAAGTAGCTCTGTGTCCCGGCTTCCCACAAGTGAAGCAAGTGATAGGTGGTTTTGGGCAATCCGTCTTAATGTGATCACGGCCACCACAGTTAAAGCACTGTCGATCTCCACCGGGAGTCCGAACTGTAGAGTGGTAGCTGGACCTCCCCTGAGTCTGTCCTCGACCATAACCTGCTACTGCTGCACTGCTACCAGCATGCGCTGTCCTCTGCCGCTTATCCGGCCCCCTAGACTGAGCTGCTTTCCTAGAAGCTGGCCTATCTCTCTCATAAGCAGAGGCCCTATCCTGATAATCAGACAAGGTCTCACAGCGGAATCCAGCCAGGTAGGATCGGGTACTCTCTCTCAACCTCTTGGAGAAAAGGTAAACATGCTGCTCTTCTAGAGGTGCAGATGGTCCAAGTAAGGTCAATTCCTTCTGAAATTTCTTTATAGCTGTAGCAATCGGGATATCTTCAAATCCCGCCTCAATGAAATCCTGGAATCTCTCTCTCCTCAGCGAAACTGGACAGTACCTGTCTCTAACAATGTTCCTCATCTGCTCCCAACTAGTGACTCGGCCACGAGTGGTACGCCACCATGAATGAGCATCATCTGTGAAACAGGTCTATATCAAATCTACCTGTCGATCCACGGGGCAACGTATTGCCTCCAAAGCAGTCTCAATCTTCCCTATCCAATGCTCCACCTCTAGCCCTATCTCTCCGCTGAATGAGGGGACCTTCTGAGAGTTGAAAGCCTTCAACCACTCATCCGGTCTCAGTGCTCTGGACCCAGTAGGTGCTCTATCAGCATCAGCCCTCCTCTTAGATACAGCCGGCACCTGAGACACTCCCTGTGTCACCTGAGCTGACCTAGCCGGTACCACCGGTGGTATCTGAGTAAGCCTCTCAACTCTGGCAGCTTCCTCCCTGCGCTCAACATAGGCTCTGAACTCCCTGTACTCAGATGCTCCAATAGAAACACGTCCTGACTCAGTAGAACGTGCTCCTTGCGCTCCAGACCTAGCGGCGGTCTCAGGCCTGACCTCGGGGCCTACACTCTCAGCTACTTCCTCTACAGCAGCCTTTGGTATGCTTGCTGCAGGTGGGTCCTCTCGAGGAACTCGTCCTCGACCTCCCCCTAGTGGAGGTCTACCCCCACGACCACGCCCTCTATCAGTAGCGGTGCTATCAGCTCGATCCTATCTGACTGGGGGAAGGGGGGGACGACCCCTACCTCGGCCAGTCACTTGGGCAGCCCTAGTACGTGCCATCTGCACGAATAGTAATAACTACAGTTATAAACAAGCTAATCTATCATAACAGTACAAGTCTATAATTATTCTAAGATTACCGAGATCCGCAGAGGTAGTGGTGGTCATCCGTACTTTCTATCCCAACCCGACTCTGTATGCATTTTAAAACCAAAATTCTATTTGGAAAACTCAGAACCTTTTCGGGTTCTGTTTATTTACTTATATGACCTTTTTAGAAGATTCAAGTGCCATTGTTGCCAACCTAGAGCTTTGATACCATGTTGTAACACCCCAAATTTTACAACTTAGGGAATTACTGGTTAGGACCGCACAGTGGGTCCCGACCTTAGTTTGACAACAACTTAACAAGATCTTACAACAAGGCACAGATAAGGAAAAACCAGAAATCATAAAATAGTTCTTAATAATGCATGAATGTGACCAGATCAACTACAGCCGGAAAACGTAATATAACCAAGTACGAAAGGAAACAAGGTTCAACTGTAAAACCCACAAATGCAAAAACTGTAAAACATCCTAAAGTACGACACCCCGGCTGACCACTACCATTTGGATCACTCGGCATCTGCTCTAACCTGTGGCAAATCTAAACAACATATCAACAGTTAGCTAACTATCCAAATATAAGCAAAATGATAACGGCACAAACACAAGCGGAAACAAAAATAAACAAACATCATGCTGGCACTCAACCAATTATTATCTATTATTTAAGTGATTCACATTATTCAGTTTAAGTTGTGGCACGAGAATTATTATTAGTTCTTGCCTCCGTTCCTTATCCAACTAGTGTAGGTCTAGCTGACTTCCACTGGTAGCATCACTACAAACCATGTATGGACTAGTCCCGAAAGAAACCCCCAGCGCCCGCAAGCTACTGAGCAGAATGCCACCGCCCGTTACTCTTAGGCCAAAATATAGGTCGGTAATTATATATCACAACCTATCTCCATAGACAATTCAATCACACACCACCATCATCATTTATACTCATATTTAGAAGTCAGCTAAGTAAGCCCAAAGGACTTACCTGTTATAACGCTCGACTCTTTGTAAACCACTCGTTCTGTAAACTGTAGCAACTCAGTTGCCTGCCAAAGGCGATAAGTGTATTAGCACACTCTCACGTAGATAGAAGTCTAAAACTTCTAAGATCGAATAAGGTAGTAAGACATACTAGTTACAGTATTAGTTTAGGGTAAAATGACCATTTTACCCTTGGTTCCGATTTTCTCGAAAACCCTAAAATTCATGTCTAAGCTCTTATTTGAGGTTCTAAATTTATTTTCTAACTCCTAAAATTTTATTTGGTTCCAAACTGACATTTTTCCTATGTTTCTATTTTCCGGAAGAATCGTAAAGGTTTAACTTCGGTTCTAAATATAAAATTCTTAACAGCTTATAATAATTCCGAATTAAATCTCTAGATCATCTATGAGGTTCTATCTAACCTTAGGGGGAAAAATTCCTCTAAACTGTTCAGCCAATAATTTTATAATAATTCACCAAGTGCCGCCTTCTCTTGGTGGGCCTTCTCCCAACACACACCACAGGTCTAAGCTTCCTTACCTCAACCTAAACAAGCTAGAAGAAGGGACATGCAAAGAGTTTACAAGATCTCCCTTCAAAGCTTCCTCCATAGCCATGGAGGTGAAGAGGAGAAGGAAAAGGGAAGAACCATCAGTAAAAGGGATGAGAGAAAGAGACAACTTACCACAACAGATCCGGAATACCCATATTGTAGCTCCTACCCAGCTCTTTCAAGGAAAAAGAAGATGAAAGCAAGCAAGAAGGAAGAGAGGAGTGGAAAAGGAAAAATGAACATGAAATGGGAAATGGGGAGAGAGAATAATGAGGCTGACAAAAGGGGTGGGGATACCCAAGGGTCAGCATGCCCCCTTGTCCCCTCATTCCTCTTCCAAAGGTCGGAAAGTAAAAGAGAGTCCCAACCCGCGTTAAAACTCGTGCTCAGCAAACATGCCTGCGGGAAATAAGCCGTTGATGCAGAAAGGTTGGAAACACCTCGACTTCCGGAAATAAAATTTTCGGATGTTACAACTAACCCCCTAAAAAAATTTTCGTCTCGAAACTTGGAAAAGGTTAAACTCACAAAACAACACTCGAAAATCGTATAGAGCATGTAACGTCGCCTATCGACTTAAAACTCCAAGTCAATCTCATAATCACATAAACACCTCGAAAGGTAAACATACATACACACATATAGCATCAACATGATCGCATCACAAATCACATAACGTAAACAAGGAAGAACTCGGGACTAACCCGACTGCCCTATCGACGTCACTATATCGGCATAAAACTCGGGATAGTTCCTGCGGATACTATCCTCCGTCTCCCATGTGGCCTCATCGGCTCCTCGCCTCGACCACTACACTCTCAGCATTGGTATCTCCTTCCATCGAAGGGGTCTCGTACTCCGCACTAAAACCGCTATCGGATGCTCTGCAAAGGTATGGTCCCGCTCGACCACTAGATCCTTGTGGCTAAGGATGTGTCTCGGGTCATGGATGTACTCTCTCAACTGGAATACATGGAATACCGGGTGTATACCCTCCTACCGTGGTAGAAATGCTAGTTGGTATGCCACCTCACCAACTCTCTCTACTATCTCGAATGGACCGACATATCGGGGGCTTAACTTCCACGTAATGCCAAATTGTCTGATACCCCGCCTCTGTGATCCCCTCAGTCACACCTAGGCTCCTACCATGAACTCGAGAGGTCTCCGCCTCCTATCCGCATACGATATCTGACGACTCTACGCGGTCAACATCCTCTCTCATATTAAAGCAACCCTAGCCATATCATCATGTACCTAATCTAGAGCCACAACACTGGAACTTCCGGGCTCATCTCAATATAAAGGAGTGAGGCATCTCCATCCATACAATGCCTGTAACATCCGGAAATTTTATTTCCGGAAGTTGAGTCGTTTCCGACTTTTCCGCGTCTGCGGCTTATTTCCCGCAGGCACGTTTTCTGAGTTCGGATTTTAACACGGGTTAGGAACACCTTTTTACTTTCCGACCTTGGAAAGAGGAGTGAGGGGACAAGGGAGCTGACCCTTGGATATCCCACCTCTTTTGTCAGCCCTTTACTCTCTCCTCTTTTCCCCACAAATGCAAAAACTGTAAAACGTCTTAAAGTACGACACCCCGGCTGACCACTACCATCTGGATCACTCGGCATCTGCTCTAACCTGTGGCAAATCTAAACAACATATCAACAGTTAGCTAACTATCCAAATATAAGCAAAATGATAACGGCACAAACAAAAGCAGAAACAAAAATAAACAAACATCATGCTGGCACTCAACCAATTATTATCTATTATTTAAGTGATTCACATTATACAATTTAAGTTGTGGCACGAGAATTATTATTAGTTCTCGCCTCCGTTCCTTATCCAACTGGTGTAGGTCTAGCTGACTTCCACTGGTAGCATCACTACAAACCATGTATGGACTAGTCCCGAAAGAAACCCCCAGCGCCCGCAAGCTACTGAGCAGAATGCCACCGCCCGTTACTCTTAGGCCAAAATATAGGTCGGTAATTATATATCACAACCTATCTCCATAGACAATTCAATCACACACCACCATCATCATTTATACTCATATTTAGAAGTCAGCTAAGTAAGCCCAAAGGAATTACCTGTTATAACGCTCGACTCTTTGTAAACCACTCGTTCTGTAAACTGTAGCAACTCAGTTGCCTGCCAAAGGCGATAAGTGTATTAGCACACTCTCACGTAGATAGAAGTCTAAAACTTCTAAGATCGAATAAGGTAGTAAGACATACTAGTTACAGTATTAGTTTTGGGTAAAATGACCATTTTACCCTTGGTTCCGATTTTCTCGAAAACCCTAAAATTCATGTCTAAGCTCCTATTTGAGGTTCTAAATTTATTTTCTAACTCCTAAAATTTTATTTGGTTCCAAACTGACATTTTTCCTATGTTTCTATTTTCCGGAAGAATCGTAAAGGTTTAACTTCGGTTCTAAATATAAAATTCTTAACAGCTTATAATAATTCCGAATTAAATCTCTAGATCATCTATGAGGTTCTATCTAACCTTAGGAGGAAAAATTCCTCTAAACTGTTCAGCCAATAATTTTATAATAATTCACCAAGTTGAATACTTCACTTACAAATCCTATACTTAGCCAAAAACTTAAGTTTACCAAACTACTCAACTACCTAACTTCGGGAGCTCATAACTTCTAATCCGACCGTTCAATTTCTTCCCAAATTTTAATATGCTAAACTACATATATCCATCTACAACATATCCAAAATTCAACGGTGGATCTTTATCCAAACGTTCAATAATTGGTCGACAAGATAGGCAGTTGATAACCTCAAAGCTGAAGGAATAAATTGGATTTTACAGCAACCCTTTATTTCCACCATTTTAATTATAAACTCAGCAGCTACCTATTACTATCTTGACTATGCTCAAGGTCGAATTACAGTAGCTCATCAATCTATGATTACGGAAATAGTATACATACAAAAGCCCATACATTACCCTCCCCATCAAGACTAAACAGAACTTATTTTAAACCAAGTATAGGCTCTTACCGGGTTGCAGCTAAAAGGGTAATTCGTTGTCGGTTTTGTCAGTTCCGATCTGCACCACTAAACTGTAAGTGTGGGTCGATTTCACGGCTGCACCCGTTGGAAATTTGATCGGAATAAAAAGAAGGGTAATGAGTCATTGTAGATATGATATCCAGAAGATAACAGATGGGGAAGGATTGTCTTACCAATAGGTACAGAAGGAGACGGCTCTTTGCAGTAGCTGTAACTCGATGGACTCCACTTTTCGGTTATGTAGGCGGCTGCAGTTTGAGACCTAGCAGTGCCGGACGAAGGAACGAGTAGAGAAGGATGGTGAAGACGGAAGCACAAGATTGCTGCACTTACCTCTTGACGCTGCTGGGTGTGTGCAGAAGAAAAGGAAACGCAGAATTGACGCTGCTGGTGTGTGCAGAAGAAAAGGAAACGCAGAAAGGAAGGAGATAACGCAGCAGAGGAGAGAGAGCGAGATTTGTGGAGCCTTGATTGTCTGCATTAATTGAGTAGTTACTCTCTGTAACGTCTTTCAGCGGAGGAGTCTTCAGGGCTGCATCAGATGTGGCGGCCAGCTGCTCTTCCTCCTGTTGGGCTGAATGCGTGAAGCAGCTAGGCGGAGCTGGGCGTTGGCAACTGCTGCTGCTGGGCTGGGCTGAAGATGGACTGAAGCTGTTGCACCTGGCAATCTGGCAACTGGGCTGAGGGCTGGCGCTGGACAAGGCAGCAGTGGGCTGCTTCTGGGCTGGAGGGGACAAGGCAGCGGGCTGGAGCAGCTGGCAACGCTGGAGGTTGTTGGGCTGGGCTAGCTGGCTGCAGAACTGGATCCGTTGGAGCTGAATTATCGGTTAACAGATGGGCTAAAATGGCTGCAGCTGGGCTCCTTAATTTAGCGAGTTTCTGGCTGGACAAGATCCCGATATATAAATATACGGACTAGGCGGATAGGGAGTTTATTATAGTTTAAGATCGGCTCAGAATTCTATCATTTTATGCGGAAGTAATCTACATAAAATGATAAACTATATAAAAGATTCTATCATTTTATATGAAGGAATCTACATAAAATGATAAATCCTATAATAATATGTCTAACTAAGTAGACGGATATGGGTCAACTAATCGAGATCTATTTTATAACGGAAATAGACGGAATAAAAATTCAGGATTTTACAGGCCAGAGCCACCGTAGGGGCGGCCACCAGGCGCAGGGGCGGCGCCAGTGATCCGCAGGGGCGGCAACAGGATTCCGCTGGGAGCGCCAGCTTGCTTCCGTGGCTGCATTTTCTTCACCAGTAGGTTCCTTCCTCCTTTCCTCTTCGTTCCTTCCTTAGACCTTATGTTGTTGCTTAGCTAGAAGCATGATTAGGTTGGACCTAGGACTTATGAGAATGCCATTTAGTTGCTTGAACCTAGGTGCCTTTGAATCTTTAGTGATCTTGTGTGTGTGAGGGCCTTGTGGTCTCTCTCCCATCTTACCCCTTAGTCCAGCATGTTGTGTGCTTAATCTCTTTTGGGGTTGTGGGCAGTTGTTCCCTCTTTCCCTTCCCTAGCTTGATCTTGACCTCCTAAAGGTTCAAGAGAGCCTTACTAGCTTCTAGTTGTTGAACCCTTGTTCGGTTTTAGCTTTGGAGAGTCTTGGAAGTGTGTTGTGAGTTGTTGTTGATATATGTATCTTGTGGATCAGGCTTTGGTTTTCCTTTTCGGAAAGTGAGATCGTTGGTTCGGTTAGCTTGAGACGAGGTAACTCCTCGGACTTACTTAGCCGCTTCTATGCCTTATTTGGATGTATATGGTGGTGTGTGTTTACCGCTTTTAAGCATGAAAATGGAATAGGATTTACTTGACCTTATTTATTGGCCCATCGTTACTACTATTATTATCGGGTGGTGACATCACCGCTCACTTTCCCGAGGGAGACTAGGGGGATCTTTGCTACCGGGCCATACACGGTATACGGGCGGGCTTCTTCATCACTCCCTCAGAATATACGGGTTGGGCGCCGCCACACTCCTGTTGGTTACACGGGGACAGAGGCGAGAGTTATAAGACTCTCGTGTCACACTTGAACGAATGAATTAAATATGGAACAACCTAAAAAGATATTATGTAATGAATGTTCATGTTGTGTGCTTTGTGATCTCATGTGTGTTTGTTCCATATTATTCTTACAATGCATAGAATGTGAGCTAACGGTTTAAAACCATTTTGTGTAGATGCCTTGCATGTTAGGGATGCCGCTGAGTGAGAAGGAGGAGTGGAAAGCCGAGTGGTCTCCGTATATTATAGGACGGAGGCGTTTTTGGGGATTTCCTTGTCTTGTCGGATTATGGTTTGTTGTACGATCGGATTACGTTACGTTTTATGTCGTTTTGAGGACTCGGCCGAGTTTCCAACTTGTATCCCTTCCTTTCTTTCATTGCATACATTATAAACTATTTTGAATTTTATCCCTTTATTCAGGCCATGTCGGAAATGTCCGGTGAAGTTGTAGTCAAGCTAAAGGTCGGGACCCATTGTGTGGTCTCGCCCGTAGCATTCCGATATCTAGTGGATTCGGGGTGTTACAAAGTGGTATCAAAGCCCTAGGTTGACAATAATGGCACTCGCAACCTTCTAAAGGCCAAATGAGGAATAAGCAGAACCCCTCGGGTTTTGACTTTTCGTTTTCAAAATTCATATGCATGAGTCGGGATTGGGTTAGAATGAACGGGACCTCCACTCCTCACACAAAACTGGGCAACATAGTTTTCTGCACTTGATGTATATATAATTGCATAGTTATATATATATATATATATATATATATATATATGGCCTTAGGATGTTTTGGACTTATATGTACTTAGATATGCATGTGACCTTAGGATGATTGGGCTTGTATGCCTTGGTTGTATTTTGGACTTCGACTTCTCACTTACCATACTTTATAAGTCTTCTTTTATAAATAATATTATAAGTACGACATACACATTGAATTAATTATTTACACCTAAATAAACGCAAAACGATACCAGATGGCACGTACGAGAGTGACCGCTTATGTAGGACCCGCCCGTGGTAGAGCACCATTTCCTCCTACCGCCCCGAGACAGGGACGAGTAGGGACACCTCCAGGTGCGAGAGGTCGGGGACGTATCCCCATTGCAAACCCACCCACTATGGATCCGTCAGCAATTGAGATTCCGGTAAAGGACGTGGCGGAGAGTGTCATTCCCGAGGGAAGGGAAAGGACAGTTGTGAGGTCTGGAGCGTGTAGTTCCTCATCTGTTAGGACCGGGGGAGCATCGATTGGAGCTACCGTGTTTAAGGATTATGTGCATCGAGTTGAGGAGGCATATAGGACTAGAGCACCACCCCCAGCACCACCGGTGTCGGTGCCTGCACTTGCACCTGCACCTGCGAGATCGGCTGAGGTCTCACGGAGGGTTACTCAGACTAGGGTTGTACGAGAGATCATTGCACTAACAGTAGTTGTACCCGCGCCGGTTTTGGAGATTGCTAGGGTTGGAGACGGACTGAGGTCTCCTAGACCTGATTCATGGTTGAAGACTTTCAACTAGCAACATGTACCTTACTTTGGCGGGAAAGTAGGGTTAGAGGTCTAGCATTGGGTCGGGCACGTGGAGACAGCACTAGAGGCGATCCCATGCCCAGAGGAGAGGCAGGTAGAGTTGGTTCAGACGTTGTTTAGAGACCAGGCCCACACCTGGTGGAGATCGGTACGAGGAGACCTGACTAGGATGGACCAGCTGTTGAGACTTGTTAGAGAGACTTTCTGCCCAGATTCAATGAGGAGGACCAAGTCCAGGATTTCTTAGAGGCTGGGTTTGAGGCTGTCCCAATTATACATGCGATTAGACGTTTCCGAGCGGATTTGGCTTTGTTGGGGCCCGCCGCACCTCCGGCGGACCAGCATGTATATCTCTTTTCTAGGAGATTGAGGGAGTCTACCCGTTCATACCTTGTGGGATTCCAATGTGAGTCACTAGCCGAGTACCAGGACCGTGCCTCAGCATACGAGAGAGACAGACCGGGAGCTAGGAGAGTGGCGCAGTCCGGATGACCGAACAAGCATCAGAGGACGGGACCCACTGGTTTAGGGGCAGGAGCCTCAAGACAAGGCCGTGGTCCGGCCCAGGGACATACAGGACATCCGTCTGCTACTCAAGCACCCGACAGAGGGAGGCAATGTTTCAACTACGGAGGAGATATCTTCTTAGGCCTGATTGTAGGAAGCCTCCAGTGACGTGTTTCTCTTGTGGTCAGACGGGCCACAAGGCAGCTTTGTGCAAACGGGGTGGGGCCCCATCATAATAGGGGTCTTCACTTGCTAACGGGGCAGGTAGAGGACCAAGGCTAGCTCAGGTTCAGGCTCAGGGTTTTCAGCAGAGGGGATAGAGTCAGACACGTACACAGGGGTTGGCTCAGGGTCCGGGCCGTGGTAGAGGCTGTGGTGGGGGTACACAAGAGACCTATGGCACATAGGCCAGGGTGTTTGAGTTGACGAGCGTTGTGGATCCAGCAGCGCCGGCAGCTACAGGTACTATTCAGATCCATGGGCTTCTAGTGCGAGTTTTATTTGATACGGGTGCCATATACTCTTTTGTATCTGATGACTGTGTAGCTAGATTGTCCTTAGCTATGGTATAGGGAGACCCCTTCATTGTGGGGTTACCTGATGGGGGTAGGGTTAGTGGTACCCAAGAGGTAAGCAATTGTCCCATACGTTTGGGAAACCGAGATTGGTTAGCCAACTTCTATGTCATGCATTAGTGCATGAAGAAGTCATTCTTGGCATGGACTGGATGGAACGCCATCGAGCCATTTTGGACATCAGCCGGAGGACCGTGACAATTACCACAAAGATGGGACACGAGGTGATTTTCCGAGGTTGGGACCTCGGGAAGACCGGTACAGTCAATCATTGTCTTTCCCACAACTTCCAGCCAATCACCCTAGAATCGCATAAGAAACTTAGCCAACAATCATCATGATAACAATAATCATATAAAAGGGAAAGGATACAATATTTCAAGCATGAAAACCTTAAGAAAAATGTCTCAATAACTGAATCAAATAACAACAAATCAGCATTCCTCAAATCACAAATCGAACAAGACAACAAACCAAAAGGGAATCTAAGAAAGTCTTACAAACTCCCTCTAAAGCTAACTCCAAACTATGAATCCTTCCTTCCTTGATCTTAAATCCTTCAACCCTTCCTTCAAACCTTCAAAACATACTCCAAAAATCTCCCTAATCGGGTGTGTAGAAGATGGCTAAATTGTGGAAAATCCAACCCTTTAAATAGGAGAATTATCTTCCAAAGATAATAATATCTTAAAAAGATAATTTCCTATAAAATATATCCATATCTCTAAAATAGATCTCCCAAAAATAATATCTTCCTTCTAAAAATCCAGCCCAAAAATACAAGATATCTTCTTTCCAAAAATAAAAGATCTCAGCCAAAAATATGGATCTCGCGGGCGGCAGGGTGTTCGCCTCGGTCGGGACGCTCCTCAAGATCACCTCGGTCGAGGTGACACTGTAGCTGACCGAGGTGAATCTCAATTGAATGTGAAATCTCTCAAATCTGGTCCAAAGTAAATCTTCTTCATTAATTCAAGGCTTCCTGAGTTCTTCTTTAAGCTCTAGAATGTAGCTCTATTGACTCCATAGCTCCTTAGCTCCATTTTAGTCCAAAACTTGCCATCTTACCTACATTTACGACGAAACTAGGTGTAGACCTCGATTCCCGTAAAGGTAGATGAAACAACAATATAATCACATAATATACATCCATACATGCAGATTATTGGAGATAAAACGTCCAAACTAGTCCCAAAATATATACTATAATTTATGCTATCAATACACCCCATACTTGTCCCTTGCTTGTCCCCAAGCAAGTTCCAAATCTTAAGTACAAGGTAGAATGGATTATAAGTGAGAAAAATTAATGAAAAGTATTTCAAAACATTTTCGGTGGTGTGCTCCACTCATAGATCACTCTAAGAGAATGCTTCATGGTAAATAAAATCAAAACATGATCAAAACATTTTACAAATATAGGAAAGTTCTTCATCTTTGCATAAAATCATAGAATGCATAATAAATCATAACTATCGAAATTAATCATGTATAATCCAGTTTAAACCACCAAGTCAATCAACAAGCCCGAGGTCTCAAGGGCTTCTCAAAAGAGGTCAAGAAACGTGTATGGGTGGGATGTATATAGGGAATGTGGTGCTAGAATCCGGGAAAAGGATCTTACTTCACTTTCTTTGAATCTCAACATCTTCCACCAATAAGCATTGCTTATTTTTACTTTACTTTTTGGGATACATGGACAGAGGTGGACAATAACCGAAGCCTAGGAGATCAGCAATCATCAATTTCTCGAGATGCCTCAAACCCTTGATGCACATACCATGACCCGTTAGGAATATCGCTCAATCCGACTTTGGCAAGACACAAACACCCGGCTATGTGAATGGTGTCGAGTTACTCATCATCATGATTGACTTTTCCAAACCTATTTGTTTCTTTCTAAAACTTCCAGTCAACATCTCAACTTCACTTTCCCTTGCTTTTCACTTGCTTGCTTCCAAATTCCCGGATAGGTAAAGGGAGGCAAATATGTATATGAGGGCTAAAGCATGATCAAGAAGAAGAAGAAGAGAAGAGAATGAATTGCCTTAATCATCACAAGAAGAATGTGATAGAACTCATCATGTGGTGTCAACCTTCAAATTCAACATAATTTTGATAAAAACAAAGTATTAAACATGCCAAAACTTCAAACAAAGCATTTTGCAACTTAAACATATCATAAAACCTTTCGAGCATATAAAGATTTCAAAACCAATCTGCAAACAAAATCATCATTGAGGTCATATCCAGAAAAGAAGCACAAAAACGTTCGAAAAATCTTTCAGTTAAGCCACCTCAATCAAGGTGTTCTAAGTCATCCCAGGTGCTTTACCTCGTTTGACCAGAATCATCCCGGTCGAGGTCATAAAAAAAAATTTTAAACCAGTTTTTGACGTTTTTCTCAAACAAAAACCTGTGTGCAAGCATGTAATCTCAGATAAACACATAGAGCATAAATAAAATCATAAATATCCAACTAGAATCGTACAATCATACACACATAGTCAGAAAAGTACATCCACATACCCCATACTTGGGATACATTGTCCCAATGGGTCAAAATAAGAGTCAAGTAAAACAGGAAACTCACCAGACCTAGCCGAACTATATAATAAATAAAGAAAAGAAATCCATGCAAGCTTTAGTCCTGATCCGCTAGTGATGGTGGATATGGAATGAAGGGGTGTTGAGATGGATCAAATGGATAACCCATCGTGTGTTGAAATTGGATCTCCATCATCCTCTACTGGTAGTGCTGGCTCTCTCTAAGCTCCATAACCTCTATTGTCAAGGCTGTGTAAGAGTCGATCATCTGGTATGTCAACTCATCAATCCGTCGGTGAGCTACTGGATCTCTCTGTCTGCGGACTCTACGCCGGGCAGGTCGTGATGGTGCTGCTGCCTCTACCTCTGTAGCCTCGTTATCTAGATCGACAACTGGCACACTGGGACCGGCGGTGTTTGTACCAGTCTCCATGGCAGCTCCGCCATCCTCATCCTCATCCTCTGCCGGTGCAGCATCTCTCGTATCTAGTAAGTAGGGAAGCCATGCAGAAGAACAGTACTGCGGATCGAAAACTATGAACTGGATTGACCATAGGAAACCCTTAGGGGCAGTCTGCTCCCAAGGCATAGCGACGTAGGGTGTAGTGAGGCCACAAGGTACCAGATTCCGCCTCGTGATCATCTCTAGAAGTCCCAGCGGCTTTGCAACCACTACCAAAGTACAAGCACTCGGATACAGACCCATAACTGTAGCGATATGGGTCACTAGCCCTCCACAACAGATATCTCCCTTGGCCTTGCCTTTGATACGGTGCAAGTCCTCAGCCAGCATGCCTCAAAAGACAGGAACTCCACCAGTCACCATGCAAAACAAACTCAGCAACTCTCCCTGTCTGATCTTCTAGGGCGTCTCAGTACCCACCAGAAGAGTCTCACTGAAAATATGGTGGGGAAGATAGAAAGCTAAGTTGAAAATAATGCGCTCCTTGGAGTCTCCAGGTCTCCATCTGTCGCTATGCTCCACCACATGGGCAATCTGCCCCCAGAACTGTCGAGCCACTGCTCGGGATGGGAAGTCAGTCACGGTGGGAGTCGGGAAACCAAACACCTCTCGGAACTGATCCATCGGTACAATGTAGTTCCGTTTCAGCAACCAGTACTTGATGTTGTTCCTCTCTGGCATGTGAGTGACGGAACTCACAAACTCCATGGTCGGCTCAAGGTAGGCTAGTGCTCGGATCTCCATAAACTACTCCAGCCCTACCATAGATATCATCTTCTTCAAGTCCTTCGCCACGTGGAGGCACTTGAAGGCTGAGACATACAAGAAACGTGGAGCAACTATGGGGCGCCCGCAAATGCGATCAAAGTCCGCCTGGTGACGCTCATGAATCACCGGGATAGAAGGTCGAGAAGTAGAGGAAGGGGAAGAACCACTAGGAGCATCTCTCAGAACAAGCTGACAATCAGAATGGGTACTCATGATTGTTGACAAGATCACCTCGGTTGGTCTGACAGGCTGAAGAACACCTCATCCGAGACACAGCTCGACTAGACCGAGGCGAAAAACTGTGCGATTTCCTCTCTCTGATTTTTCAGTTCTTTTCCCCCAAAATCACTACCAATTACTTCCTATGGGGTACTTATACTCTTTTCAGCAATAAAAGATGGCAACGAAAGACAAATTTCTCCTAAATCGACAAAGAGAGGAAAGTTAGGGTTTTCGGAGATTTACCCCATATTACGCAGATTCGAGGCGTTTATCTTGTAGTTTGTTGCTTGCAATGCGATCCTCTTGCTTTTCTTTGTGAAATCGGAGCAGAAATCGTGGAAAACGAGTGAAAAACGAGGAAACAAGGTGGAGATGTTCCACGGTCGAGAAGAGGTTTGGGAGGGAAGAGAGAGAAATTTGTTCGCCTTTTATACCCCTCGCCGAATCTGATATCACCTCGGTCGAGGTGGTCCCGACCGGACCGAGGTGGCTGACTGGATTGTCAAACCTACTCGCCTCGGTTTCCTTAAGAACATCTCGGTTGAGGCATTGTGACAGCAACCGAAATGTGTCTCAGTAAAACTCCGTCTTTCAATTTCTCGAACTTCTGTCCTTCTAGTGGAGCTCCTGAGTTGTAATCCTTCCTTAGAGAGTATCAAGTTTCTGTCTAGGACGCAGAAACAAAACAAAGCAAAGCAAAAGCAAACTATGCAAAACTAAACTAGAAAAAGGGAAAAAAGAAAGCAATACCTTGGGTTGCCTCCCAAGATGCGCTTGATATAAGGTCGCTAGTTGGGTCGTACGGTATCCCTAAATGAGGTATAGTGGTGCAATCTCCTCAACCTGGACTTCCAGTTGGTACTTCTTAAGCCTATGACCATTGACCTTGAAGCTTCCGCTTGTTTCACCCCAAATCTCAACTGCACCATTAGGAAAACATGTTTCACAACGTAAGGTCCTGTCCATCTAGATTTCAACTTACCTGGAAAGAGGCGAAGACGGGAGTTGAAGAGTAGAACTAAATCTCCTTCTTTGAATTCCTTAGGAATGATATGCTTGTCATGCATCTCTTTGTTCTTTCCTTGTAGATCTTGGCATTCTCATAAGCGTTTAAGCGCAACTCTTCCAACTCATTGATATCCAAAAGCCTCTTCTCTCCGGCTTCCTTGATATCGAAATTCAACCACTTGACTGCCCAATATGCCTTGTGCTCCAACTCAACGGGTAGATGGAAAGACTTCGCATATACCAAATTGTAAGGGGTGGTAGCAATGGGAGTCTTGAATGCGGTCCTATAAGGCCAAAGAGTGTCGTCTAACTTCATGGACCAATCCTTCCTCGTCCTAGAGACGGTCTTCTCCAAAATTGCTTTGATTTCTCTATTCAAGATTTCGACCTGTCCACTAGTTTGAGGGTGATAACGGATTGCTACCTTGTGGGTTACCCCATACTTTGATAGAAATGCCTTAAACTTTGGTTGATGAAATGTGTCCCTCCATCGCTGATGATGATGCGTGGTGTCCCAAAATGTGGAAAGATAGTCCGATTGAAGAACTTTACAACCACCATGGTGTCATTAGTGGGGGAGGCAATGACTTCTACCCATCTAGAGACGTAATCAACAACTAGGAGAATGTAGAGGTTCCCTGCGGATGATGGGAAATATCCCATGAAATCTACTCTCCATACATCAAAAATCTCAACCTCTTGAATATTATTGAGTGGCATCTCTTTCCTTTTAGAAAAGTTCCTTGTCCTTTGGCATGCATCACAAGAAATAACAAACGTTTGCACATCCTTAAATAATGTAGGCCAAAAGAAACCAGAACGCAATACCTTAGCGCACGTTTTGTGAGCGCTAGCATGTCCTCCACAAGGAAGAGAGTGGCAATGCTGTATAACACTAACAACTTCATCCTCTGGAATGCATAGTCGAAGCATCCCATCCGGACCTCTCTTAAACAGGAGAGGTTCATCCCAATAGTAGTGACGTACATCCTTGAAGAATTTCTTCCTTTGAGCGTACGTCAATCCGGGCGGTATTTCCTCGCAAACAAGATAATTAACAATATCAACATACCAAGGTTTTTTTATCAGAAGCTTGGTGGATCCAGTGCTCCACCAACTGCAAATGAGTCTCAAAAAAGGGTGTAGAAAGTTTGTTGTTCTCAGTTGACAACATTTCGCTTGATGTCTCGGTCGGTGTCCGAGATGGTTGACCGAGATGCTCTTCAGATAAGAACACCTTGCTTGGTCCAGAAAGTGTCTCGGTCGAGGTACTGGAATTGGGACCGAAACTTGAATTTCTCCTCTCCTGGATCAGTTTCTCAATCTTAGCTCCTGGATCTGCTTCCAGTGCCTTTAAGCTCCGTATATCTGCATCACAAGAAACATCTATACCCTCCTCCATTAAGCAAAAACTAAGAAATCTTTCGAGAGGGTCATTAATAAGGATAGAGCTCACCAATTCTCTTGATTCTTCTTCATCATAGATGTTGAAGATGTCATCATCCAGCAGCTCTCCTTTCATTGCAGCAAGCAATGCAAAATCCACTTGATCTCCACCAATGTTGAATTTCAACTTGGCGTTCTTACAATCCACATTGCAACCCGAAGTTGCTAGAAATGGTCTCCCAAGAATGATAGGAACGGGATAAACTGCGGGTATATCAAGTACAACAAAGTCTATAGGTAAATAGAAGTTACCTAACTTGACGGGAACGTCTTCCAAGATTCCCACGGGATAAGGAATAGAGCGATCCGCCATGTACAACCTTATCTTCACCGGCTTGGGCTCTCCAAGTCCGATTCTCTTATATAGCTCCAGCGGGATGATGCTCACGCTGGCTCCTAGATCACACAATGTCTCACAAGTTACATCCCCAACTTGAATTGGAATGCAAAATGAGCCGGGATCTCTCAACTTAGGTGGCGTCTTCTCCTTCATGATTTGAATAAGCTCCGAGGATTTAGATGTCATCCTAACCTCTCCAAAGTCTTCCAGCTTCCTCTTCCTTGATAGAATCTCTTTTAAGAACTTCCCATAGGCGGGCATCCCTAGAATAGTATCAAAGAAAGGGATGTTAATGTGTAGTTTGTAACGCCCCGTTTATTCGGGAGCGTTCCGAATTTGCCTTCCTCCCATCCCTCGATTCGCTATAGCTCGAGCTCTTATTTAAAGTATATTTTTATAGTTTTAATAATATTTTTGTTCCGGGTATTATATTATTTTGCGGATACATGTATGTATTCCCGTATTTTAGTAATTTAATTTTGTCGGAAATCGGAATTTACCGATCCGGGAAATCCCGTTCCGAATGTTGATCGAGTTGGTTATTTTAAAAAGCCCTCTTTAGTCTTTAATTTATTTATTTTTTTTCTCTCTCCTCTCTCTTTTTTCTCTTTCCCTTGCGTCGCTTCCTGCGTGTGCCGTTGCAGCAGAGGAGGGCCAGAGTCCGACCTATCCTCAGCCGACCCCTCGACCCCCCCTTGGCCCTAGCCTGCTGCCTAGCTGCGCCCGACCCCTCGACCTCCCTCCCTGTGCTGACTACCCCTAGCAACAGCCTCACACTTTCCCTCACCTTTCTGATTCTGCTGTTGACAGTTGCATCTCTCCCTTCTTTCAACTCACCACTGCTCCTCCATTCTCTTCCCTTTCTGAGTCACCGCCGTCCGCAACGCTGCCAAGAGAGCCGCCGGGAAGAGCAGACACCGCCTCGCCCCGTCTCGAGCCGTCTGGGCTGCCGGATTGGTGAGTGACCGGATCTATCTCTCCCTCGCTTCACTGTGGTATGGAACGCCGGCGTCCCTGGAGATTCTCCTCCCTCCACCACCTCTTCACCTCGCCTTCATTCCGCCAGCGCCACCGGGCGAGCCAGCCGTCGGCCGGCTTTTACGCATTGCCCCTCCTACAGCCTTCCTTGTTTCCACCTTCCCTGTTTGATTTTGGCGAGGCAAAAGCCAATCGAGCCGCCATAGAAGCCCTGCCTCGCACTCGTCTACAAGCCACCCGAACCGCCGCCCTCCTTTTCTGTGTATCCTCTGTCGAGCCCTGGATCTGGAACCCTCAGCGCTGGCGAAGCCCCTTGCAAGCCGCCATCCCCTGCTGCTCCTTTCGTGTCACATTCAAAAGCAGGGATGAAGAAAACCCTTTTTGCTTAATTACGATCGGCCCCCCTTATTTTTGATAAAATTACAGTTTATACCCTATATTTTATATTTGTAGATTTGGCCCTTATTTCTGAAAGTTGCATATCTGCCCTCTGCTGAAACAATTACAAAAGGGACCAAAGTTTTAATTATGGAAAATAACTCAAGCTTTATGATATTGTTATATGTGGCCATAAATTGTTTTTACGAGTTTTAACCTTGAGTTTTATATACGAGTTTGATCTTATATTTATATATATTACCTATTGTGTCCTTGTTGGTTTATTTATGGAATTTGTCCTAAAGATCAAATTACATATTATGACCCATATTTTTTAGAATGGTATTATTTACTCCGGAAAATGCGTTAGCGGTTTTTAACCTTGAATTTTAAACTCGGATTTGAACTACGGGGGTTATTCGTATAGTTTATGTATACTATGTAGTATGTCCAAATTTAGCGTTATGCTAAATTTGTATAGTTTTGGTGTTAGGTACGGAAGCGTCCTGTTAAAGGCCTAACGAGTCCAAGTCGGCATCCGTTGAACGACTTCCGTCTTTTTACGTCACGTGAGTACCCTCTCCCTCGAGATTATGATCTTACTCGATTTAGTTATGTTTAGTAGTAGTATCATGCTAGGTTGGATCTAGGATAACTTAGAGTGAATACCAAGTAGTGGTTATGGACCTTAGGTGAGTGCTTGAGGATTGTGACATGTTTTATGACTTGAGATGTTGATGTTATCTTGTGAGGTTTGAGAATTGGAGTATGTGGTTGTTGAGTTTATGGGCTAGGATATGCGTATCCTAACATGGTGTTGTTACCGTTGCGTTTGTTTGGACTAGGCATGTTTATCCTAGTATGTACTACGGGTTATGATCATGCGAGATCATAGGGTCTAGAAGTCTAAGGACTTCTAGCTTGTGTTGAGTGAGATGTGAGCATGAGAGATTCTAGGATACGGTCCAAGAATGTGAGTCAAATGATCTCGCGTAGGTCTGTGTAGAAGTCTTAGACTTTTTGAGTTGAGCGAGTGGTTGATATAGTTATCTTCTTATGAGCAGATTGTGGACTCTTTCCCAAGGGAAGCGAGAGTGTTGTGAGTTGTGTGTGGCGATAAGGTAAGTCTCCGGACTTACTTAGCTCGTATTCTTTGTATTAGCGTTGATGTGTGTTGGGTGGTGTGTGTTTATTATTTATTATTTATAACAACTAAACCGGAATTAGGATCACCGACCTTTATATTATTTTGGCCCAAGTGTATGATAACGGGCGGTGACATCATCTGCCTAGCTCTTGCGAGAGTCTAGGAGGTTCTCGGCGACTAGCCGTGCTGGTTAGACGGTCGGAGGCATCCGTACCGTTCCATGCCGGAAATAGGGACCGAGGCGGGACCACGGTGGTCTCGTGTCACAAACCTAAGTTGAATTAGAACGGGATACGACTTAATAATAACAAAGATAATAAACCGGATTGGTGTGTTTTTATGCATGTTGTATGCTTGTGATGAGATTACTTGTGTATGTGCCTTTCCCATTAATTCTAATGCTTCGAATATGAGCTAACGGTTTTATACCGATTGTTGTAGATTGCCTTGCAGGTTAGGAATGCGGCCGAGAGATCCGGAAGAGTGGGCAGCCGGGGTTCCGTACATTTTAGGAGTGGGTTTTGGTTAGTGTCGAGTTTGTATATTATTCATGTATATTGTATATCACGTGGTGGCATTTGGCCCTTGGTGTTGCATATCGGCTGAAGTCTTTTGTTGTTTTCCTTCGGGTTTCTTATCATTTGCATTAAAAGGAATTTTGGTTTTGCCTTTATTTGTGCCATGTTGAAAGATCCGGTGAAATTGTTGTCAGGCTAAGGGTCGGGACCCATTGTGAGGTCCCAACCCGTAGCATCCCGAGTCCCGCGGATTTGGGGTGTTACATAGTTTATTCATCAAGTCAAGGAACTTACCAAAATGCTTGTCTAGATGTGCTATGGCCCTTGACTGAGGGAATGGAAGTGGTGGTTTATAAGCAGGAGGTGGGACATAAACTTCAGATTTGTCCTTTGCTTTCTAGGACTCCAGCTCGGATGGCACCTCGACCGAAGTGTTCTTCGTCTGCACTGGCACCGACCGAGGTACTGGATCTGCAGTTTTTAGTCCACTTCTCGTCGTTATTGTCATAATCTGTCCGTTGGGGTTTCTCTCTGTCCTTGCTGGGAGTTTCCCTGGATCTCTTGGCACTTCATTCACCTTATAAAAGAATTTGTTGCTCTAAGGCTTTTTGTGCCTTCGAAAATGAAGTCATAGACGTCTCCATAACGTTGAGCTTGATCAAGATGGCCTCCACCACTGCATCTTTCTTCTCTGGCTGGGACGAACTTGATCCAAGCTCCTGGCTCTTCAATGGAGTAGAAGAAGAAGAAGAGGGGTTAAAAGAATTATTAGAATTAGAATTAGAATAAGGGTTACCTGGATTTTGTTGATTAGATCTCCAATTGTTGTTGTTGGAGCCTCTATTGTTGCTGTAATTGTTGTTCCGTGGCCCTTGGTTGTTGTTCCTTCCTTGATATCCTCCATCTTCCTTCTTCGTGTGAGCCACCAAAAGGTCTTTCAATTGCTTCATATCGTTTTTAAGGGAGATGAGTTGATTATCATTTGATGGAATGTCCTGGATATTAACTCTCTTAACTCCATTTTCGGCTCCTTGATGTGCCGGCGGAAAGTAGCTGAAGATTGAATTGAGTAGCTCCATCCAATCCCTTGAAGTATATCTCCAACAACTCTATCTTTGGAATCCCATGATGTGGGCAATCCAATAGAACATCTTTGAATCTCTCCCATGACTTGGACAAACTCTCTTTGTCCTTCATGATGAATGCATTAATCTTCCCTCTCATTTCAGCGGTCTTGGAAGGGGGAAAGAACTTTGTTAGAAACTCCATCGTCATCTCTTCCCAAGTATTGATCTTTCCGGGTGGAAGAGATTGATACCAAGTAAGCGCCCTGTCCTTCAAAGAAAAGTAGAAAGGCCTTAACTTGTAGTTGTTGTTTTCCAGCCTTGAAGGTCTCAAGGTCTCCATCAGAATCTCGTAGTTTTGCAAATGTTGATGCGGAGACTCCCTCTCTAACCCTCCAAACTGGCATTGGCGGATCATGGATAGAACTTGCGGTCGAAGTTCGTAATCATGCTCAGCTGGATCACCTAGGTTGACTCTTGGACACCTCACTTGTTGATTAGGGTCCATCCTTTGTCCTAGGGTTTGTGCAACTCCAGTAAAAAGAACATCTCGGACAGGCATCCGAGGTGGATGTATCTCAGCCGCGGCAACTGGGACTAGGTCCTGCCTCGGTCGAGCATCTGGGATCGGTCGATGTAAAATCTTGGCTCTTAGATCGGCCATATCTGCTTCGATCTCTGCAGTTCTAGTGCGAGTCTGCTCTTTTTCTCGTTGTAGTTCTTCCTTATTGAGGCGTAGCTGTTCTAGCGTCTCCTTCAATTCGGCCTCAAGATCGCGTTTGTCTTGATTGGCCATCTTAGCTTCTTTCAACCGTCGTTTGTTTGTGTTTTCTGGTTCAGGACTGTAAGGAACGATTTCCTTCCCAGCACGGGTTCTTCGCATAAACCTAAGAAAAAGATCATGCGAAAACACTCAAGTAGAGTGGTTAATAGCAACAAGGGCAATTGCCCCGAAAGACTACCGCAACCGGCTCAGTCTAGACCAAGTCCCCGGTAACGGCGCCAAAAACTTGTTCGCTCCAAACGATGTGTGCAAGCTTTAAATTTATAACCCAAGAAGTATGCTTGAACAAATATGTGAACCCGCAGTGTACGGGTCAATTGTAATAAAAAGCAAGAATTTCAGGGGTCGATCACTGGGACTTAGGTGAAACAAAGCACAAAATAGGTTGTCAAGTATTGCAATTAAGAAAAAGCAATTAAAGTAATCAAAGATGATATAAAATTCAAGTAAGGGGAAATGCGGATTCTAGGGATTAAAGCATCTAGTTGTGGTTCCGACTCAAGATCTCAAAGGATAATGCGGACAAAGCTGAGGTTTGCAAAGGGAAGGTGTTTCTAAGGTGGGAATAGATTACCGGGTAAGTCTCACTACTCACTATCCCAAACCAAAGCTCCTCTCACCGGGTAAGTCTCAAGGTACTAAGGAAAGGAACTATAATCTCAAACCAACACACCACCCAAGGGAATAGAATAAACCTTTACCGGGTAAGTCTCACGCTAACTCACAAAGATGGGATGAAGGCACACTCAAACCCTAATAAAGGATAAACCTTTATTACCTACACTTATGATCATGGGTAAACAAACAAAGGAATTACCGGGTAAGTCTCATCCTAGGCTTGCATTGAATCAGGAAAGGTGTAATAAGGATAGGATTTGGCAAACTAGAATACTGAACTCTCCGTTTCGGATTAGAAAAGATTCACCTCGTTCAGTCAAGTTCCACCCCGGCCGAGATGTTCATCGGCTGAGCGAGGTATCTAGGGTTAAGGTTAAAGGGAAAGGAATCAATATTTCAAACACGAAAACCTTAAGAAAAAGATCTCAATAACTGAATCAAATAATAAGAAATCAGCGTTCCTCAAATCACAAATCGAACAAGACAACAAACCAAAAAGGAATCTAAGAAAGTCTTACGAACTCCCTCTAAAGCTAACTCCAAACTATGAATCCTTCCTTCCTTGATCTTCAATCCTTCAATCCTTCCTTTAAACCTTCAGAAAATACTCCAGAAATCTCCCTAATCGGGTGTGTAGAAGATGGTTGAATTGTGGAAATCCAACCTTTTATATAGGAGAATTATCTTCCAAAGATAATAATATCTTAAAAAGATAATTTCCTATAAAATATATCCATATCTCTAAAATAGATCTCCCAAAAATAATATCTTCCTTCCAGAAATCCAGCCCAAAAATATAAGATATCTTCTTTCCAAAAATAAAAGATCTCACCCAAAAATATGGATCTCGCCGGCGGCAAGGTGTTCGCCTCGGTCGGGACGCTCCTCAAGATCACCTCGGTCGAGGTGACACTGTAGCTGACCGAGGTGAATCTCAAATGAATGTGAAATCTCGCAAATCTGGTCCAAATTAAATCTTCTTCATTAATTTCAAGCTTCCTGAGTTCTTCTTTAAGCTCCAAAATGTAGCTCTATTGACTCCTTAGCTCCATTTTAGTCCAAAACGTGTCATCTTAACTACATTTAAAACGAAACTAGGTGTAGACCTCGATTCCCGTAAAGGTGATGAAACAACAATATGATCACATAATATACATCCATACATGCACATTATTGAAGATAAAACGTCATAACTAGTCCCAAAATATAGACTATAATACATGCTATCAATACACACAATCTACTCAAACTACCACCGCAAGATATATCCGGTCATATAGCGCGTTCCCGCACGAGGAAAAAATAACATATAACATCACACATATACACGACTCAACTAAGGGAAGAACTAAGTCAAACAAAGATACTATCATCCGTCTTCCTATTAGCCTCATTGGTTCTTCGTCTGCCGCTAGATCATGAGGATCGGCAATACATCTCAATTCATACCTATACTTCCTAGACTGATACACATGAAATCCCGGGTGAGCATCCACTACTCTCGGCGGCTATGCCAACCGGTAAACTACTTTCCTTACTAACGTTATGATCTTCACGAAGCTCCGATATATCAAAAACTCGACTTTCTTCTCGGGTCTTTCTCGAAGCAGCATAACCACTATCTTTCTCGTTGATTGTCTCCAACAAGGAAGATCAAATCTCACCTTTTCACAGTTGACTCTGGTCCTTGTTAACCCAACTTTAATGTTACATTTCCTCAACTTTTGAAGTAAGTCCCCGATAATGAAGGAAGTACTTCACTTCCCACTGATTTAGTAATGAGACACGTATGCTATTACTTTTACATCGATCCTCAATACTCGATAAAGACCTTGTCTTGAAGAATCACTTGTACACTTCAAACTCATAATACCTCAATGTAAACCAAAACAATTGCACCAATGAATCCCCTCTTAACTCTTCGCAACTCTTTTGTCCATTCTTCGTCCCATTCGGTACTTCCTTGTCATCCGGAGTTGGTTACCATAATTGGTGCTATACAACTTCTCCCTTCATAGATCTGGGAAAGCTCAGCACATCCAAGAAAACTTGTAACCTCTTCCACATCTTTCGGGGTTTTCCATCCCGAGACACCATGTCATACATCTTTTCTCTTTTTCAAGAGTAGGCCCAAAATACCTTATCCGGGGCATCAGTAAGCCCATACGGAATAACTACAACTCAATTGACCGTGATTGGTCCGGAATGCCATAATTGCAATATTTCAGTCTTGAATCCTCAATTGGTGACAATCAGACCTTAAATAAATTTTAGAAGAGATTGCCGACCCTTGCAATCTGTCGCGTAGATCAATTATCTGTAATGAGGGATACTCATTCTTCATTGTTATCTTGTTCAGCTCACGGTAATCGATGTACAAACGGAGATAACTGATAACACGATTTATGACGTTAGTCTAGTGATGACATGAATTATGTACCATCATATTCATGCATATTGTAGAAGATTGTCTCAGCTTACCCTGCATTTAGAGAGATTTTGTGTACCTTTTATATTCTATTCAATCATTTGTCGGAAATAGAGGTCTACACGAGTTTTTGATGAATTATAGGTAAATGGAGTGGAATTGGAAGCAAAAGCGGAGCAAGGAGCATCTAAGGATGTTAAGGAAGCTAAAGGAGTCTTAAAGGGGTCATAAAGAGATAAGGAATTGCAAAGGAGAAGCATAGAAGACGAGCCAAGAGAAGATCCTTTCTGTTGAAGAAAATCGTGCCAAGATACATATAAATTGGACGATTTTCCCCCTAGAAATCGAACGGTTTTGTGTATAAATCGACTGGGTCGATTTCTTCTGCTTTTCGGCCAAATGAAAAGACGATACAAAGCCCAATTCTTTTGGGCTAGAAGAGAGTTTTGCCAAACATCCCATTTGCAAGAAACTATAAAGGAGAACCCTACAAACGAAAACGAGGAGGCCGCAGCGGGAAATTTTTACACGTTTAAGAGAATTCAGAGATTCTTGGAGGAAGATTGAAGGACTCTTTACCGGGAAGCAAATCTTGATTCTAGTTTGTGAGATTTCTTTGTCCATTGAAGTGATTGTTGTTTTTAAACACGAGTTTGAGTTACTTAAGAGATACATTGATTTGTTTTGACAATCATTTACAGATTTGAAGGTTATTGGATTTTTATTCAAGATTCGGTTTCTTTGCGATATTTCTCTCAATATTTAATTTGATTCGATTTTGAAAATGGTTGGCTAAAACCTTTGTGATTCTGGGGAGAATAGTTGATGATTAAGGCTTAGATGATGATAGACTGAACTTATTCAAAAATTAGGACCTTGAGTGTTTAGATTTTAGTTTTGCAACAACAGGAAAATCGGATTGTTCATGAGTAAATCGGCCGATTTTCTTATGAACAGCCCGATTTATTCTTCTGACGAACTTTAATTGAATCAATCTTTAACCAAAACTAATCCTTGCCTAAATCCCAACCTTGATTAACCTTTTCACCCTCTAATTGAATGTATGAAGACACTTCAACCCTGGTTCTACATTTAATAGATTAAGATTTCAAGATTTGGGTAATAAAGAGACTCAACATCCTTTATTAAGATTTTAATTGTGCTTGCTATTCTTTACTTTGGAGAGTCATATCCTGGAGTTTTAGATAGTTAGTTTGAACATAATTCTTGTCTTTAGATCTTTCTATATTGCAGCCTCAACAACCCTTATAGAGAGAACCTTTAGATTAGTCATATAGGCTTCGGAACTTCACCGTATGAATCCTACCTTTGAACATTTAATCTTGGCAATATAAACTATGTCCTATATCTATAGAAGTGTCTTGAATCTAAAGCCGAAATCAGATACTTGAATCCTTGGAATCATTTTATCCTTATTCGATCACAAAAGCTTTTTGCATTTTTGCTAGATAATTGAAATTGAATTTACCCTCACCAAATCCCTGAGTTCGACTCTGGAATTCTTACCTCACTACAACTGATCCGTACACTACGGGTTCGCTTTGCTTTGAGTTCTAGATATAAATTTAAGACTTTGACGCACACACTTTTTGAGCGAACATCTAGACATCCATTTAGATAGTTTTTCCCGCTATTCATGCATAGTTTAGCATTAGTTCGTGACAAATTGCACTTAATTCATGTATGTTGTCGAGATAGACGTCTACACGGACTTTTGCTTGTTTTGTAGGTATTTTGGGAGCTTTTGGAGCTTAATCGATACATCCAAGGATCGTTCCTCACAATGACACACCTTGGGACTCATTGGGAAGCAAGTTAGGAGCAAGGGAGAACACATAGGACCATGTTGGTGCATACCTTGCACCAACTCATGGCTCAACGATCAAAAGAAGGCTGAAACACCAAAACCACGGTCCCTGGCACTTCCACGGCCGTGGAATGGACCGTGATTCCCTCTACACAGCTAGGACAGCTGTCCCACGATCTCCATAACCGACTCTTGCAAATGGTGAAGGCTATAAGTACCCTTGCATTCTCATTCTTAAGGGGAGGCACTACACACCTTACCTCACACACATTCTCTCCCATACTCTCTCATTTTGGAATTGGATTGGAGCTACTCTTGGAGGAGAAGAAATACTTCCATTGGAGAAGAGGAGAAGAACACACCATTCTTAGAGTTTCTTAGTTTTTAGAGTAAAGTTTATTGGAAACATTTTCTAGGGTTGTAAGAACGATTCGAACCTTCTTCTGAAGGGTTCTAAGTCTCTCTTTTAACATCTATTCAGCTCGTTTTTCTTGTTCTATTTACTTCATCTCTCTTTCATATCATCCTCTTGATATGGACTCCATGATTGTATGCTTGATGATTTTGATTGTTGAGATGCATGTTGTTGGCTAAATAGATGTGATTCTAAGGTAAGGAATTGATGGTTATGGTTTGGACTATGATAGGATAGACTTAAACGTACCTTTGGATGAATTGTTTGCTCAAACCTAACCTCTGTTGTGAATCACGGCCTGTTCTAGTAGCCTCCACGGCCGTGGAAGTGAGGAACTGACCGTGATTCTGTCTGACTTGCTTGTATTGATAAATCTAAGTGTTAGGTTGTTAGATTGTTGAAACTCTAGTGTTTGTTGAGCTACATCTATCCTAGGGCGACCTAGTGTTAGCAATTAAGTGTAAGAAGAGACCTACCCGGTGATTCTTGCTCTTAGGTACCGAAGATGATGAACTCTAGGTAGTAGTGAGCCTCACTAGTCGCTATTGGACTGAGTGTGCTAGGATTTATGTTTAGGACTTGCCTACCGAGACCTACCCGGTGAGGAGAGGTTAGATCCCTAGATAGTAATCCAGTTTGTGTAGAATTCCTAACCTTAGGTTCTTTGAGACTTACCCGGTGATGAGACCTTAGGAACGGACTAGTGGACCATGAGACCTACCCGGTGATTGATCCCAATCTAGAAACACCCACTCCCAACATACTATACTTTATCCAAAGAATGACTAGATAGCTTGAGTCCTATGCCATAACTGGAATTTCAATCCCCTAGAATCCGCTTCTCTATCTTTGATTACCTATCTCGTGTTTGCTTGTTTATTTGTGTTACTAGCTTAGTTGTTTGTCAATCTTGCATGATTTGTGATCTTTGATTGATCACCTCAAAACCAAACCAAAAACATTCAGATTTTCTTTTCTTTATTTCTTTCTCTTTTCTTAGCCTAGATCTTCACTATCCTTAGTCACTATTGACTCAATTTTACCTTAGTCTTTGTGTTCGACCTCTGAATACTATCCTTACTACTGTTAGCATGAAATATTGTGATATTTTAGGCACGTTTTCTAACTGTATTTGATTCATATTGATAGTCTTTGATTTAGCAATGTTGCATTTGTGAGCTAGTTTGCCTATATTGTCAATATGGATGTCTACACTAGCTTTATGTTGATTATAGGTGATTGAGAGTCATTTCCGAACGAAATCGAGCAAATAAGAGTTGATTGAGTATGTCCATGGATTGAGGGCATTATTAGGAGCAAAATGGAGTTCAACTTGAGGAATGCACGAGGCTAGGGAAGAATCACGTTCTTGCCCTAAACCACGCTCTAAAATACGGCCGTACTACAAACCACGTTTAGTTCCACGGCCGTGGAACCCTGCAAAGAGAGGCGTGATGCATTCCAGTAACTATTACGGTCGTGGAATCCATGGTTCAAACCGTGACACTTTCCACACTCTAAATTACGGTCGTGGAACCTTCCACGACCGTGATCTTGGCGATCTTTCTCGCCACACTTTGAAGCCACGATCTTTTGAAGATTGGGCCGGGCCGATATCTTATCTTGCCCTATAAAAAGACGGACGAAGCAAGATTCCGTCATCCTCGCTTATCCCCGCTTAGACGCACTTTTGCGACTTCGCTTTAGACCTTGGCTTACGCCTTTGCTTAGTGGCACAACCCTCGTTTGGAAGCATTTTACATCTCATTGGAGATCGAAGTTCGTGTTGGGATTTTGCCCTAATCTCGCACTTTTGGTGGAGATTGCCGTTGAGATTTCCGGATTGGCGGAAGATCGAAGTTTTTGGAAGATTGTTGCAAGAATATTTCTCTTCTTGTTTAGGTTTGATTTAGAAGACGGATTGACATCCCATTCTTCCTTCTTTCCTAAGATTGTGTTTGTTTGTTTCATTTTGAATCTATTGACAATACTCGTTCCTTATTGTGACTTTGAGATTGGTTTGAAGTTTATTGGAAGATTTCGGAGGTTTTCATCTTTCAATCTTTTAATCTTTGAATTTGATATCAATATGACTGTTATTGGCTAAAAACCCTTAACAATTCTAAGGTGAAGGGTTGATAGTTGTGGCTTAGATGATGATAGATCGATCGTAAATAGATTAGACCTTGAGAGTTAGAGAGATTCGTCGACGAACCCTAAATCACGGTTTGATCTTGAGTTCCACGGCCGTGGAGTCTCAAGATCTACCCGTAATTTCCCTTAAGTTTACGAACCTGCTTTTACTTTAATCCAAAGTTAAAGATTTGCTTTAACTTAGTTTAGGCTTGCCTTTTCTAGGTGGTAGTGAAGCCTCAACAACCTCTACCTCGATTGTGAGTGTCACAACCGTAATCGGTTAAGTTAGTCTTGATCCTTGGATTGTAAGTTTGGGTATTTGACATTAATTCTTACCTTTAGAACCTTTCTATATTGAAGCCTCAACAACCTGTATAGAGAGTGTCTTGTAGGTGAGTCATATAAGGTTTTTGGAACATCACCGTACGATTACCTTACATTAGTATACCTTTGCATATCTCAACTCTGTCTTTATATCATTAGTATATCTTGAATCGATTGCCACAGCTGGATACTTGGATCTTTAGGATTGTTGTTTTCCCAATATTTGCAAAAACTCTCATATTTACTCGCTTGATAATCTGCAATTGAATTTGTTCCCACCCAAATCCCTGTGTTCGATACTCTGGAATACTTGCTAATCTACGCCGATCCGTACACTGCGGGTTCGCTTGCTTGATTCTAGTTTTATAAATTTAAAGCTTATTTGCACACACCTTTAGGGGCGAACAAGTTTTTGGCGCCGTTTCCGGGGATTTGGTTTCGGCCGAATTCGGCAGCCGGTTGTCAATCTTGGGAGCTTGCTCTCGTTATTTGATATTACTTTGAGTGCATGCACAGGTCTAGGAACACCGAAGAACTCTTACCTCTTGATCAAGAGCTAGAGAAAACTTTAAGGCAAAAGCGCAAGGAAAAGAAGATGGCTGAAGGACACGAACGTGATCTTCAAGCGGAGTTGGCGGAGAAGGAAGCTCAACTCCAATGGAACGAGACCCTCCGCCAAGATGAAATGAATCGTCATCAATCTCAAGTTAACAATCTACAAGACATGATCTTCCAAATGAGGGTAGAGCTAAGCGACCTTAAGAATAAAGGAAGCAAGAAATCCTCAAGGAAGGCATCAAGGTCTAAAAGAAAAGGTCACTCATCCGCTGATGATAGTGATTCCTCCATGCCACCGTTAGAGGAGATTGATCCCATGATCAATGTGAATCCCTTCCATCCACGGGGAGCTGCCAATCGTCGTGTTCCACCTAGGAATGCGAGGATCGAACGTGTAGATGAAGAGCCAAGAACTCTTGGTCAGCGGATGGATCCAACGCAACAACCACGCCGTTTGGGCTTGAACTTTGATGCTGATGATGTGCAAGGGTTTAGCTTCAACCCTCAAGTTATTACTCTTGTTCGCCAAAACCAATTTGGCGGAACAAGCGCTGAATCTCCACACCAACACTTGCAGAACTTTGAGTGTATGATGGAGACAATGAGGCCAAAGAGTGCTACTACCAACAACTATAAGCTCAAGCCTTTCTTCTTCTCCTTGAAGGGGAAGGCGTTGTCTTGGTATCAAGCTCTTCCTAGTGGGAAACTAGACACGTGGGAAGACTTTTCCGCGGAGTTCCTCACCAAATTCTTTCCGCCATCCAAAACGGCGGAACTTAGAGGTAAGATTAATGCTTTTTCCATGAGATCTAACGAAAGTTTGTTTCAATCTTGGGAAATGTTTCAGGATTTGCTCTTGGATTGCCCTCATCATGGCATATCCAAACTTGCCTTGCTGGAGATTTACTACAAGGGGTTAGATGCGGGAACGCAATTCAACCTCCAATCCCTCTCATGTGGAACATTCATGGACATGAGAGAAGATGACGCTTGGGACTTCATTGAGAAGCAAGCAAGGGTCATAGAGAAGTATTCTCACCGGAAAGTGGAGGGAAATCGTGTGGAGCAAGGAGCAAAGCTCACACATGAAGCTCAAAATCAGATTTTCTCCCTCAACAATGAGATCAAAGAGTTGAAGGAGGCTATCAAGACCAACTTCCCAAAGCAACAAGGGAAGGATGTTGGTTATTTGGGCAACAACAATGGCGGCGATAACAATAACCGGAACAACAACCGGAATAACAATTGTAATGGAAACAACAACAACCGGAACAACAATTGGAACAACAATAGGGGTTCAAACAACAACAATTGGCGCTCCAATCAACAAAATTCCGGTAACTCTTATCCTTCCAACTCTAATTCACTAACTCCACCTTCCTCTTCCTCTACTCCTTTGAAAAGTCAGGGGCAATCATCTAATGGAGGAAACAATTCGGGAAAGGAGAAGCCCGATCCCATGTTGGAAACGATTTTGGGAAAGCTTCAAGGGTTGGAGAACCGTTTCATTAAGGTTGATGATCAAATTTCCAAGGTTGACAAAGCTCAAAAAGTTTTGGAAAACCAAATGTTCAACCATGCGGAGGAAGTTCCTAGGAATCAAGGGAAACTTCCAGGAAAGACGGAGGACAACCCTAAGGGAAGGGTTATGGCAATCACAACTAGGAGCGGAGTGACTACCACCGATCCGCAGCCTAAGTTCGTTGAAGTCTCCGTAGAGAAGGACAAGGAGAAAGAGAAGGGGAAAGAGAAGGAAGATGTCTACATTCCTCCTTCAGCTTATAAACCTCCCCTACCATTCCCTCAATCTAGAGCGAGAGCGCGCCTAGATAAATAATTTGGTAAGTTCATAGAACTCATGAGCAAGCTGCATATTAATATACCATTTATTGATGCTATTGTAGGTATGCCGGCTTATGGCAAGTTCTTGAAGGAGCTCCTCTCTAACAAGAGGAAGCTAGAAGACTTCGGAGAGGTTAAGATGAGTTCGGATTCTTCGGATCTCATCAAAACCATGAAGGAGAAAATGCCCCCAAAGCTAAAGGATCCGGGGTCATTTTGCATTCTCATAGGAGTGGAAGATGTCACATACGATGCGTTATGTGACTTAGGAGCAAGTGTGAGCATCATACCACTTGCATTGTGTAGGAAGATCGGTTTAGGCGACCCTAAACCGGTGAAGATGACGTTGTACATGGCGGATCGATCCATCACTCGCCCCGTCGGTATTGTAGAAGACGTCCCGGTCAAGCTAGGTAAATTCTTAGTTCCCATTGATTTTGTCGTGCTTGACATTCCTGCAGATAGTCCGGTCCCGATCATACTCGGAAGACCGTTTCTTGCAACTTCCGGCTGCATAGTCGATTGCAAGAATGGTAGACTCGCTTTTGACATAGGAGAGGATAAAGTAGAGTTCGTTCTTTCTACTCTAGTAAAGGAGCCAATCTTTGATGAGGATATTTTCGATATCCAAGATGAAGAAGGTTTATCTAGGGAGGAGGTAAGTGCGATTCGCTTTAACGATCCTTTACAAAAGGTTATCACTATGAGTCTAACCAATGTAGGGGAAGAAGAAGAGTGCAATGAGGCAATTGAAGCCTTAGAAGCACAAGAAGAGATAGGTGAAGTGGAGTTTGAGAAACTCCACGATGAGGCAGAAAACGTGAGAATCCACGGTTATACCCTGTATTCCACGGCCGTGGATTTCACAACCAAAATCGTGCCTCACTCCAGGGAGTTATACGGTCGTGGAGAAGATGTGACAACCGTATTTCCCTTCCATGCCCTAAACCACGGCCGTGGAGGCCATGAGGAACCCGTAATTTTGGGCGTGGAAAGGAGTGATAGAGACACTTCTTCAACTTCTTCTGATTCTTCTCCCACACACTCATCACCCTTAGAAACTTCTAAGGAGACATCGGACGCTTCTCAAGGATCATTGGGAGCTCCGAAAGCAATGGAACTCAAACCACTTCCTACTCATCTAAGGTACGCTTTTCTAGGATCTAATTCTACCTTTCCGGTTATTGTTAGTTCCGATCTAAGCATAGATGAACATAATCAGCTCATGATTTTCCTTAGGAAACATAGGAAAGCTATAGGCTACACTATTGAGGACTTAGTAGGAATTAAACCCTCCCTATGCATGCATAAAATACTAATGGAGGAAGATTTTAGAACTTCAAGACAACCTCAAAGGCGGTTGAATCCGACCATGAAGGAGGTTGTCAAGAAGGAAATTCTTAAACTTCTTGATGCAGGTATCATCTACCCTATCTCCGATAGTAAGTGGGTGAGTCCGGTTCAAGTAGTTCCGAAGAAGGGAGGAATGACGGTCATCACCAACAAAAACAACGAACTCATTCCTACCCGAACCGTGACTGGATGGCGGATGTGCATAGACTACCGCAAGCTCAACAATGCAACGCGGAAGGATCATTTTCCATTGCCATTCATTGATCAAATGCTTAAAAGGTTAGCACAACATTCACATTTTTGCTACCTTGACGGTTATAGTGGTTTCTTTCAGATTCCGATACACCCGGATGATCAAGAGAAGACCACATTCACGTGCCCATGGGGTACGTTTGCTTATAGGAGAATGCCGTTCGGGCTTTGCAACGCCCCAGCCACCTTCCAACGGTGCATGATGGCCATCTTCTCCGAATACGTAGAGGAAATCATGGAAGTCTTCATGGACGACTTCTCCGTATACGGTTCCTCTTTTAACGATTGCCTTTCTAACCTTTTTCTCTTGTTTTGCAAAGGTGTGAAGACACTAACCTAGTCCTTAATTGGGAGAAGTGTCAATTTATGGTTAAGGAAGGAATTGTATTAGGCCACTTAGTCTCTAGTAGAGGGATAGAAGTAGACAAGGCTAAGATAGAGACCATAGAGAAACTTCCTCCCCCAATTTCGGTGAAAGGGATAAGAAGTTTCCTATGACATGCTGGATTTTATAGACGTTTCATTAAGGACTTTTCTAAGATATCAAAACCTCTCACTAATCTATTGATGAAGGATGCGGTTTTTGAGTTTTCGCAGGAATGTTTGGATGCGTTTAACACCATTCGGCAAGCTCTAATTTCAGCACCTATTATCCAACCCCCGGATTGGACTCTTCCCTTTGAGATTATGTGCGATGCTAGTGACGTAGATATTGGAGCTGTTCTTGGACAACGAAAAGAAGGGGCAACCCATGCCATATACTATGCTAGCAAGACGCTAGATGAAGCGCAGCTCAACTACGCCACTACCGAAAAAGAGTTTCTAGCCATTGTCTATGCTATTGACAAGTTTCGCTCTTATCTTGTAGGTGCAAAGGTGATTGTCTACACGGATCATGTTGCGATCCGGTACCTCCTTGCGAAGAAAGATGCGAAGCCAAGGCTAATTAGATGGATTCTTCTCCTACAAGAATTCGATCTTGAGATCCGCGACAAGAAAGGTTCAGAAAATTCTGTTGCGGATCATTTGAGTCGCCTAACACATCTAGAGGACGACCATTTACCCATCGACGACTCCTTCCCGGACGAACACCTACATCTTATTGAGGAGTGCATCGATGTGATCTCCAAAGGTAACGAACCATGGTTTTCTAATTTTGTTAACTATTTGGTTTGTCAGGAGATACCGCCCGGATTATCCTACGCACAAAGGAAGAAGTTCTTTAAGGACGTCCGGGAGTACTATTGGAACGAGCCTCTCCTCTTCAAGAGAGGTCCGGATGGTATCATTCGGCGATGTGTGCCGGAAGATGAGATGCAAAGTGTCATCCGTCATTGTCATTCACTACCTTGTGGAGGACACGCTAGTTCGAACAAGACTAGCGCAAAGGTATTGCAATCTGGATTCTTTTGGCCTACTATGTTTAGAGATGTGCAATCCTTTGTTTCTTGCTGCGATGCTTGTCAAAGAACAGGCAATATCTCTAGGAGGAATGAGATGCCCCTCAACAACATCCAAGAGGTGGAGATTTTCGACGTTTGGGGAGTCGATTTCATGGGACCATTCCCATCCTCTTGTGGAAACCAATACATACTATTGGCGGTGGATTATGTTTCTAGATGGGTGGAAGCAATTGCCTCTCCCACCAATGATGCCATGGTGGTGGTTAAGTTCTTCAACAAGACCATTTTCCCGCGATTTGGGACGCCAAGGACGATCATTAGTGATGGAGGTTCTCACTTCATTGCCCGGCGCTTTGAAGCTCTTCTAGCTAAGTATTGGGTTACTCACAAGATCGCTACCCCTTACCATCCACAAACAAGTGGACAAGTTGAGATCTCAAATAGGGAGATCAAAGGAATTCTAGAGAAGACGGTTTCAAGGACTAGGAAGGATTGGTCTTTGAAGCTTGACGATACATTATGGGCATACCGGACTGCATACAAGACTCCCATAGGAACCACACCATACAACCTTGTGTATGGGAAGTCTTGTCACTTTCCGGTAGAGTTGGAGCACAAAGCGTTTTGGGCTATCAAGTGGTTGAACTTCAGCATGAAAGAAGCGGGAGAGAAGCGTCTCCTAGACATCAATGAGCTGGATGAACTCCGCTTGAACGCTTATGAAAACGCTAAGATCTATAAGGAGAGAGCAAAGCGTTGGCATGATAAGCATATCATTCCAAAGGACTTCAAAGAAGGAGACCAAGTTCTCCTCTTCAATTCAAGGCTTCGCCTCTTTCCAAGTAAGCTTAAATCTCGTTGGAATGGACCTTTTCTAATTAAGCGTATTTTCCCCCATGGTACAGTTGAAGTATGGGGTGAAGCGAGCGGAACTTTTAAGGTGAACGGCCAACGACTCAAGAAGTATACGCCGGAACTCCAAGCTGAGGAGTTCGCGCCTACCGCACTCGAATAAAGTGCGAGATTGGTCTAGCTACGGACCTTAAACAAAGCGCTTCTTGGGAGGCAACCCAAGGTATTGCATTTTTGTTTTTGTTTTCGATTCATAGATTAGCTTAGTATAAACGTTTTTGCTATGTTTTTGCCTCGATTTCTTCCGGTATGCTCGTGTTTTTGGATGTAGGAACGATGGAAAAGGGAAAGGAAAGGATAATGTTGAAGAAAAGTGACGAAAATTGGACTTTGGAGCTTTACAGAGGGTTCCACGGCCTAAACCACGGTCGTGACAGCTACAGTACCCGTAATTTCCAAAAGCCTTTGAAAAATCACCAAAACCACGGTTCCGTACACTTCCACGGCCGTGGAACACCCCGACAAACCGTGATTTTCAAAAATTTTGCCTGTGACTATATAAGCCACATTCTTCACAAAAATCATTCCAAAAACCCCTCTTCCACGCCCTAATTGCCGAAATCCACGACCCTCTCTCAATCACTCGTTTCCTAATCGTTTTTAACGATTCTTCCTCCTAAACTGAAGCAAATTCAACCACAAACAAGATCCAAGCGACGAATCGAGCGGAAATTCACCAACGAACGCGCAATTCGGATTTTTCAATCCGAAAAATAGGTTTTTTCTCTCTTCTTGATTCTTGCCAATTTGGTTCGTTTTTGTTAGAGATTTTTAGGAAGAACTGATTGAGATTTGAAGAAATTAGATTAGGACTGCCTGTTGTGGAGATTGATTGCTGATTTGCTGAGATTTGTGATTTTCTGAGACGAATCACGGTCTCTAGGAGAATTACGGCCGTGGTTTCCTATAGAACAGACCGTAATTTTGAGCAGAATGGATTTTGTGAGAAGAGTTTCGGGGAGGATAAAAGAGAAGAAGAATGATCAGAATCAGAAGAGGAAGGGCCCTCCCTCCTCCTCCTCATCCTCTAGGGCACCACCACCCTCTTCCCCTTCACCTCCATCCTCACCTTCACCTCCATCCTCACCTCCCCACCCTAGAATCCCGACCATACACGACGATCATCTCGATGCACTCGAGAGGATCAAGGAGAGGCCAGTGATTGGCCCTAGATACTTGTTGTTGGAGGATCTAACTCCTCTCAACATAGTTGATGATCTTACTTGGCTCTTGGATAGAGCCGGACTTATTGTCTTATCGGCTATCCGAGAAGACGCTTATGAGGAGATTACACGGGAGGTTGTGACATATTTTGAGCACAGCCATGTAGATAGGACCGTCTCTTTCCGTCTCATGGAGAGAGACTACCATTTGAGCATCCGTGAGTTTGGGACCATTTTCGGGTTTCAGGAGACCTTTAACGGTCGATTTCCTAGTGGCATTTACGCCAAGGATTTTTGGGAGGAAGTGGCGATGATTTACGCTAGCGAGGACCGCTGGCAGCCCGCTGACACCAAGGCCAGGTTGATGTACCACCTAGCCTTGAAGATTGCTCATCGTGTTCTTTCAGAGTGTCTCTTTCCTAGGACGGAGACACCCCAAAAGATCAAGACGGATGAGCTCTTCTTGCTCTACTCCATTTTGTATGGACGCCGTGCTGATTGTGCTACTCTCTTGGCTGCTACTATGAGCAAGCTCAAGAATAAGAAGAAGGGCAACATAGGATATGGTGGGATAGTTACCCACATTGCTAGGAGCTTTGGTGTTGATTTTTCTGCTTGCACCCGTATACCGGCCGTACCTTTAGGGCTACATGCTTTCATGACTAGGGGTCTCATTTTACCCACACATAGAGGTCCGCCTTATGCGGGCATGCCATGGGAGAGCAGGACGGGTAGGGGTATAGAGTGGCTACCGGAGTACTCCATTATGGCGGGACGCCATAATTGGAAGGAGACGTTCGCTGCCATGCATGCGAACAGGATATCAGCTCCCCCATATGTCCCACCGCCAGTTGTTGAGGAGGAGATGGGAGACCAGTTTGAGGGCGGAGGAGGAGCTGAGGAGGAGTTTGGCACGTTTCCGGATCAGCCGGAGGCGGCCCCCGATGCACCTAGACGTTCTCCACGTCCAGCTAGAGCTTCAGGCTCGTCTTCTCGCCGCGCTAGCGTGAGTGAGAGGCCTACATGGATGACCACACCTCCTACATGTTATGGCGTTCCCCCTCCTTGGTCTACAGAGCAGACAGCAGCACCAACACCACCACCAGCACCATCCGACGCTCCAGCATGGTATAGTCAGGCCCCGGGATGGTACGAGCAGATGCCGGATTGGGCTACCGGACTTTCAGAGAGAGTAGGAGCATTGGAGATCCGATCCGATGCTAGAGACGGACGCCTAGACGACCTCGACCACATGATGAGAGACGTCTACCGCCAACAGTTTGGGCGGTTCTATGATCCTAGTTTCTCTCCATTCCCGCCTCCACCAGCGCCGCATTGATGAGATTTGATGATTGACCGTTCGCTTTAGACATTCCGCCACCACTTTGTGAGTTTCTTTTTCTTTTCTTCTTTTCTTTCTTTCTTTTGAACATTAGGGACAATGTTCGTCCTAAGTATGGGGTGGGATGTACTAAAAGTTTGTAATAACTCTTACTCACTATGCTTGCTTCTATTCGAGACTATTTGCATGTTCATTATATTGTTGCACGTTTCATTATCACATTGCATGAAAAAGAACTTGAAAAACCCATAAAAAATTGAAAAATTTTGAAAATTTTGTGCTTCTAATGAATTGAGATGATTTTTATGATAATCACTACTTGTGAATTGAGTTTGATGACAATTGCATGCTTAAAAGAATAGCAAATTGAAAAGAATTTGAATGAATGAATTTTACCTCTTTTGCAAGTTTTATAATGTGATGAATATTGTCTAAATCATGTTGAGAAATTGAAGTTGAAATCAGACTATAAGTTCTTATACTTCTTGTTGAGATGATTAAGGCAATTCAATTTTTCTTTCTTCTTTCTTTGATCATTTTAGCTCCTCATTAAAATATTGACCTCCTTTACCTATCCGGGAATTTGGAGAAGTGAATGAAAAAGGCATGTTTGATGTGGGAGGGCCATGAGAGCAATTATTTGCAATCAAAAGAATAGAAAGGAATTCTAGGTTTGGGGAAGTCAATAATGATGATGAGTAACTCGGCACCATTCACATAGCCGGGTGTTTGTGTCTTGCCAAATTCGGATTGAGCGATATTCCTAGCGGATTATGGTATGTGCGCTAAGGGTTTGAGGCATCTCATAAAAATTGAGAAACGCCAATCTTCTAGGCTTCGGTTTTTGTGCACCTCTATCCATAACTCCAAAAGTAAAGTCGAAAAATGAAAGGAAGAAGAGCGAAGCTCTAAGTTGAAGTGTTGCGGAAACTGCAAAAGAAGAAGAAGGGTAGTTGTCCACTTTCCCGGATTTATGCACCACATTCCTTAAAGTTTCCTTCCCTTTCCACATTCTAAACCTTTTCTTTGAAAGTCCTTAAGATCAAAAGAATGTTATATGACTTGGTGATCTAAATTGAAGTTTCTTATGATTGATTTTGATAATGTTTGAAGGTTATGATGCTTGTTTAGAAGTTTAATTGATTCATGAGTTTTCTTTGCTTTTTACTCTTTGGATAAGTGTATGAAAGTCTTATAAACAATTGAAGCAAGGTTTGAGAATGATCTATTCTTTAGAAGGCACATTCCTCCAAAAGAAGTATTGCTTTGGGAAGGTACACATATTTCATCCTAACTTTTGTTTAAAGCTTTTTGAAAGACCTTGCTTAGGGACAAGCAAGTGTTAAGTATGGGGTTATTTGTTAGCATGAAATATTGTGATATTTTAGGCACGTTTTCTAAGTGTATTTGATTCATATTGATAGTCTTTGATTTAGCAATGTTGCATTTGTGAGCTAGTTTGCCTATATTGTCAATATGGATGTCTACACTAGCTTTATGTTGATTATGGTGATTGAGAGTCATTTCCGAACGAAATCGAGCAAAGAAGAGTTGATTGAGTATGTCCATGGATTGAGGGCATTATTAGGAGCAAAATGGAGTTCAACTTGAGGAATGCACGAGGCTAGGGAAGAATCACGCTCTTGCCCTAAACCACGCTCTAAAATACGGCCGTACTACAAACCACGTTTAGTTCCACGGCCGTGGAACCCTGCAAAGAGAGGCGTGATGCATTCCAGTAACTATTACGGTCGTGGAATCCATGGTTCAAACCGTGACACTTTCCACACTCTAAATTACGGTCGTGGAACCTTCCACGACCGTGATCTTGGCGATCTTTCTCGCCACACTTTGAAGCCACGATCTTTTGAAGATTGGGCCGGGCCGATATCTTATCTTGCCCTATAAAAAGACGGACGAAGCAAGATTCCGTCATCCTCGCTTATCCCCGCTTAGACGCACTTTTGCGACTTCGCTTTAGACCTAGGCTTACGACTTTGCTTAGTGGCACAACCCTCATTTGGAAGCATTTTACATCTCATTGGAGATCGAAGTTCGTGTTGGGATTTTGCCCTAATCTCGCACTTTTGGTGGAGATTGCCGTTGAGATTTCCGGATTGGCGGAAGATCGAAGTTTTTGGAAGATTGTTGCAAGAATATTTCTCTTCTTGTTTAGGTTTGATTTAGAAGACGGATTGACATCCCGTTCTTCCTTCTTTCCTAAGATTGTGTTTGTTTGTTTCATTTTGAATCTATTGACAATACTCGTTCCTTATTGTGACTTTGAGATTGGTTTGAAGTTTATTGGAAGATTTCGGAGGTTTTCATCTTTCAATCTTTTAATCTTTGAATTTGATATCAATATGACTGTTATTGGCTAAAAACCCTTAACAATTCTAAGGTGAAGGGTTGATAGTTGTGGCTTAGATGATGATAGATCGATCGTAAACAGATTAGACCTTGAGAGTTAGAGAGAATCGTTGACGAACCCTAAATTACGGTTTGATCTTGAGTTCCACGGCCGTGGAGTCTCAAGATCTACCCGTAATTTCCCTTAAGTTTACGAACCTGCTTTTACTTTAATCCAAAGTTAAAGATTTGCTTTAACTTAGTTTAGGCTTGCCTTTTCTAGGTGGTAGTGAAGCCTCAACAACCTCTACCTCGATTGTGAGTGTCACAACCGTAATCGGTTAAGTTAGTCTTGATCCTTGGATTGTAAGTTTGGGTATTTGACATTAATTCTTACCTTTAGAACCTTTCTATATTGAAGCCTCAACAACCTGTATAGAGAGTGTCTTGTAGGTGAGTCATATAAGGTTTTTGGAACATCACCGTACGATTACCTTACATTAGTATACCTTTGCATATCTCAACTCTGTCTTTATATCATTAGTATATCTTGAATCGATTGCCACAGCTGGATACTTGGATCTTTAGGATTGTTGTTTTCCCAATATTTGCAAAAACTCTCATATTTACTCGCTTGATAATCTGCAATTGAATTTGTTCCCACCCAAATCCCTGTGTTCGATACTCTGGAATACTTGCTAATCTACGCCGATCCGTACACTGCGGGTTCGCTTGCTTGATTCTAGTTTTATAAATTTAAAGCTTATTTGCACACACCTTTAGGGGCGAACAACTACAAAACGACTCATACACTGTGGGTTCGCTAGGAGTTAGGAAAAATATATCGAGTTATAAATTTAAGACTTTTACGTATCACGTTTCTAGCGTAACAAGTTTTTGGCGCCGTTGTCGGGGACTAGGTCTAGATTGAGTCATTTTTGTGATTGTTTATAGTGTAGGTCTTTCTTATTGCTTTTGATCTTGTTTGGTTTGTGTCTTTGCATTTTCAAGACGTCTCCCATTCTTTAGGTGTATGCGAAGATCTCGTGGCAAGGATTTAGCTCCATTCGATCCCGAACCAGAGAAAACCCTTAAAGCTAGATCTAAGAGCATTAAGAAGAAGAAGGAGATGGCCGCAAGAGATCTTCAAGCTGATTTGGATGAGGCTTTAGAGAAAATTAGGTTAAGAGATGAGCTCTTGGAGAATGAAAGGAGACTTGCAAATGAGAGGCAAGAAGCAACTAGGAGGGAGATTGAAGAGATTAGGCAAGCTCTTGTACAAAGAGAGCTTAATCATCAACAACCTCCTCCACCTCCACCACAACCGCAGCCAGCGGTTAATATTCGGTTTGAGCCGATAATGATTGAGGAGCCACAAATGTTAGGTCAACGCATGGATCCGGCTCAAAGAGTGCACCGTCCGGGTGTGAACTTAGGAGATCCCGCAACCCATGATTATGAGCTTTGCCCTCAAGTTCTACAAATGATCCGGCATAATCAATTTGGAGGGATGGAAGGAGAGTCCCCTCATCAACATTTGATGAACTACGAGATATTGATGGAGACTCTAAGGCCGCCTAGGTTGGAGAACAACAACCATAAGCTTAGGGATTTTTCCTTCTCACTTAAGGATAAAGCCTTGGCTTGGTACCAATCGATTCCACTAGGACGTGTGAGTACTTGGGAGGAAATGACAACCAAGTTCTTAACTAAGTTCTTCCCACTTCCAAGACTACTGAGTTAAGAGGGAAGATCAATGCCTTTGTAATGAAGGATAGAGAAAGCCTATTTAAGTCTTGGGAGAGGTTCAAAGACCTTCTCCTAGATTGTCCACACCGTGGTATACCGAAAATAGAGCTTTGGGAGATCTACTTCAAGGGACTTGATGAAGATAGCCAATTCAAGCTTCAATCTCTTTCCGGTGGGACTTTCATGGAAAAGAATGTGGATGAAGCTTGGGAATTTGTAGAGAAACAAGCTTTGGTGATTGAAAAGTACTCTTATAGGAAGAGTGATGGGAGGAAAGCGGGAGCATATGAGGTGAGTGAAGTCACCATGAGTAATTTCAAGCTTGATGCAATCAACAATGAGCTTAAGTCTTTGAGAGAGTTGTGTGCTACAACTTTGAAGAGTCAAGCAAGCCCTCAAGCGCAAGTGCAAGCAAACTTGTCTTCCAAGGAGGAAGATGTAAACTATATGGGAAGGGGAAACTACAACAACTATCAAGGCCCAAGGAACTTCAACAACAACCGGCAAATCAACAATTACCGGCCTAACCACAACCATCCCGGGTTTTCCTATTCTAACCCGGATGGGGCCTTGGACCCTCCCGCTTCCACAACCGCAGCTCCACCACCTAAGGCTTCACCAGAACCTCCACCCGGATTTACTCAACCTCCAAAAGGATAGAACCGAGATGATGTTTGAGCAATTGCTTGGAAGGTTGAGTGGTCTTGAGAGCACGGTGACTTCCATTTCTAAAGCTCAAAAGGTGTTGGAAGCACAAGTGTTCCAAAAGGCGGGTGAAGCTCATAGAGATCCGGGAAAGCTTCCCGGAAGAATCGAAGATAACCCAAGAGGCCAAGTGTTGGCTATCACAACAAGGAGTGGGCTGAGCATGAAGGATCCCTTACCTAAGGGAAATGATAAGGGAAATCACGTGGTTATAGAAGAAGAGACATTGCAAGAAGATGGAGGAAAGAGCAAGGATGATGAGCCAACATATGTGGCACCACCTCCATAGAAGCCACCACTACCATTCCCATAATCAAGAGCAAGAGCTCGTTTGGACAAACACTTCGGTAAATTCCTTGAACTTATGTCTATATTGCATATTAACATTTCGTTCATGGATGCTATTCTAGGTATGCCGGCATATGGCAAGTTTTTGAAGGAAATACTCTCCAACAAGAGGAAGTTGGAGGAGTATGGAGAAGTGAGGATGACAAAGAGGTCCTCGGAATTGATCCAAACTATGAAGGAGGAGATGCCTCCTAAGCTAAGAGATCCGGGATCTTTTTGTGTGCCAATTGGAGTGGGAGAAGTGAAGTTTGAAGCCCTATGTGATCTTGGGGCAAGTGTAAGCATCATCCCGCTTGCACTTTACAAAAAGGTTGGGCTGATAGCATGAATTATAGTCTATATTTTGGGGTTTGTTTGGACGTTTTACCTTTCATAATCTGCATGTTTGTATGTATATTATGTGATTTTACTACCATTTCATCTACCTTTGCGAGAATCGAGGTCTACACCTAGTTCTGTTGTAATCGTAGGTAAAATGGCACGTTTCGCATCAAAAAGGAGCAAAAGGAGTCATGAGTCATTTGGAGCTACATCCAGGAAGCATAGCCATGGATTAAAGATTTACTTTGGACCAGTTTTGAGATATTTCACATTCCGTTGTGACTCACCTCGGTTGACCAGAGATTCATCTCGACCGAGGTGATCCAGAGACGCCGACTCGACCGAGGCGAACACCTAGAACGCGGCGAGAATATTTTATTCTTGGCTGAGATCTTTTAAAATTGGAAAGTGATCTTATATTTTTGGGCTTGGCTCCTGGAAGGAAGGAGATATGCAGAATCATATATTTTACCTATCTTTATGGGAAAAGATCTTTCTAAGATTTATTATCTTTGGAGGGTTATTTTCTTATAAAAAGGGTTGGATTTCCACAATTCCGACATCACGATATACCGTCGATCAGGGTTTATAGCACGCAGCAGCAGCAGCCTACTCCAGTTGGGAGAGATTCGAAGAACCTTTTTGAAGGTTGAAGGAAGATTGAAGTCTATAGCTTTTATAGCTTTTTGGAGGGTTTTGTAAGATTGTCTTCAATTCCCTCACTTGTTGTCTTGTCTTGTTGGATTGCTATCCAAGGAACACTTTGTTGTGATATTTGATTCAGTTATTGAAGTCTTTTTCATTAAATTCTTCTTGTTCAAATATTCACCTTCTTCCCATATATTTTAATACTTTCATAATGATGATGAGTGGCTAATTTCCTTGTGTGATTCTAGGGTGATTGGCTGAAGGTTGTGGGAAAAACAATGATAGAATAATCTTAGATTCCAGTAGGATCCTGAAAGTTCGAGTCTTTGACCTTAACCCTAAGCATCTCGTTCAGTCGATGAACATCTCGGCCGGGGTGGAAACTGGCTGACCGAGGTGACTTATCTGATCCATAACTGAGAGTTAAGTGTTAGAGTTTGCCAAATCCTATTCTTATTACACCTTTCCTGGTTCAAAGCAAGCTTAGGATGAGACTTACCCGGTAATTCTTTAGTTTGTGTACCAACGATCATAAGTGTAGGTAATAAAGGTTTATCCTTTATTGGGGTTTGAGTGTGCTTCCATCCCATCTTTGTGAGTTAACCTGAGACTTACCCGGTAAAGGTTGATTCTATTCCCTTAGATGGTGTGTTAGTTTGAGGTTATAGTTCTTTATCTTGATTCCTAGAGACTTACCCGGTAATAGGAGTTACGGTTTAGGATTAGTGAGTAGTGAGACTTACGCGGTGATCTATTCCATTTTAGTAACACCTTCCCCACGCAAAAATCTCAGCTTTGTCCGCTTATCTATAGATCTTGAGTTGGAACCACAACTAGATGCTTTAATCCCTAGAATTGCATGTTTGCTTATTTGACTTCTTATTCATCTTTGATTGTGTTAATTGCTCTTTGTGGTTAGTATTCACGAAGCTTACCGTTACTGACTTTGTTTCACCGAGTCCCTGTGATCGACCCTTGGAATTTCTTGCTTTTTACTACGATTGACCCGTACACTGCGGGTTCGCATCCTTGTTTTAAGCTTAAGTCTAGGGTTATAAATTTAAAGCTTGCACCCAGTTCAATCTCCAACTACTCTCCGCCGGTATATTCATGGACATGGCGATTGATGAGGCTTGGGACTTCATTGAGAAGCAAGCCTTGCACATGGAGAAATATACCCACCAAGGAGCTGAAGGTGGAGTTAAAAGAGTCAACTTTCAAGAGACTCAATCCAACAACAATCAACTCACGTCTTTGAAGACTGACGTGAAGCAATTGAAGGAACTCTTGATGGCTCAAACTAAGAAGGAAGAGCAAGGGCAAAGGAACAACAACAAGAACGGGTACCGTAACAACAACAACAACGGTCCCCGAAACAACAACTACAACAACAACAATAGGGGATCCAATAGCAACAACTGGAGGGCGATTAACCAAAATCACGGTAACAATCATTCAAACTCCAACTCTAACGATTCCTCTAACCCTTTCCTCTCTTCTCCTTCTTCTTCTTCTACTCCATTAAAGAGCCAAGGGCAAGGATCAAGTTCGTCTCAACCAGAAAAGAAAGACGCAGTTCTGGAGGCTATCTTGATCAAGCTTAGCGCTATGGAGAATTCTATGACTTCATTTTCGAGGGCCCAAAAGTCCTTCGAACAACAACTTGCTAGTGGGGCGAATGAAGCGCCAAGAGATCCAGGGAAGCTTCCAGCAAGGACAGAAACTAACCCTAAGGGCCAATGCATGGCCATAACGACGAGGAGTGGACTTAAAACTGCAGATCCAGTACCTCGATCGACGCAGACCACCTCGGTCCAGATCCAGTCGAAGAACACCTCGACCGAGATGCCAACCGAGGCAGAGCAACAGAAAGCAGGAGGGACGACTAAAACTTATATTCCACCTCCTGCATACAAACCACCACTTCCATTCCCTCAGTCCAGAGCCAGAGCACATCTAGACAAGCACTTTGGTAAGTTTCTTGACTTGATGAATAAGCTACATATTAATATTCCCTTCCTTGATGCTATTCTAGGTATGCCCGCCTATGGGAAGTTCTTAAAAGAAATCTTATCAAGGAAGAGGAAGCTGGAGGATGTTGGTGAAGTTAGGATGAAATCTAAATCTTCGGAGCTTATCAAGATCATGAAGGAAAAGATGCCACCTAAGTTGAGAGATCCCGGCTCGTTTTGCATTCCCATTCAAGTTGGGGATATCACTTGCGAAGCCCTTTGTGATCTAGGAGCCAGCGTGAGCATCATCCCGCTGGAGCTATGCACGAAGATCGGTCTTGGAGAGCCCAAGCCGGTCAAGATTCGACTTTATATGGCGGATCGCTCCATTACCCATCCCGTGGGCATCTTGGAGGACGTTCCGGTCAAGTTAGGTAACTTCTATCTACCCATAGATTTTTTTGTACTTGACATTCCCGCAGATTATCCTGTTCCAATTATTCTAGGGAGGCCATTTCTAGCAACTTCGGGTTGCAACGTGGATTGCAAGAACGCTAAGTTGAAATTCAACGTTGGTGGCAATGAGGTGGAGTTCGCACTACTTGCAGCCATGAAAGGAGAGCAACTAACTGATGATATCTTCAACATCTACGATGAAGAAGAATCAAGAAAATTGGTGAGCTCTATCCTTATTAACGATCCACTCGAAAGAGTTATTAGCTTCAGTTTAATGGAGGAAGGTATAAATGCTTCTTGTGATGCAGATATACGGAGCTTGAAGGCACTAGAAGAGGATCCAGGAGCTAAAACTGAGAAGCTATCCCAGGAGACGAAGATCTCCAGTCTCGGTTCCAGCAGCAGCACCTCAACCGAGGCACTTTCTGGACTGAGCGAGGCGACTGAAGAACACCTCGGTCAACGCCTCTGCGCCTCGACCGAGGTCGATGGCGAGATGATGTCAACTAAGATTGCTGAGAATAACAAATTTCTTACTCCCTCTTCTGACATTCATCCACAGTTGGTGAAACATTCTATCCACCAACTTTCTGATAATAAAGGTCCTTGGTATGCTGATATTGTGAATTATCTTGTTTGCCAGGAAACACCGCCCGGATTGACGTACTCTCAAAAGAAGAGATTCTTCAAGGAAGTACGACATTATTACTGGGACGAGCCGCTGCTATTCAAGCGCGGACTGGATGGGATGCTTCGTAGATGCATTCCGGAAGATGAGGTTAATAGCGTTATACGGCATTGCTATTCGCTTCCTTGTGGAGGACATGGTAGCACCGATAAAACATGCGCTAAGGTATTGCGTTCCGGTTTCTTTTGGCCTACATTATTTAAGGATGTGCAATCTTTTGTTGTCTCTTGTGATGCATGCCAAAGAACAGGAAACTTATCAAGGAGGAACGAGATGCCACTTAATAACATCCAAGAAGTAGAAATCTTCGATGTATGGGGGATTGACTTCATGGGACCTTTCCCATCCTCCGGAGGAAACCTCTATATCCTCCTTGCGGTTGACTACGTCTCTAGATGGGTTGAAGCCATTGCTTCCCCCACTAATGACGCCAAGGTGGTAGTAAAGTTTCTAAACAGGACTATCTTTCCACGGTTTGGAACTCCGCGCATCATCATTAGCGATGGAGGAACGCATTTCATCAACCGGAAGTTCAAAGCACTTCTATCGAAGTATGGGGTAACCCACAAGGTATCAACTGCTTATCACCCTCAAACTAGTGGACAGGTCGAGATCTCGAATAGAGAAATCAAGGCAATTTTGGAGAAGACCGTCTCTAGAACGAGGAAGGATTGGTCCATGAAATTGGACGATGCTCTTTGGGCGTACAAGACCGCATTCAAGACTCCCATAGGTACCACTCCTTATAATTTGGTATATGGGAAGTCTTGCCATTTGCCCGTTGAATTGGAACACAAGGCATATTGGGCGATCAAATGGTTGAATTTCGACATTAAAGAGGCTGGCGAGAAGCGACTATTGGAACTCAACGAGCTGGAGGAGCTGCGTTTGAACGCTTATGAGAATGCCAAAATTTACAAGGAAAGGACGAAGAGATGGCATGACAAGCGTATCGTCCCAAAAGAGCTTAACGAAGGAGACTTAGTTCTACTCTTCCACTCCCGCCTCCGCCTTTTTCCAAGTAAGTTGAAATCTAGATGGACCGGACCTTACATTGTAAAACATGTTTTCCCTCATGGTGCAGTTGAGATATGGGCCGAAACTAGCGGAAGCTTCAAGGTCAACAGTCATAGACTTAAGAAATACCAGCCGGAAACGCCGGTTGAGGAGGTTGCATCAATATACCTCATATGAGACGCATCATGGCCCAGCTACCGACCTTAAACCAAGCGCTTCTTGGGAGGCAACCCAAGGTATCGCTTTCTTTTCCCGTTTTCTAGTCTAGTTTAGATAGTTTTTTTGTTTTTGCTTTGCTTTGCTTGTTTTTGGCGTTCTGGACAGACAACAGGGAACATCTAAGGAAGGAGCATAACTGGAAGGACAGAAGTTCGAGATTTTGAGAAGACAGAAGCATCTCGGTCACTGTCAGAGCACCTCGACCGAGTTGATTCTTGAGCAACCGAGGCGACTAGGGTTTCTGCAGAACCACCTCGGTCCGTACCACCTCGGTCCAGTCGAGACCATCTCGTCCGAGGTGACAGCAGATCCAGGAACAGTATAAAAAGGGGGAAAATTTATTTTTCACTTTTTTTACTTTACCCACCTCGACCGCGGCGACAGTCCACTTCGCTCTCTCTCATTTCTCGCTCATTTTCGAAGATTTCCGCTTCTAAACTGAGATTAAAGGGTAGAGGAACCTTTTGCAACAACAGATCTGCAGAGAAATCGAACGAATCGACCGAAACGAGGTAAAACAAGTCGAAACCCTAACTCGTTCATTCGTTCTGATTTGGGCTTTGGTTGCCCTTGATTCTGCTGAGAAAGGATTTAAGTACCCCATAGGAAGCAATTGTAGTGATTTTTGGGGGAAAAGAACTGAATTTCTGAGAATTGGAATCGCGACTGCTACGCCTCGGTCCGGTCGAACTGCATCTCGACCGAGGTGATTTCTGAGTCCTGTCAGTGACCGAGGTGGTCTGACAGTGTTGAGTAAAAATGAGTTCCGATCGCCGCCTAGTCCTGAGAGACAGATCCTCACCCTCCCCTTCTTCCTCTTCTTCCCGTCCTTACCGCCCGGTTATCCACGAGAGATGTCGGGTAGACTATGAGCGCATAGCTAGCCGTCCAGTTATCGCACCACGATTTCTGGACGTGTTAGCTTTCGGTTGCCTAGGGTTAGATGCTGACCTTAGGAGGATGATTGCCACTGTTGGGCTGGATCAGTTTACTGAGATCCGAGCCCCAGCTTATTTGGAGCCGACCTTAGAGTTTGTTAGCTCCTTCTCTTACCTCCCCACAAACAGGTATGTGAAGTACCGGTTGATGAACCGGAACTTCATAGTTCCTTTAGAGATCTGGAGAGAGATTTTTGGTTTTTCTGAGCCCACCGCCACCGACTTCCCCTCCCGATCCGTAGCTAGGGATTTCTGGGGGCAGATTTCCCATATTACCGAGCATGCAGACAGATGGTGTCCTGGAGATTCCAGGGAGAGGGTCATCTTCCACCCAGTCTTCAGACTAGCCCACAGGATATTTAGCGAGACACTTCTGGCACGTACTGAGATGCCCCAGAAGATCCGACAGGGCGAGCTCTTCAGCCTCTACTGCATGGTTACAGGAGGTTTCCCAGACTTTGGCTTGTTCTTGGCAGAGGATCTGCACAAGATCAAAGCCAAGGCGAAGGGAGACATTTGCTGCGGAGGTCTAGTCACCCATATTGCTACCTATCACGGGATGGACCTTAGTGTTTGCACGATGGTGGCGGCTCCGAGGCCGCTCGGATTACAGGAGATGATCACACGGAGGATTTTGGTTCCCCGTGGTTTGACCACTCCTTATATTGCTATGCCTTGGGAGCGGACTGCACCACAGGGGATCCGCTGGTCTGCTCAGTTTACAGTTTCCGATCCGCATTACTGGCAGACAGCTTGGGCTCCACTGATGGAGGATCATAGAGAGGCAGCAGCTGCCCCGGCTGAGGAGGAGAAGGATGACGACGACGAGGAGACAGTGGACGAGAGAGATGGTGGAGTCCCGATGGATACAGGGACGGATATTGCAGGTAGGAGCACGCCACCGATCATCGACTTAGATGATGAGGAGGAGATGGAGCCTGCACCAGCTGAGACTTCTCCAGTCAGACCTGCTAGACGCAGGAGGCATGGAGTGAGGGATCGAGCTGCTCACAGACGGATCGATGACCTGACGGATCAGGTTATTGACACGTACGCTGCATTATCGCTGGATATCCGCGAGATGCAGGAGCGGCAGCACCATCAGCACATCATGGCCCAGCTTCAGTTCGAGCATGTCATGGGCTATCCGTACGATCCGACTCAGTATCCGTACGTACCACCACCACCGCCGGATCGAGACTATTGAGGAGCTACAGGATTTTTCTTATTATATTATTTATGCAGTTCAGCTATTTATCCGGTGAGTACTCTCATTTCAGACTTATATTTGACCCACTGGGACAGTGTGTCCCAAGTATGGGGTGTTTGTATTATATGACTACTCGATGTTATTTTGATGTATGACGCACATTTGATCGGATATTTCATATTTATGCTTCAGTTGCCTCTATATGTTTATCTGATATTACATGCATATCTACAGGTTATTTGATTGAGAAAAACGTCGAAACTGAAAAAAAATTTGTTTTAAAAAACAAAAAAAAAAATTCGACCTCGACCGAGTCAGTCTTGGCCAAACGAGGCATTTCACCTCGGATGAACCAAGAACACCTCGACCGAGGTGTGTTAACTGAGAGTTTTCGAAAACGATTTTGTGTTACTTATCTGGATATTATCTCAGTGAAGATCTTGTTTACTGACTGGTTTTAAATCCTTTATGTGTTTGAAAGGTTTTATAATATGTTTAAGTTGCTAAATGCTTTGTTTGAAACCATTAGCATGTTTAATACTTTGTTTTTATCCAAATTATGTTGAATTTGAAGGTTGACACCGCAGGATAAGTTCTCTCACTTTCTTCATGGAAAGACCAAGGCAATTCATTCTCTTCTTCTTCTCTTTCTTGATCATGCTTAGCCCCTCATATACATTTTGCCTCCCTTTACCTATCCGGGAATTTGGAAGCAAGCAAAGTGGTGAAAGCAAGTGAAGTACAAGTTGAGAAGTGGCTGGAAGTGAAAGTGTTAGAAAGCAATTTTAGGTTTGGGGAAGTCAATCATGAAGATGAGTAACTCGGCACCATTCACATAGCCGGGTGTTTGTGTCTTGCCAAAGTCGGATTGAGCGATATTCCTAACGGGTCATGGTATGTGCATCAAGGGTTTGATGCATCTCAAGAAATTGATGATTGCAGATTTCCTAGGCTTCGGTTATTGTGCACCTCTGTCCATGCATCCCAAAAAGTAAAGTAAAAAAAAAAAGTGTGAAATAAGCAAAGCTTATTGGTGGAAGATGTTGCAAGTCAAAGTGAAAGTGAAGTTCATCCTTTTCCCGGATTCTAGCACCACATTACCTTACATACATCCCTACCCTACACGTTTCTTGACCTTTCTTTTGGGAAGCCCTTGAGACCTTGAGCTTGTTGATTGACTTAGCGGTTTAAACTGGATTATACATGATTAATTTTGATAATTATGATTTACTATGCATTCTATGATTTTATGCAAAGATGAACAACTTTCCTATATTTATAAAATGTTTTGAGCATATTTAGTTTTTAACTCTATGAAGTATTCTCTTAGAGTGATCTATGATAGTTGCACACCATGAAAATGTTTTTGAAAGACTTTTTCATTGATTTTCATGACTTATAATCCATTCTATCTTGTCTTCTATATGAGGAACTTGCTTGGGGACAAGCAAGGGCTAAGTATGGGGTATTTTGATAGCATGAATTATAGTCTATATTTAGGGGTTTGTTTGGACGTTTTACCTTTCATAATCTGCATGTTTGTATGTATATTATGTGATTTTACTACCATTTCATCTACCTTTACGAGAATCGAGGTCTACACCTAGTTCTGTTGTAATCGTAGGTAAAATGGCACGTTTCGCATCAAAAAGGAGCAAAAGGAGTCATGAGTCATTTGGAGCTACATCCAGGAAGCATAGCCATGAATTAAAGATTTACTTTGGACCAGTTTTGAGAGATTTCACATTCAGTTGTGACTCACCTCGGTTGACCAGAGATTCATCTCGACCGAGGTGATCCAGAGACGCCGACTCGACCGAGGCGAACACCTAGGACGCGGCGAGAATATTTTATTCTTGGCTGAGATCTTTTAAAATTGGAAAGTGATCTTATATTTTTGGGCTTGGCTCCTGGAAGGAAGGAGATATGCAGAATCATATATTTTACCTATCTTTATGGGAAAAGATCTTTCTAAGATTTATTATCTTTGGAGGGTTATTTTCCTATAAAAAGGGTTGGATTTCCACAATTCCGACATCACGATATACCGTCGATCAGGGTTTATAGCACGCAGCAGCAGCAGCCTACTCCAGTTGGGAGTGATTCGAAGAACCTTTTTGAAGGTTGAAGGAAGATTGAAGTCTATAGCTTTTTGGAGGGTTTTGTAAGATTGTCTTCAATTCCCTCGCTTGTTGTCTTGTCTTGTTGGATTGCTATCCAAAGAACGCTTTGTTGTGATATTTGATTCAGTTATTGAAGTCTTTTTCATTAAATTCTTCTTGTTCAAATATTCAACTTCTTCCCATATATTTTAATACTTTCATAATGATGATGAGTGGCTAATTTCCTTGTGTGATTCTAGGGTGATTGGCTGAAGGTTGTGGGAAAAACAATGATAGAATAATCTTAGATTCCAGTAGGATCCTGAAAGTTCGAGTCTTTGACCTTAACCCTAAGCATCTCGTTCAGTTGATGAACATCTCGGCCGGGGTGGAAACTGGCTGACCGAGGTGACTTATCTGATCCATAACTGAGAGTTAAGTGTTAGAGTTTGCCAAATCCTATTCTTATTACACCTTTCCTGGTTCAAAGCAAGCTTAGGATGAGACTTACCCGGTAATTCTTTAGTTTGTGTACCAACGATCATAAGTGTAGGTAATAAAGGTTTATCCTTTATTGGGGTTTGAGTGTGCTTCCATCCCATCTTTGTGAGTTAACCTGAGACTTACCCGGTAAAGGTTGATTCTATTCCCTTAGATGGTGTGTTAGTTTGAGGTTATAGTTCTTTATCTTGATTCCTAGAGACTTACCCGGTAATAGGAGTTACGGTTTAGGATTAGTGAGTAGTGAGACTTACCCGGTGATCTATTCCACTTTAGTAACACCTTCTCCACGCAAAAATCTCAGCTTTGTCCGCTTATCTATAGATCTTGAGTTGGAACCACAACTAGATGCTTTAATCCCTAGAATTGCATGTTTGCTTATTTGACTTCTTATTCATCTTTGATTGTGTTAATTGCTCTTTGTGGTTAGTATTCACGAAGCTTACCGTTACTGACTTTGTTTCACCGAGTCCCTGTGATCGACCCCTGGAATTTCTTGCTTTTTACTACGATTGACCCGTACACTGCGGGTTCGCATCCTTGTTTTAAGCTTAAGTCTAGGGTTATAAATTTAAAGCTTGCACACACCGTTTGGAGCGAACATGGGCTAGGAGAGCCAAAGCCGGTCAAGATGACCCTTTACATGGCGGACCGTTCAATAACCCACCCCGTTGGAATCTTGGAAGATATACCGGTGCAACTAGGGAAGTTCTATGTGCCCATAGACTTCGTTGTTTTGGACATCCCGGCGGACTATCCGGTTCCTATCATCTTGGGGAGACCTTTCCTAGCCACTTCCGGATGTTTGGTGGATTGCAAAAATGGAATTCTCTCCTTCAACATTGGAGAAGAGAATATCAAGTTCAAATTATCCACAATGATGAAGGGGCCAGCCCTTGGTGAAGATGTGTTCAACATTGTCGAGCAAGAAGAATGTAGAGAAGTTGTGAGCTCGATCTTGATCAAGGACCCCATGGAGAAGGTTCTTAGCTTAAGTTTGATGGAGGAAGGGTTTGAAGATGATTGCAATGAAGAAATCAAGGCCTTGGATGCATTGGAAAAGGAGACAAGTGTTGAATTTGAAGTGCACGAAAGTATGCTGAATCACTGTAGGAACCACGGTCTGTCACCCAGAACCACGGCCGTGATTTCTCCCATGGAACTCTCTGGAATGCTCAAAAGTGCTATCTTAGCAAGTTCCACGCCCGTGGTTATGCTATAGGCCGTGATTTTGCCCGTGGTTTCTCCAGAAAGTGCCTTAGTAGTTGATCAAGCTTCAAGGAGCCTTGAGGAGTCTTCTATGGCTTTGGAATCATCTCAACCTACATTATATGGAGCGTCTCCAATCGATAAAGGTCCTCCTAAACTTGAACTTAAACCCCTCCCCTCTCATCTTAAGTATGCTTTTCTTGGTGATAACTCTACATATCCGGTGATTGTTAATGCATGCTTGAATGATGAGTTGACTAGATTGTTGCATGAATTGAGATTGCATAGGAAGGCTATTGGCTATACCATTGATGATTTAGTTGGCATCAAACCTTCTTTGTGCATGCATAAGTTCTTAATGGAAGATAATCATAAACCTTCAATTAAACCTCAAAGAAGACTAAACCCCATCATGAAAGAGGTAGTAAAGAAAGAGATCCTTAAATTGCTAGATGCGGGAATCATTTTCCCGATTTCGGATAGTAAATGGGTTAGTCCCGTGCATGTGGTTCCTAAGAAGGGTGGGATGACTGTAGTGACTAATGAGAATAATGAATTAATCCCAACTAGAACGGTTACGGGATGGAGGATGTGTATAGACTATAGGAAACCAAATGTGGCCTCTAGGAAAGATCACTTCCCTCTTCCCTTTATTGACCAAATGTTAGAGAGATTAGCTCAACATTCCCATTTTTGTTACTTAGACAATTATAGTGGATTCTTCCAAATCCCTATCCACCCCGATGATCAAGAGAAAACTACATTCACATGTCATTGGGGTACATTTGCATATAGGAGAATGCCATTTGGGTTGTGTAATGCACCCGTCACCTTTCAAAGGTGTATGATGGCTATCTTTTCTGAGTATATTGAAAACATCATGGAAGTTTTTATGGATGATTTCTCTGTTTATGGATCTTCATTTGATGATTGCTTAGCTAACTTGTCCTTGGTGCTTAAGAGATGTGAGGAGACAAACCTTGTCTTAAATTGGAAAAAATGCCACTTCATGGTAAGTGAAGGCATTGTGTTGGGACACTTGGTGTCCAACCGTGGCATTGAGGTTGATAGGGCTAAGATAGAGACGATAGAGAAGTTGCCACCACCTACCTCAGTGAAGGGTGTGAGGAGTTTTCTAGGGCATGCCGGTTTTTGCCGGAGATTCATTAAAGATTTCTCTAAGATTTCTAAGCCTCTTACTAACCTACTAATGAAAGATGTTGAGTTTGTTTTCTCCAAGGATTTCCTTGAGGCTTTTTGTAGGTTGAAGAATGCTTTGATCTCCGCACCCATCATGCAACCTCCGGATTGGAGTTTACCGTTTGAGATCATGTGTGACGCGAGTGATGTAGCCGTTGGGGCTGTTTTGGGACAAAGGAAGGATGGGCTTACACATGCCATCTATTATGCTAGCAAGACGCTAGATGATGCCCAACTCAATTATGCTACCACCGAGAAGGAGTTGTGTATGCATTTGAGAAGTTCCGCTCGTATCTTGTTGGGGTGAAGGTCATTGTGTATACGGATCATGTTGCGATCCGTTATCTCCTTACAAAGAAGGATGCCAAACCTCGTTTGATTCGGTGGATCCTTCTTCTTCAAGAGTTTGATTTGGAAATCCGGGATAAGAAAGGGTCCGAAAATTCTGTGGCGGACCATCTTACTAGGCTTACACCGTTAGAGATTGAAAAAGATGACATCCCGATTGATGAATTATTCTGGGATGAGCAATTGCAATTGGTGGAAGAATGCTTGCTTCAAGTGTCCAAAGGAAATGAGCCATGGTATGCCGACATTGTAAACTACCTTGTGTGTGAGGAGGTGTCACGCGGTTTATCCTATGCCCAAAGGAAGAAGTTCTTCAAGGATGTGAGGCATTACTATTGGAGTGAACCGCTTTTGTTCAAGAGAGGGCCGGATAGAGTCTTTAGGAGATGCATACCGGAGGATGAGGTGGAGAGTGTGATTCGCCATTTTCATTTCTTGCCATGTGGAGGGCATGCTAGCTCACACAAGACGTGTGTAAAGGTGTTGCAATCCGGGTTCTATTGGCCGAGTTTGTTCAAGGATGTGCAGAATATTGTGGTAGCATGTGATGCTTGCCAAAGGATGGGCAACATCTCAAGGAGGAATGAGATGCCCTTGAACAACATACAAGAAGTGGAGATATTTGATGTGTGGGGTGTGGACTTCATGAGACCATTCCCCTCTTCTTGTGGCAGCCTCTACATCCTATTGGCGGTAGACTATGTTTCGAGATGGGTGGAAGCAATGGCCTCTCCCACAAATGACGCCAAGGTTGTGGTGCGGTTCATCAACCGAGTGATCTTCCCTAGGTTTGGGACACCAAGGGTGATCATAAGCGATGGAGGAAAGCACTTCACCAATAGGAATTTCAGGACACTTTTGGCTAAGTATGGGGTGACTCATAAGGTGGGAACACGTTACCATCCCCAAACTAGTGGCCAAGTGGAGATCTTCAACCGGGAGATAAAAGGAATCCTTGAGAAGACGGTCTCTAGAATGAGAAAGGATTGGGCTATGAAGCTCGATGATGCTTTGTGGGCTTATAGAATAGCTTTCAAGACACCGATTGGCACCACTCCCTACAAGCTAGTTTATGGCAAGTGATAGGTGATGGAATCACTATCATTTAGGGTAGTTTTTAGAGTCTTTTTATTGCATTAGTGTCGGTTTATGCTACTAACTCCTTGGTCCAGAAGAAGAAGATCAAAAGAAGCTAAAGAAGGAGTTACAAGCACTTAGGAGTGAAGATCGATCACGAAGAAAAGCTTCTGTTGCCTCACCACCCCAGCGGATCCTTGCAGCCGCCCCTGCGGGTGGCGCCTTACTTCGAAGCGCTCCCTGCGCTTTCACCAGCGCTAACCATGAAGCGTGTCACCACCCCTGCGCCACTCCTTGGCGCCCCTGCGGTGTCCTCCACTAACGAAACGAAGACCAGCTCCTCTGCGCCTTCCACTGCCGCACTGCCTACGCCTCAACATGGGAGCTGGAAGACGAAGAGGTTGTGTCAACGCCCCTGCGTTGACATAGGGACGCCCCGGCGGCTTGGCATCAGAAACATCAGGAAGGCGAAAGGTCAGACGTTGAAGAGCATTGAAGATCCGCCCCAACGGAATTGTCTAGACGCCCCAGCAGCTCTGGAGAAGATCAACCGATTCTGCCTAAACCGCCCCTGCTGTTCCTGAAGGCCGCCCCTGCGGTTTAACGCCAGAAGCTTTACTCCGGCTGTTTACACCACCTTTATGGCATTTAAGGTGACTGTTTTGGGCCGGCCATTTACTCTTATTTAGTGTCTTTTGTAGTATAAATAATCCTTGTTTGATTGCTAGAATCATCCATCTTATCATCTAGTTAGCCAATAAATTATCCATTTAGATTGTCTTGCTTCGTTGTAATGAGTTGCTAACTCCCTTGCTACATTGGGTTGGTTTGAAGCTGCATTGTTACCTTGGTTGTAAGTTCTTTTTAATCTAAGTTTTCATTCAGTAATACTTTGTGTTTCCTTGATCTCCATTGTCTAAATTGCATGTTTACTATTGCTTGAGATTGATCACCTTAGGTTCTAAAGTGCATGTAAACAACTAGGATTAATAGGTTCCGGGTTCGGGTCTTTAATCTAGTAGCAACTTTAAGTAATAACGGGTTGTGATTACTTGAGGAAAAGGAACACAAATATAAAGATAAGTTTAACGGTTTTAATCTTCTCATTATATCCCTTTGTCTTTATTTGAAAGCTAACTTGTTATTTGTTCTTGTAGGTTTACGGAACTTTAACCTGTTAAGTTGTGTTGATGTCGGTTGGCTCAACACATATATATGATCAAGACGGGAGATTACTTGAAAACTTGTAAAAGGAACTCACCAAAGTAGCAATTGCTTGTTTAGAATCAACCTAGTGTAGATTCATCCATTATTGTCTTACTTGTCGCATTAATCGTTTTCATAAGTTTTTGTGCATCAATTCAACCAAACCCCCCCCCCCTTTGTGTCACTTGTCATTATAATCAATAATTGCATCTAAAACACCTTAACTCTCTTGGGTTCGACCCTTACTTAGTCATTATACTTGTTCTTAGTGCTAAGTCGAGATTTACTTTTGATTGGGTATAGACGACCATAGAAATACCTTCGGTCAAATTTTGGCGCCATTGCCGGGGAGTTTTAGTGTTTTATTGTTATTATTGATTATTGGTTTGAACCATTTTTATGGTTCAAACCCATGCTACTAATTCCGGCTTTGCTTCTTTTGATCCAGAAATTGAGAGGACGCACATCCGGCAACGAAGACAACAACAACTTCAACAAGAGATGGCTGACTGTACTCTTCGTCAACTTACGCAGCCCACCTTGGCTCAAAACCCTCTTGCGGTCGTTATACCAGCACTAGGGGAAGGAGTCAACTTTGAGCTCAAGCCGGGCCTCATCCACTTGCTCCCATCCTTCCATGGGCTAAGTGGTGAAGATCCCATCAAGCACCTTGGGAAGTTCCATACTGTGTGTATGAGCATGAAGCCGGCCAACATTACCGAAGAACAAATCAAGATGAGGGCATTCGGCTTCACACTCAAAGATTCCGCGGATGATTGGTATTACCACCTTCCATCCGGGAGTATCGACATTTGGGAGAATCTTCACAAAGCGTTCTTGGAGAAATACTTTCCGGCTAAGAAAGCAAATAGCTTGAAGAAAGTTGTAAGAAACATCGAGCACGAGGCAACCGAAACTCTCTACGAGTACTTCGAAAGGTTTGCACGCCTCCGATCCAGCTGTCATTTCAACGGATATTCAACTCAAGATCTAGTCTTGTACTTGTACAATGGCTTTCTAGAGAATGAAAGGAGGATCGTCGATGCGGCTTGTGGAGGTAATATTCTTAACTCTACTCCTGACCTTGCTTTGGAAAAGATACAGGAACTAGCGGAAGGAACTCGGAACTTTGGAAGGACCCCGGCTAAGAAAGGAGTTCATGCTGTGAGCTCCGGGAAGAGTGAGATTTCCACCGAGCTCGCGGAATTGAAGGAAATGGTGAAGAGACTAACACTTATGGGAACACCGCAACACCTCAAAGCTTGTGGAGTTTGTGCTGACCCGTATCATCCAACGGACATGTGTCCACAATTTCAGGATGACGATGCTGAAGTAAACACAATGGGCTATGGACAACCACAGCAGCAAAGACCTAGGAACGATCCCTATGCACAGAATTTCATGCCGAATTAGCATGACCAACAGAATTTTCGTTGGAGGGATCAACAAAACCAACAACAACAGCCCCGCCAAGGTAAGTATCACTCAACTGAAGATATGTTGCAGTTTTGACTAAACACTTTGCCACTCATGTCCAAACAACAGAATCTAGCATCAAGAACCTTGAGCAACAGGTTAGTCAAATGGCGGAAGCTATTTCAATGACCGAATCAAGGCTTTCCGGAGGATTTCCTTCCCAAACGTTTATAAACCCCAAGGAGAATGTTAGTGCCCTAACATTAAGGAGCGGGAAGCAAATCCAACAAGAACCAACGAAAGAATCACAAAGCAAGCCTTTTGTCGTTTTTTTGCACCCACAGCCGCCCCTGCGGTTGCAGCTGCGCCCAGCACAGAACGGACGACGCCCTTGCGGCTAGCTGCCTCCGCCCCTGCGGTGACAACCCGTTAGCCGCCCCTGCGCCTTCAAGTTGATGCCCCTGCGGAAAACACAATAGAGGGTCTTGCTGAAAAGGATACTTACGTCCAGCTTAACTTTCCGCCGCTGTACTCCGAGAAACCACCGGCTCCTTTTCCCTGAAGCCTTGAAAGAAAGAAGGATCATAGAGGACAAGGACCTCTTTGAGACTTTCTCCAAATGCGAGGTAAATATTCCCCTCCTTAAGTTGGTGAAAAGTATCCCTAGTATGCTCGTTTTTTGAAGGAACTTTGCACTATCAAGAGGAATCAAAAGCTAAAGGGGAAACAGAAAGTACAAGTGAGTGAGCATGTGTTGGCAGTTTTCCAACGGAGAATGCCCAAGAAGTGCAGCGATCCGGACATAGTAAGCATCCCTTGTGTTATAGGGGAAACCCGCTTTGACAAAGCAATGCTTGATCTGGGTGCTTCTATTAATGTCTTGCCATATTCGATTTACAAATCACTTGGCCTTGGGCCACTAATGGAAACTAGGATTGTAGTACAACTTGCTGATAGATCTAATGTGTACCCGAAAGGGATAATTGAAGATGTATTAGTAATGGTAGACAACCTAATTTTTCCTGCTAATTTCTTTGTAATGGATATGGAAAATGATTCGCATAGGTAGGCCATTTCTGAAAACGGCTACGACTAAAATTGATTATGTTAGTGGTAAATTGACCATGGAGTTTGATGGAGAAGTAGTGGAATTTGACATCTATGATGCAATGAGATTTCCTAGTAATGATCATTCTTTATGTGCTATTGACATTGTTGAACCTTTTGTGCAAGATGTTTTTGATAACTCTGACATGGATAAATTAAGGAATGTGATTGAGCATGACATTGATGGTTTCAAATCAGATTATGTGATAACTTCTAGCATGAAAGAGGTCCTAGCCCAATTAGATGGGCATAAAAGGCTACCTATCTCCAATTTGGCCATTGGGCCCACTTTACTAACCCCAAGCGAGAAGCTTGTTCCGTCCATAGTGCAGGCACCTGAAATAGAATTGAAGGACCTTCCGTCACACCTCAAGTACGTTTTCCTTGGAGCACACAATTCCTTGTCGGTGATTATCTCCAACAAGTTAACCACCGGACAAGAAGACAAGTTGGTGAAAGTACTAAAGGAGCACAAGACGGCCCTCAGATGGACTATTGCGGACATCAAAGGGATAAGTCCTTCCACTTTCATGCATAGGATTTTACTTGAGGACGAAGCCAAACCCTCTAGGCAACCTTAAAGGAGGTTGAACCCACCAATGATGGATGTGGTCAAAAAGGAAGTGTTGAAACTCCTCCAAGCGGATATGATCTTTCCTATCTCGGATAGCTCTTGGGTTAGTCCAACCCAAGTAGTTCCAAAGAAGGGAGGCATCACTTTGGTGGAAAATCAACATGGAGAGATGGTCCCAAGCAAAACACAAACCGGATGGAGAGTTTGCATTGACTACCGCAAGCTCAATAAGGTTACACGAAAGGACCATTTCCCATTACCTTTTATTGATCAAATGTTGGAACGTCTTACAGGTCATCAATACTACTGTTTTCTGGATGGATATTCAAGCTATTTCCAAATAGCCATCGCACCAGAAGATCAATAGAAGACGACGTTCACTTGTCCATTTGGCACTTTTGCATGTCGCAGAATGCCATTTGGACTTTGCAACGCACCGGGCACTTTCCAACGGTGCATGATAAGTATTTTCTCCGAATACATAGAAAATTTCATTGAAGTCTTCATGGATGATTTTACCGTCCATGGAGACAGTTTTTGACGCATGTTTAGGGCATTTGAAATTTGTTCTTGAAAAATGTGTTGAAACCAATTTAGTTCTTAATTCGGAAAAATGTCATTTCATGTTCGAATAAGGAATTGTGCTAGGACATGTAATATCCTCAAAAGGGATAGAGGTAGATAAGGAAAAAGTTGATGTTATTCAAAATTTACCTTATCCTACTAATGTTCGGGAAATCCGATCTTTTCTTGGTCATGCAGGTTTCTACCGACGGTTCATCAAAGATTTTTCAAAGATCTCAGCACCCCTGTGTGAATTGCTCAAGAAAGATGTCACCTTCATAGTGGATGAAGATTGCAAGAAGGCTTTCGACACTTTGAAGGCATGTCTCACCACCGCACCAATCATCCGTTCCCCGGATTGGGAGAAACCTTTTGAAATCATGTGTGACGCCAGTGACTACGCCGTCGGAGTTGTCTTAGGACAAAAAGACGGCGGCCGCCCATGTGATCCATTATGCGTCTATGACACTCAATGGAGCGCAAAGGAATTACTTTACCACCGAGAAGGAGATGTTAGCTGTGGTTTTTGCCCTTGAGAAATTCCGGCAGTACCTACTTGGAGTAAAGGTAATTATTTTCACTGACCATGCAGCCCTTAGGTACCTCATGGCAAAGAAAGAGGCAAAGCCACGTTTGATCCGTTGGGTGCTTCTTCTAAGCGAGTTTAACCTAAAGATAAGGGACAAGAAGGGAGCTGAGAACCTGGTGGCCGATCATCTGAGCAGACTAGTGCAAGAGGAGGAAGATCCAGAAAAAAGAGAGATAGCCGGAAGTTTTCCAGACGATACCTTCTACATAACTGTCTGTTGTGTAACCGCCCCCGCGCCTCACACCAGCCGCCCCTGCAGCTATGTCTAGGCGCCGCTACGGAATTGTCGATAGAGGTTTGTCTTAAGCTTCAATCTTTTAAGCCTTGGTTTTCTGACATTATGAACTTTATTGTCAGGAAGGAGTATCCTCCAGACTTCACCAAGGCACAACGGGAGAAGGTAAAAGCTGAAGCTCAACACTACGTTTGGGACGATCCTTACCTTTGGAAGCATTGTAGTAACCAAGTGATCCGGTATTGCATTCCGGACAGTGAGGTACAATCCGTCCTAACTTTCTGTCATTCTGAAGCATGTGGGGGGCACTTTGGGGAAAATAAAACTGCAAGAAAAGTTTTGGATGCCAGTTTCTTTTGGCCACACATTTTTCGAGACGCTTTTGCATTTTGTAAAGTGTGTGATAGATGCCAAAGGGTAGGAAATATTTCAAGGAGACATGAAATGCCCCAATCTCTTATATTTTGTGAAATATTTGATGTTTGGGGAATTGATTTCATGGGGCCGTTTCCTACTTCATTCGGGAACACATATATCTTGCTTGTGGTGGACTATGTTTCCAAGTGTGTGGAGGCAAAGGCCACCAAAACTGATGATTCAAAAGTAGTTGCAGCTTTTCTAAAGGAAAATATCTTTGCAAGATTTGGAATCCCAAAAGCCTTAATCAGTGATAGGGGTACCCATTTTTGCAACAAGACGATCACGGCTCTCCTTAAGAAGTACCATGTTCACCAAAGAGTATCAACAACTTATCATCCGCAAACAAACGGCCAAGTTGAGGTGTCCAACCGGGAAATAAAGACCATCCTTGAAAAAAAGGTTTCTCCCGGGCAGAAGGATTGGAGTGCAAGGCTAAATGACACCCTATGGGCATATCGGACAGCCTACAAAACTCCCATCGTAATGTCCCCTTTTAGGCTCGTGTTTGGGAAAGCTTGCCACCTACCGGTGGAGTTAGAGCACAAAGCTTGGTGGGCGGTAAAGAAGTGTAACATGAACATAGAAGAAGTGGGAGAATTCCGGAAGCTCCAATTGCAAGAGTTGGAGGAACTGAGGCTAGATGCATATGACCATGCTACCACATACAAAGAAAAGAAGAAAGCATGGCATGACCGGAACATTCTCCGGAAGGACTTCAAAATAGGTAATAAGGTACTTCTCTTTCAATCCCGTTTGAAACTCTTTGCAGGTAAGTTGCGTTCGAGATGGACAGGGCCGTTCATAGTAGCCGAAGTATACCCTCACGGGGTTGTGGATCTCTATGACCCCCAAACGCACAAGGCGTTTAAGGTGAACGGACAAAGGCTAAACCTTTATCTTGAAGGAGTCAAGAACGATCTGATTGACAAGATGGTACTAGAGGAGGCATAGTCAGAGAAGTAGAGATCTTACGTCGAGCCAACGACGTAAAACAAAGGCGCTTCTCGGGAGGCAACCCGAAGGTATAAGAAGAGGAGCTTCTGTCAAGAAACCGCCCATGCGGCTTTGTATCCCTGCCTCTGGGGTGACACTCATGGCCAGCGCCGCCCCCGGCGCTTGGCCTGCGCCTGTAACACACCTGTCACCGCCCCTGCGGTGACATCCCTACGCCCCTGCGGCGGCCATCCTTGACACGCATTTCCAGCGCCGCCCCCGGCTCTAGGCCTGCGTGCCCCTCTCCCTTGTCCCCGCCCCCGCGGCGACAAGCTCCTGCCCCTGCGGGTTTACCGAGAAAATAAAAAAAAGAGGATCTCGAAAAACGCCTACACCTACCACACACCACCCACCAACCTTCTTCACCAAACACAAACCCTCCAAACTCCCTTCCTTCAGAAACACCCTCAACGCCTCTGCGCCCTCTGCCCACCAACCATCTCGCCGACGCCCCTGCGCCACCTCCTCCCACTACCACCGTACTCTCTCACATCCCTACGGCCTTCCTCCTCACTCACTTCACACGTTCCCCTCCAACTTCACCACCGGCGAGGCTACACCACCAAGGACGTCACTGGAGCAACCTCAGCAACACCATATCCATCGCTCCTCAGAAATCGCCTCTGCACTTCTCCCGCACCTGCGGCTGCAAGCATCCGCCCCTGCGCCTCACCGCCCCTGCGCCTGCACAGCCGCCCCTGCGGAAATCACACCGGAGAGGTTGTTTTCTTTTCCTCATTTCAACATTTGCTAATCCTTTGCTTCAAATACTTTCAAGAATGGAAGCCCCAAGGAAATACAAGATGACCGAAGCAGAGAAGGAGCGTTATAGGATTGTGCAGGATCGAGTTGTGTATGCAACTCGATTTCTGCATATCCCGACTTTGGAGAAACTGGGCATGCTAGAGAGCATGCAAGCGTTTTTGGCGAATGTTGGGCTCGGAGAATTTCTCCAGAAGAGTGCTCCGACATATCCGAAGCTCATTAGATAGTTTATCTCCACTTTCACAATGGAGAAGGAGGACCACATGTGTATCGGGCTCACCTTCAAGTTCAACAAGGTGAAATACACTCTCGACTACGCCGATCTACGGGAAGCTTTTGGGGTGACTCTAAACCCCTCTGAGAACTGGTGGGATCCAGTCCCGGCCCCAGACCTTTGCGAGTCCTGGCAAGCAGCTACCGGGTCGGAGTTCCATGCTAGGGGTGAGTACTCCAATAAACTCACTCACCCCAGTTTGAGGTTGATTTCAAAGAACCTCAGGAGTCTCTTCTGTGGACACAAAGAGGAAAACAAGGTCGCTCTCAAGGACCTCCCACTACTCTACTCCTGCCTTCCACAGAGCGAGAAGGTGATGGATTGGCCCTCTCTCTTCCTTGCCGCTTTAAAACGGATCAGGAGGGATGAGCCAAGGGATATTGTCGGCGGTGGGGTGATCTCTTTGATCGCCTCAAGTGATGGACCTGTCCGAGTTAGAGGACGGGATGGCGGCTCCTCTCTACACTGAGGGGATGCTTAGGAGGTGCAAGCTCCTCCGGCGGGACGGGGAGAACCTATTTTGGATCTCCCTTGCAGATGGGAGCCACCTCACCTACCTCCCCCGGCCTTTACCATTAGGAGGTGAGCTCTCCGAGCTCTACAATCCGGCAGATCCTTTCGTGCCGAGGAGGCCACTAGTGGCCATTGTGGAGAGGCATGTTGCCAGCTCCAGCCGGGCCCATCAGGAGGACACCTGCCCATCCCTGATGACGAGGAGATGCCCACGGCGGCACCAGAGGAGGACCCGGCCCTTGCGAGCCTTCAGGCTCAGATGGCGGCTATGACGACCCAGCACCGGACATGGCAGTCCGATTACCAGCGGACTATGCTGGAGCAGCAGCAGAGCTGGCAGACCAATTTTGCCACCTCTATGACCTCACACTTCGACCAGAGGAAGGAGGTTTGGCAGGCAGCTCAGTAGCAGCAGCTGGAGGCTCAGCAACTGGCTTGGCAGGCCAGTTTTGAGACCTCTTTTGGTCACCGGATGTCTGCCAGGACCGCATTGATGAAATCTACCGCCGGCAGGAGCATTTCTTTCGCCATTTTCCTTACCCACCAGAGGAGGGTCCGGGTGGTCCATCCGGACCACCCCAGTGAAGGGTACATCTCTTTCCCTTCTCCCGCATTTATCTTTGACTCATTTCCACTTTGAGGACAATGTGTACTTCAAGTATGGGGGAGGGACATATCATTGCTTGTACAGTTTATTGTGTTGTCTTTTGTAGTTGTTTTTTTGCATTGTTAAATTCAGTTTCATTTGAAAAAAAAAAAGAGAAAAATAAAAAAGCCAAAGAAGTGAAAAAAGGCATGAAAATCCTTGGATAAACCGAAAACCCGAAAGGGCGGTTTAGGTAAAAAGAAGGTAGTCCGACCAACCTTAGGTTGGTGCAAAATTGGACTTGAGGGATGTGAGTTTAAGAGAGAAAAGAAGAAGAGTGACAAGGTGAAAACCGGAAAGGGCGCCTCGGCAAGATGAGCGACACCGAGTGTAGGTTTCCCTTCCGGCGTTTTGGCGACATAAGAAGGGGAGTCATAAGGAGGTTGTCCGGGTAGGCCACTCTTGAAGCGATAAGGATGGTAGTATTTCTTTTTCTCACATTTCCTCTCTTTTCCTTCTTTCTTTCTTGGCTTTTCTCTTGTTTTCCATTATCTTTCTGCTTACTAATGCTTCCTGAGGCCTTTGAGTCTAGTTGATGTCATTTGTTTTTACTCAGGACGAGTAAAAGGTCTAAGTATGGGGGAGTTTGATAGGTGATGGAATCACTATTATTTAGGGTAGTTTTTAGAGTCTTTTTATTGCATTAGTGTCGGTTTATGCTACTAACTCCTTGGTCCAAAAGAAGAAGATCAAAAGAAGCTACAGAAGGAGTTACAAGCACTTAGGAGTGAAGATAGATCATGAAGCAAAGCTTCTGTTGCCTCACTGCCCCAGCGGATCCTTGCAGCCGCCCCTGCGGGTGGCACCTTACTTCGAAGCGCTCCGTACGCTTTCACCAGCGCCAACCATGAAGCGTGTCACCGCCCCTGCGCCACTCCTTGGCGCCCCTGCGGTGTCCTCCACTGACGAAACAAAGACCAGCTCCCCTGCACCTTCCACTGCGGCACTACCTGCGCCTCAACATAGGAGCTGGAAGACGAAGAGGCTGTGTCAAAGCCCCTGCGTTGACATAGGGACGCCCCGGCGGCTTGGCATCAGAAACGTCAGGAAGGCGAAAGGTCAGACGTTGAAGAGCATTGAAGATCCGTCCTAGCGAAATTGTCTAGATGCCCCAACGGCTCTGAAGAAGATCAACCAATTCTGCCTAAACCGCCCCTGCAGTTCCTGAAGGCCGCCCCTGCGGTTTAACGCCAAAAGCTTTACTCCGGCTGCTTACACCACCTTTATGGCATTTAAGGTGGCTGTTTTGGGCCGGCCATTTACTCCTATTTAGTGTCTTTTGTAGTATATATAATCCTTGGTTGATTGCTAGAATCATCCATCTTATCATCTAGTTAGTCAACAAATTATCCATTTAGATTGTCTGTCTTCCTTGTAATGAGTTGCTAACTCCCTTGCTACATTGGGTTGGTTTGAAGTTGCATTATTACCTTGGTTGTAAGTTCATTTTAATCTAAGTTTTCATTCAGTAATACTTTGTGTTTCCTTGATCTCCATTGTCTAAATTGCATGTTTACTATTGCTTGAGATTGATCACCTTAGGTTCTAAAGTGCATGTAAACAACTAGGATTAATAGGTTCCGGGTTCGGGTCTTTAATCTAGTAGCAGCTTTAAGTAATAACGGGTTGTGATTACTTGAGGAAAAGAAACACAAATATAAAGATAAGTTTAACGGTTTTAATCTTCTCTTTATATCCTTTTGTCTTTATTTGAAAGCTAACTTGTTATTTGTTCTTGTAGGTTTACGGAACTTTAACCTGTTAAGTTGTGTTGATGCCGGTTGGCTCAACACATATATATGATTTAGACGGGATATTACTTGAAAACTTGTAAAAGGAACTTACCAAAGTAGCAATTGCATGTTTAGAATCAACCTAGTGTAGATTCATCCATTATTGTCTTACTTGTCGCATTAATCACTTTCATAAGTTTTTATGCATCAATTCAACCAACCCCCCCCCCCTCTTATGTCACTTGTCATTATAATCGATAATTGCATCTAAAATACCTTAACTCTCTTGGGTTCGACCCTTACTTAATCACTATACTTGTTCTTAGTGCTATGTCGGGATTTACTTTTGATTGGGTATAGACGACCATAGAAATACCTTCGGTCAGCAAGTCTTGCCACCTTCCGGTGGAGATGGAGCATAGAGCATATTTGGCCATAAGGTGGATAAATTTTGACCTCAAAGAGGCCGGTGAGAAGAGATTGCTAGATATGAACGCTCTTGAGGAGATCCGGTTGGATGCCTATGAAAACGCCCGGATCTACAAAGAAAGGACCAAACGTTGGCATTACAAGCGTCTCATCCCCAAGGAGTTGAGTGAAGGAGACCTTGTCCTTCTCTTCAACTCAAGGTTGCGGCTCTTCCCCGGAAAGCTAAAGTCAAGATGGACGGGTCCTTATGTGGTGAAGAAGATCTTTCCCATGGAGCGGTTGAGATAGGAGGGGAGCATTGTGGAGACTTTAAGGTGAATGGGCACCGGCTGAAGAAGTATATCCCGGGAGCTCCAGTGGACATGATTGCCCCACTTCACCTCGAATGAGACGCCCCCGAGTTTGGTCAAGCTAATGACCTTATTGAAACGCTAGGTGGAAGGCAACCCATTGGTAGACATCTTTCCCTTTTCGTTTTTGTTTTGTTTTTCATTTTTTTGTTTTTGTGTGTTTGGAGTTTGTGTGCTAGAGTTTAAGTAGTATGGAAGCCTTGCATAGCACGTGGATGATGATGATGAGTCTCACATCAATTGTGGGTGGAGCGGGCACGGAACTTGGACGGCTAGTGGTGCCTAGCGCGGGTCCCGATGCCATAACGAACACCTTGATCTCTCTACCATCGTTGATAGGATCATCCACCATCAATCCACTTGAGTGAACCCAAATATCGAAGCAAAACCATTTTACATTATGAGGATCCTCTTTCACTCTTCTTTACTTCATTTACACATTGGGGACAATGTGTTTCTAAGTATGGGGTGGGGTTTTCATGATCACTTGCATGATTAGCATCTAAGATAGTTTAATATTGTCACATGTTTTGCATTGTACATAGATATTTAGAAAAATCCGAAAAAATCAGAAAATTTAAAAATTTTTAGTGCTTCTAAGCTTGGGTATGACCCTTATGATGAGATTGTCTTGTGAATTGGCTATGGATGGCCTTATGTGTTGAATTGATGTATGCATATGTGGACTTGAAGTACTTATCTTGAATCCCATGAGTGAATTGTGATCGTGAATGTTTGCCTTGATTGGATTGAGGATTGATGGTCGAAATTACATGCTAGTTCTTGCACATCATTTAGGAGTGATTAAGGCAATTCATCTTTCTTTACTGCTCATCTTGATCATGTTGTTTGAGCACCTCAATTGATATAAATTTGACCTCTTTTGACCCATCCGGGAATAGGAGCATGATAGTGTGTTGATGTGTGTGAAAAGCAAGTGTGGGGTGAAGTTGTTGATGAAAGTATGTAATGAAGTGCCGAATTTGTTGTGAAAAGTGTAGAAAAAAATATAGGTTTGGGGACTTTGGTTTTGATGACGAGTAACTCGGCACCATTCACATAATCGGGTGTTTGTGCCTTGCCAAAGTTGGATAAACCGAATGTCCTAACAAGCCTTGGTATGTGTGCCCGGTGTGAGGCACCTCGGAAAAATCCCGAGGTTCACTAATCAACAAGGTTTTGTCTTTTGTACACCAATGCCATTGCCTCAAAAATAAAAGAAAAAGGAAGTGAAAAAGAAAAGAAAACAAAGAAAAGATGGAGAAAATATACACTTGTGGTGAAGTTGATCAAAAATAAATTTGTGGAGTTAGTTCCTTTCCCGGATTAGCATCACATAACCTAAAAATTCCCACCTAATCACAACGTTTCTTAGCCTCTTCCTTCCTAAGTCCTTGTGACCTATTTGCATGTGTGTAAGACTTGGTAATCTAGATTGGATATGCTCATGATCATCTTGACTTCTTCATTGTTACCTTTCATGCATGCTTTCTAGTTAAGTATAACTGTCTTTCCATTCCTTCATTCGTTTGATGCATGATTGCTTGTCCATTTGCCATGAAACATGACTATGAAGGTGATCCAATATTAGAAGCACGATTCCGAAAAGATTTTGTTATTTTTCTGCATGCATAAATCATGTCATCTCTTAGTCTATAGTTGGGACTTGCTCGGGGACGAGCAAACCTTAAGTATGGGGTATTTTGATAACACGATTTCTGACGTTAGTCTAGGCATCCATTTAGATAGTTTTTCCTGCTATTCATGCATAGTTTAGCATTAGTTCGTGACAAATTGCACTTAATTCATGTATGTTGTCGAGATAGACGTCTACACGGACTTTTGCTTGTTTTGTAGGTATTTTGGGAGCTTTTGGAGCTTAATGGATACATCCAAGGATCGTTCCTCGCAATGACACACCTTGGGACTCGTTGGGAAGCAAGTTAGGAGCAAGGGAGAACACATAGAACCATGTTGGTGCATGCCTTGCACCAACTCATGGATCAACGATCAAAAGAAGGCTGAAACACCAAAACCACGGTCCCTGGAACTTCCACGGCCGTGGAATGGACCGTGATTCCCTCTGCATAGCTGGGACAGCTGTCCCACGATCTCCATAACCGACTCTTGCAAATGGTGAAGGCTATAAGTACCCTTGCAGGCTCATTCTAAAGGGGAGGCACTACACACCTTACCTCACACACATTCTCTCCCATACTCTCTCATTTTGGAATTGGATTGGAGCTACTCTTGGAGGAGAAGAAAGACTTCCATTGGAGAAGAGGAGAAGAACACACCATTCTTAGAGTTTCTTAGTTTTTAGAGTAAAGTTTATTGGAAACATTTTCTAGGGTTGTAAGAACGATTCGAACCTTCTTTTGAAGGGTTGTAAGTCTCTCTTTTAACATCTATTCCGCTCATTTTTCTTGTTCTATTTACTTCATCTCTCTTTTATTTCATCCTCTTGATATGGACTCCATGATTGTATGCTTGATGATTTTGATTTTTGAGATGCATGTTGTTGGCTAAATAGATGTGATTCTAGGGTAAGGAAATGATGGTTATGGTTTGGACTATGATAGGATAGACTTAAACGTACCTTTGGATGAATTTTTTTCTCGAACCTAGCCTCTGTTGTGAATCACGGTCTGTTCTAGTAGGCTCCACGGCCGTGGAAGTGAGGAACTGACCGTGATTCTGTCTGACTTGCTTGTATTGATAAATCTAAGTGTTAGGTTGTTAGATTGTTGAAACCCTAGTGTTTGTTGAGCTAGATCTATCCTAGGGTGACCTAGTGTTAGCAACTAAGTGTAAGAAGAGACCTACCCGGTGATTCTTGCTCTTAGGTACCGAAGATGATGAACTCTAGGTAGTAGTGAGCCTCACTAGCCGCTATTGGACTGAGTGTGCTAGGATTTATGTTTAGGACTTGCCTTCCCGAGACCTACCCGGTGAGGAGAGGTTAGATCCCTAGATAGTAATCCGGTTTGTGTAGAATTCCTAACCTTAGGTTCTTTGAGACTTACCCGGTGATGAGACCTTAGGAACGGACTAGTGGACCATGAGACCTACCCGTAGAAACACCCACTCCCAAAATACTATAGTTTATCCAAAGAATGACTAGATAGCTTGAGTCCTATGCCATAACTGGAATTTCAATCCCCTAGAATCCGCTTCTCTATCTTTGATTACCTATCTCGTGTTTGCTTATTTATTTGTGTTACTAGCTTAGTTGTTTGTCAATCTTGCATGATTTGTGATCTTTGATTGATCACCTCAAAACCAAACCAAAAACATTGAGATTTTCTTTTCTTTATTTCTTTCTCTTTTCTTAGCCTAGATCTTCACTATCCTTAGTCACTATTGACTCAATTTCACCTTAGTCTTTGTGTTCGACCTCGAAATACTATCCTTACTACAAAACGACTCATACACTGTGGGTTCGCTAGGAGTTATGAAAAATATATCAAGTTATAAATTTAAGACTTTTACGTATCACGTTTCTAGAGTAACAATAACTGTCTCTCTTTTCGCAAACTGGTGTTCTCCATAACAACTTCAAATCAAGACTTTAAGATATATTCCAATATGAACTTCAAATCATCTTAATAGAAAATCCACTTTGCGATGCATTGGAAACTGTTCTATCTCGGGTTCCATCTTCTCTCTACCCATTTCATCTCGTAATGACCGACATGGCCTGGTCCTAACGCCTGACAAGTGGTCCACCCTGATCTGTTGGGGTGACGTTCTTCAACCCTTTTATTTCTCCCTCTGTAGCTACTATGTTCACCGTCCTCTTCCATAGATCCTTCATCTACAGAACTCGAAAGACTTGCTCTACTTCTCCGACTCTTGAAGCCTTAGTTCAGCAATAATTCAGCTTAATTTATCTTCTCGCTTTCTTTGACATCCCAACATATTGGAGGAGTTCTTCATATTCTACATAAGCTTGCAGCATTCCTTTGAGTAGGTGTAGAACTTACTTCATTTCCTTATGCAACGTCAGTCCGACGGTAGAGGTCCTAACCTCAATCTTTCATATGTTTCTCGTACCTGTCATGTCGACATCAAACTTCAAAATTTTGGTATTCTCTTACTCTTGTTGGTCACCTTATGCATCTCTTGGTATTCCATGAACAACTTCACAACCGTACAAGTATGCCTTTAGGCGGAGTTTCCAATCCACAATCATTGAAAGATCAACTCATAACTCCACCAAGTACTAACATCATAACTCTAAACTTGCAGCGTTTCCCTAACCCAGATTCCTTGTTTCACATTATAGCCACTATGGTTTCTCCATACGAGTCACAATAACCTTGACTTAGCTTTCGCTCGCGAAAACATGGCATCCATAACCTTAGAATAAACATATCATACCTCCCTTATATATTCCTCCTTTATGCACAATAACTATAGAAGAATCACCTTCCTCTTTGTCTTTCTAGTCCCTCTTACCCTGATCCGTGTCCTTCCCCATATAACAAACCTATGACCTAAGAAGGTCGCATCAGATGGTTACAATACCTCCCCACTCGGTACGTTACTATCACTTGCTGGAATCGAAAATTTGTTACTTGATTAAGATATTTGCACTTCCCTTGATATACCTCTTCATTGCCGACATTCAACCACCACGAATATTTTGAGTTCGCGTTACCCTTCTTCATGATCCCACACTTGGATTACTCTCCCCACCTACATTCACCAGTATACAACCCGTACGTGTGCTTTTTGGTGGTCACCGATTAACTCATTGATGACCATCTCAGAAGTCAACGACTTACATTTCTACTACACTTTCTATGTTACCATTCTCATGACGGCTACCCTCCTCGGGGTACTCTACCTTAAGCTCCGTTAGTCCCTTCTTCAATCCATGCTTCCTCTTCTTTATAAGGTAACTATATCTTCTTTACCTTGTTGTTTCGTATAACTCTCTTTCGTAGGCTTACCCATTCTTCCATGATGTCCTTCAAGTGCACCTTCTCAAATATTCTAGCCTCAGATAGTGTTCGTTCACGTTTCTCTAGGTTGGCATCTTAGGTCTTTTCATAACAAAAGCTTCTTGTTGCGTCTCTCACCTTCTCGGGATCAACATCTACTCACACTTCTTTCTTCTTGGCATTTCTTAACCTTATCACAATAACGGAAACCGGTCAACTCCACTAAGGAAATTATACCATGTGAATCCCCACCACGTCATTCTTCTCATAACTCTCGTAATGTTGATATTTCACTTATTGGTACTTCGTAAGCTTAACTTACGGTTTCTTAAATCTTTCGCAAATGGTTCGATCACTCTTCTCGTCTTAACTCCAAGGCTTAGGAGCGTCTAAGGAAAGTTGCACAACTTAATGGAATACCACCTTTAACCTTTGTTCGCTCCAAACGGTGTGTGCAAGCTTTAATATTTATAACCTAAGAAGTATGCTTGAACAAATATGCGAACCCGTAGTGTACGGGTCAATTGTAATAAAAGCAAGAATTCCAGGGGTCGGTCACAGGGACTTAGGTGAAACAAAGCACAGAAACAGGTTGTCAAATATTGCAATTAACTAAAAGCAATTAAAGCAATCAAAGATGATGTAAAAGTCAAGTAAGGGGAAATGCGGATTCTAGGGATTAAAGCATCTAGTTGTGGTTCCGACTCAAGATCTCAAAGGATAATGCGGACAAAGCTGAGGTTTGCAAAGGGAAGGTGTTTCTAGGTGGGAATAGATCACCGGGTAAGTCTCACTACTCACTGTCCCAAACCAAAGGTCCTATCATCAGGTAAGTCTCAAGGTTCTAAGGAAAGGAACTATAATCTCAAACCAACACACCACCCAAGGGAATAGAATAAACCTTTACCGGGTAAGTCTCAACCTAACTCACAAAGATGGGATGAAGGCACACTCAAACCCCAATAAAGGATAAACCTTTATTACCTACACTCATGATCTTGGGAAAACAAACAAAGGAATCACCGGGTAAGTCTCATCATAGGCTTGCGTTGAATCAGGAAAGGTATAACAAGGATAGGATTTGGCAAACTGAAACCTCAACTCAGATAAGGATCAGGAAAGGTCTCGCCTCGCTCAGTTTATGTACCATTTCGGTCAAGATGTTACACAACAGACCGAGTTGTTCGTCGGTTAAGGTATAGTAAAGCAATAATTCCAGAGTATCGAACTCAGGGATTTGGGGGATCAAATTCAGTTTAGAAAATCGTCAAGCAAGATAATGAAGCTTTTGTAAATATAATTGGGAAAACAACGATTCTAAAGATTCAGGTATCAAATTGTGGCAATCGATTCAAGACATTTTACAGATGTAAGGACAGAGTTAGGATTGCAAAGGTATAGATCTAAGGTAGGGTGTTCTACGGTGAAGTTCCAAACCCCATAAGTCTCACCCAAAGGCTCTCTCGATAAAGGATGTTGAGTCTCGTTATAAGAGAATCAAAGATAAGATTGAACTCTCAAATACCCATTCCCAAACCCAAGGGAATCAAAGATAAGCCAAAACGGTTAAGGTTACGACACTCGAAACCAAAGTAGAGGATGTTGAGTCTCACCACTACCTAGAAAAGGTAAGCCAAGGCTAGGTTAAAGCAAATCTTTAACTTTGGATCAAAGCAAAAGCAAAACATGTACGACAGAGGAAAACCACGGTCAGTTCTTAAGGAACCACGGTCATGGAACTCAAGAACAGGCCGTGGAAAGGCTCGACGACGAGGTTTCTCGCAACTCTCAGGGTTCAATCTGTTTTGGTTCAATCTATCATCATCTATGCCACAACTATCAACCCTTCACCTTAGATATGCTTAAGGGTTTTAGCCAACAATCATTGTCATCAAATCAATAATCAAGATTAAAAGAAGGAAAAGATAAAACCTTGAAAACTCTATAGCAAACACAAAACCACTTCTCAATCAAACTCAAAATCCGTACTTGTGTTCAATGAATATAGAATAGAGTCAGAAATCTCTCACAAATCTTAAAGAACAAAGAAGAACGGGGTGTATGTAACACCCCGAATCCGCGGGACTCGGGATGCTACGGGTTGTTACAAAAGTGGTATCAGAGCCCTAGGTTGACAACAATGGCACTCGCAATCTTCTAAAGGCCGAATAAAAATAAACAGAACCCTCAAGGGTTCTGAGTTTTAAAGAAATGAATTTTGTTTTCAAATCATGTGCATGAGTCAGTTGGGGTAGAATGTACGGGACCACCACTTCCTCCGCGGATCTCGGCGACGTAGTTATTGATTATTATATTATGTATATATATATATATATATGTATATATGTAGATATGTATAGGTGGACGTAGGATGTTTTGGACTATACTTATATGTTGAGTTGTAAATTGTTTATGGAATGATTATATTTATAGTAGTAGCTTGACGTTTATATCATTATATATATTTATATATATAAACATATGGTATGCTAATATCATATTAGTGATAGAGGACCTTATAGCTAAGATGATAGAAAGCTATCATCGCCCGCTTGGACAACACCTTTTGACTTAGGATAGTATACATACGAATATGAGTATGCTCAAGTTATCAAGTTAAGCATCAAGTTTTTGCAAGCACCCCGGTGATTTCCCGGACTCTTTTAAGAGGACGTCAAAGAAGAAGACTAGAGATGACGTAACCAAATGACAAACAAATAAAAAGAAAACCTCGTGTCAACTTAATCGAAGCCAAGATGGAGACTATACAAATATAAAAGCAACATGAAGGTATGGAGTGATATGAACTTATGAAGAAGCCGTGATGGAGCATCAATGAAGCAACTAGAGACAACGAACTTATAGCTTTTCCAAGTACGGTGCCGATGAACTGAAGGTGCGAATCAAGTGTAGAGGACTACATTCTCGCTCAAGGATAAAAGTGGCGTTATAAGTAGACGAGTTTTCAATAGGCTCCCCTAAGCATGGGATTCAAGATGAAAAGACATTGGAAAAGATTTATGAGAACCGTAAGTTAAGCTTACGGAGATACCATAGGGTGAAATGACGATCTTTGCAAGATCCTAAACGGGTGATTTATTCAGAAGTTGAGAGTTACGAGGAGGATCACATGGTGAAAATTCACATAGTGGAATTACTGTGAGAGTCAATCGACTTCCGTCATTGTGATGAGACTAATCAACACTAAGAAGGAGGAAGTGTGTGAGGAGGATGATCTTCAGAAGATGAAAGAGGAAACAGGGAGCTGGATGGAAGAACTTAAGTTATCAACCAAGAAGGATGCTAGTGGAGGCTAATAAATGTCAGAATATTCGAAGAGTGCATTTGCTAAACATTATGAAGAGCGGTTAAGCCTATAAAGGCGGGACATATGAGACGAGAGTATTGGGTAGGTATGGTTATCTTACAGAAGCGGAGGGAAGAAAGGAGCGTAGAAAGAGCTAACGGAGTTGAAGCAGAATAAAATAAGCTAGTGAAGTTAATATAAAGTACCCCGAGAGGGTATCCTTTCAGGAGTATGGTAGCATGGAAGTATGGTAGAAGGGTAAGTCGTTAACTTTGGAGAAGCTCAGATACAAGTTAGTCAGTGAAAACTGAGAACGCACAAGTACGGGTTGTCTATTGAGGTGTGTAGATGGGAAGAGAAAACAAGACTATGGGAACATATAGGATCGGGAATAAGAGTTTGGAGTATTCGCGGTGGATCAATGTCAATTGTAAGGAGTTACATCAATGGACGCGCAATTGCCTGAAATCAAATAATGTTGAACGAGTTCAAGCAAGTAGTTATAACAAGACCTCCGAGGAGGAGATTGTAACGATCTTACACGACCTTCTTAGGTCATGGAATTGACATATGGGGGAACGCCACGGGTTACAACTTTTAAGGCTTGATCATGGTAAGGAAAGCTAGTGGATCAACCGTAAGATGAGACTTCCATTGTAGTTGTACATAGAATACCGATAAATACATAAGGTGGCCAACAATAGTACGAGAAAACTGAAGTTTCGAAGTTTGAAGTCAATGTGAGATGTACAAGAAGTACATGAAAGATTGAGGATGAAGCCTCTACGGTCGATTGGACATTACATAAGGAAAGGGAGTAAGTTCTACACCTACTCGAAGGAATGATGCAAGCTTTGGTAGAATACAAAGAAGGTAATACTAATATATTATAAGGCGTGATTAAGTCCTGAAGTTAGGACCTTCATGACTTCATAAGTGTGAAACCTTAAAAAAAAAAAAAAAAAAAAGAGATTATTATACTAAATCTCTTGAGTTTTGGAGATGAAGGATATTTGGAAGAGGACGGTGAACATTGCAGCTAAAGAAGTATTAAACCACGTGTTCGATGGACGTCACCTCAACAGATCAGGGTGGACCACTTGACCAATGTTAAGACAAGATTGTGTCGATATCTTACAATATATGATGGGAGAAGAAAAGCTGGAACCCGAGATAGAACGGATTTCAATGCATCGGAAGGTGGATTTACCATTAAGAAGATTTGAAGTGATTATAGAGGACACCAGTCTGCGAAGAGAGAGACAACTATCGACGTTGTACATTGATTACTATAAGTTGAGCAAGATTACAATGAAGGACAAGTATCCCTTACCATGAATCGGGGACCTACTCGATTAGTTGCAAGGATTGGTAGTTTCTTCTAAGATTAACTAAGATTTGATTGTTACCGTTTGAGAAGTTGGGACTCGAATATTGCAAATACGGCATTCCGGACAACTATGGTCACTACGAGTTTTAGTGATTCCAGATGGGCTTACTAATGCCTAGATAAGATATTTGCATCTACTCTAAAAGAAGAGAAAAAGTGTATGACAAGTTGTCACGGGATGGAAAACCACGAAAGATGTGAAAGAAGGTACAAGTTTTCGTAGATGTACCGAGCTTTACCAGATCTATCAAGGGAGGAGTTGTATAACGCCAATTATGGTAACCTACTACGAACGACGATGAATTATTGAATGAGACGAAGAAAATTGACAATAGAGATGTTGAGAGTTAAGAGAAGATTCATTGGTGTAACTGTTTTGAAATTGTCTCAGGTATGATGGGTTTGAAGTGTACAAGCGGTTCTCCTAGACAAGGTCTTAATGGAGTTTTGAGGAACGATGTAAAGGTAATAACATGCATGTCTCGTGAGTAGAAGCAGTGTGAAGTAAAGTACTACCTTCATTACTTGGAACTCGCGGCAAGAAATGAGAAAACGTAACATCAAAGTTTGGCTTGACGAGAACCAAAGCCAACGGTGTAAATTGGAAGTTCGACCATCTTTGTTAGAAAGAAGAAAAGAAGAAACATAATGGACTTGATGTATTGAGAAAGACCCGAGAATAAAGTTGAGTTCTGATATATCAAATCTTTTTGAGATCTTAGCGCGAGTTAGGAAAGTGGCTTACCGGTTGGCGTAGCCGCCAAGAGTAGAAAGTGTTCACCCGGTGTTCATGTGCACCAGTTGAGGGAGTACGTACATGACTCGAGACATGTAGTCTGTTGTGAAGATCTAGTTGAGACGAGGAGCCAATAAGGCTAACTGGAAGACGTAGGATAGTATCTTTAGTCGAGTTTTACGCAGGTTTAGCGAGACCTATATGACCGTCGGGTTAGTCCCGAGATCTTTCCTTGGTTATGCTTATGTGATTCGTGACGCGATGTGTTTTTGTGTATTTCGTATGAGTATAGCTTGCGAGTCTTTGTGTGTCTAGGCGGGTAGACTCTGGTTTTGAGGGCCGTAGTTGCCACTTTATAGTGTTCCGAACGGTTAGCGAGACGTGAGTGTTCGAGAGTATGGGTTTAGCAAGTTTCGGGCAGAAACTTGTTTTTAGGGGGACCTAATGTAACACCCCAATTTTATTTGGCGCTTTCACGTTTTATCTTTCTGACGGGTATCGAATTCTTTTAAAAATCGATAAGTATGTTTTACGAGCGTTTTAGTCGTAAATTTAATTTTACGGGTATATGTTTACATTAATACGTTATCGGTGTCTTATTATTATTTAAATCACATAATTTAGTTACGAGATCGATTTATACGTCGCAAAGTATATTTTTGTGAGATTATTTATATATTGGATCAACATACTTTATTTCCGAGTATAGTTATATTTTATATACATTTACGTATATCCGTTTTATTATTTTCGGAAAAGTCAAGGATGGTTTCGATTCAGAAATCCAGTTCCGAACGTTTTTTTTATCGAGTTTACTTCATTCCCATTTTTCCTATTTATATATTTATATATTAATTTATTTATTTTCTTTCCTTCTTTTTCTTTCCCGTTCTCTTTCTCCTATGTGGCGTGATGATGTTTTTGTGCCCAACCTCTTAGTCTTGCACTGCTGACCATAGGCTTGCCGCCCATCTACCTAGCAATCTAGCATGACCTCTCGATCCCACACGCTACCTTGAACTCAGCTCTCAGCTTTCCTCATCAGCACACCCATCCCTTCTCTCTGTAACTCTCCATCTCACCTCACCGTCACTCTCTCCTGGTCACTCACCTCCCAGTAGCTACCGGAACTCTCTTCATCTCCTACACTCGCAGCTCGGTAACTCATCTATACATTCGACTCGCCTCAACTCTCGTCTCCTCTCTTCACGCCTGAATTCATCTCCTCCGACCTCGCTTTTGATTCCAACTTGCAACTCCTTGGCTTTCCACGTCCCTGCAGGTTGCAACCCTCGGCACCGACAGTCACCGGAGGAGCCTGCCACGCCATCTCCCTCTCTAGAGAAGGCCGTTGCGCAGCCCTGCCCCTTCGCCGGAGAACCCTCATTGCCATCTCCTGGAGCTGTAACCGCCGGAGTGCCTTACCTTGCCTTGACCCGTCGACGCTAGAGAAAAGTCCACTGTAGTCTCCCCTATCACGCACCGCCTAGGTCCGACGCCGCTTCTCTCTCTCGAATCTATGTCGCGCCGGGAGAGCAACCCTTCGCCTTCCCCTCTTCTATGCTCTCTCTCCTACCGCCTGGAAGCAGCCGTGGAGCGCCTTGTTGCCGCCGATGTCGCCTCCAGAGAAACCCTCGGCCCTGCCTTCGCCGTCGGACCTTGCGCTGCCATGAAGCGCCGCCGGCCGGCACCTTTCTTTCCCTTCTCTACAGCGTTGAATTAGGTTGAAGAAGAGCCTTTTTTTTGGTCATATTAATTTCAGCCCTCTATTTGCTGTTCATTACACTTTGTGCCCAATTTCAAGATATTTGCAATGGTGAACCCAGATTTTTAGAAACAAACTTTTATACCCTCCTGCAGATTTATTTACATAAATTGCCCATATATTATATTGTAGTTTTGGTCCTATGTTTTGTAATGCGTAGTTTTGCCCTTGTGAATATATCATAGTTTTGACCCAAAGCGTATTTCGGATTTTTACCCATGTTATAAAAATGGTATAAATCATCCCGGAAAAAATGTTTTACGGGTTTTAAACTTGTTTTCAAAAGCGGGATGTTTTCTTAGAATATTATACGTTATATCCCGTTCAAATTTAGCATACAAGCTAAATTTCCTTAACTTTGGTTTAGGTTCGGAAGCGGCCGTTATAGACCAACGAATCCAATCTCGACGTCCGTAGATCATCTTCAACCTTGGATCGTGTGTGAGTACCTTCTTCCTCGATTTAGTTATGTATAGTGGTAGAATCATGCTAGGTTGGATCTAGCATAACTTAGGGAAAATGCCAAGTATTGGCTTGGAACCTTAGGTGCGTATTTGAGGATGATTTGAACGTTCTAAGGATTGAGGGGTGTATGTTATCATATGAGCTTTGTTGAGGTTGTGAGTATGTATTTGTTGAGATTGTGGAGTTAGGATGGAAGTATCCTAGCATGTGGTTAGTTGAGATCTTGTGAGTTTATGAGGGCTAGGAGTGTATCCTAGAATATGAGAGTGTATGACCTTGTGAATGATGTAGGACTAGAAGTCTTAGGACTTGTAGCTTGTGAGTAGTTCTTGATAATCGTGCCTTGTCTTGAACAAGATTTGGTTATACTCCTTCGGAGAGTGTTATCGGTTTCGTTTAGCTTTAAGACGAGGTAAGTCCTCGGACTTACTTAGCCGCTTTTATGCCTTATTTGGATATATATGGTGGTGTGTGTTTACCGCTTTTAAGCATGAAAATGGATTAGGATTTACTTGACCTTATTTATTGGCCCATCGTTACTACTATTATTATTATCGGGCGGTGACATCACTGCTCAGTTTCCCGAGGGAGACTGGGGGGATCTTTGCGACCAGGCCATACACGGTATACGGGCGGGCTTCTTCATCACCCCCTCAGGGTATACGGGTTGGGCGCCGCCACACTCCTGTTGGTTACACGGGGACAAAGGCAAGAGTTATAAGACTCTTGTGTCACACTTGAAACAAATGAATTAGATATGGAACAGCCTAAAAAGATATTATGGAATGAATGTTCATGTTGTGTGCCTTGTGTTCTTCTGTGTGTGTTTGTGCCATATTATCTTTATAATGCCTAGAATGTGAGCTAACGGTTTTATACCGATTGTTGTAGTTGATGTGTAGGATAGGATGTGGCCGAGTGATCCGGAGGAGTGAGCAGCCGGGGTTCCGTACATTTTAGGTTCAGTTGGGTTTTAGAGTTCTTGTGTTGCTATTATTGTATATTGTGTTGATGTTGTTGTAAGGACGGCTGAAGTCTTTCCTTTCTTTTACTTTCGGGTTTCATAACATTTCATAAAAATGTATTTCGGTTTTGGCCTTTATTTGTGCCTTGTTGCAAGATCCGGTGAAATTGTTGTCAGGCTAAGGGTTGGGACCCACTGTGAGGTCCCAACCCGTAGCATCCCGAGTCCCGCGGATTCGGGGTGTTACAGTGTAAATCCGCCTTCAAAGTGAAACCCTAAGATCTTCCAACTCCGCAATATCAAAGTGCGTACTTCTCCAAATCTTCCCTCCAAAATCTTCTCACAATGTAATCTTGCAAATGATCTCCAATTCTCTCTAGCGCCGGCTGCGAAAATGTAGCGAGGACTCCCAGCTGTCGCAGCTGTCCCAATTTTTCCAAGTCTTCATGTCTCTAACTCTTTTATCCAAGTCTCCTTTTGACTCTCTTTCAATGTTGAAGGCTATAGAACATTTATAGAGATAAATATAGGGTTTAAAGATAAAACTCTAAATATTTGGGGTGAAAAGAAGTCGAGTCCGCTGGTATTAGAAAATACGCTTGCGCGTCAGACGGTATCAGAAGATACTTTGGCATGTCAGACGGTATCAGAAGATACTTTGGCGCAACCTAGCTTGCTTTTATGCTCCTTTTTGTTCCGCATCAAGGCTTAATCCTTAAATGTGCCATTTTGCTCCATAATTCTCTAAATTACCTACAAATGCAATAAAATTCTATGTAGACCTCTATTCTCACAAAGTAGGTGAATATAACCATAATTGCTATGAATGTATGTCTATGCATACAAAATAAAGGGAAAAACTACATAAATACATGCCTAAATATAGGTCATAATTCATGTCATCGTCAAGGTGTTCGTCAAAATGGGATGCTTAACTCGGTACTTGAACATACTCATCCTCGTATGTACACTATCCTAAGCCAAACGGCAGCGTCCAAAGGCGATGATATCCTTCTATCATCTTTAACTATATGGTCCCATATTACTAATATGATACTATCATACCGATGTATATGTATATATGATTGTATAAGTCCTATGTTTACATTACTACGAGAATATCAAATCCAAGAAATCCGCTACAATAATACAAGGTCTAGAAACATAACTGAGGTACATCAAGTCCAAAAACATTATAAGTCCACACACACACATGTATATATATATATAATCCAATAAACTAAGTCGTCGAGGTCCACGGAAGGAGTGGTGGTCTCGTATATTCTACCCCAACTGACTTTTCTCGTGATTTGAAAACGAAATTCATTTTGAAAACTCAAAACCCTTGCGGGTTATATACATTGGTCTATTCGGCCTTTTAGAAGATTGCGAGTGTCATTGTTGTCAACCTAAGCCTCTAATACCATATTGTAATACCTCGAATCCGCGGGACTCGGGATGCTACGGGCGGATACCTCACAATGGGCCCCAGCCCTTAGCTTGACAACAATTTCACCGGATCTTGCAACAAGGGACAAATAAAAGCCAAAATCGAAATACATTACAATGTTATGATACCCGAACACTTAAAGAAAGAAATACTTCAATCGTCCTTACAACAACATCAACAATATACAAATATAACAACACAAGGACTAAAATCCCAACTCATCCTAAGATGTAGGGAACCCCGGCTGCCCACTCCTCCGCATCACTCGGCAACATTCTTAACCTTCAAGAAATCTACAACAATCGGTTTAAAACCGTTTGCTCACATTCTAGGCATTAGATAGATGGTAAAGGAACAACCATACATAGGCAAACATAAACACATATCATGCTCATACACACACAAGCCGGTTATTATCTTTTTTTTACGTCATTCTATTACTAGTTCCATTTCTCAAGATTGTGACACAAGAAGTCTTATCACTCTCGCCCCTGTCCTTGTGTAACCAAGAGGAGTGGTGTGGAGCACATCCCGTATACCATGTGGAGTGGTGCAGTGCTCGCCCGTATATCGTGTATGGCCTGGTCACAGATAACCTCCCAGTCTCCCTCGAGAGTTGGGCAGTGATGTCACCGCCCCATAAAAATATATAAATGGGCCAACAATATATATATACGAGTCATTCTAATCCGGTTTCGTGATGATAAACAAAACTAAAGCACACACCACCGTCACAAATCTAACAAATACATAAAAGCGAGCTAAGTTAGTCCAGGGACTTACCTCGTCTCAAAGCTAACCAAGAATAAACGATCTAACTTCCCGTAGGAATACAATCAAGCTTGATCAAAACAAGGCACGCATCAACCACACTCTCATAGGCTAGAAGTCCTTAGACTTCTCAATCTACCAATCAAACACAAGTTCTTACAACCCATATGCTATGAAACGCTCCTAAGCTCCAACAAACTATAAACTCATCAAGCATATGTAAAGGTACTACAACAGCCCACTCTCCTACAAGGTCAACTCAGCAGCCAAGCTAGAACACAACTAGTCTAGGAGATACAACATGATCATCACACTCGAGTCATCCTAAAGAAACATCCGAGACTCTAACGTCTCCTAAGGTTCACAATCACTAGATGGCATTCAAGACTACCCTAGGTCCAGCGTAGGCATGATACTAGCATGGATCAACCTCACAATGAAGGAAGGAAAGAAGAAGACAAGAGGAAGAGGGCCTACTGTTGCAAAAACGCAGCCGCGGACTCAGAAGGCGCTACTGCGGAAAGTTCTCACCGTCCCCCCGGCTATTGTTCATCGCCCCCGCGGCAGCTGGGTTGCTGGCACTGCCCCCGCGGCAACTATTGGCCGCCCCCGCCGTTGTTGGGCAGCTGGCACCGCCCCCGCAGCTACTGTTGGCCGCCCTGCGACTACTGTTGGCCGCCCTGCAACTACTGTTGGCCGCCCCCGCGGTCGAACTCCAAAAACGGCGTTTTCTCAATTCTACGATTATGCAGCTGAACTTCTATGGCTTCCTTCTCTAGCTAGGTTGTCTCAAAAGTTCATCCATAAGATCAAAGCCCTCCTCCATGTCCTAAGCTAGCTAGGAACACATGCAACAAAAGAAGGCAATATAAGGATCTTCTAAAGCTTCATCCACGACAATGGAGGAAGGAGAAGAAGAGAAGGGAAAAGAACCAAGAAGAAGAAGAAGAAGAAGAAGAAGAAGAAGAAGAAGAAGAAGAAGAAGAAAGGGAGAAAAAGGATTACCTACACAACCGTAAATCTCATCCTTTCCTAGATAGCTCACAAGCAAGAACACCAAGGGAGAAGGGAGAGAAGATGGAAGCAAGGAGAAGGGGGGGAAAACTAAAGTGATTGAGTGGAGAAAGGGAGAAAAGAAAGGTTGCTCTCACTTTTGGGGAAACAAGGGGTCAACAGCCCACAAGATTCTATTAGGATAAGGAATGAGGGATCAAAAGCGAAAAGCGGGTAAACGATGGGTCGGAACAGAATCGGGATAAAATCCCGTCACTCAACACATCGTGCCTGTGGAAAGACTGAGTCACGCCTGTGGAAAGGCCGCTAAACCGCACACTAACCGGAATTAAAATTCCGGGCGTTACAAAAATAGGGCAATTGCCCGCCATGGCCTTAATCCAAATCATCACAATATATATATATATATATATATATATATATATATATATATATATATATATATATATATATATATATATATATATATATATATATATATCCACATCCATGAATGATAGCATGAATTATTGTCTATATTTTGGGGCCTGTTTAGACGTTTTATCTTCAATAATCTGCATGTTTGTATGTATATTATGTGATTTTATTGTCGTTTCATCTACCTTTGCGGGAATCGAGGTCTACACCTAGTTTCGTTGTAATTGTAGGAAAAATGGCACAATTTGGACTAAAAAGGAGCAAAAGGAGCTAAGGAGTCATTGGAGCTACATTCAGGAGCTTAAGGAATAATCCAGGAAGCATGGCCATGGATTAAAGATTCACTTTGGACCAGATTTGAGAGATTTCACATTCAGTTGTGATTCACCTCGGTTGACTACAGAGTTACCTCAACCGAGGTGATCCAGAGGATCCGACTCGACCGAGACGAACACCTTGGACACGACGAGAATATTTTATTCTTGGCTGAGATCTTTTATCTTTGGAAAGAGGATCTTATATTTTTGGGCTGGATTCCTGGAAGGAAGAAGATAAGTTAGATCATATATTTTACCTATTTTTATGGGAAGAGATCTTTCTAAGATATTTTATCTTTGGAGAGTAATCTTCCTATAAAAAGGGTTGGATTTTCCACAAATCCATATCCCGCTTACCACACAAAACATCCTGCATACATCCGAATACACCGCTGCAGCCATACTCCAGTTGGGAGATTTGAAGAACCTTTTTGAAGGTTGAAGGAAGAAAGTCTATAGCTTTTATAGCTTTTTGAAGGGTTTTTGTAAGATCATCTTAGATTCCCTTCTTGTTGATTGTCTTGTTGGATTTTAATCCAACGAACGCTTGTTGTTTGATAATTGATTCAGTTATTAAAGCCTTTCTCTTAAGGTTTTCTTGTTCAATTATTCTCTTTCTTCCCATATATTTGATTAATACTTTCATGATGATGAGTGGCTAATCTCTTTGTGTGATTCTAGGGTGATTGGCTGAAGGTTGTGGGAAAACAATGATAGGATAATCTTAAATCACAATAGGACCCTGAAAGTTCGAGTCTTTACCTTAACCCTAAGCATCTCTCTCAGTCGACGAACATCTCGGCCGGGGTGGAATTCGTCTGGCCGAGGTGACTTATCTGATCCGAAACTGAGAGTTAAGTGTTAGAGTTTGCCAAATCCTATTCTTATTACACCTTTCCTGGTTCAATGCAAGCCTAGGATGAGACTTACCCGGTAATTCCTTTGTTTGTTTACCTAAGATCATAAGTGTAGGTAATAAAGGTTTATCCTTTATTAGGGTTTGAGTGTGCTTTCATTCCATCTTTGTGAGTTAGCCTGAGACTTACCCGGTAAAGGTTGATTCTATTCCCTTAGGTGGTGTGTTAGTTTGAGGTTATAGTTCTTTATCTTAATTCCTTGAGACTTACCCGGTAATAGGAGTTACGGTTTAGGATTAGTGAGTAGTGAGACTTACCCGGTGATCTATTCCACTTTAGTAACACCTTCCCTATGCAAAAATCTCAGCTTTGTCCGCTTATCTTTAGATCTTGAGTTGGAACCACAACTAGATGCTTTAATCCCTAGAATTGCATATTTCCTTTATTGACTTTTTATCATCTTTGATTGTTTTAATTGCTTTTGTGGTTAGTAATTACAAAGCTTACCTATTCCGACTTTGTTTCACTAAGTCCCTGCGATCGACCCCTGGAATTCCTTGCTTTTTACTACGATTGACCCGTACACTACGGGTTCGCATCCTTGTTTTAAGCTTACATCTAGGGTTATAAATTTAAAGCTTGCACACACCGTTTGGAGCGAACAAGTTTTTGGCGCCGTTGCCGGGGACTTGGTCTAGACCGAGCCGGTTGCGGTTTGCTTTTGGGGCACTTGCCCCCGTGTCTACTAACCACTCTACTTGAGTGACTTTTGCGGGTTCTTTTTCTTAGGTTTAAGCGAAGAACCCACGCTGGGAAGGAAACTGTTACTTACGATCCCGAACCAGAAAACACATATAAACGACGCTTGAGAGAAGCGAAGATGGCCAACCAAGACGATCGCGATCTTGAGGCCGAATTGAAGGATGCATTAGAACAGCTACGCCTCAGCAGGGAAGAATTGAGGCAGGAGAAAGAAGAAACCCGCACCAGGACTGAAGCAATCGAAGTAGATATGGCAGCCTTACGAGACCAGTATATACTTCGACCGAGGGAAGACCCTGTTCCCGATCCTCGACCGATGCAAGATCCAGTCCCAGACCCTCGACCGAGGCAGGTCCCAGCACCTGTTGCCCCGGCCGATGTACTTCCACCTCGGATACCAGTCCGAGGCGCTCTTTTTGCAGGAATCCCGCAAACCCTAGGGCAAAGGATGGACCCCAATCAACAACTGAGGCGTCCTGGAGTTAATCTAGGAGATCCGGCGGACCATGACTACGAACTTCGACCACAAGTTCTTTCCATGATTCGCCAATGCCAGTTTGGAGGGCTAGAGAAGGAATCTCCGCATCAACATCTGCAAAACTATGAGATCTTGATGGAGACCTTGAGACCCTCAAGAATAGAAAACAACAACTACAAGCTAAGACCTTTTTACTTTTCTTTAAAAGATAGAGCTCTTACTTGGTATCAATCTCTTCCTCCAGGAAAAATCAGTACTTGGGAGGAGATGACTACGGAATTCTTGACTAAATTCTTTCCCCCTCTAAGACCGCTCAAATGAGAGGGAAGATTAATGCATTCATTATGAAGGATAAGGAGAGCTTGTCCAAGTCATGGGAGAGGTTTAAAGACATTCTTTTGGATTGCCCACATCATGGGATTCCAAAGATAGAGTTGTTGGAGATATACTTCAAAGGACTGGACGGAAGCACCCAGTTCAACCTCCAACTACTATCCGCCGGTACATTTATGGACATGGTGATTGACGAAGCCTGGGACTTTATAGAGAAACAAGCTTTGCATATGGAGAAATATTCCCACCAAGGCGTTGAAGGTGGAGTTAAAAGAGTCAACTTTCAAGAGGAGCCATCAAACACTAATCAACTCATCTCTCTGAAGAATGACGTGAAACAATTGAAGGAGCTCTTAGTTGCTCAAACCAAGAAGGAAGATCAAGGATCAAGGAACAACAACAATGGATACCGTAATAACAACAACAACAACAACAACGGTTCCCGGAACAACAACTACAACAACAATAGAGGATCCAACAGCAATAATTGGAGGACGAACAACCAAAATTCGGGTAACAATCATTCTAACTCCAATTCTAACGATTCCTCTAATCCTTTCCTCTCATCCCCTTCTTCTTCTTCTACTCCATAAAGAGCCAGGGGCAAGGATCAAATTCATCCCAGCCGGAAAAGAAAGACGCAGTGCTGGAGGCCATCTTGATCAAGCTTGGCGCTATGGAGACATCAATGACTTCATTTTCGAAGGCCCAAAAAGCCTTTGAACAACAACTTGCTAGTAGGGCGAACGAAATGCCAAGAGATACAGGGAAGCTTCCAGCAAGGACGGAAAGCAACCCTAAGGGCCAGATTATGGCCATAACGACGAGGAGTGGACTGAAGACTGCAGATCTAGTGCCTCGGTCGGTGCCAGTACCGACGAAGACCACCTCGGTCCAGGTGCAGTCGAAGAACACTTCGGCCGAGATGCCAACCGAGGTGGAGCCACAGAAAGCGGAGGAGAAAACTGAAGTTTATATTCCACCTCCTACATATAAACCACCACTTCCATTCCCCCGGTCAAGGGCCAGAGCACATCTAGACAAGCACTTTGGTAAGTGCCTTGACTTGATGAATAAACTACACATTAATATTCCTTTCCTTGATGCTACTCTAGGGATGCCCGCCTATGGGAAGTTATTAAAAGAGATCCTATCAAGGAAGAGGAAGATGGAAGACTTTGGTGAAGTAAGGATGACATCTAAATTCTCGGAGCTTATTCAAATCATGAAGGAAAAGATGCCACCTAAGTTGAGAGATCCCGGCTCATTTTGCATTCCCATTCAAGTCGGGGATGTCACTTGTGAAGCCTTATATGATCTAGGAGCCAGCGTGAGCATCATTCCGCTGGAGCTATGTGTTAAGATCGGACTTGGAGAGCCCAAGCCGGTGAAGATTCGATTATACATGGCGGACCGCTCCATTACCCATCCCGTGGGAATTTTGGAAGACGTTCCGGTTAAGTTAGGTAACTTCTATTTACCTATAGACTTTGTTGTGCTTGATATTCCCGCAGATTATCATGTTCCTATCATTCTCGGGAGGCCATTTCTAGCAACTTCGGGTTGCAATGTGGATTGTAAGAACGCCAAGTTGAAATTCAATATTGGCCGAGATGAAGTGGAATTTGCATTACTTGCGGCTATGAAGGGAGAGCAGCTAGGATATGATATCTTCAACATCTATGATGAAGAAGAATCAAGAGAATTGGTGAGCTCTTTTGTTATTAACGATCCACTTGAGAAAGTTATTAGTTTTAGTTTAATGGAGGAAGGTATAGATGCTTCTTGTGACGCAAATATACAGAGCTTAAAGGCGCTGGAGGAAGATCCAGGAGCTAAAACTGAGAAACTAATCCAGGAGACAAAGATCTCCAGTTTCAGTTCCAGTTACAGTACCTCGACCGAGGCACTTTCTGGACCAAGCGAGGCGACTGAAGAACATCTCGGTCAACACCTCTGCGCCTCGACCGAGGTCGAAGGCGAGAAGATGTCAACTAAGACTACTGAAAATAACAAACTTCTTACTCCTTTCTCTGACATTCATCGTCAGTTGGTGGAACATTCTCTCCACCAACTTTCTAATAATAAAGGACCTTGGTATGCTGATATTGTAAATTATCTTGTTTGCCAGGAAATACCACCCAGATTGACGTACGCTCAAAGGAAGAAATTCTTCAAGGACGTACGCCATTACTATTGGGATGAACCGCTGCTATTCAAGCGTGGGCCAGATGGGATGCTTCGAAGATGCATTCCGGAAGATGAAGTTAATAGCGTCATATGGCATTGTCATTCACTTCCTTGTGGAGGGCATGCTAGCGCCAACAAGACATGCGCTAAGTTATTACGTTCCGGTTTCTTTTGGCCTACATTATTTAAAGATGTGCAATCGTTTGTTGTCTCTTGTGATGCATGCCAAAGAACAGGGAACTTATCTAGGAGGAACGAAATGCCACTTAATAACATTCAAGAGGTGGAAATCTTTGATGTATGGGGGATAGACTTCATGGGACCTTTCCCATCCTCCAGAGGAAACCTCTATATTCTTCTAGCAGTTGATTACGTCTCTAGATGGGTTGAAGCCATGGCTTTGTAACACCCCGAATCCGCGGGACTCGGGATGCTACGGGTTGGGACCTCACAATGGGTCCCGACCCTTAGCTTGACAACAATTTCACTGGATCTTGCAACAAGACACAAATAAAGGCCAAAACCAAATACATTTTATGCAATGCAAAGAAACCCAAAACCATACAAACCAAAGCTTCAGCCGAGATACAACCGAAAGACCAAATGCCATACACGCGGCATACAATATATAATAAATACAAAACGCAAACGCGCCAAAATTTGGGGTGTTACATCAAATCCTCCTAAAAACAAGTTTCGTCCCGAAACTTGCCACAAACCGAACTTCTCGGTCCCTAAGGCCGAGGTATAAACTCACAACTAGGAAGGCTTATGCCTTCTAATCTATATAAATCTATATACACGAACTGCTCACACCACCAACGCAATATACATAGCCGGTCATAAAACACATTCCCGCACGGGACACAAAACCACATATAGCATCACATATACACATAACTCAAATAAGGGAAGAACTAGGTCTATCTCGTCGATTCTATCGGTGCTACTAGATCTGCATAAAACTCAACTAAAGATACTATCCTACGTCTTCTAGTTAGCCTCGTCAGTTCCTCATTTGCCACTAGATCATCATGATTGACGACATGTCTCGAGTCATGTATGTACTCCCTCGACTGATACGCATGAAACACCGGGTGAACACCCTTTACTCTTGGTGGTAACGTCAACCAGTAAACCACTTTCTCAAACCGCGCTATGATCTCAAAAAGGTCCGCTATATTGGAACTCAACTTCCCCCTTGGGTCTTTCTCACTATAATATTTCCATAATGTTTCTCTTTATATTGTCACTAACAAAGAAGATCGAACTTTCCATTTACACCTTTGGCTTTGGTTCTTGTCAAACCAAACTTTGATGTTTAAGTACTCTACTTCACACTGCTACTACTAACGAGACACGTATGCTATTACCTTTACCTCGTTCCTCAATACTCAATCAAGACTGCACTTAGGGAATCACTTGTCCTCTTCAAACCCATCATTCCTCGAGACAATTTAAACAGTTCACTAATAAATCTCCTATAAACTCTCAACAAATCCATTGTCAAAAAAATTTTTTTTCGTCTCATTCAATACTTCATGGTCATCCGGGGTAGGTTAGGTTAGCCATAGATGGTGTTACTTTGGAGAATCTCTCCACGAATTTGGTAATGACCAGCACATCTAAGAAAACTTGTAACTTCTTCCACGTCCTTCGGGGTTGTCATCCTGAGATAACTTTTTATACCACTTCTCTCTTTTTCACCAATAGACCCAAAATATCTTATCCAGGGCATCAGTAAGCCCATGTGAATAACTACCACTCACAGTGACCCTGATCGGTCCAAAATGCCATAATTGCGATATTCCAGTAACGGATTCTAACTTTTCAAACGGTGACAATCAAATCTTAACTCAATCTTCTAAGAGACTACCTACCCTTGCAACTGATCGAGTAGATCTTCGATTCATTGTAAGGGATACTTGTCCTTCATTGTCATCTTGTTTAACTTATGATAATCGATGTACGAATGGAGATAAGTGTCTCTCTTTTCGCAACTGGTGTCTTCCATAAAAACTTCAAATCAAGAGTTTAAGAGAACGTCTGGTATCCTCTATGACATTTCACTAATTCTAATAAAAACTTATAACTAAGTTCATGCAAATCTTCCTTCACTTGCTTCCACAACTCATGTCATCGCACAAGTGTTATTCCATACGGCGCCTTAGACATCGGAATTAAATCAAGCTCGATCTTAGTGGAAAATTCCACATTCTGACGTATTGGAATCCGTGATATCTCAGGTTTTATCTTTTCTCTTCCCGTCACATATCGTAGTAGCCGACACAATCTTGTCTTATCACTTTACAAGTGGTCATGCTACTAATGATCTACCCCGATCTGTTGGGGTTACGTCCTTTAAACACGTGTAATGTTCCATCTTTGGCTACAATTTCTACCGTCCTCTTTCAAAGATCCTTCATTTACAGAATTCGAGAGACTTGCTCGAGTCTTCTGACTCTTGTAGCCTGATTTAAGTATTCCTTTATCTTAAGTTCATTCTCCCTCCTCGATGACATGATTGTAAAAATCTTCTAAGGTTTCTCACTTATGTGCAGCCATAAGGGTCCAAACTGCATGACTTAACCGTGCTTCAAAACAATTGATCTTATCTTCTTCACTTTCCATGACATCCCAACATGTGGAAGGAGCTCTTCATCTTCTACATAAGCCTTCACCATAGTCATCCTTTCTTCAAGTAGGCGTAGAAATTTATACTTAATTTTCTTATGTAACGTCAAACCGACCGTAGAGGCTCTTACCTCAACCTTTCATGTACTCCTTGTACATCTCATATCGATATCAAACTTCAAAACCTCAGTCTTCTCTTACTCTCGTTGGCCACCTTATGTACCTCTCGGTATCCATGAACAGCTTCACAACCGTACTTGTATGCCTTCAGGCAAAATTCTCAACCATAATCACATAAGGATCCACTCATTACTCTACCAGTCACTAACATCGTAATTCCAAGCTTCAGGCGTTGCCCTAATCTAGGTCCTCTCTTTCACGCCATAGCCACCATGTCTCTTCCATGTGAGTTTGACGCCTCTCTCTCATCTTTTGCTCTCAAAAACATACCCTCCATTTCATTAGCACAAACATACCATGCATCCTCAACATACCACGCATCCTCTTTATGTATTCCTCTTTACGTACATCAACTATAGAAGCCACCCTTTCCTCCCGCTTCTCTATCCGTTTCCATTCTCGTTAAACCTTAATAGTTTTTATATGTGTCGTTTCCCCATATGTCAATCTCATGACCTAAGAAGGTCGCACAGGGTCGTTACAATCCCTCCCTAGAAGGTCTGTTACATTCACTTGCTTTGATCCCATGCAATTTTACTTGATTAAGACAATTGTACTTAGTTGACATACTTCCTTACTACTTACACCGAATCACCGGAAATCATTCATGCTATTGTCTTGCCCACTCTTCTCATCTACGATCATCAGTAGCCAACCCGCACCAGTGCGTTCTTGGTTGTCGCCGGTCAGCTTATAATTGACCTTCTCCAATGTCAACAACTTACCATTCTACTACACTTCCCATGTTACCATACTCATGAACGCTACCCTCCTCGGGGTACTCTAACTTAAACTCCGTTAACTCTTCCCACGGTCCCTGCTTCCTTCTTCTTTCATAAGATAATTATACCCTTCTAGGCCTTGTTGTGTCGCATAACTCCCATTCATAGGCTTAACCGTTCTTCCTATTATCTTGTAAGTGCATCTTCCCCACATCTCTATGGTTAGTAACTACTCTCTCTTCTCTAGGTTGGTCTTTCAATCAAAACTCCTTGTTTTATCTTTCATCTTCTGAAGATCACCATCCACACACCCTTCCTCCTTAGCGTTGCTCAGTTTCATCTCAATGACGGAAAATGATTGACTCCGCCAGGTAATTCTACTATGCAAACTTTCACCATGTGATCCTCCTCGTTACCCTCGTATTTTTGCCTCTTCACTTCTTGGTACCTCGCAAGTTTAATTTACGGTATTTAAATTCTTCCCACATGTTTCGTTCACTTTTCTCCTCTACCCTCCAATGCTTAGAAACATCTAAGGAAAGCTTTGCATCTTAATGGAACACCACCTTAACCTTGCTAGAACGTACTCATCTCCTCCTCGATTTACATCTTTAGTTGTCCACGCTTCTTCTCAAAGAACTTAAGTTCGTTCTCTCTCTTGGTCTCGTCGTCGTCCAATCATGGCCTTTTTAGAACCACTTCTACACTTTAATGTTGCTCCCTTTTTCTTGCATTGCTCCCATCTTGACCCCCTTAAGTCGTCTCGAGTTTTCTTTTACTTGGTTGTCCTTTGTTTACATCATATCTACTCCTCTTTGATGTCCTTTTATAGGAATCCGAGAAACACCATGGTGTTCGTCAACACGAAACGCTCAACTTGATACTTGAGCGTACTCCTCCACGTATGAATGTTATCCTAAGCCAACAACGTCGTCTTAAAGGTGATGATATCTTTCCGTCGTCCTAACTATAAGGTCCCATACTATATATTACTATATATATAAGAGTCCGTATATAAGCATATATGTGTCCTATGTCCACATAACTACTAATATATCACATCCGGAAATCCAATACATTAATACAAGGTCCAAACATGTATTATAGTCCACATATATTCACTATACATATAAATCAAGTCATCATGCAACTACAATCCACATATATTATACATACCTACATACCTACATATATATATACAAATCCAATAAACTAAGCTGCCGAGATCCGCGGAAGAAGTGGTGGTCCGTACATTCTACCCCGACTCATGCATGTGATTTTGAAAACGAAAAGTCAGAACCCGTGTGGGTTCTGTTTATTCCTCATTCGGCCTTTAGAAGATTGTGAGTGCCATTGTTGTCAACCTAGGACTCTGATACCACTTTTGTAATACCCCGAATCCGCGGGACTCGGGATGCTACGGGTTGGGACCTCACAATGGGTCCCGACCCTTAGCTTGACAACAATTTCACCGGATCTTGCAACAAGACACAAATAAAGGCGAAAACCAAATACATTTTATGCAATGCAAAGAAACTCAAAACCATCCAAACCAAAGCTTCAGCCGAGATACAACCGAAAGACCAAATGCCATACACGCGGCATACAATATATAATGAATACAAAACTCAAACACGACTCCAACCAAAACTCAATCCTAAAATGTACGGAACCCCGGCTGTCCACTCTTCCGGATCTCTCGACCGCATTTCTAACCTGCAAGACAATCTACAACAATCGGTATAAAACCGTTAGCTAATATTCGAGGCATTAGAATCAAGGTGAAAGGCACAAACACAAGTCAATCATCATAAACACGCAATACACTCCAAAGCACACAAGTCCGGTTTATTATCTTATTATTATTAAGTCATATCTCATTCTAATTCAACTTAGGTTGTGACACGAGAGTCACCGAAACTCGCCTCGGTCCCTACTTACCGGCATGGAATGGTACTGATGCATCCGACCGTCTACCAGCACGGGATAGTCGCCGAGAACCTCCTAGCTCTCGCGGGAGCCAGGCAAGTTGTCACCGCCCGTTATCATACACTTGGGCCAAAATAATATAAAGGTCGGTAATCCTAATTCCGGTTTAGTTGTTATAATAATAAAAAAATAAACACACACCACCAAACACACATCAATGCTAATACAAGGAATACGAGCTAAGTAAGTCCGGAGACTTACCTGTCACAAACGCTCAACCCAAAAATATACCGCACTCTGCTTCCCGCAAGAAGATACTCTCATCCTGACCAAACGAGGCACAACATCAGCATCTATCTCTCATGCTAGAAGTCCTTAGACTTCTAGCCCAAATGACCTCAACAAGGTCATACAACTCACATGCTAGGACAAAACACTCATAGTCTCAAAAATCTCCCCGATCATAAGCGCTAGGCTAGGATACTCATGTCCTAGTCTCCATAATCTCAAAGATCATGTAACCACAAACCTCAAGCCACAAGATTCACAAGATCAACCTTAAAGCACAAATCCTTAACAATCCTCACAAGATAACAACCCAACTCAAGCCTTAGAACAATCATAAATCCTCAAAACTCACCTAAGGTACAAACCACTACTTGGTATTCTCACTAGGTTATTCTAGATCCAACCTAGCATGATTCTACTAAACATAACTAAATCGAGGGGAAAGAATACTCACACGACGTCAAAAGACGGAAGTCGTTCAACGGATGTCGACTTGGACTCGTTAGGCCTTTATCAGGGCGCTTCCGAACCTAACACCAAACTAAACAAATTTAGCTTATAAGCTAAATTTGAACGGAATAATGCACATATATAATCTAAGGAAAACCCCACTTCTAAAATCCAAGTTAAAAACCGTAATTATAATATTCCGGGAAAAATGCATAACATCATAAACTCAAGGTAAAACTCGTTTTCGAACCCAACGTTAAAATCCCGTAATTTAATCTTTGAGTCATAACCCGGAATTAATCCAACATGAGCATAACATATATGCTATATATAAATAAGAATATAATTCAAGTAAATCCCAAATTTAAAACCCATAAATACATTTTCCGAAAATAAAACCTTGGGCCATAATATGTAATTAAATTCCTGCAGGGGCATAAATATCAAATTCCAGAAACTATGAGTCCAAAACTGAGATTATATAGAATATGGGTCCATTTTGTAATTATACCAAATATTAGGGTAAAATCTGTAATTACCCACAATTAGAGGGGCCCGATTTGAATTAGGTTAAAGAGGGTTCATGCTTCTGCTTTTCTTCTTCGGCTGGGGAAAGGAAGGAGCAACGTTGGAGGCCATCCCTGGCGGACGAGGTGATTGCGCAGGGGAGGTGGTGGCAAGGGCTCCTCCGGCGAAGGAAGGCGGCATATATATGGGGCCCGATTTTAGTGTAAACAGGTTGCATCTTCAACCTAATTTCACACGCGCAGGAGAGAGCAACAGGCGGCGGCGAGCAGGCGTGGATCCGGCCGAGAGACAACAGGGCAAGGCGGCAGGTTCCAGGTCCCTGGTGGTGACGACGGTGGCTTGCGGGTGGTTGTCGACTCCGAAAGCTTTACAAAGGAGATAGGGCTGCAATGTCGAGGAAGAGCCAAGGAGGCGGAGCGATAGGAAGGGGGCCGGCTTCCGTCGTCTTGGCTTCCCGATGCCGGCGGCAGTAGTGCTCTCCCTGGCGGCTCGAAGGAGAGAAGGTAAGGCAGCAGTGAGGCGGTCTGGTGTTTATCCGGTTGTAGGGTTTAATAGAGGAAAGAGGTAGGGTGGCCGCTTCCGATCCGCCAGCAGCTCGTGTGAGAGAGAGGTGTTGCAGGGCACCGGTGGGCAAGGTTGGTAGCTTCCCGGTGGATTTTGTAAGGCGGAGGTAGCAGAGGGTTGCTCTCCGGTGGTGTGTTGCTGCCAAGACACAGAAGGGAGAGGAAGAAAGCAGGGAGCTACTTGCTCACTTGGACAGAAGGGGAAAGCAAGGAAGAGAAGAGTTGCGTGAGAGAGAAGAGCTGACCCGGCAATCGAGGGGTCACTTGGGAGGCGAGGAGTCATACGGGGAGCTGCACCCAGCCAGGAAGAAAGGGAAAAAAAGAAAAAAAAAGGAAAAACAAAACAAACAAGGAACGAGAAGAAATAAACTCGATCAAAATTAAGCGGAATGAATTTTTCGGATCGGAAAAATATTTTCGAACCTTTCCAACAAAAAAAAAATAATAGATACGGAAAATAATTATATGGATCAATATATATATATATATATATTGATCCATATAATTATTTAAATTTACGATGTGAAAAATACTCGTAAAATTGTTTAAGCCATTTAAAGTATCGATAAAATCCGAGAAAATACAAAACGCAAACGCGCCAAAATTTGGGGCGTTACAGGCTTCTCCCACTAATGACGCCAAGGTGGTTGTGAAGTTCTTTAACAGGACTATCTTTCCACGTTTTGGAACTCCACGTATCATCATCAGCGATGGAGGGACGCATTTCATCAACCGGAAGTTTAAGGCACTTCTATCGAAGTATGGGGTTACCCACAAGGTAGCAACCCCTTATCACCCTCAAACTAGTGGACAGGTCGAGATCTCGAATAGAGAGATTAAAGCAATTTTGGAGAAGACCGTCTCTAGGACGAGGAAGGATTGGTCCATGAAATTGGACGACGATCTTTAGGCCTACAGGACCGCATTTAAGACTCCCATTGGTACCACCCCTTATAACTTGGTATATGGGAAGTCTTGTCATTTGCCCGTTGAGTTAGAACACAAAGCATATTGGGTGATCAAATGGTTGAACTTTGATATTAAGGAAGCCGGCGAGAAGCGGCTATTGGATATCAATGAGCTGGAGGATCTGCGTTTGAACGCTTATGAGAATGCCAAAATCTATAAAGAAAGGACGAAGAAATGGCATGACAAGCGCATCATTCCTAAGGAGCTTAAAGAAGGAGACTTAGTTCTACTCTTCAACTCCCGTCTCCGCCTCTTTCCAGGTAAGTTGAAATCTAGATGGACTGGACCTTATGTTGTGAAACATGTTTTTCCTCATGGTGCAGTTGAGATATGGGGCGAAACGAGTGGAAGCTTCAAGGTCAATGGTCATATACTTAAAAAATACAAACCGGAAGTTCCGGTTGAGGAGGTTGCACCACTATACCTTATATGAGAGACACGGTATGGTCCAGCTAGCGACCTTAAATCAAGCGCTTCTTGGGAGGCAACCCAAGGTATTGCTTTCTTTCCCCTTTTTCTAGTCTAGCTTAGATAGTTTGCTTTTGCTTTGCTTTGTTTTGTTTTTGGCGTCCTAGACAGATAACAGGTGACATCTAAGGAAGGAATACAACCCAGGAGCACAACTGGAAGGACAGAAGTTCGAGAATTTGAGAAGACGGAGTTTGACTGAGACACATCTCGGTTGCTGTCACAGCACCTCGACCGAGATAATTCTTGAGCAACCGAGGCGACTAGGGTTTCTGAAGATCCACCTCGGTCCATACCACCTCGGTCCAGTCGAGACCACCTCGACCGAGGTGACAGCAGTTCCAGAAAAGGGTATAAAAGGGGGCTGAGATTTCTCTCTCCTCCTTTACCTTCTCCTCGACCGCGACACGCCTTTCGCCTCGCTTCACCAATCTTCGCTCGTTTTCAACGATTCTCGCTTCCAAACCGCTAAGAAAGGGTAGAGGATCGCAGTGCAAGTGCTAATCTGGGAGAAAAACGAACTGAATCGGGGTAAATATTGAAAAAACCCTAACCTCGCTCTTCTCCACTGTTTTTCTTCAAATTGGGCTTTGGTTGTCCCTGCATTTGCTGAGAAACAGATTAAGTACCCCATAGGAACCTGTTGTAGTGATTTTGTGGGAAAAGAACTAGATTTTTAAGGAAATCAGTCGTGCAGTTTTTTGCCTCGGTCCAGTCGGCCTGTGCCTCGGCCGAGGTGTTCTACAGAGTTGTCAGGCCAACCGAGGTGGTCTGACAGGTTTCAGAAAAGATGAGTTCAGATAGACAGCTGGTCCTGAGGGACAGATCCTCTCCTTCCCCCTCTTCTTCCTCTAGACGTACTAGACCGGTGATCCACGAGAGACACCAGGTTGACTATGACCGCATTGCGGCCCGTCTACTGATCGCACCTCGCTTCCTAGACATTTCTGCATTTGATTGTCTCCATGTGGATGGAGATTTAAGACGGATGATTTCTATGGTGGGGCTAGATCAGTTCACTGAGATCCGAGCACCTGCTTACTTAGAGCCGACTATGGAGTTTGTCAGCTCCTTCACCTACCTTCCCATAGAGCGTGCTGTGAAGTACCGGTTGATGAACCGGAACTTCATAGTTCCTTTAGAGTACTGGCGGGACATCTTTGGTTTCCCGGCCCCGACTGCTGCTAATTTTCCCTCCCGAGCTGTAGCTAGGGAGTTTTGGGGACAGATTGCTCACGTAGTTGAGCATGCAGATAGATGGCGCCTTGGAGACTCCAGGGAGCATATTATATTTCACCTAGCTTTTAGGTTAGCCCACGGGATATTCAGTGAGACTCTTCTGGCGCGTACTGAGATGCCCCAAAAGGTCAGACAGGGGGAGCTCTTTAGCCTATACTGCATGGTGACTGGAGGGATTCCAGACTTTGGTTTGATGCTTGCAGAGGATCTGCATAGGATCAAGGCCAAGGGGAAGGGCGACATCTGCTGCGGAGGCATTGTGACTCACATAGCGAGTTACCAGGATATGGACCTCAACGCATGTACCATGGTGGCGGCTGCCAAGCCGCTAGGACTTCAGGAGATGATTACTCGGAGGATACTGGTTCCCCGAGGACTTACTACGCCATATGTGGCGATGCCATGGGAGCCTACTGCACCACAAGGGATCAGATGGTCACCCCAGTTCTCAGTATATGATCCACACTACTTGCAGATTGCTTGGATCCCACTTATGGAGGATGCTAGAGAGGCAGCAGCTACACCAACTGAGGAGGATGAGGTTGAGGAGGCGGCTGATGATGATGATGATGATAGGGATGGTGGAGTTCCTATGGATATAGGGACTGATACTGTTGGGACTAGTGCGCCGGTCATTGATTTGGACGATGACGAGACTGAGACTGCACCGGCTGCATCACCAGTACGCCCTGCTAGGCGTAGGGTACGCCGAGAGAGAGATCCAGATGCTCACCGTCGGATTGATGATCTGACGGATCAGATGATAGACTCCTATGCTTCCTTAACTGTAGACATCCAGGAGAGGTTTGACGCCTAACACCGAGAGATCGACCGCTGGACTCATCAGATGCTAGAGGGCCAACACTATCAGCGCCGGATGATGGAGATCCAGTTTCAGCAGACTATGGGTTATCCATTTGACCCATCCCAGTATCCCTACGTGCCACCACCACCACCACCGGATCGGGATTAGTGAGAGCTTGCAAGATTTTCTTTCTTATTTATTATGCAGCTCAGCTATGTCCGGTGAGTACTTTATTTTCTTTAGACTTATTTTGACCCACTGGGACAATGTGTCCCAAGTATGGGTTGTTTATGTATTATTCGACTCTTATGGATGTATGACTCGACTTTATCGGATATTTATGCTTTATTTTGCTTTATGTGCTTATCTGAGAATTACATGCATGCATACAGGTTATTTGATTGAGAAAAACATCAAAAACTGGACAGAAAAATAAAATAAAATAAAATAAAATTTTTGACCTCGACCGGGGCAGTTCTGGCCAAACGAGGTACTTCACCTCGGTTGACTTAGAACACCTCGACCGAGGTGGTTTAACTGAGAGTTTTCGAAACGTTTTGTGCTTCTTATCGGGATACGATCTCAGTGAAGATCTTGTTTGCTGACTGATTTTGAAATCTTTATATGTTTGAAAGGTTTTATAATATGTTTAAGTTGCTAAATGCTTTGTTTGAAATTTTGGCATGTTTAATACTTTGTTTTTATCCAAATTATGTTTAATTTGAAGGTTGACACCGCAAGATAAGTTCTCTCACTTTCTTCCTGGAAAGACCAAGGCAATTCATTCTTCTCTCGTCTTCTTCTTGATCATGCTTAGCCCCTCATATACATATTTGTCTCCCTTTACCTATCCGGGAATTTGGAAGCAAGCAAAGTGGTGAAAGCAAGTGAAGTAAGAAAAGTTGGTTGGAAGTGAAAGTGTTAGAAAGCAATAAATAGGTTTGGGAAAGTCAATCATGATGATGAGTAACTCGGCACCATTCACATAGCCGGGTGTTTGTGTCTTGCCAAAGTCGGATTGAGCGATATTCCTAACGGGTCATGGTATGTGCATCAAGGGTTTGATGCATCTCAAAAAATTGATGATTGCTGATCTCCTAGGCTTCGGTTATTGTGCACCTCTGTCCATGCATCCCAAAAAGTAAAGTAAAAAAGGAAAAAGTGTGAAATAAGCAAAGCTTATTGGTGGATGATGTTGAAAGTGAAGTGAAAGTGAAAGTGAAGTGATATCCTTTTCCCGGATTCTAGCACCACATTACCGTCTATACATCCCTACCCTACACGTTTCTTGACCTTTCTTTTGGGAAGCCCTTGAGACCTCGAGCTTGTTGATTGACTTTGTGGTTTAAACTGGATTATACATGATTAATTTCAATAATTATGATTTATTATGCATTCTATGGTTTTATGCAAAGATGAACAACTTTCTTATATTTATAAAATGTTTTTATCATATTTTGATTTTAAATTCCATGAAGTATTCTCTTATAGTGATCTATGATTGTAGCACACCATTAAAATGTTTTTGAAAGACTTCTTCATTGATCTTTATGACTTATAATCCATTCTATCTTGTATTTTATATGCAAAACTTGCTTGGGGACAAGCAAGGGCTAAGTATGGGGTATTTTGATAGCATGAACTATTGTCTATATTTTGGGGCCTGTTTAGACGTTTTATCTTCAATAATCTGCATGTTTGTATGTATATTATGTGATTTTATTGTCGTTTCATCTACCTTTGCGGGAATCGAGGTCTACACCTAGTTTCGTTGTAATTGTAGGTAAAATGGCACAATTTGGACTAAAAAGGAGCAAAAGGAGCTAAGGAGTCATTGGAGCTACATTCAGGAGCTTAAGGAATAATCCAGGAAGCATGGCCATGGATTAAAGATTCACTTTGGACCAGATTTGAGAGATTTCACATTCAGTTGTGATTCACCTCGGTTGACTACAGTGTTACCTCGACCGAGGTAATCCAGAGGAGCCGACTCGACCGAGGCGAACACCTTGGATGCGGCGAGAATATTTTATTCTTGGCTGAGATCTTTTATCTTTGGAAAGAGGATCTTATATTTTTAGGCTGGATTCCTGGAAGGAAGAAGATAAGTTAGACCATATATTTTACCTATTTTTATGGGAAGAGATCTTTCTAAGATATCTTATCTTTGGAGAGTAATTTTCCTATAAAAAGGGTTGGATTTTCCACAAATCCATATCCCGCTTACCACACAAAACATCCTGCATACATCCGAATACACCGCTGCAGCCATACTCCAGTTGGGAGATTTGAAGAACCTTTTTGAAGGTTGAAGGAAGAAAGTCTATAGCTTTTATAACTTTTTGAAGGGTTTTTGTAAGATCATCTTAGATTCCCTTCTTGTTGATTGTCTTGTTGGATTTTAATCCAAGGAACGCTTGTTGTTTGATAATTGATTCAGTTATTGAAGCCTTTCTCTTAAGGTTTTCTTGTTCAATTATTCTCTTTCTTCCCATATATTTGATTAATACTTTCATGATGATGAGTGGCTAATCTCTTTGTGTGATTCTAGGATGATTGGCTGAAGGTTGTGGGAAAAACAATGATACAATAATCTTAAATCACAGTAGGACCCTGAAAGTTCGAGTCTTTACCTTAACCTAAGCATCTCGCTCAGTCGATGAACATCTCGGCCGGGGTGGAATTCGTCTGACCGAGGTGACTTATCTGATCCGAAACTGAGAGTTAAGTGTTAGAGTTTGCCAAATTCTATTCTTATTACACCTTTCCTGATTCAATGCAAGCCTAGGATGAGACTTACCCGGTAATTCCTTTGTTTGTTTACCTAAGATCATAAGTGTAGGTAATAAAGGTTTATCCTTTATTAGGGTTTGAGTGTGCTTTCATCCCATCTTTGTGAGTTAGCCTGAGACTTACCCGGTAAAGGTTGATTCTATTCCCTTAGATGGTGTGTTAGTTTGAGGTTATAGTTCTTTATCTTAATTCCTTGAGACTTACCCGGTAATAGGAGTTACGGTTTAGGATTAGTGAGTAGTGAGACTTACCCGGTGATCTATTCCACTTTAGTAACACCTTCCCTATGCAAAAATCTCAGCTTTGTCCGCTTATCTTTAGATCTTGATTTGGAACCACAACTAGATGCTTTAATCCCTAGAATTGCATATTTCCTTTATTGACTTTTTATCATCTTTGATTGTTTTAATTGCTTTTGTGGTTAGTAATTACAAAGCTTACCTATTCCGACTTTGTTTCACTAAGTCCCTGTGATCGACCCCTGGAATTCCTTGCTTTTTCCTACGATTGACCCGTACACTGCGGGTTCGCATCCTTGTTTTAAGCTTACATCTAGGGTTATAAATTTAAAGCTTGCACACACCGTTTGGAGCGAACAATGAACCACTTCCGTCATAAAACTCCATCAAATTTCATAAGGAATCATAATTCGATAAAAACACATCACGTCAATATGGAAAATTAAACTCAAGTCTCGTTAGTCCAAATACTTCAAACATATCAAATACTCAAACCAAGGATAATAGAAACACAAAATCCTTCAAATGTTAGCAAAACTTAACTTAAAATCTCGCAAAATATAAATACATACTTGTATAAAGCATAAGAATTAATCCAAAATATTTCAAGAACGACTTTCAACAACGGAAATCATCATGTCATATCAAAATCTTGAAACGAAGATAATATCCATGTACGTAAAAATGATATAAGTATCATGCTATCATAATTTAAAACGTCAAAATCATAAAGCCCCCAAAAACGCTAGAAGTCATAGTGCCAGGGGATCCTGACCCCCCCCCCCCCAAGGATTTTTTTTATAAAGAAAATGAACGACAAAGACGTAAATGTATAAACTACAACAACGATACGAGCCTGAATTGCCAAAAACTAAAAGACATTAAATCTCAAAATGGCGTCTATGACGTCAATCACAAAGGTTTCAAACCCAAAAACTAAACAACCAAAATATATGATCGACAAAAATCTGGATTTATAAAAGCAAAAACTGCCCCAAACTCAAACGACACGACTACCACTAGGGTCAATGACCTCCATGCTCTTGAATTGATTTTGTACCTGATTATGTTCAAAACAAACATAATCAGCCCCACCGTTGTGTGGTTAGTCTTCCACACAGACTTAAGTTAAGAGCCTTAGTCTCTGAGAGATCTCGCGCCTACGCCTCAGTTGAGACGCAGGTGCTGAGTTGTGTTGTGGCTTGCCTAAGCCACCCCTATGGCCAGACAAACCGCCCCCTGCGGGCCTCTTGAGTTGCCCTTGCGCCTCCTGGATCCGCCATTACGGATTCTGGTGTGCTGCTGCCGGCATTGTTGACCTTGACCCGTGCTTTTGGAAGGCTTCCTACATAAGCCATTACCTTGCTTCTGGAAGAGGGTTTCTCATCTTCTTCTTGCTCCATCTTCTTTCCTTACACTCTTCTTCTCTTCTTCTCCTCCTTTGGATTTTCTTCTTGATTTCTTCTTGTTTTGAGAAGTGTTTTGTGTGGATTTGGTTGTTGATGATGTTGATGGTTGTTGTTGTGTTGTTGAGAGAGCCATCCATGGTTGTGGTGTAAGGTTTTTTCCTCTATTTAGGTTACAGCTATGGTAAGCCTTCTCTTTCTTTCCTTCTTCTTTTCCTCTTCTTTCTTCCTCTAGCTTAGGATTCCACAAGTTAACTCTTGTGTTAGACCTTCCTAGGCATGCGTTGATGTCTGTATGTATGTGTGTACATGTATGTGTATGGCTGCTGGATGATGAAGAAGTGAAGAGAGGCAAGTGAAGGATCAAAGGGAAGTCGAAGACGAGCTCACTACTGTCAAGCCACCCCTGCGCCACCTCAAGGCCACCCCTGCGCCTGGTGTGCCGCCGCCCCTGCGCCTCCCTGTGTCCAGCCCCTACGCCTTCTTTGTCACGCAGGTGTGTCTTGTTCAGGGCTTGCCTAGGATGGCATGAACCCTTTCCATTCCGAGGTGAGTGTTTAGTAGCATGCTAGGCATGTGAATGAGGTTAGGATGATGATGATTATTATGATATCTTTATGTGCCGGTTATGGCTTTGAGGATTAGTAGGTTGTGAGGCTTATAGGGTGATCTTGATCCTTATGGATCCCTTGGGTCTAGGTGTGACCCCTTGGGTCTATGTTTATCTGATTCGGTCGAGGTCAAAAAAATTTTTAAAAACCATTTTTTTTTCAGTTTCGACGTTTTTCTCAATCAAATAACCTGTAAGTATGCATGTAATATCAGATAAACATATAAATGCAGAAGTGAAGCATAAATAAAATATCCGATAAGATGTCATACATCAAAAGTAGTCAAATAAGTACATCAAGTAGTCAAATAAATACAAACACCCCATACTTGGGACACACTGTCCCAGTGGGTCAATAAAAGTCTAGAGACAAGAGTACTCACCGGATAAAAAGCTGAACTGCATAAAAATAGAATAAAGAAAAATCCTGCAGCTCCTCAATAGTCTCGATCCGGTGGTGGTGGTGGTGGCACATACGGATACTGAGCCGGGTCGAACTGATAGCCCATAGTCTGCTGGAACTGTAGCTCCATCATCCTGCGCTGATAGTGCTGCTCCTCTAACATCTGATGAGTCCAGCGGTCAATGTGTCGGTCCTGGGTAGCAAATCTCTCATGCATGTCCACAGTAAGGGTAGCATAAGAGTCTATCATCTGATCTGTCAGGTCGTCGATCCGGCGATGAACCTCAGAATCTCTATGACGGCGTGTCCGACGCCTAGCAGATCTAGTAGGAGGTGCAGCAGGTGCAGGCTCAGTATCCTCCTCATCACCCAAGTCTATGATCGGCGGTGCGCTCGTACCTGCAGTATCCGTCCCTGTATCCATCGGGACTCCACCATCTCTCTCGTCTACCGTCTCCTCATCATCGTCATCCTCCTCATCCTCAGCCGGGGCAGCTGCTGCCTCCCTATGATCCTCCATCAGCGGAGCCCAAGCTGTCTGCCAGTAATGTGGATCGAAAACTGTGAACTGGGCAGACCAGCGGATCCCCTGTGGCGCAGTCCGCTCCCACGGCATAGCAACATATGGAGTGGTCAGACCCCGGGGAACTAGAATCCTTCGAGTGATCATCTCCTGCAACCCAAGCGGCTTCGGAGCCGCCACCATCGTACATACACTAAGGTCCATCCCGTGATAAGCAGCTATATGGGTGACTAGACCTCCGTAGTAGATATCTCCCTTCGCTTTAGCCTTGATCTTGTGCAGGTCCTCTGCCAAGATCAAGCCAAAGTCTGGGAAACCCCCCGTAACCATACAGTAAAGGCTGAAGAGCTCGCCCTGTCGGATCTTCTGGGGCGTCTCAATACGCGCCAGAAGTGTCTCGCTGAATATCCTATGGGCTAATCTGAAGGTTGGGTGGAAGATGACCTTCTTCCTGGAATCTCCAGGGCGCCATCTGTCTGCATGCTCAATAATATGGGCAATCTGCCCCCAAAACTCCCTAGCTACAGATCGGGAGGGGAAGTCGGTGGCGGTGGGCTCAGAAAAGCCGAAAATCTCTCTCTAAACCTCTAAGGGAACTATGAAGTTCCGGTTCATCAACTGGTACTTCACAGACTGGTCTGTGGGGAGGTAGGAGAAGGAGCTAACGAACTCTAAGGTCGGCTCCAAATAAGCTGGGGCTCGGATCTCAGTAAACTGATCCAGCCCAACAGTGGCAATCATCCTCCTAAGGTCTCCATCTAACCCTAGGCAATCGAAAGCTGATACGTCCAAGAAACGTGGTGCTATGACTGGACGGCAGGCTATACGCTCATAATCTACCCGGCATCTCTCGTGGATCACCGGGCGGTAGGGTCGGGCGGAAGAAGAAGAAGGAGGGGAAGGTGAGGATCTATCTCTGAGGGCTAGGCGACGATCGGAACTCATTTTTTTTCTTCTCAAACACTGTCAGAGTACCTCGGTCGCTGACAACCCTCAAGAATCACCTCGGTCGAGATGCAGTTCGACTAGACCGAGGCGCAACAGATTTCAATTCCAATCTCAGAAATCCAGTTCTTTTCCCCCAAAAATCACTACAATTGCTTCCTATGGGGTACTTAAGCCTTTTCTCAGCAAAATCAAGGGCAACCAAAGCCCAAATCGAAACGAATGAACGAGTTAGGGTTTCGACTGTTTTTACCTCGTTTCGGTCGATTCGTTCGATTTCTTTGCAGATTTGTAGTGGCAATAGGATCCTCTACCCTTCAATTGTAGTTTAGAAGCGGAAATCTTCGAAAACGAGCAAGAAACGAGAGAGAACGAAGTGAACTGTCGCCGCGGTCGAGATGAAGAAGGTAAAAAGTAAAAACTGAAATTTTTTCTTTTTATACTGCTCCTGGATCTGCTGTCACCTCGGTCGAGCTGGTCTCGACTGGACCGAGGTGGTTCTGCAGAAACCCTAGTCGCCTCAGTTGCTCAAGAATCAACTCGGTCGAGGTGCTCTAACAGTAACCGAGATGCTTCTGCCTTCTCAAAATCTCGAACTTCTATCCTTCCAGTTATGCTCTTTTCTTAGATATCTCCTGTTATCTGTCTAGGACGCCAAAAACAAAGCAAAGCAAGCAAAAACAAAAACTATCTAAACTAGACTAGAAAACGGGAAAAGAAAGCAATACCTTGGGTTGCCTCCCAAGAAGCGCTTGGTTTAAGGTCGCTAGCTGGACCATGATGCGTCTCAAATGAGATGGGAGGTGCCCTCACCCCATACTTCACCTCCATCGTGGGGTGAAGTAAGTAAATCCATCAAACGCTCCAACAAGTGTAAGTCCTCATCGGGGAATGAATCGTCTATGGGTGGGTCATCCGTCTCGCGGGAAGATTCCGGTAGCCGGCTGAGGTGATCCGCAACGGAGTTCTCGGATCCCTTCTTATCGCGGATCTCTAGGTCTAACTCTTGAAGCAAGAGAATCCACCGAATAAGACGTGGCTTGGCGTCTTTATTAGCTAATAAGTAACGAATGGCTGCATGGTCGGTGTAGACAATGACCTTTGCCCCAACTAAGTAGGAACGAAACTTCTCGAAAGCGTATACAACCGCCAACAATTCCTTCTCAGTGGTAGCGTAGTTGCGCTAGGCTACATCTAGCGTCTTGCTAGCATAGTAAATGGCGGTGGTCCGGCCATCCTTTTTCTGTCCAAGCACCGCTCCTACGGCTACATCACTAGCGTCACACATGACCTCAAAGGGCAAGGTCCAGTCAGGAGGTTGGATAATGGGAGCGGAGATCAACGCCTCCTTAATCCTGTAAAAAGCATCAAGACACTCCTGCGAAAACTCAAAAACAACATCTTTATTCAAGAGGTTAGTTAAAGGTTTGGAAATCTTAGAGAAGTCTTTGATGAATCTCCTGTAGAAACCTGCATGCCCGAGAAAACTCCTCACACCTTTAACAGAACAAGGAGGAGGGAGCTTCTCAATAGTCTCGATCTTAGCTCGATCGACCTCAATACCTCGATTAGAAACGAGGTGTCCTAGTACAATGCCTTCATTAACCATAAAATGACACTTTTCCCAATTTAGAACAAGGTTAGTGTCTTCACATCTTTTAAGCACTAGAGAAAGGTTAGATAGGCAATCATCAAAAGAGGAACCATATACAGAAAAATCATCCATGAATACCTCCATGATCTCCTCTATGTACTCGGAAAAGATAGCCATCATGCATCGCTGGAAGGTAGCGGGTGCATTGCACAATCCAAATGGCATCCTCCTATAGGCAAATGTCCCCCATGGACAAGTGAAAGTGGTCTTCTCCTGATCATCCGGATGGATAGGAATCTGGAAGAATCCACTATAGCCGTCCAAGTAACAAAAGTGTGAATGCTGGGCCAACCGCTCGAGCATTTGATCGATGAAGGGAAGTGGAAAATGGTCCTTCCGTGTGGCCGTGTTCAGCTTCCTGTAATCGATGCAAACCCTCCAGCCCGTAACGGTCCTAGTTGGGATCAACTCGTTGTTCTTATTTGTCACAACAGTCATCCCTCCTTTCTTCGGAACGACATGCACCGGGCTGACCCACTTGCTGTCCGAGATAGGATAAATAATACCTGCATCCAACAACTTAAGAACTTCCTTCTTCACAACCTCTTTCATGATCGGATTTAACCGTCTTTGAGGTTCCCGTGAAGTCTTATGATTATCTTCCATTAGAATTCTATGCATGCAGAAAGAAGGCTTAATGCCAATAAGATCGTCCGTGGTGTAACCTATAGCCTTTCGATGCTTTCTCAGGACATGCATTAACTTAGACAATTCTGATTCGGAAAGGGAAGCACTAACAATAACGGGATAAGTGGAATCCGACCCAAGAAAGACATACCTCAAGTGACTAGGGAGTTGTTTAAGCTCCACAACTGGGGGTGTCTTTTGAGGGGGATCCTTGCTTCCTCCTTCCAGTGGAGTGGATTCAGAAACTGTACTTTTGGAAGTCTCAGTTGAAGTCGTCTCGCCATCTACCTCGGTCGAGGTGAAGAGGCGTTGACCGAGATGTTCTTCAGTCGCCTCGCTCAGTCCAGGAAGTGCCTCGGTCGAGGTACTGCAACTGGAACCGAAACTGGAGATCTTCGTCTCCTGGATTAGCTTCTCAGTTTTAGCCCCTGGATCTTCTTCCAGTGCCTTCAAGCTCCGTATATCTGCATCACAAGAAGCATCTATACCTTCCTCTATTAAACTAAAACTTAGAACTCTTTCGAGTGGATCGTTAATAAGGATAGAGCTCACCAATTCTCTTGATTCTTCTTCATCGTAGATGTTGAAGATATCATCAGTTAGCTGCTCCCCTTTCATCGCTGCAAGTAGCGCGAACTCCACCTCATCGCCACCAATGTTGAATTTCAACTTGGCGTTCTTGCAATCCACATTGCAACCCGAAGTTGCTAGAAATGGCCTCCCGAGAATAATAGGGACAGGATAATCTGCGGGAATGTCAAGCACGACAAAATCTATAGGTAGATAGAAATTACCTAACTTGACCGGAACGTCCTCCAAGATGCCCACGGGATGGGTAATGGAGCGGTCCGCCATATAAAGTCGAATCTTGACCGGCTTGGGCTCTCCAAGTCCGATCTTCGTACATAGCTCTAGCGGAATGATGCTCACGCTGGCTCCTAGATCACAAAGGGCTTCACAAGTGACGTCCCCAACTTGAATGGGAATGCTAAATGAGCCGGGATCTCTCAACTTAGGTGGCATCTTCTCCTTCATGATCTTAATAAGCTCCGAGGATTTAGATGTCATCCTAACTTCGCCAAAGTCTTCCAATTTCCTTTTCCTTGATAGGATCTCCTTTAATAATTTCCCATAGGCGGGCATTCCTAGAATAGCATCAAGAAAAGGAATGTTAATATGCAGCTTGTTCATCAAGTCAAGGAACTTACCAAAGTGCTTGTCTAGATGTGCTCTGGCTCTGGACTGAGGGAATGGAAGTGGTGGTTTGTATGCAGGAGGTAGAATATAAGTTTCAGTCGTCCCTCCTGCTTTCTGTTGCTCCGCCTCGGTTGGCATCTCGGTCGAGGTGTTCTTCGACTGGATCTGGACCGAGGTGGTCTGCGTCGAACGAGGTACTGGATCTGCAGTTTTAAGTCCACTCCTCGTCGTTATGGCCATGCACTGGCCTTTAGGGTTGCTTTCCGTCTTTGCTGGAAGCTTCCCTGGATCTCTTGGCGCTTCATTCGCCCTACTTGCAAGTTGTTGTTCGAAGGACTTTTGGGCCCTCGAAAATGAAGTCATAGAATTCTCCATAGCGCTAAGCTTGATCAAGATAGCCTCCAGAACTGCGTCTTTCTTTTCTGGCTGAGACGAACTTGATCCTTGCCCTTGGCTCTTTAATGGAGTAGAAGAAGAAGAAGAAGGAGAAGAGAGGAAAGGGTTAGAGGAATTATTAGAGTTGGAGTTAGAATAATTGTTACCAGGATTTTGGTTGTTTTGATTGTTCGTCCTCCAATTGTTGCTATTGGACCCTCTATTGTTGTTGTTGTTGTAGTTGTTGTTTTGGGGACCGTTGTTGTTGTTACGGTACCCGTTGTTGTTGTTGTTCCTTTGTCCTTGCTCTTCCTTCTTGGTTTGAGCAACCAAGAGTTCCTTCAATTGCTTCACGTCATTCTTCAAAGACGTGAGTTGATTGTTGTTGGATTGAGTCTCTTGAAAGTGGACTCTTTTAATTCCACCTTCAGCTCCTTGGTGGGTGTATTTTTTCATGTGCAAGGCTTGCTTCTCAATGAAGTCCCAAGCCTCATCAATCGCCATGTCCATGAAGGTACCCGCGGAGAGTAGTTGGAGATTGAACTGGGTGCTTCTGTCCAGTCCTTTGAAGTAGATCTCCAACAACTCGATCTATGGAATCCCATGATGTGGGCAATCCAAAAGGATGTCCTTGAACCGCTCCCATGACTTGGACAAGCTCTCCTTGTCCTTCATAATGAAAGCATTGATCTTCCCTCTCATTTTAGCGGTCTTTGAGGGGGGGAAGAATTTGGTCAAGAATTCCGTAGTCATCTCCTCCCATGTGCTAATTTTTCCTGGAGGAAGAGATTGATACCAAGTAAGAGCTCTATCTTTTAAAGAAAAGTAAAAAGGTCTTAGCTTGTAGTTGTTATTTTCAATTCTGGAAGGTCGCAAGGTTTCCATCAAGATCTCGTAGTTTTGAAGATGTTGATGTGGCGACTCCTTCTCTAGCCCTCCGAATTGGCATTGGCGAATCATGGATAGAACTTGCGGTCGAAGTTCGTAGTCATGATCTGCTGGATCTCCTAGGTTCACTCCTGGACGCCTCAGTTGTTGATTAGGGTCCATCCTTTGACCTAGGGTTTGTGGGATTCCTGCAAGAAGAACATCTCGGACTGGCCTCTGAGGTAGAAGTACATCGGCCGGGGCGTCAGGTGCTAGAGCCTGCCTCGGTCGAGGGTCAGCTACTGGATCCTGCATCGGTCGAGGATCAACAGGAGGATCTTCCCTCGGTCGAAGTAGAATCTGGTCCCATATGATTGCTATCTCCGCTTCGATTGCTGCAGTCCTGGTGCGATTCTCTTCTTTCTCTTGCCTTAGTTCTTCTTTGCTGAGACGTAGCAGCTCTAGCGTTTCTTTCAATTCGGCCGCAAGATCGCGGTCGTCTTGTTGGGCCATCTTCGCTTCTCTTAAGCGTCGCTTGTATGTCTTTTTTGGTTCGGGATCGTAAGGAACGATTTCCTTCCCAGTGCGGGTTCTTCGCATATACCTAAGAAAGAACCTGCAAAAGTCACTCAAGTAGAGTGGTTAGATGACATGGGGGCAATCGCCCCAAGAGCAAACCGTACCGGCTCGGTCTAGACCAAATCCCCGGCAACGGCGCCAAAAACTTGTTCGCTCCAAACGGTGTGTGCAAGCTTTAAATTTATAACCCTAGACTTAAGCTTAAAACAAGGATGCGAACCCGCAGTGTACGGGTCAATCGTAGTAAAAAAGCAAGAAATTCCGGGGTCGATCACAGGGATTCGGTGAAACAAAGTCAATAACGGTAAGCTTCGTGAAGACTAACCACAAAGAGCAATTAACACAATCAAAGACGAATAAGAAGTCAAATAAGCAAACATGCAATTCTAGGGATTAAAGCATCTAGTTGTGGTTCCAACTCAAGATCTAAAGATAAGCGGACAAAGCTGAGATTTTTGCAAGGGGAAGATGTTACTAAAGTGGAGTAGATCACCGGGTAAGTCTCACTACTCACTAATCCAAAACCGTAACTCCTATTACCGGGTAAGTCTCAAGGAATTAAGATAAAGAACTATTACCTCGAACTAACACACCATCTAAGGGAATAGAATCAACCTTTACCGGGTAAGTCTCAGGCTAACTCACAAAGACGGGATGGAAGCACACTCAAACCCCAATAAAGGATAAACCTTTATTACCTACACTTATGATCGTTGGTACACAAACTAAGGAATTACCGGGTAAGTCTCATCCTAAGCTTGCTTTGAACCAGGAAAGGTATAATAAGAATAGGATTTGGCAAACTCTAACACTTAACTCTCAGTTTAGGATCAGATAAGTCACCTCGGTCAGCCAGATTCCACCTCGGCCGAGATGTTCATCGACTGAGCGAGATGCTTAGGGTTAAGGTTAAAGACTCGAACTTTCATGATCCTACTGGAATCTAAGATTATTCTATCATTGTCTTTCCCACAACCTTCAGCCAATCACCCTAGAATCACACAAGGAAATTAGCCACTCATCATCATTATGAAAGTATTAAATATGGGAAGAAGGTGAATATTTGAACAAGAAGAATTTAATGAATAAAGACTTCAATAACTGAATCAAATATCACAACAAAGCGTTCCTTGGATAACAATCCAACAAGACAAGACAACAAGGAAGGGGAATTGAAGACAATCTTACAAAACCCTTCAAAAGCTATAAAAGCTACAATCTTCAATCTTCCTTCAACCTTCAAAAAGGTTCTTCAAAACTCCCAACTGGAGTATGGCTGCGGCGATGTATGCTAAATAAGAGGGAGTGATAGCGGATTTTTCGGTGTAAGCGGCCTCTTGATTTGTGGAAATCCAACCCTTTTTATAGGAAAATAACCCTCCAAAGATAAAATATCTTATAAAGATCTTTTCCCATAAAAATAGGTAAAATATAAGATCTTCTTCCTTCCAGGAGCCAAGCCCAAAAATATAAGATCACCTTCCAAAGATAAAAGATCTCAGCCAAGAATAAAATATTCTTGCCGCGTCCTAGGTGTTCGCCTCGGTCGAGTCGGCGTCTTTGGATCACCTCGGTCGAGATGAATCTCTGGTCAACCGAGGTGAGTCATAACTGAATGTGAAATCTCTCAAAACTGGTCCAAAGTGAATCTTTAATCCATGGTTATGCTTCCTGGATGGTTCCTTATTCTCCTCAATGTAGCTTCAAATGACTTATGACTCCTTTTGCTCCTTTTTGATGCAAAACGTACCATTTTACCTGCAATTACAGCAAAACTAGGTGTAGACCTCGATTCCCGCAAAGGTAGATGAAATGGTAGTATAATCACATATTATACATGCTAACATGCAGATTATTGAAGATAAAACGTCCAAACAAACCTCAAAATATAGACTATAATTCATGCTATCATGTGTCTTGTTCAGGGCTTGCCTAGGATGGCATGAACCCTTTCCATTCCGAGGTGAGTGTTTAGTAGCATGCTAGGCATGTGAATGAGGTTAGGATGATGATGATTATTATGATATCTTTATGTGCCGGTTATGGCTTTGAGGATTAGTAGGTTGTGAGGCTTATAGGGTGATCTTGATCCTTATGGATCCCTTGGATCTAGGTGTGACCCCTTTGATTTATAGGAGATTGATATATCTTTATGCCTTGTTATTGGGCAGTATTGTTATCTGGATTGAGGTTGATCATGGTTGTGAGTATCAGAAGTTGAGGTAAGTCCGTAGGACTTACTCAGCTACCATCCTTATATTGGGTGTATGCATGAGTGGTGTGTGTTATATGCTTGATAGCATGCGATATTATTTATTACCGGCCTATGTTTTAATGATAGCCCTCTTGCAGTAGTAATGATGACCTTTCCCTTTCATCTTGTAAGGAGTCTGGGAGGTTCTCTGAGGTCATGTCAGACCTGGTATACGAGATGGGCATTTCACCACTCCCTTAGGGTACACGGGTTGTGCGCTGATACTACTCCAGATGGCTATAGCACCCAGAGGCGATGATGATATGTTCCTCCTGTCACATAGTTTCATATATCTATATATACATATACGATTTGAGTGGATGACCTTATATATAAAGATAATTAAAATGGATAAATGTGTGATATCATGATGATGTGTTTATGCTTCCATGACTTGTGCTTGTGCTTATGCATTATCTTATAAATGAATGGCTAGCTAACGGTTTTATACCGTGTTGTAGATGCTTTGTAGGATAGGAGAGTTGCAGAGTGATCCGGCATGATGACTAGTCGAGGACTTCCGTATATAGGTGTTGCATGGACTTTTGGGGATGTTTGTACCCGTTGTATATGTTGTTGTTGTTGTTTTACACTCGGATATGGTTGTGTACACCCTTTTGATATACAGTTACATCGTTTTATGTATTTGTTTTTATATCTGTCGGTGCCTTATTTTAAGGTTCAGTGAACTTGTTGTTAGGCTAGGGTCAGGATCCACTGTGAGATCCTAGCCCAATGTGACGCCCCGAGTCCCGCGGAATTGGGGTGTTATAGAGTTGGTATCAGAGTCTTAGGTTGACAACAATGGCACTTGTTACCTGTAATAAAGGTCGGATGGATAAAATAAATAGAACCCGAAAGGTGTTTGACGCTTTCAAAGGATTTTTGGTTTTAAATTTGTTTATACAGTGTTTTGGGATAGAATGTACGGGAAGTCGTCACCTCTTCCGTGGATTTAAACAGTATAGATATGTATATATATGTGTTATGGATTATATGTGGATATGTGTTTTATATATATATATATATATATATATATATATATATATATATATATATATATATATATATATATATCTGTGTGTGTGTATCTATTCATATGGAATATATATAGCCTTATAAGTTAGGTGTGCATGCCCCGCAGATGGCTCGGACTAGAGCAACTTCTGTTGTGGGCCGGGGTAGAGGCAGACCATTTCTTCCTCCGGGAGTGATAGGACAGAGACTAGTTCCCGCTGATGAGCCACCAGTTGCGGAGGATGTTCATGAGGAGATTGCTGATAGCACCGTTCCTGAGACTGGGAGTGTTGGATCTAGGAGACAACGATCACAATGAGTCTAGTCAAATGACTCAGATCGTGTCTTTATGAGGGGACCAGAGTTTCGTGCTTACATTAGATGAGTGGATGAGGCTGCCAGAGCGGGTAGATGTGCCCCGGATCTGCTAGCACAAGAAGGATCTTTTGAGATGTCCCAAGGAGCTACTTAGGTGCTAGATTTGCCAACACGTGCTGCTGAGACAGTTAGAGCTCTAGAGGAGTATAGAGGGACTTGACTAGATACTTGGTTGAAGGCATTCCATCAGCTGGGAGTACCACCTTTCTTTGGGAAGGTGGGATTGGAGACAGAGGTTTGGATTGGACATGTGGACTCAGCTCTTGAGTCTATCAAATGCCCAGAGGACAGACGGATAGAGTTAGTGCAGACTTTATGCCGCGACCTATCTCACCAGTGGTGGAGGACCATGCGGGGTCGAGCCACTAGTTATAACCAGATGAGGAGCATGATTAGAGAGCATTTCTGCCCTACCTCGTTAAGGAGGGAGAAACTACAGGACTTTGTGGAGGCAGGATTTGAGGATGTGCCGATAGCAGATGCCATCAGCCGCTTCCAAACAGAGCTGGCATTACTAGGTCCAGCTGCACCTTTTGAGGACCAGCACGTGTATATCTTCTCCCGCTGACTGAGGGAGAATACAGATTCCTACATGGCGGGATTCTATTATGAGTCATTGATAATTTTTCATGACCGGACCTCATCTTATGAGTGTGAGCGGGCCAGTCAGAGAAGGACTTCTCATACGGGACGGTCTGAGAAGAGACAACGGACTGGGCAGACTAGTGGTGTTGGTGGAGCTTCAGGTTTTGGGCGGAGTCAGAGACGCTAGAGTAACCCCTCATCTGCATCAGTTGTAGAGAAGGGACGACAAGACTTCAACTGCAGAGATCCTGGACATATACGACCGGAGTGCACGAGGCCGCCACTGACTTGCTTCACTTGTGGCAGGCCAAGTCATACGGCTGCCTTTTGTAGGCAGAGTGGAGCTATATCGTAGCAGGGTTCTTCCCCTGCTAGTGTGGCAAGAGGTGGGAAGAGGCCACCACAACTGTAGACACAAGGACAGTAGAGAGTCCCAGATCGTCCTTCTACTCAAGGATCTACTCCCGGATCGAGTAGAGGTAGAGGTCGTGGTGGGAGTACCACTGACACTAGAGGAGCTCAGGGTAGATTTTATGAGTTGAGGAGTGCAGAAGATCCACCTGCACCGGCTGTTATAGGTACCATTCTACTTCATGGTTTACCTATTAGAGTTTTATTTGATACGGGTGCTACGCATTCATTTATTTCTGATGTATGTGTTGAGCGTTTGGGTTTAGCTACGATAGAGGGGATACCCTTTGTTATAGGGTTACTTGATGGTGGTAGGGTCATAGGTACCCGTGAGATACGTGATTGTCCCATTCGTTTAGGGACTCGTGTGTTGCTTGTAGACTTCTTTGTCATGATGTTGGTGCATGAGGAAGTCATTATGGGTATGGATTGGATGAGTAGACATCGTGCAGTGTTAGATGTAGGTAGGAGGACTATGACAGTCTCTACCAAGTTAGGTCAAACAGAGGTCTTCCGGGGTTGGGACCTTGGAAAGACGGGTTCTGTCATCAGTGCAGTACGAGCAGCGAGGTTGATCGCTCAGGGTTTGATGCCTTCTGGTGTTATGCCATGAAGGATGGGGAGAGTCCAAAATTGGAGGATATTCTAGTGGTCTATGAGTTTACAGATGTATTTGTTGAGCCGTCTAGTTTGTCGCCTCAGAGGAGTGTGGACTTCAGCATCGAGTTTGAGCCTGGTACGAGACCGATCTCGAAGGCCCCATATCGTATGGCGCTTGTCGAGGTGTTGGAGTTGAAGAAGCAACTCGAGGAGTTAGCTGAGAAGGGCTTCATCCGCTCTAGCTTATCCCCATGGGGAGCACCTATCCTCTTTCTGCGGAAGAAGGACAGATCGTTGAGACTGTGCATTGATTACAAAGAGATGAACAAAGTGACCATCAAGAACAAGTATCCACTGTCCCGTATTGACGATTTACTAGATCAACTTCAGGGAGCGATTGTGTTCTCCAAGATTGATCTACGTTCAGGGTATCACCAGCTGATGGTGAGAGAGCAAGACGTGCACAAGACGGCATTTTGGATCCGATAGGGACACTACGAGTTTGTAGTGATGCCATTTGGGCTTACGAATGCCCCAGCGGTCTTCATGGAGTTGATGAACAGCATCTTCATCGACTTCCTGGATTATTTTGTGGTGGTCTTCATAGACGATGTCCTAGTGTACTCTCGTAGTAGAGAGGAGCATGCTAACACTTGAGGATTGTGATGCGAGTTTTGCAGGATAGAGAGTTGTACGTCAAGCTCTCTAAGTGCGAGTTCTTGATGTCAGAGGTAGCATTCTTGGGTCATATTGTCTCCGCCGATGGGATCATGGTTGATCCGGAGAAGATCGAGTTTATTGCAGCATGGACGACACCGACGAACGTCAAGAAAGTGTGCAGTTTTCTTGGCCTAGCCGGCTATTACTGACGCTTTGTGGAGGGATTTTCTATGGTTGCCAGTCCACTTACGAGTTTGTTGAGGAAGACTACCAAATTTGTATGGTCTGAGTAGTGTGCCCAAAGTTTTGAGGAGTTGAAGAGGCGTTTGACTTTTGCTCCTATCTTGTCATAGCCAAAGGGTTTTGAGGATTTTGTGGTATACAGTGATGCATCCAAGCTAGGCTTGGGATGTGTATTGATGCAGAGGGGCAAAGTGATTGCATATGCATCTCGACGGTTGAAGACGTATGAGGAGAACTACCCAACTCATGACCTGGAGTAGGCAGTGTTAGTTCATGCCTTGAAGATCTAGAGACTTTACATGTATGGTGCTACATGTCAGATCTTCACATACCATAAGAGTCTGAAGTACACTTTTACGTAACGGGAGTTGAATAACCGCCAACGTAGATGGATCGAGTTGATCAAGGAGTTTGACCTTGAGATTATGTATCATTTGGAGAAGGCAAACGTTGTCGCCGAAACTCTGAGTAGGAAGACGCCTTGAGAGAAGGCGATTGCGAGACTGACAGTTCAGCCTCAGAGAGATCTAGCTTGGCTAGAGTTGGACATCTAGTTTCCTGATGAGGATGCTCAATTGTACACTTTAGCGGTTCTACCGGATCTATTAGGTGAGATCCAACGGAAGCAGGGGACCTGCCCGACCCTGATGAGGATTTGAGAGAGGATGTCTCGTGGTGAGGCGCCACAGTTCTCCATAGGAGCAGATGGAGGGATGAGATGTCGCGACCGCTTCTGTGTACCCGTTGATGTGGAGTTGAGGCGGAGGATTTTACAAGAGGCTCACTGTACACCTTACTCAGTACATCTAGGTACGAGTAAGATGTACCATGATGCGAGACGATCATATTGGTGGGGAGGGTTGAAGCCCGATGTGGCCAGATTTGTGGCGTAGTGTGCGACTTGTCAACAGGGCAAGATAGAGCATTGCAAACCTGGAGGTGAGCTTCATCTACTACCAGTACTGCAATGGAAGTGGGAGGGCGTCTCCATGGACTTTGTGACTAGATTGAGGCCTAGTCGGAGTTTTGATGCTATTTGGGTTATTGTTGATAGACTGACGAAGATTGTACGTTGCATCCCTATTAGGGAAACGTGGTGAGCAAATTGGTTGAGGACTATACTAGGCAGATAGTGAGACTCCATGGTGTACCGAGGATGATCGTCTCATATCGAGATGGGCGATTTACCTTGAGGTTTTGGCAGCAGATTCAGACTATTTTGAGGACGAATTTACACTTTACGATTGCGTTCCACCCTTAGACAAATGGTCAGTCAAAGAGGATCATCCAAACCCTTGAGGATATGCTACGAGCTTGTGTGTTGGATTGGGGACAAGTGTAGACAGATCATCTCCCACTAGTTGAGTTCTCATACAACAACAGCTGGCATGCATCAATTAGGATGGCTCCATATGAGGCACTGTATGGGTGTAGATGTCTGTTATGTTGGGATGAGCCTAGAAGTATTAGTGGTATAGTGCCAGAGAAGATTCAGGATGATATGTCGAGTAGCGTTGATCAGAGAGAGGATGTTGGCTGCACAGAGTCGCCAGAAGTCATATGCAGACAGGAGGTGTCGACCTCTAGAGTACAGAGTAGGAGCTCGTGTCTGGTTGAGAGTATCTCCGATGCGAGGCGTCATACGTTTTGGCATAAAGGGGAAGTTGAGTCCCCGATATGTCGGTCCTTTCGAGATACTAGACAGAGTTGGGAGGGCAGCATACAAATTAGCTTTACCTCCGAGATTGGAGGGTGTTCATCCTATATTTCACGTGTCTCAGTTGAGGGAGTATATACCAGATCCGAGACATATTGTGAGTTATGATGATTTGGTGGTTGAGCCGGACCACACTTTTGTTGAGCACCCGATTGCAGTCCTAGAGCGAGGTATGAGACACCTGAATTCGAAGGACATTTCCATGTTGAGGATACATTGGTCGAGACGAGGACCTGATGAGGCTACATGGGAGATTGAGGATAGTATCCAGAGGAACCATCCAGAGTTTTATGCCGAGATAGATGCACCTATAGGATCCACGAGTAGATCTTAGTGATATCTTGGTGAGTGTTGTGATTATGTGCGTATGTGCTTTGATGTGTTTATTTTCATGCTAGCTGTGATGTGATATATGATCTTATTAGATCTTGATGTAATAGCGCGATTTATGATTATAGCTGGAGATGGTTCTTTCCTCCATGCTATTTGAGTGCGAGTAGGATCTAGTTAGAGATGGTTATTCTTCCACGCTATTTTGATGGACATAGTCTCGCTAGAGATGTTTTTCATCCATGCTTTGTGTATGAGTATGATCCGGCTAGAGATGTGCTTCCTCTATGCCCTGTGATGTGAGTATGGCAAGAGATGTGATTCCTCTATGTCTTTGGCTAATGTTTTGATCTCGTTGTTGGAGTGGATGATTCCTCCATGCTCGTGTTTGAGGTTATAGAATGATATAGGTTGTGGCTTTTTGAGCGGAGATGTGATGCCTCCGATAGAGAGAGTTGTACCTCGGCATATGAGTACGAGAGGATTTGGGATTTTGCAAGTTTCAGGACAAAACTTGTTTTTAGGGGGGGTGAAATGTAAGAGCCTTGAGAGATCCCGCGCCTGCGCCTCAATTGAAACGCATGTGCTGAGTTGTGTTGAGGCTTGCCTGAGCCGCCCCTACGGGCCTCTTGAGCCGCCCCTACGCCTCCTGGATCCGCCACTACGGATTCTGGTGTGCTGCAGCCGGCATTGTTGACCTTGACCCGGCTTTTGGATGGCTTCCTACATAAGCCATTACCTTACTTCTGGAAGAAGGTTTCTCATCTTCATTCAGTTTCATCTTCTCTCCTTACTGTTGTCCAGCTCACTGCTGTCCAGCCACCCCTGCGCTACCTCAAGGCCACCCTAACACGTGGTGTGCCGCCGCCCCTACGCCTCCCTATGTCCAGCCTCTACACCTTCCTTGTCACGCAAGTGCGTCTTGTTCAGGGCTTGCCTAGGATGGCATGAACCCTTTCCTTTCTGAGTGTGAGTATTTAGTAGCATGCTAGGCATGTGTGGGAGGTTAGGATGATGATGATGATTATGATATCGTAATGTTCCGGTTATGGCTTTGAGGATTAGTAGGTTGTGAGGCTTATAGGGTGATCTTGATCCTTATGGATCCCTTGGGTCTAGGTGTGACCCCTTTGATTGATAGGGGATTGATATATCTTTATGCCTTGTTATGGGCAGTGATGTTATCTGGATTGAGGTTGATCGTGGTTGTGAGTATCAGAAGTTGAGGTAAGTCCGTAGGACTTACTTAGATATCATCCTTATATTGGGTGTATGCATGAGTATTGTGTGTTATATGCTTGATAGCATGTGATATCGTTTATTACCGGCCTATGTTTTATTGATAGTCCCCTTGCAGTAGCAGTGATAACCTTTCCCTTTCATCTTGTAAGGAGTTTGGAAGGTTCTCTAAGGTCATGCCAGACTTGGTATACGGGATGGGCATTTCACCACTCCCTTAGGGTACACGGGTTGTGCGCTGATACTACTCTAGATGGCTATAGCACCCAGAGGCGATGATGATATGTTCCTCTTGTCACATAGTTTCATATATCTATATATACATATACGATTTGAGTGGATGACCTTATATATAAAGATAATTAAAATGGATAAATGTGTGACATCATGATGATGTGTTTATGATTCCATGACTTGTGCTTGTGCTTATGCATTATCTTATAAATGAATGGTTAGCTAACGGTTTTATACCGTGTTGTAGATGCTTTGTAGGATAGGAGAGTTGCAGAGTGATCCGGCATGATGACTAGTCGAGGACTTCCGTATATAGGTGTTGCATGGGCTTTTGGGGATGTTTGTACCCGTTGTATATGTTGTTGTTGTTGTTGTTGTTTTACACTCGGATATGGTTTTGTACACCCTTTTGATATACAGTTACATCGTTTTATGTATTTGTTTTTATATCTGTCGGTGCCTTATTGTAAGGTTCAGTGAACTTGTTGTCAGGTTAGGGTCAGGATCCACTGTGAGATCCTAGCCCAATGTGACGCCCCGAGTCCCGTGGAATCGGGGTGTTGTAGAGTTGGTATCAGAGTCTTAGGTTGACAACAATGACACTTGTTACCTGTAATAAAGGTCGGATGGATAAAATAAACAGAACCCGAAAGATGTTTGACGCTTTCAAAGGATTTTTGGTTTTAAATTTGTTTATACAGTGTTTTGGGATAGAATGTACGGGAAGTCGTCACCTCTTCCGTGAATTTCAATAGTATAGATATGTATATATATGTGTTATGGATTATATGTGGATATGTGTTATATATATGTGTGTGTATCTATTCATATGGAATATACTATATATATATATATATTATATTTTATAACTCGTAATAATAACTTTGGGATAAAAACCGTAAATAAATTTTATTGAGAAAAATGTGTAATTTTAAAAACTTGGGTCATATCCTGTAATTAAAACTTAGGGCCATATTTTGTAATTATACCAGCAAGGGCAGAAATGAAAATTTCAAAAAGTTGGGTAAAAAACATAAATAAGAAATGTTGGGGATGTTTTTTTAAATATACCAAAAGTATATATAATACAATAGAGTTAGGCGGAGGAGAAGATGAATGGTGCAACAATAACCAACAGCCAACCAGAGACTGAATCAAACGGAAATCATGATCTTTGAAGCATATAATTAACACTAATTCGATAAGAATAGTTGTCTGATTTGGGATTTGGTTCCATAATCTTCCCAATGACGAAATCGAGCTTTCGTTTGACACATAAAGTGTGAGTCATGACGATAGACCATTTGGCATAATTTTTTTTTTTGAAGAGAATAAGACATATGTGCTAAAGTTGTCATGGTCAAAGAGGGTTGTGCGCGGAGATTGCCGTGTGGTAGGGTTAGGATTTTGTTTTAGAATCGATTAAATATGCAAATGTAACTCTAGTTCTACGAGAAGATAAAAACAAAAATAAATAATAACAGACTTAAATCGATCCCTGACGGAAAGTGATGTTGTTGTTGATATGTACTTACGAATTTTGACGAGAAACCTCACCAATCAATGTTGTGGACTTATTTGAAGCTACTATATAACTTATACATTATAATGTAATATTATAAAGTAATATTTACAATAATGCAACTTGGGTACAATTTTATACGAAATATCCTTAATGTATGATCAATGATGCAAATCTATAGATATAAAATTCGAGCCGGCTAACTTTTAAGTTTATTTGAACTCAACCCGAGCGAATATTTGTAATTATCTATTTTTTTAAATAGACCGACCGGTCCGACTTTAAACAGGTCTATAACTTATAACTCCATTCCACACCCCAATACAATAGCATCATTCGCATATGCAGTAGGCAAATCTTCATTGATCCATTCACGACTCTTCATATCAAGCACATAAGCTCTGTTGGCCCCACCAAACACTTGGCCGCCAATCACTACCATCTTATCCTGCCACGTCATCCCACATTTTCTATACCGCAGCTCATCTGGCACCTTCGTCACCGCCTCCCACTTTGCACCGTCACCCAGTCGGACTGCCACGTTCCGGCCTATGTAGTACACGTCACCCTTCCCATTCCCCATCACCATCCAGGACACATCCTTCATGGAATCATCTAGAAACTCATCATTGATCGGACCCCACTTCAACGTATCTAAATCTAGTGACTCAGCAGACCTTGTGTTGATGTGTCGCGGTGGAAAACTGTAACCACTAATGGCGTGTAACTTGCCACCGTGGAAGACAACGTTGCACTCATCTCTTTCCCTTTTCATATCACCTATATGCAATTTAAATTCATAATATAATTAAAAAAAGAAATTTTCAATAGAACCTTTTACACGGTAAATAATATTTCTTTGTTTTGAATAAAATATAAATCTCTACAAGGATATATATTTGAACTGACCTAGATGTATCCACGTGTCTTTTGCCACATCATACAATAATGCTGATTTCAGAGCCCGCTTTTCCACAACATAACCACCTGCAACCACCACTTGCTGCCGAAATGGATCTCCACCAAGCCCAAAACGAAGTCGGCCCGGCCCAGGAACATGGGCCCCACGATACCATTGACCAGTCAAAAAGTCAAACACGTGAACCGTGTTAATAAGTCCAGTGCCTTGATCGAACCCTGATCCTATAACAATAACCTTTGACCCAACTCCGATGATCCCACATAAAGCCGAGAACTCGACGGGCAAATCGGGTCCTGGGGGTAACCGGGTCCAGGAACCAGATGCCGGGTCAAAGACAGTGAGGAGATACGATAGAGGAACATTATTCGGAGAGTCTTTGCCTACGGTATTGTGAGAATAAACCCGAATGGTTTTGGCGAGGACGAAAATGGGTCGGGTTTGACCCGAGAGTCTACGACAGTGGTGAAAGTGTGGGCTTCGGAGCTCCAAATTCCAAGCTTTGCAAACGGAAGAAACAGAGCGGAAGGATTTAAGAGGGATCCGAATCAGACACTCACGGGCCAAATCATCGGTGAGACCCGGTATCAAATCCATATTTTGTAGAGTTATAGAAGCCGAAAATTCAAGCTTTTTCTTTGGCTATTTATTCACCGAATACGTAGACCACTTGCTAATATTAATGTTTTATTATTATATGCAACTTACATGCCACATATTAGATGTATAAATATATAATTCTATAATAAGTGAACCGTGATAATGCAAAGAAAAAGTGGAACTAAATTTTTGATGAGAAGATGTCCAATGGTAACCTTAGAGGTTTTTTAAACCGGTCATATTGATGAATAAAATAAATTAATTATTCTCGGGCCATGTTGATCATCGGTTTGAAAGAATAAAACACTAAACTAATATAGAAGAAAAGGTATGCTAATGGCCTTTGTAAGGGTTATATAACGTACTCATCTAACGGACTTATAAATCATTTCGTTTGATGAAGAGGTCAATATATCGTAGACGAATCAACATGAATCTGGTTTATGCGATTAAAAAAAATGGTATTTCGAAACTATTTACAAAAGCTTATACTTTTTCCTTATAAAATTGTAAAATACTGAGTTTAGTTAGCGAGTTTTGAACTTTGACTAATAGGCTCATTTTTCCCTTATTATGAGATGGACTAATTACATTTTATTATTATGTATTTAATTATTTTAACGTTATACTTAACTCTATAATACCCAATATTAAGTATTTAAATTTGAATACTTCAATTCTTATAACCTGAAACATAATTACACAACTTTCAACATTAATTTTAATTACTCAATCTTAATTAATCAGAACCTTAATCATCTATTTTAGCTATCCAGTTTTATATAACCAATCTTAATTATTAAAGTCGAAGATCCCTTTATTATTTTTTTAAACGACCCAATTTCAAATACTCATTTTAATTACCCAATCTTAATTACCTATTTTAGTTACGCAAAATAATAAAAAATTTTAATTACCCAATATAATACTCAATGTAATGTGAACAATTCTCTGTCACGATCCCTACCCATTAATTAATTTCTTTGGATAAAGGAATTGTGTCATTTATCCAAAGTGCAATTACTGATGGTGAGATAGAACATTAAATATAGGAATATATATAATCCGATGATATTAGGGGTCATGGCGTTTTGCTAGAAGCTAACCATGATCGGTACATTTATATGATAAAATGTATTGCTGTCCTACGAGGTCACACCATAACGAGCATGTGAACTGAATCAATTAATGAGAGAATTACCATATAGGAGTATATGGTGGAAAATGATATATTTTGTAGGAGTACAAAATATATTATAAATTGGTAATTAATAATAGATAAGGGATTATTTATTTATTAATTACTAAACATATATCTTTTATTTTAAAGTCGGACTTTTCAATAGTTAAAAAAAGCCCAAACCTAGTTGGATATAATCGAACGATCGATTAGAAGAGAAGGAGATTCAACCGTGTATCACACGTGAGAAATAATGTGTTCTTCCTCTTCGATCCCTCTCTCAAGGTTAAGACGATTTTTGTTCAGTCTCGGGTGGAGGAGTAACACTTGGGACTCTACATATCCTTGAAGGAGGTATTGAACACGCATCAAAAGGTATTCCTTTTCTCCCTTATCTAATCTATTATGCATGCGGTCCTTGTTTAGATGTTTAGGAAATTGTTTCTTGAAATTCCGTTTTTACACATCTAAAATCCCAACAGTGGTATCAAAGCCTCTTGCATAAATTGATTAGATCAAATAAAAAAGACCATGTTTTGATGCATGTATTGATTGTTTTGTTTCAATTATGAAAGAGGTTGTTTGTATGGATTAATTTGCATGATTAGATTAAGGTGTAAAATTAGATGCTTAATGGCGATTAAGCAAAAGGAGATCATAATGGTGATTAAGTTTTCATGAAGTAGTCACGTATCATGCGATACAATTGCAAGCTAATGGTGATTAGCATAATTTGCATATGTTTTTTTTAACCGTACAATGGTTATGCAATTTGGCTAGCTAAGTGTAATTTGTGATCACGTGTGCAAGTGTTGCACATGGCCGAAGTAAGCAAAAGTGAAAGTAAAATATTTTATATATGATATAAGTTAAGGCATTGTAATGCATGGTATAGGTTACACCATTCTTAATGAAATTGGATGCTTAATTGGATCTTAATGATGCTTAATGATGATTAAGCATTCTTAATAACATAGTTACGACATTCCTAATGATTAAGCTTTGGGTCATGCGTTTGAATGTAGCTTTTAGGGTTTTAGTTTATTATTTTTATTAATTGTCTAATAAGATTAGTTAATTATCTAAATAATAATATTTGTTTTTAAAAGATATTATATATGATGGCTTTTGTTCAGGTACGGTTCAATTAATGCGGTACGGCCATACGGCCGTCCGTACGGCCGACACGTGTCCCGGAAAATTTTTTTTTTTTTGAAACGATTTTTTTTCCAGAAACGAATAAAAATTTGTTTGAACTACCATGTTATAATTTATGCACTATTCTCCTATAAACTTTGAACTATTCCCATATAACCCATGAACTATTACTTTTTAATATATTTTATCAAATTATTCATAAATTAATCGTTTATATGTTATGAACTATTCAATTGTAATTCATGAACTATCATTTTATAAGTTATGCACTATCCTTTATAAATTTTACACTTTGAACTATTCTATTATAATTCATGAACTATCCCATAATAAGTTTTGAACTATTACTTTCACTCCTTTATAAATTTTGCACTTTGAACTATTCTATTATAATTCATGAACTATTCTATTATAATTCATGAACTATTCTATTATAATTCATGAACTATCCCATAATAAGTTTTGAACTATTACTTTCACTTCTTTATAAATTTTGCACTATGAACTATTCTATTATAATTCATGAACTATCCTTTTAGAAGTGATGAACTATTCCTTAATCAGTTTTGAACTATTACTTCCATTCCTTTATAAATTTTGCACTATGAACTATTCTATTATAATTCATGAACTATCCTTTTATAAGTTATGAACTATTACTTTTACTCATTTAAAAAAAAAAAACTCGTTCAGAAAGAAAGAATATATATATATATATATATATATATATATATATATATATATATATATATATATATATATTTCCAGGACACGTGTCGGCCGTACGGTCGGCTGTACCGGAATAATGTGCCTTACTTGAACAACACCCTATATATGATATTATATCTAGATATATATGATTTATCAAGTTGGAAATAAATAAATTTAATTTGTTAAGATATGAGATATTTTAATTTAGTTAAATTATACCCTAAAATAAAAAGATAAGATTTGATTACTAAAGATATTATATGAGATATTCTATCAAGATAAATATGATTTATCAAGTTGGAAACAAATAAATTTAATTTTGTTAAGATTTGAGATACTTTAACTTAGTTAAATTATATCTAAAAAAAATTAAAAGATATTATATGAGATATTCTATCTAGATAAATATGATTTATTCTCTTTTTGGAAAATTGCTTATTTTGTATGAGGTCTTAATTTAGAAATATTCTAAATTTTGACAAGTTACTAAAATAATAAATATGTCTAATCTTAGCAATGATCTAACATTCGAAATGTCCTAATATTAGCAAGTTACTAATTTTAGAAAGTTACCATAAATAGAAAGTTACTAATTTTGGAAAGGTTGCAAATTTAGAAATTTTACACCTTTAGCATTTTAATGATTAATATATGATATTAATACCATACGCAATATGATTGATTAAAACAATACCGGAAAGAAATTTGTAGTTCTATTTTTTTTTCCTCTCTTTATGTGATAAAGTGATTGTTATGTGCTTATGTGTATATTTCATTTGAATATCATATATGTCATGCTTGTATGTATGTGTATGGTGATATGCTCGTGCAGGCGGTTAATAGTATGACCTCAATCTTAGGATAGCTAAATACGATCTGCGTATCGTTATGGTTTTTTTTGTACACCATCTGCGTATCGTTATGTATTTTTGTAATTTTCTTTTCTACAAGAGTTATTTTAAATTTCATTATACAAGAAGACCAAAGTCTTAAGGAGCCCGAAGGATGGAGATCCATAAAGGTCCAAGAATGAATATTCTTTTAGGGGTCATACTAGGAACCATTTATTTAATGCGTTTTTTGAATGCCTTAAATTCCCACCTTGTATGCTTGTTTGTTATTTTTGCTATGAGTTCGCTTTAAAATAACAACCTCGCATGCTTAAAATGTCCCTTAAAAGAATATTGAGAATTGCCTTTCCATATCATAACCGATCCATATCTAGAAATTTGTAGGATAGGTTCCGCCAAAGTGGGGCGTCCTTACTTTGACCTAGATACATTGCAGGTATGCTCATACTAAGGGGCGTGCTGCTTTGATATGGTTAACTCAACGAAAGACCAAAAGAAAAAGTTTTGAATTTTGAGGCATAAGGGTGAGTTCACATGAGATGTGTTCTCATCAACCAAGAATTATAAGGAGTTATAATTAGTAAAGGAGTTTACTTACCTTGATTATATAAGACTTAGGGCAATGCCAAAGTACGCTAAGGTTCATATATGATAGGATCTTGAAATCATTTTTGCTCACTAAGGGAATTGATAATATGAGTGAAAATGTGCAAAACTTCAATTGTATATAATTGTTATAACAGTTTATAGCTTTTGCAAAATCAATCATAACTTATCTGCATTTTATTATTTTGTGATTTTGTAGTTCACCATGTCAAACAAAAACCTCAAATCTTCTTTACGCTCCATACTCAACAAAAAAAAAATTGAACGAACACAACTTCCTTAATTGGGAGAGAAATCAGAGAATTGTTCTTAGGTCGGAGAACCAAGAGGATGTCGTGGAACATCCAATCCCTAAACTCACATTGAACTCATCTGATGAGGACCATGTGACGTACATGGAAGATAAGAAGCAGGGGAATGTCTCCACTTCGAGTATTCATGTTGTTGAAATTTTGTCAACTAATTCTATTTCATGGGTATTGGATACCGGATGTGTTTCTCACATTACTTCGAATGTACAAGCACTAAGAAATAGAAGGATGTTGCGGAAAGGAGAGGCTGATCTACGGGTTGGTAACGGAGCAAGAGTTGCTGATGTTTCCATTGGAGATTATTGTTTGTCTTTACCTTTTGGCTTAGAGATAGAACTTAATAACTGTTATTTTGTTTCATGCATTAATAAGAACTTAATTTCAATTTCAGTTTTGAACCGTAAAGGTTATACATTTACCATTACTGATCACATGGTGATGAAGATTTATAGGAATGATATTTATTATGGTCGTGTGAATATGAGTAGTAATGGACTATACATGTTGGACCTCAAAATTGAGATATATAACATTAATACAAAGAGGTAAAAGTCGAATGAAGCAAACCTATGGCATTGTCGATTGGGTCACGTAGACATAAAGCGCATTAAGGAACTCCAAACAGTTGGATTACTTAAACCATTTGATTTGGAATCATTTGAAACATGCGAGTCGTGCCTAATGGGAAAGATGACAAGGTCACCCTTCACTGGTAAGAGTGAACGGACTTTTGAACTTCTAGTCCTCATACATACGGATGTATGTGGACCTATGAGTAAAGATGCTAGGTCTGGCTATCGCTACTTCATTACATTTACTGATGATTTTAGTAGATACGAGTATATCTACTTAATGAAATAGAATTCAGAATCCTTTGAAAAGTTCAAGGAATTCCAGAATGAAGTGGAAAGACAAACAGGCAAGAAGATAAAAGTGATTCGATCAGATCGAGGGGGCGAATATCTGAGCTATGAATTCGATCACCATTTGAGGAGTTGTGAAATTTTGACACAACTCACTCCCCCGGGAACTCCACAATTAAATGGTGTGTCTGAGAGGAGGAACAAGACTTTGTTAGATAGTGTTCGTTCAATGATGAGTTTTGCGGATCTTCCATTTTCCTTTTGGGGATATGCTCTCCAAACAGTTGTGTTCGTTCCAAACAGGACTCCGTCACGTTTAGTTGACAAGACACCATATGAGATATGGACAAGAAAGGTTCCTTACTTGTCATTCTGAGGGTCTGGGGGTGTGAAGCATATGTAAAACGTTTACAATCTGATAAACTAGCACCGAAATCAGATAAATGTTACTTCGTAGGATATCCCAAGAAAACCAAGGGGTATGATTTCTACCATCCCATAGAGAACCAAGTGTTTGTTTCTCGGGATAGTGTCTTTTTGAAAAAGGAATTCTTTTCCAATAAGCCAAGTGGGAGAAAAGTTCAAATTACGAGGACATGCAAGATGTCACTGAGGAACTTGACTATTTTGATGAACCTCTTATGAGGCAAGTTAATCCAGTTCAAGAATCAATTCCTACAACAGATCAGGCTGAAGAGGAACCCACATATTGATGTGGAGAAATCTACAAATGAGAAACTGCATAATGATGTAGAAAGTCATACAACTGAAATCTCTCCTATTGTTGGCCCAAATTGGAGATCAAGCAGGATAAGGTAACAACCTAGACATTTGGATGACTATGTGTTGCATGCCGAGATCGAAGTGCTCCTCATGGAGCATAACGAGCCCGCATCCTACAAGCAAGCTGTGACGGATCAGAATTCCGATAAATGGCTCAAACCCATGAGATCCGAAATGGAATCCATGTCTGAAAATCAAGTATGGGACTTGATTGATTTGCCTGATGGGGTAAAACCTATTGGTTGCAAATGGGTCTTTAAAGTAAAGACAGACAAGGATGAAAATGTCTTTGTTTATAAAGCAAGGTTGATTGCTAAGGGATTTAAACAAATTCATGGTATTGACTATGAGAAGACATTTTACCCAGTCGTCATGATCCTGTCCATTAGGATAATCCTAGCGATTGCCGCCTTCTATGATTATGAGGTATGGAAAATGGATGTCAAGACCGCATTTCTAAATGACTATTTAGAAGAGGATGTATATATGATGCAACCTGAGGGTTTTGAGGATTCAGAATATCCTAGGAAGGTTTGCAAACTTAAGAAGTCCATTTATGGATTGAAGCAAGCATCCGGGAGTTGGAATCTTCGATTTGATGAAGTGATCAGACAGTTTGATTTTCATCAAATGTGAAGAAGAACCATGCGTTTACAAAAAGTTGAGTGGGAGCAAGGTAACATTCCTAGTCTTGTATGTGGATGACATACTACTCATTGGGAATGACATTTCGATGCTGGAAACAGTAAAGGGATGGCTTAAGAAGCATTTCTCAATGAAAGATATAGGGGAGGCCGAGTACATACTAGGCATCAAGATCTATAGAGATAGATCTAGAAGGATTATTGGTCTCAATCAAGGAACTTATATAAATAAGGTCCTACAGAGATTCAAGATGACATATTCCAAGAAAGGATATCTGCCTATGCAACATGGGATCCATCTCAGTAAGACCTAGTGTCCTAAGACACCTAGTGAGATTGAGAGGATGAGCAAGGTTCCCTATGCCTCAACTATAGGATCCATCATGTATGCAATGACTTGTACTCGAACAAATGTTGCATATGCTTTGAGTATGTGTAGCAGGTACCAGTCGAATCCTGGTGACATTCACTAGCAAGTTGCGAAAAACATCCTAAAGTACTTGGGAAGGACTAAGGATGATCTACTTGTATATGGAGGTGATGATGAGTTAGTCATCAAGGGCTATACCGATGCTAGTTTCCAGACTGACAGAGATGGCTTTGAGTCGCAGTTTGGATACGTCTTCATTTTGAATGGATGAGCGGTAAGTTGGAAAAGCCAAAAGCAGGACACGGTTGCGGACTCAACCACAGAGGTAGAATACATTGCTGCGGGAGAAGCGGCTAAGGAAGCGATCTGGATTAGGCAGTTTATAGCTGAGCTCGGCGTTGTCCCTAGCGTGATGAGGTCAATTTACGTCTATTGTGACAACAATGGCGCGATTGCTCAAGCGAAGGAACCTAGCTCAAGCTCCAAATCCAGACACGTTCTGCGAAAGTATCACATGATCAGGCACTATGTTGATCGGGGTGATGTAAGGGTGTGCAAGGTGCACACAGATGATAATATTGCAGATCCACTAAATAAACCCATGAATAGGCCTAAGCATGATAGTCATACTCGGACCAAAGGGCTCAAACACGTTAGAGAATTCTTTTGAACTTCTGTGTTTGGATTGAGAAACGTTTGTTTTTGTCATGGAGTTTATGATTGATTTATATATGAGTTTTCATATTCTTATTTGATTATTACTTGAATATTAAATAAAGTATCCAAACAATTTATTAATTATCAAATGTGCTTACTGAAAAAGTTCCGGTGAATGAAACCGCATTAAGTGAACTGAAATTATTAAATTGAAAGGATCCGTGGTCTGAGTCGTTAACTTGGATACAAACGACTCTATAGTAGACCATCTTGTGAGCGAATGATGAACATGGGTTTCATAGTTCATAGGACATGGAGATGTACAATCGCTTGCATAGGTGAGTATGGTGATACTCATCGGACAGACCGATCCTATAACTCTCGTGACATATTGAGGTGTCATAGCGATTATCATTATCAGTGAGTTCCTTAACATGAGCTTGATGTAACTTTCATTTGAAGGATGACATATCTTAGATACTATTAAACGCTGACCGTAACAAACAGTTATAAAGGTAGTAATCACGATGGTTAAAATTTGAGTGGGAGTTATAGTCGTTGCAAGATTGGATTAGTCCTCCTATACCAGGTATACCTTGATACACGGGGAAGGATTGGTCTCCCCGGCCACTTGAAGAGTGAGAACTGTGTAAATGCATGGTCATGCTCAGATTTGATCTGTACCGACAGTTTGATATTAGAAGTTCAAGAAACATATCTGATGGCAAAGATGGTTTCCTTCACATAGTCAGATAAGGACATTAAGCGATAAGGAAATTTTAACATTGCACACTTGTATGAAAGTACAAGTGGGAGACTGAAGGAATTGTATCATTTATCCAAGGTGTAATTACTGATGATGAGATAGGACATTAAATATAGGGATATATATAATCCAATGATATTAGGGGTCATGGCGTTTTGCTAGAAGCTAACCATGATCGGTACATTTATATGATAAAATGTATTGCTAGTGTTATCGAATCCTACGAGGTTATACCATAACGAGCATGTGAACTGAATCAATTAATGAGAGAATTACCATATAGGAGTATATGGTGGAAAATGATATATTTTGTAGGAGTACAAAATATATTATGAAGTTGGTAATTAATAATAGATAAGGGATTATTTATTTATTAAATACTAAATATATATCTTTTATTTTAAGGTCGGACTTTTTAATAGTTAAAAAAAAGTCCAAACCTAGTTGGATATAATCGAACGATCGATTAGAAGAGAAGGAGATTCAGCTGTGTATCACACGTGAGAAATAATGTGTTCTTCCTCTTCGATCCCTCTCTCAAAAGCTTCATTCTTTGTTCTAACAATCGAAGGTTAAGATAATTCTTGTTCAGTCTCGGGTGGACCAACTAGAGGAGTAACACTTGGGACTCTGCATATTTTTGAAGGAGTTATTGAACACGCATCAAAAGGTATTCCTTTTCTCCCTTATGTAATATATTATGCATGCGATTGTTTAAGAAATTGTTTCCTGAAATTCCGCTTTTACACGTCTAAAATCTCAACAGTTTATACCTAACATATAAGAAAAAAAATCATTTAACTCAATTATCTTAATACTCAAAAGTAATCGTTGGGTTAAAATTGATTTTGAACTTCCAATCTAGATTTTTAAGCATCAATACTCAAGTTTGAGTTATCGTGCGTTCGTGACATGTATAAAAAAAATTAAAATTGATAAGGACTTTTTCTTAATTAAGATTACGATATCCAAACACAGAGCAGTACCGACAGGGCCAACTAATGGCAACAAAGAAAACAATATACATATATTGCAATATTTTATTTTTGTAACAAACCTTATATAAAACTGATACATAATTTATTAGTTTATTGTGTAATCTCTATTCAAATATGTTTACTAGTAGAATTTCAAAGCATGACACCATAAGTCATGCTCTCATGCTCAATTAAAATTTAGAACGATAAAACGACGACTTTTCATCTTAATTTCTTTTGCAATTATGACCTACAAATTTCTTAATAATTATTTTTATTACTTTGGGTTGATACATTTGTTTTGTTGGTCAGTTAGAAGTAGGAATGACAGTCTTATTTGCATCCGATGATATATGTTTGAAATTCCGTCTCAAATAATAGGTGAAAATTCTCAACATGCGAGTGATTTCGGATGACAAGTGCAATGGTGATGGATGGGTCAGATTAAGCAACTAAAGACACCTAATCCACTACTCGTACCCATCACCACGTCCATCACCCACCCTTGTCCACATTTAATATAAATACTTTTGTATACTTTAATGATGTATAAGATTACACAAAATTATTTTTAATATTAACTTTTTTTATACTTTAATTATATATAAGATTAAATTAAAATGTAGTTTCATGATATACAAATTTTTCACTTTGAAAATCAATATAATAATTTCTTGTTATTTTTTCATTAAAACTTCTTCTTTGAGAACAAATCAAATAAAGTGTCAACTTTGATATTTTGATGGGAGTTGACGATAACTTTGAGTAATTTTGCTTGATTTAATGATTTTGGTTTTCACTTTCGTATCATTTTATGTTTTGGAACTATGTACGTTTCGGATTAATATTTTCATTTCGACCATGTTAAGAGTTAAGGTAGATTGAGTCCATATTTAGTTATAACTTGCACAATTTCATTTTGTTAAAAAAATTGGTTGAATATTATCTTATTAAACATGTTAAATTTCACCCGAAAAACTCGGTCCACCCGCAGATGCAGATACCGGTGACAAACGTTACAGGTCGAGTAAAAATTTTATATGATTGGTCGATGATGGAAGTGTTATATTCACCCATCCCCAACTATTATCATCCATAGTTACAAGGTTAGCGATCACCGTGAAGTTGTATTAATTTAAGCCATTGATCATAATCAAAGGCTAACCTTCTCTCATCAATAATTAAGGCTAATGGGTTAGAAAAATAGTAGAGAAAAGATTATAAAATTGTACAGAATATGATATTATAAGAAGATTTATTTGAGATATTCTTAAATCTCAAAATGTCTTTCCTTCCTCCGATTAACAACCATTTGAAGACGGTGAAGAATGAATTAACACGGAGTGTGTCTTCTTCCTCCAAAACATTATATCGATTGAAATCTTATATACCGCCACACGCCTCTTATAAAATGGTTTACAAGTTTATACGTCACACGTTTTGTAGGCTCGAACTCTTCTTCTCTCAATCTCATTTCTTTGCTTCTTATTTGACAATGTTGGTGAGTGCGACGTATGCTAGTTTTGGTTGTTCATTCGACAAGCTTATCACTCTAATGTTGAGGTACGGTGAATTTGTCTCTTTGGATTTGCATATCTTCTGACTTGGTCTGTTTTGTTGTAATTTTTATCTTGTAGACTAAAGCTTTTATGTTGTAATTTTTCAAGTGATCTATTTTGTTTTAAATTGTAGTGATTTTTGTTGTAATTTTATCCTATATGCATGGTTAGTATTTGATTACCTGTTTTGGATTCCCCTTATCAACAATTAAAGTAACATTAAATATCTAGCTTGTGAACTCTCAAAATTTGCAAGTGCTCTAATGAAAAACACAAAAAAGAGAGGATATTTTTGAGACGAGGGTTTGAACCATTGATATATGTTTTTTCTATGTGAATCTACTTGGTCATACATGTGAAGGTATATGAACGATTGCAGCAACTTGCAAATTGGATGGCTAAATGCATAATGTTAATCCAAGTGAGTGGACTATTCTTGAATTTTTTTGGGTTTAATGTGACGGTTAATGTATCTAAGATTCAAGGTATAGATCATTGTCATTGGCTTGTTGTAATGTTGAGTTTTGTGAACTCTTTATTTAGTCTATTAGCTCAAATAAAAGAGCAATGTGTTTATGTCACGGACGGCTTTTTCGTTACGATGTCAAGACTAGCAAGACAAGCCGACTTGCCTGGAGACGTCATCAAGGCACTATTTGACAAGACCAGATGACAATGACATGGGAAGAAAGCAAAGCAGAATGTTGGACAAAAGACCTTATCAAGATGGCACACCAGAAAGACAAAGAGTATTCCGGAAAGAACCAGGACGATCAAGAAGGATCCGGAATGCTCAAGAGGAAGCCGGAAGACGGCGGAATATTCCTGAAGATAATGGAACATTCCGAGAGATTGAGGAATATTCCAGAAGATGGCGGAAGGATCCTGGAGGATCGAGAAGAGACCCAAAAGGCAACAGAAGGATCGAGACAAGTCTAGCAACTGACAAAAGTATCCAGACTCGTGTAGAAGTTGGTGGAACGATCCGGATGGAGGCAGATCTCCCCGGAAGACAGCGGAGACTTCTAGAACTCGAAGGAACCTTAAAGACTTAGTTGGTGTCTTAGGAAAATTTCTATAATCTTTAGGATAAGCTCAAGCTAGGAAGGAACCGGAGTGGACAGGTTCCGGAACCTTCCCAAAGAAGTGGTTGCCAACACTATAAATAGGGGAGGTCACCCTCATTTCAATCGTCCCACAAATTTCACCAAAATCTCTCTAGTAAAACTCTCATTTGTAAAACTCTCTTGAGTAATATAAAGGCAAGATTTGCCGACAAGTTTCTGGGTGTGCCTAGCCATCTAGACAAAGTTCTCATAGTCAAGGAGCATCGATGAGTAAGGTTGATATTATCTTGTCGGGGGAGACAATATAGCTAGAGTCATGCGGTATGAGTTGGAGAATAACTCGGCTTGTGACAAGTGGTATTAGAGAAAAGCTTCGGACGAAAGAGCCGAACTCTAAAGGAAATGTTGTACGCCATGTTGTAGGAAGCTCGGTTAGCGCAAGTCATTTTGGGGAAGCTTTGCTTACCACCAATTACATCATGAACAAAATACCTTACAAGGTAACAGACAAACGCCTTATAAACTTTGACATGGTAGAGTACCAAATAGAGCCGATACTATCCGTGTTTGGGCCGGATCCGGTCCGGGCTTTTTTGAAATTTTAGTTCGGATGTCCGGGCCGGATCCGGGCTTCTAGTCATTTTCGTTCCCGTCCGGATGTCCGGCCGGGCTGTCCGCCGGGTACCCGGATTCAATGTTCAAGGGGAAGAATTGTGATATGCCCCACTTCGTTTATTTTTTCTATTAACAAAAGCTAAAAATACAATCGATAATCCAATATATCAGATTTACACGGAAATAAAAACACAAATTAGCATCAACATCAACAAGATTCCTAGAACTAGCAACAAGAACATTAAAGTACAAGCTCAAGGATGTTTGAGGCTTTTTATCCCGATTCAAAGAAAATTCAATCTATAGAAGAGAGTTTCAAAATATAGAGGAGAAGAGATATGTAGAGAGAACATGAAGAGCTTTGTAGAGGGGAGCCTGAACTTAGAGGACTAGAACCGATTCACGATTCAAAGTCGAAGAGATGTTGCGGGCGACGGCCGAATCTCGAATCGGAGGCCGAGGAGGGCGACTGCCAAATCTCGAATCGGAGGCCGAGGAGGGCGACTGCCAAATCTCAAATCGGAACCGACGCTAAGGGCAACATCCGAATCAGAGGCCGAGGAGGGCGACATTGAGGCCGAGATGAGAATTAGGGATGCTCAGCAGGGAGACTGAGGCACGAGGAGAGACGCCAACGCCGATGCCGAGGACAGACGCAAATGCGAGTTAGGGATGCTCACTGCTCTGCAAGGAGATTCAAAGTGGTTTCGTTTGTGAAAGAAGGAGGCCGTCGCTTGGGAGTGAATGAGGAGCGGGTGAAGTGACGACTAAAAAGTCTCTTAGGGTTTACTAATGTGTTTATATATATATAATCCGGGCCGGGCACGCAGCCCGACCGGGCTTTGCTTTATGACCGGATCCGGCCCGGTTGTGCGTCCGGGCCGGGCTTTTCACCTTGTTCGTACCCACTCGTTTTTTGCGGGCGGTCGGGCCGGGCCAGTCCGGACAATCCGGAGTGCATCAGCTCTAGTATCAAAGTACAAATACCTCAAAGTGTGGGCATGCCTGACAAAATTGGTTGTTCCACCTTCAAAAAGGGTCACTATTGGACCAAAAACTGTTGATTGTATATTTATCGGATATGCTTATAATAATATTGCTTAACTTATTGATTTTTGGTACATAAATCATAAATAAAAGATATCCATTTTAATACAATCATAGAATCACAAAAATGGGTCCTTCTTTCAAGACATATTTCCATACAAGGAAAAAGAATATCCTAACCATACTCATGAAAAACAAGACGACATAACGAGATCGACAGGAAGTTGAACCTTGAAGAAGGCAAAAGAACTCGGAAAGAGACAGATTTTGGTGATGAGTTCATAATGTCTTTCCTTTTAGAGAAAGAACCGAGAACTTATACATAAGTTATGTCTAAACCAAATGCATCTGGTTGGAAAGAAGCTGCTAAAAGTGAGACCGACTCTATTATACAAAATCATATATGGGAGTTAGTCGATTTACCGCAAGGGTGGAAGCAAATGGATTTTCTAAACTAAGTTGAAAACCTATGGCTCCGTAGAAAAACACAAGGTTAAACTTGAAGTGCAAGGATTCCGGCAGAAAGCAAATGGATTTTCTAAAATAAGAATGTTGATAACCATAACAACATTGAGAAACCTAACGATACACTAGATAGATGTAAAAATGGCCTTTCTAAACTAAGATTTGGAAGAGGAGATTTACATGAAACAACCCAAGGGGTATATGGTTCCTGAACAATAACCTAAGGTGTGTAGACTTGTCAAATCCTTATACGGACTTAAACAAGCTCTTAAACAATGGCATGAGAAATTTAACAGTGTAATGATATCAAATGGGTTCAGCATAAATGAATGTGATAAATGTATCTACTATAAAGACACATCTAATGATTACATTTTATTGTGTCTATATGTAGATGACATGTTGATAATAGGCATCAACAAAGACATGATTAACAAAAATAAGAATATGCTTAGTGGAAAGGTTGACATGAAGGACTTAGGAATGACATATGTCATACTAGGGATGAAAATCACCAGACATGCTGCAAGAATTATCTTGTCTCAATCGCATTATGTTGAGACAGTTCTTGCAAGATTCAAGAACTATTGTAGTGGAAATGCAAAGATTTCTATACACCCCAATATTCACCTGACTAAGAACTCAAGGGATGCGGTATCTCAAGTGGAGTATGCAAGGATAATTGGTAGTCTGGTGTACTTAACCAACTATTCCAAACCTGATCTAGCGCACGCAGTCAATGTACTTAGTTGCTACACGGGCAATCCAAGACATAAACACTAGAGGGCATAACTCGAGTATTGAACTACTTACCTTATACTAAAGAGTTTGGGCTGCATTATGGCACCCTTCCAACTGTATTAGAAGGATACAGTGATGTCAAAGGGATTTCTAACTCCATAAACTCCAAATCCACTAGTGTATATGTATTCACACTAGGAGGAGCAACGGTATCTTGGAAATCTTTCAAACAAACACTTTTGGCTAGATCAACGATAAAATATAAGTTCATTGCTTGAGATAAAGCAATGAAAAAGAAGATGAGTGGCTTACAAATTTCATAGAAGATATGATATTCCTCTATTAAACAAACTTGTGTCAGCAATATGTGTTCCCTATGATAGTCACGGCTATTATAGCTTTGTATATATAATGGCAAAACTCGTCACATTAGACGGAGACATAAGACCATTAGACAACTACTCATCGACATGTGTGTTTGTGATAGATTATATCAAATCAGCAAACAACCTATCGGATCTATTTACTAAGTATTCGTCATGAGACAAAGTTGAAAAATCATTAAAAGGAATGGATTTACAACTTATTACAAAAGATGATGTTTGACGGCCAACCCCACTTACATGACTATAGATCTCGCGGTGTAGGTTCAAAGGGAACATCAACTCAAGTAGAATCTAAGTGTGCGCTGGGAGACCTATGTTTTTGCTCAGTTCCTCGATGATGCTAGCGTTGCCTGATAAGGCATTGAGCTTAAGCTATAAGCTTTTAATGATCAATATCCTTGAAATAGAGGTGGGGTATAACATATACTCTTTATGGTATATCACCTTGTGAATGTGACATAGAGCGTGTTTAGGAGAATCTTTGGAAGACTTATTTTCGCCAATTTCACTCATGATTTAACCAGGGTTGTTCAAGACCAAAATGAACACATCAAAGAGAACATCCTTATGTGGAGAAGATAAAATTGTGTGATAGTTATTGTTTAGGTTTACATCAAAGTCCGGATGGTTCAAGATATCATGTTCACCATTTGGTCGACTAAATCTGATGGATATTCACAACGGGAGGTTCAAGGCTGAAAAACACTACCGACCCAGATACAATGATTCTTCGACTGTACTCTCAAAAGTCGAATCCGTTTTTTATCATAAACATAACATGTTTGAGATTTATTCTATTCATGTGAGGATTGTTGGAATCAATTTTATGAACTTGCGCCGGAAGGTTTTTCCGGTGGAATTTGGCCACTATCAACACCGGAAAACAGGAGTGTTAGCTTCGTGGTTCCGAGTACTACAATTTTGTATACTCATATGTATAAAATGATGTCCAAATTAATGAGAAATTAATGTCTAAAGATGAGTGTATAAAATATTTAATTGTGAGGAACTTGTCTCACATCGACAATGTGGAGATTATTAGACACCATATATGAGTATAAACATATTATGAAAATAAGTTTATGGAGAGACACTCTAGTATTAATTAGACCATATGCACGCGTCGAGGCAAGACGCGATCGCGATTCATGGGAATGACTTCAGGGTTAGTTACGCAGTTGGAATAAAAAACAGTCATATCTCGTACAATTAAGTTAATTCTAAACATCCTCATATAATCAAATTCCTACTAAATATACAAAAGCAGCATGAATCCATAAATTGTCCTTACGGACGCACCTAGTGACATTATAATAAATGGAAAAAATTAGAAAAGTTTATATTTTATAATTATAGATTATATTTTAATGATGCAGCATGAATCCCATTTACAACTCCATTACACAGCCCAATACAAAAGCATCATTCAAAAATTCAGTGGGCAAATCTTCAACGCTCCATTCACGGCTCTTTATATCAAACACGTAAGTCTTGTGTGGCCCACAAAACACTTGTCCACCGATCACTACTAATTTATCTTGCCACGTCATCACACATTTTCTGTATTGTAGCTCGTCAGGTATCTTTGTGATCACCTGCCACATTTCACCACTGCCACGTCGAACTGCCACGTTGAGCCCCACATAGTACAACTCCCCTTTTTCATTCCCCGTCACCACCCAAGATTTATCCCTCATGGAATCATCTAAAAAGTGATTGTCAATCGGGCCCCACTGCAACGTGTCCAGATCTAGTGACTCAGCGCTCCTTGAACTAATAGCATGTAACTTGCCACCGTGGCATACCACGTTGCATTCGTCTCTTTCCTTGTTCATTTCATTCAGCTGTGTCCATCTGTCATTTTCCACGTCATACATTATAGCGGATTTCAGCGCTCGCTTCTGATCACCATAACCACCAGCAATCAATACTCGTCCACGAATAGGATCTCCAGCGAGCCCGAAACGAACCCGGCCCGGTCTAGTGTTTGATCCACAATACCATTGACTAGTCAAAAAGTCAAAGACGTGGACCGTATTTACAGGCCCGGACCCTTGGTTCCACAGAACACCTATAACAATAACCTTTGACCCGACTCCGATAACCCCACATAATCCCAAGTACTCGTGAGGCAAACCGGGTCCTAGGGGTAACCGGGTCCAGGATCGGGCTTCCGGGTCGAAGAAAGTGAGAAGATAGGATAGTGGGATATTTGGAGAGTTTTTGGATGCGGCAACCCGGTGGATCTTGGTGAGGATGAAAACGGGTCGAGTTTGACCCGAGAGTTTACGAAGATGGCGGAAGTGCGGGCTTCGGATCTCAAGATCCCATCTTTTGCAAACAGAAGAGACTGAAGGGAAGGATTTGAGAGGGATCCGAATCAAACACTCACGGGCCAGATCGTCGGTTAAACCCGGTATCAAATCCATATTTTGTGGGGGTGGAAGTTGGATTTTGGATCTCTCTTGTGAGAACAACAAGATGGTAGCTTATGAGATTATATGGAGCTATTTTCCAGGAGATTGATCAAGTTTTAAAAATATAAAATGTTTAGTTATTTGCTGTAGCAGACATGCACCCACGTATCTCACGAGAGGACCATGATTTTCAGCCCTAAATTCTTAAATCCAGCAAAGAATAACTTAATATAGAAAACGACACATCAAAATTACATTAATAACGATAAAGGACAGCATTTATAGCCCCTTCTGATGAACATGTCTGCTCCAGGTTTTACACTGTTTACAGAATATGAGAAAGGAATGTTATTAATTAAGTTGAATTAGAGAGATTTTATTGAACAATTTATGGATCTTTCGTTTAAGTAGACGAACTTTGAAAAAAATTTCTTGGTTTAGCCTCGGAGTGAAATAATTCACCAAAATGCACGAGAATTAGGTTTGGGAATAGAAGCGCGGTCATAGACCGCGCTCTTCTTAGTAAAAAACGTTGTTCAAGACAGCGTTTTAATTTGCGTAACGAAAATAATAAAAACACAATTAGAGACGCGGTCCTATAGAAGCGCCGTCTAAGACCGCACTCTTCTTCGTAAAAAAACGTTGTCCAAGACAGCGTTTTAATTTGCGTAACGAAAATAATAAAAACAAAATTAGAGGCGCCGTCTAGGACCGCGCCTCTAGTCTAACGTTTTTTTTTAAAAAAAAATATAGAGGCACGGTACAGGACCGCGCCTATAGGGCATATTTTTTTTAAAAAAAAAATTAATACAAAGACGCGGTTCAGGACCGCGCCTCTAGTGGGTTTTTTTTAAAATTTTGTTTTCCTAATTTGAATTTTATCATGTATTTATTGATACGTTTGAGGATAAAAAGATAAAATGCACTTATAATAATATAACTAAAATATATCAATTATATTATAATGTATGAAATAGTTTATCCAAAATCTAATCGATGGTTAACATTTCAAACAAACTAAACATCATTCACTATCTTCATCCATCTCTTCAATAATTGGCATGTTTCGATCAACATTCTCTATAGACGGATCAACGTGTCTGATAGGTTCGATGTAGCTGTATCGATGAGGAAGAGGAGGAGATACAAAACTCTGTGGACACGACAATGACATACCCCCCGTAAGACCAACAAATCATGTGATGGTGTAATAGTCTCGCATAGAGGGTGAAGTGCCACCATATCCTGGCATAGAGGGTGGAATACCACCATAGCCTGGCATAAAGGGTGGAGTGTCACCATATCCTGGCATAGAGGGTGAAATACCACCATAGCCTAGCATAGAGGGTGGAGTACCACCATATCCTGATGAATGTCCTGTGTGGTAAAATGGAGGAGTACTATCGAACAAGCTGACAACATGCCCCTTTGGAGTAAAATGCCCCTATGGAGTAAAATCTGGTTGACTCTCGAGCTGAGAATACGAAGGACCAGATTGTTCGAATGATGTACCATATGATGCAGATGTGGACGATGGTTGTTGGTAGTAAGATGGATCAAATGGTAGTTGACTAAGTAAACCAACACCTTCTGAAGTCACATATTGACAGTATCTTGAGACGTTACTCATCAAATCCCCATACTGTTGTTGGGTGTGCATCTGAGATGTCGAATCAACAATTTCCTTCCTCTTCTTATCACATTGGAAATGTATTGACCATGTAAAAAAAATTGAAATTATACAATGAATTTATACAATAAAAATTCATGTAATATTTTATGTACATAATCAAATACTCACAGTGGAATAAAGATATGGAGTCACGGGCTGATAATGAGCTATTGATGTCTGACCTGGAGGGCTAATAAGTTTACGAGTCCTAGACAAGTACCACGTCATATAAAATTGTAAGTGGTTTGGTGGCACACTTTCAGGTGGATAAGAATGTGCTATTTTTGTGGCACGCGCATCCCACAAAGCAATGTAATCTGAATGACAATCGGCTCAGTCTGTTTTATGTTGGCCTCTCCTATCAGCATCGTGCAAGTCCTTGTTATATTCACATGAAATAGGGGGGGGGGGGGGGTTGCACTTCCCCGAATTGCTTAAGGATACTTTCAAGACGATGAATCTCTACAATGCCGAAGCATATCAATGGAATTGAGCTCCTCCAAAGGTGTCGACTATCGTAGCAAATGGGATTTAGGGCAGCCAATATGTCATCTGTATATGGCTCCCAAACAAACTACAAAAACCAAAACAAGGCGACATTAGAAAAATGTAAAATTTTCAATTATTGTTTTATAGATAAAAAATATAACCTCTTCAGCCCTTTGTCTGTCTAGGGCATCTCGATAATATGCCAGATTTCTAGGGGCATGGTCATATGAGAATGCATATCCTACCTACCTATAAAAAAGCAAAACAATATATTAAAAAACGTAACAAATAGCATATTTATATAAAATTGAATCGTAAAATATATATACCTCATAACCAATGCATCTACTCCATGGACGAAGTGATCACCAAGCTGGGGTGGGTTTAAGTTCGTAGTTGCACCTCTTCTTCTACTATGTCTCCTAGCAACGTTCTTACGCTTAGCTTTAGTGGCGTCAATCGGGTAGAATAAAAATTCTGGTCTCCCAATAGGTCTCCTCTCCCACGACCACAACTACATAATTAGGTTCAACAAATTAGAATGAAGATAACTTAAAATTGCTTTTTTTTAATGATTTACCTACAACAAGATCAATGGTCCGGTGATCTCATGTTTGTTCTTGTGTGAGACTTTACACAACTACCTATATAGAAAAGCCAATGTAGCGCTGCCCCAACTGTATTGACTAACTTTATGTAAGTCAGCCAACCATGGGAGAAACAACAATTGGATGGATCCGCCTGTAGTGTCAGCAAACATGACTGTACTCATGAGCAACAATATCTACGCTCGTGCATGACATTTTATAGTAGCATCATATGCATCCTCTGTAAGACCATGTCCGAGAACTCTCGTAACCATCAAAACTTGTGTGATGATCTTCTAATATCTCTCGAGCCTGACCCTCTCCAAGAAGATACTCCACCATAGTAGGCCAATCATAGTGTGCAGAATCAATCACTGCAGGTCCATCCACTTGAAGATCCTACAGGACGGCAACGTCCGGTAGTGTGATCGATGCCTCACCAACAGCCAGATGAAAGGTATGTGACTCAAACCTCCATCTCTCAACCAGTGCTGTGATGAGGTCAGCATCCAACTGGAAGGTAGATCCAAGACGATATATACCGTAAAAACCAGCCAGCTTTATGTACTCTACCACTCTCTCATCACGTGGGAGACATGCACCAATGTTTCTAAGATGCATCCTAGCGGTCATCGGCTGTAACGTCTACAATTTATAAACAAGAAACATCATTTATAAAATTATATAACTTTAAGTATTTTCTTACATGAGGGTTAAGTATTTTCTTACATAACCCTCACGGGTCCACACGTCTGAACTTCGATGATCACCTTGACACCTGAGTAAATCTGTCATGTGGGGTCCAAGGTACATCTAGCAATAATAACAATAACATCTACAATAATAATAGCAACAACAATAACAATATCAATAACAATAAGAATAAGAATAACAATTACAATAACAATTACAATAATCTATATATACTACTAAAGTAGCACTCATTTTGTCCACGTGTCAATCTCTAAGGCCGTCCATGTAAGCTTTTTTCCAATTTATTTACAAATTTGCCACAACGTATTTACAGATTTGCCATTAATTATTTTATGAGAAAATTTTTTATTAGAATTTGTAAACAGTCATCATGCCACGTCAATTTTATTAAAATAATTAATTAAAAAAAATAAATCTACCTATCTACCAAGATTTAACACATTTGTTTAATCTAAAACTAAATCAAATTTTGCTCCTCTATCTAAATCTAAGTAAAAGTGATAATATATTAAGGTATAAATATAATACTCGAATAATAATCTTTGTAATAGAATTTTAATTATGTTCTTTTATTTATTTAAAAAAAATTAATTTGCATATGTTAGTCATATTAATTAATAAAAATAGTTTTTACTAGAAATTGATATCAAATATATGATGCATGAAAGTGAAAATATAATATTTATTTAGACAATCCCGCACAAGGTACGGACACTAAATAGTTTTTACTAGTAATAATAATTCATAACTTCAGAAGTTCATAACTAAAACAATAACAATAACAATAATAATAATGCATAACTAAAACAATAACTTTAGAAGTTCATTTTACAATATCTCTAGAGAGAAAAAACTATTTTCCTGATGGTCCAGCTTGAGAAGTGCACGATCTTTTGTAATGACCCAATTGAGCACAACGTCCACACTTCACTCTCCGATCGTTACTCTGATCCATTTCATTTCTGATTCGCCCAGTACGAGGTCTTCTCGCACCTCGTTAACACGCCGGATCCGGAACTATCAATGGCCCAAGCACTACCGCTCATTCAGACTTATCAACAACAGGATGGAAGTATGGATTGCATGTCGCCGCGTATGATTGTGCAGTGAAAAACGAGTCAACAAATTGATCAAAGTTGCACTTGTGATAGTAACATATTGCAAGTACATGAGGGCACGTTATGTTCAAAAGTTTCCACGTAAGATAACTATATACGCGTTCTTCCAAATCAACATTGAAGTTGTGATGACCACCTCAATCTACTCTAGGGATGATAACTTGGTAAATTCCGCGTTGAACTTTGTATGGGCTCACTGTTGTTGTCCTTGCTACCTCCTTAAAATTTTCGATCTTGTCCTCTATGTGTTTAGACAAGAGATGACCATTTGCAATACGTTGAAGTGCTTTACCACGTCGCGAGACAAAATAGCTGTTCAAACGAGTAAACGTCGCTTGCACAATGCCAGTGACGGGAAGACATCTAGTACGTTTCATTACTCCATTAAAACACTCAGACATGTTTATCGTCATGCATCCATATCGTAAACCTCCGTCGTGATGTAGCGACCATTTTCTAGTCCAAGTTCTTGAAGAAATTAACGACAATCACGATTCTTTTCACCTATCTGGTCAAACCCACGAATAAATGGACGATGTTCACGTGTGTATACAGTCACACCAACAAGGAATGTCAGTTGTGCGTCTTTATATCGAGTTTGGACATATGACTTCATATGACAGATACAAAATCTATGATGTGCCCTCGGTGGACTCCATCTCGGAACTGTCATTGCCCTAGTTATCCCTGCATGTCTGTCTGAAATTACACACAAGCCATCTCTATCTGTGACATATTCGCGTATGCAGCTCATAAACCATGGCCAACTTTTTGTGTTCTCCGCTTCAACAAGTGTAAACACAAGGGGGAATAGTTGTTCGTTTGCGTCAACACCCATTGTAACTAGTAGGACGTGCTTGTACTTTCCATATAAGTGTGTTCCATCGATTGAGATAACCGGACAACAATGCTTGAAACCAGCAATAGAAGGACCAAAAGGACAAAACACACATTGAAACATCTGGACATTATGATCACCTATTTCCGTCGTAACCCATTCAACAATTGTACATGAGTTTGATTGTTGTATAGTCGTCATATATCGAGGCAAATCAGCGTACGACTCCTTCCAATCACCGTAGATATCTGCAATTGCTTTATGTTTAGCATCTCATGCTTTCTTATAGGATAGAACCACTTGATATTTCACATTCATCACCTCTATGATAACTCGCGGTTTGATTGTCAGATCTAGACGAACCATGTTTTTAACCTCATGACAAATGAATCTAGAAGTTGCATTGTGGTTGTCAAGTTCTCTCGTATGCGAGACACATGCGGGGATATGAGGCCCATTGTAGAGGTGCACAGACCATAAATCAACGCTTGATCAACCCGACGTGCGGAAGCCAACCATGTACAATTGGTTTCTTCTTTTCTAGCACAATGTACAATATAATAGTGTGAATCTGTTCTGACTGTCGTGTAATCATATCCTCTCCTTAGGGAATAATTTGCCAACTGTCTCTTTAAATCAGCCAATGAATTAAAACGTTTCCCTTTATGAAATTCATCAACATTTGCTATGTGAGTTGACGCATAAGGGTCCTTCCATAAATTCGTTCGAATTGAGTCTGTTCGACAACATCATTCCAACTTGGGTTGATTGATTGAGCTCTTATGACACGATGTGCTGCTTCTCGAACTTCTTTATAATCTGGCGTTGCGGGCCCATCTTCAAAATGACGATCTTCTTCTGTTTCATGAATCTCATTGTCACCATCTAGACCATTCAGATCAATGTGAATATCATCGTCATCAACTTGAACTTCATCCACATGACTAAAACTAGGATGTGAGGGATCAAGTGCCATTGTCGAATTTGTTGAATGCATTAGAACATTTCCGCATCCCATCACAGATTATGCGTACTCATTATGTGTGAGTAATCTCGTGTATGTTTTCATATTTTCCCATGCAGGCCAATTATTGTTGTTGTCGTCCATCTATTTCACATTTAGTTAGACTTATGACATAATTGAGATCCACTAATATATTTACAATCCCTCTAAATCATAACCCTACACTAATAACATAATTCACACGTATAAAATAAATAACATAATTACTTTACTCTAATTACAAATTTAATATTATTAAATATAACTTATATATTATTAACAACTAATTACATAGTTAGATCCACTAATATTTCTAAGATAACCCTACACCATAATCCTACACTACTAACAAAATTCATGTATACAATATTAATAATATGATCAATAAAACTATTTACAAATTTTACCAAACATAATTAAACAATGAATATGTCTATAACATTAATCAAGCATAATTAATAATTTAATTCACCATAGTTCAATACCTTTATATCCATTAATATTTCTAAAATAAAGCCCTAATTCTACACATAAAAAACTCTAATCCTACACAAATAAAAAGCCATAACACTAACATATTTCAATAAAATCTAATTACAAATTTTATCAAACATAATTAAACAACTAACATGCCTTATAACATTAATCAAACATAATTAATAATTTAATCAACCATAGTTCAATACCCTTATATCCATTAATATGTCTAAAATAAAGCCCTAATTCTACACATAAAAACCCTAATCCTACGCAATTAAAAAACCCTAATACTAACATACATCATGATAACACTAACAATAGGGTTTAAGGTGATCCTGGTGGTGCAACAGGTGTTCTCCGGTGGCGGTGCAGCAGGTCGGCGTTCTCCGTTGACGGCGGCGTGCTTCGGTGGCGGGTCTCTCCGGTGGTAGAAGGAAGAACCGAAGAAGAAGAAGTTTGAATGTTTTGTAAGGAGGAAGAAGGGGAGCCTTGCGGGTGGATTAAAGAGGGCAAGAAGCGCGGTCCTATCCCGCGCCTCTCTTTATTGTCCTGCAGGGATTCCTCTGCGGTTGTTGACCGAAAAGTACTAAAGGCGCGGTCTATGACCGCACCTCTGTATTTTTTTTGAAAAAATAAACTGCCCTAGAGAGCGTGGTCCCTCTGTAGTTTTTTTTTAAAAAAAAATTTGCATTTTTATTATTTTTGTTACGCAAATTAAAGTAATAAAAGATAGAGAGGTTTATAAAACAAAAAACCATAAAAAAAAAAAGAAGTATACTTCACCTAATTCTTTCAATAAAAATCTAATATACTATTAAAATGATATGCGACATTCAAGTATCTGACTGAACCAACAATAAAGCGGTTGTGCTCCCCTGGAGTTGATTTTTAACTTCACGGTGAAGTCCAATAAATGTAGACCGTTGATCGAATTTAATGGCTGAGATTAAATATCACATAATAAATCTAAAACTAAAACTAAAAATAGATTTCTCTCCCATTATCCCCAAATCACGTGTTTCCTTCTCTTCTCCTCCCTTCAAAACTGAACTCATCTGTTTCTATTCTCCTTCAAAACCAACGAACGATATCAACGATTAAGCGTGAATTGAAGATTGCAACATCGCTATTAAAGTCCTGCAATCGTACACAACCTTCGTCTGAACATTTCAGAATAGCAACACGCAAATGGACATAAATCTAGTAAGAGTTCAACCTAAAATCTGTTGGTTGAGCAATAATTAACCGAACCAATATACTACTATACAACGTTGTTGGTTTTTTTTTATTTTGGAGGAAATAAATGCAGCATATTTAAGTTAACCATATCCTTCTTCTATTCATGATGCCTCTGGGCATGTGTTGGTTATGGCTACACGTTAGTAGTTGAAGCGGTTGTGGTTGGTAGACAGCATCAATAGTAATGGTTTGCCGCAGCTATTGATGGCGACCTTGCCTTCATCTTATTCCCTTTGTTTGTTTTCAATGTTGAAGATATATATATGGTGGGTAATCTTTGACTTTAGGATTTTGGCAGAAAATTAAACAATCTTTAAGTTAAAAAGGGATGAGAGATTGGGTTTATGCAAACTTCAAAACAAAATCGGGTTATATATGGTGGGTAATCTTTTACCCCATACAATATCAACTTGAACAAGACCATAGTTATAAGTGATGTATTCTTAAGGGGTTGTTGGCAACATAACTTTTCTTAGAACAAATATATCACAAAAATTTAAATTACTTTTTTTTTTTTTTTTTTTTTTTTTTTTTTTTTTTTTATCTATAAGACCGTGTTAGAGAAAATAAACTTAACATACCCTTGTTTTCTTTATGACTTAGAAAATAAACATATTCAAATATCAAGTTTCTTGTCAATTGTGGTACCCATCTAACATCTAACATTTTGTAGGATTCTAATTTGAAAAAATTGGGTTACATATGCTCTTTTTTATATGCTTTTGTTTTGTAGACCCCTCTAATTTTACTCTATATATAAAGAATTGGGTTAGATTGAGATATATTTACTAAATGAGTTTATGCTATGAAAATTCTTAATAGAGTAATAATAGTGGTAAAAGACATAGTTACTCATTTAACCCTTCTAATTTTACCTTTAATAAGGAGATGCTATCACCTAATGTAACGTGTGTGCCTTTAATAGCTAAGGAAATGTTATCACTTAACATAACTTCACCTCCGTCACATAATTTCATTTTATTGAACATGGATCTATTAGAAGTAGTGAGCGTAATACAACTTGAATACAATATATAGGCATCACGATTATCAAATATAGATGCACACAATCATTTCATATGGATATGTATAACGATAATTATGATCAGCAACAGTTGACATGTTACAATTATTATTCATAGACTAAGTAGAACACATACGCAATTCATAAGGGTCGTCAGAATCGAGCCTAAAAGCTGAGCGAGTGAATTTAGTATATCCGAATTCATCAATTTTTCTTGTTTCTATGTTATTCAATGAAATGCCCCCATTTTCTTACAATATAAGCATTTTTGAAAGAATTGGGAGAATTATACTTTTTTTTTATGAAGTTTTGTTTTGTAAACTCCTTTACATTTTTACCCTCTAATTGACTTACTACTATTAATCTATTAATTTGCATACTCGTAACCTTATTATTCCTGAAATGTCTATTATCCATAATAATGATCGAGGTCAGAGTGGGTTTAACCTTTTATGTTAGGTTTATTCTTAAGGACTTTCATAGTATTATTTTTTTTTTTATCTTTAGATGTCTCATCGGATATTCTATCATTGCACCTCTCTAAATCTCAAGTTAGTTTTAAAAAAAATGTCAAGATTGTCTTGTAGTGTCATGCTAGCATCAACTTTAAAGTTAAACAATCCACACAACGGAAAACTTGATCAGTCAATGGTTTTTTAGAGGAGCCACATTGGGGGATCTTAAGCATGTTCTTGTGGTGTTCTTATGTGGGCCCAATTAAAATTTTGTGGGAACCAAGGATTTTTAATCTTATGCAAGATTAATCTTATATGGGTCCCACAATAATATATTGCATTTGTTTACTTCTATTTATTTTCTCTTTTTGTTTGTATTTCAATTTTTTTTTCTCATCTTCAACGTTACATCTTTAGATTTATTTTGCATTTCAATTTATATTTTTATGCTTCTTTTAATTTTGATATGTATTTGTATATATTTATATTTATTTATTTATCTTCTTATTAAAATGATTATAGATAAATATTAGTATATATATGATATAAATGTTTATAAATAACAATAAATTATGAAATTAAAAAAAATATGTAAAATAAAATTATTTTATGTATTATAGACTTCCATTATATATATATATATATATAATTTTCAATTTGTTTTATTTATAAATTATTTTTATTACAATTTAAAGTTTAAATAATTTAAGTTAATTGCATTCGTTAAATAATTTTCTCGAACTAACTTTCTATTCGAACTAACTTTCTATTTCAACTAATTTTCTATTTCAACTAGTTTATTATTATTTTTTGCCTATATAAAATGATCAAATTTTACCCAACATTTACCTCACTCACATATCCATCTCTTCTTTACCCCAAACAAAATTTTTTATCCACTTCATATGGATCCTAACCAAAATCTAAACCCTCAATATCTTCAATATCTTCAATATGTTCAATACCTTCAAGGTCAAGGAAATATTCCAAACATTCAAGGAAATCTTCCAAACTTCCATGGTCAAGGAAATCATCCAAACTTTCAAGGTCAAGGGTATCCTTATGGTCAATATCCTTTCATAACTCCTCCAAACTTTTCTCCACAAAATTCAAATGCTTCCATTACTCCAAGTACTCAAGGAAACATGTCTCCACCACTAGATCTCCCGGAGTTTAACACACAACATGGTGTGATAAACCTTGGAGATGATGTGCATTGTTCTTTGAATGAAACTCAAACTCATTCAATGGGTGATAGGGTAAAATGGTCCCAAGAAGAAGACAGGTTACTAATTAGTGCATGGCTCAACACTAGCAAAGATGCACATGTCGGAAATGATCAAAAAAGCAAAACATTTTGGAATAGAATTGTTAAATACTACGGTGAAAGGAGAGGATCATGGCATATGAGAAAAGAAACAACATGTAGGGGTCTTTGACAAAAGATAAATTACTCTGTTTTGAAATTTGCAGGGTATTACGAGCATGCTTCGAAAAGAAAAGCTAGCGGTGAATCGGAAGATGATGTCCTTGCTTTTGCTCGTAGACTCTACACAAGTGACACTAGAGGCGAATTTAAGCTTGATCATGCTTGGCAAATGCTCAGAATGGAAGAAAAATGGAGAAGCTCCTTGAATATGACAAACATTCATGTAGGGGATGAAAGTTCAGAAGGATCCAAAAGGTCTAAGGTGAATGAAGATGGAACATATTACTCAAGCTCAAACCCTGAATCTCCAAATCCAGGTATGTACGAGTCTAACACTTCTCGTCCTTCTCGTCCTCCTCGTCCTTCTCGTGCTTCTGGAAAGATGACCAATAAAGGGAAGGGGAAGGGAAAGTGAAAGTCAACGTCTTCGAATGATGCAGAAGATCGGGAAGTTAGTCTTGCCTCTGTTCTTGCTGCTAGAGAAGAAGAAATGCATATCAGGACCAAAGAACTAAATCTTAAAGTCGCATATGAAGAAAGAAAGGCAAGAGAGGCAGAGACAAAGGCATTGGTTGCTCTTGAAAATAAAAGGATGCATGAGGAATACATGATGTTGGAGAAGAAAAAAATGTTTGTTGAATTAACCTCACGACGGGAACTAACACCGGCGGAAGCAATGTTGAGAGATGAACTACTCGCGGAATTGTACCCTGGTAACAACTAGTTTTATTTATGAAATTAGTATAGTAGATGTGTATCATCTACTCGGATATTATTTTCGTTTGTATAGTAGATGTGTATCATCTACTCTATCGGCTATTATTCTCGTTTGTATCGTAGATGTTTATCATCTACTCGGCTATTATTCTTGTTTGTATTGTAGATGTGTATCATCTACTCGGATATTATATATATATATATATATATATATATATATATATATATATATATATATATATATATGTATGTGTGTGATATAATTTGTGTTTTCAATGCTTCTTTAAAGTTTTCAAATACTTTTACCAACCAATCAATTTTAATTTTCTGAAAAGCTTACACCATCTTAAATCAATCAATATCTTTTTCCAATCAACTTTTAATTTTTTTTGAAAAGATATCACCAACTTATTTCAATCAACTTTAATTTTTGAAAAGCTTTCACCTACTTCTATCAATCAATGTCTTTTTCTGAAAAGATTCCACCAACTTATTTCAATCAACTTTAAATCTCTGAAAAACTTCCACCATCTTCTATCAATCAATGTCTTTTTTTTGAAAAGATTCCACCAAACTTCAAGATTTCAAATTCAAAAGATCTCAAAATTCATGATTTTAAATTTTATGAACTACTATATATACACAATCACATACTAAAATTTCATATGCTTCAATCTTCTTTTTCATCTACTCATTTGTAAGTTTCAATTTCTTTCACACAAAAAGTGTCAAAGTATCCAATTTCTTTTTCATCTTCTAGTTCTTCCCCTTCACCCCCAAGTCCACATACTATTCAACAGCGTAATGAAACAAATGATATGCTTGATCAATATCTTTTAGATAATATCCTCCAACCTCAATCAAGTGTTTCAAACTCAAATCCACGTTGACGACGACGCTACATAGAGCGAGATCGTGAAGGAGGTGATGATCGGCTATACAAAGATTATTTCTCTGAGATTCCCACCTACACCGATGAACAATTTCGGAGCCGATTTAGAATGAGACGTCATTTATTTTTACGCATCGTTGAAGCCTTGTCAGGCTCGGATAGATACTTTCAACAACACCCAGATGCTACTGGAAGGTTGGGCCTATCAACATTACATAAGTGCACTGCTGCTATACGCATGCTTGCATATGGAGTTGGTGCTAGTATTGTCGATGATTATGTTCGCATTGGTGAAACAACAACAAGAAAATGCTTGTCCCACTTTGTTGATGGGATCATTTCATTGTTCGAAAATGAGTACTTAAGAAGGCCTAATGCAACCGATTTGCAACGACTATTGCGCGCTGGAGAGGATAGAGGTTTTCCGGGCATGATAGGAAGCATCGATTGCATGCATTGGGAGTGGAAAAACTGTCCAGTTGAATGGCAAGGTCAATATGCATGTGGAAGCGGAAAATCAACAATTGTGTTAGAAGCAGTTGCATCATACGATCTATGGATTTGGCATGCCTTTTTTGGGACACCAGGTACGTGCAATGATATTAATGTTCTCGATCGTTCTCCTGTATTTGATGACGTTATGAATGGTAGAGCCCCAAAGGTAAATTTTGTGGTAAATGGACATCAATATAACATGGGATATTACCTTGCCGATGACATCTACCCACAATGGGCATCTTTTATCCAATCAATCCGACATTCTTACGGGGATAAAGACACGTTATTTGCTAAACATCAAGAGTCTACTCGTAAAGACGTGGAGCGAGCTTTTGGCGTTCTTCAAGCTCGGTTTGCTATAATTCGTCATCCGACACTTGTGTGGGACAAAGGTTTGATTGGAAGGATTATGAGAGCGTGTATCATATTGCATAATATGATAGTCGAAGATGAAAGAGATACATATCGTCTTTACTACGTTAGTTCTCAATTTGATCAGGTAGAGGAGCATGACAACCCGCAAACTACTCCACCAATCGAGATGCAAACGTTCATTCAAAATCGAGTTCGAATAAGAGACATGAGCATTCATCACCAACTTAAAGCGGACTTAGTTGAGCATATATGACAAAAGTTTGGAACTATAGATAATTAGTCGCTTGTTACTTAGTCTAAATTTGAAAATTTGTAATATTTCATCTAGCGTGTAATTTTTAATTTATGTAATGTTTGCTAGTTTTTGTAGATGAGTATCATCTACTCGGATATTGTTCTATTTTGTATTGTTGACTATTTAATCTACTTTAATATTATTAGTGCAATGTTATTTTTATTATTAATTTATGTAAAAAAAGTTTTTAAGTAAAAAATTAAAATTTTATGAAATTTTAATTTCTCTTATTTGAAATTTAATGTTGAATATAATTCGTTTATGGTTTTATTTATTAAACAAATTCAAGTAGATAATATATAATATGTATGTTAAGAACAAGTAGTATGTTCTTATTGATGTGGGTATAAATTTGGGTTGTGTTCTTAAGCTGATGTGGCGGAGAGAGAAAAACTGAAAAGTGAGAAAAAATGAGTTAAGATTAATCTTGGGTGTTCTTTGATGTGGGTGCTCTTATGATGTAAATCCTCTAATTTAATTGGCAACAAATTAGGGTTAATGATGCTGGCAACCTAGCGAGTTATGTCATCAATCAAGCTAATAAAGATCTCAGAGTGAGTCTTCTCCTCAAGATCCATCTTTTTATCAAGTAGTTCTCATTTAAGTAACTTTGTTTGTGATAGATTAGAATTAGTTTAATCTTTATCTATTATTCTTAATTTGTTAAATAAACCATATTCACCTATTCTTTAATTAGGTATCTGTTTTGGATCAATCACCACGATTAGGGGTGTTAGACGTGGTTATTTACTTAATTAAGTTATTTCTCAGTTGTTCAGTAAAAGGCTATATTGCCTCTGTTTTCTTTGAATGATGTATCTCTTTCTTTGTACTTCTCAAAGTCAATTTAATACCGAGTTCTAACAATTGGTATTAGAGCTTTTTCAAGGGCCTGATTTTGTGTGATTTAGAGTAACAGTGAGTGAAGCACAGAGAGAGTAGAATGTCAACATCAAAAAAGTTATTGAAACCCTCCATCCCAAAGTTTGATGGCCATTATGATATTTGGGCCATGGCAATGGGGAACTTTGTGAGAATAGATGTGGAGTCTGGTGGTTGAAGGAATCCCGACACCGGCGATCGGGACATCACCAGCAAATGAGGCTCAAAGAAAGTCGAGGTGGAAGCCAAGCTCAAGAACTTGAAGGTCAAAAACTATTTATTTCAGGCAATTGATAGACAAGTTCTGGAATTCAATAAAGCAGATATATCAAGGTTCAACGAAAGTGAAAAGGGCTCAACTTCAAGCACTTAGAAGGGAGTTTGAACTACTTACCATGAAAGAAGAAGATAAGGCGGACAACTATTTGGGGCGCACTCTAGTGAAAAAGATGAAGACAAATGGCGAAGTAATTGAGCAAATACAATGGTCAACAAGGTTCTTAGATATTTGACATCCAAATTCAACTATGTTGTTTTTTTCAATAGAGGAGTCAAATGATTTAAATACTTTGAGCATTGATGAATTACATGGGAGTTAGCTTGTTCAAGAATAGAAAATGCAGAGCCACCATGAGGAGGAACATGTGCTTAAAGTAACCCGGAAAGATAAGGCAATTAGAGGTAGAGGTCGAGAAGCTTTCAGAGGAAGATATTGTTGAGGTATAGGCAACAAGCAACCTCTAAACAAAGATACCATCGAGTGTTTCAAATGTCTTAAGTAGGGAAAATTTCCAATATGAATGTCCCAACTAGGATAGTAAAGCAAACTATGCTACATTAGAAGAAGAAGAGGAGCTTTTACATATGTCATTTGAATAGTGGAATCAAACAAAGAAGGAAGAGATGTGGTTTCTTGACTCGGGATGCAGTAATCATATGATCGGAAACAAAAAATGGTTCTTAAATCTGAAAGAAGTTTTCAACCGGACAGTAAAGCTTGGAAATGACACAACAATGGCGGTAGTTGAAAAAGGAAGTATAAGAGTGGAAGTGAATGGCATAACTCATGTAATTTCTAATGTTTATTACATTCCTGATCTTAAGAACAATTTATTAAGCATAAGACAATTTCAAGAGAAGGGACTAGCTGCTTTGATAGAATGGAACTTGCAAAGTTTTTCATCCTAAGAGTGGTTTGATTATGCAAGCTGATATGAGTGGGAATATAATGTTCTTTGTGTCAGCCTCCATGGACATAAAGAACTCTATGTGTATGAAGAATGAAGTTGAGTCTAACAAAGAGTTCATGTGTGGCATTTCCGGTTGGCCACTTGAATTACAAATGGTTGAGAATGTTGTTTCTCAATTAGATGGTAATTGGTCTACCAACCTTGAAGCCCTCAGACTCAATATGTACCACATGCTTAATTGGGAAGCAACACCGATAACATATACCCAAGAAAAGCTTATGGAGGACACCAAAAACACTTCAGCTAATACATTCAGATATATGCGGTCCTATTACGCCAACTTCAAGCAAAAATAAGAGGTATTTCTTAAGTTTATGACTATAGTCGTAAAACTTGGGTTTACATTTTGCATGAAAAATCAAAAGCTTTTGTTACATTCAGAAATTTCAAGATTTGTGTTGAAAAGGAGGCAGACGCATATATAACTTGTTTGAGGACAAATAAGAGTGGTGAATTCAACTTAAATGAGTTTGAAGAATTCTGTCAATGGTAAAAAAATTAATAGACAATTGACAACAACCTATATTCCTCAGTAGAACGGGGTTGCTGAAAGGAAGGAACATAATGATCATGAATGCTACTCGATCTATGCTATGTGGGAAACAAGTTCCCAAAACCTTCTCGCATGATATTGTGAGATGGTGTGTGCATGTTCAGAACCGGTCTCCAACTAACAGTAGTAGCTGGAATAACCCAAAAGAGGTATAGAGTAGCAAGAAACCAATGATGAAGTACTTTAAAGTCTTTTTGTTGTGTTGCACACGTCCATGTACCGGATAAAAAAAGGAGCAAGCTGAATGATTAAAGTAAAAAAAATGCATTTTCCTAGGAGTCAACGAAGTGTCTAAAGCATGGAGGTTATATGATCTAGCGTCGAAGAAGATTGTTATCAGTAGGGATGTAATATTTGAAAAGGAAGAAAGTTGGGAATGGGAAAATAGAAAAAAAAAAAAAAAAAAAAAAAAAAAAGTCAAAGGAGATATTTTAGCATGGGGCGAAGAAGATGAAAGTGATGAAGAGATTGGAGAAGAAGTTGGTGCAACGAGATCAAGTAGTAATCCAATTGAGACAACCCGAAATGAGCAAAATACTAAGTTTTCATCAAATGAAATTGAAAAACTGAGAGGAGTGTACGAGAAAGAAGAGCACTAGTTTGGATGGCATATTATGAAACAGGAGCAGAAATGTTAGAGGAAGAGAACCTGATGATGATATTATTTGACCTAGTTACATTTAAAGAAGCAAAAGAAAGCAAGAAAAGGGGAAGCAGTGTCAACAGAAATTGAAGCAATAGAAAAGAATCAAACCTGGGAGCTTACAATGTTGCGTAAAGGAGTCAAACCCATTGGAGTTAAATGAATATTCAATATTAAACGCAATGAAATCGGAGAAATAAAGAGATTTAAAGCAACGTTGGTGGCGAAGGGGTATGCACATTGTCACGGAGTAGATTATATTGAAGTTTTCACCCTAGTAGCAAGACTTGACACTATTCGTGCCATACTTGCAATGGCTGCTCAGCTCGGTTGGGAGGTTTTTCATTTCGATGTAAAGATTACATTTCTTTGCGGAGAGCTCAGTGAGAAAGTGTTTGTCCAGCAACAATAAGGATTCATAAAGAAAGGAGAAGAAGAGAAAGTCTATAAGATGAGAATAGCACTTTACGGCATCAAACAGGCACCACGAGCCTGGTATAGCAGAATTAAAGCTTACTTTATGCATGAAGGATTTGAGAGACTTCCTAGAGAGCACACTTGTTCAATAAGACAAGAGGAGGTAAAATTTTGGTAGTAAGTGTTTGTGTGATGAGTTTAAAGCTTCAATGATGTTAGAATTTGATATGTTTGATCTGGGGAAAATGAAATTTTGCTTGGGATAGAAGTTAAACAACATTCAGAGGGAATGTTCATATGCCAGACAAGGTATGCAAGAGAAGTCTTAGCAAGGTTTGACATGGAAAACATCAATGCAGTAAAGAATCCAATAGTGCCAATCACAAAGCTGTGCAAAGATGAGGAAGGAGTTGGAGTTGATGAAACTCTATTCAAGCATGTGGTTAGAAGTCTCATGTATTTGACTACGACTATGTTTGACTTATTGTATAGTGTTAGCTTGATAAGCATGTTCTTGTCCAGTCCTACTAAGTCACATTGGATCGCAACAAAGAGAATCCTAAGGTACTTAAAAGGTACAACTGATCATGTAGTATTTTTTACAAGAAAGGCGAGCTCTTAAAACTAGTGGGGTTTACGGATAGTGACTATGCCGGTGACATAGATGACCTGAGAAGCACATCTGGATCTGTATTTATGTTGTGAGTAGGGGTTATGTCATGGTCATCAAATAAACAACCACTGACCGCTCTTTCAACTACGGAGGCAAAGTATATATCTATTGTTCTTTGTAATTGTCAGTGTATTTGGCTCAGGAGGATATTGGAGAAACTTGAAATTGAAGAGAAGACAAGCACTATATTTATGTGTGATAACAACTCCATGCAACTGTCCAAAAATCCAGTGTTCCATGGCAATAACAAGCATATCGATGTACGATTTCACTCCCTGAGGGATTTGGTGAATGACGGTGTCATTGAACTGAGCTATTGCAACACACAAGAACAAATTGCAGACATTATGTGACGAAGATGGAACAATTTGAGAAGCTTTGCAGCATGCTTGAAGTTATTGAAGTTCCATATGCAAAAAGTTAAAGGGAGGAAACGATGGATTAGAATTTTGTTTAATCTTTAACTATTATTATTAGCTTGTTAAATAAACAATATTCTTTAGGAAGACCTATTATTTTGGAGTATGTTTTCGATCAACCACGATTAGGAGTGTTAGACATGGATATGCAAAAACTTTTTTTTTTTAAAACAGTGATCTATAAAAATCAAAATTTCTTTTTCAAGATATACACCCAAAAAATTTCAAAACAATGATCTCAAAAAAAAAAATACAAATTACCTTTTATTCAGGGCCGTCTCAATGATTTCTGGGGCCCTTCTCAAAAAATAATATTAGGCTCCTTAAAGAGCGGGAAAAAAAAATCGAAAATTATCTATACAAAGTACGTCATTTACATTTTTTTAATCCATGAAGAAATCGTCCAAATTTGATTTGAAAAAGAAAAAAAATTCAAAAGACGGAGGCATAAAAGTAAAATGAAAATTAAAAAGTGATGAGTGAGGCTCGAACATAGGGAAAAAACAAGAAAATGAGTGATTCGTTACCATCTAGAATAAGCGATTTATGTAACGTATATTCAACTTTTTTTAAATATTGGGGCCCCGAAATTTTGGGGGCCCTGTTCGATGGGACCTTATGGACCCCATCGAGTCGGCCCTGCTTTTATCCAATATCAACTTGAGCAAGACCTCATATGTATGAGTTAATGTGCTCTGAAGGGGTTGTTGGCAACATAACTTTACCTAGAATACATATATCACAAAACTTTAGATGGTTTGTTTTTTTTATCTATAAGACCGTGTTAGAGAAAATAAACTTAGCATACCCTTGTCTCATATATGATCTAGACTATTGTGCATAAGCTTGGTTTGTTCTAGGCTCATGTGATTAGAGGTCATTCAAAACATATTCAACTATCAAGTTTCTTCTTAATTGTGGTACCATCTAACATTTTGTTAGGTTCTAATTTTACCAAGTCATGCATACAAAGAGGAACATCACGCCTGCCTTTAATAGCTAAGGAGATGCTATCACTTTACATAACTTCATGTCCGTCACATAATTTCATTTTTTATTGAAAACCGTCCAAAAACTATAGAAAACTGAAAACTCTCAAACAAGATTCTTAAGTTACTTGAATATTTTGCAAACACCATTCAAATCCTTTATACGTTATATGTTTGAGTTGGGAATATCATTAGTAATGAACTTATTTACCATGTCGGTGGCCTTTTGGGTTGTTCACCTACTTCGATTACCATGCCTAAGCTGCTCAAAAAACCCCAAATGCAGGGCCTGTTTAGTTAAGGTTTTTGCTCATCATTTAGTTTCAGTTTCCAAAAAACAAAAACTTCACTTGCGTTTAGTAACAGTTTCTGCGTTGCAATGAAGATTTGTAGTTGTGGTTAACAGGGGTTTTACATCTCCAATTTCAAAAACTACTCTACGAAGGTTTTGGGAGTTTTCTCGAGAGATTTCCCATTCATGCCCTTCTCATATCTCTCTCATTCACACATCCTCCACACTCTCAGCACTCCTCGCTTTTCTTCTTCAATTCTTCTCATTCTTCTCCAGCAACTTCTCAATTCATTTTAAAAAGTTCAGATTGCTTTCTCCAACATCTTTCTCCATATGATTCTTCCCTTCCATCTCTCAATTGACATCTCTGTAGGTTTATTTCCTTCCATATCTATTGCCCTTTTTCACACTCAGTTGCTTCCATATCTCAATTGGCATCTTTGTTAGTCATTCTCAAAGAAGGATAATTGATTTTTTTTGCTCAAATTAGAGAAGACGGGAATGAATGAAGTATATAAGAAAGGGAATGAATCTGAATGAATGTGAGAATATGCAATTGTCATCCATGGTTGAATGGACTTGTGGTTGTTGGATAAATTAGGGCAACAAAAGAATGAAGGAGAATCACCCGTCCTGAGCGAAGGCCAGAGAAGAACCGGAAAATGAAGTTCTTGCCCATTTCTCATCTCTTCTTATCGATACATCATCAACGAGACAAATTCAAATTCGTACATACACAAACACGGATGTTCTTGCCCATTTCTCATCTCCTCAGATGCTATCATCGGTTTCTAAATCGGTGAGAAATCGAGTAAATATTGGGGTTCGTTTGAGAAATCGAACAAATCAAGCAACCGGGAGCGAAGTTTCGATATGATTTTGTTGTTTCTCTTTGCCATGGAAATGAGAAGTTTTGAACTATTGAACCCTAGAGAAAACTGAGGAACAAGGAAAAAAGACGACAGGGAATGGATGGAGTTGAGAAAGAAAGGGGATGAATTTGTTGCTGTACAAAAATGGTTGGGGTGTGCTGAGGGAGAAAGTAGAGGGGTTAGTGATAAGGGTAATTTGGTCTTTCATTCATATCGAAACTAATTCCGAACCATTTAACTGAACACGTTTTTATATAAACCACACAACCACGACCACTCGTTTATAACCACAACTACAACACTAACCACAACCGCAACCACAACCACGACCGCAAATCTGATTTTACTAAACACACCCGCAGTCTAATTTGTAGGCGGTCTGTGAGGCCCAAATATGGTGAAGGCCACCATTTCATCTGCCACGCATCTTCTCCTCGCCAAATAGCTTTGTTGACGATGGCTTCTATCGACACGTTTTGTTTTCGAGTATTGTTTTGTGGATGACACAACGTGGCTACCAACAACCATGACTACATCTGCTTACGAAGATTTGGCTTTAAATACGTTCACAACTCCGTTCGAACAAGTAACGATTTTCTTTACCAAATCCCTTGTTTTGTTGTGTTTGAGTAGTCTTTCTCAGTCTAATCTGCTTCATTTTTTTTCAATTCTTCTTTGTTGTACAAGATAGTGGATCTCGAATCTTAAAGGAGTGGTCGCTGTCGGAGCATTCTCGGATGGACCCGTCTCCATGGACTCCACACCTCAGGTAAGCTTTCCTGTTTGTTTGTTTCATTTGCAAGACGTTTGATTTTGCACATTAACTCTCTCTATCTCTTCCACCGCTTCTCAATCTTGAATCCCTCTTCTCCTCCGTATGCCGACGGCGGTCGTTTTGTGATGAGAAGCTTAATCGGAGAACGATGGAAGCTATCGGTTGGAATCTCAGTGTCTCTTCAGTTCTCTTGATTCAAGTTGTGTATGTGTTTCAATCCTTTTCTTCAAACCCTAATTCTATGTCTTTTGTTTCTTGATAGAGTCTTTCTTGTTGAATTTGGATTTTCTTAGGTTATGGGCTCGAAGAACAAGAGAAGGATTTCAGCTCATACCCTTGTTTCATTTTCATTCTGAATTCAGAAGAGAAACGGCGTCCATTTAGTTTCCTGCTTGCTGATATTTGATGAACTTCTAGGAAACCAATCTTACATATGCTTTGCTGCTATGTTGCTTTGAGTTGGATATGTATACGTACAACTCTATCATAAATGAGTATTGTAAAGATGAAAAAATAGATAGCGCCTTTAACTTGCTCGATAAAATGGTTGAAAGAGGTGTGTCATGCAATGTTGTTACTATTACATCTTATAGATTCATGAATATGCAAACCAAAAAGTGAAGACTGCGCATAAAGAGAAGCAAACGAAAGAGAGAGTGAAAGAGATTTAGTTGAGGGAAACTCAAAGTTGTTATTTCATGTAACATAGCGTATTTATACAACTCATACTATGCCACTTCATACATGATCTGTTACATATGTGTGGCTATCATTACGTATCACGCCCCTGCAAGCTGGAATGGGTTGCTCGATCCATTCCAAGCTTGAGTAGCGATTCATTCTTTTGAGAAGAAGCTAGGCACTGTCTTAGTGAAGACATTTGTAAGTTGGTTCGATGTTGGTATGTGCTTGAGTTCGAGAAGTCCCTCTATAATCTTGTCTCTAGTAGAATGGCAATCGATCTCGATATGCTTAGTGCGTTCGTGGAAGATAAGGTTATGGGCAATTTGTATAGTGGAATTAATATCACAATATATGCGTACTGGTTGAGGTGGAGTGAGACCTAAGTTAGTAAGGAGACGAACGAGCCAAGTGACTTCAACAACTACACTGACCATAGCACGATATTCTGCTTCTACATAGCTGCATGAGACTGTCGATTGCTTCTTGAACTTTCAACTAACTGGGGAGTTACCAAGGAGGATGACAAAACCACAAACTGAGCGACGAGATACTAGGCATGCAACCCAATTAGATTCTGAATAGACAAGCAAAGAAGGAGAGTCGCAGCCATTAAGAAGAACCCAATGTCCGATGTTACCTTGTGGATATCTGAGGGTATGATGGAGAGCACTCATATGAGAAGTACAAGGCTTCTGGAGAAACTGGATCAAGTGTTGAACTACAAAGCAAAGATCAGGCCTGCTATGAGTAAAAAAATTGAGTTTTTCCACTAAGGAACGATAGATAGATGCATATGGTAGTGGAGAGTCATCATGTGAAAGAGATTTGATGTTCAAGGGCAAAGGAGTAGCAGTGGGCTTAATGTCTCGCAGACTTGCTTCATGTAGTAACTCCAATGTGAATTTACGTTGGGAAATGACAATACCTCGAGTAAAATAGCTAATTTCCAGACCCAAGAAGAAGTGTAAGATCCCTAGATCTTTGACACTAAATGTGACATAAAGAATAGACTTGAGTTGAGCTATTTCTTCATCATTAGCACATGTAATGAGTAGATCATCTACATAGATGGCCACCACTGTAATAAGGGACAATTCTCGTTTAATAAATAATGAGTAATCATTCTTAGGTTGAACATAACCCCGATCAACCAAAGAAGTGGTAAGTCAATGAAACCACTGACGAGACACTTGTTTTAAGCCATAGAGAGACTTGTTAAGCTTGCACACATGAGAGTGAGGGTTAGGTATACCTGGTGGAGTTCTCATGTACACATCTTCATGCAAATTGTCATACAAGAAGGCATTGTTCACATCTAATTGATGTAGAATCCATGCCTTAGAAGCAATTATTGCAATAATGCTTCTCTTGTAGTCATTTTAACTACAGGAGAAAAAGTCTTGTGATAATCAACCGCAGCTTGTTGAGTAAATCCTTTGGCAACAAATCAAGCTTTATATCTTTCGAGACTTCCATCAGCCTTAAGTTTCACCTTAAATACCCATTTACATCCAATGGCTTTCTTTTGTGGTGGGAGAGGCATGCGATCCCATGTATGGTTTTGTTGGAGAGCTTGGTACTTGTTGTGCATAGCTTGAACCCAATTGGGATCTTTAGAGGCTTCAGTGTATGTAGTAGGTTCCACATATGAAGAGAGAGATGATATAAAAGCATTGTGAGAGGTAGGGAAAATGTGCGCAGGAAACATAGCTGGTGATGGTAGAGATGAAGAGCTAAATGAGCAAACAAACTCCTTGAATTGAGAAGGTGGTTTATAGGATCGAAGAGAACGTCTAGAAGGAGGGGAGGTTGTAGAATCTGGAGGTAGATTAGATGAAAAAGAGTTGGAATATGAGGGTATATTAGATGTGGAAGGTATAGGAGAAGGCAAAAATATAGGAGATGTAGAAGGTATGGTTAAAGTGGAAGATGTAGTAGATGATGAAGGCGTAGAGAGGGGGATGAAAATGCTAGTATCAATGTTGGGATGAGAAATAGGAAATGTGGCGGTAGTTATGGGTATTGTATGAAATGGAAAGATAGTTTCGTGAAAAACAACATCACGAGAGAAAATGATTTCTTTGGTGTGAATATTGAGAACTTTAAAACCTTTCTTGGCATAGGGGTAACCTAAGAACACACAAGAAATTGCTCGAGGAGCAAATTTGTCACGATGAGGCTTGATTGTGCTTACAAAACATAAGCAACAAAAAAATTTTGAGGTGAGAATAGATGGGAGGTGTTCGATAAAAAAAGTTCAAGAGGGGATTTATTATGGAGGATAGGAAGAGGAGACCGATTGATGATGTGTGTGGCACAAAGTATACATCCCCCCAATAATCTAAAGCTATTTTGGACTAGAGAAATAAGGCTCGAGCAACTTCAAGAATATGGCGAAGTTTCCTCTCAACAACGCCATTTTGTTGAGGAGTATAAGGAAAAGATGTTTGGTGGATTATACCTTCTTTCTGATAGAAAGATGTAGCACTATGGCTTGAAAAATCAAAGGCATTATCGGATCTAACAACTTTGATTTTAGTGTGGAACTAAGTGGATATGAGAGTAGTGAAAGATTGAGTAATATGAGAGCATTGCTCTTGTATGCCATGAGGTAGGTCCACGTGGATCTTGTGAAATCATCCACAATTGTAAGAAAATAGGAGTATCCATTATATGTTTTATGTCGATAAGGTCCCTAGGTATCAATGTGTATAAGATCAAAAGGTTTAGTGGATCATGTTTGAGAGATAGGAAAAGCTTTTCTGGTTTGTTTTGCTTAGGAAAAATTTGACATATCGAATGCTCTTTAACATTTGTAATAGTTATAATATGATAAAGTTGTGCAGAAGGAAGATGGCCAAGACGACATTGCCAAACTTCTGCACTTACATTGTGATGTTGTATGAAACAAGAATTATTAGCAGCATAGGCAAACTTATTACATGAAGAAGAAGAGAAATGGCAAAAAAACCAGGATCTTTGTCAACCACATAGAGGCCCTTGCAAGCTCTACGAATCACCAAGTGTTGCTTCGTCAAATGGTCCTGAAGGAGACAATCTGTAGGAGAAAACATGACATGGTGGATAGATCTTTGGGTAGTTTCAAGACAGATAATAAATTAAACAGAAACGTAGGGACATGTAGCATATTATGTAGTCTTAGCAATGGTGCCATTAGACATAGTAATGAGCATATGATGGGAAGAAGGTTTATAGGAAGAGAAAAGGTCTAAGTGAGGAGTAATGTGATCAGTTGCACCATTGTTGATAATCCATTGTGATTTCAGTGATGGAGAGAAGAGACATAGAGAGTTACCAGCAACAAAGGCACTATGAGACTCCTTCTCTGGCTCAGGAGAAGGATTCTTGGAGAGTAATGATAACAACTGTGTTAATTGGTCTTGGGAGAGAGAGGTAACAATAAACTTGTGAACTGCAGGATAACCATGCACATTCCAACATTTGGCTAGAACATGACCGACTAGTTTGCAATGGTCACAAAATGGGACACTAGGTGCAGGAGTTGTGGGATAACTATGGAGCCTTCAACACTTGTCGATAGTGTGGTTCTTGACCTTGCAATGGTCACAGAAGAGGGATCCTTTGTTTGAAGAGTTGGTCGAAGAAGCTCCTTTGAAAATAGATATGGAATTTGGTGTGGAATAACCTCTATGTTGAGAATACAAAGTAGTAGAGTCATCAAAAACTCCAAGAGAAGAGGTGATGCCTCGTTGAGTTTCATCGTGGAGAATCATCTTATAAACTTCATCCAAAGTAGGCGGTTGATGCATCATGAGAATGTTGGACCTCATAAGGCTGTAAGAATCATTCAATCCAACTAAAAACTGCATGACCTGTTAATTCTTTAAAATAGACAATGCAATTTCGTTAGATCCACAACTACAAATATAATTCTCAGTAGCAAGCATATATTCATCCCGGAGCTTCTTTAATCGAGTATAATTAAAATGTATATGACTAATTTCCTTGTGAAATCAAGGTTAATTCTCTTTGGAGTTGGAAGACAAAAGTTCGATTCGATTTACCATAACGAGTGGCTAGCTCATTCCAGATCTGATGTGCAGACTTACAATACAAAACAGATTCAGCTATGTCCTTGTCGATGGAGTGAAGTAGCCACGAAATAAGCATGTTATTTTTATTGATCCCAGTGAGTAGCAAGTTTGGAATCGGAAGTAGGGCGTTTGCAATCTCTAGTGACAAAGCCAAACTTGTTTTTGGTGAGGAGAGACACTTCAACCTATCCCTTCCATCTGTTATAGTTTGAGTTGTTGAGCAACGTAGTGGAAAGTTTAAGCGAAAGCGGATCAGAATGGTGAAGAAAGAGTTGATTCGTTGGATCGCCATTGGAGGAGGTTCGAGAAGGATCAACCAGATCTTGAGAAGGAGGATCATTATTTTGTGTATTCTGGGATTGATGAGAAGTATCAGGATCGGAAGAACTCATGGTGCTAGGCTGATACCATGTTACATCTTACAGATTCATGAAGATACAAACAAGAAAGTGAAGATTGAGCATAGAGAGAAGCAAACGAAAGAGAGTGTGAAAAAGATTCAGTTGGGGGAAAGTCAAAGTTGTTATTTCATATAACTGGATAAGCGTATTTATACATCTCATACTATGCCACATCATACATGATTTGTTACAAATGTTTTGGATGTCATTACTCGTATCAGTTACATATAACACATTAGTTGGTGGGCTCTTTGGACATAAGAAAGTTGTGAAGACGCTGAGAAACTAGTGAAGAAGATGAAAGTGCGTGGTATGGCTCCAAACTAGGTCACCTATAACGTCCTTATTGATGGGCTCTGTAGTAAAGAGAAGTTTCCAAGGCTCTGAACCTATTAGGTCATATGAAAATGAAGGATTACGGTTGCACTAAATACTAACTAACTTGTAAGCAAAAATAGCATTGGAGTGCTTGCTTTCTGCTGCATTCATCTAACTTTGAATTGGGAAAATGCCCGCTGGTGAGGTTGTGCTTGAATGAACATGTTTAGTATAAGAAACATATTCAATCCTTTAAATTATTCTCCATGCTTGTTTACTGTAACCTTATTTATCTTTTTTGGCTACGAGTACTGTTTTATTGATCAGTACCTGTTACATTTTCATGGCTCAACCTACCTCTTATACGTGTCTTTATCTTTATTATTTTCTTTTCACAGCTTGATGCTAAAAAGTTAAGGAAGCTTTCTCCAAGTTTCAAAAATCTAGCACTGTAACCGTTGGAACTGCTTCACTTATAAGGGAGGAACACTCTTTGCTAATAAGGATATGAAGTTTAGTTTGGTATTTCATTGGCTTAATTTTACTGTCTTCTAGAAATGCCAAAATTGAAAGACATTTAAAAAGGGTGCAATAAGTTAAAAATATGAGGTAAATTTATAAAAAGCTAAAAACAAGCATATAAAATTGATAGAAATTTTCATCCTAAACCAGTTAAATAGCAATTCCAATTAAGTTTTTCTTGGTAATTTATATATATTTCTCATATTAGGTGATTTGGGGGATTTATCTTTGCAGCTTAATAGTTTACCAAGTTTGTCTTAGCATGGGATTTGACAGAGCTTTTCAAATGAGTGCAAAGGATACAAGAACAAGTTGGTTTGTTTTTCTCTTAATGTGATTTGTTTCGATTCAGTTTAATTTTTTGATCTCACTTGAGATTATGTAGAAATCTATTTCGGCATCAGTAGAGTGGAATTAAGAAGGCTCAAGGCAAAACATCATTTAGCACCAACTAATAAGATATAGAGCAACAATCAAATATTCAATGAAAATGATGTTTAAAATGAGAGAATTCTTGCTTGTTCTCCGGATTCAGGAAATTCCCGAGTTGGTCATGTTGGTTCACTTCCCACAATGGATGTGAGCATTGGGGCATAATGTATCGCTTCAGCAGAGAAAAACAACCGATTGGTCGGCATGAAAGAGGAAAATAATGCATGGCATTATTTTACAGCAATGCTTCTTCAAGCAATGATGTATGATGTTGTTCATACAAAGAGCAATACAAAAAACACAAAAAACACAGGCAAAACATGCAATAACATAAAATGTAAAAAGCCAGAGCCTTCATTGTTCTGCACTATTCTGCTCCTATTGGCACAAGTTTTCAGTTCAGCGATTTACCCTTCCTCTAGGAAAAACAAGGCAATCTTTGACTATGGGCAACTCAGCATCACACTATAATATATACTCAGATATTGAATGTCGATATCAATGGCAAGTAAATCCTAACCAATTTAATGAATGACCATGTCAAATGGAGTTGTGCTAATCAAATAATTTCAATGGCCCGCTAGTGAGGTAGTCACTTGTCTAGTTCTCCCGAGGGAGTCTACGAGGTTCTTCACGACTAGGCCAGACTGTGTATACGGGGAGGGTACCGAACCACTCCATTGTGTATACGGGGAGGTGCGCTGAACCACTACAACTGGATAAAGGACCGAAGGTGAGAGTCGAAGACTTCTCGTGTCACACCTATAAATGAATAATGTGGATGACCTTAATAAAGATAATAATAAAGGGTTCTGTGATAACATGATATGTATTTAACTCTTGCTTTATATGTGATTATGCTTCGGTGTTTTCCTCTATATTATAGTTAGCTAAAGGTTTATCCGTTTTGTTAGATGCCTTGCAGGATAGGATAACTTCCGAGTGTGCCGGAGGAGGTGGTCAACCGGGGTTCTCATACATGATAGGTCGGTGTGGGTTTTATGTGTTTCTGTTATAGTTGACTTTGACATTTCTTTTGCGGATTTTATTTATGTCTTTTATACCTCGGCTGAGAGTTTGCTTATTTGTTTGACATTGCATATTCGAGTATTTGGATTTTAACGTTTTATCGTTTGTGCCTTGTTGTAAGATCCAGTAATATTGTTGTCAAGATAGGGTCGGGATCCATTGTGAGGTCCTAACCCGTAACACCCCGAGTATGAGATTTGGGGTGTTATAATATGGTATGAGAGCATGGTTGACAACAATGGTACTGGAAATCTTCTAAAATTTCGAATGATTAAAAACAGAACACGAAAAGGGGTTTGACTTTTAAAAAGATTTTGGTTTCAAAATTCACGTGCATAGTCAGATTGGGATAGAAGTATGGGACTCGCCACCACCTCCGTAGATCTCAGCAACATAGCTTTTAGTTTGTCCTTTGCATGATAGTTTTGGACTTGAGTGATAGTATGTGTTTAGTTAGCTTAGCCTGATCAGAGGATATGTATCTCGTGCAGATGGCACGTACTAGGACAGTGACAACTACGGGACGGGGAAGAGTCCATCCACCCTCCCTTCAGCTAGACGTAGAGGACTGACGGGACTCTTACCATCCAAGGTCAAGGACAAGGAGGTAGACCTCCGCTAGTTAGAGGCCGGGGACGTGCTCCTACTGTTGAGCCACTAGTGGCTGGTGAGAGAGTCAAGGAAGTTGCTGAGAGCGTAGTCCCCTAGGGCAGGAATGAGACTGCCGCTAGATCTGGAGCTCACAGAATGCAGACAACTACGTCGGATCGCATTTCTATTGGAGCAACCAAGTACCGAGATTATGTGCAGAGAGTAGAGGAGGCTATCAGGACCCGGGGACCAGCACCAACACCACTAGTGCCGGCGATATCAGCTGGGTTATCGTAGAGGATGACTCAAGCGCCAGTTGCACCTGAGAGTAGTATAGGCAGTTAGAGCTCAAGCTGAGCTGAAATCACCGAGACCAGATTCATGGTTGAAGGCTTTCAACCAGTAGTGGGTACCCACGTTCGATGAGAAGCAGAGACTCAAGGTGGAGCATTTGCTTGGACACGTAGATACCGCGCTGGAGTCGATACGATGTCATGCGGATCAGAGTGTGGAGTTGGTAAAGACCCTATTCAGAGAACAAACACACAATTAGTGGAGGACCGTTTGTAACAGAGTAGCTGAGTTTGAGGAGACGAGGAGACTCATTCAGGATAGATACTGCTCAACTGCAATGAAGAGAGAGAAGTTCCAGGAATTCTTTGAGGTTGGATTTGAGGATGTGCCTATAGCCGAGACCGTTAGTAGGTTTCAAGATGAGTTGACTCTCATAGGACCGGATGCACCTCTGGAGGATCAACATGTATATCTGTTGTCCCGGAGACTGAGGGAGAGCGATAGGTTCTATCTGGATGATTTCCAATATGAGTCACTATTAGACTACCAAGACAAAGCTGCAGCTTATGAGATGGACCAACCGGGTCCGAGGAGGGTTGCGTAGTCAGGCAGCCCTGAGAAGAGGCAGAAGAGGCAGAAGAGTAGACATGCTAGTGGAAGAGTTGGAGCAAAGTGGTATGGACGAGTCCAGACCCACAGTAGACAGAGCTCTAGATCGCCGACACCACTTCCCAAGGGTGACCGACAGTGCTTTAGTGGTGGAGAGCGAGGTCATATTAAGCCCTCTTGTAAGAGGCTGTTGGTGACTTGATTCACGTGTGACAAGAATGGTCACCGAGCTAGCTTCTGCCGCTAGAGCAAGCCTCCGTCGCAGCAAGGATCATCCTCTACGGGAGCTCAGAGTGGTGGACAGAGACCATCATAGTATCCGACCCAAGGGCAACAGGAGTACAGAGCCCCTGTGCATTCTACTCCACAAGGCTCAAGTTAGGGCCGAGGTCGAGGTGGAGGCACCCTAGAGGATAGGGGTTCTCAAGCTCAAGTGTTCGATATGAGGAACACGGAGGATCCGGCAACACTGTCGACTAAAAGTACCATTCAGATTAATGACATGCCTATTAGAGTTTCATTTGATACGGGTGCTACACACTCGTTCATATCTGATGCTTGTGTGGAGTGTCTATCGCTAGAGACAGTATAAGGAGTACCTTTTACCATCGGGTCACCCGATAGGATAAAGGTACGGGGAAACCGGGAGATCCATGATTGTCCAATACGCTTAGGAAATTGTGACTGGTTAGTAGACTTCTTCGTCATGTACTTACCACATGAGGAAGTTATTTTGGAAATGGACTTGATGGATAGGCTCGGTGCAGTTCTGGACATTGGAAGGAGCACCGTGAAGGTCACTACCGAGACCGGGCAGGTCGAGATATTCTGAGTTTGGGACCTCGGGAAGAAAAACACAGTTATCAGTTCCATCCGAGCGGCAAGATTGATCGGGTAGGGATGCGAGGCCTTTTGGTGTTATACCATGAAGGAGAGTAAGAGCCCGATTATGGAGGATATCCCAGTTGTGAGTTTGTCCACAAATGTGTTTTTGAGCCACCAGGGTTGCCACTACAGAGGGACGTGGATTTCAGCATCGAGTTGGAGACAGGAACGAGACCGATCTCAAAGGCACCTTACCGCATGGCGCCTATCGAGATGTTGGGGCTGAAGAAGCAGCTCGAGGAGTTGGAAGAGAAGGGATTCATTCGCCTTAGTGTTTCACCTTGGGGAGCAACATTCTTGTTTGTGAGGAAGAAGGGCTGGTCGATGAGGTTTTGCATTGACTATCGGGAGTTGAATAAAGTGACGATCAAGAACAAGTATCCACTGCCTCGCATTGATGACTTGTTAGACCAACTACATGGAGCGACCGTGTTCTCCCGAATCGACTTGAGGTCACTAGTTGATGGTGAGAGATTAAGATGTGCCCAAGACGGCAAACCGGACCAGGTACGACCACTACGAGTTTGCGGTGATGCCATTCGGGCTGACGAATGCGCCTTCCGTGTTTATGGAGTTGATGAATGGTATTTTTATCAACTTCTTAGACCAGTTCATGGTGGTGTTTATTGACGGCATCCTAGTGTACTCCAGGAGTAGAGAGGAGCACGCCGGACATCTGAGGACGGTGCTTAGAGTTTTGCAGGATAGAGAGTTGTACGCCAAGCTCTCTAAGTGTGAGTTCTAGATGACCGAGGTGGCATTCTTAGGTCATGTGGTCACCGCCGAAGGGATCAAGGTTAATGCAGCCAAGATTGAGTTTGTTTCTACCTGGCCGCCTCCGAAGAATGTTAAGGAGGTACGCAATTTCTTGGACTTACCAGGGTACTATCATCGGTTTGTGGAAGGATTCTCAGTGATTGCTCGGCCACTCACCTGCCTTTGAGGAAGACCGTCCGATTTACGTGTTTTGAGCAGTGTCAACTTAGTTTCGAGGAGTTTAAGAGGAGACTAACCTCTGCTCCTATCCTGGCACAGGCCGAGGGAGTAGAGAATTTCATGGTATACAATGATACATTCAGGCTGGGTTGGAGTGCGTATTTATGCAGCGAGGTAGAGTCATTGCATACGCATCGAGGCAGTTGAAGACCTATGAGGGGAACTATCCGACTCATGACCTCGAGTTGGCTGCAATAGTTCATGCCCTGAAGATCTGAAGCTACTACCTTTACGGGGCGACGTGTCAGATCTTCATTGACCATAAGAGCCTTAAGTGTATATTCACTTAGCGGGAGTTGAATAACCGCCAGAGGAGATGGTTAGTGTTCGCTCCAAATGGTGTGTGCAAGCTCTAAATTTATAACCCAAGACGTTTGCTTAAAACAAGGATGCGAACTCGTAGTGTACGGGTCAATCGTAGTAAAAGCAAGAAATTCCGGGGTGTCGATCTCAAGGACTTAGGTGAAACAAAGCAAGTATAGTTGTATGTGCAACTACTAACCACAAAAGCGATTAAAGCAATCAAAGATGATAAAAAGTCAATTAAAGGAAATATGCAATTCTAGGGATTAAAGCATCTAGTTGTAGTTCCAACTCAAGATCTAAAGATAAGCGGACAAAGCTGAGATTTTGCAAAGGGAAGGTGTTACTAAAGTGGAATAGATCACCGGATAAGTCTCACTACTCACTAATCCCAAACCGTAACTCCTATTACCGGGTAAGTCTCAAGGTATTAAGGAAAAGAACTATAACCTCAAACTAACACTCCAACTAAGGGAATAAAATCAACCTTTACCGGGTAAGTCTCAGGCTAACTCACAAAGATAGAATGAAAGCACACTCAAACCCCAATAAAGGATAAACCTTTATTACCTATTGCTTATGATCTTAGGTAAACAAACGAAGGAATTACCGGGTAAGTCTCATCCTAGGCTTGCATTGAACCAGGAAAGGTGTAATAAGAATAGGATTTGGCAAACTCTAACACTTAACTCTCAGTTTCAGATCAGATAAGTCACCTTGGTTAGACGAATTCCACCCCGGCCGAGATGTTCATCGACTGAGCGAGATGTTCTAGGATTAAGGATAAAGATTCGAACTTTCAGGGTCCTACTGGAATTTAAGATTATTCTATCATTGTTTTTCCCACAACCTTTAGCCAATCACCCTAGAATCACACAAAGAAATTAGTCAATCATCATCATGAAAGCAATAATCAAATATAAGGGAAGAAGGTGAATAGTTGAACACAAAAACCTTAAGAACAAGGCTTCAATAACTGAATCAATTATCAAACAAATCAGCGTTCCTTGGATCACAATCCAATAAGACAATCAACAAAGAAGGGAATCTAAGAGAATCTTACAAAACCCTTCACAAAAGCTATAAAAGCTATCAACTTCCTTCCTTCAACCTTCCTTCAACCTTCCTAACTGCTGGATTTCCGGTGATGCGCCGGTTATAGCGGGGTGCTAAATTTGTGGGAAATCCAACCCTTTATATAGGAAAACTACCCTCCAAAGATAAGACATCTTAAAAAGATATTTTCCTAATAAAATATATTAAGCTCCCAAGGCATCGCCACATACGGCGTATTAAGCCCGCAAGGAACCAGTATCCTCCGAGTGATCATCTCCTGAAGCCCGAGCGGCTTGGCAGCCGCCACCATAGTGCATGCACCAAGATCAAGGTCCATGTAACTCACAATGTGAGTCACTATACCTCCACAACAGATGTCTCCCTTCGTCTTGTCCTTGATCTTGTGCAAATCCTCCACCAGCATAACTCCAAAATCTGGAACTCCTCCGGTCACCATGCAATACAGACTCAGCAGCTCACCCTGTCTGATCTTCTAAGGTGTCTCAGTACGCGCCAGAAGAGTCTCGCTAAAGATCCTGTGAGCAAGTCTGAAAGCCAAGTCGAAGATAATCCGCTCCTTGGAATCACCAGGTCTCCACCTGTCAGTGTGCTCAACCACGTGAGCTATCTGGCCCCAGAACTCTCGAGCTACGGCTCGAAAAGGAAAATCAGCAATAGTGGAGGCCGGGAAACCGAAAATGTCCCTCCTGTGGTCCATAGGAACTAGATAGTTCCGGTTCATCAACCGGTACTTGATGGCGCGCTCGGTGGGCAAGTAGGTGACGGAGCTAACAAACTCCAGTGTCAGCTCAAGATAGACTAGAGCTCTAATCTCTGTAAACTGCTCCAGCCCCACCGCGGATATCATCCACCTCAGATCCTCATCAACATAGAGGCAGTCAAATGCGGAAATCTCTAGAAACAATGGTGCAACCACTGGACGTGCCGCTATGCGGTCATAGTCGACCTGGTGACGCTCGTGAATCACCGGTCTAGAGCAGCGTGAAGAAGAAGAAGGGGAAGGAGAAGATCTGTCTCTCAGAACTAACTGCCTATCAGAACTCATCTTTTCTGTACTTTGTCAGACCACCTCGGTCTCTCCGATAACTCTCAGGAACACCTCGGCCGAGGCACAGGCCGACTGGACCGAGGCGAAGCGCTGTGCGATTGTTACTCTCAAAAATCCAGTTCTTTTCCCCCAATATCACTACCAAAGGTTCCTATGGGGTACTTAATGCTTTTTCAGCAAAATGCAGGGACAACCAAAGCCCAAATCGAATGAAATCAGTGGAAGTAGAGGGAGTTAGGGTTTTTTCGATTTTACCCAGATTTGGTCGATTCGGAGCATTTTTGCTGCAGATTGATGGTTGCAAATCGATCCTCTACCCTTTCCTTGCAGTTTGGAAGCGAGAATCGTCGAAAACTGGCAAAAATCAGAGAAGCGAGGCAAATATTGCGTTTCGGTCGAGAGGGAGGTAGAGGGAAGAGAGAGAAATCTCAGCCTCCTTTTATACCCTTTTTTGGAACTGTTGTCACCTCGGTCGAGATGGTCTCGACTGGACCAAGGTGGTACGGACCGAGGTGGATCTTCAGTAACCCTAGTCACCTCGGTTGCTCAAGAATCATCTCGGTCGAGGTGCTGTGACAGCAACCGAGATGTGTCTCAGTCGAACTCCGTCTTCTCAAATTCTCGAACTTTTGTCCATCCAGTGTTGCTCCTGGGTTGTATTCCTTCCTTAGATGTCACCTGTTGTCTGTCTAGGACGCCAAAAGCAAAACAAAGCAAAGCAAAAGCAAACTATCTAAGCTAGACTAAAAAAAGGGAAAAGAAAGCAATACCTTGGGTTGCCTCCCAAGAAGCGCTTGATTTAAGGTCGCTAGCGGGACCGTACGGTATCCCTAAATATGCTGGGAGGTGTCCTCACCCCATACTTCACCTTCATCATGGGGTGAGATAAGAGAGTCTATCAAACGCTCCAACAAGTGTAAGTGCTCATCGGGGAATGAATCGTCTATGGGTGGCTCGTCCTTCTCGCGTGAAGAGGGAGGTAGCCGGCTGAGGTGATCCGCAACAGAATTTTTGGATCCCTTCTTATCACGGATCTCTAGGTAAAACTCTTGAAGCAAGAGAATCCATCAAATAAGGCGTGGCTTGGCATCCTTCTTAGCAAGTAAGTAACGAATGGATGCATGGTCGGTGTAGACAATGACTTTTGCCCCTACTAAGTAAGAAGGAAACTTCTCGAAAGCATATACAACCGCCAATAGCTTCTTCTCGGTGGTGGCGTAGTTATGCTGGGCTTCATCTAGCGTCTTGCTAGCGTAATAAATGGCGGTGGTCCGACCATCCTTCTTTTGTCCAAGCACCGCTCCTACTGCAACATCACTCGCATCACACATGATCTCAAAGGGCAAGGTCCAATCCGGAGGCTGGATAATGGGAGAGGAGATCAACGCTTCCTTAATCCTGTAAAATGCATCAAGACACTCCTGCGAAAACTCAAAAACAACATCTTTATTCAAGAGGTTAGTTAGTGGCTTAGAAATCTTCGAGAAGTCCTTGATGAATCTCCTATATAAACCTGCATGCCCGAGAAAACTCCGCACACCCTTAACAGAACAAGGGGGAGGGAGTTTCTCAATAGTCTCGATCTTAGCGCGATCGACTTCAATGCCTCAATTAGAAACGAGGTGTCCTAGCACAATGCCTTCATTAACCATAAAGTGACACTTCTCCCAATTCAAGACGAGATTAGTGTCTTCACATCTTTGTAGCACTAGAGAAAGGTTAGATAGGCAATCATCAAAAAAGGAACCATATACTGAAAAATCATCCATAAATACCTCCATGATCTCCTCTATATACTCGGAAAAGATAGCCATCATGCATCGCTGGAAGGTAGCGGGTGCATTGCATAATCCAAATGGCATCCTCCTATAAGCGAATGTCGCCCATGGACAAGTGAAAGTGGTCTTCTCTTGATCATCCGGATGGATAGGAATCTGGAAGAAGCCACTATAGCCATCTAATAGCAGAAGTGTGAATGTTGGGCCAACCGTTCGAGCATTTGATCGATGAAGGGAAGTGGGAAATGGTCCTTCCGAGTGGCCACGTTCAGCTTCCTATAATCGATGCAAACCCTCCAGCCCGTGACGGTCCTAGTTGGGATTAACTCGTTGTTCTTATTCGTCACAACGGTCATCCTTCCTTTCTTTGGAACTACATGTACTGGGCTAACCCACTTGCTATCCAAGATAGGAAATATGATACCTGCATCTAACAACTTAAGAATTTCTTTCTTCACAACCTCTTTCATGATCGAATTTAACCGTCTTTGAGGTTCCCGTGAAGTCTTATGATCGTCCTCCATTAGTATTCTATGCATGCAGAAAGAAGGCTTAATGTCAATAAGATCATCAATAGTATAACCCAAAGCCTTTTGATGCTTCCTCAGGACATGCATTAGTTTAGATAATTCAGATTCGGAGAGGGAAGCACTAACAATGACGGGATAAGTAGAATCCAGTCCAAGAAAGACATACCTCAAGTGACTTGGAAGTTGTTTAAGCTCCACAACTGGGGGGTGCTTTCTGAGGTGTATCTTTGCTTCCTCCTTTCAGTGGAGTAGATTGAAGAACTGGACTTTCAGAAGTCTCAATTGACATCATCTCGCTTTCGACCTCGGACGAGGTCCAGAGAGGGTGACCGAGATGTTCTTCAGTCAAGAACACCTCGCTTGGTCCAGAGAGTGCCTCGGTCGAGGTACTGCAACTGTGACCGAAACTTGAGATCTTCTTCTCCTGGATTAGCTTTTCAATTTTAGCTTCTGGATCTTCTTCCAGCGCCTTCAAGCTCCGTATATCTGCATCACAAGAAGCATCTATACCTTCCTCATTTAAGCTAAAACTAATAACTTTTTCAAGTGGATCTTTAATAAGGATAGAGCTCACCAATTCTCTTGATTCTTCTTCATCATAGATGTTGAAGATATCATCTCCTAGCTGCTCTCCCTTCATTGCCGCAAGTAATGCAAACTCCACTTCATCTCCGCCAATGTTGAATTTTAACTTGGCGTTCTTACAATCCACATTGCAATCCGAAGTTGCTAGAAATGGCCTCTCGAGAATGATAGGAACAGGATAATCTGCGGGAATGTCAAGTACAACAAAGTCTATAGGTAAATAGAAATTACCTAGCTTAACCGGAACGTCTTCCAAAATGCCCACGGGATGGGTAATGGAGCGGTCCGCCATGTATAACCGTATCTTCACCGGCTTGGGCTCTCCAAGTCCGATCTTAACACATAGCTCCAGCGGGATGATGCTCCCGCTGGCTCCTAGATCACACAACGCTTCACAAGTGACATCCCCAACTTGAATGGGAATGCAAAATGAGCCGGGATCTCTCAACTTGGGTGGCATCTTTTCCTTCATGAATTGAATGAGCTCCGAGGATTTAGATGTCATCCTTACTTCACCAAAGTCTTCCAACTTCCTCTTCCTTGATAAAATTTCTTTTAAGAACTTCCCATAGGCGGGCATCCCTAGAATAGCATCAAGGAAAGGGATATTAATGTGTAGTTTATTCATCAAGTCAAGGAACTTACCAAAATGCTTGTCTAGATGTGCTCTGGCCCTTGACTGGGGGAATGGAAGTGGTAGTTTATATGCAGGAGGTGGAACATAAACTTCAGTTTTCTCCTCCGCTTTCTGTGGCTCCACCTCGGTTGGCATCTCGGCCGAAGTGTTCTTTGACTGCACCTGGACCGAGGTGGTCTTCGTCTGTACTGGCATCGACCGAGGCACTGGATCTGCAGTCTTCAGTCCACTTCTCGTCGTTATTGCCATGATCTGTCCCTTGGGGTTACTTTCTGTCCTTGCTGGAAGCTTCCATGGATCTCTTGGCGCTTCATTCGCCTTGTTAAAGAATTGTTGTTCTAAGGCTTTTTGTGCCTTTGAAAATGAAGTCATGGATGTCTCCATAGAGTTAAGCTTGATCAAGATGGCCTCCAGCACCGCATCTTTCTTTTCTGGCTGGGGCGAACTTGATCCTTGCTCCTGGCTCTTCAATAGAGTAGAAGAAGAAGAGGAAGAGAGGAAAGGATTAGAAGAGTCATTCGAATTGGAGTTAGAGTAAGGGTTACCCGAATTTTGGTTGTTTGCTCTCCAATTATTGCTGTTGGATCCTCTATTGTTGTTGTAGTTGTTGTTCTGGGAACCGTTGTTGTTACGGTATCCATTGTTGTTCCTCGAGCCTTGATATCATTCATCTTCTTTCTTGGTTTGAGCAACCAAAAGATCTTTCAATTGCTTCACATCATTTTTCAAAAAAGTGAGTTGATCATTGTTTGGAGCATCTTGAAAGTTGACTCTTTTAACTCCACCTTCAGCTCCTTGGTAGGAATATTTCTCCATGTGCAAAGCTTTCTTCTCTATGAACTCCCAAGCTTCGTCAATCGGCATGTCCATGAACGTGCCGGCGGATACTAGTTGAAGGTTGAACTGGGTGTTTCCGTCCAGTCCCTTGAAGTATATCTCCAACAACTCTATCTTTGGAATCCCATGATGTGGGCAATCCAAAAGAATGTCTTTAAATCTCTCCCATGACTTGGACATGCTCTCCTTGTCCTTCATGATAAATGCATTAATCTTCCCTCTCATTTTAGCGATTTTAGAGGGGGGAAAGAATTTAGTTAAGAACTCCGTCGTCATCTCCTCCCAAGTATTGATTTTTCCTGGAGGAAGAGATTGATATCAAGTAAGCGCTCTATCTTTCAAAGAGAAGTAGAAAGGCCTTAGCTTGTAATTGTTGTTTTCCAGCCTTGAAGGTCTCAAGGTCTCAATCAAGATCTCATAGTTTTGTAGATGTTGATGCGGAGATTCCCTCTCTAGCCCTCCAAACTGGCATTGGCGAATCATGGAAAGAACTTGCGGTCGAAGCTCATAATCATGGTCCGCTGGATCACCTAGGTTGACTCCTGGACGCCTCAGTTGCTGATTGGGGTCCATCCTTTACCCTAGGGTCTGTGGAATACTTGCAAAAAGAGCATCTCGGACTGGCATCCGAGGTGGAAGTATCTCGGCCGGGGCAATAGGTACTGGATTCTGCCTCGGTCGAGGATCTGGAACAGGGTCTTGCCTCGGTCGAGGATCTGGGTTCGGTCGAGGTAGATACTGGTCTCGTAAAGCCGCCATATCTGCTTCAATCGCCTTAGTCCTTGTGCGAGTTTCTTCCCTTTCCAGTCGCAGTTCTTCTTTACTGAGGCGTAGTTGTTCCAACGCCTCCTTCAATTCGGCCTCAAGATCGCGATTATCCTGATTGGCCATCTTCGCTTCTTTCAAGCGTCTTTTGTATGTCTTTTCTGGTTCGGGATCGTAAGGAACGATTTCCTTCCCAGTGCGGGTTCTTCGCATAAACCTAAGAAAAAGAACCCGCGAAAGTCACTCAAGTAGAGTGGTTAGTAGAAACAGGGGCAAGCGCCCCGAAAGATCACCGCAACCGGCTCGGTCTAGACCAAGTCCCCTGCAACGGCGCCAAGAACTTGTTCGCTCCAAATGGTGTGTGCAAGCTCTAAATTTATAACCCAAGACGTTTGCTTAAAACAAGGATGCGAACCCGCAGTGTACGGGTCAATCGTAGTAAAGCAAGAAATTCCGGGGTGTCGATCTCAGGGACTTAGGTGAAACAAAGCAAGTATAGGTTGTCTGTGCAACTACTAACCACAAAAGCGATTAAAGCAATCAAAGATGATAAAAAGTCAATTAAAGAAAATATACAATTCTAGGGATTAAAGCATCTAGTTGTGGTTCCAACTCAAGATCTAAAGATAAGCGGACAAAGCTGAGGTTTTGCAAAGGGAAGGTGTTACTAAAGTGGAATAGATCACCGGGTAAGTCTCACTACTCACTAATTCCAAACCGTAATTCCTATTACCGGGTAAGTCTCAAGGAATTAAGGAAAAGAACTATAACCTCAAACTAACACTCCAACTAAGGGAATAGAATCAACCTTTGCCGGGTAAGTCTCAGGCTAACTCACAAAGATAGAATGAAAGCACACTCAAACTCCAATAAAGGATAAACCTTTATTACCTATTGCTTATGACCTTAGGTAAACAAACGAAGGAATTACCGGGTAAGTCTCATCCTAGGCTTGCATTGAACCAGGAAAGGTGTAATAAGAATAGGATTTGGCAAACTCTAACACTTAACTCTCAGTTTTGGATCAGATAAGTCACCTCGGTCAGACGAATTCCACCCCGGCCGAGATGTTCATCGACTGAGCGAGATGTTCTATGGTTAAGGATAAAGACTCGAACTTTCAGGATCCTACTGGAATTTAAGATTATTCTATCATTGTTTTTCCCACAACCTTCAGCCAATCACCCTAGAATCACACAAAGAAATTAGCCAATCATCATCATGAAAGCAATAATCAAATATAAGGGAAGAAGGTGAATAATTGAACACAAAAACCTTAAGAACAAGGCTTCAATAACTGAATCAATTATCAAACAAATCAGCGTTCCTTGGATCACAATCTAATAAGACAATCAACAAAGAAGGGAATCTAAGAGAATCTTACAAAACCCTTCACAAAAGCAATAAAAGCTATCAACTTCCTTCCTTCAACCTTCCTTCAACCTTCCTAACTGCTGGATTTTCGGTGATGCGCCGGTTGTAGCGGGGTGCTAAATTTGTGGGAAATCCAACCCTTTATATAAGAAAACTACCCTCCAAAGATAAGATATCTTAAAAAGATATTTTCCTAATAAAATATATCTATCTCTCATAAATAAATCCCTAAAATATATGATCTTCATTCTACAAATCTAGCCTAAATATATAAGATCTCAGCTTCCAAAAATAAAAGATCTCAGCCAAGAATAAAATATATCTCGCCGCGTCCAAGGTGTTCGCCTCGGTCGGGACGCTCCTCTGGATCACCTCGGTCGAGATGGTACTGTAGCTGACCGAGGTGACTCTAAACTGAATGTGAAATCTCTTAAATCTGGTCCAAAGTAAATCTTTAATCCATTTTCATGCTTCCTGGATTCTTCCTTAAGCTCCTGAATGTAGGTCCAATGACTCCTTAGCTCCTTTAGCTCCGTTTTGATGCAAAACGTGCCATTTTTCCTACGATTACAACGAAACTAGGTGTAGACCTCGATTCCCGTAAAGGTAGATGAAACGACAATATAATCACATAATATACATCCAAACATGCAGATTATTGAAGATAAAACGTCTAAACAGGTCCCAAAATATAGACTATAATTCATGCTATCAGTTAGAGATGATTATAATTTCGACTTGGAGATACTATATCATCTAGCAAAGGCTAACGTGGTCGCCAACACCCTTAGCCAGAAGACGCCTCGGGAGAAGGCAATAGCTCGGTCGATTGTTCAGCCTCAATTGCAGAGAATTTTTCGATTTTTTTGGAATTTTGAAATATATATGTATATACAATGCAAAAACATGATAAGAAACGTGTGACAATAAAACAAAACTATCCTCGATGCGATCATGCCATGCTAAGAATCATGAAAACCCCAAATACCCCATACTTAAAAACACATTGTCCCCAATGTGCAAATCAAGTAAAGAAGAGTGAAAGAAGTCATCACAATGTAAAAATGGTGTCGTTCGATATTTTGGTTCACTCATGTGGAGTGGTGGTGATGGATGATCGATCAAGCATGTTAGAGAGCTCTTCATAGTCATTCCGGCGTCGAGACCCGCGTCAAGGTGTATGCGAGATGGGAGCTCTTCCATCCAACAAAGACACCTCAAGCCGTCCAAGCCTCACGTCCGCTCCACCCATGATTGAAAACGGGATCATCATCATCAACTCGCCTTGCAAGGCTTCTTTGTTACCTAAAATCTACTACACAAACACAAAACATAAAAACACACAAAAAGAAAAACAAAAGCAAAAACGAAAATGAAAGAGAAAAGGGAAAGAGTTGTACCAATGGGTTGCCTCCCATTAAGCGCTTCTTATAGGTCACTAGCTTGACCAAACTCCGTGGATATGTCAATCCACCTCGAATACCATGGTTTGCTTGAGGAGTCCAAGCAACCATCGCTTTCCGGCATCCATGATGACAAGCATGGGCCACTTGATACCCAAATAAGCTTTAATTTCTCTCTTCACCGGTGAGTAGTAGACTCCTTCATCACCGCTTCCTTGATGATAGTATGGAGTTGCAACCATAGGTGCCACCCCATACTTAGGCAATTTGTACTCTGCGGTCACACCGGTGAAACGCTTGTCATCCTCATCCTCTATGATCCGAAGAAATCCGATTCTTGGAAAGAATCCTTCATTGAAGTGCTTCATAACCATCATGGATCCATCATGCTTGCCTCCATCATTCAATATGGGAAATTCCTTAGGAAAGGGACTCCAATCTTCGTATGTACTCCGGGCAAGCAAGAAAGGATTGGAAGGAGTTGAAGTTAACTTAGGGCTCTCCACGACAGAGCTTTCCACGGGCAAAACCACGGGCGTGGTTATGCGAGATAGGTCGTGGAAATCTCTGTTTTCTTCCTCCCTCGTGAGCTCTTCAAGTGTGGTTCCGGGGTTGATGGCAAGGATGTCCAAGGGTGAGAGCACTTCATCGGACTCATCCAAAGGTGAAGGAGGTGGAGGTAAGCCTTGAAGGATTGTAGGGTCTCCTAGCATAAGAGCATTCCTAATCTCCTCAATCTCCCTCCTCATTTGTTCCTCTCTCTCGAAATTTAATCTTCTTTCATCCTTCAGGGCCAAATCCCTTAGTCTCACTTGCTCCCAAGCTTCATCCAACTTTTCTTGAAGTTCCTTAATGATCATGGTTGATTCGGGCAATTCTTGGATCTCCTCATGGTGAACCCCTTCTTGTTGTAACACTTCCGCTTCAAGCCCCATGTGGGAACTCGAAATTAAAGCAAGGTTGCCCTCTAGATCATCCATCTTCGTCAACATTTCTTCTAGCATTGATTCCACTCGGTCATTGTGAGGTTGATGATGAGGTTCCTCACGAGGCAATGTAGTCATGTGAGCTTGATCATGGGACTCATGATAGGCATTAAACTCCTTCCAATACTCAAACTCATCATGGAGAGGTCCTAGATCTTGGCTTGTCATCCATCCCTCATACTCCATGTTGTCAAGGTCATCTTGGAAGTACAATCCGTCCATGGCAAACATGAAAAGGCAAAGACAAAAACAACACAAGATCAAAAGTAACAAGAAAGATAAACACTATAAACAATCAAAAATCAAATGACTTAATCTAGACCTAGTACCCGACAACGGCGCCAAAAACTTGTTACGCTAGAAAGGTAGCACAAAAAACTTTACATTTATAAACTCGAACTAAATTCCTAAACTACCTAGTGAAACCCACAGTGTACGGATCGTTATGTAGGAAGGAGAGTATTCCGAGGTCGAACACAAGGACTGAGGTGAAATCAAATCATTCAATGATCAAAGATAGTGTAAATCTAAACTAAGATGAGATGAGGAATAAAGAAAGTGCAAAACACGATATTTTTTTGGATGGTTTTTGGGTGATCAAACAAGGATCACAATTAAATCAACACAATAAGCAACACAAACACACAAAGATAAGAGATAAGAGGTAAGAAAGCAGATTCTAGAGATTCAGAATTCCGATTATGACAATGGACTCATGCTTCTAAAGATCAAAGGAAGGTTGTGGTTGTTCGGAGTTGGGTGTTTCTCTAATGGGAGCAATTACCGGGTAAGTCTCATGCTCCACTAGTCTCCCACCTAAGGTCCTATTACCGGGTAAGTCTCAAGGAACCTAAGGACGAGAATTCTACACAAACCGGCCACTACCTAAGGGTCAAACCCCTCCTCACCGGGTAAGTCTCGGAAAAGGTAAGTCTTAGGCAATGATCCTAGCACACTCAACCCAATAGCGCCTTTTCGGGCTCACTACTACCTAGAGTTCATCATCTTGTGTATCTAAGAGAGGAAATTACCGGGTAAGTCTCATTCCTCAAAAAGGTTTGCTAACATTAGGTCACCTTAAGCTAGGTTAGGCTCAACAAATACTAGGATTTCAACACGTCCACATCCTAACATCCAGATTCATCAATACAAGCACAACAGAGAGAATCACGGGTGGATCATGGAATTCACGGCCGTGGAACCATGAAGAACAAGCCGTGATTCTCCACTCAATTGGGGTTTCGAACACAAAACGATCCTAAGCTAACATGGAAGTCCATACAATTATAGTCCAAATCATAAACATCATTTCTTCACCCTAGAATCACATATATTCAGCCAACAACATACATTTCAAGATCAAACTTCACAAATAGAGCATGCTTGCAAGTCATGGCTAGATAATGAAGAATAATCCAAAGAAAAGACATTAAAAGCTAGAATAGAAGTTACCAAATCATACAAAGGCTCCAAGAGCTGTTCCAAGTTGTCAACAATGGAAACCTCACTCAAAACCAGTCTAATCTCACTTTAAAACGAAAATCTACACTAATCTCTTCCAAGAACACCCACAATGGGTGCTTGGAAGATAGGCTACAATGGATAAGTGTTTTGGGGGATAAGCTAGGTCAAAAAGGGAAGAGAGAGAGATGTAAATGTGTCCTTCATCACAGCCTGCAAAGATCACTTAAATACCCCACCAAGAGCAAGAGTCGGCCAAAGAGATCGTGGGACACGTGTCAAGGTGGTCCAGACAGAAACCACGGCCAAAACCACGGATGTGGTTCTGCCAGATAGGCCGTGGTTCTGCTCCAGAAACACTCCTTGGATCATCAAGCAATGAGTTGTTGCAAGGCATGCACCAACAAGGTCCTATGTGTTCTCATTTGCTCCTAGCTTGCTCCTTAAAGGGTCCGGATGTGTGCCACCACGAGGAATGATCCTCGAATGTATCGATTAAGCTCCAAAAGTTCCCTAAAATACCTACAAAACCGACAAGAGTTCGTGTAGATGTCTATTTCGACAATATGCATGAACTAAGCGTAAACGCCACGAACTAATGCGGAAACATGCATGAATGGGAAGGAAAACTATCTAAAAGAGTGCCTAAACTAGTGTCATAAATCATATCATCAAACGCCTCGGAAGAAGGCGATAACTCAGTCGATTGTTCAGCCTCAATTGCAGATAGACCTGGCGGGGTTGGAGTAAGATATTCAGTTCCCGGACACGGACTGTCACTTGTCTACCCTTGAGCTATTACCAGATTTGTTGGGAGAGATCTGACAAAAACAGGAGAGTTTCCCTACATTGATGAGGAACCGAGACCGGATGTCTCGAAGAGAGTGACTAAAGGTATTTCTGTGGTCGTCAATACCCAATCAAAAGTAAATCCTGACTTAGCACTAAAACAAGTATAGTAGTTAAGTAAGGGTCGAACCCAAGAGAGTTAAGGTGTTTTATTAGATGCAATTATTGATTATAGAACAAGTAACAAAGGGGGGGGGGTTGGTTAAATTGATGCACAAAAACTTATGAAAACGAATAACGCAACAAGTACGACAATAATGGGTGAATCTACACTAGGTTGATTCTAAGCATGCAATTGCTACTTTGGTGAGTTCCTTTTACAAGTTTTCAAGTAATCTCCCGTCTTGATCATATATATGTGTTGAGCGAACCGGCAACAACACAACTTAACAGGTTAATGTTCCGTAAACCTACAAGAACAAAATAACAAGTTAGCTCTCAAACAAAGACTAAGGGATATAAACAAAAGATTAAAACTGTTAAGCTTATCTTTATATTTGTGTTCCTTTTCTTTAAGTAATTACAATCCGTTATTACTTAAAGTTTACTACTAGATTAAAGACCCGAACCCGGAACCTATTAATCCTAGTTATTTGCATGCACTTTAGAACCTAAGGTGATCAATCTCAACTAATAGTAAAAACATGCAATTAGACAATGGAGATCAGGAAACACAAAGCATTACTGAATGAAAACTTATATTAAAGAAAACTTACAACCAAAGTAACAACACAGCTTCAAACCAACCCAATGTAGCAAGGGAGTTAGCAACTCATTACAAAGGTAGCAAGATAACCTAAATAGGAGAAGTGGAAAATTTATTGGCTAACAAGATTGATCCTACTAACAACCAACCAAGGACTATTTATACTACAAAAGACACTAAATAGGAGTAAATGGCCGGCCCAAAACAGCCACCTTTAATGCCATAAAGATGGTGTAAACAGCCGGAGTAAAGCTTCTGATGTTAACCACAGGGGCGGCCTTCAGCTCCGCAGGGGCGGTGAAGGCAAAAACGCTTGATCTTCTTCATGGCCGCAGGGGCGGCTAGGCAATTCCGCAGGGGCGGATCTTCAATGCTCTTCAAACGTCTGACCTTTCAACTTCCTGTCGTTTCTGATGCCAAGCCGCCGGGGTGTCCCTATGTCAACGCAGGGGCGGTGACACAACCTCTTCATCTTCCGGCTCCCAGGTTGAGGCGCAGGCAAAGACGTAGTGGAAGGCGCATGGGCACTGGTCTTCGTTTCTTCAGGGCAAGTCACCGCAGGGGCGCCAAGGAGTGGCGCAGAGGCGGTGACACACTTAATGGCCGGCGCTAGCGAAGGCGAAGGGAGCGCTCCGGAGTAAGGCGTCACCCGCAGGGGCGGTGACAAGGCTCCGCTGGGGTGGTGAGGCAACAGAAGCTTTGCTTCGTAAACGATCTTCACTCCTAAGTGCTTATAACTCCTTCCTTAGCTTCTTTTAGTCTTCTTCTTCTGGACCAAGGAGTTAGTAGCATAAACCGACATAAATGCAATAAAAAGACTCTAAAAATTATCCTAAATGATAGTGATTCCATCACCTATCAAACTCCCCCATACTTAGACCTTTTACTCGTCCCGAGTAAAACAAATGACAACAACTAGACTCAAAGGCCTCAGGAAGCATGGGCAAGCAGAAAAGACAATGAAAACAAAAGAAAAGCCAAGAAAGAAAGAAGGAAAAGAGAGGAGATGTGAGAAAAAGGTGAGAAACTACCATCCTTATTGCTCCAAGAGTGGCCTACCCGGACAACCTCCTTATGACTCCCCTTCTTATGTCGCCAAACGTCGGAAGGAAAACCTACACTCGGTGTCGCTTTTTTTGCCAAGGCACCCTTTCGGGTTTTCACCTTGCCACTCTTCTTCTTTTGATGATCTCGCTTGAACTCACGTCCCTCAAGTCCAATTTTGCACTAACCTAAGGTTGGTCGGACTACCTTCTTTTTGCCTAAACTGCCCTTTCGGGTTTTCGGTTTATCCAAGGATTTTCATGCCTTTTTTCATTTTCTTTAGCTTTCTCTTTTTTTTTTGTGAATTTCAAACTGAATTCAAAATAACTCAAAACATAACAACTCAAAACAAGTAGCAATGACACTATACAAGAAATGATATGTCCCTCCCCCATACTTGAAGTTCACTTTGTCCTCAAAGTGGAAATGAGGCAAAGATAAATGTAGGAAGAGGGAAAAGAAATGTACCCCTCAGTGGGATGGTCCGGATGGACCACCTGGACCCTCCTCCGGTGGGTAAGGAAAATGGCGGAAGAAGTGCTCCTGCCGGCGGTAGAGCGTGTCGATGCGGCCTTCCTGAGCCTTCATCCTTTCTTAAAGAAGTCTCGTAGCTAGCTTGACAAGCCACCTACTGAGTCTCCAACTGCTGCTGATGAGCCGCCTACCAAGCATCTTGTCGGCGGTCGAAGTGAGTGGTCATGGAGGAGGCGAAGCTGGACTGCCACGCCTGCTGCTGGTCAAGCATGGACCGTTGGTACTCAGTCTGCCATGCCTGATGTTGTGTGGTCAAGGCAGCTATATGAGCCTGAAGACTCTCCATGGTCTGACTGTCGTCCCGTGTTGCAGTAGGCATCTCCTCATCAGTGACCGGGACCCGGCTGGAGCCTACAGCATATCTCCCAACAATATCCTCCTGAGCCGTCTCGGAGGAACGGGGTTAGCTGGTACGTACAACTCGGAGAGCTCATCTCCTAGTGGAAGTCGTCGGGGGAGGTATGTGATGTGACTCCCATCTGCTAAAGAGAGCCAAAAAAAGGTTCTCCCCGTCCCTCCTAAGGAGCCTACACCTCCTCAACATACCCTCCGTATACAGTGGGGCCTCTAGTCCGTCCTCCAAGGCAGCGATATCCATCACCTGTGCAGCTAACAAGGAGATGATCCCGCCTCCCACAATGTCTCATGGCTCATTCTTCCTAATCCGCTTCAAAGCGGTAAGGAAGAGGTATGACCATTATGGTAACTAGTCGTTCGTGGGGAGGCAGACATATAGAAGTGGAAGGTCCTTGAGAGCGACCCTATTCTCCTCCTTGTGTCTACAGAAGACACTCATAAAGATCTTCGAGATGAGCCTCAAACAGGGATGAGTGAATTTGTTGGAGTACTCACCCCCTGCATGAAACTCAGATCTGGTGGCGGCCTGCCAAAACTCCATCAAGTCGGGTGTCGGGATGGGTTCCCACCAGTCGTCAGAAGCGGCTATAGTCACCCCTAATGCCTCCTGCAGCTGGCTGTAGTCCAATGTATACTTTCGTTTTGTTGAACTTAAATGAAAGTCCAACACAACTGTGGTCCACCGTTTCCATTTTGAATGAGGCAATGAACTGGCGGCTGAGCACGAGGTATGTTGGAGCGCTTGTTATTAGAAAATCACCGAGCCTAGTGTTGTTGAGGAATTCTTGCATGCTCTCCAGCATGCCCAAATTTTCCAAAGTAGGAACGTCCAGAATCCGGGTTGCATACACATCTCGACCTTGTACGATCCTATACCGTTCCTTCTCAGCTTCCGACAACTTATATTTCCTCTGGTCTTCCATCACTTGCAATTGAATAAGCAAAGGAATTAGAAATTTCAGAAAATTGAGAAAGAGACGAACCCTTTGTTGAGTTTTCCGCAAGGGCGGCTGAAACAGGCGCAGGGGCGGCAAGGCGCAGGTGCGGGAGCTTGTAGGCGTAGGGGCGAGGCGATTTTGGGAATCGACGAAGGTTGTGGTACTAGGGTTGTTCCGGCGTCTTCTTTGTTGGTGTAGGCTTTGCCGGAGGTGGGGTAGTGGAGGGTCGAGGGTGTTGGTGAGTTAGAGGTTTTGTGTGTGGTGGTGGTGAAGGCTGGTGTCGCAAAGGGGGCGGTTGAGGCTAGGTTGCCGGAGGTGAGTGAGAGCGTTTGCACAGGGCGGTGAGAGAGCTTCCGGGGGGCGCAGAGGCGCTGGAGGCGAGGTGGACTAGGGTTCGAAGAGTGAATGGAGAGGGAAGGAAAAGGGCGGTAGTTGTAGGTTATTTTTGGGAAGTGTATTTTTTTCTTTCTTTAATAAAACCGTAGGGGCGGCGTTTGTCAACGTGGGGGCGGTGACAAGGAAGAGGGGGTAACCAGCCTCAACGCCGGGGGCGGCGCCAAGGATGCGTGTCAAGGATGACCGCCGCAGGGGCGTAGGGGATTCACCGCGGGGGCGGTGACTTGCATATTGCTGGCGCTGGCCCAGCGCCACCCCCGGTGCTGGGCATGAGTGTCACCGCAGGGGCGGGGACACTGAGCCGCATGGGCGGTTTTCTTGACAAAGGCTCCTCTTCTTTTTCCTTCGGGTTGCCTCCCGAGCAGCGCCTTTGTTTTACGTCGTTGGCTCGACGTAAGGACTTTACCTCTATGATTGAGCCTACTCCAACATCACCTTTGGGTTTATAACCGTCTGTGAAGGTAATCCTCCGGAGGACCTAGTTTCAATCCTTGTAATGGCTTCTGCCATTTGCCCAACCTGTTTCTCAAGGTTCTTGATGCTAGATTCTGTTGTTTGGACATGAGTAGCAAAGTGTTTAGTCAAAACATGCAACATATATTCAGTTGTTTGATACTTACCTTGACGGGGTTGTTGTTGTTGGTTTTGTTGATCCCTCCAACGAAAGTTTTGTTGGTCACGCCAGTTTGACATGAAATTTGGTGCATAGGGATCGTTCCTAGACCTTTGTTGCTGTGGTTGTCCATAACCCATTGCGTTTACCTCAGCATCGTCATCCTGGACTTGTGGACACATGTCCGTTGGATGATATGGGTCAGCACAAACTCTACAAGCTTTGAGCTGTTATGGGGTTCCCATAAGTGTTAGCCTCTTCACCATTTCCTTTAGCTCCGTGAGCTCAGTGGAGATCTCACTCTTCACGGTATTTACAGCATGAACTCCTTTCTTGGACGGGGTCCTTCCAAAGTTCTGAGTTTCTTCCGCTAGTTCCTGTATCTTTTTCAAAGCAAGGTCAGGAGTAGAGTTAAGAATATTACCTCCGCAAGCCGCATCGACGATCCTCCTTTCATTGCCTAGCAAGCCATTGTACAAGTACAAGACTAGATCTTGAGTTGAATATCTGTGAAAGGGACAGATGGATCGGAGGCGTGCAAACCTTTCGAAGTACTCATAAAGAGTTTCGTTTGCCTCTTGCTCGATGTTGCTTAAAGCTTTCTTCAAACTATTAGCCTTCTTGGCTGGGAAGTATTTCTCCAAAGACGCCTTGTGAAGGTTCTCCCAAGTGTCGATGCTCCCAGATGGAAGGTGGTAATACCAATAATCCGCTGAATCTTTGAGTGTGAAGCCGAATGCCCTCATCTTGATTTGCTCTTCGGTAATGTTGGCCGGCTTCATGCTCATACACACGGTATGGAACTTCCCAATGTGTTTGATGGGGTCTTCGTCACTTAGCCCAAGGAATGATGGAAGCAAGTGAATGAGACCCGACTTGAGCTCAAAATTGACTCCTTCCCGTAATGCCGGTATAGTGACCGCAAGGGGGTTTAGAGCCAAGGTGGGCAACGTGAGTTGACGAAGTGTACGGTCAGCCATCTCTTGTTGAAGTTGTTGTTGTCTTCGTTGTCGGATCTGCGTCCTCTCAATTTCTGGATCAAAAGAAGCAAGGCCGGAGTTAGTAGCACGGGTTTGAACCATAAAATGGTTCAAACCAATAATCAATAATAACAATAAAACACTAAAACTCCCCGGCAACGGCGCCAAAATTTGACTGAAGGTATTTCTGTGGTCGTTTATACCCAATCAAAAGTAAATCCTGACTTAACACTAAAACAAGTATAGCAGTTAAGTAAGGGTCGAACCCGAGAGAGTTAAGGTGTTTTATTAGATGCAATTATTGATTATAGAACAAGTAACAAAGGGGGGGGGGGGGGTTAAATTCATGCACAAAAACTTATGAAAACGAATAACGCAACAAGTAAGACAATAATGGGTGAATCTACACTAGGTTGATTCTAAGCATGCAATTGCTACTTTAGTGAGTTCCTTTTACAAGTTTTCAAGTAATCTCCGTCTTGATCATATATATGTGTTAAGCCAACCGGCATCAACACAACTTAACAGGTTAATGTTCCGTAAATCTACAAGAACAAAATAACAAGTTAGCTTTCAAATAAAGACTAAGGGATATAAACAAAAGATTAAAACCGTTAAGCTTATCTTTATATTTGTGTTCCTTTTCTTTAAGTAATTACAACCCGTTATTACTTAAAATTTACTACTAGATTAAAGACCCGAACCCGGAACCTATTAATCCTAGTTATTTGCTTGCACTTTAGAACCTAAGGTGATCAATCTCAAGTAATAATAAAAACATGCAATTAGACAACGGAGATCAAGGAAACACAAAGCATTACTGAATGAAAACTTATATTAAAGAAAACTTACAATCAAAGTAACAACGCAGCTTCAAACCAACCCAATGTAGCAAGGGAGTTAGCAACTCATTACAAAGGTAGCAAGATAATCTAAATGGGAAAAGTGGAAAATTTGTTGGCTAACAAGATGGATCCTACTAACAACCAACCAAGGACTATTTATACTACAAAAGACACTAAATAGGAGTAAATGGCTGGCCCAAAACAGCCACCTTTAATGCCATAAAGGTGGTGTAAACAGCCGGAGTAAAGCTTCTGATGTTAAACCGCAGGGGCGGCCTTCAGCTCCGCAACGGCGGTGAAGGTAAAAACGCTTGATCTTCTTCATGGCCGCAGGGGCGGCTAGGCAATTCCGCAGGGGCGGATCTTCAATGCTCTTCAAACGTCTGACCTTTCAACTTACTTCCGTTTCTGATGCCAAGCCGCCGGGGCGTCCCTATGTCAACACAGGGGCGGTGACAAGGCTCCGCTGGGGCGGTGAGGCAATGGAAGCTTTTATTCGTGAACGATCTTCACTCCTAAGTGCTTATAACTCCTTCCTTAGCTTCTTTTAGTCTTCTTCTTCTGGACCAAGGACTTAGTAGCATAAAACGACACAAACGCAATAAAAAGACTCTAAAAACTATCCTAAATGATAGTGATTCCATCACCTATCAGAGAGGCACCATAGTTTAAGGTGGGCTCTGATAGAGTGTTAAGACGCCACGAGACTAGGTGTGAGTAAGATGTACCAAGATGTGAGGTGATCTTTGTGGTGGAGTCAGCTGAAGGCCGACAAGACTAGATACGTAACCTAGTGCAAGACTTGTCAATAGGTCAAGATCGAGCACCGCAAGTCTAAAGAAGAGCTCCACCATTACTAGTTCCGCAGTGAAAATAGGAGGACATCTCCATGGATTTTGTTACCTGACTGAGATCGAGCCGGGGTTTTGACGCCATCTGGGTGATAGTAAACCGTCTAACCAAGACCGCACTTTCCATTCCTTTTAAGGAAATGTGGCCGGTAAGTCAGTTGGCAAAGGAATTCACTAGGCAGGTAGTGATACTCCACGGGGTACTAAGGACCATCGTCTCAGAAAGGGACGGTCGATTTACCTCGACCGTGCCCGGCGAGTCTGCATTTCACGACAACATACCATCCACAGACGGACGGACAATCAGAGAGGACTATCCAGACTTTAGAGGATATGTTGAGAGCATGCGTGCTAGATTAGGGACAAATATGACATGTGCACCTTCCTTTGATAGAGTTTTCGTATAATAACAATTGGTACGCGTCGATTGGGAAGACCCTATATGAGGCCTTGTACGGGCGGAGATGTCGTAGACCACTTTGTTGGGAGGATCCAAGTAGCGATACCAAAGTCGCACCAGAGTAGGTACTAGATGATATGGCTTGAGTGGCTCTTATACGGGAGCGTATGCTGGCAGCGCAGAGTCCCCAAAAGTCCTACGCAAACATGAAAGAGACCCCGACCCTTGGAGTTCAGAGTAGGACTCAAGTTTGGTTGCGGGTATCACCGACGTGGGGTGTCCAGCACTTCGGCATCAAGGGGAAGTTGAGCCCCCGGTATGTCGGACCGTTCGAGGTCTTAGAGCGAGCCAGGGAGGTAATGTACCGACTAGCCTTACCGCCGAGACTAGATGGGGTTCACCCAGTCTTTCACGTATCTCAGCTGAGGGAGTACATACCGGACCCGAGACACGTCATTAGTTACGATGGCTTGGTAGTGGAGCTAGACCATACCTTCGTAGAGCATCCGGTAGTTGTCTTGGAGAGGAGTACGAGACGATTATGCTCCAAAGACATACCAATGATGTTAGGTCAGTGGTCGAGACGAGGAGCCTATGAAGCTACTTGGGAGATGGTGTGCCCACACGCCTTTCATCTTCCGCGGGTGCGGCCTCGTGGAGCTTTTTTCCCCACACCTCTTCACCTTTGCGGCCGCGGTTTTCCTCTAGTGAGACTCTTAAGTTGTTCTTTCCACTTAAGAATGTTCTCTTGGTATGTTGTCCCTCCTTCTCTGTACCCTTTGATCATGTTGTAGCATCATGATAGGTGGTCTAGTAGAACTAGAGTGAATCCCATGTAGTGGGTTAGGGTTTGGTTAGTTGTTGAGTTTCATGGAGTTATGTGTAAGGATGAAAACTATTAGGATGCAGTTTTATATTGACATGGATTGGTTATGATACCTTGCCTTGACTTACATTAGGTACTGATTATAGATCGGATTTGTGTGGATATCTGAGGTTATTATGTTACACGTAAGTCCTTAGGACATACTTAGTTTCTATGATGTATTGGTGAATGCTTAAGTGGGTATGTTTATGTGTTGTAGCGAATTGTTATTTTAATATAACCAACTTATTATTTGGCCCACGGGTAACGGGCGGTGGTCACTAGTCCAGTTCTCCCGAGGGAGTTTGGGAGGTGTTTCGTGACTAGGCCAGACTTGGTATATGGGGACGGTACCGATCTACTCCATTGTGTATACGGGGAGTTGCGCTGAACCACTTCAGCTAGATAAAGGACCGAAGGCGAGAGTCGAAGACTTCTCTTGTCACACCTATAAATGAATAATGTGGATGACTTTAATTAATATAATAATAAAGGGTTATGTGATAGCATGATCTGTCTTTAACTCTTGCTTTATATGTGATTGTGCTTCGGTGTTTTCCTCTATATTATAGTTAGCCAACGGTTTGTCCGTATTGTTAGATGCCTTGCAGGATAGGGTAGCTTCTGAGTGAGCCAGAGAAGGTTGTCAACCGGGGTTCCCGTACGTTATAAGATGGATGTAAATATGTGTTCTTGTTATAGTTGACTCTGACAGTTTGTTTTGCGGATTTCGTTTATTTATTATGTACCTCATTTGAGAGTCTGTTTATTTGTTTAACATTGCATATTTCAGTATATGGATTTTAGCGTATTATCGTTTGTGCCTTGTTATAAGATCCAATAATATTATTGTCAAGATAGGGTCAGGACCCATTGTGAGGTCCTAACCCGTAACGCCCCGAGTCTGAGATTTGGGGTGTTACAAAAATTCCGTATTGATGCACGTCTCGATATACACAAGCTTGACCCTTAATTAAACAACGTACGGGTGACATATCAAGCCACACGCATGCGGAGCAACATGGCTCCTCCTAGTGTAGTAAAAAAACAAGATTCAATGTAAGTGGAAAAAAAGAAGGATATGTGCTAATGACTTTTAGATCTTGAAAACCTGAAGCTTAGGAAATTACAAACGTTTTATTTTCCGGTCAATAAACTCACGGTTAACGTTGAATTATGTTCAAATTCCTCTTTGTTTTCAAGGAATAAAGCCTCAAAAGCTATGATACTAGACTGAAATATGATTCTAAAAATATTGAACTAAAAAAAAACATATCTATAGTGATCTTGTTCAAAACTCAAGTAAAAAAAAACTTAAGGCAAAATATTAGGTGACGTTTTTACTTTTGATGGTCCTAAAGCCTATCCACAAGGATGACGTAGTCAATTTTAGTGAATCGAATGTCGAATTTATAGAGATTGTGTCTAAATTGACAAGTGCTAACAATTAATTATTCTAAACAAAAAGGGGGAAAAGGGTATGGTATAGGAAAAAAACATGTTTTTGAGAGAGGTTTTGTAAAATATATGGAAGAAGCAATATAAGGAAACAATAATTCCTACTCTAATGAATCAAAGTAAAACCATGTATATGAACAACATAAACTTTATTAATGAATATTGTAGGTAACTATCGAATATCGTCTTTGTCATGGACACAAAAAGAATATGTTTAACTGTCCTGAAGGTGATTTTATAATCACGAGTTTGAAAAACCTTTTAAGCATTTTAAAAACCAAAAAAGGCCAACAAAAGTCTCGCTTTTGGCGGATGATCAAGAAACGGTACATAGACCGAAACTTTCTACGATAAAAATCGTCGAAGTATAAAGTAGGTAACATCCTTTAAACCAAGTTCTTCTTAATCTTTCCAATTAAATCAACACGTTTTTGGCGGAAAATCATTTTTTTTCTTAAAACCTTTTATAAACGCCACTTTGAATATAGAAGAAAATTTTTTTAGCACATTAAAAAGAAGTAAATACTTATGATCTCAATTTAAAAAAATCATATATACAATTAGAATTAAATCATTACAGGGATCAACAATCCTTATGTCATTAAAGAACTTAGCCAAACATAGTAAAAAAAGACAAACTGAATTTATCAAAATAGAAAACTACAACTCACATATTGTTCGGTTACAACACAACGAGGTAAACCATTAAAAACTATTATTTAACTCTACTCTATAAATGGTAAAAGAAGATTGCCGACTGCGGGGTCGGGATGCTAAAAACCTAGGGCAATTTGTGTTTATATAAGGTTGAAATTCCTATACGATACAAAATAATTTCTAACCAAAGATAGAATCAAAAGATATGATTTCGGGTAAACAGCGAAGGCGAGACGATGTAGAGACTGCATAAGAAATGCTTATGCCCGTCTAGGTCCTAGTTTGGATGTCGGATAGGTCAGGGTTTGGATTGAGCTAGGTTGGGTTGGCCTGAGCTCGAGATGAGCATGAGACGACCACCAGAGGGTTTGGGATCCTATTTGGATGACATTTGATCCTACTTTGACATGTGGTCTTGCTTCGTTGCGGTCTTGAATTCTGCGTTCGGGCTTCTTTACAACTCCATTCCACAGCCCAATACAAAAGCATCATTCGAAAATTCACTGGGCAAATCTTCAACGCTCCATTCACGGCTTTTCATATCAAACACGTAAGTCTTGTGTGGCCCACAAAACACTTGTCCCCCGATCACTACTAATTTATCTTGCCACGTCATCACACATTTTCTGTATTGTAGCTCATCAGGTACTTTTGTGATCACCTGCCACATTTTACCACTGCCACGTCGAACTGCCACGTTGAGCCCCGTATAGTACAACTCCCCTTTCTCATTCCCCGTCACCACCCAAGATTTATCCCTCATGGAATCGTCTAAAAAGTGATTGTCAACCGGGCCCCACTCCAACGTGTCCAGATCTAGTGACTCAGCGCTCCTTGAACTAATAGCATTTAACTTGCCGCCGTGGCATACCACGTTGCATTCGTCTCTTTCCTTGTTCATTTCATTCAGGTGTGTCCATTTGTCATTTACCACGTCATACATTATAGCGGACTTCAGTGCTCGCTTCTGATCACAACCACCAGCAATCAATACTCGTCCGCGAATAGGATCTCCAGCGAGCCCGAAACGAACCCGGCCCGGTCTAGTGTGTGACCCACAATACCATTGACTAGTCAAAAAGTCAAAGACGTGGACCGTATTTACAGGCCCGGACCCTTGGTTCCACACAACACCTATAACAATAACCTTTGACCCGACTCCGATAACCCCACATAATCCCAAGTACTCGTGAGGCAAACCGGGTCCTAGGGGTAACCGAGTCCAGGATCGGGCTTCCGGGTCGAAGAAAGTCAGGAGATAGGATAGTGGGATGTTTGGAGAGTTTTTGGATGCGGCAACATGGTGGATCTTGGCGAGGATGAAAACGGGTTGAGTTTGACCCGAGAGTTTACGACGATGGCGGAAGTGCGGGCTTCTGATCTCAAGATCCCATCCTTTGCAAACAGAAGAGACAGAAGGGAAGGATTTGATAGGGATCCGAATCAAACACTCACGGGCCAGATCGTCCGTTAAACCCGGTATCAAATCCATATTTTGTGGGGGTGGAAGTTGGATTTTGGATCTCTCTAGTGAGAAGAACAAGATGGAGCTACTTTCCAGCTGATTGATGAAGTTTTATAAATATGAAATGCTTAGTTAATTATTGTAGCTAGGAGGCATGCACCCTCGTGTGTCACGAGAGGACACCATGATTTCCATGCCTAAATTCTTTAATCCGGCAAAGAATAACCTAATTATATAGAAAACGATGTACCCGTTATTGGTTTAGATCTAGGAGTATATAACAATCTAATGTAGTACTATAAAAATAATATTTGATGCTCAAATATCCGACGTATTGAACCAATAATAAAGGCTCACACAGTTGATAGACAACGTACTGTTGAAGATAACAAGTTTCGACATCGAAAGTTGTGGACACGGAATCTAATATATAAGGTTCGTGGGGCTGCTCCTCTTATCGCCAATTAATTTTAGAATAAAACCTCCTCGGTTTATGTGCCGGGCTTGAACCTAATGCACATGTGCGCCCCGACTGGCTTTGCGTTGTTTGACATCAATGGTGTAATAACATGCAAATGGAGCGGGAATTCAACCTAAAATTAGTTGGCTGAGCAATAATTCACTGAACTAACAGTGAACTAATATACGGTACCCGTTATTGTATTTTTCTTCCGAGGAAATAATTGCCGCATATTTACGCTAAGCATGTCCTTTTTGTGATGCCTTTGGGCATGAGTTGGTTATGGCTACACGTTAGTTGAAGTGGTTGAGGATGGTAAAAAACATGAATGGTGATGATGTGCCGCACCTATCGATGGCGACCTTGCCTTGATCTTATTGTCTCCCGTTGTTTTTAATCTTGAAGATATATGGTGGGTAATCTTCACCTTTGGGACTTTGGCAGAAAATTAAACAATCTTTATATACTTAAAGTTAATAGTTACGTGACTTTTGAATTTTTTTTAAAAAAATAAAAAGCGGCTAGCAAATAACTATCTTTTATAAATAGTCTATCATAAAATATATTTACGGAAGAGAATATGAAGTTCGGAGTCATTAGAATAGGGTGTACTGAGTTAATAATTATGTGACTTTAAGTTGATAAGACATGTTAAAATTTTATATTGTGACAATATATTTATTCAAAATACAATAGTTTTATATCTGTATTACATTATAATCTCCACATTTTTCAATGAATAGTGAATTTCCATTTTTACCCCGACCTTGAAACAGTGAAAAGTACCCTCACGTCTACTTTCTAAACACTACCTTCACTCATCTTCTCTGTCTCTTCTCTTTTCTGTATGCCGACAATGATCATGTTTTCTTCAAAATGTTGCTCTACATGTTTCCTTCTCGCTTCTTGCTTCTCCCTCTCCAATCTCCATCCATTTCTTTCTTCGTTGAACCACAAAGTTCTTTTGGATGACTCCGTATCTCTAGCGGGTGGCCTTCCTTGTCGTAGCATCGTGCCTCCTCCGCTTCCTCCTTGCAAGCGAAGACGACGAGGATCTTTTGTACAAGTATGTTCTCTCTTACATCTTTTGCACCTTTAGTATCCTCCTCAATCGGCTCCATGGTCTTAGATTAGTAGTTTGTTCTCTTTCGGGATGCTACATTGATGAGGATAAAAGCCCCTAAATTAATGAAACTTTAGGCGATTACTTTCCGCTTGCTAGGTGATATCATGAATTTTTGGCTATATTTTGGATGTAGTTTTTTCGTTTTCTCATCATAATTCTGCATGCATGTATATGCATTTATAGTGTTTATGTCATTATTCGGTTACTTTGCAAGAATCGAGGTCTACACCACGTTTTATTGTAATTATAGGGAATATGACACGTTTTGGGTGGAAATGGAGCATAAGGAACTAAGGAAGTTATGGAGCTAAATTTAGGAGCATTAGGAAGTACAAGGAGAAAGACAAGAACCATGCTGAACAGAAGAAAGAGACCTAGATGAAGATGCGATTTCATGCACGTAGATCATTGTTCATCTCAGATGAACACAATGATGCATCTCGACCGAGATGGCCCACTGGGCTTGGATCGAGGTCAACGTCCAACAACCCAAGGGAATAAGATATATTTTTGACCTAAAATTCTTCTATAAGAATGGAAGGTGAACATTGAGTTGGATACGTTGAGACGTCAAAGGATTTCTTGGACGGTCGATTTGAAGGATTGAAAGGAAGAAGATTTGAAAGAAGAATTGCTTAGGGTTGAAGGAACCCTAGATTGTGAGGATTTCTTTTGTAACATCCAGAATTTTTATTCCGGGCATCGAGGTGTTTCCGAGTTTCCAGCGTCAGCAACCTACTTTCCCGCAGGCATGTGTGCTGAGTACTGGGATTTATTCCCAAAAATCCCGCGTTGACCCTCGTTCCCCTTTTTCCGCTTTTGACAATTCGTTTCCAGCTGAGGTGACAAGGGGCCAGCTGACCCCTTGGTTCCCTCCCACCTTTTCAGCCTTGTTGGATTCTCTTTCTCTCCTCTTTCAATGCTCTCTCACGTTAGTCCACTCTTGCTCTCTACTCTCTTGTGCTCTTCCTCTCTTCCCTTGGTTTTGCTTGTGGATGAGCTGCACTGAAGAAGGATCTCAGTGGTTGGTAAGTCTTTCCCTTCTTTCCCTTTCACTTTCCTTGTTGAACAACCTTCCCTTCCTTCCCCTTCATCCATGGCCATGGATGGAGCTTTTGAGGAAGCTTTTTCTTGATCCTTTGCATGCATGGGTTCTTAGCTCGATTAGGTCTTGAGGAAGAGCCTTGATACCATTGATGATGTTTGGAGAAGACCCAGCAAGAGAAGGAGGCCATTGAATCCCGAGATCCACAATCGAAGATGAAGAAGACGACCCTCTACTGTTCGACCACGGGGGCGGCCAGAGCACTAAGCCGCAAGAGCGGCTGCCCTAGGCCGCAGGGGCGGCCACGGGCTCAGCCAGCTTGCCCTTGCGGTCTTCTTCTCCGTTTTGCAGCTTTGCTTCCTGTTAGCATGAAATATTGTGATATTTTAGGCACATTTTCTAAACGTATTTGATTCATATTGATAGTCTTTGATTGAACTTAATGCATATATGAGCTAGTATTACCTATATTGTCAATATGGATGTCTACACTAGTTCTATGTTGATTATAGGTGATTTGGAGCTATTTCCGAACGGAAACGAGCAAAGGAGAGTTGAGTTGATATGCCCATAGATTGAGGACATTCTTTGGAAGCAATTTGGAGTCTTAGTTTGAGGAATGCACGAGTTTAGGGAAGAATCACGTTCTTGCCCTAAATTACGCCCTAAAATACGGCCGTATCACAAACCACGTTCAGAATTACGGCCGTGGATTTGGAGTCAGAAATCCATGTTCATTCCAGGGGATTACACGGCCGTGGAACATATGTTGCAAACCGTAATTGTTTCCACGCTCTAAATTACGGTCGTGGAACACTTCCACGACCGTGATCTTGGTGAATCTTTTCGCCACACTTTGAAGCCACGATCTTTTAAAGATTGGGCCGGGCCGACATTTTGCCCTACACTATAAAAAGACGGACGAAGCAAGATTCCGTCACCTTCGCTACCCCGTTTACCCTCATTGATCGCCGCTTAGACACGAGGACATTTTTGCATAGTTTGCTTGGAAGCAATTGACATCTCTTTGAAGAGATCGAAGTTCGTGTTTGGAATTCTTCTAATCTCGCACTTTTGGTGGAGATTACTGTTGAGATCTCCGGATTTGCGGAAGATCGAAGTTCTTGGAAGATTTTGCAAGAAGATCTCTCTTCTTGTTTAGGTTTGATTCGGAAAACGGATTGACATCCCGTTTTCTTTTCTTTCCTAGGATTACGATTGTTTGTTCTATTGAGAATCTTTTGACATTGCTTATTCTCTTTGTGACTTTGAGATTGAATTGAAGATTATTGAAAGTTCTTGAAAGTTTTCATCTTTTTATCTTTTAATTCTTGAATTGATATCAATATGACTGTTATTGGCTAAAAACCCTTAACAATTCTAAGGTGAAGGGTTGATAGTTGTGGCTTAGATGATGATAGATCGATCGAAAATAGATTAGACCTTGAGAGTTAGAGAATTGTCGCCGACAACCCTAAATTACGGTCTGTTCTTGAGTCCACGGCCGTGGAACCTCAAGAACTAACCGTGATTTCCCTTAAGTCTACGAACCTGCTTTTACTTTAATCTAAAGTTAAAGATTTGCTTTAGCTTAGTTTAGACTTGTCTTTTCTAGGTGGTAGTGAAGCCTCAACAACCTCTACCTCGATTGTGAGTGTCACAACCTCAATCGGTTAAGTTAGTCTTGATCCTTGGGTTATAAGTTTGGGTATTTGATACTAATTCTCGTCTCTAGAACCTTTCTATATTGAGCCTCAACAACCTGTATAGAGAGTGTCTTGTAGGTGGGTTATATAAGGTTTTTGGAACTTCACCGTACGATTACCTTACATTAGTATACCTTTGCACATCTCAACTCTATCTTTACATCATTAAGTATATCTTGAATCGATTGCCACAGCTGGATACTTGGATCTTTAGGATTGTTGTTTTCCCAATAATTTGCAAAGCTCTTACATTTACTCGCTTGATAACCTACAACTGGATTTAACCCCCCAAATCCCTGTGTTCGATACTCTGGAATTCTTGCTTAACTATATCGATCCGTACACTGCGGGTTCGCTGCTTGATTCTAGTTTTATAAATTTAAAACTTATTTGCACACACCTCTAGGGGCGAACAAGTTTTTGGCGCCGTTGCCGGGGATTTGGTTTAGGCCGAATCCGGTAGCCGGTTGTCAAGCTTGGGAGCTTGCTCTCGTTATTTGATATCTCTTTGAGTGCATGCGCAGGTCTAGGAACACCGCAGATCTCTTACCTCTTGATCAAGAGCTAGAGAAAACCTTGAGGCAAAAGCGCAAGGAAAAGAAGATGGCCGAAGAACACGAACGTGATCTTCAAACGGAGTTGGCGGAGAAGGAAGCTCAACTCCGATGGAATGAGACCCTCCGCCAGGATGAGATGGATCGTCATCAATCTCAAGTCAACGGTCTACAAGACATGATCTTCCAAATGAGGATAAAGATGAGCGACCTTGAGAATAAGGTAGTCAAGAAGCCCTCAAGAAGGAGATCAAGGTCTAGAAGAAAAAGTCACTCATCCGCTGACGATAGTGATTCCTCCATGCCACCGTTGGAAGAGATTGATCCCACGATCAATATGAATCCTTTCCATCCACAAGGAGCTACTAATCGCCGCATTCCGCCTAGGAATGCAAGAGTCGAACGTGTGGATAATGAGCCAAGAACTCTTGGCCAACGGATGGATCCAACACAACAACCACGCCGCTTGGGTGTGAATTGATGCTGAAGATATGCAAGGGTTTAGCTTTAACCCTCAAGTTATCACTCTTGTTCGCCAAAGCCAATTTGGCGGTACAAGCGCTGAATCTCCACACCAACACTTGCAAAACTTTGAGTGTATGATGGAGACGATGAGACCGAAGAACGCTACTACCAACAGCTATAAGCTCAAACCTTTCTTCTTCTCTTTGAAAGGGAAAGCGTTTTCATGGTATCAAGCTCTTCCCAATGGGAAGCTAGACACGTGGGAAGACCTTTCCGCGGAGTTTCTCACTAAATTCTTTCCGCCCTCCAAAACGGCGGAACTTAGAGGTAAGATTAATGCTTTTTCCATGAGACCTAACGAAAGTTTGTTTCAATCTTGGGAAAGGTTTCAAGATTTACTCTTGGATTGCCCTCATCATGGCATATCCAAGCTTGCCTTGCTGGAAATCTATTACAAAGGGCTGGATGCGGGAACGCAATTCAACCTCCAATCCCTCTCATGCGGAACATTCATGGACTTGAGAGAAGATGACGCTTGGGACTTCATTGAGAAGCAAGCAAGAGTCATAGAGAAGTACTCCCACCGGAAAGCGGAGGGAAATCGTGTGGAGCAAGGAGCGAAGCTCACACACGAAGCTCAAAATCAGATTTTCTCCCTCAACAACGAGATCAAAGAGTTGAAGGAGACTATCAAGACCAACTTCCCAAAGCAACAAGAGAAGGATGTTGGCTATTTGGGCAACAACAATGGCGGTGATAACACCAACCGCAACAACAATAACCGGAACAATAACCGGAACAACAATTGGAATGGAAACAACAACAACCGGAACAACAACAATTGGAACAACAATCGGGGTTCAAACAACAACAATTGGCGCTCCAATCAACAAAATTCCGGTAACTCCTATCCTTCCAATTCTAATTCGCTAACTCCACCTTCCTCTTTCTCTACTCCTTTGAAAAGCCAGGGGCAATCATCTAATGGAGGAAACAATACGGGAAAGGAGAAGTCCGATCCCATGTTGGAGACAATCTTGGGAAAGCTTCAAGGGTTGGAGAACCGCCTCATCAAGGTTGATGATCAAGTCTCTAAGGTTGACAAAGCTCAAAAGGTTTCGGAGAACCAATTGTTCAACCACGCGGAGGAAGTTCCTAGAAATCAAGGGAAACTTCCAGGAAAGACGGAGGACAACCCTAAGGGAAGGGTAATGGCGATTACAACTAGGAGCGGAGTGACTACCACCGATCCGCAGCCTACGTTCGTTGAAGTCCCCGTAGAGAAGGACAAAGGAAAGGGGAAGGAGAAGGAAGATGTTTATGTTCCTCCTCCAGCTTACAAACCTCCCCTACCGTTCCCTCAATCTAGAGCGCGAGCACGCCTAGACAAACAATTCGGTAAGTTCATAGAACTCATGAGCAAGCTGCATATTAATATACCCTTCATTGATGCTATTGTAGGTATGCCAGCTTATGGCAAGTTCTTGAAGGAGCTTCTCTCTAACAAGAGGAAGCTAGAAGATTTCGGTGAGGTCAAGATGAGTTCGGATTCTTCGGATCTCATCAAGACTATGAAGGAGAAAATGCCCCCAAAGTTGAAGGACCCGGGGTCATTTTGCATTCCCATTGGAGTGGGAGATGTCACATACGACGCTTTATGTGACTTGGGAGCAAGTGTGAGCATCATACCACTTGCATTATGTAGGAAGATCGGTTTAGGCGATCCTAAACCGGTCAAGATGACGTTATACATGGCGGATCGATCCATCACTCGCCCCGTCGGTATTGTAGAAGACGTCCCGGTCAAGCTAGGTAAATTCTTTGTCCCCATTGATTTTGTTGTGCTTCACATTCCTGCAGATAGTCCGGTCCCGATTATACTCGGAAGACCGTTTCTTGCAACTTCCGGCTGCATGGTCGATTGCAAGAATGGGAGACTCGCTTTTGATATTGGAGAAGAGAAAGTAGAGTTCGTTCTTTCCACTCTAGTAAAGGAGCCAATCTTTGATGAGGATGTTTACGATATCCAAGATGAAGAAGGTTTGTCTAGGGAGGAGGTAAGTGCGATTCTCTTTAACGATCCTTTACAAAAGGTTATCACTATGAGTCTAACCAATGTAGGGGAAGAAGAAGAGTGCAAGGAGGAAATTGAAGCCTTAGAAGCACAAGAAGAGATGCATGGAGTGGAGTTTGAAAAACTCCACGATGAGGCTGAGAATGTAAGAATCCACGGTCATACCCTGTATTCCACGACCGTGGATTTCACAACCAAAATCGACCTCCATTCCAGGGGATTACACGGCCGTGGAACACATGGGGAGGCCGTAATTCTGACCGTGGAAGAGGGTGATCGGCTTACTTCTTCAACTTCTTTTGATTCTTCTCCAAACTACTCAACAACCTTAGAAACTTCTAAGGAAACATCGGATGCCCCTCAAGGACCATTGGAAGCTCCGAAAGTGATGGAACTCAAACCACTTCCTACTCATCTAAGGTACGCTTTTATTGGATCTAATTCTACCTTTCCGGTCATTGTTAGCTCCGAACTAAGCATAGATGAACATGAACAGCTCATGACAGTCCTTAGGAAACATAAAAAGGCCATAGGCTACACTATCGAGGACTTAGTAGGAATCAAACCCTCCCTATGTATGCATAAGATACTAATGGAGGAGGATTTTAGAACTTCAAGACAACCTCAAAGGCGGTTGAATCGAACCATGAAGGAGGTTGTCAAGAAGGAAATTCTTAAACTTCTTGACGCAGGTATCATCTATCCTATCTCCGATAGCAAATGGGTGAGTCCAGTTCAAGTAGTTCCGAAGAAGGGAGGAATGACGGTCATCACCAACAAGAACAACGAACTCATTCCTACCCGAACCGTGACTGGATGGCGAATGTGCATAGACTACCGCAAGCTCAACAACGCAACACGGAAGGATCACTTTCCATTGCCGTTCATCGATCAAATGCTTGAAAGGTTAGCACAACATACACATTTTTGCTACCTTGACGGTTATAGTGGCTTCTTTCAGATTCCAATACATCCGGACGATCAGGAGAAGACCACATTCACGTGCCCTTGGGGTACGTTCGCTTATAGGAGAATGCCGTTCGGCCTTTGCAACGCCCCAGCCACCTTTCAACGGTGCATGATGGCCATCTTCTCCGAGTACGTAGAGGAAATCATGGAAGTCTTCATGGACGACTTCTCCGTATACGGTTCCTCTTTTAACGATTGCCTTTCTAACCTTTCTCTTGTTTTACAACGTTGTGAAGACACTAACCTAGTTCTTAATTGGGAGAAGTGTCAATTCATGGTTAAGGAAGGAATCGTATTAGGTCACTTAGTCTCTAGTAGAGGGATAGAGGTAGACAAAGCTAAGATAGAGACCATAGAGAAACTTCCTCCCCCAATTTCGGTGAAAGGGATAAGAAGTTTCCTAGGACATGCTGGATTTTATAGATGCTTCATTAAGGAATTTTCTAAGATATCAAAACCTCTCACTAATCTATTGATGAAGGATGCGGTTTTTGAGTTTTCGCAGGAATGTTTAGATGCGTTTAACACCATTCGGCAAGCTCTAATTTCAGCACCTATTATCCAACCCCCGGATTGGACTCTCCCCTTCGAGATTATGTGCGATGCTAGTGACGTAGCTATTGGAGCTGTCCTTGGACAACGAAAGGAAGGGCGAACCCATGCCATATACTACGCTAGCAAGACGCTAGACGAAGCTCAGCTCAACTACGCCACTACAGAAAAAGAGTTTCTAGCCATTGTCTACGCTATTGACAAGTTTCGCTCTTATCTTGTAGGTGCAAAGGTGATTGTCTACACGGATCATGCTGCGATCCGGTACCTCCTTGCGAAGAAAGACGCGAAGCCAAGGCTAATTAGATGGATTCTTCTCCTACAAGAATTCGATCTTGAGATCCGCGACAAGAAAGGTTCGGAAAATTCTGTTGCGGATCATTTGAGTCGCCTCACACATCTAGAGGACGACCATCTACCCATTGATGACTCCTTTCCGGACGAACACCTACACATCATAGAGGAGTGCATCAACGAGATCTCCAAAGGTAACGAACCATGGTTTGCTGATTTTGTTAACTATTTGGTTTGCCAGGAGATACCGCCCGGACTATCCTACGCACAAAGGAAGAAGTTCTTTAAGGACGTCCGGGAATACTATTGGAACGAGCCTCTCCTCTTCAAGAGAGGTCCGGATGGCATCATTCGGCGATGTGTGCCGGAAGATGAGATGCAAAGTGTCATCCGCCATTGTCATTCACTACCTTGTGGAGGACACGCTAGTTCGAACAAGACTAGCGCAAAGGTATTGCAATCTGGATTCTATTGGCCTACCTTATTTAGAGATGTGCAATCCTTTGTCTCTTGCTGCGATGCTTGTCAAAGAACAGGCAATATTTCTAGAAGGAACGAGATGCCCCTCAACAACATCCAAGAGGTGGAGATTTTCGACGTTTGGGGAGTCGATTTCATGGGACCATTCCCATCTTCTTGTGGAAACCAATACATACTATTGGCGGTAGACTACGTTTCTAGATGGGTGGAAGCAATTGCCTCTCCCACAAATGATGCCATGGTGGTGGTTAAGTTCTTCAACAAGACCATCTTTCCGCGATTTGGAACACCAAGGACAATCATTAGTGATGGAGGTTCTCACTTCATAGCCCGTCGCTTCGAAGCTCTTCTAGCTAAGTATGGGGTTACTCACAAGATCGCTACCCCTTACCATCCACAAACGAGTGGACAAGTTGAGATCTCAAATAGGGAGATCAAGGGAATTCTAGAGAAGACGGTTTCAAGGACTAGGAAGGATTGGTCCTTGAAACTAGATGATGCATTATGGGCGTACCGGACTGCGTACAAGACTCCCATAGGAACCACACCATACAACCTTGTGTATGGGAAGTCTTGTCATTTGCCGGTAGAGCTGGAGCACAAAGCGTTTTGGGCCATCAAGTGGCTGAATTTCGGCATGAAAGAAGCAGGAGAGAAGCGTCTCCTAGACATCAACAAGCTGGATGAACTTCGCTTGAACGCCTATGAAAACGCTAAGATTTACAAGGAAAGAGCAAAGCGTTGGCATGATAAGCATATCATTCCAAAGGACTTCAAAGAAGGAGATCAAGTGCTCCTCTTCAATTCAAGACTTCGCCTCTTTCCAGGTAAGCTTAAATCCCGTTGGACCGGACCTTTTCTAATCAAACGCATTTTCTCCCATGGTGCAGTTGAAGTATGGGGTGAAGCTAGCGGAAGTTTCAAGGTGAACGGTCAACGACTCAAGAAGTACACACCAGAACTCCAAGCTGAGGAGTTTGCACCTACCGCACTCGAATAAGTGCGAGTTTGGTCTAGCTACGGACCTTAAACAAAGCGCTTCTTGGGAGGCAACCCAAGGTATTGCATTTTTGTTTTTGTTTTCGATTCATAGTTTAGCTTAGAATAGACGTTTTTCGCTTTATTTTGCCTCGATCTCTTCCGGTATGTTCGTGTTTTTGGTTGTAGGATCGATGGAAAAGGAGAAAGGGAAGATAATGTCGAAGAAAAATGACGAAATTTGGACTTTGAAGCTTTACAGAAGGTTCCACGGTCTAAATTACGGTCGTCATAGCTACAGTGGCCGTAATTCTCAAAAGCCTTTGAAAAATCACCAAAACCACGGGTCCGTACACTTCCACGGCCGTGGAACACCCCGACAGACCGTGATTTTCAAAATTTTGCCTGCGAGTATATAAGCTACATTCTTCACAAAACTACCCACAATTCTACCCCTTTCCACGACCTAAAACGCCGAAAATCCCACGACCCTCTCCAATTCTTCGTTTTCTAATCGTTTTCAACGATTCTTCATCCTAAACAGCAGCAAATCCAACCACGAACAAGATCCAAGCGACAAACCGAGCGGAAATCCATCAACAAACGTGCATTTCAGATTTTTCAATCCGAAAAAAGAGGTTTATTCTTTCATCTTCAATTTCGCGGATTTGGTTCATTTTTGCTATAGATTTTTAGGAAGAACTGACAAAGACTGGAAGGAATTAGATTAGGGCTGCTTGTTGTGGTGATTGTTGGTGAATTTACTGAGATTCGCAAAATTCTGAGACGAATCACGGTCTCTGGGTAAACCACGGCCGTGGAATCCAAGAACAGACCGTAATTTTTGGTGAAAAATGGATTTCGTAAGGAGAGTGTCAGGAAGGATAAAGGAGAAAAAGGGAGAGCAGAATAAGAAAAGAAAGGGCAATCCCTCCACCTCTAGGGCACCACCACCCTCATCTCCCTCACTACCATCCTCACCTTCACCTCCATCTTCACCTCCTCACCCTAGCATCCCAACCATACATGAGAACCACATTGCTGCGTTTGAGAGGATCACGAAGAGGACAGTAATAGGTCCTAGGTACTTGTTGTTGGAGGATCTACATCCTCTCAACATTGTTGATGATCTTACATGGCTCTTGGATAGAGCCGGATTACTTGTCTTCACGAACATTCGTGAAGACGCTTATGAGGAGATTACCCGAGAGGTTGTGACGTCCTTCGAGCACAGCCACGTAGATAGGACCGTCTCCTTTCGTCTCATGGAACGAGACTATCATTTGAGCATTGTTGAGTTTGGGACCATTTTCGGGTTCCATGAGACCTATAACGGTCGATTTCCGAGCGGAGTTTACCCCAAGGATTTTTGGGAGGAAGTAGCCATGATTTACGCCGACGAGGACCGTTGGCAACCCGCCGATACCAAGGCTAGATTGATGTACCATCTAGCCTTGAAGATAGCACACCGCGCTCTTTCGGAGTGTCTCTTTCCTAGGACGGAGACGCCCCAAAAGATCAAGACGGATGAGCTATTCTTGCTCTATAGTATGCTATACGGTCGCCGTGCAGATTGTGCCACTCTTTTGGCGGCCACGATGAGTAAACTTAAGAACAAGAAGAAGGGTAACATCGGATATGGTGGGATAGTGACCCACATTGCTAGGACGTTTGGCGTTGATTTTTCTGCTTGCACCCGTATACCGGCGGTTCCCTTAGGGCTACATGCTTTTATGGTTAGGGGACTCATCTTCCCCACACATGGAGGTCCGCCTTATGCGGGCATGCCTTGGGAGACTCGGACGGGTAGAGGGATTGAGTGGCTGCCGGAGTATTCCATTGTGGCGGGACGCCACAATTGGAAGGAGACGTTCGCTGCGATGCATGCGAACAGGCTAGTAGCTCCCCCCTACGTTCCGTCACCGGTTATGGAGGAGGAGGACATGGGAGGTCAGTACGAGAGTGGTGGAGGAGCGGAGCACGAGTTCGGCACGTTTCCGGATCAGCCGGAGGCGGCCCAGGATGTACCTAGACGCTCTCCACGTCCAGCTAGAGCTTCAGGCTTGTCATCTCGCCGCGCTAGCGTGAGTGAGAGGCCCACGTGGATGACTACACCTCCCACTTGGTATGACACACCCCCTCCTTGGTCCACGGCGCAGCCAGCAGCACCACCACCGCCACCAGCACCAGCACCATCCGATGCTCCATCATGGTACAGTCACGCCCCGGGATGGTACGAGCAGATGCCGGATTGGGCTACCGGACTTTCGGAGAGAGTTGGAGCGCTAGAGATCCGGGCGGATGCTAGAGACGGATGCTTAGACGACCTTGACCACATGATGAGGGACGTCTACCGCCAGCAGTTTGGGCGGTACTATGATCCGAGTTTCTCTCCATTCCCACCTCCACCGGCGCCGCAGTGATTGATGCATGATCGTTGTTCTAGACATTTCCGCCACCACTTGTGAGTTTCTTTTTCTTTTCTTCTTTTCCTTATTTCTTTTGAACATTAGGGACAATGTTCGTCCTAAGTATGGGGTGGGATGTACTAAAAGTTTGTAATAACTCTACTCTCTATGTTTGCTTTCATTCGAGACTATCGTTGCATCTTCATTATGTGTTACACGTTTTCTTATTGCATTGCATGAAAAATGACTTGAAAAACCCATAAAAATTGAAAAATTTTGAAAATTTTGTGCTTCTAATGAATTGAGATGATTTCCATGATAATCACTACTTGTGAATTGAGTTTGATGACAATTGCATGTTTAAAAGGATTGTGAATTGAAAAGAATTTGAATGAATGAATTTTACCTCTTTTGCAAGTTTTATAATGTGAGAATGTTACCTAAATCATGCTAGAAAATTGAAGTTGAAATCATATTATAAGTTCCTATACTTCCTTTTGAAATGATTAAGGCAATTCAATACTTTCTTTCTTCTTTCTTTGATCATCTAGCTCCTCATTGAAATATTAGCCTCCTTTACCTATCCGGGAATTTGGAGAAGTGAATGAGAAAAAGGCATGTTTGATGTGGGAGGGCCATGAGAGCAATTATTTGCAATCAATTGAATAGAAAGAAATTATAGGTTTGGGGAAGTCAATCATGACGATGAGTAACTCGGCACCATTCACATAGCCGGGTGTTTGTGTCTTGCCAAAGTCGGATTGAGCGATATTCCTAGCGGATTATGGTATGTGCGCTAAAGGTTTGAGGCATCTTTTGAAAAATTTGAGAAACGCCGATCTCCTAGGCTTCTATTTTTGTACACCTCTATCCATAACTCCAAAAATAAAGTCGAAAAATGAAAAGAAGAGAGCGAAGCTCTAAGTTGAAGTGTTGCGGAAACCGCATAAGAAGAAGAAGGTAGTTGTCCACTTTCCCGGATTTATGCACCACTTTCCCTTAAAGTTTTCCCTTCCCTTCCATGTTCTAGACCTTTTCTTTGGAAGTCCTTAAGATCAAAAGAATGTTATATGACTTGGTGATCTAAATTGAAGTTTCTTGAGATTGATTTTGTTAATGTTTGAAGGTTATAATGCTTGTTTAGAAGTTGAGTTGATTCATGAAATTTTCTTTACCTTTTACTATTTGATTAAGTGTGTGAAAGTTTGATAAACGATTGAAACAAGGTTTGAGAATGATCTATTCTTTAGAAGTCACATTCATCCAAAAGAAGGTACACATATTTCATCCTAACTCTTGTTTAAAGCTTTTTGAGAGACCTTGCTTAGGGACAAGCAAGTGTTAAGTATGGGGTTATTTATTAGCATAAAATATTGTGATATTTTAGGCACATTTTCTAAACGTATTTGATTCATATTGATAGTCTTTGATTGAACTTAATGCATATATGAGCTAGTATTACCTATATTGTCAATATGGATGTCTACACTAGTTCTATGTTGATTATAGGTGATTTGGAGCTATTTCCGAACGGAAACGAGCAAAGGAGAGTTGAGTTGATATGCCCATAGATTGAGGACATTCTTTGGAAGCAATTTGGAGTCTTAGTTTGAGGAATGCACGAGTTTAGGGAAGAATCACGTTCTTGCCCTAAATTACGCCCTAAAATACGGCCGTATCACAAACCACGTTCAGAATTACGGCCGTGGATTTGGAGTCAGAAATCCATGTTCATTCCAGGGGATTACACGGCCGTGGAACATATGTTGCAAACCGTAATTGTTTCCACGCTCTAAATTACGGTCGTGGAACACTTCCACGACCGTGATCTTGGCGAATCTTTTCGCCACACTTTGAAGCCACGATCTTTTAAAGATTGGGCCGGGCCGACATTTTGCCCTACACTATAAAAAGACGGACGAAGCAAGATTCCGTCACCTTCGCTACCCCGTTTACCCTCATTGATTGCCGCTTAGACACGAGGACATTTTTGCATAGTTTGCTTGGAAGCAATTGACATCTCTTTGAAGAGATCGAAGTTCGTGTTTGGAATTCTTCTAATCTCGCACTTTTGGTGGAGATTGCTCTTGAGATCTCCGGATTTGCGGAAGATCGAAGTTCTTGGAAGATTTTGCAAGAAGATCTCTCTTCTTGTTTAGGTTTGATTCGGAAAACGGATTGACATCCCGTTTTCTTTTCTTTCCTAGGATTACGATTGTTTGTTCTATGGAGAATCTTTTGACATTGCTTATTCTCTTTGTGACTTTGAGATTGAATTGAAGATTATTGAAAGTTCTTGAAAGTTTTCATCTTTTTATCTTTTAATTCTTGAATTGATATCAATATGACTGTTATTGGCTAAAAACCCTTAACAATTCTAAGGTGAAGGGTTGATAGTTGTGGCTTAGATGATGATAGATCGATCGCAAATAGATTAGACCCTGAGAGTTAGAGAATTGTCGCCGATAACCCTTAATTACGGTATGTTCTTGAGTCCACGGCCGTGGAACCTCAAGAACTAACCGTGATTTCCCTTAAGTCTACGAACCTGCTTTTACTTTAATATAAAGTTAAAGATTTGCTTTAGCTTAGTTTAGACTTGTCTTTTCTAGGTGGTAGTGAAGCCTCAACAACCTCTACCTCGATTGTGAGTGTCACAACCTCAATCGGTTAAGTTAGTCTTGATCCTTGGGTTATAAGTTTGGGTATTTGATACTAATTCTCGTCTCTAGAACCTTTCTATATTGAGCCTCAACAACCTGTATAGAGAGTGTCTTGTAGGTGGGTTATATAAGGTTTTTGGAACTTCACCGTACGATTACCTTACATTAGTATACCTTTGCACATCTCAACTCTATCTTTACATCATTAAGTATATCTTGAATCGATTGCCACAGCTGGATACTTGGATCTTTAGGATTGTTGTTTTCCCAATAATTTGCAAAGCTCTTACATTTACTCGCTTGATAACCTACAACTGGATTTAACCCCCCAAATCCGTGTGTTCGATACTCTGGAATTCTTGCTTAACTATATCGATCCGTACACTGCGGGTTCGCTGCTTGATTCTAGTTTTATAAATTTAAAACTTATTTGCACACACCTTTAGGGGCGAACACTTCCTCCTTCCAATCCCGTGCCTTTGCTTGGTGAGTTCCCTACTTTGTGTATGTATCCTTAGATGATCTTAGAGAGTGTTGATGATAGAAGCATGCTAGGTTTGAACCTAGGATAGTTGGAATGCCATGTAGTGGCTTGTGGACCCTAGGCGAGTATAAAGAGGTTGTTGGAATGTTTTGAGGGATAAGGGTTGTATGTTTCTGAGTGGTACATAGGATGAGTGTAGGTTGTTCCTTGTAAAGCTTGTGATGGTGAGATTGTGAGTTTATGGTTGTGAGATTGTGGGCTAGGATATGCGTATCCTAGCATAGAGTGGTTACCATTGAGTTGTTGAGACTAGGCATGTTTAGCCTAGTATGTGTTACGAGTTCTGTTTGTGAGATCATAGAGTCTAGAAGTCTAAGGACTTCTAGCTCCTGCTGAGTGTGATTTGAGCATGAGAGATTCTAGGATGCGGTCCTAGAATTGAGAGTCAAATGGTCTTGCGTAGATCCTTCTTATAGAAGTCTTAGACTTCTATTGTGAGTGGGTTGTTTTTGATATAGTTATCTTCTTGTGAGTAGGTCATGTGCTTCCTCCCTAAGGAAGCGAAAGTGTTGTGAGTTGAGTGTGGTACCGAGGTAAGTCTCCGGACTTACTTAGCTCGTATTCCTTCTATTAGCATTGGTGTGTGTTGGGTGGTGTGTGTTTATTATTTATTGTATATAATAACTAAACCGAAAATAGGATTACCGACCTTTATATTATTTGGCTCAAGTGTATGATAACGGGCGGTGACATCACTGCCTAGCTCTTGCGAGAGCTAGGAGGTTCTCGGCGACTGGCCCGTGCTGGTTGGACGGTCGGAGGCATCCGAACCGTTCCATTGCTAGAAGAAGGGACCGATGAGAGTTTCGGGAGATTCTCGTGTCACAAAAGAAGTTGAATTAGAACGGAATATGACTTAATAATAATAATAAAGATAATAAACCGGATTGGTGTGCTTTGAGTATGTTGTATGATATACTTGTGTTTGTGCCTTTCCCATTAGTTCTAATGCTTTGAATATGAGCTAACGGTTTTATACCGAATGTTGTAGATTACCTTGCAGGTTAGGAATGCGGCCGAGAGACCCGGAAGGGTGGGCAGCCGGGGTCCATACATTTTAGGAAGGGTTTTTGAGTTGGAGTCGAGTTGTGTTTTGTCTTTCGGTTATTACGTTTTGTGTGCCGCATGTATGGCGTTTGGTTTTGAGTTGTACCTCGGCTGAAGTTTGTTGTTGCATTCTTTCGGGTTTCTTACCTTTGCATTAAAAATGATTTACAGTTTTGCCTTTATTTGTGCCATGTTGGAAAGGTCCGGTAAAATTGTTGTCAAGCTAAGGGTCGGGACCCATTGTGAGGTCTCGCCCGTAGTATCCCTATATCCCGCGGATTCGGGGTGTTACATCTTTGGGGATTGCTAGTGAGTTGTTATCATCCCTTTTTGGAACAAGTTATTAATACTATTGTTGGTTTGTTTGCTTTGATAATTGAGACATCTTTGTTGCTTGCTTTATTCCCTTTTCTTGATATTCTTTATATACTTGATATTGCATTGATAATGATGATTGTTGATTAAACACCCCTGCGATTCTAGGGTGATTAGTTGAAGGTTGTGGTGTAGATGATGAAAGAATGAACCTTTATCTGAGTGGATCCTAAAAGCTTGAGTTAACCCTAATCCGAAACCCGTCTCGAGCTGTTCGTTGAGTATCTCTACCAAGATCTATATAGAACAGAACGGGATCGCCCACTGCTTTGCAGATTCCGAGTTTAGGTTATAGTTTGTCAAATCCTATCCTTGTTGCACCTTTTCTGGTTTATACACAAGCTTAGGATGAGACTTACCCGGTGATTCCTTTGCTTGTATACCTATGATGATGAGTGTTAGGTAATAAAGGTTTATCTTTTATAAGGGTTTGAGTGTGCCTTCATCTTACCTTTGAGAGTTAACCTGAGACTTACACGGTGATGGTTAGTTTTGTTCCCTTAGGTGAGTGATGTTGGTTTGAGTTCTTTTACCTTCTCTTAGTTCCTTGACACTTATCCGGTGATAGGAGCTTTGGTTTGGGAAAGTGGGTAGTCAGACTTACCCGGTGATCTATCCCATAGTAGCAACACCTTCCCTCAGCAAACCTCAGCTTTGTCCACGTTACCTTTAGAAATCTTGAGTCGAAACCATAACTGGACACTATGATCTTTAGAATCTACATTTCCCCATCTTGACATAAATACTTGCTTTTGCTTTTGATCAATATTATTGCATGCTTCTGAAGTTACATTGCTTTATTGTGATTATTCTCACCGATTCCCTGAGATCAACTCCGAATATAAGCCCTTACTACAATTGATCCATACACTGCGGGTTCGCTTATCGTTAGGTTTATTATTCGGATTACAAATTTAAAGCTTTACGTGCACACACCTTTTGGAGCGAACAAGTTTTTGGCGCCGTTTCCGGGGAATTGGTCAAGACCAATCCAGTGTACGGTTGTCTAACTTGGCAACTTCTTGCTTTACTATTGATCTTTCTGCTTGAGTGTTCTTGCAGGACCTTTCCTTAGGATTATGCGAAGAACTAGAACTGATAAAGAAATTGTTCCTTACGATCCTGAACCGGAAAATACTTACAAGAAAAGATTGAAAGAAGCTAAGAAAATGGCCGCTGCCAATGATAAATAAGTAGAGGATCTTAAAGCTGAATTGGCTGAAGCTCGAGATCGAATAAGGCTACAAGAAGAAGCTCTAAGGAAAGAGAGAGATGGCCAACTTACTCAACAAGAGCAACTCCAAGCCGACAGGACCGAGTTGAGAGAGCAGGCTCGACTAGTGAATCTGGAAGGGGAGAGAGGTGCTAGAGTTGTAATTAACCTACCAGCACCCGCTTATGTACCACCATCGCCGCCTCCACCAAGGGTGGAGCCAGTTGATCCATTTGTGGGTATTCCACAAACACTTGGTCAACGTATGGATCCCGTTCAGCAAACACGCCGTCCCCGCGTCAACCTAGGCGATCCAACTAACAAGGATTATGAGTTTAGACCTCAAGTCATTACAATGATTCAGCAAAACCGTTTTGGAGGAATGGAGAGAGAATTACCACACCAACACTTGCAAAACTATGACATTTTGATGGAAACTTTGAGACCTTCTAGATGTGATAATAATGACTATAATCTGCTTGTTTTCTTTTTCTCTTTGAAGGATAAAGCACTTGCATGGTATCATTCTCTTCCAACGGGAAGTGTGAACACATTGGAGGAGATGACTGCAAAGTTTCTCACCAAATTCTTCCCGCCTTCAAAGATGGCATAGTTGAGGGCCAAAATAAATGCTTTTGTGATGAAGAATGGTGAAAGGCTCTTCAAGCCATGGGAAATGTTTAAAGACCTTTTGTTGGATTGCCCACATCATGGGATTCCGAAGATTGATTTGCTTGTGTTCTATTTCAAGGGCTTGGATGTTGAAGCGCAATTCAAACTTCAATCACTCTCAGGTGGGACATTCATGGATAAACTAGGGTTGATGAAGCGTGGGATTTTGTTGAGAAGCAAACTCTCACTATGGAGAAATACTCCCACCGGAGTACTAAGACGGGAGGTCAAAGTGCTAGACCTCAAGAACTGAACCTCACCTCTTCTAGTGTTGAACAAATCAACGCCCTCAACAATGAGATGAAGGCTTTGAAGGAACTCATAAAGGCAAAAACCAACAAACCAAAGAGCACAATGTTGGGTATGTAGGAAGAGGGTAGAACTACCAAGGGAACAAGAACAACAAGTACAGTAACAACAACAATAACCGGAACTACAACAATTCGAGATCCAATCAAAACAATTCCGGTAATCCTTATTCTCATATTGAAAATGCTCTAACTCCACCTTCTTCTTCTTCTTCTACACAATTGAAGAGCCGGGAACCATCATCAAGCTCAAGTCAACCACCAAGTTCTAAGTTGGAAGCTATGATTGAGGCGCTGGCAGGAAAGATGAGTGGAATAGAGAGCGCGGTTACTTCGATTTTTAAGGCACATAAAGCCTTAGAAAACCAAGTGTTTAGCAAGGCCGGAGAATTTTCTAGAGATCAAGGGAAACTTCCAGGACGTACAGAGAACAACCCAAAAGGCCAAATCATGTCAATTACAACAAGAAGTGGAGTGAAGATCGCTGACCCACAACCTCGATCGAATGAAGCTGTAAAGTAGGGCACCTCGACCGAGGTGAAATCTGGGCCAACCAAGTAGACCACAACAGGGATTCACCTCGGAAAGGACCTCGAACGAGATGCTTCTGGGTCGACCGAAGCGAAAGAGAAAGAAGAAACTTACGTACCACCTTCTGCGTACAAGCCGCCACTACCATTCCCGCAGTCTAGAGCGAGAGCACGTCTAGACAAGCACTTTGGTAAGTTTCTACACCTTATGAGTAAGCTCCATATTAACATACCTTTCGTTGATGCTATTCTAGGTATGCCCGCGTATAGGAAGTTCTTAAAATAAATCCTCTCTAACAAGAGGAAGCTGGAAGACTTTGGTGAAGTGAAGATGTTCTTAAGGTCATCGGAACTCATCAAGATCATAAGGGAGAAGATGCCACCCAAACTAAGAGACCCGGGATCGTTCTGCATCCCTGTTGAAGTTGGAAACGTCACATATGATGCATTATGTGACCTAGGAGCAAGTGTGAGCATCATTTCACTTACATTGTGTGAGAAGGCTGACTTAGGGGAACCTAAACTAGTTGAGATGACACTATACATGGCGGATCGATCAATCACTCAACCCGTAGGCGTGTTGGAAGACATTCGGGTAAGGCTAGGTAAATTCTACATTCCCATAGACTATATGGTATTGGATATTTCTGTAGATTATCCAGTCCTAATTATCCTTTGGAGACCATTTCTTGCAACATCCGGTTGCTACGTGGATTTCAAGAATGCCAAGTTGTCTTTCAACATCGGACACAAACAGGTTGAATTCACACTATCAGCCTTAATGGAAGGCCAAGGACTAGAGGAGGACATCTATAACATCTATGACGAAGAGGAGTCACGTGAATTGTTTAGCTCTATCCTTATCAAGGATCCTCTTGAAAGAGTTCTAAGTTTTAGTATGATAGATAAAGGTGTAGATATTTCTTATGATGTAGATATATATAGCTTGGAAACCTTGGAGGAAGATCCATCAGGTGTGTTTGAATAGTTTGAAGAAGAAACAACAAGCTGCCTCGACATAGGGCAAGTCATTTCGACCGAGACAACTTTTGGATTGGTCGAGGTGAAGGCAACAAGGAATCACCTCGGACCAGACCCCGGTCGAGATACATCTAAAGCAAGCGAGGTGATTGATTCTTCAACATCGAGTAATGCAAGCACCTACCTTGACTCTTCCGATGCATTGCAAGACAAGGATAAGAAGTTGAAACCATCGCTCCGCAAGATGATAGCTAAAGTTGCAAAAATTTACAAAGAACAGAAAAGGAATTGGCACAAAAAGCACATCACCTAGAGAGGAATCAAAGAAGGAAAAGTTTTTCTTGTTTATGATTATCATTCTCGTTCTCCCCCAAATAAAATAAAGTCAAAATGGACAAGAGGTTTTATTATAAAGAATATTTTATCTCATGGTGTAGTTGAAGTATGGGGTGAACATTGTGGGACCTTTCAAGTCGACAGTCGTCGGCTGAAGAAGCATAAACCAAGATCACCGGTCAAGAAGATTGCATCCATGCATCTCAATTAAACATACAGAGTTAGGTCCAGCTAGCAACCTTAAAACAAGCGCTTTTTGGGAGGTAACCCAAGGTATTTCTTTCTTTCCTGCTTTCTAGATTAAATTAGTGTAGTTTGCATTTTTGTGTCCATGATAACAAGATCTAGGTACCACTCAAGGAAAAACAAACAGTGAAGGAAACATATGAACGAGGCTACAACTCGAGAATATGAGAAAGTTATAAAAGCTAGAGCCATTTCAGAAACCTTCAATTCATTTCGACCGAAATGACATTTTGAGCAACCGAGATGAAGGCAACAACGAATGACCTGGGTTGACCACCTCGGACACTGACAACCATCTCGACCGAGCTGTAGTTATTTTCTGAAGGATATAAAAGGGGAAACAGATTTCTCTTTCTTCCCACTCTTCCTCCCCGACGCCGTCTCGACCGAGCCACACCCTAATCCTCAACAATCTCGTTTCTTGCCCGTTTTTGACGATTTTTGGATCTGCACTGACGGGAACAGCGCTACAACAACTTCTCCAACATTACACTTCACTTCAAGCTTCCGAAACCTGCTAAAATTGGGTAATCTTGTTCGACACCCCTCTTTTCGCATTTTGGGATATTTTGCTCGAAATTGGAAATCGTTTGCTGCTTGTTGTGTTGAGAATAATTGGAGAACCCCCTAGGAAGCAATTGGTAGTGGTTTTGGGGGCAGAAAGTTACAGGATTTTGAGTTCGATCAAAGCATTGTTTGCCTCGTTTGAAACCCAACCATCTCGGCCGAGATCATCTCATGAACAGCCCGAGATCAAACTCTAATTAAGAAAAATACGTCGCTCAGAAAGACAGTTAGCAATCCGAGATCGTCCTGATGATGACAACCACCCCCCTTCACCTCCTGCACCACCACAGGTGCCGATCATCCTCGGTCGGTTCCAAAAAGACTACGACTGTATTTGCTCCCGACCGATCATTTCCCCCGCTACGTCGAAGTTGAGGACTTCAACCGCCTCCACGTTGTCGAGGATTTGTAGCGGATGATATCTCTTGTTGGCCTAGAGAAATTTATGGCCATCCGCACACCCGGCTTATCTGGAGCCTACTTTGGAGTTTCTCAATTCTGTCACCCAGTTCCGGAGCACAAGGGAGTAAAGTTCAGATTGATGAACAAGGTTTATGTAGTTACAATGGAGAACTTTGGGACACTCTTTGGCTTTCCTACACCGATCGTTACAAATCTCCTCTCCAGGAGAGAGGCGATTTCTTTCTGGAATGGCATCGCCCACATCACCTCAAGCGCAGATTATTGGCATCCGGGTGACTCCAAGGAGAAACTCATCTACCATGTTTCTTTTAGGATCGCTCTTAGGATTCTGAGAGAGACGCTGCTTGCCCGGACAAAGACACCTCAGAAGGTCCGGTAGATGATCTTCTTACCCTTTTTTGTATGATCATAGGCGGAGTCCCAAACTTTGCCACCATGTTGGTAGAGGAGCTTGACAGGGTCAAGAACAAGAAGAAGGGTGATATCTGTTTCGGAGGTTTGGTGGCATACATTGCCGGCATGGACATCGACCTCTCCGCATGCACCTTGGCCGCTGAGGCCAAACCTTTAGGGTCGTAGGAGTTCATCACCCGATGGATTTTGATCCCTCGAGGCCATGGTCCACCATACGTGGCCATGCCTTGGGAGACCAAAACTCCGAACGGGATTCCTTGGTCTCCACAGTTTACCATCAATGACTCGGCCAAGTAGTCATGGATCTGGAGGTCTTTTGTGGAGGACACGGAGATTGCCGCAGGGTTTGGCATAGCTAGTGATGAGGAGGGAGTTTCCCCCATGGACACCGGGACGGACACTGCTGGTTGAGTGCTCCGGTGATCGAGTTGGTGGATGATGATGAGGAGACAAAGGATTACTAGCTTGCGCCGGTGACTCCTGCACCAAACATGTCACATCACCGATAGCGCCATCATCGTCGCCGCCGTGATCCCGAGGCCCATCGGAGGATCGATGCTCTTACCAACCACATGGAGGAGTCTTTCCGTACTATGCGTACGGATATGGGAGGGCGGCTCGATAGGCAGACAGGTGAGCTCAGCGCCTTGAGGCGAGAGATGCAGAAAAGCCACCACTACCAGCGCAGGATGATGGAGTTGCAGTTCCAGCACCTGATGGGTCACCCATTCGATCTGTCCATGTACCCGTTCCAGCCACCTCCTCCTCCAAATGCTTGATTGGACCTACCCCGGACATGTTGTTGCTGCCTTATTTTCTTTTCTTATTTTGCGGTTATGAACTAAAACTTGTAAGTGTTTCTAGACTTCTTTTTACCCAACGGGACTATGTGTCCTAATTATGGGGTGCTTTGAGATTCTATGGTTTGTAATAACCAACTTATCTAGTTATGACTATTTCCGCTACTTCCTTTATGTGCTTAGAAACTATTTTGTAGATTACATGCATCGCAGTAGAATTTTTGATCGAAAAACGTACAAAAAATGGTTTGAAATTTTTTTGTCTCGACCGAAATGAACTTTGGTCAAACGAGGTGACTATAACAGGAGCTTACCTTGGTCTAACACCTCGTTCGCCCGTAAGTCATCTCGACCGAAATGGGTTTCGAAAACTTGAATTTCTGAAAAATTTTGTGCTTTTGATCTTGATATGACCCCAATGATGAATATTGTTTGCTGAGTAGTTTATATGATCTTTATATGCTTGAAATGATTTATGATATGCCTAAGGTATGATTGCTTTGTTTCAAATTTGAAGCATGTTTAGTAAGTTGTTTTTGTCCAAATCATGCTGAATTTGAAAGTTGACATTGCATTATCTTACTATAGGTGTGCTAGGGTAATGGTCATGTGTAACGGTTATAAAAATTTACAAAACTAATCCCTAATACAATGATAATTGTAATGGTAGGCTCTAAAATATTTGGCACAAAAATAAAAAAAATATACAGTGTGCCATTGGGCGCAAAAATGAAAACCCCCCAAATTGCATTACCCACCTAATACAATCTAAACCCGCCTATTTTTTTCCGTAAGACTAAACCCTTTCTTCCAAATCTACAACATTTCACGAAACCCTTCCACAAAAATCCTGGGAAACCTTCTGCCCAAAATCAAACCTTGTGACACTTGCAAGGAATACACCGCAGTCTCGGGTAAGATTGAATTTGAACTTCTCAAGTACGATATATATGATGCCCTAATCCTAAACTTTAACTTTTTGGTTTAGGATACAAGGGAACTTCATTCTTGCCCCTCTCTCTAAGTGTTCGGGCTTTACTGTCCAGTATTGAGGCTGAAGGTTCTACAACTCCTCTCGAAGTCTACCGACGGTCATCTCTATTCCACCATTAACAAAGATAAGGTTTTCCAGCTTTTCTTAAAGATGGCATTCTCTTTAAGTATGAAACCCTAGTCCATAACAATTTCAATAATCAATAGCCTCTCTTTTCTGTTTTCGATTAGGTTAGGGTTCTCTAGAACATAGGAGCGTTGCACTCTTCTCTGCGTTGCGACCTTTCCACATTTCTTTGGTCTAGCGATTCCGCACCTCTCTTTACATCTTCCCCTGTAGCGAAGTAAACCTGAACTCTCCATCAACTTTAAGTACAATTTCATCCGTTGTAGTTCTCGTGTTTCATTCTTTTGTACAATTTTAAGGTAATTCATCTCGAATTTGTTGAGACGGATTCGCTGAAAATGTAGAAGAAGCAGGTTGAAGTAAACGGATCTAGATAATGGGAAGTCGACTTTAACTAATTTGGCGTTCGGAGAGGTCATGACCACTGCCCTTGCAATCTTCAAAAGGTCTGAAGTTACTATTTTTTGCTAATTTTAAATCTATTTTTCTCTCTGTTTTGAAACTTTTTGTTTAAATATTCATGATCATTTTGTAGTGCTCGATTTGGCGAATTTAGAATTTTCATGATAGGAAAGTAAATGAATATAAATTTCTACCATTTTACAAGTCAACGATAGTTGTATAATGTTTTAATTTTTTGTTATTGAATTTGGAAGAGTATTTGTTTCAAACCTTACACTTGATAGTTAAAGTATTGGATTAAGTTTCTAGTGAGTGTTTGATGAATTAGCATATGACTTTTAATGATAAATTTCCAATTGGTTTTGTATTTGGATTATTTGATACAAAATTAAGTTTAATTGTCACATACTCATGAACTAGTTGATTTACTTTAGACTTATAATCAGCACACATGTGTGCACTAGCTGTCAAATACAAAGTCTTGTGTTCAAGTGGTGGTCAATTTCTACATGAAGTGTGTTGTTCTAGGGAGTCTATTACAATCTGATAGCATGAATTATAGTCTATATTTTGGGGTTTGTTTGGACGTTTTATCTTCAATAATCTGCATGTTTGTATGCATAATATGTGATTATATTACCATTTCATCTACCATTGCGAGAATCGAGGTCTACACCTAGTTTTGTTGTAATCGTAGGTAAAATGGCACGTTTTGCATCAAAAAGGAGCAAAAGGAGCTATGGAGTCATCGGACCTACATTCAGGAACATAAGGAAACATCCAGGAAGCATAGTCATAGATTAAAGATTCACTTTGGACCAGATTTGAGAGATTTCACATTCAGTTGTGACTCACCTCGGTTGACTACAGAGTCACCTCGACCGAGGTGATCCAGAGAAGTCGACTCGACCGAGGCGAACACCTGGGACGCAGCGAGAATATTTTATTCTTGGCTGAGATCTTTTATCTTTGGAAGGAGATCTTATATTTTTGGGCTTGGCTCCTGGAAGGAAGAAGATATGCTAGATCATATATTTTACCTATTTTTATGGGAAGAGATCTTTCTAAGATATCTTATCTTTGGAGAGTAATTTTCCTATAAAAAGGGTCGGATTTCCCACAAATCCGACATCCTGCATACACGCTACAATACATCCGCTATCACCTCACTTACACCTAATACACCGCAACAGCCATACTCCAGTTGGGAGATTTGAAGAACCTTTTTGAAGGTTTAAGGAAGAAAGTCTATAGCTTTTATAGCTTTTGAAGAGTTTTTGTAAGATCATCTTAGATTCCCTTCTTTGTTGTTGTCTTGTTGGATTTCTATCCAAGGAACGCTTGTGTTTGATAATTGATTCAGTTATTAAAGTTTTTCTCATAAGGTTTTCTTGTTCAATTATTCTCTTTCTTCCCATATACTTGATTAATACTTTCATGATGATGAGTGGCTAATCTCTTTGTGTGATTCTAGGGTGATTGGCTGAAGGTTGTGGGAAAAACAATGATAGAATAATCTTAAATCACAGTAGGACCCTGAAAGTTCGAGTCTTTACCTTAACCCTAAGCATCTCGCTCAGTCGATGAACATCTCGGCCGGGGTGGAATTCTTCTGACCGAGGTGACTTGTCTGATCCAAAACTGAGAGTTAAGTGTTAGAGTTTGCCAAATCCTATTCTTATTACACCTTTCCTGGTCCAATGCAAGCTTAGGATGAGACTTACCCGGTAATTCCTTTGTTTGTTTACCTAAGATCATAAGTGTAGGTAATAAAGGTTTATCCTTTATTGGGGTTTGAGTGTGCTTTCATCCCATCTTTGTGAGTTAGCCTGAGACTTACCCGGTAAAGGTTGATTCTATTCCCTTAGATGGTGTGTTAGTTTGAGGTTATAGTTCTTTATCTTGATTCCTTGAGACTTACCCGGTAATAGGAGTTACGGTTTTAGATTAGTGAGTAGTGAGACTTACCCGGTGATCTATTCCACTTTAGTAACACCTTCCCTATGCAAAAACCTCAGCTTTGTCCGCTTATCTTTAGATCTTGAGTTGGAACCACGACTAGATGCTTTAATCCCTAGAATTGCATATTTCTTTTATTGACTTTTATCATCTTTGATTGTTTTAATTGCTTTGTGGTTAGTGATTGCTAAAGCTTACCGTAATTGGACTTTGTTTCACTAAGTTCCTGTGATCGATCCCTGGAATTTCTTGCTTTTTACTACGATTGACCCGTACACTGCGGGTTCGCATCCTTGTTTTAAGCTTACATCTAGGGTTATAAATTTAAAGCTTGCACACACCGTTTGGAGCGAACAAGTTTTTGGCGCCGTTGCCGGGGACTTGGTCTAGACCGAGCCGGTTACGGTTTGCTTTTGGGGCACTTGCCCCCGTGTCTACTAACCACTCTACTTGAGTGACTTTTGCAGGTTCTTTCTTAGGTTTATACGAAGAACCCGCACTGGGAAGGAAATCGTTCCTTACGATCCCGAACCAGAAAAGACATACAAGCGACGCTTAAGAGAAGCGAAGATGGCCAACCAAGACAATCGCGATCTTGAGGCTGAGTTGAAAGAGGCGCTAGAACAGCTACGCCTCAGCAGGGAAGAACTAAGACAAGAGAAAGAAGAAACTCGCACCAGGACTGAAGCGATCGAAGCAGATATGACAGCCTTACGAGACCAATATCAACTTTGACCGAGGGAAAACCCAGTTCCCGATGCTGGACCGATGCAGGCCCCAGTTGCAGACCCTCGAGCGAGGCAGGTCCCAGTACCTGACGCCCCGGCCGAGGTACTTCCACCTCGGATGCCGGTCCGAGGCGCTCTTTTTGCAAGAATCCCACAAACCCTAGGTCAAAGAATGGACCCCAATCAACAACTGAGGCGTCCAGGAGTTAACCTAGGAGATCCAGCGGACCATGACTACGAACTTCGACCGCAAGTTCTGTCCATGATTCGCCAATGCTAGTTCGGAGGGCTAGAGAAGGAATCTCCGCATCAACATCTTCAAAACTATGAGATCTTGATGGAAACCTTGAGACCCTCAAGGATTGAAAACAACAACTACAAGCTAAGACCTTTTTACTTTTCTTTAAAAGATAGAGCTCTTACTTGGTATCAATCTCTTCCTCCAGGAAAAATCAGCACTTGGGAGGAGATGACTACGGAATTCTTGACTAAATTCTTTCCCCCCTCTAAGACTGCTGAAATGAGATGGAAGATTAATGCATTCATTATGAAGGACAAGGAGAGCTTGTCCAAGTCATGGGAGAGGTTTAAGGAAATTCTTTTGGATTGCCCACATCATGGGATTCCGAAGATAGAGTTGTTGGAGATATACTTCAAGGGACTGGACGGAAGCACCCAGTTCAACCTCCAACTACTCTCCGCCGGTACCTTTATGGACATGGCGATTGACGAAGCTTGGGACTTTATCGAGAAACAAGCTTTGCATATGGAGAAATACACCCATCAAGGAGCTGAAGGTGGAGTTAAAAGAGTCAACTTCCAAGATACTCAGCCTAACAACAATTAACTCACGTCTTTGAAGAATGACGTGAAGCAATTGAAGGAACTCTTGGTTGCTCAAACCAAGAAGGAAGATCAAGGACAAAGGAACAACAACAATGGATACCGTAACAACAACAACAACGGTTCCCAGAACAATAACTACAACAACAATAGAGGATCCAATAGCAACAATTGGAGGGCGAACAACCAAAATTCTGGTAACAATCATTCTAACTCCAATTCTAACGATTCCTCTAATCCTTTCCTCTCTTCCCCTTCTTCTTCTTCTACTCCATTAAAGAGCCAGGGGCAAGGATCAAGTTCGTCTCAGCCGGAAAAGAAAGACGCAGTGCTGGAGGCCATCTTGATCAAGCTTAGTGCTATGGAGACTTCTATGACTTCATTTTCGAAGGCCCAAAAGGCCTTTGAACAACAACTTGCTAGTAGGGCGAAGAAGCGCCAAGAGATCCAGGGAAGCTTCCAGCAAGGAAGAAAAGCAACCCTAAGGGCCAGATGATGGCCATAACGACGAGGAGTGGACTGAAAACTGCAGATCCAGTGCCTCGGTCGGTGCCAGTACCGATGAAGACCACCTCGGTCCAGGTGCAGACGAAGAACACTTCGACTGAGATGCCAACCGAGGTGGAGCCACAGAAAGCGGAGGGGAAAACTGAAGTTTATGTTCCACCTCCTGCATACAAACCACCACTTCCATTCCCCCAGTCAAGGGCTAGAGCACATCTAGACAAGCACTTCGGTAAGTTCCTTGACTTGATGAATAAACTACACATTAACATTCCTTTCCTTGATGCTATTCTAGGGATGCCCGCCTATGGGAAGTTCTTGAAAGAACTCTTATCAAGGAAAAGGAAACTGGAAGATTTTTGTGAAGTAAGGATGACATCTAAATCCTCGGAGCTCATACAAATCATGAAGGAGAAGATGCCACCTAAGTTGAGAGATCCCGGCTCATTTTGCATTCCCATTCAAGTTGGGGATGTCACTTGTGAAGCCTTATGCGATCTAGGAGCCAGCGTGAGCATTATTCCGCTGGAGCTATGTGTGAAGATCGGACTTGGAGAGCTCAAGCCGGTCAAGATTCGATTATACATGGCGGACCGCTCCATTACCCATCCCGTGGGAATTTTGGAAGACGTTCCGGTCAAGTTAGGTAACTTCTATTTACCAATAGACTTTGTTGTACTTGGCATTCCCATAGATTATCCAGTTGCTATTATTCTCGGGAGACCATTTCTAGCAACTTCGGGTTGCAACGTGGATTGTAAGAACGCCAAGTTGAAATTCAACATTGGTGGAGATGAAGTGGAGTTCGCATTACTTGCGGCGATGAAAGGAGAGCAACTAAGCGATGATATCTTCAACATCTACGATGAAGAAGAATCAAGGGAATTGGTGAGATCTATCCTTATTAATGATCCACTCGAAAGAGTTATTAGTTTTAGTTTAAATGAAGAAGGTATAGATGCTTCTTGTGATGTAGATATACGGAGCTTGAAGGCACTGGAATAAGATCCAGGAGCTAAAACTGAAAAGCTAATCCAGGAGACGAAGATCTCCAGTTTCGGTTCCAGTTGCAGTACCTCGACCGAGGCACTTTCTGGACCGAGCGAGGCGACTGAAGAACATCTCGGTCAACGCCTCTGCGCCTCGACCGAGGTCGAAGGCGAGACAATTTCAACTGAGACTTCCAAAAGTCCAGTATCTGAATCTACTCCACTGGAACGAGGAAACCAGGATCCCCCTCAGAAAGCGCCCCCAGTTGTGGAGCTTAAACAACTCCCAAACCACTTGAGGTATGTCTTTCTTGGACCGGATTCCACTTATCCCGTTATTGTTAGTGCTTCCCTCTCCGAATCTGAATTGTCTAAACTAATGCATGTCCTGAGAAAGCATCAAAAGGCTTTGGGTTATAATATAGATGATCTTATTGGCATTAAGCCTTCTTTCTGCATGCATAGAATTCTAATGGAGGATGATCATAAGACTTCACGGGAAACTCAAAGACGGTTAAATCCGATCATGAAAGAGGTTGTGAAGAAGGAAATTCTTAAGTTGTTGGATGCAGGTATCATATATCCTATCTCGGACATCAAATGGGTTAGCCCGGTGCATGTAGTTCCGAAGAAAGGAGGGATGACCGTTGTGACGAATAAGAACAACGAGTTGATCCCAACCAGGACCGTCACGGGCTAGAGGGTTTGCATTGATTATAGGAAGCTGAACACGGCCACTCGGAAGAACCATTTTCCACTTCCCTTCATTGATCAAATGCTCGAACGGTTGGCCCAGCATTCACACTTTTGCTACTTAAACGGCTATAGTGGATTCTTCCAGATTCCTATCCATCCAGATGATCAGGAGAAGACCACTTTCACTTGTCCATGGGGGACATTTGCTTACAGGAGGATGCCATTTGGATTATGCAATGCACCAGCTACCTTCCAGCGATGCATGATGGCTATCTTTTCCGAGTACATAGAGGAGATCATGGAGGTATTTATGGATGATTTTTCAGTATATGGTTCCTCTTTTGATGATTTCCTATCTAACCTTTCTCTAGTGCTACAACGATGTGAAGACACTAATCTTGTTTTGAATTGGGAGAAGTGTCATTTTATGGTTAATGAAGGCATTGTGCTAGGACACCTCGTTTCTAATCGAGGCATTGAGGTCGATCGCGCTAAGATCGAGACTATTGAGAAACTCCCTCCCCCTTGTTCTGTTAAAGGTGTGAGGAGTTTTCTCGGGCATGTAGGTTTCTACAGGAGATTCATCAAGGACTTCTCTAAGATTTCTAAACCTCTAACTAACATCTTGAATAAAGATGTTGTTTTTGAGTTTTCGCAGGAATGTCTTGATGCATTTTAAAGGATTAAGGAAGCGTTGATCTCCGCTCCCATTATCCAACCTCCGGATTGGACCTTGCCCTTTGAGATCATGTGTGACGCTAGTGATGTAGCCGTAGGAGCGGTGCTTGGACAGAAGAAGGATGGCCGGACCACCGTCATTTACTATGCTAGCAAGACGCTAGATGTAGCACAACGCAACTACGCTACCACCGAGAAGGAGTTATTGGCGGTTGTATATGCTTTCGAGAAGTTTCGTTCTTATTTAGTAGGGGCGAAAGTCATTGTCTACACCGACCACGCAGCCATCCGTTACTTGCTTGTTAATAAAGATGCCAAACCACGCCTTATTCGATGGATTCTCTTGCTTCAAGAGTTTGACTTAGAGATCCGCGATAAGAAGGGATCCGAAAATTCTGTTGCGGATCACCTCAGCCGGCTACCTGCATCTTCGCGCGAGAAGGACGACCCACCCATAGACGATTCATTCCCCGATGAACACTTACACTTGTTGGAGCGTTTGATAGACTTACTTACTTCACCCCACGATGGAGGTGAAGTATGGGGTGAGGGCATCTCCCATCACGTATAGAGACGCATTATGGTCCAGCTAGCGACCTTAAACCAAGCGCTTCTTGGGAGGCAACCCCAGGTATTGCTTTCTTTTCCCTTTTTCTAGTCTAGCTTAGATAGTTTTGCTTTTGCTTTGCTTTGTTTTGTTTTTGGCGTCCTAGACAGACAACAAGTGACATCTAAGGAAGGAGTACAAACCAGGAGCATAACTGGGAGGACAGAAGTTCGAGAATTTGAGAAGACGAAGTTTGACTGAGGCACATCTCGGTTGCTATCAAAGCACTTTGACCGAGATGATTCTTGAGCAACCGAGGCGACTAGGATTTCTGAAGATCCACCTCGGTCCGTACCACCTCGGTCCAGTCGAGACCACCTCGACCGAGGTGACAGCAGTTCCAAAAAGGGTATAAAAAGGGGTGAAATTTCTCTCTCCTCACTTTATCTAACCTCCTCGACCGCGGCAGCCCTTTCATCTCGCCTCTTCGATTCTTGCTCGTTTTCGAAGATTTTCGCTTCCAAATTGCGATTAAAGCGTAGAGGATCCTAGTGCAAGCGTCGATCTGCGAAGAAATCAAACTGAAACGACCGAACGAGGTAAAAAACAGAAAACCCTCATCTTGCTGTTTTTGCTTCGATTTGGGCTTTGGTTGCCCTACATTTGCTGAAGAACAGATTAAGTACCCCATAGGAACCAGTTGTAGTGATTTTGGGGGAAAAGAACTGGATTTTTGAGGAAAATCGTCGCGCAGTTATTCGCCTCGGTCCTGTCGTGCTGTGCCTCGGCCGAGGTGTTCTTCAGTGTTGTCAGGCCGACCGAGGTGATCTGACAAAGAGTTTAGAAAATGAGTTCTGACAGACAGCTGGTCCTTAGGGATAGATCCTCCCCTTCCCCTTCTTCTTCTTCTTCCAGACCTTATCGACCGGTAATCCATGAGCGACACCAGGTCGATTACGATCGTATAGCAGCCCGTCTAGTGATTGCACCACGCTTCCTGGACGTTTCGGCTTTTGATTGTCTCCATGTGGATGGAGACCTTAGACAGATGATATCGATGGTAGGGCTAGATCAGTTTAATGAGTTCCGTGCACCTGCCTATCTAGAGCCCACCCTAGAGTTTGTTAGCTCCTTCACCTACCTTCCCACAGAGCGAGCTGTGAAGTACCGGTTGATGAACCGGAACTTCATAGTTCCCTTAGAGTACTAGAGAGACATTTTTGGTTTCCCGACCCCGACCGCTGTTGATTTTCCTTCCCGGACTGTAGCTAGGGAGTTTTGGGGTCAGATTGCTCATGTTGTTGAGCATGCAGATAGATGGCGCCCTATAGACTCTAGGGAGCGCATTATTTTCCACCTAGCTTTTAGGTTAGCTCACCGTATTTTCAGCGAGACGCTTCTAGCGCGTACTGAGACGCCCCAGAAGGTCCGACAGGGGGAGCTTTTCAGCCTTTACTGCATGGTGACTGGAGGGATCCCCGACTTTGGCTTGATGTTGGCAGAGGATCTGCACAAGATCAAGGCCAAGGCGAAGGGGGACATCTGCTGCGGAGGGATTGTGATCCACATTGCTAGCTATCAGGACATGGACCTCAGCGCTTGTACTATGGTGGCGGCTGCCAAGCCGCTAGGGCTGCAGGAGATGATTACCCGGCGGATTCTGGTTCCCCGAGGACTGACTACGCCATATGTGACGATGCTATAGGAGCTGACTACACCACAGGGGATCAGATGGTCACCCTAGTTCTCTGTCTATGACCCTCATTACTGGCAGACTGCTTGGATTCCATTGATAGAGGACGCTAGAGAGGCAGCAGTTGCACCTGCTGAGGAAGGGGAGGTAAAGGAGGAGACAGCTGATGATGATGACAGGGATGGCGGAGTTCCTATGGATACAGGGACGGATACTGCTAGGACGAGTGCGCCGGTTATTGATATTGATGATGATGATACTGAGCCTACACCAGCCGCGTCACCAGTACGCCATGCTAGGCGTATGGTGCGCCGACACAAAGATCCAGAGGCTCACCGTCGGATCGATGATCTGACGGATCAGATGATCGATTCTTATGTTGCCCTGACTGTAGACATCCATGAGAGATTTGCTGACCAGCGCCGAGAGATCGACCGCTGGACTCATCAGATGCTAGAGGGCCAGCACTATCAGCGCCGGATGATGGAGATCCAGTTTCAGCAGACTATGGGTTATCCATTTGACCCATCCCAGTATCCGTACGTACCACCACCACCACCACCGGATCAGGATTATTGAGAGCTTGCAGGATTTTCTTTCTTATTTATTATGCAGCTCAGCTTTATTTCCGGTGAGTATTTTATTTCCTTAGACTTATTTTGACCCACTGGGACAATGTGTCCCAAGTATGGGATGTTTATTGATGTATTATTTGACTCTTATGGATGTATGACTCGACTTTATATGATATTTATGCTTCACTTTTGCTTCTATGTGTTTATCTGAGATTACATGCATACACACAGGTTATTTGATTGAGAAAAACGTCAAAACTGAAAAAATTTTAAAAAAAAAATTTTGACCTCGACCGGGGCAGTTCTGGCCGAACGAGGTACTTCACCTCGGTTGACCTAAGAACACCTCCACCGAGGTGGGTTAACTGAGAGTTTTCTAAAAAAAGTTTTGTGCTTCTTATCTGGATATGATCTCAGTGAAGATCTTGTTACTGACTGGTTTTGAAATATTTATATGTTTAAAAGGTTTTATAATATGTTTAAGTTGCTAAATGCTTTGTTTGAAATTTTTGGCATGTTTAATACTTTGTTTTTATCCAAATTATGTTGAATTTGAAGGTTGACGCCACAAGATAAGTTCTCTCACTTTCTTCCTGGAAAGACCAAGGCAATTCATTCTCTTCTCTTCTTCTTCTTGATCATGCTTAGCCCCTCATATACATTTTTGCCTCCCTTTACCTATCCGGGAATTTGGAAGCAAGCAAAGAGGTGAAAGCAAGTGAAGTAAAGTTGAGAAGTTGGCTGGAAGTGAAAGTGTTAGAAAGAAATAAATAGGTTTGGGGAAGTCAATCATGATGATGAGTAACTCGGCACCATTCACATAGCCGGGTGTTTGTGTCTTGCCAAAGTCGGATTGAGCGATATTCCTAACGGGTCATGGTATGTGCATCAAGGGTTTGATGCATCTCAAGAAATTGATGATTGCTGATTTCCTAGGCTTCGGTTATTGTGCACCTCTGTCCATGCATCCCAAAAAGTAAAGTAAAAGAAAACGTGTGAAATAAGCAAAGCTTATTGGTGGAAGAAGTTGAAAGTCAAAGTGAAAGTGAAGTATATCCTTTCACCGGATTCTAGCACCACATTACCTTACATACATCCCTACCCCACATGTTTCTTGACCTTTCTTTTGGGAAGCCCTTGAGACCTCGAGCTTGTTGATTGACTTAGTGTTTTAAACTGGATTATGCATGATTAATTTCGATAATTATGACTTATTATGCATTCTATGATTTTATGCAAAGATGAACAACTTTCTTATATTTATAAAATGTTTTGATCATATTTTGATTTTAAATTTCATGAAGTATTCTCTTAGAGTGATCTATGATTGTAGCACACCATAAAATGTTTTTGAAAGACTTTTTCATTGATTTTCTTGACTTATAATCCATTCTATCTTTCCTTTTATATGCGGAACTTGCTTGGGGACAAGCAAAGGCTAAGTATGGGGTATTTTGATAGCATGAATTATAGTCTATATTTTGGGGTTTGTTTGGACGTTTTATCTTCAATAATCTGCATGTTTGTATGCATAATATGTGATTATATTACCATTTCGTCTACCTTTGCGAGAATCAAGGTCTACACCTAGTTTTGTTGTAATCGTAGGTAAAATGGCACGTTTTGCATCAAAAAGGAGCAAAAGGAGCTATGGAGTCATCGGAGCTACATTCAGGAACATAAAGAAACATCCAAGAAGCATAGCCATGGATTAAAGATTCACTTTGGACCAGATTTGAGAGATTTCACATTCAGTTGTGACTCACCTCGGTTGACTACAGAGTCACCTCGACCGAGGTGATCCAGAGAAGTCGACTCGACCGAGGCGAACACCTGGGACGCGGCGAGAATATTTTATTCTTGGCTGAGATCTTTTATCTTTGGAAAGAGATCTTATATTTTTGGGCTTGGCTCCTGGAAGGAAGAAGATATGCTAGATCATATATTTTACCTATTTTTATGGGAATAGATCTTTTTAAGATATCTTATCTTTGGAGAGTAATTTTCCTATAAAAAGGGTCGGATTTCCCACAAATCCGACATCCTACATACACGCTGCAATACATCCGCTATCACCTCACTTACACCTAATACACCGCAGCAGCCATACTCCAGTTGGGAGATTTGAAGAACCTTTTTGAAGGTTGAAGGAAGAAAGTCTATAGCTTTTATAGCTTTTGAAAAGTTTTTGTAAGATCATCTTAGATTCCCTTCTTTGTTGTTGTCTTGTTGGATTTCTATCCAATGAACGCTTGTGTTTGATAATTGATTCAGTTATTAAAGCCTTTCTCTTAAGTTTTTCTTGTTCAATTATTCTCTTTCTTCCCATATACTTGATTAATACTTTCATGATGATGAGTGGCTAATCTCTTTGTGTGATTCTAGGGTGATTGGATGAAGGTTGTGGGAAAAACAATGATAGAATAATCTTAAATCACAATAGGACCCTGAAAGTTCGAGTCTTTACCTTAACCCTAAGAATCTCGCTCAGTCGATGAACATCTCGGTCGGGGTGGAATTCTTCTGACCGAGGTGACTTGTCTGATCCGAAACTGAGAGTTAAGTGTTAGAGTTTTCCAAATCCTATTCTTATTACACCTTTCCTGGTCCAATGCAAGCTTAGGATGAGACTTACCCGGTAATTCCTTTGTTTGTTTACCTAAGATCATAAGTGTAGGTAATAAAGGTTTATCCTTTATTGGGGTTTGAGTGTGCTTTCATCCCATCTTTGTGAGTTAGCCTGAGACTTACCCGGTAAAGGTTGATTCTATTCCCTTAGATGGTGTGTTAGTTTGAGGTTATAGTTCTTTATCTTGATTCCTTGAGACTTACCCGGTAATAGGAGTTACGGTTTAGGATTAGTGAGTAGTGAGACTTACCCGGTGATCTATTCCACTTTAGTAACACCTTCCCTATGCAAAAACCTCAGCTTTGTCCGCTTATCTTTAGATCTTGAGTTGGAACCACGACTAGATGCTTTAATCCCTAGAATTGCATATTTCCTTCATTGACTTTTATCATCTTTGATTGTTTTAATTGCTTTGTGGTTAGTGATTGCTAAAGCTTACCGTAATTGGACTTTGTTTCACTAAGTCCCTATGATCGATCCCTGGAATTTCTTGCTTTTTACTACGATTGACCCGTACACTGCGGGTTCGCATCCTTGTTTTAAGCTTACATCTAGGGTTATAAATTTAAAGCTTGCACACACCGTTTGGAGCGAACACAATCCAACAACTTTGATTGCATAAATGGCAAGGAATTATGCTAGGTCAACCACGTTTCCTTGGATAAGGGCAAAGAGGCTTCTTCTATGGTATCTACATTATGCTCATTTGATTTCCGGTTGACGCTTCACAAGTGCCTTCTTGATCTTATAATACATGAAATGCTTACTAGTAAGGCGCCGTCAAGATCCGTTAATAAAGAAGTAGATCTTGATGAATTAATGGATGAGTATCATTATGCTTCTTTTTGGTTGAGTGAGGACATCTTCATCTGCTCTATTTGTTGCTTACTGATGCCAAGATCCAGAGTTGGAAAATTGCATGCAAAAAGAATTGATATACTAAGGGTTTGTACATTTTGTTTCTTTCCTTTTCCCATTATACAATGGGGTGATTTGTGTTTTTAGACTAAATTGTATGAAGTATTTTAGAAGTACTTACACTAGGATTTAGATACCAAATTCATCAAATTAGATGCAGAGGTTTGTAATGGTTTTCCCTACTTGGTTTCAACATATCTGCTTTTGTTTCCATCATTATAGTTTCTGCATGATTCCCACTAGTTTCATATTAAATGCAAAATGCACCCTTCTTTGTAGACAAACTTGCAGTAAAGACACTATCATTTGTTATATTCTTCAGGTTAGTGACTACTTATCTATTTCTTATAAGATTTAGAATAACGTGGAAATCACCTTCTTCAATTGTGAGGATGAAAATATATGATCTTGGATTCACAGTGCCAAGTTAGCTAAATTTATAAATTTCTTCGCTTAATTTGACCCTAAAAAACATATAAACACTTGTTAGACAAATGCATCGGATAAATATTGCTTATGTGTATGCCAGGAAAGACTTCCTCGTAGGTAAACATATGTTCCATTCTTGAAAAAATATAACAATCTTTTTTTAGATTGCATAAGGTAATATGATTAAAAATTTACTTCAGTATGGTGCAGATTGATGATTGGAGTGCATGATTCACCTAATCGGCAGAAAATTTTGAGGGATATTGGAAAAACATGAATTAGGACATGACGTAGAAATCTAATATCATCAGAAATTTCACATGCAATTAACTATTGTTTGAGATCTATCATGTCAGCTCTTATCTTTTTCTCTTCCGACTATTAATTTTTGAAGATCCATTATGTCAACTATTATCCCAAACCTACTTCTTTAGGTAAAAGTTGGTGTCTAGATTAAAATAGATATCAATTATATGGATGTTTAATATATAATTTGTGATGCCTTTATATTGATATGTTCACTAGTTGTCTGGTTATTGTAATAACCGAAAATTTTAAAATCCGTTAAATCCGGATCCAACCGAATTCCGGTCCCCAACTTTTTTTTTCTTAAATAAAATAAAACGATATTTAATTTCTATCATTTTATGTGACCTTGATTCACATAAAATGATAGAAATTATATAATCGGAAATAATTCCGTAATTATTAAAATAAAATCGAAGAGCGATTCCGAACACATACCCGGCCCAATTACCCAGCCGGCCCAACTTTAACCCTAAACCCTAATCAGCTCTTAATCATGTTTTTTTTATCCTAAACTAATCATCTTTCCCTAACCTAAACGCCGCTGTTAACTCTCCCTCACAACTGCACCGTACCTCCTGCATTCGACTCGGAGAGAAGGGGGTTGGACTCCTGCACTCGACTCCTCTGCACAGACCGCTGGACTCCTCCACTTGGCTCGTCTGCATAGGCGTCGGACCCCTGCACTCGGCTCGTCGGAACAGGCTTCGGACTCCTGCACTCGACCCATCTACACATCCGCTGGGACTACCGCAATCGCCCAACTACATCCATAGGAGTCGATCGCCGCTAGGCTGCTGTAGAAGGAGACCGGCCATCAATCGCAACCACCGGTCTTGGACGACCCTTCTGCAACCAACGATCCACCGGGACTGCACCTTCAAACGATGGGTTGATGGAGCCCTCCTACTCCCCTCTGATCTGGGTTGATTGGCAACAAATAGAAGGTCTTACAGCGACATCAGCAGCCCCCGTCGGAGCATCTGCGACCTCCTTCGTCGACCACTGGGTGAGCCCAAGATCCGTCCCCTCCTACCCTTCTTCTTCCCTTCTGGTTTCATGTGGTAACAGCACCATCCTTCTCTAGTTTGGTTGCAGCCCTCCTTTGATGTACCACCCTGCTGTTCGCCCAACGGAGTCCTCAGTGGAGAGAGCAACTGCAGGTCGAGCCATTGCTGTAGGTGAGTGACTACTTCTTCCAACATTGTACATAGCACTATGTTGAATGTTTGAAATAGGCTGCTGAGTAGGGTAGAACAGCGATAGGCATGAAAACGAGGAAGGAGTAAGGGAATCAGTAGGAGAGAATCAACAAAATGGGGTCAATAAGGCTCTTACACTTTTGGATTTTGTGGGTTTCGAACTGCTGACCTCTAGGTAGAATAAAAGAAACAAGTGCTGCCCTAGAGAATCGAAATCAGGACCTCCTGCACACCTTATATTCCAGCCTTGAGCTGCTGATTTTAGGAACTAAATTCGGTACCTTAGAATGAACATCCACCGTTGAATTTTTAATATGTTGTAGATTGAAATACGTAGTTTATTGTGCTAGATTTTGAGAGAAAGTTAACGGTCGGATTGAGACTTACGAGGTCTTGAAGTAGAGCAGTTGGGCTGTTTTGCAAAAGAGGAAGAAAAATGACTAAGTGTAAAAATGTTACTTTTACCCCAACTTAGAATTTCATGGGAGTTTTTGGTTAAGAATTTTAGAGAGATATTGACACATATGTTTAGTATGTATATCATATAGGAGCTAGGATTTTATTTCGGGATTTTATATCCTTATCCAAGCCGTGTAGATGAACCCAAAGTCCAACCGTAACGACTTTTGTGTAAACTAAGAATGTTGGGTAACTCTTATAAATCCTTACCAAGCTTTTCAATGAGAACTAGATTATGGACATAGGTTCTAAAAGAAAATACTAGAACTAAATGATAGACTTTGAGAATTTTCGACACTAAGGGTAAAATGGTCTTTTACCGTAAGAGAGCTTTTTCCGTAATTCCTTCGCATGAGGTTGGACATCTGGATGTGATTTTGATCCACATGCCTTATTTGACAGGCGTTTGAGTTACCACGGGTTCGGACCGAGTTGAGATTTGAGAAAACAATTTTGATCAAGGTAAGTCCTTGCGACTTACTTAGCCAGTTTCTGGATATTAGTTGAGTGATAGTGGTTGTGTGTGCTTTTTGCGTGTTTAATAATAATAACTTGCTAAGACGACTGTTATTATTTACGTTTAAGGCTCAAGTGTATGTATAACGGGCCGTGACATCACTGCCCAGCTCTGACAGGAGACTGGGAGGTTCTCTATACCCAGACCATGCAGGTACAAGGTGAGATGCATCGGATCCATTCCTGATGGTTACACGGGGGCGGAGGCGAGGTTTGGGAATCCCTCGTGTCACAAAATAAGTATCACTAGAGTGAACGAGTAAATTAAAGCAAGATAATAAAACGGACTTGTTTGAAAGCATGCTGAGTGTTTATGTTTATCTGAGTGTGTTTGTGCTGCTATTATTCTGCTAATATTTAGATAACTAGCTAACGGTTCTTCTTGTTGTTGTTTTAGATTTACCGCAGGTTAGATCAGCAGCTGAGTGATCCGGAAGTAGTGGTCAGCCGGGTCTCCGTACTCCTTAGAATGGGGGTTGGGGGTTGTGTTTGTCTTTCCTTTCTTTTGGGTTAAGACAGTGGTTCGTTTCTTTTGTTTAAGTACTTTAGGCTGCTAGACAGTGTTGCATTCATTACCTTAAAAATACTATTTTTATGAATTTTGGTTTCTTTATTTGTGTCTTGTTGCAAGATCCTAGTAATATTGTTGTCAAACTGAGGTCGGAACCCACTGTGAGGTTCTAACCAGTAATGTCCCGAGTTCTGAGAATTCGGGGTGTTACAACATGGTATCAGAGCTCTAGGTTGGCAACAATGGCACTTGAAATCTTCTGAAAGACCGAATAATTTTTAGCAGAACCCGAAAAGGGGTCTGAGTTTTAAAAAGAAAATTTTTGGTTTTAAATGCATGCATAGTCTGGTTGAGAATAGAAAAGTACGGCTGACCACCACTACTACCGCGGATCTCAGTATGCTTAGGATGGACTTTAGGTTTTACTTTAGATTGGACTTATTAGGTTGATAATAAAGATATGTAGTATAAATAAATATATGCCGAAGTTTAGTAGAAATTGTAGTTATGTTATGTCCTTAACGGAGATGACATAATGAGTTCTCACCCCTTTGACACAGCTAAGTAGATTTTGAAGGGTGTCAACGTGAGAATTAGTATGCACATCTTATGTGCATTAGGGTAGACGTACGACGGACAACTCCTTCGAACTTGTTAGGTAACGTCGAGACGGAACAGTGAAGACTAAAAGACAACACCAATGACGAAGACAAGAAGGGAGCCCCGAGTCAACTCAATAGGACCAAATGAAGAAAATACATGAGAGTAGTTCCGGAAAAGCGTTTGATGACCGACAAATATACGAATTGGAAGAGACAACCCATTGGTTCTTTCAAGTGTGGTGTAAAGCAACGTTACAAACAAAGCGGATATTTTCAGAAACACACATGGGCATGAAAGTCAAGGTGAAGTATAGTAGCGATCCAGACAAGAGGTATTGAATCTAAGCTTACCGACGGATCAGGAGGTGAAAGTTTGAAGCTAGAAGCAGAGCGGAATATGACCACTTTCGACAAGCTACTTTCCACTACAATCAGGATGGGAAACCGAGACAATCATAAGAGTAGGAGTTGAGATAAGATACATTGTCCATCCCAATACGAAGAATCAAAGAGCCGCACAATGAAAACTTACAGTTTGCTAGAAAGTGGAAGGTAAAATTCATAAACATGGAGGTGAAGTGACTTTCTAGAAGGCACGAGAGTCTAAAGAATAAGGTTTTGACCCAGATATGGAAGACTAAAGGAGTGCAAAGATGGAAATTTACAATGGAGCTTAAGGCCGAAAGATAGATATCATAAATAGGGAGACATATTGACTTCTTCAAGATACGAAAATTTTGAAAGAAGTCCAGACGCATGTATTAAAGAGGGTAGAAGCCTTTAACGGATATAACGGATTTTCATAAACGCAATGTTACAAAACAACGAAGGGAGAAAAGTAAGTGAGAATGATTTGGGTAGACTTAAGAGTCCAACATGATCTCTCACTTAACACAGGACTCGGTTACCGACATCAACGGTTCATACAAGAGAAACCGCAAGTGAATGGAAATTTAGATCCAAGGATTTATAAAGACGTGTCTACAAGCTATCGGGAAGAATTGATAAACCGCTATAGTTGGCATATGAGTAACACAACTGCACTCGGGCAAAGTGATCAAATAGAGAGAAAGAAAGGGATAGATCGTGGAAGGAGCTAAAGGTGTATACACGGATAAACTTGAATGAATAACTTTTCACCCAATATATCCACATCGAGGTAAATAGAAGAAAAGTAAGTCTATGATCTTGTAGAAGATCAACTATAGACTATCTAGTAACAACTGAGGATTTACGTATATGGGAGACTATGGAGGACTAGTCGGAAGATAATACCAGTGGAATTATAAGAGAAAATGATTGGTATATAGAGGATCTCTGCAAGAGATCAACGGTGACAATGGTGAAGTTTAAACGATACAAGTACTAATACCTTAATAGTATCATAGAACGAGTTCAAACCAGTAACTTTAGGTTAAGAAGTTAAGGAGAAGATTTGGACGGTCGGAAATGACTCCTTAGATCATTAAAGAGGTAAAGAAAATGGTTGTGAGCAGTTGCCTGCCTACGGGCTAAGAAAAGAGTGATCACAGTAAGGATGGATGTGTAAAAAGGACTAGAAGAGTAAGAAGAAACTGGTGAATTTGACCATATCCTACGTCAATCAAGACAGGGGGTTCTTAACATTCCACACAAATAGGAATGATGGTGCCCGACTCCCCGAGAGTTTCAAAGGGAGCCTTTGTGACTAAAGACGTAACACGGAATAACTAGAGTTAGAGAGGCGGCACATTTTTGACTTAGTGTCGTGGTGGTTTGTCTTGTCGAGTTGGGAGGTAGTTGTAGGTAGAGTATACACTTTGGGTTGAATAGACATGAGAAAGAGTAATATTGAAGGACTAAAGGTTGTTATACGGATCCGATGTCACGTCAGTAAGATAGATACCGAGAAGTGTTTATTTAAGAGCTTAGGAAGAAATGGTGGTATTCCAATGCAAATTCAATTTAATCGTGATAACTCAGTGATATGTAGATGGGTGAGTAGATGTGAAACCGCGTACTCATAGGGGGGGTAAAGATTTATAGAAGATGAAGCGACACGAGCATAAGGACAACATAATAAATGCGAGTCGAAAACTTTGATTTTGATAAAATCGTATACAACTGAGGTTTCTTATGCAAACGGTACCGATAGGTGTTTAATAAAAGTCATACACATCGGACCGATAGCACTTGGATGGATAAAGTGTAAACCAACAGAATAACTTGACCAGTAAGAAGGTAAGTCATGTTTCAAAAGGCGGGGCTTGCTAAATTGGAATAGAATATTGAGATGAGGATACCTTTGAAGAATCTATGCAAGAGTACAACGTAATTGAAGTTCTAACAAGAAATGGGCAGTAATGATCAATTGAAACTTGAGACCGATTCAGGGGAGGAAATTGTTATAAGACGAGTCACTTAGTAGAAGAGTTCACAAGACAAGCTTGAGAGACCAAAAGAGATAAGATGTCGACCCGGATATGAAGGTCTAAGGTGCATGGAAGGGATACCTACAATGGAGTGTAGATGCAAAATGTAGACTTTACAAGTGTGGAGAGGTTTCAACCTCCTCAAAAATACAGGAATTTGAAAGAAATTGCAATATCAGTATCAAAGAGTTGAAACCCTGTAGCGGAAACAACGGAGTATCATGAAGGCAATGTTGCCGGTAACACCAACGAAGGAATGTATATATGAGAACGGCCTTGGTGGACTCGAAAGTCCAAGGTAACCCCAACTATCACGGGACCTAAGTCATCAAAACCGACGGTCCATGCAAGGGGAACTGCAAGGGGATGATAATTAAAATCATCAGAACTACAAAGACAAATACCAGCTATCGTTGAAGACTTGGAATGACTATTTAGGTCAAGATGAATGACCCAATTGAGCTCGAGAAGTAGAGTTAGCCTAAGGAAACAGAAGTGTGGAATAGAAAACGAATTAGTGAAGCATGAAAGGATTAATCGAGCAAATGATGATCACCAAGAATTTAACGCCAGTATAGGTATGAGAAGAGCAGGTCCGGAATATTGAGATAAGTCAATTATAGAGTGACCGACATCAACTGAGGACGTATAAGTGTTGATTGGTATTGACGAGCAGGTACCGTTAAGAAGAGATTGTAGTGACTGCGAAATTAAGAGATAACTTTACCGATGACTTGGAGGAATCCCCAAGTAGGCAACGACAACTTTTTGGGGTGATCTAAAAATATAGAGAGAATCGGTTAGAGGCTGCTTACTAGTTGGTTAAGAGCAGTCTACGGGTGAGTAAGAGAGTAAGGGTCTGTTTGAAGAGGATCTTGATAGTATTAGAAGAAAAGTATAGGCGGAAGTTGGGTAAATCATGTTGACCCTTAGAAAGACGTCATTGTGACTAATGAGTGTTACACCAAAAGCGTGGTAGGCCCATAAACCACAGATGAAGAAAATCAATGTTAGGTTAACTATGATTTCAATAAGGAATTAGAAATCTATATGAAAAAGTCCACTTGGGTGTGTGATTTGTTTGGAGTTATATAAATTTTAAAGCTTGACAAGAAGTAGGTGAAAACAATTAATTAAGGAACGATCCGATAAGGTCACATTGAGGAAACCGGGTCAAGCGGTTTGTATTACAAAGAGCATTAGGCGACAGAAGTTTAAGATCATTATTTCATAATCGATAGTCGGAAACTTTCGAAAGGAAAAAGTTTTTTCATGGTTTGGAGAGTTATCAAAAGAACTGGAAGTAAGTTTAGATAACCAAACCGTTGAGAGAGTACCTACCGAATCCGAGACATGTCATCAGTCATAAGGATTTGATAGTTGAGCCCGACCATACATTTGGGGAGTACCCAGTAGCTGTCCTAGAGCGCAATACTTGACGTCTGCGGTCCAAGGAGATACCGATGTTGAGGATCCAATGGTCTAGACGAGGAGCCGATGAGGCCACTCGGGAGACAGAGGAGAGTATTAGACGTAATTACCCCGAGTTCTCTACGGGGTTAGATGTTACTTCTGTGGTGACGAGTTAGTACTCGGATGTGTGTTGTTTGACTGTTCATGTGTTATATTGGATCGAGTGATTATGTTATATGTGACGTGTGTCTGAGTATGATGATTGAGTAGTTGCATGATAGAAAACAGAATTTTAAGAAACTAAGAGATACAAAGAAGGCCGTTGATTAGGTACATTATTCTAAGTTTCGGGACGAAACTTCTTTTAAGAGGGCACTGATGTAATAACCGAAAATTTTAAAATCCGTTAAATCCGGATCCAACCGAATTCCGGTCCCCAACTTTTTTTTTCTTAAATAAAATAAAACGATATTTAATTTCTATCATTTTATGTGACCTTGATTCACATAAAATGATAGAAATTATATAACCGGAAATAATTCCGTAATTATTAAAATAAAATCGAAGAGCGATTCCGAACACATACCCGGCCCAATTACCCAGCCGGCCCAACTTTAACCCTAAACCCTAATCAGCTCTTAATCATGTTTTTTTTATCCTAAACTAATCATCTTTCCCTAACCTAAACGCCGCTGTTAACTCTCCCTCACAACTGCACCGTACCTCCTGCATTCGACTCGGAGAGAAGGGGGTTGGACTCCTGCACTCGACTCCTCTGCACAGACCGCTGGACTCCTCCACTCGGCTCGTCTGCACAGGCGTCGGACCCCTGCACTCGGCTCGTCGGAACAGGCTTCGGACTCCTGCACTCGACCCATCTGCACATCCGCTGGGACTACCGCAATCGCCCAACTACATCCATAGGAGTTGATCGCCGCTAGGCTGCTGTAGAAGGAGACCGGCCATCAATCGCAACCACCGGTCTTGGACGACCCTTCTGCAACCAACGATCCACCGGGACTGCACCTTCAGACGATGGGTTGATGGAGCCCTCCTACTCCCCTCTGATCTGGGTTGATTGGCAACAAATAGAAGGTCTTACAGCGACATCAGCAGCCCCCGCCGGAGCATCTGCGACCTCCTTCGTCGACCACTGGGTGAGCCCAAGATCCGTCCCCTCCTACCCTTCCTCTTCCCTTCTGGTTTCATGTGGTAACAGCACCATCCTTCTCTAGTTTGGTTGCAGCCCTCCTTTGACGTACCACCCTGCTGTTCGCCCAACGGAGTCCTCAGTGGAGAGAGCAACTGCAGGTCGAGCCATTGTTGTAGGTGAGTGACTACTTCTTCCAACATTGTACATAGCACTATGTTGAATGTTTGAAATAGGCTGCTGAGTAGGGTAGAACAGCGATAGGCATGAAAACGAGGAAGGAGTAAGGGAATCAGTAGGAGAGAATCAACAAAATGGGGTCAATAAGGCTCTTACACTTTTGGATTTTGTGGGTTTCGAACTGCTGACCTCTAGGTAGAATAAAAGAAACAAGTGCTGCCCTAGAGAATCGAAATCAGGACCTCCTGCACACCTTATATTCCAGCCTTGAGCTGCTGATTTTAGGAACTAAATTCGGTACCTTAGAATGAACATCCACCGTTGAATTTTTAATATGTTGTAGATTGAAATACGTAGTTTATTGTGCTAGATTTTGAGAGAAAGTTAACGGTCGGATTGAGACTTACGAGGTCTTGAAGTAGAGCAGTTGGGCTGTTTTGCAAAAGAGGAAGAAAAATGACTAAGTATAAAAATGTTACTTTTACCCCAACTTAGAATTTCATGGGAGTTTTTGGTTAAGAATTTTAGAGAGATATTGACACATATGTTTAGTATGTATATCATATAGGAGCTAGGATTTTATTTCGGGATTTTATATCCTTATCCAAGCCGTGTAGATGAACCCAAAGTCCAACCGTAACGAATTTTGTGTAAACTAAGAATGTTGGGTAACTCTTATAAATCCTTACCAAGCTTTTCAATGAGAACTAGATTATGGACATAGGTTCTAAAAGAAAATACTAGAACTAAATGATAGACTTTGAGAATTTTCGACACTAAGGGTAAAATGGTCTTTTACCGTAAGAGAGCTTTTTCCGTAATTCCTTCGCATGAGGTTGGACATCTGGATGTGATTTTGATCCACATGCCTTATTTGGCAGGCGTTTGAGTTACCACGGGTTCGGACCGAGTTGAGATTTGAGAAAACAATTTTGATCAAGGTAAGTCCTTGCGACTTACTTAGCCAGTTTCTGGATATTAGTTGAGTGATAGTGGTTGTGTGTGCTTTTTGCGTGTTTAATAATAATAACTTGCTAGGACGACTGTTATTATTTACGTTTAAGGCTCAAGTGTATGTATAACGGGCCGTGACATCACTGCCCAGCTCTGACAGGAGACTGGGAGGTTCTCTATACCCAGACCATGCAGGTACAAGGTGAGATGCATCGGATCCATTCCTGATGGTTACACGGGGGCGGAGGCGAGGTTTGGGAATCCCTCGTGTCACAAAATAAGTATCACTAGAGTGAACGAGTAAATTAAAGCAAGATAATAAAACGGACTTGTTTGAAAGCATGCTGAGTGTTTATGTTTATCTGAGTGTGTTTGTGCTGCTATTATTCTGCTAATATTTAGATAACTAGCTAACGGTTCTTCTTGTTGTTGTTTTAGATTTACCGCAGGTTAGATCAGCAGCTGAGTGATCCGGAAGTAGTGGTCAGCCGGGTCTCCGTACTCCTTAGAATGGGGGTTGGGGGTTGTGTTTGTCTTTCCTTTCTTTTGGGTTAAGACAGTGGTTCGTTTCTTTTGTTTAAGTACTTTAGGCTGCTAGACAGTGTTGCATTCATTACCTTAAAAATACTATTTTTATGAATTTCGGTTTCTTTATTTGTGTCTTGTTGCAAGATCCTAGTAATATTGTTGTCAAACTGAGGTCGGAACCCACTGTGAGGTTCTAACCAGTAATGTCCCGAGTTCTGAGAATTCGGGGTGTTACAGTTATTCTAACCGAACAAGCCGAACTTTAAAATATGTTCATATTCGGCCCGGTTTGTTTAGAAAGTGAACGAGAAGTTGTTTTCAAGCCGAACCCGAGTAGCTCATTTGATATAACAACCCTACGTTGTCTTATATTATGTTGTAAGTTTAATGACACTGTTTCTTTATCTTTTTACAGATAACTGCTAATCTAATTCTGCTCAATGCCCGGAGGGTGGTTGTTAAGTTCGATTACTTCAGAATTGGTGGTTTAATTGGTGATTCAATCTTTTATATTTGTTCAATCCTTGCCCATCTATTTTCTTCGAAAATAAAATAGTCCAAAAGCATTCTACCCATGCTTGTTTATAGGTGGTTGTTTCTGATTTCAGTTCAGGCTATATAACTAGAAACATTTGAGGGGAGAAAAGATGACTTACCAAATTACTAAAGTTTAAACAGGTATAGTTGAAGTTTTAGCTTCTAAGATGTTCACAAGGAACAAAACACACCATTTGACTGTCTCATTGTTGAATAGTTTTTGCAGTTAGAAATCAAGAACTTTGACAGTAGTCGAGGTCAGCTTGAGATTACATACTTGGATGAAGAACTAAGGTACACAAGTGAAAGAAGTTTCTATCACAAAGGTGATTTGGTAGGATATACTAAATTTTGAACTTATGGTTTCAAGTTGCTATCACAAAGGTGATTAAGTATCTTGAGTTATTGTGCTGCCGGAAATTTTAGGTTTCTTGTGAGATCTTTTCATTACTGCATTTGCCAAGATTTTGTTGTTGTTGCTGCTGAAATTTTTTCTGTTTTGTTATTGAGATGTTCTTCTTGTGGTTTAAAAAATCATCGAATTGATTGTTGTGATTTTCTCTATCCTTGTGGTTATTGTTATTGAAGTTATAGGGATGTTGGGTTTTGTTTAGGGTTGTTGACTTATGGATGTTGCGTATGTTACAGGGCTGCTGGTGTATATTGTTATTGTTTACTTATGGTTATTGTTGTTCTAGGGGTATTGACTTATGGTTATTGTTATCGTTGTTCTACGGTTGATGTGTATATTGTTATTGTTGTTCAGCTAAAACAACAAACTTGTTGTTCTACTTTGACTTACGGATGTTGCTTAAGTTTTTTGATTTTGTATTAGTTTGACAATTTGAGTTATTATTGTTGTTTTAGGTTTGTAATAGAGTTTGCTTACTATTGTTGAGTTCTTGTTGTTATAGCGTTGACATAGTGTTTGATATGGTATTTGAACTATTGAAGGATAAAGATAACGAAGAATGAAGTTCAAGTAGGATTCATGACTAGCTTTATTTTTTGTAAGTAATTTTTGGGTTGATTATGTGATCAATCATTAGGTGTTTGGGCAAATATGAAAATTTGTGTAATTAGGAGACTATATACCTTTGTGCTACAAAATGATATGTTGCTCATACTTTTGGCAAATACTTAGCATTATTTTGGAATATGATGATGTACACTTTATGCCTATGTTGCATTAGAAATTAATGAATTATCTAATTTGACATTTAAAATGTTTATCTATGGATTATTATTAGTATTTTGTATGAAATTTGTGTAACTTATAAATTATCTAATTAGTTGTACACATAATGTATTGTAGTAACCATTATGGATCATATGGCAATGGTTCTATGAAAGATGACAATTGTTTACTTTTTGTAATTGTTGTCCCTTGATAACGGGTCTATTAATATTGTAATGGTAAAATCTGTTGTAATAATAATTTATTTTTTGTAAAGGGTCTATTAATACTTATGTGTCTATTGTAATGGTTTTAGACTTGATTTTTCAAACCGTTATAGTAGAGTTCCTCTTCATTGCTACATACCTATTGCAAGGTAGACTATTTTAACTGAGCATAATCCATTACGAAAGTCTTACTGTAACAGTTTTGAAGCCTTAAGTAACTAAGTTTACCGGTTACAACAGGGCATTTATCTAGTAGTAAGCCAACGATCTTGAAACCTTAGAACCCATTCTTCTCCTTATTGCTATCATCTTATTTGCCTTGCATTTTTTTATTTACTTCTTTAGCTTAAATTGATCCTTGATCAATCAACCAACCAAAAATCCAACAAAATTGGATTTTCTAACCCTTCTTCCTCACCCTCATTTCTTATTCTAGACCTTTACTACTCCTTGATCAAAAGTGTAAAACAATCTCACCATAGTCCTTGTGTTCGACCTTTGAATATTTACCTAGCTACAAAATGATTCATACACTGTGGGTTCGCTAAGTAGTCATCGGTATCTATTACAAGCATTTCCAAAATTTTAAATCTACGCTCTAAAAGTAGCGAACATTGATCTGAACCCAAGCAGATTTGAATAGGTTAATTACCTAGAACTTTTTGAGGAGTCATTTTTACTTCAACTATTATGTTCATCAATGTTGCTTGAGCGGTTTTGGATGTGTGAACCTTGTACATTTGGATTTGTTTTGAGGCACCATATGGCATAATTTCTCATGAAGAGAAAGAAAAGAGGTTGAAGGAGATGTTCAGGTCTGATCTTGATGGTGACAATCGTTGTGCTCCCAAGAAGACCTTCCGGATGGAGTTGTTGTTGTAGGGAAAAAGACTAAAGAAACTTTAAGTACAACTGACTCCATTCTTGCATTAGACATGATAGAAGTTGTATTCTCATGGTATGTAAATAAATGCATTTTAGATATTTTTGTTTATTAATTTTGTGAGGATTGTTTTTGGTGATAAATTTTGTTTTCTGGTGTGCTGATAGAGGGTTCTAATTGGAGTTATAGAAACAACAGTACATGGCCATAAACACTACAATTTGCCAAGTGTTTCACACGACTAACAAAGTGGAAGGTGAGTTATATAAGTTTCTAATATAACCTAAAATGTATGATCAATACATGAATCCGAAATATTCACTATTCCTATGAGGCTCATCGTATATAGCCTCAACAACAACAATCTCAGAAGACATTTCATGGGTTTTGTGGCTGATTTTGATTTTGTAATATTTGTTAATGACTTGTAACAAGACTTCTTTCATGGGTTTTCTTTATGAGAGGGGATGTAGGCAAAATTTCTTATTTTGTGGTTACGTGTTCAGAATTTATCCGATACGTCAATAATAACAATCCGAATCCGAAATATTCGATGTTTACTCTATCTGACGGAAAGCTATCCGTATCCGATCCGATTCGACAAAAATTTTCGAATACACGGATCGGATACGGATCTTTTTTTCCCGGATATCCGATTTTGGATATTCGAACAGATCGAATATCCGGAAATGAACCCCCCTACTTACCCTGGTCCAGACAAGGAGGTGGTAATCTCAGAAGACCTTATTCATGGGCACTTAATTAAAGCTTTACCATATCTATCATAAGATTCTTCTATCATCAGCTATTTCAATGGGCAATTTGGTGGCCATATTAGAAGGGTTCTGAGCACAAGGATTAACCGGTTAAGTTTAATCCTGAAAACTCTATTTCTTTATTTTTTTGGTCTTACAACTTTGTTCTTCTTCTTAATTATAGTTTTGTCTCTTTAGAGGAAAGAAATCAAAAGGATTATTCTAAACACTTGAGAAACCAAAGAACCATCAATACCATTTATATTAAGCACACATGCTTCAAAGTAGGAAGGTACAGTCAAGAAAAAGAAAAATATTAGTTCATTGGATAATGACAAAACCTTAATTTTGTGCCTATAATTTGAAGTACGAATTTGTTCTCTCGTTTTCAAGTTTCTTGATCTGATACTTTTTGGTTCTTACAGCTTAAATGATTTGGATTGTGTTATGAACAACTGTGGTCATAGTGAGATATCTTTCTCTTATGCCTTGGTCAAAGGTTTACATAGATTGTAGATACTAACCGAATTCCTGTATTTTTTATTTTCATTTCAAGATTCGGCAAGTTCTGTGCAATAGTGACAGTGGAGTCATTGATGCCTGCCTTATTGTTCGAGGCTCGGGTTTAATATTAATAATCTATTCACAACGCTAAATGTGCTATGATTCGCTTGAATTTGGTATATGCAATTGGACTTTTGGAATGTCTAGACATGCACTTGAGTTTGCGCATGCACTCTACTTATCCTGCTAGTGATTGATAACATTAAGTCGGTGTAACGCAAGTTTGGTATATAATTAGTTTTTTTTTACCTTTTCCTATGTCATTTGGTATAAGAAAAGGAAAAGAGAATGTGGCAGTCGATGTCCTTTCTCGCGGGTATATCCTTCTTATGCATATGGACGCAAAGATCACTAACTTTGCTCTTCTCAAAGAGTTATATGTCACGGATCTTGACTTCGAAGATATATTTTCACAAGACCTCGACCTCCAAGAGCACGAGACCTACTTTATTAAGCATGGCTATTTATTCTGCACAATCAAGCTTTGTATCTCTTGCTCGTCTATACGTCATTTGTTGATAAAGGAAGCACATGAGGTTGTTGGAACAATCCGCTCATTCCCGACTCTCCGAGTATATATAAGCGGGTATTTTGTTGCGCAGGCACACTCGAACAACCTCACTTGTATATAAGCCTTGATCAAACACTCACTCTTTATTCCATTTCACTACACCTTACAATACAACATATTTATACATGAACATATCGGTTTCTAAACACCGTAACCACATATGCACACTAATCTAAGATGATAATTGCAAGAGCTTCCCTAATATTCTAGATAATTCTAAAGCAACCTCTTTCTCCAAATCTCTAGAATTCTCAATCTTCAATGTGGTACGTCTGATTTTCTTATCCAATAACCCAAATGAAGAAGCAAAGATTAGAGCCCAAATGAAGAAGCTTATCCAATAACCATAATCAAGCTTTGTTAACCCATAATTAGACAGACCCAAAACATAAATTAGACTAATAATTCCTCTCTTAATTTATATTTTACCCCTTCATCGTCATTGCACCTAACAAGATGATATTCACGTTCGCCGATGGCACGTACCTCACATTGTGCAGAGTGTGGCTTGTACCGTTATAAAGCCTCATCGTCACGCTTTCGGTACCTTCGATCTTCAACTTTTCACCACTCACCGAGTTGAAGTGACCAAACTCTCCACCAATCTTCAAGGTGTCATACATTGCTTGGTCTCGACATACATGCATCGAGGCGGCGCTATCCATCACCCACTCGGACTTGGCGGTCTCATCATTTGTCGCCAAGTAAAAATCTCCGTAATCAACTTCACCAACTTCAGTGACCACATATGTGTCGGAGTCCCCTCTCTTTTTTCCCGGCGACATCTCTTTCAACTTCTTTAAGTCCTCCCTCATCCGAGGACACCGGGTTTTCATGTAACCCTTCTCCCCGCAATAGAAGCACTCGACCTCACTCAAATGTCGTCGCGAGCCTGTTCTCTGTCTCTGGTCATCATGCTCCTCTATTGATTCCTCCCTCGTTCTCGCTCCCTTGCAAGTAGTATGTGATCCTCTCCTTTGTTGGTAATATAATTATTCATCATTCTCTCACTCTCCCGCAAAGAAGCGGTCACCTCATCTAAAGTCAGAGACTTTCTTCCTACAAGTAATGTCTGCACTAAAGACTTGTAGGACTTTGGCAATGATGCTAGCAACATCAACGCCTGCTCCTCTTCTCCAATCTTATTATTTGCATTTAATAATTGTATACTAGTTGATTAAATGAGTTAATGTGGTCATGAAGATTACTGTAACACCCCAAGTTCTGAGAAGTCAAAGTGTTACGGGCTAGGACCTCACAATGGGTCCCGATCCTCTGAGTAGCAACAACACAACGGATCTTACAACAAAGCACAGACAAATGAAAATAAAAACTCAATATATAACCAAGAGTTTAAACCAAGGAAAACGTAAATGACTCGCAGCCGAGTTCAAAACAAAAGGGAAAGCAACAACATAAACATAAACCAGATGTCGTCCTATAATCTACGGGAACCCCGGCTAACCACACCGTCTGGATCATCAGCAGCATCCTAAACCTGTGGAACATCTACAACACCGGTATAAACCATTAGCTAATATTCTAGATACCAGAAAGAACGTAAAGGTACAAACACACATAAGGTAAAGTAAACATATAGCATGCTTACACACAACCAGTTATTATCTTTCATTAAGTTATCCATTACTGATTCGACTTCTTTTGTCGCACGAGAATCTCTCGAAACTCGCCTCCGCTTCCGTCTACCAATAGGAATAGATCAGTACTATCCGTTACCTACGGGCCTGGGTAGCAAGAGCACATTCTAGTCTCTTGTAGAACTAGACAAGTGGTCACCGTCCGATTATCATACACTTGAGCCAATTAAGGTTATAAAGGTGAATCCTATTCCGGTTATCCATTATAACATGATAAACAATACAAACAAGTCAAAACACTCAAACCAATATACAAAATGAAGTTAAGTAAGTCCAAGGGACTTACCTCACTCGAAGGTAATCTAAAAGTTCAGCAACAAGTCAGAGAACAACTCAGTTCCCTCAGGAAAGGAGTAAGGAAAGCATGTTAACACAAGCATTACGAATCAGGAACGAAACGGTTGCTAGAAGTCTATAACTTCTAGTCTCAATGATCTCTAAGAGATCTCCTCATGCTAAAGGCTCGACTTTATTCTAACAGCATACTCAGGGGGGTCAACAACATCCATAAGAATCAAGGAAAGGGACGAGGAAAGCAAGGAAGGAAACAACTCACAAGAACGAGAGTTACTAAAGAAGAAACCGCGAGGGCGGCTGGCTAAAGGCGCAGGGCGGCTCTGTGCAGGTGTAACACCCCAAATCCGCGGGACTCGGGGCGCTACTGGGCTAGGATCTCACAGTGGATCCTGACCCTAGCTTGACAACAAGTTCACTGGATCTTACAACAAGGTACGGATAGATTAAAACCAAATACATAAAACTATATTAAATATATACATCAAAAGGTTTATAAAACATAGCCGAGTACAAAACGGCAACAACATACACAAATGTATACAAAATATCCCATAACCCTCGCACATCCTAGTGTAGGGAATCCCTCGGCTGATCACTCATCTGGCTCACTCTGTAGTCTTCCTAACCTGCAGATCATCTACAACACGGTATGAAACCATTAGCTAATAGATCATAGATAAGAATGAAAAAGTAGCACACACATCACAACACCATACCATAACATGCAATGCCACACACACAACCTTTTATTATCTTTAATTAAGTTATACCATTACTAATTCATTTCCTTGTGACACGCGGAGTAAACTCCCGACGCCTCTGTCCCCGTCTCCCCTCAAGTCTGGAATGGTATCAATCATCACCACCTGGAGGACCGGTCGCGGAGAACTCTCCTAGTCACTCCATTCTGGGCTAGACAAGTCATCATCGCCCGTTATCATACACTTGGGCCAAATAAATGCATGTAGGGTCATCCTAGTCCAGTGAGGTTATAAATGCAACACAAATATGCACACACACAACCACAACACACGCTCAAACCCATAACTGCTCGCTAAGTAAGTCTTACGGACTTACTTGTCTCAATGTCGATCTATTCCACATCACGGCTTCCCCTCGAGAAAACGAGCAGTGCCTGCATCAGCAAGGCACAAAAATATCAACATCGTCCCAAGGTTAGGAGAATCCACCTCCTAAACCCTATACCCATCTTTAACTCATAAATCAAAACTAAACCTCAACATTACATCATAACTCACAATTCCTCAAATCTCAAGGTAGCATCTAATCAACCTTTCTCAATCTCAATTCTAATCCTATTTTAGTTAATTGCCAGAATAATGTTTTGTCAGTAGGCAAATTCTAAACTCACCTGTCATCAGATTTCATCCAACAAACAACCCATAAACACCATAATAATATAACGACCATAATGGAATTTTTAATTATCCATTTTGACAAGCCTAAGGTCAATTTAGGTCAAATCGCAGTACGGAAAACGAATAAATTCATAACTTATTCGTTACTAACCCGATTGACGATCTGAAAAAAGATTCGGAATCACAACGACGCAGGCTACGCATGGACAACATCAAATTCACTGGAATCTGAGCGACGGAACCGTCCTGGTGACATATATGCTCAACCAGGTCTTCATATGCTCGAAAATGTAGAAACTCGGTACCGATATGAAGAGAATGAAGAGAGGAATTTAGAAGCTCAAACGGAATTGAAATCGGATTAGAAATAAAGAGTATATTTGAGTTTGAAGGTTGAGAGAAATTAGATCTTTTACGAGGAAACGTGAAAGGAAATGAATTAATAAGCGATTTTCCGCTATTTATAGTGAAGACGATAATTATCCTTTAGCGAAGTCGATAATTATCCTTTAACCGATCCAAAGGTGGGTTGAACCCCCTTCTTCAAACTTCTCGAAATTGGAATAATAAATCTAGAATATTGTAGGGATATTTATTCCATAATTTCCTTGGAAAATGTGTATTCTTAAGTCGTCTTTCTTAGCCATTAAGAAACGAAATAGCGACTATTTTGGCCGTTTTGCCTTTCCATGTTATTTCATATCTAGGACATGTCCGATGTCCTGATCATTTCTCTCAACTGCATTTTTATTAATTGAAGCTCCCAAATGCTCCAAATAACACCGGAGGATAAAAATAATTACCCGGGGAAAAAAGTGAAAATTTCCCCATAAGTTCAAATTTGCGCCAGGAGCATAACGGTGGGACTCATACTCATCACTTACACAATTTTCGCGAGTTATATGTCAATTAATATCAATGATTAAGTTAATCAAAATCAATTAGATTCGGAAATCCTAACTATTACATAACACACCCCTTAAAAAAGTTTCACCCCGAAACTTGAACAATTTTCAAATCCTCTTGGACCCATACGCGAAGGTATAAACACTCTCTCTATCGGAGGTATGAAATCTCCGTTCAAAGGTATCAACCTATAACACTCTATAACCTCAAAACACATGATGGAGGAATCACCAACTCCAGCAACAAGATCATAACGCTATCCAAAGGCATAGAGGAAAACCATCTCTAGCCAACCTATAACCACGTCACAATACATGGAGGAAAACCGTCTCCAGCCAAATCGCACTCGTAACACAACCACGTGGAGGAAATCCGTCTCCACTCAAACTATTTCCATAAACAATAGTATGGAGGAATAACCATCTCCAGCTATAAACACAGCTCACGCTAGCAAACAAGATCTAATAAGATCGTATGCATACATCACAACTAGCACGAAAACACATCAAAGCACATAAGCACATAATCATAAGACTCACCAAAATAGCACTAATATCTACTCATCAATCCTACAGGTGCATCTATCTCCGCATAGAACTCTAGATAGTTCATCTAGATACTATCCTCAATCTCCCATGTAGCCTCATCAGGTCCTCGTCTAGACCACTGTATCCTCAGCATAGGAATGTCCTTCGAACGCAGGCGTCTCACACCTCGCTCTAGGGCTGCAATCGGGTGCTCAACAAAAGTGTGGTCCGGCTCAACCACTAAGCCATCATAGCTGACGATGTGTCTCAGATCTGGTATGTACTCTCAGTTGAGACACATGAAACACAAGGTGAACACCCTCTAATCTCGGTGGTAAAGCCAATACGTATGTTGCTCTCCCAACTCTGTCCAGTATCTCAAAAGGACTGTCATATCGGGGAGTCAACTTCCCCTTTATGCCAAAACATTTGACGTCTCGCATCAAAGATACTCTCATCCAGACATGAACTCCTACCTTCAACCCTATAGGTCGACGTCTCTTGTCTACATACAAGTTCTGGCGACTCTGTGCAGCCAGCACATGCTAGTTTGTTAACTCAAATGGTTGCCCTGACCACTCAGCACCAGCAGTGGAAGACCGACTACCAAAGGTCGATGCTTGAGCAATGTTAGCATGAAATATTGTGATATTTTAGGCACATTTTCTAATCGTAATTGATTCTTATTGATGGTCTTTGATTGAGCTTTATGCATATGTGAGCTAGTATTGCCTATATTGTCGATATGGATGTCTACACGAGTTCTATGAGTGATTATAGGTGATTTAGAGCTATTTCCGAACGAAATCGAGCAAAGGAGAGTTGAGTTGATGTGTCTCTAGATCAAGGACACTTTTTGGAAGCAATTTGGAGTATTAGAATGAGGAATGCACGAATGAAGGCAAGAATCACGGTTTTACCCTAAATTACGGCCGTGGATTATGAGGCAGAATTCGATGTTCATTCCAGGGGATATTACGGCCGTGGAAGCTATCCGTGTTTGTTTCCACGCCTCAAAATTACGGTCGTGGAAACTTCCACGACCGTGATCTTGGCGAATCCTTTCGCCACGTTTCGAAGCCACGATCTTTTGAAGATTGGGCCGGGCCGACATTTTGCCCTGCATTATAAAAAGGACGGATGAAGCAAGATTCCGTCACCTCGCCCGACCTCGCTTACGACTTTTGAACCCTAGTTTAGCGGCAAAAACGCACGCTTAGCAACACACAAACCCTCATTCTTGGAGGTGATTTTGAAGATCTCATTGAAGTTTCAAGGTTCGTATTGGAGAGTCGTTGTTGTGATCTTCGTGTGGAAGATCGAAGTTCTTGGAGGATTTTGCAAGAAGATTCCTCTTCTTGCTTAGGTTTGATTTAGGATCGGATTGACATCCCGTTTCCTTTCTTTCCTAAGATTGTGATTGTTTATCCGTTTTGAATCTTTTGATAAACACTTGTTCTTGGCTGTGATTCTGAGATTCAATTGAAGATTTTTGATAGTTCTTGAAAGTTCCCATCTTTTACCTTTTAAATCTTGAATTAATATCAATATGACTGTTATTGGCTAAAAACCCTTAACAATTCTAAGGTGAAGGGTTGATAGTTGTGGCATAGATGATGATAGATCGATCGCAAACAGATTAGACCCTGAGAGTTAGAGAATTGTCACCGAAAACCCTAAATTACGGGCTGTTCTTGATTTCCACGACTGTGGAATCTCAAGAACTAACCGTAATTCCCTTAAAGTTTACGAGCCTGCTTTTATCTTGATCCAAAGTTAAAGATTTGCTTTAGCTTAGTTTAGACTTGTCTTTTCTAGGTGGTAGTGAAGCCTCAACAACCTCTACCTCGATTGTGAGCCTCAACAACCTCAATCGGATAAGTTAGTCTTGACCTTTAGATTATAGGTTTGGGTATTTGATGCTAATCCTTGTCCTTAGAACCTTTCTATATTGAGCCTCATCAACCTGTATAGGAAGAGTCTTTTGGGTGAGTTACATAAGGTTTTTGGAACCTCAACCGTACGATTACCTTACATTAAGTATACCTTTGCATGTCTTAACTCTGTCTTTACATCATTAGTATATCTTGAATCGATTGCCACAGCTGGATATCTGGATCTTTAGGATTGTTGTTTTCCCAATATCTGCAAAACTCTCATATTTACCGCTTGATAACCTGCAATCGAGTTCGTTCCACCCAAATCCCTGTGTTCGATACTCTGGAATTCTTGCTTAACTATATCGATCCGTACACTGCGGGTTCGCTTGCTTGATTCTAGTTTTATAAATATAAAGCTTATTTGCACACACCTCTAGGGGCGAACAAGTTTTTGGCGCCGTTGCCGGGGATTTGGCTTCGTCCGAATCCGGTAGCCGGTTGTCAAGCTTGGGAGCTTGCTCTCGTTATTTGATTTTTCTTTGAGTGCATGCGCAGGTCTAGGAATACAGAAGATCTCTTACCTCTTGATCAAGAGCTAGAGAAAACCTTGAGGCAAAAGCGCAAGGAAAGGAAGATGGCTGAAGAAAACGAGCACGATCTTCAAACTAAGTTGGCGGAGAAAGAAGCTCAACTCCGATGGAATGAGACTCTTCTCCAGGATGAGATGGATCGTCATCAAACTCAAGTTAACGGTCTACAGGATATGATCGTTCAAATGAAGATAAAGATGAGCGACCTTGAAAATAAGGTGGGCAAGAAGTCCTCGAGAAGGAGAACAAGGTCTAGAAGAAGAAACCACTCATCCACCGATGATAGTGATTCTTCCATGCCTCCTTTAGAAGAGATTGATCCCACGATCAATATAAATCCTTTCAATCAGCAAGGAGCTGCTAACCGTCGCATTCCACCTAGAAATGCGAGGGTCGAACGTGTGGATAATGAGCCGAGAACTCTTGGCCAGCGGATGGATCCAACACAACAACCACGCCGTTTAGGTGTGAACTTTGATGCTGAAGATGTACAAGGGTTTAGCTTCAACCCTCAAGTTATCACTCTTGTTCGCCAAAGCCAGTTTGGCGGTACAAGCACCGAATCTCCACACCAACACTTGCAAAACTTTGAGTGTATGATGGAGACGATGAGGCCAAAGAGCGCCACTACCAACAGCTATAAGCTCAAACCTTTCTTTTTCTCTTTGAAAGGGAAAGCGCTATCTTGGTACCAAGCTCTTCCTAGTGGAAAGCTAGAGACGTGGGAAGACCTCTCCGCAGAGTTTCTCACCAAATTCTTTCCGCCCTCCAAAACGGCGGAACTTAGAGGTAAGATTAATGCTTTTTCTATGAGACCTAACGAAAGTTTGTTTCAATCTTGGGAAAGGTTTCAGGATTTGCTCTTGGATTGCCCTCATCATGGCATATCCAAGCTTGCCTTGCTGGAAATTTACTACAAAGGGCTGGATGCGGGAACGCAATTCAACCTTCAATCCCTCTCATGTGGAACGTTCATGGACATGAGAGAAGATGACGCTTGGGACTTCATTGAGAAGCAAGCAAGAGTCATAGAGAAGTATTCCCACCGGAAAGTGGAGGGAAATCGTGTGGAGCAAGGAGCAAAGCTCACACATGAAGCTCAAAATCAGATTTTCTCCCTCAACAATGAGATCAAAGAGTTGAAGGAGACTATCAAGACCAACTTCCCAAAGCAACAAGAGAAGGATGTTGGCTATTTGGGCAACAACAACGGCGGTGATAACACCAACCGCAACAACAATAACCGGAACAATAACCGGAACAACAATTGGAATGGGAACAACAACAACCGGAACAACAACAATTGGAACAACAATCGGGGTTCGAATAACAACAATTGGCGCTCCAATCAACAAAATTCCGGTAACTCCTACCCTTCCAATTCCAATTCACTAACTCCACCCTCTTCTTCCTCTACTCCTTTGAAAAGCCAGGGGCAATCATCAAATGGAGGAAACAACACGGGAAAGGAGAAGCCGGATCCCATGTTGGAGACGATCTTGGGAAAGCTTCAAGGGTTGGAGAACCGCATCATCAAGGTTGATGATCAAATTTCTAAGGTTGACAAAGCTCAAAAGGTTTTGGAAAATCAAATGTTCAACCATGCGGAGGAAGTTCCTAAAAATCAAGGGAAACTTCCAGGGAAGACGGAGGACAACCCTAAGGGAAGGGTAATGGCGATTACGACTAGGAGCGGAGTGACTACCACCGATCCGCAGCCTACGTTTGTTGAAGTCCCCGTAGAGAAAAGCAAAGAAAAGGGGAAGGAGAAGGAAGATGTCTATGTTCCTCCTCCAGCTTTCAAACCTCCCCTACCATTCCCTCAATCTAGAGCGCGAGCACGCCTAGACAAGCAATTCGGTAAGTTCATAGAACTCATGAGCAAACTACATATTAATATACCTTTCATTGATGCTATTGTAGGTATGCCGGCTTATGGCAAGTTCTTGAAGGAGCTCCTCTCTAACAAGAGGAAGCTAGAAGATTTTGGAGAAGTCAAGATGAGTTCGGATTCTTCGGACCTTATCAAGACTATGAAGGAGAAAATGCCCCCAAAGCTGAAAGATCCGGGGTCATTTTGTATTCCCATTGGAGTGGGAGAGGTCACATATGACGCTTTATGTGACTTGGGAGCAAGTGTGAGCATCTTACCACTTGCATTGTGCAGGAAGATCGGTTTAGGCGACCCTAAACCGGTAAAGATGACGTTATACATGGCGGATCGATCCATTACTCGTCCCGTCGGCATTGTAGAGGACGTCCCGGTCAAGCTAGGCAAGTTCTTTGTCCCCATTGATTTTGTCGTGCTTGACATTCCTGCAGATAGTCCGGTCCCGATCATACTCGGAAGGCCGTTTCTTGCAACTTCCGGCTGCATGGTCGATTGCAAGAATGGGAGACTCGCCTTTGACATAGAAGAAGAGAAGGTAGAGTTCGTTCTTTCTACTCTAGTGAAGGAGCCGATCTTTGATGAGGATATTAACGATATCCAAGATGAAGAAGGTTTATCTAAGGAGGAGGTAAGTGCGATTCTCTTTAACGATCCCTTACAAAATGTCACCACTACGAATCTAACCAATATAGGGGAAGAAGAAGAGTGGAAAGAGGAAATTGAAGCCTTAGAAGCACAAGAAGAGATGCATGAAATGGAGTTTGAAAGACTCCACGATGAGGCTGAAAATGTAAGAATCCACGGTCATACCCTGTATTCCACGACCGTGGATTTCACGACCAAAATCGACCTCCATTCCAGGGGATTACACGGCCGTGGAACACATGGAGAGGCCGTAATTCTGACCGTGGAAGAGGAGGATCAGCTTACTTCCTTAACTTCTTTCGATTCTTCTCCCACACCTTCTACTTCCTTAGACATTTCTAAGGAACCACCGTATATCCTTCAAAAGCCATTGAAGACTCCCGAAGTGACGGAATTGAAACCACCTCCTACATTTCCGAGCAAAATAGGAAAGTGGTTAAGGTGCAAGGCACACCGAGCGACGAAGTGTTTGAACTACAACATGAGAAAAGCGAGAGACAAGCAGTTCTTGGACTTCAAAGAAGGAGATCAAGTTCTCCTCTTTAATTCGAGACTTCGCCTCTTTCCAGGTAAGTTAAAATCTCGTTGGACTGGACCTTTTCTAATTAAGCGTATTTTCCCCCATGGTGCAGTTGAAGTATGGGGTGAAGCTAGTGGAAGTTTTAAGGTGAACGGTCAACGACTCAAGAAGTACTCACCGGAACTCCAAACTGAGGAGTTTGCACCTACCGCGCTCGAATAAGTGCGAGAATGGTCTAGCTACGGACCTTAAACAAAGCGCTTCTTGGGAGGCAACCCAAGGTATTGCATTTTCGTTTTTGCTTTCGATTCATAGTTTAGCTTAGAATAGAAGTTTTTGCTTTATTTTTGCCTCGATTTCTCCCGGTATGTTCGTGTTTTTGGTTGTAGGATCGATGGAAAAGAAGAAAAGGGGGATAATGTCGAAGAGAAGTGACGAAATTTGGACTTTGAAGCTTTACAGAGAGTTCCACGGTCTAAATTACGGTCGTCATAGCTACAGTGGCCGTAATTCTCAAAGGCCTGTGAAAAATCACAAAAATTACGGGTCCGTACATTTCCACGGCCGTGGAATGCCCCGATAAACCGTGATTTTTGAAATTTTGCCTGCGAGTATAAAAGCCACACTTCACCACAAAAACACCACAAAACCCCCAATTTCCACGCCCTAAATACCGAAAACCCGCAGCTCCTCCCAAATCTTCGTTCTCTAATCGTTTTTAACGATTCTTCTTCCTAAACTGAAGCAAATCCAACCAAGAACAAGATCCAAGCAACAAATCGCGTGGAAAACGATCAACAAACCCGCATTTTGGATTTCTCAATCCGAAAAAGAGGTTTTTGCTCTCTTCTTGATTCTAGTCGTTTTTGTTCGTTTTTGTTAGAGATTTTTAGGAAGAACTGATTGAGATTGGAAGAAATTAGATTAGGACTGCTTGTTGTGGAGTTTGATTGCTGATTTGCTGAGAATTGAGAATTACTGTGTCGAATCACGGTCTACAGACGTTCCACGGCCGTGGTTTTGGGAAGAACAGACCGTAATTTTCAACAGAATGGATTTTGTGAGGAGAGTTTCGGGAAGGATTAAGGAAAAGAAAGGGGAACAGAATAAGAAGAGAAAGGTAAACCCCTCCACATCTAGGGCACCACCACCCTCATCTCCCTCACCACCATCCTCACCTTCACCTCCATCCTCACCACCTCACCCTAGCATCCCGATCATACACGAAAACCACCAAGCTGCATTTGAGAGGATAGAGAAGAGGGCAGTGATTGGCCCTAGGTACTTGTTGTTGGAGGATCTACATCCTCTCAACATAGTAGATGACCTTACATGGCTCTTGGATAGAGCCGGTTTGCTTGTCTTCACGAACATTCGTGAGGACGCTTATGAGGAGATCACCCGAGAGGTTGTGACGTCTTTTGAGCACAGCCATGTTGATAGGATTGTCTCCTTCCGTCTCATGAATAGAGACTACCACCTTAGCATTGTTGAGTTCGGGACCATCTTTGGGTTCCATGAGACCTACAACGGTCGCCTCCCTAGGAACGTTTCCGCTAAGGATTTTTGGGAGGATGTGGCGATGATCTATGCCGACGAGGACCGTTGGCATCCAGCTGATACCAAGGCCAAATTGATGTACCATTTGGCCTTGAAGATAGCTCACCGTGTTCTCTCGGAGTGTCTCTTTCCTAGGACGGAGACGCCCCAAAAGATCAAGACGGATGAGCTATTCCTTCTCTATGCTATGCTTCATGGATGCCGCGCCGATTGTGCTACCCTTTTGGCGGCGACGATGAGTAAGCTAAAGAACAAATCGAGAGGGAATATTGGATATGGTGGGATAGTGACCCACATAGCTAGGACGTTCGGTGTTGACTTCTCAGCCTGCACCCGCATACCCGCCGTACCTCTAGGACTTCATGCTTTCATGGTTAGGGGACTCATCTTCCCCACACATAGAGGTCCGCCTTATGCGGGCATGCCTTGGGAGAGTAGGACAGGCAGGGGTATCGAGTGGCTGCCTGAGTACTCCATTGTGGCGGGACGCCACAATTGGAAGGAGACGTTCGCTGCGATGCATGCGAACAGGCTTGTAGCTCCCCCTTACGTCCCACCACCGGCTGATGATGAGGAGGATATGGGAGAGCAATATGAGAGTGGTGGAGGAGCAGAGCAGGAGTTCGGCACGTTTCCGGATCAGCCGGATGCGGCCCAGGATGTACCTAGACGCTCTCCGCGTCCGGCTAGAGCTTCAGGCTCGTCATCTCGCCGCGCTAGCGTGAGCGAGAGGCCCACGTGGATGACTACACCTCCCAACTGGTACGAGACACCCCCTCCTTGGTCCACTACGCAGTCAGCAGCACCAGCAGCACCACCACCACCACCACCAGCACCAGCCGATGCTCCCGGATGGTATGATCACCCCCCTGGGTGGTATGAGAGGATGCCGGATTGGGCTACCGGACTTTCAGAGAGAGTCGGAGCACTAGAGATCCGGGCGGATGATAGAGACAGACGTTTCGACGACCTTGACCACATGATGAGGGACGTCTACCGCCAGCAGTTTGGGCGGTACTATGATCCGAGTTTCTCTCCATTCCCACCTCCACCGGCACCGCAGTGATAGATGACCGGACAGCTCGTTTCTAGACATCCCAGCCACCATTTGTGAGTTTTCTTTTTCTTTTCTTTCTTTTGTTCTTTCTTGTGAACATTAGGGACAATGTTCGTCCTAAGTATGGGGTGGGATGTACTAAATGTTTGTAATAACTCTACTCTATATGTTGCTTCTATTCCAAGACTATCATTGCATGTTCATTGTATGTTACACGTTTCATTCTTGCATTGCATGAAAAAGAACTTTAAAAACCCATAAAAATTGAAAAATTTTGAAAAATTTGATGCTTCTAATGAATCGATATGATTTCCATGATAATCATTACTTGCGAATTGAGTTGATAACAATTGCATGCTTGAAAGGATGGTAATTCGAAAAGAAATCGAATGAATGAATTTTGCCTCTTTTGCAAGTTGTATAATGTGAGAACGTTACCTAAATCATGTAAGAAATTGAAGTTGAAATCACACTATAAGCTCCTATACTTCTTGTTGAAATGATTAAGGCAATTCGATACTTTCTTTCTTCTTTCTTTGATCATCTAACTCCTCATTGAAATATTAGCCTCCCTTACCCATCCGGGAACTTGGAAAGTGAATGAGAAAAAGGCATGTTTGATGTGGGAGGGCCATGAGAGCATATATTTGCAATCAATTGAATAGAAAGAAATTATAGGTTTGGGGAAGTCAATCATGACGATGAGTAACTCGGCACCATTCACATAGCCGGGTGTTTGTGTCTTGCCAAAGTCGGATTGAGCGATATTCCTAGCGGATTATGGTATGTGCGCTAAGGGTTTGAGGCATCTCGCAAAAATGAGAAACGCCAATCTCCTAGGCTTCGGTTTTTGTGCACCTCTATCCATAACTCCAAAAGTAAAGTCGAAAAAGAAGAGAGCGAAGCTCTAAGTTGAAGTGTTGCGGAAACCGCAAAAGGAGAAGAAGGTAGTTGTCCACTTTCCCGGATTTATGCACCACTTTCCCTTAAAGTTTTCCCTTCCCTTCCATACTCTAGACCTTTTCTTCGAAAGTCCTTATGATCAAAAGAATGTTATATGGCTTGGTGATCTAAATTGAAATTCTTATGATTGATTTTGATAATGTTTGAAGGTTATAATGCTTGTTTGGAAGTTAAATTGGTTCATGATTTTTCTTTGCCTCTTACTCTCTAATTAAGTGTGTGAAAGTTTGAAAAACAATTGAAGCAAGGTTTGAGAATGATCTATTCTTTAGAAGTCACATTCATCCAAAAGAAGGTACACATATTTCATCCTAACTCTTGTTTAAAGCTTTTTGAAAGACCTTGCTTAGGGACAAGCAAGTGCTAAGTATGGGGTTATTTGTTAGCATGAAATATTGTGATATTTTAGGCACATTTTCTAATCGTAATTGATTCTTATTGATGGTCTTTGATTGAGCTTTATGCATATGTGAGCTAGTATTGCCTATATTGTCGATATGGATGTCTACACGAGTTCTATGATTGATTATAGGTGATTTAGAGCTATTTCCGAACGAAATCGAGCAAAGGAGAGTTGAGTTGATGTGTCTCTAGATCAAGGACACTTTTTGGAAGCAATTTGGAGTATTAGAATGAGGAATGCACGAATGAAGGCAAGAATCACGGTTTTACCCTAAATTACGGCCGTGGATTATGAGGCAGAATTCGATGTTCATTCCAGGGGATATTACGGCCGTGGAAGCTATCCGTGTTTGTTTCCACGCCTCAAAATTACGGTCGTGGAAACTTCCACGACCGTGATCTTGGCGAATCCTTTCGCCACGTTTCGAAGCCACGATCTTTTGAAGATTGGGCCGGGCCGACATTTTGCCCTGCATTATAAAAAGGACGGATGAAGCAAGATTCCGTCACCTCGCCCGACCTCGCTTACGACTTTTGAACCCTAGTTTAGCGGCAAAAACGCACGCTTAGCAACACACAAACCCTCATTCTTGGAGGTGATTTTGAAGATCTCATTGAAGTTTCAAGGTTCGTATTGGAGAGTCGCTGTTGTGATCTTCGTGTGGAAGATCGAAGTTCTTGGAGGATTTTGCAAGAAGATTCCTCTTCTTGCTTAGGTTTGATTTAGGATCGGATTGACATCCCGTTTCCTTTCTTTCCTAAGATTGTGATTGTTTATCCGTTTTGAATCTTTTGATAAACACTTGTTCTTGGCTGTGATTCTGAGATTCAATTGAAGATTTTTGATAGTTCTTGAAAGTTCCCATCTTTTACCTTTTAAATCTTGAATTAATATCAATATGACTGTTATTGGCTAAAAACCCTTAACAATTCTAAGGTGAAGGGTTGATAGTTGTGGCATAGATGATGATAGATCGATCGCAAACAGATTAGACCCTGAGAGTTAGAGAATTGTCGCCGAAAACCCTAAATTACGGGTTGTTCTTGATTTCCACGACCGTGGAATCTCAAGAACTAACCGTAATTCCCTTAAAGTTTACGAGCCTGCTTTTATCTTGATCCAAAGTTAAATATTTGCTTTAGCTTAGTTTAGACTTGTCTTTTCTAGGTGGTAGTGAAGCCTCAACAACCTCTACCTCGATTGTGAGCCTCAACAACCTCAATCGGATAAGTTAGTCTTGACCTTTAGATTATAGGTTTGGGTATTTGATGCTAATCCTTGTCCTTAGAACCTTTCTATATTGAGCCTCATCAACCTGTATAGGAAGAGTCTTTTGGGTGAGTTACATAAGGTTTTTGGAACCTCAACCGTACGATTACCTTACATTAAGTATACCTTTGCATGTCTTAACTCTGTCTTTACATCATTAGTATATCTTGAATCGATTGCCACAGCTGGATATCTGGATCTTTAGGATTGTTGTTTTCCCAATATCTGCAAAACTCTCATATTTACCGCTTGATAACCTGCAATCGAGTTCGTTCCACCCAAATCCCTGTGTTCGATACTCTGGAATTCTTGCTTAACTATATCGATCCGTACACTGCGGGTTCGCTTGCTTGATTCTAGTTTTATAAATATAAAGCTTATTTGCACACACCTCTAGGGGCGAACAAGCAACAGCAGACTTGGCAGACGGATTTGAGGGGAGGATGACTGATGCGCTTTTCGTTGGTTGAACGCAAGGATCCACCGGTGTTGTTCCTCTGACCACTTCTTTTGTTTATTTTTGATTTATATGAGATATGCCAAGCAAGGAATCGTCCAGCCTCACACCTTGGATCTCCTTGGCTCGAGATCTTCTTTCCTCAGAATCTCACTTCGAAAATTGGATCTCCTTTGTCCTCCTAGCCTCGCACCGTAAGGACACCGCTCGGCCTCTCACCTTGTGGGTTTCGAAACTTTGGCATCTCACCTTAGTCTCTAGGTTTGTTTTTCTCAAAGTAAAAACACAACTTTTTGATTGAACTCAACTATATTTTCTGATTAAAAAGGTTTGTGGGAGAGGCCTTATATAGGCTGAAAATTCAGCACCTACTCCCAACATTAAAGGCTTACAAGTTCAAGAGTTGTGACATTAAACAAAGGGCAAACATAGGAACTTTCAACCACCTACTTTCTCCGCCTACTTTTCTCCACCTACTTTCACATAATTAATACATAAATTCATGCATAATATATGAATAATATGAGGATGATATGCTACATGAAATATGTATTGGGTGGACGTGCATATGTTTTGTATAACCATCTTTCATGCCTCCATGCGTGATCATGGTAAAAAAAACCCACTCAAGTATAAACGCTGCTTCATTGTCGGGTCATTTTTACCCTCTTACTCTTGGAGTCTCGACTTCTCATAAACTATAAAGTGGTAGATCTTGAAATACCTTCGAAAGTAGTATTTGTAGGTCTTCTAACTCCAAACGCAGCTCCAAATATTGGCATTTTACAAAGAGTGCGTAAATTTGACAACTTAGCCGGATCTAGTGGAATATGACTTAACTTGACTACACTCGGATTGAGTATTTTTGGCTTCATGTTGGGGCTCTCGGGGATCACATCATCCTCGCTCTCTTCAAAAGGATTCGTCCTCGAATCCGAATCATCCATGGGCGGGGAGAGTGTAGCAATAGGAGAAGGAGTGGGATCTGATGGTGGAAGAGCGGGATTCGCTGGAGGCGTAGATGGTGGTGGGGGCACGGGATCCGGTGGAGGAATAGATGGTGGTGGAGGCACGGGATCCGGTGGATGAGGAGGCGGGTTGGTGTAGCAGCCTTCGGTGGTGGAATAGACGGCAATGTGTACTTCGTCTTGCTTCCCGCTTTCTCAAATCGACTTGATTGAAAATGAGTCGCGTCCTTGATCCATTTTTCGAACACCCTACGGCGCCGAGCTTCTTCTTCTTGTTTTCTAGCCTCCATTTCTCGACGACGTTTGTGACGTTGGTCTTCTTCCTCTTGTTTACGAGCTTCCTCTTCACGGTGAAGAGCTTCTCTTCTCTTTCTTCGTCTTCGTAGTTCTTCATAGACGGCCTCGTAAAGATCGTCTTCCATTCCACTCAAATGAAGATAACCATCGTCATACTCTCGAATAGTCCATCGAACGTATTCTTCATTTATTGTTCTTTTTCGATCGCGTCTTGAAATTCTCGAACAGTTCACAACCGGAAAGCTTGAGGAACTCGCACCGTTGGGCTCTGATACCACTTGATGCGCTCTTCGTTGGTTGAACACAAGGATCCGCCGGTGTTGTTCCTCCGACCACTTCTTTTGTTTATTTTCGATTTATATGGGATATGTCAAGCAAGGAATCGTCCAACCTCGCACCTTGGATCTCCTTGGCTCGAGATCTTCTTTCCTCGGAATCTCACTTCGAAAATTGGATCTCCTTTGTCCTCCTAGTCTCGCACCGTAAGGACACCGCTCGGCCTCTCACATTGTGGGTTTCAAAACTTTGGTCTCTCACCTTAGTCTCTAGGTTTGTTTTTCTCAAAGTGAAAACACAACTTTTTGATTGAACTCAACTCTATTTTCTGATTAAAAAGGTTTGTGGGAGAGGCCTTATATAGGCTGAAAATTCAGCACCTACTCCCAACATTAAAGGCTTACAAGTTCAAGAGTTATGACATTAAACAAAGGGCAAACATAGGGACTTTCAACTACCTACTTTCTCCACCTACTTTTCCACCTACTTTTCTCCACCTACTTTCACATAATTAATACATAAATTCATGCATAATATATGAATATTATGAGGATGGTATGCTGCATGAAATATGTATGAGTGGGACGTGCATATGTTTTGTATAACCATCTTTCAAGCCTCCATGCATGATCTTGTCCAACAATCCATAAAAGTACCGTACTTGCTGCAATGTAGGGTCATTTTCACCCTCTTACTCTTGGAGTCTCGACTTCTCATAAACTATAAAGTGGTAGATCTTGAAAATACCTTCGAAAGTAGTACTTGTAGGTCTTCTAACTCCAAACGCAGCTCCAGATATAGGCATTTTACAAAGAGTGCGTAAATTTGACAGCTTAACCGGATCCAGTGGAATATGACTTAACTTGACTACGCTCGGACTGAGTATTTTCGGCTTCATGTTGGGGCTCTCAGGGATCACATCAGTGCCCGAGCACTTTGACCGGCGTCAGGACACTTGGCATCAAGCTCAACAACAAAGGATGAAGGCTCAACTGCTGGTTTGGCAGGCCGGTTTTAAGACCTCCTTTGGTGCTCGATTGGATGCTCAACAGACCCACCTCAACGACATATACCGGCGACATGAGCACTTCTTCGGTCACTTTCCTTACCCACCAGAGCAGGTCCAGATGGTCTAGCCGGACCATCCCACTAGTGAGCTTCTCCTCTTTCCCTTCTCCACATAATTTGTCTTTGCTTTCATTTTCGAACTTTGAGGGCAAAGTATTCTTCAAGTATGCGGGAGGGACCATATTGCATGTATAGTTGTTTTTATATTGATGAATTTCAAGTTGTAATTCAGTTTTTTATTCAGTAAAAAAAATAGAGAGAGAGAAAGCCAAAGAAAATGAGAAAAAGGTAAGAAAGCCTTGGATAAACCGAAAACCCGAAAGGGCGGTTTAGGCAAAAAGAAGGTAGTCCGACCAACTCTAGGTTGGTGCAAAATTGGACTTGAGGGATGTGAGGAATTTTTGAGATTATCATAAAAAGAAGAAGAGTGGCAAGGTGAAAACCCGAAAGGACTCCATGGAAAAATGAGCGATATCGAGTGTAGGTTCTCCTTCCGACGTTGGCGACATAAGACAGGGAGTCATAAGGAGGAGTCCAGGGGTAGGTCACTCTTGGAGCAATAATGATGGTAGTTTCTCACCTTTTCTCACTTCTCTCTTTTCTCACTTTCTTTGGTAGCTTTTCTCTTTTGTTTTCTCACTTGTCTATTGTACCATACTTCCTGAGGTTGTTGTGCTGATATTGTTTGATATTTTATTTACTCAGAACGAGTGAAATGTTCAAGTATAGGGGAGTTTGATAGGTGATGGAATCACTATCATTTTAGGTAGTTTTTAGAGTCTTTTTAATGTCTTTGAGTCATATTGTATTACTAATACCTATGTCCAGATGAAGAAGTCCAAATGTAGTAAAGAAAGGTTTTAGCAACACTTGGGAGTTGAAGAAGATCAACGAAGATAAGTTTCTAGTGCCACACCGCCCCCGTAGAGTAATGTCACTGCCCCTGCGGTGACACTACACTCTGGTAACGCAACTTGCGTCTCGCTAGTGCCCTAAGAGCAAGGTGTCACCGGCCCGCGGCGCCACCTAGCCACCCTTGCGGTGACACCCCTAAAGACCCATGCCCATTGTCGCAGTCAGCGCCTTCGCTTGCACCCAAAAGACGCTTGTCACCGCCCCAACGACTCCCTCTAGCCGCCCTTGTGGTGATTCAACCTGAAGAAGCGAAGCCGGCGCCCTTGCCTACGCCCTTGCCAACGGATCTGTGAAGCCGAAGAGACTGTGTCACCGCCCCTGCGGTGACACTGGGACGTCCCTGCGGATCTTCACTACAAACGTCACAAAGATGGAGAGTTAGACGTTCAAGAGCATTAAAGACCCCGCCCCCGCAGAACTGCCAGGCCACCCCAGCAGCCAAGACGAAGTAGGAACGTTCTGGCCTAAACCGCCCCTGCGGCCCTGTAGCCCGCCCCCGCAGTTTAGCATCAGAGGACTTAATTTCAGCTGTTTGCACCACATTTATGACATTTAAGGTGTCTATTTAGATAGCCAATTTATTCCACTTTATTGTGTTTTCTAGTAGAAATAGAGCCCTTGGCCGATTGCTAGAATCATCCACATTTTCCCCAAAAAGATCTATATTTATAAGTGTCATTTGTAATGAGTTTCTAAGCTTCCTTTGCTACATTGATTTGATTGAAGCTGCATTGCTATTTGGTTGTAAATCTTTATAATCGAAGTTTAATTCAGTTCAATTTTGTTATGTTTTCTTGAGCTTTAACATATGTTTGCATGTCTCTTCTCACTTAGTTTGATCACCTTAAGTGTAAAATTGCATGCAAAAGGCTAGGGTTAATCGATTCCGGATTCGGGTCCTTAATCTAGTAGCAAACCCCTAGGTAAAAGCTAGTTGTAATTATCTAAGGGAAAGGAACATAACTATAAAGTAATATTAACGGTTTGTTTATTCTTCTTTATATCTCTTTATCTTTACTTGAATGCTAACTTGTGCTTTGATCTTGTAGGTTTACGGATCAACAAGCTAGTTAATATTACTTTAAGTTGTGTTAATGTTGGTTGGCTTAACACATATATAAGATCAAGATGAGAACATGGGTGAATTACTTCTAAAAAGAACCAACCAAATAGTATGCATGCTAAGATCTAACCTAGTGTGGCTTAATAATCATCCATATTATTACCATCTTTGCTTATTATTTCATAACTTTTGTCATGTTTGTTCTACAATCCAAACCCCCCCCCCCCCTTGGTTACCAATTGATAATTGAATCCAACCAAAACTTGACTAAAACTCTCTTGGGTTCGACCCTTACTTACACTATACAATCGGTTAAGTGTAACGTTTGGTATTCTACTTTGACTAAAGCTAAAAAAAGACAACGACCATATGTTTTTAGCCTTGTCAATATGACTTGTGTTAAAAAAGTGAGATCCATTGTCCGGTATGTAAGATACTCTCATGCTAGACTACATTTGTTTAAAGAAGAAGCTAAAAGGTTGAAAATTGAATGCAACAGGAAGATAGTCCTTGACGTAGCTACTAGATGGATCTCCACTTATATGATGCTTGATGTTGCTTCGAAATACAAGCTTGTTTTTTATCGGACTAATACTCCAAGAGGAGGTAATGATGATTGCTTTGGGGCTATTACTACATATGAGTGGAAGAAGATTGAGCTTCTTGTGAAGTTTTTAGCTTAGTTTTATGAGTTCACTAAAGATGTGTCAGGATCATCTTATGTGACGATCAATAATGTTTTCTACCACATTGGTCACCTCATCGATGTGTTTAATCAGTTGTTGAGGAGTGGTGATATTGATTATAGTTCAATGACTCTTCAGATGAAGGCAAAATGTGAGAAGTATTGGGGAGTTTGGAGAAGATGAATATGTTGATCTTTGTTGTTATTATTCTGAATCCGACACAAAAGTTGCTTATGGTGGAAATGGGTCTTGGATATATACATGGGGTGGAAAAAGGTAGAGAATGAACACAACAAGTCAAGGACTACACTTCTAGATTGTTTGAGCATTATAAGGTTTTGTATATTACTAAACAATCTCAAGGTTCAGGTACTCAAGCTTTATCAAGTTCAACGTTACGTGGAGGGAGAGGAGGTAAATTACTTCCTTTAACTTTTAAATTTATATTATTGTTATTATTTATTATTTATTATATTCTTATGACTATATGAAGACAATGAATTTATTACCTCAGGTTATACGTTTATTATAAAACTATTTGTACAACTTGAGGACGTTTGTGGTTCTAATGGTGAATTTGCTACATCTGAGCTTGAGGCATATTTGATTCAGCCGAGGTCTTCAGGTAAGATGACTGATCTATTAGGGTGGTGGAGATTGAATGTAGGAAGATATCATATCCTTGCATGTATGGCTCGTGATGTGCTAGCCGTCCCGGTCAGTACCGTTTCATCTGAATCTGCATTCAATACCAGAGGACGTACTCTAGATGACTATTAAAGTTCCTTAAATCCCAAGGTATGGTTAGTTGCTTATAAGTAATAACATGTTGTATTGTGTTTTAACTTTTATTAATTATTATCTTCTTATAATAGACAGTTGAAGGTCTTATTTGTGCACAAGATTGGTTACTTGCAAAAATTAGGTCTATCTCTAGCATAAATAATGACACTATTGATGAGGAAAATATAGAGGATGAAGATAAAGAGATGATGAAGATGTATCATGGTAATACCGCAACCATGCCACAAACAGCAACCAAATTGAAAAGCAACCAAGCAGCAAACAACAACCAAACCGCAAATTATGGTTATTTGTGGTTCAAACCGCAACCGTGAGGTTCACGTTTTCTGGGATTGCGGTTTGCAGTTCGGTTCGGTTTGCGATTTTGCGGTTTTGAACTGATGCTTATCCCTACCTGGAATGAAGTCAATCCGATGCTCAATGCTTTAAAAAGGTGGAAGATCTGCAGAAATCTCATCCGGAAATGCATCTTTATACTCATTGAAAGCCTTTAAAATGTTTTGAGGCAAGGTAGCCTTCACCTCATCAGTTAGAGTCAGTTGGCTTTTTACATAAGCTCAATAGAGAAAGATCTAAAGGAACATAATCATCAAGAAACTCCCTTTTGGATGATAGAATTGTTCGTTGATCCCCCAAACAAGGAATCTCAGGTTGATTACAGGAATCTCGACCGAGATTTCCTTGATCGGGCCGAGATTTGTTGTTGGGATGTGTTTGCCCTTCAGATCTCGGGCAAGATTTTGATGATTTGCCCGAGTTTTCTTCTCTGAGAATTGATTATTGTTCCTTATCCTTGCGTTTGTCCTTCTTCTTGTCGTAATGCTCCGCAATCTGCAAGGGGGTCATAGGTTTAAGAGTAATTGCTTTTCCATTAAACTTAAATGAATGTTTATTATGAAAATCCATCATGTGTAACCTTCCTATCAAATTGTTAAGAACGGCCTAACAAAATATGACATGTTTGCATAGGCACAACATCACAAACGATAATATCCTCATACTTTCCCAAGGTAAACGCAATTCGAGCTTGTTTGTTAACTTTTAATTCTCCACAATCATTCATCCAATGCAACTTATAAGGTCGAGGATGGTAGAAAGTAGTAGTTTGCATCTTAGTGATCAATTCCTCACTAGCAATGTTGCAACAACTACCACCATCAATAATCATATTACACATCTTTCCCGGAATAATACATCTAGTATGAAAAAGGTTTTCATGTTGATTATATTCACATGGAGCAATTTTAGCATGCAAAGTGCGTCTAGCAATCAAAGACTCTCCATGCTCATATTCACTATCACTATTGCTATCATGCTCATGCAATGCATTGATATGTGTATGATCAGGCTCATGCTCATCTTCACTTTTATATTGCCCTTGTTGATTTGGAAATAAAACTCTTTTATTAAGACAATCTCGCATGTACTGACCTCTACCTTGAGATTTATAGCATACAATATATCTAGATCATAATGTAGAGTTACAAGTACTCCCTTTGTATCCTTTGAAGGCTCATTCAAAAGACGAGATTGAGTAGAAGGCTTATGGACTACTGGATCTGGAAGGGATCGTTCTTCTTCGTTTTTCTAGGGCAAATCTCAGTTGGAATCTCGGCCGAGATTCTTGTAGGAGGGCCGAGATTTCTTCTTTGTCGTCCAAGAACTTGTCCCTTGATTCCGTCATTTAATCTTATTCTCCACCCTGATAGCCAAATGCAGTAACTTAGTCATTGAAGCATAGGGATAAAGATCAATCTCATTAGCTAAAGAAGGATGTAAAATTTGTAAAAAACGAGCCATAATAGACTCCTCATCCTTTTGCACGTTAGCTTTCACCATCGTCGTTTGCTTGGCAGTGTAGACTTCTTCCATAGTCATTAAACCTTGTTTGAGGTTCACTCAGCGCTTCCTCACTTCCCTACCGTAGTGTGGAGGCACGAATCTAGCTTTCATCAAGGCCTTCATGTGTTCCCAAGTGTTGATGTCCGGTTCTCCCGTTCTTCTTCGTTCTTTAACGAGATGATCCCACCAAACTAAGGCATAGCCTTGAAATTCAAACGTAGAAAGTTGGATCTTCCGTTGCTCACTAAAATTATGGCAAGATCAAATTTGTTCAATCTTGGTCTTCCATTCCATGTACGCGTCTAAGTCGCATCTACCTTCGAAACTTGGAATCTTGACCTTTGCTCTCCCAAGTCCATCATTATCCTGAGGAGGTCTATCATGGTCATTGTCACGTCCTCTCCATGGATTATAATGACGTCGTGGTGGCGGAATTAAAGAGTTGTTGCCTACTTCGTAAGCTAGTTTGATGAAATTGCCTTGGATTGTGATTAGTGTTAAAGAATGAATTAGGGTGAGTATAACCCGAGACCGGGGGATGGTTTGGTATGGGTACGGGGGCTGGTGGTGGTGGTGGCGGAATTAAAGAGTTGCTACCTACTTCGTAGACAGATCTCGGATCAAATCTTAGGCGAGATTCTACACTGGGTCTTGCTTCCACTTGTTCGAATCGTTTATCGATGTTGGACATAGTTGTCATTAGTTCTTTGAACATCTCCATGACATTGGGCCCTGGAGTATTACTCTTTTGGGATGCTTGTGGACTATCTCTTTCTGACATCTACACAAGCACGCAAAGTAACAACAAACTTGTAATGTTAGTGAAAACAAAAGTACCTTTCTTTTTTCTCTCACACTCATGCTCTGTTGTGTTATCGCAAGCTGGTTTGATGTAATTGCATTGGATTGATTGATGCTTTTTTACCAATTGGTATCTTGGTCTCACTAGAACATTGGTTGACTCAAGTAGTCAACTCAGTTCGAATAAAGGTTCTTGTGTTGTGAGATGGTTAAAGGACTCTTGTAGGAAATTTACTCCACACACGACAAGGTAGAAAGAAATATTGCGGATAGACACACTAGTATGTTAGGAAGTATATCTACTAAATAACATAGGCAAAGAAATAAGTCTCAAGTGTTTAGAATAGAAAAGAGGCTTAAGAAAGGCACACAAGCGATTAAGAAGAGACCAAGAACGTACCTTGAATTTGTGTAGTTAGAAAAAGAGATAGCCGGGATTGGTTTTGGGCATGACTAGGACTCTTAACTAATTCAAGGTTGGCACAGAAACTCTTCTTTTGTTGTACTCTTGCACAGGATGCACTTGAATTCTTCAGATTATGCCTAAAAAACTTCTCGAAAATTGGACAACAGTTGCAAACTCGGGTGAAATCTCGACGGAGATTTCTTATGACTGGCCGAGATTGTTGAAAATCAACTCTTTATATCGATGTTCAACAATCACCTTTGGGGACTGCTACTCCTTGGTTGCCTTGTGATTTTTACATGCTGGAGAAGTGTATATATCATTGCTTTGACGAGGATGGATAAGATCTTACCTACTAGATAAGATCTCAACTTTAAGTACTAACTTTGATCGCACTTTCCGTAGGGTTGGACGAGGTTTTCAAGGTTACTGGTTGGCTTGCGTTTGGGTATGGCATTTCTCTCTTCCAAAGCTTGCACAAATCAATGCATGTTAATTTTAAATAATCTTGCAAAGATGAGCAACAAAAAAAGACTCAACTTTTATATGACTCAAAGAAGACTCAAAATAAATATTTACTCAAACCTGAAATAGACTTCAATCGCTTAGATCTGATACCACTTTGATGCGGGGTTGAAGCGTAGTTCCCGATCTAGATTGAAAGTCCGCGACAGACACAAATCTCGAATGAATGATAAAAATCTCGGGCGAGATTTTTTGAAGAATGGGCCAAGATTTTCAAAAACTCAAAAAACGGATTAGTGGATGATATGGAAAGATAAAAAGATGAATATGGAATGATAAATGATAAATATAGGAAGATATGAACGAAGATCTTCCCGCAAAGAACCTTGACCAATGATGTGTCAAAACTCCTTAACGAAGAGCTTACCTTAACCCTCACTTCTTTAACCTTACACAAGTATTCTAAGTAAGACAAGCACAAGGAGGGAGTAGAATTGACCAGAAGCACCAACCTTCAAAAAGATTTAACACGCACAATCATAATCTAGCAAGGACTTCACAACGATTCAATCAAATGCTCTCTTTTTTATTGAATAGGAATTAAAAAAACAAACTTCATAAGCGAAGCTGCAAACTCACACAATATGTAGAAATATATCAAATCTAATATGTCTAACAATCTTCCCATCTAAGGCTATTTATAAGTGAGATCCTTCTATGAAAAAAAAATATCTCGTAAAAGATAATCTAGGAAAGATATTTTAAAAGATATAAAAATAATAATCTCAAAGGTAGTATCAAAACTAGCAATATTTTTAAGATTGTTTGAGAGATTTAAGGAAAGAAAATATAAAAGATATAGTTGCCAAAGATAGAAGATTTTGGCCGGATCTTCAAGCGCGTGTCAGAGAGCAAATCCCGGGTGGAAATATAGGCCAAGATTCATGGAGGTGGACCGAGATTTCTTCTTTGAGTCTCTTTCGTCGTCCTAACCACCTTCTATGTTTGATGGCTCTTCTTGGTCGTGGGTTGGCTCTTCCATAGCAGTCAGTAATGTCAACAAAGGATTTCTAAGAGTGAGTAGTATCTCCTTGAGTGTATATGTTGTAAGCATGCTCGTAACTTCATCTTGAATAGTCTTTGCTCTTGACCTTGTGATTGATCCTTCCATGATGGAATCCGAAGGAGGTGTAGTTGGATTGTCCTTCAATGCTTTAGTCCTTGATCTAGTAATTGGTCATTAAGGTAGTGTTGGAGATGGTCGGTCCCACATCAAACCCGGTTGTTACATTATTTCTGGTTTGCAAGATTTAAGATACTTTTTTTTTATTGTTTATAATAAGAAATGTTTTTTTACCATTCTCTCTATATATGTGTTGAATGTTACAATTGTAAAAATATTATATATTTCTACATTTTAAAATATTTTGAAGTGATAAAAATCATAATAAAGTAAATCAGAGATATCAAATATACGAATTATTTTTTTTAAGGAGTTAGAAGTGTTATTTTCGGTTTGCAAGGTGCAATACATGGTCAACTAACAACATGTGGCGAATACTTAATATATGAAAGAATGGATAAGAAAATATATGAATTTGTAAATTGTAGAAACACCGTTATTTGAGGTAATGGAATGATTATTCACGGCCTTTTTCGTAGAGTAAATAATTGAAATTTTTTATTACACCTAAATTGTTTTGAATATAAAAATCGAAACGACTATCATTAAAAATAAGACATATTCATTCTCAATGTTTTGGGACAAAAATATCACTCGAAAAAATAACCTCACAAGGCTATCTAAGAGGTGATTTTTTTTTTGCAAAGCATTACAAATAGTTAGTGATTTATTTAATTTATAAATTATTGGCATTCTTGTAATATTGGGCAAGTAAGGGTAATTTTGTGTAATTTAAACACAATGTGATTTTGTATGCAAAATTTGAAAAATTATGTGTGATTTGCATATCATCAAACATATAATTGATTTTAAAAATTTTATATTTTAAAATTTTGAATTATTGTAATTTATGTATAATAAGCGTTATAAAACATAACATTAAACATAAATGTTTAAATAAAGAACAACTTAATTTCTTTTCCTGATAATAATAATAAATATAACATTAAACATAAATGTTTAAATAAATATAATTTCTTAAATAAATATATATACTTTTACTTGAAGGCCTAAACACTAGTGAAAACAAATAATTAAATGTTAATATTTCATAATTAAAGATCTTATTTTATTGGAGCAGTATGAATCCAATTTACAACTCCATTCCACAGCCCAATACAAAAGCATCGTTCGAAAATTCAGTGGGCAAATCTTCAATTCTCCATTCACGGCTCTTCATATCAAACACGTAAGTCTTGTGTGGCCCACAAAACACTTGTCCACCGATCACTACTAATTTATCTTGCCACGTCATCACACATTTTCTATATTGTACCTCATCAAGAACCTTTGTGATCACCTGCCACATTTCACCACTGCCACGTCGAACTGCCACGTTGAGCCCCACATAGTACAACTCCCCTTTCTCATTCCCCGTCACCACCCAAGATCTATCCCTCATGGAATCGTCTAAAAAGTGATTGTCAACCGGGCCCCACTCCAACGTGTCCAGATCTAGTGACTCAGCGCTCCTTGAACTAATAGCATGTAACTTGCCACCGTGGCATACCACGTTGCATTCGTCTCTTTCCTTGTTCATTTCATTCAGCTGTGTCCATCTGTCATTTTCCACGTCATACATTATAGCGGATTTCAGTGCTCGCTTCTGATCACCATAACCACCAGCAATCAGTACTCGTCCGCGAATAGGATCTCCAGCGAGCCCGAAACGAACCCGGCCCGGTCTAGTGTTTGATCCACAATACCATTGACTAGTCAAAAAGTCAAAGACGTGGACCGTATTTACAGACCCGGACCCTTGGTTCCACACAACACCTATAACAATAACCTTTGACCCGACTCCGATAACCCCACATAATCCCAAGTACTCGAGAGGCAAACCGGGTCCTCGGGGTAACCGGGTCCAGGATCGGGCTTCCGGGTCGAAGAAAGTGAGCAGATAGGATAGTGGGATATTTGGAGAGTTTTTGGATGCGGCAACCCGGTGGATCTTGGCGAGGATGAAAACGGGTCGAGTTTGACCCGAGAGTTTACGACGATGGCGGAAGTGCGGGCTTCGGATCTCAAGATCCCATGCTTTACAAACAGAAGAGACTGAAGAGAAAAATTTGAGAGGGATTCGAATTAAACACTCACGGGCCAGATCGTCGGTTAAACCCGGCATCAAATCCATATTTTGTGCGGGTGGAAGTTGGATTTTGGATCTCTCAAGTGAGAAGCAGATTGATGAGATTATATGGAGCTAGTTTCCAGCAGATTGATGAAGTTTTAAAAATATGAAATATTTAGTTATTTGCTGTAGGAGATATCCACCCACGTATGTCACGAGAAGACCATGATTTTCAGCCCTAAATTCTTTAATCCAGCAAAGAATAACTTAATATAGAAAACGACACGACAACATTGAATTAATAACGATAAAGAATACATTAACATTTATAGCCGTCCTACTCATGCTGATCCAGGTTTTACATTGTTTAACGGAACATGAGAAACGAACCGTTATAATAATGATTCACGTGATTTCAATTACGTTTAACTAGAGACATTTTATTGAACAATTCATATTATAAAAAATATAAAATAATTTGCAGCATATTTACGCTAACCATGTCCTTTTCCTTTTGGTGATGCCTCTGGGCATGTGTTGGTTATGGATACACGTTAGTTGAAGTGGTTGGGGTTGTTATACAGCATGAATGGTGATGGTGGCCTTGCCTTCATCGTATTCTATCCTGTTGTTTTCAATGTCGAAGATATATATGGTGGGTAATCTTTAAACTTGGGGGTTTGGCAGTAAATTAAACAATCTTTATATATTCAAAGTTAATAATTATGTGATTTTGAGTTGATAAGGCACTTTTGTTACAATTTTAAGAGTGTGACACTGTACATTTATTCAAAGTATCATAGATTTAGGTTGTATTTGAATTGGCATGTAACAAACATTAGTGTATTAGAGTGTTTATGAGTGTTTTAATATTTTTTTAATAGGTGTTTGACATGTAATAAAACACTTGTTTTTAGTGTTTATGGAAGTGTTTCCGAGCCTTAAACTAGTGTTTCCACGTGCGAAATGACTATGTTACCCTTAATTATTTTCCGTATATACAACATTTATGTGTTACTTAAACAACACTTTTTGATTAAGAACCTAAACTGGTTCATCTTGTGTTGGAGATGTAGGGAAAGTCCCACATCGACAATACGATAGTGTGTGAATCTAATATATAAGAAGGGCTACTCCTCCTATTGCCAATTGGTCTTAGGATGGAACCCCCGTGTGCTTGTATGTGTGGTTCACCGGGCGTGCGCCCTCCGCGTCATTTGGTCCCGGGACGGATATAAGAAAAAGTAACATGGTATCAGAGCAGGTCCGATCCGATCCGGGTCCGGTTTCCTGACTTCGGGATTAGCTAAAAGAGAATGAGATGCGAAACCCGTCGAAAAACAAAATCGAAAAACAAAAATTGTGGGCGAGCTAAAAAGAGAATGAGATGCTCGACCTGAAAAAGAAAAATGTGTCAAGTGTTAACTAGTTCAGGTAGTTAACACTTGAGGGGGAGTGTTGGAGATGTAGGGAAAGTCCCACATTGACAATACGATAGTGTGTGAATCTAATATATAAGCAGGGCTACTCCTCCTATTGCCAATTGGTTTTAGGATGGAACCCTCGTGTGCTTGTATGTGTGGTTCACCGGGCGTGCGCCCTCCGCGTCATTTGGTCCCGGGACGGATATAAAAAAAAGTAACATCTTGCTCGAAGAACAAGTACGGAAGAACAAAGATTGAAGGACTCGTGATAATATCACTTCTGTTATTCACAAACTCCAAATCTAACGATATATCGATTCAGTTGATTACCTTCTAATTGTCAAATGATCTTTCAATTTCACAAGGCTGCAAGTGGCTAGAGAGCGGCGAGATCTATTTTCGATGGCACCCCTCCTCTACACCCTTGTTGACGCTGCCATTTCGGTTTTCAATGGCACCTCCCCGGCTTCGGCAACACTGTCGGCCCGAAGAGTGGGGTTGGTTTGGATTCATTTCCGATGCCATGGAAGTAGTTCTCAAGGTAAGTTGAATTGGAATTTCCAACTACAAGATTTGTTTTAGCTTCAGTTGGTCATAGATTTCTCTTTAGTTCCGATAAGTTTATGCTACTATGGATCAATTTATTGCAGATTTGAACAGATTTGCTATTAGTGGTGCACGTTCCTTACTCTTATGGCTTTGAAATTATATTGCTTATTGTTCTTTTTAAGGTTGCAACACATTTTTTTCACCCTTTTTGAGAAGGTGAATAGCCTATGAAGACACATTTTCTACTCCGAGGTCTAAATTTGTCAAAAGATCGAGGAAAAATAGAACAATAAGTAAGATAACCAAATCCCCGAAGATGTTCAAGGGAAGGTGGGGAGCCATGAAGAAGCTCTTAAGGAGATTTTTGATGAAGTATAATTGTAGGTGTGTGGTTGATAAGGTAGCAAGCAGTCAGGACACATTCTCCCCAAAGAGAGAAAGTAATTGCCTTAGAACATAAGGGCTCTAGGGACATTAAGGATGTGACGATTTCTGACCCTCAGATTTTGTTGTGGTGTGTAAGTACATGAAGTTTTTAGGCGAATACTCTTGCCCTGAAGAAAAGATCAATGACAAAGAATTCTTTGACATTATCACTACGAAATATTTTGACACAATTACATAATTGGCCTCAACCATGACACAAAAATTTCCAATTAAAGAGGGGGCTTCAGTTTTTCCCTTTATTAAATAAACCCTGGTGCAATGGGAGTAATCATCCAAACTGGTAAGAAAGTAGGAACAATCGGAAGTAGAAAGGGTACGATAGGGACCCTAAATATAATGTGCTCTCGCTTTAGTCTTCGATGCGGGCTTGAATTCTGTGTTTGGGACTTTTTAAGGGACTTTGCGTCACTTGATTCTCAATCCTTAGTTATGTATGATGCTTCTATGTCTCTCTTGACTTCGGGGAGGATCGAACGCTCGTATTTCACTCTAAACGTGCCGGAATTGGTTTAAGTGACAGAAAAGTAGTATGGAGCTAGGTAGAGAATGCTTAGTAGCAATGGAAAATTAAGCTTCAAGTGAAGAATTTGTTCGTGATATACCTTCAACCAGTAACACACAAGTCTTTGCTCCTCTTCTCTCTCTCTCTCTTAATCTCCTTCTCGTCTCTCACGGTTAAACTTGGTAGGGTTTGAAGAGGTGAATGGTGACGACAATTTGTTGTGGCCGGTACGCGTGTCACGGCCTTATTAACTTAGTTTATTAGGAGCAGCTTAGATATTACATGCTCCTCGTGTGCTCGTTCTTTTGTCCGGATCACTTAATAGAGATAATGGGCTATCAGGCCCACATTTTGGTAATTGTAACAAATCTTCAAAATAAACCATACAAACACTAATAATCACAAATTATCCCACAAGAGTTAGTCCACATTTCAACATGTATAATATATTATTATGGGATCATTAGGTCATTATATTTTTTTTATACATATCCAAGAGATCCACATATAATATATTAAGGGTTCCTAAAGCATAGTCCAAAAAATCGTGTATCATATACTAACTTAACCAATTCTCACATAGATTATAGATTATATATATGTAAACAAATGTAATTGGACCTTTAGGAACTATGATAACATGTTTTCATGCTAGATTTTAATTACGAGTTTATCTTATTAGTTTAGTGTAATTTTGCATTAATTAAGCGTATATATATATATATATATATATATATATATATATATATATATATATATATATATATATATATATATATATATATATATATATATATATATATATATATATATATATATTCCATTATAAGCATATATTGTCAATTGTATATGTACTTCCTTTGTGTTGTCTTGTAGATTTAATTTGAAGCATCCATGAGCTTAAAATGCTCAAAACGTCTCAAACGAGTCTTTGAGTAAAAACCGAGTCAATGTGGAAGCATTGAGATGCATAAGTTGTGGGTAAAGATCTAGAACAATCACAAGGCTGCTTTAAGATGTCAATTATCGATGTTTGGAAGTTTCAAAGAAGAGTCATGAAGCAAACAATCACGACTTGTGAACACAAGAAGGCCTAGAGATCACTTTTGTGCAATTTCGGTCAACTGAAGCTATAAGAGGCCTCATAATGATTAAGAATACCCACAAGTACTCATTAGAAAGGTATTTTAAAGGGATACAACTTTGTACCGTACACCGAGAGTTAAATCCTCAAGGAAACCTATAAAAATGGCCAAACATCAATAGGAAAAGTGTTAAGAACCATTGTTGTCAAAATTAGACGGAATTTTTATAAAACTTGACCTGAAGAGAAAAAACAAGGAAGGTCGAGTTTAGGCCCAAATTTGTTGATTTGCATTTGTAACGTCTTTTTTTGGGATTATAGTGAGGGGTCACATCGCAACTTTCATACAAAGCATAGGTTGCATTAGTGGCAGTTGAACCACATTCCCAACAATATTTCTCAAAATTTGAATCAAAAGTTAGAAATTTTGGATTGTTCTTTATTGTTCTTCAAGTTTCTTCAAGTGAAAAAGCTTCTATTCTAGTTGGCAATTCCTTTTCCTTGATTATTTTTACAAAACTTCTCTTTATTTATCCATTCTTTATCTTTTGATATGTTCCAAGCCATGTTTAGATTAGATTTTTATATGGATAACTAATCTCATTTATAGGGTTTGGGTGAAAGCCCCAAATCCATGTTTCTCTAGCTTGTATTAGTGTTTAATGAAATGAAGGAAAAATGAAGCATGCTTTAATATGTTTCAAAATCTAGATTGAATCTTCCATGTTGGGTTATTATCATATGATGGTGATTTAGGTTTCTAACCTTGATTTACTTGTTAAGCATTAATTTAATCTAAAATTGTGTGATTGAATGGTAGGTTAATCTTTTAAGTTGAGACCGAGAGGTGAAACTTAGTAGATTATGTATTGTTAGAAGTCTAAAATTGTATGATTGGGGAAGATCAAGGAAAAAAGCGTGATCGATCCCTTTTTTGTGAATTTCATCCATGATAGGGTAGCTTGATTTACTTATGACAAATAGTGTGATAGCATGATGCTATATGTTGGTTAACTTGATCCTATTTGTGCTTAGATTCATTTTGATTTGAGCATGGCATAATAATTGCATGATTTGAGTTGATTTAGATCATCCTATGAGTTCGAGAGGGGAATAATTCTTTTGATGAACACACCTTCCATGTTTGTACTCCCTCATTTATTGAATGAACACTTCTATGAGCTAGGAGACATTGATTTGGAAAAAATTAGGATGTGTTTAGTCATGCAAGATTTGTAGTTGTAGTTGTGGTTTTTGAGTAGATTTTTTTAGATTTCTCTTTTTAAAAAACATCATTGCAAATGACGTTTGGTGTTTAGTGAGAATAGATTTTTAGGGATTTCTAACATCTTAAAAGACAAAAATGTCCCTCAACATATCTGATGACGTGAATTATATGTCATTATAATCATGCATATTGTGAATGTTTTGCCTCAATTTCTCTTACATTCGAAGAGATTTGTGTGCCTTTAAGCTTTATTTCATATATATTTCGGAAATAGAGGTCTACGCGAGTTTTGATTGAATTGTAGGTGAAAATGATGAACTTGGGAGCAATAATGGAGCAAGGAGTAGCTCGAGTTGACAAGGGAGCATAAGAGACCATTGAGGAGTCATGAGGAGCAAGGAAAGTGAGTGGAAGAGACACACAAGGAAGTGGAAAACAAGCCAAAAGACGAGCACTCTCAGTAAAGAAAAATCGGGTGATTTATTCCTAGATAGGTCGATTTTCCGGTAGAAAAATCGAACGAACTATGGAGTGAATCGACCAATTTTTACCTTTAACCGTTTAAAAAAACTATAACGTTCGAAAGCCCAAAGCATTGGGCCATAAGGGGAAATATCTGCAATTAGAGATTTTGGGTTATGTTGGAACCCTTGGAGACGGGAAGAAGGGAGGTCGAACGGATCGGAGATTGACGGATTACGGAAGAGGATTGGAGATCATTCTTGGAGAGGAAAAAAGTTGCGGAAAGACGATAGAGTTCTTGAAGATTCAAGAAAGTTGTGAGATCCTTGATTATTGTTATTTCTTGTGGTTTGTGAACGTATTTCGTTGAGTGCTTTGATAGATTTTGTTGAAGTTTTGAAGGATTGATTACATATTTTGAAGATTTGTCAAGTTTTATGCGAAGTTTAGTTTTTATTTGGTTTTCTTTATTCAATCTTGATTTTGATTCAAAAATGAAAATAATAGGCTACAAACCTTGTGTCTAGGGAGAATAGTTGATGATTGAGGCATAGATGATGATAGACTGAACTCATTTAACCTTTTGGACCCTGAGAGTTGGGATTTCACCTTTGCAGTTGCGAAAAATCGGGCTGTTCTACAAGCAAATCGACTAATTTTCTGTCATGAACAGGGCGATTTTTCTTAGCTGACGTACCTTTATGATTTATCCTTTAACCAAGGTTAAACCTTGTCTAAATCCTAACCTTGCTTAATCTTTTTAACTTTTATCCAAGTGTGAGGAGAGACTTCATCATTGATTCTTCGCTTGGTTACAAAAGTTTACAAGATTCGGGTAATAGAGAGATTCAACATCCTCTATTAAGGTTCGAGTGTGCCCTTCATCTTTACCTTCGAGAGTCATATCCTTGCGTTTTAGTGAGTGGTTTGAGTGTCAATCCTTACTTTGAATACTCTTCTTGATGAGACTCAACATCCCTCAAGTTGAGAGTTCTTGAGTTGGGATAAGTGAGTAGTGGAACTTCGCCGTACATTATTCCTTCCTTCGAAACACATAACCTTGGCAACATCAACTCTGTCCTTTGATCTTTAGAGTGTCTTGAATCGAAAGCCGCAATCGGATACTTGAATACTTGGAATCATTTGTCTCTTAACATCTTTATAAAACCTTTTACTTCTTGCCAGACGATATTCGAACTGAATTTATTCTAACCAAATCCCTAAGTTTGACTCTGAAACTTCTTGCCTTACTACAACTGATCTATACACTGTGGGTTCGCTTTTGCTTAAGTTCTGGATTATAAATTTAAGACTTTGACGCACACACTTTTGAGCGAATAAGTTTTTGGTGCCGTTGCCGGGGATTTGGTCTAGACCAAATTTGGTTTTCGGTTGTCTGGATTGGGAGCTTTTGTTTTTGCTATTGATCATTCTGCTTGAGTGCCTTTGCAATATTATTTTCCTCTCTATGGGTCTCTAACCTTTGAAGGCCACCAATGGCTGCTAGGAGCTATGAGCATATTTTCGATCCAATATGGATAGCGAGGGAAATAGCTAGAGCGGATCATTACGAATACTTGGAAGAGAAGTACGCCTTCCATTGGTTTTGGAAGAGAAGTACGTTCCTCGTGTCACATAGTTTCACACACACACACACACACACACACATATATATATATATATATATATATATATATATATATATATATATGAAAATATGTGACACGAGGAACGTATTATCCCCGCCTCTGAGTGCTATATCCAGTTGGGGTGGTATAGGTCACACACCCCGTGTACCCTATGGGAGTGGATTGCGCCCTTCCCGTAAACCAGGTCTGGCCTGACTACAGAGAACCTCCCAGACTCCATGGCAGGATGAAAGGGAAAAGTTATCACGGCCACTACAATGGGCGGTCACTAAAACATAGATTGGTAATAATCAACTATCGCATGCTATCAAGCACATAACACACACCACTCATGCAAACACCCAATATAAGGATGGTAGCTAAGTAAGTCTTACGGACTTATCTCAACCTCGTACAAACACAACCACGATCAACCTCCAATCTTGAGAGAGACACTGTCTAATAACAAGGCATAGAGATATATAAATCTCCTATCAATCAAAGGGATCACACCTAGACCCAAGGGATCCATAAGATCATTCTCAACCTAAACCTCACAACCTATTAGTCCTCAGAGCCATACAAGGCATAACATGATCATAACATCATCAACACACTCTCAACTATAGCTAGCATGATACTACACTCTCATACTAGGAAAGGAAGGAGCAATGCTTACCATAGGCAAGCCCAGAAGCAAGACACACCTGCAAAACCAAAAGCAAGACAAGGCTGGTTCATGTGGGCGTAGGGGCGGCTGCAAGGAGGCGCAGGGGTGACGATTGGCCGGTGCTGGGGCGGCTCCAAGGTGGCGCAGGGGCGGCTGGTGTGCAGAAGGCACACTTTCAGCTCCTCTTCACTTCTTCACTCGAATCTCTTCACTTCTTCTTCAACCAGCAGTCAAGAACATACATATACATACATATATACATCAAATGAAATCTATAAAGGTTGCCACAAGATCAATCTTGTGGAACCTAAGCTAGAAGGGAAGAAGAGAAGATAGAAAGAAAGAAAAGAAGAAAGAAAGGGGAGGAGGATGAAGATCTTACCAAGTTGTAACCTAATTAGGGGAAGAACCACGCCACAACATCAAGGTTGGCTCATCAAAGGCATATCAACATCAACTAACAACATCCACAATCAAAGCCACACAAAAAGTCTTCAAACTCTCACAAGATCAAATAAGAACGAGATGGAGATCCAAAAAAGGAAGGAGAAGAAGATGAACGTGAGAGAGAAGATGAAGCAAACCCTCATCTGTAAGCAAGGGAGGCTTATATTGGAAGTCAGCCCAAAAGCACGATCCAAGAGTCAACAAAGACGGCTGCAGCACACCCTAAACCGCAGGGGCGGCTCAGGGAGGCGCAGGTGTGACCTAGGCAAACCACAGGGGCGGCCTCTGGCTCACGTAGGGGCAGTTTAGGCCAAATTTGTAGCCTCAACACTCACTCTCAACTCCTCCAGACTAAGGCTCTTACATCTCACCCCCCCTAAAAACTAGTTTCGTTTTGAAACTTGCAAAATCCCAAATCCTCTCCGACCCATATGCCGAGGTATAACTCTCTCTATCGGAGACATCACATCTCCGTTCAATAGGTCACACTCTATATCAATCTATAACCATAAAACATAAACATGGAGGAATCATCAACGCCAGAAATCAGGACCATAACGTTATCCAAAGGCATAGAGGAAACACATCTCTTGCCATACTTACGACACAAGGCATAGAAGAATCACATCTCTAGCCAAATCACACTCATATATAAAGCATGGAGGAAAAACATATCCAACGAGACTATGTCCATCAAGGTAGCATGGAGGAAAGAACCATCTCCAGCTGAATCCTAATCGCACTCAGATATCATGGAGGAAAGAACCATCTCCAGCTATAATCATAAATCACGCTAGCACATCAAGATCTAATAAGATCATACATCATATCATAGCTAGCATGGAATAAACACATCAAGGCCTGTAAGCACATAATCACATACTCACCAAGATAGCACTAAGATCTACTCGGTGATCCTACAGGTGCATCTATCTCAGCATAAAACTCTAGATAGTTCCTCTGGATACTATCCTCAATCTCCCATGTAGCCTCCTCATGTCCTTGACTCGACCACTGTATCCTCAACATGGGAATGTCCATTGAACGTAGGCGTTTCATGCCTCGTTCTAAGACTGTAATAGGATGCTCAACAAAGGTGTGGTCCGGCTCAACCACCAAATCATCATAACTCACAATGTGCCTCGGATCTGGTATATACTCCCTCAGTTGAGACACGTGAAACACAAGATGAACACCCTCTAATCTCGGAGGCAATGCTAATCTGTAGGCTGCCCTCCCAACTCTATCCAGTATCTCAGCCAGACATGAGCTCTAACTCTGAACTCTAGAGCTCGACGCCTCCTGTTTGCACATGACTTCTGGCGACTCTATGCAGCCAACATCCTCTCTCTAATCAACGCCACTCGAGCCATATCATCCTGAATATGCTCTGGCTCTATACCACTGATACTGCTAGGCTTATCCCAACATAATGGTGTACCGCATCTCCGTCCATACAGTGCCTCATATGGGGCCATCCCAATCGATACATGCCAGTTGTTGTTGTATGAGAACTCAACCATTGAGAGGTAATCTGACCGTCCTTGTCCCCAATCCAACACACAAGCTTGCAACATTTCGTCGAGGGTCTGCATGGTCCTCTCTGACTAACCATTTGTCTAGGGGTGAAATGCAGTTGTGAAGTGTAGACTCATCCCCAAAGCAGTCTGAATCTGTTGCCAAAATCTCGAGGTAAATTGTCCATCTCGATTATAGATGATCGTCCTCAGTACACCATGGAGTCTCACTACCTGTCTAGTGTACTTCTTAGCTAATCAGCTCATTGGCCACGTCTCTCTGATAGGAATGAAACGTGTCGTCTTCGTCAGTCTATCAACAACAACCCATATAACATCAAAACTTCTACTAGGCCTCAACCTAGTCACAAAGTCCATGGAGATTTCCTCCCACTTCCACTGTGGAACTGGCAGTGGGTGAAGCTCACCTCTAGGTTTGCAATGCTCTATCTTGACCTGCTAACAAGTTGCACATTGTGCCACAAATCTGGCTACATTGGGCTTCAACCCTCCCCACTAATATGATCGTCTCACATCATGGTACATCTTACTCGTACCTGGATGTACTGAGTAAGGTGTACAGTGAGCCTCATGTAAAATTCTCTATCTCAAATCTGCATCAGTAGGTACACAGACGCGGTCACGGCGTCTCATCACCCCATCTACTCCAATGGATAACTGTGGTGCCTCACCACGAGACATCCTCTCTCTAATCCTCATCAAGGTCGGGCAGGTCCCATGCGTTTGTCAGATCTCATCCAACAGACGAGGTAGAACCTCTAAAGCATATAACTGGCCATCCTTATCAAGGAACTGGACATCCATCTCTAGCCAGGCTAGATCCCTCTAAAACTGAGGCTGAACTGGCAATCGCCTTCTCTCGAGGTGTCTTCTTGCTCAAGGCATCGGCGACAACATTCGCCTTCCTTGGATGATACAAAATCTGAAGGTAAAAGTCCTTGATCAACTCGAGCCATCGATGCTGGCGTTTATTCAACTCCCGCTGCGTAAAAATATACTTCAGACTCTTATGGTATGTGAAGATCTGACATGTAGCACCATACAGGTAATGTCTCCAGATCTTCAAAGCATGAACTACCACTACTAACTCCAGATCATGAGTCGGGTAGTTCTCCTCATACTTCTTCAACTGTCTAGACGCATAAGCAATCACTCTGCCCCTCTGCATCAACACACATCCCAAGCCTAGCTTGGATGCATCACTCTAAACCACAAAATACTTAGAACCCTTTGGTTGTGCTAAGATAGGAGCAGAAGTCAAACACCTTTTCAACTCTTCAAAACTCTAGGCACACTGCTCAGACAATACAAATCTGGTTGTCTTCCTCAATAGACTCGTCAGTGGAAGGGCAATCACAGAAAATCCATCCACAAAGTGTCGGTAATAACCGGCTAGGCCAAGAAAGCTACGCACTTCTTTGACGTTCGTCGGTGTCGTCCATGCAACAACAAACTCAATCTTTGCCGGATCACACATGATCCCACTGACGGAGACAATATGGCCTAAGAAGGCTACCTCTGGCATCCAAAACTCACACTTAGAGAGCTTGGCATACAACTCTCTATCTCTCAAAATTTGTAAAATTGTCCTTAGATGACCGGCATGCTCCTCTCTGCTACGAGAGTACACCAAAATGTTATCAATGAAGACCACCACAAACTGAACAAGGAAGTCGATGAAGATACTGTTCATCAACTCCATGAAAACTGATGGGGTATTCGTAAGCCCAAATGGCATCACTACAAACTCGTAGTGTCCATAACAGGTACGAAATGTCGTCCTGTGTATATCCTGCTCCCTCACCCTCAACTGGTGGTATCTTGGGCATAAGTCAATCCGGGAGAACATTATGGCTCCCTGAAGCTGATCAAGCAGATCATCAATACGAGGTAGTGGATACTTGTTCTTGATGGTGACCTTGTTCAGCTCTAGCCTCTTTGTAGTCAATGCATAGTCTCAATGATCCGTCCTTCTTCCGCACGAAGAGGACAGGTGCTTCCCATGGGGATACACTAGTGAGGATGAAGCCCTTCTCAGCCAACTCCTCGAGTTGCTTCTTCAGCTCCAACATCTCGACATACATCATACGATATGGGGCCTTCGAGATCGGTCTCGTGCCAGGCTACAACTTGATGCCTAAGTCCACACTCCTATGAGGTGGCAAGCTAGACGGCTCAGCAAACACGTCTGCAAACTCACAAACCACAAGGATATCCTCCAATGTTGGACTCTCTCCATCCTTCATGGCATAACACCAGAAGGCATCACATCCTTGTGCTATCAGCCTCGCTGCTCGTACAACACTGATGACAGATCCCGTCTTCCTAAGGTCCCAACCTCGGAAGACCTCTATCTGACCTACCTCGATAAAGACTATCACAGTCCTCTTATGTACATCCAACATTGCACGGTGTCTACGCATCCAATCCATACCTAATATGACCTCTTCATACATCAATGGCATGACTAAGAAGTCCACAAGCAACACACGAGTCCCTAAACGAAGGGGACATTAAGTATCTCATGGATACCTCTGACCCTACTACCATTAGGTAACCCTATAGTAAAGGCTATCCCCTCTATAGTTGCTAAACCCAGGCGCTCAACACATACATCAGAAAATAGGAATGCGTAGCACCCGTATCAAATAAAACTCTAACAAGGAGACCATGAAGTTGAATGGTACCTGTAGCAGCCGGTGAAGGCGGCTCCTCTGCACTCCTCAGCTCAAAGACTCTACCCCGAGCTCCTCTAGTGTCAGTGGTACTCCCACCATGACCTCTACCTCGGCCCGAGAGCAGATCCTTGAGTAGAAAGACGATCTAGGACTCTTTGTTGTCCCTATGTCTACTATTAAGGTGTCCTCTTACCATCTCCCACCACACTGGCAGGGGAAGAACCCTGTTGTGATGCAACTCCACCCCGCCTACAGAAGGAAGCTATATGATCCATCCCGCCACAAGTGAAACATGTCACTAGCGGTCTCGTACACTCTAGTCGCATATGTCCAGGATCACCATAACTGAAGCATTGTCGTCCCTTCTCTATAGTCAATGCAGATGAGTGGTAACTTTGACGTCTTTGGCTCCTCCCAGAACTAGAAGCTCCTCCAATGCCGCTGGTATGTCCAGTACATTGCATCTTCTCAGACCGTCTCGTCTGAGAAGCCCTCCTCTGACTGGCTCTCTCACGCTCATAAGCAGAAGCCTGGTTCTGGTAAACTGCCAAGGACTCGCAATAAAATCCCGCCATATAGGAGCGTGTACTCTCCCTCAGCCGACGGGAGAACATGTACACATGCTGGTACTCAGAAGGTGCAGTTGGGCCCAACAATGCCAACTTTGTCTGGAAGCGGCGGATGGCATCTACAATCGGCACATTCTCAAAGCCTGCCTCCACGAAGTCTTGCAGCTTCTCCCTCCTTAGTGAGGCAGGGCATAACTGCTCTCTAATCATACTCCTCATCTGATCGTAGCTAGTGGCTCTAGCTTGCACAGTCCTCCACCATTGATGAGCAAGGTCACGGAATAGAGTCTGAACAAACTCTATATGTTTGTCCTCAGGGCATCTGATAGACTCTAAAGTTGAGTCCACATGCCCGATCCAGACCTTTGTCTCTAACCCCACCTTTCTAGAGAAAGGGGTACGCCCAACTGATGAAATGCCTTCAACCAAGTATCTGGTCGAGGCCCTCTATACTCCTCTGGAGCTCGAATAGTCTCAACAGCACGTGACGGTATAGCTGGCACCCGAGTGGCTCCCTGGGACATCTCAGAAGATCCCTCATGCACTGTTAGATCTGGGGCCCGTTTGCCTGCTCTAGCAGCCTCCTCAACACGCCTGATGTAATCACGAAACTCTGGCCCCCCTCATGGAGACACAATCCGAGTCATCTAACTAGACTCGGTGTGAATGTTGTCTCCTAGATCCACCACTCCTCATCTCTGGTACGACACTCTCAACAATCTCCTCATGAACCTCCTCCACCACAAGTGGATCAACAACGGGAACTGGTCCCTGTCCTATCACGTCCGAAGGAAGAGGTGGTCTACCTCTACCTCGGCCTACAATAGAAGCAACTCTAGTCCGAGCCATCTGTGGAGTATGCACACCTAACTTATAAGGCTCTATATAAGCCATATATATATATATATATGTAACACATACACATAATCCATATATATACATATCTACACTGCAGAGATCCATGGCAGAGGTGACGACATCTCGTACATTCTATCCCAAAACAACAAATTTTAAAACCAAAATCTTTTGAAAACGTCAGACCCCTTATGGATTATGTTTATTTTATCTATCACACCTCATCGTAGGTAGCGAGTGTCATTGTTGTCAACCTAAGGCTTTGATACCAACTTTGTAACACCCCAAATCTACGGGACTCGGGATGCTACATTGGGCTAGGATCTCACAGTGGATCCTGACCTTAGCTTGACAACAAGTTCACTAGACCTTACAACATGGCACTGACACATATAAAACAAATACATAAAACTGTATAACCAAAAGGTAAACAAGATCATAGCCGAGTATAAATAATAATCCTCACACAGGAGGTAAACAAAACATCATCCTCACGAAAAAGGGAAACATAAAACATCCTCAAAACCATAACCACCTAATGTACAAGAGTCCTCGGCCTGTCACCCTGCTAGATCACTCGACAACTCGCCTATCCTGCAAGGCATCTACAACATGGTATGGAACCATTAGCTAACCATATGTATATAAGGTAATGCATAAGCGCAAGCACAAGTCATGAATGATAAACACATAATCATGCTATCACACATTTACCCATTTTATTATCTTCATATAATAGTCATTCACTCAAATCGTGTATATATATATATATATATGGGGTCCTGTTCCGGTGAGGAGGACCCTTGCAGATAGGAATGAGGAGAGCCGGGGTGGTAACATGTGGCATGCCACATCACCTTTTTTTTTCCAGCATTTCTTTTTGTAAATAAAAATTGGTGTTCATATTTTTATGAGTATGTGTTCATTTTTAAAAGAGTCATTGTTCATAATTTTATCAATAAATGTTCATTTTTTCGTAACACTAACTATTCATTTTTTAACATTAATTGTTCATTTTTGTATTTTTGTAAAACATTTTTTTGGATTTTTAAAAAAAATTATACTATTCTTTCAAATCGTGTTAATAAAATATGATGGTCATTTTTTTACAAGTATGTATTCATTTTTTTACAGTTATGGTGTTTATAATATGATGTTCATTTTTTTTGAAAATTATACTTTTCTAAAAAACCGTGTTTACAATATTCAAAGATCGATTACATATAAAATTGTGAAATCAAAGAGAATACAAGACGATTCAGGTTTTGTTTCTTCGAATTTATACTCTCACTGTTTAGATTTTCATTCTTAAGGTTTAGGTTTCATTATGATTGATGTTTGTGTTCGAAATTAAATTTGTTTGAATCATTTTGTGTTTGATTGAGAAAATACATGTATATACATATGTTGAGTTGATCTAATAGCTCCAATTGAATAATCTATATGCTCCTTTTAGTGTGCATGCAAACTGTTGGATAAAATGCCTTATAGAAAAATAGTTTATAATATTCACAGGAATAATGATATAAAAAGTATGAACACTGACGAATAAAAACATGAACAATGACGTATAAAAGTATGAACACCAATTACTTATCTATAACTTTGACACATACATAACATATTATGATAATCTTTTAACGTTTTGTGATGAGTTTTTTTTTTATTTTTTGTGGTTATATACTGTAAATGAACATCTATGCATTATAAAATGAACACAAAAAAATAAATGGACATGACACTTTAATGAATATAAATACTATGAACGCCGATGTATAAAAACATGAACAATGACATATAAAAGTATGAACACCGATGAATATTTTGAATGTAAGGGTATTTTTTCAGATTTTTAGTCAATTTACAAACATGTCATTAATGATGAGCGTGTGAGAGTCCTTGATTTAAATCCATCCAATGGCTTACAACCCTCCTAATTCCTATCTACAAGCTCTCTCCTCACTTGAACTAAAATCTATATATATATATATATATGACACGAGGAACGTATCATCCCCGGCAGTGGCGGAGCCAGGAAATATTCGAAGGGGGGTACTGGACGACTTAATAAAATAAAGGCAAAATAGTTCATTACTAATACGAATTTTAGTACAACAAAAGAGTTCACTACCGTAAAGGGGGCAAATCCCTCTTTCGGGATCTCATCATGTGAAAATATTGAATAATAACTTCATTGTTAATGCTTTTAAAAATTTCTTTCTCGATATAACAAACCAAACTGGCAGTGAGAAATTCATCTCCCATCTTGTTGCGCAAATCTGTCTTGACTATACTCATCGCAGAGAATGCTCTCTCCACCGTAGTTGTGGCAACTGGTAGTACTAAAATCAACTCTATAAGACGATATACCAAATGAAACACTTTTTGATATCCACTCTCAACCATCTTCTTAGAGATATCTCCAATACTTTGCAACTTAGAATAATCTTCATCTCTCCTCATTTCAATAATCCACAACTCAAGTTGTTCTAAAAGCTCCCTTTGGTCACAAATTGAGAAATCTTGTGGATATAACTTTGCAAGTTGAAGTAGTTTCTCCACATTAAAATTAGAGAAAGCATTCTTAGGATCAAGACATGCTATACAAGTGAGTAATTTTGTTGTTGACTCACTGAAACGGTTCTCCATCTCTGTAACAATTTGATCAATAACCTACAAATGTAGCATAACATTAATTTGATAAAATACCAGTTTAATAGTTAATGGCTGAATTTGCAATGTAGGCCTTTTACAATGTAGAGTTTGGATTTTGGGCCTCTCATAATTTCATTTAGAAAATGGGCTCCTATTGTAGAAAAAATCATAACATAGGTATCTAGACTGATTTGATGGGTGACATGTAGAAAAAATCAGAAAATAGACCAATCAATTCAGCCAGCCCTTCTTCTTCCCTCCATTGTCCCTTCTTCTTCCCTCCTTTCAAACGTAAATTTATATCTGGGTATCCATATGCATCTCTTTTCTTCTTCCAATTGAAACGCAGGAATCTGGACTGCTTGTTGAGCTTCTATTTCTGGGTAAGCAGTGTTTGTTCCTATTTCTGGGTAATCTCAAACTTCCTGGGTAATGTATTTGTGGGTAATCTAAAACTTCTCATCTTTTGTTTTTGTGAATCTAAAACACTGAAACTTCATGTTCTATTTGTGGGTAAGCAGTGCTTGTTTACATTTTCTATTTGTGGGTAAGCAATGTTTGTTTGTATCCATGGATAATCTCCAACTTGTCATCTTCCTGGGTAATGTATTTCGGGGTAAGCTGAAAGCCTGAAAATTCTCATCTTCCTGGGTAATGTATTTCGGGGTAATCTAAACCAGTCAAACTTCTTGGGTAATCTATTTCTGGGTAATCTCAAAATTCCTGGGTAATGTATTTCGGAATAATCTGAAACTTCTCATCTTCCTGGGTAATTTCAAACTTCTTGGGTATCCATATACTCCAACACTAATATACACATATCTATATAATCTAAATAACTGAACTTGGGTAAACATACAATTGGGTAAGCATACAATTGGGTAAGCACATATCCATATACTTGTTAGCATAAAATATTGTGATATTTTAGGCACGTTTTCTAAACGTATTTGATTCATATTGATAGTCTTTGATTGAACTTTGTGCATATGTGAGCTAGTATTACCTATATTGTCGATATGGATGTCTACACTAGTTCTATGTTGATTATAGGTGATTTGGAGCTATTTCCGAACGGAATCGAGCAAAGGAGAGTTGATTTGATATGTCCATAGATTGAGGACATTCTTTGGAAGCAAATTGGAGTTTTAGCTTGAGGAATGCACGAGGCTAGGGAAGAATCACGTTCTTGCCCTAAACCACGCTCTAAAATACGGCCGTACTACGAACCACGTTCAGTTCCACGGCCGTGGAACCTTGCAAGAGAGGCGTGATGCATTCCAGTAACTATTACGGCCGTAGGATACATGGTACAAACCGTGACCTAATCCACGCCCTAAATTACGGTCGTGAAAACTTCCACGACCGTGATCTTGGCAAATCTTTTCGCCACACTTTGAAGCCACGATCTTTTGAAGATTGGGCCGGGCCGATATTTTATCTTGCCCTATAAAAAGACGGACGAAGCAAGATTCCGTCATGACGGCTTACACCCACCATCTTCGCTTAGCGGCATTTATCGACGCTTAGGATCGTTCATCTCCGTTTAGGGAATCTCAACGCCGTTTGGCCTTTGCTTGGAAGTATTGATCATCTCATTGGAGATTGAAGTTCGCATCTGGGAATTACCCTAATCTCGCACTTTTGGTGGAGATTGCTGTTGAGATCTCCGGATTGGCGGAAGATCGAAGCTTTTGGAAGATTTTGTAAGGAGATCTCTCTTCTTGTTTAGGTTTGATTTGGAAAACGGATTGACATCCCGTTTTCCCTTCTTTCCTAAGGTTGTGATTGTTTGTTTTATTTTGAATCCTTTGACAATACTTGTTCTCTTTGTGACTTTGAGATTGGTTTGAAGATTATTGAAAGTTCTTGAAAGTTTTTCATCTTTCTATCTTTTAATTCTTGAATTGATATCAACATGACCGTTATTGGCTAAAAACCCTTAACAATTCTAAGGTGAAGGGTTGATAGTTGTGGCTTAGATGATGATAGATCGATCGCAAACAGATTAGACCTTGAGAGTTAGAGAGAATCGCCGACGAACCCTAAATTACGGCCTGTTCTTGAGTCCACGGCCGTGGAACCTCAAGAACTAACCGTGATTTCCCTTAAGTCCACGAACTTGCTTTTACTTTAATCCAAAGTTGAAGATTTGCTTTAACTTAGTTTAGACTTGTCTTTTCTAGGTGGTAGTGAAGCCTCAACAACCTCTACCTCGATTGTGAGTGTCACAACCTCAATCGGTTTAGTTAGTCTTGATCCTTGGGTTACAAGTTCGGGTATTTGACATAAATTCTCATCTTTAGAATCTTTCTATATTGAGCCTCAACAACCTGTATAGAGAGTGCCTTGTAGGTGAGTTACATAAGGTTTTTGGAACTTCACCGTACGATTACCTTACATTAGTATACCTTTGCATATCTCAACTCTGTCTTTATATCATTAAGTATATCTTGAATCGATTGCCACAGCTGGATACTTGGATCTTTAGGATTGTTGTTTTTCCAATATATTTGCAAACTCTCATATTTACTCGCTTGATAATCTGCAATCGAATTTGTTCCCACCCAAATCCCTGTGTTCGATACTCTGGAATTCTTGCTTAGCTACGTCGATCCGTACACTGCGGGTTCGCTGCTTGATTCTAGTTTTATAAATTTAAAGCTTATTTGCACACACCTTTAGGGGCGAACAATACTCCAATACTAATATACACATATCCATATCCATATAATCTAAATAATTGGAATTGGGTAAGCATTTTTTGGGTAAGCACGTATCATATACTCCAACAGATATTCATATAATCTAAATAAGTGAACATTATCATACCCAAAAAAGTAACTGCGTATGCATACAATTGGGTAACCCTAGTATCAGCGGAAACCCTAGCTTCATCCGCCATCGAAGTCTCGCCGGCCATCCTACGCTCATCTGCTTCAATAACGCTCATCTGCTTCAATAACAGCCTGCGTAAACCCTAGACTGTAAGAGGGCGCCGGAATCTGAGCAGAAAAGGAAGGGAGATCCACCACTAAAACAATGTTCCCAAGCGGTTTCAGGGGAGGAAGAAGAGGGCAAAGAAAGGAGAAGTGGGCGCGGTTTGGGTAAGGATGAAGAATAGGGCGCAAATGAAGGGGAAGTGGGCGCCGCCTTTAGCGGACGAAGAAGGAGTGCGCCGGCTTCAGAAGAAGTGCGCCGGCTTCACCGGAGGGAGAGGGTAAAGAAAGGAGAAGTGGGCGCCGGCTTTGTGGTACCAGTGGCGTAGCCCCTCCTCGTGTCAACCTTGACGGCGAAACCCTAGATCTCTCGCTTGCCCTTCTCCCGCTCAAAGGAAACACTAGATCTCTCGCTCACCCTTCGGTGTCGGCTTGGTGGCCAAATGTCCTGGCGGTGAAACAGTGCTCCCTGTTGTTGAAACTCCGGCGGATCTCCGTTTCATCCTCTATTTCTCCTTCTTCTCTTTCGTTCCTTTCTAGATCTGTTTTCTCTCTCTTTACAAAGAGAATGAATGTTTTCTCTTTCTTCTCTATAAATAATACTAACAATCATTTAATATTCAATTTTTTTGACAGCCCATCCATCCATCCATCTTTTCTTGGGAGGCCCACAAATACAGCTATTGATTTTTTTGCAGTTCTAAATTATACTAGGAGCCCACTTTACAAAAGTAAAATTTTAGGAGCCCTACTTCCCTCATTTTTTCATAGTTAATTGAAAAATAACAAATTACCTGACAAAAAATCTCAACTTTCAAGTGGTGGTAGTTTGTTGTACCATTTCCATTACGCCTAGAGCGACGATTTGTAGCAAGGTGGTCCATGTCGAGAATCACAACATTGTGTTTAGTACAAAAATTATTGACTTCTCTAATCAACGGATCCCAACCATTGTCCCTCAGATTTTGAAATTTCAATTTACAGCTTTGAATGAGACCAACAGCAACAATGACATTCTGCTCCTTTTGTTGCAAGCATTGTGACAACATACTTGTCACCGCCAACACTTTACTCATCAAATGAGCTATAAAAACAAAACCACAATTCTCCATCTTTTCCGCCAAACTACCAGTAGTGCCCCGAGTTTTCTCATCAGTGCCATCATCAAATATATTATCTAACACTTTGAGAGTTGAGTTCCACAAAGAAAGAATACGAACAATGGTTGTATAGTGAGAACCTCATCGTGTAGACCCCGGCCGAGTTAAAGTACTTTCTTGATTTTTTCCTCTATTTTTTGTAATGTCACCATGTTCCAACCTCTCCACCATTTCTTCATGTTGGCTTTGCCTAAACTCGTCTTTTCTCTTGCAAGAAGCTCCAACCATGTTAGTAATCGCACACAAGTACTCAAAGAAATCACTAACAAATTGATTTTTTTGGGAAGCAGTCACAATCACTAATTGTAGTTGGTGAGCAAAACAATGAACATACCATGCACAAGGATTTTCTTTTAAGATAAGAGTCTTCAATCCATTAAACTCACCTCGCATATTTGAAGCTCCATCATATCCTTGACCCCTCACCTTAGAGATGGATAATTCATGTTTAGCAAAAAACTCATCAATGCCATGTTTCAAGGATAAAGCAGTTGTATCAACAACATGAACAACTCCGAGAAACCGCTACACCACTAATTCAAGGTTATTAACATATCTTACAACAATCGCCATTTTCTCTTTGACAGAACTATCACGAGCTTCATCAATCAACAAAGAAAATAATTTGTCTCCAATATCACTAATTATGGCTTTTGTTGTCACTGCTGCACACGCGCTAACAATTTCTTTTTGAATGGAAGGGCTAGTGAGTTGATGATTTAATGGTACATTCTCTAGACATACTTTTCCAACCTCGACATTGCGTGCACTATACCACTTAAGAATTTCCAAAAAATTACCTCTATTTGGAGATTCCATCGCCTCATCATGTCCACGAAAAGCCAATCCTTGTGCAAGTAATAATCTAACAACACCAACACTTGCGGTCAACCGAATGCGATAATCAACATCCAATACTTCTTTTCCAACCGACAAACATCTTGACACACTTTGTCTTTGATTTTTGTAAGCAAATAAATTTCTTCTAGCATTGTTGTGTGTACTGTTCAATGATCCCACATGTTCCTTAAACTTTTCCGAACCCTTCTTCCAATTGCGAAACCCCATCGCCACAAACACATCATCTCCAAATCTTTTACCTACAACACCTTGAAAAAGATAACACCAAAAGCAAAATGCAGCATCTTTAGAAACACTATATTCCAACCATTCATACTCCTTGAACCACTTAGGAAGGAAAGCCCTTTGTTTATTTCCTTGCATACTTCGTGGAAAATCATGTGACAATGGTTGACAAGCACCTTCAACGACATATTCCCTTTTCACAACATCTCTAACCTGAGGCTCATAATCATTAATCGATTTGCGCAATGCAGGATCACTAATGATGCTAAATTCACAAGTTGAATCACGAGAACTTTCCACTCGAGCTCTTTTTTGGCAAACAACATCATCTCTAACATCACTTTCATTTGATGCCCCAACATTCACACTAGGAATTGAACTTGAGCCTTCAACATTTGGAGTTGATACCTTCTTCCGAATAAGAAACTTGTCCATATTATAATCCTAATAACACAATTAACAAATCTTTCAAAAACAATCAAATTCAATAATCAAATTAAACCTAATCAAGTAATCAAAAACTAATTTTCTATCAATCAACAAATATCAAGAACTTTAACATAAATTTTCAATTCAATCAACAAATTCCAACAAATTCCAACAAATTAAACTTAATCAACAAATACAACCAATTAAACATACAACTAAACAAGTATTAATTTATCAATCAAATTTAATAGAACTAATGAAAGTAATTATAGCTTGCTAATTTACTCACAAATTTTCAAAGTGACAAGTCCACTGTCAAGACTTAACAGACCACAAACAGCGGCACAATGAGAATGTGAGAGAGAAGGCTGAAGGCGGAGCAGTCTGAGGAGGCGGGGAGCAGTCCGAGGAGAGAAGGCGGAGCAGTCTGAGCAACACTTAAGGGCTTAAGGGTTAAGCTGTTGTTTGTTGAGCAGTAGAGTAGTTTGCATATGGAGGGCAGACCGGGAGAATTAGAGAAGCCGAGAAGGCGAGGTTGCGACTTGCGAGGAGCCGAGAGAGAAGGCGAGAGAGAAGATGAGGTTGCGAGGATGCTGAGAGTGTAGGCCGGTCAGCCGTAGGAGGCGTCGTCGGTCGAGGCGAGGAGTTGTCTTGCGCCGTAGAGGGGAGACCGAACCTGGAGGCTGAAAACGAGAGAGAGCAGTCGTGCACTGTGTAGAGAAAGGGTTTTCCCCCCTTATCAAAACGACGTCGTTTTTTAGGGGGTTTTTTTTTACACTAGCTGATACGTGATTGGAGGGGCACGGTCCCACCCCTTACCCTGCTTAAATCCGCCACTGATCCCCGCCTCTGAGTGCTATATCCAGCTAAGGTGGTATCGGTCACACAACCCATTACCCTATGGGAGTGGATTGTGCCCTTCCCGTAAACCAGGTCTGGCTTGACTGTAGAGAACCTCCCAGACTCCATGGCAGGATGAAAGGGAAAGTTATCACGGCCACTACAATGGGATGTCATTAAAACATAGATTGATAATAATCAACTATCGCATGCTATCAAGCACATAACACACACCACTCATGCAAACACCCAATATAAAGATGGTAGCAAAGTAAGTCTTACAGACTTACCTCAACCTCGTATAAACACAACCACGATCAACCTCCAATCCTGAGAGATACACTGCCTAATAACAAGGCATAGAGATATATCAATCTCCTATCAATCAAAGGGGTCACACCTAGACCCAAGGGATCCATAGGATCATTCTCAACCTAAACCTCACAACCTATTAATCCTCAAAGCAATACAAGGCATAACATGATCATAACATCATCAACACACTCTCAACTATACCTAGCATGATACTACACTCTCATATTAGGAAAGGAAGGAGAAATGCCCACCATAGGCAAGCCCGGAAGCAAGACACACCTGCAGAACCAAGAGCAAGACAAGGCTGGTGCATGTGGGCGCAGGGGCGGTTGCAAGGAGGCACAGGGGCGGCGACTGGCCGGTGCTAGGGCGGCTCCAAGGTGGCACAGGGGAGGCTGGTGTGCAGAAGGCACACTTTCATCTCCTCTTCACTTCTTCACTCGAATCTCTTCACTTCTTCTTCAGGCAGCAGCCAAGCACATACATATACATACATATATACATCAAATGTAGTCTATAAAGGCTGCGACAAGATCAATCTTGTTGAACCTAAGCTAGAAGGGAGAAGAGAAGATAGGAAGAAAGAAAATAAGAAAGAAAGGGGAGGAGGATGAATATCTTACCAAGTTGTAACCTAATTAGGGGAAGAACCACACCATAACCTTAAGGCTGGCTCATCAAAGGTACAACAATATCAACTAACATCATCCACAATCAAAGCCACACAAAAACTCTTCAAAACTCTCACAAGATCAAAGAAGAACAAGATGAAGATCCAAAGAAGGAAGGAGAAGAAGATGGACATGAGGAAGAAGATGAAGCTGCAAGAAGATGAAGTAAACCCTCATCTTTAAGCAAGGGAGGCTTATATAGGAAGCTAGCCCAAAAGAACGAGTCAAGAGTCAACAAAGACGGATGTAACACACCCTAAACCGCAGGGGCGGCTCAGGGAGGCGCAGGTGCGGCCCAGGCAAACCGCAAGGGCGGACTCTGGCTCACGCAGGGGCGGTTTAGGCCAAATCTGTAGCCTCATCACTCACTCTCAGCTCCTCCAATCTAAGGCTCTTACAGGTTTGCCACTGAAAGAGAACGTGAAGAAGTCATTGAGGATGAGCCTGTGTATTAGGATAAGCTGCATATCCCTCAAAAGGTTTATAAACAACCTCCTGAATATTTAATTAAATCAAAGTACGAGAAATTGTTGAAGAAGCTAGACGACCTCGAAAACAAGTTTTTCTAATGCTGACAAAGCTAAGCCGGAAGAGGTGTACAAGGAAGAACTGCAAGTTTTGAGCACTCTTCCTGTTGATACCAAACCTCCTCTTGTAGTCCTCACTGAAGAAGAGGAAGGTGTGGACGACCTCGACCCAATTGTTATAACTGTGGTTGAGGTGGAAGAAGAATCAGTTGAGTTGGAAGAAGAAGAGAATGTGGAGAACCTTGGCCAAATTACTGAAATTGTGGCCAAAGTTGAAGAGGATCCAGACGAGTTGGGAGATATTTCATGTGTGGATCATCATCCCAACATGAAACTTGTCCCAAGCCTTGAAGAACTTTACAAGGTACATGCTCTTACTTCCTTTAAAGTTCTATATTTCTCCAGGAAAACATCGAAAAGTTGGAGGACTCTACTAAAGGAACCCCCTAAGGTCAAGATGAAACCTCCATTAAAATTTCTGGAAGTAGATGCTCCTTGGACTACAAGGAGTAAATTTAGCAAGCGCTTCGACGCCAATGCCAATAGTTATTTCATGTTCAAGTATGGGGTCCCTCGCATGCTAAGAACCTTGTACTATCCCCAAGCTGAAGATGGGGAAGCAACTAAAATTCTCGAGAAGCTGTTTTCTCGATCTAGAAAAGGATGGGACGCAAAGTTGGGTTATGTCCCATGGAGGCATAAGAAGAAAGGTAGGATTCTAGTGAGAACCAAACCGTACAAGCTTGTACGTGGGGGATCCTACCATTTGCCGGGAAACTTAGGAACCGGAATATTTTTGGAAGAGTTTAATGATGGATTTAAAGAGCAATCCAAGATGTTCGAAGTGCATTGAATCATCTATGGAGTAAGGTCTAGCTAAAGACTTTAAACAAAGCGCTTCTTGGGAGGCAACCCACGGTAGTTCTAGATTTTACCCTTTTTTCATAATGTAGCTTAGGTTAGTTAGCGTAGTTTGCTTTGTTTTTGTTTTTCCTCGATGCGCTCTCGGTTTGTTTGTGTCATAAATTGCAGGAAATAGGTTCAACCTTGAAGAATTGGTGGAGAATTTGATGCAAGTGTACTTAGGGACGCTTTCAAGAAGCAATGGGTGATAAATCGACTTAACCATAAGTAAATAGGTCGATTTTGGGACATGAAGGCTTTAGAGCAGATCAATTGTTCTTTCTCTGAGAGAAAAATCAACCAAAAAATCGACCCCCTCAAAAAAAATTGGTTGATTTTTTGCCTTAGTGAGCAAAAATAGAAGAAAATCGGGCCGATGAAAAAATCGACCCAAAAATCGGTTGATTTTCTTTGAAAATGTCGACCCTATATAAAGCCTTCTCAGCTGAGGATTGAGATTCCACTTCATTTTACGTTGTATGTATTTTTCTCCATCTTATGCTCGACTTCTCACATTGGGGACAGTGTGAAGGTTAAGTATGGGGTGGGGATACTTGCAATCTCTTTCATATTGTTGCACGTTTATGTACTCTACATTGCACTTTATGAACTTGGTTTGTAATAACTCTTGCTACACATTTCGTTTATGACATTCGCATTTCATTGCGTGTTTTCTTCAAAAGTTTGTGAAAATTTCAAAAATTTTGTGCTTCTTATGATAGAAATGACCTCTATGATGATGATTGTGATGTAAAAAGCCAAAAGATGACTTAGCTATGTTGAGATTTTAATGGTGACATGTATGGATTTGACTACCTTTCTTGAATACATGTATGATTTATATGATGTTGATGCCTTGATAGGAGAATGAAATAATGATCGAAGCTATATTATAAGTTCTTATGCATCATGATGGAATGACTAAGGCAATTCGCTTCTTTTCTTTCACATCTTGTTCATGCTAGCACCTCAATGAAAAATTTAGCCTCCTTTCGACCATCGGGAATTAGGATAAGTGGTTATGTAAGCATGTTTGATGTGGGAGGGCCGTTGTAAAAGTGTTAAATGAAAGTATAGCAAAGTAGGTTTGGGGACGTTGAACATCAAGATGAGTAACTCGGCACCATTCACATAGCCGGGTGTTTGTGTCTTGCCAAAGTCCGATTGAATGACAGTCCTAGCGGGATATGGTATGCGCATCAAGGGTTTGAGGTATCTCGAAAATTGAGAATCGCCGATCTCCTCGGCTTCAGTTTTTGTGCACCTTTGTCCATACTCTCAAAAAGTAAAGTAAAAGAAAAAGAAATTTTACATGCAAAGCATGTGTTGGTGGAATTATGTTCTTAATGCTTTTGTTGTGTTGTTCCTCTTTCCTGGATTATCACCACATTACCTTAAAATTCCCCACCCTTAACACGTTTCTTTGGCCTCTTTATGATTGGAAGACCTTGAGACCTTTATGCACATGTTTAAGACTTCATGGCTTAGATTTGTTTGACTTTGATTATCTCTACATCTTTATCATGTCTCTTATATATGTCTTTGAGTAAGGAATGATGATCTTTCCATGGTACGGTTATTATTGATGCATACTTTGTTCTTCCTATGCCTTGAACCATTACTTTGAGGGTGATCCAAAAGAAGAAGCACGTTTCAAAAGGTTTTTGAGTTTTTCGCATCATATAATCCATGACATCTTAAGTTGTAGATTTGAACCTTGCTTGGGGACAAGCAAGAGGCAAGTATGGGGTATTTTGATGACATGAATCATATGCCATTATAATCATGCATATTGTGAATGTTTTGCCTCAGTTTCTCTTACATTCAAAGAGATTTGTGTGCCTTTAAGCTTTATTTCATATATATTTCGGAAATAGAGGTCTACACGAGTTTTGGTTGAATTGTAGGTGAAAATGATGAATTTGGGAGCAATAATGGAGCAGGGAGTAGCTCGAGTTGACAAGGGAGCATAAAAGACCATCGAGGAGTCATGAGGAGCAAGGAAAGTGCGTGGAAGAGTCACACAAGGAAGTGGAAAACAAGCCAAAAGACGAGCACTCTCAGTCAAGGAAAATCGGGTGATTTATTTTTGGATAGGTCGATTTTCCTATAGAAAAATCGGACGAACTATGGAGTGAATCGACCGATTTTTACCTTTAATCATCTAAAAAAACTATAACGTATGATAGCCCAAAGCATTGGGCCATAAGGGGAAATGTCTTGCAGCCCATTAAAGATTTTGGGTTATGTTGGAACCCTAGGAGACGGGAAGAAGGGAGGTCGAACGAATCGGAGATTGACGGCTTACGGAAGAGGATTGGAGATAATTCTTGAAGAGGAAGGAAGTTGCGGAAAGAAGATAGAGTTCTTGAAGATTCAAGAAAGTTGTGAGATCCATGATTATTGTTATTTCTTGTGGTTTGTGAACATATTTCATTGAGTGCTTTAAGAGATTTTGTTGAAGTTTTGAAGGATTGATTACATATTTTGAAGATTTGTCAAGTTTTATGCGAAGTTTAGTTTTTATTTGGTTTTCTTTTTCAATCTTGATTTTGATTCAAAAATGAAAATGATTGGCTAACAACCTTGTGATTCTAGGGAGAATAGGTGATGATTGAGGCATAGATGATGATAGACTGAACTCATTTAACCTTTTGGACCCTGTGAGTTGAGATTTAACTTTTGTAGTTGCGAAAAATCGGGATGTTCTACAGGAAAATCGACCGATTTTCTGTCAAGAACAGGGCGATTTTTCTTAGCTGATGTACCTTTATGCTTTATCCTTTAACCAAGGTTAAACCTTGCCTAAATCCTAACCTTGCTTAATCTTTTTAACCCTTATCCAAGTGTGATGAGAGACTTCATTATTGATTCTTCGCTTGGTTAAAAAAGTTTACAAGATTCGGCTAATAGAGAGATTCAACATCCTCTATTAAGGTTCGTGTGTGTCCTTCATCTTTACCTTCGAGAGTCATATCATTGGGTTTTAGTGAGTGGTTTGAGTGACAATCCTTACTTTGAATACTCTTCTTGATGAGACTCAACATCCCTCAAGTTGAGTTCTTGAGTTGGGATAAGTCAGTAGTGGAACTTCGCAGTACATTATTCCTTCCTTCAAAACACATAACCTTGGAAACATCAACTTTGTCCTCTGATCTTTTGAGTGTCTTGAATCGAAAGCCGCAATTGGATACTTGAATCCTTGGAATCATTTGTCTCTTAACATCTTTACGAAAGCTTTTACTTCTTGCCAAATGATATTCGAACTGAATTTATTCTCACCAAATCCTTGAGTTCGACTCTGAAATTTCTTGCCTTACTACAGTTGATTCGTACATTGCGGGTTTGCTTTTGCTTAAGTTCTGGATTATAAACTTAAGACCTTGACACCCACACTTTTAAGCGAACAATATCCAAATGCATGTCACGTGATCTGTAAACAATGCAACTCCCTGTTATAAAACGATTCGCAATCAGATAGTCAAATAGGGCTTGTTCTTCTCTTCCCAATAGAATGAAGAAGGGTGGTTGGTGAGGGCTGGTGAAGGATTCACGTGGTTGCAATTTGCTTTGCAAGTTTTATTCTGTTGTGAAATAGATAGGATTTCTTTATCTCTTTCCGATTCCAATCGCAGTCGCACTAGTTTTGTTGTTGGTTCGTTTTCAAGTGATTTAGAGTCGCATATCTTAGCCTCTCGAATGTGAAGGTATGTCAAAACTTATTTCCATCCATAGGCTTCCCAATTTGTTTGCAGGCTTGTTTGAAGAGAAGGGTTACTGAGTGAATTGCATGGATGTGTTATTATACAGTAGAAAAAGCAACAATCCTACAACAATGGTTCTAGGGTTCATCAAATCGCATGTAGCTATATTTTGAAGGTATGTTCAAACTCATTTCTATCCTCCCTACCCAATCTTATTTCTATCTTGTATCAAGAGAGGGGTTACTGAGTGAATTGTATTTATATGTTGTTATGCAGTAGTAAAGGCAAGAACCCCTCAAAAACATATCTAGGGTCCATCATCTTCAGGTACTCCTCCTCTTGTTTCTATTTAATTGTTTTCCAAACTCTTTATTATAATAAATGAATGTAGATGAATGTTCTATGTTGTTAGAGAAATTGAAAGGACCGAGCACAAAATTTAGAGAAATTGATCTAGACGTTATGTTGTTTTGTAGAAAAACATGAATATACAGTTGGAACAACTCATGAATCAATGTCAATTATATTCGTGTTGTTATTGTGGAAGCATTGAATTCGTGTTTGATTATGTAATTGTTAACTTCTTGTTTTTTGTTTACATGTGCTTTTATTTACCTTTTTTAAACCGGATTTAAATGTACCCGATATCGGTGTGTATGTTATTTGTTGACGCTTGGGTTTTGATGCACTTGTAATGATACAGTCATGGTTGGGATGAGTGTGGTCAAAACTAAAGAAAATCAGTTGTGTGAACCGATACCCTTACAAAGTGTTGTCTGTAGTTGCTTTGTGATTATCAGATACAAAATAGGCAAAAAAAAAATGTGTTCAAATGGATTTCCTTGACTTAATATTTTGAGCATAAAACAAGCATGCAGTGCAACAAGAATACTCTGAAGAACAAGCACGGGAACATAAAAAATCAATGGAAGTTATGGTTAAAACTCAAGAATAGGGAAACAAGCTTAGGATGGGACTATGAGAAGCCACGTATTGATACGATTCCGGAGTGTTTGGTATGAAAGTTGTAGGTATAATCACTAATTCTAGATATCTTGTATCATACTATGTTTGTTAAACACAATCTCATTCTAGATTTGCTACTAACCAGGAAACCCCGATTACCGAGTCTTCAAACGGCATGACATCCTCCTAGTATTGAGTTAATGATGGAGTTCATTTACGGGGAGGGGGAGGGTCGCAATTGGGGAGCATTGTGTTGCCCCGTCGATTGAAGCTCCTATAGGCACCCGAGTTTTGGAGGCCAATAACGAGTTTGAGATGTATAACGATAATCTGTTTCAAGACGACACACTAGCAGTAATAGCTGACCTTGTCCCTGATGACACACAACCAAGGAGTGGAAATGGGGGTTTGGACGATGTAGAGATTCAGACCTCTTGCCCCATCCCTTCGCGCGACAAGGGAAAGAGAAAGATGAGGGACAATTAATAAAGAATATGTTAGGCAGAATGTCCATAGGAGTGTCGGTTTCATCTTGTACCAAGACCATTTAGCAGCTTCTATAAAACAATCTTAACTAATGGCATCATTGTTAGAGCATGAGGTGAACTTGATGTGAGCCAAGGATACGAAACCTTGACTCTGGGTGTATTGCCTTGAACTTTGAATGGGATCTTCGATGTCACCTGACTTTCAAGGAATTCCTAAGCCTCGTCAATACTTAAATTTTCTAGGGCGGTGAAACTAGGTATCTAGGTTCCTTGACAGAAAATATAGTTCTATCAATTCATGATATATTGTTGAGTTAACAAAAAAAATGTCTCTTCATTTAGAGGCTACAATGCTCCACAAGTTCTTCTCATAATCCCCATTAAACAATCAAAACAAAAAATAATATAAAACTTGAAAACAATGCACAATGCAGAACCTGAACAGCTAATAATAACACAAAAACATGTATAATACATAAGGTTAAGGAACATAAGGTTCAATGTCAACCATGACAACCTAAAGCATGGACTAGTTTGTGATGATCATTGCTAGTACAATTATCGGATTACAAAAGAAGGAATACACAAAATTTATCCCAATTGTAGTACAAAAGGAACACCCAAAAACTACTACAATGGCTATTGCACAAATTCACCATCTACACAATAAGGTACAACTTAAATAGAGAACCCAAGACATAATTACAACTCCAACAAAAATGCTTGCAATCTTCCCGGTGAATGAAATCTCTACCCGTTACATTCTGATCAGGGGGCCCTTGCACTTGCATAATCTACCCCCAAAGTACCATATCGGGTTGTGACTTATCACATTCGTGTTGCAAGAACGGTGTTCTCCTATTCCAATGTCGTGTCTCCTATCTTTGTCTTGTTGGGTCGCACGCTACAAGCGTCAAGTTGTGCCTTATGGTTCTTGTTTATAGCAATCAAATTATGCCAATGATCACATACTTCAACTGAACTGATTACCACAACAGACCAAAACAAATTACCACCACCACTGAGGGATATACTTGAGTCTTGTTACTAGGGGAGCGATTCCGAGTGGATAAGGTTTATGAGATGCTTAGATCACAGGGTGAGGACGTGGACTGGTTCAGAGTAGTTTAGGATCTGGGCAATACACCCAAGAATTGTTGTATCCTATGGATGGCGATCATTGGCCAGTTTTCGACTCAAGATAGATTATATTTCATTGGCATTGATCCTACTTGTAGTTGGTGCACGAGCGAGAGTGAGTGTCATGACCACTTGATCTTAAGTTGCACATATGCATGTGAGGTTTGGAGGAATGTTGGTGCGGATTTTTGGATTCTTCGAGATATCACCACTAGACCCAAGGCATTGGATTGGATGACTCATATTGTACATGGCATGAGTTGGATGAGGTTATCCAGGATATACGTGTTTTCTGCTAGGATCTACTACCTTTGGTATTCTAGGAATGTTTTGGTGTTTATCCAAAATAGAATTCCGATAGATATTCTCGTGAGACTGATCAAGACCCACATATGCAATTTGTTGTATGAGGCATTCCCAGTTGGAGCTAGAGAGGATTACATCTTAGTAGTTGCTTTTTATCGGAGTTGTATTCTACTCCATACTTTGATGTATTTTTATATCTATATGTGTATTGGGCATGGTTTTAGCTTGTTGATGGTTTTGCCGAAGATTGACTGGTCATTGTCCCGAGGTTTGGGAACTTGTTTGGCTTGTGTGTTTCTCTATTTGTTGATGGTTTTTGCCGAAGGTGGACGAGCCCATGAGTTGTGGCATTTTGAATGTACTTTTAGTTTCATCATTTTTAGGGTAGTAGATATGTCCAAGAGGATTGCAGACCTCTTTGGAGACTTTGTGTGTGTGAGTTGGTTTAGGATAGTGATCACATGTCGCATGCATGTACATACACTTTTTTCACTTAGTGTAAACGGGTTTGTACGGGGTCGGTTATGATGTTTCACTTTTTAATGATTTTACCTTTACCTAAAAAAAGAACAAATTACCGCAACAAACCAGAAATAGTTCACATGCAAATCATAAAATACTACAATCATATCACGAGTAGCAACATCTAACCGAAAACTAAACATAACAAGACACGTGAAGTTGGTTTTTCTTTTGTCATATTGCTCAGACTAGATAACGATGCTATATGCACTATCACACATAAACAAGCATAAATTCAACGCATAAGTATATGGGATAGCTTATGTACAAAAAATGATCAGTTGAGCCCCACATCCCTTCTTTTAGCTCCTCCACCTCCCAGGCTCCCACAACTGCATTTTCCTTGCCCTTCCAACTTCTTCCATGGTTTGTGATTTTGGAGACTTACGGTAAGCATGTCCACGGGTCGGACCCGCCGGGTCGAGGGTCCGGGAAGGGTGACCCGGACCCGGACCCATGTAAAAGGCCAACCCACCGGGTTGGCGACCCGCCGGGTCACGGTTCAGACCCGGCGGATCGACCCGCCAACGGCTATTTTAGCCGTTGAGTTTTTTTTTCCCAAAATTAATGACCCGCCGAATCATGACCCGGCGTGTCACGGGTAAGGATCACCTCGACCCTTACCCGTACCCGTAACCCGCCGGGTCACGGGTAACCCGCAACCCGTCGGGTCACGGGTAACCCGTGACCCGTGGACATGCTTAACTTACGGCTTGTCTTGCTACAAAATCCATTTAATCAGTTTGTAGTTTATGGATGGATTGAATCAAAACAAAGTCAATGAAATATTGAATACACATTGAAGACAATACCAACACACAAAAATATCGATAAAGAGTTTGGTTACAAAACAAAAGACCATAACTGCAAAGAAGTAATAGCTGGAAAACAAGCTACAATGCAAAGAGGTGATAGTAGACAAACGGATAATTAACCAGGAAAAGTATAGGTACATGTTCCCTCAGAATAAACAAGTAGACTAGAGAAGCCGAGCTATATCTACAGATGCAAAGGTAAAGTTGCATTGATGTATTGAAATATCTTTCCCTAAACAACAAAGGCTGTTGAATTAGAGGTACAGGTTTTATTGAAGCATATGTAGGTAAACGAAATATCTTGAACTAAATGTAGATAATAAAAAAAATTCCTCTTTCCAAACATAAGCAGGTAAACAAAGAAGGTGGTTTATTCAAATATAAACGAAAGTAGAGCAGATTATCAACTGCTAAAATTAATCATAAAGAAAGAAGTGAGTACCTTTCTTCACATATATAAGTTCTCAAAGGTTCTTGCTGTCAAGAAAAACAAGAATGTAAACAACGGATTATGAAGGAAAGAAAGAGGATGAGAATAATAAAACAAAAAAGAACTGAAGGATCTCTTGTGTGCATACTTGAGAAGTTCGTAGTTTCGTGAGTATGGTGTGAACATTTCACTTAGTTCCTCGCTCCGCCATGAAACACAAAATATGGATGTGAATCATCGATCGTGAGGGTAGATAGGGGATATAAATCCAAACATGTCTTCCAAATACACAAGAATTTGCGGCAAGAAGATTTTTGAAATCTCCTCTTCAAACCTCTTCAAACACGATGCAAAACGCTAAGCTAATTTAGAAACCCCTAACTAAATAGAGAATTATATTCAGTGGTATCATCAAGGCGAGGGATGGGTCAAATGGAACTCAGATGGTTCGGTAAAGTAATCAAATGGCATGGTTGTGGCGAAAGGAGTCCTACGTGATGCTGATGGTAGGTGGATAAGAGGGATAGTCCATAACATCGGGATATGCTCAGTCCCAATCATTGGCGGCCTTAGGAGGGGGGCAGCTGCCCTCCCTACAAGGAAAAAAAATTTTTACAAAACAAGCGTCATTTTGTGGAGAATGAAAAAAATATCAACAAAGGGTTATTGGTTGTCTAGATTCCCATCTCCACAAAGAGCGCGAGACACAATCGCCGTCTCCCATCTCCCTCCGAAGTCCAACCCTCCTTCTCGAGTTCTCGTCGACGACACCTTCGTGGGCCTCACGGCTTCGCCGGTCAGCATCTCCTCCCTCCTTCCACGCATGCTCGCAGCCACTCGCACTCTTGCAGGCTTCGCACTTTCGCAGTGCAGTGTCCTCCCTTTTTCCACTGCTGATTGCCCATTCTAGACCAACGAGTCAACGACTCTAACGAGCCACCAGCGACTCCAGCGAGCCACTCCGTCGTCTTTCCTCCCGGCCTCACACAACTCAACGCCTCACTATTGTAAATCCCTTTCTCATTGACCTAACATTCTGATTTTTTTTGTTTGTTTAAATTGTTTTTTTTGTTTAAAATTGATTTGTAATTTTTGTTAGACATGGATTAGATCAATTTAGATGTTTGGAGGATGATTGATTGTTGAATTTGTTGAATTGAATGATGATTTATTGATTGATTTTTTCCGTTAGGGTTTGAGTTTTAAAGTGTGTTTAATTGTAATTGATTAATTGATTTGTTTAGAAAATGAATAAATTTGTTATTCGGACAAAAAAGGACCTTTGTCGAGTATTGATTCGGCTTCCATTCCTCAAGAACCTCAAAATATTGATAATGTACATGTGAATGATGTCGATGATTTTGCTAGAGATGAGGTTGTTAGAAGTGATGTTGTTAGAGATGATACTAGAGATGGTGTTGCTAGTGAGAGTGTTCATAGAAATGAAGTTGATGATGATGATTTTGATAGTGTTGATATGAGAGAAAAACGACCTCTAATGGGAAATATGAGTAACGAATTAATTAGTGATCCGGGATTGCACAAAGCTATGGATGAATATGATCCCTCATTTATCGCTATTTTGTTTTCATAAATATTTTTATCGATAATTTATCCCCCCCCCTTTAGAAATCCTGCAGCCACTAGTCCCAATGGCTAAGATTTGGGTTATATTGATTGGGATATCGACTTGTTGGGAGCTTGAATACTATAAGATCAAGTTCGAAATGGATTCAAAGACTGTTGAGGGTGTTCTGAAGAAGAACTTGAAGTCTTCTCACCCGCTTGCTAGTCTGGCACACGCTTGCCAATGCTTCATTCGTAGAAACTAGGAGATCCAGTTTCGACATATTTTACTGCGAAGCTAACACTGTTGCAGATTATCTTGCTAGTTACGCTTTTAATTTTTCGATTGGCACGCATGAACTCCTTATACCCTGTGGGATGGTGTCGTTACTAGAGACTGATGTTAGAGGGGTTGCTATGCCTCGTATTTTGCCTTTGTAAGTTATTTCTTTTATATCATTTGCATAGAGAGTTTTTTTCCTTTTCTACCAAATAAAAAACTAAATAGAGAATTGAAAATGTAGGACCCAATTCAAATCTGAAAAAACACCTACCTTGTACAACTAAACACAACCTTTCTCCACACTTAGGGCCCGTTTGGTTCCAACTCCGGAAACGAAAACGGAATGGAAACGAATTTAGTCAATATGTATATCCTTATTCATGAAATTTTAGGGAACCATTCCTTGTGATTTCATGCAAGATGCACTTGCTTTCCCACATTTTGTTTCCCTATACGGTATCAAAAGTAATCAAATTCTACTCCAATTACTTCAAACCAAAAGGAATGATTCCAAAAACTTTTATGAACAAGGGTGTACATATGGAATAGATTCGTTTCCATTCCGTTTCCGATTTCGGAGTTAAAACCAAACGCGTCCTTAGTCTTTCTCTATCTTTTTAACTATGTCCTTGTCGCTTAATACCCGACACATTTGATCTTTGATCGTTACTTTTCTTTTTAAGCCTAGACTGTTAGAATCAAAACCCCAATAACCTTTACTTGAATTTGAGTTTTTGTGGAGCACAACCTTGATAGAATCATATAACGTAATGATATTGAGTATTGACTAGAGCTGATACGCTCCAAGTTGTCCCGACCGGCCCGGCCCGCCCGCAAAAGCAGGCGGATATGGACAAGAGTAAAAGCCCGGCCCGGCTAGACATCGGGCCGGATCCGGACAGACTACAAAGCCCGGTCGGGCTGCTTGTCCGGCCCGGATTAAAAAAAATTAAAAAAAATAAAATAAAATATATATAAATAGTCCCAAAGCCCTAACCCTAACTCACTAAAGCTGCAACGCTTCTTCTTCTGGCCGATTTCTCTAGGTCTCTCTCAAACAAAAGAAAACCTCAACCCTAAATCGTCGTAACCGGATTCTCTCTCGGTGTTCTCTCAAAACCGTCGGGTTCTCTCTCAAACAAAGTCTTCCTCGCTCAGATCGAGACTTCTTCCTCCTCAGATCCGGACTTCTACTCTCTCAAACGAAGCCTTCAACACTCGCAAATGAAGCCTTCAACCCTCGCAAATGAAGCCTTCATCCCTCGTCGATTTTAGGTTGATTCGTTCTGATTTGGACGAGATATTTCGTTCTTGATTTGGACGAAACATTGATCTTGTTAGCTTTGAATCTGGAGGTTGTTTTCTTCTCCGATTTGGCGTCTATTTCGGCTTTGGAATTTGTTGAAGATCTACAACGACAGTGATTTTTTCACTATCTAGAAAGGCGTCTTTGACTTCGACTTCGAGTTTTGGAAGCACATTTTCTTTGACATTGGAGGCCGGATTTGGATCGAGTTTGAAGGCTAGCAAGTTTGGAAGTTGGCTTCGACTTCGATTTCACGCTGATTTCGGTGTTTGGCAATTGGTGTTCGATTGTTCGTTGGCGATTGTCTTTTCTGGGGATCGCTACTTGGTGGAATGATGGAGTTAAGGGTTGTTTTGCTACTTGGTGTTTCCTTGAAATCTTCATATTCTTCAACCCCTTTCTCAAACATGTATATACTAAGTACTAACATACTAATGCAAATTTTAAGATAGCCAAAATTACAGTTTTTTAGAATTTAAAAAAAAAACAAGTACCCGGCGGGCAGCCCGGTCCGAACATCCGGACGGGTACGGGCATGACTAGATGCTCGGATCCGGGCTTAGTCCAGATCCGGCCCGGCCCGGACATCCGGACAAGAAATTATAAAAAGCCCGGTCTGAATTCGGCCCGAATCCAAATAGTATCAGCTATAATATTGACCATACACCTAGGGTGATTTTTAGGCTTGTTTGACCCACCATCAAACTATTAGTGTAAATGAGATCTACCAAAGTTCAATCCAATATTTAACATTACATAACATAGACCATTTATTTCATGAAACTACAAATCCATACCACAACCAACATAACAACTTTCAAAATATAAATCATATTGAGTCCATTCATAGCTTGTCAAGTTTAGGATGTAAACCTTGGGATGTCTGCCTATTACCACCAATTTGTCCCGCCATGTCATCGCACATGTTATATGTTCTTGTAGCTGATTTGGCACCTCTGTCACTCTGTGCCAACCGTCTATACCGCCACGTCGAGTTGTCACATCTCGGCCCAATTGGTACATATCTTCATCCCCATTTTCCATGACCCAGTGATACTCACTAGTTGATGCTTCTAGAAACTCGTTTTTTATAGGCCCCCATAGCAATGTCTTTGGATCTAGTGACTCCGCACACGTCATGCGGGCGAAGGGTTGTGCCGATGAGTTACATCTCCTATTATAGTACAGATCAACTTATAAGATATTTTGTGCAAGTGTTAGCAGCAACCAAACATACCTAAAGAATTTAAAACAAGAATATATATACCCGCTAATGACGTGGAACTGACCGCCTTGAAACACAACGCTACACTCAAATCTCCCTTTTACCATGTCATCAAGCTTGACCCACGTGTCCGCTGCCACGTCATACAAAAACGCTGACTTCAATCCTTCACCGCCGTGATTGTAACCACCGGCAACCAACACTTGTCGACGATCGGGGTCACCGGCTACCCCAGGTTTACTTTGACCTGGTCCAGGAAGGTCAGCCCCTCGACGCCATTGACCAGTTAATAAGTCAAACACATGAACCACGTTTACAAATTCAACTTTTTTACTACGTTTTGTAGCGAAAAGTATAACGACTATATTGAATCCAACTCCAACAATCCCACTAATAATGAACCCCGAGAATTCGTCGTCAGGCAAAGGAGGCGTCGGGGGCAAGTAAGTGAAGGGGTTGGATCCGGGTCCGGAATCCGGGTCGAATATGGCGAGCCCGTAGAACAGTTTAGAAGACAACTCGTTGGGTCTCGTATTTTGACGATTACGTGGGGTGACATCCGCGAGGATGAAAACGGGTCGGGCATGACCCGTGAGTCTGCGAATTCGGTTGAAGTTTGGATTTCGGATCTCGAAATTCCAGGCTTTACAAATGGATAACAATGAAGGAAAGTATTTGAAAGGAAGTCGCATTAAACATTGTCGAGCTAGATCGTCGGGTAAACCCGGAATCAAATCCATAATTTTATTAAAGAGAAAAGTTGTATGTACTATGGTGGTATAAATTTTGTTGATCGGAATAGTGTGTATATTTATATATATGGAATGTTGAAAAAGTATAGCAGAAGTTATAAAAATTGCATTTGGATGATATTATATAGAAGTAAGTATGGATAACCTCATTTTGTCCAAACCTTTTCAAGGTATTTGCCTTTCCTCACAAGTAACAATGTTTGGCTGGCGACCAGACCGTTTCATATATTTCTATTGTTTATTATGTTTACAAGTCATTCTCCAGAGTCTGGTGGCGAAGACGGTGAAGCTTATGGTTATAGTAAGCGGCAAGGGTCGCGGTGCTCGAAGACGGCAACGGACACACCATATAAGTAACTAAGTTCTGATCAGGGCCACAATATCTAGTTTTAAGAAGTATTAACATCACTTCACCACCAAAAGTTCTGATCATCAAAAATGATATCACGAAGCACCTATGTTTACGTCAAAACTAGCATTCTTAACACTTAACAGTAACCACATAAGCACATGCAATAACTTCAGTTGCTGAATGATAATATCAAGCCTATTTTGTTCATTCATGAGAAAATGATTTTGTGCTGCCCAATTGTACTGATTTACCACGATGAATTGAGGACTAATACGAAATAAGTTGAACATGTGTTATGTATTATATTCAACAATAGGGACAATTACGTATTTGTTTATGAACTAAATGAAGGAAAGTTAAAAATTCATAGTTGGTTGATTTGAAGGTAAGATGACCGGTCGGTGGCATACTCAGCCTGCAAATACTTGCTGATTTCCCTGGTGTTTGCTTTAGTTGACACAGTACAACTAATTTAAGAAAACAATTCATCGAACACAATACAAACATCAATCCTTTGATACCCGAACATCACATAATTAAGTAACTATAACTTGTTGGAGTTACGGTTGCGGTTCTTGCTCTCGGAAGCGATAGCCACCCTGTAGTTGCTTGACCGCCCAGGCTTCGATGCAAAAGCGATAGCCACCCTGTAGCAACGTTGAGATCGACTTGCTCTCGGAAGGCCTTCCTCCTCTGTCTGTAGCAATGTCAGAGGTTTGTATCCTCCATCTGTTGTGCGAAAGGTCGAAGTAATCAATAATGTTGTTTTCTACAGCTTTTCTTTTTTTTTTTTTTTTAATTTTAATATAATAAACGTTATTCTAGACAGAAATTAAGAAATAAGGTTACGGAACCGAATAACTGAAACCTCAAGGGTACTAAGCGGAAACGTGAAAAATTTTAGACATCATCCGGAAAAGTCAAAAACTCGAGGGTACCAAACGGAAAAATTCTAATTTTAAATATATTTTTTTTAATAAAAAGTTTACGTAAGAAATGTGAGTAATTCCAAAAAAATTAAAAAAAATTATGATTATCTGAATGGTTAAATGCACGACGTCGGATTTAATGACACGCACTGAAACTTCGCATAAGTTATATTCTCTGACGTGCAGTACGACTGTGCATCAAAGTGAGCCTAACTTGAAATGATTTTAAGTTTTTTTTTTTCTTGTGTGCCGTTATTAGAAATTAATATAAAATAACTTGAAGTGAAATTTATATTTTCAACAAGATAAAATAAGTTGAAGAGAAAGTAATAAGTTGAAGTGTGAATAATTTGGACATTTTCAAGCTAAATGTTTAATAAGGTTCCATTACAAAGTTATAACAACAATTCGTCAAAACATTCATTATATTTCTCATAACTTGAATCCAAATTTTGTATTACACAAAAACCGATACGTAGACATTTTTATAATAATAAAAACTAGCTTATAATAACTTCAACCTATACATAGACATTTAGTGCCTGTTTGGTTGGAGTGGTGGAATGAAAACAAAATGAAAATGGTAAAGGGAAAAATTATGAAAATGGTTAGGTTACTTTCCTATGTTAAAAGACTTGTAACATTCCATTTTAGTCCTAAACAAACATGATTTTTTATTGATTCGCAATTATTATGTTTTGGGGAATGATTCTTAGTGATTCCAAACGGACCCTCAGTTGATTTTTACTTGTGTCCTAGTTGGTGGGAACTCAAGTTGTCGATGGTGATCTTATGCATCTTTCTCTCAATGAAAGGTGTGTCTCATCCTTTCACAATGGGGCCATGATGATGTGTTCATCCAATTGGTAGAGAGGGCAAAGGTGAATCTTTCGAGAATCTAACCTATAAGGTCGGGTACACCACAATCAAGGAGTTAGTATAAAAAAGGAACAATAAAACTAAGTTTCGATTACACTGTAGCTCATTGATACAAAATGTGTCTCCCCACCAAGGCTATTTGCACGGATTTATGTCGGTGGTTCCTGGTTCTCAACAATGGACATCATCGGTAAGCAAGTCTCCAACATCCTCTCAAGTCAAGCCACAACGCATCGATAATATGTTTCCGATGTGAGACCGACAATAGGGAACTTCATCCAATGTTGTGGCAGACACGGTCCACTACGTGTCCAACCTACGTTGTTAATGAATGTGTTAATTGGCAAGATGCATGTGAGGAGTAACAAGGAAGTAGGGTAACAAATAAGTTGGCATGAACCAAAGATGATAAAATAAGTTAAAAATGGACATGCTCACATTTGCATACAAAGTATTCCTTAAGTACCCAACTCAGAAGTCGTTTCCTTTCGTACGATCAAATATTCATCTTCAGAATAGCCCAACACTTTAACGAAGGATCTATATCCACAATGACCATCCATCGGGACTTTCATAGCTGAAACTATGTACGGTTTAATAACCTTATGGATCTCACCTACAAGAAACCAAATAAAGTATAAGATCACAACATATTGTATTGTATACGATGGGGAAAAACAAAAGGATTTAAACTTTCCCATCAAACTTGCCTCCAAAAAAGATGTATTTGATCAACGGTTATTGGCACCCAATCCCTAAGAGCAATGGCAAACTCATGGCACAAGGCAACCCGTGAGCTTCCCCCCAATATGAATCATGGCATGTCGTTTTAACCTTAAGCTTCTTCAGGTTGTTATAAATCTCCAACAATAGGATGAAACACTCATTGTTGGCGTTATTCCAGATCATATCGAAAATCAGGATTCGAACGGTCAATTGAATCCTCTCCCGGGATAGTCTCGAATGATATATGCTAGAATTTTCTAAATTTGATCGATCACCAATAAGTCGGGCATGGGTATACCCAACAAACATATTTTCCAGTTTGGGCCTGGGTGTAATTTTTAGCATATAACTAAGAATTAAGATTAAGGATTATATATATTTATTTTATATTTGAAATTAAAAACTCTTATTATACACGAGACAAGACGAGTCTAACGGGACGAAGAAGTTAAGAACATGGTGGAATGGGATGGGACATAATTTCTATTTTCGGATGAAATCTTGCCAGCATCGAACAAGACCGGGATCTGTGTCACCCATGCACAGTAATCTATATCATATCTAGAAATCCTAAACTTGGTGAGAGCTAACTATACAGTATATAATACTATCATAAAAGATAATATCCTAGCTAAAACATCTTAACCATACAAAAGAATGAGATAATCATCATAATCACAAAGAAAAATAATTTATCATCTTAGGCCTAAGTGTAATGACTCAGCCCAGAAGTAAAAAGATGTATTTAGATAATGCCTATTATTGTTGGATGTAACAATAGTTGTCAAAAGTTGACCCGACCACTAAACCCGGATTCGAACCCGACCTGGCCCAAAAATTTTGAAAAAAAAAGAATGTCCGGAACCGACCCGTTTGAAACCGATTTAACCCGAAGTAATAAATGACCCGAAGTAACCCGCTAGCCCAAAGTGGCCCGACCCGAGTGACCTGATAGCCAAAAATAACCCGACCTGAAGTAACCCGGCCGAAAGTAACCCGCCCCGAAGTGACCCGATAGCCCAAAGTATCCCGATAGCCTGAAGTAACCCGGCCTGAAGTAACCTGGCCCAAAGTAATCCGACCCGAAGTAACCCGATAAGTATAGAATGGCATAATGAATACTATAAGTTTATATTATAAGTCTAAAATGACATAATAAATACATATTACATAATCCATTCTCTAAGTCGGGTATCGAAATCTGGTTAAAGATCTTTTGATAAACAAATCACCCAAATATTTTTGGATAATTATTCAAACCGACTAAAGTCGTTTTTTCACATAAATACATAATCCATACTATAACTTTTAAGATTTGGAATTTTACAGATATTTTTTTATTCAAATACATATTTCATATTTCATACTATAACTATAAGTCTACAATGACATTCTGCAACTCCGACACGATAAATGTAATGTATCAATGTTTTTAACTCGTTAAATAAATTTTGGTTTTAACTTATGGTTTACTAATTACTTATTAGAATTATTTTCCAACTTTAATTTTCAATTTCCTATATATATATATATATATATATATATATATATATATATATATTACATAATACATAGTATAATTGTATAAGTATATATGATGACATTTTTGAATTATTAACTTTTTTTACCTTGTTGGAGAAAAGATGTCTTAAAGTGGTTTTTAAGTTTCTTTAAAAATTTTTTTTATCAATTATACGCTTTTCACTTTCATTTGAGTTATATTATGTGACTAATTGACTATGATATAATTTATTGTACACTTTATAACAAACAAAATGGGGAAAAAAAATCATATATGGATCAAATGGAACATTCACATTAGATATATAGATCAAATGGACTAGTCGGATATCCAGATCAGGTTAAAGTCATTTTCAATCAAACGGATCACGCTAAAATCATTTCGATCAAATAAATCACCCAAGTATTCGCGGATAATTATTCAATCTGACTAAAATCGTTTTTTCAAATACAATATTTTATAATTTGGATCAAACAGATCAACCAAATATCAACGGATTATTATCCGATTAGGTGAAAAGTGATAAATAGTTACATTTGAATAAAATGCTACTTTCAAATAAAGTATCAAATAATATATATATTGTGCTTCCCACTAGTTTAAGAAAGTAATAGTTGATTAATATAAAATTATATTAACGATATGTCGGTTATTGTCATAATCAAATTAATTGATACACGATTCAAACCAGTATTAACCTAAATTGATACCCGATCTAAACCGACTTGACCCAAAATAAAACGTTAAAAAGAGAGATTGTTTTGACCCGGCCCATTTGAACCCGAACAATTGATGCCCGATCCAAACCGACCCGACCCGAAACAAACCGCTAAAAAGAGAGAGATTGGTTTGACCCGACACGTTTGAACCCGAGCTTGTTGTGACCGAACCGAACTGACCCGTTGGCCCCGTTTAACACCGCTATCAAGAAGCGAGTTAAACCGACCCGTTATGACCCGAAAACCGATGCTACCCGATAACCCGTTATAACCCGAATAATCGATACCCGGCCCAAACCGACCCGACCCGAACCAATCCGGTAATAACCAAGCATTTTATTGACCCGACCCGTTTCAACCCGAGCTTGACCCGAACCCGACCAGAAACCGACCCGTTGGCCCTGTTTCACACCTATAGATGTAACCGATATCCTTTAAATGTGACGAATGCATAATTGAATATCTAGATGCACTATAGTAATATATTAGATGTATTATTTAATGTTTATAGTAGTGTTAAATGTATATATCTTTCCATGTTTCGTATGCACTATAACCAAAGCCATGAAATAATAGAAGCCTCCGGCCAATTCAAAGATTGGACAGTGTACACCCAAGTGTTTTTAACCAAAAGATCGAAGAGAATTGCTTCAAATTTGCGTATTCATGTGCTCTTTACGCATTAACCAACAACGATGAATTTGACTCATTATACTTAATAATTCTAGTGTTATAAAACGTTCATTATACATTGGTAAGGTACAAGGAGGGCCAATCAACGATGCACAATGAAGAACGATGGCCACGAGTTAATGACAATAGGAAAGTGATAGCTTATGTAATTAGTGTAAATAGAGGGGTACCCTAATGTAATTATGTAAATTTCGTTTGTTATTAATATGAGCTGTCTAATGACGGAAACCTAAAGGAAATTCATTCTATTCTCACATGGTATCAGACTTATCGTTCCTCTAATCTCTTCCGCTCTTCTCTAAACCCTAAGTTCGTTCCCCTTCATACACATTCTTCGATGGCCGCCCAACGGAAACCTTCTTTCCATTCAGCCTTAGGAATCTCAAACATCAATAACAACATTTCCCTCGTCCTCGACCATGACACTCCATATGCGTCTTGGGTAACCCTTTTTCGCGTTACTGCGAAAGCACACAACGGTCTCGATCATATCGATGTGAAGGGTCCCAAGGCAACGAATATTGACGATTCATTATGGCTTCAAGTAGACGTTGCGGTCTCCAATGAATTTACAGTACCATCTCCCGGGACATTCTGTTGCAAATCCTTGACTTTGATGATATTGCGCTTCAAGCATGAAATTATGTCCAAGACATCTTTCAAGATAACAAAAACACTCGTGCCGTTTACCTCGAACATGAGTTCTCCAATTGTAAGTTATCTGGCTTTGCATCATTTAAAGCTTATTGTCTTCAACTCAAGTCTTTGGCAGATCAACTCAAAGGAGTTGGCTCATCGGTTCCTGAAACCTGTCTCTTTCTTCAACTTATTTTGGGTTTACCTGCGAAATACAACGTTGTTGCGAGTTTTATTCAACATAGAGATCCACTTCCGAGTTTCAAAAAAGCTCGATCTCAATTGTTACATGAAGAAACCCGGATGGTGTCGTAGACTACATCGAGCTCATCTACCGCCTTCAATGCGGCTCATTTGTCGGGCTCCACTTCGGCCACCGGTTCACCGTCACCACCGTCGGGCACCACTCCAGAGCCACCGTCCGGGAAGCGTGGTCGTGGCCTGTTACGCTAGGATTAGTAGCACAAAAAGCTTTAAATTTATAAACTCGAACTAAAATCCTAAACTACCTAGCGAACCCGCAGTGTACGGGACGTTTGTAGAAAGGTAAGTATTCCGAGATCAAACACAAAGACTAAGGTGAGATAGAGTCAAGCAATGATCAAAGATAGTGTGAATCTAGACTAAGATAAGATGAGGAACAAAGAAAATGGAAAACGCAATATTTTTGGTTGGTTTTTATGGTGATCAAACAAAGATCACAAGTCAAGCAAAGTAATAAAACAACTAACAAATTAAGCTAGCAAACGAGTAAGTAACACAAAGCACAAGTATATGATCAAGAGAGAAAAGTAGATTCTAGAGGTCAAGATTTCCGGTTATGGCATAGGGCTCAAGGTTCTAAGGATTCTAAGGACAAACTATGGTGTTTAGGAAAGAATGTTCACTAATGGAAGCGATTACCGGGTAAGTCTCTCACTTCACTAATCCCACATCAAACTCCTATTACCGGGTAGGTCTCAAGGGGTTAGAGTAAGGAATTTCGCACAAACTAGATGCTACTTAAGGGTAACCCTCTCCTTACCGGGTAAGTCTCGGAATAAGGAAATCTCAAGCAATAATCCTAGCACACTCGATCCAATAGCGGCTTATGAGGCTCACTACTACCTAGCATTCATCATCTTAGGTATCTAAGGTCGGAAATCATCGGGTAGATCTCTTCCCTCACTTAGATTGGTAGCATTAGGTGATACTAAGCTAAATTAGGCTTAATAAACACTAGGATTTAAACAACCAAACACCCTAGCATGCAGATTTATCATTTAAAGAGCAACAGAAGAATAAATCGGGCTGTTCTACAGATAAATCGGCCGATTTATCTGATGAACATGTCGATTTTTCCTTCTGTTGTGAGTTTCGTGCATATAAATCATCCTAAACTGACATTTAAGCCCATCCTATCATCACCCTAGCCATAACCATCAATCCATCACTCTAAAATCACAAGAAACTAGCCAATAATATGCATATCAAGATCCGAAATCATCAAGCAAGCATACATGGTGTTCATAGATGAGTAATGAAAGATGAGTAAGCTAAATCAATAAATCTCAGCCAAATCCAAGTTGTAGCAAGACTTACAAACTCTAAAATGAAGATGCAAAACGTTCTTAACAATCCTTGCAATTAGTTCTTCAATCCAAGACTACAAAATCACTCAAAATCACTCTAAACTCTTAGAATGGTGTTCTTCTTCTTCCTTCAATCCTTGAGAGCTTTTCTTCTCCTCCAATCTTTCTCCAAAATCAAAATGAGCTGTCAATGAGAGTGTGGGAGAGGAGAGATGCTCAGCAACCACCTGAAGGACCACTTATATTCTCCACCAAGAGCAAGGACGGGCAAGAGATCGTGGGACACGTGGCTTTAAGCTGTCAAAGGCCTAAAAATCGACCCAGAGCAATAAATCGGCCGATTTAGCTGCTTGCTGGTCCGATTTTCTTCAGCAGAAACTTGTTATGCTCGTTTAGCCATGAGTTGATCCATTGCTTGCACCAATAGTGGTCTTTGCGTCCTTTGTTGCTCCAATTATGCTCCTCCAAAGCTTTGGATGTGTACCATCATGAGGCTTGGCCCTCAAATGTATCGATTAACGTCCAATAGATCCCCGAATTACCTACAAAACCGATAAAAGGTAGTGTAGACGTCTTTTCTAGAAATGTGCGTGAATTGAGCGAAGACGTCATGAATCAATGCCAAAACTCGCACGAATGAATGAGAAATCTATCTAAATGACTACCTAATCCTAAGTCATAAATCTTGTTATCAAAAATACCCATACTTAAGGTTTGCTCGTCCCCGAGCAAATTCCCAACTATAGACTAAGAGATGACATGATTTATGTATGCAGAAAAATGGCAAAATCTTTTGGAGTTGTGCTTCTAATATTGGATCACCTTCATAGTCATGTTTCATGGCAATGGGCAAGCAATTATGCATCAAATTAATGAAAGCATGGAAAGACAATTACACTTAACTAGAAAGCATGAAATGAAGTGTAAAGATGAAGAAGTCAAGATGATCATGAGCATATCCAATCTAAATCACTTAGTCTTACACACATGCAAGTAGGTCATAAGGACTTGTGAAATAGAAGGCCAAGAAACGTTGTGATTAGGTGGGAATTTTCTAGGCTATGTGATGCTAATCCGGGAAAGGAACTAAACAACACAACTTCAAATTTTCTTATCAACTTCCCTCAAGTGTATATTTTTCTTCATTTTCTTTTCTTTCTTTTATTTTTGAGACAATGGCATTGGTGTGCAAAAGCCGAAACCTTGGTGATTAGCCATTCTCGGGCTTTTTCTATTTTTCGAGATGCATCCACACCGGGCACACATACCAAAGCTCGTTAGGACTATCGGTTTATTTGACTTTGGCAAGGCACCAACACCCGATCATGTGAAGTGTACCGAGTTACTTGTCATTTAAACCAACGTCCCCAAACCTATATTTTTGTCTACACTTTCACAACAAATTCAGCATTTTATTCACATCATTCTTTCATCAACAACTTCACCCCACACTTGCTTTTCACACACATCAACACACTAGCATGCTCCTATTCCCGGATGGGTCAAAAGAGGTCAATTTATATCAATTGAGGTGCTCAAGCAACATGATCAAGATGAGAAGTAGAGGAAAATGAATTGCCTTAATCACTCCTAATTGATGTGCAAGAACTAGCATGCAATTTCGACTTTCAATACTCTATTCAATCAAGGCAAACATTCATGATCACCAATCATTCATGGTTTCAAGAGAAGTACTTCAAGTCCACATATACATTCATCAATTTAACACATAAGGCCATCCATAGCCAATCCACAAGACAAGGTTCAATCATTAGGGTCATATCCAAGCCTTAGAAGCACTAAAATTTTTAAAATTTTCTGAATTTTTTTGGATTTTTCGAAATATGTATGTACAATGCAAGACATAATGAAACATGTGACAAAAAGAAACTATACTAGATGCTAATCATGCAAGTGATCATGAAAACCCCACCCCATACTTAGAAACACATTGTCCCCAATGTAGAAACTAAATAAAGAAGTGAAAGAGAGTCCTCACAATGTAAAATTGGTGATGCTTTGGTATTTCGGTTCACATTGGATGATGATGGTGGATGATTGATCAAGGATGGTAGAGAGCTCTTGATGTTCATGATGGTGTCGGAACCCGCGCTTGGCACCGCAAGCCATCCAAGTTCCACGTCCGCTCCACCCATGCTTGATTGGAGATCATCACTTTCTTTACAGAGGAAAAATCGGCCAAGCAACCCAGGAAAATCGGCCGATTTTGTGCATGAACAGTCCGATTTCCTGGGTGCTTTCTTCCTTGTCCATGTGCTCGGATCTTGCTTCTTCAACCATTCCATGAGGCCTTCACATGACCTCCAACATCTCATAACTCATGACAATCAACAAGATCTAGCACCCAAAAACACAAAAGAAAAACAAAACACACCAAGAGTAAGATCAAGCAAAAGCAAGAAAAAGAAAGGGAAAAATATGTACCAATGGGTTGCCTCCCATTAAGCGCTTCTTTAAGGTCATTAGCTTGACCAAATTCAGGAGCTTTTCAATCAAGGTGAAGTGGGGCAATCACTTCCACCGGGGCTTCCGGGATGTACTTCTTCAATCGATGCCCATTCACCTTGAAGTCACCACAATGATCTCCTCCTATCTCTACCGCTCCATGAGGAAAGATCTTCTTCACCACATATGGCCCGGTCCATCTTGATTTGAGCTTTCCGGGGAAGAGCCGCAGCCTCGAGTTGAAGAGGAGGACAAAGTCGCCTTCACTCAACTCCTTTGGGATGATCCTCTTATCATGCCATCGCTTGGTTCTCTCCTTGTAGATCCGAGCATTCTCATATGCATCCAACCGGATCTCCTCAAGGGCGTTTATGTCTAGCAACCGCTTTTCTCCGGCCTCCTTTAGATCAAAATTTAGCCACCTTATAGCCCAATATGCTCGATGCTCCATCTCTACCGGAAGGTGGCAAGACTTTCCATAGACCAACTTGTAAGGAGTGGTGCCAATTGGTGTTTTGAAGGCGGTCCCATATGCCCACAAGGCATCATCGAGCTTCATAGCCCAATCTTTTCTCGTCCTTGATACCGTCTTCTCAAGAATGGCCTTGATCTCCCGGTTGGAGATCTCCACTTGGCCACTAGTTTGGGGATGGTAAGGTGTTGCCACCCTATGAGTCACCCCATACTTAGCCAAAAGTGCTCCAAAGTTCCTATTGGTGAAGTGCTTCCCTCCATCACTTATGATCACCCTAGGTGTTCCAAACCTAGGGAAGATCACTCGGTTGAAGAACCGCACCACGACCTTGGCGTCATTTGTAGGAGAGGCGATTGCCTCCACCCATCTCGAAACATAGTCAACCGCCAATAGGATGTAGAGGTTGCCACATGAAGAAGGGAATGGCCCCATGAAGTCCACACCCCACACATCAAATATTTCCACCTCTTGTATGTTGTTCAAGGGCATCTCATTTCTCCTTGAGATGTTGCCCGTCCTTTGGCAAGCATCACAAGCTACCACAAAGCCTTGCACGTCCTTGAACAAACTTGGCCAAAAGAAGCCCGATTGTAGCACTTTCGCACATGTCTTGTGTGCACTAGCATGCCCTCCACATGGCAAGGAATGACAATGGCGGATCACACTCTCCACCTCATCTTCCGGTATGCACCTCCTAAACATTCCATCCGGCCCTCTTTTGAACAAAAGTGGCTCGCTCCAATAGTAATGTCTCACATCCTTGAAGAACTTCTTCCTTTGGGCATATGTCAAACCGGGAGGCACTTCCTCACACACCAAGTAGTTCACAATGTCCGCATACCATGGCTCACTTCCTCTAGACACTTGGAACAAGCACTCCTCCACCATTTGCAATTGCTCATCCCGAAATGAGTCATCAATCGGGATGTCATCTCTCTCAATCTCTAAGGGAGGTAGTCTACTAAGGTGATCCGCCACGGAGTTCTCGGATCCCTTCTTGTCCCGGATTTCCAAATCAAATTCTTGAAGAAGAAGGATCCACCGAATCAACCTAGGCTTGGCATCCTTCTTGGTGAGTAGATAACGGATAGCGGCATGATCCGTATAGACTATGACCTTCGCTCCAACAAGATATGAGCGGAACTTCTCAAAGGCATACACTACCGCTAGCAACTCTTTCTCGGTTGTGGCATAGTTAAGTTGGGCATCATCTAGCGTCTTGATAGCATAATAAATGGCATGAGTGCGCCCATCTTTCCTTTGCCCCAAGACAGCCCCAACGGCTACATCGCTTGCATCACACATGATCTCAAACGGTAGGCTCCAATCCGGAGGTTGCATTATAGGTGCGGAGATCAAAGCGTTCTTCAACCTACAAAAAGCCTCAAGGCAATCTTTGGAGAAAACAAATTCAACATCCTTCATTAGTAGGTTAGTAAGGGGCTTAGAAATTTTAGAGAAATCTTGAATGAACCTCCGGTAAAAACCGGCATGCCCTAAGAAACTCCTTACCCCTTTCACCGAGGTAGGTGGTGGCAACATCTCTATCGTTTCAATCTTGGCCCTATCAACCTCAATGCCACGGTTAGACACCAAGTGTCCTAACACAATACCTTCACTTACCATGAAGTGGCATTTTTCCCAATTTAAGACAAGATTTGTCTCCTCACATCTTTGCAATACTAAGGACAAGTTAGCCAAGCAATCATCGAAAGAAGAACCATAAACAGAGAAATCATCCATAAACACTTCCATGATATCTTCTATGTATTCCGAAAAGATGGCCATCATACACCTTTGGAAGGTGGCGGGTGCATTACACAACCCAAATGGCATCCTCCTATATGCAAAGGTTCCCCATGGACATGTAAAGGTGGTTTTCTCTTGGTCATCGGGGTGGATAGGGATTTGGAAGAATCCACTATAGCCATCTAGGTAGCAAAAATGGGAATGTTGAGCTAACCTTTCTAGCATTTGGTCAATGAAGGGGAGAGGGAAGTGATCTTTCCTAGAGGCCATGTTAAGCTTTCTATAATCAATACACATCCTCCATCCCGTAACCGTTCTAGTGGGGATTAGTTCATTGTTCTCATTAGTCACTACGGTCATCCCACCCTTCTTAGGTACTACATGAACGGGACTAACCCACTTACTATCCGAGATAGGGTAGATAATTCCCGCATCTAGCAACTTTATGATCTCCTTCTTAACTACCTCTTTCATTATGGGATTCAATCTTCTTTGATGTTCAATAGAGGGTTTATGATTATCTTCCATCATTATCCTATGCATGCACAAAGAGGGCTTGATGCCAACAAGATCATCAATGGTGTATCCTATTGCCTTTCTATGCAGTTTCAATTCATTCAACAATCTATTAAGCTCATCATCATTCAAAGATGCATTCACAATCACCGGATAAGTAGAATTTGAACCAAGGAAAGCATACTTTAAATGAGAAGGAAGAGGTTTAAGATCAAGTTGAGGAGGACCTTTTTCGGTTGGAGATGATCTATACAATGTAGGTTGAGATGATTGCAAAGCCATGGAAGCCTCCTTGAAGTCCCTTGATGATTGCTCACACTCAAGTGGTTGATGCTGAAAAGACTCAGGAAAATCGACCCAGGAAGAAAAATCGGTCGATTTTTCTGAGGGGGGGTCGATCTGAGTTTCTGTTTTGGCAAAACTGGCTGAAATTTCAGCATAAGTACAAAAATCGGCCGATTTTTGCCCTTCAGTCCGATTTTTCTGGCAGTTTTCCTCTTCTTCTAGCACTTCAAACCCAACACTTGGTAGCTCGTCCAATGCATTCAAGGCCTTGATCACTTCATTGCTACTCTCCTCAACTCCTTCCTCCATCAAGCTTGAGCTAAGAACTCTCTCAAGTGGATCTTTGAGCAAGATTGAGCTCACAACCTCTCTAGACTCCTCTTCTTCAACTATGTTAAATATATCCTCATCAAGGGTTGGCCCTTTCATCATTGTGGACAGCTTGAACTTGATGTTCTCTTCTCCAATGTTGAAGGAGAGAGTCCCATTCTTGCAATCCACTAGACATCCGGAAGTAGCTAGGAAAGGTCTCCCCAAGATGATAGGAACCGGATAGTCCGCCGGGATATCCAAAACAACGAAGTCTATGGGCACATAGAACTTCCCTAATTGCACCGGGATATCTTCCAAGATCCCAACCGGATGAGTGATTGAGCGGTCCGCCATGTAAAGGGTCATCTTGACCGGCTTTGGCTCTCCTAGCCCAACCTTGTTGCAAAGTGCAAGCGGAATGATGCTCACACTTGCCCCAAGATCACATAGGGCGTCATATTTCACTTCTCCTACTCCGATTGGCACACAAAAGGATCCCGGATCCCTTAGCTTGGGAGGCATCTCCTCCTTCATCGTTTGAATCAACTCCGAGGATCTCTTAGTCATCCTTATCTCACCATACTCCTCCAACTTCCTTTTGTTGGAGAGTATTTCTTTCAAGAATTTACCATATGCCGGCATCCCTAAAATAGCATCCATGAACGGAATGTTAATATGCAATTTAGACATTAGTTCAAGGAACTTACCAAAGTGATTGTCCAAGCGAGCTCTTGCTCGTGATTGAGGGAACGGTAGTGGTGGCTTGTATGGAGGCGGTGCCACATAGGTTGGCTCTACATCCTTGCTCTTGCCTCCATCTCCTTGCAAAGTTTCTTCTTCATTCACCACTTGCTTCCCTTTAGCATTCTCCTTGGGCAAGGGATCCTTCATGCTTAACCCACTTCTTGTTGTAATAGCCAACACTTGGCCTCTTGGGTTTTCTTCGGTTCTTCCGGGAAGCTTTCCCGGGTCTCTATGTGCTTCACCCGCCTTTTGGAAGACTTGTGCTTCCAACACCTTTTGAGCCTTTGAGATAGAAGTCACCGTGCTCTCAAGACCGCTCAACCTTCCAAGCAATTGCTCAAACATCATTTCGGTTCTATCCTTTGGAGGTTGAGTGAATCCGGGTGGAGGTTCTTGTGAAGCTCTTGGTGGTGGAGTTGTGCTTGTGGAAGCGGGAGGGTTCAAGGCTCCATCCGGGTTAGAGTAAGAAAACCCGGGATGGTTATGGTTGGGCCGGTAATTGTTGAATTGCCGGTTGTTGTTGAAGTTCCTTGGGCCTTGGTAGTTGTTGTAGTTGCCCCTTCCCATATAGTTCACATCCTCCTCCTTGGAAGACAAGTTAGCTTGTGGAAGCACTTGAGGGGTTGCTTGGTTCTTCAAGGTTGTAGCACACAACTCCCTCAAGGACTTTAGCTCGTTGTTGATGGCGTCGAGCTTGAAGTTGCTCATGGTGACCTCACTCACCTCATATGCTCCCGCCTTTCTCCCTTCACTCTTTCTATGGGAGTATTTCTCAATCATAAGAGCTTGCTTCTCCACAAACTCCCAAGCATCATCTACATGCTTCTCCATGAAAGTCCCACCGGAAAGGGATTGAAGCTTGAATTGGCTATCTTCATCAAGTCCCTTGAAGTAGATCTCCAATAGCTCAATTTTCGGTATGCCATGGTGTGGACAATCTAGGAGAAGGTCCTTGAATCTCTCTCAAGACTTAAACAAACTCTCTCTATCCTTCATCACGAAGGCATTGATCTTCCCTCTTAATTCGGTAGTCTTGGAAGGTGGGAAGAACTTAGTCAAAAACTCGGTTGTCATCTCCTCCCAAGTACCAACTCGCCCTTGTGGAATAGATTGATACCAAGCCAAGGCCTTGTCCTTAAGAGAGAAGGAGAAAGCCCTTAGCTTATGGTTGTTACTCTCCAATCTTGGCGGTCTAAGAGTCTCCATCAAAATCTCGTAGTTCATCAAATGTTGGTGAGGAGACTCTCCTTCCATCCCTCCAAATTGATTATGCCGGATCATTTGTAGAACTTGAGGGTGGAGCTCATAGTTGTGGGCTGCGGGATCTCCTAAGTTCACACCCGGACGGTGTGCTCTTTGTGCCGGATCCATTCGTCTCCCTAGGGTTTGTGGCTCTTCAATGGCAATGGGCACAACCCTAACATTAGCCGCCGGCTGCGGTTGTTCCACCGGTGGTGGAGGAGGTGGAGGTTGTCGGCGATTAAGCTCTCCTTGAACAAGGGCTTGCCTAATCTCCTCAATCTCCCTCCTAGTTTCCTCTTGCCTCTCATTGGCAAGTCTCCTTTCTTCCTCCAAAAGCTCATCTCTTAGCCTTATTTGCTCTAAGGCTTCAACCAACTCAGCTTGGAGGTTTCTTCCGGCCATCTCTTTCTCTTTTCGGATGTTCTTGGATCTAGATCGAAGGGTTTTCTCCGGTTCGGGATCGAATGGAGCTAAATCCTTGCCACGAGATCTTCGCATACACCTAAAGAGAGAGATGATGTCCTGAAAAGCAAGACACACACCAAAGAGAGCTCAAAAGCAACAAGAAAGATCTACACTATAAACAATCACAAAAGCAAATGACTCAATCTAGACCTAGTCCCCGGCAACGGCGCCAAAAACTTGTTACGCTAGGATTAGTAGCACAAAAAGCTTTAAATTTATAAACTCGAACTAAAATCCTAAACTACCTAGCGAACCCGCAGTGTACGGGACGTTTGTAGAAAGGTAAGTATTCCGAGATCGAACACAAAGACTAAGGTGAGATAGAGTCAAGCAATGATCAAAGATAGTGTGAATCTAGACTAAGATAAGATGAGGAACAAAGAAAATGGAAAACGCAATATTTTTGGTTGGTTTTTATGGTGATCAAACAAAGATCACAAGTCAAGCAAAGTAATAAAACAACTAACAAATTAAGCTAGCAAACGAGTAAGTAACACAAAGCACAAGTATATGATCAAGAGAGAAAAGTAGATTCTAGAGGTCAAGATTTCCGGTTATGGCATAGGGCTCAAGGTTCTAAGGATTCTAAGGACAAGCTATGGTGTTTAGGAAAGAATGTTCACTAATGGAAGCGATTACCGGGTAAGTCTCTCACTTCACTAATCCCACATCAAACTCCTATTACCGGGTAGGTCTCAAGGGGTTAGAGTAAGGAATTTCGCACAAACTAGATGCTACTTAAGGGTAACCCTCTCCTTACCGGGTAAGTCTCGGAATAAGGAAATCTCAAGCAATAATCCTAGCACACTCGATCCAATAGCGGCTTATGAGGCTCACTACTACCTAGCATTCATCATCTTAGGTATCTAAGGTCGGAAATCATCGGGTAGATCTCTTCCCTCACTTAGATTGGTAGCATTAGGTGATACTAAGCTAAATTAGGCTTAATAAACACTAGGATTTAAACAACCAAACACCCTAGCATGCAGATTTATCATTTAAAGAGCAACAGAAGAATAAATCGGGCTGTTCTACAGATAAATCGGCCGATTTATCTGATGAACAGGTCGATTTTTCCTTCTGTTGTGAGTTTCGTGCATATAAATCATCCTAAACTGACATTTAAGCCCATCCTATCATCACCCTAGCCATAACCATCAATCCATCACTCTAAAATCACAAGAAACTAGCCAATAATATGCATATCAAGATCCGAAATCATCAAGCAAGCATACATGGTGTTCATAGATGAGTAATGAAAGATGAGTAAGCTAAATCAATAAATCTCAGCCAAATCCAAGTTGTAGCAAGACTTACAAACTCTAAAATGAAGATGCAAAACGTTCTTAACAATCCTTGCAATTAGTTCTTCAATCCAAGACTACAAAATCACTCAAAATCACTCTAAACTCTTAGAATGGTGTTCTTCTTCTTCCTTCAATCCTTGAGAGCTTTTCTTCTCCTCCAATCTTTCTCCAAAATCAAAATGAGCTGTCAATGAGAGTGTGGGAGAGGAGAGATGCTCAGCAACCACCTGAAGGACCACTTATATTCTCCACCAAGAGCAAGGACGGGCAAGAGATCGTGGGACACGTGGCTTTAAGCTGTCAAAGGCCTAAAAATCGACCCAGAGCAATAAATCGGCCGATTTAGCTGCTTGCTGGTCCGATTTTCTTCAGCAGAAACTTGTTATGCTCGTTTAGCCATGAGTTGATCCATTGCTTGCACCAATAGTGGTCTTTGCGTCCTTTGTTGCTCCAATTATGCTCCTCCAAAGCTTTGGATGTGTACCATCATGAGGCTTGGCCCTCAAATGTATCGATTAACGTCCAATAGATCCCCGAATTACCTACAAAACCGATAAAAGGTAGTGTAGACGTCTTTTCTAGAAATGTGCGTGAATTGAGCGAAGACGTCATGAATCAATGCCAAAACTCGCACGAATGAATGAGAAATCTATCTAAATGACTACCTAATCCTAAGTCATAAATCTTGTTATCATGGCCGCAAGGGTCATGGCCGGACCACTAGCAGCTCGCAGCCCCAGCAGCGATTTGTGCTCCGTCCTCCGTTCGGTTGGCTCCATGTGCAACAGTCCAGCCCTAATGGGCAGTCTTCTCTTGTTGCTTGGTATCCAGCCAAATATGCTGCCAGCCCAATCCGGCCCCCTGCCCTTACCCTCAACAAGGCTTACTTGGGCCTGCTCCATCACAACCCTCTGCGCAGGCCCATCTGGCCTCAGATTTCCAACCCACTGCGCTGGACTATTCTTTTGCTACTATGTCCTACAATCCGACGGATAATTATTGGTATATGGACACGGGTGCGACATCACACATGACGAATAATTCAGGTTCTCTCTCATCTTTTTTTCATAATGGTTTATCAAATTCAATAATTTTTGAGAATGGTATGCGTATTTCATCTACAGTTCTTAGAGAAACCACCATACCCACCACTAACCAACCTCTCCGATTATCCAACGTCCTCATAGCCGCAAATTTTGTAAAAAAACTTAGTGTATGTTCGTCGTTTTACCACTGATAACAATGCTTCCGTAGAGTTTGATCCTTTTGGTTTTTCTGTGAAGGATCTACAAACAGGGACAATTTGTCTAAGGTGTAATAGTTCCGGGGAGCTCTATCATGTCAGTCGTTCTTCCTCCAGCCATCATCAAGCCCTGTCCGTCGAGTCCTCCAGTCTTTGGCATGCACGCCTTGGTCATCCCGGCACACCTGTTTTAGAATTTCTTAGGAATGCTTCTTTTTTCAAGTGTCACAAACAAACCTTGTCTCCTCTTTGTCATGATTGTCAATTAGAAAAACACCATAGGTTGCCGTTTGAGAGCTCACAAACTAGTTCTTTTTGCACCTTTTAATATAATTCATAGTGATCTTTGGACCTCTCCTTTCCCAAGTAGGGAAGGTTTTAAATATTACTTGCTTTTTCTTGATGATTTCACACATTTCTTATGGATCTACCCAATCAAGTTTAAATCTCAAGTCTTTGGTCTCTTCGTGCAATTTCATCAACTAGTCAAAACACAATTTCAACTCAATATTATGAAGTTTCCAGTGTGACATGGGCCGTGAATTTAACAATAGCAACTTTCACAAGTTCTTTGTTGATCATGGCATCATTTTTTGATTTTCATGTCCTCACACTTCCCCTCAAAATGGAAAATCCGAACGTGTCATCCGGACGATCAATAATATGATGTGTTCCCTCTTGTTTCATGCCTCTCTTCCCGTCTTCGTTTGACCTCATGTTGTGGAAACTTCATGTTATCTTCTTAACATTCTTCCATCGGTCTTCGTTCAAAATAAATCTCCCACCCAATTGTTGTATCTTACAACACCTTCGCTCAATCATCTCCGCATTTTTTGTTGTCTTTGCTACCCAAATCAAAGTGCCACTATCTCTCACAAACTCCAACACCGCACCACACCGTGTGTTTTTCTTGGGTATTCCACCCATCATAGGAGTTACAAATGTCTAGATAGATCCACAAACAAAATCATCATTTCTCGTCATGTCACCTTCGACGAGACATTTTTTCATTTTCTACTCCCTCCCGAGTCTCCCTGGAATTGTTGACCCATTCAAATGATGATCCAAACTCTGGGTTTTTTTTTGACCACCTCATCACTATTTTTCCGTCATCCCAACAGCGTTCTCAGTCCGTCAGACCTGACCTACTGCTGCCCTGCTCTCCCGATAGCCCATCTCCCCTTCTCCCACGTGTCGGCCCAATCCGGGCCACTCAGCCCTTCCCTCACGTTGCAGTCACAGCCCTTTCATTTCTGTTTCCAACCCTGATTCTGCTTCTTCATTTCCCAGCCTAGTACGGCCCATCACCCTGCCGGTCTACTCTCCCCCTACCAGCCCAACACGCTTACCTTCTCCTCCAATCCCACATCTCCAAACCTCCCTTCCCACCCTAGCCGGCCAATCCTTAAATGCGCCAGCTCCGCCCCTTCAGCCCACATATTTATTGGACCAGCCCCACACCCGCAGTCAATCCGACATTGTGAAACTATAACCGATTTTTGACTTATCCGTTTCGACCGCTCCATTATCCCCAATTCCCAAATCCCACAATGTATCACTTCAAGACCCGTATTGGACCGCTACCGTGCTTGATGAATATCGATCCCTTATGCGGAATAAGACTTGGGTCTTGATATCTCATCTTGCGAACGCTAACATTGTGCGATGCATGTGGATTTTTAAGCATAAGTACAGGTCGATACAAGGCTCGTTTAGTTGCCAACGGTTGTTCTCAGCAGGTTGGCATTGACTGTGATGAGATTTTCAGTCCTGTTGTTAAATCAGCAACCATCCGTATGGTTCTCAATATTGCAGTCTCACGCTCTTGGTCCATTCACCAACTGGATGTTCAAAATGCTTTCCTCCACGGACATCTCAACGAAACGGTGTATATGTTTCAACCCTCAGGCTTCCGCGATCCCTCCAAACCCAATCATCTTTGCCTTCTGCAGAAGTCCCTCTATGACCTGAAGCAAGCTCCCCGAGCATGGTTTCAACGTTTTGCAGGCTTCTTACATTGCATTGGGTTTATCAGCAGTAAGAACGACTCCTCCCTTTTTATTTATAATCAAGGACCCAACACTACCTATCTGCTTCTGTATGTCAATGACATTGACAGCTTCTGAGTAAGGAATTTGCCCTGAAAGACTTAGGCCCCCTATCATATTTCTTGGGCATTTCTGTTCGTCGGACATCCTCTGCTTATTCCTGTCCCAGGATAAATATGCTCGCGAAATTGTTAAAAGAGCAAAGATGTCTAACTTCAAACCGTTTGCTACCCCAGCTGAGACGTTTGTCAAGTTAAGTGCCTCATCCAGCCCTGTTATTAGTTTTGTAGTACAGCAGGTGTGCCTTTTTATGCACGACCCTAGGGAAGCCCATTTTGCAGCTCTCAAGCGCATTATCCGATACATTTCCGGCAGGTCATCATAAGGTATCACCATCTCTTCTTCTCTGAAATCTGATCTCATTGCCTACACAGATGCTGACTAGGCAGGGTGCCTTGATACACGCCGCTCGACATCAGGTTACTGTGTATTCTTCAATGACACTCTAATCTCGTGGTGTGGCAAAAGGCAATTTGTCGTCTCCAGATCCAGTGCAGAGGCAGAGTATAGAGAGTTGTCAATGCTGTGTCAGAATGTTCCTGGTTGCGAAACATTTTGCTTGAGTTGCATTACACTTGCCAAGACATCCATTGTATACACGGACAACATCTCTGCTACTTATATTCCCAACAACCCAGTTCAACACCAACGGATCAAGCATATTGAGATCGACATCCACTTCGTCCGCGACCAGGTTGCTCGTGGTCACGTTAGAGTTCTTCACGTTCCTTCGGCTTTTCACTACGCAAATATTTTTACAAAGGGTCTTCCCCGACAATTATTTCTAGACTTTAGATTCAGTGTCACTATTCAACCTCCTCCAGTTTCGACTGCGGAGTTATGATAGTTTATGTAATTAGTGTAAATAGAGGGGTGCTCTAATGTAATTATGTAAACTCCGTTTGCTATTAATATGAGCCGTTTGATGACGGAAACCGTAAGGGGAATTCATTCTATTCTCACAAAAAGCATAAACACAAACGAAAGTCCTACAAATTATACAAGAAAGAGTAAGCAAAAGAGTTGGCGTAGACGCCGTAGAGTAATTGTTGACAGTGTTTTTTGTGATTAATGACTGAAGTCCTACAAACTGTTTTCAACTTTACGTATTAGACAAGTTCATAACCAAACCTTAATATATATATATATATATATATATATATATATATATATATATATATATATATATATATATATATATAGGGTCAGGATCCGGTGAGAACGTATATTACGGTAAGAAATAAGAACACTTATGTATCGTTAGATGAATAAAAGGATGGCTAAGATTTAACGCTCCATTAAGGCAGTTTTTTATTGTTAATTTAATATAGACGTGCATATATATATAACTATGGAAACAAAATCTTTTTATATTAGTTACAACGCCGGTGAATTTAAAAGTAAAATGTAACTTGTGCACGTTCAAACGTTTGCGTGTTTAATTTTATACGTTCGATTTCGCTTTTGGATGTGCATCGTGCATTTTGGTCGTGCTAAAGTTTTGTAACACCCCGAATTCTCAGAACTCGGGATATTACTGGTTAGGACCTCACAATGGGTCCCGACCTCAGTTTGACAATAACATTACTAGGATCTTGCAACAAGACACAAATAAAGAAACCGAAATTCATAAAAATAGCATTTTTAAGATAATGAATGCAACACTGTCTACCAGCCTAAAGTACTTAAACCAAAGAAACGAACAATTGTCTTAACCAAAAGGAAGAAAAGACAAACACAACCCCAACCCCCACTCTAAGGAGTACGGAGACCCGGCTGACCACTACTTCCGGATCACTCAGCTGCTGCTATAACCTGTGGTAAGACTAAACAACAACATAAAACAACGGTTAGCTAGTTATCTAAACGTTAGATGAAGGAAAATAGCACACACACACACAATAGCAAAACTAAACACATAGCATGCTTTCAGAGAGATCCAGGTTTATTATCTTTATTTAGGTCATTCACTCTTACTAATGATACTTATTTTGTGACACGAGGGATTCCCAAACCTCGCCTCCGCCCCCGTGTACCCATCAGGAGTGGATCCGATGCATCTCACCGTGTACCTGTATGGTCTGAGTATAGAGAACCTCCCAGTCTCCTGGCAGAGCTGGGCAGTGATGTCACGGCCCGTTATACATACACTTGAGCCTTAAAACATAACAACAACGGTCGTCCTAACAAGTTGTTATTATAAACACACAACACACACCACTATCGTCATCCAACTAACATCCAGAAACCAGCTAAGTAAGTCGCAAGGACTTACCTGAGTCAAAATATACTCTAACACGTCTCAAATCGGTCCGTACTCGTGGTAACTCAAACGCCTGTCCAAAAAGGCATGTGGATCAGAAACTCATCCAGATATCCAACCTCATATGAAGGAATTACGGAAAACTCTCTTATGGTAAAAGACCATTTTACCCTTAGTCTTAACGTTCTCAAAGTTTATTCTAGAAAATTTACTATATCTATATTCGCATATAAAACGTTGCTTCTCTAAGTAAAACTCGTGTATATACCCTTTGCTTATTCTCATTTTTTTTTGTATACACTTATTTATCATTTAATATTTATAGTTATGCATATCTGTACATGATGGGTTATATATTTATATATATATACTCAGTACATTAGTTTTGTAGTTCTACTGTTGATTTATATCAATATATTTATACATTCAGCACAGGATGGGAATCCGTATGTATATAGTTACACATTCAATCGCACTTCCAAACTCGTTATAAACTCATCGTTTCTAAGACCGTAACCTAAACTGGGACGCAGTAGAGAGGTCGGTGGCAAGAGGGGAAAAACTCACCACTGCCGGACTGTAGCTGGCTCGAGTAGCGGTTGTTGGGGAGTATCCGGGTACGACAGGCGTCCTGGACCGGCCCGACGCTGCTGAAACGGAGAGTAGAACAACTGTAGTGGTTAACCACGCAATGCAGAAGGCGGTTAAGATGAAAGGACGTCCTACCTTCACTGCTGTCCGGGAGGGCGCGACGCAACAGGGGTTCGCCAGAGGAAGCAGCAGGGCTCGGTGGTGGTTCTGAAGCTGCTGCAAGACCGAAGAGAGGCGGCGCGGATGGTCCCAGGCTTCCGGTGGTGTCTGGAGGTCGACGAGAAGCGGTTCAGCGGCGTCTCCGGTGGCGTGCGCTGCTGCTGTGTCGAAGGTGCCGCTGGTGGTCGACAGGAGCGGCGAACGAGGGCGGTCGACGAGGGGTTGTGGTGGCGGCGCCTCCGGTTGAAGCGGAAGAGAGGCATGGTTCGGCGTTTCCGGTTGATTGCAAGGGAGGTGCGTGGTCGATGCTCTTCAGAAGGTAAAGCAGGAGAGGGAAAAACGGCAAGCAGGTGGGTAGAGGATTAGGGTTAGCGTTAAACTAATTTAGGTTTAGGATTAGTGAAAAGCTGTTGGGCCAGCTAATAGGATGCTTGGGCTTGTTAATGGGCCAACCGGCCTGCTCTCCCCTTAGAACGGAATAGGAACTCGTTACTTGCCCGGATTTCTGGTTAGGTGCGGGAATTTATATAATACGAAATTACATCCCGTATTATATAAATTATTATTATTATTATTATTTTATTAAGGTGCAAAACTATTTCCGGTTGCAAAGTTTCATCATTTTATGTGATTTAAGGTCACATAAAATGATAGGACTAACAACTCGTTTTAATTGTTTATTTACTCATTTATTTAAGATTGACGTCTCGGAATTCGGTTAAATTCGGTTTATCGGAAGTTTAAAATTTTCGGTTATTATACGTGTTGCTAATGTGTTTTTTTTGCTAAAGTTTGTGTTTATGGATACATGCTATTGTGCACGTATGGTTCATATAATTATGCGCGTGCACGGTGTATGCACGACTCATGCACGACTCACAACTCTTCACCAACATATTTATATATTATGCACGTGCAAGACTGGTGCACTAGCACACACGCACGACTATTGTACACACGCACGACTATTGTACACACACGCACGACTACTATTGTACACACACGACTATTGTACACACGCACGACTGGTGCACTAGCACACACGCACGACTATTGCACACACACGCACAACTATTGTACACACGCACGACTCTTGACACGCGCGACTCTGCACCAACACACCATATATATATATACACGTATACAAATTGAATATAATTGTGCACGAGTTTATTATAAAATTTACATTTCATCGTTATTATAGAACACAAGTATTAAAATACCTCGGTTCCGCGAAAGAAGAATGAAAGGTTTGCCGCCAATTATATATGGTAATAATTGTATGAGGATGTGATTAAGGAAATAACATTTATTCACCGTATTAATATGGTAATATGTAATATTTTATTAAATATAGGCTATATATAAATCTCATCATAACCGTTAAATTATTTAAATCGTGTGGTTTATATTCATTCTCATTTCTTACCGTAACTCTTGTTCTCACTTGATCCTAACTCTATATATATATATATATATATATATATATAGGGGATGTTCAGGTACGGCCCATTATTGTGGTAAGGTTGTGCGGTTGACACGTATCCAAAAAATTTTTTTTAAAGAAAATATATTTTGGATACTTTTAACTATAATGAACTACATGTTATAAGTTCTGCACTATTCTCTTATAAACTTTGAAATGTTCTCATATAATTCATGAAATATTACTTTTTAATATATTATATCAAATTATTTATAAACTAATCGTTTATATGTTATGAACTATTCTATTATAATTCATGAACTATCCTTTTATAAGTTATGCACTATCCCTCTATAAGTTTTGCATTATGAACTATTCTATTATAATTCATGAACTATACTTTTATAAGTTATGCACTATCCCTTTATAAGTTTTGCACCATCACTTTTATTTGTTTTTAGAAAAATAAAATAAAATAAAATAATTGGGACACGTATCAGCCGCACATCCTTACCGGAAATTTAGAGTCGTACCTGAACAATAACCTCTCTCTATATATATAAAAAAATTAAAGTAGATGACATTTTAATGGCAATGACATTCTAAAAATCTATATACTTAAGTAAAGTAGGTTATGTGATCCTGACGTGTTAGCCTCACGTTTTTTTCAAAATGAATATTTTACTAAATAAATAATTAAGTCAAAAAAAATTATTATTTACTAAATCTAAATTATAATTAAGTCAAAAAAATATTTTTTTTACTAAATTTAACATCTAAATTATAATTTTGGTGGCTAATTCAAAACATCGGAATAAATTTATATCTAACTTTTACGTAAACTCAAAATTAAAAGATTTTCTTAGCCGATTATATTTATTTAATTTTTTTTACTAAAATTTTCCGAATCTTCCAAAGTTAAAAGCATATTTGAAAATATTATAGATCTGACAAAATATTATTAGTATGATCACAAGCAATTAACATCCGATTTGAGTAAACAAATTGAATTTATTTAATATTTTCAAATTTGAAGATTTGATTAAGCACTAGGAGTGGGTATTATGGTTTTTAAAATACTGCTTTAGTAAAATAACAAAATCAAAAGGCTCAGGCAAAACTATACTATATGACTCGGCTCTGTTTCAAAAGGCAAGGCAGAAAAAATGTGACCAAATAATCACATCTCAAAATTCTTTTTTTACGTCAAATCTTTTCGATCGTTTGCTAAACTTCTCATATACAATAAAAAAAACTTATCACATACACTTTTTAAAATTTCAATTTATCAAATATCTATTTATTATATTTTTCTTTACTCTAATATTTTCGATCGTTTGTTAAACTTTTCATATACGATACGAAAACTTCTAACGTGCACTTTTTAGAATTGTGTTTCATCAAATATCTATTTTATTTATTTTTTTCTTTGAGTCAACCATTATATAATATTATCTACTAATTTGATAATGTTTTAGTTAATTCTTTTAGCCATATAGTGATCATATTTAATTAATTTATAAAATCTATTAAACTTCAATTCTATTGAACTTTTAACCTTTGCATATTAGAAATTATTTAATTATTTTTTGATGAAAAAAATTAAAATTTGGGCTATATTTCATTTTAAATATATTTTTATTACGATAAATTATTTATCTATCGCTCAATAATTAGATACTCAAATTAATTTTGTCGGTTATAGAGAATTTGTAACTTTATTAAGAAGTTTTAGTGAATTTTTAGTATAGATTTAGTATTTTAATTGTCGAAATCTAAATTTACTGAATCTTGAATATTATCTTAATTTTTCAAAATTTAAACTTGAATCTTCTTTTAAAAAAAAAACTTTACATGCCCTACTCATCATTTGTTTGTTTAAATTTCATGACAACAATCAATATGTATGGTCATAATTAAAGTAATTTATTTATATAATGAAGTTGTGCGTTGTAGATATATTTCAAAAAAAATATGCGTTTTATAAGGATTAAATTTTTAGAAACAATTTGGTTTACTAGGCTTTTTCTAGTTTTGTTTATAGTAAATGTACTCGAGACAAGAGTGTGTAGAGTTTGAGAATAAATACAAAAGGTTGGGGTACATTTACTTAATTGAAATATTAAAAAGCCTAGTTACTACTTTAGTTTTTCAAAAAGGCTTAGTTACCAAAATTGCCCTTAAATTTATAAAGTGTAGACTAATAATGATTTTTTTTAGAATAAATAAAGGTGAATTTTTATTATAATGTTTTATAAATATGTCTTTTGTTCGCACAACTCATGACTAAATACTATAAAAATTCAATAAATAAATATACCTGCTCCAGGTGCGAGTTATGCACGAGTTGAACTCCAAAGATAAGATCAAAAGAGTAACTACGGCACACAAGAGAAAAACTAGGAAAATAACTAGTCCGCACCACTAGTAGGAAGTGTCAAACCTAACTTTGATGGATAAAAAAGGAACGACGACCAAAGTGCTTTTGACTACATCATTAGAGACCACAATGCTTCGGTAATAGCTTTGGACTACAGACAGTGTGGTAAAACATACGCATTGAAGATGAGACTCTTAAAAGCAAGAGAACCATGAATTAATATGAATTAATAACATTGTAGTTGAAGGAGATAACCTAACGATTATCAACTCAATCAATACAATTTAGAAATCACCATGGAAAATGGACATTATCATATCAGACATATCTCTTATCCTATCTGGTTTCATGCAGTTACAAGTCAATCATATTTCAGGGAAATCAATGGCGCTGCGGATAAACTTGCAGCAATAGGCCACGATAACCCTGCAATTGGTTCAGAGATCCCGACAACGGTTAAAGTCCTCGTCCGCAAGGATACCATAGGATGGTCAACCAACAGATGGTGACCATTCCTAACTCATTACCCTTTTAGCCAAAATAAAAATGTACATAAATTTCCATGTTTCGAATTTCCCCTGGAGAAGAATGTACACCGGCCAACACAAAGATTGGACAGTGTACATCCAAGTGTTTTTAACCAAAAAATCGAAGAGAGTTGCTTCAAATTTGCGTATTCATGTGCTCTTTACGCATTAACCAACAACGATGGATTTGGCCCATTATACTTAGCAATTCCAGTGTTATAAAACGTTTATTATACATTGGTAAGGTACATGGATGGTCAATCAACGATGCACAATGAAGAACGATGGCCACGAGTTAATGACAACACGAAATTACTAACACAGACGAAAGTCGCATGGTAACATGATTCAGTGTAGAGCAGCTTGTTCGACAAGTTCCGCATACTCGTCGGAAACATAAGAATTCACCTTTAAACCGGCCACACCAGTCTTCTTTGTTGGTGAGAAATACTTGATTCCGATCACACTTATCACGCCTGCAAAAGGATGAACCCGTAAGTAAGATGGACTCGATTTCTTGACAAGCTAAAACAAACTAGAAGAATGTGGACTAACTATCGTGAATTCTTCCATATAACTGGCGTTCTCCTTTCCAGTATTCTAAGGGTCTAGTTCTGATTCTTGTGCTTCGCCTCACCCCAGTTTCCCAATGTGTACCACAACCTGCATATACAGATACATCTAGGTAAGATTTTGGGTTTAACAGCACATATATGTGAGAGAGTGCAGACAGACTGATTGGGGCACTATTAAGTCGCAAGTAATCACCTGCAAGGCTTTTTCTTTTACTGAATTCTATGCATTCCCGTGATCTTTTACGTGCTACTGCAGCTCTCGTTTCAGGAGGAGGAGGATGCACTTGTGCCGTCTTGGAAAAAGCCTTACGACTTTTCTGTACCACAAAAGTTAAGATATAATTAGCACTAAATTATGATAAGCTTCATATGTAATTTAAGATTGAATAAACTTGTGCAATCCTTGAATCCGTGTCTTCAGTGCAAAACATTTCTAGGGGAGTCAAACTTGTACTAGTTCTAAACGGATAAAATATCTCATATTTCATTTTGTTTGTTTAATTCGATGCATTTCCATTAAATGAATACATGATCACCCACTAATGCCTAAAATGAAAACATCATCTTAGCAAGGCAGGTTTTAAATCAAAATACTGACTTGGAGAAGCCAATATACTACAAAGAAAACTATATTTGAAGAAAGGTACATACTTTCAGAGGCTGATTCTGGCTAGTTGAAGGTCTGTTGTGGTCATGGTCACCAATTGCACCCATAGTTGGTACTCCATCACGGTCACTTGAACTTTTATCCTTTTCAAGGTCTTCAAGAGCATTGGCAGTGGATTGCTCTGTCAATACAAGCAAAAAGAAAGTACAATCTCAACCAAATTGTAAACCTGCTTTATAAAACATTCTCCAATGTTTATTGTTTCTAGCATTATGTCAATTAATCAAAAATATCTTGGGCAAGGATATATTTCATCCACATGCAGTATTTCCACGTTCTACATGATAACACTTAATACATGAATTAAAATAATGAATCTTTTAACTATTCTGATGTACAGTGACAGACTGCTCTTCTACATCATCGAGTACAATGAATACAAGAAAAAGAAAAATAACTAAAGCATAACAGTTTGTCTCAAAACATAGCATCCTGATTCAGTTGCCAGTCTGTGGTAATTGAAAACCAGTAAAATATGCTGAAACTGTTTAAATGGATAATTCAAGGTTGGATATCCAATTAAACAACAAGAAAAAGAAAAATAACTAAAGCATAACAGTTTGTCTCAAAACATAGCTTCCTTATTCAGTTGCTAGTCTGTGGTGATTGAAAACCAGTAAAATATGCTAAAACTGTTCAAATGGATGATTCAAGGTTGGATATCCAATTAAACAACAATTTATGTAACAGAGAGCATAAACTCAGGAACACATTTTCCTATAGGTAATACCCAATGATACTTGTGGAGTTTGGAGAGACGAAAACAATTCCACTTACCTGCGTTATGGTTTGAATTTTCCATATTGCAGTCCTGTATTTCTTCTGCAACCACCTGCACATCGACACATTGAAGTAACATACTCAACCCACACCTCAAAAAGACTGTAAATAAGCTTCTTTAAAAGTTGAACTTCAAAACTAACCCTTTCATCTGGTTGTATATCCTCAGCGGCAGGATCAACAACATCATCAAAAACGTTACTGGGATTATCTTCCAAAACTCTACCCTGCATATCGTTGGCCCTGATTTCATGATCGGTTTCCACATGAGGTGCAGTATTCAATCCAAAGCTTGAAATCGTTGAGTTGTCTTTTGGAATTTGTTCAGATGACGTACAGCTCTCAGCACCCATATCATGTGTCACCTTACTATAAAGCACATTATTCTCATTTTCATCTTCTGCTGGTTTTGGACTTTGACCGCCTCCAATGCCATGATCAAACTCAACTACACCGTCGGAGAAAACACCTAAGGTCGCTGAACGTTCTTTAAAAGTGCCCATGGTATAAGCTGTATCACTTTCTTTCTGTAGCAAAGGTGATTGTGGATTTACATCCCTTTCATCATATTTCACAATGTCAACATCTGACTCCATGTGCTCGGTAAAATCTGATGGAACACCTAGCAAATCTGAGTCGCCTTTAATTCTTTTCTCAGATGAAGTGAACTTTGCAGCAGCCAAGGCCTGTGTATCCTTCCCAAAAAGATCACATTCGTTTTCATGAACTGGTGAACTCGGATTTGTTTCCCTCATATCATTGTCTCCAGCTGCATCACCTGACTCGATATGTATTCCATTAGTTGATGAAGTGTTTGGCATCTTCACGCTGTATTTAGCTGAACTCTCAATATCTAGAGCAGCCAAACCCTGTGTATCTTTACTAACAAGATAGCATTCGCTTTCATGAACTGGTGAATTTGGATTTGTTTCCCCCGTATCATTGTCTCCAGATGCATCACCTGGCTCAATATGCATTGTATTAGATGAACAAACGTTAGGCGTCTTCATGCTGTCTTCAACAGAATATTCGATATCTTGAGCAGCCAAATCATGTGTGTCTTTACAGAAAGCAGCCTTTCCAGGAAGTGCCGAATAAATATCAACAGCTGAGAATTGACCTTTTTCCTTCCTATGCTGGAATAAGCGTGCCCTTAGTGATGAAATTGATGAATATGGACTTTTAGGTGGTTTCGGCGATGTTGAAGAATAATCTGAGCTTCTTTCCACATTATTGCCCCCTATAGTTGTTTCCTTTCCAATAGCACTTACAACATCATGAAGATCAGACATTTTATCTTGTGACCACAAGGACTCTTCTACTGTCTTAAACTCACTTTGGAGAACGCTATCCATATCAGGGAGGCAAGACTTATTGATCTCTATGGGCTTAAAACGCTCTTGTAGCATTCCAATTATATCATCACTGTCATCATCTATGTCTTGACCAGATTGTAACACATCACAGACATCAATAGCACTTTCTTTTCCAGCAACAATTGGGCCTATTGGAAACATAATATTTTAATGCAATAAATCAGCTACATCGTAGAGAAAGATCCCAAAATTTAGCTTATGCCCAGAGCATACTTTTAACCGCTGAATTCATTTACCTGACAACTCTCTCGTTAAAGATAACGCAATTGTATCCGTGTTCTCTGTTTGTAGGAAGCGATTGGAAGGATTTGGGCTGCATAAATCTTGGGAAAGCGTTTCTTGCGATGACAAAAAGGTTTTGTCATCAGAAGGTGCCATTGAAAAACGATGCTTGTAACTGGCTGACTTCCTACAATCAGCAAAATGTAGTACTTTTTTATGCCCAATAAACATGCAATAAGAAACAATTAAGGTGTAAACATCATTTAAGGGTAAATTTTCAACCATACGTGCAGCAGCAGAAGTACAATCAGTTTAAATTACCTCGATAGTCCAGGCCTGCGCCTTCTTTCTGCGTAAGGTACATTCTGATCTAAGTCAGCCAATGCTTTCCCACCCTGTCTTCTCATTTCAATTTTTGCATCTAGAATTCCAAGCATGTTAAACCTTACAAACCATTTGAAAAGGTATGTCAATCATTACCAGACATCAAATAAAATAATTCACTTACTTTCCTGCTTCTCAAGAGCCAAGAAGAATTCCTCGGGGTCTGAAAATTTATTGATATCTACTGAAGGCACTAAACACTCAGATTGACTACAAGAAAACCAACAATTATTGTCAGCCATGAATCAAACTTTTCCACCCCAAAAAGCCGGAAGTAACTATCCATTTGCAAGATACCTGGAACTCGGCTTCAACGAGAAACGAGCCTTCTTTCTTCCCAAAGCAGGCCTCCGCCCTTGAAGATTCTCACGATTTACTCCATGAAGATCACCTAGAGTGTCTTCCCCCCTGATATCATCTTCAACGCTCATTGCCTTCTCCAAAAGCTTGTTAGGGTTTTTCAGCGCCTAAAATTAATAAAAAACAAAAAAAAACATGACTACAATTTACCAGCTAGCAAAGCCCTTATCCTTAACCTCAACATTCCGATATCAGATTTTCACATCACAACAAAGACCACACCCAACGCTGAACAAGCAATTAACACAAATTACCGCAGAATCAGACCTAATTTTTCAGAAAAAGCTTTAACCTAACGGACGGAGCAAGAACAAAATAACAAAAACAAAAATCAAATTAAATAGAAATGAAGACTTACCATGGATTCGAGGAGAGCGCCGACAGCTTCGAGCGATTCGACATTCCGGAGATTAGGACTAGGATCGAGATCGTGCTGCTTGGATGTGAAAGGACAGAGAGAAACCAAAGAGAAATCGGAGAATGGATCTTCTAAATGACAGGTTAGAGGATTTTCCATTCGATTGTTCTTCAGTACAGGATTACAAAGGAACTTACACAGATCGACTGGCTCGATCTGGTGGCGACAGAGAAGGAGAACGAAGGGAGTGAAAAGAACTGCGAAGGCAACGTTTGGGGATTTTGGAATTTGAAAAAAAGCTCTCCAGAGAGTGGGCGGGCGAAAGAAACACACTGCTCCCGTGCTTGGAGTTGGACATCAGTGGACCAGAAATTGTATTAATTGACCAAAATACCCCCAATTTTTTTATTATGCTTTCTTACTGTACGCTAATCTATTTAATTTTTACTAAATAGTTAAAATATTATTCAAATTATGTAACCGAATCGAAAAACAACAATCTTATAAAATTGACAGCATGTAGTCAGCTGGATCAAATTACTACTACAAACATCAGTTCTCATTTCCCTACTCTTCCAATCCAGGATTAGGAAACACTTCGGAATGCAAGGAAAGGGGGGAAAAAAAAAAACTAAAGTTCATTGCATATATTTTTCACTTTTCCTCATATCTGAGAGCTGTCAAACGAAAAAGAAAACCACGATAAGCAATCACTGGTATCAGAAGTCGCCAGATCTAGATCCCAATTGAATTTTCCTACCCCAGCAACGAGCAGAGACTTCAGCATAGAAACGAAAATTTGCTTCCACACTAGCAGCAAAATCGAGAAATTGAAACAGAAAACAGTGTTTGTATGAGTCAGGAAGGTAAGGAGTGTGTACCTGCGAAGGCCGAAAGGATGGCGCGAACTGCTATGGGTGAAAGAACAAAGCAAAAACCCTAACGTTTATTACGGGATTGAGCGATACAAAGCCGATAATTTAGCGTTCAAAGAGCTAAGAAGGAGGAGGTGAAGCAGATACCTAAAACGGAGAGGAAAAGGAGACGGCGTATGCTGTGATCCAGCAACGGAGTGAATAGCTCCTCTACTGCTACGACGGCGACAGTGAGGAGCTTAGGGGGTGAGAGATGTGGAGTAAATTACGCGGGACTTGGTTGGAGTGAAATATTTTCCCATTTACAATTTTGTTGAATGTTGAAATTCGCTTTTGTGTGAACGAATTATTGTTCAAACAAACTTTTAATTTAGAAACTCTCATTTGCAACTAGTTTAGGACCGTATTGCACGTGTATTGAAAAAAAATATATATATATTTTTTCTAATATATAGGTAAGAAAATACGGTGGATCAGTTTTTGGAAACCGATCGACTGAAAGTTGGATGAGGTCTTGAAGACCTTCAGGAATGGCATTGACGTCCAGAACGATGTTGTGTCTGTGCATGGTAATCTTGTCCGCGATCGTGTTGATTTCCCTATAAATGTGTTGTGCTAGAGAGTTAGAGAATCTTGAGATCAAATATGAAATATATGTGATGATCATGTCCAAATCTCATGAAAAAAATATTTATGTCTATGTGTGGACATTGTTCTGCATAAGAGTATTTTATTTGTTCAAAGTACATGGATAATACTTTTTATGTAATGTTGACTTGTAATTAAAGTAAAAATTAACAACATAATTGTCGATCCCAGTTCGTCATATAAATATAACTAGATCCGGGGGCATACTAAGATAGGAGTGTTCACTATATAGTTTTTACAAGCCAAACAAAAAATTGAAAATGGAGAAAAAAAATAAAAATCTCCAAAAATATTTGAGGTTGAGTGTGTAATAATAATAAGGCAAAAATGCTCTAAATAACACAATCTTTGCTACTGTTGCAGAAGGTGACAAAAACTTTTAAAATTGCGGAAAAAAACACGAATTATAGGGGGGTGTTGCACTTTTTAACACCAGTAATTAATGGGTGAGTTGGTTAAGTAGGTACATAACGTATTTTTGTGTATACAGTAGGTATGTTTTGTAATGTGTAGACAAAGTAGGCACTTAAAATTATGTAGAAAAAGATTTATTAGAAAACAATAACAGATATTATCTAATTTGGAGATATTCTCTCCTATATTAAATAAAAGATTCCTAATTAATAATGTAAACGGATTTGCTGATATGTTAAAATAGGAAATAGTAATTAAAATTTTCCTAGAATCTAAGGTAGGATTCGAACTTTGGACGAGTTGCCCCTCCCTCCCGCCCTTATACCAATTGGACTAATTAGACTTTATATATTCTTTTGATGATACACAATATTAATACACAATTTCAATTACACACTAGTGATACATAATTTCAACTACATAATGTTAATAAATGAAAGACTTGTGTAACAAAAACCTTGTGTACGAAATACTCGAGCATACACAATTTCAATTACACAATAGTGATACATAATTTCAAATACATAATGTTAACAAATAAAAGACTTGTGTAACTAAAAACCTTGTGTACGAAATACTCGAGCGATATAAAATGACTCGAGTATACATAATGTACCTACATATTATTCAGGAAAGAAATTCAGTGAAAGGTATTTCGTACACAAGGTTTTGGTTACACAAGTCTTTTATTTATTAATATTGTGTATTTGAAATTATGTATAAATATTGTGTAATTGAAATTGTGTATTAATATTGTGTATCATCAAAATAATACACAAAGTTTAATTAGTCCAACTGGTATAAGGGTGGGAGGGAGGGGCAGCTCGTCCAGAGTTCGAATCCTACCTTCTACACAATCTTTTACTTATTATAATTAATAGGAGAAATAAGAATATTTAGTTGCCCGATATAACAAATTATAAAATTTAATTGATTATTAATAGGAGAGAGAAAAATCTTCAAATCTTTCCTCTTTTAATGATTATCCAACTCATTTATCTTTATTTTTTATTGTTAAAATTAGGGTGCCTAGTTTGTATCTAAGATACAAAAAATACCTTCTTTCACCAATCTTCTCGTAATTAAACCATTACAAAAATGTTGGACATTTTATAATTTGTTATAGTTTGGTAAGATATAAATTTTTAAAAAATAGTAAAAATGTGTTGAAAAAAAAATTAGTTTTATGTTTTACATAAGGAAAAAAAAAAGCATAATAAGTAAAAAAAAATATTATAAATTTTATCAGTTGGTAGGATAAGAATTTAAAATAGGAAAACATATAATAAAAATGTATACTTCTTTACAACAAATTACTTATTATACATAAGCTACAAATTATAAAACGAAAAAAAAAAATAAGCTTTTTTTATAGGTCATATATATTTGTTTATGTTTGATATTTATATTTCATATAAAAGAAAGAAAAAAGCAAAGCACGAAAAATCTATTTTAATTTTATAGTTTATGTAATTTAAGTAATTTACTGCAAATAAATTAAAAAATTCTATTATTTATTTTCCTTTTGAAAAATTTTATCCTATCAAAATAAAACGTATATTTTTTTTTTATTATTTGGTTTCCTTTTTTAAATTTATATCTTACCAAACTATAACAAATTATAAAATGTCTAATATTTTTTTAATGGATTAACTACCGGTGCTAAAAAGTGCAACAACTCACTATAGTTCGTGTTTTTTCCGCAATTTTAAAAGTTCGTGTCACCTTCTGCAACGGTAGCAAATGTTGTGTTATTTAGAGCATTTTTTTCTAATAATAATAACAATAATGCATATATAATACAATAAGTTTTTCGCAACAAAGCAAGCGAATATAGGTCGTGAGCATTCTTGAATCACTATACTCAACCTCGAATATTTTATGTTTTTTTATTTACAACTTTTATACATATATAACTATATTCAATATATAAATAATTTGAAATTATTCGCTTTATTATGTAAAAATAGTTATAAGATAAGTATCTCAATCAATGTTACGGAACACCTCGTTATATACCACTTCTTACTATTTAAAAAGGTTTAGTTAGTATATTTACAGTATACCTTATTATCAAAAAATACCATATACGTTGAGTATATGTCGTTGGGTTTTCCTCTAGGAAAATTGTTCCACAAGTTACTAAAAACAATTTCGATCTTCCATTTAACACGATAGTTAATGGTTAGATCATCTAGGAAATGAATGTCGGTCATTCTTTTTTTCGGATACTGTAATAGTCGAAAAATAATTTAGTAGAGTAGAAATAACGGATTATTTTATAAATAGATCATAAACATATACAAAACACCTTAACTTTATAGATTATGGTGAAAACTAATAAAAAGGAATTCAATTAAAAAAAATTTGTTGCAAAAAGTTAAATTTCGAAAACTCAAGAAATACTATTTTTAGTCATTAAAAGATCAAAAATGAGAAATCAATAATGTAAATAAATAATTATGGTGAAGAAATCAATGTAAAACATATACAAATTGGAAAAAATTTAGTAGTTTTAAATTTTCTTATCAAACAAAAAAAATATATTTGTTTCAACCAAAAAAATATTTTGAAACATTCTGTTTGTTCCAAAAAAATTTTTTAAAAAAAAAAGAGTAAATGATAAAAAAAAAAGAAGCTATATTAAATCAAATCATTAGATTTTGAAAACCTACTGAACAATGGATAAATGGATGCTCCAAAACTTGACCACAAAGATTATGTACGAACTATGGAGGAGCACATGAAATTGTTTATAGGTATTCAACTGCCAGATCAAGCCACTCAAATATGTAAAATAAGAAAACAAAACAACAAAAAGTGGAAATCAGTTAATATCAAATCAAGCACAAAATTTCCACATTTTGCAATAGAAAGGCTTCAAACGGCCACAAAAGTAGATCAAAACAAAAAATAGAAATTCCAATTGTCATACCCGAGGTCTTAGAGACGTTGTCCCCATGTCAACCATGCTTGCGCAAAAAACTTCTCAGGGGTCACTCATTCTGAAATTGCTCTCACACGAGAGCGCTTAACTCCAGAGTTATTTGTCCTCACTCTACCACTGGAAAAGAAGAGTTCTTATTGACCTGGGTAGCAACCCATCCTTATAATTTAATCACAAATCCCCATTCAAATGATGCGGGATGACAATTTTACGGAATGTTACACCAATTGCCAATTAGTTAACTACGTGATCAAATTCACAAAGTTAACTAACAATATCTTTATCCATAGAATGCAAAAGCCATGAAATTAGCATACTATTACACTAATCCCATTTAGCAATCAATTTGGGATCAGTTTTAGGTCTAGAACATGTACCATTGATGAATCCAAGTTTATTCTTGGCAGATAGAGATAGCTCGACTGAGCGTTTCCAGCGAAAGTAATTAGAACTTGTGAGGAGTGTGGTTGAGAGTTTAAGAGAAGGAGAATCAGAGTGGTGCAACTCGAGTTGCGGAAGCAAACCATCTGTAGAAGAAGGATTGTCTAGAGTAGCCATTGGAGATAGAAGATGATGTGTTTAACCTAATTCTGATACCATGTTAGACTCTATAGTATAACAGAATTATAGAGAAATAGAGAGTATTGCAGAGAGATATTTGTTGGACTGAATGAATGAATATTATTGCTCTTCATCATGTATTTATACAAAGAGAGTACAACTGATTATGTTACACATTGGTCTTATACCCAATAGTCTCCTTGTTGAGTTACAAATTTTCCTTCCCACTCCAACTACACTATGGTGGGACAACATCGGATCCACTTACCTTTGCCGGTAACCCAATTCTACATCATAAGATGAAGCATCTATCGACAGACTATCATTTTGTCCGAGAAAGGGTTCAAGCCAAGACTCTTCTCATCGCCTTCATATCCTCTTAGCATCAAGTAGATAATATCCTTACAAAGATATTTCCTGCTCCCCGCTTTATGATACAACTTCTGGTAATCACACATTCTAATTAATGAACATTATATAAACTCTAAGTGAAACACAATAAGAGCAAAATCTTTTAAATATTTGAGTGTCGGCTGGTCAAAATCATGTTCTTGATACCGCATAGGGATTTCAGAATTTTAGAAGTTAAAAGTTTCAACAAGAGTAACACAGAGAAATCCAACCCTGCTAATTCTATTGTTAGAATACGAAATAGGAAAGATGCGAGTATTAGGGTAAGTGTAATTATTCTATAACAACGGGATCAATGTGCTTTGACGGGAAGCCGTTAGGCTACAAATTTAGTGAGTATTAGTGTTAATAGCAATCCTTTTGAAAGTAATATATCTGTAACTAGTGCTATGAATATTAGTGGCAATCACCGCAAGAAGATGCATTATTTCTGGTATAGAGTAAGGCACAACCGCCTCTAGGTTTACAACTCTCTCAATTTATTAGATGAATATGACCTTGATGAGTCCAAAGCATAAGTCTTTTGAGTCATCATATGCATATATTTCATATTCCATTTGGCATGATTTATGTTCATATAGAACATAAGTCTTTTGAGTCATCATATGCATATATTTCATATTCCTATTGCAAAGTGTGGTGTCTACTTTGGTTTATTTCGTTTTTAAGCGTTCAAGGTTAGAAATGAGCAAGAACAATGAAAGAATGCCAGATTACGAGTTTCTATCTTCCCCAACATCAACCACATCATATAAGACATATATATTGACTGAGGATCGAAGTTCCAATGTGGATTTATGTTGGAGAATGAAGAATTAAAAAGCCTTGTGAAGATCATTGGTGTTGGAGCGAGATTTATTACTATGTCTAAGAAGTGCCCGTTTTTTACCGTCTTTCCTCTTGATTTAGACAATCGTGTCAACTACAAAGTTGTAGATATTATAAATAGCTTTGAAAGTAGTCCTCATGGATCTCGTGTTTCCAACTATAATAGCGGGAAAGTCAGTTTTACAGAGCAGTCAAAAAAGTTGTCAAAAGTTGAAACAAAGCCCAGAGTGCTTGTTGGCCATCTAACATGCCGTCTTTGGCCCTCTCAATGCCGTTTGGAATTCCAGTTTATCAACAACCTTTTACATATTAAATCTTGATGGGATGTCAGTTGGCATCCCTTGTCGTCTTGGTGTCGTTGTTTATCTCTGAAATCATATCTTATCTATTGTTTATGGGTTGGGCTTCTTACGTCCTCCCTAAGGTTTGTTGTAAACATTATAAATAGACCTTTGTAGGTTAGCTTAGAGGTGTGCGGCGTCCGGACGAGTTCCAAGTTTCCATGTACGCGGTTGCGATACCGTAGAATTAAATTTCCTTTGCTTTATAAGTACTTTTCAGCTTTAATACTTATAAAAGACTCCGCTTTTATTATCTTTGGCTAATTCCTCTTGATCTAAAAGATGGTTGAACCATATGCTTTGTGATTTATGATTGTTTATATGAAATGTTGAATTGAGATATGTATATTTGTATCTTTTCAAAGTAATTCGTTTTCATCTTTATATTACTTTCAAAAGAAGTAGCCTTTATAAAGGATTTAGATAAAAGAGTTTGCGCCAAAAGCGAGGTTGGTTTATTGGATTTATTGAAAGGAACTAGGTTTGGAGAGTATCTTTATATCTTTACCTTGAGAATATCTAACTATCATAGAAAGTTTCGGATTTTTACCTTTTCTAGCTCATGCGACAAAAGCAAAACATTTCTTGGCCTTTTTCTGGATTTCGAAGTTCTTAATGGGTTTTCTATGAACTAGACACAACCGCTGGTTTGAGGACGTAATCAAGTTGGATAACACGGTTTTTGCTTGTCTATACAAAGGCTATATTTGATGGTTACCTACATATTCGCATGATCAATGTTCAAATATATTCATATACATGGTTATATTTCATTTAGCATAGTGGTGATACTTTCCTTAGATCACTTTCTTCATTCTTATCAACAACAATCATTACTTTCTTGTTCACTTAAACCTTCAAAGACATATTTTCCTATCCCTTTCTCTCTCTCTCTCTTCTTCTTTTACTTAGCATAATTAATATCATTCATATACAAACTGACACGGTTCTTGTGATTCAATACCCGATATACTACTTATGATCTCGTTATCCTTGTGGGTGAGGTTGTTTAAAACTAATTTTTAAAACATTCACATCAAATTTTTGGCACCGTTGTCGGGAACTACAAATAGTTTGGTTGTGTTTGATAGTTGTTTTTTTAAGTTTCTTGTTATGCTTGATCTTCGTTTCCTTTTTCTTTGTCTCGCATGTTGAGATCCTGAAAGATAAAGGATATGGAGTATTATCCTCACTGGAAGCCAACATCAAACCTATAAAGTTCCTCATGGATCAATTGTTGAAGATGCTCATGGAATGTCAAATTTTTGTAGCTCTTGAACTCCCTGAAATTAGGAAACCTATTATTTGTGTTGATGAAGAAAAATACCCCTCGATCTTCATGAATAAGTATGAGGTGTGCCGCAGAAAGACAAAAACACGGCATTACAAATGTCGACATTGGAAGTATCGGATTGTTGAACATCCATTTTGAATGAAATCAGGTCATGTTAAATATCGTATAGTCGTAAACAAGCGCTTCATGGGAGGTAACCCATGATTTTGATCAATTTTCCCTTTTTCATCTTTTTTTGTTTAGTTTTCTTTTTCTTTTTAGGAACACTCTACTAACCTAAGAATTTCATTGAATATCTTATAGGAACACAACCACCAAGCACACAACAGAGGATGAGGGCAATGACTTCGAGCTAGATGATTTTGATGAGTGATCTTCTTCCTTCTGTTTACACCCCCACCACCACCATTTGTTACACATCATACTTTTGTGAGTATTTTTATTTATTTACTTAGTTGTCAGCCACATTGAGGACAAAGTGGAGTTTAAGTTTAGGGTGTCTACACTCATTAAAGCATTCATGTTTCCCTTATCACACGTTTCCCTATCCTAAATTTTTATTTTTGTTGAGTTTTTTCTTCTGCATTTCTTCTTGCATGTAGAGTAGTTGAGCTAGATGGAGTTTGTATTACCTTTTGAAACTTGATATATTGAAAATATATTATTTTACAGTTGACGTGTCTACGATCCTTTAGATTATATCTTTTTGCTATTGTTTATGCACATGAATTTTTGGATGAATTTTGATGAATAATTTAGCCATACATAACTTTGTGAGCGCTCTTGACCTTTGAACATGCATTTTCATATGTCCTTTCTTTCATATTTTTGTATGATCTCCAACATGCATAGTTTATTCTAGAACTTGTGATTGAATCTTTTTCAAAACTAAGCGTTCATTTGATTCTATATACGTGTTGTGAAGATGATTAAGTGTAAGAGCCTTAGTCTCTTGAGAGATCCTACGCCTGCGCCTCATGTAACACCCCAAATTCTGAGAACTCGGGGAGCTACTAGTTAAGACCTCACAATGGGTCCCGACCTTAGTTTGACAACAATTTCACTAGGATCTTACAACAAGGAACAAAAGTATTTAAAACATTTGAAAACTTTAAACAATATATACATGAAGAATATGTATCAGCCTTACAAAGCAAAGGTACTAAAACGACGCATATGAAGAACAAAAGATATCCCCTTCCCCAACTAAATGAGTACGTGGACCCGGATGACCATTCCCTCCGGATCTCTCTACAACTATCTTAACATGTAAGACATCTACAAGACAGTATAATACCGTTAGCTAACATTCTACGCATAAGTATAAAGGTAAAATCACATACACACAACACATACAATCAACATGCAACACTCAAGTCCGTTTATTATCTTCAGTTAGGTGATAAGCCGTTACTAATGATACTTATTTTGTGACACGAGGGATTCCCAAACCTCGCCCCTGTCCCCATTTACCAACGAGGAATGGTACTAATGCATCTGACCATCTACCTGCATGGGCTGGTCGCAGGGAACCTCCTACCTCTCTCAAGATCTAGGCAGTGGTGTCACGACCCGTTATCATACACTTGGGTCAATGGCGTAATATAATCAAGTCGGCCTAATCCGGTTCGTTGTTTATCTTAACTAACAAGCACCACTCATACACATTACACTCATACAAGAAGCCAGCTAAGTAAGTCGTGGACTTACCAGTCTCCAAGTGCAATAGATCACCACACTCTCAAGTTCCCTCTAGAAAACACGCAACGCCTATTCAACACAAGGCACACGGATCAAACAACGCGCTAGTCAACTAGAAGTCCTTAGACTTCTAGGCTCAACATCCTCTCAAGAACAACAATACTCTAGACAACTAGAAGTCCGTAGACTTTTAGGCTCACCATCCTCACAAGAACATAAATGCATAAGATAGATCGACACTTAAAATCTAGCACAACTCTTCAAAACCAAACTATACTTATACCCAACTTCGGAACATCCTAAATCTGGATTAAACCAACGGGTCGTTCTCAACTTTTACCATATGCTCCTTTGTATATCCATATACAACATATCCAAAAATCAAGTCCCACAGAGGTCAATAACCCCTCCAAATCTACCTCACAAAACTGCATCACAAGTAGTTTTTCTAACACTTTGAATATTTCAGCAACCATCTAGAAAACTGCTTACAACCTCGACTTTGAAAGCTCATAACTCCTAAACCTCTTGATGGAATCCTCTCAAATTTTGATATATTCTACTATGCAATCTTAACTATGACATATACAAAGTTCAAGTCTAATAGAGATATATAACTCAATCAAATCTATATCACAAAACTGGATCACAAGCAGTTTTAGACAAAATTCAGCACAACCTATAAACTGCTCAAGGTCTCTACTTTGGGACTCATAACTCTTAAACTGTAACTCGGATTCCTCTCAAATTTCAGTATGTTCTACTATGAAACACCAACTATAACATATCCGAAAATCAGAAATAAAGGAGGAGTCTAACTTACCAAAATCTGGATTACAAAACTAGCAGTTTTACCAACACTTAGGAAATTCAGGAAACATTCACCAAAACTGCACACTGTCTCAACTTTGAAAAATCGTAACTCCTAAATCACTCGCTGGATTTATTCCAAATTTTGATATGTTCTACTATAAAGTCTTATCTATAATATATTCAAAATTCAGAAGAAAAGGAGGAGTATAACTTACTCAAAATTGGACTCGAAGTTGAATGTTCGTCACTTTCGGAAACTCAGAAACGTAATAGTTGTTATAGTCATCTTCCATGGCTGCTATGGACGTCTTCCCGCCTCCACACTAGGTCTTAGCCTCCCTCCAAGGTCTAGCCTTGTCATGTCACTACAGTTCCGGCCTCAAGGAAGATGGATCGATGCTGGAGCAAGCAAGGAGAAGAATGGAGAAGAAGAGAGCAAGGGAGTGATGTTTTGGAAGAGGGAAAACTAAGTAACGTGAATGAAATGAGAGGGAGAGGAGAAGTGGCTGCATAGAGGAGGGGAATGTCAAGGGACCCTCAGCCATGATCTCCCTCAATATTAATAAGGTGTGTTATAAAGATAGGAAGGTGAAAGGTTGATCGAAAACGCTAATACCCCGCCATCGCGTGTCACCGCCCCTGCGGGACTCCTAGCCGCACCTGCGGTCTACTCGACTGCGCAACCTAAACCGCAAGAGCGTGAGCCCTTGCGCACGGCTCCCAATACTCCTCTAAAACTATCAAAACGTAACGAAAATTCCGGTCGTTACACCTCAGCTGAGACGCCTGTGCTGAGTGTGTTGAGCCATGCCTAAGCCGCCCCTACGGCCAAACCATGCGCCCCTGCGGGCCTCTTGAGCCACCCGTGCGCCTCCATGAGCGGCCCTATGGTTTGTGGTGTGCTTGTAACACCCCGAATCCGCGGGACTCGGGGCGCTAAGGGTTGGGACCTCACAATGGGTCCCGACCCTTAGCTTGACAACAATTTCACCGGATCTTTCCAACATGGAACCAATAAAGGCAAATATCAAAATTGTTTTAATGCGATGCAAACAATCTAAAAAGAAAGATACAACTTGGAAACTCAGCCGAGTCCTCAAAATAACGAACTCCAAAACGATATCCGAAACGTTCAACATAAACCGCAAACTAACAAAATAAAGACATAACCCCAAAACACGTCCCCGTCCTATAATGTATGGAGACCCCAGCTGTCCACTCCTCCACCTTACTTGGGGGCATCCCTAACCTGCAAGGAATCTACACAATCGGTTTAAAACCGTTAGCTAATATTCAAGGCATTAGGAACAAGGTGATGACACAAACACACGTAAATAAACAAAACACTCAACATGATCGAAACACACAAGTCCAGTTTATTATCTTTTTATTTATTAAGTCACATCCCATTACTAATTCAACTTTCGATTGTGACACGAGAATCACCGCATGATCTCGCATCGGTCCCTACTCACCGTCAAGGAATGGCACTGATGCATCTGGTCGTCTAGTTGCCCGGGCTAGTCGCCGAGAACCCCCCCAACTCTCCGCAAGAGCCAGACAGTCTTGTCATCGCCCGTTATCATACACTTGGGCCAATAAAATAATATAAGGTCGACCTATTTCCGGTTTCATGGTTGTTATAATATAAACAATAAACACACATCACCAACACACATCACAACTAATACAAAGAATACAAGCTAAGTAAGTCCGAAGACTTACCTTGTCTCCACACTCAACTCACAACACTCTCGCTCCCCTTGGAAAGAAGCCCACAACTTGCTCACATGAAGATATATGTCAACAACCCACTCACATAAGAAGTCTTAGACTTCTATGCAAATGATTTACGCAAGACCATTTGACTCTCAATTCTAGGACCGCATCCTTGAATTCCTACACTCACCTCTCACTCAACGCATGAGGAGATCTACCATCAGCCCACTCTCCCTCAACACATGATAGCACTCATAACAGCCTATAACCTCTCATGAACATAAGCCACAACTAAGGAAGGACAATCTAGCTTAGAAGGTCCAACAAGATCAACCAACTCAAAGCCATCAACTATATCGAGCCATAAGGGCTCTTAGGTTCTCAACCACTAGGTGACATTCTCAAGCTACTAACATGAGGGTTTCCTCATTCTCTCTCTAGCTGCATCTTTCTCCTCACGATCTTCTCCTCATTCCTTTCTCCTTGGATCGCTTTTGAATTTTCTTTGAGTTTTGAATAGAGTTTGAGGTTGGTATGATAATGATGGTGATTGATGATGTTGTTGTGCTTGTATTAAGCCAACCTTGAGACTATGGTGTGTTGTTCTTCCTCTGTTAGGGTTCAGCTGGTGAGCTCTCCCTTTCTTTTTTCCTTTTTTTCCTTTTTTCCTTCTTTTCTTCTTTTATTCGTTTCTAGCTTAGGATTCCACAAGATTGGATCTTGTGGTAGCCTTCCTAGACTTTGTTTGATGTGTATATGTATGTATATGTATATATGGGGCTTCTGGCTAAAGAAGGACTGAAGAGGTTCGAGTGAAGAAGTGAAGAGGAGCTGAAGTGTGCAATCTACACACCAGCCACCCCTACGCCTAGCCAGGACGCCCCAGCGCCGTCCAGATGCCTCCCTTCCGCCACCTAGGGCCACCTCTGCGGTTCCCTGCACCTAACCCTTGCGTTATTCTTGTCACGCAGGTGCATCTTGTTTCCGGGCGTGCCTAAGGATGACATTGTCCCTTCCTTTCCTAGTGTGTGTGTGTGTAGCGTCATGCTAGGTTTGGATGAGAGTGTGATGAAAATGTTATGATATCATGTTATGCCGTGTATGGCTTTGAGGGTTATAGGATGTATATGATCCTTATGGATCTCTTGGGTCTAGGTGTGACCCCTTTGTTGGATAGGAGATTGATATATCTCAATGCCTTGTTATTGGGCAGTGTTGTTATCTGGATTGAGGTTGCTCGTGGTTGAAAGTATCAGAGGTTGAGGTAAGTCCGTAGGACTTACTTAGCTATCATCCTTATATTGGATGTATGCATGAGTAGTGTATGATATATGCTTGATAGCATGTGATATCGATTATTACCGACCTATGTTTTATTGATATCCCCCTTGCAGTGGCAGTGATAACCTTTCCCTTCCATCCCGAGGGAGTCTGGGAGGTTCTCTGAAGTTAGGCCAGTCTAGTATACGGGATGAGAACTTTACCACTCCCATACGGTACATGGGTAGTGCGCCGATACTACTCTAGTTGGCTATAGCACCCACAGGCAAGGATGATACGTCCCTCGTTTCACATAGTTTCATATATCTATATGTATACGATTTGAGTGGATGACCATACATATAAAGATGATTAAAATGGGTAAATGTGTGACAACATGATTATGTGTTTATGATTCCATGACTTGTGCTTCTGCTTATGCATTACCTTATATATGAATGGTTAGCTAACGGATTTATACCGTGTTGTAGAGCCTTTGCAGGATAGGCGAGCTGCAAAGTGATCCGGCAGGATGACAGGCCGAGGACTCTCGTACATTAGGTGGTTATGGTTTTGGGGATGTTTATACCTCCTATACGAGGATGATGTTTGTATACCTCATGTGTGAGGGTTGTGTTTTATACTGTTCGCCTCAAAGCGTGCGTGCAATCAAGTCTTAAATTTATAAACTGAAATCTAAGCAAGCGAACCCGCACTGTACGGATCGGCGTAGTAAAACAAGAATTCCAGAGTGTTGAACTCAAGGATTTGGGGGGAACAAATTCAATTCACAAATTGTCAAGCAATAAAAGGTAAAGCTTTGCAAATATTGGGGAAAACAGCAACCCTAAAGATCCAGGTATCTAATTGTGGCAATCGATTCAAGATATACTAAAGATATAAGGAAAAAGTTGAGAATTGCAAATGTATACTAAGGTAAGGTAATGTACGGTGAAGTTCCAAAACTCTATATGACTCACCCAAAGACGCTCTCTATAAAGGTTGTTGAGGCTTCAGTATAGAAAGGATCTAAAGGTAAGAATTGATCTCAAATACCCAAACTTGTAACCCAAGGATCAAGATAGGCTCAAACGGTTAAGGTTGTGACACTCGAAACCGATATAGAGGATGTTGAGTCTCATTACTACCTAGAAAAGGCAAGCCAAGACTAGGTTAAAGCAAATCTTTAACTTTGGATTAAAGTAAAAGCAAGGTTCGTAAATTGGGGTAAATCATGGGTAGATCTTGAGAACCACGGCCGTGGAAGTCCAAGAACAGACCGTGATCTTGGTTGTCGACAAAGTTTCTCACACTCTCAGGGTCCAATCTGTTTACGATCGATCTATCATCATCTAAGCCACAACTATCAACCCTTCACCTTAGAATTGCTAAAGGGTTTTAGCCAACAATCATCATTATGATATCCAAATTCAAGTTAAGAAGAATGAAAGATGAAAACCCTCGAAGACTCTAATAAAACTCAAAACCAATATCAAAATCCAAACACAAAGAGTAATGTATAATAGATTTGGAATATAACACAAACCAACAACAATCTTAGATAAGAACGAAGAACGGGATGTCAATCCGTCTTCTATATCAAATCTAAGAAAAAGGGCGTAACTTCCGCCACAAGCAACTCCGAAAATCTCCAATCCGCGATGCTTCCGCAACCCTAAGCGAAGCTTTCCACAATCAAGCGATGGTCCAAGCAGCGGTCCAAGCGAAGGTCCCGAAAACTCTCTTTTTAGCCTTTTTATAAGGTGAGAAAAAGATATCTTCAAGGCCCAATACGTAGATGACGTGGCAATTAATGATTTGCCAAAAGATTGCCCAAATCACGGTCTCATGAAGTTCCACGACCGTGGAAATAGGGCGTGGAAATGATTACGGTGTCTTTAGCCTTTCACGACCGTAATTTTTACCGTGTAACTTACTGGATTGCTCAAGGATCAAGTCCACGTTCATAATGGTAGTTCCACAACCGTGGAATAGGGCGTGGAAGTGTCTAATGACTCCTTGTTGCTTTTGTTTCATGCCATTCTTCATCCTAGCTCCTTTCTTAGCCTCTCAATGTATCTCCTCATCTCCGAACACGATCAATTGCTCCTTGTTTGCCAACAAACGATCCGATTCCAGCTCTTATTCACCTATAATCAACACAAAGCTAATGTAGACCTCCATATCGAAAATATAGATGAACAAGCTAACAATTGCTTCTATACCTTATCCATGAACACAATAATGAGTGAAAACAACCAAAATATGTGCCTATAATATCGCAATATTTCATGTTAACAAAATACCCCATACTTGTCACTTGCTTGTCCCCAAGCAAGGTTTTCAAAAGCTTAGAACATAGTTAGGATGAAATATGCGTGCAAACTCAAAACAAAACATCTTTTAGGTGAATGTGCTTCTAGTCAATAGATCATCCTCAAACCTTGCTTCATTCATCTTTGAAAACGCTCACATACATAAACCAAAGGATGTAGAGTAAAGAAACATCACAAGTTGCTCAAACATCAAGACAACCATCATAACCTTCAAGTGTTGTCAAAATCAAGAATAAGAAACTTCAATTTAGATCACCAAGTCAAATAACACTCTTTTGATCTTAAGGACTTCCAAGTAAGGTCTAGAATGCGGAAAGGAGGGAAACTTATAAGGGATGTGGTGCATGAATCCGGGAAAAGGAATAACCCAACTCTTTTACTTTTCCTTTTGATTTTGCAACAACATCAACTTAGAGCTTTGCTCTTTTCTTTTTCACATTATTTTTCGACTTTACTTTTGGAAGTATGGACAACGGTGCACAAAAACCGAAGCCTAGGAGATTGGCGTTTCTCAATTTCGAGATGCCTCAAACCCTTGATGCACATACCATAATGCGATAGGAATATCGCTCAATCCGAATTTGGCAACACACAAACACCCGGCTATGTGAATGGTGCCGAGTTACTCATCGTCATGATTGACTTCCCCAAACCTACAAGTTTTTTTTCTATTCTTTGAATGCAAAATTTTGCTTTCATGGCCCTCCCACATCAAACATGCCAAATATCAACTCCTCCAAATTCTCGGATAGGTAAGGGAGGCAATTACTTTTATTGAGGGGCTAAATGATCAAAGAAAGAAGTAAGAAAATCGAATTGCCTTAATCATTTCATAAAGAAGTATAAGAACTCATCATGCGATTTCAATCTCAATTTCTCAATATGATTTAGATAAAACTCTCACATTATGAAATTTGCAAGAAAGGATAAACAACTCATTCAATTTCTTTTCAATTCATAATTCCGTTTAAGCATACAATTGTCATCAAAAACTCATTCCGCAAGTAAGAACTATCACAGGAATCATCTCAAGTCTTAGAAGCACAAAACTTTTTAAAAATTATTCAAATTTTTTATGGGTTTTTCAAAGCCTTTTTCATGCAATGCAATAATGAAACGTGTGACTATGGAATGAAACATGCAATAGTGTCATGGATAACGGCAAGCAAATGTAGTAGAGTTATTACAACACATAGTCACACCCCACCCCATACTTAGAACAAACATTGTCCTCAATGTTCAAAAAGAAATAAAGAAAAGAAAGAAAAGAAAAATGAACTCACTAGACGGCGGTGGGGCGGCTAAAACTGGTGGTCATAAAACGCGTCACTACGGAGGCGGTGGTGGTGGAAACGGGCGGAAGTCATGGCTATAGTACCGCCCAAACTGCTGGCGGTATATGTCGCTCATCATCTCGTCATGCTCCTGTCTCCATGTCTCCTGCTGGTCCCGATGGATCTCCAAATCACCTACTCTCCTAGATAGATCGTTGGCCCATGCCGGTAACTGCTCGTACCATGCCGGCGGCTGACCATACCAAGCTGGTGCATCCTGTGGAGCTGGTGCTGCTAGTAGATGTGCATACCAAGTGGGTGGAGCTCCCATCCACTCCGGTTGCGCTCTGTACCAAGCTGGATGAGTGTCCATCCAAGTCGGCCTCTCGCTCACACTAGCACGGCGAGAGGAAGAAGCACCGGAGGGTCTAGAAGGGCGGGGAGACTGCCTAGGTAAATCCGGGAAGGTGTCCGGCTGATCCGGAAAAGTGCCAAAGTCCTGCTCATCACCTTCTCCCTCAAAATCATCTCCTACTCCCATCTCCTTCTCAACAACCGCAGCTGGAGGCTCATCCGGAACATATGGAGGCGATGCTAGCCTATTCTCATGCATAGAGCGAATGTATCCTTCCAATTATGGTGCCCGACCATAATGGAATACTCGGGAATCCAAAGAATGCCCCTACCTCCTCTATCCTCCTATGGCATACCAGCGGTAGGCGGACCACGATGTCTAGGAAAGATAATACCCCTAGTCATAAGGCTATTGAGACCCAAAGGTCTCGCCGCTATCCTAGTGCAAGCAGAGTAATCAATCCCGAGCTGCGTAGCAATGTGGGTAACCATCCCACCATACCCAATGTTCCCGGCCCTCTTGTTTTTCAGTTTACTCATGGTGGAGGCTAAGAGGGTAGCACAGTCAGCAGGTCTACCGTGGAGCATGCAATAGAGAAGGAATAGCTCATCGCTCTTTATCTTTTGTGGGATCTCGGTCCTAGGGAATAGACACTCGAAAAGGACCCTATGAGCTATCTTCAAGGCTAAGTGGTAGATGAGCTTAGCCTTGGTGTCGGCCGGTTGCCAACGATCCTCACTAGCATTAACCATTGTTATCTCTCTCCAAAAGTCCTTAGCGTATACACCGCTAGGAAAACGACCATTAAAGGTCTCATGGAACCCAAAGAAGGTTCCAAACTGCAGGATCGAGAACTCATAATCCGTCTCCATCAACCTAAAAGACACCGTCCTATCGACGGCACTATGCTCGAAGGAAGTAACAAACTCCCTCGTAATCTCCTCATAAGCATCCGTTTGAATAGCGGAGAAAACAATCAGTCCAACCCTATCCAAAAGCCATGTCAAGTCATTCACCACATTAAGTGGCTCTAACTCCTCAAGCAAAAGGTACCTAGGTCCTATGATCGGTCTCTTCTCGATCTTTGCTAAAGCATTGAGATAGTTCTCATGTATGGTAGGGATTCTAGGATGTGGTGGTGATGGTGGTTCACTAGGGCGGGCTTGGGAAGAGGTTACGTCTAGGAATAGATGCGCAAAAGTCTTACAATTTATAAACTCGTTATATTTCTCCTAACTCCTAGCGAACCCGCAGTGTACGGGACGTTTGTAGTAGGGATAGTATTCCGAGGTCAAACACAAAGACTAAGGTGAGATTGATTCGATTTATGATTAAGTTTAGTGAAGATCTAGGTTAAGAATAGAGAAAGAAATAAAGAAATGAAAATCTCAATGTTTTTTGGTGGGTTTTTAGGTGATCAATCAAGGATCACAAATCGTGCGAAATAAGCAATCAACTAAGCTAACAATTCAACACAAACAAACAAACTAAAACGAGATGCGAGATCAAAAGAGAAAAGTGGATTCTAGGGGTTGGAAATTCCGGTTACGGCATAGGACTCAAGCTATCTATTCATTCCTTGGATTAACTATGATAATTGGGATTAAGTGTTTCGAGATTGGGATCAATCACCGGGTAGGTCTCATGGTCCACTAGTCCGTTCCTAAGGTCTCATCACCGGGTAAGTCTCAAAGAGCCTAAGGGATGGAATTCTACACAAACCGGATTGTCACCTAGGGATCTAACCTATCCTCACCGGGTAAGTCTCGAAAGGGTTAGTCCAAAACAACTATCCTAGAACACTTAGTCCAATGGCGGCTTATGAGGCTCACCACTACCTAGAGTTTGTCATCCTTGAAATCTAAGAGTAAGAATCACCGGGTAGGTCTCTTCTAACACTTAGTTGCTAACACTAGGTCACCCTAGGATAGATTTAACTCAACAAACACTAGGATTTCAACATTCTAACAATCTAGTACTTAGATCCATCGAACCAGGGAAACCACGGGTTGTTCTACCATTTCCACGGCCGTGGAAGGGCAAGAACTAACCGTGGACTATAGCAGTGACTTCGTTCAAGAAAGCAAGCAATCCAAGGCAAATCTAAGTTCATCCTATCATAGTCTTAGCCATAACCATCCTTTCCTTACCCTAGAATCGCATCTATTTAGCCTACAACATGCATCATAACAATCGAAATCATCAAGCATAAAATCATGGCTTCCATTTGCAAGATAATGAAAAGAAAGAGATGAATAAGTGAAGCAAACAAAACCAAGCTGAAATTTAGATTAGAAAGACTCACAACCCTTCCAAAAGAAGGTTTAATCGATTCTTACAACCCTAGAAAACGATTCCGAAATTCTTCACTACAAAACCTATCAAGTGCTAGCAATGGTGTGTTCTTCTCCTCTTCTCCAATGGAGCTCTTCTTCCTCCTTCAATGGTAGATTCTCCAAGAGAATCTTCTTGTTGAGAGTATGGGAGAGAATGTGGATTTGATTGGATGATAGGGGATGCCTTCTCTCAGCCTTGCAGGACCACTTTTATACTACAACCTTGCTAGAGTGATCCATGAGATCGTGGCACAGCTGTCACAACCGTCTGGCAAAAACCACGGTTGGTTCCACGGCCGTGGAAGTGCCAGCAACCGTGGTTTGGTGCTTCAGCTTCGCCTTGGATCATTAAGCTATGATTTGGTGCATGGCTTGTGTTGACAAGGTTCCATGAGTCCTCCTTAGCCTCTAGTTTGCATCCTAATGAGTCCGAGGGTGTGTCATCTTGATGAACGATCCTCAAACGTATCGTTGAAGCTCCTAAATCTCCCAAAATACCTACAAAGCAATGCAAGAGTCCGTGTAGACGTCTATCTCGACAAAATACGTGAATTGAGTGCAAACGTCGTGAACTAGTGCTAAACCATGCATGAATGAGTGAGAAATCTATCTAAATGATTACCTAAACCTAAGTCATAAATCGTGTTCTCAAAAATACCCCATACTTAAGGTTTGCTCGTCCCCGAGCAAATTCCCAACTATAGACTAAGAGATGACATGATTTATGTATGCAGAAAAAATGGCAAAATCTTTTTGGGCTTGTGCTTCTAATATTGGATCACCTTCATAGTCATGTTTCATGGCAATGGATAAGCAATCATGTATCAAATAAATGAAGGCACAGAAAGACAATTGTACTTAACTCGAAAGCATGCATGAAATGTAAAAATGAAGAAGTCAAGATGATCAAGAGCATATCCAATCTAGATTACTAAGTTTTACAAACATGCAAATAGGTCATAAGGTCTTGTGAAATAAAAGGCCAAGAAACGTTGTGATTAGGTGGGGATTTTTCTAGGCTATGTGATGCTAATCCGGGAATGGAACTAACTCCACAATTTTGTCCTCGATCAACTTCCCACAAGTGTATATTTTCTCCATCTTTTTTTTCTTTTCTTTTTCTTTCACTTATTTTTGAGACAATGACATTGGTGTACAAAAGCCGAAACCTTGGTGATTAGCCGTCCTCGGGTTTTTTCTATTTTTCGAGGTGCATCCACACCGGGCACACGTACCAAAGCTCGTTAGGACTATTGGTTTATTTGACTTTGGCAAGGCACAAACACCCGATTATGTGAATGGTGCCGAGTTACTCGTCATTTAAACCAACGTCCCCAAACCTATATTTTTGTCTACACTTTCACAACAAATTCAGCATTTTATTCATGACATTCTTTCATCAACATCTTCACCCCACACTTGCTTTTCACACTCATCAACACACTAACATGCTCCTATTCCCGGATGGGTCAAAAGAGGTCAAATTTATATCAATTGAGGTGCTCAAACATCATGATCAAGATGAGAAGTAGAGAAAGATGAATTGCCTCATTCATTCCTAGATGATGTGCAAGAACTAGCATGTAATTTCGATTTTCAATACTCAATCCAATCAAGGCAAGCATCATGATCACAATCCATTCATGGGATTCAAGATAAGTGCTTCAAGTCCACATATGCTATTCATCAATTTAACACATAAGGCCATCCAAAGCCAATCCACAAGACAAGATTCATCATTAGGGTCATATCCAAGCCTAGAAAGCACAAAATTTTTTAAATTTTCTGATTTTTTTTTTGAATTTTTCGAAATGAGTATATACAATGCAAGACATGTGATAATATTAAACTACCCTAAATGCTAATCATGAAAAAAATCATGCGAACCCCACCCCATACTTAGAAACACATTGTCCCTAATGTGGTAATGAAGTAAAGAAGAGTGAAAGAAGGTTCTCACAATGTAAAAAAAATGGTTTGCTATGGTATTTGGGATTTCTCAAGTGGATTGATGGTGAATGATCCTATCAACGATGGTAGAGAGCTCTAAGTGTTCATCAAGGCGTCGGGACCCGCGCTAGGCACCGCTAGCTGTCCAAGTTCCGCATCCGCTCCACCCATAATTGATGATGGGTTCATCATCATCATTCACATGCCATGCAAGGCTTCCAATGCTACCAAGACTCTAGCACACACACAAAGCACACCAAACACACAAAAACAGAAAAATCAAAAACAAAAACAAAAACGAAAAAGGGAAAACGTTACCAATGGGTTGCCTCCCACCAAGTGCTTCTTTAAGGTCATTAGCTTGACCAAACTCGGGGGCGTCTCATTCTAGGTGAAGTGGGGCAATCATATCCACCGGAGCTCCCGGGATGTACTTCTTTAACCGGTGCCCGTTCACCTTGAAATCTCCACAATGCTCCCCTCCTATCTCAATAGCTCCATGGGGGAAGATCTTCTTCACCACATATGGCCTGGTCCATCTTGATTTTAGCTTTCCGGGGAAGAGCCGCAGCCGTGAGTTGAAAAGAAGGACAAGGTCGCCTTCTCTCAACTCCTTCGGAATGAGGCGCTTGTCATGCCACCGTTTGGTCCTTTCCTTGTAGATCCGGGCATTCTCATAAGCATCCAACCGGATCTCCTCAAGGGCGTTCATATCAAGCAACCTCTTCTCTCCGGCCTCCTTGAGGTCAAAATTTAGCCACTTAATGGCCCAATAAGCTCTATGCTTCATTTCTACCGGAAGGTGGCAAGACTTGCCATAGACTAACTTATAAGGAGTGGTGCCAATTGGTGTTTTGAAAGCGGTTCTATATGCCCACAAGGCATCATCGAGCTTCATTGCCCAATCCTTTTGTGTCCTAGAGACTATCTTCTCAAGAATTCTCTTTATCTCCCGGTTGGAGATCTCCACTTGGCCACTAGTTTGGGGATGGTAAGGTGTTGCCACCTTATGAGTCACCCCATACTTAGCCAAAAGTGCCCTAAAGTTCCTATTAGTGAAGTGCTTCCCTCCATCACTTATGATCACCCTTGGTGTTCCAAACCTAGGAAAGATCACTCGGTTAAGAACCGCACCACCACCTTGGCATCATTTGTAGGAGAGGCGATTGCCTCCACCCATCTCGAAACATAATCAACCACCAATAGGATGTAGAGGTTGCCACAAGAAGAAGGGAATGGTCCCATGAAGTCCACACCCCACACATCAAATATTTCCACTTCTTGTATGTTGTTCAAGGGCATCTCATTCCTCCTTGAGATGTTGCCCGTCCTTTGGCAAGCATCACAAGCTACCACAAAGCCTTGCACATCCTTGAACAAACTTGGCCAAAAGAGCCCGATTGCAACACCTTCGCACATGTCTTGTGTGAGCTAGCATGCCCTCCACATGGCAAGGAGTGACAATGGCGGATCACACTCTCCACCTCATCATCCGGTATGCATCTTCTAAACATTCCATCCGGCCCTCTCTTGAACAAAAGTGGTTCACTCCAATAGTAGTGCCTCACATCTTTGAAGAACTTCTTTCTTTGGGCATATGTCAATCCGGGAGGCACTTCCTAACACACAAGATAGTTCACAATGTCGGCATACCATGGCTCACTTCCTCTAGACACTTGGAACAAGCACTCCTCCACCATTTGCAATTGCTCATCCCGGAATGAGTCATCAATCGGGATGTCATCTCTCTCAAGCTCCAATGGTGGGAGTCTACTAAGGTGATCCGCCACAGAGTTCTCGGACCCCTTCTTGTCCCGGATTTCCAAATCAAATTCTTGAAGAAGAAGGATCCACCGAATCAACCTAGGCTTGGCATCCTTCTTGGAAAGTAGATAACGGATCGCAGCATGATCCGTATACACAATGACCTTCGCTCCAACAAGATATGAGCGGAACTTCTCAAATGCATACACAACCGCTAGTAACTCCTTCTCGGTGGTAGCATAATTGAGTTGGGCATCATCTAGCGTCTTGCTAGCATAATAAATGGCATGTGTACGCCCGTCTTTCCTTTGCCCCAAAACAGCCCCAACGGCTACATCACTTGCATCACACATGATCTCAAACGGTAAACTCCAATCCGGAGGTTGCATGATAGGTGCGGAGATCAAAGCGTTCTTCAACCTACAAAAAGCCTCAAGGCAATCCTTGGAGAAAACAAACTCAACCTCCTTCATTAGTAGGTTAGTAAGAGGCTTAGAAATTTTAGAGAAGTCTTTAATAAACCTCCGGTAGAAACCGGCATGTCCTAAGAAACTCCTTACCCCTTTCACCGAGGTAGGTGGTGGCAACTTCTCTATCGTTTCAATCTTGGCCCTATCAACCTCAATGCCACGGTTGGACACCAAGTGTCCCAACACAATACCTTCACTTACCATGAAGTGGCATTTTTCCCAATTTAAGACAAGATTTGTCTCCTCACATCTTTTCAATACTAATGACAAGTTAGCTAAGCAATTATCAAAGGAAGAACCATAAACAGAAAAATCACCCATAAACACTTCCATGATGTTTTCAATGTATTCCGAAAAGATAGCCATCATACACCTTTGGAAGGTGGCGGGTGCATTACACAACCCAAATGGCATTCTCCTATATGCAAAAGTACCCCATGGACATGTAAATGTGGTTTTCTCTTGGTCATTGGGGTGGATAGGGATTTGGAAGAATCCACTATACCCATCTAAGTAGCAAAAATGAGAATGTTGAGCTAACCTCTCTAGCATTTGGTCAATGAAAGGGAGAGGGAAGTGATCTTTCCTAGAGGCCATGTTCAACTTCCTATAGTCAATACACATCCTCCATCCCGTAACCGTCCTAGTTGGGATTAGTTCATTGTTCTCATTAGTCACTACAGTCATCCCACCCTTCTTAGGAACTACAATCACGGGACTAACCCACTTACTATCCGAGATAGGGTAAATAATTCCCGCATCTAGCAACTTAATGATCTCTTTCTTAACCACCTCTTTCATTATAGGATTTAATCTTCTTTGATGTTCAATAGAGGGTTTATGGTCATCTTTCATCAATATCTTATGCATGCACAAAGAGGGCTTAATGCCAACTAAATCATCAATAGTATAGCCAATGGCTTTCCTATGCAATCTTAGCTCATGCAACAACTTAGCAAGTTCATCATCATTCAAGCATGCATTCACAATCACCGGATATGTAGAATTATCACCAAGAAAAGCATACTTCAAATGAGAGGGGAGGGGTTTGAGTTCAAGTTTAGGAGGACCTTTATCGAGTGGAGACGATCCAAATAACGTTGGTTGAGATGAATCCAAAGCAAATGAAGGCTCTCCAAGGCTCCTTGAAGCTCGATCATCAACAAGGGCTGCTTCAGGGGAAACCACGGTTGGTTCCACGGACCTTGGCACATCCACGGCCGTGGAAGCTGCCAAGCTTGCTCGTCGGAGCTTTCCAGAGAGTTCTACGGCCGTGGAACACACACCACGCCCGTGGTTCCTACAGGTGCTCAACATGCTTTCGTGAACCTCAAATTCAGCTCTTGTCTCCTTTTCTAGTGCTTCCAAGGCCTTGATTTCTTCATTGCAAGCCTCCTCATCACCTTCTTCCATCAAACTTAAACTAAGAACCTTCTCCAAGGGGTCCTTGATCAAGATCGAGCTCACAACTTCTCTAGACTCCTCTTGCTCGACTATGTTGAATACATCCTCATCAAGGGTTGGCCCTTTCATCATTGTGGACAGCTTGAACTTGATGTTCTCTTCTCCAATGTTGAAGGAGAGAATTCCATTTTTACAATCCACCAAGCATCCGAAAGTGTCTAGGAAAGGTCTCCCTAAGATGATGGGAACCGGATAATCCGTCGGGATGTCCAAGACAACAAAATCAATTGGCACATAGAACTTCCCGAGTTGCACCGGTATGTCTTCCAATATCCCAACCGGGTGAGTAATAGAGCGGTCCGCCATGTAAAGGGTCATCTTGACCGGTTTAGGCTCTCCTAGCCCAACCTTGTTGCAAAGTGCAAGCGGTATGATGCTCACACTTGCCCCAAGATCACAAAGGGCTTCATACTTCACTTCTCCCACTCCGATTGACACACAAAAAGATCCCGGATCTCTTAGCTTAGGAGACATCTCCTCCTTCATTGTTTGGATCAATTCCGAGGACCTCTTCGTCATCCTTACTTCTCCATACTCCTCCAACTTCCTTTTGTTGGAGAGTATTTCCTTCAAGAACTTGCCATATGCCGGCATACCTAAGATAGCATCCATGAACGGAATGTTAATATGTAATTTAGACATAAGTTCAAGGAATTTACCAAAGTGTTTGTCCAAGTGAGCCCTTGCTCGTGATTGAGGGAATGGTAGCGGTGGTTTGTATGGAGGCGGTGCCACATATGTTGGCTCAACATCCTTGCTCTTGCCTCCATCTTCTTGCAATATCTCTTCCTCTACCACTACTTGCTTTCCCTTGGCATTCTCCTTGGGCAAAGGATCCTTCATACTCAACCCGCTCCTCGTTGTAATGGCCAACACTTGGCCTCTTGGGTTGTCTTCGGTTCTTCCGGGAAGCTTTCCCGGATCTCTATGAGCTTCACCCGCTTTTTGGAACACTTGTGCTTCCAACACCTTTTGAGCTTTAGAAATGGAAGTCACCGTGCTCTCAAGACCACTCAACCTTCCAAGCAATTGCTCAAACATCATCTCGGTTCTATCCTTTGGAGGTTGAGTAAATCCGGGTGGAGGTTCTTGTGAAGCCTTTGGTGGTGGAGTTGTGCTTGTGGAAGCGGGAGGGTTCAAGGCTCCATCCGGGTTAGAATAGGAGAACCCGGGATGGTTATGGTTGGGCCGGTAATTGTTGAATTGCCGGTTGTTGTTGAAGTTCCTTGGGCCTTGGTAGTTGTTGTAATTGCCCCTTCCCATGTAATTCACATCTTCCTCCTTGGAAGACAAGTTTGCTTGCACTTGCACTTGAGGGGTTGCTTGGTTCTTCAAAGTTGTAGCACACAACTCCCTCAAAGACTTTAGCTTGTTGTTGATGGCGTCAAGCTTGAAATTGCTCATGGTGACTTCACTCACCTCATATGCTCCCACCTTCCTCCCTTCACTCTTCCTATGGGAGTACTTCTCAATCACTAGAGCTTGTTTCTCTACAAACTCCCAAGTTTCATCCACATGCTTTTCCATGAAAGTTCCACCGGAAAAAGATTGGAGCTTGAATTGGCTATCTTCATCAAGTCCTTTGAAGTAGATTTCAAATAGCTCAATTTTTGGTATACCATGGTGCGGACAATCTAGGAGAAGGTCCTTGAATCTCTCCCAAGACTTGAATAAACTCTCTCTATCCTTCATCACGAAGGCATTGATCTTTCCTCTTAACTCGGTAGTCTTGGAAGGTGGGAAGAACTTAGTTAAAAACTCGGTTGTCATCTCCTCCCAAGTACTCACTCGCCCTTGTGGAATAGATTGATACCAAGCTAAGGCCTTGTCCTTAAGAGAGAAGGAAAAAGCCCTAAGCTTATGGTTGTTGTTCTCCAATCTAGGCGGTCTAAGAGTCTCCATCAAGATCTCATAGTTCATCAAGTGTTGATGGGGAGACTCTCCTTCCATCCCTCCAAATTGATTATGCCGGATCATTTGTAGAACTTGAGGGCGGAGTTCATAATCATGGGCTGCGGGATCTCCTAAGTTCACACCCGGGCGGTGTGCTCTTTGTGCCGGATCCATACGTTGCCCCAACGTTTGTGGCTCTCCAATGGCAATGTGCACAACTCGTATATTAACCGCCTCCGGTTACGGTTGTGGTGGAGGTGGAGGTTGTTGATGATTAAGCTCTCTTTGCACAAGAGCTTGCCTAATCTCTTCAATCTCCCTCCTAGTTGCCTCTTGCCTCTCATTGGCAAGTCTCCTTTCATTCTCCAAAGCTTCATCTCTTATCCTAATTTGCTCTAAAGCCTCTTCCAACTCAGCTTGGAGATCTCTTCCGGCCATCTCTTTCCCTTTTTTAATGCTCTTGGATCTAGATCTAAGGGTTTTCTCCGGTTCGGGATCGAATGGAGCTAAATCCTTGCCACGAGATCTTCGAATACACCTAAAGAATTAGAGATGTCCTGAAAAGCAAAGACACAAACCAAAAAGAGATGAAAGGCAACAAGAAAGACCTACACTATAAACAATCACAAAAAGACTCAACCTAGACCTAGTCCCAGGCAACGGCGCCAAAAACTTGTTACGTCTAGGAATAGATGCGCAAAAGTCTTACAATTTATAAACTCGTTATATTTCTCCTAACTCCTAGCGAACCCGCAGTGTACGCGACGTTTGTAGTAGGGATAGTATTCCGAGGTCGAACACAAAGACTAAGGTGAGATTGATTCGATTTATGATTAAGTTTAGTGAAGATCTAGGTTAAGAATAGAGAAAGAAATAAAGAAATGAAAATCTCAATGTTTTTTGGTGGGTTTTTAGGTGATCAATCAAGGATCACAAATCGTGCGAAATAAGCAATCAACTAAGCTAACAATTCAACACAAACAAACAAACTAAAACGAGATGCGAGATCAAAAGAGAAAAGTGGATTCTAGGGGTTGGAAATTCCGGTTACGGCATAGGACTCAAGCTATCTATTCATTCCTTGGATTAACTATGATAATTGGGAGTAAGTGTTTCGAGATTGGGATCAATCACCGGGTAGGTCTCATGGTCCACTAGTCCGTTCCTAAGGTCTCATCACCGGGTAAGTCTCAAAGAGCCTAAGGGATGGAATTCTACACAAACCGGATTGTCACCTAGGGATCTAACCTATCCTCACCGGGTAAGTCTCGAAAGGGTTAGTCCAAAACAACTATCCTAGAACACTTAGTCCAATGGCGGCTTATGAGGCTCACCACTACCTAGAGTTTGTCATCCTTGAAATCTAAGAGTAAGAATCACCGGGTAGGTCTCTTCTAACACTTAGTTGCTAACACTAGGTCACCCTAGGATAGATTTAACTCAACAAACACTAGGATTTCAACATTCTAACAATCTAGTACTTAGATCCATCGAACCAGGGAAACCACGGGTTGTTCTACCATTTCCACGGCCGTGGAAGGGCAAGAACTAACCGTGGACTATAGCAGTGACTTCGTTCAAGAAAGCAAGCAATCCAAGGCAAATCTAAGTTCATCCTATCATAGTCTTAGCCATAACCATCCTTTCCTTACCCTAGAATCGCATCTATTTAGCCTACAACATGCATCATAACAATCGAAATCATCAAGCATAAAATCATGGCTTCCATTTGCAAGATAATGAAAAGAAAGAGATGAATAAGTGAAGCAAACAAAACCAAGCTGAAATTTAGATTAGAAAGACTCACAACCCTTCCAAAAGAAGGTTTAATCGATTCTTACAACCCTAGAAAACGATTCCGAAATTCTTCACTACAAAACCTATCAAGTGCTAGCAATGGTGTGTTCTTCTCCTCTTCTCCAATGGTGCTCTTCTTCCTCCTTCAATGGTAGCTTCTCCAAGAGAATCTTCTTGTTGAGAGTATGGGAGAGAATGTGGATTTGATTGGATGATAGGGGATGCCTTCTCTCAGCCTTGCAGGACCACTTTTATACTACAACCTTGCTAGAGTGAGCCATGAGATCGTGGCACTGCTGTCACAACCGTCTGGCAAAAACCACGGTTGGTTCCACGGCCGTGGAAGTGCCAGCAACTGTGGTTTGGTGCTTCAGCTTCGCCTTGGATCATTAAGCTATGATTTGGTGCATGGCTTGTGTTGATAAGGTTCCATGAGTCCTCCTTAGCCTCTAGTTTGCATCCTAATGAGTCCGAGGGTGTGTCATCTTGATGAACGATCCTCAAACGTATTGTTGAAGCTCCTAAATCTCCAAAAATACCTACAAAGCAATGCAAGAGTCCGTGTAGACATCTATCTCGACAAAATACGTGAATTGAGTGCAAACGTCGTGAACTAGTGCTAAACCATGCATGAATGAGTGAGAAATCTATCTAAATGATTACCTAAACCTAAGTCATAAATCGTGTTATCAGTTCTCATGTATGGTAGGGATTCTAGGATGTGGTGGTGATGGTGGTTCACTAGGGGGGGCTTGGGAAGAGGAGGAACTATCATCCTTTCTCTTTTTGTTCCTTCCAGATCTCCTCGTGAACATTTTCTCAAATCCAGTAAAAACCACGGTCTGTTCTTCCCTTTCCACGGTCGTGGAATGCCCAGAGACCGTGGTTCGCTTCTGGTTTGCTCAAATCTCAACAAATCAAACACCAAACTCAGCAGAACCTGTCCTAGACTAATTCCAATCTTAATCCTATGCAATTCTTCTAAGTTCTAGCGAGAATTTAACCCGAATTGACAAAGTAGAGAAATAGAAGAAAAACCTAGGTTTTTTTATCTTTAAATCCAAATTCCGTCTTCTGCAGGGATTGTTCACTTGTTTTGTTGATTGGATCTTGTAGATGATCGAAAATGCTCCACTTTAGCGCCAAGAATCGTTCGATTTGGACTCCAAATGAAGATTTGAGAGGGATGGGAGATTCTCGGCGTTTAGGTCGTGGAAGAGGGGCGTGGAATTGGGTTTTGGGTGTTTTGTGAAGGAAAGTGGTTTATATAGTGGCCGTATAAAAAATTTGAAAACCACGGTCACTCGGGGTGTTCCACGGCCGTGGAAATGTACGAACCCGTGGTTTTTGTGATTTTCTCAATTTTTAAAGAATCACGATCACTGTAGCTTCCACGACCGTGGAACTGGCCGTGGAACTCTCTCATTGTGCTAAAGCTCAAGTTTCGTCAATTCTTCCGACTTTTCCTTCTTCCAATTCCTTTTCCTTATTCCTACATCCAAAAACACAACATACCGGAAGATATCGAGGGCAAAACAAAGCAAAAACGTCTAAACTAAGAATGAGAAACAAAAGTGAAATAGCTTGGGTTGCCTCCCAAGTAGCGCTTGTTTAAGGTCCGTAGCTAGACCATACCTGCATCTATTCGAGTGCGGTAGGCGCGAACTCTTCATCTTGGAGCTCCGGTGAATACTTCTTGAGTCGTTGACCGTTCACCTTAAAACTTCCGCCCTTTTCACCCCATACTTCAACTGCACCATGGGGAAAAATATGTTTGATTAGATAAGGTCCGGTCCAACGAGATTTAAGCTTACCTGGAAAGAGCCGATGTCTCGAATTGAAGAGGAGAACTTTATCTCCTTCCTTGAGGTCCTTTGGAATGATATGCTTATCATGCCAACGCTTCGCTCTCTCCTTGTATATCTTGGCGTTCTCATAGGCGTTTAAGCGAAGTTATTCAAGCTCGTTAATGTCCAAGAGGCGCTTCTCGCCCGCTTCTTTCATGCTGAAGTTCAACCACTTTACCGCCCAATATGCCTTGTGTTCTAGCTCTACCGGCAAGTGACAAGACTTCCCATACACAAGGTTGTATGGTGTCATTCCTATGGGAGTCTTATATGCAGTTCGGTATGCCCACAATGCATCATCTAGCTTCAAAGACCAATCCTTCCTTGTCTTCGAAACTGTTTTCTCTAGGATGCCCTTGATTTATCTATTTGAAATCTCCACTTGTCCACTCGTTTGTGGATGATAGGGAGTGGTGATCTTGTGAGTCACCCCATACTTAGCTAGGAGAGCTTCGAATCGTTGGGCTATGAAGTGCGAACCTCCATCACTAATAATGGTCCGCGGTGTCCCAAATCTTGGGAAAATGGTTCTATTAAAGAACTTTATGACAACCGCCGCATCATTAGTAGGAGAGGCTATAGCTTCAACCCATCTCGAAACATAATCCACAACTAGGAGTATGTATTGATTCCTGCAAGATGATGGGAAAGGTCCCATAAAATCGACTCCCCAAACGTCGAAGATCTCTACCTATTGAATGTTGTTAAGAGGCATCTCGTTCCTCCTAGATATGTTCCCTGTTCTTTGACAATCATCGCAGCAGGAAACAAAGGTTTGCACATCCTTAAATAAAGTAGGCCAAAAGAAACCGGATTGCAATACCTTAGAGCTAGTTTTGTTGGAACTAGCGTGTGCTCCACAAGGTAGTGAATGACAATGACGGATGACGCTTTGCATCTCATCTTCTGGCACACATCTTCGAATGATGCCATCTGGACCTCTCTTGAAGAGTAGAGGTTCGTTCCAAAAGTATTGCCGGACATCCTTAAAGAACTTCTTTCTTTGTGCGTAGGATAATCCGGGAGGTATTTCTTGACAAACCAAATAGTTAACAAAATTAGCAAACCATGGTTCGTTACCTCTAGTTATCTTGTCGATGCACTCCTCTATGATGTGTAAGTGTTCGTCCGGAAAGGAGTCATCTATAGGTAGGTCGTCATCTTCTAGTTGTGGTAGACGACTCAAATGATCCGCAACAGAATTTTCCGAACCTTTCTTGTCGCGGATCTCAAGATCGAATTCTTGTAGGAGAAGAATCCATCTAATCAGTCTCGGTTTTGCATCCTTCTTGGCAAGCAAATACCGAATCACCGAGTGGTCCGTGTATACAATCACCTTCGATCCTACAAGATAAGAACGAAAATTTTCAAATGCATATACAACGGCCAAAAACTCTTTTTCCGTAGTGGCGTAGTTGAGCTGCCCTTCATCTAGCGTCTTGCTAGCGTAATAGATGGCGTGTGTGCGGCCTTCCTTCTTTTCTCCCAGCACAGCCCCAACGGCTACGTCACTTGCATCACACATGACCTCGAATGGAAGATTCCAGTCCGGAGGTTGTATGATTGGAGCTGAGATTAGAGCCTCCCGGATCCTGTTAAATGCATCTAAACAATCCTGGGAAAAATCAAAAACTGCATCCTTCATCAATAGATTAGTAAGCGGTTTTGATATCTTAGAAAAGTCTTTGATAAAGCGTCTATAGAATCCGGCATGTCCTAGAAAGCTTCTTATCCCTTTCACCGAAGATGGAGGAGGGAGCTTCTCTATTGTCTCTATCTTAGCCTTGTCTACCTCAATCCCTCTACTAGAGATCAAGTGTCCTAAGACAATGCCTTCTTTCACCATGAATTGACACTTCTCCCAATTGAGAACTAGGTTAGTGTCTTCACACCTTTGTAGCACAAGAGAAAGGTTAGATAGGCAATTATCAAAAGAGGAACCATAAACAGAAAAATTGTCCATGAAAACCTCCATAATCTCTTCTATGTACTCCGAGAAGATAGCCATCATGCACCTTTGGAAGGTGGTTGGGGCGTTGCAAAGCCCGAATGGCATTCTCCTATAAGCAAACGTACCCCATGGGCACGTGAATGTGGTCTTCTCTTGATCGTCCGGATGTATAGGAATCTGGAAGAAACCACTATAACCGTCAAGATAACAGAAGTATGAGTATTGTGCTAACCTCTTAAGCATTTGGTCGATGAATGGCAAAGGGAAGTGATCCTTCCTTGTTGCGTTGTTCAGCTTGCGGTAATCTATGCACATCCTCCACCCCGTCACGGTTCTTGTAGGAATGAGCTCGTTGTTTTTGTTTTTGATGACCGTCATTCCTCCTTTCTTTGGAACAACTTGTACGGGGCTCACCCACTTACTATCGGAGATAGGGTAGATAATACCTGCATCAAGTAGCTTAAGAATCTCCTTCTTGACAACCTCCTTCATGGTCGGATTTAACCGCCTTTGAGGTTGTCGTGAAGGCTTAAAATCTTCCTCCATTAGAATCTTGTGCATGCATAGTGATGGTTTAATTTTTACAAGATCCTCTATTGTATAGCCTAAACCCTTTTTATGTTTCTTTAAAATGGCTATGAGCTTATTATGTTCATCTTCACTTAAGTCGGAACTAACAATTACCGGAAAAGTAGAATTAGTTCCTAAGAATGCATACCGAAGATGTGTGGGAAGTGGCTTCAATTCCATTGTCATTGGAGTCTCAAATGGCTCTTGAGGATTGTCCAATGCTTCCTTAGAAGTCTCTAAGAGTGTGGGAGTTCTTGAAGAAAGCTCAAGAGAATTGTTGGAAAGAACGTAATTGTTCTCAGAATTCCCTGAAATCACGGCACCTCTGTTACTTCCACGGCCGTGGAAGTCAATTACGGCACCTCTAGGAGTTCCATGACCATGGTTTTGGCCGTGTAACTTACTGGAGCTCTCTGAATAGCTAATTACGGTCATCATGGGGGAAACCACGACCGTGGAATAGCACGACTGACCGTGATTCCTCACGTTTTCTAACCCATCATAGAGTTTTTCAAACTCTTCTTCATGCACTTCTTTTAGCTCCTCTAAGGCTTCAATCTCCTTATTGCAATCCTCGTCTTCTCCTTTCTCCATGATGCTCATGGTAATCTCCTTTTGCAACGGATCTTTGGATAGAATCGAGCTAACTTCCTCTCTAGATGCCTCCTCGTCATGAATGTTGAACATGTCCTCTCCAAGAGCTGGCTCTTTCACCAATGTTGAGAGAACAAATTCAACCTTCTCTTCTCCTATGTCGAAGGCGAGTCTAGCATTCTTGCAATCCACCATGCAACCGGATGTTGCAAGAAACGGTCTTCCGAGTATGATCGGGACCGGACAATCTGCAGGAATGTCAAGTACAACAAAATCTATGGGAACATAGAACTTACCAGGCTTGACTGGGATGTCTTCGATGATACCGACGGGACGAGTTATGGATCGATCCGCCATGTACAATGTCATCTTCACCGGTTTAGGCTCACCTAGACTGATCTTCCTACATAAGGCAAGCGGAATGATGCTAACGCTTGCTCCCAAGTCACATAATGCGTCATATGTGACATCTCCCATTCCGATTGGAATGCAAAAGGACCCTGGATCTTTCAGCTTTGGGGGCATCTTCTCCTTCATTGTTTTGATGAGATCCGATGATTCCGAACTCATCTTGACTTCTCCAAAGTCTTCTAGCTTCCTCTTGTTGGAGAGGATTTCCTTTAACAACTTCCCGTAAGCGGGCATACCTACAATTGCATCAATGAAAGGTATGTTAATATGCAGTTTACTCATGAGTTCAATGAACTTACCGAACTGCTTGTCTAGACGCACTCTCGCTCTAGATTGCGGGAATGGTAGAGGCGGTTTGTAAGCTGGAGGAGGAATGTAGACGTCTTCCTTCTCCTTCCCCTTTTCCTTCTCTTTTTCGGCTGGAACCTCTACAAACTTAGGTTGTAGTTACTCCGCTTCTAGTAGTAATAGCCATTACCCTTCCTTTCGGGTTGTCTTCCGTCTTTCCGGGAAGTTTTCCTTGATCTCTATGAACTTCCCCGGCCTTGTTGAATAGTTGGGTTTCTAAAGTCTTTTGAGCTTTATCAACCTTAATGATGTGATCATTGTCACGCTAGAATCGTGTGATGTGCACGCAATAAGTCTTAAATTTATACTCGTTATATTTATCCTAACTCCTAGAGAACCCGCAGTGTACGGGACGTTTGTAGAAAGGTAAGTATTCCGAGGTCGAACACAAAGACTAAGGTGAGATCGAGTCAAGCAATGATCAAAGATAGTGTGAATCTAGACTAAGATAAGATGAGGAACAAAGAAAATGGAAAACGCAATGTTTTTGTTGGTTTTTGTGGTGATCAAACAAAGATCACAAGTCAAGCAAAGTAATAAAACAACTAACAAATTAAGCTAGCAAACGAGTAAGTAACACAAAGCACAAGTGTATGATCAAGAGAGAAAAGTAGATTCTAGAGGTCAAGATTTCCGGTTATGGCATTGGACTCAAGGTTCTAAGGATTTTAAGGACAAGCTGTGGTGTTGGGAAAGAATGTTCACTAATGGAAGCGATTACTGGGTAAGTCTCTCACTTCACTAATCCCGCATCAAACTCCTATTACCGGGTAGGTCTCAAGGGGTTAGAGTAAGGAATTTCGCACAAACTAGATGCTACTTAAGGGTAACCCTCTCCTTACCGGGTAAGTCTCGGAATAGGGAAATCTCAAGCAATAATCCTAGCACACCCAATCCAATAGCGGCTTATTAGGCTCACTACTACCTAGAATTCATCTTCTAAGGTATCTAAGATAGGGAATCATCGGGTAGATCTCTTCCTTCACTTAGGTTGATAGCATTAGGTGATCCTAAGCTAAATTAGGCTTAATAAACACTAGGATTTAAACAACCAATCACCCTAGCATGCAGATTTATCATTTAAAGAGCAACAGAAGAATAAATCGGGCTGTTCTACAGATAAATCGGCCGATTTATCTGATGAACAGGTCGATTTTTCCTTCTGTTGTGAGTTTCGTGCATATAAATCATCATAAACTGACATATAAGCCCATCCTATCATCACCCTAGCCATAACCATCAATCCATCACTCTAAAATCACAAGAAATTAGCCAATAATATGCATATCAAGATCCGAAATCATCAAACAAGCATACATGGTGTTCATAGATGAGTAATGAAAGATGAGTAAGCAAAATCAATAAATCTCAGCCAAAGACTAGTTGTAGCAAGACTTACAAACTCTAGAATGAAGATTCAAAACGTTCTTAACAATCCTTGCAATTAGTTCTTCAATCCAAGACTACAAAATCACTCTAAATCACTCTAAACTCTTAGAATGGTGTTCTTCTTCTTCCTTCAATCTTTGAGAGCTTTTCTTCTCCTCCAATCTTTCTCCAAAATCAAATGAGCTGTCAATGAGAGTGTGGGAGAGGAGAGATGCTCAGCAACCACCTGCAGGACCACTTATATTCTCCACCAAGAGCAAGGACGGACAAGAGATCGTGGGACACGTGGCTTTAAGCTGTCAAAAGCCTAAAAATCGACCTAGAGCAATAAATCGGCCGATTTTCCTGGGTGTAGGTCGATTTTCTTCAACAGAAGCATGCTATGATCGTCTAGCCATGAGTTGCTCCATTGCTTGCACCAATGGTGGTCTTTGTGTCCTTTGTTGATCCAATTATGCTCCTCCAAGGCTTTGGCTGTGTACCATCATGAGGCTTGGCCCTCAAATGTATCGATTAACGTCCAATAGATCCCCGAATTACCTACAAAACCGATAAAAGGTAGTGTAGACGTCTTTTCTAGAAATGTGCGTGAATTGAGCGAAGACGTCATGAATCAATGCCAAAACATGCACGAATGAATGAGAAATATATCTAAATGACTACCTAATCCTAAGTCATAAATCTTGTCATCAAAAATACCCCATACTTAAGGTTTGCTCGTCCCCGAGCAAATTCCCAACTATAGACTAAGAGATGACATGATTTATGTATGTAGAAAAAAGGCAAAATCTTTTGGAGTTGTGCTTCTAATATTGGATCACCTTCATAGTCATGTTTCATGGCAATGGGCAAGCAATTATGCATCAAATAAATGAAAGCATGGAAAGACAATTACACTTAACTTGATAGCATGCGATGAAATGTAAAGATGAAGAAGTCAAGATGATCATGAGCATGTCCAATCTAAATCACTTAGTCTTACACACATGCAAGTAGGTCAAAAGGACTTGTAAAATAGAAGGCCAAGAAACGTTGTGATTAGGTGGAAATTTTCTAGGCTATGTGATGCTAATCCGGGAAAGGAACTAAACAACCACAACTTCAAATTTTCTTATCAACTTCCCTCAAGTGTATATTTTTCTTCATTTTCTTTTCTTTCTTTTATTTTTGAGACAATGGCATTGGTGTACAAAAGCCGAAACCTTGGTGATTGGCCATTCTCGGGCTTTTTCTATTTTTCGAGATGCATCCACACCGGGCACACATACCAAAGCTCGTTAGGACTATCGGTTTATTTGACTTTGGCAAGGCACCAACACCCGATTATGTGAAGTGTACCGAGTTACTTGTCATTTAAGCCAATGTCCCCAAGCCTATATTTTTGGCTACACTTTCACAACAAATTCAGCATTTTATGCATGACATTCTTTTCATCAACAACTTCACCCCACACTTGCTTTTCACACACATCAACACACTAGCATGCTCCTATTCCCGGATGGGTCAAAAGAGGTCAAATTTATCTCAATTGAGGTGCTCAAACAACATGATCAAGATGAGAAGTAGAGGAAGATGAATTGCCTTAATCACTCTTAATTGATGTGCAAGAACTAGCATGCAATTTCGACTTTCAATACTCAATTCAATCAAGGCAAACATTCATGATCACAAATCATTCATGGTTTCAAGAGAAGTACTTCAAGTCCACATATACATTCATCAATTTAACACATAAGGCCATCCATAGCCAATCCACAAGACAAGGTTCAATCATTAGGGTCATATCCAAGCCTTAGAAGCACTAAAATTTTTAAAATTTTCTGAATTTTTTGAATTTTTCGAAATATGTATGTACAATGCAAGACATAATGAAACATGTGACAAAATTAAACTATCCTAGATGCTAATCATGCAAGTGATCATGAAAACCCCACCCCATACTTAGAAACACATTGTCCCTAATGTTTAAACTAAATAAAGAAGTGAAAGAGAGTTCTCACAATGTAAGAGTGGTGGTGCTTTGGTATTTCGGTTCTCATTGGATGATGATGGTGGATGATCGATCAAGGATGGTAGAGAGCTCTTGATGTTCATTATGGCGTCGGAACCCGCGCTTGGCACCGCAAGCCGTCCAAGTTCCACGTCCGCTCCACCCATGCTTGATTGGAGATCATCACTTTTCTTTACAGAGGAAAAATCGGCCAAGCAACCCAGGAAAATCGGCCGATTTTGTCTGAAGAACGGGTCGATTTCCTGGGTGCTTTCTTCCTTGTCCATGTGCTCGGATCTTGCTTCTTCAACCATTCCATGAGGCCTTCACATGACCTCCAACATCTCATAACTCATGACAATCAATAAGATCTAGCACCCAAAAACACAAAAGAAAAACAAAGCACACCAAGAGTGAGATTAAACAAAAGCAAGAAAAAGAAAGGGAAAAATATGTACGAATGGGTTGCCTCCCATTAAGCGCTTCTTTAAGGTCATTAGCTTGACCAAATTCAGGAGCGTTTTAATCAAGGTGAAGTGGGGCAATCACTTCCACCGGGGCTTCCGGGATGTACTTCTTCAATCGATGCCCATTCACCTTGAAGTTACCACAATGATCTCCTCCTATCTCCACCGCTCCATGAGGAAAAACTTTCTTCACCACATATGGCCCGGTCCATCTTGATTTGAGCTTTCCGGGGAAGAGCCGCAGCCTCGAGTTGAAGAGAAGGACAAGGTCGCCTTCACTCAACTCCTTTGGGATGATCCTCTTATCATGCCATCGCTTGGTTCTCTCCTTGTAGATCCGAGCATTCTCATATGCATCCAACCGGATCTCCTCAAGGGCGTTTATGTCTAGCAACCGCTTTTCTCCGGCCTCCTTTAGATCAAAATTTAGCCACCTTATAGCCCAATATGCTCGATGCTCCATCTCTACCGGAAGGTGGCAAGACTTTCCATAGACCAACTTGTAAGGAGTGGTGCCAATTGGTGTTTTGAAAGCGGTCCTATATGCCCACAAGGCATCATCGAGCTTCATAGCCCAATCTTTTCTCGTCCTTGATACCGTCTTCTCAAGAATGGCCTTGATCTCCTGGTTGGAGATCTCCACTTGGCCACTAGTTTGGGGATGGTAAGGTGTTGCCACCTTATGAGTCACCCCATACTTGGCCAAAAGTGCTTCAAAATTCCTATTGGTGAAGTGCTTCCCTCCATCGCTTATGATCACCCTAGGTGTTCCAAACCTAGGAAAGATCACTCGGTTGAAGAACCGCACCACGACCTTGGCGTCATTTGTAGGAGAGGCGATTGCCTCCACCCATCTCGAAACATAGTCAACCGCCAATAGGATGTAGAGGTTGCCACATGAAGAAGGGAATGGCCCCATGAAGTCCACACCCCACACATCAAATATTTCCACCTCTTGTATGTTGTTCAAGGGCATCTCATTTCTCCTTGAGATGTTGCCCGTCCTTTGGCAAGCATCACAAGCTACCACAAAGCCTTGCACGTCCTTGAACAAACTTGGCCAAAAGAAGCCCGATTGTAGCACTTTCGCACATGTCTTGTGTGCACTAGCATGCCCTCCACATGGCAAGGAATGACAATGGCGGATCACACTCTCCACCTCATCCTCCGGTATGCATCTTCTAAATATCCCATCCGGCCCTCTTTTGAACAAAAGTGGTTCACTCCAATAGTAGTGCCTCACATCTTTGAAGAACTTCTTCCTTTGGGCATATGTCAAACCGGGAGGCACTTCCTCACACACAAGATAGTTCACAATGTCGGCGTACCATGGCTCACTTCCCCTAGACACTTGGAACAAGCATTCCTCCACCATTTGCAATTGCTCATCCCGGAATGAGTCATCAATCGGGATGTCATCTCTCTCAAGATCTATTGGTGGGAGTCTACTAAGGTGATCCGCCACGGAGTTCTCGGATCCCTTCTTGTCCCGGATTTCCAAGTCAAACTCTTGAAGAAGAAGGATCCACCGAATCAACCTAGGCTTGGCATCCTTCTTGGTAAGTAGATAACGGATCGCAGCATGATCCGTATAAACTATGACCTTCGCCCCAACAAGATATGAGCGGAACTTCTCAAATGCATACACAACCGCTAGCAACTCCTTTTCGGTGGTAGCATAATTGAGTTGGGCATCATCTAGCGTCTTGCTAGCATAATAAATAGCATGAGTTTTCCCATCTTTCCTTTGCCCCAAAATAGCCCCAACGGCTACATCGCTTGCATCACACATGATCTCAAACGGTAAACTCCAATCCGGAGGTTGCATTATAGGTGCGGAGATCAAAGCGTTCTTCAACCTACAAAAAGCTTCAAGGCAATCTTTGGAGAAGACAAATTCAACATCCTTCATTAGTAGGTTAGTGAGAGGCTTAGAAATTTTAGAGAAATCTTGAATGAACCTCCGGTAAAAACCGGCATGCCCTAAAAAACTCCTTACCCCTTTCACCGAAGTAGGTGGTGGCAACTTCTCTATCGTTTCAATCTTGGCTCTATCAACCTCAATGCCACGGTTAGACACCAAGTGTCCTAACACAATACCTTCACTTACCATGAAGTGGCATTTTTCCCAATTTAAGACAAGATTTGTCTCCTCACATCTTTGAAGTACTAATGACAAGTTAGCCAAACAATTATCAAAGGAAGAACCATAAACAGAGAAATCATCCATGAACACTTCCATGATATCTTCAATGTATTCCGAAAAGATAGCCATCATACACCTTTGGAAGGTGGCGGGTGCATTACACAACCCAAATGGCATTCTCCTATATGCAAAAGTACCCCATGGCCATGTAAAGGTGGTTTTCTCTTGGTCATCGGGGTGGATAGGGATTTGGAAGAATCCACTATAGCCATCTAGGTAGCAGAAATGAGAGTGTTGAGCTAATCTCTCTAGCATTTGGTCAATGAAGGGGAGAGGGAAGTGATCTTTCCTAGAGGCCATGTTCAACTTCCTATAATCAATACACATCCTCCATCCCGTAACCGTTCTAGTGGGGATTAGTTCATTATTCTCATTGGTTACTACGGTCATCCCACCCTTCTTAGGTACTACATGAACGGGACTAACCCACTTACTATCCGAGATAGGGTAGATAATTCCCGCATCTAGCAACTTAATGATTTCCTTTTTGACTACCTTTTTCATTATGGGATTCAATCTTCTTTGATGTTCAATAGAGGGTTTATGATTATCTTCCATCATTATCCTATGCATGCACAAAGAGGGCTTGATGCCAACAAGATCATCAATGGTGTATCCTATTGCCTTTCTATGCAGTTTCAATTCATTCAACAATCTATTAAGCTCATCATCATTCAAAGATGCATTCACAATCACCGGATAAGTAGAATTTGAACCAAGGAAAGCATACTTTAAATGAGAAGGAAGAGGTTTAAGATCAAGTTGAGGAGGACCTTTTTCGGTTGGAGACGATCCATACAATGTAGGTTGAGATGATTGCAAAGCCATGGAAGCCTCCTTGAAGTCCCTTGATGATTGCTCACACTCAAGTGGTTGATGCTGAAAAGACTCAGGAAAATCGACCCAGGAAGAAAAATCGGTCGATTTTTCTGAAGGGGGGTCGATCTGAGTTTCTGTTTTGGCAAAACTAGCTGAAATTTCAGCATAAGTACAAAAATCGGCCGATTTTTGCCCTTCAGTCCGATTTTTCTGGCGGTTTTTCTCTTCTTCTAGCACTTCAAACCCAACACTTGGTAGCTCGTCCAATGCATTCAAGGCCTTGATTACTTCATTGCTACTCTCCTCAATTCCTTCTTCCATCAAGCTTGAGCTAAGAACTCTCTCAAGCGGATCCTCAAGCAAGATTGAGCTCACAACCTCTCTAGACTCCTCTTCTTCAACTATGTTGAATATATCCTCATCAAAGGTTGGCCCTTTCATCATTGTTGATAGCTTGAACTTGATGTTCTCTTCTCCAATGTTGAAGGAGAGAGTCCCATTCTTGCAATCCACTAGACATCCGGAAGTAGCTAGGAAAGGTCTCCCCAAGATGATAGGAACCGGATAGTCCGCCGGGATATCCAAAACAACGAAGTCTATGGGCACATAGAACTTCCCTAATTGCACCGGGATGTCTTCCAAGATCCCAACCGGATGAGTGATTGAGCGGTCCGCCATGTAAAGGGTCATCTTGACCGGCTTTGGCTCTCCTAGCCCGACCTTGTTGCAAAGTGCAAGCGGGATGATGCTTACACTTGCCCCAAGATCACATAGGGCATCATACTTCACTTCTCCTACTCCGATTGGCACACAAAAGGATCCCGGATCCCTTAGCTTGGGAGGCATCTCCTCTTTCATCGTTTGAATCAACTCCGAGGATCTCTTAGTCATCCTTATCTCACCATACTCCTCCAACTTCCTTTTGTTGTAGAGTATTTCCTTCAAGAATTTGCCATATGCCGGCATCCCTAAAATAGCATCCATGAACGGAATGTTAATATGCAATTTAGACATTAGTTCAAGGAACTTACCAAAGTGATTATCCAAGCGAGCTCTTGCTCGTGATTGAGGGAACGGTAGTGGTGGCTTGTATGGAGGCGGTGCCACATAGGTTGGCTCTACATCCTTGCTCTTGCCTCCATCTCCTTGCAAAGTTTCTTCTTCATTCACCACTTGCTTCCCTTTAGCATTCTCCTTGGGCAAAGGATCCTTCATGCTTAACCCACTTCTTGTTGTAATAGCCAACACTTGGCCTCTTGGGTTTTCTTCGGTTCTTCCGGGAAGCTTTCCCGGATCTCTATGTGCTTCACCCGCCTTTTGGAATACTTGTGCTTCCAACACCTTTTGAGCCTTTGAGATAGAAGTCACCGTGCTCTCAAGACCGCTCAACCTTCCAAGAAATTGCTCAAACATCATTTCGGTTCTATCCTTTGGAGGTTGAGTGAATCCGGGTGGAGGTTCTTGTGAAGCTCTTGGTGGTGGAGTTGTGCTTGTAGAAGCGGGAGGGTTCAAGGCTCCATCCGGGTTAGAGTAAGAAAACCCGGGATGGTTATGGTTGGGCCGGTAATTGTTGAATTACCGGTTGTTGTTGAAGTTCCTTGGGCCTTGATAATTGTTGTAATTGCCCCTTCCCATATAGTTTACATCCTCCTCCTTGGAAGATAAGTTAGCTTGTGGAAGCACTTGAGGGGTTGCTTGACTCTTCAAAGTTGTAGCACACAACTCCCTCAAGGACTTTAGCTCGTTGTTGATGGCGTCGAGCTTGAAGTTGCTCATGGTGACCTCACTCACCTCATATGCTCCCGCCTTTCTCCCTTCACTCTTCCTATGGGAGTACTTCTCAATCACTAGAGCTTGCTTCTCCACAAACTCCCAAGCATCATCCACATGCTTCTCCATGAAAGTCCCACCGGAAAGGGATTGAAGCTTGAATTGGCTATCTTCATCAAGTCCCTTGAAGTAGATCTCCAATAGCTCAATATTCGGTATGCCATGGTGTGGACAATCTAGGAGAAGGTCTTTGAATCTCTCCCAAGACTTGAACAAACTCTCTCTATCCTTCATCACGAAGGCATTGATCTTCCCTCTTAATTCGGTAGTCTTGGAAGGTGGGAAGAACTTAGTCAAAAACTCGGTTGTCATCTCCTCCCAAGTACCAACTCGCCCTTGTGGAATAGATTGATACCAAGCCAAGGCTTTGTCCTTAAGAGAGAAGGAGAAAGCCCTAAGCTTATGGTTGTTGCTCTCCAATCTTGGCGGTCTAAGAGTCTCCATCAAAATCTCGTAGTTCATCAAATGTTGGTGAGGAGACTCTCCTTCCATCCCTCCAAATTGATTATGCCGGATCATTTGTAGAACTTGAGGGCGGAGCTCGTAGTTGTGGGCTGCGGGATCTCCTAAGTTCACACCCGGACGGTGTGCTCTTTGTGCCGGATCCATACGTCTCCCTAGGGTTTGTGGATCTTCAATGGCAATGGGCACAACCCTAACATTAACCTCCGGCTGCGGTTGTACCACCGGTGGTGGAGGAGGTGGAGGTTGTCGGCGATTAAGCTCTCCTTGAACAAGGGCTTGCCTAATCTCCTCAATCTCCCTTCTAGTCTCCTCTTGCCTCTCATTGGCAAGTCTCCTTTCTTCCTCCAAGAGCTCATCTCTTAGCCTTATTTGCTCTAAGGCTTCATCCAACTCAGCTTGGAGGTTTCTTCCGGCCATCTCTTTCTCTTTTCGGATGTTCTTGGATCTAGATCGAAGGGTTTTCTCCGGTTCGGGATCGAATGGAGCTAAATCCTTGCCACGAGATCTTCGCATACACCTAAAGAGAGAGATGATGTCCTGAAAAGCAAAGACACACACCAAAGAGAGATCAAAAGCAACAAGAAAGATCTACACTATAAACAATCACGAAATGACTCAATCTAGACCTAGTCCCCGGCAACGGCGCCAAAAACTTGTTACGCTAGAATCGTGTGATGTGCACGCAATAAGTTTTAAATTTATACTCGTTATATTTATCCTAACTCCTAGCGAACCCGCAGTGTACGGGACGTTTGTAGAAAGGTAAGTATTCCGAGGTCGAACACAAAGACTAAGGTGAGATCGAGTCAAGCAATGATCAAAGATAGTGTGAATCTAGACTAAGATAAGATGAGGAACAAAGAAAATGGAAAACGCAATGTTTTTGTTGGTTTTTGTGGTGATCAAACAAAGATCACAAGTCAAGCAAAGTAATAAAACAACTAACAAATTAAGCTAGCAAACGAGTAAGTAACACAAAGCACAAGTGTATGATCAAGAGAGAAAAGTAGATTCTAGAGGTCAAGATTTCCGGTTATGGCATTGGACTCAAGGTTCTAAGGATTTTAAGGACAAGCTGTGGTGTTGGGAAAGAATGTTCACTAATGGAAGCGATTACCGGGTAAGTCTCTCACTTCACTAATCCCGCATCAAACTCCTATTACCGGGTAGGTCTCAAGGGGTTAGAGTAAGGAATTTCGCACAAACTAGATGCTACTTAAGGGTAACCCTCTCCTTACCGGGTAAGTCTCGGAATAGGGAAATCTCAAGCAATAATCCTAGCACACCCAATCCAATAGCGGCTTATTAGGCTCACTACTACCTAGAATTCATCTTCTAAGGTATCTAAGATAGGGAATCATCGGGTAGATCTCTTCCTTCACTTAGGTTGATAGCATTAGGTGATCCTAAGCTAAATTAGGCTTAATAAAGACTAGGATTTAAATAACCAATCACCCTAGCATGCAGATTTATCATTTAAAGAGCAACAAAAGAACAAATCGGGCTGTTCTACAGATAAATCGGCCGATTTATCTGATGAACAGGTCAATTTTTCCTTCTGTTGTGAGTTTCGTGCATATAAATCATCCTAAACTGACATATAAGCCCATCCTATCATCACCCTAGCCATAACCATCAATCCATCACTCTAAAATCACAAGAAATTAGCCAATAATATGCATATTAAGATCCGAAATCATCAAACAAGCATACATGGTGTTCATAGATGAGTAATGAAAGATGAGTAAGCAAAATCAATAAATCTCAGCCAAAGACTAGTTGTAGCAAGACTTACAAACTCTAGAATGAAGATTCAAAACGTTCTTAACAATCCTTGCAATTAGTTCTTCAATCCAAGACTACAAAATCACTCTAAATCACTCTAAACTCTTAGAATGGTGTTCTTCTTCTTCCTTCAATCTTTGAGAGCTTTTCTTCTCCTCCAATCTTTCTCCAAAATCAAATGAGCTGTCAATGAGAGTGTGGGAGAGGAGAGATGCTCAGCAACCACCTGCAGGACCACTTATATTCTCCACCAAGAGCAAGGACGGACAAGAGATCGTGGGACACGTGGCTTTAAGCTGTCAAAGGCCTAAAAATCGACCCAGAGCAATAAATCGGCCGATTTTCCTGGGTGTAGGTCGATTTTCTTCAACAGAAGCATGCTATGATCGTCTAGCCATGAGTTGCTCCATTGCTTGCACCAATGGTGGTCTTTGTGTCCTTTGTTGATCCAATTATGCTCCTCCAAGGCTTTGGATGTGTACTATCATGAGGCTTGGCCCTCAAATGTATCGATTAACGTCCAATAGATCCCCGAATTACCTACAAAACCGATAAAAGGTAGTGTAGACGTCTTTTCTAGAAATGTGCGTGAATTGAGCGAAGACGTCATGAATCAATGCCAAAACATGCACGAATGAATGAGAAATATATCTAAATGACTACCTAATCCTAAGTCATAAATCTTGTCATCAATCATCAACCTTCGTGATGTGATTCTCCAATCCTTGAAGCTTTCCCAAGATTGTTTCCAACATGGGATCGGGCTTTTCCTTTCCCGAACTGCTTGTGTTATTAGATCCTTGCCCTCGGCTTTTCAAAGGAATGGAAGAAGAAGGTGGTGTTAGTGAGTTTCCTGAATTGGAATAAGAATTACTTGAGTTTTGTTGTTGGTTGGAACGCCAATTGCCGTTTGAATTCCTGTTGTTGTTGTTGTTGTTCCAATTATTGTTCCGGTTATTATTGTTCCAATTATTCCGGTTGTTGTTGTTCCGGTTGTTGTTCCGGTTGGTTCCTTCATTTCCTTGATAGTTGTTGTTTCCTAGGTAACCAATGCCTTGATCCTTTGGCTTTTGAAAGCCGTTTGTAATCACCTCTTTCAATTCCTTGATTTCGGTGTTGAGGGAGAAGATTTGAGTTTGCACAGCTTGTGTTAGCTTTGCTCCAGAATCCCCTCGGTTTGATTCCACCTTCCGGTGGGAGTACTTCTCTATGACTTGGGCTTGCTTCTCAATGAAGTCTCAAGCGTCATCTTCCCTAATGTCCATGAATGTGCCACATGAAAGGGATTGGAGCTTGAATTGTGTTTCCATATTCAGCCCCTCATAGTATATCTCTAACAATCCGAGTCTTGAAATGCCATGGTGTGGGCAATCCAATAGCAATTCCTGAAACCTTTCCCAAGATTGAAACAAACTTTCGTGAGGCTTCATAAGAAATGCATTAATCTTACCTCTCAATTCCGCAGTTTTGGATGGCGGAAAGAATTTAGTTAGAAACTCCGAAGATAGATCCTCCCACGTATTAAGCCTTCCATTTGGGAGAGCTTGATACCATGCTACAGTCTTGCCCTTCAAAGAGAAGAAGAACGGCTTAATCTTGTAGTTGTTGGTGGTGGTCTTCTTCGGTTTCATTGTCTCCATGAGAATCTCATAATTCTGCAAGTGTTGATGTGGAGATTCAACACTTGTTCCCCCAAATTGATTTTGGCGAACCATGGTGATTACTTGCGGATTAAAGCTGAATCCCTGGATATCTTCAACTTCAAAGTTCATGCCTCGGCGGTGTGGTTGTTGAGTTGGATTCATCCTTTGGCCAAGCGTTTGCGGCTCTTCATCTACACGAGCGGCTCTCGCACCCCTAGCTGGGATACGAAGGTTGGCGGCTGGCCTTGGATCGTTCCGGAATGAATTGATCGTTGGATCAATGTTGTTACGCTAAGAACGTGACACGCAAAAGTCTTAAATTTATACTCGTTATATTTTCCTAACTCCTAGCGAACCCACAGTGTATGGGACGTTTTGTAGTAAGGATAGTATTCCGAGGTCGAACACAAAGATTGAGGTGAAATCGAGTCAAATAGTGACTAAGGATAGTGTTGATCTAGGCTAAGAAAAGATGAAAGAAACAAATAAATGAAAATCTCAATGTTTTTGGGTTGGTTTTGTGTGGTGATCAATCAAGGATCACAATGATATAATATGGCAAAACAAACTAAGGAATCAAGCTAAAACACAAATAAACAAGCAAACATGAAATATGTGATCAAAGAGAGAAAAGCGGATTCTAGGGGTTGGAAATTCCGATTAGGGCATTAGACTCAAGCTTCTAATCAACCTTGGATAAACTATAGTAAGTTGGGAAGGAATGTTTCTCAAGTGGGGTCAATTACCGGGTAGGTCTCATGATCCACTAATCCCGCTCCTAAGATCCTATCACCGGGTAAGTCTCTAGGAGCATAAGGTAGGGATATCTACACAAACCAGATGGTTATCTAGGGATCTAACCTCTCCTTACCGGGCAAGTCTCGAGAAGGCAAGTCCTAAACACTTATCCTAGCACATTCAGTCCAATAGCAGCTTGTGAGGCTCACTACTACCTAGAATTCGTCATCTTCGGTATCTAAGAGCAAGAATCACCGGGTAAGTCTCTTCTAACTCTTAGTTGCTAACACTAGGTCACCCTAGGATAGATTTAGCTCAACAAACACTAGGATTTCAACAATCTAACATCCTAGCACTTAGATTCATCAAAACAAGCAAGTCAGTCAAAATCACGGGTAGTTCATCAAGAACCACGGCCGTGGAATGTACTAGAACAGGCCGTAATTTACAACAGAGGCTAGGTTCGAGCAAAAAATTCATCCAAAGGTACATCTACGTCCATTCTATCATAGTCCAAGCCATAACCATCTTTCCCTTACCCTAGAATCGCATCTATTTAGCCAACAACATGCATCTCAACAATCAAACTCAACAAGCATACATTCATGGCTTCCATAGCAAGTAAATGAAATGAAAGAAAGAAGAAACAAGTGAAACAAAGAAATACAAGCTGAATATGAGATCAAGAAGGACTTACAACCCTTCACAAGAAGGTTCAATCGTTTCTTACAAATCCTTGCAAAACGTCTTCACAAAACTCACTCAAAATCACTCAAAAAGACTATGGAAACTATGAACTAGTGTGCTTCTTCTTCTTCTCCAAAATGAGAGAGTTTCTTCTCCTCCAAGTATAGCTCCAATCCAAAAATGTGTGTTGTGAGAGTGTGGAAGAGAATGGAGTGAGGGGTCTATCCTCAACAACCTGCAGGACCACCTTATATTCTCCACAAATTGCAAGAGTCGGTCATGAAGATCTTGGGACAGCTATCACAGTTGTATAGGGAAAACCACGGCCTATTTCCACGCCCGTGGAAGTCCCAGTGGCCGTGGTTTTGGTGATTCATACTTTTATGGATCATCAAGCCACAATTTGGTGCAAGGCATGCACCAACAAGGTCCCATGTGTCCTCCTTAGCTCCTAGCTTGCTTCCCAATGAGTCTGAAGGTGTGTCATCTCGAGGAACGATCCTCGAATGTATCGATTAAGCTCCTAACGCTCCCAAAATACCTACAAAATATGCAAAAGTCCATGTAGACGTCTATCTCGACAAAATACATGAATTAAGTGCAAACGTCATGAACTAGTGCTAAACCATGCATGAATGAGCGGAAAAACTATCTAATGAGTGCCTAAACCAACGTCATAAATCGTGTTATCAAATGTCCTCTAGCGCCGGCATAGAATCATCACTCTCATCATCATCGGATGATTCAGTTCTAACCGATCTTGCCGATTTGCTTTTCTTTTTCTTCTTGGAGCTACTCATCTCCAACCTCAATTGCAAAAGCATGTCTTTGAGCTCATCATATTGAGATTGATGACGCTCCGATTCTTCCCTACGAGTCTTCTCACTCCAATCCAGTTGAGCTTGAGAATCATCCAACTCCGCTTGGAGATCCCTATCTTTATTTTCAGCCATCTTTCTTTCTTTGAGCTTCCTTCTCAAAGTCTTCTAAAGTTCTTGATCAAGAGGTAGGAGGTCTTTGTTGAATCTAGACCTGCGCATATACCTAAAGTAACCTGCAAATATCACTCAAGAAAAAGATATCAAACAACAAGAGCAAAGCTCCCAAGCTTGACAACCGATAACCGAATTCGGCCTAAACCAAATCCCCGGCAACGGCGCCAAAAAATTGTTCGCCTCGAAACGTGCGTGCAATCAAACCCGCAGTTTACGGATCGGCGTAGTAAAGCAAGAATTCTAGAGTGTCGAACTCAGGGATTTGGGGGGAACAAATTCAGTTCACAAATTGTCAAGCAATAAAAGGTAAAGCTTTGCAAATATTGGGGAAAACAGCAACCCTAAAGATCTAGGTATATAATTGTGGCAACCGATTCAAGATATACTAAAGATATAAGGACAGAGTTGAGAATTGCAAAGGTATACTAAGGTAAGGTAATGTACGGTGAAGTTCCAAAACCCTATATGACTCACCCAAAGACGCTCTCTATAAAGGTTGTTGAGGCTTCAGTATAGAAAGGATCTAAAGGTAAGAATTGATCTCAAATACCCAAACTTGTAACCCAAGGATCAAGATAGGCTCAAACGGTTAAGGTTGTGACACTCGAAACCGAAATAGAGGATGTTGGGTCTCACTACTACCTAGAAAAGGCAAGCCAAGACTAGGTTAAAGCAAATCTTTAACTTTGGATTAAAGTAAAAGCAAGGTTCGTAAACTGGGGTAAATCACGGGTAGATCTTGAGAACCACGGCCGTGGAAGTCCAAGAACAAACCGTGATCTGGGTTCTCGACGAAGTTTCTCACACTCTCAGGGTCCAATCTGTTTACGATCGATCTATCATCATCTAATCCACAACTATCAACCCTTCACCTTAGAATTGCTAAAGGGTTTTAGCCAACAATCATCATTATGATATCCAAATTCAAGTTAAGAAGAATGAAAGATGAAAACCCTCGAAAACTCCAATAAAACTCAAAACCAATCTCAAAATCCAAACACAAAGAGTAATGTATAATAGATTCGGAATATAACACAAACCAACAACAATCTTAGATAAGAACGAAGAACGGGATGTCAATCCGTCTTCTATATCAAATCTAAGAAAAAGGGCGTAACTTCCGCCACAAGCAACTCCGAAAATCTCCAATCCGTGATGCTTCCGCAACCCTAAGCGAAGCTTTCCACGATCAAGCGATGGTCCAAGCAGCGGTCCAAGCGAATGTCCCGAAAACTCTCTTTTTCAGCCTTTTTATAAGGTGAGAAAAAGATATCTTCAAGGCCCAATACGTAGATGACGTGGCAATTAATGATTCGCCAAAAGATTGCCCAAATCACGGTCTCATGAAGTTCCACGACCATGGAAATAGGGCGTGGAAATGATTACGGTGTCTTTAGCCTTCCACGGCCGTAATTTATACCGTGTAACTTACTGGATTGCTCAAGGATCAAGTCCACGTTCATAATGGTAGTTCCACGGCCGTGGAATAGGGCGTGGAAGTGTCTAATGACTCCTTGTTGCTTTTGTTTCATGCCATTCTTCATCCTAGCTCCTTCCTTAGCCTCTCAATGTATCTCCTCATCTCCGAACACGATCAATTGCTCCTTGTTTGCCAACAAATGATCCGATTCTAGCTCTTATTCACCTATAATCAACACAAAGCTAATGTAGACCTCCATATCGAAAATATAGATGAACAAGCTAACAATTGCTTCTATACCTTATCCATGAGCACAATAATGAATGAAAACAACCAAAATATGTGCCTATAATATCGCAATATTTCATGCTAACATATACTCAGCTACGATTTTGTATACCTTTTGATGTACAATTTTATACAGTTTTATGTATTTGTTTTATATATGTCGGTGCCTTGTTGTCAGGTCCAGTAAACTTGTTGTCATGCTAGGGTCAGGATCCATTGTGTGATCCTAACCTAGTGACGCCTCGAGTTCCGCGGATTTGGGGTGTTACATTAAGGCCCTTTTTGTTATACCTATGTGACCTTTCCTACCCTTATATACATTTCTCTTCTATTAGTCACTTCTTACCTTTATTTTCACTTCTTTGGTGCCCCTCAAAAATGCCTCACATCCGTGATTAGCATCGTGACCTTATCTAGGATTGTGATGGAAGGAAATAATGAAGAAATCAAGTATGATGTATTCCACCAAAAAAGTGTGAATAATTGCAAGAGTTAATGCGCAAATTTGGAAAGTGTTATGCCTATAAAGATCTTGTCCTGGTTGGTGAAAGAACGAAAGTGTTCTCATCATCCTTGTTGCTATAAATAAGTAAGCATTGAGTTGTAAGTGATGTTTTATAGAGTTTATCCTGAAAAGTGGTTCTAAAAATCTTAAAAGTTAAGTAATTTATGTAAATTGTATTTGGTTGGTGTTTTGTTTCATTAAAGAGGTTTCGAGTTTGCGTAGATTCGGTACCTAAATATTTTTATTGCACTACATTACCAAATCTTTTCCTACCAACACTGATTTTCCGTGTCCTATATCCCCGTTACAACCTATGAAAAGACCTCATGACCGACAACTTGTATTTTAATTTTATTTGACAAGTGGTGGAGATTAAGTATGCTCTAACAAGCTTATAGCAATATATTTGCATGGTTATTGAGTATGAGTGATTATTGATATATGCCTAAACACATCATGTGAGATTGAGTGAAACACTTTATCCTTTGAGTGGTCTAGAGATTTATGATTCATCTAACTTCCTTTTGATTGTTGCTATGATGACATGGTTTAAAAAATTCTTCTTCTTCTTAGTTGAGGCATGCTCTTTGTTTGCACAAAGTGTTCCATATGTTATGATCAATATGAGGTATTTTGATGAGTCTAAAGCATACATCTTTTGAGTCATCATGTGCATGCATTTCATATCCCATTTGACATGATTTATGTTCTATACATATAGAGCATAAATCCTTCTTACTACAAAGTATGCCGTCTATTTTGATTTCATATTTCAGGCATCCGCGCCCATAAATGAGCAACAACGATGAAAGAATGTCACAATACGAGTTTTTATCCTCCCGAGGTCAAGCACGTCATGTAAGGTATATATATTGACCGATGATAGAAGTTCCAACATGTTCGTCCAAGGTCGATGTGGATTTTAGGTGATGATATTGATTTCTAGAGGGATAAGTGGTTAGAGGATTCTTCTTTGATCTCTCAGGTTCCGGCGTCGGCAGGTTTCGTCCCTGACTCTCGCTCAGTTTGTTCTTATCAGATGTCTAATGGGCAATTGGATTGGTCTGCGCCGGTTGGTGTGTTGCATTCCCGGGACTTACTCAAGATAGGGTGAAGATCAATATGGATGGAGTTAAACGGGAGGATGGTAGTGCTATGGCAGGAGGTTTGATTAGGGATTGTATTGGGGCATGGCTATGGGATCTTGGTTTAAACATCGGGACCTATTCGGTCCCAGTAGTTGAGCTTTGGGGACCTGTGTATGGGTTAAAACTGGTTTGGGACCTAGGTTACCGTTCGGTAATTTTAGTCTGATGCTCACTATTACTCTTAGTACGCATGTCCTTTCCCGTCACCGTCCCTTTCTAGTCTGGCAGCAGCACATTACCTTTCTAGTTTTTCTTCTTTAAACTCGACTTTGGGCATGACCTACCGGAGGGTATTCTGACCTAAAAAAAATTACAGATTTAACATATTACAAACAATAACTCAAGGATTAATTATAATTAACAGTCGAATGACAAAGAAACTAAAACGATATCAAAAGAAGCGCTACTTTAAATCAAAGGGAATTTACAAATCCAGGTGGAGTCAAACCACCAGCCTCCCGAATAATTTCGAGCGCCCTTTCCTCTGAGAGCTTATAGATCTTTCATGTTAAGGACTATATAACTCCATTAGTCAACTTGACGTCTACTTGAAGTTTATGTTGAATATATATCATTCAAACTCAATACTATGTACCGATTCGCTGCAAATATTCAATTTTACAAAATGGCTTACAAATAATAGTAGATGTGGAACCAAATAATTTACTCCCAAGCATACAGCGCACACAAACACCACTTCTGCCCAATAAACATTGCAAAATAGAGTTATAAACTATATAGTTTGATTGGAAGAGTCACAAGCTATTTACAAGAACGTTAATTTTGCAAAGACTTCAACCAGGATAACATTGTTCGACTTATAAAGAAAAAGGATGTCACAATAGACATTGGAAATTACCAACAGTCGAGAAAATGATCCATTGCAAACTTCAGTGCCATCCACGTAACATATTGATAAGGACAACCCTTATGACAAACGCAGTAAAATTACAGAGGGGCTTAAGAGAAGCCGTAGTTGGGAGGATATACACTTACAAGCCACAAAAGCCATTGTTCAACTGCTACAAACCAACAATTTTACAACATCGAATAATTGACAAATGCATGATCGATTTGATATTCGTATAATTCTGTAATAGGTCCCAAGTAGAGCTATAATACTTAGAGCATCCCAATAGCTTCTCCATTTTAAAATATTTGGAGAATTTTAAAGATTTTTTTGGTCCAACGAATTCTCCATTTCATTCTCCAAAATGGAGAATAATGGAAAAAAGTGAATTTGAAGACATTCTTTAAATAAATGAAGAATTCTCCAAGATAGAGAAACTGTTGAAATTGATAAAAATATAAAGGGTTGGGGATGCTCTTAATATTCAATTCAATGGTTGGTCTTCTCCATTTTAAAATATTTGGAGAATTTTAAAGATTTTTTTAGTCCAACGAATTCTCCATGCCGATTGTGAAGGACCTCGAACTAGAATTTTCGGAGCACATCAACAATTGAAATCAATACGATTTTGCTCATAACGGAGTAGGCATATATTATAGGTAATTTAAAAGATGAATACCTCAAATGGATAATGGTTGGTCTTCAACGAATGCTTCTGATCGCTAGTGTTTAAATAATGCGAAAGTCATTGATGCCAATCAGTACCTGAAATGTATTATGTATGGGGAGTTTCTGATCGAAGGTGTGTAGGTCATTTTGATAGTTAGCAAACGAGTGTGTATCGATATGATCCAAACACTATTTGTGTGTGTTTGACTGTTTGGGGAGGGGAGGGGGAATCAGATGCAGTTGAATAGACGGACATGAAAAAGAAAGAAAGAGAACACACAGGAGGGGGAGAGCCGGGCAAAAAGACCCCGTGTCATCTCCCAAAACACAAAAAAGAACTCTTTTATTAGGATATTTGACCTGCCAAGCAAGCGCACCTGTCATGGCAAAGGTCGACGACGATGACGACTCTAACAAACAAATTATATCTTCCCCGTAGAAGATATTGACATTATACCACTCTAACCAAACATGAACAAATATCAAAAGAATAAAACACACCTTTTACCATATCCGATACAACTTGGAGGAGCTAGTTACAAGTACATAGGGATCTACAGTTGCAGCTTGTAAATCGCAGCACTCGTATGGCACGGATCTGCAGGAGATCATTCGCCATGCTCGCCTTAGATAATATGCTTCCATAAGGATAAGGATGTAAGGGATAAGCGACAAACAATGCTTCCGTGTTGAAAATAAACTTAATTTCTTAGAAGTTTAAAATGCATGCATTTGAATTAGACAATAAAGGTAAGAATTGTTTCACATGCAAAGCATCTTTGCATTAGAATAAATTAGAAATTTATGTTGTTAAGTTTCTAATATTTAAGTCTTAGAAAACTTATGCTAGATTCATATTCCTATAATCCTATAAATTGGAACCTTGTAATGTTGATTAAAATAAGTTGTGAAGAACATTTGAATAAGAGTTTCAAAGTACAATTGTTCTCCCTCTTCAAATTTCCACTTTTTCCATTTATCATCTAAAATTTCTATCAAATTGGTCTTAGAGCTAGATATGGCAAATACGAGTTTTCCGTTCCATTTCCCTCGTCTCACAAAAAATAATTATGAGAATTGGTGCATACGCATGAAGACATTGCTTGGTTCCCAAGATGTGTGGGAATCCGTCGATAGAGGCTATGAGGTGCCTCAAGACGAAGCTTTATTGAATCCTACTCAGAAGGAGGCTATTCAAAAGACCCGAAAGAAGGATCAACAAGCTCTTACTCTCATCCACCAATGTTTGGATGAATCGATGATCAAAAGAGTGGCAAATGCGACCACTTCCAAGCAAGCTTGGGAGATCTTGAAAAAATCTAATCAAGGGGTTGACAAGGTGAAGAAGGTGCGATTGCAATCTTTACGAGGAGAATTTGAAGGCCTGCAAATGAAAGAATCCGAATCAATCGCGGATTTTTTTGCAAGGGTGTTGGCCGTTATCAACCAAATGAAAAGGTATGGAGAAACCATCGAGGATGCTCGAGTTGTTGAGAAGATCCTTCGTTCTTTGTCAACGAAGTTTGATCATATTGTGGTTGCCATTGAAGAGTAAAAAGACGTAGATTCAATGTCAATTGATCAACTTATGGGTTCTCTACAAGCCCATGAGGAGAGAATCTAGAGGAGAGAGGATAAGTCGGTTGAGCAAGTCCTAGCCACAAAACACTCAACAAACGATAATGGTGGTGATCGAGAGAAGTCACATAGAGGAAGAGGCCGAGGACGTGGATCCTTTCGTGGGAGAGGAGGAAGAGGAAAATGTGAATCATCATACCATGACTCCAATATTGAAGAAAATGGTCAATCCTTAAGAGGACGTGAAAGAGGGAGTTTTGATAAATCCAAAGTTCGTTGCTATAATTTCCAAAAGCATGGACATTATGCACGAGATTGTTGGAGTGCTCCTAGCCAAACCGAAGAAAAGGTCAACTACGTAGAAGAAACAAAAGTGGATGATGCCACTTTTTTGTTAGCCTACCAAGGCGGTGAGAGACAAAAGAGATGTGTGGTACCTTGAAAATGCGGCAAGCAATCACATGTGTGGTGCTAAAAGCAAGTTTGTGAAGCTTGACGAGTCGATGGGAGGGTGTGTTACATTTGGCGACAACTCCAAAGTTCCTATCAAGGGAAAAGGTACGATTCTGATTCGAATGAAGAACGGTGGTCATCAATTCATTAGCAATGTTTATTTCGTTCCTAACATGAAGAGCAACATCTTGAGTTTGGGACGACTTTTGGAGAAAAATTACGAAGTGCACATGAAAAACCGTAGCTTATTGCTCCAAGATGATCATCAGAATATGATCGCCAAGGTACCCATGACGAAAAATAGAATGTTATTGCTTGACATTCAAACAGATGTAGCCAAATGTCTCAAAGCTTGTGTGAAAGAGACACCTTTGTTATGGCATCTAAGGTTTGGACATGTGAACTTTTGAAGCTTAAAGTTGATGTCACAAAGAAGGATATTGAACGGGATGCCACCAATTGACCAACCAGATCAACTTTGTGAGGGGTGTCTTGTAGGAAAGCAATTCCGAAATAGCTTCCCAAAAGAGAGCACCACAAGAGCCAATCGACCACTAGAACTTGTACATGCGGATGTTTGTGGACCGATCAAACCTGCATCATTCAGTAAGAACCGGTATTTTCTGCTCTTAATTGATGACTTTAGTAGAAAGACTTGGGTTTATTTTCTCGCAGAAAAATCTCAAGTTTTTTCTATGTTCAAAAAGTTCAAAGCTCTTGTTGAAAAACAAAGTGGTCAGTACATCAAGTCTTTAAGAACCGATAGAGGTGGTGAGTTTACTTCTAACGAGTTCAATGAGTTTTGTTATTTGAATGGCATAAAAAGATTATTGACAGTTCCAAGATCACCTCAACAAAATGGCGTTGTTGAAAGAAAGAACCAGACCATTCTTAACATGGCCCGTAGTATGTTGATGACAAAGAAGATGCCTAAGGAGTTTTGGGCAGAGGCAGTTGACTGTGCAGTTTATCTATCTAACAGAAGTTTAACAAAAAGCTTGTTAGATAGAACACTACAAGAAGCATGGGGTGGAAGAAAGCCAAGTACATCTCATTTGAGAGTGTTTGGGAGCATTGGTTATGTTCACGTACCAGATCAAGTGAGATCGAAGCTTGAAGACAAAAGCAAGAAACATGTCTTCATCGGATATGCTCAGAGTTCAAAAAGCTACAAGCTCTACGACCCAGTCGTAGGAAAGATCGTTATAAGTTGAGATGTTCACTTTGATGAAGAAGATACATGGGATTGGAGCATTGAAGACAAGGAGAGATATGATTTCTTTCCGGCTCTTGATGAAGAAGGGCAAGAGGAAGTTGTTCAACAAGAGCCTATGACACCGTCCCGCTCGCCAATTACTCAAAATTCACCCTCATCTTCAAGAACGGAAACACCATCGTCATCACCGGCGTCGTCATCATCATCGTCTTCCTATCAAAGTTCGCGCGGAAGAACACCAAACATGAGAAGCCTTGAAGAAATTTATGAGGAACTAGATGATGATCTAACTCTTTATTGCTATTTTGCTGATTCTGAACCCATAGATTTTGCAGAGGTTGTGAATGATAAAAAATGGAGAACCGCAATGGCAGAAGAGATTAATTCGATCAAGAAAAATAACATGTGGGAGTTGACAACTCTACCAGAAGGTGAAAAGCCCATTGGTATAAAGTGGATTTTCAAGGAGAAGAAGAACGCTCAAGGAAAAGTTGAGAGGTACAAGGCAAGATTAGTAGAAAAAGGATATAGTCAACACCCAAGGGTCGACTATGGTGAGGTGTTTGCTCCAGTTGCACGACTAGAAACTGTCCGTTTGATCATTTCACTAGCAGCTCAGAAAAAGTGGAATATTTATCAAATGGATGTGAAGTCTGCTTTCTTAAACGGTGTGCTCGAAGAGGATGTTTATGTTGAACAACCATCAGACTATGTGATCAAAGGTCATACAACTAAGGTGTTGAAGTTGAAAAAAGCTTTGTATGGCTTAAAACAAGCACCACGAGCATGGAATAGTCGGATTGACAAGTATCTTCAAGATAATGGGTTTGTCAAATGCCCAAACGAGTACGCTCTCTATGCCAAGGTGTGTGAAAATGGTGATGCGTTGTTTGTTTGCTTATATGTTGATGATATGATCTTCACGGGTGATAACCCGAGTATGTTCGGAGAGTTCAAGCAAGCAATGACTAGAGAGTTCGAGATGAAAAATCTTGGTCTCATGTCCTATTATCTTGGCATTGAGATTAAGCAAGCAATTGATGGGATTTCCATTTCCCAAGAGAAATTTTCTAAGGAGATTCTGATGAAATTCAAAATGGATGATTGCCAAGCTGTAAGTACACCAATCGATTGTGGGATCAAGCTCTCAAAGCACGAGGAAGGGGAGAGGGTTGACCCTACAAATTTTAAGAGCTTAGTTGGAAGCTTGAGGTACTTGACATGCACTCGTCCTGACATTCTCTATAGTGTTGGGATTGTGAGTCGATTTGTGGAGGCACCGACTACAACACATTTCAAAGCAGCAAAGCGCATTCTCTGGTACATTAAAGGTACTATTAGCTATGGTTTGCTTTATTATTCTACCGATGAATATAAGTTTGTGGGCTATAGTGATAGTGATTGGGCTGGAGATGTTGATGATCGAAAGAGTACTTCGGGGTTTGTTTTCTACATGGGAGAAACTGCTTTCACGTGGAGTTCAAAGAAGCAGCCTATTGTTACTCTTTCAACATGTGAAGCTGAGTATGTTGCTGCTACATCTTGTGTGTGTCATGCAATTTGGTTGAGAAGATTATTAGGAGATCTGTAGTTGTCAAATAAGGAAGCCACAGAGATCCTTTTGATAACAAATCTGCTATTGCACTAGCGAAGAACCCAGTGTTCCATGACCGTAGCAGACACATTGACACGAGGTATCATTTCATTCGTGAATGTGTTTCCAAGAACGAGATTGAAGTTAAGTATGTGCAGACTCAAGACCAAGTTGCGGATATTTTTACGAAGCCTCTTAAGTCAAAGATATTTATCAAGTTGCGTGAAATGCTTGGAATCACTAGGAATTAAGTTTAAGGGAGAGTGTTGAAAATAAACTTAATTTCTTAGAAGTTTAAAATGCATGCATTTGAATTAGACAATAAAGGTAAGAATTGTTTCACATGTAAAGCATCTTTGCATTAGAATAAATTAGATATTTATGTTGTTAAGTTTCTAATATTTAAGTCTCAAAAAACTTGTGCTAGATTCATGTTCCTATAATCCTATAAATTGGAACCTTGTAAGGTTGATTAAAATAAGTTGTGAAGAACATTTGAATAAGAGTTTCAAAGTACAATAATTCTCCCTCTTCAAATTTTTATTTTTTTTCATTTATCCTCCAAAATTTCTATCATTCTGTTACAAGCATATCCTCACGTCTATGAATCTCATGAACAAGTCGAGCCTGAATACATCAAACAATGAACTTTTTTTCAAAATCTGGATTATACAAAAATAGAGATTAGATATGGATCAACAACTCAAAATCATAGAAATATCAATAGAAACTCACCGGATCTGCTCATAACAGGTTAGATCTCAGCCGCTGCGAGACCAAAACCAGGATTTTCTCTCACGCCAAGAGTACGATCTACGCCTCCTCGTGAGGATCTCCATGGTTGAATGAAACGCCATGGAACACGAATCAGAAGACAAAATATAGATGAAGGGATCATCACAAGAGATTGATCTGAATTTGATTGAAGAATCAATACTGAAAGGCAAAGACTTTGAATTCAATCAGGGAAAGGAAGGGGATGAAAGATAAGCAGTGTGAGGCTATAATTAGGGACACGCTATAAATGCGGGGTTTGTTATTAAATTTTTGATTATATATATAAGGCGGTTAACGTCTCGGCTGGATCGGATAAATAAAATATTATCTTTTAGGTGAATTAAGTAATCTTATTAGATAACTACATAAAACATGAAAAACCCTAACCGTCGGCAGGCATCGTCAATGGATCTTTGCTGAAAACAATTTTAGGTAACATCTTTCGCGAGAATGTGGTCGGAAAATTAATTTTTTGGTTGTCTCTAGTTTAGTTTATATGATTTTATTATAGAGTTTTATTCCGATTAAAACTTAATAATAAAAGGAACAATTTGGTTTACTAGGCTTTTTCTAATTTTGGGTTTAGTAAATGTACCCCTTGAGAGAATAGTGTGTAGAGTTTGAGAATAAATACAAAAGATTGGGGTATATTTACTTAATTGAAACATTAAAAAGTCTAGTTACTACTATAGTTTTTCAAAAAGGCCTAGTTACCAAAATTGCCCATAATAAATTAGCAAAAGCGTATTTGCAATATATAACTTAACTATTATTTACTAAATAGTTTATCAAATAAATTTATTTTCTCGGATAAATCAATTTTACCTAGATAAGATATCATATACATTATCTAAAGAATGTAAATATTATCTTTATAAAAATTACCTAATCGTATTAAGAATTGTATATAATGCATGCAAAAGGCTTTGGGTGAACTACAACACACCTTCACTCGCAAGCTTAGTCTGCTCTTACTTATCCAGCTTGAGGGGTATAGATTATATTGGGATATATAATAGAATAAGAGGGCATATTTTATAATAAACTCAATTAAGATACAACATATTTGGATATCAGATATGATTATATTGTATATAATGAATATCAGTATATTACATTCGAGTATTCAACATATTTGGATATCAGATATGATTCAAGAAGATGCGGTGTATCCATATGAACTCAATTAAGATACAATCGACATGTTTTACAGTCATCTTACTCGATTCGGTTGCATTTGTTAGTAGGAGGATAAAATAATTGTATACATATGACATATTAGTATCTTAAATTAGATTTACATTTACATCTGATCTATTGGTTGACGAGGACCCATTATAAAGCCCAAGATAATGACCACGCCCAACCCATTTATTTCCCACGCGTTCTTTTTTTTGGTGGAATATTTCCCGGACTCGGATCCTCTATTGATATATTGATGCTTATATATCCTCACAATTTTAATCTCCACTGCCCAAAATCCCAAATACACTAACAGTTCAGATCTTTTCTTTTTTAATTTTCTAATATCTCAATTTCTAATTTAATATCTCTTTTTTTTTTCTCCTGGACCCATCCTCTTCACCTCTCATTCATCGAACGTAGAGGAGACGGAAAAACCTAGCACTTTCTCTCCGTCCGCCGCCGGCTCGTCTCTCTTCGTCTCCGGTCGTCGTCTCGTCTCTCTTTGACTGCGGTTGCCGTCTCTCTTCGTCTCCGGTCGCCGTCTCTTGCCGTCATCGATCGCCATCTCTCTTCGTCTCGGGTCACCGTCTCTCTTCTTCTCCGGTCGTCATCTCTCCTCGTACTATCTCGTCTGGTCTCTCCCCTCTAATCTAACTCTGTATGTGATTATGTTTTATTCAATTGTTCCATAGATTTTCAACAGTGTTCAATTTCATATCCTATTTGGGGGTTGAATTGACTTTTGTATTTATGGATTGCAACTGATGTATAGATCCTGGTTATGGTGTTCATGGTGGTTGGAATTGATTGGTTTCTAAGGAATTACAACTGTTTGTTTTTAGGGAATTACAACTGTGTTACTTTGTGGTGAATTTCGTATATTAAAGTTGGGGGCTGAAGTTGAACTATGGTAGAAATGATTTAATGATTTAGTGTTTGTTTGCTAGTGGTCATGGGTGTACATGAAGATACTCATTAGCAATGTAAATTATGTAATGAATTCATGGTTGATTTTTTTTAGCTATAGTCTTATCAATTACAAGATAAGGTGGCAAAAAACATTGGGAGGCACACGTACATTTTTTTTTGTGACACAAATTCATTAAGCAGATGAAACCTTAAACATTGAAAGCCTCTTAGAAATAAACGTTAATGGTTTTGCCTGTGCTAATGTTATCTTGGTGTTGAATCTGCAGGTTCCTATGCACCATCTATATGAAAGTTGAGATTTGTTACGGAAACAATTGAGCGCAATGAACATTTTTTGGGTGCTTAGAGCTAGGCACATGAAGAACTTTGAGAATTGTTGCAGAAATAGTTGACATGGTGAGCAACATTGTTTGAGTGCTTAGAGCTAGGCAGGGGGTTTACTTTCAAGACTATCGACAACCAACCAATGTATTAACTGGTGCTAACTTGTAAACTTTATTCAGAGAGATCAAAATTTTAATTCTCAACCTAGGAAAAAGGTTATGCAAGATTTTGTAAACATTCAATTGATCTCTATATATGAAAGAATGTTGTCACCATTGTAGCCGGTTGCCCTATTGATTTCCATGAGCTTCTAGTTGTGTGTGTGTTTTCGTCCATTTGTTGATAGCCTCCCTTAAATAGTCAACCACAATATTTATCTTCTGTGGCAAATGAGTACATGAACAAAATTACAAGTGTAGACACTAAAAGGACAAAGATATATAAACTTGAGCATGTATGCACATTATTAGTTGCCATGTGTCCAGGAACCTTAATCAAAATCCATAGCAGAATCTTTTATGCAACAAAAGTACAAGTGTAGACACCTTATTAGGACCCACAAACAACTTACCAAACATGTAAATGGTGAACAGAAGGTGAATACAAGACCCATTCAACAAGATAAAACTCAAACTATTTTCTGTCAATATAATCAGTGAACACAGGTCAGGTCATGAAAAAAAGTTCCACTGTGGAGTACATTTTTCACTGAATTTGCCATGTCAATTAATTGAATAACAAACCAACGCAAAACAAAGAGATACGAATAAGACTATGAAACAAAACAAAACACAGATACACAAAATATCAGCATAAGTAACCAAATTAAATAGACTTTCATCCTCTAAAGAATTGTCTTCATAATAGCAAGGTTAAATAGATCCCCTAGCAAAAGTTGTAGTACAACACAAGTCCATAAATTTTCCAAAATCAAAATAACACTATTCTTGTGCCATTCGACCCCACACTAGTTTTCCCATGATCTGGTACTTTTGGTTCTTTCAATCCAAATAGAACTCTTATGATATTTGATTGATGACATGGTTGCTCACTTGACGCAAGTGATTCTTAAGAAGGGATATAAGACATTCCGCTCGACATATTCAATTCATGCATCGATAATAACAATAGTAACATAAATCAACAAGGGAAAATAAACATGTATAAGGCTGATATACCAAAGAATAGCATATATATATATATATATATATATAGAGAGAGAGAGAGAGAAAGAGAGAGAGAGAGAGAGTTTGGCTCCCATGTAAACAGCCCTTATAGTGTTCAATGAGAACGAATTATATTCGTTGGATCAATATAATGGACGGTTGAGATTAAGCAGTTTCTTAATTAACAAAAAAAATATATATAAATGCTAAACAATTTTAAGGAAGTTGCAGGCGCGTGTGATACCCTACTCTCCATAACTTCCCTCAATTTTAAATTTTTCCTTTAATAAAACCACTAAATATTCTACGGTTATTTCGTATCCCGCTTATTCCTCCATAACGCAATCCCGTGTTCTTCAACTGAATCGTTTCTTTGGTGCCGATAGTTGCAGGAGCTTTCTGTGGTCGCCTTTCTTCCCCATTCATCTACACAAGCAACCGTGTTCGACTTTCTATGTCTTCACTCGAGGTATTCATCAAGAACACTCTTTTTTTTCGATTCTTCAATTTAGGGTTTTTTCATGGTTAGAACTAACGAAATCCCTAATTTTCTTGTGACTATCTTCTTCTTCAACTGCTGCATTCAAAAATTCGGAGCCATTGAAGTCGCCGGCCAAGTGGTTGGAGATCGATTCCATATTCGGTTTTGTGGTCGACTGTATTCGGAGTTGTAGAACTAAATAAATTGGTTGGTTGTCATATTCTGTTGTTACATTGACTGTATCGGCGTTCTTTATTCTCCCTTCATCGTCTTCAGTAGAGGTAATGAACATTCTTGAATGCCCTAGTTTTTTCGATTTTTCAATTTAGGGGTTTTTGTGGGCTAAGAAGTTATGAGGTGTTCTACATCATATTATCCTGTTTGGTGACCGTATTCAGTATATTAAGTTACCATATTCGTCGTACGGCATCATAATATTCTGTTCTTCGTCGATTCTTACACAAATTTTGGGTTTCTATTGTTCTCCATGCCTTTTTGATTGATGCATTTGCTATGCGCATTATATATTCATGAATTTGATGTATTATATTCGTCGTTGTTTGATTGTTGTGTTTAGAAAACAAGATGGTTTCAGACAAGAAACAACAAATTAGGAGTGGGAAAAGGAAGATTGTTTCAATGCAAGAATCTTCAGACGATTTAGAAGATGCTAACATTGTAAGGAATTCAAGAACAAAAAGAAAACATGATAAACCAGCAATTTCGGCTAATAGCGATGATGACTTCATAGATCTTGTTCCTACAAGACACACCCGTTTGGAATCCGGTAACATTTATACAGTTTAATTTGTTTTTTTTTCAGGTTTACTTATTGTTTAATTCATAACATCTAGTTTTGTTCTTCTTGTGATATTATGAAAAAATTGATTTGTTTGTCTTTTGTTAATGAGTTGATATTCGATGATTTATAATGTATATATTCGATATTGCATGATTTTTTATTCAGTATCTATTTCCTTTATTTTGCTCCATTCATAAGTATGAAATTTCTGTTCTTAATACAGAAAGTGATGATGAGAAGCCTACACGTGGAAGAAAAAGAAGAACGGCTAATGTTGTGGGCAAGTTCCCAAAGTTGGATACTAGGGGATCACCCAAGACCTTAGTCAATTGTTTGAAAAGCTTGAATGAAGCGCAAGTAGAGGCTGTGAAAGGTATTCGCTTAGGTAGCTTGTTGGAGTTGGGGTTGTCAAAGCAACCACTCACATTGGGGAAGTGGTTGGTTGACAATTTTGACGAGAATAATTGTAGTTTGGAATTGCCAGGAGGGCGTAGCATTTACATTACTGAGATTGATGTTCATACATGTTTTGGACTTCCACTGGGAGGCAAACGGATTAGTACTACTGGCCTTGAGGAAACTAGTGAGGTCGTAAAGGAATGGAAGTCTCAGTTTCGTAACAACTCGCTAAAGCTCAGGTTTGAGGAGTTGAATGAAAAAATAAGATCGTGTAGTGATGGAGGCTTCAAGTTTATTCAGAATTTTGTGGTGTTATTCTACACGACTCTAGTTCGCAGCCACCAGTGTGGTGAAATTAACAAGGGCATTGTGAAGCACTTGTGTAGTGTGGATGAAATCAAACAATTAGATTGGTGCGAATACATTATTCGTAACCTCGTTGAACCGAAGAGAGACTACATGTTGTGAAAAAGGAAGTTTTAGAGGTCCAGTCTTGTTACTCATTGTGAGTATTTCAATATTTTATTTTACTTTATTTGTGTAAAGTTAACGTATATAATATATAAATATTTTTGAATTTGTGTTTGCAGCTTGTGTATATTGATCGGGTTGTTAACGCGAACAACAGACTTGTGGAAAGGGGAGTCACTGTTTTCAAATTCTGGACAAATGACTTGATATACGAAAGGGAGAAGATAGACAAGAACAATGCTTCTTTTGGCAAAGGTCGTGTAGATCCACCCATTACAACAGTTGAGATCTTACAAACACATATTGGTAAACAATGTTGTCCCACTGGTAGTAGTGACATACCAACAAATGGTGATAGAGTGAATTCAATGAAAGAAAATGAATCTGTTGAGGTATTCTGTTAAATACTTTATTATATTGATAACGAATATATTCTGCTTGTTTCCATATTCACCATATTTTGCTGCAATTTTTTTTTATTGATATACTTTTTTTCCTTTGTTATGCACAGGAATTTCTTGGAAAGTTTGTAGATGTGTTTGTGGAGATGGCGGGTGCTGTAACTAAAGTCATTGATATGGTGAAAGAGACGCCAAAAGAATATACGAGTCATCCCGCTATTCAAGCTGCATATGGGTTATTTAAGTCAATGTTAGGTGGTGGTGAATCAAGCTCCGGTGGTAGCACAAGTGACGTTGCAACACAATTGGGGTGTGTAATGACTCAGTCAAGTACTCAAATATTCAACGATGAGACATTGTTGGCGAACATGAAGAAAATTGATGATGCGATGAAGTTGCGGGACGCGGTTTTAGCTGAGAAAAACAAATGGCCTTCTTTTGACCTTGGGATACCCGGTGTTAGGGGTAAGAGTTTGGATCCCGTCGATGTTATCATCGCGAACATCCTAAAGGGACAGGACTTGACCGTTGATAAAGATGATGAAATCATCAACCGGACGGATGAGCAAGAAGATATTATATTTAATTCACCGCATGTCGCACCAGAGGTGATTAATTTATTCGTTTACAAATGTTTATTATTATATATATAGAAAATGCTATTTTAATATTTGGTGTTCCAGGTACGAGTGGTTGATGAGGATGAAGCAACTGATGGTGATACATTGTGTGCGGATGATACCATGCGGTCTGGGGCTGTTGACAAATCTAGTGTATGTATTTCATTAAGTTTAATTCACAATTATTATGTATTTATATTCAATTGCTTGTGTTTATATATTCGGTTCAATGTGTGTGTATTTATAAACTTGTAAGTGTACGTTTTGGACTTATCTATAAATGTGCAGGGAAAGGATGTCGACATTGATAATCAAATCACCGCAACAACAGCGCCACAAACTTCCAACGTTGCATTGCAAATGGATGTGTCGATTAACTCATCAAAGGTATGCATATTAATATCTTACATTCATCTATTTAAATCTGTGTATTCATTTGAATTTTATATTATATTCGGTTTGTTTGTAAAATCATCTATTACTTGTTTAAGTTATTTTGTTGTTGTATATGTGCAGGGGAAGGAAATCGTTGTTTATGATCCTGATAAGATCAAAAATTATGTTCAAGATTCTGTACGAGATGTGCAAACAGGGGTCACCTTGGTTTCGTCAAAGGTATGATGTTGAATATATATGCTGCACATTTGACAGGTAGATTTTATAAAGTTATATTTGACATGTATATAACCTTTTTGATTAGGGTAAGAAAGTGGATGCTCCCACTGTTGTCAAGTCAAAAACTCCGCGTCCAAAGAGGGAGGTGAAGAGATCTGTGTATGATAAAAGTCCATATGTTGATAGGGTTGTGAAAATTGCTGGCCGAAGTTCTGCTGAGGAGAATTCATTGAACAAGTTCGTAGGGGCATTGAATGTCAGGTAATTGTGATTGGTCTTCCTAGCAGTTATAATTGTTATTTATAACTTAAATTTGTATTAATAATATATTGTTGGTTAAAATAAAACTACCATATTGTTTAGGAAAATACTCTTCAAACGTGGAGCAATTGTGATGGATACTGAAATATGTAAATCCATCCAAGGAAACTCAAATGTGGCGCCAGCTATTGTGGATGCTTGGGCATCATATTTAAACGCACTTGAGTGGTATAGAGTAGAAAACTCACCGAAAATCTTTTTTGTGGGTGTGTCGTGCACGGTAATGTGAAAAATTAATATATATTCTGTCATTTTGTGTATATATATTCAATACCATTTCGATTAATATTCTATATAATCTATTTGTTTCTAACCGGAACTTAACGCTGTCAATTGGTGCAACATTGTACCCAACTACTTTCAATGGATGACGAAGAGGAAGTTGAGTTCGAAGAAATGTACAGAATTTTCAATTACGAGCTCAACAAGTGCATAATATCAACAAATTATATGGAAGATTTCAGAAATCTTGACATGGTAACATAAATTTAATTTTTTTTTTTAAATTAACATTACAATATTTATAGAATATGAACTAAGGCTATATTTTATTTGTATCACAGGTTATGTTTCCGATGTGCGTATATGAACATTATTACGTTATGTGCTTCAAAATGAAGGAGGGGGTCATAGACATACTTGACAACTCACTGGGTGGACCACCAACTCTCAATCATCCATACATTAAACATTTCACTTTAATTGTGAGTTTTATTTCAATTAACACGTGCGTTGGTCTTGCTAAGGTGTTATATGCGTACATATTTGCTGACCAATTGTGAGTTTGTGTGTGATGTAGAAGCGGCTATTCCAAGCCTATTTGTTGGAGGATGATTATGCGGATCTGGCTCATAAAGTGAAAAGCATGGTCAGAATGCACAACGTGAATATGAAATGGAGAGATACACGTGTTAGCCAAGACAGCGGTATATATGCGGTGCGTCACATGGAAACTTACAAGGGGGATGTCAACTGGGAGTGTAACTTTGCAAGAGGAACCAGGAAAAGTATTGGGGTGTTGAGGGTCAAATATTTATATACTTTGCTCCATTGGTCTGAGAACACATTGTTGCATGACATACCGCGTATGATTGCTAGAGGGGCTTTGGAGATGAACAACGCTAAAGATGATGATGAATAGACGTACCAAGCTGGTGTCTTATTATGTTGCTTTGTAAAACAATTTCGCTACAGTTTCTCAAACTATATTCTAATGTGTCTTTCTATGTTTTGCTATTTTGACCACTTATGTATGGATTATTGTGTTTGACACTACTGTCTTTATTAATGTCAATTCACTAATTTACAACAGCCGTTCGTGTATGATTTGATTCTTGTATGCTAACTCCAATTAATGACTCTTACCTTTAAATATATGTTAGTGTGTTGTACGTTAATGACCATTACCTTTGAATATATGCGAAATATGTAATGAATATAATGGATTGAACTGCCGAATATAATCGATATAGACAATATAAGTATGGTGTTTGATGATGATCAAGTTACTGAATATAGTCAACATATGTAACGAATATATATGTTCAAGTTGTCGAATATATAATATGTAGTATATTGATAATAACACCCTTTACATTTTTTACCGTATATGATGTTAAATTCTGTATAATAGACAATGTATATTTTACTGATATCTAATATATTAGTGGGTTTTATGTTGATGATCTCTCTTATTGAATACAGACGATGTAAAGTGTAGAATATAAAGATTTGAGTTCTCGAATATATCCGATAATCCTGTATGAGTGTTATAGAGAGTCAACTAATACAGATAATTTATTGCAAATTCATGAGCATATAGTACTCATTCAAGGGACTCCTTGCAATTCCTCTTGTCGTGTGTGGTGAGCTGACCACATCTTGCACACTTGCGTAATGGTTTGTTTGCTTTCGTAGTTGCAGTTTCGAGACTACTTTTTATACGAGTGCCTTTGTTTTTTGCTTTCACTGGTGGCTGAATGGTAACATCTGGTGGAACTTTTATTCCAACAAAACTCTCAACCATGTCTTGTTTTGATGGATTTACAGTGAGTAACACATCATCAGACTTCATGTATTCGGCTCTTTTTGCATTGAGGGTTTGCAACAAATCTTCTAGCATTGCAGTGTCATCAACTGCACTTCCAACTGTCGAGTATATTGCACTCCATACCTTATTTGTTAACTCTTTTTTCTCTTCCAATGCAATACACTGTTGGACAACTACCTGATCTATGTTCGTGTTGGCTACCCGTCTAGCATCCTTCCTCCACCGAGGTAACACCATCTCATTCGGGATCTCCTTCATATACATATATTTGTAGGTGCAGAATATGTGAAGGCAAGGGATACCAACCCTATTAAACATGTTGCACGTACATGTTGATTTTCTCACATCCGAATCATGTTGGACAGTGAATAATCCAAACCCTTCGTCACGAACAACATGTGTCTTATAACCATCCACAACAGTCTCCTCAGTGACATTGCAGTTAACACACGCAAAGTATATCTCATATTGTACCTTTAAAAATGTCTTGAGAGTGTATACAGACGATGCAAACCTCTCTATTTCATGCGGTGTTTTGTAATTGGGTGTCATGGTTGCAGATTCCATGTCCAACTTTGATTGGGCATGCCTTTGAGCATCCATAGCACTATCAAACTGCATCATCAGCTCTATGAGTGTGAAATTCCGCTTGTTGTATCTACCGAAAAAGCTATTGGCTGATTCAGATATCGAAGTTGTACGCATCAGTCCACCCAATAGTACGTCCCTAAAATATGTAGGAATCCATAATTGCCGCAACAAGTACATTAAACGCACTTGTTCAACAGCACAACTTTGTCCACCTGTCAGATCGTAAAGAATGATAATTGTTAAATATATTCAATGAAATAGTATAATATATTCGTCAATGAATCGATTATATATGCGACATCTAAAACTTGTATACCAAATATACAAATGTGATCCTTACGTGAAGCGGCAATTTTATCATTATATGCCACATACAAAAGCGGTGTCTAGTATCGGGGAATACGTCTGGCACAGCAATCCTAAGGGCAGGATCTTGATCGGTGACGATAACAGCGGGATCCCTGAACATTGCTTCCTTAAAATGACGTAGAATCCATGTGTAAGAATCTACGTCCTCTTTCAAAAGTAGACCGGCACCAAATGTGACAGATTTACGATGGTTATCCATTCCTGTAAAGGGAGCAAATACCATACTATATCTGCAGTGTGCGATGATATGTTCATGATACAATAAATAGTTTTAATTATACCGAATTAATGAATTATGCTTATTGAATATAAAATAACTGTTTAAACTTACTTGTTTGATCGATACGTAGAGTCGAAAGATACCACATCGCCAAACGCTGCAAAATTTGACCTAGCAATTGGGTCACACCAAAACAACCTTGTGAGTCTTTTTTGTTCGTCCACGTCATATGCAAAGTAGAAACCACTGCACCGCTCTTGTTTCTTGTGGAATGTATCCAGGATCATTTGTGCATCCGCACCGGATATGTATGCCATTAAATCCCTCTTGAAATTTCGACAATCCTTTACAATAGGTCCCACATCTCCGCACCCTCCCATAATTTCATTCATCAAACGGTGTGACATAGCTGGACCTAAATTAGCTTTTGCGCAGTTTATAAGAAACTTCTGATGTCCGTAATCAAGCTTCCTGTTCGTTTTCATGAATTTCTTCGACACTCCTTCAAGTAGCGAATGATTATGTTGAGCCTCAAATTTTGATACAATGTACCCGTCGTTTCCGACATACTTAATAGCAAATATTGCTTTGCAACCAACCCGATTTGAAACTCTATGACGCTTTCCGGTAGTGGGTACATTTCCCTTGAATCCTGACCGACTACACAATATGCGACGATGCAATAAAGTCCCATCTTTTGAGCATATACGTGAAGATGACAACCGAATATCAAAACCGACCTCTTTAGCATACGTCTTATAAAAATCTATACCTTCCTCCGGCGTCTTGAAACACATTCCAATACGTGGATGGTTTGATTCATCATAATGCGGAGTCCAATATTTTGTTTTACCCGGCGATTGCGTCATGACTATTCCGGCATTGAATTCTTCGTTTGCCGCTGCTTCATAAAATTCATCCATACTCTCCATGTTAGCATCAATGCCGGATCCATCAACATCCCAATCTCTTTCACATGGGGAATCTGTAAAAAATTCAATAAATATTTATATTATGATAATTTAAATACGAGTTGTTTAATAGTTGAAATTTAGGTAAACCTTCACCGTCACCGAATCGTATTCGGTGGTATATTAAAATATATTCGTTATTATGAAACCAAATATCCGTTAACATATTACTTTAACTGTTTATGTTATTCCACGTTCAGTTACCTTCTTCCATCGATTCCGAATCTGTTTCTTGCCTGAATCCCCTACACAAATCAACCGATCAATTGAGGACATATATTGATGAAAAACGAACAACCTGAGTACAAATCAACCGATTGTTTGATGATGAGAATATTGTATACTGAACAAGAAACACTTACTTTTAACTATTCCGGCGAAAATATGTTCAGTTCTTCCGGCGACAATGGAGTGTATGGCGTTTCAGCAAAACGTATCATCCATATAATTGATATTGCTTTGATCGATTTTGTTAAAATTAATTGGAAGATTCTGTATATTGTAACTTCCTAAAATAGTGGAAGAAGATCTCATTTATAATTTTTTAAAAATATTGTAATTTCCTTATTTTGGAGAGTGTATTACACATTCCAATGAGGAGAGTGTGCTGAATTTTTCATTGAACATTTATGTTAATTTTCAGCCTTTAGATTAATAATATCAAGGGCTACGATTTGTTCTCATTGTACACTATAAGGGCTGTTTACATGGGAGTATGATTCTATATATATATATATATATATATATATATATATATATATATATATATATATATATATATATATATATATATAGGGATAGGATCAGGTGAGAACATGTGTTACGGTAAGAAATAAGAACAAATTTTAGCCATCGGATTAAGAACATTCAACGGATATGATTAGTTATTAAATTTAGACAATATTTAAGGGATATACGGTTTCCTTCTTTACATAATGAAAGATATTAATTCCCTAATATACACTAGTATTAATTAGCATAATCTTCGTCAGTTTAGAAAGTTTGCACGTGACGATCATAGTAGTGCTACTCAATAAAACATAAATGTGCACATGCTAGTGCAAGCACACACAAATTGAAGTTTAGAAATGCTACATGCATGTGATGACATAAAAATTGTGCATGGTGATACACTGCACGAGTAATATATATTTATGCACGACTATGCTACTTAATGTAAAAGCACATTAATTATAATGACACGAGTACTTATAAAAATGTAGTTATGCACGAATATGCTCATTAACGATTTAAAGAGATTGAACATAGTAGTGCACGTTTTGTATAACAATGCACGTTTAATATAATATGCACGTTTAATGTATGTATATAGTGTGTGAATATGTTAGTGCACGGTTAGTAGTGCATGTATGTAAATAGCGTGTGTGAATATGTTAGTGCACGGTTAATATAATAGTAGTGCATGTATGTATATAGCATGTGCGAATATGTTAGTGCAAGGTTAATATAATCATGCATGTATAAACTTAAATAATAGAACTAGTGTAGTGGTAATTTTGCGTCGTGCATATAGTAGTGCATAACACATAGGTGCACGTACATTTTAGTTACTCGTGTCGTAATGGTGAATTTCGTTAACGTGTCCGATGAATCGGTACAATTTATTATTCGTGTGCTTGTGAATTAGAGAATAAAAAGTTTATTTCCATAAAAACAAATTATGTATATCGTAATTACCTTATGCAACGATAATGTAATAAACCAGAATATAACACTTCCTTATATAGACGCCAAATCTGAGTCATCCGTGCATTGATCCAACGATCCTTAGTTGTTCTTATTTCTTACCGTAAAGCACGTTCTTACTGGATCCTGACCCTATATATATATATATATATATATATATATAGGGTGTGGTTTCCATGAGAACACCCCTAACGTGAGAACATGAGAACAATCGTACACCGTTGGATGTGAGTATTAAGGGTTGAGATTTAGAGTAGATATCAAAAATAATAATAACTAATAATAATAATTAGGAATCCAACAATAACTACGAATAATCCACTCAACTAACAATAACTACGAATAATACATTAAACGATATGGCACATTCGTAACAAAACTAATAATAATTACGAATCTGTTCTCATGTTCTCACGTTAGGGGGTGTTCTCATAGGATTCATACTCTATATATATATATATATATATATATATATATATATATATATATATATATATATATATATATATATATATATATATATATAGCAACACAAACTCACACTATAAGGATTATGGAACATTGACATATATCTATCATCATCAACCATCATAGAAGGGTATATAGATGCTTGCAAGGGTATATAGGTGTAAAGTTTAAGTAAATTAAAAGAATATCACAACAAATCAATTAATAAGTGATGAAGAAGGAAGGTGCCTTATAGTGTGAGGTATGTACATGAGATTGGTATGTTGTCGTAATTGGTTTTCAAACACTAGTTACCTTGATTATATCAATCATTAAAATTACTTATAGTCATTCAAAGGCACATAATAGCTTCAATCATAGTTAAAAACACATTACCTGTGCAAACTTCTTTTTGCTTTTGTCTTATGCAATTTCAAAGTCTCCCTTAATTCTGCGTTTCCTACGATAAGTTGATTCTCTTCACTTGAATCCCTTTGCATTCTGAATATTAACATTAGAGCAATCAACCAATACATTTTTGTTTTGGTCTTCCGCACCTTTTTCATCATTTATTTCTATACGTAGCACATCTTCCACCATCTTGGCCATTTTATCAGCTTCCATAATTGCTAGCTCATATGCCCTTTCACTCTCACATGCTCTTGCTGCCACTCGAACGAGTTTAGAGCACTAAATTTTATTTCGAGAAATTTGTTTCTGTTTTGGATCCTCTACAATCTTCTGCACATGCATATCTTCCACAACATTATCAACTCTTGCATCTTTGGTCCACCTTTCCAAGATATATTGCTTAGGTATTTTTTTGACGAGTGTAGTTTCTCTACCTTCATTCATGACTTTGATAGCATGCCCGCACAAGACACCATCGGTCTCAAACATTCTACAACTGCAAGATATAGTAGTCTCTCCTTCTCTTTTCACCAACTTCTCCTTAGTGAATTCATCCCTAATAATAGTGAAGATAAACTTCTCACCATCTGAAACACAGTTTGTTATGGAAGACTTTAAAGAATCTTCAAACTGAGCTTGAAATACTTAAAATATCTCTTTGGTGTAAACTTCTCTTGCATGTAACAAGATACTTATCTTCATTTTGCAATGAACAGTCCGAAATAACAGATCACACTCAACCTCTAATTCCTTGTACCTCATATCAGATATCATTCTTTCAAAGTGAGCGAAAAACTAGAGATCGGATTTCAAACACCCCTTCAAACTAGCATTAAAACTTTCACTAAGTTGGGTACTTTGCATTCCTGCTGACCATGTCCACTTAACATAAGCATGAACCCTTTTTTTTTTATTGCAACCGTCACAGCCAACCAAGTATCATCATGTGCATTGTGTTGATCAAGCATGGAATTCCAAGCATTTAAGAACTCATCTTCTTCCTCAATTTCATACAAAAACTAGTTGAACATATTACTCTTACCATCAAGATCATAGTTTTTGAATAAGAACCCTGTTTTCTTTAAAGCATTTTTGCATCAAATGCCACACACAAAGTTTGTGGTATGAGTCAGGCATCACATGTGATAAGGCCTTGCTTATCGTTGCATCTTGATCAGTAAAAAATGTTTGTGGAGACTTACCACACATTGCTTTCAAGAAGGTTTCAAACAACCATATAAATGATATGGCAGTCTCGTCATACATCAAAGCAGCTCCAAAGATAATTGTATCCCTGTGGTAATTTAATGCAACAAACACCGCAAATGGCCGATTTGCTTCATATTGTAGGTAGTATCAAAACTCATAACATCTCCAAATATGTCCTAATCCATTATCATTTTAGCATTTGTCCAAAAAATATTGGTGATTTGTTCCACACTATCCAACTGCATCTCATAAAAAAAAGATGAATTGTCTAACATCATCTTTGAAAAATACTCCAAGAGATAACCAACCTCTCCAAATTTCTTTTTTTTGCCGAACGGTTCGGAGATAGTTCTTTTGGTCTTGCTTTATAAATCCTAACGACTCCCTTCCACCGGCATGCCTACCCATTAATTCAAATGCTGACTTTAGCGAAACTCTTGAGTTTGATGTCAACTCTATAAATGCACCATTTGAAGTTGTATGTTCAAAAATATGAAAAGGGTAAGAAAACCTTTGCAATCACATAAATGAATTAGTTTTTGAATTTGAAAGAAAATAATGTAAAAGATATCAACTTTCTAAACTCTAACAGTACTCTCGCTCTATAGTTGAACCCTAATTATGAGTCCGTCAAATTTATAAACCCTAGTGGTTATAATTAAGTAAACTAATTCATAAAAGTTGAACATCAAAGTTTTTGTTTTTTGCAATGAGACTACCTTTGATCCTTCTTCGTGTGAATTCAAGAGATACAACGAGAGATTAGAGGAGCACTACAAAAAATAAATAGTTTTGCGACGGCTTATTGCGACAGGAAAAAGGCCTTTTGCGACGGCACCAACTGTTTGCGTCGGTGTTGCGTCGGCAAAAACGGCGACGCAAATTCGTCCGTCGTAAAAGGTATTTGCGACGGTAAGTACCGCCGCTAAAGATCTTGCGACGGCATTACGTCGGTGCTAGCCGTCACAAAAAATTGGTGTCGTCGGCGATTATTTTAATTTTGCGACGGTTAACCCCGTCGCAAAAAACGCTGACGTGTAATTTCCAGCTATTTGCGACGGTAAGTCACCATCGCAAATGCCGTCGAGAAAAGAAATTACAGCTTTTTAATTCTTTCATTGTAACGGCTATTCTCTGTCGCAAAACGTTTGGCGGCTACATTATTCAAAATTCGCGACGATTCATATCGACGCAAAAGTTGCACCTGAATTGGATATTGATAAGTTTCGTCACAAAGCTAATTGGGATTTAGCCATTTAGGGTCCATCTAACACGTTTATTTGGATGATCAGAAGCAGAATGTAGTAGCACTAAACTTTCAAACGTAAAATCCCTCTATAAATATATGAAGTAAAAAACATACGTGGAGAAAATTATACATACAGTTACACATCATAAAATAGCAGCAAGTGTAGTGTACAATGGGAAGTTCTTCCTTCTCTACCAATAACTGTTGAATTGATTCTTCAAATATTTCTTACTGTCCATTTGAACGCAAACTTAGTTCTTGTACACCAAGGTAGGATATTCCGGACTCCACATATTGTGGGTGACATATGTAAGTAGCTCCTCCCGCAAAGCCAGTGAATGAAAATTTCCGGTTAACTTGTCCCTACCTCATTATATTTCTTCAACTCTCGAGGATCCATTCCCTGATATCACGTATTCTATGGACATAAAGTGGTCAATACACATGCAACTTGTATGTAGATGATGATAATGGGTTAAGTTAAGATAATGAACCTTGATGTGGAGAGAAAAATAATCCCATCGTGCACCTCTTCTTCTGTCATATATTCAACTAAGCTGAAGAACATGAACAAAAAAGAATGTCAAAATTTATTTAGCTATGAAATAATACCCGAAAAGCAAAATTTTGAGCCGTGTTTCATAAGGTGACATCAAATTTGACTAAAATAAGCTAAAAGCATATATTTCCTGTATAAACGACAACCTCTAATAATATTGATGTTCCATCTAAAGCCAAAGCCGAAATCAGTTCCTCAATTAACGGAAGCTAAGTAAAAGCAACAACATTACCGTTCAGCTTCAACCTGTAGCATACCATCAGAGATCATTCTAGCTCCAGAGAGAAGGGTGCCAATTCCAATCCTGAATGTTTTAGAAGTATGAATATTAGACGAGGTAGAATTAAAATTATGAACATTCATTCAATTCTCTTTTTATGAGATGCACTCACCCTGGAAAAATGTACATATTGTTTCCTTGGTTGCAGTGGGAGTTTTACCATTTCCTAAGATAACAATATAGAAGATGAATAGATAGTAAGCTCATTGAACACTTCTCGCGCAAAAACATCCTATAGCATGCTTATATGGTTGGCAAAGGATCAAATATACGGATTTAAGATATCATAAATGCAGTACATAGAATGGAAATCACGGTCATTTGTATAAACTAGCACATAGAATGGAAATCTTAGTCATTTGTGTAAACACAAAATTTCAAACGCATATCAAAGAGGTTAATAGCTTAAAGTTCTACTTATTTGAATACATAGCAATTAAGAATGATAATGCCACAAAATTCACAGTTAGGAATGAGGCAAGATATCACTATGACAATATGAGATCGGTACTAAGGAAAACAAGCACTTTGAAGAATGATCATGTTGCTTGACATGAACCAAAGTAGTAAACAATACACTGTCATGAAATGCTAATGAAGTTCAAAATTTCAAACGCATATCAAATTTACCAAACAGATCCCTGATGAAAAATTAATGGTCAAAGGGCGGTGTTTAAAGTTATAATAAATACATCAACTTTTAGGAGTTCATGACTTCATTCTCACAATGATCTCCAAGAATGGAAAAGAACCGGTCAAGAAGGAAAAAATAAAAACCTGTTAAATTTTTGTGAACACAAGTTTTATGCAGTGACATATTACTTGTACAAAGGAGGTAGAGAAGTTGGGAATTTTGTTTCAGTGTGCAATTTATAGGACTATAAATACACCATTTTTTGGAGATAGTCTAAACCTATATGATGTCTTGATATAATTAATAGCAAACAGAATTATCAATGCATCCTAATTGTGTAAATATACTCACTCAGTTATTTGTGATTTGTCATAATCATACGATTTTAATGATTCTAATAATAGTTACAGACCAAGTGGTTATTTAGTTGCTTAGGAAACATGATCAACATCATACTAGACAGGATAGAAAGCAACATAGATGAGATAATCATTGTTTTGCGAGAGCTCTTCAATGAACTAAGATAAATTATAAGTAATATATGATAGACTAAGAAGTCAAAGGCTCAAAAAAGAGAGAGCATTAAGTTTTCAAGTTTTACCTCATTCACTTTCAGACCTTCACTTGGTATCTGTAAAAAGCAATCAGCCAAACCGACAATCACAAAAGTTAATCTTTGAAGTATAGAAAACAAAATTTTCTTTCCTTTCTTTCATCTTCTAACAATAACAAGTCATTTAATAGTACATATCTGTTATGATTCAAACAAAAGGGAAGAATATAATTATATATAGAGAATTTTACCGAACGCCTTGAACAAGCAGTGGTTAATTTACTTTTCATCCTTCATCTTCTAAAAATAATCAAATCCTAGGCTCTTTCTTTTTTCTTAAAATCCATGAAGAGAAAATAAATATCTTTGGGGCATTTTGTCGAATACCTTGAACAAGCAGTGATCAATCCGAAGCTGAATATCCTTGAAAGCCTCACGGCCCTTGTAGTTAGTTTTCATACCTTATTGATTTGGAAGCTGCCAAAAAGTCTATCTAGCTTTGCTGATTCTTTCCTACTTTCTTTCTAGTGTTATTATGCTTTCTTCTTGATTGCTGCTGAGCTGTTGTGGCCATCAACTTTACTATTAATAGAAGGATTGGACAAAACAACACACATTAGTAGAAGGACATAATCTTTCATTAGTACAGTTAACTAACTAACCAATCTAGATTGTACTTGTTTAGATCTTTCTCTTCTTCAAGAGAAGTTATCAAATCAATCATCTATCCACATACAGTCTGAAACTCCACCTGCCAATACAACAAGGAGATAAATTTTAGCAAGTAATCAAACAAAGTCAGCTCTTCAAGTCCAAAGAACCCATCACCTCACCTCATTATAGTATAAGTAATTGCTTATAAGATCAAACTGATGGAAGCAAGTACATATAAAAAAAGACTAGAAAATTCACATACAAAAAATACAACATATTTAGGACGGAAGGACCTCAACACATTGCCCAACTAGCTATACTCCAATCAATTTGATATAGCGCTCAAATACCACAAAATTTATATAAGACCCTCCTTATGGAGTATAATCCTTGAAAATAATGGGGAAGGATTTGAATTATTCTTCTAGTCGAACTCCTGTACGAATTACATTATGCAAACTTTCATAATTCATCAAAACTTATCAACATATTAATATATTTTCTTTCCATTTCTCTTACATTCTTGATTGGTTACTGTGATGAAACTGAGCTATGATGAACACCTATATATAGAGCCCAAGGCAACGTATATAACATTGTTGATATTTTGCTGACTTATTGAGAATAGGAACAAAGTGAAAGAAAATGCCTTTCTGACACTTGCCCTTCTTGTGCACAGCACAGGCTTTTGATGAACATGTTGCAAATAAACGCATAATTTCATGTTAAGTTGAAGTGATTATTAGTAACATACCATGCAAATAACTGTACTATTTGCATTTATGTACCCACTTTCACTCTTTCCTCACAAAAAACACCTTTTTATTTTATTTCCTTACTGTATTTGTTAGAAGTGCTACTGAGTTTATTTAGAATCCTTCAACTGGTCCAGAAAAGATTTCTACCTACACATGTTTCTCATTGTGTCCTATTTATATTGTGATAAATATCCATAAGGGCCATAATCCAGAATCTCTTGAAAATTCCAAGAAATCTTCTTTTACTGAATTATCATTTTCATTGTTGCAAATTGAGCAAGATGGATGAAAGGAATATGCTTATGTAAGTGGAAAATAAGGGTACAACTAAATGACCCTAAATCCAATTTTATTTGCTTTAAATCTGAGCTGACTCCTCGCATCACATACATACACTGTTACACTTGAGGCCGCTGCTATCTTGTCATCTGAATAAATCCAGTAGAATCTCCTATCTTTATCAACTTTATAGAATGTATTAAAAAAAATTTGGATACAGATTAACACATGCTCGGATGAATTTAGACACATTCGTAACAACAATCTCGCCTGACCATATTCGTACGGCCTTGATGTCAAAACAAGATTGAGTCCTAGCATCACATACGTAGATTCCGTTAGGGTTGGCTCAATTTCACAGCAAAAGTGGCCAAGTATCATCAAGTGAATCATTTCAATATACAACAAATCGCCCAAATTCAACAAAGACCAATTTTAAACCGATTTGATTGGTTAGGTCATTAGAATCAAAAAATCAAACTCCAAACAGAGAAGAAGGATGAGAATCAGAAATAACAAAAATCACAAACAAAACAACGAAGAGATGAAGAAGAGACTAAGATAGATACCTTCGATTGAGGAGCAACAGTGGAAGGGATTGAAAATCGTCATATTAAGGAGCATCTATCAGAGTATCGTGAAGCAGATGAAGAGGATAAATGTTCTAGGGTAAGTCCGATTTTTACCTCTTGGTTGAGAAAAAGGCTGAATAAAGTAGAGTTCTTATTATTTTTTTTTAATTCATGGGCCTATGCTTTTTTGCGACGGTCTTGAAGATCCGACGCGAATGCAATTTTTTTTGCGACGGCATCTAAATCCTGTCGCAAGTTGATCTACTATTCGCGACAGGGAAAATTCCACGGTCGCAAAGTAAACGACGGCATTTAACGCCGTCATCTAGCCGTCGCAAAAATGGCTCAATGGCGTCGGCAATAGTTTGCCGACGCAAACCTCCGTCGCAAATCTATTTATTTTTTGTAGTGGAGAGAGACCAGGCGAGAGGGGACGAGAGACGGCAACCGGATATGAAAAGAGATGGCGATCGGAGAAGATGAGAGATGGCGACTAGAGACGAAGACAGATGATACGACGACGGCCGGAGACAATGTGTTAGGCTTTCCCGTCTCCTCTACGTTTGATGAATGAGAGATGAAGATGAAGGGTCTGGGAGGAAAAAAAAAGAGATATTAAATTAGAAATTGAGATATTTAGAAAAATAAAAAAGACAGAATTTGAACTGTTGGTGTATTTGGGTTGTGGAGATTAAATTGTGAGGATATATAAGCACCAATATATCAACAGAGGATCCGAGTCCATATTTCCCACGCTTTCTTGAAAAGAGCATTCGGTATTTCATAGAAGAACGAGAAACAGTGCCCTATTCACTGTTCTGATTTCCTAGTCCTCAGAGTTTGCGAAAAACAAAGAGAGGTTGTGTGGAAGAGCTCGAAGTAATTTGCGGCACGGTGATATCCCTAGAGCTTGCCACTTAAAAGACGACGTTTCAGTACGCTATTCGATAAAAGTTTGATTCATGCTTGTTGACTTTTATAAAAGTTCGACTAGTTATCTTTTGTTCAACAATTGCATATACAAACATAGGGATGAAAATGGGTGCACATCAAGAAACTTTTCAAAAATAAAAAATGGGTGCACAAATACACATATCAAATGATCACTCAGTCCAAAATATGAGTGAAAACCCAAAGAATTCTAGGTGGTGGACGGTTGAAATTGAAAGGTGATGGGGCGGATATGGGTGGAGGTTCAACCAACCACAACCATCTTGCTACACCCGTTTAGATTAAAAACAACCAAACCCTAAAATATGTATGTTTGTAAAACAAATGCATGATGGCAATGCAGCCATGCTCCCTCTTCCCTGATCTCGAGTTTTGAACTATCTTTGTCCGTCACCACACCTTCAACACAAGTTTTTCTAAACATCCAAAAAAGGATCGCATGTATGATCGGGTATAGATTTAGGTCGCCTTAGAACTTGAATGCTAGTGCAAGGGTCGAAGGCGGAAATAAAGGAAATCGAAGAAGGACGGAGAAGGCAAGCAATCGGATGCCTCAATTTTTATTTAGCCAAAGCAAATTCTTTTGGCAATCTCATTTCATAAATGAAACATCGTCATTTATATACCAAATGAAACACATAAATGAAAGAATAAATTGTTCTTTTTATAATTTAGTCCATACAAATGAAACACCCGTCCTTTTCTGAAGAAGGAAATATATTTGATTCACTAGCAAAAAAGTAGGAGTGAGGCCACAACCCACAAGGTGGCAGACAGACTAACAATCATGCTTTGACAAACCAGGGATAACAAAGTCAACCCGTCATATGACCAAATAAGAGATAAATAGATAGACCATGTCAGTTGCAGAAATGCGCAAGAAAGCTCTCGAAGACTACTGGTGAAAACCTCATATTTCGACTCATACTTGAGACTTCAGTTTTCAATCACTTGTTCACAACTCCTCTAAACAAAGCAAAGTCAACCCGTCATTGAAGACGAAGAACCAATCACCAAGTGTTTAACCACCAATTTTAGAAGTGTAGAAGTCCATATTCCAGAAGTTCAGATTTATCAAATTACAAAGCATGTGCAGAAATATGGACTAAAAAATTATAAGTGCAGAAGTTCAGACCAATTTCAATTACAAATGTTCAGATTCCAGAATTGTAAGTGCAGATTTTCTTCAGACCAATTTCAATTACAAATGTTTAGATTCCAGAATTGTAAGTGCAGATTTTCTTCATGAATTGTAAGTGCTAGTTCTTCATTAATACAAAACAGAACTTGCGGTCACTAACTTCACTCTTAAATTAAAACATTATACTCATCTCTTACTTGCGAGTAAACTCAACCCATTTTTTTTGGTTGACAGATACACACAGACATTTCAGCCAAATCAATTCAGATCACAATGAATTCTATAGTGTAGCCACATCAATTCTAAGTGTAGCCACATCAATTCTAATAAATCAGATAGAAAATAATACACTACCCAGCCAGAATTATGAACCACTAATTGGCAAATAAAGTTGGTAACTATACACACAGATACAAGCAGTTCAGACAAATTCTTCATTAAGCAAGTGCAACCAGTCAACAACTAAGCAAGTTGATAACTATACACACAGATACCGCATGGAAGCAAAACAACAAGTCCAAGAGAAAGACAAAAAGAGAGAAGATTGAATTGAGCAAGTCCAAGAGAAAGACAGAAAGAGAGAGATTAAAACTTCGTATACACACATTGCGAAGACGACCGAGGGGTTACAGTCAACGAAAGAGGACTAAAATTGAAGACGACCGAGAATCAATTGATATATAAAACTAGGGGACGAAAGGGGAGAAGAAAAAATCGATTGACTGATATATATATATATATATATATATATATATATATATATATATATATATATATATATATATATATATATATATATAAGAGGACTAAAGGGGAGAAGAAGAAGAGACAAACCTAGTTTGAGAGATGACAAACCAGCCGGGGAGGGAAGTAGGTTGAACCGGCGGAGATGGGACTGGAAGCATAACCGGCGAATTTTGTCTTCACTTACGTGCCTTGCACATGTTTAAGTAGATAAACGAGTGTATTTGCCAAACACTCCTTAGTGTTTTATAAGGCTAAAAACTTGTGTGAAACACAAACCACCCACTGAGTGTTTTCTCCTACATTGCCAAACACAGCCTTAACATACTACCAAAAGGATATATTTATAACTAACAGTCAAAAAGGCAAAGAAACTAAAGCAATATCAAGAGGTTTAAATCAAAGAGAATTTGGAGATCCAGGTGGAGTCGAACCACTTGCCTCCCGAACAATTTCGGGCGCCCTTTCCTCTTAGAGCTTATAGATCTTTCATGTCAATGACTATATAACTCCATTAGCCATCTTGACGTCTACTTGAATTTTATGTTGAATTTATATCATTCAAATTCAATACTATGTACCAATTCGCTGCAATTATTCAATTTTACAAAAAGGCTTACACATAGTAGTCGTGGGACCAAATAATTTACTCCCAAACACAGCGCACACAAACACCACTTCTGTCCAATATAACGCCCTAATACATAGAAAAAAAATGTTCAATAAACATTGCAAAATAGAGCTATACACTATATAGTTTAATTGGAAGAGCCACATGCTAGTTACAATATCGTTAATTGTTGCTAATAAGAAACTGAGATTACCACCATGTATAAACATATTCCAGTATTCAAACTCAAGAATAAATCCAGTGTCAATTCTACAAAAACTTCATCCACTGAACTCAAGGACAACACAGCACCAACAGCAAAAACCCGCAGCCGAGATGATGATCCATTGTAAACTTCAGTGCCGTCTCCGTAACAGATTGATAAGGATAACCCTTATAACAAATGCCCTAACATTACAAAGGCTTAGAGAAGCCGTAGTTGGGAGGATACACACTTAACAAGCCACAAAAGCCATTGCCCAACTGCTACAAACCAGCAATTTTACAACATCGGATAATTGACAGATGCATGATTTGATATTCTAAGAAATTCTGTAATAGGTCCCAAGTAGAGCTATAATACTTAATGTTCAATTCAATGGGTGAAACATGCCGATTGTGAAGGAACTCGAACTAGAATTTTCGGAGCACGTCAACAATTGAAATCAATACGATTTTGCTGATAACGAAGTAGGCATATATTATAGGTAAGTTAAAAAACGAATTAGTATCAATCAATACCTCAAATGGATACTTGTCGGTCTTCTTCAACGAGTGCTTCTGATTACAACTGTTTAAATGATGCGAAAGACATCGATGCCGATCAATACCTGAAATGTATTATGGACGGGGGATTCTGATCGAATGTGTGTAGGTCATTTTTATAGTTAAGCAAACGAGCGTGTATCGATATGATACAAACACTATTTGTGTGTGTTTGGGGAGGGGAGGGGGAATCAGATGCAGTTGAATAGGTGGACATGAAAAAGAAAGAAAGAGAACACACAGCAGGGGGAGAGCCGGGCAAAAAGACCCCGTGCCATCTCCCAAAACACAAAAAAGAACTCTTTTATTAGGATATTTGACCTGCCAAGCAAGCGCACCTGTCATGGCAAAGGTCGACGACGACTCTAACAAACAAATTATATCTTCCCCGGTAGAAGATATTGACATGATATACTACTCTAACCAACCAAACATGAACAATAAACAAAGAATAAACCCACCGTTACCATATCCGATACAACTTGGAGGAGCTAGTTACAAGTACATCGGGATCTACAGTTGCAGCTTGTAAATCGCAGCACTCGTATGACACGGATCTGCACGAGATCATCCGCCATGCTCGCCTCAGATAATATGCTTACATAAGGATGCAAGGGATAAGCGACATTCAGTGCTTCCGTTATAAGCATATCCTCACGTCTATGGATCTCATGGACAGATCGAGCCTGAATACACCAAACAATGAATTTTATTCAAAATCTGGACTGAACAAAAATAGAGATCAGATATGGATCAACAACTCAAACTTATAGAAATATCAACAGAAACTGACCGGATATGCTCATTACAGGTCAGATCTAAGCCGCTGCGAGATCAAAACCAGGATTTTCTCTCACGCGAAGAGACCGATCTACGCCTCCTCGTGAGGATCTCCATGGTTGAACGCAACGCCATGGAACACGAATCGGAAGACAGAATATAGAAGAAGGGATTTTCACAAGAGATTGATCTGAATTTGATTGAAGAATCAATACCGAAAGCAAAGACTTTCAATTCAATCAAGGGAAAGGAAAGGGATGAAAGATTTGGATTGAGGAGTGCGAGGGCAGCGAGGCTATAATTTATAGAGAAAACTACATAAAACCACCCTTAATTTTTACTCTTTTGCAATAAACCACCCTTTATAATAATTTTAGCATAAAACCACCCTTAATGTTCAACTATTTACATTAAACCATCCCTTACTATTTTTTTGACATAAAACCACCCTTAATTTTTAAATGTTTTCAATTAACCACCCCATACTAATTAAAATTACTTCAAATAATTGAAAATTTAAGCATAAATAAAATAAAGTTTCATTATTAATATTATAGATGATTTCAATAGTTTGATTAATTATTATAGTTTGGTTAAATATTACAATTTATACTAGAAAATTAAAATTTTAAAAAATTATTACCTAAATAATCCAAAATACTTGCTTGTTATGCACAAAATTAACGCTGTCTTTTTAAAGCTATAGCTTATTAAAAAAAATTTAAATATAGGCTTGTAAAAATGAAATAGAATATAAATTACCAAAAATAAAATTTGCATAATTTTTTTTAATTTTTTGTACATGGTAATAAAATTTGTATAATTTTTTGATTATTTTTCTAATATAAATTGTAACACTTAACCCCAAACTATATAAATTAATTGTGATATTCATAATGAAAATTTACCTTTGTCAATGATTCAATTTTAAAATTTTTGAAGTATTTTGAATTAGTATGGGGTGGTTGATTGTAAATATTTAGAAATTAAGGGTGGTTTTATGCCAAAAAAGTTATAAGGGGTGGTTTAGTGCAAATAGTTGAACATTAAGGGTGGTTTTACGTTAAAATTTTTATAAAGGGTGGTTAATTGCAAAAGAGTAATTATTAAGGGTGGTTTTATGTAATTTTCTCTAATTTATAACAGAATTAAGGGTCGAGATTCAAAGTATCCGTCAATTTTTAGGGGTTTGTTATTATATTAAAAATAAAAAATATAAGGCGGTTAACGTCTGGGCTAATCTTGGGGTGGATAAAGTAGATAAGTATCGGGCCGTTTAGGTTCCTATAGGGTTTTATATGAGAGTAGCTATTCGAAAAAAGTCTGGTTCATGCTTGTTGACTTTTATAAAAGTTCGACTAATTCTCTTTAGTTCAACAATTACATATACAAACGTAGAGATCGAAATGGGTGCACCACTATTTGTACCAATTACACGATTCCGTATATGAGTAAAAACTCAAAAAATTACAGGTAGTGGACGGTTGAAAGTGAAATTGACGAGTGATGGGATAGATATGGGTGGAGGTTCACTCACCCATCAATCATACCCTTCTCGTTCCACCCGCTTAGATTAAAAATAACTAAAACCCTAAAATATGTATGTTTGTAAAACAAATGCATGATCAGTCACGCTCCCTCTTCCCCGATCTCGAGTTTTGAAATCTCTTTGTCCGTCACTACACCTTCAACACCTTTATTGTTTGAGTTGTTAAGGTTCTAGATGTGTAAAAATTAAATTTCAGGAAATACTAAATATCTAAACAAGGATCACATGCATGATCAGATATAATTTTTGATCGCCTTAGAACTTGAAGGCTAGTGCAAGAGTCGACGGCGGAAACGAATGAGATCGAAAAGGACGGCGGAAACGAATGAGATCGAAAAGAGACGTGGAAGGCAACCAATCGGATGTCTAAATTTTTGTTTTAGCCAAAACAACCTCTTTTGGCAATCCTCATTTCACAAATGAAACATCGTCATTATATACCAAATGAAAGAATAGGTTGCTTTTTATAATTTAATTCACACAAATAAAACACCCCTTCTTTTTTAAGAAGGAAAGATATTCGATTCACTAGCAGAAAAAAATTGGATAAAAAGCTAGAATTTTGTGTAACTCTTATAAATCTTTACCAAACTTTTCCCTAAGAACTAGATTGTGGAAATAGGTTCCAAAGGAGAGTTTGAAACTAAGTTATAGAAAAATCTTAGAGTTTCGAGATCAGGGGTAAAATAGTTATTTTACCTTAAGAGGGCATTTTAGTAATTTTCTCTTGGAAAGATTGTACATCTTAGAAGTTATAGACTTCTAAGAATATGGGATATATTTTTGATCCACTTGCCTTGTATAGCAGGCGATTGAGTAGCTACGGTCGCAGACCGAGTTGAGTTTGAGAGAATTGCGATTTGATTCAGGTAAGTCCTTGCGACTTACTTAGCTGGTTTCTAGATGTTAGCTGAATGATGATAGTGGTGTGTGTTGATTGTTTAATAATTATAACATGTCTAGGACGACCTTATTTACTATTTAGGGCCCAAGTGTATGTATAACAGGCTGTGACATCACTGCCCAACTCTGACATGACACTGGGAGGTTCTCTATACCCAGACCATGCAGGTACAACGTGAGATGCATTAGATCCATTCCTGATGGTTACACGGGGGCGGAGGCGAGGTTTGGGAATCCCTCGTGTCACAAAATAAGTATCATTAGTAAGAGTGAATGACCTAAGTAAAGATAATAAATGGATTGTTTGAAAGCGTGATGTGTGTTTAGTTTTGCTAGTGTGTGTGTGTGTGTCTTATTTCATTTATCTAACGTTTAGATAACTAGCTAACGGTTGTCTTGTTGTGTTGTTTAGACTTACCACAGGTTAGAGCAGCAGCTGAGTGGTCCGGAAGTAGTGGTTAGCCGGGTCTCCGTACTCCTTAGAGTGGCGGTTGGATTTTTGCTTTTATGTTTCTATTATCGTATCATCGTAAGAAGACAGATAGACTTTTATGTTGCTTAAGTATTGTTGGTTGTTAAACGTTGTGTTGCATTCATCTCTTTTTAAATATTGGTTTATGAATTTCGGTTTCTTTATTTGTGTCTTGTTGCAAGATACTAGTTAAATTGTTGTCAAACTGAGGTTGATACCCATTGTGAGGTCCTAACCAGTAACTTCCCGAGTTCTGAGAATTCAAGGTATTACATTTTTTAAGAAGGAAAGATATTCGATTCACTAGCAAAAAAAATTAGGAGTCGAGAGGCCACAGGGTGGCAGACGGAATAACCGGCATGCTTTGACAAAGCAAGAAATAAAAAAGGAAAAAGAAAACCATACAAACACAATGCATCAACCGATGAGATTTTGAAACACTAAGCATCCAATCAAAGAGAAATGCATGACGGAACGTCATGTGACCAAAGAAGAGAGAAATAGGTTGACCATGTCAATCGTAAAAGTGCACTGGAAAGCTCTCAAGTCTCAAGAACTACTGGTGAAAATCTTAGATTTGGATTCTCTCTTGAGACTTCAGATTTTGATCACTTATTCACGACTCCTCTATACGAAATAAAGTCAACCCGTCTTCAAAGACAAAGAAACAATCACCAAGCGTTCAAATGATTATCGGAAGTGAAACAAAACCTCGAGTGATGCAGGGGTTTGTCAACCGTCTCATTTTATTATTTGAACATTTTGTTGATCGATTAAAGTTCTTAAACTTTGGTGTTTGATAATTATGTGGTAGTTGGAAATTTTTTTTATTTTAGTATGGTAGATTAGATCTAATACTTGGAGCACAAGTGTAATTAACCTGAAACTTATTCCTTTTTTTCTGACCCGTTTAAAGATTAAAATTTTAAAAGAATTTGAATGAAAGACTAAGGAGAACTGTACATAAATTGATTCAAATAAAATATTGTTGTTAATACGAGGGATATCCCAGAAAAGGGGTTGGAGGGTGCGGGCTACAATTGAAAATCCTGAACCGGTGGATCTCAACGTGTTACTAGAAATCGTGTATGTTTTAGGGATTATCCACCGACGACATGATGTTACCGGTGTCTAAATGCAAATTAAAGTATATGAAAAGTTCCCACAAAAAAAAAAGTTATGAAAAGTTGAATTTATTATAGAAGTAAAAAATAGATCCGAATAGTTCAAATTCTTTTTGGTGTGAAGTTTTCCCACATAAAGGGATTGAGATTATCAACTTTTTTGTTGCACTGATTTCTTTTGCATCTTTTACATATTGGTTCTTGATTAAATTATTATGGTTTAGGGTTTTTCTCTGGAGGGTAACTCTTTGGTTATGAGGTTAAGGGGTTTCCTCGGGCCAGTTGATGCTTAATACTCTGTTAAAAGAAAAAGTTATTAAGCTCGATTTAAACATTTGCGGTTCAATATTGTTGGGAAAAAAGTTCTTTTGGCTAAAATTAGTTTCGCATTTGGGTTTGCTACTGTGACTTACACCATATACCAAATTACAAGCAACAAGATAGAAGCCATATGAAGTCTGGAACCCAGGAAACCACTTCGAGGAGGACAAGCCCTGAGGCCTCCTCTGAAGACCTTCTTCAACAACACAAAAATCATGAGCCTATAAAGCTTGTTGAAGATAATCGCGAGCAAATTGGCACAAAAAGCCCAAATCTCGGTGTTTGGAGAGATTTGGGAGGGAGAAGTTATGAGCACTAGAAGACCTTTGATCAGGAAGAGGCAGGGTTTGGAGGTTTGGTGGAAGCAGTTAACAACTGTTAGAAATTAGTGTTAAACCCGGTTCCAGTCGACCATGGTTAGTTGGGTCTGAGTTCTGAAAGTGTTAGGCCGGTTTGGTGAAGAGTTGGACAAGGTACTTGTGTTGAGTTGGTGATGGATGAATGCAGAGCAAGTTGAGCCTAGTTGATCGAGGTCCAATGAGAAGCTCCAGTCCATCTCATCTGGTTGAAATGGAACACGTGATATCTTGAGCGGTTGAACGAAGCGTTAAGTGATGAAACGCTACGTTGCTTAAGGGTTGCTTCTGGGCACAAAGTACTTAAGCTACCTTCCTTCTCTAACCCTATCGCGCCGAAACACTTCAACTTAGAACCCTAGATCTGAGAGAGTAAGAGAAAAAACAAGAGAGAATCGTGGAGAGAGAGAGAGATCCGAGCCGAGTGCTTCACACAAGAGTGTTCTTGAGTGTTCTTTGTCGTCTTGATCTTGCTTTGCCTCAAAGAACAAATCGGTTACCTTGGTGGTTTTACAGACCTCTCACCTATCCTTTGTTTTTCTTGTCTTTTACTAGATCTGTTCTAGTTTTGGTTGTTGTTTTTGCCTATCTTGTAACCGGTTCATATTGTAAATCTACTTAGTGGATTGGGTTGGCTCTCCCCTCCTGAGATCCCGCATAGTAGAGCTTAACTCGAGCTGCGTCACCAAATCGATTTGTGTTCATATGAGTTTTTGATTGGTTGGATCACTCTAGATTCAATCTAATTTTAATTGAATCTTCGATAGATTTTTATCAAATTGGTATCAGAGCATGGTTTTTTCGATCTGGTGTTATAGATCTCGTTTTCTTCACTATCGATCTTTAACCCCTTTAAAATTCTTCTCTGATTTCTCTTGCTTCCGCTGTTCTCTATCGCCTTGATTTCTTTTCTCAAAATCTTTCAAAAACTCTTGTTCTTTACCTTCTGGTTCTTTCAAAATCTAGAAAAGAGGATAACCACTTCAAGCACCTTTGCTTAAGGGATCCTAAACCCAGGAAAATCAAAAGACCTAAAACTTCTAGTTTTTAAGGATCTTTGATTTCTCCACAGACAAACGGGTCTTTTTTTGGTACAAGACTCGTCTCACATCAATCCTAAGTACGACATCTGGGATTGTTTCTTCTTAAACACGGGACTATGTCGGAAAACAAAATGAGGATTAAGCCCTTCGATGGCACCTTTGACTTTTCCATATGACAACTAAAGTTGAAAGCAATCCTGATCAAGGAGAAGTGTTGGAGCACAGTACAAGGAAAGTTCCCTCCGGACACCTCCCCTAATAGGAAACAAGGGCTTGAGGAGCAAGCTCATTCCGAGATCTTTATACGGTTAGCTGACGACGTGGCTCGTGAGGTTGTAAGTCTCATTAATCCTTCTATACTTTTGAAAAAATTGGAAGATCTGCATCTTAAAAAATCTTTGCCTAGTCGTATATCTCTACTGTGTAGATTGTTCAATTTTCGAATGAATGTCAACCTATCTTTGCATGATAATATGGACATTTTTCTTAAACTGACACAAGACTTAGAAAGATGTAATGATAAGATCTCTAATTATCATTCTGATATCCTTTTGTTGAATGTCTTACCTAGTCAGTTTGACAACTTTAAAACTGTTATCCAGTTTAGTCATGATGAAATAAAATCCTGGAACAAATCATACAGAAAAATAAAAGTATGAAAGTCTTTAAAATGGTCACAAAACTGATGATAAATCTGGGGCCCTTATGATGAAAGGAAATAAAAAGAACAAAACAAAATACAAGCATAAATATGAGCCAGAAAAGGATAAAACCAAATATTCAAATGATCCTGATAAAAAAAAAATAAAAAGTGCTTCTATTGCAGTAAATTAGGGCATTACCAGGAAGAATGTAGAAAGAAGAAGAAAGATGAATCTAATAATTATAAATCTATTCAATCTGCATCTATCTGTGAATCTGAATATCCTAATGAATTGCTTGTGTGCTCATCTAAACATGAATGTTCTAAGTATAATATGTCGATGTCTGGACATATATATCAACATGAACTACTTATGTGTGCTTCCAATTCTACTATCATGAATGATTGGATTCTTGAATCTGGATGTACTATGCATGCTACTTCAAATAAATCAGTGTTTAGTAGTATTAAATTGTACAATGCTGGAGAAGTTATGCTAGTAGATAACACTAGTTTAGCTATAAAAGGAATTCGAAATGTGCCCTTATGTATGCATGATGGTGTTAGTAGAACTTTGCAAAATGTTAGATGGGTTCCCAAACTTAGAAGAAACCTATTATCCGAATTTGTCTTTGATAACCTGAATTGTACCATTGTCACCAAAAATGGTATTAGAGATGTGATTTAAAAAAATGTTGTTTTGATTAGAAGCATTAATAAAGGAGGATTATACCATGTAGTTACCTCACCTGAAATTAATTATCTCTAAATCCTCTAATCGCATGACTCTAGCTCAAACTACTCTTCTCCACAGTAGACTAGGACACATGGGTAATAAAAGGGCATGCTTAGCTTGTATCAACAAGGCCTGATAGATAAGAAACATGCTACTCTAGATATATGTGAAACCTGTATCATAGGGAAGAGATCCAAACATAGTTTCACTCCCTCTAGCTATGCAGCCAAACAACCTCTAGAGTATATACATTCTGACTTTTGGGGATCTACACAGGTAGACACCATAGGAGGAAGGAGATATTTTATCTCCTTCATAGATCATTTCTCTAGAAAGTTTGGGTCTATCTTCTTAAAATCAAAGATGAAGCCTTTGAAACCTTTAAGAACTAGAAGACCCTTGTTGAAACACAACCTAATAAAAAGGTTAAATGCCTAAAAATTGATAATGGCCTTGAATTCTGTAACAAATACTTTGATGAATTTTGTAAAGAAGAAGGTATTAAAAGACATCTAACCATCCCTGGTACACCCTAACAGAATGGAACTCCTGAAAGAATGAATAGAACCTTGCTTGAGAAAGCAAGATGTATGTTAGTCAATGTTGGTCTCAAACCTTCCCTATGGGGAGAAGTTGTTACCACTACTTCTTTCCTCATCAATAGATCCCCTTCTTCAGCCATAGGTTTCAAAACCCCTTTTGAGTTATGGTCTAACAAGAAACCTAACCTAAACTACCTTAGGCCCTTTGGATGCACGGTCTACACTCATGTGAGTGAAGGCAAGTTGCAACCAAGAGCTAAAAAGGGTATCATGCTAGGTTATCCTGAGGGTGTCAAAGGTTATAAGCTCCTCCTTATTCAACCTGATGGGTATAAGGTAGTTGTGCCTATGAATGTTACCTTTAATGAAAGAGATTTTCACTTTAAAAATAAACATTCTAGTGAGACAAATAGCACTATTGGTGAGTCTGAGGAGAATTCCAATGTTAAAACCTCCTTTTGCATGCCTAGTGCAAGTCACAACAATGTTGAAGAAGCATTTAACAATGGTGACTATTCTGAAGGTAGTGTTCTACCTAATGATGATACTATTGCTAGTGAAAGCAGTAGTCTTCCTTCACAATCTAATAACAACAGTAATTCTCATACTCGGCAATTAAGGGGGGTAGATAATTCTAATATTTCTCAGGGTCCTAGTAATACCTCTATGTCATCTAGTGATAAGACAGGTAATGAGAATCAAAGTGACGTGAGTTCCCCTGGTCCCCTGGTACCAAACAAGATCATGTGACCTCAGGTCATTTTGATTCTGGTTATTTGTACCAGCTAACTAGGGACAAGGCTCCTAGAACCATCATTCCAAATAAGAAATATGCTAATATTGCTAAATATGCTCTAATTAATGCCTCAGTCGTGAAAAATCCCTACACTCCTGAAACTTATAAACAAGTTGTTAACTGTAAAGATTCAAAACTATGGATTACTGCTATGAAAGATGAAATTGACTCTATGCATGTTAATGATACTTGGACCATAATTAACAAACCTAACAATTCTAAGTTAGTTCAGTGTAGGTGGATTTATAAAATCAAAGAAGGTCTATCTCCAAATGAACCTGACAAGTATAAGGCTAGACTTGTAGATAAAGGGTTTGCTCAAAGAAAAGGAATAGACTATAATGATATTTTTGCTCCACTAGTTTAGTATAAAACTTTGAGACTTATGCTTTCCATGATTGTTGTGTTTGACTGGGAACTAGAACAAATGAATGTTAAGACTGCATTCTTGAATGGTCATTTGATTGAAACTATATACATGTCTCAGCCTAAGGGCTTTATTGATTCTAAAAATCCCAATACATGTTGTCTGCTTAAAAAAAATATATCTATAGATTAAAACAATCTCCTAGACAATGAAATCTAAAATTTGACTCTTGTTTGATCAAACTGGGTTTTGTCAGAAGTGAATATGATACTTGTTTATATTTTAAGAATGTGAAGAAGCATGATCCCTTGTATGTGTTACTCTAAGTTGATGACATATTGCTTATATCTTCTTCTCAAGTTCTCATTGCCAATATAAAGCATGATTTGAAAATTCACTTTGACATGAAAGACATTGGACATGCTATGAAAACTTTAGGCATATCCATTATTAGTGATAGATCTAAGAAAACCATGTTGTTATCCCAGACTGACTATGTGCATAAGGTTCTCCAAAAGTTGAATATGCTTGATTGTAAACCTGCACCTATACCCTTAGGAGGACACCTAGAACTGTTTAAAAAGGATTGTCCTACCTCTGATGAAAGCAAAAATAACATGTCAAAATTACCATATGATGTTGATATTGGTTCTGTTATGTATGTTATGTTGTGTATAGACCTAATCTTGCCTTTGGTGTATCTGTTTTAAGTAGATATATGTCTAATCCTGGGATGTCTCACTAGGATGCTATGAAATATTTACTTAGATATATGTATGGTACTAAAGAAAAATATCTTGTATATAAAGAACATATCTCTCGTACTAATTTGATTGGCTTTGTAGATTATGACTATGCTAGTAACAAAGATAACAGGAAGTCCACTACTGCTATTTACATCACATGACTGGAAATTGTATATCCTTAAAGTCTCAACAACAATCTATTGTAGCCTTGTCCTCAACTAAAGTTGAGTACATGGCCGCTACTAAAGCTTCCAAAGAAGCAATGATAACACGATTTATGACTTAGGTTTAGACACTCATTTAGATAGATTTCCCGCTTATTCATGCATGGTTTAGCACTAGTTCGTGACATTTGCACCCAATTCATGTATTTTGTCGAGATAGACGTCTACAAAGACTTTTGCGTGCTTTGTAGGTATTTTTGGAGATTTAGGAGCTTAATTGGTACATTTGAGGATCATTCCTCAAGATGACACACCTTCAGACTCATTGGGATGCAAGTTAGGAGCTAAAGAGGACACTTGGGACCTTGTTGGTGCATGCCATGCACCAAATCGTAGCTTAATGATCCAAAACAAGTTGAGGCACCAAAACCACGGCCACTAGGACTTCTACGGGCGTGGAAATGGGCCGTGGTTTTGCCCAGACAGCTGTGACAGCTGTCCCACGATCTTCATGGCCGACTCTTGCAATTTGTTGTGTATAAAAGGTGGTCCTGCAGGCTGTTATGGGGAGACCCCTCACTCCCATTCTCTCCCACACTCTCAACAACAATATTCTCTCATTGGAAGATTGGATTGAAGCTTCCATTGGAGAAGAAGGAAGGCTTCCATTGGAGAAGAAGAAGAAGCACACTACTTCATAGTTCATAGTCTTTTTGAATGATTTTGAGTGAAACGTTTTGCAAGGTTTTGTAAGAATCGATTGAACCTTCTTTTAAAGGGTTGTAAGTCCTTCTTGAACCTTGATTTAGCTTGTTTTACTTGTTTTATTTGCTTAATCCATCTTTTATTTCATCTTCTTACCATGGATTCTATGATTTTATGCTTGTTGAGTTTGATTGTTAAGATGCATGTTGTAGGCTAAATAGATGCGATTCTAGGGTAAGGAAAAGATGGTTATGGCTTTGACTATGATAGAATGGACTTAGATGTATCTTTGGATGAATTGTTTGCTCGAACCTAGCCTCTGTTGTAAACCACGGTTCGTTCTATACATTCCACGGCCGTGGTTCTTGATGAACAACCCGTGATTTTGACTGACTTGCTTGTTTTGATGAATCTAAGTGCTAGGATGTTAGATTGTTGAAATCCTAGTGTTTGTTGAGCTAAACCTATCCTAGGGTGACCTAGTGTTAGCAACTAAGTGCTAGAAGAGACCTACCCGGTAATTCTTACTCTTAGATACCGAAGATGACGAACTCTAAGTAGTAGTGAGCCTCACAAGCCGCTATTGAACTGAGTGTGCTAGGATAGGTGTTTAGGACTTGTCTTCCCGAGACTTACCCGGTAAGGAGAGGTTAGATCCCTAGAATACCATCCGGTTTGTGTAGAATTCCTATCCTTAGGCTCTTTGAGACTTACCCGGTGATGAGACCTTAGGAATGGACTAGTGGACCATGAGACCTACCCGGTGATTGATCCCAATCTAGAAACGCTCACTCCCAACATACTATAGTTGATCCAAGGAATGATTAGATAGCTTGAGTCCTATGCCATAACCGGAATTTCCGACCCCTAGAATCCGCTTTTCTTCCTTTGATTACATATTTCGTATTTGCTTGTTTACTTGTGGTGTTATCTTAGTTGAGTGTTGATTTCGCATGATTTGTGATCTTTGATTGATCACCTAAAAACCAACCCAAAAAAAAACATTGAGATTTTCATTTCTTTATTCCTTTCTCTTTTCTTAGTCTAGATCTTCACTATCCTTAGTCATTAATCGATTCAATCTCACCTCAGTCTTTGTGTTCGACCTCGGAATACTATCCCTACTACAAAACGTCCCGTACACTGCGGGTTCGCTAGGATTTAGGAGAAATATAACGAGTTATAAATTTAAAGCTTTTGCGTGTCACGTTCTTAGCGTAACAAGTTTTTGGCGCCGTTGTCGGGGACTAGGTTAAGATTGAGTCGTTGTTTGTGATTGTTTATAGTGTAGGTCTTTATTGTTGCTTTTGATCTTGTTTGGTTTGTGTCTTTGCTTTTCAGGATATCTCTCACTCTTTAGGTGTATGCGAAGATCTCGTGGCAAGGATTTAGCTCCATTCGATCCCGAACCGGAGAAAACCCTTAGATCTAGATCCAAGAGCATTAGAAAGGGAAAAGAGATGGCCGGAAGAGATCTCCAAGCTGAGTTGGATGAGGCTTTAGAGCAAATTAGATTAAGAGATGAGCTCTTGGAGAATGAAAGGAGACTTGCCAATGAGAGGCAAGAAGCAACTAGGAGGGAGATTGAAGAGATTAGGCAAGCTCTTGTGCAAAGAGAGCTTAATCGTCAACAACCTCCACCACAGCCGCAGCCGGCGGCGGTTAATATTCGGGTTGTGCCCATTGCTATTGAAGAGCCACAAACGTTAGGCAACGTATGGATCCGTCACAAAGAGCACACCGTCCGGGTGTGAACTTAGGAGATCCCGCAGCCCATGATTACGAGCTCCACCCTCAAGTTTTACAAATGATCCGGCATAATCAATTTGGAGGGATGGAAGGAGAGTCTCCTCATCAACACTTGATGAACTATGAGATCTTGATGGAGACTCTAAGACCTCCTAAATTGGAGAGCAACAACCATAAGCTTAGGGCTTTCTCCTTCTCACTTAAGGATAAAGCCTTGGCTTGGTATCAATCTATTCCACAAGGGCGAGTGAGTACTTGTGAGGAGATGACAACCGAGTTTTTGACTAAGTTCTTCCCACCTTCCAAGACTACCGAGCTAAGAGGGAAGATCAATGCCTTTGTAATGAAGGATAGAGAAAGCCTATTCAAGTCTTGGGAGAGGTTCAAGGACCTTCTCCTAGATTGTCCACACCATGGTATACCGAAAATAGAGCTTTTGGAGATCTACTTCAAGGGACTTGATGAAGATAGCCAATTCAAGCTTCAATCTCTTTCCGGTGGGACTTTCATGGAAAAGAATGTGGATAAAGCTTGAGAGTTTGTAGAGAAACAAGCTTTGGTGATTGAGAAGTACTCCCATAGGAAGAGTGATGGGAGGAAAGCGGGAGCATATGAGGTGAGTGAAGTTACCATGAGTAACTTCAAGCTTGATGCAATTAACAATGAGCTTAAGTCTTTGAGGGAGTTGTGTGCTACAACTTTGAAGAATCAAGCAACCCCTCAAGTGCAAGTGCACGCAAACTTCTCTTCCAAGGAGGAAGATGTGAATTACATGGGAAGGGAAAACTACAACAACTATCAAGGCCCAAGGAACTTCAACAACAACTGGCAATTCAACAATTACCGGCCTAACCACAACCATCCCGGGTTTTCCTATTCTAACCCGGATGGTGCCTTGAACCCTCCCGCTTCCACAAGCGCAGCTCCACCACCAAAGGCTTCACAAGAACCTCCACCCGGATTCACTCAAACTCCAAAGGATAGAACCAAGATGATGTTTTAGCAATTGCTTGGAAGGTTGAGTGGTCTTGAGAGCACGGTGACTTCCATTTCTAAGGCTCAAAAGGTGTTGGAAGCACAAGTGTTCCAAAAGGCGGGAGAAGCTCATAGAGACCCGGGAAAGCTTCCCGGAAGAACCGAAGATAACCCGAGAGGCCAAGTGTTGGCCATCACAACGAGGAGTGGACTGAACATGAAGGATCCCTTGCCTAAGGGAAGTGATAAGGGAAAGCAAGTGGTGATTGAAGAAGAGACATTGCAAGAAGATGGAGGAAAGAGCAAGGATGATGAGCCAAAATATGTGGCACCACCTCCATACAAGCCACAACTACCGTTCCCACAATCACGAGCAAGGGCTTGCTTGGACAAACACTTTGGTAAATTCCTTGAACATATGTCTAAATTGCATATTAACATTCCGTTCATGGATGCTATTCTAGGTATGCCGGCATATGGCAAGTTTTTGAAGGAGATACTCTCCAACAAAAGGAAGTTGGAGGAGTATGGAGAAGTGAGGATGACGAAGAGATCCTCAGAATTAATTCAAACCATGAAGGAGGAGATGCCTCCTAAGCTAAGAGATCTGGGATCTTTTTGTGTGCCAATTGGAGTGGGAGAAGTGAAGTATGAAGCCCTATGTGATCTTGGGGCAAGTGTAAGCATCATACCGCTTGCACTTTGTAACAAGGTTGGGCTAGGAGAGCCAAAGCCGGTCAAGATAACCCTTTACATGGCGGACCATTTGATCACTCACCCCGTAGGAATCTTAGAAGACATACCGGTGCAACTAGGGAAGTTCTATGTGCCCATAGATTTCGTTGTTTTGGACATCCCGGCGGGCTATCCGGTTCCTATCATCTTGGCGAGACCTTTCCTAGCCACTTCCGGATGTTTGGTGGATTGCAAAAATGGAATTCTCTCCTTCAACATTGGAGAAGAGAATATCAAGTTCAAATTATCCACAATGATGAAAGGGCCAGCCCTTGGTGAAGATGTGTTCAACATTGTCGAGCAAGAGGAGTCTAGAGAAGTTGTGAGCTCGATCTTGATCAAGGACCCCTTGGAGAAGGTTCTTAGCTTAAGTTTGATGGAAGAAGGAGTTGAAGAGGCCTGCAATGAAGAAATCAAGGCTTTGGAATCATTGAAAAAGGAGACAAGAGCTGAATTTGAAGCACACGAAGATGTGCTGAATTTCTGAAAGAACCACGGCCAGGGACCATGAACCACGCCCGTGGTTTATTCCGTGGAACTCTTTAGAATGCTCAAAAAGGATAGCTTTGCAAGTTCCACGGACGTGGTTGTGCCAGAGCCCGTAATTTTGCCCGTGGTTTCTCCAGAAACTGCCTTAGTTGATGATCAAGCTTCAAGGAGCCTTGAGGAGTCTTCCATGGCTTTGGATTCATCTCAACCAACATTATATGGATCGCCTCCACTCGATAAAGGTCCTCTTAAACTTGAACTCAAGCCCCTCCCCTCTCATTTGAAGTATGCTTTTCTTGGTGAGAATTCTACATATCGGGTTATTGTGAATGCATGCTTGAATGATGATGAACTTGCTAGATTGTTGCATGAGTTGAGATTGCATAGGAAAGCCATTGGCTATACTATTGATGACTTAGTCGGCATTAAACCTTCTTTGTGCATGCATAAGATCTTAATGGAAGACAACTATAAACCTTCAATTGAACCTCAAAGAAGACTAAACCCAATCATGAAAGAAGTAGTAAAGAAAGAGATCCTTAAATTGCTAGATGCGGGAATCATTTTCCCAATTTCGGATAGTAAATGGGTTAGTCCCGTGCATGTGGTTCCTAAGAAGGGTGGAATGACCGTATTGACCAATGAGAATAATGAACTAATTCCGACTAGAACGGTTACGGGATGGAGGATGTGTATAGACTATAGGAAACTAAATGTGGCCTCTAGGAAATATCACTTCCCTCTTCCCTTTATTGACCAAATGCTAGAGAGATTAGCTCAACATTCTCACTTTTGCTACTTAGATGGTTATAGTGGATTCTTCCAAATCCCTATCCACCCCGATGACCAAGAGAGAACTACATTCACATGTCCTTGGGGTACATTTGCATATAGGAGAATGCCATTTGGGTTGTGTAATGCACCCGCCACCTTTCAAAGGTGTATGATGGCCATCTTTTCTGAGTATATTGAAAACATCATGGAAGTGTTTATGGATGACTTTTCTGTTTATGGATCTTCTTTTGATGATTGCTTAGCTAACTTGTCTTTAGTGCTTAAGAGATGTGAGGAGACAAACCTTGTCTTAAATTGGGAAAAATGTCACTTCATGGTAAGTGAAGGCATTGTGTTGGGACACTTGGTGTCCAACCGTGGCATTGAGGTTGATAGGGCTAAGATAGAGACGATAGAGAAGTTGCCACCACCTACCTCGGTGAAGGGGGTAAGGAGTTTTCTAGGGCATGCCGGTTTTTACCGGAGATTCATTAAAGATTTCTCTAAGATTTCTAAGCCTCTTACTAACCTACTAATGAAAGATGTTGAGTTTGTTTTCTCCAAGGATTACCTTGAGGCTTTTTGTAGGTTGAAGAATGCCTTGATCTCCGCACCCATCATGCAACCTCCGGATTGGAGTCTACCGTTTGAGATCATGTGTGACGTGAGTGATGTAGCCGTTGGGGCTATTTTGGGGCAAAGGAAATATGGGCGTACACATGCAATTTATTATGCTAGCAAGACGCTAGATGATGCCCAACTTAATTATGCTACCACCGAGAAGGAGTTGCTAGCGGTTGTGTATGCATTTGAGAAGTTCCGCTCGTATCTTGTTGGAGCGAAGGTCATTGTGTATACGGATCATGCTGCAATCCATTATCTCCTTACAAAGAAGGATGTCAAGCCTCGGTTGATTCGGTGGATCCTTCTTCTTCAAGAGTTTGACTTGGAAATCCGGGATAAGAAAGGGTCCGAAAATTCTGTGGCGGATCACCTTAGTAGACTCCCACCATTGGAGCTTGAGAGAGATGACATCCCGATTGATGACTCATTCCGGGATGAGCAATTGCAATTGGTGGAGGAGTGCTTGTTTCAAGTGTCAAGGGGTAATGAGCCATGGTATGCCGACATTGTGAACTATCTTGTGTGTAAGGAGGTACCTCCCGGTTTGTCATATGCCCAGCAGAAAAAGTTCTTCAAGGATGTGAGGCATTACTATTGGAGTGAGCCGCTTTTGTTCAAAAGAGGGCCGGATGGAGTATTTAGAAGATGCATACCGGAGGATGAGGTGGAGAGTGTGATCCACCATTGTCACTCCTTGCCATGTGGAGGCCATGCTAGCTCGCATAAGACATGTGCTAAGGTATTACAATCGGGTTTCATTTGGCCAAGTTTGTTCAAGGATGTGCAGAATTTTGTGGTAGCTTGTGATGCTTGCCAAAGGACGGGCAACATCTCAAGGAGGAATGAGATGCCCTTGAACAACATACAAGAGGTGGAGATATTCGATGTGTGGGGTGTGGACTTCATGGGACCATTCCCCTCTTCTTGTGGCAACCTCTACATCCTATTGGCGGTAAACTATGTTTCGAGATGGGTGGAGGCAATCGCCTCTCCCACAAATGATGCCAAGGTTGTGGTGCGGTTCTTCAACCGAGTGATCTTCCCTAGGTTTAGAACACCAAGGGTGATCATAAGTGATGGAGGGAAGCACTTTACTAATAGGAACTTCGGGACACTTTTGGCTAAGTATGGGGTAACTCATAAGGTGGCAACACCTTACCATCCCCAAACTAGTGGCCAAGTGGAGATCTTCAACCGGGAGATAAAGGGAATTCTTGAGAAGACGGTTTCTAGGACGAGAAAGGATTGGGCTATGAAGCTCGATGATGCATTGTGGGCTTATAGAACCGCTTTCAAGACACCGATTGGCACCACTCCTTACAAGCTAGTTTATGGCAAGTCTTGTCACCTTCCGGTGGAGATGGAGCATAGAGCATATTGGGCTATAAGGTGGCTGAATTTTGACCTCAAGAAGGCCGGTGAGAAGAGGTTGCTAGACATGAACGCTCTTGAGGAGATCCGGTTGGATGACTATGAAAACGCCCGGATCTACAAAGAAAGGACCAAACGTTGGCATGACAAGCGTCTCATCCCGAAGGAGTTGAGTGAAGGAAACCTTGTCCTTCTCTTCAACTCAAGGTTGTGGCTCTTCCCCGGAAAGCTTAAGTCAAGATGGACGGGTCCTTATGTGGTGAAGAAGATCTTTTGTTCGCTCCAAACGGTGTGTGCAAGCTTTAAATTTATAACCCTAGACTTAAGCTTAAAACAAGGATGCGAACCCGCAGTGTACGGGTCAATCGTAGTAAAAGCAAGGAATTCCAGGGGTCGATCACAGGGACTTAGTGAAACAAAGTCCAGTTACGGTATGCTTATGTAAATACTAACCACAAGAGCAATTAACACAATCAAGATGAATAAGAAGTCAATAAAGGAAACATGCAATTCTAGGGATTAAAGCGTCTAGTTGTGGTTCCAACTCAAGATCTAAAGATAAGCGGACAAAGTTGAGATTTTTGCATGGGGAAGATGTTACTAAAGTGGAATAGATCACCGGGTAAGTCTCACTACTCACTAATCCAAAACCGTAACTCCTATTACCGGGTAAGTCTCAAGGAATCAAGATAGAGAACTATAACCTCAAACTAACACACCATCTAAGGGAATAGAATCAACCTTTACCGGGTAAGTCTCAGGATAACTCACAAAGATGGGATGAAAGCACACTCAAACCCCAATAAAGGATAAACCTTTATTACCTACACTTATGATCGTTGGTACACAAACTAAGGAATTACCGGGTAAGTCTCATCCTAAGCTTGCATTGAACCAGGAAAGGTATAATAAGAATAGGATTTGGCAAACTCTAACACTTAACTCTCAGTTATGGATCAGATAAGTCACCTCGGTCAGAAGAATTCCACCCCGGCCGAGATGTTCATCGACTGAGCGAGATGCTTGGGGTTAAGGTTAAAGACTCGAACTTTCAGGGTCCTACTGGAATCTAAGATTATTCTATCATTGTTTTTCCCACAACCTTCAGCCAATCACCCTAGAATCACACAAGGAAATTAGCCACTCATCATCATGAAAGTAATAATCAAATATAAGGGAAGAAGGTGAATATTTGAACAAGAAGAATTTAATGAAAAGACTTCAATAACTGAATCAAATATCACAACAAAAGCGTTCCTTGGATAGCAATCCAACAAGACAAGACAACAAGGAAGGGAATCTAAGATAATCTTACAAAAACCCTTCAAAAAGCTATAAAAGCTATGATTTTCAATCTTCCTTTAACCTTCAAAAAGGTTATTCAAATCTCCAAATTGGAGTATGGCTGCAGTGGTGTAAAAACCCTGATCGGTGGTATAGCATGATGCTGGATTTGTGGAAATCCAACCCTTTTTATAGGAAAATAACCCTCCAAAGATAATATATCTTAGAAAGATCTTTTCCCATAAATATAGGTAAAATATATGATCTAGCATATCTTCTTCCTTCCAGGAGCCAAGCCCAAAAATATAAGATCTCTTTCCAAAGATAAAAGATCTCAGCCAAGAATAAAATATTCTCGCCGCGTCCCAGGTGTTCGCCTCGGTCGAGTCGACTTCTCTGGATCACCTCGGTCGAGATGAATCTGTGGCCAACCGAGGTGAGTCACAACTGAATGTGAAATCTCTCAAAACTGGTCCAAAGTGAATCTTTAATCCATGGCCATGCTTCCTGGATGGTTCCTTATGTTCCTCAATGTAGCTCCAATGACTCCATAGCTCCTTTTGCTCCTTTTTGATGCAAAACGTGCCATTTTACCTACGATTACAACAAAACTAGGTGTAGACCTCGATTCTCGCAAAGGTAGATGAAATGGTAATATAATCACATATTATACATACAAACATGCAGATTATTGAAGATAAAACGTCCAAACAAACCCCAAAATATAGACTATAATTCATGCTATCATCTTTCCCCATGGAGCGGTTGAGATAGGAGGGGAGCATTGTGGAGATTTTAAGGTGAATGGGCACCGGTTGAAGAAGTATATCCCGGGAGCTCCGGTGGATATGATTGCCCCACTTCACCTAGAGTGAGACGCCCCCGAGTTTGGTCAAGCTAATGACCTTAAAGAAGCGCTTAATAGAAGGCAACCCATTGGTAGGCATTTTTCCCTTTTCGTTTTTGTTTTGTTTTTGATTTTTCTGTTTTTGTGTGTTTGGTGTACTTTGTGTGTGTGCTAGAGTCTTGGTAGCATGGAAGCCTTGCATGGCATGTGGATGATGATGATGACTCCCTCATCAATTGTGGGTGGAGCGGACGCGGGACTTGGACGGCTAGCGGCGCCTAGCGCGGATCCCGACGCCATGATGAACATTTAGAGCTCTCTACCATCGTTGATAGGATCATCCAACATCACTCCATTTGAGTAATCCCAAATACCAAAGCAAACCATTTTTACATTGTGAGAACCCTCTTTCACTCTTCTTTACTTCATTTACACATTGGGGACAATGTGTTTCTAAGTATGGGGTGGGGTTTGCATAATCTTTTACATGATTAGCATCTAGGGTAGTTTCTTTTAGTCACATGCTTCATTATGTCTTGCATTGTACATACACATTTTGAAAAATCCAAAAAATCAGAAATTTTTAAAAAAATTTAGTGCTTCTAAGCTTGGGAATGACCCTTATGATGAGATTGTTGTGTGGATTGGCTATGGATGGCTTTATGTGTTGAATAGATGAATGCATATGTGGACTTGAAGTACTTATCTTGAATCCCATGAATGGATTGTGATCATGATGTTTGTCTTGATTGGATTGAGTATTGAAAGTCGAAATTACATGCTAGTTCTTGCACATCATCTAGGGGTGATTAAGGCAATTCATCTTTCTCTACTTCTCATCTTGATCATGTTGTTTGAGCACCTCAATTGATATAAATTTGACCTCTTTTGACCCATCTGGGAATAGGAGCATGCTAGTGTGTTGATGTGTGTGAAAAGCAAGTGTGGGGTGAAGTTGTTGATGGATGAATGTTATGAATGAAGTGTTTAATTTGTTGTGAAAAGTGTAGACAAAAATATAGGTTTGGGGACGTTGGTTTAAATGACGAGTAACTCGGCACCATTCACATAATCGGGTGTTTGTGCCTTGCCAAAGTCAAATAAACCGATAGTCCTAACGAGCTTTGGTATGTGTGCCCGGTGTGGATGCACCTCGAAAAATAAAAAAGCCCGAGGACGGCTAATCACCAAGGTTTTGGCTTTTGTACACCAATGCCATTGTCTCAAAAATAAGTGAAAGAAAAAGAAAAGAAAAGAAAGAAAAAAATGGAGAAAATATACACTTGTGGGAAGTTGATAAAAATGTGAAGTTGTGAAGTTAGTTCCATTCCCGGATTAGCATCACATAGCCTAGAAAAATTCCCACCTAATCACAATGTTTCTTGGCCTTTTATTTCACAAGCCCTTGTGACCTATTTGCATGTGTGTAAGACTTAGTGATCTAGATTGAATATGCTCATGATCATCTTGACTTCTTCATTTTTACATTTCATGCATGCCTTCGAGTTAAGTATAATTGTCTTTCCATACCTTCACTTATTTGACACATGATTGCTTGTCCATTGCCATGAACATGACCATGAAGGTGATCCAATATTAGAAGCACAATTCCAAAAATATTTTCAGTTTTTCATGCATGCATAAATCATGTCATCTCTTAGTCTATAGTTGGGAACTTGCTCGGGGACGAGCAAAACCTTAAGTATGGGGTATTTTTGATAACACGATTTATGACTTAGGTTTAGGCACTCATTTAGATAGTTTTCCCGCTCATTCATGCATGGTTTAGCACTAGTTCGTGACGTTTGCACCCAATTTATGTATTTTGTCGAGATAGACGTCTACACGGACTTTTGCGTGCTTTGTAGGTATTTTTGGAGATTTAGGAGCTTAATTGGTACATTTGAGGATCATTCCTCAAGATGACACACCTTCGGACTCATTGGGATGCAAGTTAGGAGCTAAGGAGGACACTTGGGACCTTGTTGGTGCATGCCATGCACCAAATCGTAGCTTAATGATCCAAAACAAGCAGAGACACCAAAACCACGGCCACTGGGACTTCTACGGGCGTGGAAATGGGCCGTGGTTTTGCCCAGACAACTGTGACAGCTGTCCCACGATCTTCATGGCCGACTCTTGCAATTTGTTGTGTATAAAAGGTGGTCCTGCATGCTGTTATGGGGAGACCCCTCACTCCCATTCTCTCTCACACTCTCAACAACAATATTCTCTCATTGGAAGATTGGATTGGAGCTTCCATTGGAGAAGAAGGAAGGCTTCCATTGGAGAAGAAGAAGAAGCACACTAGTTCATAGTTCCATAGTCTTTTTGAATGATTTTGAGTGAAACGTTTTGCAAGGTTTTGTAAGAATCGATTGAACCTTCTTTTGAAGGGTTGTAAGTCCTTCTTGAACCTTGATTTAGCTTGTTTTATTTGTTTAATTTGCTTAATCCATCTTTCATTTCATCTTCTTACCATGGATTCTATGATTTTATGCTTGTTGAGTTTGATTGTTAAGATGCATGTTGTAGGCTAAATAGATGTGATTCTAGGGTAAGGAAAAGATGGTTATGGCTTTGACTATGATAGAATGGACTTAGATGTACCTTTGGATGAATTGTTTGCTCGAACCTAGCCTCTGTTGTAAACCACGGTTCGTTCTATACATTCCACGGCCGTGGTTCTTGATGAACAACCCGTGATTTTGACTAACTTGCTTGTTTTGATGAATCTAAGTGCTAGGATGTTAGATTGTTGAAATCCTAGTGTTTGTTGAGCTAAACCTATCCTAGGGTGACCTAGTGTTAGCAACTAAGTGCTAGAAGAGACCTACCCGGTAATTCTTACTCTTAGATACCGAAGATGACGAACTCTAGGTAGTAGTGAGCCTCACAAGCCGCTATTGGATTGAGTGTGCTAGGATAGGTGTTTAGGACTTGCCTTCCCGAGACTTATCCGGTAAGGAGAGGTTAGATCCCTAGAATACCATCCGGTTTGTGTAGAATTCCTATCCTTAGGCTCTTTGAGACTTACCCGGTGATGAGACCTTAGGAATGGACTAGTGGACCATGAGACCTACCCGGTGATTGATCCCAATCTAGAAACGCTCACTCCCAACATACTATAGTTGATCCAAGGAATGATTAGATAGCTTGAGTCCTATGCCATAACCGGAATTTCCGACCCCTAGAATCCGTTTTTCTCCCTTTGATTACATATTTCGTATTTGCTCGTTTACTTGTGGTGTTAGCTTAGTTGATTGTTGATTTCGCATGATTTGTGATCTTTGATTGATCACCTAAAAACCAACCAAAAAAAAAACATTGAGATTTTCATTTCTTTATTCCTTTCTCTTTTCTTAGTCTAGATCTTCACTATCCTTAGTCATTAATCGATTCAATCTCACCTCAGTCTTTGTGTTCGACCTCAGAATACTATCCCTACTACAAAACGTCCCGTACACTGCGGGTTCGCTAGTAGTTAGGAGAAATATAACGAGTTATAAATTTAAAGCTTTTGCGTGTCACGTTCTTAGCGTAACAAGCAACTTGGCTCAAAGGATTGTTAGAAGAAATAGAGAATAAGATTTATGCTCCTGCTGTTTATACTGATAGTTAAAGTGCATTGTATTTGTGTACAGATCCAATGTATCATGAAAGAACAAAGCATATAGATATCAGATACCACTACGTAAGGAAGAAGATCAAGCACAAGCAGTTGTTTATATAGAAGATCAAATGAGATCTCAATCCAGCTGACTTTGGAACCAAGATTGTCACAGCAGACAAGTTCTCCTATTGTTGAGACTCTTTGCATATTGAGAATGGCTAAAGGAGACAACAACATTGGATCAAGGATGGATAGGAGTACCCCTAATCCACTACTAGTAGTATCCAAATATAGAACCAGGTTTAGGAGGGCATTTGTTAGGAATTAGTGTTAAACTCGGTTTAAGTCGACCATGGTTAGTTGGGTCTGAGTTCTGAAAGTGTTAGGCCGGTTTGGTGAAAAGTTGGACAGGGTACTTGTGTTGAGTTGGTGATGGGCTAAATGTAGAGCAAGTTGGGCCTAGTTGATCGAGGTCCAATGAGAAGCTCCAGTCCATCTCATCTGGTTGAAACTGAACACATGATATCTTGATCGGATGAACGAAGCGTTAAGTGATGAAACGCTACGTTGCTTAAGGGTTTCTTCTGGGCACAAAGTACTTAAGCTACCTTCCTTCTCCAACCCTATCGCGCCGAAACACTTCATCTTAGAACCCTAGATCCGAGAGTGTGAGAAGAGAGAAAACAAGAGAGAATCTTGGAGAGAGAGAGATCCAAGCCGAGTGCTTCACACAAGAGTGTTCTGTGTCGTCTTGATCTTGCTTTGCCTCAAAGCACGGATCGGTTACCTTGGTGGTTTTACAGACCTCTCACCTATCCTTTGTTTTTCTTACCTTTTACTTTGATCTGTTCTAGTTTTGATTGTTGTTTTTGCCTATCTTGTAACCGGTTCATACTACAAATATGCTTAGTGGATTGAGCTGACTCTCCCCTCTTGAGATCCCGTAGAGTAGAGCTGTTAGCATGAAATATGACTATATTTTAGGCACTTGTTTTAGTTGTTTTTCCCTCTTTTATGTGTACATAGATATGAGTTTGAAGCATTTGTGAGTCACCCACTTTGTCGATATAGAGATCTACTCTAGCTTTGTTTTGTTTATAGGTGAATAAAGGCTTGAATTGGAGCAAAATATGGAAGGAAAGGAGTATTTGATCATGCTAGATGCCAAGGAGATGCTTTGGAGGAGCTAAGGAAGGAGTATGAGTGAAGAACATCACGAGACAAAGGCTTTTACAAAGACTTTTGATTTCCACACCCCAAATTACGGCAGTGGACTTGGCCTTGGTTCGTAGAAAGTGGTTTTGGAGAACATCAAAGAGTTCCACGCCCAAAACCACGGGCGTGGAATATTATGAGACCGTGATTCTTATGACGGAAGTGACGTGTCATATTTGCCACGTCAGCGACGGTTATTGGGCTTTTCTCGTAACTCCGTTTTATCCTATAAGAAGGCTTGAGAAGGGAAGTTTTGAGGACGGTCGCTTAGGGTTTTATTTGGACCTTGCTTACGATTCGGAGTTGGAGATTTTCGGAGTGTGGCTTGTGAAAGACGCGATATTGAAGATTGCGTACTTTGGAGATTTTCTTAGGTTTTGCTGTCGGAGATGGATTGACACTCCGTTCTTCATCATTCCCTAGGATTGTTGTGAGGATTCTTGTTCTATATTCTGAATTCATTAAGCATACTTCTTTGTTTTGTGGATTTGAGATTGACTTTGATTGGTCATTGAGTTTTCGAGGGTTTTATCTTTCTCTCTTTTTAATTTGATATTTGAATCAGTGACAATGATTGTTGGCTAAAACCCTTTAGCAGCTCTAAGGTGAAGGGTTGATAGTTGTGGCTTAGATGATGATAGATCGATCCAAAACAGATTGGACCCTGAGAGTGTGAGAAGACTCGTCGACACCCTAAATTACGGGTTGTTCTTGAGTTCCACGGCCGTGGAATCTCAAGATCTGGCCGTGATTTTCTTTGTTTTACGACCTTTGCTTTTGCTTTAATCCAAAGTTAAAGATTTGCTTTAACCTAGCCTTGGCTTGCCTTTTCTAGGTAGTAGTGAGACTCAACATCCTCTATTTCGGTTTCGAGTGTCACAACCTTAACCGTTTTAGTTTATCGTTGATTCCTTGGGTTTGGGCATGGGTATTTGAGAGTAATTCTTTTCCTTAGATCCTTTCTATACAGCAGCCTCAACAACCTTTATAGAGAGTGTCCTTGGGTGAGATATATAGGGTTTTGGAACTTTACCGTACTCAACCTTACATTAGTTATACCTTTGCAATCTCGACTCTGTTCTTATATTTATAGTATATCTTGAATCGATTGCCACAATTGGATACTTGGATCTTTAGAGTTGCTGTTTTCCCCAATATTTGCAAAGCTTTTATACTTTTACTTGCTCGACTATTGAGAATTGATTTTGTTTCACCAAATTTCTGAGTTTGATACTTTGGAATTCTTATTTTACTACGCCGATCCGTACACTGCGGGTTCGCTTGCTTAATTTCTGTTTTAATATTTAAAACTTATTTGCATGCACACCTTAGGGCGAACAACAACTTAACTCGAACTGCGTCACCAAATCGATTTGTGTTCATATGAGTTTTTGATTGGTTGGATCACTCTAGTTCCAAACTGATTTTAATTGAATCTTCAATAGAGTTTTATCCACAACAAAGGTTCTCGGGTTTTCCTCGGTCAAGTTCAAGAGGCTTTCTCTATCATTCGAGGCTTGAGGAAAAACAATAGAGGTTGAGGGCGGTGGTGGAGATGAGTGTTTTGGTGTATTAGTTTTTGGGGTTTTCTTTTTTGGGAGCGTTCTTTTTTTTGGGGGGGGGGGGGAGGGGGAGGGAAGGTTGTATGTATGACTGGAATATAAAACACAAGTCCTTTCAATGCTAAATGAAGCAAGATGAATAAATTATTTCTTGTAATTTAATCCGTCCTTTGAAACATTCAATTGGAAATCAACCGAAAGTCTCTTATTAGGGTTGCTAATTTTGGTTTGAGTTTCTCTCAAAAAGCTTGTGTGTGTGTGCACATGTGTGTTCCCATATTGTATCATATATAATATCTATAATATATGCATATATTATATCTCCTTAATTAAACGATTTATTCTATCAACCCAATGAGTGTGAACTCGTAGGGCTTGATAATATTAACAACATATTTTATCATATAAAATACATAAGTTATAGTTGGATTCTAGCAAAACGCTATGAATATCTAATGTCATCACATTATATATCTTTATGTATCGACCTATAACATAATAAGCAACTACAACATAAGGTAAGTGACATAATTCCTTCAATCTTCCACTTATACTTTACAACAAGTGTGTAATGTTAGAAATTTATTTTATATGGCAAACAAAAGAACGCGCCCCACACGATCATCACTAAACTCCACAAGAGAACACCTTAGCCCCCAACCTCACTAGAAATCAAATCAAAACACATATCTTTTAAAATTGTTCAAGGTCAGATCTCTTAGAGCATAAAAGAGACAAAAGAAGAGGAAACGAAAGCCACAAAGTGAAATCTCTAAAATAATAGATGAGTCAGTGTGCAGAAATCCAGTTTGAGGCAAACAGGTTAGGGGAAATCAAAATAAAATATGGGCAAAAATCAAGCTGGAATTAGAAAACATAGGTTTGTAGGGCGCTTCTCGAATAAGAAGAAGTCAAAGAAGAAAGGAGAATATTCATTATCTATCATCCCATGAGTATCAAAGAGTAAAAGGGTCAAAAAATGGAAGAAATCAAAGGAAGATTCTACTCGAGATTGTTTGTACAGTGGTATGCTATTGGTCAGGGATTCTTGAGACCAATCACTAAAGAAATTATAAGGTGAAAAATCTAAACATTTGAGCATTGAACAAGAGTATAGTTCTAGAAAATACACACGCATGGAAGAAACAAGCAAGGTACCCATCATACTTGTTTTTGATATGCATAAATCTGAATCATGATTATGAGTTGAAATTGAATGTGAAAACAAAACACAATCAACATCGTGAAGGTTACGTGAACAAATATTTACTAGTATAATATCTTTCATGTTTACGAGATCTGTTAAGTACTTAATCTTGACATGACCGATCTATATAACCCGAAGAACCAATGCCCCGATAAAAATGTCTATAAAACCGGTGAACTCAACCAAACTAAACACATCAACTAAGGTAAAAATATTTTGTATTAAAAAATGAGTGAGAACAATCCAACTTTGAAGGAAAAAATATGTGAGGTCCCAAAGAAATATAATGAAGGTAACAAAAACAATGAAACCCATGAACAAACTGAGAATGTAGAAAGTGGAACTAAAAAGAAAAGGAGAGAGGTGAGGCATAAAGCACTAGGAAGGCCAAAAAGAGAAAAGAGTCATGAATGAAGAAACAAAGCTAGAAGAGTATCTTCTCCAACTAGCTAAGGTGAAATCGGATTTCAATAAAATCAGATAATCGTCTCTCATAGGAAGAATATTCGGAGCTACCCTGGAATTCAACAAGGTCAGAACCAAGCTATTGTCGGAGTGGAGAAACATTAAAGAATATCTACAATTCATCCCTAAGTTGAACCAAAAGTTTGAAATAAAATTTTCTAATCCTAATGACAAAGTGATGATTTGTGAAAAAAGGCACTACCAAGTTTTTGGCCACATTCTCATTTTTAGAGTGTGGAAACCCAACTTCAATGTTTTTACTGAAAATATCTCTACTATTGATGTGTGGGCAATAATTTCACTTATCCCCCAGAAAACATCAACAGAGAAGCCATTTGAACAATTGTTGAAAGTAACAATATTGATAGATTCATAAAACTAGATCATTTTTTTCTAAAAAGGGCATGGTTGTTAATTTTGCGAATTTGTTTCATAACCTGGGATTATCAATCGTAATTTGTTGGTCTCCTCGTGGACCTTGATACCATTGCTTTACTCAATTCATCACAATGCTTCTTAGGTGCCATATTTGGCGTTTATGACAACGCACTATTTACTCTACCCAAGTTCGCTACCCGTACTAATGGACCAATCCTTCTTCTAAGTTGTTTTGGCCCAACAATACCCTTTACAAAATAGATTTGTTGCAGATCTGGTCCACTATCATATCAATAAAGGATTAACAAATGTGATTTTACTAATCTAAATTTAATCCATATCTCCCGTAATGAAATTGTACATATGGACCCAAGATCTATACCCCCGGCTAGAATCGAATGTTCTTCCCCAGTTTCGAAAAACCGTTTTCTATTACCATTCCTAGTTCTTTTCTTTATCCCAAGAACCGATCAAATCATTCAAAAGTTCAATACCATAAGCAACAAATATTCTGAACCGAGATAAAAAAAATCAAGAAAAACATAATATACTGGTTTCTCCCGTTGTTGAAATCAATGATCAAAGAAATACAAAATTTACGGTTACCAATTTGTTATTCAACCATCTAATAACAATTTTCTCTTTTCAAATCGTTAATCTTTAAAACTTCAAGTTTTACACGTTTACACATCATGTTACCCGTTTTCAGTAGTTTCGTCTTCCGAGGTTTGATGCAGCCTTTTGATGGCGGTTTAAGCATTTGTCAAGAAGGGGGCGTGGATTTGTGATTGACTCCTGATGGTTGTGTTATAGTCCAAATCTGAGGTGTCCACAATTATTCCCCAGACTTCCTCCTTGTGTACTTCCATCGAAGATGAACATTTATGTTTGTTGCTTCCTGTTGGCTGGATCATCTTGCTTTCCCTTTTGCTTTCAGGTTCCCTTTGATGTATTTTGTGTATTTCTTTTCTCATTTGTTGTGTGTCCCTTCATGACGGTTAGTTCATCTACCAATTTTTTTGGTCTTTCGAGCCACTAGATGACGCGTCGTTTAATGGTTCGAACTGCTTTCTGTTTTTAAAAAAATCAAAAAAAAGATTTAGAGCAGAAACCCAACTATAAAGTACCCGTCCGAATAAAAATGGACACACTAAGGGCTCGTTTGGTACGATTCCCATGGAATCAGGAATCGAAATCGAAATGAGTCATACCAATACCTCGTGTTTGGTAAGGTTTGGAATTGGAATGAGAATGATTCCATGGAATGACTCATTCCAACTCTAGAGAAGAAGTTGATTCCAAAATTTAAATGTGGGTATCCCATTCCAACATAAATTCATTTTAAATTTAAAATTACATTTATATATTTTTATTATTATATATATATATACTCGCTTTTAGTTTTATAAATTTTTTTATTATCCATAAATTAATTTAAATTATATAATTATATTCTAGAAAAATAAGATTTTGACAAAAAAAAATTGTTTATCAATAATATGGATATTTCATTAAAGATGTAATGTAACCGGAAAATGCTCGAAAATAATATAATTTGTTCAATTAGAAAATATATAATTGATAGAAGAAATATATATACATATTTATTTGGGTTGACGGTTGTTTAGTGTTTAATCTTTAAGTTATTCGTTAGTCTTCATTTTTTTAAAATATAGTTTAAAAAATAACATATATTTACATTATAAACATTGACTCATATATCATCAAATATGATAATTTCTCGTTTCATAACTCATATAAAATCAAAAACATGTGTCAAAAATATTTCATTCCAACATCATACCAAACGCCAAGTATCAGGAATGACTTATTCCAATTCCTCATTCCATTCCGATTCCTTATTCCAACCCCATTCCTACAGTCATACCAAACGAGCCCTGAGCTCTTCCCCATTTGGTTTAAAGACTTCTCAAAAGGGTGGAGATTTTGTGCTTACAAAAATCATAGATATGGAAACTGCCCCTTAGGAACTGGTAGAACTAGAAAAACAAATTTCTCCTTCATGAAAGGCAACAATAATAAGGGAGGCAAGACTGGAAAAGGAAAGGATGAAGAAAGTGACAAATGACTAGAAACCAACAAAAACTAATTAGAAAAAAAAAAACAAAAGTAAGGTATAATGGTGGGAATAAACCATATTTGGCAGGAAGTAGGGGCCTTTATGGTGTCTCTCACTGATGGATCTTCACAAAGCTTGAAGAATAGCTCCAAAGAAAAAACAAGAAGCAAGGAAAAACATAATTCAACATCAACTCTGATCAAGGAAGATAGCAACCCTCTCACAACTGAAGATGAAAAAGAGGAAATATTTGGTGCAGGTCTAGTACTGAAGAACCTCGACAAGCAAGATATTGGATTAACACCAATGGAAGATGAAATGTTTGCAACAAACATGATTAATGACCTTGAGGAGGGTAATATCACCTTAATCATTGAAGATGAAAATCTGGCAACCCTACTGAGTAACATACTAGCACCTATAGATGATGGAATAATTCTATTTGAGGGTTCTTTCCATTCATTCCACACAAACAACACCATGCATAGGCAAATGAGGAAAATGACAATGTATACTAAAGAATCAAAGTTCGAATCCAACAAGAGGAAGAAGATTGGGTGCAGTGAGGATACATCCGCCTTTGCACCAAAGGGATCAAAGAAGCCTACAACGTGATATTGAAAAATGGTTATATGACTATGATAAATAAATGTTGCCTTTTGTATATTGGTGTTACGCATGTTTACCACTATATATAGGTTGAACCTAGGAAAAATAAAATGTCTACACCACTCTATAACCCTCCCAATTCAGGCTAACCCTTGGGATAGGAATTATATAGGAAATGTACTAGATGTTATTCTCAATTTCCACCTGAAATATGGCCATATCGTATGTAATAATAGATGGATATCCTCCCTCTATTTGTATGTAATTTTTGGAGAAAACTCCGCGTTTCCGACACACACCGAGTATATAAGCGGGTATTTTATTGCGCACTCACACTCACACTACCTCACTTTAGTGTATAAGCCTGTTACGCTAAGATTGTATCATGCAAAAGTCTTAAATTTATAACTCGATATATTTTTCCTAACTCCTAGCGAACTCACAGTGTATGGGTCGTTTTGTAGCAAGGATAGTATTCCGAGGTCGAACACAAACACTAAGGTGAAATTGAATCAATAGTGACTAAGGATAGTGTTGATCTAGGCTAAGAAAAGAGAAAGAAATAAAGAAATGAAAATCTCAAAGTTTTTGGATTGGTTTTGTGGTGATCAATCAAAGATCACAAATCATACAAAATTAACAAATAACTAAGCTAGCAAGGAAAATAAACAAACACAAACACGAGATAGGTAATCAAGTGAGAAAAGCGGATTCTAGGGGGTTACAAATTCCGGCTATGGCATAGGACTCAATCTATCTAGTCATTCTTTGGATTAACTATAGTATGTTAGGAGAGGGTGTTTCTAAATCGGGATCAATCACCGGGTAGGTCTCATGGTCCACTAGTCCATTCCTAAGGTCTCATCGCCGGGTAAGTCTCAAAGAGCCTAAGGATAGGAATTCTACACAAACCGGATTGTCATCTAGGGATCTAACCTCTCCTTACCGGGTAAGTCTCGGGAAGGTAAGAATCACCGGGTAGGTCTCTTCTCACACTTAGTTGCTAACAGTAGGTTACCCTAGGATAGATCTAGCTCAATAAACACTAGGATTTCAACAATCTAACAACCTAACACTTAGATTAATCAATACAAGCAATTAAGACGAAATCACGGGTAGTTCATCACTTCCACGGCCGTGGAACCTACTAGAACAGGCCGTGATTTACAACAGAGGCTAGGTTCGAGCAAACAAATCATCCAAAGGTACGTTTAAGTCTATCCTATCATAGTCCAAGCCATAACCATCATTTCCTTACCCTAGAATCACATCTATTTAGCCAACAACATGCATCTCAACAATCAAACTCATCATACAACCATGGAGTCCATATCAAGAGGATGAAATGAAAGAGAGACGAAACAAGTAAAACAAGAAAAACGGGCTGAATAAATGTTAGAAGAGAGACTTACAACCCTTCAAAAGAAGGTTTGAATCGTTCTTACAACCCTAGCAATTGTATTCAATAAAACTCACTTAAAATTACTCAAAAACTATGAAAACTATGAAACTAGTGTGCTTCTTCTTCTTCTCCAAATGAGAGTGTTTTTTCTCCTCCAAGAGTAGCTCCAATCCAATGGTGAGAGTGTGGAAGAGAATGGAATGAAGGGGTCTGCCCTCAACAGCCTGCTGGACCACTTCTTATACACCATCAAGGGCAAGGGTCGGTTATGGAGATCGTGGGACAGTTGTCACAGCTGTGCAGGGAGAATCACGGCCTATTTTCACGCCCGTGGAAGTCCCAGTGGCCGTGGTTTTGGTGATTCAGACTTCTATGGATCATCAAGCCACGAGTTGGTGCAAGGCATGCACCAACAAGGTTCCATGTGTTCTCCTTTGCTCCTAACTTGCTTCCCAATGGGCCCAGAAGTGTCTCATCACGAGGAACGATCCTCGAATGTATCGATTAAGCTCCAAAAGCTCCCAAAATACCTACAAAACATGCAAAAGTCCGTGTAGACGTCTATCTCGACAACATACATGAATTAAGTGCAAATCGTCACGAACTAGTGCAAACCATGCATGAATGAGCGGAAAAACTATCTAAATGGATGCCTAAACCTACGTCATAAATCGTGTTATCAAAGCCTTTGATCGAAACCCACTCTTATTTCATTACTTACACGTTATAATACAACCTATTTATACATGAGAATGTCAATTACTACAAGCTAAAGAAGAACCGACCTCTACAAATTACAATGTAGATATTTTGTAAGACTAATCTAGATTAGTCTTCATTATTATCCATTAATCTTTAGTACTCCTGCTTTCTCTGGCATTTTCTCGAACATTCATCCCACAATACTAATTAATCTTGGGCTTCTTCTAATATTATCTTATTTGGGCTTAACCCATCATTCTCTAGTTAGCTCATTAATGAAGCCCAGTTCCCATTAGAAATATGAATTAGTTCTAACAATTTCTCCCATAATTCATATTTCCAATATCTCCACCATATCCGAAAAAGTTACCTTCGTTTGCTTCTTAGCTCCGGCGCCACCACCTCTTTCTCGTACCGCTCTTCCATCTAAGAAGCAAATATTTTTCTCATTTTTGCGACCTCGCATTACCAAGCGTCTCCCCTTGATCACCTTGCACCATATCCTTGTGCCGACGAACTTATACCCCTCCATTGTCATCACTCCCAACGAGATGACATTCACGTTCGCCGATGGCACATACCTCACATTGTGTAGAGTATGGCTTGTACCGTTATGAAGCCTCATCCTCACGCTTCTGGTACCTTCAACCTTCAACTTCTCACCACTCACCGAGTTTAAGTGACCAAACTCTCCACCAACCTTCAAGGTGTCAAATAATGCTTGGTCTCTATATACATGCATCGAGGCAGCACTATCCATCACCCACTCTGACTTGACGGTCTCCTCACTCGTCGCCAAGTATACATCTCCGTAATCAACTTCACCAACTTCACTAACCACATTTGTACGGGAGTCCTCTCTCTTCTTTCCCAGCGACATCTCTCTCAACTTCTTTAAGTCCTCCCTCATTTGAGGATACCGGGCTTGCAAGTGACCCCTCTCCCCGTAGTAGAAGCACTCAACCTCACTCAAATCTCGTCGCAAGCTTGATCTCTGCCTCGGGTCTTCATGCCTCCTCCATTGACTTCTCCCTCGTTCTCGCTCCCCCACAACTAGTATGCGATCATCTCCTTTGTAGGAAGCATCATTCTTCATCATTCTCTCACTCTACCGAAAAGCAGCGGTCACCTCATCTAGAGTGAGAGACTTCCTTCCTACAAGTAACGTCTGCACCAAAGACTTGTAGGACTTCGGCAATGATGCTAGCAACAACGCTTGCTCCTCTTCCTCAATCTTGTCATCAACATTCAACAATTGACATACTAGTTGATTAAACGAGTTAATGTGGTCATGAAGATTACCTCCTTCCTCCATCTTGAGTGAGTAAAGCTCCATCTTCAAGCACAAACGGTTGGTCAACGACTTTGACGCATAGATGCTCTCGAGCTTCTCCCACAACGCCTTCGGTGTGGTCTCCTTCAACACACCGTAGTTAATCTCGGGAGCCAATGCCAACCGAATTGTACTTACCGCCTTCCTCTGGATGCTTCTCCACTTCTCCTCGCTCATCGCTCCAGGTTTCTCCTCCTCCGGAGCTTGGTCAAGACCCTGCTGCACCAATAAGTCTTGAATCGTACTCTGCCACAAAGTGAAGTTGATCTTCCCATCAAAGAGTGGAATCTCGAACGCCTTCATCGCCTCGGCCGAAATCGCGCCAATCACGAGATTCAATAAGCAACAAAGTTTACCCGAACACCACCACCGAAACCTCGGCTCTGATACTAGTTGTTGGGGAAAACTCCGCGTTCCCGACACACACCGAGTATATAAGCGGGTATTTTGTTGCGCACTCACATTCACACTACCTCACTTTAGTGCATAAGCCTTTGATCGAAACACACGCTTATTTCATTACTTACACGTTACAATACAACCTATTTATACATGAGAATGTCGGTTACTACAAGCTAAAGAAGAACCGACCTTTACAAATTACAATGTAGATATTTTGTAAGACTAATCTAGATTAGTCAGCATTACTATCCATTAATCTTTAGTACTCCTGCTTTCTCTAGCATTTTCTCGAACATTCATCCCACAATACTAATTAAACTTGGGCTTCTTCTAATATTATCTTATTTGGGCTTAACACATCATTCTCTAGTTAGCTCATTAATCAAGCTCAGTTCCCATTAGAAATATGAATTAATTCTAACAGTAATCACATTCATAGCTGAATTATCGATCACCTCCCTAAATATATCTGGCTTAAAACTAAATTGAAAATCTATAGTAAGATAAAATTTGAAAATATAAATAGACTTGTCTTCAAAAGTCTTGTATTTTTATTTCTCCGAATGTGTCCACAAATACTTGTGTTACCCTGGAGCATCTAAGTGGTGTCGTGGTTATGAGGAACCTTGGTAATTACCTAGACATACCGTTCCTTCAAAGACGGATCTCAAAGGATTTTTTTCTTTTAAAATAACGACTCGTCTCTCTCTCTGGTTGGGCTAGGTTCACTCATCTTCTTCTTCTTATGTTTGGAAGAGTATTTTACATGGGCTCCAACATGTTGTTCGTATAGGGTCGATGTGGATTTAAGGTGATGATATTGATTTCTAGAAGGATAAGTGGTCAGAGGATTCTCCTTTGATCTCTTGGGTTCCAGCGTCGGCAGGCCCTGCGCCGGTTGGTAGGTTGCGCTCCCGGGACCTACTCATTCGTGTTACGATGCATCCAACAACCCGTTAAGATAGGGTGAAGATCAATACGGATGTCACGGGAGGGTGTTTCAAATGTTTTATCACGCCAGAGTGATGTTTTGATAGTCTTAGAAGTGGTGGGTGTTTCAAAGGCCGTATGGAGATTGGGGATCTGTTCACGTACGGAGAAATGGCTTGGTTAGTTGGAATCCTCAAGATAGGGTGAAGATCAATATGGATGGAGTTAGAACAAGAGGACGATTGTGCTATGGCAGAGGTTTGATTAGGGATGGTAGGACCTGTTCGGTCCAATGGTTGAGCTTTGGGGACTTGTGTATAGGTACAATTGGTTTGAGACCTAAGTTACCACCGTTAGGTAATTTTAGTGTGTGATGCTCACTATTACTCTTATTGTGCATGTCCCTTCCCGTCACCATCAATTTCTAGTCTGGCAGCGGCCGATTACCTTACTAGTTTTTCTTCTTTGAACTTGACTTTGGGCGTCACCCGCCGGAGGGCATTCTGACCTAACCAAAAAATATTACAGTTTTAACGTATTACCAACAAAGAAAGTAAAACATTATCAAGAGAAGGGCTACTTTAAATTAAAGAGAATTTGCAGATCCAGGTGGAGTCGAACCACCAGCCTCCCGAACAATTTCGGGCGCCCTTTCCTCTTAGAGCTTATAGATCTTTCATGTCAATGACTATATAACTCCATTAGCCATCTTGACGTCTACTTGAATTTTATGTTGAATTTATATCATTCAAATTCAATATTATGTTGCTGATAATTTACCCCAAACACAGCTCACCACTTCTGTCCAATAAACCGCCCTATACATAGAAAAAAAGTGTTCAATAAACAGTGCAAAATAGAGTTATAAACTATATAAAGTTTGACTGGAAGAGCCACAAGCTATTTACAATAATGTTAACTGTTGCTAATAAGAAACTAGAGGATGCTGCCATGTATAAACATATTCCAATATCCAAACTCTAGAACAAATCCAGCGTGAATTCTACAAAAACTTCCCCCACAGTAACTCAAGGATAACACAGTTCGACAAACAGCGTGAATTCTACAAATACTGCCATGTATAAACATATTCCAGTACCCAAACTCAAGAAAAAGGATGTCACAAACATTGGAAACTACCAACAGCAAGAACCAGCAGCCGAGATGACGATCCATTGCAAAATTCCGTGCCATCTCAGTAACAGATTGACAAGGATAACCCATCTAGCAAACGCCGTAACATTACAGGGGCTTACAGAAGCATAGTTGGGAGGATATACACAAGCCACAAAAGCCATTACTGAACTGCTACAAACCAGCAATTTTACAACATCGAATAATTGACAATTGCATGATTTGATATTCGAATAATGCTGTAATAGGTCCCAAGTAGAATTATAATATTTAATATTCAATTCAATGGTTGAAACATGGCAAATGTGTGAAGGAGTTCGAACTAGAATTTTCGGAGCACGTCAACAATTGAAATCGTAGGAACATATTATAGGTAATTTAAAAGACGAATTAGTATCAATCAATACCTCAAATGGATAACGGTTGGTCTTCAACGAGTGCTTCTGATTACAACTGTTTAAATGATGCGAAAGACATCGATGCCAATCAATACCTGAAATGTATTATGTATGGGGAGTTTCTGATCGAATGTGTGTAGGTCATTTTGACAGTTAGCAAACGAGCGTGTATCGATATGATACAAACACTATTTGTGTGTGTTTGGGGAGGGGAGGGGGAATCAGATGCAGTGAAATAGATGGACATGAAAAAAAAAAAAAAAAGAGAACACAGAGGAGGGGGAGAGCCGGGCAAAAAGACCCCGTGCCATCTCCCAAAACAAAAAAAAAAAAACTCTTTTATTAGGATATTTGACCTGCCAAGCAAGCGCACCTGTCATGGCAAAGGTCGACGACGACTCTAACAAACAAATTATATCTTCCCGGTAGAAGATATTGACATGATATACTACTCTAACCAAACATGAACAAATATCAAAAGAATAAAACACACCTTTTACCATATCCGATACAACTTGGAGGAGCTAGTTACAAGTACATAGGGATCTACAGTTGCAGCTTGTAAATCGCAGCACTCGTATGGCACGGATCTGCAGGAGATCATTCGCCATGCTCGCCTCAGATAATATGCTTCCATAAGTATAAGGATGCAAGGGATAAGCGACAAACAATGCTTCCGTTATAAGCATATATTCAAGTCTAGGAATCTCATGGAAAGATCGAGCCTGAATACATCAAAAAATGAATTTTTTTCAAAATCTGGATTAAACAAAAATAGATATCAGATATGGATCAACAACTCAAAATTATAAAATTATCAACAGAAACTCACCGGATCTGCTTATAACAGGTTAGATCTAAGCCGCTGCGAGACCAAAACCAGGATTTTCTCTCACGCCAAGAGTACGATCTATGCCTCCTCGTGAGGATCTTCATGCTTGAATGAAACGCCATGGAACACGAACCGGAAGACAAAATATAGATGAAGGGATCCTCACAATAGATTGATCTGAATTTGATTGAAGAATCAATACCGAAAGGCAAAGACTTTGAATTCAATCAAGGAAAAGGAACGGGATGAAAGATAAGCAGTGCTAGGCTATAACTTATAACAGAATGAAGGGTCGAGATTGAAAGTATCCGTCAATTTTTAGGGGCTCGCTATAAATGCGGGGTTTGTTATTAAATTAAAAAATAAAAATATAAAGCGGTTAACGTCTAGGCTGGACCGGATAAAATAAAATATTATCTTTTTACGTAAATAAAGTAATCTTATGAGATAACTATAAAACATGAAAACCCCTAACCGGCGGCAGGCATCATCAATGGATATTTGCCAATAACAATTTCCGGTAAACCGAGGATGCGGATGGAAAATTAATTTTTCGGTTATCTCTAGTTTATATAATTTTAATTATAGTCTTATTCAGTTTAAAACTTAATAATTAAAAAAATATATATTTGCAATATATATCTTAAGTAATATTTATCAAATAGATTTTCACAAAACTTTATTTTCTTGGTTAAATCAAATATATCAGATAAAATATCATATATACATATATAAGGTAAATATTATCTTTATGGAAATTACCTAATCGTAATAGGAATTTTATATAATACATGCAAAATAGAAAATTTTTGGCAAAATAGGCCTTTTTTTTAGTTTTGTTTTAGTAAGTGTACTCCATTATTTTTTTACCACTTTCCTTTAACGTAGGTAAAAGTATTAACTCTCTATTTAAAAAGACGAATAATAGATGTTTGTTAGTTGTGACTAAAGTGTTTATTTCTAATAACTGAATTTTTTTTTTATTTTCTTTTATTATTATTTTTGTCTTTTTTATTTACTTTATTATTTTCTGGAATGAATTTCTAATATTAAATTTATAGCAGAAATTTTTCCTCACGATGGGTTCCGGCCTTAGTTTGACAACAATTTTACTAGGATCTTGCCACAAGGCACAAACATATTTAAAACCTTTTGAAAACGTCAAATAGTATTTACATGAATGATCAACACATGACAACCTTACAAAGCATAAATATATTAATAACATGCATGCTGAACGGAAGACTCTTCGTCCCCATCTAATGAGTACGTGGATCCGGGTGACCATCCATCCCGGATCTCTCTGCAACTTTCTATCTCTACAAATTTTACCACACGGATAAACCGTTAGCTAAAAATCCAAATATCAGTAGAATAAAAATAGCACAAACACAACTCAGGCAAAATCAAACAATCATCATGCTGGCACACAAACCGGTTATTATCTGATACGTACTTAGGTGATTCACTTTATTCCATTTTAAAGTTGTGGCATAATAAATCTTAAGATTTCTTGCCTCCGTTCCTTATCCAACTGGTGATGGTTTGGCACACCTCGGCCTGTGGCGTCCCCGCAAACCAAGTATGGACTAGTCCCTACTAAAACCCCAGCGCCCTCGGGCTAACTGGGCAGAATGCCACCGCCCGTTACTCTTAGGCCAAATATATGGGTCGGTCGATAATTAATAAAAGTACTCTTATAAACACAGCAATCAAACACCACTATCTTCATTCACACTCATATCCCAAAGCGAGCTAAGTAAGCTTAAGGACTTACCTGAATCGAAACTCGATTCCCGTTATCTCAACTCGGTCCGCAACTGTTGGGACTCAATTGCCTGTCATAAGGGCAAGTGGATCAAAATACATCTCATGTTCTTAGAAGTCTATAACTTCTAAGATGTACAATCCCTTCAAGAAAAATTACTAAAATGCCCTTCTAAGGTAAAATGACCATTTTACCCTTGATCCCGAAACTCTCAAAAATCCTATAATATATGCCCAAACCTTTCTTGGGACTTAATTCCATAATCTAACTCTTAAGAGTTAGTTTAGGTAGAACTTATAGATTACACATTTTTCTTAACTTTTAAAAAGGTCATTGAGGTCCAACTTTAGCCTATAATACGAGACTCAAATAAATTTATAAAAATTCTAAGAAAATTACCCAAGTCTTCTATGATATACATACAAATCATAATGTCAAAGATCTCCCAAAAATACTCCGTCAAGAATCCTACATAAATCCCCAAAGTTAGGTCCAACATCCATAAATCCCATACTTAGCCAAATTTTGTGTAATTTCCTAACTGCACCATCAGCCTCGTTTGTACCTTCATAAATCTAAATCTAACCGTTGGATCAACCTCAACTTTTGCTACATCACCATATGCATGACACTTTATAACATACTAAAAATGGAACGGTAGATTATATTTCTAAGGTATCTAAACGTAAGTTCAAACATGACTGCACAACACAAAAATGGTTCCAGCACTTAAAGAATTTTAGCAACATCTAAAAAACTGCTTACACCCTCAACTTCGAAAAATCATAACTACCAAATTTTTTTGAATGAAATCCTCTAAAATTTTGATATATTCTAGTATGTAATCCTAACTATTACATATCCAAAATTCATGTCTAACAGAAGGTCAATAACCTATTCAAATATATCTCACAAAACTGCATCACAAGCAGTTTTTCCTCAACACAGAATATTCAGCACACTTAAAAAACTGCGTGAGAAACCAACTTTGGGACACCATAACTCTCAACCCGTAGCTCGGATTCCTCTAAAATTTTAGTATGATATACTATGCAATACTAATTACAACATATCCGAAATTCAGCCACATTAGAGGAGTCTAACTTACCCAAATCTGGACTCCAAGTCGGTTGTTCGTCACCTTACAACCCGGAAAGAATGCATCAGCTTTCAAGCCATCTTCTAGGGCGGCTATGAAAGGGTCTAGGATAAAAATGAGGCTCTTATCAGCACATAAGTAGAGAGTGCGATGTAGAGAAGGGAGGCCGACTGATTCGGGTCTGGACAATAACGAGGATGGTCCAATTTGTGTGTAGGGTAAGAGGGTAATCTTGGATTCGACGCCTGATGTGGTGTTCCCGTGGCTACCCGGGTTGCTGGCGTGCAAGCAAAAGGCGGAGGAATGGAACACCTCCACTGTCTACGTCTCCCTTGCGGTTGTTGCAAAGACGGTGGCACGAGGAGACCGATTGGTGCTGCGGTGGCTTGGCGTCGTCTGTGCAGAAGAGGGTGAACTCGTGATCTGATGCGCGCCGCCAACGAGGGTTCCTTGTTGCTGCAATTTGGTGATGAAGACCTCTGCACCGCTACCATCTTCAGCCGGCATGACAGGCGTGGACGAGCCCGGCAATAGGGTCGATTGGAAGGCTCACCACTGGCGTAGACTGGTGCAAATTGTTGGAGGGCTCGCTGCGAGCGCGGCTGGGAAGGCTCGAATGATGCGATTACCTTTGTCAAACGAAGGGAGGTGAGATTGCTACGCGTGAAAGAAGGGACATCGCGGCTTACGTGGGAGAGAGGAAGAAAGGGTTTGCAAGGTAAGGTTGAACGGCTGCAAATCTTCACTGTCGGGCCCATGTGGTAAGCAGGTGGACGGTTGCCCGTGAAGGCTGGCGGGCTGATCCTTGTAGGGCCTTGTCTTGACATTGTCTAACGGGCCCTGAAGACTTGTCTTAGTCCTGTTTTGATGGGCTATTTACTCCATTATTGTAAGAGCGAGAAGTTGTGATTTTTATCATTTTATTTGAGTAATAGTCTTACATAAAATGATAAAAACTTGTTGACTCATGATTTTAAGTATCATGCAAAAACCTCAAGTTGGTTGAAAATCGATCCGACTCTGGAATAAACGGAAATAAATTTTTGGATATTCTCTCCACATTGCTTTTTCACTTTCCAATTCGTCATAATATAGTGGTTATGTACTGATGTATAGATGTCTAGTCTACCGATCCCTCAATTTATTTGCACTATGTAAGTAGTATCTTCCAAACCTGTGAATGCCTTTGATTAGAGGAAATGTCATCTTTATAGGTTGAATTGTTATTGAAGTTGTTTATAATCACATGATTAAGTGTATGTACTGATTAATAGAAGGTCTTCATGCTACGTCTCTCATGTTGCATTTGGATAGAGGAAGTGAAGAGAAGAGCAATAGAACTTTAGTTTTGACTGCTTGAATGAATTTTATGAAGGGCAATTCCTTCAATGTAGTTTGTATAATGCACAAAATATCCATTTTGTACAGGGACTTGTTTCCTTTAAAATTTAGCATTGTTTTTACATGGTTGTTTTGATTTTGCATGCTAGATGTTGCCACTGTAGTTGCAGATCAACCAAACAAGGAGGAAGTGTATTTTGATATGTAATTATGGTATGTAATTATGGTATGTAAATTTTTGGCATGAATTTTTGGTATGAAAATTTCTGTTATGTAATTTTGTGGTATGAATTTCTGGCATAAAAAAGCTGGTATGAATTTTTGGTATGTAAATTTCTAGTATGTAAATCTGGTACGAATTTCTGGCATGCAAAATATAAGAATCACCCATTTTCCTGTTATATTCGGGTTTTTTTTATTTTGATTATAGAATTTTAATCCAATTAAAACTCAATAATAAAAAATCAGCATGATATTTGTCATATTTATTTTAAAATTTAGGCATATAACAAATCAAATTTGTAAGTTTTATCAAACAAATTAATCCATAAAAAGCAATCTCTTTCATAATCGAAATTAAAATAATGAATATATGACATTCTTATTTGATCAAGTCAATTTATGCAAGAGGAGTCTGATACCACTATGGAGATTTTAGATGCGTAAAAAGCGAAATTTTAGAAAACAAATTTTCCTAAACATTTCAACAATGATCACATATGCTTCATAGATACAATATAGAAAAAGTAATACATCTTGACGCGTGAACCTTTACTTTAAAGGAGATATTTGAGAGACTCAAATGCGACTCCTCTAACTGATCCACACGAATATAGATCTGAATTACCTAAGATCGTGGATGACAGTGCAAAGATCAAATGCGGAAACAAAAGAGATTCAAGAGGGGGACATCTGTCCTTTGAAAACACAATTGAAACACCTTCATGAAACACACGAATGAAAGAATAAATTGATTTTCCAAATTTAATCCACACAAATGAAAGATCCACCTCTGAATGTTAAATGAAACATAAATGGATGAATAAATTGTTCTTGCAATTTATATCGTACTTTGAAACTTCCAATTGGAAATCAACGGAAACGTCTCCCATTATGATTGCTCATTTTAATTCGGTTTTTTTCTCACAAAGTCCATCTTCTTTCAATGCTTGTGGATATAATTATTTCTTAAATAATAATATCTTATGTTGTCAATATTTATTAGATGATAACCATTTATTATCTAATAAATATATATATATATATATATATATATATATATATATATATATATATATATATATACTCTCATATTATATCAAATGAAAGTTGAAACAATTTGGTTTACTAGGCTTTTTTGAGTTTTAGTTTTAGTAAATGTACCCCTTGAGAGAAGAAAAAAAGTCTATTAATCAAATTAGCCCAATGAAGTATTTATAATAGGGCTAATTAGGTAAGTAGGCTTTTTAATTTTATTGTATACTAACTAGGCATTTTCTAGTTTTCTATTTGGTAAATATACCCCATGATTTTTTTATCACTTTCATTTAGTGATAAGATAAAACTAATTAACCCTTCTATTATAAAAAGAATATTTGATGTTTGTTATGTACATTTTGATTTTAATTACTGAATTTTTTTTTTGTTTTATTTTATTTTATTTCCCTTTTTATTTTTTGTTTTCATATCGGACATTTACATACCGGACATTAACATACCAAACATTTTACATGCCGGACATTTTACATACCGGAAGTTCTTAACAAAATTTTTCATACCGAAAATTCATACCAAAATTTTTTATACCGGAAGTTCATACCGGATGTTCATACCGGAAGTTTATACCGGAAGTTCATACCGAAATTTTTTATACCGAAAGTTGGAAGTTCATACCGGAAGTTCATACCGGAAGTTCATACTGAAAGTTCATACCGGAAGTTCATAACGAAATTTTTCATGCCGGAAGTTCATACTGAAAGTTCATACCGGAAGTTCATGCCGGAAGTTCATGCCGGAAGTTCATGCCGAAAGTTCATACCGGAAGTTCATACCAAAATTTTTTATACCGGAGTTCATACCGAAATTTTTTATACCGAAAGTTCATACCGAAAGTTCATACCGGAAGTTCATACCGGAAGTTGATACTGAAAGTTCATACCGGAAGTTCATAACAAAGCTTTTCATACCGGAAGTTCATACCGATGTTTTTTATACCGGAAGTTCGGACCGGAAGTTTATAACGAAGTTTTTCATACCGGAAGTTCACACCGAAATTTTTATACCGGAAGTTCATATCGGAAGTTCATATCGTTCATACCGGAAGTTCATACCGAAAGTTCATACCGGAAGTTCATAACGAAGTTTTTCATACCGGGAGTTCATACCGAAATTTTTTATACCAGAAGTTCATGATGTGCATGCCGGAAGTTCATACCGAAAGTTCATACCGGATGTTCATAACGAAATTTTTCATACCGGAAGTTCATACCAAAATTATTTTATACCGGAAGTTCGTATCGGATGGCAATGATGTTTACATTGTTGAATTTACAACCTTTGCTCGCTCAGGGTGATGTTGACAGTGGTCTTGATCGTCTCTGGGCAAAGAAGAAGGTTATACCATTTTTAGAGACATTTTTGTTGCTTCAAGGTTGATACCTGAATGTTGCGTTTTTGCCCATACCATTTTTATAACTTCCGGTATGTAATTCTCCGGTATGTAATTCTTAATTCCAAAATATGACATAAAATCAGTTTGTTTGGTATAACTTCCGGTATGATAACTTCAGGTATGATATGATAACTTCCGGGATGTGAACTTCCAGTATGTGAAGCTTAGGTATGTGAAGCTCCGGTATGTGAACTTCCGGTATGTGAAACTCTGTATGCATTTCAAAAAAAATAAAAAAATAAATAAAGAAAATAAAAAAGACAAAAAAAAAATAAAAGAAAATAAAATAAAAAATTATAAATTCCGGTATGATAACTTCCGATATGATATGATACCTTTCGGTATGATATGATAACGTCCGGTATGATATGATAACTTCCGGTATGATAACTTCCGGTATGTGAACTTCCGGTATGTGAAGCTCCGGTGTGTGAACTTCCGGTATGTGAAGCTCCGGTATGCATTCCAAAAAATAAATAAATAAATAAATAAATAACAAAAAATAAAATAAAAAAAAGTTACGGTATGATAACTTCCGATATGATATGATAACTTCCGGTATGATATGATAATGTCCGGTATGATATGATAACTTCTGGTATGATATGATAACTTTCAATATGATAACTTCCGGTATGTGAACTTCTGGTATGTGAAGCTCCGGTATGTGAAATTCCGGTATGTGAAAATTCCGGTTGTGAAATTCCGGTACGTGAAATTCCGGTATGTGAATTCCTGTATGTGAAATTCCGGTATTGGAAATTCCGGTATGTAAAAATTCCGGTATATGAAAATTTCGTTATGTGAAAAATTCTTCATTCTAGAAAATAAAAAAATCAATAAAGAAAATAAAAAAAGAGAAAATAAATTAATAAAAGAAAATAAAAAAACAAATTCAGTTTTTAAAAATTAAAACTTACACTTAAATAACAAATAACAAATAACAAATATTTTTTTTAAATAGAAGGGTTAATTAGTTTTACCTACCATTAAATGAAATTAGTAAAAAAATATGGGAGTATAGTTTCTTTAACAAAAACTAAAAAGAGCCTAGTAGGCCAAATTCTTTCTTTATAATATATATTCCTATATTATACCTCCTTTGTTAAATGATATATTATATCCAATGGATGTGACTTTGTAGGACCCGATAATAAAGGACGCTGTTCTTTCACGAGTCTCCGTCTCTTTGACCGTGTTCACACGAACCCCTCACTCCCTTTGTTGCTCACTCGCTTCTTCGTCAGGTTATCAATCTCTTCACTTGTTGTCGCTTCTCTACCTCTTCATCCTCTCATCAATTATATTTTGTCACGTTGTAGGCTTGGACTCGTTAACACTTAGTTATCGCTTCTCTTCAACTTTTAGTTCAAAACAAAAAAAAACCCAATTTCCGGTATTTGTGTTGCACACTTCTCTTCAATCTTCGAGTTATTCTACTTCTCCACTCAATTGCATCATTGTCTGAACTTTGTATTGATTGTTTTCTGGTATTTGTCTCCATGCAACTCAGGTATGAAAAGAACAAACCCTTTAAATTATAAAATTATAAATTTTGTGTTGCTTGTGATTTTTATAATATTATGTTCAAAATTTGTGACTAGTTGATTTATCTTCTCCTATCCGACTCTCTATAACTCGAAAATCAGATTTGATGATTCTGAATTTTAATTTGACAATTTGAGATGTAATTTGGTACTAATTAGTATTTAACAATGGTTCATATGTTGAATATTTGTATCTAACTATTGGCTATTACTATTTAAGTAATATGAATTGAGAATGAAAATGAACTTTATATTTCCGTAATATATTATTTTTGGCATGTTAGACATGTTTTCACATGTTATTTAACTTATCTTTCATGTATTTTTGAAACTTGGAACTTTCAAATTAAACGTGTAGAGTAGATTTTTTTTACTATCTTCGATTTAAACTTTATATCCTAGATTAATTACTTGTATTAGTCCACTTACTCTTCAAGTTTGATGCATTTTACTTGAATTACCCATTTATTTTATAGGAAAATGTTCAACTTTCGATCAAGCAACTCAATCGATAAGTTTATCGTCAATGTCAACCAAGGACTCAAGACACAACCTTCATCTCCAAAGAACCCAGTTACACTCGATGATGCCAACAAGCCTTTTGTTTCTCAAAATTCAGTTGTAAGTTTACGCAAGCCTAGATGTTTGACATTGAGCGTGTAGGTTCACTTTAAAAAAGTGGAAGTTAATGTTGTTGAAAAGGTCGAATGCTCAATGTATGGTCTTTGAATCATATAAAAGTAAGGTGTTCTAAAAATATGTGAAGGTTGACATCCAACAACAATACCTACTAAATTATAGCCAAAAGTCATACGACACAACAAGGATAAAACCACAACTTCAGTCAAGGAGCATCAAAGAGGGAGTCATCAAGCATGATCATTGTGCATGCACTTTCAATGAGTATCATGGCTTGTAGTGGATTCAAGAGTTATTCAACTAGTTTTAATCCAAACAACAAGTTGATTACTTGACCTACTTTGGAAATTGACATATAGGAGATGTTTGAGAAGGAAGAGTTATGATATATAGGTTCACACATCTTTCGTGTCAACATACAAGTAAAATACTTGTTGAATTTCTAGTTGATTACTTGACATAATTTGTATTTGCTCCATGTTCATACACGTTATTGCTATGACATATATGTTCACATATATTTCGTGTCAACATACAAGTAAAATACTTGTTGATTATCTGGTTGAGACAATAGAGAAGTACAACATTCATGAAAAGTTTTGAATGAGTTGGCTAAGTATGTAGTTTATGTAACATGTAGTATAAACTAGACACTTTTGGTTATGTGTAGAAAAACTAGGCCTCTCATATTCTGACAAAAAAGATTTATTAGAAAAATAAACTAAAGATCTTACCTAATTTGTCATTTTTCTCTCTCATATTTATTTTTAATATTTTGTCTAATTAAATATGCTAATTATAATCATGAACCGTCAAATATGGAAGTACTCGTTATCTTACTCTTTAAATCGTGGGTTGTGATATTCTTATCCTTTTTTTCAAAAATATGAAATTGTAGTCCATTGATCAATCGTTTGGCATCGTTCTCTAGAAGAATTCTCGGAAATCTTGGTCAATTGTTTCAATGGTGTTTTGTCGTTGACGATATGGTATACATAAGTAGGGATGGCAATTTCTTCTGAACCCGATGGACACCCGATAACCTGATCCATAATAAAAGGGTGAAAACCCGACATGAAGCGGGTGAAAGCGGATGGCGGATGAAGCGGGTGATGGATCGGATCGGATTCGGATGGACCTTTCATCCACCCATCCGACCCGTTTCACCCGCTTACACCCATTATAAATTTATTGACTATTTACTTGTTTAGTGATCTTTAGTTCCCTTTTGGATTATAAATTGGTAATTTAGTGATTGTTTAGCAAAATTTGTACATTTCTTCAGTTCCTATTATGATCTTATTGTACGTTATGTATTGCTAAATTTCTCTATTTTTCAAGAACTTAAACTTATAACACTTCTTGTAATATTTCCACTTGGATGATTTGTGTTGACTTTATATTTATCATGTTTTGTTATGGATAACTCTTTTTCGGATTGAACTTATTTTTATTATTATTAATTTTTCACATTCGAATCCAAGTTTAATATCGATTTAAAGGAAATGCGTAGAACACCCGAATATCACCCGATCCACCCGCTTCATCCGTTGAATGCGGGTGGATCGGATGCGGGTGGTGGGTTTGACGGGTGGCGGGTCGGGTGGGGTGGATGAGATTTTCTCGCGGGCCGGGTGGCGGACAGGATCATCCACCCACCACCCGATCCATTGTCATCCCTATACATAAGTCCATACAACCGCTAAGAAAACGGTGTTCCAATTACAATCTTCAAAACTGTTTTATTGCATTGAAATTTGAAAGTGTACAGTTCGTGTTCCAAGTAAGTACTTAATTGTAATTGTATTTTGAATGTTGTGTATGTTGGTATGATTGTGAACTTTTTTAATTTGTTTACCACATTATTTCGGGGTTTGTTGTAAATAGATGTTTATGTAGTCTATAACAAACTCGAGATGTTGCTAATTTAAGGAAGTTGTGTTTATTATGTAATTGTTGTATTCGACTTATGTTGGAGATGTAATTTGGGTACATGTACATATGTTAAGGTTATTGGCTTTCATTGAGTTTGCGTGTTTCAAATACAATACATGTGAAATGAGTACATCAGACAAACTAGTCTGCTTTATGTGTAAGTTTTTACCTAATAAAGCATATGTATGTACATTTTGTATGCCCAACAATATACATTTTATTGTATGTGTTTATGTTTCAATTAACTAATAATTTATGTAACTGACAATTTATATAATTGACAGTTTGTATTTTGACCTAATAATGCATATGTATGTACATTATATTTCAATTAACTAATAAGTTATTATGTACATGTTGTATTCGACTTATGTTAGAGACATGCTCTTGACGGCGAAGACGATTATTCCTGGATATATCTTCAAATGGTAACAATGGCAAAGGAGAGAGAAGAGACGGAGTGTTCGCTTGGAATACGGGATTGAGAAAAGTAATTGGTAGAAAAGTAGGCGCCCAAAAGATTTACCGAATCTTTTATATTCGGTTTCCAAATTATTTCAAACGGATTCCATTAATTCGGTAGTTTCCCATTAAAAATATTACGTAACTACCCTAACTTATTTCCTTAATTTCAGTCATAACTACTCCATTTTACCTTTATTTTTTAATGGGCAATTTTGGTAACTAGGCCTTTTTGAAAAATTAGAGTAGTAACTAGGTTTTTTAATGTTTCAATTAAGTAAATATACCCCAAACTTTTATATTTATTTTCAAACTTTACACACTCTTCTCTTAAGGGGTACATTTACTAAACACTAAATTAGAAAAAACCTAGTAAACCAAATTGTTTCTTTTTTTAATTAAATTGGTAGGAGGCTGGTTAGTCTTCAAGTTACAAAATATGCATCATTCTACCAATTTTCTCAAAAGTTTTTGTGTGGTTATGGATAATTGTTTTACGAATGACAAGATGATAGAACTCTTGAAACATAGATGTGAAAAACAAATGTATCTTTTAAAGGAGCTTTTTTGCAGTTGCAGCGTAGTGCGCATTATTGATTATGATTGTTCAAGACGATTTAGATATAATTGCTCTGGAATTGTGAATGTGTGTTCTTATGTATCATTTTGTTGTGCAACTCCTAAAAGAGTTCAAATGTTTATGGATAATGCTAGAGTTTTGAAAATCGATTGTTTCAAGAAGTTGGTGTTTGATAGTAAAACAAGATGAGACTCCACCTATTTCATGCTTCAAGTTGCATTGGCATATAAAAGCTTTTTAGAAGTTAAAAATTCATCATCATATGTTAACTTTGATATTCTTGGTGAAGATGAGTGAAAGTGAATTGATTATATTTGCTCAAAATTGTCTAACTAACAGAAGGTGACTCAAATTTTTTCGAGAAAAACTACACAACAACCAAATTGTTCTTTCAAAAGGTTTGTGTTGTTAAAACTTATTTGATAAAATGGTGTTCTAATGAAGATTTTGATGATCAAATGATATAGCTAGAAATATGCTCGAAAAGTTTGTCAAGTATTAGTTGAATATAAAAGGAATGTTGGCAACAACAACAAATCTAAACCCAAGAGACAAATTGAAATGTGTTGAATAGTATTTTAACAAGCTACACAAAGATAAGGCCTTTGTTGAGATCGAAAAGGTTAAAACTTTGATAATGTATCATTTGTATGAGTATCAAATTTAGATGATGATATTGAGGATCAACAATATCCAAGTTCAATTTTGATATTGTTTGTGAGAGACATGCAATTTCTTATGCTTATTCTTATTTTCGTCGGTCTAAGAAGAATTTGAAGGAAAAAAGGGGCAGTGTAAGTCATGAACCGGATGTTGGTATATATTATACTTTCTGTATTAGTATAAATATACATGTATTGCACACAATATCAAATAATAACAAAATTCAGTTTCTACCATCTTTCTTTTCTCTCTGTTTGTCATCCATGGCTTCTGTAATACTTACATGGTATCAAACTATAGGTTTTTCTTTCCTCAATTGATCGCTCCATCAAACGCAAATCCCTTCGTTGATCGTTCAACCTCAATCGACCACACCGATCCATTATACCTACATCCTTCCGATCATCCAAGGTTGCAATTGGTTTCTCAACCATTCGATGGCAAGAATTACAGCGAATGGCACCGGTTCATGTGCATGGGATTATACGCCAAAAACAAGATCTGCTTTGTTAATGGCACCTACGCTAAACCAGATCCTCAATCGCTTCTTCTTCCACACTGGGAGCGCTGTAACGATATGGTCGCCGCCTGGCTTCTTGGAAGTCTATCGCCAGAAATTTGTCGTAGTGTTCTTTACCTTGATACAGCAAATGAGGTATGGGATGCTCTTCACACCCGATATGGTCAAACTAGTGGTACACAATTTTATTCTATTCAAAAGGATCTTCTCCACATCTCTAAAGGTTCAGATTCTATTTCAACCTATTTCACCCAATTGAGAACATCTTGGGATGAATTTGATGCTCCGTGTTGTTATCCCAAATGCTCTTGTGGTGCTTTACACAGGATTCATCAAATTCGATGAAAAACCAAAAACTCATTCAACTCCTAATGGGACTTCTGGATGAATTCAAGATAGTTAGGGGTAATATCCTAATGATGAAGCCCTTGCCATCCTAAATCAGGCATATTCTGAGCTTCTACAAGAAGAAAATCAACAGCAAGTTCCAATTCTTACCAACGCTAATATAACTTCATGCCATGTCAAAACAGATGAAAAGAATGATGACTCCAAGAAATCTGGTTCTTATTGCACTAATTGCAAGAAAACCAATCATAACATTGATAGATGCTACTTCTTGATTGGTTTCCCAACAAAATATAAGCAGAAGAAATCCAAGAATAACTCCACGAATGATTCAACGAAGTTTGCTGCTAATGTTGAATCTTCTGTCGGACATGGATTGTCTACGCTTACACCCTCACAGTACCACAAACTCATCAACATCATCTCTGGCTATCCAGATCATCAGGGTCCTTCTCCTCTTACTAATGATATCTTTGCCGGTTTGCGGGTAAGATTCATGTTCATCATCAAACTGCAAATCACCCTTCATCTTGGATTCTTGACAGTGGGGCTAGTAATCACATGTGCAGTGATTCATCTTTATTTCAGAATATGACAGGATTACATACTCCTTTTGTTATATCTCTGCATAATGGACATTCAACAACCGTGCATAAAACTGGAAGTGTTTTAGTTTTACCAAATTTAACACTAAAGGAAGTGTTATTTGTTCCCTCCTTCAATTGCAATCTATTATCAATAGGATGTACTGCTTAAGACACTGGCCACATAGTTTGCTTCCCGTCAAACTCATGTTTCCTACAGGATCATGCAATGAAGACAATTTTGATCCTTGGTAAAGCAACTCGGGGACTATATCTTCTACATCACACTGATCCACCACAATTGCCTCCTCTACCTTCTGCTACATCACAATGTCATCATGTCAGCTCCTCGATATGGTATGCCAGATTAGGGCATTTACCCTTTTACAAACTGCAGTCCTTATCTTTTGTTCAAGGCTTGAATAAAACTAGTATTGAGCCATGTCATGTGTGTGCTCGAGCTAGACAACCAAAACTTTCTTTTCCAACTAGTGTTATTATTACAAGTAAACCTTTTGAATTGGTTCACTTAGATACATGGGGTCCATATCAAACTGAGACATATAAAACAATAACAAAATTCAGTTTCTACCATCTTCCTTTTCTCTCTCTTTGCCATCCATGGCTTATGTAATACTTACACCGGACTTCTTCAAGTGATTGTATTACGTGACGATAAAGATTTTGATGTTCTTACTATTTTACTAAATAGATCTAAAGTGTCCAACTTTGCGATAGATTGCAAAGGATATTTTGACAATTCGTATATTCATGTGGCTTTTGTAATTGTGTTTAGTATGGTGGTAGTGAGTCTTCAATCATATAGAGATATTAATGTACCTGCAAAATTAGATAAGAAGTAATTATGCAAGTACATAAATTATTATATTAATAACTTTTTTTTACTGATACACCAGGAGTGTAAGTAATTTAACCGGTTGATAGAAGTGGTTCGTCCATCAATCAATAAAATTTTATTTTATTAATGTATAAGTTTTCAACATTAATAATTAGTTATGTTTTAGGTGCTACTGTATTATACTAATCTGAGATCAATCAACTTTGTATGCTAGCTTTCGTCAGCCTGTTACGATAAACAAGCTTCATACCAAAATTTGGACCATAAAGTCAAATATATCATTTTTCTTCTCTTTTTTTTTTTCATTTCAGCCAAGTATAAATAACTTATTTCTTTGAACGAGAAGAACATGAGAGAAAGAACCCTAACCTGAGAGACCTGGCGTTTTGGAGATGCTCAGGGCTGGTGCTTTTCCTAGCTGGCATCATTGTCGCAGAGTATCATTTTTCTTCGGGTTGTTCCTTCATTGTCAACAACAAACCCTAACCAGCAGCAGGTGTATTGATAGGAAAAGGAAGGATTGGGCATGAATCATATTGAATTTATCAAACCCTCGTAAACCTTCTCAATGGGTTTCCCAAAAACGAGTTTGAAACCTTCAAAACCACAAAACTTGCCGTGTGAAAATCCGACCCCAAAATGATTGCTTCAGAAATTGAATCTAAAATAAAAACCTCCAAACACCTTACTAAACAAGTTCTGGCTACTGGAAATCAAAGAGAATTTGCAGATCCAGGTGGAATCGAACCACCAACCTCCCGAACAATTTCAGGCGCTCTTTCCTCATAGAGCTTATAGATCTTTCATGTTAAGGAATATATAACTTTCGGCACCCTTTCCTAGGAGAGCTTATAGATCCTTCATGTTAAGGAATATATAACTTCCATTAACCATCATTGAAAGTCTACCTCAAATTTGGTTTGGTAGATATCATTCAACACTATGTACCGATCCGCAACCATTTCTATTGTAGAAAAGTCATTCAAATAGTGGACGTGGAACCGAATTATTTACTCCCAAACACGAGGCAACAAACATCAGTTCTGTCCAACAAACAGCCCTAAAACACAGAAACAAATGATCAATAAACATTGTGAAAGAGTTACAAGCTATAAAGATTGAAAGAGCCACAAGGAAATTACAAGCAACGCCAAGTGCTGCTAATCAAAAACTTAACAGTACTGACAAGCATAAACACAAGAAAACAGTGTTCTGTTTATTAAAAAAAAATCTTCCACAGCTGATAATGGAAACAACACCAAGAACCAGCAGCCGAGACGAGGATCCATTGCAAACTTCAGTGCCATCCTCGTAATTGATTAAGGATAACCATTCTGACAAACGCCTTAACATTACAGAGAGGCTTATAGAAGCCTTGGTTGGGAGGATATACGCTTACAAGCCACAAAAGCCAAAGAGGAACTGCTACAAACCAATAATTTTACAACAGCTAATAATTGATAGATGCATAATTTGATACACGAATGCTTGTGAAATAGGTTCATCAAAACAAATATAGGAAGGAAAACTATAATAACTTATAATTAATTCAACAGCTGAAGTATGCCGATTGTAAAGGAACTCGGTCAACGAATTACCGCAGCAGAATAATTGTATTCGATACGATTTGCTCATAACAGAGTAGGCATATTATAGGTAATTTAAAAGACGAATTAATATCAATACCTCAAATGGATACTGGTCGGTCTTCTACGAGTGCTTCTGATCGCAAGTGTTTAAATGATGCGAAAGACAAATGATGCCAAACAATACCTGAAATGAATTATGGACGGGATAGCTTCTGACCGCAAGTGTAAGCCAATTGATAGTTAGCAAACGAGCGTGTATCGATATGATTCGAACACTTTTGGTGTTGGGATGGGGTGGGGGGGGGGGGGGGAAATCAGATGCAGTTGAATAGGTGGACATGAAAAAGAAAAGAAAAAACAACACACAGGAGGGGGAGAGCCGGGCAAAAAGACCCCGTGCCATCTCCCCAAAACACAAAAATCAACTCTTTTATTAGGATTTTTGACCTGCCAAGCAAGCGCACCTGTCATGGCAAAGGTCGACGACTCTAACAAACAAATTATATCTTCCCCGGTAGAAGATATTGACATGATACTTGCTACTCTAGCCAACAATAACAATTAACAAAGAATATAACCCACCGTTACCATATCCGATACAACTTGGACGAGCTAGCTACAAGTACAACGGGATCTACACTTGCAGCTTGTAAATCGCAGCACAATTACCACACGGATCTGCAGGAGATCATCCGCCATGCTCGCCTCAGATAATATGCTTCCATAAGGATGCAAATTAACAAGGATAAGCTACAAATAATGCCTCGTGATAAGCATATCCTCACATATATGAATCGCATGGACAGATCGAGCCTGAATACACAAAACAATGAATTTGATTCAAAAACTGGATTAATCAAAAGAAAGATATCAGATCTGGATCAACCAGCTCAAATTTAGAGATATACCGACAGAAACTCACCGGATCTGCTCATAACAGGCCAGCTCTAAGCCGCTTCAGGATCAAAACTAGGATGTTCTCTCACGCAAAGAGTACGGCCTATGCCAACTCATGAGGATCTCCGTAGTTGAGAGAAACGCCATTAAACACGAATCGGAAACAATATAGAAGAAAGGGATTCTAACAAAAGATAGATCTAAGATTGAAGAATCGATACCCAAAGGCAAAGACTTCCAACCGAGGAAAGGCACGGGATGAACGATAAGGAGTGCAGGGCTATAATTTATAACGAAATGAAGGGTTGAGATTGAAAGTATCGATGACGAACGGACGGTTAGATGTGCGCTTAAGGGTACACGTTAGGTTAGATATCCGTCTATTTCTTCTTTTTTTGGTAGGAATATCCGTCAATTTCTAGGGGCTATAAAGGCGGTGTTTGTTATTAAAAAATTATAAATTATATAAGGCGGTTAACGTTTGGGCTAACTTGGGCCAGAAAAGTAGATAGGTATTGGGCCGTTTGGGCTTGTATATAGGGTTCAAACCCATAGATGCAAGACTTCTTTTTCGGCCCAGATAGGGATGGGCCCAAAAGCTTATCGTACGCTCTTGCCCCTCAATCATAATTGAGTTGTTATATGAGACCAGCTATTCAAACTCGACTCGAAAAGGTTAAGTGCGAACTCGTTACTTTTTTATAAACGAGTCTACGATGTGATAATATTAAAAGCTTGTTTAAAATTTAGGCTCGGATACTTAAAGAATGTTCGGGTCGTTCGGATGAAACTCATTTGACTAAAATAACATTTTAAGGCTAGTATTTTAGTTGAGCTATGGGACTCGTTCTTCTGTAAATGAGCCGAATATAAATACATTTTTAAATCTCATTAACATTTAGGATGGGCCTTTATAACCAAACCTAACCCATAAACAATAAATAAGCAATTGCAAAATAAACTTTGTATTCGTGCGACGAGCTTTGGCAAATTTATGTTCGGATCATTTATAATTGTGTCAAGCCTTAATTTTAACCGAATTTAAAAAATATATTCATATTCGACTTTCTTAAAATTTTGTATTCTAAGCCATAACCGAGCATCTCGGCACATGTAACAATTTCCTAGCCGAACGAACTTTAGCAAATATAGCGCTTGTGGCTTAGCTTTCAAGGGTTATATAGCGCTGGTGGCCTAGCTTTCTAAAAATTGTGAATAGAACACTAACGTTAGGGAATGACTTGACAATTCAAAATAAATTGTTTTGCATGTAGTGTTAAACTGAAAGACTTAAACCGCAATTAGAAAAGTATATAAAAGATAGAAATGATTGTGGAAGGATATTCCATATCCTGTATAAACGCTTATTAAGTCATTGTCCAAATCAATATCATGATCGACATGCTATCAAGTTACAGAATGCATAGCTGGAGATAGAGCACAAAAAAGAAAATTTCCATCGCTGGAGATAGAGTATAAGAAGAAAGTTTACGATATACAACCCGTGAAATGGTATTGAACGACTTTTCGTACAATCGTTTAATATCATTTCACGAGTTTTCGATATTTAGTCATTGTTAAGAGTTCTTTTATAAGTTTTGAACGATTATGTAGATTTTTCAAACTGATAACTTATTTTTTTTGTTTCTCCAAAGTATTAACTTAATAATAATAGAAGTTTATATTCCAAAAACTATAAGGGTTTGTTGGTATTTATATGTAGATATCAGATATTAGTATTGATATAAAAAAGTGCATAACCTAGCGTTTGATATATAATTATATGAATATCAATTTGATATAGAGATATACTTCTATTGTACTTTTTCACCCTTTATATATAATAAAAAAAAATAGAGGTATCACATATTTCATATTTGTATCCCTTTTCTATTCTTTTTAAAGGACCTCAATGAGACAATTAAGGTCCTCACTCCTCAAACATATAAAGTAGTTGACGGAGGTGACCAGTTGAACCCGACTCGGAGATATCCCCTTTTCATATTATAGACTTGCTAGATGGAGTGCGCTTACTGAGCTAGGAGACGTGTCATTCCGTGGCGTAGATCATACATTGATACACGCATTTGTAGAGTGATGACATCTTGATACAAACAACTTTCACCTTTCACGGGGTGAGCCATCACCTTGCATGACTTCTTGTTTTGGGCCTCCGGGTCAATGGAGACGCTCTAGAGACGCCCATGACCCCGTCACTAGACGCACCTAGATGATAGATACATTTAACATGTTCGAGGATACTACGCGTACTCATCTGACAACATACCTTGCCCGTCACTTGGGCTTACAACGAAGGAGGTTCCCTGTTTTGGGATTTGAGACTAGCTATCTCGAAGACCCCGCTGTTGAGTATATATAGATTGGTTGAGGTTCATTCGTGCACAAATCGATCGGATGAGAGCCGATGCCACCGGGTTTATGCCGTATCAAGACCGGACTTTGGATTTCAAGGGTGAGTTTAGAGTCTCGAGATATGGAGGCACGATCCAAATATCGGATATTTTCGAGCACTACATGTCGGACAAGGTTGTTCGACAATTTAAATTCGTACAACCTATCGCTCATGCACGGATCATCCCATACTTAGTGACGCGCCCAATTGTTGGCGGTCGGGGTAGAAGATGCAGTTCCATCACGACGATGATAAATATGAGACTAGGCAGCATGAGATGAGTTTGATTTCACTAGCGGGGTTGATTCCGACTACTGTTTTGTGGCATGTATCGGATGACTACATGTCATGGTTCAATGATTGGGGTCACCCATTTCTTTTGTCGGGTTCTGGCATCCATAATCCACCGGTCGATCGCCCTTCTCAGTACTTGTATCAAATATTTGGGTATGCAATTATTATCTGAGATAATTAGATAAAATGCACCTCAACATAAAATTCCTTAACTAAATAGCATAGGCCTATAATTTGTTAACTAAATAGGATCTTTTAATCAATAATACTAGATTTGTCCTTATTAACATATCTCAATTCTATCCATTTTAGTTACAAGAGAATCTGAAAATTATTAATACAATAATCTAATTTAAGAAGGTACATAATTCCTAGAATATCACACGTTATTTGAAAAAAAAAATTGATGATGTATGACTTACATGAAACTAGTATGTATACAAGAAAGATACAAGAATTGAATATACATGAGTTGCATTGAACTGTACAAGCATGTACGGGCCATATATAAGAATATCACACGTTATTTGCAAAAAAAATTGATGATGTATGACTTACATGAATTCATAAATCTACCATGTTACATGAACTACATAGATTAGTATAAGATAATAATAGGGATCTTCAATGTTACAGGAAATTAGTACATGCACAAGAAAGGTACATGATTGCAACTACAAGATTTACACTGAACTGTCAATGTATAATTTTCAAAAAGAAGATTAAATTGTGAGATCCAACTTGTCCGGTTGGCATTAGGGTGGGAGGGAGGGACTACCAACCAGATATCAAGTCTCCATGACTACATTTGTTTATAATTTTTGTTATATTTCTTGTAAGAATTATAAAATTACAAGAAAATACTTATCATTTACAAGAATAAGTTACGAGATATTTTGATTGAAAATTTATTACGTTAATTTAAATTATTAACCAATAATGATTCACCTTCTACAATTAGTGTGTGATATCATTTAAAAGGCAATAATATATACAAAATCTTGTAATTGATTATATGAGGGCAATTTGGTCTAAAAATTTTAAATGATGTCATATTCTAATAAAATTAGTGAGGTGCACAATTACTAAACAATATTAGTGAGCTAATGCTACATAGCAAATTCACTCTTATTATCTTTTGTCCCTTAAATTTCAAATTTATTTTCTAACCTTGATTCATTTTCTCACAACGCCTCAAGATTCTCCTCTGACACATTCGTCGTATTACATCCCGGATGGAGGCATCCTCTTATACATTGAAGTTATAGGAGACGTTGGTGAGGTTGTGGGACATCATGTACAGTTGACTCCTTCACAAGTCCGGACATCGCAATTCAGCTTTCGTTTAAGTTAGACCTTTAGTTGTGTATTTCCATTGACATTTTGTACCTTGTGTGTTTTGACATTACACATTTAATTTAACATTATGTATTTCGACTATATATTTTGCATAGCATTTTGTATATCTCTTATAAAATTATGTATTTTATAGTTGTATTTCACTTTACATATTGAGTTATGTATAATTGAATATAAAATATAACAATGTGTTATATACTTATACAGTTAATATAAAAGATAACTTAATGATATTTTGTCTCATTTAACAATTTAACAAAATGGCATTATATTATGAAATATATCATTTCATGTTCATACAATGTATTGATATGATATTCACAAATTTAAATATAATTATTGATATTTTATAGTTATTTAAACTATCATAGTATGTATTTTAAAAAATTAAAGTCCAGTTATATGTTGATAGAAATTACAAAACTTAAATATTGCGCGTAGTTAAAATGTTGACAAAACCCTAACGCGTAGTTGTAATGCGTGTGAGACGTGAATTAGTAAATATCGCGCCACCGTCTTTCAATGTATCATCCGCATTAATATGGCCTGCAAAATAGTTTAACTCTCAAGTTGATGGGATCAAGAACAAATCTGAAGACAACTCATCACAAAGTAGCTGTAGAACAAGAATGGATCAAACCCTGAGGGTTGTTGCGTTCATTATATAAGGTCCATCCATGGAACTTCATTTCTTGCCTTAAGATCAGCTCTCTGGCCAACTCAAGGAAAACAAAAGACAAGAGTTAATTAGCTCGGCCTCTCTCGATCTTTAGAGTACATAACTGCATTAAGAAATCATCAATGGCGGATCAAGAAAGAGGTACATCTTACCGTGAACACGTGGAACACCGCCACCATGAGAGAGGCTGGCTCTACGCTTGGTCAGTTATCTTTGTCTAATAGTACGTAATCGCAGTTCTTCTATATGATATAGATGTATCGATCTTGATATTATTGATGAAATGTGACTGCAGTGTATTCGCACTGTGCTGTTGCTTTGCCTGCCACGAGACATGCGAGGGATGCCTGAAGCTCTGCTGTTGCTGCTGTGACGATGACAAGAAGGATTAGTTTCAATATATATATGCACGTACGCTTTGTATTGCGCTCAATTCTTGTTTTCTTTCTGTTTTTTTTCAAGTATTGTTGTGTGATGAGTGACTGGTGTGTATCATTTGATCAAAAGGGCTCCAACAAAAAGAGAGATCGTTCATTGGTGTTGCTTTATATTGCTAATGATAATGGAAAAGTTGTCTACTATGTTGTCATGCTTGATTTACTTACATAAGACAACAAACTATTCGAGCTCGTATCAAGTTCGGCTCGTTTATAAGCGAGCCGAGTTTGAGCATGTCAATGCTTGAGTTTGAGCATGTCAATGCTTGACTCGCTTGTTCGGTTAAAATGACACTATATGAACATTATTTTAAACGATACTCGGGCTCGGCTGTATAACACCCTTAATCGTTAATATTCTTTTGAAAACTTTAATATTCCACCTCTCTTTTCAACCTATTCTCGATTGAAAAGTTGATGTAGAATGAAATCTATCAAATTATAGCATAAACGAGCCGAGTTTGAGCATGTCAATGCTTGGTTCGTTTGAGTAAAACTCGACTCGTACGGCTAAAATAAACTATATATGCATTATTTTAGACGAGTTATTCAGGCTCAGCTTATTAATAAATAAGTTGAGCTTGAGCATGTTAAGACTCGACTCATTCGACTCGTATAACCCCCTTAATCATTCATCTTAGTATTCCACCTCTATTTTCAACCTATTCACGATTGAAGAGTTGATGTAGAATGAAATCTATCAAATTATAGCATAATCTGAGACATGGTTACGTCACTGAAGATGATTAAGACCTTCATGATAGATCATAATCTGTTTGACATTAAAAAAAGACCTTTATTCTTGTAATAAAATAAAAACAAGTAATTTTAAGAATGATGCTTTCTAATATTCGTATCGTATCAAAAAAAACGAGGAATTCATGATTAGCTGTACTAATAAAATAAAAATATGTCTCCACTTTTATTATAAAAATTATTTGTAAGAATATTCGTGTAAAAAAGGGAAAAAAATAGCTGGAATGAATAATACATGTGAGCTACCAGCTGGGCAACGAATGTGTAAACCCTAATCACCCAACAAACTTCCATAAAAGCTAATTTCCGTTTCCTGTGTGTGTATATATATATACATAGCCACAAGAAGACTTAAACTTTATAACTTTCCCTTGATTTCCCTTCATAGATTGTTACAGCTGAGTACTTGGTGAAGAAGAAGATGCCGGAATACGTCGAACACATTCGCCGTCGCCACGAGGAGAAGGGCTTTCTCTATGCCTGGTCAGTAAATATTAACAAAGAGAAATATATACACAGACTTAATTAAGAGTGATCATGATTTGGATGTTTGTTTATGCAGTTTGTTCACAGCATGTTGTTGCTTTTGCTGCTACGAAGCTTGTGAGTGCTGTTTGAAGATCTTCTGTTGCGATTGTGATTCGGATAATAGGGATTAAGAGAATTGTCATCAGAATGATTGATTTATCCATGTTTGGTTTGATGAATTTTTTGTGTTTTCGTGTTGTCAAAGATCGAATTTTTTAATCAAGTACCAGTAATGTAATGCTTAATTTTATATAAGAAAAATGAGTTGTTTGATATAATAAGAATGGGTTGATTATTCAGCAAATTAAAGTGGCTATTGATTGAGTGATGAGCTGGACTTGTACTGTGACAATCTGTCAATGAAAACAACCGGTCAATTTAGGTCCACGTAACGTTGTGTTTGGGACATGCATAAGCTAAAATATCAAATGCACAAATATTAGTACGTAATGAATAAGCTTGTTCGGCACTTGCAGGTTTTTTCAGAATTTTTTGGATAATTTTGTAAAATATAGAAATTTATTTGTGCATTTGAGAAGTGGAGATTTATAAATAGTTTTAGGAAACTTCGCTTGGCGACGTGGTTTTGTCTAGTTGGTAATTATTATGTTTTGCATGGTGTTCTTGGGGTTTGACAAATTTTTATTATTTCAAAATTAGAGTGGACCGGGTTTGTTAAGAGATGGCGGATATTTTGAAGATTAATTTAGTTGTAATTTAAAAGGGGTTAAATTTTATATGAGATTTATTAGAGAGTATTTGATATAAAATAATTTACGTGTATTTGTTTGGCTGAAGATCTTTTAATAGGTTTACCCTTATTTTAAGCTTAAATAGGGGGTATGAGTGAAATCCTAATTGATATTTAAAAATTAATCTCCTTTAACCTTGGTAATATAAGGTTATTTTTTTGCCCTTTTTAATCCCAACTAATCATTCTATAATTTTTTTTCATAATCTCCACCTTTATCCACACACTTACACATATTTAATCTCCTAAATTTAATCTAAATGAACCTCCTTTTAGTTTGCTCTACTTTTGTTCGTTTGTAATTAAAAAAGTAAATAAAGGGAAGAGACAATACGATGAAATTTTCCGTGCAGATATCGATCGGAAATTAGGCTCTTTTTTTATCCATTCCGTTGATGAAACTTCTTAATTCTCTCGAAACCTGCTCTTAATTGCTGGAATCGACATGCTCTTATCTCGTAATAAGGTATCGTCTATGCTCAGATTCTATTTAGAAACCAAATTTTATAGTTGCTCTTCATATGTTGTTTTTTTTTGAAAGATTAATATTTAATACATCAGAAAGAGAATGTACAACAGACAGCTTGTCTCAAGATACAAGGGATGGGGAGAACAAGATAGAGGGAGAGAGAGGTGGCTAAGTAGTATCCATTAGATGAATACCAAGAATTTTAGCCCAAGCTATAGAGTTAGGGGATCGGTCTTTCCAATGGCAAGCGGTGAAGTTCCTGGTAGCGTTGATCACATTATGGGCGCAAGTTGTGGTGTGAGTGTCTTTTTGATTGAAGATGACATCATTGTGGGATTTCCAAATAAAGTATATGTAACTTGTGAAGGTGGAGATTGAGATGTGCTTGTAGCTAGGAGGTCGTTACTCGAGGGCTTCAGAGATTTGAACCAATCCCATAAGTTGTTATGGAATGGATAGGGAGGGGGGAGCCTGAGCCAATTGGAGAGGAGGCTCAAAACCGTCCTCGAGTAACTGTAGTGGTGGAATAAATGGTCTTCATCTTCAATAGAGTTGTTGCATAGTTTGTAGGTGCTATCCTGAGTGATATTCCAAAGTTGGAGCTTGCTAAGAGTGGGGAGATGGTTGAGACTAGCAAGCCAAGCAATAAAGCTTGATTTTGGGATGTTCAAATCCTTCCAGATCATGTCCAGACCATAGTGAGGAGAGCTAGTCCGGGGCTTCCAGTAGAGGGTATAGGCAATCGAGGTAGAATACGTCCCATGGGTTTTGATGTATTGGTGATGAAGTTACGGCCGGTGGTAGCATCTAGGATCTCGTCTTTAGTTTTAATGATATGGTTCCAGGTGAAATTGTGTTTGTAGTTGAAGTCGGACGTCCATATAGGGTGGCCTTTTAAGATGTTGATGTTAGCCCATTCTGTCCAAAGATTGTGGATGTTGCTGTCCGGATCGATTTCAAAAATCAGCTCGGCAAGGCAGGCTTTGTTCCATGATAATAAGTCTTTAAACCCAAGACCACCTTCCGATTTTGAAGCACATATTTGGTTCCAAGCAACCAGAGCACGCTGGCTAGAGGCTTTGCCAGACCAAAGGAAGGAGCGCAGCAGGGTGCGAATCTTGTGGAGGATGGAGCTAGGAATAATGAGCACCGCACACCAGTAGTAGCAGATAGTAGAGAAGATTAATGAGATGATTTGGGTGCGGCCAGCATAGGACAAGTTCTTGGCACTCCAAGAGTTAATCTATTGGTGATCTTGGAGATGAAGGGAGCGTAGTCCGCACATCTAAGCTTCTTACTACCAATAGGGATACCCAGGTAAGTGAAGGGGAGAGAGCCAAGGGGGAGCTCGGAGGCAGTAGAGAGGTTGTTGCTATCTTCAAGGGAGATCCCACCCATGAAAAGGGAGGACTTAGCTGGGCTGATGTTGAGGCCTGAGTAGTTGTTGAAGGAGTTGAGCGTGTTCTTCAAGATACGGATGGAAGTGGAGTCACCTCTGCAAAAAAGCAAAATATCATCTGCAAAACAAAGATGAGTTAGCCGGGGAGAGTAGCACTTTGGATGGATGTTAAAGTCCGGGGAGGAGGTATTGGTTGAGATCATTGACGAGAGGACCTCCATGGCTATGACAAAGAGCGGAGGAGACAAAGGGCATCCTTGTTTCAGACCCCTAGTGCCCTTAATGAAACCGGTTAGAGCGCCGTTAAGGTTGATAGAGAAAGAGGCAGTGGAGATGCAGATCCTGATGAGGTGAATGAAGGCATGCGGGTATCCCATTCTGGCCAGGCAGTTAAGGACAAACTTGTGGTCGATCGTGTCAAAGGCTTTAGAGATGTCTAGCTTTAAGGCACATCTAGAGGATATGTGCTTTTGGTTGTACTTTTTAAAGATTTCTTGGGAAAGCAATATATTATGCTTGATGAATCTACCTTTGACAAAGGCTCCCTGATAATTGCCAATGATAGAGGGGAGAGTGGCATTCAGTTTGGCAGCGAGGATCTTTGCAATTACCTTGTAGGTTGTGTTGCAACATGAGATGGGCCGGAAGTCTGAGGGGAAATTGGGTTGTCTTTCATAGGGATGAGGGAGAGAGATGTGTGATTTATTCCATGAGCGAGACGCCCCTCATTGAAGAAAGTCATAACGGCGTCGGTGAAAGAATCCCTAGTAACACTCCAGGAGGACTTAAAAAGAGGGCATTATGTTACGCTAAAAAGTGTGCACGCAATAAGCCTTAAATTTATACTCGTTATAATTATCCTAACTTCTAGCGCACCCGCAGTGTACGGGTCGTTTTGTAGAAAGGAAAGTATTCCGAGATCGAACACAAGGACTGAGGTGAAACTAAGTCATTCAATGATCGAAAATAGTGTGAATCTAGACTAAGATAAGATGAGGAATAAAGAAAATGGAAAACACAATGTTTTTGGAGGTTTTTCGGTGATCAAACAAAGATCACAAGTATATGAACACAATCAAGCAACACAAACACACTAACACAAAAGATATGAAAATGGAAGTAACAACGCGGATTCTAGAGTTTGGAAGTCCGGTTATGGCATAGACTCAAGCTATCTATTCAATTCTCGGGTTAACTATGATATGTTGGGATTAAACGTTTCTAGATTGGGATCAATTACCGGGTAGGTCTCATAGTCCACTAGTCCATTCCTAAGGTCTCATCACCGGGTAAGTCTCTAAGAACCTAAGGATAGGAATTCTACACAAACTGGATTGTTACCTAGGGGTCTAACCTATCCTTACCGGGTAAGTCTCGGAAAGGGAAGTCCTAATCAACTATCCTAGCACACTTAGTCCAATGGCGGCTTGTGAGGCTCACCACTACCTAGGGTTTGTCATCTTAGGTATCTAAGATCGGAAATCATCGGGTAGATCTCTTCCCTCACTTAGGTTGATAGTATTAGGTGATCCTAAGCTAAATTAAGCTCAACAAACACTAGGATTTCAACAACACAAGTCATCCAAGGGTAAAAATCTAGGTTCATCCTATCATGCTTCTAGCCATAACCTTTCTTTCCTCACCCTAGAATCGCAATCTATCTAGCCAACAACATTCATTTCAAGATCAATCTCCACAAATAAATCATGCTTGCAAGTCATGGTCAAATGATGAAGAACAATCCAAAGAAAAGACATTAAAAGCATAGAATAGAAATTACCAAATTCTTACAAGGCTCCAAGAGCTAATCCAACTTGACAACAATCGAAACTTCACTCGAATCCAATCTAATCTCACTCTAAAACGAGAATCTACACTAATCTCTTCCAAGAACACCCCTAATGGGTGCTTGGAAGAGAGGCAACAATGGAGAAGTGTTTTGGGGAAGAAAGGTAGGTCAAAAGAGAGGAGAAAGATCCCCAATTACAGCCTGCAAAATCCTTTAAATACCCACTAAGATGCAAGAGCAATGGAAGAGATCGTGGCCAGCTGTCAATGTGGTCCTGGCAAGAATCACGGTCATAATCACGGCCGTGGAAAGGGCTTAGACCGTGGTTTTGTCCAGAAGCCTCTCCTAGGCTCGTTAAGCCATGATTTGGTGCATGGTTTGTGTTGGCAAGGTTCCATGAGTCCTCCTTAGCCCTTAGCTTGCATTCCAATGAGTCCGGAAGTGTGTCATCTCGAGGAATGATCCTCGGATGTATCGATTAGGCTCTTAAATCTCCCAAAATACCTACAAAGCAAGCAAAAGTCCGAGTAGACGTCTATCTCGACAAAATACGTGATTTGAGTGCAAACGCCGTGAACTAATGCTAAACCATGCATGAATAAGCGGAAAATCTATCTAAATGAGTGTCTAAATCTAGATCATAAATCGTGTTATCAAAATACCCCATACTTAAGGTTTGCTCGTCCCCGAGCAAATTCTCAACTATAGACTACAAGATAACATGATTTATGTATGCAGAAAAATGGCAAAATCTTTTTAGAGTTGTGCTTCTAATATTGGATCACTTTCATAGTCATGTTTCATGGCAATGGACAAGCAATTATGTATCAAATAAATGAAAGCATGGAAAGACAATTATACTTAACTTGATAGCATGCAATGAAATGTAAAGATGAAGAAGTCAAGATGATCATGAGTATATCCAATCTAAATCACTTAGTCTTACACACATGCAAGTAGGTCAAAAGGACTTGTAAAATAGAAGGCCAAGAAACGTTGTGATTAGGTGAGAATTTTCTAGGCTATGTGATGCTAATCCGGGAAAGGAACTAAACAACCACAACTTCACATTTCTTATCAACTTCCCTCAAGTGTATATTTTTCTTCATTTTCTTTTCTTTCTTTTCTTTTATTTTTGAGACAATGGCATTGGTGTACAAAAGCCGAAACCTTGGTGATTAGCCATCCTCGGGCTTTTTCTATTTTTTCGAGGTGCATCCACACCGGGCACACATACCAAAGCTCGTTAGGACTATCGGTTATTTGACTTTGGCAAGGCACCAACACCCGATCATGTGAAGTGAGCCGAGTTACTTGTCATTTAAACCGATGTCCCCAAACCTATATTTTTGGCTACACTTTCACAACAATTTCAGCACTTCATTCATGACATTTCTTTCATCAACAACTTCACCCCACACTTGCTTTTCACACATATCAACACACTAACATGCTCCTATTCCCGGATGGGTCAAAAGAGGTCAAATTTATCTCAATTGAGGTGCTCAAGCAACATGATCAAGATGAGAAGTAGAGGAAGATGAATTGCCTTAATCACTCCTAATTGATATGCAAGAACTATCATGCAATTTCGACTTTCAATCCTCAATTAAATCAAGGCAAGCATCATAATCACAAGTCATTCATGGAATTCAAGATAAGTATTTCAAGTCCACATATGCATCATCAATTAAACACACAAGGCCATCCATAGCCAATCCACAAGACAAGGTTCATCATTAGGGTCATATCCAAGCCTAGAAAGCACAAATTTTTTTTAAATTTTCTGATTTTTATGGAATTTTCGAAATGAATATATACAATGCAAGACATGTGCAATTATTAAACTACCCTAGATGCTCATCATGCAAAAGATCATGCAAACCCCACCCCATACTTAGAAACACATTGTCCCCAATGTGGTATTCAAGTAAAGAGAGTGAAAGAAGGTTCTCACAATGTAAAATGGTTTGCTTCAGTATTTGGGATGAACTCGTGTGGAGTGGTGGTGATGGATGATTGATCAAGCATGGTAGAGAGCTCTTCATAATCATTCCGGCGTCGAGACCCGCACCAAGGTATATGTGAGATGGGAGCTCTTCCATCTAACAAGACACCTCATGCCGTCCAAGCCTCACGTCCGCTCCACCCATGTTTGAAAACGAAATCATCGTCATCAACTCGCCTTGCAAGGCTTCCTCATTACCTAAAATCTACCACAAACACAAAACACAAAAACACACAAAAGCAAAAACAAAGGCAAAAGAGAAAAGGGAAAGAGTTGTACCAATGGGTTGCCTCCCACCAAGCGCTTCTTTTAGGTCATTAGCTTGACCAAACTCCATGGATATGTTAATCCACCTCGAATACCATGGTTTGCTTGAGGAGTCCAAGCAACCATCTTTTCCCGGAATCCATGATGACAAGCAAGGGCCACTTGATGCCCAAATAAGCTTTGAGTTCTCTTTTCACCGGTGATTAGTAGACTCCTTCATCACCGCTTCCTTGACGATAGTATAGAGTTGCAACCATAGGTGTCACCCCATACTTAGGCAATTTGTACTCCGCGGTCATACCGGTAAAACGCTTGTCATCCTCATCCTCTATGATCCGAGGAATGCCGATTCTTGGGAAGAATCCTTCATTGAAGTACTTCATAACCATCATGGATCCATCATGCTTGCCTCCATCATTCAATGATGGAGAATCCTTAGGAAAGGGGCTCCAATCTTCGTGTGTACTCCGGGCAAGCAAGAAAGGGTCGGAGGGAGCTGAGATTGGCTCACGATGGACCACCACAGACCCTTCCACGGTCGTGGTTTGTACTCCACGGCCGTGGTTTCCTCTGTAGCCTCCCACGGTCGTGGTTTGTCCTCCACGGCCGTGGTTCACTCTGTCGCATCCGTTCCAAGTGGGCTCTTCATGTATGGTTCCGGGGTTGATGGCAAGGATGTCCGGGGATGAGAATACTTCATTGCACTCCTCTAACGGTGAAGGAGACGGAGGTGAACCTTGAAGAATGGTAGGATCTCTTAGCATAAGAGCATTCCTAATCTCCTCGATCTCCCTCCTCACTTGTTCTTCTCTCTCGGTATTCAATCTCCTTGCTTCCTTTAGGGCCAAATCCCTTAGCCACAATTGCTCTCGAGCTTCATTCAACTCTTCCTCAAGGCTTCTATTGGTTATGGTTGAATCGGGCAATCTTTGGATCTCCTCATAGTGAACCTCCTCTTGATGACATACTTCCGCTTCAAGCTCCATGTGGGAACTAGAAATGGAAGCAAGGTTGCTTTCTAGATCATCCATCTTTCTCAACATTTTCTCTAGCATTGATTCCAATCGATCTTCATGAAGTTGATGGTGAGGTTCCTCATGAGGTAATGTAATCATGTGAGCTTGATCATGGGACTCATGATAGACATTGAACTCCTCCCAATACTCAAACTCATCATGGAGAGGTCCTAGATCTTGGCCTTCCATCCACTCCTCATACTCCATGTTGTCAAGGTCGTCTTGGAGGTACAATCCGTCCATGGCAAACATGAAAAGGCAAAGACAAAAACAACACAAGATCAAAAGTAACAAGAAAGATCTACACTAGAAACAATCACAAAATAGACTCAATCTAGACCTAGTCCCCGGCAACGGCGCCAAAAACTTGTTACGGTAAAAAGTGTGCACGCAATAAGCCTTAAATTTATACTCGTTATAATTATCCTAACTTCTAGCGCACCCGCAGTGTACGGGTCGTTTTGTAGAAAGGAAAGTATTCCGAGATCGAACACAAGGACTGAGGTGAAACTAAGTCATTCAATGATCGAAAATAGTGTGAATCTAGACTAAGATAAGATGAGGAATAAAGAAAATGGAAAACACAATGTTTTTGGAGGTTTTTCGGTGATCAAACAAAGATCACAAGTATATGAACACAATCAAGCAACACAAACACACACTAACACAAAAGATATGAAAATGGAAGTAACAAAGCGAATTCTAGAGTTTGGAAGTCCGGTTATGGCATAGACTCAAGCTATCTATTCAATTCTCGGGTTAACTATGATATGTTGGGATTAAACGTTTCTAGATTGGGATCAATTACCGGGTAGGTCTCATGGTCCACTAGTCCATTCCTAAGGTCTCATCACCGGGTAAGTCTCTAAGAACCTAAGGATAGGAATTCTACACAAACCGGATTGTTACCTAGGGGTCTAACCTATCCTTACCGGGTAAGTCTCGGAAAGGGAAGTCCTAATCAACTATCCTAGCACACTTAGTCCAATGGCGGCTTGTGAGGCTCACCACTACCTAGGGTTTGTCATCTTAGGTATCTAAGATCGGAAATCATCGGGTAGATCTCTTCCCTCACTTAGGTTGATAGCATTAGGTGATCCTAAGCTAAATTAAGCTCAACAAACACTAGGATTTCAACAACACAAGTCATCCAAGGGTAAAAATCTAGGTTCATCCTATCATGCTTCTAGCCATAACCTTTCTTTCCTCACCCTAGAATCGCAATCTATCTAGCCAACAACATTCATTTCAAGATCAATCTCCACAAATAAATCATGCTTGCAAGTCATGGTCAAATGATGAAGAACAATCCAAAGAAAAGACATTAAAAGCATAGAATAGAAATTACCAAATCCTTACAAGGCTCCAAGAGCTAATCCAACTTGACAACAATCGAAACTTCACTCGAATCCAATCTAATCTCACTCTAAAACGAGAATCTACACTAATCTCTTCCAAGAACACCCCTAATGGGTTCTTGGAAGAGAGGGAACAATGGAGAAGTGTTTTGGGGAAGAAAGGTAGGTCAAAAGAGAGGAGAAAGATCCCCAATTACAGCCTGTAAAATCCTTTAAATACCTACTAAGATGCAAGAGCAATGGAAGAGATCGTGACCAGCTGTCAATGTGGTCCTGGCAAGAATCACGGTCATAATCACGGCCGTGGAAAGGGCTTAGACCGTGGTTTTGTCCAGAAGCCTCTCCTAGGCTCGTTAAGCCATGATTCGGTGCATGGTTTGTGTTGGCAAGGTTCCATGAGTCCTCCTTAGCCCTTAGCTTGCATTCCAATGAGTCTGGAAGTGTGTCATCTCGAGGAATGATCCTCGGATGTATCGATTAGGCTCTTAAATCTTCCAAAATACCTACAAAGCAAGCAAAAGTCCGAGTAGACGTCTATCTCGACAAAATACGTGATTTGAGTGCAAACGCCGTGAACTAATGCTAAACCATGCATGAATGAGCGGAAAATCTATCTAAATGAGTGTCTAAATCTAGATCATAAATCGTGTTATCACATTATAACCGTCGGGTCCAGGAGCCTTACAATCCCCCATGTTGAACAAAGTTTACTTAATGTCATCCCTATTAATAGGATTGCAGAGATCAAGAAGATCTGCTTGAGAGATTGTAGGGAGATTGTAATATGGGAAAAGATTGCTAGGGTTGAACTCCAAATCCGGGCAGAGAATGTTGGTAAAATACTTAACGAAAACAGCCGAGATTCTCTCTTGATTGAGCGTTGGGCTCGCGTTTGGGTTGGCAGGATCCAAAATGCATTTGATTTTGTTAAAATCTCGTCTCGAATGGATACTTTTGAAGAATTAAGCCGAGCACTAGTCACCATGCTTAGCCCAAGAAGCCTTGGACAGTTGGGCGAGGGTAGATCAAAGCTTGTTCATCTTGGAGTTCAGGTCATTGGTGGTAGAGCGTTCTTCCTCCATGAGCTGAGTGTCCAGGGGAGGGCCTGGAGCTTAATCTGGGTGGCCTCCAGAGTAGCCTTGAGGGAGCCGACAAATGAGTGAAGCTCTTCAAGCTTAATATTAGGGAATTTCTTAAGAACACTCTTAAGCCTCTTGAGCTTCATGGAGAGCATAGTTAGAGCATTTCCATGGGGGCATTGATAGCGGAAGCCCAGGAATCCCTGACAGTAGAAATGAAGCTCTCATGGGAGGCCCAAACATTGTTGAAACGGAACTGCTTGTGAGGAGTTGGTGTATTAGCTTCCACAGAAAGAACACCATGAGAGTGATTTGAGATGAAAAGTTGGTCAAAGAAAGCAGTGGAGTTTGGGAAGGCTACAGTCTAGAGGCGGTTTGAGATGATACGATCGAGTTTACACCAGATCTTGGGCAAGGTTTGCTTGTTATTCCATGTAAGGAAGCAACCCGAGAAAGGTAAGTCCGAGAGAGATTTCAAACTGAAGCAGTCGGCAAGCTCGGAAGAAGGAGGGCCAGGGATGGAAGGGCCATTGGATAGCTTTTCAGCCGTACTCAAAGTCGTATTAAAATCCTTCATGAGAATCCAAGGCAAGTTAGGGTTTGCGGACTTAATGGAAGAAATGCTATCCCAAAGGGAGGGGCATTTGTCGGGGGTGTTACGGGCATAGATGAAAGTGTAGACAAAGCTGGGAGTGGTATTAGGGGGGTTAGAGGTGTCGGGGAGGAATATTTCACAGTGGATCAGTTGGTCGTTTACGAGGATGGGGGTAAGACTAAGGGACTGGGGGTTCCACCAAACCCAGACTCGACACTTGTCGATGGGGTGGTGTTGGAGGTTTGATTCCAACTAGGTAGGAGATTGGAGAGATTCTTAATCTTCCTAATAGAGAGCTTGGTTTCAAGTAGTGCCATGATATCCAAGTTGTGCCTGTTAACCATGTCCCGGATGGCCTTTTGCTTATTGGGATGGTTAAGGCCTCTGGTGTTCCATGAACATAGATTAGCATTCATTTGAAGGAGTTTGTTGAGCTGTAGCAACCTTGTTGCTATTGGTGGAGATGTGAAGATGGTTAGGGTGAGTCGGGTTATTAAGAGGATGAGCCGGGGTTGAGACAATGCTAGTAGAGGGGTTAGGGTTTAGCGGTGGATCCACTGAAGAAGAGGGCGGGATAGTTGAGGAAGATGGAGTGGAATAAGGGGGGTTTGTTTCAGAGGGGACCTGTGGATTGATATGCAAGGTTTGGGGTATTATATGTGGTATAGGGTATGGGGAAGATTATGTGGTATTGCATCTGGAGGGGCTTGCTTGATGAGGAAGGAATCATCGGGGGTGGGTAGAATGGGATTAGGGTTGTGGTTTGGGGTTCGTTTGGCTAAAGGTCTACTAGACCTCCCATGGTTCTTGTGGGGAGCCTTGTGGGAGCCTTCGATGGAGCATTACAGTGATGGCCGAAGACCAAGCAAGTGGGGCAATGTGTAGGAAGCCAATCAAAAGTTACTTTTTGCATGATAACTTCATCATCAGGACCATGAAGCTTGATTTCTCTGAGCAAAGGCTTTGAAGCCGAGATTTCAACCAGGATTCTTGCAAACCCCAAACGATCATGGTTGGCCGAACTAGTGTCAGTAAGAATAGGGATTCCGATAGCAGATCCAATCTTGGCCAACATATGTGGAGACCAAACTTGGTAGTCAAGGCCATGTAGAGTGGCCCAAACCGGAACCGAAGCAAGGCTTTAGTAGTCGAGAGCAAGCCTGTGAGACCATTTCTTAAGCAAGAGAGAAGAAGAGCCACTTATGAGCCAAAGGCTACCCAGGAGAATGGAATTAAGATAATCTTCAGAAGCAAACTGGAAGATGAAGACCCCATGCTCGTTCCTAAGGATTTTTGGCTTCTCAACATGGTTCCAGGAGAGTTCAACATAGGAGACCATTCGATGGAAGGACAACGGGTTGCCAAGGGGATACCCGACAAGAGAGCGTGCCCATTTCGAGACAAAATCAGAAATATCATCATGTGAGAAGTGGATGGTTCCATCCTCGTAGCCCGGGGAAAAGGATAGTTGCACATGGCTCGATGTGGATTTACTAGCAAGAATGTCTCTAAAAGAGATCTTTTGGGCTTCCACTATCCGTGTGCAGTGAATGGGGTGAGTTACCTATGGACTTTTTGGTTCCAAGGTACTGGGAGATGAAAGGGTTGTGGTAGGTAGAGGGGTGGTAGAGGTTGGAGCGGGCGCTGGTGGCAGAAGTGTAAGGCTGTCAACGGCAGCAGGGAAGGTATGAACCGGAGTATCTGTTGAGGAGTTGACGTTGCTAATGGAGACATCCATAGTGGGGGTAGGATTAGAGGGTGGGGGGGTGGAATGGAGTGGGAGTGGAGGGAAGAGGCCTTCCGAAGAGATCGGAGGAGGGGTGGGATGAGGAGGGGTAAGCATGGCTTTGAAGAGCCGCTGGTTATTTGAGCGGATGAGGTCCTCGGGGACCTTATCAAAAGGGCTGAGTGCTTTTGGAGATGACCTTGATTTAGTGGGGATGGTGTTGCCACTAATTAACTCCGAGAGCTTAACGGAGAGTTTCTTGGACTTATTTGACTTCTTTGGGCCGCCCATAGGGAGGAGGGGTGGGGGGAGGCTGGGCAGCCTCACTGGGGATTGAGAAGGCCAAGCCAACTCCGGTAGCTGAGGAGAGAGAAGAGAGTGTTTTCCCCGTAATTTCATATGTTGTTATTTGTTGCTCTTCATCTCTTGCTCTTTGATAATGAATTTGAAATCAGGTTTTCTAGTTGCTTCGACATCATGCTTTTAGGTGATCTTCTTTGATAAATTCGAGTATGCTTCAAATGTACATCTTAAAGTTTGGCATCGCGCGTGTAAATATTAAAACGCAAGATCGAAAGGCAAGAGAGCCGATATCATCTCAAGAACATAGAAGAAGATCAACAACACAACTTAACGAGGTTTGGAATATAATTCCTACATCCTCGGGGCCTCATTATATTGTCCAATCCACTATCAAAATCGAACCAGAAAACTGAGTACGAACATACGAGAAAGTTTAACCAAGAAGAAACCCTAAGCAGAGCTAAACATGGTTACAAAGAAAACCGAAAAACAAAAGCTATAACATATACAAACCTGTAAAAATTCAGAAAGAGTTTCATCCAAGAACAACCGAAAAATGTCAGTAGACTAAAGTGCTTAACCCTAGTAAGTCCGTTTGAACATTTATAGACGTTCTCTGGAGTTGCTGAAGAAAGGGAGAGCAGAAGAGAGGTTGAGGTCGATCCTTCCGTCGTTACAGCTCCTGAGAACTCATTTAAATGAGATCAATAAAAATCCTTAGTTGAAACTCAATGTTTCACATGTCCGAATACACAACAATTAGGCCTTACTTCACGGATCATGTGTTACAGTCCATTCAGCAAGCCAACTTGGCCCCAACATCATACTACGTTTTTTCCAGTCCAATAAGCAAGCAATTGGGCCTCTTTCCACAAAACACTGCAATTTGGGCTTTCACATTATGGCTTTATACCTTGGGCCTTGTGTTCCAACATAAGGGATAAAACCTAATCCTGAATACCTCATTGTTTACGGGTTCCATTTTATTCCATTTTTCGGAAACTTGGAAATTACGAATCTCTTACAATTTTGTCCTCCTAATTTTTATGTTCGTCTAATAGTGGATTTTGAGCAAAACCGTTATGAACTCATCACTCTTCACCTTTATGTGACTTCTAAATCTCTAAGAAATTCCTGTAAAATAGAAACTTCTGAGTGGTCCCTATTTTAGTGCCAAAATCTAATGGGTTAGCATCACCATCAATTTTATCAACAAGTAATTTATCTGACTCAACTTATAAACAAATATAGTAATATTTAACACCAATATGTTTTGTCATTTCATGATAAACAAGATCCTTGCAAAGATATCAAACACTCTGACTATCCATGTGTAAAGTTGACATAGTAGACTTACCTTCTATTTCAAATAAAATATTACTAAGCCCCACAACTTCTTTACAAGCTTCAATGACAGCTACATACTCAACTTTAGTAGAAGATAAAGCTACAATAGGTTGTTGTTAAGATTTTCAAAAAATACAATTTCTACACCAAATATATACATAGGAAGTAGTAGGCTTTCTGTTATCTTTATTAGAAGCATAATCAGAATCTATATAACTAGTCAGATCATAAGAAGAATGATGTTTAGCATATAACAGTCCAAAATTAACGGTACCAACAATATATTTCATCAGATATTTCATACCTTCCTAGTGTTTTTCACCCGGGTCAGACATCGCACTAATAGTAAAGGCAAGAACAAATTGAGAACAAATCATAACATACATGATAAATCCTACAACAACATCATAAGGAATCTTACTCGTGCAAGATTTTTCCTCTTTAGGTATGTTATGGACACGAGTTAAATCAAAGTGCCCTCCTAAGGGTATTTTAGTAGGTTTAGCATGTTTTAGATTGAACCTATCCACCTTAGTAACATAGTCAGATTGAGTAAGCCAAGTTTGTCTCTTAGACCTATTTCTTTCAATCTTTATCCTTAGAATTCTTTGAGTAGGAACTAAATCTTTCATATCAAAGTTATTTCTAAGGGAATTTTTCACCTCATCTATCTTAACTTTAGATTTACATATTAATAGTATATCATCCACATAAAGCAAGATATAGAAAGGATAATCAGTTTGGACATATTTGAAGTACAAATATTTATCATATTAATTTCTTATAAAACCTAATCTTTTCATGCATGTATCAAATTTTATATTTCATTGCCTAAGAGACTGCTTCAGATCATATATGGATTTATTCAACAAACACACATAATCAAGATGATTTTTTATCTATAAAACCTTTTGAATGTCTCATGTAGATAATCTAGGTCTCCATGTAGAAAATTAGTTTTAACATCCATATGTTCTACTTCATAGTAAAAAATTGTAGCTAAAGCAATAAGCAATCTCATGGTCTTATATTTCACAATAAGAGCAAAAATGTCATTGTAATCTATACCTTCTTGATTGATGTGTTATATTCTAGTGTGTCTTCTAAAAACACCAAAATCAAACTCTTCAACTGCTCAAGAGGGTCACTTGGTATGAAACAAATTTGTTTCCTTGTCCATGTTAGTGTGCTCAACGGTAGATGTGAGAACATTTTTAAAATGAAAATCTGATTCATTAAAAGTAACATCCCTACTAGTTATAATTCTATAACCACCAAGTTGTATAACAAGTAATTTGTAGCCTTTGACCCCTTCCGGATAACCCAACATCACACACTTGAGAGTTCTCGGGTTTAGTTTACCTTGTGATTGATGAACACACTACTACAAAATGGGGTTTATATTCCATAACATATAATCCGGCCGTGTAATATATGGATTATAAAATAAGAAATAGATAATCATAATCCGGATTTGATTACGATTCGGAATATAAACTTCGCTAAATTATGTGATGTAACACCCCAAGTTCTTGGAACTTGGGAAGCTACTGGTTAGGACCTCACATTGGGTCCCGACCTTGGTTTAAATACAACTTTACTAGGATCTTACAACAAGGAACAAATGTATTTAAAACAATTTCCAGAACATAATAATTTTATGGTATGAATGTACACATGTGACAACCTTACAAACATATATATATATATATATATACATAACATGCATGCCGTATGGAAGACTCCCCCGACCCCATCTAATGAGTACGTGGACCCAGCTGACCATCCGTCCCAAATCTCTCTACAACTATTTATCTCTACAAAGTCTACAACACGGATAAACCGTTAGCTAACTAAACAAATATAAGCAGAAAGATAAATAGCACAAACACATGGAAGAAGAATATAAACACTCAACATGTTGGCACACAATCCGGTTATTATCTGACAACTTATGTGATTCACTTCATCCGGTTTCAAAAGTTGTAGCACGAGAAATATTAAGATTCTCGCCTCCGTTCCTTATCCAACTGGTGATGGTTTGGCACACCTCCGCCGGTGGTGTCCCCGCAAACCAAGTATGGACTAGTCCCGAAAGAAACCCCCAACGCCCTCGGGCTAACTGAGCAGAATGCTACCGTCCGTTTCTCTTAGGCCAGATATGTAAGTCGGTTGACAATTACTATGAAATACACTAGTACACACATCATTCAACCACCACTATCATCATTCACACTCATATATGACAGCTAGCTAAGTAAGCCCAAAGGACTTACCTGAATCGAACTCAATTCCCGTTATCTCAGCTCGGTCCCCAACTGTTGGAACTCAATTGCCTGTCATAAGGCCAAGTGGATCAAAACACATTTCTCATATTCTTAGAAGTTTATGACTTCTAAGATGTAAAATTTTTTCATAAGAAAAATTACTAAAATGCCCTACTAAGATAAAATGACCATTTTACCCCTTGGTCTCGACTCTCCAAGAATCTTACAACCTACTTTCCAAAATCTTCTATGGAACTAAATTTCATATCTTAACTCTTGAGAGTGAGGTGGTATAGGAATCATAAAGTTACACCTTCTTCTCTTCTTTTAAAGGATCACTTAGGTCCAACTTTAACCTATGATACGAGGCTCAAATAAAAGAAATAAAAATCCAAAAAAAATTCATGGGTCATCGATGATATGCATTCTACCCATAGGATCCAAGAACTCTCAAAAACTCTAAACAACAACTCTTACACAAGTCTCTAAAGATGGTTCTAAATCCAGAAATTTCATACTTAGCCAAAATCTGAGAGATTTTACAACTGCTCAACTAGTCTACTTTGAGCTCCTATAGATCTAGATCTGACCGTTGGATTGGTCTCAAATTCTGATACATCACAGTATACATATCTCTCTATATCATACTAAAATTTGAACGGTGGATGATGCTTCTAGGGTATCGAAACAAGGGCTCAAACATGACTATACAACACAGTTTCTGGAAAACCAAAACAGCAAGTGCAAAGGTTCTAAGATCGATCCTTACCCACAACAACTTGTTTCCTAGAGTACCCTCACGTTGCAGGTTCGAAACTCGATGGCGAAGCTCTTGGCTCTAGCTTGAATACGCCCAGAGGCTTGTACTTCGATCACCTACAGTCTTCCGTTAGTCCAGATATGATTGCAGGTCTCCTCGTTGATGGTGTAAACTGGGCAGGTTTGGATATGTGTATGTTAGGGGAGGAGTGCTGATCTCAGGCCCTTGGCTTCGACTCCTCTTGCCGATAGTTGCTTGGCCTCTTGAAGACCACGTCTGGCTACAAATAGAGATTCGTCCGAGCGCAGAGAGTGAGTTACCATAGCCTCGACAGTAAGAAGATGGAGAGAGGAAGAGAGGTATGTCCTTACACTGTTGAAGGCAACACTGTGGTGCAAGAGTGAGGAGGTAAATCTTCTCCTGGTGTTGTCGACACAGGAAGGTTTTTTTTTTTAGTGTAGAAGAAGTTCTTGGCTGCAAGAGAGTTGAGATGCCTCTTCGGTTCACAAAGGTCAAAGTGATTGCACATCCTGGTTATAGATCCGATAAGGTAAAGCATGGGGAAGAAGAGAGGGTTGTTGGTGTGTACCAGGGTTGGGCAAGGTGGAGGCTAGACAAGAGGGCGCATGCCGATTTTGAGAGCGAAGAAGGTGGCCCTGCATTGCTGTTCGTTGAGGATCCAGACGTTGTTACCGTCACCAGTGTGCGAGACTGAGAGTGAGGGTATACTCCGTATCATGAAGGCGTGGGTAGTGGCTGAACGTGGACATGAGTGTAGGCAAGGGAAGTTGCAGATTTGGTGCTTGAAGGGAAGGTAATTGCTGGTGTGGGGAGAAGATAGATCCGCGTGAATGAAGGCCGAGTGTAACGTTCCCTGCAACGTGATCGGCTGTATAAGGCAAGTGTGTACAACACCCTTGACAAGCTGCACCTGGACGTGAATTGGTAGGAAGGAGGAGCCTGTAGATCCAGGATATAGAGGGAAGGAGATCACGTGGATCCGGCTGGCTGTGTGGGCTTCTTGACGGGTACAGGAGGCTGCACTTCACCGCTGGGCTGGCCCGTCCGAGGGTTGTAGCATTGCTGGGCTGGGTGAAGCAAGGGCTGAGTATATGGGTTATCACAAGACCCAGCTGGAACTTTAAAAGGTTGCAAGACGAAGCTGGGATCATCATGTGGTAGAATCTTGTTGTGGCTTTGTCGAGCTTGTCAATGACGTTGTCATGGCCTCGTCATGGCCTTGTCAAAACTTGTCGAATGGCGTTGTCATGGTCTCGTCAAAATCTTGTCCAAGGACATGAATTAGAAGGTTGTAAATTAGGGTTTAGGTATATTTCTATCATTTTATGTGCGAGAAAGACTCACATAAAATGATAGAATTTGTGATGAAGTTTGGTATCATGAAAAGGTCAACGGGTCGGAATCCGTTTGGACTCAGAATTAACGAAAAAAATTTCCGGATATTACATGTGATAAGTGATGCAAATACACCATAATATAAACGCCCGGATTATTTTATAACCCAAATAACCCGGTTTTGTGGAAACCGGAATAATAAGATATATATAAAATTTTCCCAACCGGCTTATATCTCTAGTGAGAATAGAAGTTTAGTTGTATGAGACACGCCCAGATTACTAAGCTCTTTGTGTAACATCCCAAATTCTCAAAACTCGGGACATTACTGGTTAGGACCTCACAATGGGTCCCGACCTCAGTTTGACAACAATTTTACTAGGATCTTGCAACAAGACACAAATAAGAAAAGCCGAAATTCATAAAACAGTATTTTAAAGAGATGAATGCAACAACGTCTAACAACCCAAAGTACTTAACAACATAAAAGTCTAACTGTCTTAAAACGAAGAAAGAAACAACAAAGCAAACACCCAACCCCACTCTAAGGAGTACGGAGACCCGATTGACCACTACTTCCAGATCACTCAACTGTTGTTCTAACCTGTGGTAAATCTAAATAACACAACAGAACAACCGTTAGCTAGCTATCTAAACGTTAGGCATATAAGAATAGCACACACACATCATAGCAAAAGTAAACACTCATCATGCTTTCAAGCAATTCATTTATTATCTTTACATAGGTCATTCACTCTTACTAATGATACTTATTTTGTGACACGAGGGATTCCCAAACCTCGCCTCCGCCCCCGTGTAACCATCAGGAATGGATCCGATGCATCTCACCTTGTGGTCTGTGTATAGAGAACCTCCTAGTCTCTTGTCAGAGCTGGACAGTGATGTCACGACCCGTTATACATACACTTGGGCCTTAAAAATAAGAATAACAGTCATCCTATCAAGTTATTATACTAAACACACATCACACACACCACTATTTTCATTCAACTAACATCCAGAAACTAGCTAAGTAAGTCGCAAGCACTTACTTGAAACAAATCACACTCTCTCAAATCTCAACTCGGTCTACACTCGTGGTAACTCAAACGCTTGTCAAACAAGGCACGTGGATCACAATCACATCCCATACTCTTAGAAGTTATAAACTTATAGGTTGTACAATCTCATGAAGAGAAATTACGGAAAAAGGTTCTCTTAAGTTAAAAAGACTATTTTGCCCCTGATCCCGGAACTCCGAAAAAGTCTATCATTTAGTTCTAATATTCTCTTCTAGGACTTATGTCCCAAATCTAGTTCTCATTGCAAAGTTTGGTAAGGATTTATAAGACTTACCCAACATTCTTAGTTTACACAAAAGTCTTTAAGGTCCGACTTTGGGTTAATACACACGACTTGGATAAGGATATAAAAATCCCGAGATAAAATCCTAGATCCTCTATGATATGCATACTAAACATAGGGGTAAAGATCTCTCAAAAAATACTTAATCATAACTCTCCCATAAATCTCCAAAGTTGGGATAAAAGCTGAAATTTTCCATACTTAGTCAATTTTTCTCTGTTGTAAAACCAACTCATCTGTCCTACTTTGAGTCCTTATAAGTTCTAATCCGACCGTTGAATTTCTCCCAAATTTTAATACAGTAAAATTCATATTTCTCTCTACAGTATATCAAAAATTCAATGGTGGATGTTTGATCTAAGAATCCAATTACGGGTTCAAAGTCAGTAGTTTCAGCTCACAAACATTGGAAAATTCTAGGTTAGTTTTGGATCTTAAAATCAAGTTTTTAAGACAGCACCCCTTTTTCCCTTACGATACCTTGAAGATCCTATTTATAAAAAAACAAGAGACACAAGATACATACACACAACCCATCCACTCTCTACCCCTTCAACATGCTACCAACCAAGGACAAGCTACTCTTCTATCCTAACCCAACTCTTAATTCAACTCTTCTCATCCTATAATATATACACTTATGCTGTAACTCTTAAAACAGTACCGAGAAGTAGGAGAAGACAGTGCAAAGGACTCACCAACCGATCTGCTTCGGTGACTTCGGTCAGGATCCGTGACAACCCTCCCTAACGGACTCGAGCGAGGCTCGCGTGCCGGACTGGGCTTGGTGATGGCAACAGCGGTTGGTTCTTGTGGTGCAGCGAGGCTAGGTGGTTAGGTATGTACAGGGAAGTAGAGGATCAGAAGAGGGAATGGGACAACACTGCTCACCTGATGCACGACTCCAGTGGCGACAACACTGCTCCCTGATGCTCGACTCCAGCGGCGACAACACTGCTCCATGATGCTCGACTCCAGCGGCGACATCACCGCTCCTCTGTGGTGGACCGGCGATGGGCGGCTCACTTCGCTGTAGGAAGGTCGTCAACGAGGGTTCACTGACTCAGGGTGGAAAGCCGGTACTCACTTGGCCGACGTAGACGGGACAAGGTCCGGCGCAAAGGGAGATCGTCTAGGGCGGTCGCTGGTCGGGCGTCTTCAGTTCGGTTTTGGCGCAGGGGAGTTGCTACTGCTATGGTCGATCTCACAAAGGGATGCAGGAGGTAGAAGCGTAAGGTTTGCCATTTAGATTAGGATTAAGGCTTATTAGATTAGGTTAGAAGCTAATTAGGCTTAACGTTAAGGTTGGGCCGGCTGGGTAATTCTAGTGGGCCTACTCCGATGTGCCTGCTCATCTAGTTAAAATATGAGCTGATCAATGCATCGTTACTCGTACGAAACCGCTCTTCGAGTTTTTGAAAAAAAACGAAAAGTTATTCGGGTTACATTTTTATCATTTTATGTGAATTAAGGTCAAATAAAATGATAGGATCTAATATTGTTTTATTTTACCTAAAAAAAATAAAGGTTGGCGGACCGGAATCCGGTTTGATCGGGTATTAAACGAAAATTAAAAATTTCGGGTATTACATCAGTGCCCCCTTAAAATAAGTTTCGTTCTGAAACTTAGAATATAGTATCTAATCAAACGACTTTCTTTGTATAACTTTGTTTTATTAAGTCCCATTTTCTAACATGCACTACTCAATCATCATATTTAGGCACACATAACATAAAACACAAACACTCAAAGTAAGGTAAAACATGAAAAGTCAAACAACACAGCATCCGAGTACTAACTCGTCGGTACAGAAGCAGCAGCTAACCCCGCAAAGAACTCGGGATAGTTACGTCTAATACTCTCCTCTGTCTCCCAAGTGGCCTCATCAGCTCCTCGTCTAGACCACTGGATCCTCAACATCGGTATCTCCTTGGACCGCAGACGTCTAGGACTGCGCTCTAGGGCAGCTACTGGGTACTCCACAAATGTATGGTCGGGCTCAACTATCAGATCCTCATGGCTGATGACGTGTCTGGGGTCCGGGATGTACTTTCTCAACTGAGATACATGGAAGAACGGATAAACACCCTCTAGTCTCGGTGGTAGTGCTAATCGGTAGGCGACCTCTCCGACTCTCTCCAATATCTCAAACGGTCCGACATATCGGAGACTCAGCTTCCCCTTAATGCCGAAACGCCGGACTCCTCTCGTCGGTGACACTCTCAACCACACCTGGGCACCCACCCTAAACTCCAAGGGTCGACGCCTTTTATCGGCGTAGGATTTCTGGCGACTCTGAGCTGCTAACATCCGCTCTTGGACCAGGGCAATCCGAGCAATGTCATCCTGTATCTGATCTGGAGCTACTCCATCAGCTCTGCTAGGCTCATCCCAGCACAATGGCGTGCGACATCTCTGCCCGTACAAAGCCTCATAAGGGGCCATCCCAATAGACGCGTGCCAATTGTTATTATATGAAAACTCTACCAGTGGAAGGTGATCCGGCCATACCTGTTCCCAATCTAGTACACAAGCCCGCAACATGTCCACTAACGTCTAGATAGTCCTCTCATACTAACCGTCAGTGTGTGGGTGGTAAGCGGTAGTAAAGTGGAGGCTTGTCCTAAAGCAGTATGTACTTGTTGCCAAAATCTCGAGGTGAAACGTCCATCTCTGTCCGAGACGATAGTCCTCGGTACTCCATGGAGTCTCACAATGTGTCTGGTGAACTCCTCAGCTAGATGACTTACCGGCCAAGTTTCCTTAATCGGAATGAAACGTGCGGTCTTTGTCAGACGGTCTACCACTACCCAGATAGCATCAAAACCTCTGTTGAGTCTCAATCCCGTGACAAAATCCATCGATATATCCTCCCACTTCCATTGTGGTACTGGTAGTGGGTGGAGCTCTCCTCCGGACATGCGATGCTCAATCTTGACCTGCTGACAGGTCGCACACTGAGCTACATACCGAGCTACGTCGGGCTTCAAACCACCCCACCAGAAGGACCGTCTCACATCCTTGTACATCTTACTCGCTCTAGGATGTACTGAGTATGGGGTAGCATGAGCCTCACCTAGTATCCTCTCTCTCAACTCACTGTCTGATGGCACACAAACGCGGTCCTGACGTCTCATCACTCCATCAGCACCAATAGTGAACTGTGATGCCTCATCTCGAGACATCCTGTCTCGGATCCTGGTCAAAGTCGGGCAAGTCTCCTACTTTTGTCGGATCTCACCCAACAGATCAGGAAGTAACTCCAAAGTAGCCAACTGCGACTTGTATCTAGAAACTGAATCTCTACCTCTAACCAAGCCAAATCTCTCTACAACTGTGGCTGTACGGTCAACCGGGCTATCGTCTTCTCCCGAGGTGTCTTTTGGGTCAAAGCGTCAACTACTACATTCGCCTTCCCGGGGTGGTAGAGAATCTCAAGGTCGAAATCCTTGATCAACTCTAACCACCGCCTCTGGCGGTTATTTAACTCCCGCTGAGTGAATATGTACTTCAGACTCTTATGGTCTGTGAAGATCTGACATGTCGCCCCATAGAGATAGTGACGCCAGATCTTAAGAGCATGGACTACTGCAGCTAACTCTAGATCGTGTGTAGGGTAGTTCTCCTCATACGTCTTCAACTGTCAAGACGCATAGGCTATGACCTTACCCCTCTGCATCAAAACACACCCCAAGCCTTGCTTGGATGCATCACTATATACCACAAAGTCATCTGTACCCTCAGGTTGTGCTAAAATCGGAGCAGACGTCAATCTCCTTTTTAGCTCCTCAAAACTCTGCTAACACGGCTCAGACCAGACGAACCGAGTAGTCTTCCTCAGAAGACAACTAAGTGGTCGGGCAATCAGGGAAAACCCTTCCACAAACCAGCGGTAATAACCTGTCAAACCTAGAAAGCTGTGAAGCTCCTTAACATTCTTCGGAGGTTGCCAAGAAGACACTGACTCAATCTTCGCCGGATCGACCTTAATCCCTTCAACAGTCACTACATGGCCTAGGAAAGCAACCTCTGACATCCAAAACTCACACTTGGATAGCTTAGCATAAAGCTGGCTATCCTGCAGAATTTGTAGTATTGTCCTCAAGTACCCGGCATGTTCCTCTCGACTTCTAGAGTAAACTAGGATGTCTTCAATGAAGACTACTACAAACTGGTCTAAGAAGTCGATGAAAATCCCGTTCATCAACTCCATGAATACTGCCGGCGCATTAGTGAGCCCAAATGACATCACTACGAACTCATAATGACCATACCTATTCCGGAATACCGTCTTAGGTATGTCCTAATCTCTCACCCTCAGCTGGTGATAACCTGACCTCAAGTCTATCCTCGAAAACACAGACGCTCCATGCAACCGGTCCAACAGATCATCTATGCGCGACAGTGGATACTTGTTCTTGATAGTGACTTTGTTCAACTCTCTGTAGTCTATGCATAACCTCATCGATCCGTCCTTCTTCCTCACAAAAAATACTGGCGTGCCCCAGGGAGACACACTAGGGCAAATGAAGCCCTTCTCTGCTAACTCCTCTAACTGCTTCTTCAACTCAAGCAGCTCTATCGGTGCCATACGGTACGGGGCCTTCAAGATCGGTCTCGTGCCCGGCTCCAACTCAATGCTAAAATATACACTCCTCTGTGGGGGTAACCTTGGCAGGTCGTCACTGAATACCTCTGCAAACTTGCATGCAACTGGTATGTCCTCTACTGTCAGGCTCTTGCGTTCCTTCATGGCATAACACCAGAAGGCCTCGCAACCTTGTGCTATCAGTCTCACTGCTCTCACTGCGATGATAACTGTGCCGGACTTTCCGAGATCCCAACCTCAGAATATCACTCTGTGACCCTCCTCAATGGCAACAATCACTGTCCTCCTACCAATGTCTAAGACTGCTCCATGTCTCTTCATCCAATCTATCCCCAAAATCACGTCCTCTTGTGCTAAGGGCATGACTAGAAAATTTACTAGCCAATCTCTATCTCCCAAACGAATGGAACAACCATAGATCTCTCGGGTTCCTCTAACCTTACTCCCATCAGGTAATCCTATCATAAATGGTATTCCCTCTACAGTAGCTAAGGACAACCTATCTACGCATGCATCAGATATAAAAGAGTGCATAGCATCCGTATCAAACAAAACTCGTACGGGTAAGTCATGGATCTAGATAGTACCTGTGGTCGTTAGTGCCTCGATCTGGTTGATCAACACTACTCAAATCAAACACCCATGTCGGGGCTCCTTTGGTATCAGTTGTACTACCACGTCCCCTGCCCCGTCCGGATCCTTGCATAGAACTCTATGAGGAAGGATATCTTGGAGCCTTGTAAGGCTGCTGCTGACTTGGGGCTCGGTACTGCTGCTGTTGACTCGGAGCTCGGTACTATGGCTGCCTCTATACACCCCTTGACAGACCTGTAGGGGAAGAACCCTACTGAGATGGAGCCTTGCCCTGGCGGCAAAATATAGCTCTATGTCCAACCTTGTTGCACTGAAAGCAGGTCACTAACGGCTTCGCGCAGTTCGATCGGATGTGTCCATAGCCACTACAATTATGACACTATGAACCCCCAGTTGGAGTCTGGACTATAGCGGTGTGACTATGTCGTCCCTCAGTCTGTCCCCGTCCAAAACCAGCTACTCCCATACTACCACTAGCATATCATGTCCTTTGCCGCTTATCCGGCCTATCTGACTGAGAAGCTCTCCTCGGGACTGGCATATCTCTCTCATATGCAGAAGCCCTATCTTGATAGTCTGACAGAGACTCACAGCGGAATCCTGCCAGATAAGAACGAGTGCTCTCTCTCAATCTCCGTGAAAAGAGGTACACATGCTGCTACTCAGGAGGTACAGCTGGTCCAAGTAGGGTCAGTTCCTTCTGAAACTTCTTGACTGCCTCAGCAATCGGAATATCCTCGAATCCCACCTCAGTGAAGTCCTGAAACCTCTCTCTCCTCAACAAGGCAGGGCAGTACCTTTCTCTAACAATACCCCTCATCTGCTCCCAACCGGTGACTCGGCTACGAATGGTCCGCCACAAGGAATGAGCATCCTCCGTGAACAAGGTCTGCACCAACTCTACTTGTCGATCCTCTAGGCAACATATCGCCTTTAGTGCAGTCTCTACGTGTCCTATCCAATGCTCCACCTCCAACCCTATCTCTCCATTGAATGAGGGAACTTTCTGGGAGTTGAAAGCCTTCAACCACTCATCCAGTCTTGGTGCTCTAGACCTAGTAGGAGCTTTGTCAGCCTCAACTCTCCTCTCAAGTACAACCGGCACCTGAGTCACTCTTTGTGTCACCTGAACTGACCTAGCCGATATTGGTGGTACCTGGGTAAGTCTCTCTGCCCTGGCAGCCTCCTCCATACGCTGGACGTATGCTCTATACTCTCTGTACTCAGATGCCCCAATATAAACGCATCCTAACTCAGTCGAACGTGATCCCTCTGCTCCAAACCTACCAGCGGTCTCATTCCCGACCTCGGGAACCACACTCTCAGCCACCTCCTCCACTCCAGCATCTGGCATGATCACTGCTGGTGGATCCTCTCGAGGATCTCGACCTCGCGCTAATGGAGGTCTACCTCCACGGCCGCGTCCTCTAACTACAAGAGTCCTATCGCCCCTACCTTGTCCAGCTGAAGGGAGAGGTGCCCGACCTACCTCGACTAGTAGCTAGCGTAGCCCTAGTACGTGTCATCTGCGCAAGTGATAACAACTACAATTATAATCTAGCTAATAAGTCCAACTAAAGTAAAACTTAAAGTCCATACTAAGTATATTGAGATCCGCGGTAGTAGTGGTGGTCAGCCGTACTTTCTATCCCCAACTAGACTATGCATGCATTTGAAAACCAAAAGTCCTTTTTAAAATTCAGACCACTTTTCGGGTTCTGCTTAAGTACTTATTCAGTCTTTCAGAAGATTTCAAGTGCCATTGTTGTCAACCTAGAGCTCCAATACCATGCTCTAACATCCCAAATTCTCAAAACTCGGGACATTACTGGTTAGGACCTCACAATGGGTCCCGACCTCAGTTTCACAACAATTTTACTAGGATCTTGCAACAAGACACAAATAAGAAAACCGAAATTCATAAAACAATATTTTAAATAGATGAATGCAACAACGTCTAACAGCCCAAACAGAAAAGTCTAACTGTCGTAAAACAAAGAAAGAAACAACAAAGCAAACACCCAACCCCACTCTAAGGAGTAAGGAGACCCGACTGACCACTACTTCCAAATCACTCAGTTGCTGCTCTAACCTGTGGTAAATCTAAATAACACAACAGAACAACCGTTAGCTAGCTATCTAAACGTTAGGCAAATGAGAATAACACACACACACATCATAGCAAAAGTAAACACTCATCATGCTTTCAAACAATTCATTTATTATCTTTACTAAGGTTATTCACTCTTACTAATGATACTTATTTTGTGACACGAGGGAATCCCAAACCTCACCTCTGCCCCGTGTAACCATTAGGAATAGATCCGATGCATCTCACCTTGTACTTGTATGGTCTGGATACAAAGAACCTCCCAGTCTCCTGTCAGAGCTGGGCAGTGATGTCACGGCCTGTTATACATACACTTGGGCCTTAAAAATAAGAATGGCAGTCGTCCTATCAAGTTATTATTATAAACACACATCACACACACCACTATTTTCATTCAACTAACATCCAGAAACTAGCTAAGTAAGTCGCAAGGACTTACCTGAATCAAATCACACCCTCTCAAATCTCAACTCGGTCTAAACTCATGGTAACTCAAACGCCTGTCATACAAGGCATGCGGATCACAATCACATCCCATACTCTTAGAAGTTATAAACTTCTAAGTTGTACAATCTCATGAAGAGAAATTACGAAAAAGGTTCTCTTAAGTTGTAAAGACTATTTTGCCCTTGATCCCGAAACTCTGAAAAAGTCTATCATTTAGTTCTAATATTCTCTTCTAGGACCTATGTCTCAAATCTAGTTCTCTTTGAAAAGTTTGGTAAGGATTTATAAGAGTTACCCAACATTCTTAGTTTACACAAAAGTCGTTAAGGTCCGACTTTGGGTTAATACACACGGCTTGAATAAGTATATAAAAATCCCGAGATAAAATCTAGATCCTCTATGATATGCATACTAAATATAGGGGTAAAGATCTCTCAAAAAAAAATACTTAATCATAACTCTCCCATAAATCTCCAAAGTTGGGATAAAAGCTGAAAGTTCCCATACTTAGTCAATTTTCCTCTACTGTAAAACCAGCTCATATGTCCTACTTTGAGTCCTTATAAGTTCTAATCCGAACATTAACTTTCTCCCAAATTTTAATACAGTAAACTTCATATTTCTCTCTACAATATATCAAAAATTCAACGGTGGATGTTTGATCTAAGCTATCCAATTACGAGTTCAAAGTCAGTAGTTTCAGCTCACAAACATTGAAAAATTCTGGGTTAGTTTTGGATCTTAAAATGAAGTTTTTAAGATAGCACCCCTTTTTCCCTTACTATACCTTGAAGATCCTATTTAAAGAAAAAAACAAGAGACACAAGATACATACACACAACCCATCCACTCTCTACCCCTTCAACATGCTACCAATCAAGGACAAGCTACTCTTCTATCCTAAGCCAACTCCTAATTCGGCTCTTCCCATCCTATAATATATACACTTATGCTGTAACTCTTAAAACAATACCGAGAAGTAGGAGAAGACAGTGTAGAGGACTCACCAACCGATCTGCTTCGGTCAAGATCCGTGACAACCATCCTTAACGGACTCGAGTGAGGCTCGCATGCCGGACTGGGCTTGGTGATGGCGGCAAAGGTTGGTTCTTGTGGTGCAGCGAGGCTAGGTGGTTAGGTATGTGCAGGGAAGTAGAGGATCAGAAGAGGGAATGGGACAACACTGCTCACCTTATGCACGACTCCAACGGTGATAGCACTGCTCCCTGATGCTCGACTCCAACGGCGACAGCACTGCTCCCTGATGCTCGACTCCAGCGGCGACAACACCGCTCCTTTGTGATGGACCGACGATGGGCGGCTCTCTTCGCTGTGCAGCAGGAAGGTCGTCAACGAGGGTTCACTGACTCAGGAGGAAGAGAGGGAAAGTCGGTACTCACTTGGCCGACGTAGACGGGGCAAGGTCCGGCGCATAGGGAGATCGTCTGGGGCGGTCGCTGGTCGGGCGTCTTCAGTTCGGTTCCGGCGCAGGGGAGTTGCTGCTGCTATGGTCGATCTCACAGAGGGATACAGGAGGTAGAAGCGTGAGGTTTGCCATTTAGATTAGGATTAAGGCTGATTAGATTAGGTTAGAAGCTAATTAAGTTTATGGTTAAGGTTGGGCCGGCTGGGTAATTCTAGTGGGCCTACTCCGATGGGCCTGTTCATCTAGTTAAAAATATGAGCTGATCAATGCGTCGTTACTCGTACGAAACCTCTCTTCGAGTTTTTGAAAAAAACGAAAAGTTATTCGGGTAACATTTCTATCATTTTATGTGAATTAAGGTCACATAAAATGATAGAATCTAATATTGTTTTATTTTATTTAAAAAGAATAAAGGTTGGCGGACCGGAATCCAGTTTGATCGGGTATTGAACGGAAATTAAATTTTCCGGGTATTACACTTTGGATCTAAAAAAAATACTCTCCCGCTTTGCTTTTCCGCTGTGCGCCCTAACCCCTTTTTTCATCTATCTCTGTCAAAGTTTAGGGTTCTTTCAATTCGTTGGGGCTTTGGAAAACTTCGATCAATTGCTCCTTCAAGAATCTTAATCTAAGGTAATCTTATCTCCATCTTTGCCCCTCTGTGCTAATACATCCTTTCGAGTCTAAGCTAATTTCACACACATCTTTTTTGAGGTTTAGGTTTCAATTGCTTCATTGAAACCGACTGTGGACACTGAAGAGGGTGGCGGATTCATGCTTGAATTGGTCATTGAAGAATCATTCTCAAATCAAAGGTAAAGTCTTCATATGCTATGAATTGGACGGTCTGCTTTTTTGTCTACCCTAGGCTTCCATCATTTTCTATGTACGTTGTATGCCTATCACTGCTTCTTGAACTGCTTCTTGAATTGGTCTTTGAAGAATCAAATCAACAAATAACTTCTTGAACTGCTTATCAATGCCTTCTTGAACTGCTCTGCTTCTTGAACTGCTTCTTGTTTGGAACAAGTGAAGGCAGAATAGTTGTACTATTTTGTTTGGAAGTAGTTGTTTTCTCCTGTTTGATGCCTTGACTAGCCTAAGCATGTTATGCTGTTATATTTTGTCTAGCACCTTCCCTTCCTTGCCTCTTTGTTACCCTCTAAAAAGTGAAGAGTTGAAAAATTACAGATTTTGTCTCTCAACTAAAGCTTGAAAATAGAGAAAACAACATAACAGATTTCGCTTATTTGTCTACACAAAGGGACCTCATAGTTTTAGAAACTTGTCTATCTCGAATTACTGTAGCCTCTAAAGTCTGAAATATAGTAGAGATTCTTCAGTACAATACCCGATCTATATTTTGGTGTACAATTGTTTCCTTCATTTATTTCCATATAGAATATGCCCTTAATAGAACACAGATCATGATTCCACACAAGAACACACAAACTTCGGCAAAACCGAAGGAAATCAAGAAGATTTCCTTTGTCCAACCTTCACACTATCTGGCCAAAGAACGCAAATACCTTTTAGGATCTTTTTTCTCACAACCCAACTAATACTGAGTTATCTCAAAGGATATTTTTATGCAACATTATACATAGTCCCAATGACCTACCCCATCCAGGCGAACTTCAACAATTCTCCAACTACACCTTTTTCGATCCTTTGAAGGAATTTCCATCTTCGATCATGAAGCCTTCCTATTGGTACTTGATTGAGTCAAGTATATTAAATGTGTGGTGGCTTCATGTATTCCATTCAAGATCCCAAACCATAGTGAGCTGTCAGATTGAAGCTTTTTTTTCTACTTGCATCTCCTTTTCCAAGCTCTTAATTTCTTCATCATTGGACTGATGTCGATTCTCCACAAGGAGGTCCTGAAGCTTTCCGCTTGTCCAATTTTGGCATACTTTTCACTCCTTGGAGATAATGAAAGGAGCATGCAATTTACCAATTTGTTGATTATGGATCCTAGGGAAGTATTTTATATATGATCTTACTTGAAGAGGGAGATGCTTCATCCGGCATCCTTATCACTCCTTGTAGATAATGACATGAAGCATGTAATTCACTTATATGGATCTCATGGCAGTACGATCTTATTTGAAGAGGGAGTTTATTTCCTTGCTTCCTCTTCTAGCTTGAATTGATTTTATCACTCAACCCTCTTTTGAGTTTTACTAATTTAGCTTATTCATTTTGGAGAATTTTAAATGTGGGTGGAGGATTATATTAGAGAGTAGTGGAGTTTGGTGGATGCGAAAAATGTAGGCTAGGATCCCTATTTATAGGCATGAGTGGAGCCTTTTTTTTTTTTTTATCCATGATGGGTTCTAGACTTCTCTTTATGTCTCTTGAAAAATTGTCCTCTCTTCCACTTTTCCAAATCTCTAGATTTCTCTTTTAAATGTGTGGCTGAAATTTAGATAGTTTTGGAGAGAATTCTAGGTTAATAATAATTAGGAGATATTTAGAATAGAGAAATCTAGATTAGGCTTGACTTTTGGAAAGTGAAAAAACTTGGCTCTTCAAAAGGATATTCATTGTATAACAATGGGTATCATTTCATAAATACATGTATATAGGTCTGTTTTTCGTAAATAATGAAAGTAAATAAAAAGCTATAGATTCTTTTTCTCCACTAGGTAGACTATGATTACATTTTTGACAAATGGGACCCATTAATTACAAAGTAAAGCATGATTTTCTAGTAAATTCAAACACTGATAAATTTATGGAAAGAGGAAGCTAAGAAAATGATGTCATTTATTTTTCTAACCACCACTTGAGATCGATAAGAATGTTTCAACATATAGGAAATTGAAAGTAAACTGATGATGCATAAGTGGACAGAAGAACAAGATCCTTACACAATTGAAAATTTTAGGAGCACCAGGTCCTGCATCAATTAACAATAGAAGATAGAAACATAAAACGTCAATCCTCATCATAATGTAATAAAAATTGTTATAGAAAAGTTAATTATTCTAAAATAATTAATTTACTTGATATAATGTAATATATTAAGTAAATTATTTTATAATAATTAATTACTTAATATAATGTAATAAATTTAGGAGTAAACATGAGTAAACATGATTTGATTGTTTTTGTCAAAAGGTATTAAAATACATTACTTTTTTTTTTTTACTTTACATGATGTAATATATTAAGTAAACTGTTTTTGTTGTCAACTTTACTTCTTCTTTTTTCTTTTTCTTTTTTTCCGTTAGTTTTTATAAGTTTGTGTTCTCTTTTGTTTTTGACTTAGAATGAGTGATCGATCATGGATGTTAAAAAGTCGATTATTTGTGGATGAGTTCATTACATTTGCAATAGAAAATGGGTGTGATCCTACTAGGATGATGTGTCCATGCAAAGATTGCTATTACGCTAGGTGGATTAAGGTTGACGAGGTTAAGGACCATCTTGTATGCCATGACACTATTCCTTATTACACACGATGGATATGACATGGAGAGAAAACAACTAGGCATTGTAGTAATAATGAAAATTCCCAAGAGACCGTTTATAGTCATTTTGGGGATGATAGGTTGGATGATATGATGGAGGACATTGAGGAGAATTTTACGGATGATCTCGAGGGGTTTCATAATTTGGTAAATGATGCCAAAACACCGTTATATGCTGGATGTACAAAATTTACGACAATGGTTGCGCTGTTGTGATTGTATAACTTGAAAGTGAGACATGGATGGAGCGATAAAATTTTTACCGCAGTTCTTGAGCTAATCGCGGAAATTGTACCAAAGGGTAATTGTCTTCCTGTGAGTACGTATGACACAAAGAAATTTTGTGTTCCATGGGCATGAATTATGAGAGAATACATGCTTGTCCTAATGATTGTATTTTGTATCGAAATGAGTATGCTTCATTGGATAAATGCCCGAATCCTGATTGCGGTACACCACAATACAAGAAGAAAAACATTCCAGCAAAGGTGTTATGGTATTTGCCTATCATTCCTAGGTTTCGACGGTTGTTTGGCAATCCCAAAGACGCTAAGAATTTAACTTGGCATGCAAATGGAAGAGTGAAAGATAGTAAAATTCGGCACCCGGTAGATGCAACACAATGGAAAAAAAATCAATGAAATGTATCTTGAGTTTGGAAATGAAGACATAAACCTCCGCCTTGCACTTTCTACGGATGGGATGAACCCTCATGGCAACCTAAGTGCAAGTCATAGTACATGGCCAATACTATTGGTGATTTACACTCTTCCTTCGTCGTTGTGTATGAAGCGGAAGTATATGATGCTAACTTTGTTGATTTCTGGGCCAAAATAACCCGGTTTTGAACTTGACGTATTTTTGAAGCCCTTCATTGAAGACATGAATTTAATGTAGGAACAAGGTGTTCAAGTATATGATGCACATCATGGACATAATTTTCTTCTTCGGGCCATGCTTTTCTGCACTATTAATGATTTTCCAACGTTAGGAAATCTTGCTGGTTATACAGTGAAAGACTATCTTGCATGTCCTATTTGTGGAAATGATACATTCTCTTGTCGCTTGACAGAGTGTAATAAAATCATTTATGTAGGGTACCAATCATTCTTGCCTGAAAGAGATCATGCTCGTAGGTGGACGCATTGTCCTTTTAATCTTCACAAACATTGTTAATCTTCCAATGAAGCATACTCAATTTCTCCATTGTTGTATCCTTTTGAGGTAGACAAGACAACAAACCATTAAACCTTACAACAATGGAGAAATTGACAATGTTTGTGAAGAAAGTAGTAGCTCAACAGTTTTGCTCGCCACCCCCGAGGATACAATCGAAGAGGATATTTATGTACGGGAAGATTATCAAGAAGGCATTTGGATCAATGAAGAAAGTAACATAGAGAATGAATCCTCTAGTCAAGTGCCTACAAGAAAAAAGAGAAAAGATTACAAGACTTAGAAGTAGAAAAGTTTTCCAAATGAGGTTATTGGTTTATTTGTTGACATTAAGTGTTATTTTTTGATCTCCTCATACTTTGTTTTTATTTAGATGTGTTAACCTTATCATTATTTTATTTTATTATAATATATCTTTTGTCATCGAATTCACCGATTTAAGGTTTTTTTTGTTTTCAGATGGCTCGAAAGCGCAAGGAACCGATCACCCAAGCCTCTCAACCATCTGACTCGCAACCGCTTGAGTCTTCTGAGTCGTTTCAACCATCTACGAAAGTCACTAGGACTAGAGGGGCTTCATTGTTGAAAAACTTTACCAAGCCTATAGGGGAAGGAAAAAGGTTTGAAATACGTTTCAATAAACACGGTCAACCTGAAGGGGAACATGTATCAAAGTTGTCCACATATGTTGGTACTGTAGCAAAGAGGATTGTGCCAATTACTATTGAAAGTTGGAAGCATGTATCAGATGAGGACTTAAATTATATTTGGGATGATGTTGTGGTTAGTATATATATTTATTTATGTATATGTGATATTTGATTATTTTGAAATATACTTATAAGGTTCATATAGTTTATCTCATTTTCTTATTGTAAAACATTGCAGGATCTTTTTGCAATTCCAGAAGAACATAAAAGTTGGGTTTGGAAAAAAGAAAATATCCTATTGGGTACTTTCAAAAAGACTTGAGGAGAAATCATTTACAAGACAAGATTAGTGGGGCTTTTCTGACTAGTCACCCAAGCATTTATGACTCCAATATCACCCAAGACCAGTGGAAGAAATTTGTTCAAATAAGTCAGTCTAATGATTTTAAGGTAATCGTGATATTCTACTACTTTTGTGTTGTTTGGATATTGTCTATTTTATCACTTGACACGAAATCATCATACTAATCGATGTTCATATTTTTCAATTAGGAAAAAAGAGAGAAGTATAAACAACTCTCTCTAATGAATGACCATACTTATAGGGCGTCCAAGTTAGGCTATAAAGGAGTGGCAGAAAGATATGTATGTACTGAATTATGTATTTCATTTCACTGATGATTTCATAATTTACTTGTGTTTTAATATGTTTACTTAATTGCTTGATATAAATTTAGAAACGTGAACACAAATTGGACGCGTCTTCCTCTGTATCACAAGCAATCTTATACAAGGAAGCTAAAAAATGTAAAGATGGTTCATACAATGACAAGTCAAGAGAAGTGATCGAAAAAATAGTAAGTGTGCCATCAAATTTTATGACTTATATATATTTTTCACTACAAACACTTATACTGTTATATGATAATGTTAGGATATGTATCTCGAACAAGAATCAACAGGGGAGCTTGTTACCAATGGTCGTAAGGATGTTTTCGCATTGGCCTTAGGCAAGCAAGACCATCTTGAGCATGTTACAGGAGTTGGTCAAGATGTCCATGTCAGTGGGTTCTTTGGTCATGCATCTTGTCATGTATCTACATTATCCACAGTGACTCTTGAGGAGGCTGCTGTAGTTGAGGTTGCTGTAACTGAGGCCTTAAAAAGACTTAAAAAAAGAGCATGAGGGTTGAAATTGAATCAATGTTTGACGAAGAGAGGCAAGCAACAAACAATTCATCCAAACATTGCTAGATGAGAGAAACAATACATTCCAAACAAGCCACTTCCGGATTGGCCTTCCTTCTCTGCTTCCGTAACCAAGGATCCCATTCATAACAGCGGTTATGCTCTTGCTCTACCATCAAAGATAGCACCTCTCCATTGAATCCGAATGTAAGTACTACTTCAACTAAAAATAAATGTCTTATATTTATAAAGTATATATAACTCTTATTAGTATTGGTGTAGGAAAAGAGTCATTGTCAAATATTTTGGCTTGACCTCACCAAAGAGGTGGCTAAAGGATTCGTGTACTCGAACGCAACAGTACTTCACAATCAACTTTTGAAAAGTGGTGAAGTGAAGATTGAAGTAGTTACAGTTGCACAAGGTCAAGGTGAAGTTGACGTGCCATTCATTACCGAAGAAGTTCATAAATTGTCAGATTCAGTGGGCCAATACATCAAGTGGTATGATCATCTTGTGAAGCCCATCATGGTAAGTTATCATGCAAGTGTGTATAATTTTACAAGTAATCTTAGATTTTCTTTTTATATTTATTAATGTAATCACTAATATGAAGGGCTCTCCGGAATCATTGACGGAGGTAAATAAGGGTAACCTTGACCAAAGAATCTATAATCAAACCCTTGGATATGGATTCTGTTCCGAGTCTGGTTGACGATTTCCGTTGGATGTTAGAAGAATTTGGTGATGGTAAAACTTGGCATGTCCAAATTCCGGAAAATCTTTTTAACCATAAACATATTGGCTTCTCCATGAACGTGGAACCAATTCAGGTCATGCTCAACAGAAAGCACATACAAATGTGTCATGTATCAATATATATGAGGTATGTTTCGACAAATTTTTTTATATGCACAAAGAATGAACTGTAATATATTACGCCGGACGTTGTTGTAGATATTTGTGGGGAAACTCATTGCAAATCATGTGATATGTTTGGATTTCTTTGTCCAACTTTGATATCTCCTGAAATCGGTGTTGGTACCATCAAACAACAGGCTACTTATATTGCTCATGCAATGAAAGACAATATTGAAAACAAGCTCTTTTTCACACCATATTACTTTCGGTAAATAATGTTGTATTTATTTCATCTTAAATAATATCATTTTCACAATTATAAATATAAATGTTTATATGTATACACATACTCACAAACATATGTATATATGAATCATTGGGTGTTATTGGTCTTACATCCTCACAAAGGTGTTGTATATTGGATTGACTCATCACATGGTGAACAAAGATAAGATGCAGAGCAATTAGTTGAACTGTAAGTATATCTAGCTTTATTTAACTAATTATAAAATAAAAGTACGCATGTTACTAACCAAACTTACTTGACTTTTTGTAGGAGTTATGCTTCCAAATATTGCAATTTGGGAAAGAAAAAGCCGAGAACACAAATTTTATGGAATGTCATAAAGGTAAAATCTATATTTTTAAATTTTACTTAAAATTTTATATCAAATATGTATACTATTGTTTTTTGTAAATTTAAACTTGTCATGATATAATTTATTAACTTATGTATTTATTGTAATATCCGGAAATTTTATTTCCGTTTAGTTCCGAGTCGAGCCGGATTTTTGATAAGTTAAATCTCCCTACATGATACATATTATCATAAATCAAAATATTTTTATTATTTTATGTGGAATTATATACACATAAGATATATCTATCTCCCTTAGATTCAATTCTTACAAGACTAAAGGACTTGGGCCAAATTTTGCTTGACAAGGTTTTGACAACACTTGACAAGGCCTGTTCGCTCCAAACGGTGTGTGTGCAAGCTTTAAATTTATATCCCAAGAAATATGCTTAAAACAAGGATGCGAACCCGCAGTGTACGGATCAATTATAGTAAAAAGCAAGAACTCCGGGGTGTCGATTTCAGGGACTTAGGTGAAACTAAGCAAGTATAGGTTGTCAATACAACTAATAACCACAAAAGCGATTAAAGCAATCAAAGATGATAATAAGGTCAAATAAGGGGAAAAATGCAAATTCTAGGGATTAAAGCATCTAGTTGTGGTTTCGACTCAAGATCTCTAAAGATAAGGGGATTAAAGCATCTAGTTGTGGTTTCGAACCGCCGGTTTAGGTTTAACCTAAACCGGCCGGCAGTTTGACACATGAATTTTTTTAAAAAAAAAGTAAATATATTATATTTTAGTTAAAAAAATAATGCATTTGTTAATCTTTGTAGTTTGTACATTTTAAATTTTTACTAAAGTTTTGTAGTTGAAATTTTACATAACTATCTTTTTATAATTTATATTTTATACATTGAATTTTTTTTTACAATAGCCTTTAAATAGAATTACAAAGTAAATAAAAGAAAGCAACTAAAATAAAATTACTAACTAAAAAATAACAAAGCAAACTCAAATTTTTATACATTCAATTTTTTTTCATTACATTTGCCATTAGCTTTTGAATAAAATAATTACATAGTAAAAGAAATTACTAACTACAATAAAAGAAAGAAGCAACTAAAATAAAATTAGTAATTAAAATACAACAAAGCAAACTAAATTTTTTATACATTCAATTTTTTTTTCATTACATTAGTATTTGAAATTTTGAATAGAACTAAATGGAAAAAAAAAAGGAGAGGGCTTGAACCGGTTTCCCGGTTGCCTACGTATCCTCTTGGGGTTTAAGAGGAATCAAAGCCTACGTAGTTCTCATACCTTTGCTTACCTTTTTTCGGACTTTCGAGTTGTTTTCGTAACCCCTTTACTTTTGCGCCTCGGACTCGGAAGTAGTGGACGGATCATCGGAGTTGGAATCCGATTTTGTGTCATAAACGGGTGCATTCCGTTGTTTCCTCTTCTCCACCCTTATCCAATCTTGAACACATACTTGAGCCTCCAATTTATCGGGCTTCAATTGACTCCTCTTGTAGCTTAGCATTTTTCCTCCTTGACTAAAAGCTTGATGATGTGGGGACGACCATAATTTGTTGCACAATTTTGGCCAATGTTGGATACTTTGGGGCCATCTTCTTCCAATATTGTAAAACTTCAAAACTATCAATGTCACCATCAAAACTAAAAGGAGTAGTTAAATAATCTTCAAATTCCGCACTTGCGGATGAATGTCTAGGTGTTTTTGTTCTTTTAGATAAAATTTGTTTAGCTTTAGAAAGAATAGAAGAAGAAGACGAAGAAGAGGGTGGAGGAGTTGTTTGGGTAGAAGCACTAGCACTAGTTTCAAATAAAGGAAGTAATTTAGCAATTTCAACACGAACACTACTAGTAATAGAATTAACGTTCTTAATATAAGATAAACCTATAAACATTCATAATAAGCATTTAAAAATTTCGTAACACCATCAATTTTTAGTCTAGGATCGAAAACGGCGGCAATAAGATAAACTAGGGGAACGTCTTCATAATATTTTAGCCATTTTGATTTCATTTCGGTTGTAGCATTTATAAGTGATTCTAAACCTAAACCGGTTTGTAAAGCTTCGGCAATATTTACGGATATTTCTAAAAAACTACAAGAAGTTGGAATGTAAACATAACTCAACATATTAGTAGAATCACTAAAAACTTTTAAAACACTACAAATATCAAAACAAGTTTGACAAATACTATCATCATCTAAAATAGACCAAGAAATAAATTGTGAGGAAAATTCTTGTAAAACATCTTTATATCTAAGTGCTTGACTAAGGAGTTTATAGGTTGAGTTCCAACGAGTTCCAATATCTTTTGAAAAAACAATCGGAGGAATATTTTTTTCTATACAAGTTGATCTCCATTTTCTTCTTAAGTCGGTTGAATGCCAAATATGTTCAATTACATCGGTTATAGGTTCTAACATTTCATGTAAAACTTTTAGGCCATCTTGAACACATAAATTTAAAATATGACATGCACATCTTTGGTGAGTAAAAGAAGTTTTTATAAGTTGACCCGCATTTCCCACCAAATGGTTAACGGCGCGGGTGTTAGCGGAAGCATTATCAAATGAGTATGAAAAAACACGATTTTGTAAATTAAATTCTTGTAAAACCGTTCTTATTAAATTAGCAATGTTGGCGGCACTATGTATTTCATTAAAATGTCGAAATGCAATAACAAATTTATGCAAGTACATGTCATTATCGATAAAATGTAAAGTGATGCCCATGTAAAAATGTTTTTGTGATAAAGTACTCCAAATATCACTACAAATTGAAACTTGATGCGAAAAAGATTGTAAAACCGTAAGAATTTTTTGTTTTTTTTTGTTCATAAGATTGAGAAATTAATTTTGAAATTTGTTTACGAGAAGTTGGTTTATAAGCCGGTTGAAGATAAGTAGTGTTATATTCTCTTACATTAATAGATTCCGCATAAGAAAATGGAAAAGCTTCGGATGCAATTAAGTTGGCTAATCATAAAGATTCATCAACATGATTATAATTAAATAAAGAAGATTGAGAGGAAGAGGATGCAAACCCGTGAGACAATTGAGTTTGTCCCCGTGTTATTCCGAGCTTCTCCAGATGCGTCTTTTGCATGTGGGTTTGCAACGTCCCGTATCCGCCCTTCGCCTTCCACTTGTACACCTTCGGACAATAATTGCACGAAACTTGGCAATAATCGTCCATCACCGGGCCCTTCTTGTAATGCTTGGTGAATATGTCGGAGGTGAGCATTTTCGGTGGAGGGGCTTGTCGGAATGGCCCTTCACCTTGTGGAACTTGTGGCATTTCCGAATCCGGCATTTGAGTGTCGCTTTCTTGTGTGCTAGGAAAGAAAGCGGGACTAGGAGTGAAGTCGTAGTCGTTTTGATGATCCGGGTTTGCCATTTCAAAAGATCGAGAATACGAGAAACGGAGAATGAGAATACGAGATGGAGATTGAGAGTAGTAGTAGATAGATGAGAATGTTGGTGTGAGATAAATGGAAGAATTGTATGGTATTTATAGGAATTATTGGTAGTTATTTTTTTTTTAATTTCATTAAATTTTTTTTTTTTAAAAAAATACACATCCAACGGCTCTAAGAGCCGTTGTGGGCCAAAGAGCCGTTGGCAAATGCCAACGGTTCTTTTTTTGCCAAACCGCCGGTTTAGGCAGTAAAATTTTTTTTAAAAAAAAAAACGGCTAAAGACCAAATCTAAACCTAAACCTAAACCGTAAACCCCCGGTTCAACCAAACCGGCGAACCTAAACCACCGGTTTGGTCAAACCGGCGGTTTACGCCGGTTCCTAAACCGCCGGTTCGGCGGTTTGGTTTGAACCGGACCCACCTCTAATTAAGATCATTCTATCATTGTCTTTCACACAACTTTCAGCCAATCACCCTAGAATCGCACAAGAAATTTAGCCACTCATCATCATGATAACAATAATCAAATATATGAGAAGGGAATGAATATTTGAACACAAAAACCTTAAAAACAAGGCTTCAATAACTGAATCAAATAATTCACAAATTAGTGTTCCTTAAATCACAAATCAAACAAGACAATAACCCAAAGAGAATCTAAGAAAATCTTACAAACTCCCTTAAAAGCTATCTCAAAAGTATGAATCTTCCTTCCTTCAATCTTCCTTCAAAACCTCCCGAAAATCCTCCTAACTGCTGTGTAATCTCTGCTTCCAAGCCTGCGACGATGGAAAATTGGATGATCCAAAGATGGCTGAATTGTGGAAAATCCAACCGTTTATATAGGAGAATTATCTTCCAAAGATAATAATATCTTAAAAAGATAATTTTCTATAAAATATATTATATCTCTAAAATAGATCTTCCAAATATAAGATCTTCCTTCCAGAAATCCAGCCCAAAAATATAAGATATCTTCCTTCCAAAAATAAAAGATCTCAGCCAAAAGATATGATCTCGCCGGCGCCAGGGTGTTCGCCTCGGTCGGGACGCTCTTCAAGATCACCTCGGTCGAGGTGACACTGTAGCTGACCGAGGTGAATCTCAACTGAATGTGAAATCTCTCAAATCTGGTCCAAAGTAAATCTTCTTCATTAGTTCCATGCTTCCTGAGTTCTTCTTTAAGCTCCATAATGTAGCTCCTATGACTCCTTAGCTCCTTAGCTCCATTTCAGTCCAAAATGTGCCATTTTATCTATGATTACAACGAAACTTGGTGTAGACCTCGATTCCCGTAAAGGTAGATGAAACAACAATATAATCACATAATATACATCCATACATGCAGATTTATGAAGATAAAACGTCTAAACAAGCCTCAAAATATAGACTATAATACATGCTATCAAAATACCCCATACTTGTCCCTTGCTTGTCCCCAAGCAAGTTTCAAATCTTCAGTACAAGATAGAATGGATTATAAGTCATAAGGATCAATGAAATGTATTTCAAAACATTTTTGGTGGTGTGCTCCACTCATAGATCACTCTAAGAGAATGCTTCATGACAATTAAAATCAAAACATGATCAAAACATTTTACAAATATAAGAAAGTTGTTCATCTTTGCATAAAATCATAGAATGCGTAATAAATCATAATTATCAAAATTAATCATGTATAATCCAGGTTAAACCACCAAGTCAATCAACAAGATCGAGGTTTCAAGGGCTTCCAAAAGAGGTTAAGAAACGTGTGAGGGTGGGATGTATATAGGGAATGTGGTGCTAGAATCCGGGAAAAGGATCTTACTTCACTTCCTTTGAACTTCAACATCTTCCACCAATAAGCTTTGCTTATTTACTTTACTTTTTGGGATGCATGGACAGAGGTGCACAATAACCAAAGCCCAGGAGATCAGCAATCATCAATTTCTCGAAATGCCTTAAACCCTTGATGCACATACCATGACCCGTTAGGAATATCGCTCAATCCGACTTTGGCAAGACACAAACACCCGGCTATGTGAATGGTGCCGAGTTACTCATCATCATGATTGACTTCCCCAAACCTATTTGTTTCTTTCTAAACTTCCATCCAACATCTCAACTTTTCTTTCACTTGCTTTTCTTCGCTTGCTTCCAAATTTCCGGATAGGTAAAGGAAGGCAAATATGTATATGAAGGGCTAAAGCATGATCAAGAAGAAGAAGAAGAGAAGAGAATGAATTTCCTTACTCATCCCAGTAAGAAAGTGAGAGAACTCATCATGTGGTATCAACTTTCAAATTCAACATAATTTGGATAAAAACAAAGTATTAAACATGCCAAAACTTCAAACAAAAGCATTTTACAACTTAAACATATCATAAAACCTTTCAAAAATATACAGATTTCAAAACCAATCTGCAAACAAAATCATCACTGAGGTCATATCCAGAAAAGAAGCACAAAAATCGTTTCGAAAAATCTCTCAGTTAAACCGCCTCGGTCGAGGTGTTCTAAGTCAACCGAGGTACTTGACCTCGTTTGGCCAGAATCATCCCGGTCGAGGTCATAAATTTTTTTTCTTAAACCAGTTTTTGACGTTTTTACTCAATCAAATAACCTTTAGGCATGCATGTAAACTCAGATAAACACATAGAGCATAAAGAAAGATCATAAATATCAAGTCGAGTCATACAAGCATACATAGTGTCGAATAATACACATAAATACCCCATACTTGGGACACATTGTCCCAATGGGTCAAAATAGGTCTAAAAAAACAAGAGAACTCACCGGACATGCTGAGATGCGTAATAAATAAAGAAAAGAAAATCCATGCAAGCTCTAGTCTTGATCCGTTGGTGGTGGTGGTGGTGGATACGGGATGAAGGGATACTGAGATGGGTCAAACGGATAACCCATGGTGTGCTGAAAATGTATCTCAATCATCCGCTGCTGGTAGTGTTGGCTCTTCCTCAGCTCCATCATCTCTAGTGACAAGGCGGTGTAAGAGTCGATCATCTAGTCCGTCAGCTCATCAATCCGTCGGTGAGCTACGGGATCTCTCTGTCTGCGGACCCTACGCCTAGCAGGTCGTGATGGTGCTGCAGCTGCCTCCTCCTCTGTAGCCTCGTCGTCGAAGTCGACAACTGGCACACTAGGGCCGGCTGTATCTGTATCTGTCTCCATGGCAGCACCGCCATCATCATACTCCTCCTCCACTTGAGCTGGTGCAGCATCTTTAGCATCCTCTATGTAGGACAGCCACACGGAAGACCAATATTGTGGATCGAAGACTGTAAACTGATCTGATCATGGGATACCCTGAGAGGCATTCTGCTCCCAAGACATCACCACGTATGGTGTGGTAAAGTCACGAGGAACCTGTATCCTCCTCGTGATCATCTCCTGAAGTCCAAGCGGCTTTGCAGCCGCCACCAGTGTACATGCAGTCAAGTCAAGACCCATATCTGTAGTGATATGAGTCACCAGTCCTCCACAACAAATATCTCCCTTTGCCTTGCCCTTGATCCGGTGCAGATCCTCAGCTAACATGGCCCCAAAGTCGGGCACCCCTCCAGTAAACATGCAGAAGAGACTCATAAGCTCACCCTATTTGATCTTCTGGGGCGTCTTAGTACGCGCCAGAAGGGTCTCACTAAAAATGCGGTGAGCTAGACGGAATGCCAAATGAAAGACGATGCGCTCCCTGGAGTCTCCAGGTCTCCATCTGTCAGCATGCTCCACCACATGGGCAATCTGCCCCCAGAACCGTCGAGCCACGGCTCGAGAAGGAAAGTCGGGAACTGTAGGAGTCGAGAAGCCAAAAATATCCCTGAACTGATCCATAGGAACCATGTAGTTCCGGTTCAGCAACCGGTACTTGATGTTGTTCCTCTCAGGCATGTGAGTAACAGAACTCACAAATTCTAGGGTCGGCTCAACGTAAGCTGGAGCTCTGATCTCCATAAAACGCTTCATCCCCACCATGGATATCATCTTCTTCAAGTCCTCCACCACGTGGAGGCACTCGAAGGCCGGAACATCTAAGAAGCGCGGGGCAATGACAGGGCGCGCGCATATACGGTCAAAATCAGCTTGGTGACGCTCATGGATCACCGGGATAGAAGGTCTAGAGGAAGGGGAAGGAGAAGAACCACTAGGGGTATCTCTTAGAACAAGCTGAAGATCATATCTGTGACTCATAATTTCTGACAAGAAAGCACCTCGGTCGGTCTGACAGACTCAAGAACACCTTGGCCGAGACACAGCTCGACTGGACCGAGCTGAAGCGCTGTTTGATTTCTCCTATCTGATTTTTAGTTATTTTTCCCCAAATTCACTACCAATTGCTTCCTATGGGGTACTTATACTCTTTTCAGTACAAATCTATGGTAACCAAAGCCACTAATCTCTAAAATCAGTAAAGGGAAGGAAAGTTAGGGTTTCCGACAATTTACCGCAATTTACGCAGATTCGAGGCATTTTTCTTGTAGTTTCTTGCTTGCAATCGAATCCTCTTGCTTTTCCTTGCGAGATCGGAGCAAAAATCGTGGAAAACGATCGAAAAACGAAGAAACGAGGTTAAGGGAGCGTCGCGGTCGAGAAGGAGGTTGGGAGGGAAGAGAGAGAAATCCTTTCTCCTTTTATACCCCTCGCCGATTCTGTTGTCACCTCGGTCGAGGTGGTCCCGACCGGACCGAGGTGGCTGACTGGATTGTCAGACCTAGTCGCCTCGGTTGCCTCAATAACATCTCGGTCGAGGTGCTGTGACAGCAACCGAGATGTGTCTCAGTCAAACTCCGTCTTCTCAATTTCTCGAACTTGTGTCCTTCCAGTGTTGCTCCTGAGTTGTAATCCTTCCTTAGAAAGTACCTGGTTTCTGTGTAGGACACCAAAAACAAAACAAAGCAAAGCAAAAGCAAACTATCTAAAACTAAACTAGAAAAAGGGAAAAGAAAGCAATACCTTGGGTTGCCTCCCAAGAAGCGCTTGATTTAAGGTCGCTAGCTGGACCGTACTGCATCCTTAAACAAGATATAGTGGTACAATCTCCTTAACCTGGACTTCCTGTTGGTATTTCTTAAGCCTATGACCATTGACCTTGAAGCTTCCGCTTGTTTCTCCCCAAATCTCAACTGCACCATAAGGGAAAACATGTTTCACAACGTAAGGTCCTGTCCATCTAGATTTCAACTTACTTGGGAAGAGGCGAAGGCGGGAGTTGAAGAGTAGAACTAAATCTCCTTCTTTGAACTCCTTAGGAATGATATGCTTGTCATGCCATCTCTTTGTCATTTCCATGTAGATCTTAGAATTTTCATAAGCATTCAAGCGCAATTCTTCCAGCTCGTTTATGTCCAATAGCCTTTTCTTTTCGGCTTCCTTAATATCGAAATTCAACCACTTGATTGCCCAATACGCCTTGTGCTCTAACTCAACGAGTAGATGGCAAGACTTCCCATATACCAAATTGTAAGGGGTGGTACCAATGGGAGTCTGAATGCGATCCTGTAAGCCCAAAGAGCGTCATCCAATTTCATAGACCAATCCTTCCTCGTCCTAGAGACGGTCTTCTCCAAAATTGCCTTGATTTCTCTATTCGAGATCTCGACATGTCCACTAGTTTGAGGGTGATAAGGGGTTGCTACCTTGTGCGTTACCCCATACTTCGATAGAAGTGCCTTAAACTTCCGGTTGATGAAATGTGTCCCTCCATCGCTGATGATGATACATGGTGTCCCAAAACGTGGAAAGATAGTCCGACTGAAGAACTTCACAACCACCATGGCGTCATTAGTGGGGGAGGCAATGGCTTCCACCCATCTGGAGACGTAATCGACAGCTAGGAGTATATAGAGGTTTCTTGCGGATGATGGGAAAGGTCCCATGAAATCAACTCCCCATACATCAAAAATCTCAACCTCTTGGATTTTGTTGAGTGGCATCTCGTTCCTTCTAGATAAGTTCCCTGTTCTTTGGCATGCATCACAAGAAACAACAAACGTTTGCACATCCTTAAATAATGTAGGCCAAAAGAAACCAGAACGTAATACCTTAGTGTATGTTTTGTTAGCGCTAGCATGTCCTCCACAAGGAAGCGAGTGGCAATATCGTATAACACTAGTAACTTCATCTTCCGGAATGCATCGTCGAAGCATCCCATCCGGAACTCTCTTAAACAGTAGAGGTTCATCCCAGTAGTAGTGGCGTACATCATTGAAGAATTTCTTCCTTTGAGCGTACGTCAATCCGCGCGGTATTTCCTGGCACACAAGATAATTAACAATGTCAGCATACCAAGGTTCTTTATTATCAGAAGCTTGGTGGAGCGAGTGCTCCACCAACTATAAATGAGTCTCAGAAAAGGGTGTAAAAAGTTTGTTGTTCTCAGTTGAAGGCATCTCGTTTGCTGTCTCGGTTGGTGCCCGAGGTGAGTGGCCGAGATGTTCTTCAGATAAGAACACCTCACTTGGTCCAGAAAGTGCCTCGGTCGAGGTACTGGAACAGGGACCGAAACTCGAATTTCTCCTCTCCTGGATTAGTTTCTCAATCTTAGCTCCTGGATCTTCTTCCAGTGCCTTTAAGCTCCGTATATCTGCATCACAAGAAGCATCTATACCTTCCTCCATTAAGCTAAAACTAATTACTCTTTCAAGAGGGTCATTAATAAGGATAGAGCTCACTAATTTTCTTGATTCTTCTTCATCATAGATGTTGAAGATGTCATCCTCCAGCGGCTCTCCTTTCATTGCAGCAAGCAATGCAAACTCCACTTGATCTCCGCCAATGTTAAATTTCAACTTGGTGTTCTTACAATCCATATTGCAACCCGAAGTTGCTAGAAATGGTCTCCCGAGAATGATAGGAACGGGATAATCTGCGGGTATATCAAGTACAACAAAATTTATAGGTATATATAAGTTACCTAACTTAACCGGAACGTCTTCCAAAATGCCCACGGGATGGGTGATGGAGCGGTCCGCCATGTATAACCTAATCTTCACCGGCTTGGGCTCTCCAAGTCCGATCTTCACACATAGCTCCAGCGGGATGATGCTCACGCTGGCTCCTAGATCACATAACGCCTCACAAGTTACATCCCCAACTTGAATGGGAATGCAAAATGAGTCGGGATCTCTCAACTTGGGTGGCATCTTCTCCTTCATGATTTGAATAAGCTCCGAGGATTTAGATGTCATCCTTACTTCTCCAAAATCTTCCAATTTCCTCTTCCTTGATAGAATCTCTTTTAAGAACTTCCCATAGGCGGGCATCCCTAGAATCGCATCAAGGAAAGGGATGTTAATATGTAGTTTATTCATCAAGTCAAGGAACTTACCAAAATGTTTGTCTAGATGTGCTCTGGCTCTTGACTGAGGGAATGAAAGTGGTGGTTTATATGCAGGAGGTGGGACATAGACTTCAGATTTGTCCGTCGCTTTCCGGGACTCCACCTCGGGTGGCACCTCGACCGAAGTTTTCCTCTTCTGTACTTGGACCGAGGTGTTCTTCATCTGCACTGGCATCGACCGAGGTACTGGATCTGTAGTTTTCAATCCACTTCTCGTCGTTATGGTCATGATTTGTCCTTTGGGGTTGCTCTCTGTCCTTTCTGGGAGCTTCCCTGGATCTCTTGGCGCTTCATTCGCCTTATCAAAGAATTGTTGCTCTAAGGCTTTTTGTGTCTTTGAAAATGAAGTCATGGATGTATCTATAGCGTTGAGCTTGATCAAGATGGCCTCCAACACTGCATCTTTCTTCTATGGCTGGGACGAACTTGATCTAGGCTCCTGGCTCTTCAATGGAGTAGAAAAAGAAGAAGAAGAGGGGTTAAAGGAATTATTAGAATTGGAATTAGAATAAGGGTTACCCGAATTTTGTTGATTAGATCTCCAATTGTTGCTGTTGGAGCCTCTATTGTTGTCGTAATTGTTGTTCCTGGACCCTTGATTGTTGTTTCTCCCATGATATCCTCCTTCTTCCTTCTTTGTGTGAGCAACCAAAAGGTTCTTCAATTGCTTCACATCGTTCTTGAAGGAGATGAGTTGATTATCATTTGATGGAGCTTCCTGGAAATTAACTCTCTTAACTCCATTTTCGGCTCCTTGGTGGGAGTATTTCTCCATGTGCAAAGCCTATTTCTCAATGAACTCCCAAGCTTCGTCTATCGGCATGTCCATGAATGTGCCGACGGAGAGTAGTTGAAGATTGAATTGGGTAGCTCCATCCAATCCCTTGAAGTATATCTCCAACAACTCTATCTTTGGAATCCCATGATGTGGGTAATAACATCTTTGAATCTCTCCCATGACTTGGACAAACTCTCCTTGTCCTTCATGATGAATGCATTAATCTTCCCTCTCATTTCAGCGGTTTTGGAGGGGGAAAGAACTTTGTTAGAAACTCCGTCGTCATCTCTTCCCAAGTGTTGATCTTTTCGAGTGGAAGAGATTGATACCAAGTAAGCGCCCTGTCCTTCAAAGAAAAGTAAAAAGGCCTTAGCTTTTAATTGTTGTTTTCCAACCTTGAAGGTCTCAAGGTCTCCATCAGGATCTCATAGTTTTGCAAATGCTGATGCGGAGACTCCCTCTCTAAACCTCCAAACTGGCATTGACAGATCATGGATAGAACTTGCGGTCGAAGTTCGTAATCATGCTCCGCTGGATCACCTAGGTTGACTCCTGGACGCCTCACCTGCTGGTTTGGGTCCATCCTTTGTCCTAGGATTTGTGGAATTTCTGCAAAAAGAACGTCTCGGACAGGCATCCGAGGTGGATGTATCTCAGCCGCGGCAATTGGGACTGGGTCTTGCCTCGGTCGAGGGTCTGGTCGATGCAGAATCTAGGCTCGTAGATCGGCCATATCTGCTTCGATCTCTGCAATTCAGGTGCGAGTCTGCTCTCTTTCTCGCTGTAATTCATCCTTCAATTCGGCCATATCTGCAGCGCCTCCTTCAATGCGGCCTCAAGATCGCGATTGTCTAGGTTGGCCATCTTAGCTTCTTCCAAGCGTCGTTTGTATGTCTTTACTGATTCGGGATCATAAGGAACAATTTCCTTCCCAGTACGGGTTCTTCGCATAAACCTAAGAAAAAGATCCTGCGAAAGCACTCAAGTAGAGTGGTTAGTAGCAATAAGGGGAATTGCCCCGAAAGTCAACTACAACTGGCTCGGTCTAGACCAAGTCCCCGACAACGGCGCCAAAAACTTGTTCGCTCCAAACGGTGTGTGCAAGCTTTAAATTTATATCCCAAGAAATATGCTTAAAACAAGGATGCGAACCCGTAGTGTACGGATCAATTATAGTAAAAAGCAAGAATTCCGGGGTGTCGATCTCAGGGACTTAGGTGAAACTAAGCAAGTATAGGTTGTCAATGCAACTAATAACCACAAAAGCGATTAAAGCAATCAAAGATGATAATAAGGTCAAATAAGGGGAAAAATGCAAATTCTAGGGATTAAAGCATCTAGTTGTGGTTCCGACTCAAGATCTCTAAAGATATTGTGGACAAAGTTGAGATTTTACAAAGGGAAGGTGTTTCTAAAGTGGGAATAGATTACCGGGTAAGTCTCACTACTCACTATCCCAAACCAAAGTTCCTATTACCGGGTAAGTCTCAAGGTACCAAGGAAAGGAACTACAATCTCAAACCAACACACCACCTAAGGGAATAGAATCAACCTTTACCGGGTAAGTCTCAAGCTAACTCACAAAGATGGGAGGAAGGCACACTCAAACCCCAATAAAGGATAAACCTTTATTACCTACACTCATGATCTTGGGTAAACAAACTAAGGAATCACCGGGTAAGTCTCATCCTAAGCTTGCATTGAACCAGGAAAAGTGTAATAAGAATAGAATTTGGCAAACTAGAACACTAAACTCTCAATTTCGGATCAGAAAAGGTCACCTCGGTCAGTCAAGTTCCACCCCGGCCGAGATGTTCATCGTCTGAGCGAGGTACTCTAGGGTTAAGGTTAAAGACTCGAGCTTTCAGTGTCCTACTGGGATTAAGATCATTCTATCATTGTCTTTTCTACAACTTTCAACCAATCACCCTAGAATCGCACAAGAAGTTTAGCCACTCATCATCATGATAACAATAATCAAATATATGAGAAGGGAATGAATATTTGAACATAAAAACCTTAAGAACAAGGCTTCAATAACTGAATCAAATAATTCACAAATTAGCGTTTCTTAAATCACAAATCAAACAAGATAATAAACCAAAGGGAATCTAAGAAAACCTTACAAACTCCCTTAAAAGCTATCTCAAAAGTATGAATCTTCCTTCCTTCAATCTTCCTTCAAAACCTCCCGAAAATCCTCCTAATTGTTGTGTAATCTCTGCTTCCAAGCCTGCGACGATGGAAAATTGGATGATCCAAAGATGGCTGAATTGTGGAAAATTCAACCCTTTATATAGGAGAATTATCTTCCAAAGATAATAATATCTTAAAAAGATAATTTTCTATAAAATATATTATATCTCTAAAATAGATCTCCCAAATATAAGATCTTCCTTCCAGAAATCCAGCCCAAAAATATAAGATATCTTCCTTCCAAAAATAAAAGATCTTAGCCAAAAGATATGATCTCGCCGCGCCAGGGTGTTCGCCTCGGTCGGGACGCTCTTCAAGATCACCTCGGTCGAGGTGACACTGTAGCTGACCGAGGTGAATCTCAGCTGAATGTGAAATCTCTCAAATCTGGTCCAAAGTAAATCTTCTTCATTAGTTCCATGCTTCTTGAGTTCTTCTTTAAGCTCCATAATGTAGCTCCTATGACTCCTTAGCTCCTTAGCTCCATTTCAGTCCAAAATATGCCATTTTACCTATGATTACAACGAAACGTGGTGTAGACTTCAATTCCCGTAAAGGTAGATGAAACAACAATATAATCACATAATATACATCCATACATGCAGATTTATGAAGATAAAACGTCTAAACAAGTCCCAAAATATAGACTATAATACATGTTGTCGAGCCCGTTAGACAAGGCCATCCGGCCCATTTGACATGACCAAAATGCAGCCTCCTATCAAGCCTTGCTGCTACCTTGGGCCGGCACCAAGGGTTTCCACACCTCCTTCCCACGCCAACCTTATCTCATTCTCACGTCAACCTCCTGTCCAAGCTTCATACGTAACCACCTTCAGATTTCCTTCCTTCTTTGGCCCATCATTAAGGCAAGCCGATCTTTTTATCACGTATGTTTAGCAGGTGCATACTACGAGTATACACATTCCTTGACAGCCGTACATGCGGCGCACGTCTCCCTCCTTCACGTCCACCTTCATTTCCTTCTATCTACAGCAAATCGTGGCAGACGTGCCGATAGTCAAGGAGAAGATCTCGTCCTTTGGATCAGGTTGTTGCCTTCTGCAGTAGATCCGTCGACTCTACACCATTCACGTGCAGCCTGCCTCGCATTGTTCTAGTTCCAAGCAACAACAGTTGGGGAGAGGCCTGTATGGGGCATTATCACATAGATCTTCCACACAATGACAACAGTGACGTCTAGATCCTTGTCGAGCCGCAACAGAGGGCAACCTTCTTCACCACAGCATACGTCGGGCCCCCATCGTCATGCTACAACAACAGATGTCCGTTCCACTGGAGTCGATTGCCACTCCCAACGTCTACCACTAGCCCGCCTCCAAGATATTGTAAAGCGCAGGCAAGGCAAGTGCTACTCCCATGTGTATTGATTCTGGGAAGTGTAAATGAGAAATCCGATGCCAATCGTTCTGTTGAGCCCCACCTTCCTCGCCTCCTACCCAACCTGCTGCATGAATCTCGCAAGGGCTGCTGTTGGAACCCAGGCAAGTGCTACTCCCATGTGTATTGATTCTGGGAAGTGTAAATGAGAAATCCGATGCCAATCGTTCTGTTGAGCCCCACCTTCCTCGCCTCCTACCCAACCTGCTGCATGAATCTCGAATGGGTAAGACACTCATATCTCTCCCCTCCCTTGATTTAATCTCTTCCTAACCGGTCATACAGCTACACATGAGCCGTTTCTATGGGCAAACATCACTGAGGACACTATCTCACCCCTGATGTGTGGACTGCAGCATACCCCTATCGTCCTCTACCTAGTGCAACGAGTACTAGTAGGTCGAGTGATCTACCCATCGTCTCAAGACCCACACTTAGGTTGCAATAAGAACCCTTAATCAAGTGGTTAAGGACGAGTTACTAGGCAGCTTACTCGTTGGGAGAAGAAGAACGAGCCTGGGCGTCGGACTACAGGGCTACACCTTGCTCTACATCCTAGGTAAGCAAGCTCTGACCTTGTCCCTTGTATCATCGATATGTAAAGTTGATTCTTGGTGTGAGAGTAGGTTAGACTGAGTGTTGTTGTTGCTGGTGAGTTTAGAACCCTTGGACCAATAGGCATGTCTTAGTGAGGAAAGAAGGTTGTCCAAAAAGATCGAAGTAGAGACTAAGTGTAAATCTGATTCTTGCAAAATTCATGGTGTGAAACTACTGACTTTGAGCCTCTATTTCTATACCTTAGAAACATAATCCACCGTTCAATTTTTAATATGATATAGAGGGATATACATAGTATGATGTATTAAAAGTTTAGGCCAATACAACGGTCAGATCTGGATCCATGAGCGTTCAAAGTAGGTTAGTGGTGCAGTTTGGTATTTTGCAGATTTTTGGCTAAGTATGGGGGAATTTGTGTTGAGCGTCAACTTGAGATTTTTTGTGTGTATGAGACTAGTTAGGTCAAAGTGAGTAGAGTGCTTTCCACATAAGGATTTGATATTTTATTTGAGATTTTTAGATTTTTGTATGAGCGTTCTAAGTGAGATCGTTAGTAAATTTTCATGGAAATTAAGAAGTTGGAAAATATCTTCCAACTTAGCTAGATCTTTTCGGTGAGTGTTAGATTATGGTTTTGGGCTTCATATGAAATTTTAGAAATATTCTAAGAATACTTCTAGGGTTTCGGACACTGGGGGCAAAATAGTCATTTGCCATTACGAGGGTATTTTGGTAATTTATATGATGATAGAGTTAAATATCTTAAAGTTGGAGACTTCTAATAAAGTGGGATACATTATTGATCCACTTGCCTTTTATAACAGGTGGTTGAGTTCCTACGGTTGCAGACCAAGTTCAGTTCACGGGATTATGATTTGTTTCAAGTAAGTTCTTTGGGCTTACTTAGCTAGCTTCTAGATATGAGTGTGAATAATGATAGTAGTGTGTGATTGATGTGTTTATAGTTAGTAGTAATTATCTACCGACCTATGCATTGGCCTAAGAGTAACAGGCGGTGGCATTCTGCTCAGTTAGTTTGAGGGCGCTGGGGGTTTCTTTAGGGACTAGTCCATACTCGGTTTGTAGTGATGCTACCGGCGGAGGTAAGCTCGACCTACACCCATTTGGATAAGAAACGGAGGCGAGAACTCTTAAGATTCTCGTGCCACAACTTTAAACGGAATAAAGTGAATCACTTAAATTATCAGATAATAACCGGATTGTGTTCCACCATGATGAGTGTTTATATTACCTTGGATGTGTTTGTGCTATTGTTTATTCTACTTATTTTTGGATTGTTAGCTAACGATTTATCCGTATTGTAGGTTTGTAGAGATAGACAGTTGTAGAGAGATCCGTGACGAATGGTTAGCCAAGTCCACGTACTCATTAGATGGGGACGGGAGAGTCTTCCTTTCGGCATGCTGTTATACAAATATATAGATATTTTGTAAGGCTATCACATGTGTACATTCATACCTTAAAATATTATGTTTTAAAATTGTTTTAAATACATTTGTGCCTTGTTGTAAGGTCTTAGTAAAGTTGTTGTTAAACCAAGGTCGGGACCCATTGTGAGGTCCTAACCAGTAACTCCCCGAGTTCCGAGAACTTGGGGTGTTACATTTTATGTTGTAGTGTCCACGTCAAACAACTTTGATTGATTGTGGGTACTATGTGTTGAGGTTTATGCGGGAGATAATACTAAGAAAAAGTGATATTGTCCCAAAAATAGTACTTTTTCCAATCTTTTATAAACAATATTCTTATTTTTCATCGTGCTATATCAATTTAACTTCTATTATAATTATATTATTTTACAGTGATATGGTAGAAAGAGTACTTACTCCGATGGTGAGGTTGGTCAAATCCAAAAGGAGTGGTTAGAATATTTGCTTCAACTCGTCTTTTAGGTATGTGAAAAGTGATGTAATTTTGACAATGTTTGTTGTTACTTACTAATAAACAAACATTATAGTGACATAGTAATGCATGACATCTCAAGTAACATCTATGCATGCCATTGCTTATGTTTTGTCTCAGTAGGAATTTTGACAAATATTTATGCTTAATTTGCTTCTCATACACTTCTTATGACATCTATATTTTGAAGTTTGTTCTTTTATAGTTTTTTTTTCTATGTGACATGTTATATACCATTGTTTATTGCAGTGTTCAAAATTTTCTACAAAGTGGTCATTTGCAGTGGCATAACTGTTTTGATTATGAGGTCCCTAAGAAGAATCACAGTACCTTGAATGACTCATATCAGTAATGTTATTTGAATCTTATAACTCATAGAGTAAGTTTTTCTAGTTACGTTTGTTTAGGCGTATGATTATAAGTTTAGCAATGGCTGTAAAGATGTTTTCATGGCACGTTTTAGTTTATGACAATTAATGAGCAGGTTTATTATGTTTTGGTATAATTCAAATGTGTGAAAAATCAATTATTGAATTTGAATCAAATGTTACAGGTGGTATATTCGAAAAATAGAATGAAATATAAAAAAAGAGAAAATAATCCGGATATATGTTGGTGGTGTGTAAAGTCAAAATTATAATAATCCGGTAGTAAGTATCCGGTGTATATTAACCTCACCCAATGACGCCACCACTAAACTTCTTAATCTGGTTATCTTAATCCGGATTATAAAAAAGAAATATGCCGGTGTTTTACACTATTATATAATCCGGATATTCCTCCGGATTATAGACGTTTCATATCATCCGGTTACATTATCACTTATATAATCCGGATGTAACACATCCAAATTATATTCAGCCCAATAATCCAGATTATAATGTGCCAAATAATCCGGGAAAAATATGATCGAAAAATATGGCAAAAATGAACCTAGCAAATACACTGGTGCTTCGGAAAAAAACGTCCGGATTATAAAGTTTGGGGGCAAATACACCCCTAACTTTTAATCCGGTGCAGGTCCGGATTATAAGCCCTCAACTAACCGGATTATAAAGTCCTTTTTGTAGTAGTGACATAAGTTGCACAACAGAAAGATCTTAAGTGTTCTATATTTGTTTTTGACTTGTCCCTATTTCTTGTGGGGTCTTAAATCTTATAGTAGAAGAAGGAGTTTATTTATCAATTAAGAAGATGTAATGACAACTTCTCCCCAAAGGGAAAAAGCATGCTTCTGGATTTTTTCAAAAAAGTTCTATTCATCCTCTCAACAGTCCCATTCTGATGAGGAATTCCCAAAACAATCAAATGTTATTTTGTACCATTTTGTAAGAAAGATTCATTAAAGTCGTGGTTACAAAATTCTAAACCATTATTCGTTTTAAGACACTCAAGCTTATGGCTACTTTTATTTTTAATTTTGGTCTTCCAAAGCTTAAAAGTGTGAAAAGCTTCACTTTTGTCCTTAAGAAAATAAACCCAAAATTTTCTAGAAAAATGATCTATAAAGGAAATAAAATATTTTCTAACTCCTATAGTATCAAATTGGACAGGGCCCCAAAGATCAAAATGTATGTATTTAAAAGGATATTTAGCAACATAGGTAGATCTATTAAAGGAGTAGCTAGGTGAAGGTGTAGATTCTCGGACGGTCCTCCTCTAAGCTGATTTTGCATGACCATTTGAATCAAGGGACACTTCAACTCAAAGCTTTGAGGCACATTATTGTCAAAGACAACTTTGTGTGGTGGTATATGCTTAACCGGGTCCTTCCTCTCTCCAAGAGTTCTTGGACTATAGAATATCCCATTGTTGCCTCTTCTAGGCATCCCTCTGTGCATATCCACATTGCACATGACATCTCTTGCAAGATCCTCTTGAGATAACAACCTAGCCTCAAGATCAATAATCATTTGCCTTTGAAGTTCTCTCTCTTTATAAGCTTGATCGAGTTATATTCCTTTCAGTTTCAACTTCTTAGTTCTCCATAACTAACCTTTCTTTTTTTTGCTTTCTTAGCTTTCTTAAAGTTTTTTCAATCTCAGGTTCAAAAGGTTCTAGTTCCTTGTTGGCACTTCTTGGGATACACAAGAATCACCTACAAGTCACAAAAATACACACACACACACAGGTGTATCAAAAGTAACGAAACACTTAAACTTCTAAAGAACTCTTCTTAAACAAGTCAAGCAATCAATATTCTTTGACAACGACGCCAAATGCTTGATGAGGAGTGAGTGGACACTTCAAAACCACATATTAGTATATGGCCTTGTTAAAGTTAGTATATGATTATAGCATCAAGGTTGAGATCCCAAGGAACTATGTATATCTTGACAAGTCTCAAACTCAATAGAAAAGGTTCAAGTGTGTAAAATAAAACAAAAAGGCTGATCAAGTGATCAATGCTTTGGGGTTTGTGGTAATAAGTAAGCAAGTAACAAGATCAAGTATCAAATATGAGAAAATACTAGGTTTGGGATTCTTAATCCTAAACAATAGCTAGTAGCATGCTCAAACATGTTGTGTTCATTCAATGAAGGAAATTATGAAGGTAACAATTACAAAGGTAGCATGATATTAGGTGAGCTTTCTCAAAACATTTGACTTAATGTCACCAATATGTATCACATGGTGTTTGCTATTAGCACATTAGTTGATTAAGCTTGGGATTATTTATAACTATCTTAGACAATATAAGCATCATATGATGTTTGATGTTTGCTACCATCCAACATAATCATAATTTGGGCAATAACAACAAAACTAAGGTGGTAATCCTTTAGGCTCTAACCACCTTACTCTAGCATGATAAGCATCTCAAGATTGAACAATCATCCCCATATTACAACATATTATTCATTCATGTTTGGAAATATACAATGTGTTATGTGAACAATCTAAACTATCTATAGTCTAGCATCCGACATTCAAAATAAGTCCATTCATGGAATGAGTAATAGACAAGTTCGGTTCCTCCTTAATGCTACTAACATGTTTTTTAGTTCTTCTTCAAATCATAGATACAACATAAGAACAATACTAATCTAGTATGATTTGAGGATTTTCACCCAAATCCTAGCAAGAGAACTACTCACTCATCACCGAAAATCTAAACATGGAAACAATAGAAACAAGTGATATGGTTGCAGAGTAGACAACAAATGAGAAATGTAGAAAAATTAATAGACGAATTTTGAGTTGTTAATCCAAATATATGACCAAAACAAGATGATAATAAGATCTAGCAAGAAAAATTGTGAAGAATACCAACACTTCTTCTCCGATTGAAACCAAAAGGCCAAAACAAGTTCCCAAATGAAGTCTCTATTGAGAGCGATTATGTTTGCAATCAGCCAAGAGCCTCTTAAATAGGCCTAAGAGTTGTGGTCCCCTTGAAAGCAAGTTGATCAAGTTGCATTTGAAAGTTAGTTATGCAAGTGGATGAAACCCGGCATGGCTACATCGAGTGAAAGGGTCTTCTTAGGTCGAGTGGGTTTTTGCTCAACCCGAGTGCTCCACCGAGTTGACTTGGTAAACTTAGCTCGAATGCCTCATCTTCTTACTTCGAGCTTTCCGGCTTCTTACCTCGAGTGATGTTGTAAACTCGCGGTAGGTTTACACTTTGCATTTTTGTCTTCGTAGCTCGTGTGAACTAGTCTTCCTTGCTCGAGTGAGAATCCACTCGAGGGTCCACACCAACTATGTTGAACTTTCTTGCAACTAATTCTTCTTAGTCCGAGTAAAGTGAGCTCGAGTGATATGTCTTCTTAGTCCGATGTAAGGTATTCACTTGAGGTACGTTGACAACTCCTCTACAATTGCTTCTTAGCTCGAGTGTAGCCGTCCTTCTAGCTCGAGTTAGGCTTCACACAATGCTCTTTACTTGAGGTTTCCTTAGATTCTATAGCTTCATATGTAAGGGTCCATGTTTGCCTTCTTCCCCCCTTTTCTCCAATGAGGTAGATGATGATGTGATGATTGCTCCTTGAAATGCCTAAACCATGCAAAATAAGGGAAAATCACATAAAAATACATCTATAAATATAACATGAAAACATGATATCAATATCTCACACAATTCTAACATGGTATAGGCCATCCTTCTTTTTTTTTTACAAAGCCATCCTTCTTTTTCTTTTTACAAAATTGATTACTATTGTCGTATTCAGCATGATCTGAATGTTTGAATTGTTGAGGCAAGTATTGTGGTTGATCACCTCATTATTGACAAATTAAATAAAAGCATGTTTAAAATCACTTTACATTGGTCTCACCGTCATCTTGATCATCTTAGTTTAATAAAGTGATTAACTATTTTTACTAAACATGTTAGCAATTGTAGAGGCTTTCATGTATCGAATACTATACCACTTCTTGACTAGTTTGTTCATGCATTAGCAAACCTACTAAAGTGGTGAAGCATGATTTTTATTGTTATATGAGTTGTGTTTCGATACAACCTGTTAGACATCATTCTACATTACCTCATGTAATGAGACACTAGCATTGGTAGGCTGGTAGCATTCGAGAAGAGTAGCACACATACATACCCATTCAACTAAGTTGTGAATTGAGGACGTCCTATCTAGATCCCTATCTAGATCCCTTCTGAAATCTGCCAATACATTATCTTTTTTTAATATCAAACCATCTAATTTTTGTTTGGTCATTTGTTGATAAGAGATTTGTAACTATAAATTTTCTTTAATTAAGAACCGTATATACCGTTTGTAACTACAAAAAACATATGTACAAAAAGTAATTTAGTGGAAGAAATATGTATACAAAATTCAACTTTTTTTTTTATATGATTTTATATAAAAATTCTCAACCCACAAAAAACTATGCAACTATGGTTAGCATAAACTTCTCTTTACATTTCCTTTTATATTTGTCATATTATTATAGTGATATGCACGTTTATTACAAAGGGCACAATTGCATTACACTAAGTAAAAGTTGTGGAAAGTTGTAAAAATATATATATAAAAAGTTAGTATTTTTAAGTTTTAGGTTTCGTATAAAGTATAAAAACCTTCATCGAGACATTGCTCTTCGAAAAAGAAAACGATACTATTGTATTTTTCACCAGTCCTTTCTCTTTCTCATCAAATCAATAATATCATTTGATTCGCACAACTAGCAAGATATTTTACTAGGTTTAAATCACCAAAATTTTCTTTCTAAGAATGGCATGAAATAAATTGATGTCCAAAATAAAATGAATTTGCCGGCGAAAAAGAAGAAGACGACAAAGAGGTAACTGAATAAAACTTTCCTTCATTGCATATAAATATTTTGTGTTTTGCCTACTTATTTGAAAACTTGATTAAACATAGGAAAGTTGAAATTTAAATTTTGAATTATCCTTTTTCATAGAGTATAAAATAATTTTATGTTAATTGTTTCAATACCATTGGTATCACGTAAATAGTCCACACCTTTATTTTTCCAAATTATCTCTTTTTGTATAGTATATGAATTATTTCGTGGTATTTCTCAATAAAAATATATAGAGTGTCTTGCGTGTCAAGCGGTGACGTTAGTGGTTGATGTAGCATATCGATTAAGGTAGATGCAACGATTAAAACTAGCTTAAGTATAAATGCTTCTTGAGATTATCTTCAAAAAAAAAATAGTGTAAGAAACACTAGAACTACAACTACTTACTAAACATCCTTATGATAATAAAATGCTATATACCTCTACCAATATTTTTTGAAAATTTTCAAAAATCGGTTTAATCATGATGACCAACACATGTTCTTGTTCCTTCTAAATATTTAATTATTTGCCACTAATGGTCTCTCTACGTGTAGGGTATACACATATTTTACCCTATACTTATCTATAATAAATTTCCTTATATTATATTTAATAATATAGTCATTATTACATTTCCTTGTTCAATGTGTCAATTAAATTTCTTGTCACTAATATATTTTTGTTTTTACATTTACTAAAGAAATACAACGTTATTTCAAAAATCTAAGAAATTATAGTTGGTGAACATTATGATGGAATTAAAAATAACACAAACTTGAGATTGGACATGAGCTTAGATTATAAATCAACTTCATCAACTACACCATCACAATATTTAACACAAAAGTTTCAAACTCAACTGTATTACCCATGCACTGCACAAACATTGTTAAGGCGGAAAATGATGCTTCATCAACACAACAAGGTGGTCATCAGCTCCAATTCAACGAGAACCCGAGGGCTACAAAATCCATTAAAATTGAAGAGTAATGGGTTGTTCAATGTGCCATATGTATTGTATGATATCTAAAAAAACTCCGAAGTGTCCAAAATACGGCTCCACAAGTCTAATTGTTATTCCTCATGGGAAGTAAATGTCTATGCATTATACAACCCTCTTATGAACAATGTCCATGCCTTTGTTACATTATCATTGTTTCATTTCTTAATTAAAAATATGTGGCCTTTATTCATATAGTTGTTTGATGTTACATATGACATTATATACCGAAAAGTGGTATGAAACATGTTTTGTTTATCGTTTTAATTAATATTAAAAGTAGTGTTTTATCATTTCGAAATTAAGGTATTGTTTGGTATAATTATCGCTTGAAGATACATCGATTATTTATGTTGAGGTATATCACCTCAACTAATTTTAAAAGTAGCGTTTATGTCTAAAATTATTATTTCAAGCAATTTAAATTTCATGGGGACAAATCCTTGTCTGACCAACACCCTGTTTCTTCACTAAATTGTCAAAGTTTCATATGTATTTATTGAATTTTAGAACGCATCTTTTTTGTCCTCTTTCAAAAACATTTGCATTTCAAAGCTCAAACATGGGGTGGCAAGTTACTTCTCTCGATAGATTTAGGTTAGTGAAAGTTTCATTCCTTTTGTCTCACAATATCTCACACGCTTCAAACATTTGGTATAGGTTGTTAGCCTTCCATTTTTTTACAAAGTTGATCACTACTGATGTGATTGTTTCAATTGTTGTTGCTAGTATTATGGTTGATTGCCTTGTTATAAACAAATTAAATAAGAGCATATTTAAAAATCATTTGCATTGCTCTTACTGCCATCTTGATTATCTTAGTATGGAAAAGTAATTGACTATTTTTACTAAACATGTTAGTAATTGTAGAGGCTTTCCTGTATGAAATACTATACCACTTCTTGACTATTTAGTTCACGCATTCCAAAATTACTAATGTGGTGAAGTATAATTTCTATTGTTATATGAGGAGTTTCATTTCGATACAACTTATCATACATCATTCTACATCATCTCGTGTAATAAGATAGTGGTATTGGTAGCATTCAAGAAGAGTACACATACTCATTCGACTAAGTAGTGGCTTTACAGATACCTATGTGGATTGTTTCGGCAACTGATTCAATGTGTCTTGACAGATCCTCCATTTACCGCCAAAGTGATCTCTCGAAGCACTAAATTGAGATTTTTTTTTCTTTTAACTACTCATCCCCTTATAGAAGTTAGAACTACTTTCCCACAATAACCATTTTTCTATATCCATCTAACCTAGATTTTCTTTCTTGCAACTTATTACAAACGAATAAATCCATTTTCATTTCTACAATATTGTCTTTATTCTTATAAAAACTATTAAATTTCATCAAAACACCATGTTTATACCATGATTATACATTATATTTTTCATCAAAAGGATTACATCTAAATTAACTTGAAAACGAAGAATGTTACCCACGATCGTCATAAATTATTGTATGATTATGCATTATATTTTTCTCACCCATACAAAAACACCATGTTGCATATTTATTTATTCATTTTTAATAAAATTAACAATAAGTTATTTTGAAAAGGGCAAAATCGTACATAAATTAGGCGGATTATATTTCAAGATTTCAAATAGAAGGGGAAAAAAGGGTTGGTGGGCTCCTTCCTTTTACAGTAGTCAGTGTTCCTCCACCAAGTATATCCTTCCTGACAAGGTCAAATATCTTGAGAAAATGCCACCTCCCTAGATTTTCTCTTCTAGATCCAGCTCCATTTCAATTCGTAATCTCATTCTCCGACTCCATTAATCTTCAGGTTTTCATCTCGTTAGCCATTGTCTAAGTGGGAGTCGCCGTTTTCATCGGAAGATAAAGAGGGAGAGAATGGGCGGAGTAGCGACGCTGACGGGATTGCAGGATCACCTGAAGTTGGCGAGGGAATACGCCATGGAAGGGCTCTATGATACCTCTGTTATCTTCTTCGATGGCGCCATTGCTCAGATCAACAAGTATGTAATATGAATTTCTCTCTTTGTGCAAAAAACCCTAGATGTTGATTTCTTTTCTTATTTGGTCTATTAAGAATGTATCTGTTATGGTATTGATGACTGGTCTTAGCATTAGGTCTGTAATTTGGTGAATTAGTGTCAGTTCAAGAATTCGTGGTTTTACTAAGCGAATTTTTGAATACTGATTTGAAAATGCTATTACTCTGCTCATCGTGGCTTTTGAGGAGGATAAGTCATACTGTCATGTTCGGGTGCCAAAGGGGAGAAAGAGTGGTTTAACAGAAGAAATTTGTAAGTGTAAATAATTAAGGAAAAAGCTGGCACTTAAATTCGTTAGCAGCTTTTTCTTGTTGCTAAGTAATTTATTGGTCTATAAGTGTTGTTATACAATATACTACTAGTGATTATCAAAGAAACCTTTGAGGTCACCAGTCACCTTGGTAAATTAACGAGGTATGAAATTTGAGAATTGTTTATGGTGCGATTGCTCACATCAACAAACATTAATTTTGGTTGCTGCTTTCAGTCTGCATTTAGGGTTTGTGGAATTTGGTAGATTAGGGAATTTGCGGTCCATGTTTATGTGTTGTTTTGTAATGCACTAATGCTTTAATTTGTTTATTTTGGTTGTTGAGCAAGATGACACCGAAGGTATACCGGTGCATTGGGGAAGATATTGTAGTGAAAAATTAAGAAAATAAAACTTGACACTCAGAATAGTTAGCTGCATTTGTTACTTGTTACGGAACAATTTCTTGGACTACATTGGAGAACATTCTACTATTAATAGTCAGAAGAAACCATTGTAGATCAATCGGGCAATTTCCAACTTTCAGACAACAAATTGTGAAGTACAAGACTGGATTTCAAGTTATCCTTTTAATTTCCACAATAATGAAATACTGCTGTGCTTGGATTGATTTTCTCGTTTTATTTCCCTTCAGGCACTTAAATACAGTTGATGATCCTATCATTCGTACAAAATGGATGAACGTAAAGAAAGCTATTTCTGAGGAAACAGAAGTCGTCAAACAGTTAGATGCTGAGAGAAAATCATTCAAGGATGCTCCTGTGGGACGACGCCCTCCATCTCCTCCAATTTCCACCAAATCGTCATTTGTTTTTCAACCATTGGACGAGTATCCAACTTCTTCTGCTCCTCCGATGGATGATCCAGATGTTTGGAGGCCTCCAACTCAGGACAGTAATAGGAGGCCAACAAGGACTGGCCAAGTGGGCACAAGAAGATCTAATCAAGATGGGGCTTGGGCTCGAAGTTCTGTAAAACCAGGTACAAGTGCTCGTGGTGCAAGAACAGCAACTTCTACCAAAAGCAGTAGTGGAGTTCGTGCATCATCCACCGGAAGAAAAGGAACAAGCTCTGCCAAGTCTAAGGGAGACTCTGCAGTATGTACCATCCCTCTTCTACTTATTCTTTATGTGGCGGTTACTAATTACTAGTTGAATGATCAACCTGAAATGTTGCTTGGTGCTAGACACAGGATAGGATAAAACACTAGGTCCTATTCTGAATCTCTTGCCCGGGTACATATTATCGCTTTTGGAAATTTTTTTCAATATTTTAATCCACATATATGTGTGTCTAATAACTTGAAGCATTGTGTTTTTCTATTTTTAATTGGAAATAGCAAGTGGCATTAATTTAGTGCCTTCTTTAGAACCAGAGCCTTATGCTTTTAACCCTACATGCTCAAAGAAGGCCAAACAAAGTTTTTTTTGTAGGGATTCTTCCTTTTTAGGATTTGCTTTAGAAATATGTGTCTACTGTCTAATAACTTGAAGAACTTTCCTAAATTTTATAATATGGTATCATATGTTACTAGAGAAAGTAATCAAACCTTTTTTTTTCTGAATATGATTACCATTAAATTGGTTCCTCGTGGTTATATCGTCGTGTAATTATCTGCAAGATGTCTGTTAAATCATCTATTGACTTGAACAAATATTAGAATGGTGATGCTGAAGATGGAAAGTCAAAACGAGGACAGTATGAAGGTCCTGATCAGGACCTGGCTGCAATGCTTGAGAGAGATGTCTTGGATTCTACCCCTGGGGTCAGATGGGAAGATGTAGCTGGTCTGACTGAAGCAAAAAGACTTCTTGAGGAAGCTGTTGTTCTCCCCCTATGGATGCCTGACTATTTCCAGGTATTCTATCACAGCTTCAAAGTTACAATAATTGTTTTTATTTGTATCTATCGTTGTCACTTGAACGACTTGGAGATTGTCAGTTTGTCATTAAATAGATGAACATTGAATAACACGGGCTCTAATCGGTATCATGCTTATCGCTATTTTTTTAGTTCCATTTCTTTTTTGCATGAAATGAATAAAGCACTTTGCAGAAACAACATATCTATTCTTCTACAGGGAATTAGGAGACCATGGAAGGGTGTGCTAATGTTTGGTCCTCCTGGTACCGGTAAGACACTTTTAGCTAAAGCAGTTGCCACAGAATGTGGAACTACATTCTTCAATGTCTCCTCTGCAACGTTGGCTTCAAAATGGCGTGGTGAGAGTGAGCGAATGGTCCGAGTCTTGTTTGACCTGGCTAGAGCTTATGCTCCCAGTACTATATTTATTGATGAGATTGATTCTCTTTGCAATGCTCGAGGGTAAGGTCTTTACGTTTTTTTGTTATTCTGGCAATTTGAATTCACTTAATTTCCTACACACGTTCCTTAGAATATCTTAATCCTTTCTCACCTTCTTGATTTTCAATCTATTGGTTTTTCTTTTCTTTTCTTTTAGAGAAGCATTCTTTATTTGCCCAGAAGCATTTATGTACCTATTTTCTCCCATTTGCTGATAATGTGCAAATTAAAGCGAGCAACTGCCCTGGTTATCCTGATATTTCCTGTTTTGTGTTTTAGGGCATCAGGAGAACATGAATCGTCACGTAGAGTGAAGTCTGAATTGCTGGTTCAGGTAGATGGTGTAAATAACAGTTCTTCTGGTGAAGATCGTAAAATAGTTATGGTTTTGGCCGCTACTAATTTCCCATGGGATATAGATGAGGCTCTCAGGTGCATTTTTTCTCAATTACCTTTTCAATTGAGTTATTAACTAAGTTTTTTCACTGATGTGTTAAGCATGGATTTTTTGTGTTTATTCTGACATTCTTTTTTGGTATCGCCAACTTCGGCTGATTATTTCTGCTTTTGGTACAATAGGAGAAGGCTGGAGAAACGTATATACATACCTCTTCCAAATTTTGAGAGCAGAAAGGAGCTTATACGCATCAATTTGAAATCTGTTGAGGTTTACAAACCTAACTCTTTTTAATGATCTTTTATTGCTACAATGTTACTGTATATGTGTTAGCGTAAGATTTTTCTAAGTTTAATAGACTTGAGGTATTTAGGTTCATGCACTACGTTAATAACCTAAAGGATTTTGTTTCTGAAGTTTCATTTTGTATTATAGTATCTGACAGATGAGATTTTAAAGTGTAATAAGTTAGCTTAAGTTTTTTAAGTCTAAATTTAAGTAGATAGCATATGTTGCTTCTTTTTCTCCTAATTGCTGACTTGCTTGTATTTTTTTGTGGAACTTGCACAGGATTTTCATCTTTTGTAATATTTTATATGCATGTATCAAAGAAATAACATTTCACACTAAAATTATACTGAGCAGCTTATTATTTGTTTCTGTGTCCTTCTAATTGCATTCGACGAACTCTTGTTGATTTCATATCGTTTGGCCTCTTGTTAGACATCATTAAAACCCGAGTTATTTCAGGCTCTTAAAATTTTAATGCATTGAATGATTTAGTTTTTTAACTACGTGCTTTGCATCCAAACTCAGGTGGCCACTGACGTTAATATTGAGGATGTGGCACGAAGAACAGAAGGATACAGTGGAGATGATCTAACGAACGTTTGCAGAGACGCTTCTCTCAATGGCATGAGACGTAAGATTGCTGGAAAGACGAGAGATGAGATTAAGAACATGTCAAAGGAGGATATATCCAATGACCCCATTGCAATGTGTGATTTTGAAGAGGCTTTGCGTAAAGTCCAGCCAAGTGTCTCTGCTGCTGATATTGAACGCCACGAGAAGTGGCTTCACGAATTCGGGTCAGCATAAGCCTTATTTTTTTAGCTGATTTGCTACCTACAAACTTACCCATATTCCATCTGTTATCTTTAAAATTTACATCTGGTAAGAGAGGTTTGAACAATATCTCAAGATGAAAGGCATCAATCTTTGTTATAGAGGAGAGGTAGTATCATAGGGCTGTGACTTGAGAGTAGTCTTTTTCCTTGTTTTGTTTTCCCATATTTACTGGTTGTAAAATACTAAATATGAAAGAAAATGTTGAAAAGTTCCTCAAATTTTTTTTATTCATTCTACTTCTATATTTGGTGTAAAACTCACTACTGTTCGTTTGACATACGCCGCGGGGGCGGTGTGGCACCCGAAAGGCGTCTTTGATCTTCTTCTTCTCCCAAGTGTTGCTAGATCCTTTGTTTTACTTCATTTTTCGACTCTTCATCTGGATCATAATGTTAGCAACACAATACGACTCAAAGACGCTAAAAAGACTCTAAAAACTACCTAGAATGATAGTGATTAACCATTTGTATACTCTAGATAAGCGTTTAATAAAGCAAATTAGGGCTCCTATGAATAACGAAGACCGAATGAGATGTAAATTTGAGTATAATAAGCTTACAACGTTAAGAGTCGTAATCGTTACCAAACAAGGGAATAATGCCAGACCTTGGTGTATAAATTGTACTAGGGCATCTAGCGGGAATAAGAAATGGACGGAAGTTAACAAGAAACAACCAGACTTAACATATATACGCCTAACTAAGAGCAAGAATGTTCGCTCCAAAAGGTGTGTGTGCGTAAAAGCTTTGTATTTATATCCAAGAATAGTGTCTAACGATAGCGAACCCGCAGTGTACGGATCAATAGTAGTAAGGGCTGATATTCCGGAGTCGATCTCAGGGAATTAGTGAGAACAAAGCAGTAAAGCAATCTAACTTGTAAGCAAGCAAAGCAATGATCAAAGCAGTGAATAAGATGTGATAATAACTGGGGAATGCAAATTCTAAAGATCCAAGTAACCGGTTGTAGTTTTCGATTCAAGATGTCTAAAGATGTGTAAAGGACATAGTTGGGTAGCAAAGGTATATGATCTAAGGTAGGATATCGTACGGTGAAGTTCCAACACCCTTTTATCTCACCAAGAAGGGATCTAATGATGAGATTACACTCTCAATACCAAACACCAAACCCAAGAAAGTCAAAAGGAAGCACAAAGGTAAGGGCTATGACACTCTCCACCTTAATAGAGGGTTTTAAATCCTCTATTACCTAGAACTCGTAATCGTTTGTATTCAAGCAATGATATGAGTTAGAATGGTTCAACAAGGCTAGGATTTAGGCAATCTTTAACTTTGGGTAAAGGTAAAAGCAAAACGTGCACGACAAAGGAAACCACAGCAGGATCTTGGGAAACCACGGGCGTGGTTGCTTAAGAACAAGCCATGGAAAACCTTCTGCGAGGGTTTTGACTCACAACTCTCAGGGTCTGATCTGTTTACAAGGTTCAATCTATCATCATCTAAACCACAACCATCAACCCTTCACCCTAGAATCGCAGAGGGGTTTAGCCAACAATCATCATCATATTCAATTTATGATTAAAGGAAGAAATCAAAAATAGCATGCAACCAAGAAAACACAAAGAAGAACTTATGATTTCCAAATAATCAATCTTCAAATCTCAATAACTAAGTCAATCAACAAGTAATCACAGGTCTTGTGTTCTCAAAAGACAATAATCAAAACCTAAGAAAATCTCACAAACGTCTTCAATCTCCAAGTCGTAATTCCGAAGCCCTTCAATCTCCTTCCAATGATGAAGCAAGAGAATTTCGAATGTGGAGTAATCCGCCAAACCTAAGTATTAAAGTGAGCCCAAGTGTCAAGCGTCGTCCTCAAAATGCAGTCGTCGACCTCCTTTTATAAAATAAATTAGGTCTAAAAGCTCTCCCTTTGTATTGCTGACGTGGCAATAACGGAACGGAAGAAGAAAACCACGGCCGTGGTTTGTCCCGTGATGCCTTTTGACCTTCTTTTCCACGTGTGGAGTTCAAACAATTAACAAAACCTCGGCCATGGAAGTATGTCTTTGGGCCGTGGTTCTTCCTTTTCGATGCTTTTCTCCTTTGTTTTGCTTCATACTCCTTCCTAGGCTTCTCCAATGCTTCCTAATGAGTTCCACTTCGATCAACACTCCATGAATGCTCCATTTCCACTCCAATTCAGCGCCAATTCACCTAATATCACAACAAACCTTGCATAGATCTCTATTCCAACATAATAGGTTAATATGCTCAATAAATGCTATGAAAACATGTTCATTTGCTCAAAAGGAAGGGAAAAACTACCTATATGCACATCTAAACTAGTGTCATATTTCATGCTATCAAAATACCCCATACTTGCCTCTTGCTTGTCCCCAAGCAAGGCTCAAATCTAGAATACAAAGACGTATGAAATATGAATGCAAAGACAAGAAAAAACACAATATTTTTGTTTCCGTGCTTCTATTCAAGGATCGCTCTCTACACTTGTTTCATAGTTTCCGAAAACCGTTATGTGAGCAAAAAGACTCATGTCCTGAAAAGAATCATCATATCTTGCAAAAGTTTTCAAAACAAGCATCATAACCTGAAGCAAAATCAAAATCAATCATGAAAATATCCAATTTAGACCACAAAGTCAAACAACATACTCAAAGATCTTTAGGTCTTTCAAATGAAGGTCAAGAAACGTGTTAGGGTGGGACGTGTATAGGATATGTGGTGCAAAATCCGGGAAAGAGGACAATAACATCACAACTTTTGTAAGCACACTTCAACACCCACCAATAAGCTCTTTTTCTCTTCTTTTTCAGTAATTCTTTCTTTACTTTCACTTTTTGAGATTAAGGACAAAGGTGCACAATAACCGAAGCCTAGAAAATCAGCATTAACTCTCTTTTTACGAGTTGCTTCAAACCGTAATGCACATACCATGACTCGTTAGGAATATCGTTCAATCCGACTTTGGCAAGACACAAACACCCGGCTATGTGAATGGTGCTGAGTTACTCATCATCATGATTGACTTCCTCAAGCCTATTTTCTAACACATTCACCACTTTTAACTTCAAACTTCACAACTTTACACAATTGCATCCTAATTCCCGGATAGGTAATAAGGAGGCAAAAACATATACATGAGGAGCTAGAAGGTGAATCAAGAAGAAGAAAGGAATGAAAATCGAAGTGCCTTAATCATATCAAGAAGAAGTACAAGAACTTATAAAGCGGTTTCAACCTTCAATATCTCAACATGATTTAGATCAAATTCCAAATGATCGAACTCGCAAGAAAATTCCACAAAGCATTCAAATCCTTCACAATTCACAATTCAGTTTAAACACATAAAAATCATCAAAACTCGATTCCACAAGTAATTTTCTTCATTGAGGTCTTTTCCAATCCTAGAAGAACAAATTTTTTTTAAATTTTTAATTTTTTTTGATTTTTCAAAGCTATAAAATGCAAGACAATAACTAAACATGTGACAAAAATAATGAGAATGCAAAGTACGATGGACATAGATCAAGCAAGTATCAAAGTAGTTATTACAGATCATATTTCTCAATCACCCCATACTAGAACTACACATTGTCCCCAATGTGCAATAAAAGAAAGAAAGATGCAAGAAACTCACAAAGTTTGGTAAAACGATGATAAAACTGATACGTCATCATGAGAGCGGCTGTGGGAACGGGAATCAAGATGGATCGTATGGACGACCGAATTGCTACTGAACATATCCCTCATCATCCTCTGATTCTGCTCTATGACGCCGAGATGGCTATCCATGCGCTCCATGCAAACGGTTATACCGTTCATTTGTGACTGTTGCCCGAAAACCCATGGGGACGTCTTATCCTGCCATCCAAAGAGACAAGAAAACCGGAAACGTACCGACGAAAACAACAAAATAAGATATTCTATTCTAATCTATGGAAAAAGAAATAGATAAAGGAAGAAAACAATACCTTGGGTTGCCTCCCAAGAAGCGCTTTGTTTAACGTCCGTAGCTAGACCAATCCTTTTTGCACTCAAAAGAGGATAATAGGTGCAATCCTCTCAATCTGACTCTCCGGCGTGTACTTCTTAAGTCGTTGGCCATTGACCTTGAAAGCTCCGCATTCCTCATACTTCAACTGTACCATGGGGAAAACATGTTTAATCACAAAAGGTCCAGTCCAACGAGACTTTAACTTACCGGGAAATAGACGAAGTCTGGAGTTGAAGAGAAGGACGAGATTTCCTTCTTTCAAATCCTTTCGGATGATGTGCTTGTCATGCCACTTCTTCGTCCTTTCTTTATAAATTCGCGCATTCTCTTATGCATTCAAGCGAATTTCTTCTAGCTCATTAATTTTAAGAAGGCGTTTCTCTCCAACCTCCTTGATATCAAAGTTCAGCCACTTAGTTGCCCAATAAGCCTTGTGCTCTAGCTCAATGGGAAGATCACAAGACTTCCCATACACAAGATTGTATGGTGTAGTGCCAATGGGAATCTTGAAAGTTGTCTTGTACGCCCGAAGTGCATCATCAAGCTTAAGCGACCAATCTTTCCTCGTTCTAGAGATAGTCTTCTCTAGAATGGCCTTGATCTCTGTATTGAAAATTTCCACTTGGCCGCTCGTCTAAGGATGGTAGGGGTGACAATCTTGTGAGTCACCCCATACTTGGCTAGTAGAGCTTCAAATTTGTGGGCCGTGAAGTGCATTCCTCCATCAATAATGATGGTTCGGGGCGTCCTAAGCCTTGGGAAGATCGTTTTGTTAAAGAACTTCACTACTACCATAGCATCATTAGTGGGAGAAGCAATCACTTCAACCCATCTTGAAACATAACCTACACCTAGAAGAATGTATTGGTTACCACAAGAGGATGAGAATGGTCCCATAAAGTCTATACCCCATACGTCGAAGATCTCCACTTCTTGGATGTTGTTGAGTGACATCACATTCCTCTTTGATATGTTTCCTGTTCTTTGACAAGCATCACAACAAGAAACAAAACGTTGCACGCCCTTAAATAAAGTAGGCCAAAAGAAACCGGATTGCAATACCTTGGAACAAGTCTTGTGAGAACTAGCATGTCCCCCACAAGGTAGAGAATCACAATGGCGGATGACGCTTTCGACTTCGTCTTCCAGTACACACCTCCTAATGATGCCATCTGGACCTCTCTTGTAGAGTAGAGGTTCATTCCAAAAGTAGTGCCGGATATTCTTGAAGAACTTCTTCCTTTGAGCGTAGGATAATCCGGGAGGTATTTCCTGACAAACTAAATAATTTATAAGATCAACAAACCATGGTTCGTTATCTCTAAAGATATGATGAAGACACTCTTCTATAATGTGCAGATGCTCGTTAGGGAATGAGTCATCAATAGGTAGACCGTCCTTTGTGATGTGGGGAAGGCGACTTAGGTGATCCGCCACGGAGTTCTCGAATCCCTTCTTGTCTCGGATCTCTAGATCGAACTCTTGGAGGAGAAGAATCCATCTAATTAGCCACTGTTTTGCATCCTTCTTGGTGAGCAAATTCCATATGGCTGCATGGTCGGTATAGATAATAATCTTCTCTCCTACAAGATAAGAACAAAATTTCTTAAATGCATACACAACAACAAGTAATTCCTTCTCTGTAGTGGCGTAGTTCAGTTGAGCTTCATCTAGCGTCTTCCTAGCATAATAGATGGAATGCGTACGTCCATCCTTCTTTTGTCCGAGCACTGCTCCTACAACCACATCACTTGCATCGCACATTACCTCGAATGGAAGATTCCAATCCAGAGATTGGATGATGAGGCTTGAGATTAATGCTTCCTTGATCCTGTAAAAGGCATCTAGACATTCCTTCGAAAGTTCAAAGATTACATCCTTCATGAGTAGGTTAGTCAATGGCTTAGAGATCTTAGAAAAGTCTTTAACGAATCTTCTATAAAATCCAGCATGGCCAAGAAAACTCCTTACCCCCTTTAACGATGATGGTGGAGGTAACTTCTCGATCGTCTCTATCTTGGCTCTATCAACCTCAATGCCATGATTCGAGACCAAGTGACCTAAAACAATTCCTTCATTTACCATAAAATGACACTTTTTCCAATTTAAAACAATGTTAGTGTCTTCACATCGCTGTAGAACTAAGTAAAGGTTAGTAAGATAATTGTCAAAAGAAGAACCATAGACGGAGAAGTCGTCCATAAAAACCTCCATGATGTTCTCGATATATTCAGAAAATATCGCCATCATACACCTTTGGAAGGTGGCTGGAGCGTTGTACAACCCGAACGACATTCTCCTATAGGCAAACATACCCCAAGGGCATGTGAATGTGGTCTTCTCCTGGTTGTCGGGGTGGATGAGAATCTGAAAGAAACCACTATAGCCATATAGATAACAGAAATGAGAATGTTGCGCTAACCTTTCTAGCATTTGATCAATGAAAGGAAGAGGGAAGTGATTCTTCCCAGTGGCAACATTCAGATTACTATAGTCAATGCACACTCGCCATCCCGTAACGGTTCTTGTGGGGATTAACTCGTTATTCTTGTTAGTCACAACGGTCATTCCCCTTTTCTTCGGAACCACGTGGACGGGGCTCACCCACTTGCTATTAAAAATAGGGAAGATAATACCTACATCAAGAAGTTTGAGGACTTCCTTCTTCACAACCTCTTTCATGTTCGGATTTAACCGTCTTTGAGGTTCACGTGAAGGCTTATGGTCATCCTCGATCAATATTTTATGCATGCACAAAGAGGGTTTGATACCCAATAGATCATCAAGTGTATATCCTATGGCTTATGTAATTTCAATACACTCATAAGCCTAGCATGCTCATCAGCAGTTAAGCTAGCACTAACTATGACCGGATATGTAGAGTTTGGTCCTAGAAAAACGTACCTTAAGTGAGCGGAAAGAGGATTCAACTCCAAGGTAGGAGGTGCCTTTGTCGGTGTGTCGGTGCCTTCCGAAGCGTCCTTAGATGCTTCCAAGGGTATAGAAGAGGTAGAAGAATGTCCAAAAATGTTTTTGAGAAGAGGGGGAGAAGTCTCGGAATTTTCAGATTCCACGGCCACACTAGCAGTTCAACGGCCGTGGTTTCCCCCGAGATGACTTTCGACATGTGGTTCCACGGGGATTTTAATTAAATTAAATAAAATCTCGCCCGTAGAATCTTAATTTTGGCCGTGGTTTTGGCCAGTTTCCGAGCCATCTTGCAATTTCTCTAAAGGCTTCAATTGACTCTTCTTCCAACTCTCCCAAGGCCTTGACTTCGGACTCGCAATCCTCTTTGACTCCTTCCATAATGATCATGCTAATGACTTTGTGCAAAGGATCTTTGAGCAAAATAGAGCTTACCATCTCTCTCGATTCTTCTTCATCATAGATGTTGAAGACTTCTTCTCCTAGAGTTGGTTCCTTGATCAAAGCTGAGAGCACAAACTCAACTTTCTCCTCTCCAATATTGAATTGCAGTTTGGCATTCTTGCAATCCACCAAACAACTGGACGTTGCTAGAAACGGCATCCCAAGTATGATTGGGATCGGATAATCTGCAGGAATGTCCAAAACGGCATCTCAAGTATGCCAACAGGTCGAGTGATAGATCAATCCACCATGTATAATGTCATCTTCACCAGTTTAGGCTCTCCTAAACCAACCTTCTCACACAAGACAAGTGGGATAATGCTCACACTTGCTCCTAGATCACAAAGAGTATCATATGTGACCTCTCCAACGCCAATGGGAACACAAAATGATCCCAAATCCCTCAACTTGGGTGACATCTTCTTTGTCATGGTTTTGATGAGTTCCGATGACTCGGAAGTTATCTTTACCTCACCAAAATCCTCTAACTTCCTCTTGTTTGAGAGTATCCTTTAAGAACTTCTCATAGGCATGTATACCTAAAATTGCATCAAGATCGGTAGTCTTCACACCACTCCTTGTGGTGATTGTCAACACTTGTCCCTTCGGGTTATTTTTAGTTCTTTCCGAAAGTTTCCCTTGATCTCTAGGGACTTCTCCAGCCTTGCTGAATACTTGGTTCTCCAAGGATTTTTGTGCCTTGGTCATTGCAGAAAATTGGCTTTCCATCCCATTCATCTTTCCCATCATCGTCTCCATCATTGTTGTTGTTGTTCCTATTCCCTTGATTATTTCCTCTTCCTACATAACCCACATCTTGCTACTTGGGTTGTTGTGAGTGTGTCTTCAAAAGCTTCTTCAAAGTTTTAACCTCGTTGTTGAGAGTTGTGATTTGAGAAATGCTTGAAGAGGTAAAATTCAACCCTTGTATCCCGGAATTTTGACTTCTATTATCGGGCCTTTGCAGAGAATATTTCTCAACAAGTTGATCTTGTTTCTCAACAAACTCCCAAGCATCATCAACTCCTATATCCATGAAAGTTCCAGTAGAAAGGGATTGGAGTTTAAATTGCTTTTCTCCTTCCAAACCTTTGTAGTAAATTTCCAACAACTCCAATTTTGGAATCCCATGATGAGGACAATCCAATAAAAGGTCGTTGAACCTTTCCCAAGATTTATATAGACTTTCATTATCTTTCATAATAAAAGCATTAATTTTACCTCTTAATTTCGCCGTTTTTAACGGCGGGAAGAACTTGGTGAGGAACTCTGAAGTCATCTCTTCCCATGTATTCACCTTTCCGGATGGAAGAGATTGATACCAAGCAAGCGCTCTATCCTTCAAAGAAAAATAGAATGGTCTTAGTTTATAATTGTTGTTATTTACCCTTGCAGATTTAAAATTCTCCATAAGAACCTCATAATTTTGCAAGTGTTGATGTGGAGATTCTCGTTCTAATCCTCCAAATTGACTTTGTCGGATCATGGTGATAACTTGAGGTCGGAAATCATAGTCTTGATCCGCAGGATCAACCATAACGCCGGGAAGGCGTTTATTGAACGGGATCCATTCGTTGACCAAGCGTTTGCGGTATTGCTACAAATGGGTCAACTCTCTCAACCTTAGGAGGGTTAGGTACAAGCGAAGGTGGATGTATGACAACTGGTGGTTGCACAACAACGAGATCCGGCAAAACGATGGGAGTTGGATGATTAGCTAACACTCTAGCTTCCCTCTCCTTCTCCTCAACAATCCGTCTAATGGAGTCCCGCTCTCTCTCTCTCTCTCTCTCTCTCTCTCTCTTACTAGAGTAGTATCTCGTTCTCTTCTTTCATCTTTGGATTTATTCAATTCAACTTGAAGGTCTCTTTTGCTTTCGTTATTAGCAGCAGCCATTTTAGCTTCTTTCAACGTTTTCTTGTAAGTCTTTTTTGGCTCAAGATCGTAAGGAACGATTTTTTTTTACAGCTCTTGTCCTCGCATAAACCTAAAGAAAGATCCTGCAAGAACACTCATATAGAATGATCAGTAGCAAGCAAGAAGCTACCAAGTTAGACAACCGTACACTGGATTGGTCTTGACCAATTCTCTAGCAACGGCGCCAAAAACTTTTTCGCCCCAAAAGGTGTGTATGCGTAAAAGCTTTATATTTATATCCAAGAATAGTGCCTAACGATAGTGAACCCGCAGTGTACAGATCAATCGTAGTAAGGGCTGATATTCCGGATTCGATCTTAGGGAATTAGTGAGAACAAAGCAGTAAAACAATCTAACTTGTAAGCAAGCAAAGCCATGATCAAAAAGTGAATAAGATGTGATAATAATTGGGGAATGCAAATTCTAAAGATCCAAGTATCCGGTTGTAGTTTTCGATTCAAGATGTCTAAAGATGTGTAAAGGACAGAGTTGGGTAGCAAAGATATATGATCCAAGGTAGGATATCGTACAGTGAAGTTCCAACACCCTTTCGTCTCACCCAAAGGTTCTTCTTAACGGATGTTGAGTCTCGTTAAGAAGGGATCTAAAGATGGGATTACACTCTCAATATCAAACACCAAACCCAAGAAAGTCAAAAGGAAGCACAAAGGTAAAGGCTATGACACTCTCCACCTTACTAGAGGGTTTTTGATCCTCTATTACCTAGAACTCATAATCATTTGTATCCAAGCAAGGATATGGGTTAGAATGGTTAAACAAGGCTAGGAGTTATGAATTCTTTAACTTTGGGTAAAGGTAAAAGCAAAATGTGCACGATATAAGAAACCACAGCAGGATCTTGGGAAACCACGGGCGTGGTTCCTTAACAACAAGCCGTGGAAAACCTTATGCGAGGGTTTTGACTCACAACTCTCAAGGTCTGATCTATTTACAAGGTTCAATCAATCATCATCTAAACCACAACCATCAACCCTTCACGCTAGAATCGCAGGGGGGTTTAGCCAATAATCATCATCATATTCAATTCAAGATTAAAGGAAGAAATCAAGAACAACATGCAACCAAGAAAACACAAAGAAGAACATATGATTTCCAAATAATCAATCTTCAAATCTAAATAAATGAGTCAATCAACAAGTAATCACAATTCTTGTGTTCTCAAAAGACAATAATCAAAACCTAAGAAAATCTTCAAACATATTCAATCTCTAAGTCGTAATTCCGAAGCCCTTCAATCTCTTTCCAATGATGAAGCAAGAGAATCTCGAATGTGGAGTAATCCGCCAAACCTAAGTATTAAAGTGAGTCCAAGTGTCAAGCGTCGTCCTCAAAATGCAGTCGTCGACCTCCTTTTATAAAATAAAATTATGTCTAAAAACTCTCCCTTTCTGTTGCTGTCGTGGCAATAACGGAACGGATTTTCCCGAACAAAACGGTTACACTAGAAAGGTAGCACAAAAAGTTTTACATTTATAAACTCGAACTAAATTCCTAAACTACATAGTGAAACCCGCAATGTACGAATCGTTATGTAGGAAGAAAAGTATTCCGAGGTCGAACACAAGAACTGAGGTGAAATTAAGTCATTCAATGATCAATGATAGTGTAAATCTAAACTAAGGCAAGACAAGGAATAAAGAAATGCAAAACACAAAATTTTTGGTGGTTTTAGGTGATCAAACAAGGATCACAAGATATATGTACACATCAGGCAAACAAACACACAAACACAAAGATAGGAGATAAGAGATAAGAAATGTGGATTCTAGAGATTCGGAACTCCAATTATGCCAATGGACTCATGCATCTAATGATCAAAGGAAAGTTGCGGTTGTTCAGAGTTGGTTGTTTCTTTAATGGGAACAATTACCGGGTAAGTCTCATGTTCCACTAGTCTCAAACCTAAGCCCTATTACCTGGTAAGTGTCAAGGAACTAAGATCGAGAATTCTACACAAACCGGTCACTACCTTAGGGTCAAACCCCTCCTTACCGGGTAAGTCTCGGAAAGGTAAGTCTTAGGCAACGATCCTAGCACACTCAATCCAATAGCGGCTGTTGAGGCTCACTACTACCTAGTGTTCATCATCTTATGTATCTAAGAGAGGAAGTTACCGGGTAAGTCTCATCTCTTAAAAAGGTTGCTAGCAAAGGTCACCCTAGGCTAGATTAGGCTCAACAAACAATAGGACATACTTCAACACATCTACATCATAACATCAAGATTCAACAACAATATAATAACAACACATGCATCTCGGGTGGATCATAGTCATCTCGGCCGAAATGGTATGAAGAACAGGCCGAGATGATAAACTGAGCTAGGGTTTTGAACACAAATCCATCCTAAGCTAACATGCAAGTCCATACAATCATAGTCCAAACCATAAACATCATTCCTTCACCCTAGAATCACATCTACTCAACCAACAACATACATTTCTAGATCAAAATTCATAAAATAAAGCATGCTTGCAAGTCATAGCTAAATAATGAAGAATGAACAAAAGAAAAGACATTACAAAGCTAGAATAGAAGTTACCAAATCTTACAAGGGTCCAAGATGCAGCTCCAAGGTGTCAACAATGGAAACCTCACTCAAAACCACTCAAATCTCACTCTAAAACTACAAACTACACTAATCTCTTCCAAGAACACCCACAAGGGTGCTTGGAAGAGAGCTACATTCCAAGGTGTGTTGGAGAAGAGCTAGAGGAAAGGGGAAAAGGGAGGAAGGAGACCCCAAAAACAGCCTGCAACATTGCTTAAATATTCCACCAAAAGCAAGGGTCGGATAAAGGAAGTGAGTGCCAAGTGTCGTGGGTGGTCTAGAGGAGAATCTCGGTTGGCCCAGGGGAGCATCTCGGCCGAGATGGGCAATGGTTGGACCGAAATGGCTCTAAAACTGCCCCAAATACCACTTAAAGATGAGATAGACCATTTCTTGCATCAACTAGGGTCCTTGCCTTCTTCTTTCCTCCAAGCATGGGCCATTTGACACCATAAATCCGGACCATCTTGAGGCTCAAACCTCATATATGATCAATAACATCTCAAAGGTCCCCAAAACCGACAAAAGCTCGTGTAGAAGTCTATTTCGACAATATGCATAAACTAATGCGAAAACATGCATGAATAAAATGGAAAACTACCTAAATGAGTGCCTAAACTAGTGTCATAAATCATGTCATCAAAAACCACAGATGACGTCATCAAAACCACAGCCGTGGTTTGTCCCGTGATGCCTCTCGACCTTCTATTCCACGTGTGGAATTCAAAGAATTAACAAAACCTCGGCCATGGAAGTATGTGTTTGGGCCGTGGTTCTTCCTTTTTGATGCTTTTCTCCTTTGCTTTGCTTCATACTCCTTCCTAGGCTTCTTCAATGCTTCCTAATGAGCTCCACTTCGATCAACACTCCATGAATGCTCCATTTTCACTCCAATTCAGCGCCAATTCACCTAAAATCACAACAAAGCTTGCGTATATCTCTATTCCAACATAATATGTGAATATGCTCAACAAGTGCTATGAAAACATGTCCATGTACTCAAAAGGAAGGGAAAAACTACCTATATGCAAACTAGCGTCATATTTCATGCTATCAAAGAACAAAGGGAACTATGATCACAATCTGTACATGCAAAAATGCACTGATTCATCCATGATAAATGTGCAGACCCAAATACGTATAACATTAACTGATTATAGTATGACTACGATAAATATCGAAATATTAGGATTACAGATAAGAAACCTTCTGAATACAAGGAAAATAAAATACAGAAAGGAACATGTGATTCTTCACCCCAAAATTTTAATCAATTCCAAATGAAGTTTGCCTTTTGGAATTGTAGAGGCATGAGGAAGAAAATTTTCTGGACTAGCTTAAATATTACTTGTAAGAATGATCACATTCAAATGATCATACTTGTTGAACTTAAAACCAGCATATAACCAGAAGAAGCATGTTGGAAAGGAGTAGGTTTTAATTGTATTTGTTTCGTCCCAACGGATGACCTTTCAAGGGCTCGTGCCTTTTATGGAAAAGCTACCAACTAATAAATGAAAAAGTCGAAGCCATGACTAAAGAAAAAAGATATGTTTACGTAAAACATAACAACATATTGAATAATTGTTCGCTTCAAAACATGTATTTATATGAGAGAAAATAGTCTTAAATTTATACCAAGAATAAAGCAAAATTTGCGAACACGCAGTATACGGATCAATCGCAATACTAGCAAGTATTCAAGGGTCGAACACAAGGACAATGGCGAAATCAAGTAACGATATATAACTTTAGGCTACAAGCAAATCTCAAGTAACAAGAACAAGATATATGATAATCAGATAAGGAAATGCAGATTCTAGAGATCAAAGTATCCAATTGTGGTTTCGACTCAAGACTTCTAAGGATAAGCACGGATAAAGCTGAGAATGCTTAAGGAAGGGTGTTACTAAGATGGGATAGATAAAGGGGGAGGTCTCACTATCCGCTACCCAAACCAAAGGTCCTATTACCGGGTAAGTCTCAAGGATTCAAGGAAAGGAAATATAATCTCAAACCAACAACTCAACTAAGGGAATAGAACTAACCTTTACCGGGTAAGTCTCAGGTTAAGATAAGGTGAAGGCACACTCAAACCTAACAAGGATAAACCTTTGTTACCTAACACTCATCATCACAGGTAAACAAGCAAGGGAATCACTGGGTAAGTCTCTTCCTAAGCTTGGATATAAACTAGGAAAGGTACAACAAGGATAGGATTTGGCAAACTATAACCTAAGCTTCAAGATCGGTCGGTCAGGTCCAATCTCGTTTTGTTCTTGCTCAATCTCGGTCGAGATTCTTGAAGAGCAACCCGAGATGCAAAACTGTATAGGTTAAACTCAACTTTCAGGGTCCGCTCGAGATAAAGATCAAGTCTTTCATCGTCTATACCACAACCTTCAACTAATCACCCTAGAACCGCAAGGGTTTTAGCCAATAATCATCATGTTCAAAGCAATCAGTATATATCAATCAAACTATCAATAAAAGAGAATAAAACACTCAACAAAAGGTTCTCAATTATCAAAAGGGCAAAACAATTCAGCAAAGTATCTATATTGTGTTCCAAAAGATGACAACAAGTAACTAAGTATCCTTCCAAGAAAACCTTACTAAGTCTCTTCAAATCTTCTTCTTCCTTAACCTTGATCTCGTTCTTCGCAAGCTTTTCAATCCAACTAATCCTTCGGATGCACTCCTTCCAGAATCTTCTTCGAAAAGAGAGCAGAACTCGCAGCCGCCAACCGTCCTTAAATTAATATCAGCCTTCCATTTTTATACAAAAACTTAGGGTAAAATATTTTATGGGTTGTGGGCCGTCGATCTCGATCAAGCCCAGTAAGGCATCTTAGTCGAGATAGTATTTTCCTTCATCCGAGATTCTGCCTCAATTACGTACTTTTCTTTGATTCTTCTCCTGATTCCCTCTTGCATCTATCTTCTAAGGTCCTTTCTTCCCCTATTTGCAGTCCAAGATGTTCCATAATGTCGTTCTTTAGACTCCTTATGCTTCCATACTTCTTTTCGATCCAAAATATGCCCTAATTCCTACAAATACAACCAAACTAGGTGTAGACCTCGATTCTTACAAAGCAGGAAAATAGTAGCATAATCAATATGAATATATGTCCATGCATGCGAAAAATAATCAAGAGGAACCGTCAAAACAAATGTCATTACTTAGACTATAATTCATGTTATCAAAATACACCATACTTGTCTCTTGCTTGTCCCCAAGCAAGGTTCAAATCTTAGATACAAGATAATATGGATTATAAACCAGTAAAACAATGAAAACTCACAAAACTTTTGTTATGTGCTTCTATTCATAGATCGCCCTTAGAGAATGCTTCATAGCCAATAATAATCAATACATCTCATTAGAGCTTGCATTACCACAACATCCTTCTCTGCCAAGAGATTTTCAAGAGATACAACCAAAGACATCTCTCCCCTAGAGTTGCCCTCAAAAATGATCTATCGGCATTTGATATGATCGACCATAAATTTGTGCTCAACTGTCTCACCAGAATGGGCTATCCAAACAATTTCGTACATCTCATCAGAGCTTGCATAACCATAGTCTCCTTCTCCTTAAACTTGAAAGGCTCCCTTCATGGCTTCTTCAAAGGCTCTCGGGGTTTAAGGCAAGGATGCCTCCTTTCCTCTCCTCTTTTTGTTCTGGCCATGGAAGTTCTTTCCTCAATGCTTAAGATCAACACCTCCAATCTAGACTTCAACCCTCATCCCAAATGTTTTTCTCCACGACTAACCCATCTTTGTTTTGCATATGACATTATGCTTTTTTGTAGAGGCGATGTGGTTTCTATCAACATCCTGAAAAGAACTCTTGATGACTTCGGCAACTACTCTGGGCTTCACATCAACTTAGCCAAATCTTCTCTTATCACTGGTGGCCTCTCCCCGAATGATAGCTGCGTGTTGGATGCCTCTATTGATGTCCCTCTTGGATCCCTTCCTTTCACCTATATGGGGATTCCAATTGGTAGCAAACGTCCCCGACCAATTGATTACACTCCTCTCATCAATAAGATTACTTAGCGTATCAATTCCTGGAGTGCCAGGAACCTGTCTTACGCTGGCAAAACTCAGATTATTGCCTCTATTCTCTCTGTATTACAGTACTACTGGTGTGCCGTTTTGAGTATCCCCAACTCTATTATGATCAAGATCGAAGGTCTTCTCATATCTTTCCTTTGGTTTGGAAAATCGTCTAGCCCTCGTGTCCTCGTAGCTTGGAACACTGTCTGCCGCTCCAAGAATGATGGTGGACTTGGCTTCAAAGAGCTTCTCTCTTAGAACAAAACATGCCTATCTAAACTCATCTTCGAATTGGATCCATCTAACAACTCCCAAAATCTTTGGGTGGAATGGATCAACAATAATATTCTAAAAGACCACTCCATCTGGACCTATGAGTACAATTGCAAGCACATTTACACCTGGTGTCAAATTATCAAAATCAGAGATGAGATCATCTCTTCTGTAAATGGAACTAGCTTCATCAATAACACCATCAAGCCAAATGATAATTCTCAACCACTACAGCATATAATCTCTATTGAAAAGCTCTCATGCTCCAGAATTCATACTATGTCAGCATCATATGGCTTGGTTTGAATATCCTGAAGGCTAGCTTCATTACTTGGCTGGCTAGCCATAACCGACTTCCCACCCTCTCCATTTTGCAAAACTGGAATACCACCCTTGACATTACATGTAATTTGTGCAACCTCCATGATGAGAGTATCGACCATCTCATCCACCATTGCAGTTACTCCTCTTTTGTCCTCGATCTTACCTCTAAATGGCTCAGAATCCCTCCTCCATATCCCTACAACTGTGACATTTGGGACTGGCTCGCCTCGATGAATCACAACAAAAACGACCTTGCCACACAAGCCACCATCTCTACCATCACCACCTACATCTACTTTATCTGGAAATCTCGTAATGATATCATCTTCAACCAAAGATTCACTCATGCAACCTCATGTGCTCATAACATCATCAACACCTTCAAAGGCTACATTTTTAGTCATTGGAATGATAGATTCAGCGACTCTCTTGCTTGGGCCTCGATAAGAGGCATCCAACTTCTCTAATCCCCTTCGTATCTCATCACCCCCTCCCCTTTGTCTTTCCTTCCGTTCATGTATCTCTAAGTTAGTAACTATTGTACATCCTATGCTTTTTCTATAATATAAACCATTTTCAAAAAAAAAAATAATCAAAACATGGTCAAAACAAGTTATAGGTATGAAAAAGATGGTCATACTTCACATGAAAGCATAGAATGTGTACCAAATCAGAATTTATCAAAATCAATTATGGATTATCCAATTTAAACCACAAAGTCAAATAACATGCTCAAGGTCTCAAGGGCTTTTAAATAGAGGTCAAGAAATATGTTAGGGATAGGATGTATAAAGGACTATGTGGTGCAAAATCCGGAAAAAGGATAGAAACTTCACAACTTCAAGAATAACTCAACATTCACCAATAAGCTCTTTTCACTTCTTTTTCGCATTTTTACTTTACTTTCACTTGGGAACATGAACAAAGGTGCACAAAAACCGAAGCATGGGAGATCAGCTAACCTCAATTTACGAGGTGCCTCAAACCTTGATGCACATACCATGACTCGTTAGGACTATCAATCAATCCGACTTTGGCAAGACACAAACACCCAGCTATGTGAATGATGCCGATTTACTCATCATCATGATTAACGTCCCCAAACCTATTGTTTTCTAGCACATACTCCGATTTCAACTTCAACTTTCACAACACTTTCCACTTACATGCTTCCAAATTCCCAGATAGGTAAAGGGAGACAATTATATATATAAGGAGCTAAAAACATGATCAAAAAGAAGAGAAGAGATCAAATTGCCTTAATCATCCTAAAAAGAATGTGTAAGAACTTATAGCGTAATTTCAACCTTCAAATCTCAACATGATTTAAATAAAAACGACTTACTAAGCATGCTCAAATTTCAAACAAAGCATGCAAACCCTCAATCATATCATAAATCATTTCAAACACATAAAGATAATTAAAACTTTTCCACAAACATATAGCATCATGAGGATCATATCCATCCTAGAAGCACCAAGTTTTTCCGAAAATTTTCTTTTTCACAAATGAATCTCGGCCGAGATTCATGTAGGCAACCGAGATATCCGATTGAGGTTACCCCTTGTTGTGTTCATCTTGTTTGACTAAATGAACTTCGGTCGAGGCAAAAAAAAAAAATTTAAAACCGACTTTTGTACAGTTCTTTTCAAAAAAATTATGATGCAATGCATGGAACATAAACATATGAAGATGTAAAGCTCAACTATCCGATAAGAGTCATAAGAGTATACGAACATAAGTAGTTATTACAGACCCGAGTAGCAAATACCCCATACATAAAATACACCTTGTCCCCAATGTGCACAAAATAGAGGGAAAAGTACTTACAATGTCTCATAGCAGAGCAACATAATAATAAGAAGAAGCAGAAGCATCATTATCAAAGAGAATCAAGCGTCTGGCGGTGGAGGATACGGGAAGTGGGTGAGATTGAAGGCATGCCCAAACTGTTGGTAGTACATGTCAACCATCATCCTGTGGTGAATGGTGTGGAAATCATCCATATCGCGCCTCATATCACCTAGCAGTCGTATCTGAGCAGTATGGCGCTCATCCATAGTCTGCCTCATGGTACGGAAAGAAGTCTTCATTGACCCCATCCTCTCACCTAACTCCCGGACCATCCTGTGAATGTCGGAGGAACCTGATGAGTAGCGAGAACCGCGTTGAGGTTGCACCCTCCTAGGTGGAACCTCCTGTTGTTCAGCCCTCATCACCGGATCATCGTCTTTATTTTTTGTCATCAACATCCACAACGGGAGGACTAGGACCATCATTGTTGGTCCCGATGTCCATAGAAGCTATCCCATCATCTCCCTCATCATTGTATGTTGTTCGCCACTTAGTGTGCGTGAAATCAAGTCTTAAATTTATAAAACTAGAATAAAAGCAAGTGAACCCGCAATGTACTGATCGGCGTAGTAAAGCAAGAATTCCAGAGCATCGAACTCAAGGATTTGGGGGGAACAAAGTCAGTTCGCAAATCGTCAAGCAAGTAAATGTAATAAGCTTTGCAAATATTGGAGAAAACAGCAACCCTAAAGATCCAGGTATCAAATTGTGGCAATCAATTCAAGATATTCTATAAGTATAAGGACAGAGTCGAGGATTGCAAAGGTATACTAATGTAAGGTAATGTACGGTGAAGTTCCAAAACCTTATGTCTCACCCAAAGACTCTCTCTATAAAGGTTGTTGAGGTTGTAGTATAGAAAGGATCTAAGGACAAGAATTGATCTCAAATACCCAAACTTGTAACCCAAGGATCAAGATAAACTCAAACGGTTAAGGTTGTGACACTCAAAACCGAAATAGAGGATGTTGAGTCTCACTACTACCTAGGAAAGGCAAGCTAAGGCTAGGTTAAAGCTAATCTTTAACTTTGGATTAAAGTAAAAGCAAAGTTCGTAAACTGGGGTAAATCACGGGTAGATCTTGAGAACCACGGCCGTGGAAGCCCTAAAACATGCCGTGATTTAGGGTTTTGACAATGTTTCTCTAACTCTCAGGGTCCAATTGGTTTACGATCGATCTATCATCATCTAAGCCACAACTATCAACCCTTTACCTTAGAATTGCTAAAGGGGTTTTAGCCGATAATCATCATTATGATATCAATATTCAAATTAAGAAGAATGAAATTTGAAAACCCTCGAAAACTCAAATAAAAATCAAAACCAATTCTCAAATTCGAAACACAAGAAGCAATGTTAATGGATTCAAAATATATAACACAAAACCTCACAACTATCTCAGGCAAACACGAAGAACGAGATGTCAATCCATCTTCAATATCAAAACCTAAGAAAAAGGGATAAACTTCCGCCACAAGAAATCTCCAAATCTCCAAATCGCCGGCACTTCCGCAACTCTTGGCGGTCTCGATCAACCCTAAGAAAGTGCTCAAACAAGGGTAAAGCAGCCGTCCTCGAAACTCTCTTTTCCAGCCTTTTTATAAGACGAGGAAAAGTTACCGTCAAGGCCCAATACGTAGATGACATGGAAAATAATGACACGTTAAAAGATTGCCTAAATCACGGTCCCATCCACTTCCACGACTGTAGTTTAGAGCGTGGAAACAGGTTATGGTGTCAATTTCTTTCTACGACCGTAATTTAGACCGTGTAACTTATTGGAGTGCTCCAAACTCAAGTCCACGTTCATGATGCTAAGTCCACGGCCATGGTTTTGGGCGTGGTCTTCAAATCAACTTCTCCACGACCGTAATTCAGGGCGTGGAAGTGTATAATGCTTGTTGTTGCCTTTGTCTCGTGTCATTCTTCATCCTAGCTCCTTCCTTAGCTTCCTTGATGTGTCTCCTCATCCTTGAACATGATCGATCACTCCCTTTTCTCCATCAAATGATCCGATTCCAGCTCTTATTCACCTATAATCAACAAAAACCTAGTGTGGACTTCCATATCGACAATATAGATGAACAAGCTAACAAATGCTCAAAAACCTCATCCATGAACACAATAATGAGTGAAAATCAACCAAAATAAGTGCCTAGAATATCGCCATATTTCATGCTAACAAAATACCCCATACTTGTCACTTGCTTGTCCCCAAGCAAGGTTTTCAAAAGCTTAGAACACATGTTAGAATGAAATATGCATGCAAACTCAAACAAAACCATCCTTTAGGTAAATGTGCTTCTAGTCAATAGATCATCCTCAAACCTTGCTTCATTCATCCTTGAAAATGCTCATATACATAAACCAAAGAATGTAGAGTAAAGAAACATCATAAATTGCTTAAACATCAAGACAAACATCATAACATTCAAGCATTTTCAAAATCAAGCATGTGAAACTTCAATTTAGATCACCAAGTCAAATAACACTCTTTTGATCTTAAGGACTTTTCAAGTAAGGTCTAGAATGCGGAAATGAGGGAAACTTGTAAGGGATGTGGTGCTTGAATCCGGGAAAAGGAATAACCCAACTCTTTTTCTTTTTATTTTGATTTGCAACACCATCAACTTAGAGCTTTGCTGTTTTCTTTTTCACATTATTTTTCGACTTTACTTTTGGAGTTATGGACAGCGGTGCACAAAAACCGAAGCCTAGGAGATTGGCGTTTCTCAATTTCGAGATGCCTCAAACCCTTGATGCACATATCATAATCCGTTAGGAATATTGCTCAATCTGACTTTGGCAAGACACAAACACCCGGCTATGTGAATGGTGCCGAGTTACTCATCATCATGATTGACTTCCCCAAACCTATTATTTCTATTCTTTGAATGCAAAAATGCTTTCATGGCCCTCCCACATCAAACATGCCAAATACTCAACTCCTCCAAATTACCGGATAGGTAAGGGAGGCAATTACTTTTATTGAGGGGCTAAATGATCAAAGAAAGAAGTAAGAAAATCGAATTGCCTTAATCATTTCATAAAGAAGTATAAGAACTTATCATGTGATTTCAACCTTAGTTTCTCAAAATGATTTAGATAAAACTCTCACATTATGAAACTTGCATGAAAGGATAAACAACACATTCAATTCCTTTTCAATTCATAATTCAATTTAAGCATACAATTGCCATCAAGAATTCATTCCACAAGTAAAAACTATCATAGAAATCATCTCTAATCTTAGAAGCACAAAACTTTTCTGAATTTTTTCAAAATTTTCAAATTTTTATGGGTTTTTTCAAGGTCTTTTTCATGCAATCCAATAACGAAACGAGTGACTATGAAATGAAACATGCAAAGTGTCATGGATAGAAGCAAGCAAATGTAGTAGAGTTATTACACATATAGTCACACCTCACCCCATACTTAAAACATACATTGTCCTCAATGTTCAAAAAGAAATAAAGAAAAGAAAGAAAAGCAAAATGAACTCACTAGACGGTGGTGGGGCGGCTGAAACTCGTGATCATCAACTCGTCACTGCGGAGGAGGCGGTGGTGGAAACGGGCGGAAGTCATGGCTATAGTACCGCCCAAATTGCTGGTGGTAGATGTCACTCATCATCTCATCATGCTCCCGGCTCCATGTCTCCTGCGTCTCTCGGTGGATCTCCAAGTCTCCGGCTCTCCTAGAAAGGTCGGTGGCCCATGCCGGTAGCTGCTCGTACCATGATGGCGGTTGGCCATACCACGCCGGTGCATCCTGTGGAGTCGGTGTTGTTGGTGCTGCGGGTGCCTGATCATACCACGGAGGTGGAGCTCCCATCCATGAAGGCTGCTCCCCATACCAAGTGGGAGGAGCGTCCATCCAAGTCGGCCTCTCATTCACACTAGCTCGGCGAGAAGAAGAAGCTCCGGAAGGTTGTGGGGAACGTCTAGGAGGGTCGGGAAAGTGTGTCGGCTGATTCCGAAAAGTGCCAAAGTCCTGCTCATCACCTCCTCCCTTTACATCATCACCTCCTCTCATCTCCTCATCAACTCCTGCAGCAGGAACCTCATCGGGCACAAATGGAGGTGCTACTATCCTATTCGTATGCATGGCAGCGAAAGTCTCCTTCCAGTTATGGCGTCCAGCCATAATGGAATACTCGGGGAGCCAAGGGATACCTCTACCTCCTCTATCCTCCCAAGGCATGCCGGCGGTAGGTGGACTGCGGTGTCTAGGAAAGATGATGCCCCTAGTCATAAGGCCATTGAGACCCAAAGGTCTCACCACTATCCTAGTGCAAGCCGAATAGTCTATCCCTAGATGCGAGGCAATGTGTGTAACCATACCACCATATCCAATGTTACCGGCTCTCTTATTCTTCAATTTACTCATGGTGGAGGCTAAGAGGGTAGCACAATCGGCGGGTCTACCATAGAGCATGGAGTAGAGGAGGAAAAGCTCGTCGGTCTTAATCTTTTGAGGAGTTCCGGTCCTAGGGAAAAGGCACTCGGAAAGGACCCTATGAGCTATCTTCAAGGCCAAGTGGTAGATGAGCTTAGCCTTGGTGTCGGCCGGTTGCCAACGATCCTCACTAGCATATATAATCGATATCTCACTCCAAAAGTCCTTAGCGTTAACCCCGCTAAGAAATCGACCATTGAAGGTCTCTTGGAACCCAAAGAAGGCTCCAAACTGCAAGATCGAGAACTCATAGTTCTCCTCCATCAACCTAAAAGAAACCGTCCTATCGACGGTGCTATGCTCAAAGGAAGTGACAAACTCCCTAGTGATTTCCTCATAAGCACTTCTCCAATAGCGGAGAAGATAATCAAACCGGCTCTATCCAAAAGCCATGTCAAATCACTCACTACATTCAGCGGCTTAAGCTCCTCAAGCACTAAGTATCTTGGTCCTATGACCGGTCTCTTCTCGATCCTTTCCCATGCATCGAGGTAATCCTCATGGATGGTTGGAATTCTAAGTGATGGGGTGATGGTGATTCACTAGAGGGACTTGGGAGGAAGAGGAACTATCACCTTTTCTCTTCTTGTTCCTACTCGACTTTCTCCTAAACAGTTTGTCCATTGCAGAGAAAATTACGGCCTGTTCTACAGATTCCACGGCCGTGGAATGCCTAGAGACCGTGGTTTGGTTCTGTTTTCCTCAAATCTAAACCAAATCACACCAAATTCAGCAGACACAGTCCTAGACTAATTCCAATTCCAATTCTAATCAGTTATCCTAAAAATCTTGCGAAAATTGAACCAAAATCGACAAAGTAGAGAAGAGGAGAAAAACCTAGGTTTTGGATTTTTTAAATCCCAATTCCTTCTTATGCAGGGATTTTTCACTTTGATTGTTGATTGGATCTTGTAGATGATCGAAAATGCATCACTTTAGGCTCAAGAATCGTTCGAATCGGACTCCGAACGAAGATGTGTGAGAAGGGGAGTGGTTTCGGCGTTTTGGGCGTGGAATAGGGCGTGGAATGGAAGAATTGTGGTGTTTTTGTGAAGGAAGGTGGTTTATATACTGGCCGTAAAAATTTTGGAAAATCATGGTCAGTCGGGGTGTTCCACGGCCGTGGAACTGTACGGACCCGTGGTTTTGCTTGATTTTTCTCAGGTTTTGGCAAATTACGGTCACTATAGCTATCATGACCGTGGTTTAGGGCGTGGAACTCTCTGTATTGTGCCAAAATCCAAGTTTCGCCAATTTCTTCCAACCTTTTCTTCTTTCCATTGCTCATTCCTTGTTCCTACATCCAAAAACACGACATACCGGGAGGTATCGAGAGCAAAACAAAGCAAAAACGACTATACTAACTAATCTAAGAATGGAAACGAAAACATAAGTATAATAGCTTGGGTTGCCTCCCAAGAAGAGTTTGTTTAAGGTCCGTAGCTAGACCGTACCTACGTTTATTCGAGTGTGGTTGGCGCAAACTCCTCAGGTTGAAACTCCGGTGTATACTTCTTAAGTCGTTGACCGTTCACCTTGAAACTTCCGCTCTTTTCACCCCATACTTAAACTGCACCATGGGAAAAACATGTTTGATTAGATAAGGTCCGGTCCAACGTGATTTAAGCTTACCTGGAAAGAACCGAAGTCTCGAATTGAAGAGGAGAACTTGATCTCCTTCTTTAAGGTCCTTTGGAATTGTATGCTTATCATGCCAACGCTTCGCTCTCTCCTTGTAGATCTTGGCGTTCTCGTAAGCATATAAGCGGAGTTCTTCAAGCTCGTTAAGGTCCAAGAGGCGCTTCTCGCCCGCTTCCTTCATGCTGAAGTTCAACCACTTTACCGCCCAGTACGCCTTGTGTTCCAGCTCCACCGGCAAGTGACAAGACTTCCCATACACAAGGTTGTATGGTGTTGTTCCTATGGGAGTCTTGTACGCAGTCCGGTATGCCCATAATGCATCATCTAGCTTCAAATACCAATCCTTCCTTGTCTTCGAAATTGTTTTCTCTAGGATGCCCTTGATTTCTCTATTTGAAATCTCCACTTGTCCACTCGTTTGTGGATGATAAGGAGTGGCGATCTTGTGAGTCACCCCATACTTAGCTAGTAGAGCTTCGAATCGTCGGGTAATGAAGTGTGAACCTCTGTCACTAATAATGGTCCGCAGTGTCCCAAACCTTGGGAAAATAGTTCTATTAAAGAACTTTATGACTACCACGACATCATTAGTTAGAGAGGATATGGCTTCGACCCACCTCGAAACATAATCCATAGCTAGGAGTATGTATTGGTTCCCGCAAGATGATGGGAAAGGTCTCATGAAGTCGACTCCTCAAACGTCGAAGATCTCTACCTCTTGAATGTTGTTAAGAGGCATCTCGTTCCTCCTAGATATATTTCCCTTCTTTGACAAGCATCGCAGCAGGAAATAAAGGTTTGCACATCCTTAAATAAAGTAGGCCAAAAGAAACCGGACTGCAATACCTTAGTGCTAGTTTTGTTGGAACTAGCGTGTCCTCCACAAGGTAGTGAATGACAATGACGGATGACGCTTTGCATCTCATCTTCCGGCACACATCTTCGAATGATGCCGTCTGGACCTCTCTTGAAGAGTAGAGGTTTGTTCCAAAAGTATTGCCGGACATCCTTAAAGAACTTCTTTCTTTGTGCGTAGGATAGTCCGGGAGGTATTTCCTGACAAACCAAATAGTTAACAAAATCAGCAAACCATGGTCCGTTATATCTAGTTATCTTGTCGATGCACTCCTCTATGATGTGTAAATGCTCGTCCGGAAAGGAGTCATCTATAGATAGGTCATCGTCTTCTAGGTGTGGTAGACGACTTAGGTGATCTTCAACAGAATTTTTCAAACCTTTCTTATCGCGGATCTCAAGATCGAATTCTTGTAGGAGAAGAAGCCATCTAATCATTCTCGGTTTTGCATCCTTCTTGGCAAGCAAATACCGAATCGCCGAGTGGTCCGTGTATACAATCACCTTTGCTCCTACAAGATAAGAACGAAATTTCTCAAATGCATATACAATGGCCAAAAATTCCTTTTCCGTTGTGGCGTAGTTGAGCTGCACTTCATCTACCGTCTTGCTAGCATAATAGATGGCGTGTGTGCGGCCTTCCTTCTTTTGTCCCAGCACCACTCCAATAGCTACGTCACTTCCATCGCACATAACCTCGAACGGGAGATTCCAATCCGGAGGTTGGATGATCGGGGCTGAGATTAGAGTTTCACGGATCTTGTAGAATGCATCTAAACAATCTTGCAAGAAATCAAAAACTGCATCTTCAATCAATATATTAGTAAGCGGTTTTGATATCTTAGAACAGTCTTTAATGAAACGTCTATAAAATCCAGCATATCCTAGAAAGCTTCTTATCCCCTTCACTGAAGATGGAGGAGGTAGCTTCTCTATGGTCTCGATCTTAGCTTTGTCTACCTCAATCCCTCTACTAGAGATCAAGTGTCCGAGTACAATGCCTTCCTTCACCATGAATTGACACTTCTCCCAATTAAGAACTAGGTTAGTGTCTTTACACCTTTGTAGCACAAGAGAAAGGTTAGAAAGACAATTATCAAAAGAGGAACCATAAACAGAAAAATCGTCCACGAAAACCTCCATAATCTCCTCTATGTACTCCGAAAAGATAGCCATCATGCACCTTTGGAAGGTGGCTGGGGCGTTGCAAAGCCCGAACGGCATTCTCCTATAAGCGAACGTACCCCACGGGCACGTGAATGTGGTCTTCTCTTGATCGTCCGGATGGATTAGAATCTGAAAGAAACCACTATAACTGTCAAGATAACAGAAGTGTGAGTGTTGTGCTAACCTCTCAAGCATTTGGTCATTGTAGTATAGTGGTAAGTATTCCCGCCTGTCACGCGGGTGACTAAACCAAATCCCCGGCAACGGCGCCAAAAACTTGCTCGCCACTTAGCGTGCGTGCAATCAAGTCTTAAATTTATAAAACTAGAATAAAAGCAAGCGAACCCGTAGTGTACGGATCAGCGTAGTAAAGAAAGAATTCCAGAGTATCGAACTCAGGGATTTGGGGGAACAAATTCAGTTCGCAAATCGTCAAGCAAGTAAATGTAACAAGCTTTGCAAATATTGGAGAAAACAACAACCCTAAAGATCCAGGTATCAAATTGTGGTAATCGATTCAAGATATTCTATAAGTATAAGGACAGAGTCGGGGATTGCAAAGGTATACTAATGTAAGGTAATGTACGGTGAAGACCTTATATGTCTCACCCAAAGACTCTCTCTATAAAGGTTGTTGAGGCTGCAATATAGAAAGGATCTAAGGACAAGAATTTATCTCAAATACCCAAACTTGTAACCCAAGGATCAAGATAAACTCAAACGGTTAAGGTTGTGACACTCGAAACCGAAATAGAGGATGTTGAGTCTCACTACTACCTAGGAAAGGCAAGCCAAGGCTAGGTTAAAGATATTCTTTAACTTTGGATTAAAGTAAAAGCAAAGTTCGTAAACTGGGGTAAATCACGGGTAGATCTTGAGAACAACGGCCGTGGAAGCCCTAAAACAGGCCGTGATTTAGGGTTTCGACGATGTTTCTCTAACTCTCAGGGTCCAATCGGTTTCCGGTCGATCTATCATCATCTATTGCACAACTATCAACCCTTCACCTTAGAATTGCTAAAGGGGTTTTAGCCGATAATCATCATTATGATATCAATATTCAAATTAAGAAGAATGAAATATGAAAACCCTCGAAAACTCAAATAAAACTCAAAACCAATTCTCAAATCCGAAACACAAGAAGCAATGTTAATGGATTCAGAATATATAACACAAAATCTCACAACTATCTCAGGCGAGATGTCAATCCGTCTTCAATATCAAAACCTAAGAAAAAGGGCTAAACTTCCGCCACAAGCAATCTCCAAATCTCCAAATCGCCGGCGCTTCCGCAACTCTTGGCGGTCTCGATCAACCCTAAGCAAGTGCTCAAACAAGGGTAAAGCAGCCGTCCTCGAAACTCTCTTTTCCAGCCTTTTTATAAGATGAGGAAAAGTTACCGTCAAGGCCCAATACGTAGATGACGTGGCAAATAATGACACGTCAAAAGATTGCCTAAATCACGGTCTCATCTATTTTTACGACCGTGGTTTAGAGCGTTGAAATAGGTTACGGTGTCAATTTCTTTCCACGACCGTAATTTAGACCATGTAACTTACTGGAGTGCTCCAAACTCAAGTCCACGTTCATGATGCTAAGTCCACGGCAGTGGTTTTGGGGTGGTCTTCAAATCAACTTCTCCACGACCGTAATTCAAGGCGTGGAAGTGTATAATGCTTGTTGTTGCCTTTGTCTCGTGTCATTCTTCATCCTAGCTCCTTCCTTAGCTTCCTTGATGTGTCTCCTCATCCTCGAACATGATCAATCACTCCCTTTTCTCCATCAAATGATCCCATTCCAGCTCTTATTCACCTATAATCAACACAAAGGTAGTGTAGACTTCCATATCGACAATATAGATGAACAAGCTAACAAATGCTCAAAAACCTCATCCATGAACACTATAATGAGTGAAAATCAACCAAAATAAGTGCCTAGAATATCACCATATTACATGTTAACATATGTACCAAGCTCAACATCAATGTCGGCTTGTCGTTGTAGTGGTCAGAAAAACTCTCTCCAATGCCGCAGATCGGCTACCGTGTACTCGGGTGACCAAGGCATGCCCTTAGGAGTCCTCTTCTCCCAAGCCATGGCAACATAAGGTGTGCCACGATCTCGAGGGACGAGAATCCTACGAGTGATGAAATAATGGAGACCTAAAGGCTTAGCCTTGGCGGCTAAGATACAAGCAGAAATATCAATCTCCATGTCCGAGCAACGTGAGTCACCAAACCACCCACGCATATGTCTCCCTTACTCTTGTTGGCGATCTTATGCAGCATATCCGCCAACATAACGGGAAAACCAGGCACCTCACGAGCAGTCATGCACCACAAAGTATACAGTTGACCTTCCTTGATTATTTGAGGCGTCTCGGTGCGGGCAAACAATGCCTCACTCAAAATGCGGTGGGGAATCTTAAAGGCTAAGTGATAGATGTTTCTCTCCTTAGAGTCTCCGGGTTGCCAATTGTCAACACTAGTCTCGGTCGATGCATTACTCTCCCAAAATACCCTAGCTTGGAATTTTGTGGGGAAGTCGGTAGTGGTAGGAGGGGAGAAGTCAAATACAGTCCCAAAGTAATCTGAGTGACTCTGTAATTCTTATTCATGAGTCGGAACTTCACTCCCCTAGCCTCCGCCATATAAGTGAAAGAGCTTAAGAATTCGTAAGTTATCTCTACATAGGCCGGTTCCCTAATGACAACCAACCCCTCTAGCCCAACAGTAGCAATCATGTTGCGCAGATAATCAATAACATGTAGGCATGCAAAATCTTCCACATCTATATATCTAGGAGCGATAATAGGGCGAGCACAAATATGATCGTACCTTGTTCGGTGACGATCCTGAATAACCGGCAGGTATGGAGATGGTGGAGATGAAGGAGAAGCTTGCCGTGTGCCAGCACGACCATGTACCACTATTTCTAGCTCAAAACGACGCAAATTCTCTATTGCAATAGGGAATCTCGGGCTGTTCTTGGTGGATCACGGCCGAGATACCTAGGCTTGACCGAGATTGCAAGGTCTCGATCAAAACTCACAAATCTTTAAAGATCTCATCTTAAACACACTACCAACAGCTTCCTAGATGTATTTCGACCTATTCTCAAATCAGCAACACCGCAACACAAGCCAATTTCGACCAAAATCAAGCAAACCTAGTATGAGAAGTTTTCAAACAAAATTACCCGATTTCTGTCGATTTTGGTAGATTGAAGTTCCGCTTGATGCTGGAGAAGCGTATGTGGCGCCTTTCTTGTCGATTTCGGTCAAAGAACGAGCAAAACGAGCAAGAAACGAGAATTTTGAGGAGAATGGCAATTTCGGTTGAAGTCGGTCGAAAGAGATTAGGGTTAGAGGAGAGAGAGAATCTCTTTCACCTTTTATACCCGGCAAAATTTCCGAACTCAATCTCGGCCGAGATGTGTGGGCAACCGAGATGGTCAACCGAGGTCACTCCCTGTTGTGTTTATCTCGGTTGGGGGAGATCGATCTCGATCGAGATCACTGTAGGCAACCGATATTTCTCTAGTTTCCACTCTTTTCTCAAATTCTCGATCCGTGTGCTATCTCCATTTATTTCTTTGAGTTGCTCTCTTTGGATTGTACCTAGCTCCTATCACAACAGACACAAAAAACGCAAAAACTATCTAAACTAATCTAGAAAACAAAAAGAAAGTAATATCTTGGGTTGCCTCCCAAGAAGCTCTTGTTTTAAGGTCGCTAGCTAGACCGTATTCCGTTATGATGAAGCGATGTGTAGTGGAGCAATCCTCTCTACCGGAACTTTCGGTGTGTATTTCTTCAACCGATATCCCTTCACTTTGAAATTTCAGCTATGTTCACCCCATACTTCAACTGCACCACGAGGGAAACATGTTTCACAATATAAGGTCTTGTCCATCTAGATTTCAGCTTACCGGAAAAGAGGCGAATGCGGGAATTGAAGAAAAGAACAAAGTCTCCTTCTTTGAGCTTATTTGAAATGATATTCTTGCCGTGCCATCATTTCGTTCTCACCTTGTATATCTTTGCGTTCTCATAAGCATTCAAGAGAAGTTCTTCCAACTCATTGATGTCCAAGAGCCTTTCCTCTCCCGGTTCCTTGATATCAAAATTCATCCACTTGATCACCCAATAAGCTTTATGTTCAAGCTCAATGGGGAGATGACAAGACTTCTCATAAACCAAGTTGTACGGAGTGGTTCATATGGGAGTCTTGAATGCGGTCCTATACGCCCAAAGAGTATCGTCCAGCTTCATCGACCAATCTTTCCTCGTTCTAGAGACGGTTTTCTACAAAATTCCTTTGATTTATCTATTTGATATCTCAACGTGTCCACTAGTTTGAGGATGGTAAGGAGTAGCTACCTTATGGGTGACCTCATACTTTGATAGAAGTGCTTCAAACTTCCGGGTGGTTAAGTGTAATATCCTTAGTCTTTGTAGGGACCTCACCCTTGTGTCACGGCTTGGCCGCAGGTGCGGCGCCGCCCCCACGGTACTAAAGACCCGCTCCCGCGGCTTAGACGGCCTCAGCGTTTTCCTTGACCCATTTGACCTGTGCTTTATCCTTTACTTCTTGCTTAAGCTTCTTCTTTCCCTTATGATGAGGGTTTCTATTTCCTCTCCAAACTCTCTCTCATCCTCACGTTCTTCTTCCTCCTTCTTCTCTTGGTTTCCTCTCGTGAAACTTCTTTGATCTTCAATCTTTTGTGAAGCTTTGGTGTTTGGTGAGCTGAGATGATGGTGTTGGGTTGTTGTTGTTGTGTTGTGGTTGTTGGCTGAGTATGTTCTTCCTTGCTTAAGGTTGTAGTGGTAAGATCTTCCCCTTCGTTCTTTCTCTTCTTCTTCTTCCCCTTTCTTTCTCTTCCTTAGTTTGAATCCCACAAGCTTATGCTTGTGTTTGATCTTCCTGGACTTTGATGATGGATATATGTGTATGTATGTGATGCTTGTTGCCTTTGACAAAAAAAGAAGTGAAAAGATCGAACGAGGGATCGAAGAGAAGCAAAGAATCGCCCCTCTGTTGTTTAGCCACCTCGCCGCCCCTACAACTGAGTGTCACCGCCCCTCGGTGTGTCGCCGCTCCTGCGCCTTTTTGTTTCCGCATATGCATTTGTCCAGGACATACCAAGTTTGGTATGTGTCTTTCCTTTTACTTATGGCTTAGCTTGAGAGTGAGGCTAGGCTAGTGTTGTGTAGGGTGAGTTTGTTGATATATATGTCGAGGTAATACCTTAGGCATTTGTGAGTTATGTTGAGGTATCGAGGTTTAGATACGGGTTATGGTTGGGTATGATTATGGGGTGTAGGAGGTGGATCTCCTAACCTTGGTAGTGTTTGATATTGTGTGTGCCTTGCTGATGTAGGCACTAATCGTTTCCTCGAGGGGAAATTGTGACCACTGGATACAAGTTTACGTTTGGGACAGGTAAGTCCATTGGACTTACTTAGTTAGCGGTTATGGATTTGAATGATTGTGATAGTGATGCTTGTGCATATGAATGTTGCATTTATAACCTAAACCGGACTAGAACGACCCTATATGCATATTTAAATGGACCAAGTGTATTAAAACGGGTCATGACCACTTGCCCGTAGCTCGCCGAGAGTGTGAAGCTGCTCTACGGCCAGTCCATCAGAGGGGGGGGGGGGGGGTAGATCCCCTGTACCAAACCTGGGGGTTAAAAGGGACAGAGGCGAGGTTCAGGAGATCCTCATGTCACAAAATAAGTTGAAATAGTAATGGTATAATGTAATGAAGATAATAAACGGTTTTGATGTGAGCATTGCATATTGTGATGTGTTGATGTGTTGGTATGTGCTATTACTATTAATCTTATTCATGAACTGTTAGCTAACGGTTTTATACCGTGTTGTAGATATTCTACAGGATAGGAAGACTGCAGAGTGAGTCAGATGGGTGATCAGCCGAGGGCTTCCGTACACTAGGTTGTGCGAGGGTTTTGAGATGTTTTGTACATGTATGGATATGTGATTTCCATTTTGTACTCAGCTGTGTTTTGTAAACCTTTTGAATATATAAATATATATATATATATATATATATATATATATATATATATAGAGAGAGAGAGAGAGAGAGAGCGAGGGAGGGAGGGAGAGAGAGTATAGATCTTATGAGAACAAACCTTATCGTGTAATCATGAGAACAAGCCTTATTGTTAAATATATTATTCGTAGTTATTATCAGTTTTGTTACGAATGTGTCATATCGTTTAATGTATTATTCGTAGTTATTGTTGGTTGAATGGATTATTCGTAGTTATTATTAATTATGATAGCTACCCTAAATCTCGACCCTTAATACTCATCATCCGACGGTCTAAGATTGTTCTCATGATACACAATAAGACTGTTCTCATGGGAACCCCACCATATATGTATACACAATATTATGTATTTGGTTTTATATCTATATGTGCCTTGTTGTAAGATCCAGTGAACTTGTTCCCACGCTAGGGTCAGGATCCATTGTGAGATCCTAGCCCAGTAGTGCCCCGAGTCCTGCGGATTTGGGGTGTTACATGAAGTTTATCCCTTTTTCTCTAATGATGACTCGAGGCGTCCCAAATCTTGGGAAAATAGTCCGGATGAAGAACTTCACTACTGATAGCATGAAATATGACCATATTTTAGGCACTTGTTTTGATTGTTTTTCCCTTTTAGTTGTGTACATGGATATGAGTTTGAAGCATTTATGAGCACATTCACCTATTTTGTCGATATAGAGATCTACACAAGCTTTGTAGTGTTTTTAGGTGAATAAAGGCTTGGATTGGAGCATATATGAGAGGATAGGAGTATTTGATCATGCTAGATATCAAGAGGATGCATTGGAGAAGCTAAGGAAGGAGCGTGATTAGAGAACTTTACAAAACAAAGGCTTTTACAAAGGAATTTGAGTTCCCACGGCCAAACCAAGAGAACCACGAATGTGGTTTAGGCATTGAGGTCGTGGAAAGTGATGACGAAGAGCAACAGAAAGTTTCACGCCCTATTCCACGGCCGTGGAAAGTTACACTAGACCGTGATTTCTATGACGTTTACCACGTCAACAGCAGTTAACGGGCATTCGTAACCCTATTTTTCCTCTATAAGAAGGCTGAAGAAAGGAGAAAACGGAGACGTTGCATACATCCCGCATGGAGTACATTTTGGAAGCATTGCTTAGGAAGATTTTATTGCGTACTGGGAAGATTCCGAGAAGGACGCATTTTGAGATTGCATATTTGGAGAAGATCTTAGGATTCCTTTCGAAGACGGATTAGTATCCCGTTCTTCATTGTTCCTAGAAGTTATTGTGAAGTTTTTTGTTCCCTATTCGGCATACATTGAACACATATACTTTTTGGATTGAATCGAGATTGATTGTTCAGTTATTATTGAGTTTTCGAGGTTTTACCCTTTTCCCCTTTTTAATTTGATTATTGATTCAATGACAATGATTTTTGGCTAAAACCCTTTAGCGATTCTAAGGTGAAGGGTTGATATTTGTGGCATAGATGATGATAGATTGAACCAAAACAGATTGGACCCTGAGAGTTGCGAGAAACTTTGTCGTCGACATTTTCCACGGGCTGTTCTTGAGTTCCACGGCCGTGGTTCCTCAAGATCCAGCCGTGGTTTTCCTTTGTCGTACGTACTTTGCTTTTGCTTTGATCTAAAGCTAGAGATTTGTCTTAACCTAGCCTTGACTTGCCTTTCCTAGGTAGTAGTGAGACTCAACATCCTCTATTTCGGTTTCGAGTGTCACAACCTTAACCGTTTTGGATTATCTTTGATTTCCCTAGGTTTGGGCATGGGTATTTGAGAATAATTCTTATCTTTCGATCCTTTCTATACTGCAGCCTCAACAACCTTTATAGAGAGAGTCTTTGGGTGAGACATATGGGTTTGGAAATTCATCGTACATAACCTTACATTAGATATACCTTTGCAATCCCAACTTTGTCATTACATCTATAGAATATCTTGAATCGATTGCCACAATTGGATATCTGAATCTTTAGAATTGATGTTTTCCCAATATTACTTGCAAAGCTTCTACTTTTATTGCTTAACAACTTGTGAACTGATTTTGTTCCCACCAAATCCCTGAGTTCGATACTCTAGAATTCTTTCTTCGCTACGCCGATCCGTACACTTTTGTTTTGCTTTAATTTCAGTTTTATAAATTTTCAGACTTAGTGACGCACACTATAGAGCGAACAACTACTACCGTGGCACATCCTTAAATAATGTCTAATAACGCTTGCACATCCTTAAATAATGAAGGGCAAAAGAAACCGGAACAAAGTAACTTAGCGCAAGTTTTGTGGGCGCTAGCATGTCCTCCACAAGGTAGGAGTGACAATGTCTAATAACGCTTTCCACCTCATCCTCCGGTATGTATCTCCTTAGCATCCCATCCGGACCTCTTTTAAAGGGGAGGGGTTCATTCCAATAGTAGTGACACACATCCTTTAGGAATTTCTTCCATTGTCCCTATGACAATCCGGGAGGTATTTCCTAGCAAACTAGATAGCTAACAATGTCAGTATACCAAGGTTCATTATCTTTAGAAATTTGGTGAAGCCAATGCTCCATCTAATGTAGTTGCTTATCCGGAAAAGAATCATCGATGGGCAAGTCATCCTTCTCCAAAGCAATGGGAGGTAAACGGCTAAGGTGATCCGCCACCAAATTCTCGGATCTCTTCTAGTCGCGGATTTCCAAGTCAAATTCTTGAAGGAGGAGAATCCATCGAATGAGCCGCGGTTTTGGATTCTTTTTAGTGAGCAAATGCTGGATAGCGGCATGATCGGTATATATAATGACTTTCGCCCCAATAAGGTAGGAATAAAACTTCTTGAAAGCGTAAACCACCGCCAAAAGCTCCTTCTCAGTTGTGGCGTAATTCAGTTGAGCTTCATCTAGCGTCTTGCTAGCATAATAGATGACATTGGTGTGTCCATCTTTCTTTTGTCCAAGAAGGGCTCCTACGGCAAAATCACTAGCGTCACACATGACCTCAAAGGGTAAATTCCAATCAAGAGCTTGCATGATGGGAGCAGATATCAATGCTTCATTAGACCTGTAAAACGCATCTAGACAATCCTGTGAAAAATCAAAACCCACATCCTTATTCAGTAGGTTAGTTAATGGTTTAGAGATTTTATAAAAGTCCTTGATGAACCTCCGATAGAATCCTGCATGCCTGATAGCATGTATTATAGTCTATGTTTTGGGACCGGTTTAGACGTTTTATCTTCAATTATCTACATGTATGGATGTATATTATGTGATTATATTGTTGTTCCATCTACCTTTGCGGGAATCAAGGTCTACACCTAGTTTCATTATAAATATAGGTAAAATAGCACGTTTTGCATCAAAATGGAGCTAAGGAGTCATTGGAGCTACATTCTGGAGCTTAAGGAAGAACTCCTGAAGCATGGAAATGATTAAGAAGATTTACTTTGTACCAAATTTGAGAGATTTAACATTCAGTTGAGATTCATCTCAGTCAGCTACAGTACCACCTCGACCGAGGTGATCCTGAGGAGCATCGCGACCGAGGTGATCCTGAGGAGCGTCGCGACCGAGGCGAACACCCTGTCGCCGGCGAGATCCATATTTTTGGCTGAGATCTTTTATTTTTGGAAAGAGGATATCTTGTATTTTTGGGCTGGATTTCTGGAAGGAAGATATTATTTTTGGGAGATTTGTTTTAGAGATATGGATATATTTCCTAGGAATTATCTTTTTAAGATATTATTATCTTTGGAAGATAATTCTCCTATATAAAGGGTTGGATATTCCACAATTTAACAATCTCGGACACACCCAATAATCTGCGGATTAGGGAGATTTTTTGAGAGTTTGAAGGAAGGATTGAAGGATTGAAGACCAAGGAAGGAAGGATTCATAGTTTGGAATTAACTTTAGAGGAAGTTTGTAAGATCTTCTTAGATCTCTTTTGGTTTATTGTCTTGACTGATTTGTGATTTGAGGAATGCTTGTTGTTTGATATTTGATTCAGTTATTGAGACTTTTTTCTTAAGGTTTCCTTGTTCGAATATTCATTCCTTTCCCATATATTTGATTATTGTCATCATGATGATTGTTGGCTAAGTTTCTTTTGCGATTCTAGGGTGATTGGCTAAAGGTTGTGGGAAGGACGATGATAGAATGATCTTAATCCCAGCAGGACCCTGAAAGCTCGAGCCTTTATCTTAACCCTAGAACATCTCGCTCAGTCGATGAACATCTCGGCCGGGGTGGAACTTGACTAAACGAGGTGAACCTTTCCTGATCCGAAACTGAGTTAAGATTCCAGTTTGCCAAATCCTATCCTTGTTACACCTTTCCTGGTTCAATGCAAGCCTAGGATGAGACTTACCCGATAACTCCTTTGTTTGTTTACCCAAGATCATGAGTGTAGGTAATAAAGGTCTATCCTTTATTGGGGTTTGAGTGTGTCTTCATCCCATCCTTAAGAGTTAGCCTGAGACTTACCTGGCAAAGGTTGATTCTATTCCCTTGGGTGGTGTATTGGTTTGAGATTATAGTTCCTTTCCTTAGTACCTTGAGACTTACCTGGTAATAGGAGCTTCGGTTTGGGATTGTGAGTAGTGAGACTTACCCGGTGATCTATTCCCATCTTAGAAACACCTTTCCTTTTGCAAACCTCAGCTTTGTCCGCATTATCTTTTGAGATCTTGAGTCGGAACCACAACTAGATGCTTTAATCCCTAGAATCCGCATTTCCCCTTACTTAACTTTATATCATCTTTGATTACTTTGATTGCTTTGGTTAATTACAACATTTGACAACCGATTATGTGTTTTGTTTCACCTAAGTCCCTGTGATCGACCCTTGGAATTCTTGCTTTTTATTACAATTGACCCGTACACTGCGGGTTCGCCCTTTTGTTCAAGCATACTTCTTGGGTTATAAATTTAAAGCTTGCACACACCTTTAGGAGCGAACAATGCCCTAGGAAACTCCATACCCCCTTAATAGAACAAGGTGGAGGAAGTTTCTTAATAGTTTTGATCTTAGCTCGATCGACTTCAATTCCTCGGTTTGAGATGAGGTGACCTAAAACAATACCTTCACTAACCATAAAATGACACTTGTTCCAATTCAAGACGAGGTTAGTGTCTTCACATCGTTGCAATACTAGAGAAAGGTTATCTAAGCAATTATCAAAGGAATAACTATAAATAGAAAAATCATCCATGAATATCTCCATGATCTCCTCGATATACTCGGAGAAGATAGCCATCATACAACGTTAAAATGTGGCCGGTGCGTTACACAATTAGAATGGCATCCTCCGACAAGCAAACGTATCCCAAGGGCAGGTGAAAGTGGTCTTCTTTTGATCATCCGGATAAATAGGGATTTGGAAGAATCCACTATAACCATCAAAGTAGCAAAAATGAGAGTGTTGTGCTAATCGTTCAAGCATTTGATCAATGAAAGGAAGGGGGAAGTGATCCTTCCACTATAATCATCCATAATGTCGTTATGTAGACTCCTTATGCTTCCATACTCCTTTTTGATCCAAAATGTACCCTAATTCCTACAAATACAACCAAACTGGGTGTTGACCTCGATTCATGCAAAGCATGCAAATAGTAGCATAACCAATATGAATATATGTCCATGCATGCAAAATAATGAAGAGAACCCATCATAACAAATGTCATTACTTAGACTATAATTCATGTTATCAATAATATAAGCACGTGCATCACATTTATATACGCACCCCAAACGAACAACAAAAGGATGCATTCTGGACTAAACTGAAGGATCACATCAATATGAATAACTATCCCTCAATAATCATTGGAGATTTTAACGAGTTGCTAAATTTTCCGAGAAGAAGGGAGGCGCACAAGTATCTAACAATAAAATCAAAGGACTACATATGTTCGCACAATAGTGCAATATGATTGATCTAACTACAAAGGGTAACGAATTTACCTGGAAGGAATGTCAAGAGGGTGAAAATAATACATTTGAAAAGCTTGATAGCGTTATGGCTCACTCGGAGGTATTTCAAGCATACCCTCAATTATTCACATGGAATTATGCATTCACAACCTCAAACCGTTGCCGCATATCGGTGAATCTTCAAAATTCTACCCAACGAATGAAAAATAAACCTTTAGATTTTGAAATGAAGTGAACGCAACGAAGGGATTGTGAGAACCTCATCAAACAAACATGGAGAACACAGTACCAAGGACACATATGTACAACTTTGTTAAAAAAATAAACCTACTAAAGACTAAGCTGAAAGTATGGAGTAAAGCAAAACTTGGAAATATAAATAGACAAGTATGTGAGGTAGAGTCAGAATTTGAAAAATTACAAGTCCTTATCTGTACAAGCTACACGGCACAAAATAATTAAAAACAAAATAGATTAAACAGAAAAAGAGAATGTCTAATTGATTACTAACAAAAGTACTAGTCACAATGAGCCAAATCAAACAATCTAAGGTTGGGCGACAAAAACACAAAATTCCACCACCGTAAACCAACATGAAGAAGAAACCATAAAAACATAACAATAATAGTCAAAAATAATGGAGTTGTGTTGGCCTCAGAAGAAAAGATTGAGAATGAATTCATATCGGATTATGAAGCAAGATTTAAAGCCTCAAATATTAATACAGTAGAGCTCCATACACAACTGGAGATTATTCAACACAAAATCTCAAAAACAGAAAATACAATGCTAACTAGACCCTTTACAAAAGCAAACATCAAAACAACAACTTTCGAGATTGGTAGTGACAAATCACCCGGCCCGGATGGAATACCAATGGGATTTTTCCATAAGTATTGGCACATCGTAGGCTCATCTGTTGTTCGTGCAGTCAAGAGTTTCTACATAATTGGGAAAATACTCAAATAGATCAATCATATGTTCATTGCTCTGATCCCAAAGACAGATAACCCCTAAGCAACAACTCACTATAGGCCCATTAGTCTATGATCAACAATGTATAAAGTCATTGCAAAAATACATATGAACAAATTAAAGAAAATCCTCCCCAGCTAATTCATCTGTTGTAAGGTGCTTTCACGCAAAATAGATCAATTCATGATAACATCTTGATTGCACATGAAATTTTCCACGGATTCAAATCAAAGAAAGGTAAGGAAGGTTACGTGTCAATCAAGCTCGACATGGAAAAAGCATATGATAGGGTGGAATGGCCATGCATCATGGTTGTACTAAGGAAATTAGGCTTCGCGGAAAAATTCATAGGATGGATAGAGGAGTGTATCTTCACAACCTCCTACTCCATCCTAATCAATGATAACCACACAAATATTTTCCACCCAAAACGAGGACTTCGACAAGGCGACCCGTTGTCCTTGCTAACTTTCAACCTGGTAGTAAAGGTTCTTGCTAGAAATATCCAGAAAGCAAGTAACAAAGATAAAAAGTGTATTGGTTTCCCAATCACAAGATTAGGAACAATTGTCCCATTTCTTGCCTTTCCAGATGATGTTATTATATTTTCAAAAGAAACAAATCCACCATGCAACAAAATACTTGGAATTCTTTCATATTATTATCAAATATTAGGACAAAAAGTAAATTATCATAAATCAACCTTTCAAACATCACGTAATGTAGATAATTTAACGACAAGAATGATTCAACAAAATAAAGGCATCTCTCTGAGTACCTGCCTAGAAAAATACCTAGGTTGCCCCGTCATTAATGGACGAGTGAATAAAACTATGTTTGAAGACGTTATTGGAAGCTCCAAAAACTAATTAACTAAATGGAAAGCAACATCCTTATCCAGGAAGGATGAGCGGTGCTGATCAAGGAAAACCTCAATGTTAAACCTAACTATATAATTCAAAACTTTATGTTACCATCATCTATCCATAAAGAACTAGACCAAATAAATACACAATTATTTAGGAACAAAGGAACAAATTATCACCCATTAATAAGTTGGGAAAGGATGTGTAAACCAAAACAGAACGGAGAGGTTGAGATAAGGAAAATAGAAGACATGAACAAGGCACTCCAAATGAAACTCCTTTGGAAAATTATGTCTGAACCAAATAATATTTGAGTTAAGGTAATCGAGAAAAAATACTTAAAAGGGAGCCGGGCTTATGGAATTCTAAAATTGGGAAGAACACATCTTGGCAATGGAGGAGGCTAATGAACCTACGATCAGACTTTGAACAAGGAATCAAATGGAACGTAGGGACAAAAAAACAATTAAATTATGGAAAGACCGTTGAATAGTGGATTGCCCCCCTAAAGCAATACGTCACAAACAAGGAACATATAACTAACATAGAGGAAATAGTAAGCACTCTCATTACTAATAAGAAATGGGACCAAGGAAAAATTACAACCCTAATTAGCCATCTGACATTACCGACCATTGGTAGTAAAATTATAAAACACCCATCACCAACTTGCGACATCCAGAAAAGACTCTATTGGGCACCAAGTAAGGATGGGTGGTTCTATACGAAAGATGCTATTTCACTCCTTCACAAAACTAATGAGTTGGGACAAAAACGGTAATACGTGGATTTGGAACCTTGACATCATGCCAAAAATCAAGAACTTTGCTTGAAAAATTACAGTAGATGGGCTACCAACCAAAAAAAACCTCGAAAAACAAAAGGTTTTGGTACCCATGTGTTGTGTCCTATATCAGCACCCTTATGAAAGCGCGAAACATTTATTTTCAAATGCCCTTATACCATCAATAACATATCAAATATTGGAACACGAAACTACTTACAAGTAAAGGCATATCGAACAAAAAGCTCCAACAAATAATGTCCCGTATAAGGAGGAAACTGAAGGATTCCTCACTAATCCATCTAATTGTCACCTGGTGGAATATATTGTACATGAGAAATAAGAACATTTTCAACAATGTCAAGGTTACCGATATCACAAATAGTAGACACGCATATACAAGAATGGAAAAACTCAAAGGATAAGGAGATACATGTCAATGTAATAAAAAAGAGGAAATTAAAGAAAATACATTGGTCTGCACTAGTAGCAGGAAGTGTTAAACTCAACTTTGATGGATCTGAACGGAACAACGGCCAAAGTGCTTTTGGATACATTTCAAGAGATTACAATGCTTCAATTGTTGCTTTTGACTATGGACAATGTAGTATAACATCTGTCTTTCAAGCTGAAGCATTTGCACTAAAAATGGGACTTTTAAAAGCAAGAGAACTAGGAATAAAGAACATCATAGTCGAAGGAGACAACCTTACGATTATTAACTCAATAAACTTGCAGCAATTAACCCTGCAGCTGGTTCAACGATTCCGACAGTGATTGAAGTCATCGTCCGAAAGGATGTCATACGATGGGATAACCAACAGATGGTGATCATTCCTAATTGCTTACCTGTTCTGTCACAAAAAAAAAAGCATTAAGAATATTAAGAATATAAAATTACAAATATATAATTTAGAAAAATAAATAATGTTAAAATGGCTGCATCATAAAAATTTTAAGGAGATGTTACGGAGTGAATGGGATAATGCTATAGATTTGTCAGTTGCTCTTCATTTTTTGAAGAACAAGCTGATCAAATGGAATAGGAAGACCTTTGGATTGGTCAATATTAGGAAGGAGAAACTTCTGAGTAGGATGACTGCCCTCCAGTATGAGATCGATGGGGCAACAACTCAAGCTAACCTTGATGCCCTCAGGAAAGTTCAAGAGGAATTTGAGTTAGTCTTAACACAAGAAGAACTAATCTGGTTCCAAAAATCTCGTGAGAATTGGATCTGTTTTGGGGACCGTAACACCAGTTTCTTTCATACCTCAATTATCATCAAACGCAGAAAGAATAGAACTGAAGTAATCAAGAATGAAGAAGGAAACTGGATATCAAATGCCAACCTGATTGAACAAGAAGCTCAAAAATTCTTCATGAATTTTTATTCCCCTATAAATGATGAAATCACCCCAGGTAATCCTCTTCCAAATGGTTTTCCCCCTTTACGAACTGATGACTTTTCCTTATTGCAGGCTGAAGTGAACGACGAGGAAATTATTCGAGCAATCAAATCGATGGGACCTTGGAAGGCACCTGACCTAGATGGGTTTCAACCAATATTCTTCCAAACTTGTTGGAATACTGGGGGACTCCACAAGGAAATGCATTCAAGAGTTCTGGTATAAGAAAGAATTTCAGGAGAAGATGAATGATACTCTGGTGGTTCTTATCCCAAAAGTGAAGAGTCCAGAATTATTTTCACAATTCAGGCCCATTAGCCTATGCAATGTGTCATATAAAACTATAACTAAGATCATGGTCCAAAGGTTACAACAACTGGTGAATAATTGTGTGGCTCCAACACAATCCAGTTTCATTCCGGGAAGACTTATAGAAGACAATGTCATGATCGTTCAAGAAGTAGTTGATTCTATAACTAAGAAACGCTCGGGGAAGAGATGGATGGTTATAAAGTTAGACTTGGAGAAGGCATATAATAGATTGAGATGGAGATTTATAGAAGAAATCATTCGTATCATGGGACTTCCAGAGGAATGGGTGGAAAGAATTATGGCTTGTGTATCTTCTTCCAGAATGAGGTTACTTTGGAATGGTGAAATGCTACCAAAGTTTAAGCCAACTAGAGGGATAAGACAAGGAGATCCTATATCTCCGTATCTGTTCGTCCTTTGTCTAGAGAGATTGAGTCACATTATTAATAAAGCTGTGGAAGAGGGAAGGTGGAAAGCCATTAAACTCACGAGGAATGCTCCTCCCTTATCACATCTTTTCTTCGCAGATGACATTGTTCTATTTGCTGAAGCATCTAGTGAGCAGATGCGTATTGTGAAAGAATGCATTGAAAATTTTTGTTGTTCTTCTGGACAGAAGGTTAGTATCCGAAAATCAAGTTTGTTTGTGAGCCCGAATGTGGATGATAGATTAAGAGAGAAATTGAGTAGTATGAGTGGATTGCACATTAAAGAGGAATTTGGTACGTATCTTGGTATGCCAATTCTCAGTAAAAAACCAGTGGTGATGGATTTTGAGGATGTTATTCAGAGGGCACAATTGAAGCTTGCTAGCTGGAAGGGGAGAACACTTAGTCTAGCAGGTCGCCTGGTGCTCACTAAAACGGTGCTATCAACTCTTCCTAGTTATATCATGAAAACCATTAGATTACCTGCGCCATTTGTTAGACAGTTCGAAAAGATTTGCAGATCATTTATTTGGAATGGACCAGAAAATGAGAGAAGGATGCATCTTGTCAGCTGGGAGGTTCTATGTCAACCAAAGACTCTTGGAGGTTCCAGCCTTCGAGATTTGAAAATCAGTAACACGGCTGCATTAGGGAAGATAGCTTGGAGATTGATCGTAGAAGAAGAAGCCTTATGGACTAAGTTATTATGTGCGAAGTATAAGATAGACAGGACACGGGATCTTTTTAATTTATCTCGCTCTAAGAAGGGTTCATATATGTTCAAAAGTATCTTATGGGGAATGCATGAAGTGATTTATCCAGGAATTGCATGGAGGATAAATGATGGGAAGACAACCTTATTCTGGAAAGATAAATGGTTGCATGATAAACCCTTGCAAAACATCTGTTTACAGGACATTGGTGATACACTTTTATCAGCTCGGGTACGAGATCTATGGATTGAGAACCAAGGCTGGAATTGGGGAGTCTTGCATACTTCTCTGCCTGCTTCCAGCTTATTACAACTGGCGGCTATTCGAATTTTTGAAGATCAGGAAACTGCAGATACTCCTTGTTGGATTTACAGTGCTGACGGTGAATACTCCCTAAAATCAGGTTATCATTATATTAGATATGGAGATGCTGCAATCCCTTCCTCGTCTATTTATCTGGATATCTGGAAACTGAATGCTCCTGAGAAGGTGAAGACATTCATCTGGCTTGCGGCACTTGGGAAACCACTCACTAATGCAGAGAGATTTAGAAGACACATCTCGAATTCCCCAGATTGTGATCGGTGCCCAGGACAAGATGAAACACTAATTCACATTTACAGAGATTGCCCAAGTGCAAAGGAATTATGGGTACAGTTTTATTTATTAGACAAACCAGGTAACTTTTTCAATCTACTGCATCTGAGTGGTTTATAGCAAATATCACTCACAAAGGGGCTAGCGAGGACGGAATTCCATGGAACATGCTGTTCTCTTTCTCGATCTGGTGGTTGTGGAAATGGAGATGTGGAAGGGTATTTGAAAATGAGAATAACCCAGGAAGACGAGACCTATTCGTTAAAAATCAGGTTCTGGAATACAAGAGAGTACAAGACAGAGAAAGGTATCAGAAAATAGGAATGACGAAGAATGTTATCTACGTTAGATGGACTAGACCAATCAGTGAATGGGTAAAATGGAACTCAGATGGGGCAGTCAAACAAGGAAGTGGAGAGGCTGCTGCAGGAGGAGTTCTTCGAGATGAAGGTGGTCAATGGATAAAGGGGAGTGTACATCATATTGGAGTTTGCTCAGTACCGGCAGCGGAGTTGTGGGGACTTCTACTGGGGCTAGAGCTTTGTTGGAGATTGGGATATCGGAAGGTAGAGTTTGACACGGATTCATCCCTTATTGTGCAGTGGATCCGAAAAGGAATAAAGCCTACGCATCCCCTTGCTAGTCTGGTAGCCCGCTGCCAAGGCTTTACTAGTAGGAACTGGTTAGTAAGGTTCCGTCATGTGTACCGTGAGGCTAATGCCGTTGCGGATTTTCTGGCAAATTTTGCATTCTTCTTTCCGGTGGGTATTCATGTGTTGGAAGCACCCCCGGTTGAGGCAATTTCCTTACTGTCAAATGATGTAAAGGGACTTGCTTTACCCAGAGCAGTCCCTGGTTAGCCTGTCTTAATATAGTTCCGAGCATAGGAGTTTCACTCCTTTTTTACCAAAAAAAAATAAATAAATAAAATTAAGAATAAGTTATTTTGAAAAGGGCAAAATCGTACATAATTAGGCGGATTATTTTTCAAGATTTCAATTTTCAATTAAAAGGGGAAAAATGCCACCTCCCTAGATTTTCTCTTCTAGATCCAACTCCATTTCAGTTCGTAATCTCATTCTCCGACACCATTAATCTTCAGGTTTTCATCTCGTTAGCCATTGTCTAAGTGCGAGTCGCCGTTTTCATCGGAAGATAAAGAGGGAGAGAATGGGCGGAGTAGCGACGCTAACGGGGTTGCAGGATCACCTGAAGTTGGCGAGGGAATACGCCATGGAAGGGCTCTATGATACCTCTGTTATCTTCTTCGATGGCGCCGTTGCTCAGATCAACAAGTATTTTATATGAATTTCTCTCTGTGTGCAAAAAACCCTAGCATATGCTGATTGATTTTCTTATTTGGTCTATTAAGAATGTCTCTGTTATGGTATTGATGACTGGTTTTAGTTTTGCATTAGGGTCTGTAATTTGGTGAATTAGTGTTAGTTCAAGAATTCGTGGTTTTACTAAGCGAATTTTTGCATACTGATTTGTAAATGCTATTAGTCTGCTCATCGTGGCTTTTGAGGAGGATAAGTCATACTGTCGTGTTCGGGTGCCAAAGGAGAGAAAGAGTAGTTTAACAGAAGAAATTTGTAAGCGTATATATTTAAGGAAAAAGCTGGCACTTAAATTCGTTAGCAGCCTTTTTTTGTTGCTAAGTAATTTATTGATCTATAAGTAGTGTAATACAATATACTACTAGTGATTGTCAAACAAACCTTTGAGGTCACCTTGGTAAATTAACGAAGTATGAAGTTTGAGAATGGTTTATGTTCTTTCTAATTATGCTTTTGGGTAGCTTCTTCGATGGTGCCACTGCACACATCAACAGGCATTAATTTTGGTTGCTGATTTCAGTATGCAATTTGGGTTTGTGGAATTTGGTGGATTAGGGAATTCGCCGTTCATGTGTAATGCTTATGTGTTGATTTGTAATGCTGTTAGCTGTGGAGAAGATATTGTAGTGAATACTGGTGCAGTAGAGAAGATATTGTAGTGAATACTGCGTTTGTTACTTGTGACGGAACAATTTCTTGGACTACATTGTTGAAATAGTCAGAAAAAATCGTTGTAGATCAATCAGCCGTTTTCCGTATTTCAGACAACAAATTGCGAAGTATATGAATGGGTTTCAAATTTTCCTTTTAATTTCCCCAATAATGAAATACTGCTGTGCTTGGATTGATTTTCTCATTTTATTTCCCTTCAGGCACTTAAATACAGTTGATGATCCTATCATCCGTACAAAATGGATGAACGTAAAGAAAGCTATTTCTGAGGAAACAGAAGTCGTCAAACAGTTAGATGATGAGAGAAAATCATTTAAGGATGCTCCGGTGGGACGACGCCCTCCATCTCCTCCAATTTCCACCAAATCGTCATTTGTTTTTCAACCATTGGACGAGTATCCAACTTCTTCTGCTCCTCCGATGGATGATCCTGATGTTTGGAGGCCTCCAACTCAGGACAGTAATAGGAGGCCAACAAGGTCTGGCCAATTGGGAACAAGAAGATCTAATCAAGACGGGGCTTGGGCTCGAAGTTCTGTAAAACCAGGTACAAGTGCTCGGGGCGCAAGAACAGCTACTTCTACCAAAAACAGTGGTGGAGTTCGTGCATCATCCACCGGAAGAAAAGGAACAAGCTCTGCCAAATCTAAGGGAGACTCTGCAGTATGTACCATCCCTCTTCTACTTATTCTTTATGTGGCGGTTACTAATTACTAACTAAGCCATGAATGATCAACCTAAAATGTTGCTTGGTGCTAGACACAGGATAGGATGAAACACTAGATCCTATATTCCTATGGTGTTTCTCTTGCCCGGGTACAAATAAACGTTTTTGGAAATCCTTTTCTATATTTTAATCCACATAATTGTTTGTCTAATAACTTTAAGCAATGTGTTTTTGTCTTTTTAATTGGAAATAGCAAGGGGCATTAATGTAATGCCTTCTTTAGAACCGGAGCCTTATGCTTTTAACCCTACATGCTCAAAGAAGGCCAAAAAATGTTTTTTGTAGGGATTTCTTCCTTTTAAGGATTTTCATTAGAAATATGTGTCTAATAACTTGAAGACTTTCCTAAATTTTATAATATGGTTATCATAAGTTAGTAGAGAAAATAATCAAACCGTGTTTTCAGAATATGTATTACCATTAAATTGGTTCCTCGTGGTTATATCATCGTGTAATTATCTGCAAGATGTCTGCTTAATCATCTATTTACTTGAGCAAATCTTAGAATGATGATGCTGAAGATGGAAAGTCAAAACGAGGACAGTATGAAGGTCCTGATCAGGACCTGGCTGCAATGCTTGAGAGAGATGTCTTGGATTCTACCCCTGGGGTCAGATGGGAAGATGTAGCTGGTCTGACTGAAGCAAAAAGACTTCTTGAGGAAGCTGTTGTTCTCCCCCTATGGATGCCCGATTATTTCCAGGTATTCTATCACAGCTTCCAAGTTACAATCATTGTTTTTATTTGTATCTATCATTGTCACTTGAACGACTTGGACATTGTCAGTTTGTCATTAAATAGATGGACATTGAATAACACGGTCTCTAATCACTATCATGCCCGACTTTATTTTTTAGTTCTTTTTCATTTTTGGATGAAATGAATAAAGCACTTTGCAGAAACCACATATCTATTCTTCTACAGGGAATTAGGAGACCATGGAAGGGTGTGCTAATGTTTGGTCCTCCTGGTACCGGTAAGACACTTTTAGCTAAAGCAGTTGCCACCGAATGTGGAACTACATTCTTCAATGTCTCCTCTGCAACGTTGGCTTCAAAATGGCGTGGTGAGAGCGAGCGAATGGTCCGAGTCTTGTTTGACCTGGCTAGAGCTTATGCTCCCAGTACTATATTTATTGATGAGATTGATTCTCTTTGCAATGCTCGAGGGTAAGGTCTTTACGTTTTTTATGATCCCAGCAATTTGAACTCACTTAATTTCCTACACACGTTGTTTCTGAATATCTTAATCGTCTCTCACCCTCTTGATTTTCAATCTGTTAGTTTTTTTTTCTTTTCTTTTAGAAAAGCATCAAGCATTCCTTTATTTGTCCAAAAGCATTTATATTTTCTCCCATCTGCTGATAATGTGCAAATTCAAGTGAGCAACTATCCTGGTTATCCTGATATTTCCTGTTTTGTATTTTAGGGCATCAGGAGAACATGAATCGTCTCGTAGAGTGAAGTCTGAATTGCTGGTTCAGGTAGATGGTGTAAATAACAGTTCTTCTGGTGAAGATCGTAAAATAGTTATGGTTTTGGCCGCTACTAATTTCCCATGGGATATAGATGAGGCTCTCAGGTGCATTTTTTCTCAATTACCTTTTCAATTGAGTTATTAACTAAGTTTTTTCACTGATGTGTTAAGCATGGATTTTTGTGTGTTTATTCTGAGATTCTTTTTTGGTATTGCCAACTTCGGCTGATTATTTCTGCTTTTGGTACAATAGGAGACGGCTGGAGAAACGTATATACATACCTCTTCCAAATTTTGAGAGCAGAAAGGAGCTTATACGCATCAATTTGAAATCTGTTGAGGTTTACAAACCTAACTCTTTTTAATGATCTTTTATTGCTACAATGTTACTGTATTATGTGTTAGCGTAAGATTTTTCTAAGGTTAATAAACTTGAGGTATTTAGGTTCATGCACTACGTTAATAACCTAAAGGTTTTTGTTTCTGAAGTTTCATTTTGTATTATAGTATCTGACAGATGAGATTTTCAAGTGTTATAAGTTAGCTTAAATTTTTCAAGTCTAAATATAAGTAGATAGCATATGTTGCTTCTTTTCTCCTAATTGCTGAATTGCATGTATTTTTTTTGTGGAACTTGCACAGGATTTTCATATTTTGTAATATTTTATATGCATGTATGAAAGAAATAACATTTCACACCAAAATTATACTGAACAGCTTATTATTTGTTTCTGTGTCCTTCTAATTGCATTCGACAAACTCTTGTTGATTTCATATCGTTTGGCCTCTTGTTAGACATCATTAAAACCCGAGTTATTTCAGGCTCTTAAAATTTTAATGCATTGAATGATTCAGTTTTTTAACTACGTGCTTTGCATCCAAACTCAGGTGGCCACTGACGTTAATATTGAGGATGTGGCACGAAGAACAGAAGGATACAGTGGAGATGATCTAACGAACGTTTGCAGAGACGCTTCTCTCAATGGCATGAGACGTAAGATTGCTGGAAAGACGAGAGATGAGATTAAGAACATGTCAAAGGAGGATATCTCTAATGACCCCATTGCAATGTGTGATTTTGAAGAGGCTTTGCGTAAAGTCCAGCCAAGTGTCTCCGCTGCTGATATTGAGCGCCACGAGAAGTGGCTTCACGAATTCGGGTCAGCATAAGCCTTATTTTTTTAGCTGATTTGTTACCTACAAACTTACCCATATTCCATCTGTTATCTTTAAAATTTACATCTGGTAAGAGAGGTTTGAACAATATCTCAAGATGAAAGGCATCAATCTTTGTTATAGAGGAGGGGTAGTATCATAGGGCTGAGACTTGAGAGTAGTCTTTTTCCTTGTTTTGTTTACCCATATTTACTGGTTGTAAAATACTAAACTTAGGTCATAGGGCTGTACGATGGATAACGGTCCGGACAATAATGACCCATCTTGTTTTATTTTAAATATATTGTATGGGTTCACTATGGTTCGGGACCATAACAAGCTTTATTTTTTTAAGGTAAATTCCGGAGGGTACCCTCGTGGTTTGGGGTATTCCGGATTTTGCCCACCAGTTTTTTCAAGTTCGGATGGTACCTTAAGTTTATGTTGTTTTCCGGATTTTGTCCAAATTCATTACACTTTTTTAAATTCCATTAAAAAGATACAAAAGAAAATAAACTAAAATTAAAAAACAACTTAAAATAGAAATAATAATTTATTTAATTTAAAAATAAAGTAAAACAGTAACTTTTATAAAAAAAATATATATTATATTAATTTAAAAATAAATAAATTAGATAAATTTTAAAAAATTCAAAAATCAGTGTTTTATTTATTTTAAAAATAAATAATTGAATTAGCATATTTTTTACAAAATCTAAAAATATAAGTTTTATACTTTATTTAAAAATAAATAAATAAGGACTCTTTAAATAATAAAAAAAACACTGTTTTAATTTATTATTAAAATAAATAAATAATTTTCTATTTTATTTATTCCCCAAAACTAAAAGAAAGAAAATAAAGTAATATTAAAAAATAAAAAAAATTAGAAAACTGATTTATTCAATTTAATAATAAATTAAAACAGTGATTTTTTAAAAAAATTTAAATAATCCTTATTTTATTTATTTTTGAAATAAAGTATAAAACTTATATTTTTAGATTTTGTTAAAAAATGCTAACCAATTTATTTATTTTTAAAATAAAAGAAAAAGCTGATTTTTTTAAATTTTTTAAAAATTATCTAACGAATTTATTTTTAATTTAATATAATATATATATTTTTTTTAAAAAGTTACTGTTTTACTTTATTTTTAAAATAAATAAATTATTCTTTCTATTTTAAGTTGTTTTTTAATTTTAGTTATTTTCTTTTGTGTGTTTTTAATGGAATTTAAAAAAGTGTAATGAATTTGGGCAAAATCCGGAAAACAACATAAACTTAAGGGTACCATCCGAACTTGAAAAAACTGGTGGGCAAATCCGGAATACCCCAAACCACGAGGGTACCATCCGGAATTTTCCTTTTTTTAAATACAATTATAAAAATGTAAAAAAAAAAGGTTTAGGATCAGACTAGAATCTTCCGTTTCAAGACCGTAATGTAATTTCGGTCTGGCGCAACACTGCTAACACCCAGTCTAATCCAATAGTTTATGTGACCAAGAGAATATATAAAAAGGTTTAGGAGGCATTAATGAATAAGACAATACAATATGATTTCTGTCTTCCATCATGGTATCAAGAGCTAACGGCCGACGTCACCACGCCTGACACACAAACAAACCTTGTTCAAAAAATTTCGCCATCAATGGCTAAAACAAGAAACCAAAACTTGTCCCTATCTTCCATCTCCTCTTTCATTACATCCAAATTCTCTTAAGATAATTTCCCCTTTGGAAAGCTCAAATTAGCCCAACCCTTGGTGCCCAGAACCTGTTTGATTTTGTTGATGGTTCCAAATCTTGTCCAGAAAATCTTCCCCTCCAACCAAAGAATATACTGACTGGGTCTCAAAAGACCAGTTCGTTCTTGCCATCCTCACCTACTCTCTCACTGAGTCCATCCTTGTTCAGGTCTTGGATTGAAAAACGGCTGCTGATGTTTGGCAACACCTTCATTCCTTATTTGCCTCTACTTCCAACGGTAAGATTGTACAAATCAGGCTCCAGCTTGCCTCACTCAGCAAAGGAGATTCCACCATCACAGAGTTCTATAGCAAAGCTAGGACTCTTGTGTCCTGCTTGACCACAGCCGGCCAACTCATTTCTGATACGGAATTCACCAGTTTCCTGCTTGCTTGTTTAAGACCCGACTACGACTCTATTGTAACCAGTCTCTCCACATAGGTGACTCTTCCCTCCCTTTCTCAAATCCTTTCTCACCTGCTGATTCATTAAGCTCGACTAGCCCGTCAACAAACTGCCCTACTTCCAACTCCATCTCTCAACAATACAGAGACAAATCGTAGAGGATCTCAGTCCCGCTCCAACAACAATGGTGGACGCAATTAACAAGGCAGGGGACGGGACGAAGCTCTTCCCCAAATCCAAATCAGGTCTTCACTGGAGCACCAGATACCCGCCCAATCTGTCAAGTGTGCTCAAAACTGGGTCACACAGCCTTGATCTGTTGGCACAGGTTTGATCACTCTTACTCAACCCCTCAACCTCCATCTCACCAGGCAAACAACACATCCACTACCTGGTATCCAGATACAGCTGCGAGTCATCATTACACCCCAGACTTGGCTAATTTGAGGCTCGACAGTTTTTCCTACCAAGGTACAGAAATTGTCTCCCTGGGTGATGGCTCGACCATACCGATTCAGCATCAGGGCAATTCCACAATCCAGACTCCCTCTCGTAGCTTTCTCTTATCTAATCTCCTTCATACTCCTCTGCTCAATAAGAGTTTACTATCTGTGAATCGATTTTGCCTTCCCCTCTTATTTTGTTGTGAAGGATATCAAGACCAATCAACCTCTTCTTCAAGGACCTGTTAAAGATGGCCTGCACGTGCTTCCTTCTGCCTCTGGTTCATCATTGCCTCCTCAGCTTCACCACACCTCCATTCAACAAGCCACGTTGTGGCATAACCGGCTAGGGCACGCTTCAAGGCCCGTCATCCACTCTGTCCTTTCACAACTACCAAGCCCATTACACAACCCACCTCTACACCCAACTGATTGTGTTTCATGCTCTTGGGCCAAGGCCCATGCCCTTTCACATCCACCTAGTCCTTCAACAAGTGATAGAGTGCTTTCTCTTTTATTTTTAGATGTTTGGGGACCTAGTCACACTATGTCTTTTAAGGGACACACATACTATGTTTTTATTGTTGATGACTTTTCCAAATTCATATGGCTTTTTCCCCTTCCCAACAAATCATTGGTGACAACGGTTCTCATAACCTTTTTTAAACTCGTAACCAATCTTTTATTTACTACTGATCCAAACCGATGGTGGTTCCGAGTTCAAACCATTAAACCCATTATTTCAAAAGATGGGAATTACTCACCGCCTTACGTGTCCATATTCTCATCAACAAAATGGGTCCGTTAAAACCCGTCATCGAAGAGTCGTTGACATGGGGCTCACACTTCTTAAACACTCAAATCTACCTCTTTGTTTTTGGGACTTTGATTTTGAAACCACCACATACATTATCAATCGTCTCCCTACACCAATTCTTCAACACAAATCACCTTATGAGCTTGTGTTCAAACACCCACCAAACTACACGTTTCTTAAAGTGTTTGGATCTTTAGCCTTCCCAAACCTCAGGCCATATATCCGCCACAAATTGAAGTTCCGCTCCTCACCCACAATTTTTCTTGGATACTCTTCCAACCAACTTGGGTACATTTGCTTGGACTGGGTCACACAAAAAATCTATATCTCACGAGATGTCCTCTTTCGTGAACATATTTTTCCTCTCACATCTATTTCACCTACCGGCCCAATCCCCAAGTGCTTCAATTCCCTTTATTTTTCCCACTGCCACGGCCCAACCCAATTCTCCTAACCCTGCTAAAGCCCAAAACACTCCTCCCCAGTCCCTCATACCACCACATGCCACGCAAAGCCCATCTACCACTGGAGAAGACCCTCCCTCACCTGTACCTCCTTTGGGCCCATCATCTTCGGCCCAAACCACCAACCCACCACGCCAAATACAAACAAGGGCTTCTAATTAGATTCACAAGCCGTTAATCCGTCAAGATGGCACCATTCCATGGCCTCCTTCGTGCTCCACCACAATCACCACTCCAGATAAACCATCAACCGTCATTGTTGCATTAAAATTTCCAGAATGGCGCCTTGCCATGGAAAATGAAATTCAAGCCCTACTCTCCACACAAACTTGGAGCCTCGTCCCTTCTTCACCCTCTTAGAACATCCTTGGTGTCAAATGGGTGTTTAAAGCCAAAAGGTTCTCCGATGGCACAATTGAGCGACGAAAGGCACACTTAGTCGCTAAAGGCTACCACCAAATGTATGGCCTTGACTACCAAGACACCTTCAGTCTCGTAGCCAGACCCTCCACCATCCGATTGTTTCTTTGCTTGGCAGCGATGAACCACTGGACAATTAGGCAGCTTGACATACATAATGCTTTTCTGCACGGGGACTTGCTTGAAGAGGTATATATTTCCCAACCACCAGGTTTCATTCATCCAAATTATCCCTCTCATGTTTGCCAATTAAAGAAATCTCTTTATGGGCTGAAGTAGTCCCCTCGTGCCTGGTTTTCTAGACTTGGTGATGTTTAGATTTCCATGGGTTTTCCCCCCTCTACCTCAGACACATCAATGTTCCTATTTAAATCCAATTCTGATTTTGTTTGTATTCTAGTATACATTGATGATCTCCTGGTCATTGCTTCTTCCCCCAATCTGGCTACAACATTCACCAGCACCCTATCTCATTCATTCTCAGTCAAAGATCTTGGCCCAGTGAGCTACTTCTTGGGCATCCAAATCCAACGAAACAATATTGGCTTCTACTTGTCACAAATCAAATACATTCATGACATTGTCACTAAAGCTAAAATGCAGAACTCCAAACCTGTTTCCACCCCCTAGCAACCACCTTCCAAGAAACTTTTCCTTCTTCCCAACCTTTGATGACCCTACTCTTTATCGAAGTATCCTAGGTAGCCTTCAATATCTTGCCTTCACTAGACCTGATATTTCATTTGCAGTAAATAAACTCGCCCAATACATGCATCAGCTCAAGCAAGCTCATTGGCAAGCTGTTAAATGTGTTTTGAGATACCTCAATTGCACCTCTTCCCTTCAGTTTCACATCTCTGCCACACCAGGAAATCTTCTCTCTGCCTTTTCAAATGTAGATTGGGGTAGTGATGTCATTGATCGAAGGTCTACGAGTGCCTATTGTGTTTACCTTGGCAGGAATCTTATCTCATGGACTTCAAAGAAGCAACATACAGTTGCTCGATCTTCCACTGAAGCAGAATATCGAGCCCTAGCTCATGCTACATCGGAAATACTGTGGCTTCAATCTCTTCTAATGGAACTTGGAGTCAAGCTAAGCCAAGCACCTACATTGTGGTGCGACAACCTGGGGGCCACATACTTGGCAGTTAATCTTGTGATGCATAATAGGATCAAACACGTGGAGCTTGACTACCATTTTGTTCGTCAACGAGTCCAGTCCAAATCCTTGAATGTTGCCTTCGTCTCTTCTAAAGATCAAGTTGTGGACCTCCTTACCAAAGTAGTATCCTCACATCGCCTGACTACTTTCCGCTCCCATCTCCGCCTCACGGACTTGGGACCGACGGGGGATACTAGACCATATCCGGCCCAGTGAAGGAGCAGCCCAAGAATGCTAGCCCATTAGATACACAATAGTACTGCTAAGCTCCTATATATATATATATATATATATATATATATATATATATATATATATATATATATATATATATATTCAGCAGACGTTAATGAATAAGACAATACAATATGATTTATGTCTTCCATTAGTTTCTAATATATAAGAAACAAAAAAGGACAATAAAGAGGGAGATGCGTTAGAAAATTCCGAACAAAGTTCTTAATTTGAAAAAGTCCTCATAGTAGGGCATGCTCTAGAAATAGGAAACTATAGAAACCCAACACAGTCCTAAAATCTTAATTTGTGACTACGATTCGAAAGTGATATATACTTTTCACGTGACATTTTTCTCTCTTTTAACGAAGAATTTTTAGTTTAATGGTTTTGTACCATATGTTCAAAGTTTTGTTCTATTAATTAAAATATTTTGTATCATTAGTTCTTACATTTATAAAAAATTGTAACAATTACTTTTGTCGGTTCAAAAATTTTGTTCAATATATATATATATATATATATATATATATATATATATATATATATATATATATATATATATATATATATATATATATATATATATATATATATATATATATATATATATATATATATATATATACTGACTTTCTTAATTTATCATTAGATATATTTATTATCTTATTATAATACGAACCTAAATCATATACATGCACATCTGATATTCACATCACACGACAAATATATCCTATATTTTACAAATTTGCACGATTACTGTGTCATATATACACATATTAAACTAATGCATCATTGAAGCTAAACATACTTGAACATGAAAATAAACGTGTAAAACGTTTCATGTAAATGAAAAACAAGGCACCTAAACGTGCAAAGCAACTTGAGATCTAAACGTGCAAATAATATTGAAACTAAATTGACCTAAACTTGAAAATTAAACCATAAACAAGGGACCTACATGGACAATTTGCAAATTGAACTATAATCAAAGAAACTAAACGTGCAAAAGAAAATTAAATCTAAATTGAACTAGACGTGCAAACCAAATTAAAACGTGCACACCAAATATAAGTAACTAAGCACGACTATTGTAATTACATTAGCCTATACAAAGATAAAGATTACTCGTATACAAGTGAACCTAAACATATCGAAGATTGAATGATATCACCTGCGAACAATCATATTTCTCATACGAAGGAACAATTACTCGTGCACAATTGAGTAGCTTATCATATTATTTAGTTTCCATATAATCATTAATGTTGTATCCGATAATATATGTTACCATAATCACAACTATAGTAATAAATTTATATCAACGATGTCCTTTAATAACCGATTAATCACAAACGTCCGTGTTTTAATCCGACGAACCTTAAGTGCTCTTATTTCTTACCGTAATACATGTTTTTACCTGGACCTAACCCTATACATATTTGAGCAGATTGAACAAAATTTTTGAATTACTATTATTATAAAAACACATTGTTTAAATTAACGAAACACACACACACACATATATATATATATATATATAGGCTTTTGTTCAGGTACGGTTCAATTAATGCGGTATGGCCGTGCGGCCGACACGTGTCCCGAATTTTTTTTTTTAGAAACGAATGAAAATTTGTTTGAACTACCATGTTATAATTTATGCACTATTCTCCTATAAACTTTAAACTATTCCCATATAATCCATGAACTATTACTTTTTAATATATTATATCAAATTATTTGTAAATTAATCGTTTATATGTTATAAACTATTCGATTGTAATTCATGAACTATCATTTTATAAGTTATGCATTATCCTTTATAAATTTGGCACTTTGAACTATTCTATTATAATTCATGAACTATCTCATAATAAGTTTTGAACTATTACTTTCACTCCTTTATAAATTTTGCACTTTGAATTATTCTATTATAATTCATGAACTATTCTATTATAATTCATAAACTATCCCATAATAAGTTTTGAACTATTACTTTCACTCTTTTATAAATTTTGCACTATGAATTATTTTAGGGAGAATTTGACATACTAGGCTTTTTTGAGTTTTTGTTTAAGAAAATGTACCCCAAATTTTTTACCATTTTCATTTAATAGTAGGTAAAAATTATTAACCCTTCTATTATAAACAAAGAATAAATGATGTTTGTTATTTGTTATATAAGTATAATTTTTAATTACTGAATTTGTTTTCTTTTATTATATTTCTTGCCTTTTTTATTTATTTTTTATTTTCTGGACGGAATTTCTCATACCGGAATTTCTCATACCAGAATTTTCATACCAGAAATTATCATACGAAAAGTTCATACCAGAAATTTCATACCAGAATTTTTTTCATACCAGAATTTTTTTCATACTAGAATTTTTTCATACCCGAATTTTTTCATACCAAAAATTATCATACAAAAAGTTCATACCATAATTTTGTCATACCATAATTTTGTCATACCAGAATTTTGTAATACCAGAATTTTGCCATACCAGAAATTGTCATACCAGATTTTTTACACCAGATTTTCATACCATAAAATTACATACCAGAAATTAGATACCAGAAATTAAATAACATAAATTATATACCAGAAATTAGATACCAGAACATACTGGAATTAACATACCGGAATTATCATACCGAAATTATCATACCGGAATTAACATACCGGAATTAACATACCGGAATTAACATACCGGAATTTACATACCGGAGTTAACATACCGGAATTTACCTACCGGAATTAACATACCGAAATTAACATACCGGAATAAACATACGGAATTAACATACCGGAATAAACATACGAAATTAACATACCGGAATTAACATACCGGAATTTACATACCGAAATAAACATACGGAATTAACATACCGGAATTAACATACTGGAATTAACATACCGGAATTAACATACCGGAATTTACGTACCGGAATTAACATACCGGAATTTACGTACCGGAATTTACAAATCTTTGATCTCTTATACAATATAACCCACTATTTCATAACCACCGCAAATCACGATTTGTTGGCCATCCGACGCAACAGAACATAATACAACTTTTTTGCAAACTCTATTTGAGCTCGGATTCGGGTCAGCCGGTCTATAATCCTCCAAACCCACATCACCATAACAACCAATCCCATGAGATGCCGCCACAACTTGACCTGTCAATAGAAAGCTAGGCAATTGAACCATACTCCATAGTAGCTACAAGAATCGAAACAAAGCTACGTTGTTGAAGATATGTTTTCTTAAGCTTCCTTGCAGACACTAAACAAGAGATGAGATAGTAGAACATTTGTAGTATATGAAGATTGCCCTTGGTTTAGTAGCAACAAAGTAACATTAAAAAAAGGAATCATCCTAAACTAATTTCAAACTAATTTCATAAAATTGCCCCAATGAGCAAACAGAACATAGCCCCGCCCATGAAGACGAAAAATGGCCATCTTGTAATGGGTTTGATTTAGAAGGTTAATGGAGCAACTATGTCTCCAAAGTGATTTTTCACACTCTGAAACAAACATCACAACCATTCGGCTACTGAGCATTTCATAAAAATCAAATATTTTTCTTACCATTTCAAAGTATTACTGATTAGATTTTGCAACATAACTGCCAGCAAAAAATATAGAAAAAACATGTAAAATAAGCATAGGAAGTGAGGATTACCGAGATAAACACATCAACTCCATTGCCGGTCAAAAATGGCTCAGGCAAGCAGTTCTTAAGAAATTAAATCTGGTATTCCCCTTTGAATTTCACCGCGTGAGATGAGATAATAGTCCTCGCCCTCTTCACTCCCTTGAAAAGAACAACATCCTTAACTTGCTGAATACCAGATTTACACATATACGCATATTGTTTTGTCAAACCAGAAGAGTTGGTTAAAAAGAAAAATAACTTTATATAAAGAAAATAAGAAAATTAAACCCACTTGTAAATGGCTCTTCACTTCATCATTAGTAAGCCCATCTACTCGGCATCAAGTCCCTAATTTGCTTTGGAGTGGCAACTGCACACGACTAAAATGAGCCATATATATGTGAATGGTAGGAGATTGAATTAAGGTTAAAATTAAGATCTAGATATGGATATGCGCTCTCGTCTTCCTCGCTGCACTCATGAAGATCTAGATATGGATCTGGATCTAGAACCCTGACTACTTCGAATTCCGTCGGTACACGTCGCTGATTTGCTCTTCATCCTCTAGTAGCTCTCTGTATCATCTTGTATCTTGGTTGGACACTCGATTTCTGCTCTTCATCCTCCAGTTGGTAAGGATGGAGTCGAGAGAGAGAGTTGCAGAAACGCTAACTTAATTTGGCCTTTTTGGTGGTGGGAAGATAGAACGGCTGGAAGAAAGAAAACAAGAGAAGGGGAAGGGAGGTAGGGTTTTTTACGGTAAAAAAAAGAAATGGGGTCTAGTTACTTAACAAAAAAAATAAAAAAGGCTACTTACTATCATGATTTTTCAAAACAGCCTACTAACCAAATTTGCCCATTATTTTATTATAATTCATGAACTATCCTTTTATAAGTTATGAACTATTCCTTAATAAGTTTTGAACTATTACTTTCACTCGTTTCTGGAAAAAAAAAATATTTCGGGACACGTGTCGGTTGTACGTTCAGCCGCACGCCCGTACCGGAATAATGTGCCTTACCTGAACAACACCCTATATATATATATATATATATTTATATATATATATTCAGTCATTGGTTCATGTGAGTTTTTATTCTATTTGTAAGTAATGTTTTTATGCATTTTTACTCGTATATGTTTGAACTTACAAAACACAATGTCTAAATTAACGAAACAAAATGTCTGAATTAATGAAACCCAAATTTGAATTACTATTATTATAAGCCTTAAAGTACATGATATAATAATTTTTGAACAAACAGTATCATCATTCAATGCAATAAAATATGAACTAATAATTAAAAAATATTTGAATTAATGAAACATTTAGTATGAACTAATAAGTAAGTATCTTTAAAAGAATAAACATTATAAAAAATGAACTAATAAAAATTTGTGTTCCATAAATATTACTTGAAAGTTATAAAAAAGAAAAAAGAAGATATGAACCGATAATATAAAAATATGTGAACTAAATTAACAAAGTTTTTGAAATGTTAATGTAACAAAAGTGAAAAAATTGTAACAATCATTCATGTTTTGAATTAAAAAAAAACATGAAAGAGTTTGGCCAAATAGACCTATTTTAGTTTTGTTTTAGTAAGTGTACCCCATTATTTTTTACCACTTTCAATTAATAGTAGGTAAAAATAATTAAACCCTATATTTTAATAAAAAATAATAATAATAATAACTGTTTGTTAGATGTTATGCAAGTGTAAGTTCTAATTCCTAAATTTGTTTTTTTATTTTATTACTTTTTTGTCTTTTTTATTTTCTTTTTTATTTTCTAGAATGAATTTTTAATATGAAAATTTTCATACTAAAAGTACATACCAGAAGTTCATTCCAAATTTTTTTTCATACCAGAAGTACATACCAGAATTTTTTCATACTAGAAATTATCATACCAAAATTTCATACCATAATTTTTCATAGTAGAATTTTCATACTATAAATTATGATGCCAGATTTAGAGCGAATATCTTAGTGAATCTACAGACATGAAAAGTAAGTCATATGTAACTAAGCAAAATAGTTCCAAGAATGATGTGCAGACACAACATATAACATTTTAAAAAAAAAGGATATCTAAAAAACATAACTTATGTAAGAAATAAGAACAAACATCGGCCACATGATTAACCCACATCGATGTTCGTGGTTCAATATTATTTCTTATATTAGTTAGATATTTAATATTTTAGGATAGGTATATACGGTTACCTTTCAAGCTACCAAATTATTTATTAATTACGATAATAATAACTTAAACACAATTAACATATTAATCGTCATCATTTATTTTACTCCTGCCAGCATCATCCTTAGAAATTGAATCCTCCATGGACGAAGGTGAATGTACGTGTATATAATTTTTACAGTCGTGCATAGTTCTTGTTTCAACTATATTTGTACAATAATTTAATATAGTCGTGCAGGTTGAAAGTGCACTCGTGTATATTAATGTGTATTAGATGGACGGGTTCATGTACGTGTATATTCGTTCAATAATTTAATATACCCATGCGAATTGAGTTCTATCTTTAAATTACATGAGCACGACACACGTGATTATGAAGTACGCGTGTAAAGCAACACGATCAAATGTATATTGCATCAAACACAGTACATGCATCATGCCTACACATGTTAACCCTAATGAATATGATCAGTAAACAACATGCACGAGTGCATAAGGTCATGCACGGGTTGATGCACGTATAGCGGGATAGATGATTGTGAAGTACAAGTGTACTCGTGTATATTAACGTGTATTGGATGCACGGGTTGTTGCACATGTATATTCGTTAATAATTTAATATAGTCGTGTAGATTGAGTTCTATCTATAAACTAAATGGAGCACGACACATGATTATGAAGTACACGTGTTAAGCAACACGGTCAAATATATATTGCATCAGATACAACACGTGCATCATGCCTACACGTGTTAACCCTAATGAATATAACGAATAAACAACACAATTGCATAAGGTCATGCACGTGTTTAATACGTAAAACACGCAATCCTAATTTAAAATCTTAATCAAAAGTGCACAATAATGTCTTCTATGACATTTTTTGTACCTCTTCGTAGCGCTAACAGTGGGATGAACGTGTGATCTCTAATGACACGAGTATATTTATTATCCGTGCATTGGGAATTAGAGCATTAACATTCTTTTTACATAAAATCAAATAGAGAAAATATTAATGGCTGAATTTATTAAGTGAGCCTTTTCTAGATTGAGAATATTGGGGAAATAAGACACCCTATTCTTACAAAGCTCTGATTCTTTCAGCAATTCTCTCTACGCAACTATATAAAAAAAAGTTTTTGCTCAATTCTGGCCAATTGGATTTTATCTATTAGTAAGTATACCCCAATCGACCATCTTACCTATTACTTGATTGAAGTATACTTACTAATAGATAAAGGGTATATATATATATATATATATATATATATATATATATATATATATATATATATATATATATATATATACCTATTATTTGATTGAGCAAGATATCAAAGTTATGACAATATGTCAAACATATATTGTATTTTGTCAAATTTTATAAACACATTCATTGGTTAAAACAAAAAACCAACGTTCTAGAGTTTCGAACTCTAGTTCATAGGTCCTCCCTTCCACCCTACTACCAATTTGACTAGTTAGAACTCTTTCGTTTTAATGCAAGAGAAGATAAGACTCATGGGTTCCACAATCGACCATCTTCCAAAACAACCATGCCCGGTCTCACTCACACCATCTCGGACCAGCCTCGGTTCCCTGAATCCCAAGTACACATGCAAGCACTTCCTCCACCTCCGGACATCGGTGAGCATGTGAAAGGAAATGCAAAACTTCCTTTTATCCACGAGCTATCTGAGGCATGTATCGTCGGTATGAGATCGGATCACACCTACAACTCCAATTTAAGTCGTCCTTGCAGATCCACCAGCTAGGGGCCACAACCTTGAAGGATACCCCTTCCGGGCTCGCCCGTCAAAATCCAAAGACCATCTTTCCGATAACTGGACCAGTTTAACTAAGCATTTATGCAATCACGAACCACGATCTCCAAGAACAACTCGGACCCTATTAGTGTGTGTGGGAGACGCCCCTATAGTGGCTAAATTAGGCTTCTATTTTGTTTATTAGCTCCTAAAGACATATTTTAATTATGGATTAATTTTATGGTCTTTAAATTATATTTTCAGACCAAGTTAATTTATTTATTTCCTTTACAAATAATTTAAGCTTCTAATAGTAAAACTTAAAGAAAGACTTGGAATCATATTACTTGATCCCCAAGCCTTAGAAGGTCCTTCTTCTAGAAGATTGATTTTATTTGATTATTCTTTAGATCATGATCATATCTTATTATAGATAAGATATCATTATGCGGACTAGGTTACAAGACCCATATAATGATCTACACCCTATAAATAGGTAGGCCGCGCCTCTTGTTTCCTTAACCTGGATTCGATTAAACACATTATGTTATTTTTACGGTTTCTACTATCGTCTTCCGTGTGAAGAGCAAACCTGAGTAATAAATGTCTTGCTCACAACTCACTTTTGTTTGAGTGTGTTCTACTTGTCATGGCCGAACATGGTACTTCAACTAGACACAAGCAATCCTTCAGGTGCTCTAGGGTTCTTCAAGAACGCCTATTGTGTTTGGTTGTAGCGGAAGAGTTCTACAGAACTTCGCTGGTTGTGTGTTAGGGTTCATCGCTTCCTAGCATGCCTCCAAGTCGTTGCTTAGGATTCGACCTTGATTTATCCAACTACCGATCAATTCCCATCATCAAATTATCTTCTTTTCATATCTCTTTCTTTTTGTCGTCTTTCTATCGAGTCTTTAGGTGTCGAAAGATCGGGCCATCCACACGGACGAATACCCCGTATCACCTCGAAAATCATTATATTTATTGCTAGTGTATATTGTAAGTTAAATCCAGTGAAACTCCCCTATGAACACTTATCAAGGTCTTCTAATCACGTTCATTACATTTTTAATCTAATGGATGTTAAATGTTGCTATACCCTACTTTAAGAAAGGTTCCTACCAGATCTTAGAACCTCTTATAGACACACGATCTGATATAATGAACAATCCAAATTAAATATTGTACGTTTTAGGTACAAATATTTACTTTTCTTTATTAACAATGAACATTAAATTAAATCAAAGTAATGATCGCTATTTTTTTGTTTGATAAACACGTTCGTTACTTGTTTTTTAATGAACAAGCATTAAAAAAATGTCGCTTCAGAGTTTCAAACTCTAGTTAATAGGCCTTCCCTCCCACCATATTACAAACTTGGCATGTTAGAAACTCTTTATGTTTTGTTTTTAAAAGTAAAATATATAGCATAAATATATTTTTTTTCAAAGTAGCTAACGATCGTTAGGGCATGCAGAAGTCGGTGACCGGTCTCAAGATATTACCAACTTGACATGTTAGAACCTCTTACTTGTTTTCTCTCATACTCACACTCTGTTGTGATATCGCAAGCTAATTTGATGTAATTGCCTTGGATGAAATAATACTCCTCTAAAGTCGGTGACTGGTCTCAACTAGAACTCCTTGGATGACTCAAGTAGTCAATTTGGTTAAAAAAAAAGGTTCTTGTGTTGGAAGATAGTTAAAGGACTCCTGTTGAAAGTCTCTTCACAAAATTGACACAAAGTAGAAAGAATATTGCAAGTAGACACAACTAGTATGATAGAAAGTATAGATATTAACTAACACATCCAAAGAAGTTGACTCAAGTGTTTAGAGTAGAAAGAGGCTAGAAAAAGGCATATAAGAGATTAAGAAGAGAGAATTACGTACCTTGAACGTATGCAATTAGAGAGAGAAATAGTTAGGATTGATTGGCTAAGGTTAAGAATTAGGTCAATGATGGTATAGAACTTCTTCTTTGGATATACTCTTGCACAGGGGGCACTTAAATTCTTTAGATTATGCCTCAAAATTTTCTCAAAAAATTTGCAACAATAGCGAATCTCGATCAAAATCTCGGCCGAGATTTTGCAATATCGGACCGAGATTGTCGATTCGACGATGAACGATGACAATCAGCAATAAGCTCTGGGATATACTCCTCCCTGGTTGCCTTGTTGATTCCTTCTTAGTTGGATCACAAAACTTCCTTAACTCAAAGTCTTCCTTCAACCTTGCAAGGCAAGTTGAAAAACGATTTGGAAATTTAGGGTTATGCGTTGAGGACTCTTGTGGAGTTATAAGAAGAACCATAGGAGGAATGAATATGATGATAGGCTGCAGGTGGGGAGGTGCAAATATATAGTTGTTGGGATAGATATTCGGTTTAGGATTGAATGGATATGATAAGATCTCATCTACTAGATAAGATCTCAACAATAATATCTTGTATATCTCCTTCCTCCTTGAATAATCAGCTGGATATTTATTAGATTTGACTTAAATCCAAAAATATTTGATATTTTATGGGATATAAAAAAATTCACGAAACTTGGGGAAAAAGTAACGAGAAAGATCTCAACTTTATGCTCAAGTCTCGAGCAAATATTGGTAAGTCTGGGCGAGGTCTTGTTTGAGGTTAATGGTTTGCTTTGTGTTTGGACTATAGCGTTTCTCTCTTCCAATGACACAAGTCATCGTACGTAAAACTCAAATATTCTTGCAAAGATAATCGCAACAAGAAAAGACTCAATTTTTATATGACTCAAAGAAGACTCATATAAAAATGACTCACACTTGAAACGAAATTCAATCGTCTGATCTCTGATACCACTTTGATGCGGGGTTGCGATTGCCTGATCTAGATTGAAAGTCCACGAACAGTCTTAGAGAAAAAATCTCAAGCGAGATTCTCGTTACGGGCCGAGATTTTTCAAAATTCGAATAAAAAGAACATGAGTTTGAAGGATTGATAAAACACAAACTTCGTAAGCGAAGTAGTGAGTTTACACAATATTGCGGAATAATTAATCAAATCAAATCTACCTAATAAGCTTCCCCTCTAATTCTATTTATAGGGAAGATCTTTCTATCAAAAGATAAGATTTCTAATTAAAAGATAATCCTAAAAGATAGGATCAAAAATCAACAAATACCTATAGAATGTTTAGAGGTTTAAAGGTATCAAAAATAATAAAAGATATCTATAACTAATAAGATCACACCCGAATCTTATAAACCTCGATAGGTGCCAAATCTCAGTCTACCTGTTTAAATCTCGGATGAGATTTTGGTCCACATGGCCGAGATCTCTTCTCTGGAGCTTGTTTTCCGTCCTAGCCACTTTCTCTGCTTGCTTGGTCATCTTGATCCTTGTATGGTCCTTCCACAGTAACCAACAATGTCACTAAAAGAGACCTAGATATAAGTGAGGTCTTTTTAAGTGCACATATTGCCAATAAGCTAGCAACTTCATCATGGATGATCTTTGCTCTTACTCTAGTGATAGCTCCTTCCATGGTAGGACTCAAAGATGATGTGGTTGTGTTATCCTTCAATACCTTGGTCCTTGATCTTGTGATTGGTCTTTTGGGTGGTGTTGGAGATGGTCCCTCATTAATCCGGTTCTAGCCAACAACCAAATTCTGCTCATCCGCAACAAAACATAAACGAAAAAAAATCGCACTTGAGGGCACCGAAATGGCTTAGGAGACGCTAAACAGCAGCAAAACCCTTCCGGTCCAACAATCCTCGGCCCAACAACACACTCAAGCCCAACGTCAGCCGGCCCACCAACAATAAAGCCGAACTGGCAAGGCGGGCCTCCTCCATTCTCCTACGCATGAACTCCTCCTCCTTGTCCTTATCCCATCATGGGCCATGGCCCACAAGCTTACTCCCCTTAGCCATTTGCTCAGGCACAACCATGATCAACTCAACAATCCAACGCTGTTTTCCAACCCACGGACATTGCACATGCTTTCAATACTTTATCGCTTCAACCACCCGATGACTCATGGTACATGGATACGGGAGCGTCTTCTCATATGACTCCGATTGCACGTAACCTACATACCTATTTGAATTCAAGCATTTTTCCTACTATTATGGTTGTTGATGGTTCATGCATTTTGGGTTCCGGATCGGCTTACCTACCTCAATTGTCCTCTTACAAACGCCTACCCAATCTCCTTCATACACGTAAATGTATCAAAAACCTTATTTTTGTAATCCAATTTGTCAAGTAGCTATTTCATTTGACCATTTTGGTATTTCGATGAAGGATCTTCGTACAAGGATTTAAATAGTGAGGTGCAATAGTTCCAGCGACCTATATCAGGTTACCAAGTCAACCACCACAACATTTATCGATCTTATCGTGTCTTCCACATCGTCATCATCCTTATGGCATGCTCATCTCAGTCATCCCGGCTACCACAATTTTCAAATTTTAAGTAGAAAGTTTATACCAAGACATAATAAAGAGCCTCACTCTTTGTTTTGTCATTCTTGTCAAACTTCAATTCATAAATGGTTGCCGTTTTATGATTCCGTTTCACTAACTTTTGCTCCGTTTGATATAATTCATAGCGATATTTGGACGTCACTTGTTATTAGTGAGTCGGGTTTTCGATATTATCTTGTGTTTTTGGATGATTTTACACACTTCGTATGGTTTTTCCTCTCAAACACAATTTGATAATTTAGAAAAATTCCTCCATTTTCACTCCTACGTTCTAACTCAATTCGGGAGCTCGATAAAGTCTTTTCAATGTGATCTCTGATAGCATGTATTATAGTCTATATTTTGGGATTGGTTTGGACGTTTTATATTTATAAATCTGCATGTATGGATGTATATTCTTTGATCATTATGTTGTTTTGTCTACATTTACGAGAATCGAGGTCTACACCTAGTTTCATTGTGATTGTAGGGAGAATGGCATGTTTTGGAATAAAATAGAGCTAAGGAACCTAAGGAGTCATTGGAGCTACATTATGGAGCATTGAGGAGCTACAAAAAAGGCTCAGGAACCATGGAAATGAGATGGAAGATTTACTTTGGACCAGATTACAAAGATTTACACTCAGCTGAGACTCACCTCGGTTAGCTACAATGTCACCTCGACCGAGGTGATCTTCGTGGTTTGACTCGAGCGAGATGATCTTTAGGATGGCTCGACCGAGGTGATCTTCAAGAAAGGCTGGACCTAGGCGAATAATCTAACGGCCATAAGATCTTTATTTTTGGCTGAGATTTTCTATTTTTGGCAAGAGATTTTCCTATATGGAGACATGTCTTTTTGGCTGATTTATTTCGAAAATTGGAAGATATTTTAAAAAAGTAAATTGCCTTTAAAGATATTTTATCTTAGGAAGGTGATTCTCCTATATAAAGAGGTGTATTTTCTGGAGAGAAATTATCTCGGAGCTGCAGTTCTCCAGATCAGAAAGTTGAAGGAAGTTTTGAAGGTTGAAGAATCCAAGGAAATTAGCTTTGAAGGATTTGAGGGAAGTTGTAAGATTTTCATAGTTTGTTTGATTTGTTGTCTTTCTAGTTGTGATTGAGGAACGTTGTTTGATTGTTTGTTTGATTGTTTGAGTTATTGAGACCTTTGTGTTAAGGTTTTCTTGAATGAATATTGATTCCTTTCATATATATTTGATTATTGTTATCATGATGATTGTTGGCTAAGTTCTTTATGCGATTCTAGGGTGATTGGCTGAAAGTTGTGGGGAAGACGATGAAAGAATGAGCCTTTACCTCAGTGGACCCTGAAAGCTCGAGCCTTTACCTTAACCGATGAACACCTCGGTCAGTCGTGGAACATCTCGACCGAGATGGCACATGAACTGAGCGAGGTGAGACCTTTCCTGATCCTTATCTGAGTTGAGGTTTAAGCTTGCCAAATCCTATCCTTGTTTTACCTTTCTTGGTTCAACGCAAGCCTAGGATGAGACTTACCCGGTGATTCCTTTGTTTGTATACTCAAGATCATGAGTGATAGGTAATAAAGGTTTATCCTTTTTTGGGGCTTGAGTTTGTCTTCATCCCATCTTTGAGAGTTAGCCTAAGACTTATCCGTTAAAGGTTGATTCTATCCCCTTGGGTGGTGTGTTGGTTTGAGATTATAGTTCCTTTCCTTAGTACCTTGAGACTTACCCGGTGAGAGGATCTTTGGGGTGGGATAGTGATTAGTGAGACTTACCCGGTGATCTGTTCCCACCTTAGAAACACCTTCCCTTTGCAAACCTTAGCTTTGTCCACGTTATCTTTCGAGATCTTGAGTCGGAACCACAACTGGATGCTTTAATCTCTAGAATCCGCATTTTCTTTACTTGGTTATTACATCATCTTTGATATCTTTGCTTGTTGCTTGCTTTTAATTGACGACCTGAATTACCGATCTTTGTTTCACCATAGTCCCTGTGTTCGACCCTAGAATTCTTGTTTTTATTACAATCGATCCATACACCGCGGGTTCGCTTATAAGCAATGATTCTTGGTATAAATATTAAAGCTTGCACACACCTTTTGGAGCGAACAAGATTTTGGCGCCGTTGTCGGGGACTTGGTCAAGACCAAGTTTGGTTTTGGTTGTCTTTTGGGGTTGTTGCCCTTGTTGCTATTGATTACTTTACTTAGGTGATTTCGCAAGATCTTTCCTTAGGTTTATGCGAAGAACTCGTGCTGGAAAAGAAATCGTTCCTTACAATCCCGAACCAGAAAAGACATACAAACGCAGATTGAAAGAAGCTAAGATGGCCGATCAAGATAATCGAGATCTTGAAGCTGAATTGAAGGAGGCATTGGAACAACTTTGCCTCAGTAAAGAAGAATTGCAGCGAGAGAGAGACGAGACTCGTGCAAGAGTTAAAGGGATTGAAGCTGATATGGCCGCTTTACGAGCTCATATCTTACCTCGACCGGTTCCAGTTGCTCGACCGAGGCAGGAGCCAGCCCTAGTTGCACCGGCCGAGATACACCCACCACCTCGGATGTAGGCCATGGTAGACCGAGGTGATCTTTTTGTTGGAGTTCCACAAACCCTAGGTCAGAGGATGGACCCGAATCAGCAAGTGCGGCGTCCAGGAGTCAATCTAGGAGATCCTCCTGAGCATGATTATGAACTTCGACCTCAAGTTCTAACCATGATTCGACAATGTCAATTTGGAGGTTTGGAGAGAGAATCTCCGCATCAACATTTACAAAACTATGAGATTCTGATGCAGACTTTGAGACCATAAAGAGTGGAAACAAAAATTACAAGTTGAGGCCTTTCTACTTCTCATTGAAAGACAAGGCGCTTGCTTGGTATCAATCTCTTCCAACTGGAAAAATCAACACTTGGAAAGAGATGACGACGGAGTTTCTTACTAACTTCTTTCTCCCATCAAATACCGTTGAATCGAGGGGCAAGATCAATGCTTTTATCATTAAAGACAAAGAAAGTTTGTCCAAATCATGGGAAAGGTTCAAGAACCTTTTGTAGGATTGCCCTCATCACGGGATTCCAAAGATCGAGTTGTTGGAGATATACTTCAAGGGTTTGGATGGAGACACTCAATTCAAGCTCCAATTACTTTCTGCCGGCACTTTCATGAACATGCCTATAGATGAAGCTTGGGATTTCATAAAATAGCAAGCTTTACACATGGAGAAGTATTCCCATCAAAGGGTTGAATATGGAGTAAGGAGAGTTAGCTTTCAAGACACAACATCAAATGTAGCTCAACTCACCTCGCTCAACAATAAAGTCTAGGCATTAAAGGAGATTTTGGTAGCTCAAACCAAGAAGGAGCAAGATGTTGGATACCAAGGAAGAAGCAATTATCAAGGGCCGCAGAACAACAACAATTACAATAACAACAACAGGAATTCCAATAACAATTGGATATCAAATCAACAAAATTCCGGTCACCCTTATTCTCATGCTGAAAATGCTCTTAACACCCCTTCTTCTTCTTCTTCTTCTACTCCATTGAGAAACCAGGAGCCGTCATCAAGCTCGTCCCAGCTACCCAAGAAACCGCACGTTGTGCTAGAGGCTATATTGATTAAGCTCAACGCTATGGAGACGTCTATGAATTCATTTTCAAAAGCACAAAAAGCCTTAGAACAACAATTTTTCAACAAGGCTAATGAAGCGCCAAGAGATCCTGGAAAGCTTCCAGGAAGGAAAGAGAACAACCCAAAAGGGCAAATCATGGCTATCACAACACGCAGTGGATTGAAGAATGCAGATCTAGTACCTCGGTCGGACCACGATCAGACAAGGAACACCTCGGTCGAGGTGCCAACCGAGATGGAGCCCCAAAAAGCGAAAGAAATGACTGATGTTTATGTTCCACCTCCTGCTAATAAACCACCACTCCCGTTCCCTCAGTCAAGGGCACGGACACATCTAGAAAAACACTTTGGAATGCCCGTTTATGGGAAGTTTCTGAAAGAGATCTTGTCAAGGAAGAGAAAGCTGGAGGACTTTGGTGAAGTAAGGATGACCTCTAGATCTTCGGAGCTCATTCAAATCATGAAGGAGAAGATGTCACCTAAGTTAAGAGATCCCGGTTCGTTTTGCATTCCCATCCAAGTTGGGGATGTGACTTATGATGCACTTTGTGATCTAGGAGCTAGTGTGAGAATCATTTCTCTAGAACTTTGTGAGAAAGTCGGCCTTGGAGAGCCCAAGCCCGTTAAGATGACGTTATACATGGCGGATCGCTCCATTACCCATCCCGTTGGTATCTTGGAGGACGTTCCCATCAAGTTAGGTAATTTCTACATACCTATAGACTTTGTTGTGTTGGACATTCCCGCAGATTATCCCATTCCTATCATTCTCGGAAGACCATTTCTAGCAACATCGGGTTGCAACGTTTATTGTAAGAACACCAAGTTAAAGTTCAACATTGGTGGAGATCATGTGGAGTTTGCATTATTGGCTGCAATGAAGGGATAGCCTTTGGAAGATGACATCTTCAACATCTATGATGAAGAAGATTCTCGAGAATTGGTGAGCTCTATCCTTATTAAAGATCCTCTTGAGAAAGTTTTGAGTTTTAGTATGATGGAGGAAGGTATAGATGTCTTGTGTGATGCAGATGTCGAAGCTTGGAAACATTGGAAGCAGATCCAGGAGCTAGATTTGATAAACTGATTTAGGAGAAGAAAATCACACTAGGTTTCGGTCCCAGTTCCAGTACCTCGACCGAGACAGTTTTTGGAGCAAACTGTTCGCCACTTAGCGTGCGTGCAAATAAGCTTTAATTATAAAACTAGAAATCAAGCAAGCGAACGCGCAGTGTACGGATCGATATAGTTAAGCAAGAATTCCAGAGTATCGAACACAGGGATTTGGGGGGGTTAAATCCGATTATAGATTATCAAGCAAGTAAATGTATGAAGCTTTTCAAATATTGGGAAAACAACAATCCTAAAGATCCAAGTATCCAGCTGTGGCAATCGACTCAAGATATACTAAAGGTATAAGGACAGAGTTGAGGGTTGCAAAGGTATGCTAATGTAAGGTAATCGTACGGTGAAGTTCCAAACACCTTATATGACTCACCTAGAAGACACTCTCTATAAAGGTTGTTGAGGCTTCAGTATAGAAAGGATCTAAAGGTGAGGATTAATGTCAAATACCCAAACTTGTAATCCAAGGATCAAGACTAACTAAATCGATTAAGGTTGTGACACTCACAATCGAGGTAGAGGTTGTTGGGGCTTCACTACCACCTAGATAGGCAAGCCAAGACTAAGTTAAAGCAAATCTTTAACTTTGGATTAAAGTAAAAACAAGTTCGTAAACTAACACAAAATTACGGGTAGTTCTTGAGTTCCACGGCCGTGGAAGCTCAAAAACAGACCGTGGATTAGGGTCGTCGGCGATTCTCTCTAACTCTCAGGGTCTAATCTGTATACGATCGATCTATCATCATCTAAGCCACAACTATCAACCCTTCACCTTAGAATTGTTAAAGGGTTTTAGCCAACAATAGTCATATTGATATCAAATTCAAGGTTTAATGAAAGATGAAAACTTCCGAAAACCTTCAATAACTTTCAAGTCAATCTCAAATCCACAAATCAAGAACAATAGCGTCAATAGATTTGGAACAACACAAACAATCACAAATCTTAGATAAGAAGGAAGAACGGGATGTCAATCCGTCTTCTAAATCAAACCTAAGCAAGAAGCGAAATCTTCTTACGAACAATCTTCCGAATCTTCAATCTTCCGTTAATCCGGAAATCCCAATGGCAAAGCGCAAATCTCTCAATCACTATCTCCACAAAAAAATGCGAAATTAGGGCAATTCCAAGTGTAAGCGGAAGTGCGTCTAAGCGTAAGCGAAGGTGCGTCTAAACAGAGGTGACGGAATCTCTCTTCGTCCGTCCTTTTATAGTGTAAGATAAAATATCGGCCCGGCCCAATTGCGTAGGAGATCGTGGCTTAAAGTGTGGCGAAAAAGATCGCCAAGATCACGGTCGTAGAAGGGTTCCACGACCGTAATTTAGAACGTGGAAACCATCACTGTTTGTCTCAATCTTTCCACGGCCGTAGAAATTGCTGGAATGAACCACGCTTCCCTTGCCAAGGTTCCACGGCCGTGGACTTGAACGTGGAATGTAGTACGGCCGTATTTTAGAGCGTGGTTTAGGGCAAAACCGTGATTCTTCCTTTCCTCGTGCATATTCTTCAAGTTAGCTCCTTCCTTAGCTCCTAAAGATGTCCTCAATCCTTGGACATACTCAATCAAGCTCCATTCTCGCACAATCCGTTCGGAAATAGCTCTTAATTGCCTACAATCAACATAAAGCTTGTGTAGATCTCTATATTGACATTATAGACAAACTAGCTCACAAATGCATCAATGCTTAATCAATGACTATCAATATGGATGAAATACACTTAGAAAACGTGCCTAAAATATCACAATATTTCATGCTAACAAATAACCCCATACTTGCCACTTGCTTGTCCCTAAGTAAGGTCTTTCAAAAGCTTTAAAACACAAGTTAGGATGAAATATGTGTACCTTCTCAAAGCAAAACTTCTTTTGGATGAATGTGCCTTCTAATCAATAGATCATTCTCAAATCTTGCTTCATTCGTTTATAAGACTTTCATACACTTAATCAAAGAGTAAAGAGTAAAGAAAGCTCACGAATTAATCAAACTTCCATGTAAACATCATAACCTTCAAACATTATCAAAATCAATCATAAGAAACTTCAATTTAGATCACCAAGTCATATAACATTCTTTTGATCTTAAGGAATTCCAAAGAAAAAGGTCTAGAATGTGGAAAGGGAAGGAAAACTTTAAGGAATGTGGTGCATGAATCCGGGAAAGTGGACAACTACTCTTTTCTTCTTCTCTTGCGGTTTCCGCAGCACCTTCAACTTAGAGCTTCGCTCTCTTCTTTTCATTTTTCGACTTTACTTTTGGAGTTATGGATAGAGGTGCACAAAAACCGAAGCCTAGGAGATTGGCGTTTCTCAATTTTTATGAGATGCCTCAAACCCTTAGCGCACATACCATAATCCGCTAGGAATATCGCTCAATCCGACTTTGGCAAGACACAAACACCCGGCTATGTGAATGGTGCCGAGTTACTCATCGTCATGATTGACTTCCCCAAACCTACAATTTCTTTCTATTCCTTTGAATGCAAAGTATTGCTTTCATGGCCCTCCCACATCAAACATGCCTTTTTCATTCAACTCCTCCAAATTCCCGGATAGGTAAAGGAGGTCAATATTTAAATGAGGGGCTAAATGATCAAAGAAAGAAGAAAGAAAATCGAATTGCCTTAATCATCTCAACAAGAAGTATAAGAACTTATAGTGTGATTTCAACCTTAATCTCTCAACATGATTTAAGTAACATTCATCACATTATGAAATTTGCAAAAGAGGTATAATCAACTCATTCAATTTCTTTTCAATTCACTATTCGTTTAAGCATGCAATTGTCATCAAACTCAATTCACAAGTAGTGATTATCATAGAAGTCATCTCTATCCTTAGAAGCACAAAATTTTCAAAATTTTTCAATTTTTTTGGGTTTTTCAAATTCTTTTTCATGCAATGCAATAATGAAACGTGTAACAATATAATGAAACATGCAAGATAGTCTCAATAGAAGCAATCAAAGTGAGTAAAAGTTATTACAAACTTTTAGTCACACCCCACCCCATACTTGGAACAAACATTGTCCCTAATGTTCAAATAAAAGAAAAAGAAGAAAAGAAAGAAAGAAAAAGAAAGAAAAAGAAACTCACAAAATGGCGGTGGAGCGGCTAAAACTGTCGGTCCTCATCATCGTCACTGCGGTGGACGCGGGAATGGAGAGAAGCTAGGGTCATAGTACCGCCCGAACTGCTGGCGGTAGACGTCTCTCATCATATGGTCAAGGTCATCCATACGTCCGTCTCTAGCGTCAGCTCGGATCTCCAAAGCTCCCACCCTATCAGAAAGGCTGGTAGCCCACTCTGGCATCTGCTCATACCAACCTGGAGCCTAGCTGTACCAACCCGGTGCATCTGACGGTGCTGGTGCTGGTACTGGTGGTGCTTGTGCAGACCATGGAGGTGGAGCTCCGTACCATGTAGGAGGGGTCTCCATCCAAGTGGGTCTCTCGCTCAAACTGGCGCGGCGAGAAGATGATCCTGAAGCTCTGGCGGGACGTGGAGAACGTCTAGGCATGTCAGGAGCTATGTCCGGCTTATCCGAAAACGTGCCAAAATCCTGCTCAGCTCCTCCTCCTCCTCTCTCATACTGGTCTCTCATCTCCTCCTCCTCAACTACAGGTGGTGGTGGAACATATGGAGGGGCTGCAATCCTGTTCGCATGCATAGCATGCGAACGTCTCCTTCCAGTTATGGCGTCCAGCCATAATGGAATACTCTGGGAGCCACTCAATGCCCCTCCCCGTCCTGCGCTCCCATGGCATAGCTGCGTAAGGTGGACCTCTATGGGTGGGGAAGATGAGACCTCTAGTCATAAAGGCCTGGAGTCCTAGGGGTACAGCAGGAATGCGTGTGCAGGCGGAGAAATCTACCCCTAAAATCCTAGCAAGGTGGGTGACTATCCCACCATATCCAATATTGCCAGCCCTCTTGTTCTTTAGCTTGCTCATGGTAGCAGCTAAGAGGGTGGCGCAGTCAGCAGGTCGTCCATATAGCATGGAGTACAGAAGAAAGAGCTCATCCGTCTTGATCTTCTGAGGTGTCTCCGTCCTAGGGAAGAGACACTCAGAAAGTACCCGGTGAGCAATCTTCAAGGCTAAGTGATACATCAACTTAGCCTTGGTATCAGCTGGTTGCCAGCGGTCCTCGCTGGCATAGATCATGGCTACCTCCTCCCAGAAATCCTTGGCGTAAACGCCGCTGGGGAAACGACCATTGAAGGTCTCTTGGAACCCAAAGAAGGCTCCAAACTCTCGGATGGTGAAATCATAGTTTCTTTCCATCAGACGGAAAGAAATTGTCCTATCAACATGGCTGTGCTCAAAAGACGTCACAACCTCTCTAGTAATCTCCTTGTAAGCGTCTTCTCGGATAGCCGAAAAGACAATAAGACCGGCTCTATCCAAGAGCCAAGTAAGGTCATCTATGATATGTAGAGGAGCTAAATCCTCCAACAGTAGGTACCTAGGTCCTATAACAGCTCTCTTATGGATCCTCTCTAAGGCGTCGAGATGATCCTCGTGAATGGTGGGGACCCTAGGGCTAGGAGGTGATGGTGATGAAGGTGATGATGGAGGTGAAGGGGATGAAGGTGGTGGTGTTTTAGAGGATGAAGAGGAAGAGGGGTTGCCCTTCCTCTTTTTGTTCTTATCCTTCTCCTTGTTCTTATCCTTATTTCTCCCGGAAACTCTCCTCACAAAATCCATTTCTGGCAGAAACCACGGTCTGTTCTTGGTGTTCCACGGCCGTGGAAGTGACAGAGACCGTGGTTCATCTCGACTTTTCTCAAAACTCAGCAAACAATCACCAAACTCAGCAATCAATCAGTCCTAGACTAATTTCTTCCAATTTCAATTAGTTCTCCTACAAATGCTAGCAAAAACGAAGCCGAATTGACAAAGATAGAGAAAGAACCAAAAACCTAGGTTTTCGGATTTTAGAATCCGAATTGTGCTTTCTCCGGTGGTTTGTCGCTCGAATCGTTGCTTGGATCTCGTTGGTGGTTGGATTTGCTTCAGTTTGGGTCGAAGAATCGTTGAAAACGATTAACGAACGAAGAATTGAGGTGAGGGGTGTGATTTCGGCGAAATAGGGCGTGGAATTGGGTTTGTGAGATGTGTTTTGTGAAGAACGTGGTTTATATAGTGGCCGGAAAAATTTTTGAAAACCACGGTCTATCGGGGGGTTCCACGGCCGTGGAATTGTACGGAACCGTGGTTTTGGTGATTTTTCAAAGGCTTTTGGAAATTACGGTCTGTAAGGGTTCCACGACCGTGGTTTAGGCCGTGGAACTCTCTGTAATGCTCCAAAGTCCAAGTTTCGTCACTTTTCTTCAAACTTTCTCTTCCCCTTTCCTTTTCCACTGTTCCTACATCCAAAAATACGAACATACCGGAGGTATCGAAGGCAAAACAAAGCAAAAACGTCTAAACTAAGCTAAACTATGAATCGAAAATAAAAACGTAGATGCAATACCTTGGGTTGCCTCCCAAGCAGCGCTTTGTTTAAGGTCCGTAGCTAGACCATATTCGCACTTATTCGAGTGCGGTGGGCGCGAACTCTTCAACTTGGAGTTCCGGCCTATACTTCTTGAGTCGTTGACCGTTCACCTTAAAGCTTCCGCCCGCTTCACCCCATACTTCAACTGCACCATGGGGAAAATACGTTTAATTAGAAAAGGTCCGGTCCAACGAGATTTAAGCTTACCTGGAAAGAGACAAAGCCTTGAATTGAAGAGGAGAACTTGATCTCCTTCTTTGAAGTCCTTTGGAATGATATGCTTATCATGCCAACGCTTTGCTCTCTCCTTATAGATCTTGGCGTTCTCATAGTCGTTCAAGCGAAGTTCTTCAAGCTCATTGAGGTCCAAGAGACGCTTCTCTCCCGCTTCCTTCATGCTGAAATTCAACCACTTGATAGCCCAAAACGCCTTGTGCTCTAACTCTACCGGTAAGTGACAAGACTTCCCATACACAAGGTTGTATGGTGTGGTTCCTATGGGAGTCTTGTACACAGTCCGGTACGCCCACAATGCATCATCAAGCTTCAAGGACCAATCCTTCCTAGTCCTTAAGACCGTCTTTTCTAGGATTCCTTTGATCTCCCGGTTTGAGATCTCAACTTGTCCACTAGTTTGTGGATGATAAGGGGTGGCGATCTTGTGAGTAATGTTCACTCCAAACGGTGTGTGCAAGCATTAAATTTATAACCCTAGACGTAAGCTTAAAACAAGGATGTGAACCCGCAGTGTACGGGTCAATCGTAGTAAAAAGCAAGAAATTCCAGGGGTCGATCACAGGGACTTAGTGAAACAAAGTCCAATCACGGTATGCTTATGTGTAAATACTAACCACAAAGGTAATTAAAACAATCAAAGATGATATAGAAGTCAATAAAGCAAACATGCAATTCTAGGGATTAAAGCATCTAGTTGTGGTTCCAACTCAAGATCTAAAGATAAGCGGACAAAGCTGAGGTTTTTGCAAGGGGAAGGTGTTACTAAAGTGGAATAGATCACCGGGTAAGTCTCACTACTCACTAATCCCAAACCGTAACTCCTATTACCGGGTAAGTCTCAAGGAATTAAGATAAAGAACTATAACCTCAAACTAACACACCATCTAAGGGAATAGAATCAACCTTTACCGGGTAAGTCTCAGGCTAACTCACAAAGATGGGATGAAAGCACACTCAAACCCCAATAAAGGATAAACCTTTATTACCTACACTTATGATCTTAGGTATACAAACTAAGGAATTACTGGGTAAGTCTCATCCTAAGCTTGCATTGAACCAGGAAAGGTGTAATAAGAATAGGATTTGGCAAACTCTAACACTTAACTCTCAGTTTCGGATCAGATAAGTCACCTCGGTCAGAAGAATTCCACCCCGGCCGAGATGTTCATCGACTGAGCGAGATGCTTAGGGTTAAGGTAAAGACTCGAACTTTCAGGGTCCTACTGGAATCTAAGATTATTCTATCATTGTTTTTCCCACAACCTTCAGCCAATCACCCTAGAATCACACAAGGAAATTAGCCACTCATCATCATGAAAGCAATAATCAAATGTATGGGAAGAAGGTGAATATTTTAACAAGAAAGATTTAATGTAAAGACTTCAATAACTGAATCAAATATTACAACAAAAGCGTTCCTTGGATATAAATCCAACAAAGGAAGACAACAAGGAAGGGAATCTAAGATGATCTTACAAAACCCTTCAAAAAGCTATGAAAGCTATAGACTTCAATCTTCCTTCAACCTTCAAAAAGGTTCTTCAAATCTCCCAACTGGAGTATGGCTGCAGCGGTGTATAAACCCTGATCGGTGGTATAGCATCATGTTGGATTTGTGGAAATCCAACCCTTTTTATAGGAAAAATACCCTCCAAAGATAAGATATCTTAGAAAGATCTCTTCCCATAAAAATAGGTAAAATATATGATCTAGCATATCTTCTTCCTTCCAGGAGCCAAGCCCAAAAATATAAGATCTCTTTCCAAAGATAAAAGATCTCAGCCAAGAATAAAATATTCTCCCCGCGTCCCAGGTGTTCGCCTCGGTCGAGTCGACTTCTCTGGATCACCTCGGTCGAGGTGAATCTGTGGTCAACCGAGGTGAGTCATAACTGAATGTGAAATCTCTCAAATCTGGTCCAAAGTGAATCTCTAATCCATGGCTATGCTTCCTGGAGGGTTCCTTATGTTCCTGAATGTAGCTCCAATGACTCCATAGCTCCTTTTGCTCCTTTTTGATGCAAAACGTGCCATTTTACCTACGATTACAGCAAAACTAGGTGTAGACCTCGATTCCCGCAAAGGTAGATGAAATGGTAATATAATCACATATTATACATACAAACATGCAGATTATTGAAGATAAAACGTCCAAACAAACCCCAAAATATAGACTATAATTCATGCTATCAAAATACCCCATACTTAGCCCTTGCTTGTCCCCAAGCAAGTTCCGCATATAAAAGACAAGATAGAATGGATTAATAGTCAAGAAAATCAATGAAAAGTTTTTCAAAAACATTTTTATGGTGTGCAACAATCATAGATCACTCTAAGAGAATACTTCATGGAATCTAAAATCCAATATATGATTAAAACATTTTATAAGTATAAGAAAGTTGTTCATCTTTGCATAAAATCATAGAATGCATAATAAGTCATAATTATCGAAATTAATCATGTATAATCCAGTTTAAACCGCTAAGTCAATCAACAAGCTCGAGGTCTCAAGGGCTTCCCAAAAGAAAGGTCAAGAAACGTGTAGGGTAGGGATGTATGTAAGGTAATGTGGTGCTAGAATCCGGGAAAAGGATGAACTTTACTTTGACTTTGACTTGCAACATCTTCCACCCATAAGCTTTGCTTATCTCACACTTTTTCTTATACTTTACTTTTTGGGATGCATGGACAGAGGTGCACAATAACCGAAGCCTAGGAAATCAGCAATCATCAATTTCTTGAGATGCATCAAACCCTTAATGCACATACCATGACCCGTTAGGAATATCGCTCAATCCGACTTTGGCAAGACACAAACACCCGGCTATGTGAATGATGCCGAGTTACTCATCTTCATGATTGACTTCCCCAAACCTATTATTACTTTCTAACACTTTCACTTCCAGCCAACTTCTCAACTTAACTTCACTTGCTTTCACCACTTCGCTTGCTTCCAAATTCCCAGATAGGTAAAGGGAGGCAAAATGTATATGAGGGGTTAAGCATGATCAAGAAGAAGAAGAGAGAAGAATGAATTGCCTTGGTCTTTCCAGGAAGAAAGTGAGAGAACTTATCTTGCGGTGTCAACCTTCAAATTCAACATAATTTGGATAAAAACAAAGTATTAAACATGCCAATAATTTCAAACAAAGCATTTAGTAACTTAAACATATTATAAAACCTTTCAAACACATAAAGAATTTAAAACTAGTCAGTAAACAAGATCTTCACTGAGATCATATCCAGATAAGAAGCACAAAAATCGTTTCGAAAACTTTCAGTTAAACAACCTCGGTCGAGGTGTTCTTAGGTCAACCGAGGTGAAACACCTCGTTCGGCCAGAACTCCACCGGTCGAGGTCCAAAAAAATTTTATTTTTAAAACCAGTTTTTTCAGTTTCGACGTTTTTCTCAATCAAATAACCTGTAAGTATGCATGTAATCTCAGATAAACACATAGATGCAAAAGTGAAGCATAAATATAAATATCTGGTCAAATAGAGTCATACATCAAATAACTGTCAAGTAATACACAAATACCCCATACTTGGGATACACTGTTCCAGTGGGTCAAAATAAGTCTAAGAAATAAAGTACTCACCGGATAAATAGCTGAACTACATAAAAATAAGAAAGAAAATCCTACAGCTCTCAAGAATCCTGATCCGGTGGTGGTGGTGGTGGCACGTACGGATACTGAGACGGGTCGAATGGATAACCCATAGCCTGCTGGAACTGTATCTCCATCATCCTGCGCTGATAGTGCTGTCCCTCTAACATCTGATGAGTCCAGCTGTCAATCTGTCGGCGCTGGGCAGCAAATCTCTCATGCATGTCCACAGTAAGGGCAGCATAAGAGTCTATCATCTGATCCGTCAGATCATCGATCCGACGATGAGCCTTTGGATCTCTATGACAGCGTGTCCTACGCCTAGCAGGTCTAGCAGGTGATGCGGCAGGTGCAGGCTTAGTATCCTCATCATCCAGATCTATAATTGGTGCGCTCGTCCCTGTAGTATATGTCCCTGTATCCATCGGGACTCCACCCTCTCTCTCATCAACTATCTTCTCATCATCTGCCTCCTCCTCAGCTGGGGCAGCTGCTGCCTCTCTGTAATCCTCCATCAATTGAGCCCAAGAGGTCTGCCAATAATGTGGGTCAAAAACAGTAAACTGGGCAGACCACCTGATCCCCTGTGGTGCAGTCAGCTCCCACGGCATAGCCACATACGGTGTAGTCAGACCTCGGGGAACCAGAATCCACCGAGTGATCATCTCCTGTAGCCCAAGCAGCTTGGCAGCCGCCACCATCGTGCAAGCGCTGAGATCCATGTCCTGATAACTAGCTATGTGGGTGACAATCCCTCCGCAGCAGATGTCTCCCTTCGCCTTGGCTTTGATCATGTGCAGATCCTCTGCCAGCATCAAGCCAAAGTCCGGGATACCCCCAGTAACCATGCAGTATAAACTGAAAAGCTCTCCCTGTTGGATCTTTTGGGGCGTCTCAGTACGCGCCAGAAGTGTCTCACTGAAGATCCGGTGGGCTAACCTAAAGGCTAAGTGGAAGATGACCTTCTCCCTGGAATCTCCAGGGCGCCATCTGTCTGCGTGCTCAACCACGTGAGCAATCTGCCCCCAAAACTCCCTAGCTACAGATCGGGACGGGAAGTCAACAGCTGTGGGCTCAGGGAAACCAAAAATCTCTCCAGTACTCTAGTGGCACTAAGAAGTTCCGGTTCATCAACTGGTACTTCACAGATCGCTCTGTGGGAAGGTAGGTGAAGGAGCTAATGAACTCTAAGGTGGGCTCCAAATAGGCTGGGGCTCGGATCTCAGTAAACTGATCCAGCCCTATTGTAGAAATCATCCTCCTAAGGTCTCCATCTACCTGGAGGCAATCAAAAGCAGACACGTCCAGGAAGCATGGTGCAATCACTGGACGGCCAGAAATACGGTCATAATCCACCCGGTGTCGCTCATGGATCACCGGGCAGTAAGGTCGGGAAGAAGAGGAAGAAGGGGAAGGGGAGTGTCTATCTCTCAGCACAATCTGCCTGTCAGAACTCATTTTCAACAATTTGTCCCTGTCAGGTCACCTCGGTCGACTGACAACGCTCAAGAATCACCTCGGTCGAGGCACAGCTTGACTGGACCGAGGCGAAAAACTGGATTCTAATTTCTTCAGAAAATTCAGTTCTTTTCCCCCAAAATCACTACAACTGCTTCCTATGGGGTACTTAAGCCTTTTCTCAGTAAATGCAAGGGCAACCAAAGCCCAAATCGAAGCGAAATCAGAGAGGTAGGATTTCGGTTTTGTTTTACCTCGTTCGGCCGAATCGGTTCGATTTTCTTGCAGATCGATGATGCACTGGGATCCTCTAAGCCTTAATCGCAGTTTGGAGACAGAAATCTTCAAAAACGAGCAAGAATCAGAGAAGCGAGGTGAAACTGTCGCCGCGGTCGAGGGAGAAGAGTAAAGTGAGGAGAGAGAAATCTTCGCCCCTTTTATACCCTTTTCTGGAACTACTGTCACCTCGGTCGAGATGGTCTCGACTGGACCGAGGTGGTACGGACCGAGGTGGTTCTTCAGAAAACCCTAGTCGCCTCGGTTGCTCAAGAATCATCTCGGTCGAGGTGCTCTGATAGCAACCGAGATGCCTCAGTCAAACTTCGTTTTCTCAAATTCTCGATTTTCTGTCCTTCCAGTTATGCTCCTTCCTTAGATGTCTCCTGTTATCTGTCTAGAACGCCAAAAACAAAAACAAGGCAAAGCAAAAGCAAAAACTATCTAAGTTTAGACTAGAAAACGGGAAAAGAAAGCAATACCTTGGGTTGCCTCCCAAGAAGCGCTTGGTTTAAGGTCGCTAGCTGGACCATGATGCGTCTCAAACGAGGTATATTGGTGCAACCTCCTCAACCGGAACTTCCGGTTTGTACTTCTTAAGTCTATGACCGTTGACCTTGAAGCTTCCGCTCGTCTCGCCCCATATCTCAACTGCACCATGAGGAAAAACATGTTTCACAACATAAGGTCCGGTCCATCTAGATTTTAACTTACCTGGAAAAAGGCGGAGGCGGGAGTTGAAGAGTAGAACTAAGTCTCCCTCGTTAAGCTCCTTTGGGACGATACGCTTGTCATGCCATCTCTTCGTCCTTTCCTTATAGATTTTGGCATTCTCATAAATGTTCAAACGCAGCTCCTCCAGCTCGTTGATTTCCAGTAGTCGCTTCTCGCCGGCCTCCGTAATGTCGAAGTTCAACCATTTGATCGCCCAATATGCTTTGTGTTCTAATTCAACGGGCAAATGGCAAGACTTCCCATACACCAAATTATAAGGGGTGGTGCCTATGGGAGTCTTAAATGCAGTCATGTACGCCCAAAGAGCATCGTCCAATTTCATGGACCAGTCCTTCCTCGTCCTAGAGACGGTCTTCTCCAGAATTGCTTTGATTTCTCTATTCGAGATCTCGACCTGTCCACTAGTTTGAGGGTGATAAGGGTTGATACCTTGTGGGTTACCCCATACTTCGATAGAAGTGCCTTGAACTTCCGGTTGATGAAATGCGTTCCTCCATCGCTGATGATGATGCGTGGAGTTCCGAAACGTGGAAAGATGGTTCTATTCAAGAACTTCACAACCACCTTGGCGTCGTTAGTGGGAGAAGCGATGGCTTCAACCCATCTAGAGACGTAATCAACTGCAAGAAGAATGTAGAGGTTTCCTCCGGAGGATGGGAAAGGTCCCATGAAGTCAATCCCCCATACATCAAAGATTTCCACTTCTTGAATGTTATTAAGTGGCATCTCATTCCTCCTTGATAGATTTCCTGTTCTTTGGCATGCATCACAAGAGACGACGAAAGATTGCACATCTTTAAATAATGTAGGCCAAAAGAAACCAGAACGTAATACCTTAGCGCAAGTCTTATCGGTACTAGCATGTCCTCCACAAGGAAGTGAGTGGCAATGCCGTATTACGCTATTAACTTCATCTTCCGGAATGCATCTTCGAAGCATCCCATCCGGCCCGCGCTTGAATAGCAGCGGCTCGTCCCAGTAGTAATGGCGTACTTCCTTGAAGAATCTCTTCTTTTGAGAGTACGTCAATCTGGGCGGTACTTCCTGGCAAACAAGATAATTCACAATATCAGCATACCAAGGTCCTTTATTATCAGAAAGCTGGTGGATAGAATGTTCCACCAACTGAGGATGAATGTTAGAGAAGGGAGTAAGAAGTTTGTTATTCTCAACAGTCTCAGTTGACATCATCTCGCCATCGACCTCGGTCGAGGCGCAGAGGCGTTGACCGAGATGTTCTTCAGTCGCCTCGCTTAGTCCAGAAAGTGCCTCGGTCGAGGTACTGCAACTGGGACCGAAATTGGAGATCTTCGTCTCCTGGATTAGCTTCTCAGTTTTAGCTCCTGGATCTTCTTCCAGTGCTCTTAAGCTCCGTATATCTGCATCATAAGAAGCATCTATACCTTCCTCCATTAAACTGAAGCTAATAACTCTTTCGAGTGGATCGTTAGTAAGGATAGAGCTCACCAATTCTCTTGATTCTTCTTCATCGTAGATGTTGAAGATATCATCAGTTAGCTGCTCCCCTTTCATGGCTGCAAGTAATGTGAACTCCACCTTATCGCCGCCAATGTTGAATTTCAGCTTGGCGTTCTTGCAATCCACATTGCAACCCGAAGTTGCTAGAAATGGCCTCCCGAGAATAATAGGAACCGGATAATCTGCGGGAATGTCAAGTACAACAAAATCTATTGGTAAATAGAAGTTACCTAACTTGACCGGAACGTCCTCCAAGATGTCCACGGGATGGGTGATGGAGCGATCCGCCATATATAGTCGAATCTTGACCGGCTTGGGCTCCAAGTCCGATCTTCGCACATAGCTCTAGCGGAATGATGCTCACGCTGGCTCCTAGATCACAAAGGGCTTCACAAGTAACATCTCCAACTTGAATAGGAATGCAAAATGAGCCGGGATCTCTCAATTTAGGTGGCATCTTCTCCTTCATGATTTGTATGAGCTCCGAGGATTTAGATGTCATCCTAACTTCACCAAAATCTTCCAGTTTCCTCTTCCTTGATAGGATCTCCTTCAAGAACTTCCCATAGGCGGGCATCCCTAGAATAGCATCAAGGAAAGGAATGTTAATGTGCAGTTTATTCATCAAGTCAAGGAACTTACCAAAGTGTTTGTCTAGATGTGCTCTGGCCCTTGACTGGGGGAATGGAAGTGGTGGTTTGCATGCAGGAGGTGGAACATAAACTTCAGTTTTCCCCTCCGCTTTCTGTGGCTCCACCTCGGTTGGCATCTCGGTCGAGGTGTTCTTCGACTGCATCTGGACCGAGGTGGTCTTCGTCGGTACTGGCACCGACCGAGGCACTGGATCTGCAGTTTTCAGTCCACTCTTCGTAGTTATGACCATGATCTGGCCCTTAGGGTTGCTTTCCGTCCTTCCTGGAAGCTTCCCTGGATCTCTTGGCGCTTCATTCGCCCTACTTGCAAGTTGTTGTTCAAAGGCTTTTTGGGCCTTCGAAAATGAAGTCATAGAAGTCTCCATAGCATTGAGCTTGATCAAGATAGCCTCCAGAACTGCGTCTTTCTTTTCCGGCTGAGACGAACTTGATCCTTGCCCCTGACTCTTTAATGGAGTAGAAGAAGAAGAAGAAGAAGAAGAAGAAGAAGAAGAAGAAGAAGAAGAAGAAGGGGAAGAGAGGAAAGGGTTAGAGGAATCGTTAGAGTTGGAGTTTGAATGATTGTTACTAGAATTTTGGTTGTTCGCCCTCCAATTGTTGCTATTGGATCCTCTATTGTTGTTGTTGTAATTGTTGTTCCTGGAACCGTTGTTGTTGTTACGGTATCCATTGTTGTTGTTCCTTTGCCCTTGCTCTTCCTTCTTGGTTTGAGCAACCAAGAGTTCCTTCAATTGCTTCACGTCATTCTTCAAAGACGTGAGTTGATTGTTATTGGGCTGAGTTTCTTGGAAGTTAACTCTTTTAACTCCACCTTCAGCTCCTTGGTGGGTGTACTTCTCCATGTGCAAAGCTTGCTTCTCGATGAAGTCCCAAGCTTCATCAACCGCCATGTCCATAAATGTACCGGCGGAGAGTAGTTGGAGATTGAACTGGGTGCTTCCATCCAGTCCTTTGAAGTATATCTCCAATAACTCTAACTTTGGAATCCCATGATGTGGGCAATCCAAAAGAATGTCCTTGAACCGCTCCCATGACTTGGACAAGCTCTCCTTGTCCTTCATAATGAAAGCGTTGATCTTCCCTCTCATTTCAGCTGTCTTTGAAGGGGGAAAGAATTTGGTCAAGAATTCCGTCATCATCTCCTCCCATATGCTGATGTTTCCTGGAGGAAGAGATTGATACCAAGTAAGAGCTCTATCTTTTAAAGAAAAGTAAAAAGGTCTTAGCTTATAGTTGTTATTTTCAATCCTTGAGGGTCTCAAGGTCTCCATCAAGATCTCGTAGTTTTGAAGATGTTGATGTGGTGATTCCTTCTCCATCCCTCCGAACTGGCATTGGCGAATCATGGATAGAACTTGCGGTCGAAGTTCATAGTCATGGTCCGCTGGATCTCCTAGATTAACTCCTGGACGCCTCAGTTGTTGATTGTGGTCCATCCTTTGACCTAGGGTTTGTGGGATTCCTGCAGGAAAAGCGTCACGGACTGGCATCCGAGGTGGAAGTACCTCGGTCGGGGCGTCAGGTACTGGAACCTGCCTCGGTCGGGGCGTCAGGTACAGGAACCTGCCTCGGTCGAGGGTCAGGTACTGGAACCTGCCTCGGTCGAGGGTCAGCGACTGGGACCTGCATCGGTCGAGGATCTGGAATAGGATCTTCCCTCGGTCGAGGTAGAAACTGGTCTCGTAGAGCTGTCATATCAGCCTTGATCGCTTCAGTCCTGGTGCGAGTTTCTTCTCTTTCCTGCCTTAGCTCTTCCCTGCTGAGGCGTAGCAGCTCTAGCGCCTCTTTCAATTCGGCCTCAAGATCGCGGTTGTCTTGTTGGGCCATCTTCGCTTCTCTTAAGCGTCACTTGTATGTCTTTTCTAGTTCGGGATCGTAAGGAACGATTTCATTCCCAGTGCAGGTTCTTCGCATAAACCTAAGAAAGAACCTGCAAAAGTCACTCAAGTAGAGTGGTTAGAAGACACGGGGGCAAGTGCCCCAAAAGCAAACCGTAACCGGGTCAGTCTAGACCAAGTCCCCGGCAACGGCGCCAAAAACTTGTTCGCTCCAAACGGTGTGCAAGCTTTAAATTTATAACCCTAGACGTAAGCTTAAAACAAGGATGCGAACCCGCAGTGTACGGGTCAATCGTAGTAAAAAGCAAGAAATTCCAAGGGTCGGTCATAGGGACTTAGTGAAACAAAGTCCAATCACGGTATGCTTATGTGTAAATACTAACCACAAAGGTAATTAAAACAATCAAAGATGATGTAGAAGTCAATAAAGCAAACATGCAATTCTAGGGATTAAAGCATCTAGTTGTGGTTCCAACTCAAGATCTAAAGATAAGCGGACAAAGCTGAGGTTTTTGCAAGGGGAAGGTGTTACTAAAGTGGAATAGATCACCGGGTAAGTCTCACTACTCACTAATCCCAAACCGTAACTCCTATTACCGGGTAAGTCTCAAGGAATTAAGATAAAGAACTATAACCTCAAACTAACACACCATCTAAGGGAATAGAATCAACCTTTACCGGGTAAGTTTCAGGCTAACTCATAAAGATGGGATGAAAGCACACTCAAACCCCAATAAAGGATAAACCTTTATTACCTACACTTATGATCTTAGGTATACAAACTAAGGAAATACCGGGTAAGTCTCATCTTAAGCTTGCATTGAACCAGGAAAGGTGTAATAAGAATAGGATTTGGCAAACTCTAACACTTAACTCTCAGTTTCGGATCAGATAAGTCACCTCGGTCAGAAGAATTCCACCCCGGCCGAGATGTTTATCGACTAAGCGAGATGCTTAGGGTTAAGGTAAAGACTCGAACTTTCAGGGTCCTACTGGAATCTAAGATTATTCTATCATTGTTTTTCCCACAACCTTCAGCCAATCACCCTAGAATCACACAAGGAAATTAGTCACTCATCATCATGAAAGCAATAATCAAATGTATGGGAAGAAGGTGAATATTTAAACAAGAAGAATTTAATGTAAAGACTTCAATAACTGAATCAAATATCACAACAAAAGTGTTCCTTGGATATAAATCCAACAAAGGAAGACAACAAGGAAGGGAATCTAAGATGATCTTACAAAACCCTTCAAAAAGCTATGAAAGCTATAGACTTCAATCTTCCTTCAACCTTCAAAAAGGTTCTTCAAATCTCCCAACTGGAGTATGGCTGCAGTGGTGTATAAACCTTGATCGGTGGTATAGCATCATGTTGGATTTGTGGAAATCCAACCCTTTTTATAGGAAAAATACCCTCCAAAGATAAGATATCTTAGAAAGATCTCTTCCCATAAAAATAGGTAAAATATATGATCTAGCATATATTCTTCCTTCCAGGAGCCAAGCCCAAAAATATAAGATCTCTTTCCAAAGATAAAAGATCTCAGCCAAGAATAAAATATTCTCGCCGCGTCCCAGGTGTTCGCCTCGGTCGAGTCGACTTCTCTGGATCACCTCGGTCGAGGTGAATCTGTGGTCAACCGAGGTGAGTCACAACTGAATGTGAAATCTCTCAAATCTGGTCCAAAGTGAATCTCTAATCCATGGCTATGCTTCGTGGAGGGTTCCTTATATTCCTGAATGTAGCTTCAATGACTCCATAGCTCCTTTTGCTCCTTTTTGATGCAAAACGTGCCATTTTACCTACGATTACAACAAAACTAGGTGTAGACCTCGATTCCCGCAAATGTAGATGAAATGGTAATATAATCACATATTATACATACAAACATGTAGGTTATTGAAGATAAAACGTCCAAACAAACCCCAAAATATAGACTATAATTCATGCTATCAAGTAACCCCATAATTAGCTAGAAGAGCTTCAAAGCGTCGGGCAATGAAGAGAGAACCTCCATCACTAATGATAGTCCTTGGTGTCCCAAATCGTGGGAAGATGGTCTTGTTAAAGAACTTAACCACCACCATGGCATCATTGGTGGGAGAGGCAATTGCTTCCATCCATCTAGAAACGTAATCCACCGTCAAGAGTATGTATTGGTTTCCACAAGATGATGGGAACGGTCCCATAAAGTCAACTCCCCAAACATCGAAAATCTCCACCTCTTGGATGTTATTGAGAGGCATCTCATTCCTCCTAGATATATTTCCTGTTCTTTGACAAGCATCGCAGCAGGAAACAAAGGTTTGCACATCTCTAAATAAATTAGGCCAAAAGAATCGAGATTGCAATACCTTAGCGCTAGTCTTGTTCGAACTAGCGTGTCCTCCACATGGTAGTGAATGACAATGGCGGATGACACTTTGCATCTCATCTTCCGGCACACATCGCCGAATGATGCCATCCGGACCTCTCTTAAAGAGGAGAGGTTCATTCCAAAAGTATTCCCGAACATCCTTATTGAACTTCTTTCTTTGTGTGTAGGATAATCCGGGCGGTATCTTCTGGCAAACCAAATAGTTAACAAAATCAGCAAACCATGGTTCGTTACCTTTAGAGATCACATCGATGCACTCCTCAATGATATGTAAATGTTCGTCCGGGAAGGAGTCATCTATAGGTAAGTGGTCGTCCTCTAGATGTGTTAGGCGACTCAAATAATCCGCAACAGAATTTTCCGAACCCTTCTTGTCGCGGATCTCTAGATCGAATTCTTGTAGGAGAAGAATCCATCTAATTAGCCTTGGCTTCGCATCCTTCTTTGTAAGGAGATACCGGATCGCAGCATGATCCGTGTACACAATCACCTTTGCACCTACAAGATAAGAGCGAAATTTGTCAATAGCATAAACAATGGCTAAAAATTCCTTTTCCGTAGTGGCGTAGTTGAGCTGCGCTTCATCTAGCGTCTTGCTAGCGTAGTATATGGCATGGGTTCGTCCTTCCTTTCTTTGTCCAAGAACAGCTCCTATAGCTACGTCACTAGCATCGCACATAACCTCAAAGGGAAGGTTCCAATCCGGAGGTTGGATAATAGGTGCTGAAATTAGAGCCTCCCGAATCATGTTAAACGCATCCAAGCATTCCTGCGAAAACTCAAAAACTGCATCCTTCATCAATAGATTAGTTAGCGGTTTTGATATTTTTGAGAAATCCTTTATGAAGCGTCTATAGAATCCAGCATGTCCTAGGAAACTTCTTATCCCTTTCACCGAAGTTGGGGGAGGAAGTTTCTCTATAGTCTCTATTTTCGCCTTATCCACCTCAATCCCTCTATTAGAGATTAAGTGTCCTAATACAATTCCTTCCTTTACCATAAATTGACACTTCTCCCAATTAAGAACTAGGTTAGTGTCTTCACACCTTTGTAATACAAGAGCAAGGTTAGAAAGGCAATTGTCAAAAGAGGAACCGTATATGGAGAAGTCATCCATAAAGACCTTCATGATTTCCTCAATGTATTCGGAGAAGATGGCCATCATACACCTTTGAAAGGTGGTTGGGGCATTGCAAAGCCCGAACGGCATCCTCCTATAAGCAAACGTACCACATGGGCACGTGAACGTGGTCTTCTCTTGATCATACGGGTGTATCGGAATCTGAAAGAAACCACTATAACCGTCAAGATAGCAAAAGTGCAAATGTTGTGCTAACCTTTCAAGCATTTGGTCGATGAAGGGCAATGGGAAGTGATCCTTCCTTGTCGCATTGTTAAGCTTGCGGTAGTCTATGCACATCCGCCATCCTGTCACGGTTCGGGTAGGAATGAGTTCGTTATTCTTGTTGGTGATGACCGTCATTCCTCCCTTATTCGGAACTGCTTGAACCGGACTCACCCACTTGCTATCGGAGATAGGGTAGATGATACCTGCATCAAGAAGTTTAAGAATTTCCTTCTTGACAACCTCTTTCATCGTCGGATTCAACCGCCTTTGAGGTTGTCTTGAAGTCCTAAAGTCCTCTTCCATTAATATTTTATGCATGCATAGGGAAGGTTTGATTCCTACTAAGTCTTCTATAGTATAACCTAAAGCTTTCCTATGTTTCCTAAGGACAATCATAAGCTTACTATGTTCATCTATGGTTAAATCGGAACTAACAATAACCGGAAAGGTAGAATTAGATCCAAGAAATGCGTACCTTATATGAGTAGGAAGTGGCTTTAGTTCCATCGCTTTCGGAGCTTCTAATGGTTCTTTAGGAGCATCCGATGCTTCCTTAGAAGTGTCTAAGGAAGTAGAAGGTGTAGGAGAAGAATCAAGAGAAGTTGAAGAAGAGGCACGATCGCCTTCTTCCACGGCCAGAATCACGGTTTCTCTGCATCCTCCACGGCCGTGGTTTAGAGCGTGGAATGTGGTTACGGGTGCTCTGTTTCCTCCACGACCGTGTAACCCTCTGGAGTGAGCCACGCTTTGGTTGGTGAAATCCACGGCCGTGGAATATAGTGTATGGCCGTGGATTCTCACATTTTCTGCTTTGTCGTGGAGTTTCTCAAACTCCTCTTCACATACTTCTTCTTGTGCTTCTAAGGCTTCAATTGCCTCATTGCACTCCTCTTCTTCCCCTACATCCATTAGACTCATAGTAATAACCTTTTGCAAAGGATCTTTGAAGAGAATAGCACTTACCTCCTCTCTAGACAACCCTTCTTCATCTTGGATATTGAATATATCCTCATCAAAGATTGGTTCCTTCACTAGAGTGGAAAGAACGAACTCTACTTTCTCCTCCCCTATGTCAAAGGCGAGTCTAGCATTCTTGAAATCGACTATGCAGCCGGAAGTTGCAAGAAACGGTCTTCCAAGTATGATCGGGACCGGACTATCTGCAGGAATATCAAGCACAACAAAATCAATGGGTACAAAGAATTTACCTAGCTTGACCGGGATGTCTTCTACAATACCGACGGGGCGAGTGATGGATCGATCCGCCATGTACAACGTCATCTTCACCGGTTTAGGGTTGCCTAAACCGATCTTCCTACATAATGCAAGTGGTATGATGCTCATACTTGCTCCTAAGTCACATAATGCATCATATGTGACATCTCTCACTCCTATGGGAATACAAAATGACCCCGGATCCTTTAGCTTTGGGGGCATCTTCTCTTTCATGGTCTTGATGAGATCCGAAGAATCCGAACTCATCTTAACCTCTCCAAAATCCTCTAACTTTCTCTTGTTAGAGAGGATCTCCTTTAAGAACTTGCCATAAGCCGGCATACCTACAATAGCATCAATGAAAGGTATATTAATATGCAGCTTGCTCATGAGTTCTATAAACTTACCAAATTGTTTATCTAGGCGCGCTCTCGCTCTAGATTGAGGGAATGGTAGGGGAGGTTTGTAAGCTAGAGGAGGAACGTAGACATCTTCCTTCTCCTTCCCCTTCTCTTTTTCTTTCTCAACGGGGACTTCTACAAACTTAGGCTGCGGATCGGTAGTTGTCACCCCGCTCCTAGTTGTGATTGCCATCACCCTTCCCTTTGGGTTGCCCTCCGTTTTTCTTGGAAGTTTCCCTTGATTCCTAGGAACTTCCTCCGCATGTGTAAACATTTGGTTTTCTAAAACCTTTTGGGCTTTATCAACCTTAGTTATGTGATCATCAACCTTGATGATGCGAGTCTCTAACCCTTGAAGCTTTCCCAAAATTGTCTCTAACATGGGATCGGGCTTCTCCTTCCCCGAAGTGCTTCCTCCATTAGATGTTTGCCCCTGGCTTTTCAAAGGAGTAGAGGAAGAGGAAGGTGGAGTTAGTGAATTTGAATTGGAAGGATAAGAGTTACCGGAGTTTTGTTGATTTGAGCGCCAATTGTTGTTGTTTGAACCCCTATTGTTGTTCCAATTATTGTTCCGGTTGTTGTTGTTGCCGTTCCAATTATTCCGGTTGTTGTTCCGGTTATTGTTGTTGTTGCGGTTTGTATTCTCACAACCATTGTTGTTGTTGTTGCCCAAGTAGCCAACATCTTTTCCTTGTTGCTTTGGAAAGTTGGTCTTGATAGCTTCCTTCAACTCTTTAATCTCATTGTTGAGGGAGAAAATTTGATTTTGAGCTTCATGTGTGAGCTTTGCTCCTTGCTCCACACGATTTCCCTCCACTTTCCGGTGAGAGTACTTCTCTATGACCCTTGCTTGCTTCTCAATGAAGTCTCAAGCGTCATCTTCCCTCATGTCCATGAATGTACCACATGAGAGGGATTGGAGCTTGAATTGTGTCTCCACATCCAGCCCCTTATAGTATATCTCCAAAAGTGCAAGCTTGGATATGCCATGATGAGGGCAATCCAAAAGCAAATCGTGAAACCTTTCCCAAGATTGAAATAAACTTTCGTTAGATCTCATGGAAAATGCATTAATCTTACCTCTTAGCTCCGCCATTTTGGATGGCGGAAAGAACTTAGTGAGGAACTCCGCGGAAAGGTCTTCCCACGTGTCTAGTTTCCCACTAGGAAGAGCTTGGTACCAAGACAATGCTTTCCCCTTCAAGGAGAAGAAGAAGGGCTTGAGCTTATAGTTGTTGGTAGTCGCGTTCTTCGGCCTCATTGTCTCCATCATACACTCAAAGTTTTGTAAGTGTTGGTGTGGAGATTCAGCGCTTGTTCCGCCAAATTGGTTTTGGCGAACAAGAGTAATAACCTGCGGGTTGAAGCTAAACCCTTGTACATCGTCAGCATCGAAGTTCACACCTAAACGGCGTGGTTGCTGCGTTGGATCCATCCTTTGGCCAAGAGTTTTTGGCTCCTCATCCACACGTTCGATCCTAGCATTTCTAGGTGGAACACGGCGATTTGCAGCTGCCCGTGGGTGGAATGGATTCACATTGATCGTTGGATCAATTTCCTCTAGCGGTGGCATGGAGGAGTCGCTATCCTCATTAGATGAGTTGGCTCTAACCGATCTTCCCGGTCTCCTCCTTCTCTTTTTCTCCTTAAGGTTGTTTATTTCCAACCTCATTTGGAACATCATGTCCATTAGATCATCAACCTTCATTTGGTGACGATCCTTCTCTTCTCTACGTGTCTTCTCACTCCATTGGAGTTGAGCTTCCTTTTCCGCAAGCTCCGATTGGAGATCACGTTCTCTTTCTTCAGTCATTTTCTTTTCCTTACGCTTTTGCCTTAAAGTCCTCTCAAGCTCTTGATCAAGAGGTAAGCGGTCTTCGGTGTTCCTAGACCTGCGCATGCACTTGAAAAGATATCAAATAACAAGGGAAGAGCTCCCAAGCTTGACAACCGTAAACCGAATTCGGCCTTAACCAAATCCCCGGCAACGGCGCCAAAAAACTTGTTCGCCACTTAGCGTGCGTGCAAATAAGCTTTAATTATAAAACTAGAAATCAAGCAAGCGAACCCGCAGTGTACGGATCGATATAGTTAAGCAAGAATTCCAGAGTATCGAACATAGGGATTTGGGGGGTTAAATCCGATTATAGATTATCAAGCAAGTAAATGTATGAAGCTTTTCAAATATTGGGAAAACAACAATCCTAAAGATTCAAGTATCCAGTTGTGGCAATCGACTCAAGATATACTAAAGGTATAAGGACAAAGTTGACGGTTGCAAAGGTATGCTAATGTAAGGTAATCGTACGGTGAAGTTCCAAACACCTTATATGACTCACCTAGAAGACACTCTTTATAAAGGTTGTTGAGGCTTCAGTATAGAAAGGATCTAAAGGTGAGGATTAATGTCAAATACCCAAACTTGTAATCCAAGGATCAAGACTAACTAAATCGATTAAGGTTGTGACACTCACAATCGAGGTAGAGGTTGTTGAGGCTTCACTACCACCTAGAAAAGGCAAGCCAAGACTAAGTTAAAGTAAATCTTTAACTTTGGATTAAAGTAAAAGCAAGTTCGTAAACTAACACAAAATTACGGGTAGTTCTTGAGTTCCACGGCCGTGGAAGCTCAAGAACAGACCGTGGATTAGGGTCGTCGGCGATTCTCTCTAACTCTCAAGGTCCAATCTGTTTACGATCGATCTATCATCATCTAAGCCACAACTATCAACCCTTCACCTTAGAATTGTTAAAGGGTTTTAGCCAACAACGGTCATATTGATATCAAATTCAAGGTTTAAAAGAATGAAAGATGAAAACTTCCGAAAACCTTCAATAACTTTCAAGTCAATCTCAAATCCACAAATCAAGAACAATAGCGTCAATAGATTTGGAACAACACAAACAATCACAAATCTTAGATAAGAAGGAAGAACGGGATGTCAATCCGTCTTCTAAATCATACCTAAGCAAGAAGCGAAATCTTCTTACGAACAATCTTCCGAATCTTCAATCTTCCGTTAATCCGGAAATCCTAATGGCAAAGCGCAAATCTCTCAATCACAATCTCCCCAAAAAATGCGAAATTAGGGCAATTCCAAGTGTAAGCGGAAGTGCGTCTAAGCGTAAGCGAAGGTGCGTCTAAACAGAGGTGACGGAATCTCTCTTCGTCCGTCCTTTTATAGTGTAAGATAAAATATCGGCCCAGCCCAATTGCGTAGGAGATCGTGGCTTAAAGTGTGGCGAAAAAGATCGCCAAGATCACGGTCGTGGAAGGGTTCCACGACCGTAATTTAGAGCGTGGAAACCATCACGGTTTGTCTCAATCTTTCCACGGCTGTAGAAGTTGCTGGAATGAACCACGCTTCCCTTGCCAAGGTTCCACGGCCGTGGACTTGAACGTGGAATGTAGTACGGCCGTATTTTAGAGTGTGGTTTAGGGCAAAACCGTGATTCTTCCTTTCCTCGTGCATATTCTTCAAATTAGCTCCTTCCTTAGCTCCTAAAGATGTCCTCAATCCTTGGACATATTCAATCAAGCTCCATTCTCGCACAATTCGTTCGGAAATAGCTCTTAATTGCCTACAATCAACATAAAGCTTGTGTAGATCTCTATATTGACATTATAGACAAACTAACTCACAAATGCATCAATGCTTAATCAATGACTATCAATATGGATGAAATACACTTAGAAAAAGTGCCTAAAATTTCACAATATTTCATGCTAACACAAGCGAGGTGATCTTATCTAAAGAACACCTCGATCACCCACCTCGGACCACGACCGAGACAATAGGCGAGATGAAGTCAACTGAGGAGGAAGACCTGTACATTGATGATTCATTCTCTCATGATCACTCACAGTTGGTGGAGCATTGGCTTCGCCAAGTTTCAGATGGTAAAGAGCCTTGGTACGCTGGTATTGTCAACTATCTTGTTTTTCAAGAAGTAACTCCCGGATTGACATACGCTCAAATAAAGAAGTTCTTCAAAGATGTTCGTCACTACTATTGGAATGAACCTCTACTCTTCAAGAGAGGTCCGGATAGGATGCTTCGACGATGCATTCTAGAGGACGAAGTTGCTAGTGTCATACGGCATTTCCACTCACTTCCTTGTGGAGGACATGCTAGCGCTCACAAAAAATGGGCGAATGTATTACGTTTGGGTTTCTTTTGGCCTACACTATTCTAGGATATACAAGCTTTTGTTGTCTCTTGTGATGCATGCCAAAGAATAGGGAACTTGTCTGGAAGAAATGAGATGCCACTCAACAATATTCAGGAAGTTGAGATCTTTGATGTGTGGGAAGTTGATTTCACGGGACCTTTCCTATCATCCGTAGGAAACCTCTACATCCTCTTAGCTGTTGATTACGTTTCGAGGTGGATGGAAGTCATCGCTTCTCCCACTAATGACGCCATGGTGGTTGTGAAGTTCTTCAATAGAACTATCTTTCCACGCTTTGGGACACCGCCCATCATCAGCAGCGATGGAGGGACACATTTCATCAACCGGAAGTTCAAGGCACTTTTATCGAAGTATGGGGTAACCCACAAGGTAGCAACCCCTTATCACCCTCAAACTAGTGGGCATGTGGAGATCTCAAATAGAGAAATCAAGGCAATTATGGAAAAGATCGTTTCAATGACAAGGAAGGATTGGTCCATGAAGCTGGATGACGCTCTTTGGGCTTATAGGACCGCATTCAAGATTCCCATTGGTACCACCCCTTACAATTTGGTATATGGGAAGTCTTGTCATCTACCCTTTGAGCTGGAGCACAAGGCATACTGGGCAATCAAGTAGTTGAACTTCGACATCAAAGAAGCCGGAGAGAAGAGAATTTTAGACATCAATGAGCTAGAGGAGTTGCGCTTAAACGCTTACGAGAATGCAAAAATCTACAAAGACAAAACAAAGAGATGGCATGACAAGCATATCGTCCCTAAGGAGCTTAAAGAAGGAAATCTTGTTCTACTCTTCAATTCCCACCTCCACCTCTTTCTAAGTAAGTTAAAATCTAGATGGACAAGACCTTATGTCGTGAAAAATGTTTTCCCGCATGGTGCAGTTGAAATATGGGGTGAAGCAAGCGGAAGCTTTAAAGTCAACGGTCATAGGTTGAAGAAGTATCGACCGGAAGCCCGGGCTGAAGAGATTGCACCATTATACCTTGTTTGAGGATGACATATGGTCCAGCTAGCGACCTTAAACCAAGCGCTTCTTGGAAGGCAACCCAAGCTATTGCTTTCTTTTTCCTTTTCTAGATTAGTTTAGATAGTTTGCTTCATGTTTTTGCGTCCTCCTAGACAGGAATCATGTACTCTCTAAGAAAGAATTACAACTCAGGAGCTACATGGAAGGACAGAAGTTCTAGAAATTGAGAAGAAGAAGTTTAACTAAGGCACATCTCGGTTGATGTCAGAGCACCTCGACCGAAATTTTCTCCGTCAACCGAGGTGCTTAGGTCTGACAACCACTCTGACACCTCGGTCCGCTCAGGAACACCTCGACCGAGGTGTAATCAAATTCAGCGAGGCGTATAAAAGGCGTGACGGTTTCTCTCTCCTCTCACTTTTCCCTCTCTACTGTCACCTCGCCCGCAGCGCCCCCCTCCACTCAAGTCCTCATTTATCGATCAATTTTCACGATTCTTGGCTCCAAATCAGTAGAGGAAGTACGCGATTCAGTTTCCGAGCAACGAACAACACAAAGAACGCCTCAAATATGCAGAATCTGGGGTATTTCGACATAAACCCTAACTCTTTCCTTCTTTCGTCGATTCTGCATAGATTTGGCTTTGGTTTCCATAGCTTGCTGCTGAAAAAGATATAAGTACCCCATAGGAGGCTTTTGGTAGTGTTTTTGGGGGAGGGAATCTTGCAGATTCAGAAGTTCAATTTGCACAACAGTTCGCCTCCGTCGACTCGACTGTGCCTCGGCCGAGGTGTTCTTGACCGACCGAGGTGTTCTTCCAGTCATGAGCAGTTCACGCAGATCCGGCCGTCAGTTGGCCTTGAGGGGTAGGCCCAATAGTTCACACCACTCCTCCCCTTCTTCTACATCACAGTTTACCATCTTGGTGATTCATGAGAGACAACAGCGGGACTTTGACCGGATTTGTGGGCACCCCATCATTGCCCCACGATTCCTAGATATTGATGCCTACGAGTGCCTTCACGTGATGGAAGACTTGAAGAAGATGATTTATATGGTTGGCTTTGAGGATTTCATGGCTATTAGAGCACCGGCTTATCTGGAGCCGACTATGGAGTTCCTTATTTCGGTTACCTATGTGCCAGAGCAGCGAGGGATCAAGTATAGGTTGTTGAACAGGAACTACACAATCCCTTTAGATAAGTTTGGGGAGATTTTTGGCTTCTTATGCCTACTGTTATAGACTTTCCTTCTTGAGCTTTGGCTCGGAGTTTCTGGGGCGAGATAGCCCATGTTATAGATCATAGAGAAAGATGGCAGCCCGGCGATTTCCGGGAGTGTATCATTTTCCACCTCGCCTTCCGTTTAGCTCACCGGATTTTCAGTGAGACACTTCTGGCGCGTACTGAGACGCCCCAGAAGGTCAGACAAGGGGAGCTTTTGACTATATTCTGTATGGTCACCGGAGGAGTTCCAGATTTTGCTGCCATGTTGACAAATGATTTGCACAAGATCAAGTGGAAGTCAAAGGGCGACATCTGTTGTGGCGGGCTGGTGGCCCACATCGCCACTTCCATGGGTCTTGATTTATCTGCTTGTACGTTAGTTGCGGCTCTGATAGCATGTATTATAGTCTATATTTTGGGACTTGTTTAGACATTTTATCTTCAATAATCTGCATGTTTGAATGTATATTATGTGATTATATTGTCTTTTCATCTACCTTTACGGGAATCGAGGTCTACACCAAGTTTTGTCGTAATCGTAGGTAAAATGGCACGTTTTGGATCGAAATGGAGCTAATGAGCAAAGGAGTCATTGGAGCTACATTCAGGAGCTTTGACTTCCACTCAAGGAGCAAGGAATCAATAAAGAAGATTTACTTTGTACCAGATTTGAGAGATTTCACCTTCAGTTGAGATTCACCTCAGTCAGCTATAGTACCACCTCGACGAGGTGATCTAGAGGAGCACCCCGACCGAAGCGAATACCCTGACGCGGCGAGATATATTTTATTTGGCTGAGATCTTTTATTTTTGGAAGGAGAGATCTTATATTTTTGGGTTGGATTTCTAGAAGGAAGATCATATATTTAGGAGATCTATTTTAGAGATATGGATATATTTTATTAGGATATTATCATTTTAAGATATTACTATCTTTGGAAGATAATTCTCCTATATAAAGGGTTGGATTTTCAACAAATTCACCAACCCGATACCATCGCAGTACTTGGAGATTGAAGAAGTTGCAGTTAGGAAGGATTTTTGGAAGTTTGAAGGAAGATTGAAGGAAGGAAGTTCATAGCTTGTGATAACATTTGTGAAGGGATTTGTAAGACTTTCTTAGATTCCCTTTTGATTGATTGTCTTGTTGGATTTGTGATCCAAGGAACACTGATTTGTTTGATATTTGATTCAGTTATTGAAGCCTTATTCTTAAGGTTTTTGTGTTCAAATATTCATTCTCTTCCCTTATATTTAATTATTGCTTTCATGATGATGAGTGGCTAATTTCTTTGTGCGATTCTAGGGTGATTGGTTGAAAGTTGTGGGAAAAACGATGATAGAATAATCTTAATCTAGTAGGACCCTGAAAGCTCGAGTCTTTATCCTTAACCCTAGAACATCTCGTTCAGTCGATGAACATCTCGGCCGGGGTGGAACTTGACTGACCGAGGTGACTTTTCTGATCCGTAACTGAGAGTTAAGTGTTAGAGTTTGCCAAATCCTATTCTTATTACACCTTTCCTGGTTCAATGCAAGCTTAGGATGAGACTTACCTGGTAATTCCTTAGTTTGTTTACCCAAGATCATAAGTGTAGGTAATAAAGGTTTATCCTTTATTAGGGTTTGAGTGTGCCTTCATTCCATCTTGGTGAGTTAGCCTGAGACTTACCCGGTAAAGGTTGATTCTATTCCCTTAGTTGGTGTGTTGGTTTGAGATTATAATTCCTTTCCTTAGTACCTTGAGACTTATCCGGTAATAGGAGCTTTTGGTTTAGAGTTAGTGAGTAGTTAGACTTACCCGGTAATCTATTCACACTTTAGAAACACCTTCCCTTTGCAAAATCTCAGCTTTGTCCGCTTATCTTGAGATCTTGAGTTGGAACCACAACTAGATGCTTTAATCCCTAGAATTTGCAAATTTGCTTTAATTGACATTATTATCATCTCTTTGATTGCTTTTATCGCTTTTGTGGTTATTAGTTGCATAGACTACCTCTACTTGCTTAGGTTTCACCTAAGTCCCTGAGATCGACACCCCGGAATTCTTGCTTTTACTATAATTGATTCGTACACTGCGGGTTCACATCCTTGTTTAAGCACATTTCTTGGGATATAAATTTAAAGCTTGCACACACCGTTTGGAGCGAACAGGCTCCGAAGCCACTGGGTTGCAAGAGATGATCATGCGGCGCATTCTCGTTCCCCGTGGCCTTGGCACACCCTACGTTGTCATGCCGTGGGAAACAAAGTCTCCTCAGGGCATCATTTGGTCTTCTCAGTTTTCTGTTTATGATCGTCATTATTGGGCTGCTGCGTAGTTTCCATATATGCAGGAGGCATAGATATGGGTCCGGTGTTAGCATGAAATATTGTGATATTTTAGGCACGTTTTCTAATCGCAATTGATTCATATTGATAGTCTTTGATTGAGCTTTATGCATATATGAGCTAGTATTGCCTATATTGTCGATATGGATGTCTACACGAGTTCTATGTTGATTATAGGTGATTTGGAGCTATTTCCGAACGGAATTGAGCAAAGGAGAGTTGAGTTGATGTGTCCATAGACCAAGGGCACCTTTTGGAAGCAATTTGGAGTATTAGATTGAGGAATGCACGAATGAAGGCAAGAATCACGGTTTTACCCTAAATTACGGCCGTGGATCTTGATGCAGAATTCGATGTTCATTCCAGGGGATATTACGGCCGTGGAAGCTATCCGTGTTTGTTTCCACGCCTCAAAATTACGGTCGTGGAAACTTCCACGACCGTGATCTTGGCGAATCTTTTCGCCACTTTCGAAGCCATAATCTTTTGAAGATTGGGCCGGGCCGACGTTTTGCCCTGCATTATAAAAAGGACGGATGAAGCAAGATTCCGTCACCTCGCTCCCGCACTTACGACCTTTCAACCCTAGGTTTAGCGGCAAAAAAAACGCAAGCTTAGCAACACACAAACCCTCATTCTTGGAGGTGATTTGGAAGAATTCATTGAAGTTCCAAAGTTCGTGTCGGAGAGTCGCTGTTGTGATCTTCGTGTGGAAGATCGAAGTTTCTTGAAGGATTTCGCAAGAAGATTCCTCTTCTTGCTTAGGTTTGATTTAGGATCGGATTGACATCCCGTTTCCTTTCTTTCCTAAGATTGTGATTGTTTATCTCGTTTTACATCTTTTGATAAACACTTGTTCTTGGCTGTGATTCTGAGATTCGATTGAAGATTATTGATAGTTCTTGAAAATTCCCATTTTCTATCCTTTAAATCTTGAATTAATATCAATATGACTGTTATTGGCTAAAAACCCTTAACAATTCTAAGGTGAAGGGTTGATAGTTGTGGCTTAGATGATGATAGATCGATCGTAAACAGATTAGACCCTGAGAGTTAGAGAATTGTCGCCGAAAACCCTAAATCACGGGCTGTTCTTGAGTTCCACGACCGTGGAATCTCAAGATCCAACCGTAATTTCCTTAAAGTTTACGAGCCTGCTTTTATCTTGATCCAAAGTTAAAGATTTGCTTTAGCTTAGTTTAGACTTGTCTTTTCTAGGTGGTAGTGAAGCCTCAACAACCTCTACCTCGATTGTGAGCCTCAACAACCTCAATCGGGTAAGTTAGTCTTGATCTTTAGATTATAGATTTGGGTATTTGATGTTAATCCTTGTCCTTAGAACCTTTCTATATTGCGCCTCATCAACCTGTATAGGAAGAGTCTTTTGGGTGAGTTATATAAGGTTTTTGGAACCTCAACCGTACGATTACCTTACATTAGTATACCTTTGCATATCTTAACTCTGTCTTTACATCATTAGTATATCTTGAATCGGTTGCCACAGCTGGATACCTGGATCTTTAGGATTGTTGTTTTCCCAATATATTTGCAAAACTCTCATAATAACCGCTTGATAACCTGCAATCGAGTTCGTTCCACCCAAATCCCTGTGTTCGATACTCTGGAATTCTTGCTTAACTATATCGATCCGTACACTGCGGGTTCGCTTGCTTGATTTCAGTTTTATAAATATAAAGCTTATTTGCACACACCTCTAGGGGCGAACAAGTTTTTGGCGCCGTTGCCGGGGATTTGGCTTCGACCGAATCCGGTAGCCGGTTGTCAAGCTTGGGAGCTTGCTCTCGTTATTTGATTTTTCTTTGAGTGTATGCGCAGGTCTAGGAACACCGGAGATCTCTTACCTCTTGATCAAGAGTTAGAGAAAACCTTGAGGCAAAAGCGCAAGGAAAAGAGGATGGCTCAAGAAAACGAAAGCGATCTTCAAACTAAGTTGGCGGAGAAGGAAGCTCAACTCCGATGGAATGAGTCTTTCCTCCAAGACGAAATGGATCGTCATCAAACTCAAGTTAACGGTCTACAAGACGTGATCGCCCAAATGACGATAAAGATGAGCGATCTTGAAAATAAAGTGGGGAAGAAGTCCTCGAGAAGAAGGACAAGGTCTAGAAGAAGAAACCACTCATCCACCGATGATAGTGATTCTTCCATGCCTCCTTTAGAAGAAATTGATCCCACGATCAATATAAATCCTTTCAATCAACAAGGAGCTGCTAACCGTCGCATTCCACCTAGAAATGCGAGGGTCGAACGTGTGGATAATGAGCCAAGAACTCTTGGCCAGCGGATGGATCCAACACAACAACCACGCCGTTTAGGTGTGAACTTTGATGCTGAAGATGTACAAGGGTTTAGCTTCAACCCTCAAGTCATCACTCTTGTTCGCCAAAGCCAGTTTGGCGGTACAAGCACCGAATCTCCACACCAACACTTGCAAAACTTTGAGTGTATGATGGAGACGATGAGGCCAAAGAGCGCCACTACCAACAGCTATAAGCTCAAACCTTTCTTTTTCTCTTTGAAAGGGAAAGCGCTATCTTGGTACCAAGCTCTTCCTAGTGGAAAGCTAGAGACGTGGGAAGACCTCTCCGCAGAGTTTCTCACCAAGTTCTTTCCGCCCTCCAAAACGGCGGAACTTAGAGGTAAGATTAATGCTTTTTCTATGAGACCTAACGAAAGTTTGTTTCAATCTTGGGAAAGGTTTCAGGATTTGCTCTTGGATTGCCCTCATCATGGCATATTCAAGCTTGCCTTGCTGGAAATTTACTACAAGGGGCTGGATGCGGGAACGCAATTCAACCTTCAATCCCTCTCATGTGGAACGTTCATGGACATGAGAGAAGATGACGCTTGGGACTTCATTGAGAAGCAAGCAAGAGTCATAGAGAAGTATTCCCACCGGAAAGTGGAGGGAAATCGTGTGGAGCAAGGAGCAAAGCTCACACATGAAGCTCAAAATCAAATTTTCTCCCTCAACAATGAGATCAAAGAGTTGAAGGAGACTATCAAGACCAACTTCCCAAAGCAACAAGAGAAGGATGTTGGCTATTTGGGCAACAACAACGGCGGTGATAACACCAACCGCAACAACAACAACCGGAACAACAACAATTGGAACAACAATCGGGGTTCGAACAACAACAATTGGCGCTCCAATCAGCAAAATTCCGGTAACTCCCATCCTTCCAATTCCAATCCACTAACTCCACCCTCTTCTTCCTCTACTCCTTTGAAAAGCCAGGGGCAATCATCAAATGGAGGAAACAACACGGGAAAAGAGAAGCCGGATCCCATGTTGGAGACGATCTTGGGAAAGCTTCAAGGGTTGGAGAACCGCATCATCAAGGTTGATGATCAAATTTCTAAGGTTGACAAAGCTCAAAAGGTTTTGGAAAATCAAATGTTCAACCATGCGGAGGAAGTTCCTAGAAATCAAGGGAAGCTTCCAGGAAAGACGGAGGACAACCCTAAGGGAAGGGTGATGGCAATTACAACTAGGAGCGGAGTGACTACCACCGATCCGCAGCCTACGTTTGTTGAAGTCCCCGTAGAGAAAAGTAAAGAAAAGGGGAAGGAGAAGGAAGATGTCTATGTTCCTCCTCCGGCTTTCAAACCTCCCCTACCATTCCCTCAATCTAGAGCGCGAGCACGCCTAGACAAGCAATTCGGTAAGTTCATAGAACTCATGAGCAAATTGCATATTAACATACCTTTCATTGATGCTATTGTAGGTATGCCGGCTTATGGCAAGTTCTTGAAGGAGCTCCTCTCTAACAAGAGGAAGCTAGAAGATTTTGGAGAAGTCAAGATGAGTTCGGACTCTTCGGACCTCATCAAGACTATGAAGGAGAAAATGCCCCCAAAGCTGAAAGATCCGGGGTCATTTTGTATTCCCATTGGAGTGGGGGAGGTCACATATGACGCTTTATGTGACTTGGGAGCAAGTGTGAGCATCTTACCACTTGCATTGTGCAGGAAGATCGGTTTAGGCGACCCTAAACCGGTGAAGATGACGTTATACATGGCGGATCGATCCATTACTCGTCCCGTCGGTATTGTAGAAGACGTCCCGGTCAAGCTAGGCAAGTTCTTTGTCCCAATTGACTTTGTCGTGCTTGACATTCCTGCGGATAGTCCGGTCCCGATCATACTCGGAAGACCGTTTCTTGCAACTTCCGGCTGCATGGTCGATTGCAAGAATGGGAGACTCGCTTTTGACATTGGGGAAGAGAAAGTAGAATTCGTTCTTTCCACTCTAGTGAAGGAGCCAATCTTTGATGAGGAGATTTACAATTTCCAAGACGAAGAAGGTTTATCTAGGGAGGAGGTAAGTGCGATTCTCTTTAACGATCCTTTGCAAAAGGTTATTACTATGAGTCTAACCGATGTAGGAGGAGAAGAAGAGTGCAAAGAGGAAATTGAAGCCTTAGAGGCACAAGAAGAGATGCATGAAGTGGAGTTTGAGAAACTCCACGATGAGGCAGAAAACACTCGAATCCACGGTCATACTCTGTATTCCACGGCCGTGGATTCCATGACCAAATTCGACCTCCATTCCAGAGGATATTACGGCCGTGGAAAACCAGAGGAAACCGTGATTTTGACCGTGGAAAAGGACGATCGACACACTCCTTCAACTTCCTCTGATTCTTCTCCAATCCACTCAACATCCTTAGAAGCTTCCAAGGAAACATCGGAAGCTCCTCAAGGATCATTAGAAGTTCCGAAAGCAATGGAACTTAAACCACTTCCTACTCATCTAAGGTACGCTTTTCTTGGATCTAATTCTACCTTTCCGGTTATCGTTAGTTCCGAATTAAGCATAGATGAACATGAACAGCTCATGATTGTCCTTAGGAAACATAGAAAAGCCATAGGCTACACTATTGAGGACTTAGTAGGAATCAAACCCTCCCTATGCATGCACAAAATACTAATGGAGGAGGACTTTAGAACTTCAAGACAACCTCAAAGGCGGTTGAATCCGACCATGAAGGAGGTTGTCAAGAAAGAAATTCTTAAACTTCTTGATGCAGGTATCATCTATCCTATCTCCGATAGCAAGTGGGTGAGCCCGGTTCAAGTGGTTCCGAAGAAGGGAGGAATGACGGTCATCACCAATAAGAACAACGAACTCATTCCTACCCGAACCGTGACTGGATGGCGAATGTGCATAGACTACCGCAAGCTCAACAATGCAACGCGGAAGGACCACTTTCCATTGCCATTCATCGATCAAATGCTTGAAAGGTTAGCACAACATTCATACTTTTGCTACCTTGACGGTTATAGTGGTTTCTTTCAGATCCCGATACATCCGGATGATCAAGAGAAGACCACATTCACGTGCCCTTGGGGTACGTTCGCTTATAGGAGAATGCCGTTCGGACTTTGCAACGCCCCAGCCACCTTCCAACGGTGCATGATGGCCATCTTCTCCGAATATGTGGAGGAAATCATGGAAGTCTTCATGGACGACTTCTCCGTTTACGGTTCCTCCTTTAACGATTGTCTTTCCAACCTTTCTCTTGTTTTGCAAAGATGTGAAGACACTAACCTAGTTCTTAATTGGGAGAAGTGTCAATTCATGGTTAAGGAAGGAATCGTGTTAAGTCACTTAGTCTCTAGTAGAGGGATAGAGGTAGACAAAGCTAAAATAGAGACCATAGAGAAACTTCCTCCCCCAATTTCGGTGAAGGGAATAAGAAGTTTCCTAGGACATGCTGGATTTTATAGACGTTTCATTCAGGACTTTTCTAAGATATCAAAACCTCTCACTAATCTATTGATGAAGGATGCGGTTTTTGAGTTTTCACAGGAATGTCTAGATGCGTTCAACACCATTCGGCAAGCTCTAATTTCAGCACCCATTATCCAACCCCCGGATTGGACTCTCCCTTTCGAGATTATGTGTGATGCTAGTGACGTAGCCATTGGAGCTGTTCTTGGGCAACGAAAGGAAGGACGAACCCACGCCATATACTATGCTAGCAAGACGCTAGACGAAGCCCAGCTCAACTACGCCACTACGGAAAAAGAGTTTCTAGCCATTGTCTACGCTATTGACAAGTTTCGCTCTTATCTTGTAGGTGCAAAGGTGATTATCTACACGGATCATGCTGCGATCCGGTACCTCCTTGCAAAGAAAGACGCGAAGCCAAGGCTAATTAGATGGATTCTTCTCCTACAAGAATTCGATCTTGAGATCCGCGACAAGAAAGGCTCGGAAAATTCTGTTGCGGATCATTTGAGTCGTCTAACACATCTAGAGGACGACCATTTACCCATTGATGACTCCTTCCCGGACGAACACCTACATATCATAGAGGAGTGCATCAAGGTAATCTCCAAAGGTAACGAACCATGGTTTGCTGACTTCGTTAACTATTTGGTTTGCCAGGAGATACCACCCGGACTGTCATACGCACAAAGGAAGAAGTTCTTCAAGGACGTCCGAGAATACCATTGGAACGAGCCTCTCCTCTTCAAGAGAGGTCCGGATGGCATCATCCGGCGATGTGTGCCGGAAGATGAGATGCAAAGTGTCATCCGTCATTGTCATTCACTACCTTGTGGAGGACACGCTAGTTCGAACAAAACTAGCGCAAAGGTATTGCAATCTGGATTCTATTGGCCTACTTTATTTAAAGATGTGCAATCCTTTGTTTCTTGTTGCGATGCTTGTCAAAGAACAGGCAATATCTCTAGGAGGAACGAGATGCCCCTCAACAACATCCAGGAGGTGGAGATTTTCGACGTTTGGGGAGTCGATTTCATGGGACCATTCCCTTCTTCTTGTGGAAACCAATACATACTATTGGCGGTAGATTACGTCTCTAGATGGGTCGAAGCAATTGCCTCTCCCACAAATGATGCCATGGTGGTGGTCAAGTTCTTCAACAAGACCATCTTTCCGCGATTCGGGACGCCAAGAACGATCATTAGTGATGGAGGTTCTCACTTCATAGCCCGTCGCTTTGAAGCTCTTCTAACCAAGTATGGGGTTACTCACAAGATCGCCACCCCTTACCATCCACAAACGAGTGGACAAGTTGAGATCTCAAATAGGGAGATCAAGGGAATTCTAGAGAAGACGGTTTCAAGGACTAGGAAGGATTGGTCCTTGAAACTAGATGATGCATTATGGGCATACCGGACTGCATACAAGACTCCCATAGGAACCACACCATACAACCTTGTGTATGGGAAGTCTTGTCATTTGCCGGTAGAGCTAGAGCACAAAGCGTTTTGGGCTATCAAATGGCTGAATTTCGGCATGAAGGAAGCGGGAGAGAAGCGTCTCCTAGACATCAACGAGCTGGATGAACTCCGTTTGAACGCCTATGAAAACGCTAAGATCTACAAGGAAAGAGCAAAGCGTTGGCATGATAAGCATATCATCCCAAAGGACTTGCAAGAAGGAGATCAAGTTCTCCTCTTCAATTCGAGACTTCGCCTCTTTCCAGGTAAGTTAAAATCTCGTTGGACTGGACCTTTTCTAATTAAGCGTATTTTCCCCCATGGTGCAGTTGAAGTATGGGGTGAAGCTAGCGGAAGTTTTAAGGTGAACGGTCAACGACTCAAGAAGTACTCACCGGAACTCCAAGCTGAGGAGTTTGCACCTACCGCACTCGAATAAGTGCGAGATTGGTCTAGCTACGGACCTTAAACAAAGCGCTTCTTGGGAGGCAACCCAAGGTATTGTATTTTCGTTTTTGCTTTCGATTCATAGTTTAGTTTAGAATAGAAGTTTTTGCTTTTGTTTTGCCTCGATTTCTTCCGGTATGTTCGTGTTTTTGGTTGTAGGAATGATGGAAAAGGAGAAAGGAGGGATAATGTCAAAGAAAAGCGACGAAATTTGGACTTTGAAGCTTTACAGAGGGTTCCACGGTCTAAATCACGGTCGTCATAGCTACAGTGGCCGTAATTCTCAAAAGCCTGTGAAAAATCACAAAAATTACGGGTCCGTACATTTCCACGGCCGTGGAATGCCCCGACAAACCGTGATTTTTGAAATTTTGCCTGCGAGTATAAAAGCCACACTTCACCACAAAAACACCACAAAATCCCCAATTTCCACGCCCTAAATACCGAAAACACGCAGCTCATCCCAAATCTTCATTCTCTAATCGTTTTTAACGATTCTTCTTCCTAAACTGAAGCAAATCCAACCAAGAACAAGATCCAAGCAACGAATCACGCGGAAAACGATCAACAATTCCGCATTTTGGATTTCTCAATCCGAAAAAGAGGTTTTTGCTCTCTTCTTGATTCTAGTCGTTTTTGTTCGTTTTTGTTAGAGATTTTTAGGGAGAACTGATTGAGATTGGAAGAAATTAGATTAGGACTACCTGTTGTGGAGTTTGATTGCTGATTTGCTGAGGATTGAGAAATTCCGTGTCGAATTACGGTCTACACAGATTCCACGGCCGTGGTTTAGGAAGAACAGACCGTAATTCTCAACAGAATGGATTTCGTGAGGAGAGTTTCGGGGAGGATTAAAGAAAAGAAAGGGGAACAGAATAAGAAGAGAAAGGGTAACCCCTCCACATCTAGGGCACCACTACCACCCTCATCCCCTTCACCTTCACCCCCATCTTCACCTCCATCCTCACCACCTCCATCCAGCATCCCGATCATACACGAAAACCACCAAGCTGCATTTGAGAGGATAGAGAAGAGGGCAGTGATTGGCCCTAGGTACTTGTTGTTGGAGGATCTTCATCCTCTCAACATAGTGGATGACCTTACTTGGCTCTTGGATAGAGCCGGTTTGCTTGTCTTCACGAACATTCGTGAGGACGCTTATGAGGAGATCACCCGAGAGGTTGTGACGTCTTTTGAGCACAGCCATGTCGATAGGACTGTCTCCTTCCGTCTCATGAATAGAGACTACCAGCTTAGCATTGTTGAGTTCGGGACCATCTTTGGGTTCCATGAGACCTACAACGGTCGCCTCCCTAGGAACGTTTCTGCTAAGGATTTTTGGGAGGATGTGGCGATGATCTATGCCGACGAGGACCGTTGGCATCCAGCTGATACCAAGGCCAAATTGATGTACCATTTGGCCTTGAAGATAGCTCACCGTGTTCTTTCGGAGTGTCTCTTTCCTAGGACGGAGACGCCCCAAAAGATCAAGACGGATGAGCTATTCCTTCTCTATGCTATGCTCCACGGATGCCGCGCCGATTGTGCTACTCTTTTGGCGGCGACAATGAGCAAGCTCAAGAACAAGTCGAGAGGGAACATTGGATACGGTGGGATAGTGACCCACATAGCTAGGACTTTTGGAGTGGACTTTTCGGCTTGCACACGTATACCGGCAGTTCCATTAGGGCTACACGCTTTCATGGTTAGGGGACTCATCTTCCCCACACATAGAGGTCCGCCTTATGCGGGCATGCCCTGGGAGAGTAGGACCGGTAGGGGTATTGAGTGGCTGCCGGAGTATTCCATTGTGGCGGGACGCCACAACTGGAAGGAGACGTTCGCTGCGATGCATGCGAACAGGCTTGTAGCTCCCCCTTACGTTCCACCGCCGGTAGTAGATGAGGAGGATATGGGAGATCAGTATGAGAGTGGTGGAGGAACAGAGCAGGAGTTCGGCACGTTTCCGGATCAGCCGGATACGGCCCAGGATGTACCTAGACGCTCTCCGCGTCCGGCTAGAGCTTCAGGCTCGTCATCTCGCCGCGCTAGCGTGAGTGAGAGGCCCACGTGGATGACTACACCTCCCACCTGGTACGAGACACCCCCTCCTTGGTCCACCACGCAGCCAGCAGCACCACCACCACCGCAGCCAGCACCAGCAGATGCTCCCGGATGGTATGATCACCCCCCTGGGTGGTATGAGAGGATGCCGGATTGGGCTACCGGACTTTCAGAGAGAGTCGGAGCACTAGAGATCCGGGCGGATGATAGAGACAGACGTTTCGACGACCTCGACCACATGATGAGGGACGTCTACCGCCAGCAGTTTGGGCGGTACTATGATCCGAGCTTCTCTCCATTTCCACCTCCACCGGCACCGCAGTGATAGATGACCGGACAGCTCGTTTTAGACATTCCCGCCACCATTTGTGAGTTTTCTTTTTCTTTTCTTTCTTTTGTTCTTTCTTGTGAACATTAGGGACAATGTTCGTCCTAAGTATGGGGTGGGATGTACTAAACGTTTGTAATAACTCTACTCTATATGTTGCTTCTATTCCGAGACTATCCTTGCATGTTCATTGTATGTTACACGTTTTATTCTTGCATTGCATGAAAAAGAACTTTAAAAACTCATAAAAATTGAAAAATTTTTAAAAATTTGATGCTTCTAACGAATCGATATGATTTCCATGATAATCATTACTTGCGAATTGAGTTGATAACAATTGCATGCTTGAAAGGATGGAAATTCGAAAAGGATTTGAATGAATGAATTTTACCTCTTTTGCAAGTTGTATAATGTGAGAATTGTTACCTAAATCATGTAAGAAATTGAAGTTGAAATCACATTATAAGCTCCTATACTTCTTGTTGAAATGATTAAGGCAATTCGATATTTTCTTTCTTCTTCCTTTGAATCATCTAACTCCTCATTGAAATATTAGCCTCCCTTACCCATCCGGGAACTTGGAAAGTAAATGAGAAAAAAAGGCATGTTTGATGTGGGAGGGCCATGAGAGCAAGTATTTGCAATCAATTGAATAGAAAGAAATTATAGGTTTGGGGAAGTCAATCATGACGATGAGTAACTCGGCACCATTCACATAGCCGGGTGTTTGTGTCTTGCCAAAGTCGGATTGAGCGATATTCCTAGCGGATTATGGTATGTGCGCTAAGGGTTTGAGGCATCTCGCAAAAATGAGAAACGCCAATCTCCTAGGCTTCGGTTTTTGTGCACCTCTATCCATAACTCCAAAAGTAAAGTCGAAAAAGGAGAGAGCGAAGCTCTAAGTGAAGTGTTGCGGAAACCGCAAAAGAAGAAGAAGGTAGATATCCACTTTCCCGGATTTATGCACCACTTTCCCTTAAAGTTTTCCCCACCCTTCCATGCTCTAGACCTTTTCTTTGAAAGTCCTTATGATCAAAAGAATGTTATATGGCTTGGTGATCTAAATTGAAATTCTTATGATTGATTTTGATAATGTTTGAAGGTTATAATGCTTGTTTGGAAGTTAAATTGGTTCATGATTCTTCTTTACCTCTTACTCTCTAATTAAGTGTGTGAAAGTTTGAAACGATTGAAGCAAGGTTTGAGAATGATCTATTCTTTAGAAGTCACTTTCATCCAAAAGAAGGTACACATATTTCATCCTAACTCTTGTTTTAAAGCTTTTTGAAAGACCTTGCTTAGGGACAAGCAAGTGTTAAGTATGGGGTTATTTGTTAGCATGAAATATTGTGATATTTTAGGCACGTTTTCTAATCGCAATTGATTCATATTGATAGTCTTTGATTGAGCTTTATGCATATATGAGCTAGTATTGCCTATATTGTCGATATGGATGTCTACACGAGTTCTATGTTGATTATAGGTGATTTGGAGCTATTTCCGAACGGAATTGAGCAAAGGAGAGTTGAGTTGATGTGTCCATAGACCAAGGGCACCTTTTGGAAGCAATTTGGAGTATTAGATTGAGGAATGCACGAATGAAGGCAAGAATCACGGTTTTACCCTAAATTACGGCCGTGGATCTTGATGCAGAATTCGATGTTCATTCCAGGGGATATTACGGCCGTGGAAGCTATCCGTGTTTGTTTCCACGCCTCAAAATTACGGTCGTGGAAACTTCCACGACCGTGATCTTGGCGAATCTTTTCGCCACTTTCGAAGCCATAATCTTTTGAAGATTGGGCCGGGCCGACGTTTTGCCCTGCATTATAAAAAGGACGGATGAAGCAAGATTCCGTCACCTCGCTCCCGCACTTACGACCTTTCAACCCTAGGTTTAGCGGCAAAAAAAACGCAAGCTTAGCAACACACAAACCCTCATTCTTGGAGGTGATTTGGAAGAATTCATTGAAGTTCCAAAGTTCGTGTCGGAGAGTCGCTGTTGTGATCTTCGTGTGGAAGATCGAAGTTTCTTGAAGGATTTCGCAAGAAGATTCCTCTTCTTGCTTAGGTTTGATTTAGGATCGGATTGACATCCCGTTTCCTTTCTTTCCTAAGATTGTGATTGTTTATCTCGTTTTACATCTTTTGATAAACACTTGTTCTTGGCTGTGATTCTGAGATTCGATTGAAGATTATTGATAGTTCTTGAAAATTCCCATTTTCTATCCTTTAAATCTTGAATTAATATCAATATGACTGTTATTGGCTAAAAACCCTTAACAATTCTAAGGTGAAGGGTTGATAGTTGTGGCTTAGATGATGATAGATCGATCGTAAACAGATTAGACCCTGAGAGTTAGAGAATTGTCGCCGAAAACCCTAAATCACGGGCTGTTCTTGAGTTCCACGACCGTGGAATCTCAAGATCCAACCGTAATTTCCTTAAAGTTTACGAGCCTGCTTTTATCTTGATCCAAAGTTAAAGATTTGCTTTAGCTTAGTTTAGACTTGTCTTTTCTAGGTGGTAGTGAAGCCTCAACAACCTCTACCTCGATTGTGAGCCTCAACAACCTCAATCGGGTAAGTTAGTCTTGATCTTTAGATTATAGATTTGGGTATTTGATGTTAATCCTTGTCCTTAGAACCTTTCTATATTGCGCCTCATCAACCTGTATAGGAAGAGTCTTTTGGGTGAGTTATATAAGGTTTTTGGAACCTCAACCGTACGATTACCTTACATTAGTATACCTTTGCATATCTTAACTCTGTCTTTACATCATTAGTATATCTTGAATCGGTTGCCACAGCTGGATACCTGGATCTTTAGGATTGTTGTTTTCCCAATATATTTGCAAAACTCTCATAATAACCGCTTGATAACCTGCAATCGAGTTCGTTCCACCCAAATCCCTGTGTTCGATACTCTGGAATTCTTGCTTAACTATATCGATCCGTACACTGCGGGTTCGCTTGCTTGATTTCAGTTTTATAAATATAAAGCTTATTTGCACACACCTCTAGGGGCGAACATCCGGTTTGGGCTAAACCGCCAAACTGGCGGTTTAGGTTTGCCGGTTTGGCCAAACCATGGGTTTGCGGTTTAGGTTTAGGTTTGGCCGGTTATTTTTTTTCAAAAAATGGACCAAACCGGCGGTTTGGTGACCAAACCGCCGGTTTGGTCCTCAAAACCGGCGGTTAACCGCCGGTTTGGTCCGATTTGATCCAGTTTTCCAATATTATTATTATTTTTTTATAAACCGGCTAAACCGCCGGTTTGGATTTTTACGGTTTAGGTTTGCGACCCATGTCTAAGGAGGCAGCTGAGGAGGAGGAGGATGATGATGACTATGGAGGAGGTGTTATGGAGACCGGTACTGTTAGCGGCGGACCCAGTGTTCCCACCATTGACCTTGACGACGAGGCCACGAAGGATGAGAGAGAGGCACCTACACCATCACCGCCACCTCAACGCCGATTACGCCACCATAGAGATCCCGAGGCACATTGACGGATCGATGAGCTTACTGAGCAGATGATAGACTCTTACGCGGCTATGATAGTTGATATCACCTAGCGCTTCGATGATCAGCGCAGATCTATTGAGGGATGGACGCACAGGATGGAGGAGAGCCAACATTACCAACGTCGGATGATGGAGATACAGTTCCAACAGACGATGGGATATCCATTCGACCCGTCCCAGTATCCCTATATTCCACCACCGCCGCCAGCTGACGAGGATTGAGCTTCATAGATTTATTTTCTATATTTTATGCAGTTCAGCTAGGTCCGGTGAGTACTCTGTTCTTAAGACTTATATTTGACCCATTGGAACAATGTGTCCCAAGTATGGGGTATTGATATACTATTTGCACTACTTGACTATTTGCTTGTATGACTCTCTTGATCTTTGATTATGATCTTATTTGGTTCTATGTGCTTATCTGTCATTACATGCATACATGCAGGTTTCTGCTTGAGAAAAACGTCAAAAAACCAGTTTGAAAAAAAAATTTGGCTCGACCGAGACGTTTTTGACCGAACGAGGTTGAACACCTCGGATGACGTCAGAACACCTCGACCAAGATGGGTTTTAAACTGAAAGATTTTCGAAATGTTTTGTGCTTCTATTCTGGATATGACCTCGATGAAGATATTTGTATGCAGATTGGTTTTGAAATCTGTATATGTCGAAAGGTTTTATGATATGTTTAAGTTGCTAAATGTTTTGTTTGAAATTCTAGCATGTTTAATACTTTGTTTTTATCAAAATTATATTGGATTTGAAGGTTGACAACACATTATGAGTTCTCTCACATTCTTCCTAGGATGATTAAGGCACTTCATTCTCTTCTTCTTCTTCTTGACATGTTTTAGCTCTTCATATACATATTTGTCTCCCTTTACCTTTCCGGGAATTTGGATGTAGTTGTTGAAAAGCATGTGAAGTAAAGTTGAGATCTTGGCCGAAAGTGTTAGAAGGAAACAAATTAGGTTTGGGGGCGTAGATCTTGATGATGAGTAACTCGGCACCATTCACATAGCCGGGTGTTTGTGTCATGCCAAATTCGGATTGATCGATAGTCCTAACGGGTCATGGTATGTGCATCAAGGTTTGAGGCATCTCGAGAAATTGATGATTGTTGATCTCCTAGGCTTCGGTTATTGTGCACCTCCGTCCATACTCCCAAAAAGTAAAGTAAAAAAGTGAAAATAAGCAAAGCTTATTGGTGGAAGATGTTGTGATTCAAATAAAGTGAAATAAGATCCTATTCCCGGATTCTAGCACCATATTACCAAATATACATCCCACCCTGACACGTTTCTTGACTTCTTTTGGAAGTCCTTGAGACCTCGAGTATGTTGATTGACTAGGTGGTTTAAACTGGATTATGCACGATTTATTTCGATAAATATGATTTATTATGCATTCTATGATTTTATGCGAAGATGAACAACTTTCTTATATTTGTAAAATGTTTTTACCGTGTCTTGATTTTATTTTTTCCATGAAGCATTCTCTTAGGGTGATCTATGAATGGAGCGCACCACCAAAAGGTTTTGAAATTATTTTTCATTGATCTTTTTGATGGCTTATAATCCATTCTATCTTGTATCTAAGATTTGGATCTTGCTTGGAGACAAGTGTGGGGTATTTTGATAGCATGTATTATAGTTTATATTTTGGGATTGGTTTGGACGTTTTATCTTCATAAATCTGCATGTATGGATGTATATTCTTTGATCATTATATTGTTTTGTCTACATTTGCAAGAATCGAGGTCTACACCTAGTTTCGTTGTGATTGTAGGGAAAATGGCACGTTTTGGAATGAAATGGCGCTAAGGAAGCTAAGGAGTCATTGGAGCTACATTATGGAGCATTGAGGAGCTACAAGAAAGGCTCAGGAACCATGGAAATGAGATGGAAGATTTATTTTGGACCAGATTAGAGAGATTTACACTCAGCTGAGACTCACCTCGGTTAGCTACAGTATCACCTCGACCGAGGTGATCTTCGTGGTTTGACTCGAGCGAGATGATCTTCAGGATGGCTCGACCGAGGTGATCTTCAGGACAAGTTGGACCTAGGCGAATAATCTAACGGCCATAAGATCTTTATTTTTGGCTGAGATTTTCTATTATTGGCAAGAGATTTTTCTATATGGAGGCATGTCTTTTTGGCTGATTTATTTGGAAGATTGGAAGATATTTCAACAAAGGAAATTGCCTTTAAAGATATTTTATCTTAGGAAGGTGATTCTCCTATATAAAGAGATGTATTTTCTGGAGAGAAATTATCTCGGAGTTGCAGTTCTCCAGATCAGAAAGTTGAAGGAAGTTTTGAAGGTTGAAGAATCCAAGGAAATTAGCTTTGAAGGATTTGAGGAAAGTTGTAAGATTTTCTTAGTTTGTTTGATTTGTTGTCTTTCTAGTTGTGAATGAGGAACGATGTTTGATTGTTTGTTTCATTGTTTGAGTTTTTGAAACCTTTGTGTTAAGGTTTTCTTGTTTGAATATTGATTACTTTCTTATATATTTGATTATTATTATTATTATTATTATGATTGTTGGCTAAGTTCTTTATGCGATTCTAGGGTAATTGGCTGAAAGTTGTGGGGAAGACGATGAAAGAATGAGCCTTTACCTCAGTGGACCCTGAAAGCTCGAGTCTTTACCTTAAGCGACGAACACCTCGGTCAGTCGTGGAACATCTCGACCGAGATGGCACATGAACTGAGCGAGGCGAGACCTTTCCTGATCCTTATCTTAGTTGAGGTTTCAGTTTTCCAAATCATATCCTTGTTATACCTTTCTTGGTTCAACGCAAGCCTAGTATGAGACTTACCCGGTGATTCCTTTGTTTGTATACCCAAGATCATGAGTGATAGGTAATAAAGGTTTATCCTTTATTGGGGTTTGAGTGTGCCTTCATCCCATCTTTGAGAGTTAGCCTGAGACTTACCCGGTAAAGGTTGATTCTATCCCCGTGGGTGGTGTGTTGGTTTGAGATTATAGTTCCTTTCCTTGGTACCTTTAGACTTACCCGATGAGAGGATCTTTGGTCTGGGATAGTGAGTAGTGAGACTTACCCAGTGATCTGTTCCACCTTAGAAATACCTTCCATTTGCAAACCTCAGCTTTGTCCACCTTATCTTTTGAGATCTTGAGTCGGAACCACAACTAGATGCTTTAATCTTTAGAATCCGCATTTTCTTTACCTGGTTATTACATCATCTTTGATATCTTTGTTTGTTGCTTGTTTTTAATTGACAACCTGAATTACCGATCTTTGTTTCACCATAGTCCCTATGTTCGACCTTGGAATTCTTGCTTTTGTTACAATCGATCCGTACAATGTGGGTTCGCTTATTTGCAATTATTCTTGCTATAAATATTAAAGCTTGCACACACTTTTTGGAGCGAACAATCTTGGAGGAGAATTTAACAACCACACATTCACCTCTTTTTGCACACGCAAGGCATACAAATCCGTTTTGCGTGAGCTTAAATATCTCCACAAAATGGTAAAGCCGAACGCTTCCTCCGTTCCCTAAATGATATCACTTGTCACCTTTGTGTCCTACACGCTCCTTCCAGCCATCAGTACGCTGACATCTTCACGAAGATTAAGTCTCTGCATTCGCGTCCTCCAGCTTCGACTGAGGGGAGTGTTAGATCGTATTTATTTGTACATGACCTAGATTTACTACCCTAAGGGTATTTATGTACTTTCAGCATTATATAACTTCTTTATATATCGATCAATAAAATCTGGAGAGTTGAGGACTTAATTCACAAATTAACGTTTACTTGCTCTAATTTGCAATCTATCTCCATAACCTATATCTCTAGCTTCATCTATCCAAAATCAGATAGAAATAAATATGCATAATGAGACAAAACCATTGATTAACCATTGAAATTTATTAATCGTGAGTTTAAGTTCTTCAGAATGGGTGAGTTAAAAGCAATAATACAATCACATGTTAACTCAACATGGCATCAATTCTTTTGGTAACTTTTTAGTGATGATGGATTGTGGTATTACATGAACAAAATCAAGCTTATGTGCTATAAACTCTCTGTATTTGGATTTGTTCACTATACTCGATCATTCCACGTTCATACACATACGTGCGGAGGAGAATATATATAAGGTTGCTCCTATTTTACATTATACACTTTTATACCATTCTTCTACCGTTTCTGGAAGTTGAATGCCTTGATTGAGAAGGCAAAGATGAAGGCAAACATCACCGAAAATCCAAGAACCACACCAGCAACAACTCCTAAGAAGTCATGCTTGAAACCAAAGTATTCTCTAATAAACTGCTCCACGGTCTCTTCTTTGTTAGTAATAGAGTTTAACACAAGTGTTTGCACGTCTCCGAATTGTGACGCAACAAGGCCGTACAAGGTCCATGCAACGGGGCAACCCCAGTAGTACCATCTCCACCACACCGGGATTTTCTGCAGAAAATAAACAAAAATATGGTTGTTGTTGGTTTATGAATACAAATATGTGTTAGAGTATGGGCTTAATATATATCCTTATCTTTTTATCTTATTTTTTGTTAGTTTATCTTTTTATCTCTTTATATTTGTCTATATAAACATTATTGAATCAATAAAGCAAACAAGGTTTCAATTCACAAATCTTTTCAATATGAAACACATTTTGGTAATTGCAAGTCAGAAACTTACGGGTCTCGGGATGATAAATCCGGAGAAGAGATTCCAGATGGAGTAGAAGGCGGCAGCCACAATGGCAGCGATATGGTGGTTTGGTGTGACGGCCACAGTCATCATACCGTAGAAGGTGAAGTAAAGGAGGGTGAAGAACATGAAGAAGAGATACCAAAAGAATTTGGTTGTTGTCCATTGGAATCCTATCATGGCATATACTATGATTCCGTAAACAGCGGATTGTGCCAAGACGTATGGTATCTCTATTAGAACCTGTGCAAGAGCATATGGCATTGAAGAGTACATTCCGGCTGCTTTTTCTCTATAGTAGACTGTTCTCTCAACTGCCACCACTGGTTGTACAGAAGAGGCGTTTTGTACACCAAGAAAGAAGACAGCAGCGTACATGGAACCCATTGCATTGAATAGACTTTGTTGTGTTTTGCTGTTTCAACAAAGAAATATCAGTTATGAATTCTTTTTCACAGTATTATGGTTATGATGGTTAGTTGAACTTACAATTTCTTTCCAAGATCCCAAAACATGGACCCGAACATGATGCCAATGAATGTGGTAAAGAGGAACCTCACTGCAGTGTATGGAGGGTTTCGCCAGTATGACCAGTGTTGTTTCCATAGGTTAGCTAATAGTTGAACCGTAAAGGGTTGTGCATATTGGTTGGAGAAGTGCAGGTCTTGTGAGTTAGGACGCGGTGCACTTAGCTCTTGGATGAGAGCCTTGTTTCTCCTGAATAATTCTGACTTTCTGTATAGATCAGTGAAATCAACCCCAAGAGCAAGTTCTTGAGCAGGAGTAGTCACCTCCAACATCCAAGTAGCCGGGTTGTACCCGTCCTTAATCTTAGGTACCCCGGGAAGGCTCTATTGAAACCGAAAGATCATATCAATAATCAAGGCATTGCTTAATTTTAAACATGTATTAGTCATATAGCAAAAAAAAAATCTCACCTCAAAGTACTTAATAAGTTGGCAAGAAAGGTGTCCTAGAGGACCAACATATATCTCTTGTCCTCCTCTCTTTAATAGGAATAGCTGCATTAAAACTACTCTTAGTTGCAAGTTCAAAATAGTGCAACAAATGCATAGGAAAACTTGCATATTATTTACCTCGTCGAAAGCTTCAAAAATGTCAATGCTAGGTTGGTGAATGGTGCACACAACAGTTCTTCCAGTGTCAACAGTGTTCCTAACTGTCCTCATGACAATAGCTGCAGCCCTAGCATCCAACCCAGAGGTTGGCTCGTCCATGAATATGATTGATGGGTTTGCAACAAGCTCAACGGCAATAGTAAGTCTCTTTCTCTGCTCAGTAGAGAGACCACTTACGCCTGGCAACCCAACCAATGCCTCCCTCAAATTGTCCAACTCAACAAGGTCCATAACCTCCTCCACAAACATCTAAAATTATAGTATCAAAGATTAAGTAAATGGTGAACTTCAATTTCACATGAGAAGTATATGAAGTACAAACCTTTCTTTTATGGGAATCAACATCCGGAGACAACCTAAGCCAGGCAGAGTAGAGCAAGGACTCATAGACAGTGACATGGGGTGAGTGAATATCGTTTTGCTCACAATATCCTGAAATTCTAGCGAATGTCTCTTGTTGTTTTGGGTAACCAGAAACTGTAATGTTTCCGGTGATGTATCCTCCAGTTTTCCTACCAGCTAAAACATCCATGAGAGTAGTTTTGCCAGCTCCGCTGACACCCATAAGAGCAGTGAGAACACCAGGCCTAAAGGCTCCACTAATCCCCTTCAGAAGCTCCAGCTTCTCCTCACTCACGCCTTGTACTTTCATCACAGCTGGCATGTCAACGGAGTATCTAATTTCGTCAAATGTGATAGAGTGTTGCTCAAAGGGAAGAACCATTCCCTTTTGGACTGTTGTTGTTGGATTGGAAGTGTTTAGCTCAATAGCTCCTGATCTTCTCTTCCTTTTCTTCTCCTCGTCTTCAGATTCAGATGTTATCATAGTCCGATGCTTGTCCAATGCTGCAAATAGTTGCATACATATGTTTACTTATGCTCCTACAAAAATTACTTCTTAAGAATTTTAGTGCATAGAAAATACTCACGGCCTAGATAAGTGAGAGCGCAAGTGTAGAGACCATTGAATAAGAAGATGTATCCAACAAGTGCCCCGACACCAAGCCAATACCAATATGCGTGTGGGAAGTATCCTCCATTGGTCAAGGTTTTCACACCAACAGTCACACCTCCTTGTAAACTTACATTGGTCCAACTGTGGCCAAGGAACTCATTTACACAGATAGCACTCTGTGCATACATCAATGGATTTGACCAGTAACCCCACAACCACCACTTCTTTACACTCTCTGTATATTGAAAGCAACAAAATTTGATAAAAAAACTAAGTGTATTTTGCGTTATTTTATTCAAAAATCGGCCTTACCTCTTGCTAGGACAAAGCCACCCAAGGCAAATAGTGCAAGGAGAGCAAATGCACCGAAAGTGTTTGCAATGATCATGTTCCTTCCAGCAGCTCCAATGAACCGAAACAAAGCAGAAGCCATCTGGTTGACGAGGCTGAGGATGAGGAATTGCTTGAACAACCTTCCCACATTTGGGTCAAATCCAATAACATAGTAAGTCATGAAGACCCAAACAAAAACATCTACACATGTGATTGGGATCTTAAGGAGCCAGTTTGGTATAGCGTAAGCCCATGCAGGAAAGAAGAGAAGATCTCTTTGCTTGTAAAACACAGCAAGTTTTGCAATGGTCATTGACATTTCAGCCATACCAACAAACATGACCATGATCACTGCAAAGAAGAGAGCACCCGTGTAGATGACACCGCCACTTAGATCCTTGTCAAACTTGGTCCGGAAGAAGACCGTCATGGCAATCATTCCCACAATAGTAAGCTGAACAACCAAAGATTTTTATGGTCAACTAATAACAATAATATGAAAAAGAAAATCATTTTCACACCACAGACAAAAAAAAAAATATAAAAGAATTGGGTTAAGTAAGCTTTTTTTAAAGTCTTTTATAGACCCCTCTAATTTTACCCTAAATGAGTTTATGTTATGGATACTCTAAATAGAATAGTAATAAAAGGTCTAGTTAGTCATTTTACCCAAAAAATACTATCAAAATCTAAAAGCAAAGGAATTTTACTTGGCTGATTTTGAATATGTAGACAAAAGAACTTCTCTTCATGAGCAGCCACTCTCGTGCAAGGATGGCTCTCAAGATCTCCTTCGTTCCAATACCATATTTATCTGTTGTAAGAGCAGCTGGGTGGCTTTTACTTTTATCATACGGAACAAAGAGATGTTGAGCTACTTCTCTACCAACATGGAATGATTGAAACGCCTCCGCAAACTCCTTTGAAGTTACAAAACGGTATGGCTCATCAACACGAAACCAATATTGTTGTTGATCCTTCTTTGAGGTCACCTATACATTAAAAATTTACATAAATTTCAATATCATAAAGTCATAATCATTAGAAAACATTTCTTTTTTTTATTACCTCTTGCAAGAAATCTGCAATTCCCTTTCTTTGAGGACACTTGAACCCCATGGACTCAAAAAACTCAAGTACATTGTCACGGGGACCTTGATACACAACTACTCCGTCGGATAAGAGAATGATATCGTCAAAAAGATCGTATGTCTCGGGTGCAGGTTGTAGTAGAGAGATCAAAGCTGTTCCATTAAGGATGTGAACGGTCTGTCTCAATGCATTCACAATCTGGTAAGTTGTTGAACTGTCCAAACCAGTAGAGATCTCATCCATGAAAAGAGCCCTAGAGGGCCCAACAAGCATCTCCCCTACAATAAGAAAAGAAATATCAAACTTGAACGAAGTGTTTGTTCGACGATTGATTTTGCTACTTACCAGTGGTTACACGCTTCTTTTGCCCTCCGGAGATACCGCGGACCATTTCATCTCCTACCATGGTATCAGCACAGACTTCTAATCCTAAAATCTGTAAGATTTATGAAGGTCAAAATGTTAGATATTATTTTTGATGTTTTGAGGAAATGAGAGATGCCAAAGCAACCTTTAAGATGTAATCTGTGACAACATTCTCCTTTTGGCCCTCTGATGCTGCAGCCTAAATTATATACATAAATGATCAATAATAAAATTGTATCAAGAACAAATAGCCTAGTTAGAACTCTCAATCTCATAGAGGGCTTGCATCCTCTTACCTTCATGAAGAGATCAATATCGGCATCAGGCTTAATGTTGGCCTCTTTCTCTCTTCTTGCCAGTTCAGCTAACATTTCTACGTATAATTTCAAACAAAGAAACACGAAATGAACGAGGAATTTTGATAAAATGCACCATTGATATATTTTGTTTAGTATTTATCTACCTTAATAAATAATTAAGTATATAGCAATTTTTTTATGAATGGACTAATTTGTCCTTATATAATATATCAACTTTCTTTTAATATATTACATGGTTTTTTTATTTAATTCTTGTATATAAATTTCAAGTACAAAAAATAATCAAATTATTTATGTACATGAAAAGTAATCTAATAATATTTTTAATATTTTTGAGTTACATGTATACGACACAACAATTGTATACAAGAAAATTAATTACAATGATTTTTGGACAAGAAAATAAGTACAGTAATTCTCGTACAAGAAGAATAAATCATGCGATCCAACTTGTCCGGTTGGTAGTAGAGTGGGAGGGTGATATACGTCTTAGAGTGTATCATGATTTAAAAAACTATAATGAATACAAAATCTTGTAATTGCTTGTACAAGGATAATTTAATCTTAAGTTTTCAAATGATGTCATATTCTAATAAAATTAGTGAAGTAGACAAAACTAAACAATATTAGTGAATTAATGCTATATAGAAAATCCACCTTAAATCAATCGTACTGACGTACAGATGTTAATGAGAGATACGAAATTTGAAGTCAACAACTAAATGATCAAAATATAAATGAGGCAAACTTACCATATCGGTTTCCAACCCCTTGGAACCTAGCAGAGTATGCCAAGGTTTCCCTGACGGTCAGCTCTCCCAAATGGACATCATGTTGGCTTATATATGCAGCCGTTCTCTGAGGAACAAACTCCTGCACCTCATGTCCATTGTAAGTCACCTTGCCATTACACTGCAAGTGCAAACAACACAAAAAATTTCTAAGTTCCTAAGACAGATTTCTCTATAAGATATATAACATTATGAAGGTAAAAGAGCTTGTCTACCTTAAGTGTTTTGTCAAGTTTTCCGGCCAATGCCAGTAACAAAGTCGTCTTTCCGGAACTGGGAGGACCCAAAAGCAATGTCATTCTGCACATGTCACACAATTATGTCGGTTTTCGATATCCTTGGGCTTTTGATGGAAATTTGCTTACCTTTTAGGCTTGATGGCTCCGCTAACATCATGGAGGATGGTGAAGTGAGTCTTCTTGTTGGGGAGGAGATGGAATATATTCAAGAATCCCTGTGGAAATCAAGTTTTATCAACAAAGATGGTGAATACATACAGGATTATGTTGCAGAAAAGGGTTTACCTCTACAATGTCAGAGATGTAGTTGAGGAATGTAGGCAAAGCTCTACTGCCAACATAAGCTTCCGCCTCAACACTTAGATGCTCAAATCTCACTTCAATTGTTGGCATGTCGATGCCAACCCTGATGACCAAATAAAATTGCATTCAATCAAACTCTTTTTCAAGGTATAAGATAGAGGGGTGGTATTTGTTAGGGGCGTTCATAAATTATCCGATCCGCCAATAATCCGAGAATCCGACTTAAGGATATCCGACAATTACTCGATCCGATGGAAAGGTATTCGTATCCGCTCCGATCCGGGAAAAATTTCGGATATGCGGATCGGATACGGATCTTATTTTTTATATACCCGAATATCCGTTATCCGATTATATATTTAACATTAATTGAATTGTATTACAAATGTTGAACTGGCTGAGTTGGTGAGAGGGAGTGCCACATTCATTCGTTTTTCCTCATGGACCAATGTTCGAGTCTCTCCTCGCCAACTTTTTTTTGCAATTATTTTACACATAAACCCTAATTTTTTTGCAGCCGACACTCAAACAAGCCACGACTCCCACAGTGACTCTCTAATTCTCTATTCCTAACTCTCTAAGGAGGTGACGGCGGCAATCTCTCAACCTCTCGGCCCTCTCTCGCTTGCATCGGCTCCGACGACTCCGACCATCCGTCTCTCGCAAATCGCAACCTCTCTCGCAGTATCGCCTTCATCGGCTCAGGCGCTCAGCTCCTCGTCTTCGACCTACAGATGCTCAGCCCTCGACTTGTAGACGCTCAGTGCCTCGACCTGCACTGTAGACGTTCAGCCCCTCTCTTCTACTCTCTCGTCCTTCGCCTTTGTCTCCTTTGTTGTGCCGATTTGCTGCAACTCTGTCACAGTACCGACCTGCAGGCTTCAACCCTCAATCTCTCTGATTTGTTCTTAGTAGTTTATTTATACATTGTAAAATTCAATCTGAATGTTACTTATTCATGGTGATGATTTGCTGTTACAAAGTGTTGTGCTGATTTGCTGTTACTCATACCACTTCAATCTAGTTTGATTCATGGTGTTGATTTACTGATTCATGGTGCTGATTTGCTGTAAACAGCATCCGTAAATTACGAATGCAGTTTTTTTTCCGGATCAATCGGATATCCGCTGTCGGATATCCGATCCGTTTATTCTTCTCGGATCGGATATCCGGCAACTTACGGATCGGATCCGGATACCGTTTTTACTCAAAAAAATTCCCGGATATCCGATTTCGGATATCCGAATGGATCGGATATCCGGGAATGAACACCCCTAGTATTTGTAGTATTCTTCATGTCATTAAGTTGACATACCACTTTTCTTTTGTTATTCCAACAAATTTTCAATCCAATTGTACGTGCATAGTACATTATCAACGGTTCAATAGAATCGACAACGACAACGGTTGACACGAAAAAAAAAACTTCAAATATGTGAAAAAACAAAATAGCAAGTACAATTGTACTCATATTATTCATGCAATCTTGCATTACAAACGAGTATTTTAGGATTGTGCATCCTGTCCGAAACGGTGAACCAAAATTTTCAAAAATTTGGACCAGTGACCGAACCGGTTCGAACCGGAATATATATGCAAAACTATATATATATTTATAAAATATGACAAAATATATACGTTTTTTTAAATATATAAAATTAAATCTATAAAAAAAAATTTTGTTCCAACACGATTTTTTCCGGTCCGGGTGATGCACAACCCTAAAGTATTTTATAACCTCAACAAAAATAACCTAACATAAATTTATATAACCTCAAACTAAACACACCATAACCCGACGAAATAATTATGTGGTGCTCAAAACAAACCAAATTATATATATATATATATATATATATATATATATATATATATATATATATATATATATATATATATATATATATATATACACGGAATGGTCTAGTCCACAGGCCAAAACATTTATAGATAATTGTCCCATTAAAAATTGGTACAGTCCGATTCAGACGGACCAAACTAGATGTTTATATCTATATTTTTTAGGGTAGATGGATCGAACTGACCTATTTAGATTTATACCGGTCTAATTCATCGGAATCATGCCAATTTAACTATACAATTTTCCTAATTTGTTACTTGTGTTTCCTCTTGTTTATCGGTGCTCTTTCGTTGTGATGCGATTGTATGATTTTTTTTTTATTTTTTTTCCCATGCTATATATTGTCTTTTCGCTATCTAAGTCAAATAACTCCGTGCAATTAAATGTTTTATATAATAACTTATATTATTGGCACACTTGTCACCGTCTTAGGCGTTCATAGGGTATGGAAACAAAATTTGATTGTATAAAATTATGATTTGATCATTAGATTAAATATTCATTTTTAACAATAAATTAATTGATTAAAAGTTAATTCATATTTAATAAGAATATAATAGGATAAAATTCTGACTTTTTTATATAATAAAATATTTCTAACAAATATATTTCCACTTATAAATTGAATGGTACTAGTGATTTGATGCATTCCCCCAAAGAAAACAAGTGATTTGATTTTTTTTGGTGGGAAAACAAGTGATTTGATTCATATAGTTAAAAAAATCAAATGAGTTTCATTAGTTTGTTACCTCTCAATTCGATTCCTGAGCTTCAACAAGAACTGCTCGTTATCTTCCTCAGTAACACGAATTAACTTATCAACAAGTCCCTTCTTATGGTCGTTGTCAAGATGATGAACATCGATCTCGTTCGCAACACCTCGAGATCCCATCAGAATCCCCTTCCTCAGCCGATCATAAGTCGGTAATTTTTCAAGTGACGCCCATTTTAGCGCTTCTTCGTCATCCTCCTCTCTTGTAGAGCTTGAAAATACCTCCATTGTGTTATTCCTCCACATATCATTAGAGCTATTCCGCCTCATGCTTCCCACTCTGTAAATATCGTTGCCAGTATCCATTTTTGCAATACGAATTCATCAAACTTACCAACAAATGAAGAAAAACAGATATACTAATTAGATTCCAATTTTCTTCGTGTTAAATGAGTTAGGTTACACAAGTAAAATCATTAAATGTAACGATCGAAGTTAGATATTCTATCGAACTGATTGATTGATTTGAAACTTGACATTTGAGAGTGAAGAATAGTTAACATCGTGAGTTCGTAAAGAAGAAGGGGGATTTGAGAATGATTAAGAGAATAGAGACGATGAATTGGAAGAAGATGGAGAGGAGAGACTAAGCTTTTATAGGAGGATGTCCAGCTGCCTTTTTAAAAACCAAATAATTACAAAAGCTGTCCTAAATTTTATACGTTTTATAAATTATTACAAACCTTAAGTTAAATTGATAATAATATCCTCGGACTCTATTACAAACATTACTGCAAAGGTAGTGATATTTTTGTATGGATTCATTTATATTAAAATTTCTAGAACATCAGCCCACACTAGTGATTATATTAACGTATCCAAAATATTTTGATATTTTTTTATATTTTTAGGCTAATTTCTGTAATAATTCTGAAGATATTTTGGTGATTTTTCGAAAAAAAAAAGGTTTAATAATTATATTTATTTGTGGGTCTAATTTGTGTGTCTTTTGGTAGTTGGGTGGTAGTTGTCTCTCTTTTTTTTTATGACTTATCAATTTGTTCGTCATTAATTCATGATGAGTTTTAAATTTAAAACATTTTCGATTTACAAACGTCTTGAAATTAATTATAATTATATTGTAAATTTGCTTAGATATATAGAAGGAGATTATATGGGTGTGAATTCCAAAAGTTATAATTTGACATTTATATTATCGTTAGTTATATTTATCAAATTTTGTACCAACAAAATTGAGAAAAATCCACAGAAAGTATAAAAGAAAGTATAAAAATCAACAAAATTTGACATTTATATTATCGTTAGTTATATTTATCAAATTCTTGTCTAACACGTCGCTCTAATTATATCTTTATTTATCGAATATTTTTACTTTATTTGCTTTCCGATTACTATTAGTTTGGTTACCGAATTTTCAGTTTTTTTTATTTATCACGTTTATTCAATACCTCAAATTACTTTTTTTTAATAAATAGTTCTTAAATTTCAGTAAAAACAAGTCTTTTGGAATTAGGAGTAACTGTGTATTCTATTGAAAGCATAAAGTATAAAAGAATTAAGCTTTTTTCTAGTATAGTTTTTGATGGGTAAAATGACTAAGGGTCTCTTCGGTGTAACTTTTTCATTAGATTTTTTTATCAAGTTTTATGTTTTTTGAAATTTTACATGGTGTTTAACAAGGGATCTTTTCCATCAGTTTTAGCTTTGTAGGGAGTTTTTTGAGGAGGTTTTTGAAAAACTACAACTAATAGCTTTTTAGGTTTCAAAAAAATACAATTTTACCCTCTTTTACATCTTTAATAATTTGTACATTTTTTGTCCTTTTTAACTTTTTGGTAAATAAACCATCCAAAGTTATCCACAAATCTATTCTTACCAAACATCAATTAGTTTATTTGTTAGATTTTCGAAATTTACAAAGTTTTTTGAACTCTACTAAACAATCTCCCAAAAAAGCTAGAACTACTCAAAAAACTACAAAGTTTTCGGAAATTACAAAGTTTTTTGAAAACTACATGGTGTTTGAACCTCAAAAAGCTAAAACATGTAAAAAATTTCGCTTCACCGAACAAGCCCTAACTAGGTCTTTTACCACTATTATCCTATTAAAAGTACTCATAACATAAACTCATTTAGTATATATACCTTTATTTAACCAATTATTTCATATAGGAGAATTATATATAGAGGGTATATTTTACAAAATAAAAGCCTATAAAAAAGTCTATTTAACTGAAAAAAAATTATTTAATTGTTGCATCATAAAAGAGTCGTTTGAGGAGAAATAAAATCTTGGATACTATAAATACCATAAAAATGAGATTGAAATATGGTGTTTGAAAAAACAAACATACAAAAATTCAAGAATACTACATATATATTCAGAATTAGCATGTGGGTATTGGGAAATCAACCAATACAAAATTCAAATATATTTTGGGGAAAAAAATTCAAGAATAACAGGCTAATGCCTATTGCAGGCAAATTTTCCCGTGGCAAAAGTGAAGATCCTTTTCTTCTCCAACCGTCCAACGCATCCTTGGTAGATATGGGGTCCATTTGGGAAGCAGAAATTGAATGAAGTTGGAGCTGAAGCTGAAACGGAAGCTGAAATAAGAAGCTGATTTAAGTAGCTGATTGTTTGTAATAAGTTAGTATAGTGTTTGGGAGGTACGAGCTGACCGAAGCTGATTGAAACGTAAAATTACCGAAAAGGGCTTTGTTAGTGTTTTATACTAGTTATTTTTTATGGTGATAGAAATAATTATTTAAATGATGTTATATTTAATAAATATTATGAAATAAATTTTTTGGCCAAAAATAATTTTGTAGTTAAATATTTCTTTATAAAATAATTAATATTGTACTATAAATAAATTCAATTAAAATATATAATAAATAAAATTTAAAAACATTAAGGAGAAGATTTTTTAAATCTGAATGCTTCGTTCTAAATTAAAATATTACGAGAAATGAGTCATTTAACCTCACATGTACTACCTCCCTCCCCGACAAAAGAAAAATCGCCCTTCGCCATTTGAGAAGTAGTTGAGTCCTACGCCCTTCTCATCTCATTCTCATAAGCCTATACAGGCTATACAATGTTGTTTGATTTCCATAACCAAAAAAATGGTACAACATAGGCAAAAGTATATAGCCAGAGAAATTTTAAAAAATGAACTCCCAGTCTTGTACAAATGAACAAATAGAAATGTTCAAGATTCAGATTTCCATCCTTTTTAAGGTCAAAAAATAGACAACAAAGGGTGTATTATACTTGCACACTCCATAGGTTGCAGCTTGGACAGTGAAAGGATCTCATAACCAAAGCAAACTCATGGCTATAAACTTGGACCTTTGTAGTGCTTCCATTCTGAATCTTTGACAGCAAACTTAATGCTTTGGCAGCAAACTCAACCTTTGACAGCAAACTCAAGGCTACAACGCTTGTACCTTTGTTGTGCTTTCATTCTGTAAAAATATGAGAAATATATTATTGATCAAATCCAATCATTAATAGCTTCAATCTTAAGCTTATGAGTTCTAACTGCTAAGATAAATTAGCTTCTTCAGAAACTGTCTATTGTAGTGCTTTCATATATTTTGATATTACTTTGTCAGCTTGTTCATTTGTCTAGATAGGTGCAAGAACTAGTTTTCTTAAGCCTTGAACAAGACAGTCTTATGTAACTGTCTATTGCAATGCTTTCCACATGATCAAGTTTCTCTAATGTATAGAAGCAGCAACACTACAAGACCAAAGTGAGAGCAGAATAATATCAGAAGATATGATGGATATAAATCCCCTTCATACTGTTAATGACAGCAAGGATTTCAAGTTCAAGGCTTTCAGAAGAAAAATAAATCCCCTTCATACTGTTTATGACAGCAACACTAATGACAGCTAAATGAATATAGTATTTAGGGAAATAGATTTCTTAATTCACACAATCATAGTAATCTATCCAACTTCTAATTTATTCACTCAATTGAAGCACATTTAGTTTTGTGAGAGAAGTGCATTCACACAACAACCATCCAGCTTCTAATCTATTCAACAGTCAATTGACCGACATATGTTACTATTGTGCTTCTTGACACCTAGATAATTCATCCAGCTTCTAAAAACAACTCATTCTCAACATTCATACAAGCTGCCAACTTTGTTCAGCAACCCGATATATCAAAGGAAATCACCAACAAAAGCTAAATAAAATCAAGATTTACAATGTTCATGCTCAATATCAAAGGAAATCTATGCTAATGTTTATGCCCTAGCTAAGTTGACATTGAAGCTGAAGTTTATGGCCTAGCTAAACCCTAAGAGAGCTGCAAAAGTTGAAAAAATCAACAAAACCTGTCATTGAAGCTTGACATGAACCTGTGCTTGGAATCTGTCAACAAAGGGAACTTTTAAGGTTAGACATACAACAACAAAACTCATGATTTACAAAAAGCAGAAAAAATATAGGAGGAAGAATTGAGGAAGAATCATTGATTTCAGGGTTTTTACAGAGAAACGAGGAAGAATCGGGACTTTTAGGGTTTCTCTATAACCCGAATACAAAAATACAGAGAATCGAGGAAGAATCGAAGAAGGAATTAAAAAATTAAGAGATCGAAGAAGAAGATGGAAGAATGACTAGAATCGAAGAAGAGAAGTAATACCTTCAAAGAGAATCGAAGAGGAAGAAGATCGATACCTGTGTTTTTCAGCAATAAAAGGCAGGAAATAGATGCAATCACAGGGGTATATCGAGAGTTCTAAAATCCATCCGCCTCATAAGCTCTCATAAGCTTGCCCAAGGGAGCTTATGAAAAGGCCATAAACTTCAGCTTTCATAAGCTGCCTTAAGCTACTTCATCTTCCTTCAGCTTGCACTGCCAAACATGAAGCAATTTTGTACAGTAAAAGCATAAGCTACTTTAAGCTTCAATAAGCTGCTGCCAAACGAGGCCATATTCCGTACGACTTGGTAGATACAGTGTATACATGTTTTGTATACATAGAAAAATCTTCTCCGAAAAGATTTGTTAAATATCGATTGTAAATATGTTGAAATATAAAATAAAACAGCAATTCAAATCACAAACTTAAAACTAAACAGAGGTAATAGTTTACAAAATATTAGAATATTTATCGTTAAAAAAACAATTCTAAATTTATTAATCTTTTTAAAGATATCATAACAAAATAGAATATATAAATAATAATTGTTAAAAAAAATTAATGTTAAATTTTTATTTCATAATCCTTAAAAAGCGTAGGGAAAAAATAACGTAAGAAAAAACGTTCAAAAAAACTAGAAACAATTTGGTTTACTAGGCTTTTTCAAGTTTTGTATTTAGTAAATATACCCCTTGAGAGAAGAGTGTGTAGAGTTTGAGAATAAATACAAAAGGTTGGGGTATATTTACTTAATTGAAACATTAAAAAACCTAGTTACTACTCTACTTTCTCAAAAAGGCCTAGTTACCAAAATTGCCCAAAAAACTAATGTATAAATTATTTTTAACGATTCTTAAAAAGCGTAGAAAAAAATTAACGTTCAAATTTTTTTATTATGAGTTGGTTGAAATAATGATCGTAAAGATAATCTTTCAAAATATATAGATAACGAGCTTTAACAAAAATTAACGTTCAAAAAAAACATTTAGATCGTTAAATAAAGTAATGATAGCCAATATATTAAACAATCGATAATTGGTTTAATATTATTACCATAAATAATATCTCATTTATTGAAAGTGTATCTTTTGATTTCTATTCAATGTTTTACACTCATTAACACTTTCCTTGAGTTTCTCTTGCTTTTGGATTAGTGAATGCTCATGTAATGTATGTGTAGATGTTGTCAAGGATGGTCCCACATCACTGGAGCTACTAAGTTGTTGAAGCCATATGTTGATCATGTTTGTTGGAAATCTCCTCCCCCTTCTTGTATCAAAATCAACACTAATGGTGCGCGGCGTGCAGACGGGTTTGCTACTACTAGTGGTTTACTTAGGGGTCATGATGAGAAGTGGTTGTTGGGTTTCAAGGTTAACATTGGACTATCTTCGGTTCCAAGGCTAAGCTATGGGGAATGTTTCATGGTATAAACTTAGCATGGGAGAGTGGATACCGAAATGTAATTCAGGAAAAAGGCTCATAGTTGGGCATTACTCTCTTACATAGCCCCATTTTGTTAGATCCCAGTCTTTCACCTTCACCGCCCCCGCGGTGAAGTGTGCCGCCCTACGGCCCTCTACGGTTGACTACAGATCGCGGCCGATCTTTCTTTCTTTCGTTTGTTTTATCTTCTTTCCATAGATAGAAGATCCGATCTTCTATCTTAAGGGCCGGCTTCTTTATCTTCTCCTAACCCTAGACGTCCTTTCCATCTATCTTTCTAGCCTCTTCTATATATTCCCGTCTTTTCTCCTTTTTCCCGTTTCTTGCTTACTTCTTCTTCAACCCTAGAGTGTTGCAGTCTTGCTTCTTGTGATCTTACTGAACATGTAAGTTCTTCCTCCCTTGTTCTTCATCACGTTCATGTTGTGGTTGCATGCCCATCCTTCTGCTTCACTTTCTTCTTTCGTCCTTCCTTTTCTTCTTCTCCAAAAATCAAGTTTGAACCTTGATTCTTGTTGGCATCCCCGTTGTTGATTCTTGTTGGATCAAAGGTTTGAGCTTTGGATCCCTTGCTGAGAAGTTTCTGTCGAGAAGAAACCCCGACAGTGTCTTCTGTCAGTGCACCGCCCCCGCGCCTGCACACTCCCGCTCCCGCGGCAAGCCGCCCCTGTGCATTGCTCCGCCGCCCCTGCGGTTCCTTCTGCAGTAACTTCCATTCTTGTGAGTTGCTTCCTTCCTTGCTTTCCTCGTTCCTTTCCTTGATTCTTATGGATGTTCCTTGCCACCTGAGTATGCTGTAAGACTAAGGTTGAGCCCTTAGCTTGTGGAGATCTCTTAGAGATCATTGACACTAGAAGTTATAGACTTATAGCAACCGTTTCGTTCCTGATTCGTGATGCTTGTGTGAACAGGCTTTCTTTACTCCTTTCCTGAGAGAAACTGAGTTGTTCTCTGAGTTATTGCTGAGCTTTTAGATTACCTTTGAGTGAGGTAAGTCTCTTGAACTTACTTAGCTTCATTCCGTATACTAGTTTGAGCGTTTTGGCTTGTTTGTTTTGATTATCATGTTATAACGGATAGCCGGAATAAGATTCACCTTTTATAACCTTATTGGCCCAAGTGTATGTTAACCGGGCGGTGACCACTTGTCTAGTTCTACAAGAGACTAGAATGTGCTCTTGCAACCCAAGCACATACGTAACGGATAGTACTGATCTATTCCTATTGGTAGACGGAAGCGGAGGTGAGTTTCGAGAGATTCTCGTGTGACAAAAGAAGTTGAATTAGTAATGGATAACTTTAAGAAAGATAATAACCGGTTGAGTGCGAGCATGCTATATGTTTACTTTACCTTATGAGTGTTTGTGCCTTTACGTTCTTTTTGGATATCTAGAATGTTAGCTAACGGTTTATACCGATGTTGTAGATGTTCCTCAGGTTCAGGATGCTGCTGAGTGATCCGGACGGTGTGGTCAGATGGGGTTCCCGTACATTATAGGACGGGATCGGGTTTATGTTTATGTTGTTGCTTTCCCTTTTGTTTTGAACTCGGTTGCGAGTCTTTTACGTTTCCCTTTGTTTAAACCTTTGATTTTATATACTGTTTTGATTTTCATTTGTTTGTGCCTTGTGGTAAGATCCGTTGGGATGTTGCTACTTTGAGGGTCGGGACACATTGTGAGGTCATAGCCATAACACTTCGATTTCCCGGAACTTGGGGTGTTACACATTCCCCGACATCAGCCTCTTGCTAGTCTGGTATTAAAACGCCAAGACTTTTAAAACGAGATTGAATTATCCAAGCTCGTCATGCCTTCCGCGAGGCGAATACCGCGACTGATTTCTTAGCTAATTTTTCTTTCGATCTGTCTCTTGGCTTTAATGTATTGGTTGACCCTCCCGAGGGTGTAGTTGATCTTTTACTTTAAAATATATGGTGTTAGGCTCATCCCCGTTTGCAGACTTATTAGCCTCTTTTTTTTATTTATTGAAAGCGCGTTAGTTGCGCGGAAATTGAAGTTAATGTTTAGGATGGCTTGATCGAGTCAGTTAGTGTCGCCGTAGAGTATCGAAACCGGGACTAAGTGTATTCCTAAACCGTGTACAGATATTTGTGCTACTTGTAAGTGTCGAACCTGGGATGTTTGGGTAGTATATATTCATAGGTGGTTGTCAAGGAGGATCCAATCCTAGACCTTCTGCACTCTTTTTTATTTTTACAGATTTCTTGTTTGTGAACATTTGACTTTGGGAATGAGTTTCGATACTTTAGATTGATCATCCACCGTTGAATTTTTGATATGTTTTAGACAGATATTTTTAGTATGGTGTATTACAATTTGAGAACAATCTAACAGTCGGATGTAGAGTTCTAAGATCGCAAAGAAGGACAATAACGCAGTTCGGTATTGAGATGGATTTTTTTTTGGCAAAGTTCGGAAACTTTGTATCTTAGAGTCATCTTTGGAATTTTGTATAAGATTTGCGGTGAGTTATTCTAGGAATATTCAGAATCTAAACTATATTTAACGTGGAAGATTGAGATCCAAAAGTCGTGTTTTCCATCTTTTTGTGTATATGTCAAATGATTTTTCTTTAAAATCAATGAAAAGGAAGGAGTGAAGTTAATGTTTACATTTAGTGGATATAAGGAGCTTTCACAATGAAGACTATTCTTACGTTAATAGGTGATGCAATCCAAGTATTTGTATGGTCGATATTTAGTTTAATACAATTGAATATTTATCTTATAATAATAATCTTTATCTTAATAAGGGATCGATACACCTAAGTATCTATCTTGTTACAAATCAATATTCAATACCAACATGTGCAGTCCATGATTAATATTATAAATTATTACTTTAAAACCATCATTTGAATCAATTTTTATTATTTTTACTTTACGAAATAAAAAAAAATTATAGACCTGAAAAAGAATAAAAAAAAATATTTAGAAAAATTTTTTTAAATAAAAATAAGATTTTTCCTCTTGGTGCCCTCAAAGTTTGGACTTATTCTCTTGGTATTCACCAAATTTAAAAAATTCTCTTGGTACACTCATGATTTTATTTGTTTCCTCCTTATACTCATTATTCATATATTACATTAAAAATTCATTACAAAATAACAAAAAATCAGAAAAATTAATTTATAATTAATTATGACCTCAGTGAAAAAATAATCTAATAAATTTATGATAGAATTTGTTTTTATATATAACTTTATATTTTGAATTAAAGGTAATATTTATTTCATGAATTAAAATAAAAAAAATTTTATCTTAGATTTAAAATAATATATATATATATATAACTAAATTAATAACATTTTTTAAAAAAAAACTAAAACTTTTTAAGGTGCTAGTAATCTAAAAATATAGTAACTTTTTTTTTTAATTTAATTTATATAATTTATTTTAATTCGAAATTTTAATTAAAAAATTATATTTTTTTTAATTTAAGAATCTGTAAACTAAAGAACTAAAAATATAAATAAAATAAAATTTTAGAATTAAGATATTATAGAACTTCAAAAAAAATTTACAATAATTTTAAATTTCTAGACTCTTAAAAATTTTTTTAATTATTTTTAATTTTATTTTAAATCCGAATTTTAGAAAATTATTTTCATTAAAAAAATACATTTATGATTTATCTTTCATTTACTTTTTTAAATAAAAATATAAAAAAATATAATTCAATTATAAATATATTAGTTTAATGTTTAATGTGGTCAAAATTAGTTTTAAAAGTAATTTTCTGATTTTTTAAATTATTTTATAATGAATTTTTTTGTAATATATAAATAATGGTTATAAAGAGGAAACAAATAAAACTATCAGGGTAACATGAGGATTTTTAAAACTTGGTGAATACCAAAAGGATAAGTCTAAAACCTTGAGGGCACCAAAAGAAAAAATCCAAAATATTATAAACTACGAAATCAATGAAAATACTGAAAAAGGTTATGATTTTAATTATTTTATGAAGTTTCCGGTAATGAATGTGTTCCTTAGTTTTTTTGTTTCCACATTATGTTCAAGATTTTGTAATTTTCAAAATGAGATATCTTCAAATCATCCCTAAAATAACATTTATAAAAAAAATCCAATTATCATTACTAACTATTATTAATAGTATTTTGAATGTTTAAATGATTTTTGGGCATATTTTTTTTTTAAAAACTAGTTTATAACCCGCACCTTGTGCGGTTATATTTATATATTAGATTTTTACGAATAAAAAAGTGTTTTATTATTTAGACTTTAATTTAGTTCTTATACAACATACCCTTTTTTAAGCTTATAAATAAATTACCCTAATTATGCACATGTATATTAGTTTTGTTGCCCAAAAAATTGGGCACTACAATTGAGTAAGGCGCAAAAAGTTTGTGACGGAGGATTCAAATATTAAATATAAAAAAATTAAAATAATATTTAAGAGGTAAATTAATGATTGAGTAAGTTATAATTACGAAACTTCTAGTAAAATATAGGTAAGATTTCTTAAAAAAGTTACAAATTACCTATATTATACAAAATTAATTTGGATATTTAACATTCAACCAAATTTACGCATATAATATAAAAACCGGAATCATAACAAAATTGATTACTCGAATGAGATTACGCTTGTGGATGATTAAAAGAATAAAACAATAAAAATACAAACATAAAAAACTAAAAAAAAATGTAACCATTTTTTAGTGGAATTTGAATTAAAAAAATGAATAAGAAATTTTAGACAGTAATGAATCTGAATAAAAATAAAAAGAAATAAAAACTTGTTAAATACGAATATGAAAAATAAAAAGGAAATTATTTTTTTAAAAATGAAATATGTATAATAAAAAATGAATCTAAATGAATTTTTTTTAACAATAACTAAATATTTTGCAATCAAATATACAAAAACTAATAAGAAAATTTTTACAGTAACGAATCCAAGTCAAAATATATAAAGAACTTTATTATATAAGCTAATAAATTTCAAATCCATGTATGGATAAAATGAATCCTTAATTTAGTATTTATAATTAAGTTGTTAGCTAATAAACAAACTCGGTTTTTGCTATTCGTACCACCATATACATGCTATACATACCACATCTACGTCTACGCATGGCGTAGGCGTAGTAAAAAAAAAAAAATTTTTTTTTTTTTTTTACCTTACTACGCCCGCCTCTCGTAGGCGTAGTAAGTTTCCCTTCATTTTTTCGAAGGGGATATATGTTATGGACTACTACGCGTACGCGATGCGTAGTCGTAGTACAACTACGACTACGCATCGCGTACGCGTAGTACATTTTCCTTGTTTTTTGAACGAAATGAGCTTCTTGCTACGGCTACGCATTGCGTACGCGTAGTGAGGGTACGAATAGCATGAATACGTGGGTACGAATAGCAAATTGGACAAACTCGCACTTAAAAGGTATATTTTAATTAATTTAGTATTTTCAATTAAGTTGTTAGTTAGTAAATCTTATACTCAAATGTAATATTTATAAAAATAAAATTAATTAGGAATAAGCAAATGATTGTTTTTGGCTACAAAAATATAATACATAAAATATATAATGAAAGAAGATTATTTTTGTACATTTGGTAACAAACAAAATCGTATTGTAATAACCGTAAGATTTTGATGAGATGAAATTCTTTTTGTTGAATTGACATAAGATGGAAAATATTTTAATTTTAAAATTAAAATTGTAATTAAAATATGGAAAATCTGTAATTAAAACATGGCATATCCGTAATTATTTGTCAAAAAATCTTAGGTGACATGAGTAATGTGTTGACATGTGGATTAAGAGGATAGTGTTTTAGTAGTATATATAGATATTCTTTAAAATATTAACTCGAAAACTATATTGCAAACAAAAAGTATAAAGTAAAAAAATCCCAATGTAAACTTGAATTTAATTGTACCAAGAAAATCCTATACTAAATTTTATGATAGATCGAATCTATTAGGGCATTGACTAGTCAAAGTAACAGATGAAAGCAAATAATGTGTAGAAAAAAGTGGTGAAGTGTGTTAAAGATTCGGTACGGGCTTCTAGAAGGACAAGAAAAAGCATGCAACCCATGTTTGTCTTTTCAACAACAACAGTTTTGGCTTTATAGCATTCGTTATTTATCAGTTTATTTTATGATAAAATTTTATCGGACTTATATGTTGGGATTGAATCTAAAGATATAGTGAATATGCAAGATATATTACTTTTTTTTTTTTTTTTCCATTTTATCTAATATGTTTAGGATTTTAGGTTATATAAAACGAATTTGACTTAAATAGCCGATAAGCATTACGTATACGTGTTCAAAATAATATAGCACTAATATATATTGTAAAACATTTATAAAATATCAATTGTAATGTTTTTTTTTAAATATGGAGTTTTCAAGATCATTAATAAGCTCGACTAATTAATTTTAAATTGGTTGATCGGTAACTTGTATTGCAGTCGATTTATCAAATTTAGCGACGAGCCATTAACGACCTTCGATACAACACTTCCTGCGAAAGAGTGTAGTAAATAGATCAAGTTAATACAAATCGACAAAATCATACAATCCCTGATGTGACATAATATACATATAAAATATATTTTACAAACAATTTTTAGTTTGATAATGGATGTTTGAGAGAGAAGATAATGGGCTTGTGGTTCATCCTCCAAAGAGTGGATTTCAAAAAAAAATTTATTCCTCTTTTTAATCATTTTATTCCAATTTCAATTTTTTTATAATGAAAAGAAGTTCGAAACACTAGATATGTTGTCTAGTGGATTAAGAGAATTGAGCTAGAAGTGGAGTTCCGGTTGCCTACGTATCCTCTCGGGGAGGAGGAATAAAAGCTCACGTAGTTCTCTTACCTTTGTTTATATCCCCGATTGGCCCTTACCTTAGTCGTCGAACTCTCCCGCCGATACATCCGATGACGTTTGTTGTCGCTCGTCGTCATCTTCGTCGCCTTCCTCCGCCGAGAGGTTGTTTTTTTGTGATCGCATTTCCGCTTTCCTCCAATCGGCTAGTAGGACATGTGCCTCCAACGTCTCGGGCAACATGTTTGATCTCGTCGGATCGAGCACCTTTCCACTCCGGCTAAAGGTTTGCTCAACCGCTACCGTTGAGGCGGGAATGGCAAAAATTTGTGTCGCGATCCTTGAGAGGGTAGGGAACCTCATTCTCTCCGGTCGGCTCCACCATTATAATATGTTGAAATCCTCTTCTTTTTCATCATTGGCAAACTCAAAAGAAATGGTTAGATATTCGTCGAGTTCCGAATGGGAACTCGACGTGGTCTTTGCCCTTTTCGGGCCAAACAAATCTCTAGTAATTGATTTAAATTTAGATGAAGTTGAAGATGAAGGACGAGGAGGGGGTTGAGAAGATTGACCTTGATCGGAAACATGATATTGAACCATTAATTCATCAAATAATTTTCTAACACTAGCAATTATGGTAGAAACATGACAATCGGGATTTTGTTGTAAATCTAAAAATTCATAATAACTTTCTAAAAATTGTTTTAAACCATCCATTTTACGTCTAGGATCTAACACAAATGCAACAAGAAAAACATCGGGAATAGTTGTATAATAATCTAACCATTTAGTTCGCATTGTATAAATAGCTTGTGAAATATTATCAATTAAAAGACCTTGTTGAAGTGCAAATGCAATATTAATTGCTACATAACAAAATATGTTTGAAGTTGGTGTATAAACATAACTAAAAGTGTTAGTAGCATCATAAAAATATTTAAAAACCTCCATTACATCTCTTGCTAAAACCCAAAATTCACCAAAAACAAAATCACCGTCAATATGTTGTGCGGCAAAACCACTTAAAAGATCTCGATATTCATATGATTCGGAAATTATTTTGTAAATAGAGTTCCATCTTTTACAAACATCTTTAGTAAATTTTTTAGGATAAACGTCATTTTGTTTACAATATGCATACCATTTAGTACGCATACTTTTTTTAGACCAAAGTTTATTAAAAAAATTTCGAATAGGTTGTACTAAATCTCCAACATATGCCAAACCTTTTTGAACACACAAGTTTAAAATATGAGCGGCACACCTAATGTGAAAAAATTTACCTCCAATCGTCGGCTTACAATAGTTGGTTAAATCTCTAATGGAAGCCGTGTTAGCGGAGGCATTGTCAAAACCGATTGAAAAAACTCGTGAAACTAATCTATATTCTTCCAAAACATTTGCAATCAAACGGGCAATGTTTTGGGCGGTGTGTTGTTCGTTGAAAACTCGTAATGCTAAAACTCTTTTGTTTAAAATCCAAAATTTATCAACAAAATGACAAGTAATACCCATATATGATTTTTTTTGAAAACTGTCGGTCCAAATATCACTACAAATAGAAACTTGAATATCACCGTTTTCCATAAAATATTTAATCAATTCTTCTTTACGAGTTCTATATTTATGCATCATTTTTCTTTTAGCGGTTTGGCGAGAAATCGTTTATATGCGGGTTGAGCATGATTTTGCATCCAATCATTAAAACCAACATTTTGTGCAAAACTAAATGCCAAAGAATCTACGGCTAACATTTCCAAAAATGCATCCATAGAAGAAGAATGATCATATGTAAATAAAGAAGGAGGTTGGTTAGAGGTAGATGGGTACCCGGTAAGTTGTGTTTGCCCTCATGCCAATCCCGTTTTTTCGGGATACTTGTTCCGAATATGCCTCTTGTAGTTCCCGTAGCCTTCTCCCTTTTTGTGTTTGTATTGGGCCGAACAAAAATTGCATTTGGCACAGTAAACTCCGTTGGCATCGGGAGCACCTTTTGTAAACCAAAATCGGAAGATCGCCGCCGTTAGTTGAGTGTTGTTCAACGGCGGCTCCTCCTCCGGCTCCTCCGGGAATTGGTCTCGAATTCTTGGGTATTGGGGAAAGGAGGTGATTCCATGTTGATATCCTCCTCCTCGAGGATCTCGTGATCTCCACTTAATAAGCTCCGCCTTAAATCCGAACCGGTTGGAGGATTGCTAACGGAATGACGTCCTCGGCTAACACCTCCGCCGGATGAAGGACCGGCACCGCTAACGGAACGTCTTTCTCGGCTAGACGTTTTTTTTTAATAATAGAATGCAGTAGTAAGAGTAACAAAATAAGAGAATGAGAATATGAGATTAAGAGAGTAATTGAAGGTAAGAGTTGGAAATTATGGAGTGATTGAGAGAGTGAATAGATAATTGAATGAGAATTGGTGTGAGATGAAATGAATTGGGTTTGGGGTATTTATAAAAATATTTTTGGGTTAGATTTATTATAGTTTATTATTTTTTAATTTTTTTTATAAACTAGCCGTTACAACGGCTAACCCAACGGCTATATAGCCGTTGAGAATTTTTTTTTTTTAAAAAATATGACCGTTACCCGGGTCGACCCGCCGGTTCGACGGGTAAGGATCTCATGACCCTTACCTGTACCCACGAACCGGGGGAACCCGTACCCACCGGGTCACGGGTGACCCGTGACCCGTGGACATGCTTATCCCGAAAGCCTAAATATATTCAAGAAAAAGGAGAATGATCCAGTCAGTAGGAAGCGGCAAGCACAACGTCCAATATTGAAAGAAGTACACATGAAAGAAGTCTGATGAACAATTATGGACACCTTAAATTTGAACTCGCAACAGAGTTCTCAGAAGTAGATCACAAATTCACGCCCCCTCATAGACAAATCACTTGAAATGTCACCAAAACAAGCATCAAACAACGAAGATCACATTGCAAAACACGAGAATCTTAAAATATAAAAATGTATTAATTTGATGGGTAATATTAAAAGATTTATAACGTGAAGAATTGTTAAATGTCACGTGAAGTAACATAAATGAATATAAATTCATTTGAATTAAAGATTATGGAAAACAAATAAAAAAGAACAAAAATGGAGATGATATTTAACAACCAAGTAAAGTATGGACACCTTTAGCTATGATTGTCCCGGATCTAATGTCCTGCACATAGAACATTTTGGATGAGAACACAGCCAAGTAAGGATTGTTATGTGTCAGTTGAGAAATGGAGATGATATTCCGAGACATTTGAGCAACACAAAGAACATTATTCAACACAAGTTTTGAAGTTGAAAGAGGTAGTGAAGTATGGTTAGAGTGAGTGGTGTTTAGATCTGAGCCACTGTCAACAAGCATTTCATCAGTTTCAGTGTAGGCCCATAGGGATAGTGGATGGATGTAACACTCCGTTTATTTGGGTGCGTTCCGACTTTGCTTTTCTCCCTTCTATCGATTCGTTAATAGCACGAGTTTTTATTTAAAGTATTTTTTTATATTTTATATTTAAAAATATCTTTTCTGGGTATTTTATTATTTTGGGATACATGTATGTATTTCCGGTTTTTTATTTATTAATTTGATTTTGTCGGAAAGTCGGGATTTAGCGATCCGGAAAATCCCGTTCCGATCGCTTAATCGAGTTTTGCCCTATTCCCTTTTTCTTTATTCTTTTTCTTTTTTTTTCTTTTCTCTCCTTTCTCCTTTTTTGTCCCTTGCGTGCTGAATGGCCGCCCAGAAGCGCAGCATCTCCTCGTTCCCCTTGCAGCAGTTGCACGTCTACCGCCTAGCCTGCCGGTGCCTCCTCGCTCCCCTCCCTCCTGTGATGACTACCTCCTAGCAGCCCACTCTCCCTCACACTCGCACACCCTCCCTTACCTCTCCTATCTCAGACGAATCTCTCAACTCACCTCCTTCCCTCTCTCTTTCCTTCGGATTTGTGCAACAGCCGCTAGACGCCGCCAAGGGATCCGCCGGGGAGCACTGCAGGTGCCGTTCCTCTGCCCCGAGCCACCTGTGCTGCCGGAGTAGTGAGTAGCCGCCCTCTCTCCCTCCTTTTTCTTTCTTCTCTCCTCTGTGTGACACCCTGCCTCCCCTGTTTTGTGTAGCAACCGTTAGGAGTGTCGGAGCCGCCGTCTCCCTGCTCTGATGCCGGAGACGACACCAGTGGGCCGCCCGCCTGCACCGACGCCAACAACCGTCCCTCCGCCTGCGCAAGCCGCCAGGGCCTTGCCCTTCTCCTTCTTCTTCTGCCGCATTCAACAAGAGGTTGAAGAAGAGTTTTGATTAATTATTATTTTGGCCTTTTGTAATTAATTCGGTTTTGGCCCCATTTTGTTGATAATTGAAGTTGTCACCCAAGAACTTTGAAAAAGGAACTATTATGCCCTTGTAGTATATTATTATATTATTGGACCCTTAATTTTGTTGTAGTTTGTGACCCAACTCCTTTGCAAATTAATTTGGTGCCTGTTTGCCACTTAGCGTGCGTGCAAATAAGCTTTAAATTTATAAAACTAGAATCAAGCAAGCGAACCCGCAGTGTACGGATTGACGTAGTTAAGCAAGAATTCCAGAGTATCGAACACAGGGATTTGGGGGGTTAAATCCAGTTATAGATTATCAAGCGAGTAAATGTGGAGCTTTTCAAATTATTGGGAAAACAACAATCCTAAAGATCCAAGTATCCAGCTGTGACAATTGATTCAAGACATACTAATGATATAAGGACAGAGTTGAGATATGCAAAGGTATGCTAATGTAAGGTAATCGTACGGTGAAGTTCCAAAAACCTTATATGACTCACCTGCAAGACACTCTCTATAAAGGTTGTTGAGGCTTCAATATAGAAAGGTTCTAAAGGTAAGAATTGATGTCAAATACCCAAACTTGTAATCCAAGGATCAAGACTAACTTAACCGATTACGGTTATGACACTCACAATCGAGGTAGAGGTTGTTGAGGCTTCACTACCACCTAGAAAAGGCAACCCAAGACTAAGTTAAAGTAAATCTTTAACTTTGGATTAAAGTAAAAGCAAGTCCGTAAACTTAAGGGAAATCACGGTTAGTTCTTGAGGTTCCACGGCCGTGGACTCAAGAACAGGCGTAATTTAGGGTTCGTCGGCGATTCTCTCTAACTCTCAGGGTCCAATCTGTTTACGATCGATCTATCATCATCTAAGCCACAACTATCAACCCTTCACCTTAGAATTGTTAAGGGTTTTTAGCCAACAATAGTCATAATGATATCAAATTCAAGGTTTAAAAGATTGAAAGATGAAAACTTCCGAAAACCTTCAATAAACTTCAAATCAATCTCAAAGTCACAATCAAGAACAAATATCATCACTAGATTCGGAATAGAATAAACAAACACAATCTTAGATAAGAAGGAAGAACGGGATGTCAATCCGTCTTCTAAATCAAACCTAAACAAGAAGAGGAATCTTCTTGCGAACAATCTTCCGAATCTTCGATCTTCCGTCAATCCGGAAATCGCCAATAGCAATGCGCAAAAATCTCCTAAACACAATCTTCGCCAAATGCGAGATTAGGGCAATCTCAAGCGTAAGTGTAGGCAAAAGTGCGTCTAAGCAGAGGTGAAGGTGTAAGCCTAAAGCGAGGTGACGGAATCTCTCTTCGTCCGTCCTTTTATAGTGTATGATGAAGTAGCGGCCCGGCCCAATCTTTTAAAAGATCGTGGCTTAAAGTGTGGCGAAAAAGATTGCCAAGATCACGGTCGTGGAAGGTTCCACGGCCGTAATTTAGAGCGTGGAAATCAACACGGTTTGAACCATCTTCTCTACGGCCGTAGAAGTTGCTGGAATGAACCACGCTTCCCTAGCCATGGTTCCACGGCCGTGGAACTGAACGTGGAAAGTAGTACGGCCGTATTTTAGAGCGTGGTTTAGGGCAAGAACGTGATTCTTCCCTAGACTCGTGCATTCTCCAAGTTAACACTCCTTTTGCTCCTAAGAATGTCCTCAATCCATGGACATTGCTCAACAACTCCATCCTTGCTCGATTCCGTTCGGAATTAGCTCTCAATCACCTATAATCAACATAAAGCTTGTGTAGATTTCTATATCGACATTATAGACAAACTAGCTCACAAATGCATCTATGCTCAATCAATGACTATCAATATGAATCAAATACGCTTAGAAAACGTGCCTAAAATATCACAATATTTCATGCTAACAAATAACCCCATACTTAACACTTGCTTGTCCCTAAGCAAGGTCTTTCAAAAGCTTTAAAACAAGAGTTAGGATGAAATATGTGTACCTTCTCAAAGCAATACTTCTTTTTGATGAATGTGCCTTCTAAACAATAGATCATTCTCAAATCTTGCTTCAATCGTTTATAGGACTTTCATACACTTAATCAAAGAGTAAAGAGTAAAGAAAACTCATGAATCAATCAAACTTCCATACAAACATCATAACCCTTAAACATTATCAAAATCAATCATAAGAAACTTCAATTTAGATCACCAAGTCATATAACATTCTTTTGATCTTAAGGACTTTCAAAGAAAAAGGTCTAGAATGTGGAAAGGGAAGGAAACTTTAAGGAATGTGGTGCATGAATCCGGGAAAATGGACAACTACTCTTTTCTTCTTCTCTTGCGGTTTCCGCAACACCTTAGAGCTTCGCTCTCCTCTTTTCATTTTTCGACTTTACTTTTGGAGTTATGGATAGAGGTGCACAAAAACCGAAGCCTAGGAGATTGGCATTTCTCAATTTTTATGAGATGCCTCAAACCCTTAGCGCACATACCATAATCCGCTAGGAATATCGCTCAATCCGACTTTGGCAAGACACAAACACCCAGCTATGTGAATGGTGCCGAGTTACTCATCGTCATGATTGACTTCCCCAAACCTACAATTTCTTTCTATTCCTTTGAATGAAAAGTATTGCTTTCATGACCCTCCCACATCATACATGCCTTTTTCAATCAACTCCTCCAAATTCCCGGATAGGTAAAGGAGGTCAATATTTCAATGAGGGGCTAAATGATCAAAGAAAGAAGAAAGAAAAATCGAATTGCCTTAATCATCTCAACAAGAAGCATAAGAACTTATAGTGTGATTTCAACTTCAATTCCTCAACATGATTTAAGTAACATTCATCACATTATGAAACTTGTAAAAAGAGGTATAATCAACTCATTCAATTCCTTTTCAATCCACTATTCGATTAAGCATGCAATTGTCATCAAACTCAATTTACAAGTGGCGATTATCATAGAAATCATCTCAATTCCTTAGAAGCACAAAATTTTTCAAAATTTTTCAATTTTTATGGGTTTTTCAAACTCTTTTTCATGCAATGCAATAATGAAACGTGCAACAATATAATGAACATGCAATGATAGTCTCGATAGAAGCAAACATAGTGAGTAAGAGTTATTACAACTTTTAGTCACACCCCACCCCATACTTGGAACAAACATTGTCCCTAATGTTCAAAAGAAAGAAAGAAAAGAAAAAAAAGAAAAAGAAACTCACAAAATGGCGGTAGAGCGGCTAAAGCTGTCGGTCACGCAATCATCATCACTGCGGCGCTGGTGGAGGCGGGAATGGAGAGAAGCTAGGATCATAAAACCGCCCAAACTGCTGGCGGTAGACATCTCTCATCATGTGATCGAGGTCGTCCAAGCGTCCATCTCTAACATCGGCTCGAATCTCCAATGCTCCTACTCTCTCCGAAAGACCAGTAGCCCAATCCGGCATCTGCTCATACCATCCCGGAGCATGACTGTACCACTCTGGAGCGTCGGATGGTGCTGGTGCTGGTGCAGATGGTGTCTGTGTAGCCCATGGAGGTGGAGCTCCATACCATACAGGAGGTGTCTCTGCCCAAGTGGGTCTCTCACTCACGCTGGCGCGGCGAGAAGACGAGCCTGAAGCTCTGGCGGGACGTGGAGAACGTTTGGGCACATCGGGGGCCGCATCCGGCTGATCCGGAAACGTGCCAAACTCCTGCTCGGCTCCTCCTCCACCCTCAAACTGATCCCTCATCTCCTCCTCCTCAACTACGGGCGGTGGTGGAACATACGGAGGAGCTACAATCCTGTTCGCATGCATAGCAGCGAACGTCTCCTTCCAATTATGGCGTCCAGCCATAATGGAGTACTCTTGTAGCCACTCAATACCCCTACCCATCCTGCTCTCCCAAGGCATGGCCGCATAAGGCGGACCTCTATGTGTGGGGAAGATGAGACCTCTAGTCATGAAGGCATGAAGTCCTAAGGGTACGGCTGGTATGCGGGTGCATGCAGAAAAATCGACTCCCAACGCCCTAGAAAGATGGGTAACTATCCCACCATATCCAATGTTGCCCTTCCTCTTGTTCTTAAGCTTGCTCATAGTAGCAGCTAAGAGGGTGACATAGTCAGCTCGGCGCCCATACAGCATAGAGTATAGCAGAAAGAGCTCATCCATCTTGATCTTTTGGGGCGTCTCCGTCCTAGGGAAGAGACACTCCGAAAGAACACGGTGAGCAATCTTCAAGGCTAAGTGGTACATCAACTTAGCCTTGGTGTCAGCTGGTTGCCAGCGGTCCTCGCTGGCGTATATCATAGCAACCTCCTCCCAAAAGTCTTTGGCGTAAACGCCACTAGGAAAGCGACCATTGAAGGTCTCATGGAACCCAAAGAAGGTTCCGAACTCACGGATGGTATAATCATAGTTTCTTTCCATAAGACGGAAAGAAACGGTCCTATCCATATGGCTGTGCTCGAAAGACGTCACAACCTCCCTCGTAATCTCCTCATAGGCGTCTTCTCGGATAGCCGAGAAGACAACTAGTCCGGCTCTATCCAAGAGCCAAGTAAGGTCATTTATGATGTTAAGAGGAGCTAGATCCTCTAACAATAGGTACCTAGGTCCAATCACAGGTCTCTCATGGATCCTCTCGAGTGCATCGAGGTGATCCGCATGAATGATCGGTACTCTAGGGCTAGGAGGTGAGGGTGATGAAGGTGATGATGGAGGTGAAGGGGAAGAGGGTGGTGGTGCTCTAGAGGATGAAGAAGAAGAGGGATTACCCTTCCTCTTCTTGTTTTGGTCATTCTTCTTCTCCTTGATTCTCCCAGAAACTCTTCTCACAAAGTCCATCACTGTTCAAAATTACGGCCTGTTCTTGATGATTCCACGGCCGTGGAACTGGCAGCGACCGTGGTTCGTTTGGTTTTTTCGCAAATCTCAGCAAACAACACTCAACTCAGCAATCAGGCAGCCCTAGTCTAATTTCTTCCAATTTCAATCAGTTCTTCCTAAAATTTCTAGCAAAACGAACCAAATTGACAAAGATCAAGAAGAGTGAAAAAACCTAGGTTTCGGATTTTAAAATCCGAATTGTGCGTTCCGTGGTGATTTTCCGCTCGATTCGTTGCTTGGATCTCGTTGGTGGTTGAATTTGCTTCAATTTGGGAAGAAGAATCGTCGAAAACGATTAAGGAACGAAGATTTGGAAGAAAGGGCGTGGAATCGGCGATTTTGGGTCGTGGAAGTGGTTTTTGTGGAGTGTTTTGGTGAAGAACGTGGTTTATATAGTGACAGGCAAAATTTTGAAAATCACGGTCTGTCGGGGGATTCCACGGCCGTGGAAATGTACGGAAGCGTGGTTTTGGTGATTTTTTAAAGGCTTTTGGAAATTACGGTCACTGTAGCTGTCACGACCGTGGTTTAGGCCGTGGAACTCTTTGTAATGCTCCAAAGTCCAAGTTTCGTTACTTTTCTTCAACATTATTCTTCCCTTTTCCTTTTCCATCGTTCCTACATCCAAAAACACGAACATACCGGAAGGAATTGAAGGTAAAACAAAGCAAAAACGTCTAAACTAAGCTAAACTATGAATCAAAAACAAAAACAAAAATGCAATACCTTGGGTTGCCTCCCAAGAAGCGCTTTGTTTAAGGTCCGTAGCTAGACCAATCTCGCACTTATTCGAGTGCGGTAGGCGCGAACTCTTCAGCTTGGAGTTCCGGCGTATACTTCTTGAGTCGTTGGCCGTTCACCTTAAAGCTTTCACCCGCTTCACCCCATACTTCAACTGCACCATGGGGGAAAATACGCTTAATTAGAAAAGGTCCGGTCCAACGAGATTTAAGCTTACCTGGAAAGAGACGAAGCCTTGAATTGAAGAGGAGAACTTGATCTCCTTCTTTGAAGTCCTTTGGAATGATGTGCTTATCATGCCAACGCTTTGCTCTCTCCTTATAGATCTTGGCATTTTCATAAGCGTTCAAGCGGAGTTCGTTCAGCTCATTAAGGTCTAGGAGACGCTTCTCTCCCGCTTCCTTCATGCTGAAATTCAACCACTTGATAGCCCAAAACGCCTTGTGCTCTAACTCTACCGGCAAGTGACAAGACTTCCCATACACAAGGTTATATGGTGTGGTTCCTATGGGTGTCTTGTACGTAGTCCGGTACGCCCACAATGCATCGTCAAGCTTCAAAGACCAATCCTTCCTAGTCCTTGAAACCTGTTATGCTAAGATCGTGTGATGTGTGTACGCAATAAGCTTTAAATTTATACTCGTTATAATTATCCTAACTCCTAGCGAACCCGCAGTGTACGGGACGTTTGTAGTAGGGATAGTATTCCGAGGTCGAACACGAAGACTAAGGTGAAATCGAGTCAAACAATGATCAAAGATAGTGTGAATCTAGACCAAGATAAGACGAGAAACAAAGAAAATGGAAAAACACAATGTTTTTGTTGGTTTTTGTGGTGATCAAACAAAGATCACAAGTCAAGCAAGATAATAAAACAACTAACAACTCAAGCTAGCAACGAACAAGTAACACAAAACACAAGTATATGATCAAGAGAGAAAAGTAGATTCTAGAGGTCAAGATTTCCGGTTATGGCATTAGACTCAAGGTTCTAAGGATTCTAAGGACAAGTTGCGGTGTTGGGGAAAGAATGTTTCACTAATGGAAGCGATTACCGGGTAGGTCTCTCACTTCACTAATCCCGCATCAAACTCCTATTACCGGGTAGGTCTCAAGGGGTTAGAATAAGGAATTCCACACAAACTAGATACTACTTAAGGGGTAACCCTCTCCTTACTGGGTAAGTCTCGGAATCGGGAAATCTCAAGCAATAATCCTAGCACACTCGATCCAATAGCGGCTTATGAGGCTCACTACTACCTAGAATTCATCTTCTAAGGTATCTAAGATCGGGAATCATCGGGTATATCTCTTCCTTCACTTAGGTTGATAGCATTAGGTGATCCTAAGCTAAATTAGGCTTAATAAACACTAGGATTTAACAACCTAACACCCCAATCATACAGATTCATCATTCAAAGAGCAACAGAGAAGGAAATCGGATGGATCATAGGGAAATCGGCCGATTTACCTGTAGAACAGGTAGATTTTCCTCTCTGGTTAAGGTTTGGTTCAATCAATTCATCCTAAACTAACATATAAGTCCATCCTATTATCACCCAAGCCATAACCATCAATCCATCACTCCAGAATCACAATAAACTAGCCAATAGTATGCATATCAAGATCCAAAATCATCAAACAAGCATACATGGTGTTCATAGATGGATAATGAAAGATAAGCAAGCAAAATCAATAAATCTCAATTGAATCTAAGTTGTAGCAAGACTTACAACTCTAAAATGAAGATCCAAAACGTTCCTAACAACCCTTGCAATAGTTCTTCAATCCAAGACTCTAAAATCACTCAAAACCTCACTATCACTCCTAGAATGGTGTTCTTTTTCTTCCTTCAATCCTTGAGAGCTTTTCTTCTCCTCCAATCTTGCCCCCAAATTGATGAGCTGTGAATGAGAGTGTGGGAGAGGAGAGCTGCTCAGCAACAACATGCAGGACCACTTATATTCTCCACCAAGAGCAAGGCCGGACAAGAGATCGTGGGACACGTGGCTTAAGCTGTCAAAGGCCCAAAAATCGACCTAATGAATTAAATCGGCCGATTTAGCTGCTAGTTGGTCCGATTTTCTTCAGCAGAATCATGCTATGATCGTCTAGCCATGAGTTGCTCCATTGCTTGCACCAATAGTGGTCTTTGTGTCCTTTGTTACTCCAATTATGCTCCTCCAAAGCTTTGGATGTGTACCATCATGAGGCTTGGCCCTCTAATGTATCGGTTAATGTCCAAAAGACCCCCGAAATACCTACAAAGCAACGCACAAGTCCGTGTAGACGTCTATCTCGACAAAATACGTGATTTAAGTGCAAACGTCGCGAATTTGTGCTAAACCATGCATGAATGAGTGATGAATCTATCTAAATGATTACCTAAACCTAAGTCATAAATCGTGTTATCAAAAATACCCCATACTTAAGGTTTGGTCGTCCCCGAGCAAATTCCCAACTATAGACTAAGAGATGACATGATTTATGTATGCAGAAAAATGGCAAAATCTTTTTGGAGTTATGCTTCTAATATTGGATCACCTTCATAGTCATGTTTCATGGAAATGGACAAGCAATTATGCATCAAATAAATGAAAGCATGGAAAGACAATTACACTTAACTTGATAGCATGCAATGAAATGTAAAGATGAAGAAGTCAAGATGATCATGAGTATATCCAATCTAAATCACTTAGCCTCACACACATGCAAGTAGGTCAAAAGGACTTGTAAAATAGAAGGCCAAGAAACGTTTTGATTAGGTGGGAATTTTCTAGGCTATGTGATGCTAATCCGGGAAAGGAACTAAACAACCACAACTTCACATTTCTTATCAACTTCCCTCAAGTGTATATTTTTCATTTCCTTTTCTTTCTTTTCTCTTATTTTTGAGACAATGGCATTGGTGTACAAAAGCCGAAAACTTGGTGATTAGCCATCCTCGGGCTTTTTCTATTTTTCGAGGTGCATCCACACCGGGCACACATACCAAAGCTCGTTAGGACTATTGGTTTATTTGACTTTGGCAAGGCACCAACACCCGATTATGTGAAGAGTACCGAGTTACTTGTCATTTAAACTAACGTCCCCAAACCTATGTTTTTGTCTACACTTTCACAACAAATTCAGCATTCTTATTCATAGCATTCTTTCATCAACAACTTCACCCCACACTTGCTTTTCACACACATCAACACACTAGCATGCTCCTATTCCCGGATGGGTCAAAAGAGGTCAAATTTATCTCAATTGAGGTGCTCAAGCAACATGGTCAGGATGAGAAGTAGAGGAAAATGAATTGCCTTAATCACTCCTAATTGATATGCAAGAACTAGCATGCAATTTCGACTTTCAATCCTCAATTAAATCAAGGCAAGCATCATAATCACAAGTCATTCATGGAATTCAAGATAAGTATTTCAAGTCCACATATGCATCATCAATTTAACACATAAGGCCATCCATAGCCAATCCACAAGGCAAGATTCATCATTAGGGTCATATCCAAGCCTTAGAAGCACTAAAAATTTTTAAAATTTTCTGATTTTTTGGATTTTTCGAAATATGTATGTACAATGCAAGACATAATGAAACATGTGACAAAATTAAACTATCCTAGATGCTAATCATGCAAGTGATCATGAAAACCCCACCCCATACTTAGAAACACATTGTCCCTAATGTGTAAACTAAATAAAGAAGTGAAAGAGAGTCCTCACAATGTAAAATTGGTGATGCTTTGGTATTTCGGTTCACATTGGATGATGATGGTGGATGATCGATCAAGGATGGTAGAGAGCTCTTGATGTTCATTATGATGTCGGAACCCGCGCTTGGCACCGCAAGCCGTCCAAGTTCCACGTCCGCTCCACCCATGCTTGATTGGAGATCATCACTTTCCTTTACAGAGAAAAAAAATCGCCCTGGCAGCCCAGGAAAATCGGCCGATCTAGATGAAGAACAGGCCGATTTTTCTGGGTGATTTCCTCCTCGTCCATGTGCTTGGATCTTGTACCTTCAACTGGTCATGAGGCCTTCACATGCCTTCCAACATCTCGTCACACATAACAATCAACAAGATCTAGCACCCAAAAACACAAAAGAAAAACAAAGCACACCAAGAGTGAGGTCAAACAAAAGCAAGAAAAAGAAAGGGAAAAATATCTACCAATGGGTTGCCTCCCATTAAGCGCTTCTTTAAGGTCATTAGCTTGACCAAATTCAGGAGCGTTTCAATCAAGGTGAAGCGCAGCAATCACTTCCACCGGGGCTTCCGGGATGTACTTCTTCAAACGGTGCCCATTCACCTTGAAGTCACCACAATGATCTCCTCCTATCTCCACCGCTCCGTGAGGAAAGATCTTCTTCACCACATATGGTCCGGTCCATCTTGATTTGAGCTTTCCGGGGAAAAGCCGCAGCCTCGAGTTGAAGAGAAGCACCAAGTCGCCTTCACTCAACTCCTTCGGGATGAGGCGCTTGTCATGCCACCTTTTGGTCCTCTCCTTGTAGATCTGGGCATTCTCATAAGCATCCAACCGGATCTCTTCAAGAGCGTTTATGTCAAGCAACCTCTTCTCTCCCGCCTCCTTGAGGTCAAAATTTAGCCACTTAATGGCCCAATAAGCTCTATGCTCCATCTCTACCGGAAGGTGGCAAGATTTGCCATAGACCAACTTGTAAGGAGTGGTGCCAATTGGCGTTTTGAAGGCAGTCCTATATGCCCACAAGGCATCATCAAGCTTCATAGCCCAATCCTTTCTCGTCTTTGAGACCGTCTTCTCGAGAATCCCCTTGATCTCCCGGTTGGAGATTTCCACTTGGCCACTAATTTGGGGATGGTAAGGTGTTGCCACCTTATGGGTCACCCCATACTTAGCCAAAAGTGCTCCAAAGTTCCTATTAGTGAAGTATTTCCCTCCATCACTTATGATCACCCTTGGTGTTCCAAACCTAGGGAAGATCACTCGGTTGAAGAACCGCACCACCACCTTGGCATCATTTGTAGGAGAGGCGATTGCCTCCACCCATCTCGAAACATAGTCAACCGCCAATAGGATGTAGAGGTTGCCACATGAAGAAGGGAATGGTCCCATGAAGTCCACACCCCACACATCAAATATCTCTACCTCTTGTATGTTGTTCAAGGGCATCTCATTTCTCCTTGAGATGTTGCCTGTCCTTTGGTAAGCATCACAAGCTACCACAAAGCTTTGCACATCCTTGAACAAGTTTGGCCAAAAGAAACCCGATTACAACACTTTCGCACATGTCTTGTGTGCGCTAGCATGCCCTCCACATGGCAAGGAATGACAATGGCGGATTACACTCTCCACCTCATCCTCCGGTATGCATCTTCTAAACATTCCATCCGGCCCTCTTTTGAACAAAAGTGGCTCACTCCAATAGTAGTGCCTCACATCCTTGAAGAACTTCTTCCTTTGGGCATATGTTAATCCGGGAGGCACTTCCTCGCACACCAAGTAGTTCACAATGTCGGCAAACCATGGCTCACTTCCTCTAGACACTTGGAACAAGCATTCCTCCACCATTTGCAATTGCTCATCCCGAAATGAGTCATCAATCGGGATGTCCTCTCTTTCAAACTCCAATGGTGGGAGTCTACTAAGGTGATCCGCCACGGAGTTCTCGGATCCTTTCTTGTCCCGGATTTCCAAATCAAACTCTTGAAGAAGAAGGATCCATCGAATCAACCTAGGTTTGGCATCCTTCTTTGTAAGGAGGTAACGGATCGCAGCATGATCCGTATAAACAATGACCTATGCTCCAACAAGGTATGACCGAAACTTCTCAAAAGCATACACCACCGCTAGCAACTCTTTCTCGGTGGTGGCATAATTGAGTTGGGCATCATCTAGCGTCTTGCTAGCATAATAAATGGCATGAGTTCGCCCTTCTTTCCTTTGCCCCAAAACAGCCCCAACGGCTACATCGCTTGCATCACACATGATCTCAAACGGTAAACTCCAATCCGGGGGTTGCATTATAGGTGCGGAGATCAAAGCGTTCTTCAACTTACAAAAAGCTTCAAGGCAATCTTTGGAGAAAACAAATTCAACATCCTTCATTAGTAGGTTAGTAAGGGGCTTAGAAATTTTAGAGAAGTCTTGAATAAACCTCCGGTAAAAACCGGCATGCCCTAAGAAACTCCTTACCCCTTTCACCGAGGTAGGTGGTGGCAACTTCTCTATCGTCTCAATCTTGGCCCTATCAACCTCAATGCCACGGTTAGACACCAAGTGTCCTAACACAATACCTTCACTTACCATGAAGTGGCATTTTTCCCAATTTAAGACAAGATTTGTCTCCTCACATCTTTGCAATACTAATGACAAGTTAGCCAAGCAATCATCAAAGGAAGAACCATAAACAGAGAAATCATCCATGAACACTTCCATGATATTTTCAATGTATTCCGAAAAGATGGCCATCATACACCTTTGGAAGGTGGCGGGTGCATTACACAACCCACATGGCATTCTCCTATATGCAAAAGTACCCCATGGACATGTAAAGGTTGTTTTCTCTTGGTCATCGGGGTGGATAGGGATTTGGAAGAATCCACTATAGCCATCTAGGTAGCAAAAATGAGAATGTTGAGCTAACCTTTCGAGCATTTGGTCAATGAAAGGAAGAGGGAAGTGATCTTTCCTAGAGGCCATGTTAAGCTTTCTATAATCAATACACATCCTCCATCCCGTAACCGTTCTAGTGGGGATTAGTTCATTGTTCTCATTAGTCACTACGGTCATCCCACCCTTCTTAGGTACTACATGGACGGGACTAACCCACTTACTATCCGAGATAGGGTAGATAATTCCCGCATCTAGCAACTTAATGATTTCCTTTTTGACTACCTCTTTTATTATGGGATTCAATCTTCTTTGATGTTCAATAGAGGGTTTATGATTATCTTCCATCATTATCCTATGCATGCACAAAGAAGGTTTGATGCCAACAAGATCATCAATGGTGTATCCTATTGCCTTTCTATGCAGTTTCAATTCATTCAACAGTCTATGAAGCTCATCATCATTCAAAGATGCATTCACAATCACCGGATAAGTAGAATTTGAACCAAGGAAAGCATACTTTAAATGAGAGGGAAGAGGTTTAAGATCAAGTTGAGGAGGACCTTTTTCGGTTGGAGATGATCCATACAATGTAGGTTGAGATGATTGCAAAGCCATGGAAGCCTCCTTGAAGTCCCTTGATGATTGCTCACACTCAAGTGGTTGATGCTGAAAAGACTCAGGAAAATCGGCCCAGGAGGAAAAATCGGCCGATTTTTCTTGCAGTGGGTCGATCTGAGTTTCTGTTTTTGCTGAACTGGCTGAAATTTCAGCACAAGGCCAAAAATCGGCCGATCTGGACCCTCCAGTCCGATTTTTCTGCCAGCTTCTCCCTTCTTCTAGCACTTCAAATCCAACACTTGGTAGCTCGTCCAATGCATTCAAGGCCTTGATTACTTCATTGCTACTCTCCTCAACTCCTTCTTCCATCAAGCTTGAGCTAAGAACCTTCTCAAGTGGATCCTTGAGCAAGATTGAGCTCACAACCTCTCTAGACTCCTCTTCTTCAACTATGTTGAATACATCTTCATCAAGGGTTGGTCCTTTCATCATTGTGGATAGCTTGAACTTGATGTTCTCTTCTCCAATGTTGAAGGAGAGAGTCCCATTCTTGCAATCTACTAGACACCCGGAAGTAGCTAAGAAAGGTCTTCCCAAGATGATAGGAACCGGATAGTCCGCCGGGATGTCCAAAACAACGAAGTCTATGGGCACATAGAACTTCCCTAGTTGCACCGGGATGTCTTCCAAGATTCCAACCGGATGAGTGATCGAGCGGTCGGTCATGTAAAGGGTCATCTTGACCGGCTTTGGCTCTCCTAGCCCAACCTTGTTGCAAAGTGCAAGCGGGATGATGCTTACACTTGCCCCAAGATCACATAAGGCGTCATACTTCACTTCTCCTACTCCGATTGGCACACAAAAGGATCCCGGATCCCTTAGCTTAGGAGGCATCTCCTCCTTCATCGTTTGAATCAACTCCGAAGATCTCTTTGTCATCCTTATCTCCCCATACTCCTCCAACTTCCTTTTGTTGGAGAGTATTTCCTTCAAGAATTTGCCATATGCCGGCATACCTAAGATAGCATCCATGAACGGAATGTTAATATGCAATTTAGACATTAGTTCAAGGAACTTACCAAAGTGATTGTCCAAGTGAGCTCTTGCTCGTGATTGAGGGAACGGTAGTGGTGGCTTGTATGGAGGCGGCGCCACATATGTTGGCTCAACATCCTTGCTCTTGCCTCCATCTTCTTGCAATTTTTCCTCTTCTACCACTATTTGCTTCCCCTTAGCATTGTCCTTGGGCAAAGGCTCCTTCATACTCAACCCACTTCTTGTTGTAATAGCCAACACTTGGCCTCTTGGGTTTTCTTCGGTTCTTCCGGGAAGCTTTCCCGGATCTCTATGTGCTTCACCCGCCTTTTGGAACACTTGTGCTTCCAAAACCTTTTGAGCTTTAGAAATTGAAGTCACGGTGCTCTCAAGACTACTCAACCTTCCAAGCAATTGCTCAAACATCATTTCGGTTCTATCCTTCGGAGGTTGAGTGAATCCGGGTGGAGGTTCTTGTGAAGCTCTTGGTGGTGGAGTTGTGCTTGTGGAAGCGGGAGGGTTCAAGGCTCCATCCGGGTTAGAGTAAGAAAACCCGGGATGGTTATGGTTGGGCCGGTAATTGTTGAATTGCCGGTTGTTGTTGAAGTTCCTTGGGCCTTGATAGTTGTTGTAATTGCCCCTTCCCATGTAATTCACATCCTCCTCCTTGGAAGATAAGTTAGCTTGTGGAAGCACTTGAGGAGTTGCTTGATTCTTCAAAGTTGTAGCACACAACTCCCTCAAGGACTTCAACTCATTGTTGATGGCGTCAAGCTTGAAATTGCTCATGGTGACCTCACTCACCTCATATGCTCCCGCCTTTCTCCCTTCACTCTTCCTATGGGAGTATTTCTCAATCACTAGAGCTTGTTTCTCTACAAACTCCCAAGCATCATCCACATGCTTCTCCATGAAAGTCCCACCGGAAAGAGATTGAAGCTTGAATTGGCTATCTTCATCAAGTCCTTTGAAGTAGATCTCCAATAGCTCAATTTTTGGTATGCCATGGTGTGGACAATCTAGGAGAAGGTCTTTGAATCTCTCCCAAGACTTAAACAAACTCTCTCTATCCTTCATCACGAAGGCATTGATCTTCCCTCTTAACTCGGTAGTCTTGGAAGGTGGGAAGAACTTAGTCAAAAACTCGGTCGTCATCTCCTCCCAAGTACCAACTTGCCCTTGTGGAATAGATTGATACCAAGCTAAGGCTTTGTCCTTAAGAGAGAAGGAAAAAGCCTTAAGCTTATGGTTGTTGCTCTCCAATCTTGGCGGTCTAAGAGTCTCCATCAAAATCTCATAGTTCATCAAGTGTTGATGAGGCGACTCTCCTTCCATCCCTCCAAATTGATTATGCCGGATCATTTGTAGAACTTGAGGGCGGAGCTCGTAGTTGTGGGTTGCGGGATCTCCTAAGTTCACACCCGGACGGTGTGCTCTTTGTGCCGGATCCATACGTCTTCCCAAAGTTTGTGGCTCTTCAATAGCAATGGGTACAACCCTAACATTCGCCGCCGGCTGCGGTTGTGTTGGAGGAGGTGGAGGTTGTCGGCGATTAAGCTCTCCTTGAACAAGGGCTTGCCTAATCTCATCAATCTCCCTCCTAGTTGCCTCTTGCCTCTCATTGGCAAGTCTCCTTTCTTCCTCCAAGAGCTCATCTCTTAGCCTTATTTGCTCTAAGGCTTCATCCAATTCAGCTTGGAGGTCTCTTCCGGCCATCTCTTTCCCCTTTTTGATGCTCTTGGATCTAGATCTAAGGGTTTTCTCCGGTTCGGGATCGAATGGAGCTAAATCCTTGCCACGAGATCTTCGCATACACCTAAAGAGTAAGAGATGTCCTGAAAAGCAAAGACACAAACCAAAGAGAGATCAAAAGCAACAAGAAAGATCTACACTATAAACAATCACAAAATGACTCAATCTAGACCTAGTCCCCGGCAACGGCGCCAAAAACTTATTATGCTAAGATCGTGTGATGTGTGTACGCAATAAGCTTTAAATTTATACTCGTTATAATTATCCTAACTCCTAGCGAACCCGCAGTGTACGGGACGTTTATAGTAGGGATAGTATTCCGAGGTCGAACACGAAGACTAAGGTGAAATCGAGTCAAACAATGATCAAAGATAGTGTGAATCTAGACCAAGATAAGACGAGAAACAAAGAAAATGGAAAAACACAATGTTTTTGTTGGTTTTTGTGGTGATCAAACAAAGATCACAAGTCAAGCAAGATAATAAAACAACTAACAACTCAAGCTAGCAACGAACAAGTAACACAAAGCACAAGTATATGATCAAGAGAGAAAAGTTGATTCTAGAGGTCAAGATTTCCGGTTATGGCATTAGACTCAAGGTTCTAAGGATTCTAAGGACAAGCTGCGGTGTTGGGGAAAGAATGTTTCACTAATGGAAGCGATTACCGGGTAGGTCTCTCACTTCACTAATCCCGCATCAAACTCCTATTACCGGGTAGGTCTCAATGGGTTAGAATAAGGAATTCCACACAAACTAGATACTACTTAAGGGGTAACCCTCTCCTTACCGGGTAAGTCTCGGAATTGGGAAATCTCAAGCAATAATCCTAGCACACTCGATCCAATAGCGGCTTATGAGGCTCACTACTACCTAGAATTCATCTTCTAAGGTATCTAAGATCGGGAATCATCGGGTATATCTCTTCCTTCACTTAGGTTGATAGCATTAGGTGATCCTAAGCTAAATTAGGCTTAATAAACACTAGGATTTAACAACCTAACACCCCAATCATACAGATTCATCATTCAAAGAGCAACAGAGAAGGAAATCGGATGGATCATAGGGAAATCGGCCGATTTACCTGTAGAACAGGTCGATTTTCCTCTCTGGTTAAGGTTTGGTTCAATCAATTCATCCTAAACTAACATATAAGTCCATCCTATTATCACCCAAGCCATAACCATCAATCCATCACTCCAGAATCACAATAAACTAGCCAATAGTATGCATATCAAGATCCAAAATCATCAAACAAGCATACATGGTGTTCATAGATGGATAATGAAAGATAAGCAAGCAAAATCAATAAATCTCAATTGAATCTAAGTTGTAGCAAGACTTACAACTCTAAAATGAAGATCCAAAATGTTCCTAACAACCCTTGTAATAGTTCTTCAATCCAAGACTCTAAAATCACTCAAAACCTCACTATCACTCCTAGAATGGTGTTCTTCTTCTTCCTTCAATCCTTGAGAGCTTTTCTTCTCCTCCAATCTTGCCCCCAAATTGATGAGCTGTGAATGAGAGTGTGGGAGAGGAGAGCTGCTCAGCAACAACCTGCAGGACCACTTATATTCTCCACCAAGAGCAAGGCCGGACAAGAGATCGTGGGACACGTGGCTTAAGCTGTCAAAGGCCCAAAAATCGACCTAATGAATTAAATCGGCCGATTTAGCTGCTAGTTGGTCCGATTTTCTTCAGCAGAATCATGCTATGATCGTCTAGCCATGAGTTGCTCCATTGCTTGCACCAATAGTGGTCTTTGTGTCCTTTGTTACTCCAATTATGCTCCTCCAAAGCTTTGGATGTGTACCATCATGAGGCTTGGCCCTCTAATGTATCGGTTAATGTCCAAAAGACCCCCGAAATACCTACAAAGCAACGCACAAGTCCGTGTAGACGTCTATCTCGACAAAATACGTGATTTGAGTGCAAACGTCGCGAATTTGTGCTAAACCATGCATGAATGAGTGATGAATCTATCTAAATGATTACCTAAACCTAAGTCATAAATCGTGTTATCAAAACTGTTTTCTCTAAGATTCCTTTGATCTCCCTATTTGAGATCTCAACTTGTCCACTTGTTTGTGGATGATAAGGGGTGGCGATCTTGTGAGTGACCCCATACTTAGCTAGAAGAGCTTCAAAGCACCGGGCAATGAAGTGAGAACCTCCATCACTAATGATAGTCCTTGGCGTCCCAAATCGAGGAAAAATGGTCTTGTTGAAGAACTTAACCACCACCATGGCATCATTGGTGGGAGAGGCAATTGCTTCCACCCATCTAGAAACGTAATCTACCGCCAATAGTATGTATTGGTTTCCACAAGAGGATGGGAATGGTCCCATAAAATCTACTCCCTAAACATCGAAAATCTCCACCTCTTGGATGTTGTTGAGGGGCATCTCATTCCTCCTAGAGATATTACCTGTTCTTTGACAAGCATCGCAGCAAGAAACAAAGGATTGCACATCTCTAAATAAAGTAGGCCAAAAGAATCCAGATTGCAATACCTTTGCGCTAGTTTTGTTCGAACTAGCGTGTCCTCCACAAGGTAGTGAATGACAATGGCGGATGACACTTTGCATCTCATCATCCGGCACACATCTCCGAATGATGCCATCCGGACCTCTCTTGAAAAGAAGAGGTTCATTCCAAAAGTATTCCCGGACATCCTTAAAGAACTTCTATCTTTGTGCGTAGGATAATCCGGGTGGTATCTCCTGACAAACCAAATAGTTAACAAAATCAGCAAACCATGTTCGTTACCTTTGGAGATCACATCGATGCACTCCTCTATAATGTGTAGGTGTTCGTCCGGGAAGGAGTCATCGATGGGTAAATGGTCGTCCTCTAGATGTGTTAGACGACTCAAATGATCCGCAACAGAATTTTCTGAACCTTTCTTGTCGCGGATCTCTAGATCGAATTCTTGTAGGAGAAGAATCCATCTAATTAGCCTTGGCTTCGCATCTTTCTTCGCAAGGAGGTACCGGATCGCAACATGATCCGTGTAGACAATCACCTTTGCACCTACAAGATAAGAGCGAAACTTGTCAATAGCATAGACAATGGCTAAAAACTCTTTTTCGGTAGTGGCGTAATTGAGCTGCGCTTCATCTAGCGTCTTGCTAGCATAGTATATGGCATGGGTTCGCCCTTCCTTCCGTTGTCCAAGAACAGCTCCTATAGCTACGTCACTAGCATCGCACATAACCACAAAGGGAAGAGTCCAATCCGGAGGTTGGATAATAGGTGCTGAAATTAGAGCTTGCCGAATGGTGTTAAACGCATCCAAACATTCCTGCGAAAACTCAAAAACCGCATCCTTCATCAACAGATTAGTGAGAGGTTTTGATATTTTAGAGAAGTCTTTAATAAAACGTCTATAAAATCCAGCATGTCCTAGGAAACTTCTTATCCCCTTCACCAAAGTTGGGGGAGGAAGTTTCTCTATAGTCTCTATTTTCGCCTTATCCACCTCTATCCCTCTACTAGAGATTAAGTGACCTAATACAATTCCTTCCTTAACCATAAATTGACACTTCTCCCAATTAAGAACTAGGTTAATGTCCTCACACCTTTGTAAAACAAGAGAAAGGTTAGAAAGGCAATCGTTAAAAGAGGAACCGTATACGGAGAAATCGTCCATGAAGACCTCCATAATTTCCTCAATGTATTCAGAGAAGATGGCCATCATGCACCGTTGAAAGGTGGCTGGGGCGTTGCAAAGCCCGAACGGCATTCTCCTATAAGCGAACGTACCCCATGGGCACGTGAATGTGGTCTTCTCTTGATCATCCGGGTGTATCGGAATCTGAAAGAAACCACTATAACCGTCAAGGTAGCAAAAATGTGAATGTTGTGCTAACCTTTCAAGCATTTGATCAATGAATGGCAATGGGAAGTGATCCTTCCTCGTTGCATTGTTAAGCTTGCGGTAGTCAATGCACATCCGCCATCCCGTTACGGTTCGGGTAGGAATGAGTTCGTTATTCTTGTTGGTGATGACCGTCATTCCTCCCTTCTTTGGAACTACTTGAACCGGACTCACCCACTTACTATCGGAGATAGGATAGATGATACCTGCATCAAGAAGTTTAAGAATTTCCTTCTTGACAACCTCCTTCATGGTCGGATTTAACCGCCTTTGAGGTTGTCTTGAAGTTCTAAAGTCTTCCTCCATTAATATCTTATGCATGCATAGGGAGGGTTTAATTCCTACTAATTCCTCAATAGTGTAGCCTAAAGCTTTCCTATGTTTCCTAAGGACAATCATGAGATGATTATGTTCATCTATGCTTAGATCGGAACTAACAATAACTGGAAAGGTAGAATTAGGTCCGAGGAAAGCGTACCTTAGATGAGTAGGAAGTGATTTTAATTCCATTGCTTTCGGAGCTTCCAATGATCCTTGAGGAGCATCCGATGTCTCCTTAGATGTTTCTAAGGGTGTTGAAGGTGTAGGAGAAGAATCGAAGGAAGTCGAAGAAGTGTCTCGTTCACCCTTTTCCACGGCTAGAATCACGGTTTCCCTATGTCCTCCACGGCCGTGGTTTAGGGTGTGGAAGGTGGTTACGGTTGCTCTGCCTTCTCCACGACCGTGTAACCCCCTGGAGTGAGCCACGCTTTGGATTGTGAGATCCACGGCCGTGGAATATAGTGTATGGCCGTGGATTCTCACGTTTTCTGCCTCATCGTGGAGTTTTTCAAACTCCACTTCACCCATCTCTTCTTGTGCTTCTAAGGCTTCAATTACCTCATTGCACTCCTCTTCTTCCCCTACATTCGTTAGACTCATAGTAATGACCTTTTGTAAAGGATCTTTGAAGAGAATAGCACTTACCTCCTCTCTAGACAACCCTTCGATCCTCGCATCATCAGCATTAAAGTTCACGCCCAAACGGCGCGGTTGTTGTGTTGGATCCATCCTTTGGCAAAGAGTTCTTGGCTCATCATCTACACGTTCGATCCTCGCATTCCTAGGTGGAACACGACGATTAACAGCTTCCCGTGGATGAAAAGGATTCAAATTGATCGTGGGATTAATTTCCTCTAGCGGTGGCATGGAAGAATCACTATCATCAGCGGATGAATGGCTTGTTCTTCTTGATCTTGATCCCCTCCTTGAGGATTTCTTGCTCCCCTTATTCTTAAGGTTGCTTATTTCTATCCTCATCTGGAACATCATGTCCTTCAGATCATTAACTTGGGATTGATGACGATCCATCTCATCCCGGCGAATATTCTCATTCCATTGGAGTTGAACTTCTTTCTCCCCTAACTCCGCTTGAAGATCACGTTCGTGTTCTTCAGCCATCTTCTTTTCCTTGCGCTTTTGCCTTAACGTCCTCTCAAGCTCTTGATCAAGAGGTAAGAGGTCTTCGGTGTTCCTAGACCTGCGCATACACTCAAAAAGATATCAAATAACAAGGGAGAAGCTCCCAAGCTTGACAACCGAAAACCGAATTCTGCCTAGACCAAACCCCCGGCAACGGCGCCAAAAACTTGTTCGCCACTTAGCGTGCGTGCAAATAAGCTTTAAATTTATAAAACTAGAATCAAGCAAGCGAACCCGCAGTGTACGGATCGACGTAGTTAAGCAAGAATTCCAGAGTATCGAACACAGGGATTTGGGGGGTTAAATCCAGTTATAGATTATCAAGCGAGTAAATGTGGAGTTTTTCGAATTATTGGGAAAACAACAATCCTAAAGATCCAAGTATCCAGCTGTGGCAATTAATTCAAGGTATACTAATGATATAAGGACAGAGTTGAGATATGCAAAGGTATACTAATGTAAGGTAATCGTACGGTGAAGTTTCAAAAACCTTATATGACTCACCTACAAGACACTCTCTATAAAGGTTGTTTAGGCTTCAATATAGAAAGGTTCTAAAGGTAAGAATTGATGTCAAATACCCAAACTTGTAATCCAAGGATCAAGACTAACTTAACCGATTACGGTTATGACACTCACAATCGAGGTAGAGGTTGTTGAGGCTTCACTACCACCAAGAAAAGACAACCCAAGACTAAGTTAAAGTAAATCTTTAACTTTGGATTAAAGTAAAAGCAAGTCCGTAAACTTAAGGGAAATCACGGTTAGTTCTTGAGGTTCCACAGCCGTGGACTCAAGAACAGGCCGTAATTTAGGGTTCGTCGACGATTCTCTCTAACTCTCAGGGTCCAATCTGTTTACGATCGATCTATCATCATCTAAGCCACAACTATCAACCCTTCACCTTAGAATTGTTAAGGGTTTTTAGCCAACAATAGTCATAATGATATCAAATTCAAGGTTTAAAAGATTGAAAGATGAAAACTTCCGAAAACCTTCAATAAACTTCAAATCAATCTCAAAGTCACAATCAAGAACAAATATCGTCACTAGATTCGGAATAGAACAAACAAACACAATCTTAGATAAGAAGGAAGAACGGGATATCAATCCGTCTTCTAAATCAAACCTAAACAAGAAGAGGAATCTTCTTGCGAACAATCTTCCGAATCTTCGATCTTCCGTCAATCCGGAAATCGCCAATAGCAATGCGCAAAAATCTCCTAAACACAATCTTCGCCAAATGCGAGATTAGGGCAATCTCAAGCGTAAGTGTAGGCAAAAGTGCGTCTAAGCAGAGGTGAAGGTGTAAGCCTAAAGCGAGGTGACGGAATCTCTCTTCGTCCGTCCTTTTATAGTGTATGATGAAGTAGCGGCCCGGCCCAATCTTTTAAAAGATCGTGGCTTAAAGTGTGGCAAAAAAGATCGCCAAGATCACGGTCGTGGAAGGTTCCACGGCCGTAATTTAGAGCGTGGAAATCAACACGGTTTGAACCATCTTCTCCACGGCCGTAGAAGTTGCTGGAATGAACCACGCTTCCCTAGCCATGGTTCCACGGCCGTGGAACTGAACGTGGAAAGTAGTACGGCCGTATTTTAGAGCGTGGTTTAGGGCAAGAACGTGATTCTTCCCTAGACTCGTGCATTCTCCAAGTTAACACTCCTTTTGCTCCTAAGAATGTCCTCAATCCATGGACATTGCTCAACAACTCCATCCTTGCTCGATTCCGTTCGGAATTAGCTCTCAGTCACCTATAATCAACATAAAGCTTGTGTAGATCTCTATATCGACATTATAGACAAACTAGCTCACAAATGCATCTATGCTCAATCAATGACTATCAATATGAATCAAATACGCTTAGAAAACGTGCCTAAAATATCACAATATTTCATGCTAACAGTGCCTTTGATGGTTTAAATCTGATTGATGGCTAAATTTGAATTGCGGTTTTACAATCGACTTTCCATTTTGGATATTTTTTCCCAGAAATAAGTTTTAACGAGTTTAACTTCGGTTTTGAAAACGGAGTTTTCATTGGAATATCTATATGCGCTACACCTTCCTTTCAAAATTAGCGTTTAAGCTAATTTTTATTATCTTTGGTCTTAGGTCCGGAAACGCCCCGATAAAGGCCATCGAACCGGTTCTCGACGTCCGTAGATCGTCTTTCACCGTGGACCGTGTGTGAGTACCTTCTCCCTTGTTAGTTATGTTGAAGGTAGTATATCATGCTAGGTGATTTTAGCATAACGCAAATGCCATGTTGTGGCCCCAAACCATAGGTATTAGTGATTGGATATTGAACTTGTTGAATTATCCCCTTTACGATCTTAGGATGATCTTTGAGATTAGAGGTTGGACCTAGCATGCTAGAGTTAGGACCTCATATAAGTGTTGGAGACTAGAAGTCCGAGGACTTCTAGCTTTTTAGTTAGTTATTGATAGTGTGTCTCGTTTGGCCAGGCTTTGAGCGTTTTCCTGCGGGAAGTTGAGAGTGGTTTATTCGAGTTACCTTGAGAGAGGTAAGTCTTCAGACTTACTTAGCTTGTATTCTATGTATTAGATTCATTGAGTGTTTGGTGGTGTTTGTTTTATCGCTTTTGTTATAAGATATAAACCGGTAATAGGACCCCCGACTTTTACATATATTATTTTGGCCCAAGTGTATGATAACGGGTTGTGACAACTTGCCTGGCTCCCGCGAGAGCTAGGAGGTTCTTGGCGACTATCCCGTTCTAGTAGACGGTCGGATGCATCAGTACCAATCCATGCCGGTAAGTAGGGGCCGAGGCGAGTTTCAGGGATTCTCGTGTCACAAACCTAAGTTGAATTAGAACGGGATACGACCTAATAAATAAAGATAATAAACTGGATTGTTTGTTGAGGATGATTATGTGATGTTACGATGTATGAGTGTGTATGTGCCTTCACCATGTTTCTAATGCTTAGAATAGAGGTAACGGTTTTTAACCGCTTGTGTAGATGCCCCACAGGTTAGGGACGTTGCCGAGTGAGGTGGAGGAGTGGACAACCGAGGGTCGCCGTACATTATAGGACGAGGGCTTTTTTGGGATTATTCTGTTTATGTTTGGTTTTATGGTTCTTGATTTATGGATTCAGATTTATGTTTTGACGTTTGTGTTGTTTTGAGGACTCGGCTGAGTTTCCACCTTGTATCTTTACTTTTCGATTTCTCGCATACATTATAACGATTTGAGTTTTTGCCTTTATTTGTGCCATGTTGGAAAGGTCCAGTGAAATTGTTGTCAGGCTAAGGGTCGGGATCCATTGTGAGGTCTTGCCCGTAGCATCCCGATATCCCACGGATTCGGGGTGTTACAAAAGTGGTATCAAAGCCCTAGGTTGACAGCAATGACACTCACAACCTTCTAAAGGCCGAATGAGGAATAAATAGAACCCCACGGGTTCTGACTTTTCGTTTTCAAAATTCATATGCATGAGTGGGGATTGGATTAGAATGTACAGGACCACCACTCCTCACGCAAACCTCGGCGACATAGGTTCCTGGATTTGATGGATATATATATATATAGGACATTGTTTAGGTACGGTTCAATTAATGCGGTACGGCCGTGCGGCCGACACATTTTTTTTTTCAGGACACGATTTTTTTTTCATAAACGAAAGAAAATTTGTTTGAACTACCATGTTATAATTTATGCACTATTCTCCTATAAACTTTGAACTATTCCCATATAATCCATGAACTATTACTTTTTAATATAATCCATGAACTATTCTATTATAATTCATGAACTATTCTATTATAATTCATGAACTATCCCATAATAAGTTTTGAACTATTACTTTCACTCCTTTATAAATTTTGCACTTTGAACTATTCTATTATAATTCATGAACTATTCTATTATAATTCATGAACTATCCTATAATAAGTTTTGAACTATTACTTTCACTCCTTTATAAATTTTGCACTATAAACTATTCTATTATAATTCATGAACTATCTTTTTATAAGTTATGAACTATTCCTTAATAAGTTGAACTATTACTTATATTCCTTTACAAATTTTGCACTATGAACTATTCTATTATAATTCATGAACTATCCTTTTATAAGTTATGAACAATTCCATAATAAGTTTTGAACTACTACTTTCACTCGTTTTTTTTTTAATTTTTCTTTCGGGACACGTGTCGGCCGTACGGCCGGCCGCACGGCCGTACCGGAATAATGTGCCTTACTTGAACAACATTATATATATATATATATATATATATATATATATATATATATATATATATATATATATATATATGTACGGCCTTGGGATGTTTTTGGACTTGTATGTATCTAGTTATGTATATGACCTTAGGGTGATTGGGCTTATGGGCCTTGGTTGTATATTTGAATTTTGGTTATCATCGTGCTTTTGTGAGTTATTATCATATTAAGTTCATAAGTATTACATATGTATTTATATAAATATACGCCATACGCTATCGGATGACACGTATGAGAGCCACCGCTTACGTAGGACCCGCCATGGGTAGACCCCCTCTTCCTCCTACCGCCCCGAGACGGGGACGAGTAGGAAGACCTCCTGGCACGAGAGGTCGGGGACGTATCCCATTGCGGACCCACCAGTTGTGGATACGCCAGCAAATGAGATTCCCGTAGAGGACGTGGCAGAGAGCGTTGTTCCCGAGGCTAGGGATAGGACACTTGTGAGGTCCGGGGCGCATAGTTCCCCATCTGCTAGGACCGGGGGACCATCTATTGGAGCTACTGTATTTGCAGACTACGTACGGCGAGTTGAGGAGGCATTCAGGACATGAGCACCACCTCCCGCACCACCGGTGCCTGCACATGCACCTGCACTTGCGAGATCAGTTGAGGTCTCGTAGAGGGTTACTCAAATTAGAGCCGCACCATAGGTAGTTGCACTAGTGGCAGTTGCACCCAAGCCGGTTATAGAGGTTGCTAGGGCGAGAGATGAGTTGAGGTCTCCTAGACCTGATTCATGGTTGAAGGCTTTCAACCAGCAGCATGTACACTACTTCGACGTGAAGGTAGGGTTGAAGGTTGAGCACTGGATTGGGCACGTGGAGTCTGCACTAGACGCGATCCGTTGTCCTGAGGAGAGGTAGGTTGAGATAGTCCATACCTTGTTTAGGGAACAAACCTAGTATTGGTGGAGGACGGTTCGAGGAGGTGTGATTAGGATGGAGCAGCTACTGAGTCTCGTCAGCGAGACATTTTGCCCAGATTCACTGCGGAGAGATAGAGTCCACGATTTCGTAGAGGCAGGATTTGAGGACATCCCAGTCATTGAGGCGATTAGACATTTTCGGGCAGAGTTAGCCTTGCTGGGCCCGCTACATCTCCAGCAGACTAGCATGTCTATCTCTTTTCTAGGAGATTCAAGGAGTCAACCCGTGCTTACTTAGTGGGATTTCGTTGTGATTCATTGGCGGAGTACCAAGACCGAGCTTCAGCCTATGAGAGATACCGCCCTGGGTATAGGAGGGCAGCGCAGTCCGGAGGACAAGACAAGAGACAGAGGACCATACCAACTACTTCCGGGGCAGGAGTGGCAGGACAAGGACGTAGTCAGACTCAGGGACGTCCCGGTCCTCAACAGTCGATGCCGGCGTCCGTTCGGGAGTGCCAATGTTTCAGTGGCGGAGAGTTTGGACACGTGAGGAATGCGTGTAAGAGACCATTGGTGACCTGTTTTACTTGTGGGCAGGTGGATCATCGGGCCATCTTTTGCCGCTAGGGCAAGGCCTAGTCACAGCAGGGTTCTTCACCTGCTACCAGGGCAGGTGGGGGACAGAGGGCACCTCAAAATCATGCCTTCAGAATCATCCAATTCCATCCAAGACTACTGATTCATATGATCAAGAGCATCGAGGAAGGCATTCAAGGAGAAAGATCGAAGAAAGTTCGGAAGTTCTAGTCCAAGAATATAGTTCTTGGAGGTTTTGTTAGTTTGATTCTATATTCTGTCTTTGTGATTGAGAATTGGAGTTCGTTATTGAGTTTTATTTGAGTTTTGAAAGTTTGAAACGTTGTTCTAACACTTTTGGTTTGGTTTTAATTCAAAGATTCAAGTTTTCTCTTCATTCTTCGTTTTCTTTATTTAATCTCTCTTTTGATTTTGATAATGTGTATTCTTGGCTAAAACCCTTGTGATTCTAGGGTAATTGGTTGAAGATTGTTGTTGAGATGATGATAGAATGATCTTCATAAACAGATTGGGCCCTGAGAGTTGAGATTAACCATCGCAGAAGGCAAAAATCGGACTGTTCTTGGTATGGATCGGACGATCTCCTTTGATGAACAACCCGATTTTCTTTCTGTCGTACCTATATTGTTTTATCCTTTATCCTTGGTTGAAGATTGCTTAAACTCTAGCCTTGTTGAACCTTTCTAACCTATATCCAAGTGTGGGAAGAGACTTACCCGGTGATTCCCGTCCTTAGTTGCCAACGATTACAAGTCCTAGGCAATAGAGGATTCAAACCCCTCTATTAAGGTTGAGTGTGCAATAACCCTTACCTTTGTGAGATAGCCTGATTCCCTTGGGTTTTGTGTTTGGTTTTGAGAATATCGTCCTTCCCTTAGATCCTTGATAGGTGATGGAATCACTATCATTTAAGTTAGTTTTCAGAGTCGTTTTATGCTACTAACTCCTTGGTCCAGAAGAAGAAGACTAAAAGAAGATAAAAGAGGAGTTATAAGCACTTGGGAGTTGAAGACCATTCACGAAGCAAATCTTCTGGTGCGTCACCGCCCCCGTGGAGCATTGTCACCGCCCTAGCGGGTGACACTACACTCCAGAACGTAGCTTGCGTCTTCGCCAGCGCCCGGAACCAAGACTGTCACCGTCCCTGCGCCCCTCCTTCGTGCCCCTGCGGTGACTTATCCTGAAGAAGCAAAGACCGGCGCCCCTGCGCATCGGCCTGCGTCTCACCCTGCGGAGCTGTGAAGCCAAAGAGTCAGTGTCACCGCCCCTATGTTGACACTGGGCCGCCCTTGCGGCTCGACATCCGAAGCGACAGAAAGATGGAGAGTCGGGCGTTTGAAGAACATTAAAGATCCGCCCCTGTGGAATTGCCAGGCCGCCCCTGCGGCCACGAAGAACTTCAAGCGTTTCTGCCTAAACCGCCCCTGCGGTTCGACGACAGAGACTTCACTCCGGCTCTTTGCACCACCTTTATGGCATTAAATGTGGATGTTTTGACCGGCCATTTACTCCCATTTAGTGCCATTTTAGTATAAATAGACTCATGTCTGATTGCTAGGAGGATCCATCATTTTCCCATTTCAATTCTCTCTTTTCTCTTGCTCCCTTTGTAATGAGCTTCTAGTTTCCTTGCTACATTAGGTTGGTTTGAAGCTCCATTATTACTTTGGTTGTAAGTACCTTTTTAATATAAGTTTTATTCAGTAATGCTTTGTGTTTCTTAATCTTCATTTGTCTAAATTGCATGTTTTATTATCACTTAAGATTGATCACCTTAGGTTCTAAAGTACATGCAAAGAACTAGGATTAATAGATTCCGGGTTCGGGTCTTTAATCTAGTAGTAACCTTCGAGTAATAACAGGTTGTAATTGCTTAAAGGAAAAGAAACACAAATATAAAGATTAGTTTAATGGTTTTAATCTTCTCTTTATATCCCTTAGTCTTTGTTTGAAAGCTAACTTGTGACTTGTTCCTGTAGGTTTACGGAACACTAACTTGTTAAGTTGTGTTGATGCCGGTTGGCTCAACACATACATATGATCAAGACGGGATCATTACTTGAAAACTTGTAAAAAGGAACTCTCCAAAGTAGTAATCGCATGCTAAGAATCAACCTAGTGTAGATTCACTCATCATCATCATCATATTCATCTTATTACTTGCTTTCTAGTTTTGTGTGCATCAATTCATCAAACCCCCCTTTTTGTTACTTTGTTCTACAATCAATAATTGAATTTAATAAAAATATCACCAAACTCTCTTGGGTTCGACCCTTACTTAACCTCTATACTCGTTCTAGTGTTAAGTTGGGATTTATTTTGATAAGATAAAAACGACCTAAGGAAAAGTTCTTGTCAAATTTTGGCGCCGTTACCGGGGAGTTTAGTTTTATTTTTATTTCATTTTTATTATTGATTATTGGTTTGGACCGTTTTTATGGTTCAAACCCGTGCGACTAACTCCGGCATTGTTCCCTTTGATCCAGAAATTGAGAGAACACACATCCGGCGACGTAGACAACAACAACTCCAACAAGAAATGGCTGATCGTACTCTTCGTCAACTCACTCAGCCGACTTTGGCACAACACCCTCTTGCGGTTACTATACCGGCATTAGGGGAGGGAATCAACTTCGAGCTCAAGCCGGGTCTCATTCACTTGCTCCCATCTTTCAATGGGTTAAGTGGTGAGGACCCCATCAAACACATTGGAAAGTTCCATACCGTGTGTATGAGCATGAAGCCGGCCAACATTACCGAAGAAAAAATCAAGATGAGGGCATTCGGCTTCACACTCAAGGATGCATCGGATGATTGGTATTACCACCTTCCATCCGGGAGCATCGACACTTGGGAGAATCTCCACAAGGCGTTTTTGGAGAAATACTTTCCAGCCAAGAAGGCCAATAGCTTGAAGAAAGCTATAAGCAACATCGAGCAAGAGGCGGACAAGACTCTCTATGAGTACTTTGAGCGGTTTGCACGCCTCCGATCCAGCTGTCCTTTCCATGGATATTCAACTCATGATCTAGTCTTGTACTTATACAATGGCTTGCTTGACACCGAAAGGAGGATCGTCGATGCGCTTTTTGTGGAGGTAACATTCTTACCTCTACCCCTGACCTTGCTTTTGAAAAGATGCAGGAACTAGCAGAAGGAACCCGGAACTTTGGAAGGACTTCGTCCAAGAGAGGTGTTCATGTTGTGAATTCCGGGAAGAGTGAAATCTCCAATGAGCTTGCTGAATTGAAGGAGATGGTGAAGAGATTAACGTTTATGGGAACCCCACAACAGTAAAGGCATGTGGAGTTTGTGCTGACCCATATCACCCAATGGACATGAGGATGACGATGTAGAGGTAAATATAGTAGGTTACGGACAGCCACAACAACAAAGGCCTAGGAACGATCCTTCTGCACAGAATTTCATGCCAAAATGGCGTGATCAACAGAACTTTCATTGAGGGGTCAACAAAACCAACAACGGCAGCCCCGACAAGGCAAGTATCAATCAACTGAGGATATGTTGCAGGTTTTGACTAAGCATTTTGCTACTCATGTCCAAATAACAAAATCCAGCATCAAGAACCTTGAAAAACAGGTTGGGCAAATGGCGGAAGCCATAACAAGGATCGAAGCTAGATCCTCCGGAGGATTGCCTTCCCAGACGGTTATAAACCCCAAGGAGAATGTTAGTGCTCTAACATTAAGGAGTGGGAAGCAAATCCAACAGAAACGGCAAAAGAATTACAAGACAAACCCTCTAACGAGTTTACCGCACCCACAGCCGTCCCTGCGGTTGCAACTGCGCCCAACTCTGAGCAGACGCCGCCCCTGCGGCTGGATGTCCCCGCCCCTGCGGTGACAACCCCTGAGCCGCCCCTGCGGAAAACTCGACAGAGAGTTCTGCTGAGAAGGATTCTTACATCTGACCTGAGTTTCCACCACTATACTCTGAGAAAGCACCAGCTCCTTTTCCTGAGGCACTAAAGGAGAGAAGAATCATTGAGGACAAGGATCTCTTTGAGACCTTCTCCAAATGTGAGGTAAACATCCCTCTCCTTAAGTTAGTGAAGAGTATTCCTAAATATGCTCATTTCTTGAAGGAACATTGGACTATTAAGAGGAATCAGAAGCTGAAAGGGTTACAAAAAGTACAAGTAAGTGAGCATGTCTCCGCCGTTTTCTAACGTAGGATGCCCAAGAAATGCATCGATCCGGGCATAGTAAGTATCCCTTGTGTCATAGGGGAAACCCGTTTTGACAAAGCCATGCTTGACTTTGGTGCTTCTATAAATGTTTTGTCATATTCCATTTACAAATCACTCGCCCTTGGGCCATTAACGGAAACTAGGATTATAATGCAACTTGCTGATAGATCTAATGTGTACCCGAAAGGGATAATTGAAGATGTATTAGTAATGGTAGACAATCTAATTTTCCCTGCTGATTTCTTTGTAATGGATATGGAAAATGACTCGTATGCTGCACCGATATTGTTAGGTAGACCATTCCTGAAAACTGCTAGGACTAAAATTGATTATGTTAGTGGCAAACTAACCATGGAGTTTGATGGTGAAGTAGTGGAATTTGACATCTATGATGCAATGAAATTTCCTAGTGATGATCACTCTTTATGTGCTATTGACATTGTTGAACCTTTTGTGCAAGATGTGTTTGATATTTCTGACATTAATGAATTAAAAAATATAATTGAACATGACATTGATGATCACAATTCAGAATATGCACTAACATCCAACATGAAAGAGGTCCTAGCCCAGTTAGATGGGTATAAGAGGTTGTGTTCGCTCCAAACGGTGTGTGCAAGCTTTAAATTTATAACCCTAGACGTAAGCTTAAAACAAGGATGCGAACCCGCAGTGTACGGGTCAATCGTAGTAAAAAGCAAGGAATTCCAAGGGTCGATCACAGGGACTTAGTGAAACAAAGTCCAGTTACGGTATGCTTATGTAAATACTAACCACAAGAGCAATTAACACAATCAAAGATGAATAAGAAGTCAATAAAGCAAACATGCAATTCTAGGGATTAAAGCATCTAGTTGTGGTTCCAACTCAAGATCTAAAGATAAGCGGACAAAGCTGAGGTTTTTGCATAGGGAAGGTGTTACTAAAGTGGGATAGATCACCGGGTAAGTCTCACTACTCACTAATCCAATACCGTAACTCCTATTACCGGGTAAGTCTTAAGGAATCAAGATAAAGAACTATAATCTCAAACTAACACACCATCTAAGGGAATAGAATCAACCTTTACCGGGTAAGTCTCAGGCTAACTCACAAAGATGAGATGAAAGCACACTCAAACCCCAATATAGGATAAACCTTTATTACCTACACTTATGATCTTAGGTATACAAACTAAGGAATTACCGGGTAAGTCTCATCCTAAGCTTGCATTGAACCAGGAAAGGTGTAATAAGAATAGGATTTGGCAAACTCTAACACTTAACTCTCAGTTTCGGATCAGATAAGTCACCTCGGTCAGCCAAATTCCACCCCGGCCGAGATGTTCATCGACTGAGCGAGATGCTTAGGGTTAAGGTTAAAGACTCGAACTTTCAGGGTCCTACTGGAATCTAAGATTATTCTATCATTGTTTTTCCCACAACCTTCAGCCAATCACCCTAGAATCACACAAGGAAATTAGCCACTCATCATCATCATGAAAGTATTAATCAAATATATGGGAAGAAGGTGAATATTTGAACAAGAAGAATTTAATGAAAAGACTTCAATAACTGAATCAAATATCACAACAAAGCGTTCTTTGGATATAAATCCAACAAGCAAGACAACAAGGAAGAGAATCTAAGGTAATCTTACAAAAAAACCTTCCAAAAGCTATAAAAGCTAAAATCTTCAATCTTCCTTCAACCTTCAAAAAGGTTCTTCAAATCTTCCAACTGGAGTATGGCTGCTGCATGATTCCCAACTGAATGCGGATTTTTCGGTGTAAGCGGGATCGTGGTATGCGAGATCTTGGATTTGTGGAAATCCAACCCTTTTTATAGGAAAATAACCCTCCAAAGATAAGATATCATAGAAAAGATCTCTTTTCATAAAAATAGGTAAAATATAAGATCTAATATATCTTCTTCCTTCCGGGAGCCAAGCCCAAAAATATAAGATCACTTTCCAAAGATAAAAGATCTCAGCCAAAAATAAAATATTCTCGCCGCGTCCTAGGTATTCGCCTCGGTCGAGTCGACTTCCCTGGATCACCTCGGTCGAGGTGAATCTGTGGTCAACCGAGGTGAGTCACAACTGAATGTGAAATCTCTCAAAACTGGTCCAAAGTGAATCCTTAATCCATGGCTATGCTTCCTGGATGATTCCTTATGTTCCTCAATGTAGCTCAAATGACTCCATAGCTCCTTTTGCTCCTTTTCGATGCAAAACGTGCCATTTTACCTACGATTACAACAAAACTAGGTGTAGACCTCGATTCCCGCAAAGGTAGATGAAATGGTAATATAATCACATATTATACATACAAACATGCAGATTATTAAAGATAAAACGTCTAAACAAACCCCAAAATATAGACTATAATTCATGCTATCAAAATACCCCATACTTAGCCCTTGCTTGTCCCCAAGCAAGTTCCGCATATAAGAGACAAGATAGAATGGATTAGTAGTCAAGAAAATCAATGAAAAGTCTTTCAAAAATATTTTTATGGTGTGCAACTATCATAGATCACTCTAAGAGAATACTTCATGGAATTTAAAATCAAAACATGATCAAAACATTTTATAAATATAGGAAAGTTGTTCATCTTTGCATAAAATCATAGAATGCATAATAAGTCATCATTATCAAAATTAATCATGTATAATCCAGTTTAAACCACTAAGTCAATCAACAAGCTCGAGGTCTCAAGGGATTCCCAAAAGAAAGGTCAAGAAACGTGTAGGGTGGGGATGTATGTAAGGTAATGTGGTGCTAGAATCTGGGAAAAGGACGAACTTCACTTCCACTTTGACTTGCAACATCTTCCACCAATAAGCTTTGCTTATTTCACACCTTTTTTACTTTACTTTTTGGGATGCATGGACTGAGGTGCACAATAACCGAAGCCTAGGAAATCAGCAATCATCAATTTCTTGAGATGCATCAAACCCTTGATGCACATACCATGACCCGTTAGGAATATCGCTCAATCCGACTTTGGCAAGACACAAACACCCGGCAATGTGAATGGTGCCGAATTACTCATCTTCATGATTGACTCCCCCAAACCTATTATTACTTTCTAACACTTTCACTTCCAGCCAATTTCTCAACTTTAACTTCACTTGCTTTCACCACTTCGCTTGCTTCCAAATTCCCGGATAGGTAAAGGGAGGCAAAATGTATATGAGGGGCTAAGCATGATTAAGAAGAAGAAGAGAGAAGAATGAATTGCCTTAGTCTTTCCAGGAAGAAAGTGAGAGAACTCATAATGTGGTGTCAACCTTCAAATTCAACATAATTTAGATAAAAACAAAGTATTAAACATGCCAATGATTTCAAACAAAGCTTTTAGCAACTTAAACATATTATAAAACCTTTCAAACACATAAAGAATTTAAAACCAGTCAGTAAGCAAGATCTTCACTGAGATCATATCCAGATAAGAAGCACAAAAATAGTTTTCGAAAACTCTCAGTTAACCCACCTCGGTCGAGGTGTTCTTAGGTCAACCGAGGTGAAACACCTCGTTTGGCCAGAACTCCCCCGGTCGAGGTCCAAATTTTTTTTTTTTTAAAACCAGTTTTCTTTCAGTTTCGACGTTTTTCTCAATCAAATAACCTGTAAGTATGCATGTAGTCTCAGATAAACACATAGATGCAAAAGTGAAGCATAAATATAGATATCCGGTCAAATAGAGTCATACATCAAATAAATGTCAAGTAATACACAAATACCCCATACTTGGGACACACTGTCCCAGTGGGTCAAAATAAGTCTAAAGGATAAAAGTACTCACCGGACAAATAGCTGAACTGCATAAAAAATAATAAAGAAAATCCTGCAGCTCTCAAGAATCCTGATCCGGTGGTGGTGGTGGTGGTATGTACGGATACTGAGACGGGTCGAATGGATAACCCATAGCCTGCTGGAACTGTATCTCCATCATCCTGCACTGATAGTGCTGCCCCTCTAACATCTGATGAGTCTAGCTGTCAATCTGTCGGTGCTGGGCAGCAAATCTCTCATGCATGTCCACAGTAAGGGCAGCATAGGAGTCTATCATCTGATCCGTCAGATCATCGATCCGACGATGAGCCTCTGAATCTCTATGACGGCGTGTCCTACGCCTAGCAGGTCTAGCAGGTGATGCAGCAAGTGTAGGCTCAGTATCCTCATCATCCAAATCTATAACTGGTGGTGCGCTCATCCCTGCAATATCTGTCCCTGTATCCATTGGGACTCCACCCTCTCTCTCATCAACTGTCTCCTCATCATCAGCCTCCTCCTCCTCAGTTGGGGCAGCTGCTGCCTCTCTGTAATCCTCTATCAGTGGAGCCCAAGCGGTCTGCCAATAGTGTGGGTCATAAACAGTGAACTGGGCAGACCACCTGATCCCCTGTGGCGCAGTCAGCTCCCACGGCATAGCCACGTACGGAGTAGTCAGACCTCGCGGAACGAGAATCCGCCGAGTGATCATCTCTTGCAATCCAAGCGGCTTGGCAGCCGCCACCATCGTACAAGCACTGAGATCCATGTCCTGATAGCTAGCTATATGGGTAAAAAGCCCTCAGCAGTAGATGTCTCCCTTCGCCTTGGCCTTGATCTTGTGCAGATCCTCTGCCAACATCAAGCCAAAGTCCGGGAAACCCCCAATAACCATGCAGTACAAACTGAAAAGCTCTCCCTGTCGGATCTTCTGGGGCGTCTCAGTACGCGCCAGAAGTGTCTCGCTGAATATCCGGTGGGCTAACCTAAAGGCTAAATGGTAGATGACCTTCTCCCTGGAATCTCCAGGGCGCCATCTATCTGCATGCTCAACAATATGGGCAATCTGCCCCCAAAACTCCCTAGCTACTGATCGGGACGGGAAGTCAACAGCGGTGGGCTCAGGAAAGCCGAAAATCTCTCTCTAGTACTCTAGTGGCACTAAGAAGTTCCGGTTCATCAACCGGTACTTCACAGAACGCTCTGTGGGGAGGTAGGTAAAGGAGCTAACGAATTCTAGGGTCGGCTCCAAATAGGCTGGGGCTCGGATCTCAGTAAACTGATCCAGCCCAACTGTAGAAATCATCCTCCTAAGGTCTCCGTCGACCTGGAGGCAATCAAAAGCAGACACGTCCAGAAAGCGTGGTGCAATCACTGGACGGCCGGAAATACGCTCATAATCCACTCGGTGTCGCTCATGGATCACCGGGCGGTAAGGTCGGGAAGAAGAGGAAGAAGGGGAAGGTGAGGATCTATCCCTGAGGGTAAGGCGGCGGTCAGAACTCATTTTCAATTCAGTCACTGTCAGGTCACCTCGGTCAATTGACAACTCTCAAGAATCACCTCGGCCGAGGCACAACTCGACTGGACCGAGGCGGCGAACTGGATCTAATTTCTTCAAAAAATTCAGTTATTTTCCCCCAAAAATCACTACAACTCCTTCCTATGGGGTACTTAAGCCTTTCCTCAACAAATGCAGGGGCAACCAAAGCCCAAATCGAAGCGAAAAAGCGAGGTAGGGTTTTGGTTTCGTTTTTACCTCGTTCGGCCGAATCGATTCGATTCTCTTGAAGATCGATGTTGCACTGGGATCCTCTCAGTCTTAATCGCAGTTTGGAGACAGAAATCGTCGAAAACGAGCAAGAAATCGGAGAAGCGAGGTGAGCTGCCGCTGCGGTCGAGGGGAAAGAGTAAAGTGAGGAGAGAGAAATCTTCCGCCTTTTATACCCTTTTCTGGACTGCTGTCACCTCGGTCGAGATGGTCTCGACTGGACCGAGGTGGTATGGACCGAGGTGGTTCTTCAGAAAACCCTAGTCGCCTCGGTTGCTCAAGAATCATCTCGGTCGGGGTGCTTTGATAGCAACCGAGATGCCTCAGTCAAACTCCGTCTTCTCAAATTCTCGAACTTATGTCCTTCCAGTTATGCTCCTTCCTTAGATGTCTCCTGTTATCTGTCTAGAACGCCAAAACAAAACAAAGCAAAGAAAAAGCAAAAACTATCTAAGCTAGACTAGAAAACGGGAAAAGAAAGCAATACCTTGGGTTGCCTCCCAAGAAGCGCTTGGTTTAAGGTCGCTAGCTGGACCATAATGCGTCTCAAATGATGTATATTGGTGCAACCTCCTCAACCGGAGTTTCCGGTTGGTATTTCTTAAGTCTATGACCGTTGACCTTGAAGCTTCCGCTAGTTTCGCCCCATATCTCAACTGCACCATGAGGAAAAACATGTTTCACAACATAAGATCCAGGCCATCTAGATTTTAACTTACCTAGAAAAAGGCGGAGGCGGGAGTTGAAGAGTAGAACTAAGTCTCCTTCGTTAAGCTCCTTTGGGACGATACGCTTGTCATGCCATCTCTTCGTCCTTTCTTTATAGATTTTGGCATTCTCATAAGCGTTCAAACGCAGCTCCTCCAGCTCGTTGAGTTCCAATAGTCGCTTCTCGCCGGCCTCCTTAATGTCAAAGTTCAACCATTTGATTGCCCAATATGCTTTGTGTTCCAATTCAACGGGCAAATGGCAAGACTTCCCATATACCAAATTATAAGGGGTGGTACCTATGGGAGTCTTAAATGCGGTCCTGTACGCCCAAAGAGCATCGTCCAATTTCATGGACCAATCCTTCCTCGTCCTAGAGACGGTCTTCTCTAAAATTTCTTGGATTTCTCTATTCGAGATCTCGACCTGTCCACTAGTTTGAGGGTGATAAGGGGTTGATACCTTGTGGGTTACCCCATACTTCGATAGAAGTGCCTTGAACTTCCGGTTGATGAAATGAGTTCCTCCATCGCTGATGATGATGCGTGGAGTTCCAAATCGTGGGAAGATGGTTCTATTTAAGAACTTCACAACCACCTTGGCGTCGTTAGTGGGAGAAGCAATGGCTTCAACCCATCTAGAGACGTAATCAACCGCAAGAAGAATATAGAGGTTTCCTCCGGAGGATGGGAAAGGTCCCATGAAGCCAATCCCCCATACATCAAAGATTTCCACCTCTTGGATGTTGTTAAGTGGCATCTCGTTCCTCCTCAATAAATTTCTTATTCTTTGGCATGCATCACAAGAGACAACAAAAGATTGTACATCCTTAAATAATGTAGGCCAAAAGAAACCGGAACGCAATACCTTGGCGCATGTTTTATCGGTGCTGGCATGTCCTCCACAAGGAAGTGAATGGCAATGCCGTATAACGCTATTAACTTCATCTTCCGGAATGCATCTTCGAAGCATCCCATCCGGCCCGCGCTTGAATAGCAGCGGCTCGTCCCAGTAGTAATGTCGTACTTCTTTGAAGAATCTCTTCTTTTGAGAGTACGTCAATCCGGGCGGTATTTCTTGGCAAACAAGATAGTTCACAATATCAGCATACCAAGGTCCGTTATTATCAGAGAGTTGGTGGATAGTATGTTCCACCAACTGAGGATGAATGTCAGAGAAGGGAGTAAGAAGTTTATTATTCTCAGTAGTCTCAGTTGACATCATCTCGCCATCGACCTCGGTCGAGGCGCAGAGGCGTTGACCGAGATGTTCTTCAGTCGCCTCGCTCAGTCCAGGAAGTGCCTCGGTCGAGGTACTGCAACTGGAACCGAAACTGGAGATCTTCGTCTCTTGGGTCAGCTTCTCAGTTTTGGCTCCTGGATCCTCTTCCAGTGCTTTTAAGCTCCGTATATCTGCATCACAAGAAGCATCTATACCTTCCTCCATTAAACTGAAGCTAATAACTCTTTCGATTGGATCGTTAATAAGGATAGAGCTCAGCAATTCTCTTGACTCTTCTTCATCGTAGTTGTTGAAGATATCATCAGTTAGCTGCTCCCCTTTCATGGCTGCAAGCAATGCGAACTCCACCTCATCGCCACCGATGTTGAATTTCAACTTGGCGTTCTTGCAATCCACGTTGCAACCCGAAGTTGCTAGAAATGGCCTCCCGAGAATAATAGGAACAGGATAGTCTACGGGAATGTCAAGTACAACAAAATCTATAGGTAAATAGAAGTTACCTAACTTGACCGGAACGTCCTCCAAGATGCCCACTGGATGGGTGATGGAGCGATCCGCCATGTAAAGTCGAATCTTGACCGGCTTGGGCTCTCCAAGTCCGATCTTCACACATAGCTCCAGCGGGATGATGCTCACGCTGGCTCCTAGATCACAAAGGGCTTCACAAGTGACATCCCCAACTTGAATGGGAATGCAAAATGAGCCGGGATCTCTCAATTTAGGTGGCATCTTCTCCTTCATGATTTGTATGAGCTCCGAGGATTTAGATGTCATCCTAACTTCACCAAAGTCTTCCAGTTTCCTTTTCCTTGATAGGATCTCTTTCAAGAACTTCCCATAGGCGGGCATTCCTATAATAGCATCAAGGAAAGGAATGTTAATATGCAGTTTATTCATCAAGTCAAGAAACTTACCAAAGTGCTTGTCTAGATGTGCTCTGGCCCTTGACTGGGGGAATGGAAGTGGTGGTTTAAACTTCAGTTTTCCCCTCCGCTCTCTGTGGATCCACCTCGGTTGGCATCTCGGTTGAAGTGTTCTTTGACTGCATCTGGACCGAGGCGGTCTTCGTCGGTACTGGCACCGACCGAGATACCGGATCTGCAGTTTTCAGTCCACTCCTCGTAGTTATGGCCATGATCTGGCCCTTAGGGTTGCTTTCCGTCCTTGCTGGAAGCTTCCCTAGATCTCTTGGCGCTTCATTCGCCCTACTTGCAAGTTGTTGTTCAAAGGCTTTTTGGGCCTTCGAAAATGAAGTCATAGAAGTCTCCATAGCGTTGAGCTTGATCAAGATAGCCTCTAGAACTGCGTCTTTCTTTTCCGGCTGAGACGAACTTGATCCTTGCCCCTGGCTTTTTAATGGAGTAGAAGAAGAAGAAGAAGAAGAAGGGGAAGAGAGGAAAGGGTTAGAGGAATCGTTAGAGTTGGAGTTTGAATGATTGTTACCGTTATTTTGGTTTTTCGCCCTCCAGTTGTTGCTATTGGATCCTCTATTGTTGTTGTTGTTGTAATTGTTGTTACGGGAACCGTTGTTGTTACGGTATCCGTTGTTGTTGTTCCTTTGCCCTTGCTCTTCCTTCTTGGTTTGAGCAACCAAGAGTTCCTTCAACTGCTTCACGTCATTCTTCAAAGACGTGAGTTGATTGTTGTTGGGCTGAGTTTCTTGGAAGTTAACTCCTTTAACTCCACCTTCAGCTCCTTAATGGGTGTATTTCTCCATGTGCAAGGCTTGCTTCTCGATGAAGTCCCAAGCCTCGTCAATCGCCATGTCCATAAAGGTACCGGCGGAGAGTAGTTGGAGATTGAATTGGGTGTTTCCGTCCAGTCCCTTGAAGTATATCTCCAATAACTCTAACTTTGGAATCCCATGATGTGGGCAATCCAAAAGAATGTCCTTGAACCGCTCCCATGACTTGGACAAGCTCTCCTTGTCCTTCATAATGAAAGAGTTGATCTTCCCTCTCATTTCAGCGGTCTTTGAGGGGGGAAAGAATTTCGTCAAGAATTCCGTAGTCATCTCCTCCCATGTGCTAATTTTTCCTGGAGGAAGAGATTGATACCAAGTAAGAGATCTATCTTTTAAAGAAAAGTAAAAAGGTCTTAGCTTGTAGTTGTTGTTTTCAATCCTCGGAGGTCTCAAGGTCTCCATCAAGATCTCATAGTTTTGAAGATGTTGATGTGGTGATTCCTTCTCTAGCCCTCCGAACTTGCATTGGCGAATCATAGACAGAACTTGCGGTCGAAGTTCATAGTCATGGTCCGCTGGATCTCCTAGATTAACCCCTGGACGCCTCAGTTGTTGATTAGGGTCCATCCTTTGACCTAGGGTTTGTGGGATTCCTGCAAGAAGAACGTCTCGGACTGGTATCCGAGGTGGGAGCATCTCGGTCGGGGCGTCAGGTACTAGAACCTGCCTCGGTCGAGGGTCAGTAATTGGATCCTGCATCGGTCGAGGATCTGGGACTAGGTCTTCCCTCGGTCGAAGTAGAATCTGGTCTCGTATGGCTGCCATATCTGCTTCGATTGCTTCAGTCCTAGTGCGAGTTTCTTCCTTCTCTCGCCTTAGTTCTTCCCTGCTGAGGCGTAGCAGCTCTAGCGCCTCTTTCAACTCGGCCTCAAGATCGCGATTGTCTTGTTGGGCCATCTTTGCTTCTCTTAAGCGTCGCTTGTATGTCTTTTCTGGTTCGGGATCGTAAGGAACGATTTCCTTCCTAGTGCGGGTTCTTCGCATATACCTAAGAAAGAACCTGCAAAAGTCACTCAAGTAGAGTGGTCAGTAGACACGGGGGCAAGTGCCCCAAGAGCAAACCGTACCGGCTCGGTCTAGACCAAGTCCTCGGCAACGGCGCCAAAAACTTGTTCGCTCCAAACGGTGTGTGCAAGCTTTAAATTTATAACCCTAGACGTAAGCTTAAAACAAGGATGCGAACCCGTAGTGTACGGGTCAATCGTAGTAAAAAGCAAGGAATTCCAGGGGTCGATCACAGGGACTTAGTGAAACAAAGTCCAGTTACGGTATGCTTATGTAAATACTAACCACAAGAGCAATTAACACAATCAAAGATGAATAAGAAGTCAATAAAGCAAACATGCAATTCTAGGGATTAAAGCATCTAGTTGTGGTTCCAACTCAAGATCTAAAGATAAGCGGACAAAGCTGAGGTTTTTGCATAGGGAAGGTGTTACTAAAGTGGGATAGATCACCGGGTAAGTCTCACTACTCACTAATCCAATACCGTAACTCCTATTACCGGGTAAGTCTCAAGGAATCAAGATAAAGAACTATAACCTCAAACTAACACACCATCTAAGGGAATAGAATCAACCTTTACCGGGTAAGCCAGGCTAACTCACAAAGATGAGATGAAAGCACACTCAAACCCCAATAAAGGATAAACCTTTATTACCTACACTTTTGATCTTAGGTATACAAACTAAGGAATTACCGGGTAAGTCTCATCCTAAGCTTGCATTGAACCAGGAAAGGTGTAATAAGAATAGGATTTGGCAAACTCTAACACTTAACTCTCAGTTTCGGATCAGATAAGTCACCTCGGTCAGCCAAATTCCACCCCGGCCGAGATGTTCATCGTCTGAGCGAGATGCTTAGGGTTAAGGTTAAAGACTCGAACTTTCAGGGTCCTACTGGAATCTATGATTATTCTATCATTGTTTTTCCCACAACCTTCAGCCAATCACCCTAGAATCACACAAGGAAATTAGCCACTCATCATCATCATGAAAGTATTAATCAAATATATAGGAAGAAGGTGAATATTTGAACAAGAAGAATTTAATGAAAAGACTTCAATAACTGAATCAAATATCACAACAAAGCGTTCTTTGGATATAAATCCAACAAGCAAGACAACAAGGAAGAGAATCTAAGGTAATCTTACAAGAAAACCTTCCAAAAGCTATAAAAGCTAAAATCTTCAATCTTCCTTCAACCTTCAAAAAGGTTCTTCAAATCTCCCAACTGGAGTATGGCTGCTGCGTGATTCCCAACTGAATGCGGATTTTTCGGTGTAAGCGGGATCGTGGTATGCGAGATCTTGGATTTGTGGAAATCCAACCCTTTTTATAGGAAAATAACCCTCCAAAGATAAGATATCTTAGAAAAGATCTCTTCCCATAAAAATAGGTAAAATATAAGATCTAATATATCTTCTTCCTTCAAGGAGCCAAGCCCAAAAATATAAGATCACTTTCCAAAGATAAAAGATCTCAGCCAAGAATAAAATATTCTCGCCGCGTCCTAGGTATTCGCCTCGGTCGAGTCGACTTTCCTGGATCACCTCGGTCGAGGTGAATCTGTGGTCAACCGAGGTGAGTCACAACTGAATGTGAAATCTCTCAAAACTGGTCCAAAGTGAATCCTTAATCCATGGCTATGCTTCCTGGATGATTCCTTATGTTCCTCAATGTAGCTTAAATGACTCCATTGCTCCTTTTGCTCCTTTTCGATGCAAAACGTGCCATTTTACCTACGATTACAACAAAACTAGGTGTAGACCTCGATTCCCGCAAAGGTAGATGAAATGGTAATATAATCACATATTATACATACAAACATGCAGATTATTAAAGATAAAACGTCTAAACAAACCCCAAAATATAGACTATAATTCATGCTATCAGGTTGCCTATTTCTACTTTGACCATTGGGCCCACTTTACTAACCCCAAGCGAGAAGCTTGTTCCATCTATAGTACAGGCACCGGAAATAGAGTTGAAAGACCTTCCATCCCACCTCAAGTACGTTTTCCTTGGAGACAACAATACCTTGCCGGTGATCATCTCCAACAAATTGACTACCGATCAAGAGGGCAAGTTGGTAAAAGTGTTGAAAGAACACAAGACGGCCCTTGGATGGACAACTACGGACATCAAGGGGATAAGTCCATCCACTTGCATGCATAGGATCTTACTTGAGGAGGATGCTAAACCATATAGGCAACCGCAACGAAGGTTGAATCCGCCGATGATGAATGTGGTCAAGAAGGAGGTGCTGAAGCTCCTCCAAGCGGATAAGATCTTTCCTATTTCGGATAGCACTTGGGTTAGTCCAACCTAAGTACATCCCGAGAAAGGAGGTATCACAATGGTGGAAAATCAACATGGAGAGATGGTCCCAAGTAAAACGCAAACCGGATGGAGAGTTTGCATTGACTACCGCAAACTCAACAAGGTAACACGTAAAGACCATTTTCCATTGCCTTTTATTGACCAAATGTTGGAACGTCTTGCAGGTCATCCATACTACTGCTTCCTTGATGGATATTCGGGTTACTTCCAAATAGCCATTGCGCCGGAAGATCAAGAAAAGACGACGTTCACTTGCCCATTTGACACTTTTGCATACCACAGAATGCCATTTGGACTTTGCAACGCCTCCGGCACCTTCCAACGGTGCATGATAAGTATTTTCTCCGAGTACATAGAAAGGTTTATTGAAGTCTTCATGGATGATTTTACCGTCCATGGAGAAAGTTTTGATGCATGTCTAGGACATTTGAAACTAGTTCTTGAAAAATGTGTTGAAACCAATTTAGTTCTTAATTCAGAAAAATGTCATTTCATGGTAGAACAAGGAATTGTGATTGGACATGTAATATCCTCAAAAGGGATAGAGGTAGATAAGGCAAAGGTTGATGTAATTCAAAGTTTACCTTATCCTACTAACATTAGGGACTCCGATCTTTTCTTGGTCATGCAGGTTTCTACCGACGGTTTATCAAAGACTTCTCAAAGATCTCGGCACCCTTATGTGAATTGCTCAAGAAAGACGTCACATTCATAGTGGATGAAAGTTGCAAGAAAGCATTCGACACTTTGAAGGCATGTCTCACTAGCGCACCAATTATCCGTTCTCCGGATTGGGAGAAACCTTTCGAAATCATGTGTGATGCCAGCGACTACGCGGTAGGAGCTGTCTTAGGACAGAAGGAGGGGCGAGCCTCACACGTGATCCATTATGCGTCTATGACACTCAATGGAGCGCAAAAGAATTACTCTACCACCGAGAAGGAGATGCTGGCGGTGGTTTTTGCTCTTGAGAAATTCAGACAGTACCTTCTTGGAGTGAAGGTAATTATTTTTACTAACCATGCAGCTCTTAGGTACCTCATGGCGAAGAAGGAGGCACAACCACGATTAATTCGGTGGGTGCTCCTTCTAAGTAAGTTCAACCTAGAGATACGGGACAAGAAGGGAGCTGAGAACCTGGTGGCCGATCATTTGAGCAGGCTAGTGAAGGAAGAGGAGGATCCAAGCAAAGGAAAGGAGATAGCTGGAAGTTTTCCAAATGACACCTTCTACACAACCCTCTGTTGTGTAACCGCCCCCCGCGCCTCAAGCGTCTCGCCCCTGCGGCCAGCCGCCCATGCGGCTCAACCTAGGCGCCGCTGCGGAAATGTCGACAAAGGTCTGTCATGAACTGCAATCCTTTAAGCCCTAGTTTGCTGACATTGTGAACTTCATTGTTAGGAATTAGTACCCTCCAGACTTCACCAAGGCACAACGAGAGAAGGTGAAGGCTGAATCTCGACACTACGTTAGGGACGACCCCTACCTTGGGAAGCATTGTAGTGACCAAGTAATTCGCCGTTGCATTCCGGATAATGAGGTACAATCTGTCCTAACATTTTGTCATTCCGAAGCATGTGGGGGGCACTTTGGGGCAAACAAAACTGCAAGAAAAGTTTTGGATGCCGGTTTCTTTAGGCCACACATTTTTAGAGATGCTTTTGCGTTTTGCAAAGTGTGTGATAGATGTCAAAGGGTAGGAAACATTTCAAGGAGACATGAAATGCCCCAAACCTCTCTTATATTCTGCGAAATATTTGATGTTTGGGGAATTGATTTCATGGGGCCTTTTCCTACTTCATTTGGGCATACATATATATTACTTGCGGTGGACTATGTTTCCAAGTGGGTGGAAGCAAAGACCACAAAAAATGATGATTCAAAAGTGGTTGCAACTTCCCTTAAGGATAATATATTTGCAAGATTTGGAAATTCGAAAGCCTTAATCAGTGATAAGGGTACCCATTTTTGCAACAAGACGATCACGACCCTCCTTAAGAAGTACCACGTCCACCAACGAGTGTCAACAAATTATCATCCACAAACAAATGGCCAAGTTGAGGTATCCAACCGGGAAATTAAGACCATCCTCGAAAAGACGGTCTCTCCTGGAAGGAAGGATTGGAGTGCAAGGCTAAACGACGCTCTATGGGCATACCGGTCAGCCTACAAGACTCCTAAGGGATGTCTCCCTTCAGGCTCATGTTTGGGAAGGCTTGCCACCTTCCGGTGGAGCTACAATACAAAGCTTGATGGACGGTGAAGAAATGCAATATGAATGTAGAAGAAGTGAGAGAATTCTAGAAACTCCAATTGTAAGAGTTGGAGGAATTGAGATTAGATGCGTATGACCATGCCACTGCATACAAAGAAAAAACCAAAGCATGGCATGACCGAAACATTCTCCGGAAGGACTTCAAGGTAGGAAATAAGGTACTTCTCTTTCAATCTCGTTTGAAGCTCTTTGCAGGTAAGCTGCGTTCCAGATGGACGGGGCCGTTCATGATAGCCGAAGTATACCCTCACGGTGCTGTGGATCTCTATGATCCCCAAACGCACAAGGTGTTCAAGGTAAACGGACAAAGGCTAAAGCCCTACCTTGAAGGAGTAAAGAACGATCCGATTGACGAGATGGTGCTGGAGGAGGCCCAATCAGAGAGGTAGAGTCCTTACGTCGAGCCAACGATGTAAAACAAAGGCGCTGCTCGGGAGGCAACCCAAAGGAATAAGAAGAGGAGCCTCAGTCAAGCCAACCGCCCCTGCGGCTAAGTGTCTCCACCTCTGCGGTGACACACTTGCCCAACGCTACCCCCAACACTGGGCCTGCGTTTGCAAAACCCTTTCCACCGCCCCGCGGTGACATCCATGTGCCCTTGGGACGGCCACCCTTGACACGTATTCTAAGCGCCGCCCCCGGCGCTGAGCATGCGTCTTCCTCTTCCTTGTCATCGCCCCCGCGGTGACAAGTCCCCGCCCCTGCGGTTTTACCCAGAAAAGAAAAAAAATAAAAATTCCAAAATACCCTACACCTACCTTACCAACCCTTCTCCTCCCTCACTTCTCTCTTGACCTTTAATTCTCAAAAGTCCCACGCCCCTGCGCCCTCACCAAAACTCTCACAAACCGTCTTCCTCACGCCCCTGCGCCACCACGTCAGCACCACCACAACCAGCCCCGACGCCCCTGCGCCACTCTCTCTCTCGCTCCTTACCAACACCTCCCTCAATCTCTCAAATCCCTAATCCTACAACACTTTCCCCCTCACACTCTCTTCCCTCCACTACTCATCACCTCCGGCGACGTCTCCACCAGCAAGAAGCCACCAAAACGCTCCCCAGCTCTTCACCTCCATCGCTGTCAGAAATCGCCCTCAAGAGTTCTCCTGCCCCTATGCCTGAAAGCTCATGCCCCTGCGCCTCTCCGCCCTTGCGCGTGCAAGTGCCGCCCCTGCGGAAATAGCAACAGAGGGTTCGTCTCTTTCTCCAATTTCTGAAATTTCTAATTCTTTACTTGATCAATTGCAAGAAATGGAACCCCAGAGAAAATACAAGATGTCAGAGGCTGAGAAGACCCGGTATAGGATTGTGCAGGATCGGGTTGTGTATGCAACTCGATTTTTGCACGTTCGTACATTGGAAAAATTGGGCATGTTGGAGAGCATGCAGACATTTCTCACCAACGCTGGGCTTGGTGAATTTCTGAACATGAGTGCTCCAACGTACCCCGAGCTCAGCCGCCAATTCATCGCCACCTTCACCATGGAGAAGGAGGACCATGTTTGTGTTGGACTTTTATTCAAGTTCAACAAGAAAAGGTATACACTGGACTACACTCAACTACAGGAAGCTTTTGGGGTAACTATTTGCGCCTTAGAGAACTGGTGGGAACCCATTCCGACACCCGACCTGTGCGAGTTTTGGCAGGCCGCCACCGGATCCGAGTTTCATGTCGACGGTGAGCATTCCAACAAACTCACTCACCCCTACTTTAGGCTCATCTCCAAGATCTTCACGAGTGTCTTTTGTGGACACAAGGAGGAGAACAAGGTCACTCTCAAGGACCTCCCACTGTTGTACACCTGTCTTCCCATGAACGAGAAGGTGCCGGATTGGCCATACCTCTTCCCTACCGCTTTGAAGCGGATTAGGAAGAACGAGCCACGTGACATTGTGGGTGGTTGGGTGATCTCCTTGATCGCTTCACAAGTGATGGACATTTCCGACTTAGAGGATGGGTTGCCCCACTATACACAGAAGGGATGTTGAGGAGGTGCAAGCTCCTCAAGAGAGATGGGGAGAACCTTTTTTTGGCTCTCATTGGCAGATGAGAGCCACATCACATACCTCCCCCGGCCGCTTCCACTTGGAGATGAGCTCTCCGAGCTATACATCCCGGCTGACCCTTTTGTGCCGAGACGGCCTCAGGTGGCCATTGTTGAGAGACACGTTGCAAGCTCCAGCCGGGCTCATTTTGATGACCACATGCCCATACTGGATGATGAGGAGATGCCCACTGTAGCCTCGGATGATGGTCTGGCGATGGAGAGCCTCTAGGCTCAGATGGCAGCCTTGACTACTCAGCATCAGGCAAGGAAGACCGAGTACCAACGGATCATGCTTGAGCAGCGGCAGGCGTGGCAGTCCAGCTTCGCCTCCTCTATGACCACCCATTTTGACCTCCGGCAGGATGCTTGGCAGGCGGCTCAGCAACAACAACTCGAGGCTTAATATTTGGCTTGGCAAGCCAACTTTGAGACCTCCTTTGGCAGCCGGATGGATGCTCAGCAGGTCCGCATCGACACACTCTACCACCGGCAGGAGCACTTCTTCAGCCACTTTCCGTACCCACCGGAGGAAGGTCCGGATGGTCCAGCCGGACCATCCCACTAGTGGTATCATCATTTCTCCCTTTCTCACATTTATCTTTGCTTCATTTTCCAGTTTGAGTGCAAAGTGTGCTTCAAGTATGGGGAGGGAATTATCATTGCTTGTGTAGTTGCTTAAGTTGTTTTTGAGTGTGTTTGCTTTTAGTTCTAATGAGTTGTAATTAAGTTTGAAATTCATATATAAAAAAAGAAGAAAAAGCCAAAGAAAATGGAAAAAGGCATGAAAATCCTTGGATAAACCGAAAACCCGAAAGGGCGGTTTAGGCAAAAAGAAGGTAGTCCGACCAACCTTAGGTTGGTGCAAAATTGGACTTGAAGGATGTGAGTTCCAAGTGAGATCATCAAAGAAAAGAAGAAGAGTGGCAAGGTGAAAACCCGAAGGGGCACCTTGGCAAAATGAGCGGCACCGAGTGTAGGTTTCCCTTCCGACATTTGGCGGCATAAGAAGGGGAGTCATAAGGAGGTTGTCCGGGTAGGTCACTCTTGGAGCAATAAGGATGGTAGCTTTCTCACCTTTTTCTCACATTTTCTCTCTTTTTCCTTCTTTCTTTCTTGGTTTTTCTTTTCCATTGTCTATGCCTCTTACCCATGCTTCCTGAGGCCTTTGAGTCTAAAAATTGTTGTCATGTGTTTTACTCGGGATGAGTAAAAGGTCTAAGTATGAGGGAGTTTGATAGGTGATGAAATCACTATCATTTAGGTTAGTTTTTAGAGTCTTTTTAGCACAATAGTGTCGTTTTATGCTACTAACTCCTTGGTCCAGAAGAAGAAGACTAAAAGAAGATAAAAGAGGAGTTATAAGCACTTGGGAGTTGAAGACCATTTACGAAGCAATGTTTCTGGTGCCTCACCCCCCCCCCCCCCCCCCCGCGCGGAGCATTGTCACCGCCCCAGCGGGTGACACTGCACTCCGGAACACAGCCTACACCTTTGCCAGCGCTTGGAACCAAGATTGTCACCGCCCCTGCGCCCCTCCTTGGCGCCCCTGTAGTGACTTATCCTGAAGAAGCGAAGACTGGCGCCCCTACGCCTCGGCCTGCGTCTCACCCTGCGGAGCTGTGAAGCCAAAGAGTCAGTCTCACCGCCCCTGCGTTGACACTGGGCTGCCTCTGCGGCTCCACATCCAAAACGACAAAAAGATGAAGAGTCAGGCGTTTGAAGAACATTAAAGATCCGCCCCTGTAGAATTGCCAGGCCGCCCCTACAGCCACGAAGAACTTCAAGCGTTTCTGCCTAAACCGCCCCTGCGGTCCTGAAGGCCGCCCCTGAGGTTCGACGACAAAGACTTTACTCCGGCTCTTTGCACCACCTTTATGGCATTAAAGGTGGTTGTTTTGGCCGGCCATTTACTCCCATTTAGTGTCATTTGTAGTATAAATAGACCCATGACTGATTGCTAGGAGGATCCATCATTTTCCCATTTCAATTCTCTCTTTTCTCTTGCTCCCTTTGTAATGAGCTTCTAGTTTCCTTGCTACATTGGGTTGGTTTGAAGCTGCATTATTACTTTGGTTGTAAGTACCTTTTTAATATAAGTTTTATTCAGTAATGCTTTGTGTTTCTTAATCTTCATTTGTCAAAAATTCATGTTTTATTATCACTTAAGATTGATCACCTTAGGTTCTAAAGTACATGCAAAGAACTAGGATTAATAGATTCCGGGTTTGGGTCTTTAATCTAGTAGTAACCTTAGAGTAATAACGGGTTTTAATTGCTTAAAGGAAAAGAAACACAGATATAAAGATTAGTTTAATGGTTTTAATCTTCTCTTTATATCCCTTATTCTTTGTTTGAAAGCTAACTAGGATTAATAGATTCCGGGTGCGGATTTGCTTTATCGCAATTATTCTTGGTATAAATTTTAAAGCTTGCACACACCTTTCGGAGCGAACAAGTTTTTGGTGCCGTTGCCGGGGATTTGGATTTGACCAAATTCGGTTTCGGGTATCTAACTTAGAAACTCCTTGCTTTTGTTATTGACCACCTTTCTTGAAGTGTTCTTGCAGGATCTTGTTGTAGGTTTATGCGAAAAACTCGAACTAGTAAGGAAATCGTACCCTACGATCCCGAACCTGAAAAGGCCTACAAGAGGAGATTGAAAGAAGCAAAAAGAATGGCTGCTACAAATAATGAAGGAGAAGTTAATCTCATAGCTGAATTAGATGAAGCTCTTGATCGAGTAAGAGAACGAGATGAAGCTATCGTTAGGTTAAGGAATGAAGGAATAGCTAGAGAAGATCAACATCAAGCCGACATGGCTGAGATAAGAGAATCTATTTGGTTACTAAAGGAACAAATTAAAGGGAATGCTAGAGCTGCAGGAAATCCACCAGCACCTCTCATTGTACCACCCATTGCACCTCTTCCAAGGGTTGGGACAGATGATCCACCAATTGGGATACCGCAAACGTTGGGTGAAAGAATGGATCCTGTTCAACAAACACGCCATCCAGGTGTGCTAATCGATCCAATTGAGCAAAATATTGGATTTACACCACAAGCTATTACTATGATCCGTCAAAGCCAGTTTGGAGGATTGGAGAGGGAATCTCCACATAAGTACTTGCAAGATTATGAAATTCTCATGGAGAACATGAAGCCTGCAGGAGCAACTACTAACAACTATAAATTGCGACCGTTTTATTTTTCTTTGAAGGATAGGGCGCTTGCTTGGTACAATTCACTCCCCACCGGAAGAGTGAAAACTTAGGAGGAAATGACTTCGGAATTCCTCACCAAATTCTTCCCTCCATCAAAAACGACATAAATGAGAGGCAAGATAAATGCCTTTTTCATGAAGGACAACGAAAGCCTATACAAGTCATGAGAAAGATTTAATAACTTTCTCTTGGATTTCCCCATCATAACATTCCAAAATTGGAGTTGCTGGAAATTTATTTCAAAGGTTTAGATGGAGAGACCAAGTTCAAACTTCAATCTCTTTTAGCTGGGAAATTCGTGGATATGAGAGTCGATGGCGCTTGGGATTTCGTCGAAAAACAAGCTCAAATTGTTGAGAAATACTCCCAACGAGGACCCGACACTAGGAATCCAAGTGCAAGAACTCCAAGAATAAATCTTACTACCGATAGCGTTAATCAAATCAACACTCTAAACAACGAGATAAAGACTTTGAAAGATCTCTTGAAGAATCAAACACAAGCATCAAAACAGAATGCTAGCTACGCCAGAAGAAGGAATAATCAAGGGAATAATCAAGGGAATGAGCAAGGGAATAGGAATAACAACAAGTACAAAAACTACAACAACAACAACCGGAATCGCAACAATCATTGGAGATCCAACCAAAACAATGCCGGTAACCATTATTCCCATGCTGAAAAAAGCTCTTAACCCCCTTCCTCCTCTACTTCTACTCCTTTGAAGACCCAAGAACCATCTTCAAGTTCAGCACTCAAGGATCGACTTGAAGGAATGATCGAAGCCTCAGCCGGAAAAATGAGCGGAATGGAAAGTGCAATCACCTCCTTCACTAAGGCGCAAAAAGCCCTAGAAAGCCAAATGTTCAACAACAACGGAGAAGTTCCAAGATATCAAGGGAAGCTTCCCGTAAAGACGGAGAACAACCCTAAAGGCCAAGTAAATGCTATCACCACAAGGAGCGGAATCACCACTAATGACCCACTACCAAAGAATATGGATAATGGAAAGCAACCAATGGTTGAAGAGGAGGAACCTAGCAATAAAGAGAAAGCACCGGTCTATATTCCACCTCAAGCATACAAACCACCGCTACCTTTTCCGAAATCTCGTGCTAGAGAAAGGATTGACAAACAATTCGGTAAGTTCTTCGACCTTATGAGCAAATTAGATATTAATATCCCTTTTATGGATGCCATTGTAGGAATGCCGGCATATGGAAAATTCTTGAAAGAAATACTTTCCAACAAAAGAAAGCTGGAAGACATTGGAGAAGTGAGGATGACTAGAAAATCTTCCGAACTTATCCAAAAGATGAAAGAGGAAATGCCGAAGAAGTTGAGAGATCCCGGATCTTTCTGCGCACCTATTAGCATCGGGAAAGTCACATACGAAGCTCTATGTGATCTTGGAGCAAGCATTAGTATTATACCACTTGCCTTCTATGAAAGAGCCGGACTTGGACCACCACAACCCGTTAAGATGACTCTCTATATGGCGGATAGGTCCATCACACATTCCGTGGGAATTCTAGAAGATATACCCGTCTTGCTAGGTAAATTCTACATTCCTATAGATTTTGTTGTTCTTGACATTCCTGCAGATCATCCCATTCCGATCATACTTGGACACCCTTTTCTTGCAACTTCAGGCTACATTGTGGATGTCAAGAATGCAATACTCTTCTTTAACCTAGGAGAAGAGCATGTGAAGTACCATCTCCCTTCGATGTTCAAAGGGCCAGCTGCAAGAGATGACATATACAACACTTACGATGATGAAGAGGCATCAAGAGAAGAGCTACGTTCAATTCTAATCAAAGATCCTCTTGAAAAAGTCTTTAGTGGTGTATTGTAGATGAGGGGGAAGAGTGATAGCATGAATTATAGTCTATATTTTGGGGTTTGTTTGGACGTTTTATCTTTCATAATCTGCATGTTTGCATGTGCATTATGTGATTTTACTACCATTTCATCTACCTTTGCGAGGATCGAGGTCTACACCTAGTTTTGTTGTAATTGCAGGTAATTTGGTACGTTTTGCATCAAAAAGGAGCGAAAGGAGTCATGAGTCATTTAGAGCTACATCCAGGAAGCATAGCCATGGATTAAAGATTTACTTTGGACCAGTTTTGAGAGATTTCGCATTCAGTTGTGACTCACCTCGGTTGACCAGAGATTCACCTCGACCGAGGTGATCCAGAGACGCCGACTCGACCGAGGCGAATACCTAGGACGCGGCGAGAATATTTTATTCTTGGCTGAGATCTTTTAAAATTGGAAAGAGATCTTATATTTTTGGGCTTGGCTCCTGGAAGGAAGGAGATATGCAGAATCATATATTTTACCTATATTTATGGGAAAATATCTTTCTAAGATTTATTATCTTTGGAGGGTTATTTTCCTATAAAAAGAGTTGGATTTCCACAATTCGAGGAGGCCGCATACGATCCGCTTAGAGCTGGACATCACGCTATACCGTCGATCAGGGTTTATAGCACACAGCAGCAGCACCCTACTCCAGTTGGGAGAGATTTGAAGAACCTTTTTGAAGGTTGAAGGAAGGTTGAAGTCCATAGCTTTTATAGCTCTTTGGAGGGTTTTGTAAGATTATCTTCAATTCCCTCACTTGTTGTCTTGTCTTGTTGGATTGCTATCCAAGGAACGCTTTGTTGTGATATTTGATTCAGTTATTGAAGTCTTTTCATTAAATTCTTCTTTGTTCAAATATTCACTTTCTTCCATATATTTTAATACTTTCATTATGATGATGAGTGGCTAATTTCTTTGTGTGGTTCTAGGGTGATTAGCTGAAAGTTGTGGGAAAAACAATGATAGAATAATCTTAGATTCCAGTAGGATCCTGAAAGTTCGAGTCTTTAACCTTAACCCTAAGCATCTCGTTCAGTCGATGAACATCTCGGCCGAGGTGGAAACTGGCTGACCGAGGTGACTTATCTGATCCATAACTGAGAGTTAAGTGTTAGAGTTTGCCAAATCCTATTCTTATTACACCTTTCCTGGTTCAAAGCAAGCTTAGGATGAGACTTACCCGGTAATTCCTTAGTTTGTGTACCAACGATCATAAGTGTAGGTAATAAAGGTTTATCCTTTATTGGGGTTTGAGTGTGCTTCCATCCTATCTTTGTGAGTTAGCCTGAGACTTACCCGGTAAAGGTTGATTCTGTTCCCTTAGATGGTGTGTTAGTTTGAGGTTATAGTTCTTTATCTTGATTCCTTGAGACTTACCCGGTAATAGGAGTCACGGTCTAAGATTAGTGTGTAGTGAGACTTACCCGGTGATCTACTCCATTTTAGAAACACCTTCCCCACGCAAAAATCTCAGCTTTGTCCGCTTATCTATAGATCTTGAGTTGGAACCACAACTAGATGCTTTAATCCCTAGAATTGCATGTTTGCTTTATTGACTTCTTATTCATCTTTGATTGTGTTAATCGCTCTTGTGGTTAGTATTGACATAAGCACACCGTATTGACTTTGTTTCACCGAGTCCCTGTGATCGACCCCTGGAATTTTCTTGCTTTTACTACGATTGACCCGTACACTGCGGGTTCGCATCCTTGTTTTAAGCTTAAGTCTAGGGTTATAAATTTAAAGCTTGCACACACCGTTTGGAGCGAACAAGTTTTTGGCGCCGTTGCCGGGGACTTGGTCTAGACCGAGCCGGTACGGTTTGCTCTTGGGGCGATTGCCCCGTTTCATCTAACCACTCTACTTGAGTGACTTATGCAGGTTCTTTCTTAGGTATATGCGAAGAACCCGCGCTGGGAAGGAAATCGTCCCTTACGATCCCGAACCAGAAAAGACATACAAGCAACGTTTAAGAGAAGCGAAGATGGCCCAACAAGACGATCGTGATCTTGCGGCCCAATTGAAAGAGGCGCTAGAGCTGCTACGCCTCAGCAAGGAAGAACTCAGGCAAGAGAAAGAAGAGAATCGCACCAAGACTGCAGCAATCGAAGTTGAGATAGCAGTCATACGAGACCAGATTCTACTTCGACCGAGGGAAGATCCTCCTGTTGACCCGCGACCGAGGCAGATTCCAGTACCTGACGCCCCGGCCGATGTACTTCCACCTCGGATGCCAGTTCGAGATGTTCTTCTTGCAGGAATCCCACAAACCCTAGGTCAAAGGATGGACCCTAACCAACAGCTGAGGCGTCCAGGAGTGAACCTAGGAGATCCAGCAGATCATGACTACGAACTTCGACCGCAAGTTCTAGCCATGATTCGCCAATGCCAATTCGGAGGGCTAGAGAAAGAGTCGCCGCATCAACATCTTCAAAACTACGAGATCTTGATGGAAACCTTGCGACCCCCCAGAATTGAGAATAACAACTACAAGCTAAGACCTTTTTACTTTTCTTTAAAAGATAGAGCTCTTACTTGGTATCAATCTCTTCCCCCAGGAAAAATTAGCACATGGGAGGAGATGACTACGGAATTCTTGACCAAATTCTTTCCCCCCTCAAAGACCGCTGAAATGAGAGGGAAGATCAACGCTTTCATTATGAAGGACAAGGAGAGCTTGTCCAAATCTTGGGAGCGGTTCAAGGATATCCTCTTGGATTGCCCACATCATGGGATTCCAAAGATCGAGTTGTTGGAGACCTACTTCAAAGGGCTGGACGGAAACACCCAGTTCAATCTCCAACTACTCTCCGCCGGTACCTTCATGGACATGGCGATTGATGAGGCTTGGGACTTCATTGAGAAGCAAGCCTTGCACATGGAGAAATATACCCACCAAGGAGCTGAAGGTGGAGTTAAAAGAGTCAACTTTCAAGAGACTCAATCCAACAACAATCAACTCACGTCTTTGACGAATGACGTGAAGCAATTGAAGGAGCTCTTGATGGCTCAAACTAAGAAGGAAGAGCAAGGGCAAAGGAACAACAACAATAACGGGTACCGTAACAACAACAACGGTCCCCGAAACAACAACTACAACAACAACAATAGAGGATCCAATAGCAACAACTGGAGGGCGAATAACCAAAACTACGGTAACAATCATTCAAACTCCAACTCTAATGATTCCTCTAACCCTTTCCTCTCTTCCCCTTCTTCTTCTTCTACTCCATTGAAAAGCCAAGGGCAAGGATCAAGTTCATCTCAGCCAGAAAAGAAAGACGCAGTTCTGGAGGCAATCTTGATCAAGCTTAGCGCTATGGAGAATTCTATGACTTCATTTTCGAGGGCCCAAAAGTCCTTCGAACAACAGCTTGCTAATAAGGCGAATGAAGCGCCAAGAGATCCAGGGAAGCTTCCAGCAAAGACGGAAACTAACCCTAAGGGCCAATGCATGGCCATAACGACGAGGAGTGGACTCAAAACTGCAGATCCAGTACCTCGCTCGACGCAGACCACCTCGGTCCAGATCCAGTCGAAGAACACCTCGACCGAGATGCCAACCGAGGCGGATCAACAGAAAACAGGAGAGACGACAGAAACTTATGTTCTACCTCCTGCATACAAACCACCACTCCCATTCCCTCAGTCCAGAGCCAGAGCACATCTAGACAAGCACTTTGGTAAGTTTCTTGACTTGATGAATAAGCTACATATTAATATTCCTTTCCTTGATGCTATTTTAGGTATGCCCGCCTATGGGAAGTTCTTAAAAGAAATCTTATCAAGGAAGAGGAAGCTGGAGGATGTTGGTGAAGTTAGGATGACATCTAAATCTTCGGAGCTTATCAAAATCATGAAGGAAAAGATGCCACCTAAGTTGAGAGATCCCGGCTCATTTTGTATTCCCATTCAAGTTGGGGATGTCACTTGTGAAGCCCTTTGTGATCTAGGAGCCAGCGTGAGCATCATCCCGCTGGAGCTGTGCACGAAGATCGGTCTTGGAGAGCCCAAGCCGGTCAAGATTCGACTTTACATGGCGGATCGCTCCATTACCCATCCCGTGAGCATTTTGGAAGACGTTCCGGTCAAGTTAGGTAACTTCTATCTACCCATAGATTTTGTCGTACTTGACATTCCCGCAGATTATCCTATTCCTATTATTCTCGGGAGGCCATTTCTAGCAACTTCGGGTTGCAACGTGGATTGCAAGAACGCCAAGTTGAAATTCAACGTTGGTGGCGATGAGGTAGAGTTCGCACTACTTGCAGCCATGAAAGGGGAGCAGCTAACTGATGATATCTTCAACATCTACGATGAAGAAGAATCAAGAGAATTGGTGAGCTCTATCCTTATTAACGACCCACTCGAAAGAGTTATTAGCTTCAGTTTAATGGAGGAAGGTATAGATGCTTCTTGTGATGCAGATATATGGAGCTTGAAGGCACTGGAAGAGGATCCAGGAGCTACAACTGAGAAGCTAAACCAGGAGACGAAGATCTCCAGTCTCGGATCCAGTAGCAGTACCTCGACCGAGGCACTTTCTGGACTGAGCGAGGCGACCGAAGAACATCTCGGTCAACGCTTATGCGCCTCGACCGAGGTCGATGGCGAGATGATGTCAACTGAGATTACTGAGAATAACAAATTTCTTACTCCCTCCTCTGATATTCATCCACTGTTGGTGGAGCATTCCATCCACAAACTTTCTGATAATAAAGGTCCTTGGTACGCTGATATTGTGAACTATCTTGTTTGCCAGGAGATACCGCCCGGATTGACGTACTCTCAAAAGAAAAGATTCTTCAAGGAAGTACGACATTACTACTGGGACGAGCCGTTGCTATTCAAGCGCGGACCGGATGGGATGCTTCGAAGGTGCGTTCCGGAGGATGAAGTTAATAGCGTCATAAGGCATTGTCATTCACTTCCTTGTGGGGGACATGCTAGCACCGATAAAATATGCGCTAAGGTATTGCGTTCCGGTTTCTTTTGGCCTACATTATTTAAGGATGTGCAATCTTTTGTTGTCTCTTGTGATGCATGCCAAAGAACAGGGAACTTATCAAGGAGGAACGAGATGCCACTTAATAACATCCAAGAAGTGGAAATCTTTGATGTATGGGGGATTGACTTCATGGGACCTTTCCCATCCTCCGGAGGAAACCTCTACATTCTCCTTGCAGTTGATTACGTCTCTAGATGGGTTGAAGCCATTGCTTCTCCCACTAACGACGCCAAGGTGGTTGTGAAGTTCTTGAATAGAACTATCTTTCCACGGTTTGGAACTCCACGCATCATCATTAGCGATGGAGGAACGCATTTCATCAACCGGAAGTTCAAGGCACTTCTATCGAAGTATGGGGTAACCCACAAGGTATCAACTGCTTATCACCCTCAAACTAGTGGACAAGTCGAGATCTCGAATAGAGAAATCAAGGCAATTTTGGAGAAGACCGTCTCTAGAACGAGGAAGGATTGGTCCATGAAGTTGGACGATGCTCTTTGGGCATACAGGACCGCATTCAAGACTCCCATAGGCACCACTCCTTATAATTTGGTATATGGGAAGTCTTGCCACTTGCCCGTTGAATTGGAACACAAGGCATATTGGGCTATCAAATGGTTGAATTTCGATATCAAAGAGGCTGGTGAGAAGCGACTATTGGAACTTAACGAGCTGGAGGAGCTGCGTTTGAACGCTTATGAGAATGCCAAAATCTACAAGGAAAGGACGAAGAGATGGCATGACAAGCGTATCGTCCCAAAGGAGCTTAACGAAGGAGACTTAGTTCTACTCTTCAACTCCCACCTCCGCCTTTTTCCAGGTAAGTTGAAATCTAGATGGACCGGGCCTTACGTTGTGAAACATGTTTTCCCTCATGGTGCAGTAGAGATATGGGGCGAAACTAGCGGAAGCTTCAAGGTCAACGGTCATAGACTTAAGAAATACCAACCGGAAACGCCGGTTGAGGAGGTTGCACCAATATACCTCATTTGAGACGTAGCATGGTCTAGCTAGCGACCTTAAATCAAGCGCTTCTTGGGAGGCAACCCAAGGTATTGCATTCTTTTCCTGTTTTCTAGTCTAGTTTAGATAGTTTTTGTTTTTGCTTTGCTTTGCTTTGTTTTTGGCGTTCTGGACAGACAACAGGGAATATCTAAGGAAAGAGCATAACTGGAAGGACGGAAGTTCGAGATTCTGAGAAGAAAGAAGCATCTCGGTTACTGTCAGAGCACCTCGACCGAGTTGATTCTTGAGCAACCGAGGCGACTAGGGTTTCTGCAGAACCACCTCGGTCCATACCACCTCGGTCCAGTCGAGACCATCTCGACCGAGGTGACAGCAGATCCAGGAACGGTATAAATTGGGAAAAAAATTTATTTTTACCTTTTTATCTTCTTCACCTCGACCGCGGCGACAGTCCACTTCGCTCTCTCTCGTTCCTTGCTCGTTTTCGAAGATTTCTGCTTCTAAACTGTGATTAAAGGGTAGAGGAATCGATTGCAACAACAGATCTGCAAAGAAATCGAGCGAATCGACCGAAACGAGGTAAAACAAGTCGAAACCCTAACTCGTTCGTTCGCTTTGATTTGGGCTTTGGTTGCCCCTGATTTTGCTGAGAAAGGATTTAAGTACCCCTTAGGAAGCAATTGTAGTGATTTTAGGGGGAAAAGAACTGAAATTCTGAGATTTGGAATCGTAACTGCTACGCCTCGGTCCGGTCGAACTGCATCTCGACCGAGGTGTTCTTGAGTCTTGTCAGCAACCGAGGTGGACTGACAGAGTTGAGTGAAAATGAGTTCAGATCGTCGCTTAGCCCTTAGAGACAGATCCTCACCCTCCCCTTCTTCTTCTTCTTCCCGTCCTTACCGCCCGGTTATCCACGAGAGATGCCGGGTAGACTATGAGCGGATAGCTAGCCGTCCAGTTATCGCACCACGATTCCTGGATGTGTCGGCTTTTGATTGCCTAGGGTTAGACACTGACCTTAGGAGGATGATTGCTACTGTCGGGCTGGATCAGTTTACTGAGATCCGAGCCCCAGCTTACTTGGAGCCCACCTTGGAGTTTGTTAGCTCCTTCTCCTACCTCCCCACAGACCGGTCTGTGAAGTACCGGAACTTCATAGTTCCTTTAGAGATATGGAGAGAGATTTTTGGTTTCTCTGAGCCCACCGCCACTGATTTCCCCTCCCGATCCGTAGCTAGGGAGTTCTGGGGGCAGATTGCCCATATTACTGAGCATGCAGACAGATGGCGCCCTGGAGATTCCAGGGAGAAGGTCATCTTTCATCCGGCCTTCAGACTAGCCCACAGGATTTTCAGCGAGACACTTCTGGCGCGTACTGAGACGCCCCAGAAGATCAGACAGGGCGAGCTCTTCAGCCTCTATTGCATGGTCACAGGAGGTTTCCCAGACTTTGGCTTGCTCCTGGCAGAGGATCTGCACAGGATCAAGGCCAAGGCGAAGGGAGACATTTGCTGCGGAGGTCTGGTCACCCATATTGCTACCTATCACGGGATGGACCTCAGCGTTTGCACGATGGCGGCGGCTCCGAAGCCGTTGGGATTACAGGAGATGATCACACGGAGGATTCTGGTTCCCCGTGGTTTGACCACTCCATACGTCGCCATGCCTTGGGAGCAAACTGCACCTCAGGGGATCCGCTGGTCTGCTCAGTTCACAGTCTTTGATCCGCACTATTGGCAGACAGCATGGGCTCCACTGATGGAGGATCACAGAGAGGCAGCAGCTGCCCCTGCTGAGGAGGAGGAGGATGACGACGACGAGGAGACGACGGATGAGAGAGATGGTGGTGTCCCGATGGATACAGGGACATATACTGCAGGGACGAGCGCGCCACCGATCATCGACTTGGATGATGAGGAGGATACTGAGCCAGCACCTGCTGCACCTCCTGCTAGATCTGCTAGGCGTCGGACACGCCGCCATAGAGATTCTGAGGTTCATCGCCGGATCGACGACCTGACAGATCAGATGATAGACTCTTATGTTGCCCTTACTGTGGACATGCATGAGAGATTTGCTGCCCAGGACCGACACATTGACCGCTGGACTCATCAGATGTTAGAGGAGCAGCACTATCAGCGCAGGATGATGGAGCTACAGTTCCAGCAGACTATGGGCTATCCGTTCGACCCGGCTCAGTATCCGTATGTGCCACCACCACCACCACCGGATCAGGATTATTGAGGAGCTGCAGGATTTTCTTTATTCTATTTTTATGCAGTTCAGCTATTTATCCGGTGAGTTCTCTTATTTTCTAGACTTTTATTTGACCCACTGGGACAGTGTGTCCCAAGTATGGGGTGTTTGTATTATTTGACTACCTTTTGATGTATTTGACTACTTGATGTATTATATTTCATCGGATATTTTATTTATGCATCACTTCGGCATTTATATGATTATCTGATATTACATGCATACCTACAGATTATTTGATTGAGAAAAACGTCGAAACCGAAAAAAAAAATAATATATTTTTGACCTCGACCGGGGAGATTCTGGCCAAACGAGGCATTTCACCTCGGTTGAACCAAGAACACCTCGACCGAGGTGTGTTAACTGAGAGTTTTCGAAAACGATTTTTTTTGTGTTACTTATCTGGATATGATCTCAGTGAAGATCTTGTTTACTGACTGGTTTTAAATTCTTCATGTGTTTGAAAGGTTTTATAATATGTTTAAGTTGCTAAATGCTTTGTTTGAAATTATTGGCATGTTTAATACTTTGTTTTTATCCAAATTATGTTGAATTTGAAGGTTGACACCGCAGGTTAAGTTCTCTCACTTTCTTCTTGGAAAGACCAAGGCAATTCATCTTCCTCTTCTTCTTCTTCTTCTTGATCATGCTTAGCCCCTCATATACATTTTGCCTCCCTTTACCTATCCGGGAATTTGGAAGCAAGCGAAGTGGTGAAAGCAAGTGGAGTTAAAGTTGAGAAGTGGCTGGAAGTGAAAGTGTTAGAAAGCAATAATAGGTTTGGGGAAGTCAATCATGAAGATGAGTAACTCGGCACCATTCACATAGTCGGGTGTTTGTGTCTTGCCAAAGTCGGATTGAGCGATATTCCTAACGGGTCATGGTATGTGCATCAAGGGTTTGATGCATCTCAAGAAATTGATGATTGCTAATCTCCCAGGCTTCGGTTATTGTGCACCTCTGTCCATGCATCCCAAAAAGTAAAGTAAAAAGAAAAAGTGTGAGATAAGCGAAGCTTATTGGTGGAAGATGTTGCAAGTCAAAGTGAAAGTGAAGTTCATCCTTTTCCCGGATTCTAGCACCACATTACCTTACATACATCCCTACCCTACACGTTTCTTGACCTTTCTTTTGGGAAGCCCTTGAGACCTTGAGCTTGTTGATTGACTTAGTGGTTTAAATCGGATTATACATGATTAATTTTGATAATTATGACTTATTATGCATTCTATGATTTTATGCAAAGATGAACAACTTTCCTATATTTATAAAATGTTTTGATCATGTTGAGTTTTTAAATTCCAGGAAGTACTCTCTTAGAGTGATCTATGGTAGTTGCACACCATAAAATGTTTTTGAAAGACTTTTTCATTGATTTTTATGACCTATAATCCATTCTACCTTGTCTTCTATATGAGGAACTTGCTTGGGGACAAGCAAGGGCTAAGTATGGGGTATTTTGATAGCATGAATTATAGTCTATATTTTGGGGTTTGTTTGGACGTTTTATCTTTCATAATCTGCATGTTTGCATGTGCATTATGTGATTTTACTACCATTTCATCTACCTTTGCGAGGATCGAGGTCTACACCTAGTTTTGTTGTAATTGCAGGTAATTTGGTACGTTTTGCATCAAAAAGGAGCGAAAGGAGTCATGAGTCATTTAGAGCTACATCCAGGAAGCATAGCCATGGATTAAAGATTTACTTTGGACCAGTTTTGAGAGATTTCGCATTCAGTTGTGACTCACCTCGGTTGACCAGAGATTCACCTCGACCGAGGTGATCCAGAGACGCCGACTCGACCGAGGCGAATACCTAGGACGCGGCGAGAATATTTTATTCTTGGCTGAGATCTTTTAAAATTGGAAAGAGATCTTATATTTTTGGGCTTGGCTCCTGGAAGGAAGGAGATATGCAGAATCATATATTTTACCTATATTTATGGGAAAATATATTTCTAAGATTTATTATCTTTGGAGGGTTATTTTCCTATAAAAAGAGTTGGATTTCCACAATTCGAGGAGGCCGCATACGATCCGCTTAGAGCTGGACATCACGCTATACCGTCGATCAGGGTTTATAGCACACAGCAGCAGCACCCTACTCCAGTTGGGAGAGATTTGAAGAACCTTTTTGAAGGTTGAAGGAAGGTTGAAGTCCATAGCTTTTATAGCTCTTTGGAGGGTTTTGTAAGATTATCTTCAATTCCCTCACTTGTTGTCTTGTCTTGTTGGATTGCTATCCAAGGAACGCTTTGTTGTGATATTTGATTCAGTTATTGAAGTCTTTTCATTAAATTCTTCTTTGTTCAAATATTCACTTTCTTCCATATATTTTAATACTTTCATTATGATGATGAGTGGCTAATTTCTTTGTGTGGTTCTAGGGTGATTAGCTGAAAGTTGTGGGAAAACAATGATAGAATAATCTTAGATTCCAGTAGGATCCTGAAAGTTCGAGTCTTTAACCTTAACCCTAAGCATCTCGTTCAGTCGATGAACATCTCGGCCGGGGTGGAAACTGGCTGACCGAGGTGACTTATCTGATCCATAACTGAGAGTTAAGTGTTAGAGTTTGCCAAATCCTATTCTTATTACACCTTTCCTGGTTCAAAGCAAGCTTAGGATGAGACTTACCCGGTAATTCCTTAGTTTGTGTACCAACGATCATAAGTGTAGGTAATAAAGGTTTATCCTTTATTGGGGTTTGAGTGTGCTTCCATCCTATCTTTGTGAGTTAGCCTGAGACTTACCCGGTAAAGGTTGATTCTGTTCCCTTAGATGGTGTGTTAGTTTGAGGTTATAGTTCTTTATCTTGATTCCTTGAGACTTACCCGGTAATAGGAGTTACGGTCTAAGATTAGTGTGTAGTGAGACTTACCCGGTGATCTACTCCATTTTAGAAACACCTTCCCCACGCAAAATCTCAGCTTTGTCCGCTTATCTATAGATCTTGAGTTGGAACCACAACTAGATGCTTTAATCCCTAGAATTGCATGTTTGCTTTATTGACTTCTTATTCATCTTTGATTGTGTTAATCGCTCTTGTGGTTAGTATTGACATAAGCACACCGTATTGACTTTGTTTCACCGAGTCCCTGTGATCGACCCCTGGAATTTTCTTGCTTTTACTACGATTGACCCGTACACTACGGGTTCGCATCCTTGTTTTAAGCTTAAGTCTAGGGTTATAAATTTAAAGCTTGCACACACCGTTTGGAGTGAACAAAGAGGAGGAATGCAACGTCGAGGTTCGACCACTAAAAACCTTGGAGGAAGATCCCACAACTGAATTTGAAGAATTAGAAGAATGCACGAAAAAGTGAAGAAATCGGTTCATCTCAGGAAAATCGATCGATTTATGAAATTAATTTAATTAATTCAATCGATCTAACAAAAGTTGTAGCTATGGATCGGATGAAAAATCAGGTGAATAGAGCCAGATCAACCGATTTTCCTGTAGCTTCTGGGACTTTTTAACAATCGATTGAAAGCGTTTCAGCTTGCAACAATGCATCTTCTTTGACTTCACATTCTTCTCCAAGCTCTTCTACAGGCCAGGACACACCTTCTAAAGATCCTCCAACCTTGGAACTGAAACCCCTCCCATCTCATCTAAGGTACGCCTTCTTAGGACCGAATTCTACTTATCCAGTTATTGTAAGTTCAAAATTGACTGAAATTAAACATAATAAGTTAATGACTGAACTAAGAAGGCACAAGAAAGCCATTGGCTATACTATTGATGATCTTGTTGGCATTAAACCTTCTTTATATTTGCACAAAATATTGATGGAAGATAATCACAAGCCTTCACGAGAACCTCAACAATGGTAAAACCAGATCATGAAAGAGGTTGTGAAGAAGGAAATTCTTAAGCTTCTTGATGCAGGAATTATCTTCCCTATTTCCGATAGCAAATGGGTTAGCCCGGTTCATGTAGTTCCAAAGAAAGGAGGAATGACCGTTATCACAAATGAGAAGAACGAACTCATTCCTACAAGAACAGTAACTGGATGGAGGATGTGCATCGACTACCGCAAGCTGAATGTTGCGACAAGGAAAGATTATTCCCCCCTTTCCTTCATCGACCAAATGATTGAAAGGTTAGCACAACACTCCCACTTTTGCTATTTAGATGGTTATAGTGGTTTCTTTCAGATTCCCATTCATCTCGATGATCAAGAGAAGACTACATTCACATGTCCATGAGGAACGTTTGCCTATAGAAGAATGCCATTCGGACTTTGCAACGCTCAAGCCACCTTTCAAAGGTGTATGAAGGCCATCTTCTTCAAATACATTGAGAATATAATGGAGGTTTTCATGGATGATTTTTCTGTTTATGGTTCTTCATTTGATGAATGTCTCGCTAACCTTTCTCTAGTCCTTCAAAGATGTGAAGATGCTAATCTTGTCTTGAATTGGGAGAAATGTTACTTTATGGTTAGCGAATGAATTGTTCTTGGACACATGATATCCAGCCGTAGCATCGAAGTCGATAAAGCAAAAATCGATACCATCGAAAGGCTACCTCCACCAACATCAATGATGGGAGTAAGAAGTTTCCTTGGTCACACAGGTATTTATAGACGTTTCATTGAAGACTTTCCGAAGATTTCTAAACCATTGACTAACCTACTAATGAAAGATGTGGTTTTTGAGTTCTCGAAGGATTGTCTAGATGCTTTCTACAGGATCAAAGAAACATTAATCTCTGCTCCCATAATTCAGCCACCGGATTGGAACTTACCTTTCGAGATCATGTGTGATGCTAGTGATGTAGCCGTAGGGACTATTGTTCGCTCAAAAGTGTGCGTGCAAAGTCTAAAATTTATAAAATCTGAAATCAAGCAAATCGAACCCGCAGTGTACGGATTGGTATAGTAAAGCAAGAATTCCAGAGTCAAACTCAGGGATTTGGGGGACCAAATTCAGTTCATAAATTGTCTAGCAAAATAATTAAGTTTTTGTAAAGATTAATGGGAAAAAAAACGATTCTAAAGATTCAGGTATCCAATTGTGGCAATCGATTCAAGATATTTCAAAGGTATAAGGACAAAGTTAGGATTGCAAAGGTATAGATCTAAGGTAGGGTGTTGTACGGTGAAGTTCCAAACCCATAAGTCTCACCCAAAGGCTCTCTCAATAAAGGATTTTGAGTCTCGTTATAAGGAGGTTCTAAAGACAAGATTAAACTCTCAAATACCCATGCCCAAACCCAAGGGAATCAAAGATAAGCCAAACAAGTTAAGGTTATGACACTCGTAACCTAAGTAGAGGGTGTTGAGTCTCACTACAACCTAGAAAAGGTAAGTCAAGGCTAGGTTAGGTCCAATCTTTTACTTTGGATCAAAGCAAAAGAAAAACACGTCAAACAAGAGAAACCACAGTCAGTTCTTGAGGAACCACGGCCGTGGAACTTAAGAACCGGCCGTGGAAAGGTACGGCGACGAGGTTTCTCGCAGCTCTCAAGGTCCAATCTGTCTTGGTTCAATCTACCATCATCTATGCCACAACTATCAACCCTTCACCTTAGAATCGCAAGGATGCTTAGCCAATAACAAGCATCATAATGAAATCAATAATCAAGATTAAAAGAAAGAAAAGATAGAACCTTGAAAACTCAATAATGAATGCAAAACCAATCTCAATAAAACTCAAAAACCGTGCTTGTGTTCAATGAATACAAAATAGAGTCAGAAAATCTCTCACAAATCTTAAAGAACAAGAAGAACGGGATGTCAATCCGCCTTCAAAGTGAAACCCTAAGATCTTCCAACTTCGCAATATGAAAGTTTGTACTTCTCCAAATCTTCCTTCAAATCTCCTTTCCAATGTGAAATCTTGCAAAATGATCTTGCCTCTAGCGTGGTTTATTTTCTCTCTTCATTCAGCCTTCTTATAGGAGGAAATAGGGTTATGAAAGGCCCGTAACTGCTGGTGACATGGAAAATATGACACGTGATGATCGTTAGCAAAACCACGGTCAAGAGCAAATTTCCACGGCTGTGGTTTTAAATGTGGGAGCCTACGACATGTTTCTCCACGACCTTAATTAAATTAATTCCCAAAACCACGGTCGTGGTTTCATGTACTTGGCCGTGGAACCTCCCAAATCTACGTACAAGCCTTTGTTCTCTAAGGCTTTCTACTCATACTCCTTCCTTAGCTATTCCAATGAATCCTCTTGATTTCTAGCATGACCAATCACTCCTACATACTCCATTTATGCTCCATTCCAAGCCTTTATTCACCTAAAAACTTAACAAAGCTTGTGTAGATATCTATACCAATATAATAGGTGAATGTGCTCATATATGCTTCAAACTCATACCCATGTACACAAAAAAAGGGGAAAAACCACCAAAACATGTGCCTAAATAAATGTCATATTTCATGCTAACAGCTGTTCTTGGACAAAAGAAAGATGGACGGACATACGCCATCTACTACGCTAGCAAGACGCTAGACGAAGCCCAACTAAACTAAGCTACAACGGAGAAGGAATTATTAGCCGTGGTTTACGCTTTCGAGAAGTTTTGTTCTTACCTTGTAGGAGCGAAAGTGATCGTTTACACCGATCACGCAGCAGTTCGCTACTTGCTCACGAAGAAAGATGCGAAGCCAAGACTCATTAGATGGATCCTCCTTCTACAAGAGTTCGATCTAGAGATCCGTGACAAGAATGGATCCCAAAACTCGGTGGCGGATCACTTGAGTCGACTTCCATATATCGAAGGCAAGGAAGATGATCTACCCATAGATGACTCCTTTCGGGATGAGCAACTACATGAAATCGAGAAGTGTTTTAAACAAATCGTAGGAGGTAACGAACCTTGGTTTTTTGATTTCTTTAATTACTTAGTTTGCAATGAAATACCTCCAGGATTATCATATGCTCAACGAAAGAAGTTCTTCAAACAAGTCAAGCAATACTATTAGAACGGACCTCTCCTCTTCAAGAGAGGACCGGACGGAATGATTAGAAGATGCATTCCGAAAGATGAGGTTGAGAGCGTTATCCCCTATTTCCATTCACTCCCTTGCGGTGGACACACTAGTACACACAAAACTAGCGCCAAGGTATTACAATCGTGATTCTTTTGGCCAACTCTATTCAAAGATGTGCATAAATTTTTTGTTGCTTGTGATGCTTGTCAAAGAACAAGAAACATATCAAGAAGGAATACAATGCCTCTCAACAACATTCAAGAGGTTGATATCTTCGATGTATGGGGAGTAGACTTCATGGAACTCTTTCCATCATCTTGTGGAAACCAATACATACTTCTAGATGTGGATTATGTTTCTAAATGGGTTGAAGCAATCGCTTCTCCTACTAATGATGCCATGGTGGTAGTGAAGTTCTTCGATAAGACAAACTTCCCAAGATTCGGGACACCTCAAACCATTATTACTGACGGAGGGACGCATTTCACAGCCCATAAGTTCGAAACTCTATTGTCTAAGTATGGGGTTACCCACAAGATCGCCACCCCTTATCATCCTCAAACAAGCGGATAAGTGGAGATATCAAATAGAGAAATCAAGAGTATCTTAGAGAAAATCGTTTCAAGAACAAGGAAGGATTGGTCACTTAAGTTAGATGATGCGCTTTGGGCGTACCGAACCGCTTTCCAGACACTCATAGGAACGACCTTACAATCTCGTCTATGGAAAGTCTTGTCATCTCCCAGTTGAGTTAGAACACAAAGCACATTGGGCAATCAAATGGCTCAACTTTGACTTGAAAGAGGATGGAGAGAAACGCTTACTAGACATCAATGAGCTTGAAGAGCTCCGTCTTAACGCATACGAAAATGCGAAGATCTACAAAGAAAGAACGAAGAGATGGCACGATAAGCATATCGTTCCAAAGGAGTTGAAAGACGGAGATCTCGTCCTTCTTTTCAACTCAAGACTTCGTCTATTCCCAGGTAAACTCAAATCCCATTGGTCCAGAACTTTTCTAATAAAATACACCGGAACTGCCGGTAGAGGACATTGCTCCTACCCTTCTCGAGTGAAAGTTGGAAGGAGATAGGTCCAGCTAGCGACCTTAAATCAAGCGCTTCTTGGGAGACAACCCAAGGTTTTTCTTTGTCCCTTTTCTTTCCTCTTTAGAATAGATTAGCTTGTTTGCTTTTTTGTTCGTACGCTCCGGGTTTTTCTCGTGTTGTGATGACAAAAAATAGATACAAACCACAAGGGAGGAACTTATGATAAAAGTTTTGAAGGAGGCAATCAACAAAAGTTCATCAAAAGGGAAAACAGAGAAAAATCGGATGATTTTGTACTGAGATCGGTCGATCTGGAAGAATTAAAAAAATAAATTGAGTCGATGTGACAAAAGTCATAGCTTGAATCGGATGAAAAATCGGTTCACCAGAAAAATCGACCGATTTTGGCTATATTCATGACGGATTGCACTGAGATCGACCCGATAAAATAAATCGACCCCCGGAAAATCGTCCGATTTTCTTCAGAAAAATCAGAAATATAAAGCTTGAATCGGATGAAAAATCGGTTCACTAGGAAAATCGACCGATTTTTGCTATATTCATGACGGAATGCACTGAGATCGACCCGATAAAATAAATCGACCCCCAGAAAATCGTCCGATTTTCTTCTGAAAAATCAGAAATATAAAAGCCTTTCTTTTCTTCTTCTTCCTCACAACTCTTCACTTCTTTCTCACTTCACCATTTCCACGAACGGCCTCCAAGCACCTCCCTCTCTCAAATCTTCGTTCCTTAATCATTTTCGCTCATTCTTGAGCCAAAATCGTAGCCCTCGATGAGACAAATAAGATTGGAGCAACGTTCAACTTGGCAAATTGACGAACCGTTCGGATTTCAGGTTTTGAATTTCGCAAACCCTAAGTTTTCATTTTCTCAGATCCGGCCTTTTGAAGAGTTTGTTGGCTGATTTTGCTGAGTTAGAAAGCTTAGGAACTGTTATTAGAGTGTTTTGGTGTTTCTTGTTTGAACAAACTGTGCAGAATCGAACGATTGATTGAAACAAGGAAAAATCGTGTCGTTAGCCAGGAAAATCGATTGATCTGCCCTTAGAACAACCCGATTTTTTATCTGTTTCGATGGATAGGCTTCGTAGATCAAGCAGAAATCTGTTTTCCCGCAAGAGATCCTCATCCCAAACTCCCCAAGCACCACAACCACCCCCTTCAAGACTCCCCAACATCCAAGAAAAATATAAACGCAAATATGAGCGTCTTTTAGCTCGCTCCATCATAGCACCACGTTATATAGAATTGGATGAGCTTAATGTGCTGTATATTAGGGAGGATCTTGACTGGATTATAGAGAAGACCGGGATGGTTGAGTTTGTGCAAATAAGAGAGAATGCATATGTGGATATAACCCATGAATTACTTAGCTCTTTTGTCCATGACCCAAACATTAGGAACGTGACCTTTAGATTGATGAACAAGAACTATAACTTTGATGTTGGGGTGTTCGGAAACTTCTTTGGTTTCCCGGTTTCCCATGCAGGCGCCTTCCCCCATGGAGTCAAGGGTTCCGCCTACTCAAAACTAAGAAGGGAAGCCGGCCGATGAGTTTTGGGAGAAGATCTCCATTGGGCAATTTGAAGGGGATAGATGGAGGCCCGGTAACTCAAAGGAGAAGAGCATGTATAATCTCACCTTCAAGATTGCTCACCGGATTTTGAGTGAGTCTATGTTTGCGAGGACGAAGACCCCGCAAAAGGTACAAGCTAATGAGCTCTTCATCCTTTATTGTATGACCGAGGGGACAGTTCCAGATTATGCTACCATGTTGTCGGATTACTTGGACAAAATTGCCAACAAATCCGACGGCCACATTTGTGTCGGAGGACTTGTCACCTACGTGGAAAAGGCATTAAGGGTGGATATTCGGTGTGTACTCTTGTTGCAGAGACACAACCCTTAGGGATTCAGAGATTGGTCTCCAGAGGAGTCATTGTTCCGAGAGGACGAGGGGAGCCGCATGTAGCCATGCCTTGGGATAGACAACCCAAGGAGATTCTTTGGAAGCCACGCTACACGTTCAAAAATATATACTATTGGAAGGAGGGATTCGAGCATTTCAGTGACGAGGAGTTTAATGAGGACGAGGGTGGAGATGCTGAGGATGCAGGAGGTGACGCTGAGGAATATCCCACCGACACACAGACTCTAGATGGAGGCATGCTCGAGTTAGGAGACGGAGGAGACACCGAGGTTCTAGACACTGACCATGAGGGAGTACCGACTAGGCCATTAGATGATGATGCCACGGGGGAGAAGCACATGGCGGACGTTCTTCCATCCTCCACAGGAGATGCCACCTAGACCACCCCGCCGGTCATTCTCACGCCGACGTCGAGCCCAGCCACATGACGATGACTCCAGCTTCAGCACCCGGATGGACACATTGACTAGAGAGTTCCAGGAGTTCCGGACCGAAGTGTGAGGCCGTCACTCATCCTATGACGGCCAGTGGAGCGACCTCTACTATCACACTTTCGGCCATTTCTATGATCCCTCCGCTCCGGTGTACCCATCACATCCACCACCACTGCAGGACTGAGAGACTCACTTCTTACATTGTAAGTATTTTTCTCCATTCTATATTTGAGTTTTCACATTGGGGACAATGTGAGATTTAAGTATGGGGTGGGGGTACTTACAATCCTTTATCATCTCCTCACACGTCTACTTTCATTGCATTCGCATTTTCTGATTTCGGGTTTGTAATTAACTCTTGTCACACGTTTTATTTCGGACATTTGCATTGCATTTTTATTATCAAAAATCCAAAAAAAACAAAAAAAATTTTCTAAAAAAAGAAAATTTTTGTGCTTCTAAAAACGGATATGACCTCAATGATGACATTTGTATTGTAAAAAACGAAAAAGAAAGTCTTGTATGTTGAGGTTTAGTTATGAAGTTTGTGGACACTTATCCTCACTTGAACAATATGTTTGATTTATATGCTATTTAATGTTTTGATAAGATTAAGGAATAATAATCGAGACCGAAAAATAAGTTCTTATACATCATAACGGAATGACTGGGGCATTTTGATTTTCTCTTCTTCTTATCCACATTTAACGCCTCATATATATTATTGCATCCCTTTACCTTTTCCGGGAATTAGGAAGCATGCTAGTGTGAAGTGTGATGCGTTGTGAAGTTGCTGCAAAAGTGAAATGTGTTAAAGTGTAGAAAATAGGGTTGGGGACGTCAATCATGATGATGAGTAACTCGGCACCATTCACATAGCCGGGTGTTTGTATCTTGCCTTGAGCGATAGTCCTAACGAGTCATGGTATGTGCATCATGGTTTGAGGCATCTCGAGAAATTGAGAATTGTTGATTTCCTAGACTTCGTTATTGTGCACCTTTGTCCATTTCTCAAAAAGTGAAAAAAGTAAAAATTGCAAAATGCAAAGTGAAGTTCTATTTTCGGTGGTTGCAAAAGAGTTCAAAAAAGTGAAGTTTTATTCCTTATTTCCGGAATTTACCACCACTTATCCTTTATATCTTCCACACCTTTGATACGTTTCTTTGGCCTTTATAATTAAAAGTCCTTGAGACCTTTGTGCACGTGTTTAAGGCTTATATGGTTTAGATTTGCTTTCTTATGATTATCTCTACATTTTTATACTATATATTTTATAAATATTGTTTGGATAGAGTGTAATTGCCCCTTCATGCCATAACTATATCAGTTCATATATTGTTTTTCAATGCCTTATTACACCATGATGAGAGCGATCCGCCATTAAGAAGCACATCTCTAAAAGAGTTTTTTGTTTTTGTTTTCCTCTTTAGTATTATATAATCCATATCATCTTATATTCTAAATTGAACCTTGCTTGGTGACAAGCAAGAGGCAAGTATGGGGTATTTTGATAACATGAATTATATACCATCATATTCATGCATTATATGAGTCTATCACCTCAGTTTCACATTCATTTAATAGAGATTGTATGACTTTTAGTTCATTTTCATTTATATATCGAGAATAGAGGTCTACACTATTTTATTTGTGAAAATGTAGGAAAAGAGTGATGAGGTGGTACGAAAAGTGGCAACGTGGCACGAAGATGGAGCAAAATATCATAGAAGATCTGGAGGGAAGCCAAAAGATATGAGAAAAGATCACAAAAGAAGATAGAAGTTATAGCTAAAAGATATCACACGATCCGGGAGAAAAATCGGATGATTACTTATAAAAATCGGTCGATCTCCTTCACAGATAACTCGATTTTTATCTTGTATAATCCGATTGGTTATAGGATTGTAACCATAAGATCACGTCTCATACAATATAAAAGGAGGACGTCCCATGCCTTCAGAATCATCCAACTCCATCCAAGACTACTGAGTCATATGATCAAGAGTATCGAGGAAGGCATTCAAGGAGGAAGATCGAAGGAAGTTCAGCAGTTCTAGTGCAAGAATATAGTTCTTGGAGGTTTTGTGATTTTGATTCTATATTTTGTCTTTGTGATTGCGAAATGGAGTTTGTTATTGAGTTTTATTTGAGTTTTGAAAGTTTGAAACGTTGTTCTGACACTTTTGGTTTGATTTTAATTCAAAGATTCAAGTTTTCTCTTCATTCTTCGCTTTCTTTATTTGATCTCTCTTTTGATTTTGATAATGTGTACTCTTGGCTAAAACCCTTGTGATTCTAGGGTGATTGGTTGAAGATTGTGGTTGAGATGATGATAGAATGATCTTCATAAACAGATTGGGCCTTGAGAGTTGAGATTAACCATCACAAAAGGCAAAAATTGGGTTGTTCTTGGTATAGATCGGACGATCTCCTTTGATGAACAGCCCAATTTTCCTTCTGTCGTACATATCTTGTTTTATCCTTTATCCTTGGTTGAATATTGCTTAAATCCTAGCCTTGTTGAACCTTTCTAACCTATATCCGAGTGTGGGAAGAGACTTACCCTATGATTCCCGTCCTTAGTTGCCAACAATTATAAGTCCTAGGTAATAGAGGATTCAAACCTCTCTATTAAGGTTGAGTTTGCCATAACCCTAACCTTTGTGAGGTAGCCTGATTCCCTTGGGTTTTGTGTTTGGTTTTGAGAATATCATCCTTTCCTTAGATCCTCTATCTTATCGAGACTCAACATCCTTTATTTAGAGCCTTTAGGTTTGGACATGGGTGGTGGAGACTTCACCGTACATCATACCGCTTTCGAACACATACCTTAACAACCTCAGCTCTATCCATATAATCTTTAGAAGTCTTGAATCAAAAACCACAATCGGATTCCTTGATCCTTAGAATCCATTTTCCCAATTTATTACACAAAGTCTTTGTCTTTTCATCAATAGTTGCATCTTTCCCTGTTGGATATCTTATTTTGATTTTGATTTCACCAAATCCCTGTGTTCGACCCTTGAATTCTTGCTTTTATTGCAATCGATCCGTACACTACGGGTTCGCTTTATTGCAATTATTCTTGGTATAAATTTTAAAGCTTGCACACACCTTTCGGAGCGAACAGAGATGAGAAGCTCAATTGTCCATGAGACACTAGTTTGGTTGGATGTTGGTTGTGGCAATGTTAGTTTGTGCTTTAGGGAACCTAATTGAATCAGGGAGTTGAAGATTGGGGTGTTGCTCACGGATGATAGGGCATTGGGTTAGAACGTGTCCTATCTATCAACACCATTGCCAACGACCTCGAAAGGCTTTGTTTCCAATTGTGGGAGAAGATTGTTGAGTTCGATGAGTAGGTGGTTGGGGTGTTTGTGAGTATGTTGAGTAAGAGGGAGATTGCCAAGAGCCTGTTGAGTAGAGTGGCTTATCTTTCCTTTGGTGAATCTTATCTCTCGACACCATTTAGCAAGTTCCAACATTGTTTGAACTTGCTAAATGACAGAAATTGTAAAGTGCCCAAGGGGCACATCCGGATAACGAGGGGAGTTAGTATGGGCACTAACTAATGCATCTCGTATATCTGTGAGGATTCAAGTTAAGGTAGAAATTTGTTGATATACTTTGAATTGGACTTGTCATTTGTTTGAGTCTTCACTGTTTGGCTCAATCTTATATTTACCGTCCATGTATAACCTAAGGTTTCGTTACTCTATATATTATAGCGTTCCTTTTGTCAACAATTATCCATTCATCTATTCTTAAACTCCTCAATAAAATTTCTTTGAAAAGTAAACGTAGCTATTATTGAGTGATTCACTATATATATGTATGTGTCATCTTTATTGTTTGTTGAATTCTATTCTTTCTCAGTAATTCCGCACAATAATAGACTCAGTTGTTGAACTTCTACTAAACTTACTTATAAGTTATAACTATGAAGGATAACTAAAGTTATAAGTAGGGAACTCATTTTGCTTTTCCAACTCGTGAAGGTCGGATATACAATATCTTTCTATTGGGTAATGTAACATAATCTTGTTGATCCGAACCAACTATGATGTAACATCAAACGAACATTGTAAAAGGATATATACTATCACTACTGCAAGTAACACAGTCTTGCAACCTCTTTTTACAATGCAGCAATGTAGCCAAAAACTTTTTTTTAAGTGTTTCACTAAAGTTTTTGCATCCAAGTTCTGCCTGATTTGCAATTCAGGGTGTTCTTTATGGATCAGTTGGATAAAACTAGCATAAAAATTGCTTTTAAATATTTTATATGCGCACAATTGTCCATTAGATATAAAATATAGATAGTAGTTGTGGAGTGTTAACATATATATGCATTGTTGTTCTTCTTCTGTTTTTCAAGAGCATCAAAAAACCTGAAGATGACATACAAGTGCCGGCTCTTTCACAACCCATTTCTTTTCAATAATGCTAAAGATTAAGACATACTTATTGTCAGATTACATCCTGAAATTTAGAACATGTTTTGATGATTTACTAGCAGATGAAGCCAACTATGGCTTAGACTTAGAGGTAGACACATTGTTAAGAACGCCAAGCAAAGAGCCACATACAAGGGACTTCTTCTTTCCCTTTAGCTTGGAGGATGCTATGTCTTCGCCATCCCCTGCCTTTTCCCTAGACTTGTGTCAGAGTATACGGATTCCTGATTAACTTTCATCGCATCCATCAACTTATTACCGTGTTGTTGGTCTCAATGGAAAAGAAGGAATTTTTCAGAAATAACGTTTCTGAGTTCCTCAAGGATGTTACCCATTAAATAGTAATGCACTAAACTCAACGATAGTAAGATCATCGGGAAGAATGTCTACTTGTACATCATTTTCATTGAGCTTCTTTTCGATTTCTTCAGTTTGTGCTCTCATCTCTTCATCCTCGTGCATAGGCACAATAAGAGGGAGCTTAGACTCATATTTTGTTTCAGTTTTAGCATCATCAGTGAAGATGCCCTCAGCTTGTTCATCCATGGGCTCGGTTTGTTCTATTTTCTTATTACTTTCAACAATAATTCATTGGTAACCTCATTTTCATTCACATTGTTCTCTTTCACAATAGCAAAAGAATCCTTTTCTTCAATGGGTTGTTAAGTACTCTCCTTTGAGTTGAGAAATGAATCCTCCTCTTTAGATATGGTCAAGCCATATCTGAAAGGAAGATAAGGCCTCACCTCATTAAGATGTTCTTTTCTCCCATTTTTACCTATATATTTCCACTCTTTTTCATCCTTTCCTTTCATACCTTTTTCTTTTCTAACAAAGGATTCTCTATAGTTTCTAAAAGGTTTGGTTCTAATACCCTCAAGGGACAAGTCTCATAGGTATGATTTCGATTAGCACAAAATCCACAACCCTTTGAAAAATATTCATACCAAATTGGGAAGTCTTTTAGTTCACATGATTGAGCTTGCCATCTTCATCCTATCCTCCCATTTTTTTCCCACAGATTTATTATATGCTTTGAATTAAGCTTGTCTCTAGTTTAAATATTTAATATTTGACCTAGTCTTATATTTGACATCCATATGAACTAGAATTTCGTTACTCTATAGATTGTAGCGTTTTCTTTGCCTTCAACTATCTGTTCATCTATAAAGGATAACTGAAATTATTCCGTTCTAAAATATCTTTCTAATGGATAATGTAACTTAATCTTGCTGATCCGAAATAGCTATAATGTAACATGGTCTTGCAGACACATTATCAAACAACATTGTAAAAGGATCAATACTACCACAACATTGTAAAAGGATCAATACTACCAGTACTGCAAGTAACACAGTCTTGCAGCCTCTTTTTACAGTGCAACAATGTAGCCAAAAACTTTTTAAGTGTTTCGCTTATCTTTTTGCATCCAACTGCTTTGCAAATCAGGCTGTTCTTTATGGATCAGTGGGTTAAAAGTAGCATAAAAATTGATTTTAAACATTTTATATGTGCACAATTGTCCATTAGATAAAAAAAATATAGATCGTAGTTCTGGAGTGTTAGCATGTATATGCAACATAATACTAGTGGTTGTTCTTCTGCTTTCCAGGAGCATCAGCAAATCTGAAGAGAACATACCAGTGCCAGCTCTTTCACAATCCATTTCTTTTCAATAATGCTGAAGATTAAGACATACTTATTGTCAGATTACATCCTGGAATTTATAACATGTTTTGATGATTTACTGACTAATGAAGCCAACTATGGCTTAGAGTTAGACACATTGGTGAGAGCACCAAGCAAAGAGCCACATACAAGGGGCTTAAGAGAAGGCATTCCCATACAAGTAACAGCAGGAGGAACACCAGAACATTCAGGAGGTGGCCTTTGCATCCCCTTCCCAGGTATACAGTTCAAAGAGAAATCGAAGCCGATGCTTCTCAGGAAGAGCTTTGTACACTCTTGGCTAAACCCAGAGAAGAAATTATAAGCAACAGTAAGATTGACAAGGTTCCTTAGAGAGCAAACCAGATCTGGAACCTCCCCAGAAAGCTTGTTATGCCCTAAATTCAAGACTTGTATGTCTTGGAGGCATGAGATTGAATCTGGCAAATTACCCATTAATGAATTGTAGCTCAGATCTAATACTTGTATGTCTGAGAACAATCCCACTCCTTCTGGTATGCAACCTGATAGCTGGTTGTTTAGAAAGAGAATCTCCTTTAAAGCTGAGTTTGCTGAATACCCCATGCTAGCTGGTATGGATCCACTCAATTTGTTGTTGGCCAAATTGATCACCGATGCAGGTGAGTTGCCTAAATTCTGAGGCAACTGTCCTTCAAACTGGTTGTTGTTGAGAAAAATGGCGTCTAATCTCATATCAAAGAGCTCTTCAGGGAGAGGGCCAGAGTAGGAATTGAACCTCAAGTCTAAGTAGACAAGATTGGGGATCATAAGTGTAACCCTAGGAAATGAGCCGGAGAAATCGTTGTTGCTTAGGTCTAATTCGGTTAAGAAATTCAATTCTCTGAAGGAATCAGGGATCGTTCCATGAAACCTGTTGGAGTTGAGATGGAGAAGAGAGAGGGATGATATTTGAGAAAGAGAAGCCACTAAAGATCCTCTGAGGTTTGCGCGGTTGAGGTCAATGGCGGTGACAACAGGGCCGGAGGTGGTGGGGCTGTAGAGCCCATCTCCGCCACCGTCGGTTTCAGGGTCGGAGCAGAACACTCCTCTGTAAGAGCAGACATTGGGGCCCACCCAGCTGGCTAGCACCTTTGTTGGGTCTTCTGTTATTACCGATTTCCATGCTTGGAGAGCTTTGTAGGATGTGCTCAAGTCTGAGGATGTTTCTGCCGGCGGTGGGTTTTGTGTGGATCCGACGCCGCCTCCAACCCATACTCCCCCGGCACTTCCAGCACCGCCGATGGAGACTCCGACGCCGGCACCGCCGCCGACTGAAAATGCAGGCTCGCAGGGTTGCGTCAAAAGGAGAAGAACTAAGAGTGCCCAGAATTCCACCATTGTTAGTTGTGGCTACACTGTAGATGGATTGTTGTGTGCAATTAAGGCTGAGCTGTGAGAATTGAAAGGAGAGCAGATGAGTGTCTGTGACTGTGAGTGTTTAGTGGGGCTCAAGATTTTGTATTTCAACCCAATTGTGTCTCCCATTAATAAACTCATCATCATTTATATACTAAATAGTATATTTCCACATTTGTCCTCCACTTTTACATTGAATTCGGTTAGATTTACAGGCGTGCCATTGCAAGCGTGTCTTTTACCCTACGCATCCGTCCTAAAAGCCGCTTTCAAATCAGAGTCGGCGAAGATGAAATCCGAAAAAGCCTTTCTTCCAAAGCTACAATATCAACTTGACAGAGATGAGTCCGCCATGTGGTCATCCCATTAACCGTCTTCATCGCACAAAACAAACCGAAATCGGAGTTAATTGATTCTGATTGAGGTATCCAGAGCGCGATTTTATGATGTTACTATGGTAAGGTCAGTACATCAGTATTGCATATTTTTCATTCCCGCACTTGATTCCAACCACTAAGTGAGATTTACTGCTATTTCCATTCGAATTTCGGAGTGGATGTTCAAATTGTTAGTTCAGTTCTTCCTGTTTAGATTAGGTTTGTGGAAGTCTGCATTAAGTTGACGTGTGGTTAACGATATCTAAAAACAACTTGAAATTTACTGTCAACTGATGTCTTTTGAGTTTGCACTCTAGGCGTTTGACAGACAGGCAGCATTAGGCAAAGGAAAACAAAATATTTACCAAATCCTTGAAATGAACTTTGAATAATTGTAGCCAGTTTGATTATCAAATTCCTGTAGGGACAATCATATACAGTTGATGATTCGGCCCCATTCTCCTATGTTTTGACTGATACCATTTCATTCATTGCAATTTGTTCTTTGGGAAATATGACTGGTCGGTGGCATCGAGAATGCTTGGTGAATGTGCTAATTGCTAGCGTGATTGTTTTATAGAAACATATATGTACAGTATTTATCATACCAACGTGTCTGCATATATTCTTTCATATTAAAAATTCAGGCCAAAATTACCTTTATTGGATGCATCCATCTCTGCCTTCAGCGCCTTTTCTCCTCAGTCTTTGGCCTACGATAGCTGTGCCTTTTCCTCCTCAATCAACGGATACAAGTTAAAGCCAAGAACAAGATGTTTACAATTTAGTTAATTGCAATGAAACTCTCAATTTCTGGATTTTAACCTTCATACTCAATAAGCTGAATGTATTGATGTTTATTATAAATGGTTGATGAAATGGAATATTTTATTTCCTTAACTGGATAATGAAATGTTTTTAAGTACTGAAATATTGAGGACAACTCAGGATTGGAATGTTTTTAGTTCATTATTTGTATTTGTAACTTTAATCTTGTTTATCCTCTGTAAGTTGTTCTTTTTAATCTGACCTGGGGACAGGATGTCATACTCTTCAAATTCTTACTTGTAATTTGCTTTTTCTCCCATTGTTTATAGGCAGAAAAGGAAAGATTTGGAAGGAGGTGAGATTTGTCTGAGGTAGAGGGTAAAAGAGTTTATCACTCATCAGAATTGGAGAAAGGAAAGTTAAGACAGCAAAGTAGGTAAGTTTCACAGTCATAATCCTTTTTACTAGTTTACTTTCTACTTCTCAACTGCATTTTTTAGGTCTGTGAATGTTTGCATTCTTCTCATAGTAAAAGATGCATTTGTTTTCTTATTTTACTTATGCCCACAAACAGACTCATAGAGGAATGGGCCATTCACATACCCTATATTTCTGGGAACACCTCCCAATTTGCACATTAATTAAATTACTAATGGTCCCTCCCTCCTAACCAAATTACACTTTTTGTAGTATGATTTCCCATTAGTCTACAGTAGATTTGTTTTGTTTTGTCTTATCATGATTGTTTAGAGATTGGTGTGGCTTTGTGTGTTTGTAATACAAACTTGTTTCACGTGTTTATATAGACTATTGCAAAAGATAATTATTTATCATTCATGATCGATACTTCATGTGTACATAATACATTAATCAAAAGCAAGAAGCAATAAGGAACTGCTTGTTAGACTATAAAAAAAAAAAAGAAGAAAAAAGAACCCTAATGCATGGTTGCATTTTGAGTCTTGACCTAACTTGTTAAATGGTATCAAATGGGCTCATTTTGTAGTTGCACTTGAATCCAATGCATTTTGACCTAACTTGATAAATGATATCAAAAGAAAAAAAAACCCTTAATTAATATTATTTTTCATATATTTCACGTGACGGTGATGAACTGCTACATGGTATAATTAAGGATGGTTTTTTTTTTTTTTTTTCTTTTTTCTTTCTGTTCAGAGCAAAATGTCAGTTGGGCTGGTGCTGGCCCAGTTTTTCCTAGTCTGACTGTGCACTTAAGAGGCACTCAAATATAGTTTATGATTTGGATGGGTTTTATGATAAAATTGACTAATATTTAGGAGAACGAAATAAATTGAACATTTGGTATATTTGGTAGAATAAGAGCAAATCCACGTACTCTCTAAAAAAAAATAAAAAGAGCAGGTTCACCCATTGCATTTTAACCGGTTATCGCATTGATAAAATAATGTGACGACATTTTTTTTTTTTGTGGAAAAATAACCTAAAATAATACCAACTATCAACCTTCAACCCAAAATAATACGAACTTTGAAAATTACCGGCAACGATACAAACTATCGATGCATTTACAAAAAATGATACGTACAGTTTTTCCGGCGAAAATTCCAATTCCGGTGATGATGTGGCAGGCAACTTGTACATGTCATCAAATAAAAAATATTAAATAATGTTGAGTTGGACTTTATTAAGATATATAAAAACAAATTGCTTTTTTTTTAACAAAGCCAACAAAATTTATATACTAATAAGCCCATATAAAATTATTTCATTTTACAGTAAATTTAACATAATAGAAATACCTAAAAAGTTTAATTAATTTCCTTAACTAAATTCAAAATCAAATTACTTGGTTACGTTTAACTTAAATACATATATTGTGGCCCCAGTCCAACCCAACCTAACACAAGAAGAACCCTAGCAGCCGGCCGCCCCCGGCTTTGAGCTCTCTTCCCCGGTCACTGTTTGTATCTCCTAGTCAACCACTCTCCGTTTTCAATGGCGACGATTTGCAATCAATATATGAGTCTCCGTCGATCGATGCTTAATTGGATACCTTTCACGACTCTTCCGTGCAACTAGATCAGGTGAATACATCAGAATAATGATTTTCCATAGCTATCTAATACAGTCGCAAATACAAGACTCAGTTGCAGGATCCCAATTCGAATCGGTTTCTTAATCCATTGTTTGAAAATCAAATGAGCAGTAGAATCGATTTCTTAATTTTGTCGTCAACAAGAAGAACCAATTAATGGCACGAAAAAGCAAAATCAAGCAGTGAATAAATTCGATGGATTAAGAAAGAACCATTGGAGGCGTTTGTAAAGAACTTATAAGTAGCAAGAGCAAGCAAAGTAGAAGGGAGAAAGTATTAGGAGACGACGAGCACGGTAGAAGAACGTTTTTTATTTAAATTGGTTTTTATTTAAGTTAAATATAAGTAATTTGATTATAAATTAAGTTAAAGAAATTGATTTAGCTTTTTAGTTATCCTTGTCATGTTAAATTTACGGTAAATTGAACAATTTGATATGGGCTTTTCTAATATACAAAATTTTTTTGGGCTTTGTTAAAAAGAAGTAATTTATTTTTATATATTTAAAGTCAACATTATTTAATACTTTTTTATTTGATGACATGTACAAGTTGTTTGCCACATCATCACCGGAATTGAAATTTTTACCGGAAAATTTTACCGTATCATTTTTAGTAAATACGGTGATAGTTTGTATCGTTGACGGTAATTTTCAAAGTTCGTATTATTTTGGGTTGAAAGTTGATAGTTTGTATTATTTTAGGTGATTTTTCCTTTTTTTGTTGACTAAGAGATTATGAATGGTCACCCTCTATTGGTGTACCATCCTATGGCGTTCTTTCGGACGATGACATCAACTTCACTCGGGACCGTGAGACCGACAACAGGGTTGTCGTGACCAATAGCAAGTTTATCGGCAACGCCATTGACTTTCCTGAAAATATGGTTAATGAGGATCTGATTGAAACCTGCCAAGATAAGAGAAATATCCGAAATAAGGATGTCCATTTCCCATGGTCGTCTCCAAATAGTTTTGATCGAGTTGATAACCGCTGGGTTGTTCCCTTCCACAACGATATTCTGTATTCTTAGTTCTTTCGCTTTCATTAATCCAATTTTTAGTGTCATTGCTTATGTTTGAAGAGCAGAGGTTGAGCCACACTTTCCACAACCAAACGCTATTACAGATGCATTGTGATCTCTCAGAATATATCCAAAAGCACTTTGCCCATCGTTCTGTTTAGACCCATCAAAGTTAATTTTGACATATCCTTTTTCTGGTGCTGACCATTTGATCCTCCTTTCCTTCCTCCTTGTTATCTTAGTTTCCTATCCTTTTCTTTCATGTATTTCCAATCTTGGATATGTGAAGCAACTATTTTAGTGATATCAGTCACTTTTGCATTATTAAAGATGATTTTATTTCTCATATACCAAATGTTCCACCAAGTGATAATAAGAGTAGTGAATGCGGGCTCCTCCAGTTTCCCCCATTGCTAAGACGAGTTTCTCCCAATTTTATACTGCCATATGCGATTTCCTCTCAAGTATTTTTCCTCAATTATCTTGACCCACACATTTTCTGGTTCAGCCATAATTTTCCATAGGAGTTTCATTTGGAGTGCCTTATTCATATCCTCCGCTTTCCTAATCCCGACTCCTCCGTTTTCTAATGGCTTACAAATTTTGTCCCAGCTTATTAGAGGGTGATGATTTGGACCTTTGTTCCATTAAAATTGTTTGTTTATTTGGTCAAGTTCTTTATGAATGGATGATGGTAACATAAAACTTTGCATAATGAAATTTGGTTTAACATTAAGATTTGACTTAATGAGGACCGTTCGTCCTTCTTGGGGATAAGGAAGATGCCTTCCATTTAGTTAATTGTTTCCTGGAACTTTCAATGACATCTTCAAACATAGATTTGTTCACTCGCCCATTTATAATTGGACATCCGAGATATTTTTCAAGACATGTACTAGGAGAAATTCCCGTGTTCTGTTGGATCATTCTTTTCATTGAGTTGTCTACGTTACCTGATGTTTGGAAGGCTGATTTGTGGTAGTTTACTTTTTGTCCTGAAATTTGACAATACTTTGAGAGGACCACAAGGATTTTATTGCATGAAGGGTAAGAAGCTTTTGCGAATAGAATAATATCATCCGCAAAAGCAAGGAATGGTATAGTTGTTCCAGCTCTTGTGATCGGGAAGCCAATATGTTTTTTGTCCTCGTAACTTGCTTTTTGGATGTTCCTCGCTAGGATCTCCGCTACAAGGTTAAAAATAAGCGGAGATAGCGGGTCACCTTGTCGAACTCCTCTTGTTGGGCGAAAAATCTTGGTCGGGTTATCATTTATAAGGATGGAGTAGGAGGTTGTGGATATACATTCCTCGATCCATCCAATAAATTTTTCCGCGAATCCAAACTTCTTTAAAACCGCCAAAATACAAGGCCATTCCACTCTGTCGTATGCCTTCTCCATGTCTAACTTAATAGCCACATAACCTTTTTTTTCCCTTCTTTGATTTGAAACCATGGAAGATTTCATGGACTATCAGGATATTATCGTGGATTGATCTCTTTTGGGTGAATGCACCCTGTAGAGGGTGAATTAGTTTTGGGAGGAGTTTCTTAAGTCTATTTGTCAATATTTTTGTAATGACTTTATATAAAGTTGAACATAGGTTAATAGGTCTATAATGAGTTGTTGTTGAAGGATTATCCGACTTAGGGATCAATGTGATGATGGTGTGGTTAATTTGTTTCAAGATTTTTCTGTTCTGGTAATGTGATGACATTCATTGTTCAAAATGATCTCTACCCGTTAGTTTTAGCCAGCTTTTATTTAACACTAGTTTAGAACACGGATATTTTTAATAAATATAAATAAATGATTCTTTTTAATACTAATCAAGCAACATGAATATACTTTTAAAAAGGAAATATTGTATTAAAAAAAGTCACCTTTTCATACCAATATAATAATTATTGTTGCTAAAGGAAAAAAACAATGTGCCTAAAATGACCTTATGTTTCCAACAATACTACTTTAGTGTCTGTGTCTTGCACAAGTACTTGTTTTTACTCGATCTTATTCCTATATATATATATATATATATATATATATATATATATATATATATATATATATATATATATATATATTATTTTTTATATAGATGTATCTATTTTGTTGAATGTATATGAATGTTTATGTTAAAAAGTATACTCTTATAGGAGAAAAAATAAATACATAATTGTTGACTCTGTTTGTCATATAAATACGATTACATGGGGGCATACCAAGTTATGAGTGTTCACTATATATGTATTATAAAAAACACCATATTAATAAATGTCAAAAAATAAATGATATATGGGCAATGCAAAAAATTATTCAAAATAACTAATTCAAAATACAAATGGTTCACATATAATATAATACAATTCCCGTTGATAACCTTTGGCGTGAACCCTTGAGCATATGTGTGGCAATCTGATTCAGGAAAAAAACAAAGTTAAACTTGATGTAAGTGTAAACTCAATTATGTTCGTTGATGTTATTGATTTATAATAAATTAAAATTGAAGTAGAAAAATATGTATCTTAAAGTATGTTACGAAAAAACTTCGTCGAATACTACATTAGCTGTAGTATCTTGAACCTTGCTCATAGGGTGACATATCATAATCCTTAATTCATCCATACTCTTAACTCTTGAGATAGCAACATAGAATTGGTTGTGACTTAAGCCCAATCTAAGCAAATATAATTCAACTTTTGCAAGTGATTGCCCTTAACTTTTGTTTTATAGTCATAGCAAACATATCATAATTGGGACTATCTCCTTCGAAATTTAATGAGAAATTTCGAATATGTGGGTGTAAGAACTGTGAGCGGAATGAAGATCTTGTGACCTATATTGTTCTCATATATTATATCTGCCTCGATGATATGTTTTCCAAGTCTCCTCGATCACTATCAATCTAGTACCGTTACACAACCCTGCAGATTGATCAATGTTTCTCATCAACGTAAATGGAATTCCAACTTGCAATCTCAAGACAATAAATGGAAACCCAGAGCACTTGATGATATTCAAGAACTTGCTGCAGAAGAAACCATCATCAACAAAACCTTCGCTTGTACATATATTATAGAATTTAAGTATTTAGTCTCGTTTCTAAATATCAATGATAGAATATAATCATTAATCTTCTCAATAATTTCATTGCTATGAGAGAAGAGCTCTTTCTTGAAAGTAATTTTGTGGATTTGGACATTGTAAGTCAAAGGATATATATACATACATACATACATACATACACACATACACACATACACACCCACCCACCCACCCACCCACGCACGCACGCACGCACGCACGCACGCACGCACGCACGCACGCACGCACGCACGCACGCACGCACGCACGCACGCACACACATACATACACAATTCTTACCATGTGAATATGTAAACACTGAATATATGTGACTATACCGCCGAATATATGTGACTATACCGCTGAATATATAGAGTCAGGTCCGGCGAATATTTTCCACTAATAACACGATTTTTTCCCCTTTAATATTGCCTAATCTCAGCCATCTATTTAACGGTCTAACGGATACAATTTGTTCTCATTTTACATGATAATAGCTGTTTACATGGGAGCCAACCTATAGATGCAAGTAACAGATATTCGGGGATGGTAATCTCAGTTTCACCATGAACATTTCACCTTCCGTTCCATCTACAAAGCCCAATATCCAATCTGAAAACTCTTTAGCTTTTTGAGCTATTAATTCAGTAACTTCACGTATAACTCTCATATTTTGGGTTAATTTAAGCACTGCACAGTGATCCCACAAATATGATGCATTTATTGTAGCAAAGACAATATCATGTCTACTTCCCCGACTAGCAACATGCAATATTTGTCTAAAATCACCGCCAAAAACACTCACCTTCCACCAAATCGGAGACGCGAATTGTGTGCATTATAAGAACACATGACATCCCTTAAACTTATATCAAGAGATCCAATGCAAAATTTGTTAACCAAATGTGCTTCATCTCATATTAGGAATCTCTTGTAACACCACAAATTTTTGGACTTGGGGCGTTACGGGTTAGGGTCTCACAATGAGTCTCGATCCTATCTTGACAACAATTTATCCGGATCTTAACAATGCATAAATAAAGAAAAACAGAATAAGAGTCTAAATTATGCAACAACTAGTACATATGCAATAATATTTAATAAAAAATATAAAATAAATATGAAAACTAATGTATTATTAATATGAGTATAAGTCTGATCAAAATTACAAATTTGTGAACGTTGCAGATATGTATCGACAATTCAAATATTCTTTTATCTCATCCTTACAACGCTCATCTCCTTCCACAGAACCCGAATGCTCAACATATATAGTAACACGATCACTTCCCTTGCTGATGTATTTGAATAAATACTTGATCGATCGAGCCTGGTTGCACCATTCAACATTTATGGCATTACCTGAGAAGAAGGTATGAATTATAAGGAACAACAAATCTGTTATACAGTTCAAAACCAGATTTGATTATGACCCATTATTTCTCCTTCTATATGTGAGACATCCATCGTCGGCATCTCTATATTTCATGGGGAGATATTTCGTGCACTTATCTCCAACCATACATACGCATTTTGGATTTATCTTTCCACAAAGACCGTGCGTCAAACAATCTCCAAAAATTTGATGTAGTGTAGGAGACTGAAACGGATCGGGAATTTCTGGAGATATTACACGATCAATATGATCAACGGTAGTAAGTTTGTCATCACGGTGAATAAACACGAGAATGTGAGCGTGTGGAAGTCCCCTCTTTTGAATTCGATTGTATATATCACTGCATTTGATGTATGATCAGTATAAAGATTAATATTGTTATTTACAACATCAAAACATATGTATTTTCATGATTGAGTCATAAAAGAATAGTTAATAAATACATATGTATTGATCGTATATATAAAACTCATAGATAAACTAATATATAAACAAATTATATATAATAATATATATTTAGTATGTAGCGTAAATAAGATATGTACCTTACATTACTCTTCCAAAAATTTTGTTCACCTTTATGTCTTTAATCATCTCATCAAGCTTCATTTTGAAAACCCTATTGATAATATCTGGTCTATCATCCGGTTGTAGACCTTTGGATTGTACATACCTTGTTATTTCAGGCCACTTGGAGTTGCATGTGAACGTTATGAATAAGTGGGGTGCCCGATATGCATGCATGTTGTCATAGCATCTTGGTAGTTTTATAACATATATTTGGAACCACCGGTAAACGATGACGGTAAAATCATAGGTTTACCAGTAGAACATCCACCTATCACTCTGTTACTCGCTGCATCGGTAAGATTGTTGTAGAGATCTGATCTGAGTTGAGTTTGGTTACTCCTTAAATAATTCAATCTCCGTGACTCAATCATAGTGTACGCATCAACCAGAAATTGTTGGAATAACTTCCTTGAAAGCGATAAATGTTTTCTTTCTCCATTTCTGTCTTGAATGCGAAACGCTAAGAACTCACACAAACTCAAGCGGAGTCGTTTTCTCGATTTTTTCCTATCCGAATCTTTGAGCATAATATCAATCATGTATCCATATTCTCCATATGGAAACAACAATGGATATTGTAAGGCAAGAAAAGATGGATGAATTTCATTATTCGTTTGTATGCCGCCATCTATTTTCCAACGATACTACATCTATTAGGTGTGTAGTGATATCAATATCGCCAACAATAACAGCTGCTACCTCTGATGCGGTAGGCATATTGTATCTACGAGCATCGGTACCTATGGAGCTTATCAATCTCAACTTGATGTTTGCTCGTGGATCGTCCCGTATCATGTCTTTTGCAATCCTAAACCCCTTCGTATGAGGGTTGTGTTCATCAATCATTGCTTTCAAATCCGTGACTGTGATACGGTCTATATTACAATTTTCTATATTCATTGAAAGTTGTTAGATTCAAGTATTTATGTAATTTTAGAAAATTGAATTTTATTTGTCAGTGGAACAATTTTCTATATTTAATGAAATCAAAAAATCAAACTAAAAAATGTGAAGTAATATACCTTATTGCACGCAACCTATTTTGTTCTTCATCGTTGGTATCAATTATATACATTTGGGAATAAACTAAGATGACCTTTTGGCAGCATAGTTCCTATGAAATGGTTATTCTTTCCACGTATATGAAATCTCATCGGGTTGTGTCCTTGTGGTCGTTTAACAACTTTTTCACCCATGGACGTAAAAGCAAACATCAAATTGTACGCTCGGGTGTTTTTCTTAAAGTGCTTAGAGGAGGATCTTTTAGGTAGGGCAATTCAACCTTTCTATTCAAACAACACAAAGAGAATTGGGGAATCCTTTGATTTTTTCCCCTTCCCTAGTCTTTCTCCATACCACAACAATGCACCACACGATTTACATTCCCGAGTAAAATCACCAAGGTCTAAGTATTCTACATGGTTTAACAAAATATAACACATTAGTCTAATTATTACAAAATACATAGAAAATATGCAGCATCAACATGAACGTGATGAAGAAACCAGAAGAGATGAACTTACACGTTCAACAAAGTCGTAGGAAGCAAGATGACGGCTGCAACACTCTAGGGTTGAAGAAGATGTAAGCAAGAAACGGGAAAAAGAAGGAAAAGATGGGAATATATAAAGACGGGCTGGAAAGATAGAAGGAAGGGCGTCTAGGGTTAGGAAAAAAAATAAGGAAGCCGGCTCATAAGATAGAAGATCGGATCTTCTATCTATGGAATGAAGATAAAACGAACGAAAGAAAGATCGGGCGCGATTTGTAGCGCGGGGGCGGCTTGCCACAGGGGTGGCACACTTCACCGCGGGGGCGGTGAAGATGAAAGATTGGGGTGTTACATTAGATCCCCCTAAAAAGAAGTTTCGTCCCGAAACTTGCAAAAGTCCATCGATCACAACAACACACATAAACATGACTGAACTCATATATTCCCACTCGGGGCACGTAACTCAAAACATCACAAAAAGCGTACGCAACGCAACAAAGGTAAGACCAAACAAAACAATTACTCTAACGGTGCATCCAGCTCAGCGTAAAACTCCGGATAGTTCCTCTAGATACTATCCTCTGTCTCCCAAGTCGCCTCATCAGCTCCTCGCATCGACAACTGAATCTTCATCATCGGTATATCTTTTGAACGCAAGTGTCTCGTACTACGCTCTAAGACAGCCATCGGGTGCTCTACGAACGTATGGTTTGGTTCAATCACTAGATTCTCATGGCTGACAATGTGTCTCTTGTCTGGTATGTACTCCCGTAGCTGAGACAAATGAAAGACTGGGTGAACACCCTCGAGTGTCGGTGGAAAAGCAAGTTTGTATGCTGCCTCTCCAACTCGCTCAAGAATCTCGAACAATCCGACATATCGGGGACTCAGCTTCCCCTTGACACCGAAACGTCTGACGCCTCGTGTTGGGGATACTCTCAACCAAACATGAGCCCCAACTCTAAAATCCAAAGTTTTGCGCCTCTTATTTGCATAAGACTTCTGTCGACTCTGCGTTGCTAACATCCGCTCTTGGAACACTGCTACTCGAGCCATGTCATCCTGAATCTACTCAGGTGCTACTCCGCTAGCACTACTCGGCTCGTCCCATCACAACGGTGTTCGACATCTTTGTCCGTATAAAGCCTCGTACGGTGTCTTCCTGATCGATGCGTGACTACTGTTGTTATATGATAACTCCACTAAGGGAAGATGATCTGGCCACACCTGTCCCCAGTCTAACACGCAAGCTCTCAACATGTCCTCCACAGTCTGAATGGTCCGCTCGGACTGACCATCAGTCTGAAGATGATAAGTAGTCGTGAACTGTAGACTCGTACCTAGGGCGGCATGAACCTGTTGTCAGAACCTTGATGTGAACCGTTCGTCTCTATTAGAGACTATAGTCCTAGGTACTCCATGAAGTCTCAATATTTGCCTAGTGAACTCCTCTGCCAATTGACTCCCCGGCCACGTTTCCTTGATCGAAATTAAACGTGCGGTCTTCTTCAGTCGGTCTACTATGACCCAGATAGCATCCAAGCCTCGACTCGGTCTCAAACCGGTAACGAAAACCATGGAGATGTCTTCCCACTTCCACTGAGGGACGGGAAGTGTGTGTAGATCGCCTCCTGGTCTATGATGCTCGATCTTGACCTGTTGGCAAGTCGCACACTGAGCTACATATCTCGTGACGTTTGGCTTCAGACCTCCCCACCAGAAAGAGCGTCTGATATCCTGATACATCTTACTCGCACCAGGGGGCACCGAGTAAGGTGAAGAGTGAGCCTTCTGAAGGATCCTCTGTCTCAACTCTCGATCTGAAGACACACAAACACGCTCTTGGCCTCTCAGAATCCCATTAGCACCAACCACAAACTGTGGCGCCTTTCCTCGAGACATCCGGTCTCGGATCTGTGTCAAAGCTGGGCAACTTTCCCGCTTCTGTCGGATCTCGGCCAACAGATCAGGTAGTATCTTCAAGGTGGACAACTGACTATCGGAATCTGGGAAGTGGATATCCATCTCTAGCCATGCAAGATCTCGCTGTAACTGTGACTGAGCTGTCAGTCTAGCGATCGCCATCTCCTGGGGAGTCTTCCTACTAAGGGCATCTGCTACCATATTAGCCTTCCCCGGGTGTGCGCTGGCGGTTATTCAACTCCCGTTGAGTGAATATGTACTTCAGACTCTTATGGTCTGAATATCTGACAAGTAGCTCCGTACAAATATTGCCTTCAAATCTTCAAAGCGTGAACCAAAGCACCCAACTCAAGGTCATGGGTAGGGTAATTCTTCTTGTACGTCTTCAGCTGTCTAGACGCGTAAGCAATCACCTTACCCATCTACATCAAAACCATCCCATGCCCAGCTTGGACACGTCGCTGTAAACCACAAAGTCCTCAATACCCTCTGGATAAGCTAAGATAGGAGCAGAGGTCAATCTCTTCTTTAGCTCCTCGAAGCTCTACATGCCCGACTCGGACCATACGAACCTCGTAGACTTCCGCAACAAGGAAGTGAACAGTCGGGCAATAACTGAAAAGCCTTCAACGAAACGCTGATAGTAGCCCGCCAATCCTAGGAAGCTGCATACCTCCTTGACGTTCTTAGGAGGCGGCCAAGATGCTACTGACTTGATCTTCGCCGGATCTACCTTGATCCCTTCCGCTGAAACGATGTGACCAAGGAATGCTACCTCGAACATCCAAAACTCGCACTTAGAGAGCTTGACGTAGAACTCTCTATCTTGTAAGATCTGAAGAACGATCCTCAAGTGTCCTGCATGTTCCTCTCTACTGCGAGAGTAAACTAGAATGTCTTCTATGAAGACAACTACAAACTGGTCTAGGAAGTCGATGAAGATGTTGTTCATCAACTCCATGAAGATTGCGGGCGCATTTATAAGCCCGAATGACATCACTACAAACTCGTAGTGACCATACATGGTCCGAAATGCCGTCTTGGCTATGTCCAACTCCCTCACCCTCAGTTGGTAATATCTAGATCTCAAATCGATCCTTGAAAACACTGAAGCTCCATGCAGCTGATCCAAATGATCGTCAATACGGGGAAATGAGTACTTGTTCTTGATCGTCACCTTGTTCAGCTCTTGGTAGTCAATACATAACCTCATTGACCGGTCTTTCTTCCTGACGAAGACAACTGGTGCGCCCCAAGGAGATACACTAGGGCGGATGAAGCCCTTCTCTGCTAACTCCTCGAGCTGTTTTTTCAACTCAAGCATCTCGATAGGCGCCATACGGTACGGAGCCTTAGAGATCGGTCTCGTACCGGGCTCTAACAAAGTCTACACTCCTCTGTGGAGGTAAACTTGATGGCTCTCCAAAGACGTCAGCAAACTCGCAAGCTACTAGAATTTCCTCCAAAGCCGGACTCGTATTATCCTTCATGGCATAACACTAAAAAGCCTCGCAACCCTGACTGATAAGTCTCACAGCTCGCACTGTACTAATAACTGTATCAGTCTTCCCGAGATCCCATCCTTTGAAGATTTCAGCGTGGCTTGCATTTGTAGTTACCGTCATCGTCCTCTTGTTGATGTCCAGAACTGCTCGATGACGATCCATCTAATTCATTCCAAGAATAACTTCTTCATGTACTAAGTACATAACGAAGAAGTCAGTTGGCCAATCGCGACCTCCCAATTTAATAGGGCAATCGCGAACCTCTCGTGTACCTCAAATCTTACCCCCATCAGGTAATCCTATAAAGAAGGATCTACCTTCTACGATAACTAAGGCCAATTTATCTACACGTGCATCAGATATAAAAGAATACGTAGCACCGGTATCGAAAAAAACTCTGACAGGAAAACCATTAATGTGAATGGTACATGTGGCTGTTGGCGTTGTTGGCTCTACAAGACTCCTCGACTCATACACTCTAGCTGATGCATCTATGGTGTCTGCAAATCCACCAACACGTCCTCTACCTTTCCCCTGTCCCGGAGTGGAACCCTGAGGAGCAGTAGATCTCTACTGCTGCTGTTGGTATTGAGATCTCTGTCCTCCTCCAACAACACTGGCAGGTAAAGAACCCTGTTGTGATAACGCCTTTACTTGACGGCAAAACGCAGCTCTGAGTCCGGGCTTGCAACAAAAAAGCAAGTCATTGCTGGCTTCTTGCAATCAGCTCGGATATTGTCGCCCTCTATCAGAACAATGCTGGAAACCATAACGTCCCAGCGTCTGACTACACCACACCCAACTGCTCCAGCTCCAACACTGACTGATTGTAACACCCCAAATCCGCGGGATATCGGGATGCTACGGGCGAGACCTCACAATGGGTCACGACCCTTAGCTTGACAACAATTTCACCGGACCTTTCCAACATGGTACAAATAAAGGCAAAAACTCAAATCGTTTATAGTGTATGCGAGAAACTGGAAGTAAAAGTACAAAGTGGAAACTCAGCCGAGTCCTCAAAACGACACAATCTCAAAGGATAAATCCGAAACCACAAGTCCGAACATAACAAAAGAAACCTAAAACGCCCCCGTCCTATAATGTACGGCGACCCTCGGTTGTCCACTCCTCCACCTCACTCGGCGGCGTCCCTAACCTGTGGGGCATCTACACAAGCGGTTTAAAACCGTTAGCTCTATTCCAAGCATTAGAAACATGGTGAAGGCACAAACACACGCATACATCATAACATCACATAATCATGCTCAACATACAAGTCCGGTTTATTATCTTTATTTATTAGGTCGTATCCCGTTCTAATTCAACTTCTTTTGTGACACGAGAATCTCCCGAAACTCGCCTCGGTCCCCACTTACCGCATGGAACGGTGGATGCCTCCGACCGTCTAACCACACGGGCTAGTCGCCAAGAACCTCCTAACTCTACGCAAGAGCTAGACAAGTTGTCACCGCCCGTTATCATACACTTGGGCCAAATAATATATAAAGGTCGGTAATCCTAATTCCGGTTTTATAAGTTATAATGAAAGCGATAAACACACACCACCAAACACGCATCGAATCTAATACATAGAATACGAGCTAAGTAAGTCCGGAGACTTACCTCTCTCAAGGTAACTCGAAACCACTCTCAACTTCCCGCAGGAAAACGCTCTAAGCCTGACCAAGTGAAGCACTCTATCAATAACCAACTAAAAAGCTAGAAGTTCTCGGACTTCTAGTCTCCAACATATATATATGATATCTAACTCGAGCATGCTAGGTCCAACCTATTATCTCGAGGATCATCATAAGATCGTAAAGAAGGTAAAGCAACAAGTTCCATATCCAATAACCAATACCTAGGGTTCATGGCCACTACATGGCATTTGCTCTACGTTATGCTAAGTTCCTCTAACAAGTTATACTATCATAACCGAACTAACGAAGGAGAAGTACTCACACGCGATCCAAAGTGAAGCACGGTCTACGGAGTCAAGAACGAGTTCGGTGGCTTTTATTGGGTGCTTCCGGACCTAAGAACAAACTAAGAAAAATTAGCTTAAACGCTAATTTTAAAATGAAGGTTTAGCGCATAAAGATTTTCCAAAGAAAACTCCATTTTCCAAAGCCGAGGTTAAACTCGTTCACCAATTCCGGGCAAAACATTAAAAATGGAAAGTTTATTGGAAAAACCGAATTTCAAATTATCCAACACTCGGATTTAAATCATCAAAGACACCAAAATAATTTGTAAAGGAGTTGGGTCACAAATCTTAACAAAATTAAGGGTTTAATAATATTAATAATTTACTGCAGGGTATAAAAGTTCCTTTTCCAAATTTATTGGGTCAAAACTGCAATTACACACAAAATGTGTACAAATTGTAATTATCCATAATTAATGGGGTCACAACAGGAATTAGGTGCAATAAGAGGGGCACATTTACAATTAATTTCCAAAGCCCCTTTTTACCCTACTGTAAACGACAGAAGGAGGAGAAGAAGGCAGGGAGGCCTGCGGCGGTTACTAGGCGGAGGGAGAAGACGGCCGGCGTCTCCGGTGGCTGTTCTACCGGCGTGGACTCGGTGGCTGGCGGTGGTTCCGGCTCTTCCTGCCGGCAGTTTCTACACCAGAATAAAGGTTCAGCCATAGCCACCATTAAAAGAGAGAAAGAGCAAGGAGTGAAGAAGAGAAATGAGGGGAAGATAGAGCGGCCACTCACCAATCCGGCAGTCCAGGCGGCTCGAGGTGGGGCGAGGCTATGTCGGCTCTTCCCGGCGGGATCTTAGCGGCACTGAGGCGGTTGTTGCCTTCAGTTCGTGATTAGAAGAGAGGAGGAGAGTGAGATGGGAGTAGGGAGAGAGGGAATGACAGAATAGGGAAAGAGTGTGGTTGCTGGGTGGTATCATCGCAGGGAGGCAGGGGCGAGGGGTCGGACGCAGCTAGGGTTGCAGGCTAGGGCCAAGGGGGTCGAAGGGTCGGCTGCGGAGAGGTCGGTCTCTGGCCCTCCTCTGCTGCAACGCCACACGCAAGAAGCAGCGCAAGGAAAAGAAGAAAGAGGGAGAGAAAAAGAAAAAGAGAAGGGAAGGAATAAAAAGAAAAAAAAAATAAATAAAAGACTAAAGAGTTGTTTTACAACAACCCACTCGATTAACATTCGGAACTGGAGTTTTCGGATCGGTAAATCCTAATTTCCGACAAAATTAAATTAATAATATATGGGAATACATACATGTATCCCCAAAATAATATAATACCCAGTAAAATTATTTTATTTATAAAACTATATATATAAAAAAAATATACTTTAAATAAGAACTCGAGCTATAGTGAATCGAGGGAAAGGAGAAAGGCAAAGTCGGAACGCACCCGAATAGACGGGGCGTTACACTGATCCACTCTTCTGTCTCTTCTGATAACCTCTTGTTTGAGAAGCTCTCCTCTGACCCGGTCGGTCTCTCTCATATGCAGAAGCTCTATCCTTATAGTCCGTCAAAGAATCACAACGGAAACCAACAAGATAAAAGCGTGTCGACTCCCTCAGCCTCCGAGAGAAAAGATAAACATGTTGATCCTCAAGTGGTGCAAACGGACCCAACAAAAACAACTCATCGTGAAACTTGTTGATGATCTTAACAATAGGCAAATCCTCGAATCCAGCCTCAAGGAAATCATGTAGACGGTCTCTCCTCATAGCTGCAGGGCAGTAGCGATCCCTGATCACCGTCTTCATCTGTTCGTAACTAGTGACCTTACTACGAACTGTCCTCCACAAGGAATGAGTTTGTGCTATGTTGACTCGACGTCCCTTTGGACAACCGATAGCCTCCATAGCAGAATCCAACTGTCCTAGCCACAACTCCACCTCCAATTTAGTCTTTCCCATGAAAGTGGGAACCTTCAGCTGATCGAAAGCTTTCAACCAACTATCGGGCTTCGGCTCCTTCACCTCAGTCGGCGCTCTAACAACCTCAACAACTCTAGTAGGCGGGGCAACAACCTGTGAAACTCTTCTAAACTTCAGCATATCTCGCGGGAATTGGCGGCACTGGTGCTGGTCCTTCAGTCCTGATACCCTCCTCAACTCTTTGCACGTAGTCGCGGTATGCAGAAGCTCCTATGGACACTCGAGCGGACTCTGTCGATGGCGCTCTCTGTGCTCCGGACCTAGCAGTAGTCTCATTTCCAGCCTCAAGAACAACACTCTCAACAACCTCTTCAGCAAACGCCTCAACGATAGGCGGATCAGCAACTGGGGCTTGGCTCAGACCTCTAGCTAGTGGAGATCTTCTTGCACGTCCTCATCCACGGACGGCAGGTGGAAGTGGCGGTCGACCCCTTCCTTGCCCTATAGCAGTGGTAGCTTTAGTGCGTGTCATCTGCTATATGGATAGATATATAAGGCTATATATAGATATAAGACCACACTATAGCAAAAGTAGAAAACTAGGAAAAACATATAAAGGCCAACATATAAGAAACTACACTGTTGAGATCCGCGGAGGTAGTGGTGGTCACCCGTACATCTATCCCAGACCGACAAGTTTAAAACAAAAACCCCTTTTGAAAACGTTAGACCCCTTGCGGGTTCTATTTATTTATCCATCCGACCTGTAGAATATTTCGAGTGTCATTGTTGCCAACCTAGAGCTCTGATATCATATTGTAACGCCCCAAGTTCTGGGAACTCGAAGCGCTACGGGCTAGGACCGCACAATGGGTCTCGACCCTCAGAGTAGCAACAGCACAACGGATCTTACAACAAGACACAGACGAATGAAAATCAAAACTCAATATAAAACCAAATCTTTAAACATAAGAAACATAAAAGACTCGCAGCCGAGTTCAAAACAAAAGGGAAACAACAAAAGAAACATAAACCCGATCCCGTCCTATAATGTATGGGAACCCCGACTGACCACACCATCCGGATCACTCAACAACATCCTGAACCTGCGGAACATCTACAACAGCGGTATAAACCGTTAGCACATTCTAGATGTCAAAAAGAACGTAAAGGCACAAACACACATAAGGTAAAAGAAAACACATAGCATGCTTGCACACAACCGGTTATTATCTTTCTTAAATTTTTCCATTACTAATTCAACTTCTTTTGTCACACGAGAATCTCCTGAAACTCGCCTCCACTTCCGTCTACCAATAGGAATAGATTAGTAATGTCCGTTACCTACGAGCCTGAGTTGCAAGAGCACATTCTAGTATCCCAAAGAACTAGACAAGTGTCATCGCCCGATTATCATACACTTGTGCCAGTTAAGGTTATAAAGGGTGAATCCTATTCCGGTTATCCGTTATAAACATGAAAAACAACACAAACAAGCCAAAACACTCAAACCAATATACGAAATGAAGCTAAGTAAGTCCAAGGGACTTACCTCACTCGAAGGTAACTCAAAGGTCAACAAAAAACTCAGAGATGGCTCAATTTCCCTCAGGAAAGGAGGAAGGAAAGCATGTTCACACAAGCATCACAAATCAGGAACGAAACGGTTGCTAGAAGTCTATAACCTCTAGTCTTAATAATCTCTAAGAGATCTCCACAAGTTAAGGGCTACACCTTAGTCTTACAGCATACTCAAGGGACAAAGAACAACCATAAGAAACCAAGAAAGGGACGAGGGAAAGTAAGGAAGGAAGCAGCTCACCAAAGATGGGAGCTACTACAGAGGAAACCGCAGGGGCGGCTGGACAAACGTAGGGGCGGATGACCGCGGGGGCGGGGATGTGCAGGCGCGGGGGTGGCCGCGTCACAGACGGCGCTGTTGAGATTTCTCTCGACAAAATCTTCACAGCAAGGAATCCAAAGCTTGAACCTTTTATCAAACTCTTCAAGACTCAACCAAGGGAGCCTGTGAACATCAACACATCATCAACGGAACCAACAACAAGGATTAAGACTCGATCTTGATCCTTGGAGAAGAAGAAAAGGAAGAACAAAGGGAAGGAGCGAAACATAAGAGAATGACATGCACCATCAACATGAACGTGATGAAGAAACCAGAACAGATGAACTTACACGTTCAGCGAGGTCATAGGAAGCAAGATGACGGCTGCGGCACTCTACTAGGGTTGAAGAAGACGTAAGCAAGAAACGGGAAAAGGAGGGAAAGACGGAAATATATAGAGACGAGCTGGAAAGATAGAAGGAAGTGCGTCTAGTGTTAGGAAAAAGATAAGGAATCCGACCCATAAGATAGAATATCGGATCTTCTATCTATGGAAAGAAGATAAAATGAACGAAAGAAAGATCGGGAGCGATCTGTAGTCAGTTTCAGGGGCGGCTGACCCTGCCACGGGGCGGCCTGCCGCAGGGGCGACACACTTCACCGCGGGGGCGGTGAAGATGAAAGGTTGGGGTCTTACAAACGAGATTGTAGAAGCGATGCGAATCGGCGGAGACCGGAGGATGTATGCGCAGTGAATCGATAAGAATCAATGCGAGGAAGAGAATAGAGATGTTGCTTTGTCGTTAGGTTGAAATGAGAGAGAGGGAGGGGAGACGTTGGTATAAACACATAGAGGAAGGAGATCTCCCATGTCTCATTTAATTATAATTACAAATATGTCATTTTTTTAACTCCACCATTAATCACTTTTTAACGGCATTCAAGGGTTGAGATTAAAAGTTCTCACAATATATATGTTTCTATATGAAGATGGTTACCAAGTAAGAAATTAACTACATATGTATTTTTGGATATAATTTACGTTAAAAATGACAACAAATTTCGTCCATATGTAGTTAGGATCAAGTAAGAACACATGGAGGAAGGATATCTCCCATATCTCATTTAAAAAGATATTCTATCATATGTAGTTAGGATCAAGTAAGAACATAATTTATGGTAGGAAATGACAACAAATTTCGTCCATACGATTAAACACAATCGACGTTCATGATTCATTCTTATTTTTGTATACTAATTAACTACATATGTATTTTTGGATATATATATATATATATATACCTATGGTTACCAAGTAAGAAATTAATGTTTTTATTGCCAAACTAAGTACACGGATTAACATGTTCATTATCTTTTTATTCTTCATGTCCAGGCATTGGAAGTAACCTATAATATACAAGCACGATTTATTCTTTAATATACGCTACTTCATATACACGTTTGATATACACGTTTTAAGTTACTAGCGCTAGTACCCATGACACTAGTGCACGTTCAAGTTCAAATGACACAATACACACGTTTAAGTATTAGTAGTGTTAGTAGCGCTAGTAGTTGATGCACGTTTAAGTTTAAGTTAGTGACATTAGTTAGTAGCATGCTCAAAATTACATGTTTAAGTTTAAGTTTACGGAGAGGAATGAAAGTCTCTAAGACTTGTTGGATTATAATAGATCAACGGTTAAGATTGAATCGAAGCATGTAACTATAGCATGATAGTATATACCCTTTTATGTTCATGAACCGTATGCTCAATTGTGAAAAAATAAAAAGAAAACTCCCAAATACAATAATAACATGATTAGAAAGGTATGCGTGTGCTAGTAAATAAAAACATGTTTTAATTAAATTGACTAAAAAATATATAAGGGGACTCGTATACAATAACAAAATGACTAGAGAAACAAAATTAAATTTGCTTAAGCATGACGTTCATTTAATATACATATGCTAGTAAGTAAAATACATTACAAATCAAATAGAATGAAATATATGAAAAACAATATTAATTAAGATGAACATTTACTTAAATAAATCTAGAGTGTTCATCAATTAATCTAACGACTCTTAAATGTTCTTATTTCTCTCAGTAAGAAGGGTTCTCTTTGGAACCTGACCATATATATGTATGTTTTCAAGTAGGAACCTTTGTTACAGTAGGAAGTAGGAACCTTTGACAGTCACACGAACTCAAAAAAAACCTTACTACATAAGGGAAAAAAATTATAGAAAATATGTTCATATATTAACAATAACAATAGTACTATAGTTATTGGTAAGTGGTGAGCTAGTATATTGCTTTGTAACGACCGAAGTATGAATATTTTGAACGAAATACGTTCGATCAATACATTAAGTGACGAATATATAATTCCGTAACGATCGAAATAATACATTACGAACGAAATAGAAATTTCAAGTTTATGAAATTTGACCAAAATAGGAATATTTTGAGCAAAAACATATTATATTTGTTTATTGGTTAAAATGACTAAGTCTTTTACCACTATTACTCTACGAGATTGCTATTCGTACTCACCTTTTCATTCTAAATGTACTCATACTACGCCTACACAACAGGTATTCTTCGTCTCCATAACGCGTAGACGTATCTTCGTCTTCCCCATTCACCGCTTTCTTCTTTCTTCTCCCTTTCTTCTTTATCGCCGGCGATTTCCAGATTTTCTTCTCACCGTTCGAACAGCGACTTTCGGCGAAGTTGACCACCACATCGCCACCAGCAACGATGGTAAGAACCAGAGGAAGAGACGGAGGTGTAGTCCGGGGTAGCCACTCCGGCGACGGAGGAGGTGACTCATCCGGCAGCGTTTCCGGCGAGGACGGTCGCAGACGAGCCGTTTCCGATGCCGATGTTGGGCGAGGACGGGGCCCACGTGGAGGGCGCTTAGGGGGGGGGGGCGTAGTCCGAGGTTGCGCGACATCTCGCGCTTTCGGTTTTGTCGGGGTACGTTATTTTTAATTTATTTTATTTTTATTACGTCTGTCGGTAAATACGTTAATTAGTGATAATTAATCGATAATTATTGTAGTATTTGATGAAATTAGTTGTTAATTAAGGGGTAAAATGGTTAAGTAGGCAGTTTTTGCATTATTGTGTATAAAGTAGGCACTTTTGTGTTTTATTTAACAAACTAGGCCCCTTTTATTTATTGATAAAGATTAATTGAAAGGGTTAATTGAGTCCAAGCCCAAATTTAGTTAAGGCCCAGTAGGCCCACACGAGTTAGTCCAAGCCCAATCCAAAATACAAATGTTGTATCTGGTGAGTATCGAACTCTGGTCTCCCTCCCACCCTTATACCAACTGGGCTAATTGAACTTGTGTATTGTTTAGTCGATACATAGTATTAATACACAATTTTCCGTTACACAATATTGATACACAATTTCACTTACATAATGTGAATACATAATTTCTAATTACACAATATTAAGCTAAATTTCGACCCCATAATTTATGTATTGCGTCGTTGTGAACTTGTGTATTGTCTAGTCGATACATAATATTAATACACAAATAGTCCTTCATTTACACAATTCCGTCATTTTTTCCATTACAAAAGTCCGATAATTTGTTTACATAAGGTTGAGTTACCCAAGCTCAAATGAATTGCGCATAACCAAAAGTCCGTCATTTACACAAATCCGGTCCGTTGTTTACCCATGGTTGAATTACACAAGCTCAAACGAGTTGCACAAGCCAAAAATCCGTCATTTACCAAATTCAGTCATTTTTCAATTACACAAGTCCGGTCATTTGTTTACATAAAGTTTAGTTACACAAGCTCAGATGAGTTGCGTATATCCAAAAGTCCGTCATTTACACAAGTCCGGTCCATTATTTACACAAGGTTGAGTTACACAACCTCAAAAGAATTGCACAAGACCAACAATCCGTCATTTACACAAACTCGCGTTCCACGACTTACACAAGCCCAAAATTCCGTCGCATGCACAAAATTTGGAAAATACGATCTAAACTAAGTGCAATTTTGTCTAAAACCTGAAATTAAATACACACGACCCATAAATTACATGAGATATGTAAATTATTACAATTGTCTCACCATTACTTTTATACTGCTTTTCAAATTTTATGCTATATGAAAGTAGAAGCGTGTTATACACAACCTAACAATGTTTGTGTTCTTAAAACTAATACAAAGATGCAAAATAGCATACCTTTGAAGCAAGCATTATCTAACTATTGTTGTACTCCTTCACCCGGAATATCTTGTTGTAGTTTCTTGATGAAACTATAGATATTGCAACACGAGACACATGTGCACATCACCACAACGCAATCAACCGCAAGCAAACAATGCATTGAAGAGCCTTAATTTTGAAATTCAACAAAAATCCAAACAAACAACGAGGTGTAAAATTAACTTACAGGGAAGCAACGGTTTGCGATGTGGAAGGCGGCCAGGCAGCAGGCGGGTGTTCCAGACGGCGGCCAGAAAGGCGGTCAGGCAAGGCAGGCGGCCGGTCAGGCAGGTGGGAGTTCCCGAGGTTGGCGTTTGCAGACGGTAGTTCCAAGCGAGATTTGTATAGGAAGTGTTCGTCGATTTCGCAACTGGCTGTAGTTCCAGGCGGAGATGCTCGGTAATGGCAGATTGGGTCTCTCCGGTCAGGCATCAAGCAGACTGGTGCAAGGCGGAAGTGGGGCAAGGGCGGGTGTGAGGGCGACAAGCAGATCGACGGTTTACGATGTTGAAAGCGGCCAAGGAGCAGGCGGGGGCGTTCAGACGGCTAGGCAGGCGGGAGTTCCGGATGTTGGTGTTTGCAGGCGGGTCCCCAGGCGGTAGAAGCGATGGTTGGAGAGGGCGGAAACAGACCGGCGGATATACTTGCCGGCGGTTTACGATGTGGAAGCGGTCAAGGTCGCCAACAATGGAGGTTGGGAAGAACGAGATCCGGTGATATATGAGATATGAAACGGCTGTTAAAACCCTAAAAATGATTTTATAAGTTTTACAGGTTAAGTTTACCTTTATACCCTTCTAATTAATTTATTTTAGACTTAAAATTTTAAACCATAAATAAAGGGGCGTAGTTACTATTTGATAAACAAAAGGTACCCTATTAACTAAATTTTCTCTTAATTAAGTGAATAAGTCTATAATTAGTGAATTAATTAATGAACTAGTAGTTAATTAGTAATTTAGTGGACTATTAGTTAAAAAATATTGTATAGTTAGTTAAATTAGTCGTTAATTAGCTAAATAGCCGATAATTAGTCAACTAATTTGTCGATAATTAATGAAATTTCTCGTTAATTAGTGATTTAGTAGACAATTAGTAAACAATTAGTCGACAATTAGTTGTTGAATGATGAAATAGTAGATGATTAAGTGTTATTTATTGAAATTACTCGGTAAATACGTTAATTAGTGATAATTAATCGATAATTAGTGTAGTATTTGATGAAATTAGTTGTTAATTAGTGAATAAGTCTATAATTAGTAAATTAATTAATGATATAGTCATTAATTAGTGATTTAGTGGACCATTAGTTAAAAATTATTGTATAGTTAGTTAAATTAGTCGTTAATTAGTTAAATAACCGATAATTAGTCAACTAATTAGTCGATAATTAATGAAATTTCTCGTTAATTAGTGAATTAGTAGACAATTAGTAAACAATTAGTCGACAATTAGTTGTTGAATCATGAAATAGTAGATAATTAAGTGTTATTTCTTTAAATTACTCGGCATTTAGTCGATAATTAGTTCAATTAGTCTAATTAATGAAATTAGTCGTTAATTAGTATATTAGTGGACAATTACTAAACAATTAGTTAACGATTAGTCGATTATTAGTTAAATTAGTCATTTTTTAGTTAAATTAGTCGTTATTTAGTTTAATTAGTCGATAATTAGTTAATTAGTAGACAATTAGTTCACGATTAGTCGATTATTAGTTAATTAGTCGATAATTTGTTCAATAATTAATGAAATTAGTTGTTAATTAGTGTATTAATAAAAAATTAGTTAATTATTAGTCGATTATTAGTTAATTAGTCGATAACTAGTTCACTAATTAATGTAATAAGTTGTTAATTAGCTAATTTGTAGACAATTAGTTAACGATTAGTCGATTATTAGTTAAATTATATGATAATTACTCAATAATTAATGAAATAAGTTGTTAATTAGGTAATTAGTTGACAATTAGTTAACAATTAGTTAACAATTACTTGATAATTAGTTAAATTAGTCAATAATTAATGAAGTTAGTTGTTAATTAGTGTAGGATGAGTTGGCTAAGTAGGCAATTTATGTATCAAAGTGTATAAAGTAGGCCCTTTTGTTTATTTGTTGACAAACTAGGCCCCTCCATATTTTCATAAAAAGATTTATTAAAAACAGAAATAAAGATACTCAATAAATCACAATTTTTTTCTCTCCTGTTTATCTTTATTTATTTACATAATTAGGCAGTTTTTGATTTTTGAATCAATTAACTAACCGAAAATAAAGGCAACTGTATGAAATAAAAAAGGAAAATATTAGAGGAACAATTCTGCAAATCTTCATTGATGGCTCATTTCTATCAATCTTCATCTCGTCTCCTCTGTCGCCATTGTTACAGCTCGAAGCTTTGAAGAATCGAAAATCATCTTCACCATTTACTACATAAAATGTAACAGATATGTCAAAAATCATAAAAACATATATATTCTTCATGTATGTACATAAAATGCCGTTAAGCATACATATTGTAACAGTTATGTCGAAAGTCATAGAAAAATATGTATTCATCACGGATCCACAATCGAAACTTAACACGTTAATATATTGATATGTGTACATATTTCATGTCCCAACTATATCGGATGATTCTCCTACATATATTTCCTAAAAAAAGTTACTAACCAACATATGTTCATCACGTATGTACATAAGACTGAACATATGTACATAATCACAGGAAGTTATGTACTCATCATAGAGCTCAATATCGTACGGATGACTGAAGAACTAGGTTGAGAAGTTTTGAATGTTGGGGATTTTACCACGAATAAACCGAAAAGATGAGATCGAATTCGAATACTTACCTGGTTCGAATTAAACAACAATGGATGAAATACACACTAGGAAACGACGATTGCAAGATGGAGAAGACGACGATTGCAAGACAGAAAAGACGACGCTCAACAAAGATACCTTCAATCGCCTTCAATGGAGTTGGAGAGAGAGTAGAGCGTATTTTTGATTTATAGAAGTAGCAGCTATTAAAAGATTTCGAGAATCTTTTATTTAAGGTTTCCATTTTTTTTAAAATCGTTTAAAAATTTTTTGGCAGCTTTTTTAATTCGAAAATCAATTAACTACCTAATCTCAATCCTTAATTATAGCATTAATTTCTCTATTTTACCTTTATTTTTTAATTTGATTTTGTTAGGGGCCTAGTTAGTCTACACTAAACAAAAAGGGTCTTATTTCACCAATCTTCTCATTAGTGTATTAGTAAACAATTAGTTAACTATTAGTCGATAATTAGTTTACTAATTAATGAAATAAGTTGTTAATTAGTTAATTAGTAGACAATTAGTTAACGATTAGTCGATTATTAGTTAATTAGTCGATAATTAGTTCACTAATTAATGAAATAAGTTGTTAATTAGTTAATTAGTAGAAAATTAGTTAACGATTAGTCGATTATTAGTTAAATTAGTCGATAATTACTCAATAATTAAAGAAATTAGTTATTAATTAGTGAATTAGTAAACAATTCGTAGATAATTAGTCAAAAAGTAATGAATTAGTAGACAATTAGTCGTTAATTAATGAAACAATAGACAATTAGTGAACAATTAGTTGATAATTAGTTTTTAATTAATGAATTAGTAGACAATTAGTTAATGATTATGCAAATTATGTAGGTTGTTGTTCGCTTGAAAGTGTGCGTGAAAATCTTAAATTTATAAAACTAAAATTAAAGCAAAGCGAACCCGCTGTGTACAGATCGGCGTAGTAAAGCAAGAATTCCAAAGTATCGAACTCAGAGATTTGGAGGAACAAATTTAGTTCGCAAAATTGTCAAGCAATAAAATAGAAAGCTTTTGCAAATAATTGGGAAAACAACGATTCTAAAGATTCAGGTATCCAATTGTGGCAATTGATTCAAGATATTCTAAATGTATAACGACAAAGTCAAGATTGCAAAGGTATATCTAAGGTAAGGAATTGTATGGTGAAGTTCCAAAACCTATATGTCTCACCCAAAAGCTCTTTCTATGAAGATTGTTGAGGCTGCAGTATAGAAAGGATCAAAGGATGAGAATTACTCTCAAATACCCATGCCCAAACCTAAGGGAATCAAAGATAAGCCAAAACGGTTAAGGTTGTGACACTCGAAACCGAAGTAGATGATGTTGAGTCTCACTACTACCTAGAAAAGGTAAGTCAAGGCTAGGTTAAAGCAAATCTTTAACCTTGAATCAAAGTGTAATATGCGGAATTTTATTTCCGCTCATTCCGGTCAAACCGGTTTTCGATCATTGACCTTCTCTCTTTATACCGAGGGTTGTACTAGCACCAAATTCTATCATTTTATGTACTCTTTAGTCACATAAAATGATGAATTTTATCAAACCCTAATCTAAGTCATGACATGTTTTGACAAGATCATGACAATCTGTTGATGAGACCAATGTAACACCCCAATTTCTCAGAACTCGGGGAGCTACTGGTTAGGACCTCACAATGGGTCCCGACCTTGGTTTAACAACAACATTACTTGGATCTTACAACAAGGCACAAATGTATTTAAAACAATTTCTAAAACATAATATTTTTAATGGTATAAACGTACACATGTGACAGCCTTACAAACATATATAAAGATACATAACATGCATGACGTATGGAAGACTCCCCCGTCCCCATCTAATGAGTATGTGGACCCGGCTGACCATCCGTTCCGGATCTCTCTGCAACTGTCTATCTCTACAGATCTACAACACGGATAAACCGTTAGCTAACAATCCAAATATAAGTAGAATAACAATAGCACAAACACACGCAGAAAAATTATAAACAAACATCATGCTGGCACTCAACCGTTTATTATCTATTATTTAAGTGATTCACATTATTCAATTTAAGTTGTGGCACGAGAGCTATTAACAGCTCTCGCCTCCGTTCCTTATCCAATTGGGTGTAGGTCTAGCTGACCTCCGCCGGTAGCATCACTACAAATCGAGCATGGACTAGTCCCTAAAGAAACCCCCAGCGCTCGCAAGCTAACTGAGCAGAATGCCACCGCCCATTACTCTTAGGCCAAGTATAGGTCGGTAGATATATATCACAACCTATCTCTCTAAACATTTCAATCACACGCCACTATCATCATTCATGCTCATATTTAGAAGTCAGCTAAGTAAGCCCAAAGGACTTACCTGATATAAAGCTCGACTCTTTGTAAACCAACTCGCTTTGTAAACTGTAGCAACTCAGTTGCCTGCCAAAGGAGATAAGTGCATTATCACACTCCCACGTAATTAGAAGTCTAAGACTTCTAAGATAGAGATCGTAATAGGACATAACCAATTACAGTACTAATTTATGGTAAAATGACTATTTTACCCTTGGTCCCGAAACTCCCAGAATTTCCAAAACTCAAGTCTAAACTTCTATTTGAGACTATAAAGTCATATTCTAAGTCCTAAAGTTTAGTTTGGTTACAAACTGTCACTTTTCTTATTTCCTATTTTCCGAAAGATTGTAAAGGTCCAACTTCGGTTTCAAATATAAAATTCGTAAAAGCTTATAAAAATTCCGAAACAATTCTCTAGATCATCTATGATGTTCCCTCTACCCTTAGGAGCAAGAGTTTCTCAAAACTGTTCATCCATCAATTTTATAAAAATTTCCAAAGTTGGTTACAACACTTGAAGTTTCCTATACTTAGCAAAAATCTGAGTACTCTTTGAAAAATCATAACTCCTAAACCACTCACTGGATTTATCCTAAATTTTGATATGTTCTACTATAAAATCTTATCTATAATATATCCAAAATTCAAGCCCAACGGATATCGAGAACTTATCCAAAATCATCTCACAAAACAGCATCACTTGCTGTTTTCCCCAACACTCAGCACATATAAAAACGTCAACTTTGAAACACGATAACTCTCAAACCGTAACTCCGATTCTTCCCAAATTTTAATATGATCTACAAAAAGATGTAAACTATATCATATCAAAAATTCAAGCCTAACAGAGATCAAAAGCCTATTCTAAACTATCTCACAAAACAGCATCCCATGCTGTTTTTCTTAACTCAGCACATTTATAAAACTGAACTTTGAAACCTCATATCTCTCAAACCGTAACATGGATTCCTCTAAAATTTTAGTATGATCTACTATACTATATCAACTATAACTTGTCAGAAATTCAAGTCTAACAGAAGTCAATAACCCATCCAAATCTATTCCACAAAACTGCATCCCAAGCATCAGCATAAAAAAAAAACTGCATGAGTAGCCAACTTGAGAAAATCATATCTCCTAAACTATAACTCAGAATAAGCCCAAATTTTAATATGTTCTATCACAATATCCCCTATATGACATATAAAAATTTCAGCCAAAATGGATCAGTGTTTCGTACCTAAACTTGGACCCGAAGTTAGATGTTCATCACTTGACAACGCAGAAAACGCAGCAGCTCACGAGCCATCTTTTAGGGCTGTTATGGAAGAGTCTAGGATACAATTGAGGCTCTCATCAGCACATAAGTAGGGAGTGTAATGTAAAGAAGGGAGGGGGCATGCTTACCCGACAAGAGAGACTCGACAAGCTCACTAAGACGGTTTGGAAGAGGACTAAGATGGGTCGGAAACTGTCACTTGGACGCACCAGCGGCTGGGAGATGAGGAGAGATAGAACAATTGTGAGTTGGTCGATCTATACAAAAAAAAAGTCGAAGAGGGTTTGAAGACTCACTGCAGAATAGAGGAAGTACCTTCATCTGTTTGTTCTCGCGCAGAAGGTCTCGAGTCGGACGACAAACAGGTCGAGGAGGCATCTAGGGTTGAAGTCGTGTAACCGTCATTGAAGGCTGAAGCCGTGAGCCATGGCTTGGATCCGGAGGCAGCGACTTGGTGTGGAGTCCGCTGAAGGTAGAAGAGAGAAGCGGCCGATGGGACTCCTGGCATGCCCGCCGTACTCCAGTGATGAAGAAGCAGCGCCGGTTCCACAAGAAGAAGGGCAGGGACGTGCGAGAGAGGAGAGGAGGGGCGCTACTGTCCGGTCGAAGACGGTTGCTGCTCGCCGGCGTCGACGATGCTGCTGCGTGAAGGCCATGGGTTCGATGGAGGGGAAGAGAGAGGGGAGCGGCCGCCAGCGTGAAGGAGGTAGAAGCAGGCGTACGTGAGCAGTTTGGGTAACGAAGTGGAGCTTCCCTGATGGGCCCAGCTGGCTCATTGCAATGGCCCAAATGACGAGTCTTTACGGGCCCGGATGGCCTATTTTAACGGATACAACTCCTTTGACGGATAATAAAAGGTAGATCGGTTTTCGCTTATTTTATGTAAGTAGAGACATCGCATAAAATAATAAAACTTTTGAAGAACTCGGTGTCAGATAAATTGACAAGCAATGACGGAAAAGTCCGAACCTGTCAAATTCCAGTTTGTCTCGGAAAATCCGAAAATTAAATTTCCGGACGTTACATCATTTCCCCCTAAAAATAAGTTTCGTCCCGAAACTTAAAAGAAGTCAACATGAAGTCGGAATTCATACTAAGGAATTAAAGCGCCGGAAAAGTCAAACGGTCGAGTTATGATTTGTTTTTGAAATAGCCGGAAGAAAATTTTCCGGGTATTACATTAATCCCCCCTTAAAATAAGTTTCGCCCCGAAACTTAATATACGTTAATCGTAAGGTCGACCTCCAAGGAAGAACAAAGTTACAAACCTAGTGTACCTAATTACTACCCCAAAAGTTTCGTCGTTTCAACATCTAAGTACCTCGCAATCAAAGGTCACCAAAACACACATCTCGACTAAGTACTCAAGCATGAAATAAACAAGCAGTCAAACAATATCACACCGATACATGTTTAAGCCTTAACTCGTCGCTCTCGGGGTTATACTATTTTTACCTAGGTTTCTGAAAGGTTACGTCTCATACTATCCACAATATTTCAAGTAGCTTCATCGGCTTTTCATAACACCACTGACTCCGAAATCTTTTCATGTACTTACATCACAAGCGCTTGTTACCTCGTTCTAGGGTGGTTATCGGATATCTCACCGGTATCATTCGTCCCAACTGTCCGATCCTCTATTCTGAGGACCTAACTCGTGTCTAGTTGGTATTCCCTCTAACTAAATCCGTGGACAATGTGGTTTCTCCCCTCAATAGGGTGAGGAATACTAGTCCATTAATCACTTTCAACTCTGCTTGCAAGGTCTCACAAGGTTGTCTTACATAACTCACCTCTAGATCTTTTGATGACCTTCTTGAGGTAATTTATTCCAATTCTTTTCTTTCTGATCTTCTGAAGGGTTCCGAGTATCCGATCTAGGATATCTCCCCTTATACACCTATCGGTACTTTACTAAGTGTTTAAGGCTAGTTGTATCATAACTCACTTAGTCTTATTTCATAATATGACTCCGTCATATGGTTCCTCCATTAATGAACCGTCATCTGCTCATTTTTAGTCTTAAACTTGATATAACTTAACAACCAAAACCCGGTGGTCAATCTTTGTATTCTATCGGCGTCATCATATCATTTTATAGATCTCTGGTTCGACTCAAGCTTCTTACGCAATATCAAGATTTTAGGTGATATAGAATGTATTCGCGATGACAACCCTAGGCACAAGGTAATCTTACCTCCCCCTCGTTTGATCATAATTACTCGATAACTGCTAACACACCATCAACATTCCACTCTTATATCCCTCACGTCTATCCGACCGATACTATTTCTCTGACATGCAACGCAACTCGGATCTGTTCTGATACAAAATTCTTCTTATACTCTACTCTTGAGATTATGTTTTCTATATGTACGAGTACTGGTCTGTAAGTACACTCCCGTAGCTTCCTTTTCTTATTTGTCTTTCGATTCAACTTGATAGTTACTCCCTTGAGCTTGTTAGTGCAGGCCCTACACAATACCTTTATTACATCGTTTCTTCCTTTTTCATTCCATCAATAAACTCATTCTAAAGTACCCTGCTAGGTATTAAGTTCCAAATTTACTTGTCTGCCGACATGTGACGAAGTTGTCATGTTTCATTGGGATCTATAATAGGGTATCAATATCTTTCCATAACCTCTACATGCAGGTGCCTTCCAGACTACCTTGATGGTGGTACAATTCTTCAACAAAATTTATAATCACTCCGCATAGCTCCTCTCATGTTTGTTCTCATCAAAATGCATTTCACCAACTACCATCATCTTAAACTCGACACGTCGTTTTTCTGTACCATTAAGCTTCTTGCTCTGTGGTTTAGGACCCACCACACTTCCTCTGCGCTACTCTGATAATTCTGTTGTCACTCGTTAATCATAAGGACAGTTTTTTGTGAGTCCAAAGTGATTGACCCCAAACTCTTTCTCCTAATTACACTATTAGTTCTATCCGGATGGAGTACCCAATATCTTCCTTACTCGCCTTCCTGTAAGCAACCTTTAACAAGATTCTCACTATTCCATTAGCTGGTATAAGAAGATCGTCATTGACTACGTGAGGAAACCCCCTAGGGCTTTGGTAAAGTTCCTTCGTAAATCCTCACTCACGGATACCTCTTCCTATCTGTACATAACTCGTCAATCCTAAACAACACTTACACGTTCTCAAATATTGTCTGTCAGTCTATAATTGACTTACCCCAACATCCCGGACTTACTCTTGTCATACCTCTATTGGCATTAAATTTCTTGTGAGCACGACTTACTCGGTTACTCTTTTTACACTTCTTTAGCTCGAGTTCAACCGTGTCACTCATCTAGCGTAAATAGTTCCTTCAAGTATTCCATGATAGCTCGTAACCATGTCCTTACTGTTCCTATGACCTTAATTATCCTTCATTTACCGTTTTCTTGTATGGACCGCGGTTGTCTATGAATTAAGACCTGTTATAATTGAGAGGTTACCGTGGACCATTGAGTCCACCACACTATTCTCATATACACATGTTCCTTAATCGGCGTTGTTTGTAATACCTCCTTCAAAGAAACCTTGTTGACTATGCGACAGGCTCCTATCCTTTTGATACTGGCGTTGTGATTTCTTTCAAAATTCTTATATCTTCGAAGAAGACAAAAATCTCCATGCTTGTGAAGTCTACCTTTCGCTCTTGTACTAAATTGTAAGTCCCCATTCCATGTTAATTGTGATCTGTCAAATTTTTCTTAACTAGTAGGTAGACAGTTGCTGACAACAATTCTCATTACCCTTAATGATTAAGGAGTTAAATCCGACCATCAGAATCTTCTTCTTAACTTTCATTAGAGTTTCTAACTTGAACTCGTCCCATGTTACTATTAAGGGTATTAGTACCTGTATCAATTTAACTTCACCATTATCGTCGTCGATCTCTTGTAGAGATCCTCCATATCTCAATCAAATACTTTTATAAATCCTTTGTACTTATCTACCAACCAGTCATCCACAGTCACCACACATGTAAAGTTTCAGTTGTTACTAGTTAGTCTGTAGTTGATCTTCCACAAGATTATAGACTTACTTTTCTTCTATTCCTTTTGAAGTTTGATACACTTGGTGCACATCTATCTCCTCATGTTTCTTTGTTAATACCCCTTTAGTTCCTTGCACAGTCTGTACTTCTCTTGTTCTCTTATGAGATGTCCTAGCATTCATCTGTCGTCAATGAGTTTATCAAGGTTTCCACAATAACTTGTAAGCGTGTCTTCACAATTATTCTTACTTGGTTCATCATCTGTTTGCGGTTATCTAATATGACTGTAACTGTTGGTAACTCAGATCTTTAGGTGAATGAGAAGTTATTGTGGACTCCTTAGTCCACCAGAATCTCTTTCTAACATCCCTCCCTTTATCTGGTGTTGTGTTGTAATGCCACTTTTATAGAATTCTTTTGTCTAAATTTCAGACCTCGATTGTATTTGATACTTACGTCATGATTTCTTACAAATTCTTGCATCTCTAAGTAAGTCAAATCGTCTCTATGATGATGAAATTTATTTCATGTCTTTAAACTCATTTGTCAATGGTTGTCTTTGTACTCTTTTAATTCTTCGCCTCGGGTCAGCACCTTATCTTCTTTGTACTCTCATGCCCATGCTTGTATGTGGCGGCGTTTGCCTTGATTATAACATCTTTTATACTGCAAATCTTGGTTGTACTCCGTTATGTATGATTCTTGTTCCCTTATCGTTATCTCTAATCCGATCTCTCGTCGTCTCTTACATGATTCTTCTAATTCATCTCTCAGCCTCATACGACCAAGTCCCTTGTATGACTTCCTGTTCCTTCTGCCTGTGTTGACTCGGGGATTCCTTTCCCCTCGGACGGTACTTGTGGTGAAAATTGTCTCCACATCTGTACTTCTTTGCCCACTCGTTCTTCGGATAATTTATATGGTCACAAGGACGCCCACCAGAGTATAACACTCGATCCTCGGTCTGAATCCATTATCTCGTGTTGAAAACTCTTCAAGTCCGTTACCGATTTATCATGAGGCGATAATCGATTCATGATATCATATCTAAAGGATACTAACATGCTAAACATACACATTTATATAATTAAAACATATCGATATAACTCTATATACTAACACCTATCATTCCAAGTTGCAGAGATCCACGGAGAACGATGGTGGTCCGACGTACTACTAACCCAACAACCCGACTATGCACGTGTGTAAAAATCAAAATCCGTTTTTTAAAATCTTAGACTCCTTTCGGGTTCTGATTATTTTATACATTCGGTTTTTTAGAAGATTTCAAGTGCCATTGTTGCCAACCCAGACCTTTGATACCATGTTGTAACACCCCAATTTCTCGGAACTCGGGGAGCTACTGGTTAGGACCTCACAATGGGTCCCGACCTTGGTTTAACAACAACATTACTTGGATCTTACAACAAGGCACAAATGTATTTAAAACAATTTCTAAAACATAATATTTTTAATGGTATAAACGTACACATGTGACAGCCTTACAAACATATATAAAGATACATAACATGCATGACGTATGGAAGACTCCCCCGTCCCCATCTAATGAGTACGTGGACCCGGCTGACCATCCGTTCCGGATCTCTCTGCAACTGTCTATCTCTACAGATCTACAACACGGATAAACCGTTAGCTAACAATCCAAATATAAGTAGAATAACAATAGCACAAACACACGCAGAAAAATTATAAACAAACATCATGCTGGCACTCAACCGTTTATTATCTATTATTTAAGTGATTCACATTATTCAATTTAAGTTGTGGCACGAGAGCTATTAACAGCTCTCGCCTCCGTTCCTTATCCAACTGGGTGTAGGTCTAGCTGACCTCCGCCGGTAGCATCACTACAAATCGAGCATGGACTAGTCCCTAAAGAAACCCCCAGCGCTCGCAAGCTAACTGAGCAGAATGCCACCGCCCATTACTCTTAGGCCAAATATAGGTCGGTAAATATATATCACAACCTATCTCTCTAAACATTTCAATCACACGCCACTATCATCATTCATGCTCATATTTAGAAGTCAGCTAAGTAAGCCCAAAGGACTTACCTGATATAAAGCTCGACTCTTTGTAAACCAACTCGCTCTGTAAACTGTAGCAACTCAGTTGCCTGCCAAAGGAGATAAGTGCATTAGCACACTCCCACATAATTAGAAGTCTAAGACTTCTAAGATAGAGATCGTAATAGGACATAACCAATTACAGTACTAATTTATGGTAAAATGACTATTTTACCCTTGGTCCCGAAACTCCCAGAATTTCCAAAACTCAAGTCTAAACTTCTATTTGAGACTATAAAGTCATATTCTAAGTCCTAAAGTTTAGTTTGGTTACAAACTGTCACTTTTCTTATTTCCTATTTTCCGAAAAATCGTAAAGGTCCAACTTCGGTTTCAAATATAAAATTCGTAAAAGCTTATAAAAATTCCGAAACAATTCTCTAGATCATCTATGATGTTCCCTCTACCCTTAGGAGCAAAAACTTCTCAAAACTGTTCATCCATCAATTTTATAAAAATTTCCAAAGTTGGTTACAACACTTGAAGTTTCCTATACTTAGCAAAAATCTGAGTACTCTTTGAAAAATCATAACTCCTAAACCACTCACTGGATTTATCCTAAATTTTGATATGTTCTAATATAAAATCTTATCTATAATATATCCAAAATTCAAGCCCAACGGATATCGAGAACTTATCCAAAATCATCTCACAAAACAGCATCACTTGCTGTTTTCCCCAACACTCAGCACATATAAAAACGTCAACTTTGAAACACGATAACTCTCAAACCGTAACTCCGATTCTTCCCAAATTTTAATATGATCTACAACAAGATGTAAACTATATCATATCAAAAATTCAAGCCTAACAGAGATCAAAAGCCTATTCTAAACTATCTCACAAAACAGCATCCCATGCTGTTTTTCTTAACTCAGCACATTTATAAAACTGAACTTTGAAACCTCATATCTCTCAAACCGTAACATGGATTCCTCTAAAATTTTAGTATGATCTACTATACTATATCAACTATAACTTGTCAGAAATTCAAGTCTAACAGAAGTCAATAACCCATCCAAATCTATTCCACAAAACTGCATCCCAAGCATCAGCATAAAAAAAAACTGCATGAGTAGCCAAATTGAGAAAATCATATCTCCTAAACTATAACTCAGAATAAGCCCAAATTTTAATATGTTCTATCACAATATCCCCTATATGACATATAAAAATTTCAGCCAAAATGGATCAGTGTTTCGTACCTAAACTTGGACCCGAAGTTAGATGTTCATCACTTGACAACGCAGAAAACGCAGCAGCTCACGAGCCATCTTTTAGGGCTGTTATGGAAGAGTCTAGGATACAATTGAGGCTCTCATCAGCACATAAGTAGGGAGTGTAATGTAAAGAAGGAAGGGGGCATGCTTACCCGACAAGAGAGACTCGACAAGCTCACTAAGACGGTTTGGAAGAGGACTAAGATGGGTCGGAAACTGTCACTTGGACGCACCAGCGGCTGAGAGATGAGGAGAGATAGAACAGTTATGAGTTGGTCGATCTATACAAAAAAAAAAGTCGAAGAGGGTTTGAAGACTCACTGCAGAATAGAGGAATTACCTTCATCTGTTTGTTCTCGCGTAGAAGGTCTCGAGTCGGACGACAAACAGGTCGAGGAGGCATCTAGGGTTGAAGTCGTGTAACCGTCATTGAAGGCTGAAGCCGTGAGCCATGGCTTGGATCCGGAGGCAGCGACTTGGTGTGGAGTCCGCTGAAGGTAGAAGAGAGAAGCGGCCGATGGGACTCCTGGCATGCCCGCCGTACTCCATTGATGAAGAAGCAGTTGGGCCGATGGGGCGCTACTGTCCGGTCGAAGACGGTTGCTGCTCGCCGGCGTCGACAATGCTGCTGCGTGAAGGCCATGGGTTCGATGGAGGGGAAGAGAGAGGGGAGCGGCCGCCAGCGTGAAGGAGGTAGAAGCAGGCGTACGTGAGCAGTTAGGGTAACGAAGTGGAGCTTCCCTGATGGGCCCAGCTGGCTCATTGCAATGGCCCAAATGACGAGTCTTTACGGGCCCGGATGGCCTATTTTAATGGATACAACTCCTTTGACGGATAATAAAAGGTAGATCGGTTTTCGCTTATTTTATGTAAGTAGAGACATCGCATAAAATAATAAAACTTTTGAAGAACTCGGTGTCACATAAATTGACAAGCAATGACGGAAAAGTCCGAACCTGTCAAATTTCAATTTGTCTCGGAATATCCGGAAATTAAATTTCCGGACGTTACAACCAAGACGAGACCATGACAACAATTGACGAGACCAAGACGAGACTAAGACTATACTTGACAAAGCCATGACACGCTTTTGACAAGGACATACAACTTTCAGATACAAATTTCCTTTGTTTAAAAGCCCATTTTCTTACCTTGCTCAGCCTAGATTTGCATTGTCCCCAGCCTAGATTTGCATTGTCCCCAACCCATATTTGCAACAGACCCATCACATGACTCAAGCGCTGGCAGCCCAGGGAGAAGGCGGGCCTATTGCCTCTACTCCTCGTAGCCTAGGAAGCCACTTGCTGAAGTGAGTCGCGTTGGTCTCCACGTCATGCCAGTCGTTACTTGCCTCCTCATTCATCACCTCGTAACTGCACGATCTCCACAAATTCTACCCGTATCTCGCTCCTTCCTATCTCGTATACCCTTCTGCTGCTACTTCAGCCAAAAGGACCCGTCCCCCTCACTTCCCTCTTCGATTTTTCAACAGGTGTAGAAGACACCTTCATCGCCTCCCTCTTCGCCTTCCCCAGCAGCGCAGACGACTTCATCTCCTTCACCTTCCTCGTCGATTCCTAGCAAGCGCAACAACAACTTCAGTGTCTCCTCTTCCACCTCCGAGCAGGCTTAGTAGTTGACGCCAACAAGTTTACCTTGGAGCGTCCAGCCAGGGGTGACAGAAGAGACTCCTTGTCCCCAACAAACTCCGCAGGTAGCCTCAACCCTTCTCTTCATAGTTGTATCCGAGTAAGCCAGACCCTAAAATTGTGTCTTCTGTCTCTCTAATTCTCGGCCACTCGACACACTGTGGGTTCCCTCGTTGATTTTCATCACGTAAGTTGTTCGCCACTTAGCGTGCGTGCAAATAAGCTTTAAATTTATAAAACTAGAATCAAGCAAGCGAACCCGCAGTGTACGGATCGATATAGTTAAGCAAGAATTCCAGAGTATCAAACACAGGGATTTGGGGGGTTAAATCCAGTTATAGATTATCAAGCGAGTAAATGTAAGAGCTTTTTGAATTATTGGGAAAACAACAATTCTAAAGATCCAGGAATCTAGCTGTGGCAATCGATTCAAGATATACTAAAGATATAAGGACATAGTTAAGATATGCAAAGGTATACGAATGTAAGGTAATCGTACGGTGAAGTTCCAAAAACCTTATATGACTCACCTACAAGGCACTCTCTATAAAGGTTGTTGAGGCTTCAATATAGAAAGGTTCTAAAGATAAGAATTAATGTCAAATACCTAAACTTGTAATCCAAGGATCAAGACTAACTAAACCGATTAAGGTTGTGACTCTCACAATCGAGGTAGAGGTTGTTGAGGCTTCACTACCACCTAGAAAAGACAAGCCAAGACTAAGTTAAAGCAAATCTTTAACTTTGGATTAAAGTAAAAGCAGGTTCATAAACTAACACAAAATTACGGGTAGTTCTTGAGTTCCATGGCCGTGGAAGCTCAAGAACAGACCGTGGATTAAGGTTGTCGTCGATTCTTTCTAACTCTCAGGGTCCAATCTGTTTACGATCGATCTATCATCATCTAAGCCACAACTATCAACCCTTCACCTTAGAATTATTAAGGGGTTTTAGCCAACAATAGTCATATTGATATCAAATTCAAGGTTTAAAAGAATGAAAGATGAAAACTTCCGAAAACCTTCAATAACTTTCAACTCAATCTCAAATCCACAATCAAGAACAATAATCGTCACTAGATTCGGAATAACGCAAACAATCACAAATCTGAGATAAGAAGGAAGAACGGGATGTCAATCCGTCTTCTAAATCAAACCTAAGTAAGAAGCGAAATCTTCTTACGAACAATCTTCCGAATCTTCAATCTTCCGTCAATCCGGAAATCACACTAGCAACGCGCAAAATCTCTCAAACACAATCTTCGCCAAATGCGAAATTAGGGCAATTCCAAGCGTAAGCGTAAGCAAAAGTGCGTCTAAGCCGAGGTGACGGAATCTCTCTTCGTCCGTCCTTTTATAGTGTAAGATAAAATATCGGCCCGGCCCAATTGCGTAGAAGATCGTGGCTTAAAGTGTGGCGAAAAAGATCGCCAAGATAACGGTCGTGGAAGGGTTCCACGACCGTAATTTAGAGCGTGGAAATCATCACGGTTTGACACAACTCCTCCACGGCCGTAGAAGTTGCTGGAATGAACCACGCTTCCCTTGCCATGGTTCCACGGCCGTGGACTTGAACGTGGAATGTAGTACGGCCGTATTTTAGAGCGTGGTTTAGGGCAAGAACGTGATTCTTCCTTAGTCTCTTGCATTCTTCAAGTTAGCACATCCTTAGCTCCTAGGAATGTCCTCAATTCATGGACATGCTCAATGAAACTCCATCTTTGTTCCATTCCGTTCGGAAATTGCTCTTAATTGCCTACAATCAACATAAAGCTTGTGTAGATCTCTATATCGACATTATAGACAAACTAGCTCACAAATGTATCTATGCTTAATCAATGACTATCAATATGGATGAAATACACTTAGAAAACGTGCCTAAAATATCACAATATTTCATGCTAACAAATAACCCCATACTTGCCACTTGCTTGTCCTTAAGCAAGGTCTTTCAAAAGCTTTAAAACGAAAGTTAGGATGAAATATGTGTACCTTCTCAAAGAAATACTTCTTTTGGATGAATGTGCCTTCTAATCAATAGATCATTCTCAAATCTTGCTTCAATCGTTTATAAGACTTTCATACACTTAATCAAAGAGTTAAGAGTAAAGAAAGCTCATGAATCAATCAAACTTCCATACAAACATCATAACCTTCAAACATTATCAAAATCAATCATAAGAAACTTCAATTTAGATTACCAAGTCATATAACATTCTTTTGATCTTAAGGACTTCCAAAGAAAAGGTCTATAATGTGGAAAGGGAAGGAAACTTTAAGGAATGTGGTGCATGAATCCGGGAAAGTGGATAACTACTCTTTTCTTCTTCTCATGCGGTTTCCGCAACACCTTCAACTTAGAGCTTCGCTCTCTCCTTTTCATTTTTCGACTTTACTTTTGGAGTTATGGATAGAGGTGCACAAAAACCGAAGCCTAGGAGATTGGCGTTTCTCAATTTTTATGAGATGTCTCAAACCCTTAGCGCACATACCGTAATCCGCTAGGAATATCGCTCAATCCGACTTTGGCAAGACACAAACACCCGGCTATGTGAATGGTGCCGAGTTACTCATCATCATGATTGACTTCCCCAAGCCTACAATTTTTTTCTATTCTTTTGATTGCAAATAATTGCTTTCAAGGCCCTCCCACATCAATCATGCCAATATCAATCAACTCCTCCAAATTCCCGGATAGGTAAAGGAGGCCATAATTTCAATGAGGGGCTAAATGATCAAAGAAAGAAGAAAGAAAAATCGAATTGCCTTAATCATCTCAACAAGAAGTATAAGAACTTATAGTGTGATTTCAACCTTATTTTCTCAACATGATTTAAGTAACATTCATCACATTATGAAACTTGCAAAAGAGGTATAATCAACTCATTCAATTTCTTTTCAATTTACTATTCGTTTAAGCATGCAATTGTCATCAAACTCAATTCACAAGTAGCGATTATCATAGAAATCATCTCTATCCTTAGAAGCACAAAATTTTCAAAATTTTTCAATTTTTATGGGTTTTTCAAACTCTTTTTCATGCAATGCAATAATGAAACGTGCAACAATATAATGAACATGCAAGATAGTCTCAATAGAAGCAATCAAAGTGAGTAAGAGTTATTACAAACTTTTAGTCACACCTCACCCCATACTTGGAACAAACATTGTCCCGAATGTTCAAATAAAAGAAAGAAAAGAAGAAAATAAAGAAAGAAAAAGAAAGAAAAAGAAACTCACAAAATGGCGGTGGAGCGGCTAAAGCTCTCGGTCATGCAAATCATCACTTCGGTGGAGGCGGGAATGGAGAGAAGCTAGGATCATAGTACCGCCCGAACTGCTGGCGGTAGACGTCTCTCATCATATGGTCGAGGTCATCCATGCGTCCATCTCTAGCATCGGCTCGAATCTCCAATGCTCCCACTCTATCAGAAAGGCTAGTAGCCCACTCCGGCATCTGCTCATACCAACCCGGAGCCAGGCTGTACCACTCCGGTGCATTTGACGGTGCTGGTGCTGGTGGTGCCTGTGCAAACCATGGTGGTGGAGCTCCGTACCACGCAGGAGGTGTCTCCATCCAAGTGGGTCTCTCGCTCACGCTGGCGCGGCGAGAAGATGAACCTGAAGCTCTGGCGGGACGTGGAGAACGTCTAGGCACATCAGAAGCTATGTCCGGCTGATCCGGAAACGTGCCGAAATCCTGCTCGGCTCCTCCTCTTCCCTCGTACTGATCTCTCATCTCCTCCTCCTCAACTACAGGTGGTGGTGGGACATATGGAGGAGCTGCAATCCTGTTCGCATGCATAGCAGGGAACGTCTCCTTCCAATTATGGTGTCCAACCATAATGGAGTACTCCGGGAGCCACTCAATGCCCCTCCCCATCCTGCTCTCCCATGGCATAGCTGCATAAGGTGGACCTCTATGGGTGAGGAAGATGAGACCTCTAGTCATGAAGGCCTGAAGTCCTAGGGGTACGGCAGGAATGCGTGTACATGCAGAAAAATCTACCCCTAACATCCTAGCAAGGTGAGTGACTATCCCACCATATCCAATGTTGCCCGCCCTCTTGTTCTTTAGCTTGCTCATGGTAGCAGCTAAGAGGGTGGCGCAGTCAGCAGGGCGCCCATACAACATGGAGTATAACAGAAATAGCTCATCCGTCTTGATCTTCTGAGGTGTCTCCGTCCTAGGGAAGAGACACTCAGAAAGGACCCGGTGAGCAATCTTCAAGGCTAAGTGATACATCAACTTAGCCTTGGTATCAGCTGGTTGCCAGCGGTCCTCGCTGGCATAAATCATGGCAACCTCCTCCCAGAAGTCCTTGGCGTAAACGCCGCTGGGAAACGACCATTGAAGGTCTCTTGGAACCCAAAGAAGGTCCCAAACTCCCGGATGGAGAAATCATAGTTCCTTTCCATCAGACGGAAAGAAACTGTCCTGTCAACGTGGCTGTGCTCAAAAGACGTCACAACCTCTCTCGTGATCTCCTCGTAAGCGTCTTCTCGGATAGCCGAGAAGACAACTAATCCGTCTCTATCCAAGAGCCAAGTAAGGTCATCTATGATGTGAAGAGGAGCTAGATCCTCCAACAATAGGTACCTAGGTCCTATAACAGCCCTCTTGTGGATCATCTCTAATGCATCGAGATGATCCTCGTGAATGGTAGGTACCCTAGGGCTAGGAGGTGAAGGTGATGAAGGTGATGATGGAGGTGAAGGGGAGGAAGGTGGTGGTGCTCTAGAGGATGAAGAGGAAGAGGGGTTACCCTTCCTCTTTTTGTTCTTATCCTTCTCGTTTTTCTTTTCCTTAATTCTCCCAGAAACTCTCCTCACGAAATCCATTACTGTCGAAAACCACGGTCTGTTCTTGGTGTTCCACGGCCGTGGAATTGACAGAGACCGTGGTTCGTCTCGCTTTTTCTCAAAACTCAACAATCAGCTGCCAAACTCAGCAATCAGGCAGTCCTAGTCTAATTCCTTCCAGTTTCAATCAGTTCTCCTATAAATACTAGCAAAAACGAACCCGAATTGACAAAGATAGAGAAGAGCGGAAAAAACCTAGGTTTCGGATTTTAAAATCCGAATTCTGCGTTCCTTGGTGATTTGCCGCTTGATTCGTTGCTTGGATCTCGTTGGTGATCGAATTTGCTACAGTTTGGGTCGAAGAATCGTTGAAAAAGATTAACGAATGAAGAATTGAGGTGAGAGGCGTGGAATCGGCGAAATAGGGCGTGGAATGGGTTTTGTGTGTTGTGTTTTTGTGAAGAACGTAGTTTATATAGTGGCCGGCAAAATTTTTGAAAATCACGGTCTGTCGGGGGGTTCCACGGCCGTGGAATTGTACGGAACCGTGGTTTTTGTGATTTTTCAAAGGCTTTTGGAAATTACGGTCACTGTAGCTGTCACGACCGTGGTTTAGGCCGTGGAACTCTCTGTAATGCTCCAAAGTCCAAGTTTCGCCACTTTTCTTCAAAATTACTCTTCCCCTTTCCTTTTCCACTGTTCCTACATCCAAAAACACGAACATACCGAAAGGAATCGAAGGCAAAACGAAGCAAAAACGTCTAAACTAAGCTAAACTATGAATCGAAACAAAAACGTAAATGCAATACCTTAGGTTGCCTCCCAAGAAGCGCTTTGTTTAAGGTCCGTAGCTAGACCAAATTCGCACTTATTCGAGTGCGGTGGGCGCGAACTCTTCAGCTTGGAGTTCCGGCGTATACTTCTTGAGTCGTTGACCGTTCACCTTAAAGCTTCCGCCCGCTTCAAGGCTTAATCCTTAAACGTGCCATTTTTGCTCCATAATTCGCCAAATTACCTACAAATGCAATAAAACTCTGTGTAGGCCTCTATTCTTGCAAAGTAGGTGAATATAACCATAAATGCCATGAATGTATGTTTATGCATGCAAAATAAAGGGAAAATCTATATAAATACATTCCTAAAAATAGTTCATAATTCATGTCATCAAAATACCCCATACTTGCCTCTTGCTTGTCCCCAAGCAAGGTTCAAACTTAAAATACAAGATGATATGGATTTTTCAAACTCAATTCTAACCCTTCACCTTTCCCCGGCAACGGCGCCTAAAACTTGTTTGCCACTTAGCGTGCGTGCAAATAAGCTTTAAATTTATAAAACTAGAATCAAGCAAGCGAACCCGCAGTGTACGGATCGATATAGTTAAGCAAGAATTCCAGAGTATCGAACACAGGGATTTGGGGGGTTAAATCCAGTTATAGATTATCAAGCGAGTAAATGTAAGAGCTTTTCGAATTATTGGGAAAACAACAATCCTAAAGATCCAGGAATCCAGCTGTGGCAATCGATTCAAGATATACAAAAGATATAAGGACAGAGTTAGTATTTACATAAGCATACCGTAACTGGACTTTGTTTCACTAAGTCCCTGTGATCGACCCCTGGAATTCCTTGCTTTTTACTACGATTGACCCGTACACTGCGGGTTCGCATCCTTGTTTTAAGCTTACGTATAGGGTTATAAATTTAAAGCTTGCACACACCGTTTGGAGCGAACAACTATACTTGACAAAGCCATGACACGTTTTTTACAAGGACATACAACTTTCAGCTACAAATTTCCTTTGTTTAGAAGCCCATTTTCTTACCTTGCTTAGCCCAGATTTGCATTGTCCCCAACCCAGATTTGCAGCAAACTCATCACATGACTCAGGCGCTGGCAGCCCAGGGAGAAGGCGGGCCTGTTGCCTCTACTCCTCGCTGCCCTAGAAGCCACTTGCTGAAGTGAGTCGCGTTGGTCTCCACGTCATGCAAGCCGTTACTTGCCTCCTCATTCATCACCTCAAAACTGCACGATCTCCACAAATTCTGCCCGTATCTCGCTCCTTCCTATCTCGTATACCCTTCTGCTGCTACTTCAGCCAAACGGACCCGTCTCCCTCACTTCCCTCTTCGATTTTTCAACAGGCGCAGAAGACACCTTCATCGCCTCCCTCTTTGCCTTCCCTAGCAGCGCAGACGACTTCATCTCCTTCACCTTCCTCGTTGATTCCCAGCAAGCGCAGCAGCGACTTCAATGTCTCCTCTTCCACCTCCGAGCAGGCTTAGCAGTTGACGCCAACAAGTTTACGTTGGAGCGTCCAACCAGGGGTGACAGAAGAGACTCCTTGTCCCCAACAAACTCCACAGGTAGCCTCTACCCTTCTCTTCGTAGTTGTATCTGAGTAAGCCAAACCCTAAAATTGTGTCTTCTATCTCTCTAATTCTCGGCCACTCGACACATTGTGGGTTCCCTCGTTGACTGTCATCACGTAACTCAGTGTAGGTAGCACACCAGTTTTATTCAAGCCACAGGTCCGACAGAAAGGAAGTGAAGCTCGCAACATGATTGTGTCCAAAATTGAGGGTAAGCAGCTTTGGATCCTTCTGTGTTTTTAGAACCAAAAAGGAGGACTATAAGTGTGTATGTATTGATATCTATAGGCCTCGAAGTGTGAATCGGCTGCTCACCAAATCGCTGGGAAGGATCGAACTTGTGGTGTGTAGCTGGGATCCAGATTACGAGTTTAAGGATTGGTAATAAGCTAACCTAAGATCAAGTTAATCTTGTTGAGTTTTGGTTTCAAAAATTTCTATGTTTCAGTCAACTTTGAGCCTTTTATTCGATACCTTAGACACATAATTCACCGTTCAATTTCTAGTATGATATAGAGTGAGTTGCACACTATTATGTACCAGAAGTTACGACCGATCCAACGGTCAGATCTGGATCTATAGAAGCCCAAAGTAGGCTGGTTGTGCTGATTGGAAAATAACTTAGAATTTGGCTAAGTATAGGATTTATGGATGTTTGAACCAACTTTAAGAATTTATGTAGGAGTTGTGGCTAAGTAGTTTTGAGAAATCTTTGCTCCTATGAGTAGCATGAATATCATAGATGACCTAGAGATTTATTTAGAAATTTTTATCTAATTATTCAAGCCTCGTATCTTAAGCCAAAGTCGGACCTTAGCGACTTTTTGGTGAAAATCTAGAATTTTGTGTAACTCTTATAAATCTTTAGCGAACTTTCCCGTGAGAGCTAGATTGTGGAAATAGGTTCCAAAAGAGAGTTTGAAACTCGGTTGTAGAATATCCTGGAGTTTCGGGACCAGGGGTAAAATAGTCATTTTACCTTAAGAAGGACTTTTTCGTAATTTATCTTCATGAGATTGTACATCTTAGAAGTTTATAACTTCTAAGAGTATGGGATGTGATTTTTATCCACATGCCTTGTTTGACAAGCAATTGAGTTACCACGGTTGTAGACCGAGTTGAGACTTTTGAGAGTTGTGATTTGATTCAGGTAAGTCCTTGCGACTTACTTAGCTAGTTTCTGGATGTTAGTTGAATGATAATAGTGGTGTGTGTGCGATGTGTGTTTATAATAATAACTTGATAGGACGACCGTTATTATTATATTTTAAGGCCCAAGCGTATGTATAACGGGCCGTGACATCACTGCCCAACTCTGACAGGAGACTGGGAGGTTCTCTATTCCCAGACCATACAGGTACAATGTGAGATGCATCGGATCCATTCCTGATGGTTACACGGGGCGGAGGCGAGGTTTGGGAATCTCTCGTGTCACAAAATAAGTATCATTAGTAAGAGTGAATGACCTAAGTAAAGATAATAAATGGATTGTTTGAAAGCATGATGTGTGTTTACTTTAACTATGGTGTGTGTGCTATTCTCGTTTATCTAACTTATAGATAGCTAGCTAACGGTTGTTCTGTTGTGTTGTTTAGATTTACCATAGGTTAGAGCAGTAGCTGAGTGATCCGGAAGTAGTGGTCAGCCGGGTCTCCATACTCCTTAGAGTGCGGTTTGGGTTTTGCTTTGTTGTTTCCTTTCTAGTATGATGTTACGTAGACTTTTATTACCTTAAGTACGATGTTGGCTGTTGGACGCTGTTGTTACATTCATGACATTAAAATAACATTTTATGAATTTCGGTTTCCTTATTTGTGTCTTGCTGTAAGATTTTAGTAAAATTGGTGTCGAACTAAGGTCGGGACCCATTGTGAGGTCCTAACCAGTAACTTCCCGAGTTCTGAGAATTCGGGGTGTTACAACATGATATAAGAGAGTTCTGGGTTGGCAACAATGGCACTTGAAGTCTTCTAATGAGCCGAATAAGTAAATAAACAGAACCCGAAAGGGGTATGAACTTTTCAAAGAAATTTATGCTTTCAAAATACATGCATAAGTCGGGATGGGATAGAAAGTACGGATGACCACCACTACCTCTACGGATCTCAGCAGCTTAATACTCTTAGAAATGATATATTTACTTATTAGCTTGATTATAAAGATATGTGATATAGACAAATATATGCCGAAGATTAGTAGAATTTATAGTTATATTATGCCCTTAATGGGGATAATAGAATGAGATCCTCACTCCGTTGACACACGAAAGTATAATTGAAAGGTTTCAACGTAAGGATAAGTATGCTCATCTTATGAGCATTAGGGTAGGCGAACGTCCTGACAACTCCTTTGAACTTGTTGAGGAACGTTGAGACAGAAAAGTGAAGACCAAAAGACAACGCCAACGACAATAGCCAGAAGGGGATACTGAGCCAACTCAATAGGTTTAAAGGAAGAATATACATGAGAGTAGTCCCGGAAAAGTGTTGGATGACCGACAATTATACAAATTAGGAGAGACAACCCAAAAGTTTTTTGCAGTGTGGTGGAGAGCAACGTTACAAACAAAGAAGATGGCGGCAGAAACAAGCATAGGTGTGGAAGTCAAAGATAGGTAGTAGCGATAAAGACAAGAGACACATAATTCAAGCTCACTGGCGGACCAGAAGGTGGAAGTGATACCCGAAACAGAAAAGAATATGATCACCCTCGAGAATCTACTTGACACCACAATCAAGATGGATAACCGAGACAATCAAAAGCATAGAAGTCAACACGAGATACATTGTCCATCCAAATGTGAAGAATTAAAGAGCTGCAAATTGGAAGCTTACGTGTTTCCAGAAAATGAAGGGTAGATTTCACCAACATGGAAGCGGAGTGACTTTCTATAAGACAAGTGAGTGACAACAAAGATTGTGATACAAATATCCAAATCATAGAATCCTGAAAGCAAAGTCAAAGGATCACTACAAAGGCAGCATTATAATTCAATACCTACCAAGGAAGGAGAGTTTTGAGAATGATCATGGCGTATCCGAAGTAAAAGGATCACTACAAACGGACTTAAATTATCAACACAAACGATTCACCCAAGGGAACCACAAGCACCTGAGGGCTGAGGTAAAAGTAATCTCGAAGATGCATATACGAGCTATCGTGGGAGAGTTAACGAGTCCGTTGACGGTAGGTGAATGATAAATCTAAACTCGGAAAGAGTATAGCGCTCTTATAGTGAGAAAGCGACGTGTAGAGTATAGAAGAGTTAAAGAAGTACAAGCGGAGAAACTGGAGGAGATAGATGTTCACCAGGTATATCAAATTTCAAAGAGATAGAAGAAAAGTAAGTCTACGATCTTATAGAAGGTCAACTACAGACTAATTGGTAACAACAGAGAATTCACACGTACTGGCTAACTAGTGATGGTTGGTTGACAAATAAGAAGAATAACCACAAAGTTATAAATGGAATTTTATTACCATCTGGAGAATTTCTCCCAGAATTCAACGAAGACAATGGTGAAGTTAAATCAATACAAGTACTAGTAGCCTCGATGGTAACATTGAATGGGCCCAATATGATAACTCTAATTAAGAAATTAATGAGAAACTCTTGACGGTCGTTAATGACCATTTATGATAGTAATGGTGTAAAGAAAACTGTTGTGAGCAGTTGCTTACTACTGACTAAGGAAAGATACATATCAAAGTTAGTATGAAGGGATCCCTGTAAGAACAACTAGAAGAGTAAGAAGAAATAGATGATTGTGAGCATGTCCTATGCCTTAGCATTCCACACAAGTAGGACTGATGGTGCTCCTCCGAGAAAGGGTGGGGTCAAACTGGCTAGATTGACAGAGGAATCCCTTGTCAGTAAAAATGTGAAACATAATAAATGGAATTATAGAGGCGGCACAAACATAGAGAGTATGATTTAAAGCCTTGGTGAAATGTCTTATCGAGTTGTGAGGTGATTGCAGATGAAATCTACATGTTGACTAGAACAGACATGAGAAAGTGTAAAGTTGAATGACTAAAGGTTGCTATATGGATCCGGTATTACCTCAATAAGATGATTACCGAAAAGTGTTTCTATAAGTTTGTAATGAGAAATGGTGGTACGCCAATAAGAGTTGATGGAAGTAATAAGACCAATCAATGTGGTCCGTAAGGCGTATAGGAGGAAACTCAAAGGGATTTAACTATCCTACTGGGTGTAAAGATTTAAGGAAGGTAAAGCGGCATGAGTATAAAGAAAACATAATAATGCGATGCAAGGAATTTGAGAAAATCATATGCATCTGATATGGGTATACAAAGGGTACAGGTAGATCTTTAATAAAAAGTCATATTATCGGACCGATGCCCTATGATGGATAAAGTGTAAACCAAGCGTATATCTTAACTAATGAGAAGTAAATTCTTGTATAAAAAGGGCGGTCATTCTAATTTTTTTTTTAATAAAGTGTCGAGAGGAGGGTGCCTTTACAGAATCTTTTCAAGAGTACTATGTAATTGAGGTTCAAACACGGTAGGGGTAGTAATGACCGATTGACAATTAGAGACCGAATTGGAGAAGGAAAATGTTAAAAGATGAGTCACCTAGTATAAGAGTTCACGAGACAAGCATGAGAGACCATCATGTTTTATTATAGTCTCGGTGTAGAATTATTACCGCACCTCGAGAATTTGAAGCTAAATAGAAAAATTCATGTTAGGATTGTAAATAGATCAAGGTGAGGGCTGGTAAGTCAATGTGATGTGCCCTATGTTAGAAGTCAAAGGGATTGTGGAAGAATAGCCACATTAAGTAGTCCTGACGAGTAGTAAGTAGAGTTCCGAGGAGACCTAAGTGAATTCGAGCACTGTACTATAGTGAATCATCCTTAGAATGACGGTCGGCTTGAGAAGGCCTTACCGTTATTAGAAAGGGATTTATGGGCGAAAGTCTGGTAAATTATCCGGACTCACGGAAGACGCCATTATCATTAATGGGTAGCACCATTTTGATTAGAGTAGCGCAGCGGAAGCGTGGTGGGTCCATAACCCACATATCAGGACACTCAGTGTTATTTTTCTTTGTCCTCAAGTTAAAGAATTAGAGAACTATATGAAAATCTCCACCGGAAGTGCGATCTTGGATTACAACAGATCGAAAGCCTGACAAGAAACAGGTGATGAGGTATTATTAGAGAAACGGTCCAACTGAGTCATATTAGGGAGACAGGGCCAAGCGAGTGGTCTTACAAAGAGCTTTAAGCACCTAGTAAAGTGTCGGAAGATGTATCAGATCATTGTTTCAGAATTTATAGACGAGATCTTCCAAAAAGTCAGGAGCAAATGGAGTCAACGGAAGGAAGAAAGTTTTATTGTTATTTTGGTAGAGTCGCCAAAAGATCTAGAGGTGAGTTTAGAAAGGAAACCGTTGATATATTAAAACTAAATGAGCCTTCATTTTATCGACTGACACTATTACCCATACTAGAGGATGTACGCCACTACTCCCCATGTCTCAGTGAGAGAGTACTTACCAGATAAGAGACACGTCATCAGCTTTAAGAATCGGATAGTTGAGCCAAAGCAAACTTTTGTGGAGTACTCAGTAGCCGTCTTGGAGCGCAGTACTAGACGTTTGTGGTCCAAGGAAATACCGATGTTGAAGATCCGGTGGTTTAGACGAGGAGCTGAGGAGGCCACTAGGGAGACAGAGGAGAGCAGTAGACGTAGTTATCCCAAGTTCTTTCCGGAGTTAGCCGCTACTGTTGTACCAACGAGTTAGTGCTTGGATGTTGTTCGTGTGATTTTTGTGATTATACATGGGATTGAGTGATTGTGTTTTTATTTGTTGCCTGATTATGATGATTGAGTAGTTGAATGTTAAAAAAAATAATAATAAATAATAATAACTAAATAAATAAATAAAATAATAAAATAATAATAAATTAAATAAAAAAATTTAGTGAGACCAAGTGGTACAAGTCTATTTATGGAAGTCGTTTGATTAAATACCTTATTCGAAGTTTCGGGACGAAACTTATTTTAAGGGGGTACTGATGTAATATCCGGAATTTTATTTCCGTTCGTTCCTGGTCAAACCGGTTTTCGATCGTTGACCTTCTCTCTTTATACCTAGGGTTGTACCAGCACCAAATTCTATCATTTTATGTACTCTTTAGTCACATAAAATGATGAATTTTATCAAACCCTAATCTAAGTCATGACATGTTTTGACAAGATCATGACAATCTATTGACGATACCAAGACGAGACCTTGACAATAATTGACGAGACCAAGATGAGACTATGACTATACTTGACAAAGCCATGACACGTTTTTTACAAGGACATACAACTTTCAGCTACAAATTTCCTTTGTTTAGAAGCCCATTTTCTTACCTTGCTCAACCCAGATTTGCATTGTCCCCAACCCAGATTTGCAGCAAACTCATCACATGACTCAGGCGCTGGCAGCCCAGGGAGAAGGCGGGCCTGTTGCCTCTACTCCTCGCTGCCCTAGAAGCCACTTGCTGAAGTGAGTCGCGTTGGTCTCCACGTCATGCAAGCCGTTACTTGCCTCCTCATTCATCACCTCGAAACTGCACGATCTCCACAAATTCTGCCCGTATCTTGCTCCTTCCTATCTCATATACCCTTCTGCTGCTACTTCAGCCAAACGGACCCGTCTCCCTCACTTCCCTCTTCGATTTTTCAACAGGCGTAGAAGACACCTTCATCGCCTCCCTCTTTGCCTTCCCCAGCAGCGCAGACGACTTCATCTCCTTCACCTTCCTCGTCGATTCCCAGCAAGCGCAGCAGCGACTTCAATGTCTCCTCTTCCACCTCCGAGCAGGCTTAGCAGTTGACGCCAACAAGTTTACGTTGGAGCGTCCAACCAGGGGTGACAAAAGAGACTCCTTGTCCCCAACAAACAACGCAGGTAGCCTCTACCCTTCTCTTCGTAGTTGTATCTGAGTAAGCCAAACCCTAAAATTGTGTCTTCTATCTCTCTAATTCTCGGCCACTCGACACACTGTGGGTTCCCTCGTTGACTGTCATCACGTAACTCAGTGTACGTAGCACACCAGTTTTATTCAAGCCACAGGTCGGACAGAAAGGAAGTGAAGCTCGCAACATGATTGTGTCCAAAATTGAAGGTAAGCAGCTTTGGATCCTTCTGTGTTTTTAGAACCAAAAAGGAGGACTATAAGTGTCTATGTATTGATATCTATAGGCCTCGAAGTGTGAATCGGCTGCTCACCAAATCGCTGGGAAGGATCGAACTTGTGGTGTGTAGCTGGGATCCAGATTACGAGTTTAAGGATTGGTAATAAGCTAACCTAAGATCAAGTTAATCTTGTTGAGTTTTGGTTTCAAAAATTTCTATGTTTCAGTCAACTTTGAGCCTTTTATTCGATACCTTAGACACATAATTCACCGTTCAATTTCTAGTATGATATAGAGTGAGTTGCACACTGTTATGTATCAGAAGTTACGACCGATCCAACGGTCGGATCTGGATCTATAGAAGCCCAAAGTAGGTTGGTTGTGCTGATTGGAAAATAACTTAGAATTTGGCTAAGTATAGGATTTATGGATGTTTGAACCAACTTTAAGAATTTATGTAGGAGTTGTGGCTAAGTAGTTTTGAGAAATCTTTGCTCCTATGAGTAGCATGAATATCATAGATAACCTAGAGATTTATTTAGGAATTTTTATCTAATTATTCAAGCCTCGTATCTTAAGCCAAAGTCGGACCTTAGCGACTTTTTGGTGAAAATCTAGAATTTTGTGTAACTCTTATAAATCTTTAGCGAACTTTCCCATGATAGCTAGATTGTGGAAATAGGTTCCAAAAGAGAGTTTGAAACTCGGTTGTAGAAAATCCTGGAGTTTCGGGACCAGGGGCAAAATAGTCATTTTACCTTAAGAAGGACTTTTTCGTAATTTATCTTCATGAGATTGTACATCTTAGAAGTTTATAACTTCTAAGATTATGGGATGTGATTTTGATCAACATGCCTTGTTTGACAGGCAATTGAGTTACCACGGTTGCAGACCGAGTTGAGACTTTTGAGAGTTGTTATTTGATTCAGGTAAGTCCTTGCGACTTACGTAGCTAGTTTTTGGATGTTAGTTGAATGATAATAGTGGTGTGTGTGCGATGTGTGTTTATAATAATAACTTGATAGGACGACCGTTATTATTATATTTTAAGGCCCAAGTGTATGTATAACGGGCCGTGACATCACTGCCCAGCTTTGACAGGATACTGGGAGGTTCACTATACCCAGACCATACAGGTACAAGGTAAGATGCATCGGATTCATTCCTGATGGTTACACGGGGCGGAGGCGAGGTTTGAGAATCTCTCGTGTCACAAAATAAGTATCATTAGTAAGAGTGAATGACCTAAGTAAAGATAATAAATAGATTGTTTGAAAGCATGATGTGTGTTTACTTTAACTATGGTGTGTGTGTGTGTTATTGTCATTTATCTAACTTTTACATAGCTAGCTAACGGTTGTTCTTTTGTGTTGTTTAGATTTACCACATGTTAGAGCAGCAGCTGAGTAATGCGAAAGTAATGGTCAGCCGAGTCTCCGTACTCCTTAGAGTGGGGTTTGGGTTTGGCTTTGTTGTTTCCATTCTAGTATGATGTTACGTAGACTTTTATTACCTTAAGTACGATGTTGGCTGTTAGACGCTGTTGTTACATTCATGACATTAAAATACCATTTTATGACTTTCGGTTTCTTTATTTGTGTCTTGTTGTAAGATCCTAGTAAAATTGTTGTCGAACTAAGGTCGGGACCCATTGTGAGGTCCTAACCAGTAACTTCCCAAGTTTTGAGAATTCGGGGTGTTACACAAAGAAAAAGCAAATGACGTACGACAGAGGAAGTCACGGCCAGATCTTGAAGAACCACGGCCGTGGAACTCAAGAACAGGCCGTGGAAAGCCTCGACGACGAGGTTTCTCGAAACTCTCACGGTCCAATATATTTTGGTTCAATCGATCATCATCTGTGTCACAACTATCAACCCTTCACCTTAGAATCGCTTAGGGGTTTTAGCCAACAATTATCATAATCAAATCCATAATCAAATTCAAAAGAGAAAAAGGGTAAAACCTTAAAAACTCAATAATATCCGAACAATCAATCCCAAAACAAACCAAAGCGTGTTTGTGTTCAAATGAATGTAGAATGAAAGAACAGACAACCTCACAAAAATCTTTAGGGACAATGAAGAACGGGATGTCAATCCGTGTTCAAAAGAAATCCTAAGATCTTCTCCAAGTACGCAATATCAAAATGCGTCCTTCTCCGAATCTTTCCTATACGCAATAAGATCTTCCGAAATCTCTCTAATTAATGCCTCAAAATGTCGTTGGATGCAAGATATCTCATTTTCTCGTTTCTTCAGCCTTCTTATAACGGAAAAATAGGGTTACGAAAGCCCAACAGGTTCCAAAAGAGAGTTTGAAACTCGGTTGTAGAAAATCTTGGAGTTTCGGGAGCAGGGGTAAAATAGTCATTTTACCTTAAGAAGGCCTTTTTTGTAATTTCTCTTCATGAGATTGTACATCTTAGAAGTTTATAACTTCTAAGATTATGCGATGTGATTTTGATCAACATGCCTTGTTTGACAGGCAATTGAGTTACCACGGTTGCAGACCGAGTTGAGACTTTTGAGAGTTGTGATTTGATTCAGGTAAGTCCTTGCGACTTACTTAGCTAGTTTTTGGATGTTAGTTGAATGATAATAGTGGTGTGTGTGCGATGTGTGTTTATAATAATAACTTGATAGGACGACCGTTATTATTATATTTTAAGGCCCAAGTGTATGTATAACGGGCCGTGACATCACTATCCAGCTCTGACAGGATACTGGGAGGTTCCCTATACCCAGACCATACAGGTACAAGGTGAGATGCATCGGATCCATTCCTGATGGTTACATGGGGGCGGAGGCGAGGTTTGAGAATCCCTCGTGTCACAAAATAAGTATCATTAGTAAGAGTGAATGACCTAAGTAAAGATAATAAATAGATTGTTTGAAAGCATGATGTGTGTTTACTTTAACTATGGTGTGTGTGTGTGTTATTGTCATTTATCTAACTTTTACATAGCTAGCTAACGGTTGTTCTTTTGTGTTGTTTAGATTTACCACATGTTAGAGCAGCAGCTGAGTAATGCGAAAGTAGTGGTCAGCCGGGTCTCCGTACTCCTTAGAGTGGGGTTTGGGTTTTGCTTTGTTGTTTCCATTCTAGTATGATGTTACGTAGACTTTTATTACCTTAAGTACGATGTTGGCTGTTAGACGCTGTTGTTACATTCATGACATTAAAATACCATTTTATGACTTTCGGTTTCCTTATTTGTGTCTTGTTGTAAGATCCTAATAAAATTGTTGTCGAATTAAGGTCGGGACCCATTGTGAGGTCCTAACCAGTAACTTCCCGAGTTTTGAGAATTCAGGGTGTTACACAAAGCAAAAGCAAATGACGTACGAAAGAGGAAATCACGGCCAGATCTTGAAGAACCACGACCGTGGAACTCAAGAACAGGCCGTGGAAAGCCTCGACGACGAGGTTTCTCGCAACTCTCAGGGTCCAATATATTTTGGTTCAATCGATCATCATCTGTGTCACAACTATCAATCCTTCACCTTAGAATCGCTTAGGGGTTTTAGCCAACAATTATCATAATCAAATCCATAATCAAATTCAAAAGAGAAAAAGGGTAAAACCTTGAAAACTCAATAATATCCGAACAATCAATCTCAAAACAAACCAAAGCATGTTTGTGTTCAAATGAATGTAGAATCAAAGAACAGAAAACCTCACAAAAATCTTTAGGGACAATGAAGAACGGGATGTCAATCCGTCTTCAAAAGAAATCCTAAGATCTTCTCGAAGTACGCAATCTCAAAATGCGTCATTCTCCGAATCTTTCCTATACGCAATAAGATCTTCCGAAATCTCTCTAATTAATGCCTCGAAATGTCGTTGGATGCAAGATATCTCTTTTTGTCGTTTCTTCAACCTTCTTATAACGGAAAATAGAGTTACGAAAGCCCAATAACCGCTATTGACGTGGCAAATATGACATGTGGTGACCGTTATAGAAATCACGGCCAAGAACAAACTTCCACGCCCGTGGAATGGTTCCCTTGCTCTCGACATGATTTTCCTCGACCTCAATACATAAACCACGGCCGTGGTTCTTCATGTTTGGTCGTGGAAATCCAATTTCTTCGTAAAAGCCTTTGTTTCGTAAAACTCCCTAATCATGATCATTCCTTAGCTTCTCCAATGCATCTTTTTGATGCCTAGCATGATCAAATACTCCTACTCACTCCATATAAGCTCCAATCCAAGCCTTTATTCACCTAAAAACACAACAAAGCTTGTGTAGATCTCTATACCAACATAATAGGTGAATGTGCTCATAAACGCTTCAAACTCGTATCCATATATACACAAAAGAAGGGGAAAAACAACCAAAACAAGTGCCTAAAATATGGTCATATAATGGAATGTGGTGCACAAATCCGGGAAGCATATAAGGGAATGTGGTGCACAAATCCGGGAAAAATGAACAGCACAAACACTTTTCTTTTACATATCGAACTAACCACCATTTGAGAGCTTTGTTTTCCCTTTTCAGCACAAAATTCTTTTTCGACTTTACTTTTTGAAGTATGGACAGCGGTGCACAAAAACCGAAGCCTACGAGATCGGCGTTTCTCAATTTCGAGATGCCTCAAACCCTTGATGCACATACCATAATCCGTTAGGAATATCGCTCAATCAGTCTTTGGCAAGACACAAACACCCGGCTATGTGAATGGTGCCGAGTTACTCATCATCAAGATTGACTTCCCCAAACCTATTTTCTATACTTTGAATGCACAATTTTCTTTCATGGTCCTCCCACATCAAGCATGTCAAAATTAAACTCTTCCTAATTCCCAAATAGGTAAAGGAGGCAAAAATTTCATTGAGGGGCTAAATGAACAAAGAAGTAGCAAGAAAAATCGAGGTGCCTTAATCATTTCATAAAGAAGTGTAAGAACTTATAATGTGATTTCAACCTTCATTCCTCAATATGATTTAAGCAAAAACTATCACATTATGAAACTTGCAAGAAGATCAAACAATGTATTCAATTTCTTCACAATTCACAACTCAATTCAAGGACATAAATATTATCAAAAATTCAATCCACAAGTAGATTCATCATACATATCATTTCCAATCCTAGAAGCACAATAATTTTTCAAAATTTTTATATATTTTTATCGGTTTTTCAAAGCTTTTTAATGAAATGTAATAAAGAAGCGTGTGACAATAAAAAGAAAGATGCAAGTGTTCATGGATAAAGCGAAGCAAATGTATCGAGTTATTACATCAACGAGAGTCGTGCCCAACCCTATACTTAGAAATACACATTGTCCTCAATGTAAGAAAAATAAAGAAAAAGAAAAAGAAAAAGAAAGCTCACGAAGGCGGTGGAGTAGCTCGAACCAAGCGGTCATCTTATCACATAGGAGGCGGCGGTGGTGGTGGTGGATAAGGGTAGAAGTTGGGGTCGAATGGACGCCCAAACTGTTGACGGTAGACGTCACGAAGGATCCTAGCATTTTCCTTGCGCTCTTCATCATGCTCATCAAAGCGAGTCTCTAAGTTGTCCATCCTTGTAGTGAGATCGGTCACCCGCCCTGGCTATTGGTCCATCCAAGTAGTCCGTCCGCATCCAATTTGGTGGAGTCGCCACCCAAGCTCGAGGAGCACCCATCCAAGCCGGCTGCTGCCGCATCCAGTCCGGTGGACCATCCATCCATGTAGGACGCTCGCTCACGCTAGCTTGGCGAGAGGAGGAAGAAGCGGAAGGCCGCTGCTGGCATGTGGACCTCCTAGCTGGCTCCAGAAAGTCAGTTGGCTACTCCGGAAAGTCTCCGAAAGCCTGCTCACCACCTCCAACATCGAGGAACTCGTCTCCATCCATCTCCTCGTCATCATCGTCATTAGCTGCAGCGGGTACCTCATCGGGAAGGTAGGGAGGAGCTCCTAACCTGTTTGCATGCATATGAACAAATGTAACCTTCCAGTTCTTTCGGCTAAGCCAAAGAGAATAGTCAGCGATCCATGGAATGCCTCGTGCACCCTTGTCCTCCCAAGGCATGGAGACAGTAGGTGGACCTCGGTGGCGGGGAATCAAGAGCCCCCTAGTCATAAGTCCATGAAGCCCCAAAGGCCTCGTAATAGCTACCCTCTCACATGATGAATAATCAATTCCTACATGTTTTGCAATGTAAGTTACCATCCCTCCAAAGCCAATGTTTCCTGCTGATTTGTTCTTAACCTTGCTAAGAGTGGAGGCGAGCATAGTAGCACAATCCGGAGAGTGACTGGCAATCACACAATATAGAATGAAAAGCTCATCAGCCTTGAGCTTCTAGGGAGTCTCGGTCCTCGGAAATAGGCACTCGAAGAGGATCCTTTGGGCTATCTTAAGGGCAAGGTGGTAGATAAGCTTGGCCTTCAAGTCGGCCGGTTGCCAACGATCCTCATGACCTACAATCATAGTAATCTCCCCCCAAAACTCCTTAGCCTTGACACCCCTAGGAGACGTTCCATTGAACGTTTCGGCAAACCCAAACAACGCTCCAAACTGAGCAATAGAGAAGTTGTAGTTACGCTCCATCAACCGGAAAGACATCGTTCGGTTAACGACGATATGCTCGAAGGAAGTAATGAACTCCCTCGTGATCTCCTCATAAGCATCTTCCCTAATGCTAGCAAACAAGGTCAAACCAGCCCTATCTAGCAACCATCTCAAATCCTCAACAACATTCAGCTGCTTGAGTTCCTCAAGAACAATGTACCTAGGAGCTATCACCTTGTGTTTGTGGATTTTCTCAATAGCTGCAATGTAATCCTCATGGATTGTAGGGACTCTAGGAATAGGTGGGATTATTGGAGAGGGTTGGGAAGAGGATCCAACACCCTTCTGCTTCTTGTTCCTGTTTGATTTCCTAGTTTCAAACATTTTCTCACAAAATCACAGAAACCACAGCCTGTTCTTCAAAGTCCACGGTCGTGGAATTCTACGGCTGCCCGTGGAATCACTCGATTTCACTCAAAAACTCAACAACAACATTCCTAAACTACTTATAAGTTCAATTTCGTTCAGTTCTCCTAACAATCTTCAAGAAAAACAAATGAAATCAACCTAGGAGAAGATAGAGAGAAAACCTAGGGTTTGGATTTGAGAAAATCCAAATTCACGTCCGATCACTGATTGTTCGTGCAGTTTGTTGCTATAATCCTTTTTAGAATTTGATTTGCTTCAATTTAGGCCAAAGAATCGCACAAAACGGTTACGGAATGAAGAATCACGGGATTGAGGGATGCCGACGTGGTTTTGGGTGTGGAGGAGGTGGGTTTTGTGAGAAATTTGTGAAGAAGAAAGACTTATATAGACCCGTAAAATTCTTGAAAACCACGGCCTATCGGGTTGTTCCACGGCCGTGGAAACGTAAGGACACCTGTGGTTTTTGGTTCTTTTATTTTGATTATCTACGACCTGCTTTTCCACGGCCCAATTTAGCAAACCACCGCTGTGGTTTTGCCTTTTTTGCCGTGGAATCCTCTGTTCTCGCTAAAAATCCAAGTTTCGTCGTTCTTTTGACTTTCTTCACTTCTTTTGCTCATTTCTTATCCCTGACATCCAAAGACACAAACATACCGGAAGGTATCGATGAAAAACAAATAAAAACAACCAAACTAAACTAAGAAAGAAAAGAAAAACAAAAGCGAGAATGTAATACCTTGGTTTTCCTCCCAAGAAGCGCTTTATTTTAGGTCCGTAGCTAGACCGTTCCTTAGTGTTTAAGTGAGGACAATCGGAGCGATTTCCTCAGTTTGGAGTTCCGGTGAGTACCTCTTGAGTCGTTGACCATTCACTTTGAAACTTCCGCACTTCTCACCCCATACTTCAACTGCACCATGGGGAAAAACGTGTTTAATTACATAAAGTCCTGTCCAATGAGATTTAAGCTTACCAGGAAAGACTCGGAGTGTAGAATTGAAGAGAAGAACAAGGTCTCCTTCTTTGAGATCCTTTGGAATGATATGCTTATCATGCCAACGCTTCGCTCTTTCTTTGTAGATCTTGGCGTTCTCATAGGCATTCAAGCGGATTTCCTCTAGCTCGCTAAGATCCAAGAGACGCTTCTCTTCCGCTTCCTTCATGTTGAAGTTCAACCACTTTACAACCCAATACGCCTTATGTTCCAACTCCACCGGAAGATGACAAGACTTCCCATACACAAGATTGTATAGTGTTGTGCTGATGGGAGTCTTGTATGCTATTCTATACACCCACAATGCATCATCTAGCTTCAATGACCAATCTTTCCTCATCTTTGACACCGACTTCCTAAGGATTCCTTTGATTTCCCTATTTGAAATCTCCACTTGTCCACTTGTTTGCGGATGGTAGGGTATGGTGATCTTGTGAGTCACCTCATACTTAGCTAGTAGAGCTTCAAATCGTCGGGCGATGAAGTGTGAACCTCCGTCACTAATGATGGTTCGTGGTGTCCCAAACCTTGGGAATATAGTTTGGTTAAAGAACTTAACAACCACCATCGCATCGTTAGTTGGAGAGGCAACAACTTCGACCCATCTCGAAACATAATCTACAGCGAGAAGTATGTATTGGTTTCCACAAAATGATGGGAACGGTCCCACGAAATCAACTCCCCAAATGTCAAAGATTTCCACCTCTTGAATGTTGTTGAGAGGCATCTCATTCCTTCTAGAAATGTTCTCTGTTATTTGACAAGCATCGCAACAAGCAACAAAGATTTGCACATCCTTAAATAAGGTAGGCCAAAAGAATCCGGATTGCAATACCTTAGCGCTAGTTTTGTGAGAACTAGCGTGTCCTCCGCGGGGAAGAGAATGGCAATGACGAATGACACTTTGCATTTCATCTTTTGGCATGCATCTTCTGATGATGCCATCAGGACCTCTCTTAAAGAGTAGAGGTTCGTTCCAATAGTATTGCGGACATCCCTAAAGAACTTCTTCCTTTGTGTATAGGATAGTCCGGGAGGTATTTCCTAACAAACCAAATAATTCACAAAATCAGCAAACCAAAGTTCGTTACCTCTAGTAATATGATCGATGCACTCTTCCATTATATGTAGTTGTTCGTCCGGGAAGGAGTCATCGATGGGCAAATCGTCACTTGTGGTATGTGGAAGACGACTTAAGTGATCCGCAACTGAATTTTCGGATCCTTTCTTGTCGCGAATCTCAAGATCGAATTCTTGAAGAAGAAGAAGAAGAAGAAGAATTCATTTAATCAGCCTTGGTTTTGCATCTTTCTTGGCAAGCAAATACCAAATTGCAGAATGATCCGTGTATACAATCACCTTCGCTCCTACAAGATAAGAACGAAAATTTTCAAATACATAAACAACGGCAAGGAATTCCTTTTCTGTTGTGGCGTAATTAAGTTGTGCTTTATCTAGCGTCTTGCTAGCATAATAGATGGCGTGAGTGCGTCCATCTTTCTTTTGTCCAAGCACCGCTCCAACAGCTACGTCACTTGCATCACACATGACCTCGAACGGAAGATTCCAGTCTGGAGGTTGTATTATTGGGGCTGAGATTAGAGCTTCCCGAATCCTGTAATAGGCATCCAAACATTCTTTCGAAATTTCAAAAACAACATCCTTCATCAATAGATTAGTTAGCGTTTAGAGATTTTCGAAAAGTCCTTAATGAATCTACTATAGAATCTAGCATGTCCTAAAAAGCTTCTTATACCCTTCACCGAAGAAGGAGGAGGAAGTTTCTCTATTGTCTCGATCTTAGCCTTATCAACCTCAATCCCTCTATTAGAGATCAAGTGTCCTAAAACAATGCCTTCTTTAACCATAAATTGGCACTTCTCTCAATTTAGAACAAGGTTAGTAGTGTCTTCACATATTTGCAAAACAAGAGAAATGTTAGCAAGACAATTATCGAATGAGGAACCATAAACTGAAAAATCATCCATAAAAACCTCCATGATTTCCTCAATGTATTATGAGAATATGGTCGTCATACCCCTTTGAAAGGTGGCTGGAGCGTTGCAAAGTCCGAATGGCATCCTCCTATAAGCAAACGTACCCCATGAGCACGTGAATGTGGTCTTCTCTTGATCGTCCGGATGAATCGGAATCTGAAAGAAACCACTATAACCGTCAAGGTAACAAAAGTAAGAATGTTGTGCTAACCTCTCAAGCATTTGTTCAACGAATGGTAGCGGGAAGTGATCCTTCCTCGTCGCGTTGTTTAGATTGTGGTAATCGATGCACATCCTCCATCTTGTTACCGTTCTTGTTGGAATGAGCTCGTTGTTCTTATTGGTTACAACGGTCATTCCTCCCTTCTTCGAGACCACTTGAACCAGGCTCACCTACTTGTTATCGGAGATAGGAAAGATGATACCTGCATCAAGCAATTTAAGGATCTCTTTCTTCACGACCTCTTTCATGATCGGATTTAACCGTCTTTGAGGTTGACGTGAAGGCTTGTAATCTTCTTCCATTAGAATCTTGTGCATACATAAAGATGGTTTAATTCCTACAAGATCCTCTATGTTATAACCTAAAGCTTTTTTTATCTTTCCTCAAAATAATCATAAGCTTTTCATGTTCATCTTCACTTAAATCGGAACTAACAATAACGGGAAACAGAGAGTTAGTTCCAGGAAATGCATACCGAAGATGTGTGGGAAGTGGCTTCATTTCCAAAGTTGTTGATGCTTTTAGAGTGTCTTGAGGGTTTTCCGATGTTTGCTTGGAAGTCTCCAAGGGTGTGGAAGTGTTGGAAGAAGAATCAAGAATGTTTGTAGAAAGAACGGAATTATTCTCAACATTTTCCAAAACCACGGTGCCACTGTTACTTCCACGGCCGTGGAAAGTGTCTTGGGAGCCGTGGAAAGTGGTGTCAATTAAATCTTTGCTCTCGACATAGTTTTTCACGGGTGGAATAGGAGAAACCACGCCCGTGGAAAAGCACGATTGGCCGTGATTTTTGACGTTTTCCGAGCCATCGTACAATTTTTCGAATTCTTCCACTTGCTCTTCTACAAGCTTCTCCAAAGCTTCAATCTCAGTGTTGCAATCCCCTTCTTCTCCCTTTTCCATGATGCTCATGGTTATGACCTCTTGCAACGGATCTTTGAACAAGATCGAGCTTACTTCCTCTCTAGATGCCTCTTTATCATAGATGTTGAACATATCCTCCCCCATTGCTTGTTTTGTTGTCAAAGTTGAAAGGACAAATTCAACTTTCTCTACTCCAATATTGAACGCTAATCTAGCATTCTTGCAATCAACCATACAGCCGGAAGTTGCAAGAAAAGGTCTCTCGAGTATGATCGGAACCGGACAATCTACAGAAATGTCAAGCACAACAAAATCTATAGGGATATAGAACTTACCGAGCTTGACCGGGACGTCTTCAATGATTTCTACGGGTCGAGTAATGGATCTATCCGCCATATATAACGTCATCTTTACTGGTTTAGGTTCACCTAAACCAACCTTCTTGCACAATGCAAGTGGTATGATGCTCACACTTGCTCCCAAGTCACAAAGTGCATCGTATGTGACTTCTCCAACTCCTATTGGTATACAAAATGACCCTGGATCTCTCAGCTTTGGGGGAAACTTTTCAGTCATCGTTTTGATGACCTCCGAAGATTCCAAACTCATCTTGACTTCTCCAAAGTCTTCCAGCTTGCTCTTGTTAGACAGGATCTCTTTTAAGAACTTCCCATAGGCGGGCATACCTAGAATTTCATCAATAAAAGGTATGTAATATGTAGTTTGCTCATAAGATTAACAAACTTACCGAATTGCTTGTCTAGACGCGCTCTTGATCTAGATTGCGGGAACGGCAAAGGAGGTTTATAAGCTGGAGGAGGAACATAGACATTTTCCTTCTTCTCCTTTTCTTTTTCTTTTTCAGCGGGGACTTCCACAAACTTAGGTTGCGGATCGGGGGTTGTTGCACCACTTCTTGTTGTAATCTCCATCACCTTTCCTTTCGGATTGTCCTCCGTCTTTCAAGGAAGCTTTCCTTGATCTCTAGGAACTTCTCCGGCCTTGCTAAATACTTGGTTCTCTAAAGCTTTTTGTGCTTTATCAACCGAAGTAATATGATTCTCTAATCCTTGGAGCTTTCCCAATATTGTCTGCAGCAGAACATCGTGTTTATCCTTCTCCAGTTTGCTTGAACTATTTGAAGTTTGTCCCTTGCTTGAACTATTCTCTAATCCTTGGATCTCCAATTGTTATTGGAGTTCCTGTTGTTGTTGTTGTTCCAATTATTGTTCCGGTAATTGTTCCTATTTCCTTGATTGTTGTTCTCCCTTCCTAAATAGCCAACGTCCTGCTCCTTCGTCTTTTGAAGGTTGGATTTTAGGACTTCCTTCAGCTCCTTAATCTCATTATTGAGGGAGAAAATTTGATCTTGAGCTGCTGGATTTAATTTCGCTCCTTGATCTCCGGAACTTCGATTCTCATCATCAGCTTTCCTATGGGAATGTCTCTCAATCACTTGGGTTTGCTTTTCAATGAAGTCCCAAGCGTCATCTTCTCTCATGTCCATGAATGTTCCACAAGAAAGGGATTGAAGTTTGAATTGTGTTTCCACATCCAACCCCTTATAGTAGATCTCTAATAATTCCAGCTTTGAAATGTCATGGTGCGGGCAATCCAATAGAAGGTCTCGAAACCTTTTCCAAGATTTAAAAAAACTTTCGTTAGGTTTCATATAAAAAGCATTTATCTTACCTCTTAATTCCGCTGTTTTGAATGGCGGAAAGAACTTAGTGAGGAATTCCAAAGTCAAATCCTCCCATATATTGAGTCTTCCAGCTAGAAGAGCTTGATACCAAGTCAACGTCTTGTCCTTCAAAGAGAAGAAGAACGGTTTCAGCTTGTAATTGTTGCTGACATCCCTCTTTGGCTTCATCGTCTGCATAAAAATCTCAAAGTTTTGAAAATGTTGGTACGGAGATTCAGCATCTGTTCCACCAATCTAACTTTGGCGGATCATAGTAATCACTTGCGGGCTAAACCCGAAATCATGGGCGTATTGACCTCCAAGATTTACACCTAAACGGCGTGGTTGCTGAATTGGGTCCATTCTTTGCCCAAGAGTTCGTGGTTCATCCAAGACATTAGCAGCTCTCGCATCTCTAGCGGGAATGCGAGGATCAACATAAACTTGAGGAATAAATGGTGGTATTTCCTCTAGATCCGGCATATCATCATCGGATGATTCAGCTCTAAATGATTTAGCTTTCTTACTCCCGGCACCTTTATTCTCTAATTGTATTTGTAGAACCATCGTCCTAAGCTCCTCAATTTGAGCTTGACTTCGCTCTCTATCAGCATGAGCAACAGCTTGCTCTTCAAGGCGTAGTCTTACACTTGTATTGAGTTGAGCTCTAGTCTCGTCCAAATCTTGTTAGTTGTTCCTTTCATTGTGTTCAGGCATCCTTTTCTCTCTTAACTTTTTCTTCAAAGTTTTCTCCGGTTCAGGATCAAAAGGAACAAGGTCTTTTACGGATCTAGACCTTCGCATACACCTAAAAATTTTGCAAAATCACTCAAATAGATAGATTAAATACAAGAGCAAAAGCTCCCAACCTCGACAACCGAGAGCCGAATTTGGCCAAAACCAAATCTCCGGCAACGGCACCAAAAACTTGTTCGTTCGAAAGTGTGCGTGCAAATCTTAAATTTATAAAACTGAAATTAAAGCAAAGTGAACCCGCAGTGTACGGATCGGCGTAGTAAAACAAGAATTCTAGAGTATCGAACTCAAGGATTTGGGGGTAACAAATTCAGTTTGCAAAATTGTCAAGCAATAAAATAGAAAGCTTTTGCAAATAATTGGGAAAACAACGATTCTAGATATTCAGCTATCCAATTGTGGCAATCAATTCAAGATATTCTAAAGGTATAAGGGCAGAGACGGGATTGCAAAGGTATATCTAAGGTAGAAAATTTTACGGTGAAGTTCCGAAATCCATATGTCTCAGTCAAAGGCTCTCTCTATAAAGGTTGTTGAGGTTGCAGTATAGAAACGATCAAAGGATGAGAATTACTCTCAAATCCCATGCCCAAACCCAAGAGAATCAAAGATAAGCCAAAACGGTTAAGGTTGTGACACTCGAAACCGAAGTAGAGGATGTTGAGTCTCCCTACTACCTAGAAAAGGTAAGTCAAAGTTAGGTTAAAGCAAATCTTTAACCTTGGATCAAAAAAAAAGCAAAGGATGTACGACGGAGGAAACCACGGCTAGATCTTGAAGAACCAAGGCCGTGGAACTCAAGAACAGGCCGTGGAAAGCCTCGACGACGAGGTTTCTCGCAACTCTCAGGGTCCAATCTGTTTTGGTTCAATCTATCATCATCTATGCCACAATTATCAACCCTTCACTTTAGAATCGCTTAAGGGTTTTAGCCAACAATTATCATAATCAAATCAATAATCAAATTCAAAAGATAAATAGGGTAAAACCTTGAAAACTCAATAATATCCGAACAATCAATCTCAAAACAAACCAAAGCGTGTTTGTGTTCAAATGAATGTAGAATCAAAGAACAGAAAACCTCACAAAAATCTCTAGGGACAATGAAGAACGGGATGTCAATCCGTCTTCAAAAGAAATCCTAAGATGTTCTCCAAGTACGCAATCTCAAAATGCGTCCTTCTCCGAATCTTCCCCGTACGCAATAAGATCTTCCGAAATCTCTCCAATTAATGCCTCGAAATGTCGCTGGATGCAAGATATCTCTTTTTCTTCTTTCTTCAGCCTTCTTATAGGGGAAAATTAGGGTTACGAAAGCCCAATAACCGTTGCTGACGTGGAAAATATGACACGTGGCGACCGTTATAGAAATCATGGCCAAGAACAAACTTCCACGCCCATGGAATGCACCGTGGAATGGTTCTCTTGCTCTCGACATGAATTTCCACGACCTTAATACATAAACCACAGTCGTGGTTCTTCATGTTTGGCCGTGGAAACTCCAATTTCTTCGTAAAAGCCTTTGTTTCGTAAAACTCTCTAATCATGCTCCTTCCTTAGCTTCTCAAATGCATCTTTTTGATGCCTAGCATGATCAAATACACATACTCACTCCATATATGCTCCAATCCAAGCCTTTATTCATCTAAAAACACAACAAAGCTTGTGTAGATCTCTATAACAACATAATAGGTGAATGTGCTCATAAACCTTCAAACTCATATCCATATACACAAAAGAAGGGGAAAAACAACCAAAACAAGTGCCTAAAATAAGGTCATACTTCATGCTATCAGTTGTCGGACTAGTACTCGGGGATGGACCGCTATGGTTTCGAACTGTAAGTGGTGGATGATAGAGATGGGATTAGTTCATCCCGATGACGTGCAGGAGGATCCTCAGGAGGAGGAGAGAGTACGAGAGGCAAAGGAGCATGTAGACGAGCGAATGGACATGGTATTTTGTTCCTTCGACGTTTTTGGCGGCCAGATCCTACCCGAGGCGGACGTGGACGCTTTTGTGATGGAGTTGCATGAGTCCATGGACCGCCGATCACCTGCACCCTCTCATTCAGAGAGCTCTACCGTTGGGACTAGGAGACTCGGTCAGGAGGGTGGACCGCCTCCTTCTCCACCTTCACTTCCGCCTCCGCTTGAGGTTGCAAAGGACGATGTTGGGTATCCTGGAGGTCCTGCTATACGGGACCTACTTGTCTGTTATGAGACTCACGTCACTCGCGACATATGGGTCGGTCAGGTATGAATTTATATTTCAATTATCTTTTTATATTTCATTAAATTCGAACGTTTTACTTATGTTTAAATGATATTTTCATAACAAGATAGATATGTTTTCCGAGTCTATCGGCTAGGTTCCGCGGTCACAGGCTTATGTAGCCTTGCTGATTGATTTCCAGACTCGGAGTGGATGGCACTTGTTAGGGGGAGTGGACTGCACGGCCTCCTAGAGATGCAGTGGGGTGGGGTGGACCATGTGCTTGCATCTGCCTTTGTAGAGCGGTGGTATCCAGAGATATCTGGATTTCACTTTCCATGGAGACAGATCTCTATCACCCTCCATGACGTATATCACTTGTTAGGACTTCGCATTGACGGAGACGAGGTTGTGGGCGTCCGGGATGACACACTCTTCACCTCCATGTTCGACTTCCCGCCGTAGGTGAAGGCCGCCGTGAAGGCCGCCGTGAAGGCGGGTGGGTGGCCATCATCTCATCTCCTTTCTATGCTCAGGACTATGAATGAGTCCCCAGAGGCTAGGCAGGAGGACATCGCCAGCGGATTCCTTTCTCTTCTCATTGGCTTCACACTATTCATTGACAAGACCACGAACAGGGTGAAGTCTCATCTATTGAGCGTCTATCGCGACCCCACCACGATGGCGTCCCCGTGGTTGGGGATTGCTACATTGGCATATCTGTATAGACAGCTTGGCGAGTCCTCTAGGAGGGAGGTTCATACATTAGTCGGTTGTTCCCTTCTTTTAGAGGAATGCAATGAACTATAATTTCTTTGTTTACAATCTTTTAATGAATATATTAATATGAAAATGATATGTTTTGTGCAGTCTTGGATTCACGTTTATTTCCCTCACTTCCGACCTAGAGGGCATACTGACCCTCTTAGACAGAGAGATGCGAGACATGCATAGAGGTCGGAGATGGCTCCTACTAGAGAGATGGAGAGATCGGCCCTTTTGGGATTTAGGGCACAGTTGTCGAGGTGTAGGATGAACGAGGTAGTAATAACTCAAGTTTCAACGCTTCTTGAATTAGGCTTGTGAAATGACTTTGTATGTTTATCGTAGGTGACGTGAATGCCGTGGGGTTCGCTTGACGGCTTTCAGACTAGACAGATGCGCATATCAGCCTATTTGGGGGTGATAAACTTCTATTGGTAGGAGGAGCCATATCACCCCTAGTTTTTGCTACGCCAGGTTGGGCATGTCCAGGTCGTCCCTCCACAACTTCATACAGTTCCTCCAAGATGTATCATCCGCCCCTTCGTGATGAAGAGGCCGGCGAGGATAGGAAAGTATGAGCTGTTGTTTTCTCCTGATGCGTGGCATCTGTGGGTGACGTGAGACCAACATCTGTACGACATACAGAGTGTCCCAACAGTTGTAGACCCATGGAAGATGGATGAGTACTTTCTAGACTGGTTCTTACCATGTACTCAGTCATACCTGCAACCACCTCTAGAGGGTGCACCACCACCGCCTGCACCTCCGCTTGCACCTGTTGTACTTTCAGAGCGGGTACAAATATGATTTGTAACTTTGAAGTTCATCTTCTTTAAGATTTAGTTGAGTAATTAAAAAAAAATTTTGTTCTGCAGCGCGTACAGATAGTTATAGGTATGGCTTGAGAGGCATTGACTCGTGGTCCTCCGTTAGATTTTGATTTTCTTTACCGCCTACTAGATGTCCTAGGAGGAGACGAGGCACCAGAGGCGTCACCTCTTGTTAGAGCATCTTAGAGACAGGATTAAATGGCTTATTCTTATGTATGAACATGTTTTATGGTTTTGTTTTGAATGCTATTATGTATGAGCATGTTTTATGGTTTTGTTTTGAATCTTATTATGTATGTACATGTTTTATGCTTTGGTTTTTGAATCTTTTGTTCATAATCTTAGATTGCATGTCTTTTGTTCATAACGACAATTCAAAAACACAATCCAAAAACACAATTTAATACCACAATTCAAAATCACAATTCAAAACCACAATCCTCGTTGCCTGAAAAAACGAACAATTACACTATCAAACTTGATAGACTTCAAATTAATAACCCGCATCTTCTTCTCTCTGAAGCAGTCTTCCGTATCTCGCTATTCTTCGGTCATATATGTGAGCGAAACCATCAACTGAAGCGTCGTGACCTCGCATCCAATCATGACATATCGGGGGCAATGGAGCGTTTTGATGCAATCAAACCTGTTTCATAATCAAGGGCAAGTTAGTCAAACATCTTTTGTGTTTTAAAATGTATTAATAAGTACTTTGGAATTAAATGGACTTATCGGAACGTAGTGATGATCATTGAGTACGGAGACTACTTGCACTTCGGTTGAAGGTTGTTGTTCTTCTTTAGAATCAGCAATCAAGGGCAAGCAAGTGTAGGAGTCCAACCTAGAGAAGACGACAAGGGACACCCGAAATAAAGTGGCGTATGCGAGAGCACAAGTAGGAACCTCCATCCAGAACTGTGATGCGCATGGTGCGGGGTTAAGGTAGTTGACTTTGTCAATCAGTTCTTCGATCTCATCATCGCCATGTATTCCGGAATATACATGCATGTGTCTACTCAACTCCCAAGCAAGCTCTCTCCGGACACGAGTGTACTCATCTTGCTGGTAACCCAATAACGCACCAAGTGATCGGTATCCGCAATGTCCATCGCCCGGAACATCTATCACACGATCAACGAAAGATACCATAAAAGCTAGGATGTTCCGATAACCCTAGTTGAATCCTCGGACCACTAATTCAGACGGCTGAGCTGGAATAGTCGTCAGAGACTCCGGGATGGTACTAGCCTCGCCTGTGGTGTGAGCTCGTCCTCGACCACGTCCTTGACCTCTTCCTTTAGAACTTTGTGATGACTTCCTCATCTGTGACTCCTTATCAACTCGAGCATGCTCAAATCCAGATGGCACTCGACCCTGCTTGTTTCCCTTGTCAGAAGGATGTGAAATTCTCGGCTCCCGAGCAACTGACTCCGTCGGGTTCAACATAGTTGCCACATAAGCCCCAAACTTGTCCACAATGTCCTGGATCAACCTACCCTCCTTGTGCATGGTCATAAAAGATGTCAAAGTAATATCCCCCATCGATAGAGGAATAGGCTCGGGTTCTTCCACTTCTTCGGTGACTTCATGCCACACAACATGCCTCCAGAAGGGATGTACTACAGTAAAAAACATAGGCCTATTTTAACGGAGGGCCGCTGCAAAATCATGCACGCACGGGATCCCGTACGATTGCCTCCAATACCAGTCGTCACAAGTAGCATCAAATGTCCCTTGACGCGCCAATTTGCAATTCTCGATCAAGTACTTGATGCAGTTGTTCGACTCCTTTGGGATAAGAAATGTAAACATAGGGTCTTCTTGGATGCTTACGATAGTATGAGTACGCGACTTCTCTATGCTACCCTGAATCTCATCAATCTGATCTCCAATCATTCTATGGATGGCCTTGATGAGAGTATTAAATCCACAACGAGTTGATTTAAGAGTTCTCTTCAACACCGAATGAGCACCCTCGTCCCTAAGATTAGAACATCATTTTAGATTATAGAATAGATCATTAATAGTAAACTTAACAATAAAAGATGTAATGAGTATTTGTCTAACCTTCCTGTCGTCCTTGATCCGAGATGGAGGTAGTGATCGGTCCAACAACGAACAATAGCTTCCTTGTATTTGTCCAACCATTTCTTCTCGAGGTACTCCATCAAATGATACTTGTCCATCCAACTATCCCTCAATGCATGAGTCTCGCCTCATAAGCCGCAATAGTAGTCGAGTCAAACAACTCATGACAATCTCTCATGAATTTTTCTTGGATGGATGACGAATGTGACTTCCACCAACTATTTGATTCGATGTTTCTGAACACGTGCCACTCACATAGAATATCTTTGGCATCTGCGAAGACTCTAGGCATTGCTTTTATGAGACCTAATTCATGGTCCGTCGCTATCACTTCTGGCTTCTTTCCATTGAATAACATGACAACGCATTCCAAAGCCCACTCGTAATAACCCGTTGTCTCCCGTTACATGAACACGAACGCAACGGAAAAAGTTTGTTTTGTGCTAGTCAATCCGACGATCTCCAACAACGGCATGTGATATCTTCAAAATATAATGTATGAGATCGACTTTGTAATTGAAAAGAGTTTAATATAAACAAAATAAATGAATTAAATAATAACCTGTTCATCTTGTATGTAGCATCCATGATGATGACGTATGGAAACATGACAACCCAACGCTTCAACTCGGGGTGGGCTAGGAATAAGTCGTTCACTTCCTCTCCTCCTTCAATGATTTTCATCCTAATATCCCACAAGTAATCCTTCTCTTTCAAGAATTTCAACGCTTCTTGAATTACCGTTCGATCTCCCATCGCTTCCAACCTAAATTTATTCCGAGCGTTTGAAACTTGTTTCCTAGAAGTGACCATCTTATCAGGATCTTCAAAATCACTCTTTAGCAAGCGAACAATTTCCCTCGGAGGCATTCCCGTATCGGTGTAGATTTGGACTCGTTTCATTTGTGCCTTCGTCAACCGTCCAGCAAATGCATGACCTATCAACTTCTTCGGAAGAGGATGATTGTGAATTCCGTGAACATGCCTAACACCCCAAAGACCCCTTTGCACATCCTCAACGTGTAAGCGAAACTTACAATCGGACTTCTTCGTTTTGCATAGTTTCCTCAAGCCCTTCGCCTCACTCTTGCGGACTCCGTAATTCTCACACACAAATATCACCTTTCCAAAACGATGATCTTCCGACTTGCAGAATTTAGTTTGATGAGAACCATATTTCTACTTCCAGCTCTCTCAAGAACCCACGCAAGTAACGAGTCCATATCCGATTGTCCACGAACAAACTAGTATAGTCGTAATCATCGGGATAACGACACCTTACAATAATTATTCACTAATTAATGACTAATTAATAACTAATTTCATAAATTAACAACTAATTGTCTACTAAATCATTAATTAACGAGTAATTGTTTACTAATGTCTAGTAATTCACTAATTAATGACTAATTTCTTCAATTAACGACTAAATGATTACTAATTTGTTTAATTAACAACTAATTTTCTACTAATTGTTTACTAATTAACGAGTAATTTCTTCAATTAACGACAAATTACATTAATTATTGACTGATTAACGACTAATTGATAACTAATTTTATTAATTAACGACTAATTGTCTACTAAATCATTAATTAACGACTAAAACATATAAGATAACATTAACTAATTTAATTGATTAACGACTAATTGTCTACTAATTGTCTACTAAATCATTAATTATTCACTAAACTACTTTAAAACAAACGAAATAAAAATATTAACCTCAACAACCGAATACGGATCGTAGTTGCTAAGCATCGAGGGATTGAACAAGCTCTCCTCACCCTCCACATCATTTTCACCACCACCGAGATCAACACTGTCATCTCCATCGTCGGCGCGAAACTCCTCTTCTCCATCGCCGGAATGATACCCCGCTTCTCCATCGTCGGAATTCATCTTCGAATGAGATTTTCTTGCGAAACAACGGTATGATATGAGTTTTTATGGATTGATTATGTACGAGTTGGGTCGAATGCATAATATTTATACTAATGTTTGGGCTACATAACCGTTGGATAACGGCTAGTTATCAATCCTACGTGTACGCAAGACGTATACGTAAAGGCCCAACGGCTATGTGGACTATTACGGCTACGTGAAGCGTAGCCGTAGTATATCTCCTGTTAGTTTTGCAAACGAAATTATCTTTTTACTACGACTACGTGATGCGTAGGTGTGGTTGTGGTACATTTAGAATGAAAAGGTGAGTACGAATAGCACGAACCATTACTCTATTAAGAGTACTCGTAACATAAACTCATTTAGTAAATATACCCATATTTAACTCAATACTTTTATCCAGGGAAGAAGTATATAAAGCGTAAAATAAGAGGAGTTTACAAAACAAAAGTGTATAAAAAAGAGTTTATTTAACCTAATTTTTTCTTGTTGTTTATTTTTATCGGGCATTCGATATTCAAGAATTAAAATGAAAATGTAACGATCAAGGATAGCTTAATGCATAACTTAATGAAAGATAATAACCGGTTGAGTGTGAGCATGATATATGTTTATATTACTTTATGTGTGTTTGTGTCTTTACAGTCTTTCTGATATCTAGAATGTTAGCTAACGGTTTATACCAATGTTGTAGATGTTTCGCATGTTAGGGATGCTGCTGAGTGATCCGGACGGTGTGATCAGTCGGGGTTCCCGTACATTATAGGACGAGATCGGGTTATATTTTAAGTTTATGAATTTTGACTAAAATAGGACTATTTTGAGCAAAATACATAACATATTTGTTTATTGGGTAAAATGACTAACTAAGTCTTTTACCACTATTACTCTATTAAGAGTACTCAGAGCATAAACTCATTTAATAAATATACCCCTACTTAACCCAATTCTTTCATCCATGGAGAAATTATATATAGGTTAAAATAAGAAGGGTCTACAAAACAAAAAATCTATAAAAAAAAAAGAGTTTATTTAACCCAATTCTTTCTTGATGTTTATTTGTTATAATAAGACAATAAATCTAGGTATACTGATACCATGGGATGGGCCAAGGACCGAGTGAGACGAACTGTTCCTGGCCGAAGGCCCAGGAAGAATAGCGAGCGAGCGAGGTTTAGGATTGTATTATTTTATCCACAAAAGTATATTGAAACCCTATCTGGAAAGTTTGTGGAGCAAAACCACAAAACGTTTTGTCTTCTCTCTATTCCCTAAGCAACTCGTTGAAAATCTCAACAACATTTTTATCGGGCAATCAATATTCAAGAATTAAAACGAAAACGTAACGAGCAAGGATATCAATAGTCATCCTTCATATTGAAAATGACTTCTAATTAATAAACCATTTATTTACAAGATTCGACAAACTCAAAAGTAACAAATTTCCTACATTTTATTACGTACATTTACCAATTAGGTTTTACAAAGAACAAAATACAAAACATGATGCAATTACAAACCAAGCAACTTCCCCATTGATCAAACTCAAAAACCTAAGGCATACATATCCATCTAGGACATAGAGTTCCTCCATTTAGGGTTCACCTTACCCTTCCCAACCTTACCGGCGGTTCTCGTCTCCACCGGCGTCGTTTGTCTCCGAAACTCCTCTTCAATAATATCGTTGCTCATAACCCGATCGCCATGGCTCCGAAAAGACGATATAAACCCTATTTTTCTCCATTTGAAAAACCCTTTCTTCTTCTCCACTAGCTTCTCCATTTGTACTTGCATTGCCATGCATTGGCTTTGGAGCCTCAAAACCTCTTCCTTGAGCTTCTTTATCTCCATATGTTGCACGTTCGCTTCCCGTTTCGAAAGACACCGGCCCTCTAGCCCTCCGGTCGTGGCTGGGCTAGGGTGACCCGATCTTGACCCGGCCGCAAAGGGCCCACTCCAGTCGAGTTGTCGTGTGATTAGCTTACTTTGCTCCGAGAAGAGGACTTGGAGAACCGCTCTAACCGGTAATCTGTCGTTCTGTGAGGCGTGTAGGGATGCCTCGGTTGAAAGCTTTCGGCTGTCTATTAACCTGCAGAGGAGCTTTCTTTCTTGTTTTGTCACGCTTGGATGTGCCTAATACATTGTACAAAATTCGTATGTAAATAAAAACGGGTTTGATCCGAGTCGGGTCGAGATGAATAGGACGATACACTAGGAATGAGATGAGTGAACTCAGTACAAGTATCGAGAAATCGACAATATCCTATGTTATAAAATGACATGAGAATCTGCGAGCAATTGACCGAGTGTAGATGGTGGTGGGACAATTGAGGAGTCCGTGTCCGACCATGTCAGTCACACACTGCTCAACCAATTCCTATGCGTCTCTCTAATTTTCGTGTTTACTCGACTTAAATGCGTAACTATTGTTAAAATTTATAAAAGAGTTCAGTCATATATCTATTTAAGTTAATAAATTTCGGTTTTATGTAACCATAAATTTCAACTCCGGTTCATTTATAGTACATTCTCAATCTGATCACTGTTACCTCACGGGCTTATGATCTTGGCTACTACTAGGCTTTAGATACTACACATGTTGTTGTGCAACTTCAAGCATTAAGATTTGACACCATTTACAGTTGAAAATCTTTATATTTTAAAATGTTATATTACTGCAGAATTATATTGGAAATTTCAGAGGATATTCCTATACTTTTGAATTTTTTAAATTATGTCCAAACAATTTTCAATTTAAAAAAAAACCCTTGAGCTTTATAAATTCAAAAATGTCATTCTACCATCCATAAGTCAATAATTTAAGGATAAAAAAAGAAAATTATCAGTTCTAGTTGTTGTTTTTTCTAGTAAATAACTTATCTTTTGTTCTTTAAAAATGTCAATAAATGTAAATTTCTGAACAAAGAAGAGTATAATTTAGAAATGGTTAAAACTTAAGGACATTATCCGAAAACTGAATTTTTTTTAAATATAAAAAAAGTCAAAAAGTACAAGTACACCGTCCGAAATTTTTCCAAATTATATTAGTTTGACACTTTTTCAGGGGACCAAAGGATTAATACATTTTATTTTATTTAATTTCTACATTTATATATATATATATATATATATATATTATTTTTCATTGTTACTATCTGAACTTTGTAATCTTGTCGTTAAAAGAAAACAAAAAGATTTTTTTATTGATTTTAGGGGTGATGTGAATTTTTTTTTTTACCGTGGGAGTGAAAATAGTCAAGGGTGGGAATAAATTACCTTAAGGTAAGTATCGATAGCACGGTAAAGGCCATCATCAGAGGCACGCGAGTGGGGCGGAAGCGCACCAGCCAAGTCAATAAACTCCCCCAAACCCAAATTAGAGTCCACCGCTGCCTCAGCCAAGTACCCATCCACCAACTTCGCTACCTTCGCCACCGCAGCTCCTCCCCTTCCACCACCCTCCTCAAACCCCAACAAAAACCTCTTCACTAGGCGCGTCACAAGCTCCACATCAAGCAGTGTCCCGCACGTGTGACTAAACGATGGTATGAGCAACTCACGCAGCTCGGCTTGGTCTAGCTGACGCGCCGCCCGTCTCTCCAGTTCAGCCCGATGGCCCGGGCCCACTCCTACCTGTAACAAACATGGATGTCGATCACTACATATTTTCTATATATAGCATTTGGGTATGGCTGTGAATATCCTTAAAGCAAAGGAAAAAGAAAAAGAAATTACCATGGTCCCCACCCGGAGGAGGCGGAGGAGGAAGTTGCAGGGAACGGCGTCGTTTTCGCCGGGGAGAATTCCGACTAATGTTTCGACGAAGAAACGTTTCTTCATCCAGGCGGCGGTGACACTATGCTCCGGCGAGGAGGGGTTGTAGTCACTGTCGTCGGCGGTGGTTGAAGAGGCGGCGGGGGAGAGGTCCGGGAGCCACTTGGAGGAGTAGTGGGCGATTATGGAGCCGATGAGGTCGGGTCGGACGCCTTTGGCTTTGATGCCGGAGATTGTTTTCACGAAATAGTCCATGTCAAGAATGCACGCGTCATCGAACCACGGCTCTGGCGGCGTCGCCGCTGGTTGCGGCGGTTTTGTGGGTGTCTCCAGTGTGGTGGTTGTTTTTTTCATGATGATGATGAGATTGTTGTATTAATATGAGTGTTTCTGGCGAGTGGTTGTGAAGGAGATGTATTTATATTTTTTGTAAATTTTTTTTTTGGACATTATCTTTGGTTTTATTTTAGCACCTAACGTTTGTGGTATTTCCAAAATAGTCCTTGATATTTTACGGAAATGGTAAAGGCACGGTGATAGAATTTACAAACGCACAACGGTTACGAAATTCGTAACCGTCAGGGTTATGGGTTCCGAATCTGTGACAAATTTTTCACGGATCCGGAACTTGTTACAGTGACGGTTACGGGTTCCGGATCTTTGATAAATTTCTTTGTGAATTCTAACCAAAAAAAAACTATGTTCACAACTAGGGGTGGGCATAAATCCCGCTTAATCCCGTCCCGTCCCGCATCCCGTCCCGATCCCGGCGAGATTTGGAAAAAAAAAATGTGTATCCCGTCTCGTCCCGCAAAAATTTTGCGGGACGGGACGCGGGACGAAGACTTCCCATCCCGGTTAATCCCGTCCCGTCCCGCATATATATATAAATAATATTTTTATATTTTTATAAATATTATATATATATATATATATAAATAATATACATAAATTATAATTTTTAAAAATATTTTTTTATTTTTAAAATTATTAGATCGATGATTTTTAGTCATTCATTTACTCATTCTTTACTACTCATTCGATTGGATCTAAAATACTAGAGTTTCTGATCTCCCTTGATTTAGTCCGTTTGCCGCCTTGCTCTGGTCCGTTCCATCGACACCCTTGCTCTAGTCGGTTCCATCGCCCTTGTATTTGTGGATTACCACAATTGTAATCGATAGTTAAATAAATATAATTTTCATTAAATTATCTGTTGTTATTTTTTAAATGTGAGTCGGTAAGACATTTTGATGTAACTGGAATTTGTTTTCAATGTATAAACTACTAATGTAGGCGTCATGAATCGATAATTCGGTATCGAGTTTTTTCCCCGATCATTTATGTCTTTAAACACGAGAGAAAACAATTATACATATTAAATATAATCGGTGCGTAATTTTCGCGGGATTTGTCTCGTCCTGTCCCGTCCCACATGGGACAGGGCCCGCGCGGGACGAAGAAAAAATGTCATAAATCCCGTCCCGTCCCGCAAATAACTTGCGGGACGGGACGCGGGACGACCCCTATCCCGTTCCGTCCCATGCCCATCCCTATTCACAACAGAAAATCGGGAACTAAAGTCGGGATAGAAAGAAAATAAGTTTAAGGATCATAATGAAACACACACAAATTTTAAGGACAAATGTGAAATAATTTAAATAGGGCCCAAATAAAGTAAAGTTAAAAATGTTAAGGATAAAACGTAAAGGCTATCTTCGATCTACTCGATCCGTGAGTTTGCGGAAAATTTTCAGGGTAAAATTCTACGTCAGCGTAGCGTAGGCGGGCGTCAGTGTAGATCTCTATCATGAATATAACACTTACGATTTGTAAATTATTTTTTACGCAGATGACTTCCGATTACGCTACACATTCTGCACCGTAACATTGACACAATCTTCAAACTCCATAATTTTAACTTGGTATATAAAAAAACAATGTTTAGATAAAAGAACTAGTTTAGTATAAAACCATAGCACAATTATGTACAAAAATATGTAACGGAAATCGATCTATTATAATCACATTGATTTGGCGTTAAAACAAACATTGAGGTCAATCATACTAAAAAGGAAAGTTCATATAAAGTTTGACACATACATAAATATGCTAAGGATATAGATAAACTATACAAATTGCATACAAAAAGAAAAACATATATTTTAAGAATATCATATATAATAATTAAAAATATGCATTTCTTATATTATTTGGAGATTTGGCAGGATGATGTTGTTTAATCGCAATACAAATCAAAAAATTTACTATGAGAATATCACAAAACATAATTTAGTCATAATTTAGTAATATGCAAGTCAAAGTTAAAAATAATCGTCGAAAATTAAAATAGTTATTTCAAATTAGAAACAACATATGTTTTTTTGTTGGTAAGCAAGACGGGGAGAGCAAGCTCTCGCCCATGTTTATTAAATAACAAACGAAATAGATAACATCTGACAAGCCTTCGATTCGCTACACCTCGGGCATCATTTTTTAACAATGAAATGACGGAACTAGGTGACTGTGTAAGTCTAAAGTAGCCTAATGGATAGCCGTGAGTCAATGTAGCAAAATGATCTGCGACAGAATTAGCCTCACGATAAATGTGACGGAGCTGGACACGTCAATCCCTACGAATGAAGTCTTGGCACCTCGAGACCAGACTAAAAAGAGGATGCGAAACCGAAACATTTCTGTTGATGAGAGAAATCACGAGCTCAGAATCGGCCTCCACAATAACGTTTCTGAACCCACTGTCCCATGCCAGATGAAGACCCGCAATGATGCCCCACATTTCCGCTGAAGGTACAGTGCAACCCCCAATGTTCATAACGAACCCTCCTAACCATTGCCCATGGCAATCGCGAATAACTCCCCCAGCAGTACCTCGACCAACACTTCCGGAGACGGAGCCATCGGTGTTAAGTTTGATCCAATTTTCAGCCGGTGCCTCCCACGTAACATCCAGAGAGACGGTAGGAAGAAGCCTTGTTTGCGGTGAAATAGTCTCAAAAGCAACGGTTATACTTTTTGTATACACAGCAATGAAAGTTAGCTTATTCGGCGGATGGGGTGAGTTTCTGAATACCGTCTCGTTCCGCCACTTCCAAGAGAGCCACAACGCCACGGCAAAGTAGGGAGCCCAAGGAAGATTAACCTCGATTGAGTCAGCCCAGGAGAGATTCATGTGAAGCCACTGACTAAAGTTATTGTTGAAAAAATACCCCGCATCATCCACAAACAACAAACCATTCCATATATTAGCAACATGAGGGCAATCTCTAAACATATGAAGGAGCGTTTCCGCATCGCCATAACAAAGTGGGCAGGTAGGTTCGGGAGCTAAGTGACGGTGGAACCGTTTGGCATTGGTAAGTAGCCTTCCTTTAGCCACCAACCAAACAAAACAGCGAATCCGTTCAGGAACTCGAAGTTTCCAGATGGTCCGATAAAGGTGAGACTGTGGTTCAGACGGGATGAAATCGGTGATCATAGCACGATGAGCAGACGCAGTCGAATAGATCTCATTCGAAGTCAGACTCCAAGCAATAGAATCTGTGTCATCCCCATATTGACGAAGTAGCACATCAGCGATAGCACCGAGCTTACTAGCGGGAAGGAACGGGGCGAGCCGACTCCAAACCCAGCCCTAGCTGCTACTCCAATAATCTGAGATAGACGTAGCAAGATCAGTAGGAGGCAGGGGGAATAAAGCGGGCTGGACAAGGGGTAAATCACCACACCAAGTATCAATCCAGAAAACGAGTCTGCAATCCGTTTACAGGCACCCACCTAATGCCCAGTTTCAGTACGTGTGATTTTGCCTAGATGATTCCTCTAATAATGTATGAACTATTAGTGATACTAGTACAATTGATGAAGGAACGAGTATCACGCAGATTATATTTCGATGCAAGCTGTAAGGCCCAAGGTTCGGCACAGGCAAAAATAAACCGCCACGCAAGCTTACCTAAGGCCACAACGTTTGTTTCAGCACAAGTCCGGATACCGAGCCCACCTAGATCGGTCGGTAAACACACCTCCCTCCAAGAAATCAAATGTATGGATCGACGAGACTCAATACCGTTCCATAGAAATTTCCGACATATTCGATCAAGATCATTGCAGATTGCAGCTGGTAGTTTCACAACTCGCATAATATACGTGGGAAAAGAGCAAATCACCGATTTTACTAGAGTCAGACGACCCGCAAAGCTAAGGTAACGACCATTCCAAGAAGCGAGCCTCGATTTAATTTTCTCCACCAGAAACTTAAAATTGTTGTTACACATCCGGGAATGCAAGATTGGGAATCCGAGGTACGTGCCGAAGGTAGACACAATGGGGAATCCGGTAGTGCGCTGAATATTCTCCCATAGAGATCCCGTCACGTTCGGTGAGACCATAACCTGGGATTTCTAGATGTTTACTTTAAGACCTGAATGACTGCTGAAGTGCTCCAAGCAGGAACGAATAACAGTATCATTCTCAACAGTTGCTTCCGCAAAGAGGACGATATCGTCTGCAAAAAAGACATGAGAAATTGGAGGGCAACCTCATTTGATGATAACCGGTGACCAGACGCCGGAGTCGACCAACCCGAAAATAGCATGGCTAAGACGTTCAAGAGCGAGAACGAGGAGATATGGAGAAAGGGGATCCCCCTGACGAACGCCTCTGGTCGGTTTGAAAGAATCAGTTAATTCACCATTTCATAGAACCGATATCGAATCAGACCTAATACAGGCAGACACCCATTTGCACCACAAATCCGGCATGCCAATAATTCGGCACGTTTCCTCAACAAAATCCCAGGACTGCCTATCATAAGCTTTCTCCAGGTCAAATTTCACGGACATCCATTTCTTCCCGTTTCGTTTCCTAACAAGCGAATGGATAGTTTCTTGAACCAGAATCACATTGTCCTCAATCCTCCTACCCGGAATGAAACTGCTCTCAAAGGGACTAACCAAATCTCCCATTAGAGGTTGAAGTCGCTTCACCATCAACTTGGATATGAGTTTGTAACTCACATTGCATAATCCGATGGGTCGAAACTTAGACATATGATCCGGATTACTTTGTGTGGGGATCAGGGAGATAATAGTATTGTTAACGCCCACTGGCAGAACTCCCGAATTGAAGAAATCGGTAACAAAACGTACCACATCAAAACCCACAGAATTTCAAGCCCTTTGGAAGAATATAACACTAAGACCATCCGAGCTTGGAGCTTTAAGCGGACCCATGGAGGACAAGCATTGCTTGATTTCGAGATCAGTAAACGGTCTGCACAGCGCAACAGATAAAGCCTGGCCGAGAGGAGGAAAATTGGATGTGAATGTACCTCCCGAAGGAATTCCGGCGTCAATGGTTTGAGGTGCAAAAAGACTCCGAAAATACTCGGCAGCATTAGCTCTGAGAAGATTCTGTTCAGAGATCCAAGTGCCAGCATCATTCATGGTGAACTCAACACGATTGTGCCTTCTGCGAACTATAGTACTCATGTGAAAGAATGAGGTATTTCGATCCCCCTCAGTGATGAACCGATTCCTTGATTTATGCTTCGAGAGAATTTCTTCTTGATCAAGCACCGCTTCCAACTCCGATTGGAGGGCGGCATGCAAATTCACGAGACCCCTAGTCAGGTTAGACTCAATTTTCTTTTGCACCGCATCCATACGATTGAAGAGGCCGTTCTTCTTAATCTCGATCCTCCCGAATGTTTCCTTATTCCAACGTTGAAGCCTCATTCTAAGAGTAGATAAGGAACTATGTAAATCATTGCTACCAATCACAGCCCACACGTTCTCCACAAACGGTGGGTACTCGGGGTGCAAAACCCACGCAACTTCAAAACGGAAGGGGCGCCGAGACGAATCGATCCGACGTGGGGGGTAGAACTGAAGTAGAAGTGAGTTATGATCCGAAGAAAGTGCGGGTAAGTGCCGAACAGTAGCTTTAGCCAAATAGTCCTCGCATTACCACACATAAACACCCGGTCAAGTCTCTTTGAACATCTGTACTCAACAGTTTGACCCCTATTCCACGTGAAGGCCGGGCCACTAGATCCCATATCAATGAGATTAGCATCATCCACCCATTGCTGGAAAGTGGCGGTATCGGGAGAGAGCGATGTTGACATACCACCGACCTCGTTGTGGCTTAATACACAATTAAAGTCACCACCCAACCAGAAGCACAACGCGCCGGAGAGGGAGGGTTATAAACAGAGAAGAAATTAAGAAGTTGGTTGTTTAACACAATCTCAGCTTGCACAAAGTTTGTGTCTTTCATGATAATAGTAACACTAGTACTTGCCGCATTCCAAAGAAGCCAAATGCCTCCTTCGAAACCGATCGCCTCCACTCTTACATAATCCGAGAACTTAGAACGAAGACATACGTTCTTCGCCTTTGCGCCCGAGATTTTGGTTTCGAGTAGAACCAGAATGTCTATGTTATGACGGTTTACCATATAGTTGAGGGCCTTGCGGAACCGTCTATTTCCCGCGCCCCGTCAATTCCAGATAAGTGTATTCATTTATCACCATTGCTTCCGGCATTTCCGGTGGAATTCTAGATGGTGATAAATGCATGTTCATCCCCCATGACAACATCGTTGCAATCCGGGGGAAGTGGCTTAGGTTCGGTGGTTGAGGCGGTCGCATCAATCTCCATATCCGGGGATCCATTTGGGGTGATAGAGGGAGCAGTATCGGCCGGAAGATGGGTAGCGGTTGGTGGACCAGTAGTTGACGTCGAAGTAACCCTAGTTGACGGTACGCATGTGGGTGTATCTATGGATGACGTGGTAATGGGCTGTTTAGTAACTGAGTTGTCTAGTCCTTTAGCCGTTTTATCTGGGCCCAACGTCTTGGCCCGTTGGGCGCTTTTTTGCAGCGTACTAGGGTTTGCAAGGGAACCGTCAGAAGGAATCAACATTGAATTGCCCGCTTGCTTATTATTGCTGCTTGATGACACCCCAATAATTGTATCCGTAACTCCCGTCTTAACTGTAGAGCCATTACCAACTTTCTGAGAATCATGTGATCGACCATTACCGTCTGCCGGAGCATTGTGAGTGGGTTCATTAGGGCTGATCGAGGCCAAGACGTGATACCCGTTACCGGATGAATGACCAGAACTGCTAGCTTTATGAGAACCCTACTTCATAGTCCGTCGAGGCTTCCTAACGACAGTCATCCATGGACCTAGAAACTCATCTTCGTTCCCAGTCCCAACCACCGGATTAATGGGTGCTTCATGTGGTTCGTTATTCGCGCCGGCATTGGTCGCAGATGACGCCTCCAGATTATCTTTTGGAGACGTGCCAGCAAGTTGTGGGAAGCGTTCCACTCCGTGGCCATAAAGTCCACATCGGTGACAAATTGAATTCAGCCCTTCGTACTCCACATGAACCCGGTTATCTCCAACAAGAATGGTACCGATAAGGGGCTTATCAAGCTCCAGTTTGATGCAGCCCTGGCAAACTTTCCTCTTGTAGCATACAAAGTGTGTAGGTCGACCTTCAGCGGGGTCCCAAGAGCCAACGCCAATCCATATAGGACCCCTCGTCATACAGTTGCATTGACAACTCAGATAATCTAGCCCACACATAGATAGTCCTGAGATCATCTACATATGGGTCAATTTGTGCAGACCAAGGCCGGACCGTGATGTAGTGCCCGAAGATCTCCCAAGGCCCGTCAGTAAGCGCCTTCAAGAAATCGTCTTCATTGTTGAATCTCACAACATAGAACCCATTAGGAAGATCGAGTATAGTCATCAACCCAGATGGCCGCCATAATTGGTACAATCTTCTCTCTAATATTCTGAACGCCACGTGCCTACCCAACACCTTGATGATAACGGCGTTCTTCCATTTCTCTGCTAGAGACCCGATAACTTCCGGGTCAATTTCAACAATAGCCAATCCGCGAACGCCTTCGGAGAAGCAAATCCGCATCTTGCGTGATTCGATCAGGGTATCACAGAAGAGAGGAGCCGCCGAGGGAACCGAATCACCCACAGCAGTCGCGTAAGACTTAACTTCGGGCGGTTTATCCGGTGGGAGAGGTTGAGGTTTGGGTGCAGTATCATGCTAGTCAAAATCAGAGCAAATAGTCTGGCTCAAAGCCCAGCTCGGACGGGTACAAGCGATACAATGCAAAGATTTAACTACAAGATTACTACACAACATAATTTAGTAATATGCTAGTCAAAATCAGAAACAATCACCAAAGATCAAAATAGGTAGTTTAGCATGAGAACAACGCATGCCAAAAACTGAAGTGACGTAATTTGGTAATAAACGGGCGGGTATGGACAATACCTCAAGCCTGACCGGGACAAATAGCTCGGCCCAGTGAGTGAGGGAAAGGGTTCAAGCTTGGACGGGACGGAAGGCCCGCCCGAATGACCTCTTTTTAACTAAATATGAAAAAAATAATCGAGGCAAATGGTACGATTTGAATCTAAGACCTCAAAATAAGATTCAAGTGTTCACAAATATTGGACTACTTTGTTTTCCTTAAAATTTTTTAAAAGAGACCCGTCCAACCCGAAGCCCAACTCCGACGGGTATGGCAAGACCTTATACCTGAATTATGGGTTCGGCTTATGTCTGATCGAAAAAATAGATAAAACCTTTTTGAAAAGTTCGAGTCCGGTTGCCTAGGTCTAGGAAGATAGCAATTCGCTTAGTTTTACTTACCAATATTGGTAAATATTAATATACTAAGTATATAAGATGTTTAACTTTTAAAACCAATAAAAATAAATATTATATTTATTGTTTTGGATAGTTACTTAGGAAAATTGTAATTATCTTATTTGTCTTTTTTTTTTAATTTAGTAGTGGTAAAGAGTAGTGTTGGCTTTGAGACGGGATTGATGTCCTCTCATATCTTGTCTTGCTATTCTATATGGGATGTGATCGAGATGAGCCTTGTAGTTTTAAGTTGAATTCCATCAGGTCTTATTCCAAGAGGATTCGAGGCGGGATGAGACCAATTCCGATAGTACGATTGTGAAGAATCAATTAAACAAAAATTATAAAATTGCTACAATCTTGTTTGAGAAGTAGACCAAAACAAAGAGTAGTGAGCTCCATGAAGTAGCCCTAATTTAATAAGTCGAGTGACATTAAAGGGCAACATGAGTTGGGAATATTCTTTGTAACATTGCACTTAGGGCTACGACATTAAATGTTGAGATTATTGATATATCAATGGTTATGATTAGATTAAATTTAGAATTAATTGTATGCAAGATGGACCTAGTCGGATGAAAAAATTAAGGTCCGCATCTCGTTCCAATATTTTATTTGTCATAATGGTATGACAACCTTTTGATGAAATCCCGTTGGGTTCGATTAGGATCGGGACGGGATCGTGATTTGTGTCCACCCAATAAAAAGTTATGATAATTAATAAATAATAAAATCATTAAAAATAGTAATAAATAATATATTGTTTCCATTGTGTTTGCATCAATTATAAAATATTCTATATAATTAAGGGCAAAAAAATATTTTATATAATTAATGACAAATTAGCTAAGTATGCCTTTAAGAAATATTATTCTATTAATAATACCTATAACATAAACTCATTTACTAAATATACCACTAAACTTTTTAGAGTTAATAGTTACAAACAACACTTGGCGCTGGTGACAAATTTTTTTCCATTATGGGCGCCGGGGCCATCAGCCGGCGTCTTTTTTTTTTTTTTTTTTGAAGCCCTTGAAGGAAGGAATAAGTTTTTGTCGAATAAAATTTTTTTTTTCAATTTGGGCGTCGGCACAATCAACCGGCGTTCCAAAATTTTTTAAAATTTTATTTTATTCCAAAAAATAAAATTTAGACGTTGGCGCCCACTGAGAGCTACCGGAGTAGGATCAATCTTGGAGTTAGTAATTCAAAGCCAATGCATTTATTATTTTCATACTTTAGCCTACAATCAACGGTATATAAAATAAAAAATTATTAAAAGGAGAGTCTCCTTAACCTAATTCTTTCTATAATTAACAGGAATGAATACAAAACTATAAATTAAAAAAATCCAGCTTTATTTTTATTGTTAAAATGTAGTGGATAGTTTTTGTTGCATATTTTTCTTTATATATATAATATTGTCCAAAACCAACGGTACTGAAAATGTGAGTCGTGTTGGTCCACGCTTGGCAAGTGTGCAACTACAAACGCTCCAACGGTCGATCTAAATTAATTCAATTGACCTCAATTTTTGTCTCATTTTAATTTTTTTTTAAAAGAGAGCAGATATATTGACATTAGAACAGTAAAAATGCAAAAAATATATGATTATTTTGTTAGATTTTGATCAATTTTTAGTTCTATCTATAGTACAATTCTCCAATAAGTGGTACCTACGTGGAATTTGTGCTTCAACTGTACGTATGTACATAATTTATATAATTAGTATTGTTTTTGTATAAGGTACGGTTATAATTTTAAAGTTTAATTGATAATTATTTTTAATTTATAAAGTATTTTTGATGTTGATAATTTTAATTAATTAATTTGAAAAAAATAAATAAAATATTTATGTTAATATTAAACTAATTATAATTTTAGACTAACGGTAAAAAGTAGACTAATTTAGGTGACATTACAAATCCTAATTTTATAAGAGTATAAGAATGTAAAGATAAGTTAATATCAGTTATCCATTCGTATAGATTATAAAGTAAAATTAAAGTCTAAAAAAAATTTCTCCGTGATTTTAAATAAAATACTTAGTTTAACAAAAAATATGTAACACTTATATTATATTAATTTATACATTTATTTTAGTGAGTAATTAATATTTAATATAAATGTTATATTTATATTGAAGTTAGAATAAGAAACTACCTAATCATCCTATAAATTAAAAGTGAAAACATTAGAAGGATATCTTAAAAATTTATGTAGAAGATTGTAGTAAGATTAAAATAGAAATAATATATTTATGTTAGTGATTTTGTATATATTAGTTAATTAGTAAAATTATAAATTGAAAATGCATGAGAAAAATGACACGCGTCACGAAGTTGATAGAAAAATGACCTTTAATATAAGTACTAGTGTATTGTAATGTCATCCACGGATGTAATTTAATAAATTTTAATTTAAAATAGATAATAAAAAATTTATTATTTATTTCAAAATATCTATATTTAGTAATTTTAGAATATTATTTACTAACAAATTTTTATAACAATATATAGAACAATTAGTGGTTTTTGTAGTTATATACTATTAATATTTGATATATTATTAAGGTAAAAATGGTTTAGATAGGTGAAAATTAAAATATAATAGTGTATGGACCATATGGTAGGTATTGCCATAGTAGTACAAGAAACGTACAAGTCGCCTTTAATTGTGTATGTTTGTAAGAGAGGAAGAGGTGATGATAGAGAGAATATTGATGGAGGGTAGCTATCAACATATAAATTGCAAGGTTGTATGCTATTTATGACCCTTGTTTTGCATGTTAGAATAAGCCACAAAACATTATACTAGGGAATATGCATTTAATTAAACTTTTGTCTTTTACACTCTCTCATCCTTATCTCTTAGGGATCGATTAATCATGATTTCCGTTAGTAGTTTTGTTACCTATTTATAAACGTTTATGCCTTTTTGTTTTTTATAACGGTAAGCAGTTAGGTTGGACTATCTCTATGAGGTGGAAAATCCAACCTAAAGTACAATTGCAAGATAAGAACATGAAGTTCGGGATCGTAGATTCACAGATGAGTCAATCGGTCAGCAACACATTTGATTTATCATAAATCATGCTTGATGTGGAATTCGTAAAAAAAAACCGAAGATATAGTCTGGAGGCGGATAAGATCATCTCAACCTCCCACAGACAACACAAACGTTGGAGAGCCTTGATAACACATAAAAGCTTTAAGAGCAAAAACTTCAACTTTTATTACTAAGTTGAAGTTATTTTTTTGAGCATCGAGGCTAACAACCTCTCCACTGTGATTCTGAATCACAAAACCAATGAATATTACCTCCGAATTGAGTTTTGATCCATCAAAGTTAAGTGTATGGGGGTCAGGTTTTGGATTATCCCACTTAATATTGTGTTTTTTCCCCTTTTGGTAGAGTTCTTGTTCCTTTGTTGTTTTTTTTATATCGGAATTGTCCTCGTCAATGATGTTAGTTTTTCCAGTTATGAATTTCGTTTTTAATATAAATGATTACCTTATTACTGGGACCAATGAGCTCATTACTAAAAATAATTTTGTTCAAGAAGAGCCACCCTACTAGATAGTTGCAAAACATGTGTTCGCTCCAAATGGCGTGTGCAAGCTTTAAATTTATAACCCAAGACATATGCTTATTACAAGGATGCGAACCCGCAGTGTACGGGTCAATCGTAGTAAAAGCAAGAATTCCGGGGTGTCGATCTCTGGGACTTAGGTGAAACAAAGCAAGTATAGGTTGTCAATATTGCAACTAACCACAAAAGCAATTAAAGCAATCAAAGATGATAAAAAGTCAATTAAAGGAAATATGCAATTCTAGGGAATAAAACATCTAGTTGTGGTTCCAACTCAAGATCTCAAGATAAAGCGGACAAAGCTGAGGTTTTGCAAAGGGAAGGTGTTACTAAAGTGGAATAGATCACCGGGTAAGTCTCACTACTCACTAATCCCAAACCGTAACTCCTATTACCGGGTAAGTCTCAAGGAATTAAGGAAAAAAACTATAACCTCAAACCAACACACCACCTAAGGGAATAGAATCAACCTTTACCGGGTAAGTCTCAGGCTAACTCACAAAGATGGGATGAAAACACACTCAAACCCCAATAAAGGATAAACCTTTATTACCTACACTTATGATCTTGGGTACACAAACAAAGGAATCACCGGGTAAGTCTCATCCTAGGCTTGCATTGAACCAGGAAAGGTGTAATAAGAATAGGATTTGGCAAACTCTAACACTTAACTCTCAGTTACGGATCAGAAAAGGTCACCTCGGTCAGACGAATTCCACCCCGGCCGAGATGTTCATCGACTGAACGAGATACTCTAGGGTTAAGGATAAAGACTCGAGCTTTCAGGGTCCTACTGGGATTTAAGATTATTCTATCATTGTTTTTTCCACAACCTTCAGCCAATTACCCTAGAATCACACAAAGAAATTAGCCAATCATCATGAAAGCAATAATCAAATATAAGGGAAGAAAGTGAATATTTGAGCACAAAAACCTTAAGAAAAAGGTTTCAATAACTAAATCAATTATCAAACAAATAAGCGTTCCTTGGATCACAATCCAATAAGGCAATCAACAAGAAGGGAATCTAAGAAAACCTTACAAAACCCTTCACAAAAGCTATAAAAGCTATCAACTTCCTTCCTTCAATCTTCCTTCTTTTAACCACTATAATGATAGCGGGATTTCCGGTGATGCGCCGGTGCTGATTTGTGGAAAATCCAGCCCTTTATATAGGAAAACTATCTTCCAAAGATAAAATATCTTGAAAAGATATTATCCTAATAAAACATATCTATCTTTCATAAATAAATCCTTAAAATATATGATCTTCCTTCCAGAAATCCAACCTAAAAATATAAGATCTCTCCTTCCAAAAATAAAAGATCTCAGCCAAGAATAAAATATATCTCGCCGCGTCCAAGGTGTTCGCCTCGGTCGGGACGCTCATCTGGATCACCTCGGTCGAGATGGTACTGTAGCTGACCGAGGTGGCTCTAAACTGAATTGAAATCTCTCAAATCTGGTCTAAAGTAAATCTTTAATCCATTTCCATGCTTCATGGATTCTTTCTTAAGCTCCTGAATGTAGCTCCAATGACTCCTTCACTCCTTTAGCTCCATTTTGATGCAAAACGTGCCATTTTACCTATGATTACAACGAAACTTGGTGTAGACCTCGATTCCCGCAAAGGTAGATGAAACGACGATATGATCACATAATATACATCCAAACATGCAGATTATTGAAGATAAAACATCTAAACAAGTCCCAAAATATAGACTATAATACATGCTATCAAAATACCCCATACTTGTCCCTTGCTTGTCCCCAAGTAAGTTCCAAATCTTAGATACAGGATAGAATGGATTACAAGTCAGAAAAATCATTGAAAAGTATTTCAAAACATTTTTGGTGGTGTGCTCCACTCATAGATCACTCTAAGAGAATGCTTCATGAGATTTAAAATCAAAACATGCTCAAAACATTTTATAAATATAAGAAAGTTGTTCATCTTTGCATAAAATCATAGAATGTATAATAAATCATTATTATCGAAATTAATCATGTATAATCCAGTTTAAACCACCTAGTCAATCAACAAGCTCGAGGTCTCAAGGGCTTTTCAAAAGAAGGTCAAGAAACGTGTGAGGGTGAGATGTATATAGGGAATGTGGTGCTAGAATACGGGAAAAAGATCTTCACTTTATTTCACTTGAACTTCAACATCTTCCACCAATAAGCTTTACTTATTTACTTTTTTTACTTTTTGGGATGCATGGACAGAGGTGCACAATAACCGAAGTCTAGGAAATCAACAATCATCAATTTCTCGAGATACCTCAAACCCTTGATGCACATACCATGACTCGTTAGGAATATCGCTCAATCTGACTTTGGCAAGACACAAACACCCGGCTATGTGAATGGTGCCGAGTTACTCATCATCATGATTGACTTCCCCAAACCTATTTGTTTCTTTCTAACTTCCAGCCAACATCTCAACTTTTCTTTCACTTGCTTTTCACTTTTGCTTGCTTCCAAATTCCCGGATAGGTAAAGGGAGGCAAATATATATATGAGGGGCTAAAGCATGATCAAGAAGAAGAAGAGAAGAGAATGAATTGCCTTAATCATCTCAGGAAGAAAGTGATAGAACTCATTATGTGGTGTCAACCTTCAAATTCAACATAATTTGGATAAAAACAAAGTATTAAACATGCCACAAATTTCAAACAAAGCATTTAACAACTTAAACATATCATAAAACCTTTCAAACATATAAAGATTTCAAAGCCAATCAGCAAACAAAATCATCATTGAGGTTATATCCAGATAAGAAGCACAAAAATCGTTTCGAAAACTTTCTCAGTTAAGCCACCTCGGTCGAGATGTTCTAAGTCAACCGAGGTACTGTACCTCGATTGGTCAGAGTCACATCGGTCGAGGTTAAAATTTTTTTTTCTTAAACCAGTTTTTGACGTTTTTCTCAATCAAATAACCTGTATGCATGCATGTAGTCTCACATAAACACACAGAGCAAGATAAAACAATAATATCCGGTAGAGTCATCCAAGCATACACATAAAGTCAAATAAATACATCCAAATACCCCATACTTGGGACACATTGTTCCAATGAGTCAAAATAAGTATGAAAATAGAGTACTCACCGGACATAAGCTGAGCTGCATAAATAAATAAGAAACAACTCCCGGATAAGATCATCTCGGTTGGCGAAGAACATCTCGGTCGAGGTCCTGTGACTGCACCCGAGATGTGTCTCAGTCAAGCTCTATCCTCTCAATTTCTCGAACTTCTGTCCTTCTAGTGTAGATCTTGAGCTGTAATCCTTCCTTAGAGAGTACCTGGTTTCTGTCTAGAGGACGCCAAAAACAAAGCAAAGCAAAGTAAAGCAAACTATCTAAAACTAAGCTAGAAAAGGGAAAAGAAAACAATACCTTGGGTTGCCTCCCAAGAAGCGCTTGGTTTAAGGTCGCTAGCTGGACCTTTCTCCATAGAATTACTCAATGTACCTCGAACACCTTGGAGTGCTCATCACATCCATCATAAAACTCTTCCAATTTGCTTCCGGTTCCTAATTTCACCGGCAAATGGTAAGATCTCCCACGTACAAGCTTGTACGGTTCGATTCTCACCGGAATCCTTCTAGCTTTCCTGCACTTCAGTGGGACATAATCTAGCCTTGCGTCCCATCCTTTCCTGGATCGAGAAAATAGCTTCTCGAGAATCCTAGTAGCTTCCCCATCTCAATTTTGGGGATAGTACAAGGTCTTTGTCATGTGAATGACCCCATACTTGAACAAATAACACTTCGTTGCCTTAGCGATGAAGCGCTTATTAACTCCACTCCTTTCAGTCCAAGGAGCATTTACTTTCAACAAATTCAAGGGAGGTTTCATCTTAATCTTAGGAGGTTCTTTCGGAAGAGACCTCCAACTCTTCGGTGCATCCCTGAAGAAATCTAGAACTTTAGTAGGAATTTCAAAGGGAGTAAGAGAAGGCACCTTATAAAGTTCTCCAAGGCTTGGGACAAGTTTCATGTTAGGTTGATAATCCACACATGAAATCTCTCCCAACTCAGTTGTTCTTTCTTCCACCTTGGCCACAGTCTCAGTAATTTGGCCAAGGTTATCTGCATCTTCCACTTCCAGTTCTATAGATTCTTCTTCCATCTCGGCCGATCTCTCTTCCACGTCGGCCGATCTCTCTTTCACCTCGGCAGAAGTCTCAACAGTTGGATCGAGATCTTCCACATCTTCCTCTTCCTCAAAAGCTTCAGGAGAAACTTCCGGTTCGATTGGAGGAATGCTTGAAACTTGCAGTACTTCCTTATGCTCCTCTTTCGGCTTAGCATAGGATAGGGTGCTTTCCTTGAGCTCCTCCACCTTCTTCATCAACTTCTTCAATCTTGACTCAAGAGAATCTTCAAGAGGTTGCTCATAAATGTTTCTAGGAACATTCATCTTATCCCATATCGCAAGCTCCTTCTCAATAGCCTTTTCTTTTTCCCTTTCATTGTTAAACCAATAAAAGGAGTATTTTTCTTCCAAGTATTCATAATGGTCCGCCCTAGCACTTTGTCTTGCTATCCAGGCTGGATCAAGAGTAGTCATCGAATATCCTGAAAACTACAAAACTCATAGGACAAATGGTTAATAGCAACAAGGGCAATAGCCCCAAAAGATAACCGCACTCGGTCTAGACCAAGTCCCTGGCAACGGCGCCAAAAACTTGTTCGCTCCAAATGGTGTGTGCAAGCTTTAAATTTATAACCGAAGACGTATGCTTAAAATAAGGATGCGAACCCGCAGTGTACGGGTCAATTGTAGTAAAAGCAAGAATTCCGGGGTGTCGATCTCTGAGACTTAGGTGAAACAAAGCAAGTATAGGTTGTCAATATTGCAACTAACCACAAAAGCAATTAAAGTAATCAAAGATGATAAAAAGTCAATTAAAGGAAATATGCAATTCTAGGGATTAAAGCATCTAGTTGTGGTTCCAACTCAAGATCTCAAGATAAAGCGGACAAAGATGAGGTTTTGCAAAGGGAAGGTATTACTAAAGTGGAATAGATCACCGGGTAAGTCTCACTACTCACTAATCCCAAACCGTAACTCCTATTACCGGGTAAGTCTCAAGGAATTAAGGAAAAGAACTATAACCTCAAACCAACACACCACCTAAGGGAATAGAATCAACCTTTACCGGGTAAGTCTCAGGCTAACTCACAAAGATGGGATGAAAGCACACTCAAACCCCAATAAAGGATAAACCTTTATTACCTACACTTATGATCTTGGGTAAACAAACAAAGGAATCACCGGGTAAGTCTCATCCTAGGCTTGCATTGAACCAGGAAAGGTGTAATAAGAAGAGGATTTGGCAAACTCTAACACTTAACTCTCAGTTACGGATCAAAAAAGGTCACCTCGGTCAGACAAATTCCACCCCGGCCGAGATGTTCATCGACTGAACGAGATACTCTAGGGTTAAGGATAAAGTCTCGAGCTTTCAGGGTCCTACTGGGATTTAAGATTATTCTATCATTGTTTTTCCCACAACCTTCAGCCAATCACCCTAGAATCACACAAAGAAATTAGCCAATCATCATCATGAAAGCAATAATCAAATATAAGGGAAGAAAGTGAATATTTGAACACAAAAACATTAAGAAAAAGGTTTCAATAACTGAATCAATTATCAAACAAACAAGCGTTCCTTGGATCACAATCCAATAAGACAATCAACAAGAAGGGAATCTAAAAAAACCTTACAAAACCCTTCACAAAAGCTATAAAAGCTATCAACTTCCTTCCTTCAATCTTCCTTCCTTTAACCACTATAATGATAGCGGGATTTCCGGTGATGCGCCGGTGCTGATTTGTGGAAAATCCAGCCCTTTATATAGGAAAACTATCTTCCAAAGATAAAATATCTTGAAAAGATATTATCCTAATAAAATATATCTATCTCTCATAAATAAATCCTTAAAATATATGATCTTTCTTCTAGATATCCAACCTAAAAATATAAGATCTCTCCTTTCAAAAATAAAAGATCTCAGCCAAGAATAAAATATATCTCGCCGCGTCCAAGGTGTTCGCGTCGGTCGGGACGCTCCTCTGGATCACCTCGGTCGAGAGGGTACTGTAGCTGACCGAGGTGGCTCTAAACTGAATTGAAATCTCTCAAATCTGGTCCAAAGTAAATCTTTAATCCATTTCGATGCTTCCTGGATTCTTGCTTAAGCTCCTGAATGTAGCTCCAATGACTCCTTCACTCCTTTAGCTCCATTTTGATACAAAACGTGCCATTTTACCTACAATTACAACGAAACTTGGTGTAGACCTCGATTCCCGCAAAGGTAGATGAAACGACGATATAATCACATAATATACATCCAAACATGCAGATTATTGAAGATAAAACGTGTAAACAAGTCCCAAAATATAGACCATAATACATGCTATCAATATGCAAACTTGTTAAGTCCAATATTGTTTATTATTTCCCGTAGGAGGTCATGATTTTTTTTTTATGTTTAAGGATAATGGTCTTAAGGAAGGTTAAAATTGATCTATCCATTTTGACAGTGATTTGTTTACTAAAGTGACAAATAATAAGCAAGTGGAACAAGTCCTCAAGATGGTAGTTACACAATTCACAATGCCTAGTTAGGACAATTTCTTCTTTTGTCTAGCTTTTCTTTTGTTAATAATCCGTTTTTTGAAATTGTCCAATGAAAAATTTTATTTTTAGGTTGGGTATCAAAATTCCAGATCCAATCACAAGCATTGTATGGGAAACAACTCGAATCCTCGTCAAGCATCTCCAAAGCTGATTTTGTTGTGAACCAACCATCTTTACTACACCTCCAATATAATCTATCTTGAATTTCATTTTTTGGTATAACTATATTCTTAACTTTTTTCTTATCTCCGGGTTGATGATACTTTGTAACTTGTGATCAACTTACGTGACATCCCAATCTTTGGAGTTGTTTATAAAGTGGCTAACTTTGATATTTGTGTCAATTTGATTGGTTATCTGGACCAATTTTATAAGTGACATCATAGTGACCCAATTATCACGCCTAAAGTTGATGATTTTATCATTTCCGACCTGCCAAATAGTTCTATTTTTGAATTCATATTTGAGTTTCATAAGGTTATTCAATTGCCAAGACGTTGGTCCTTTCATTTGGTAATGGATAATATTATGGTTTTTTATGTATTTTCATTTACAATGTTAACCCAAATATTGTTTGGTTCTGTCAAAACTTTCCATACGAGCTTCATTTGTAAGGCTTTGTATGTGATTAAAGATTTTTTAAATCCACGACCGCCATTCTTTTTTATTTACAAATTACATCACAACAAATTATAGGCCTGTGTTGGTCCCCTTTGTTCGAAAATAATTTTTTTATATGTTTTCTCAAACTCCTAATTGTGGATCGGGAGCATAAAATTTTGCAAGGAAAAGGTCAATTTAACCACCAAATTATCTTTTATTAGGGTGTTTCTTCCTTTTTGAGATAAGTGAAAACTCCACCTTGATTATAAAGTTATACATGTGTTGATGATGGAAGACTTAAACACAAATGAAATAGTTTGATACACTAACAATTTATTGATTATATATCGAGTTGCTTGGTTTGGTTTGGTGGTTTGGATTAAATAAAGTGCAGGTTTTGCAAGACACTTCAAAGGACCTTGGAAGTCCTTGAAATACAAGGAGTTTAGAGTGTTCAAACGACGAATGCCTTGAAATGATTTCCAAGGGAATAAAGAAGTCAAGACCACATGCTAAAAAGATTTCAAATCGCTAAGAAGATCTTGTACGAGAGATTTGCTCAAACAAGAAGATATGATCAAGTGAAGATCTCAACCAGCCAATAAAGATCTTACAAAGATCCTCAACCGAAAAGCATGAAGATTATCTCCTCTGAAATTTGATATTGTTAGAACAAATACGAGAAGATTAAGGAGCGAGAGATCAACGTGTTCTCAGGAGATGAAGATCGACAACGTCTATCTCATCTCAACCAAAAAGCGATCTTCATGGAGAAGAAGAGTGATCTTCAAACGGTCATCTTTCCAATGTCTAGAAGACCTCTCCATAGAAGGCTATAAATGAAGATGGCGATTGAAGAACAAGTACGTAAGCTTACACGGAAACATCAATAATCTTCAAGCGATCCAAAACATCTTCATTCGATCATATAGTTTTTCTTTCTCTCTTTCTTTAAAAAGCTTTATCCCTTAGAGAGAGATAAAACTCGAGAGCTCCATTGGCATATCTAAACAGTGTTATACTCAAGTGTGTGTTACTCAGCGAAGTAACTAGGCTATTATAGCAAGGTGAAGAGTTGGAGCTAGATCGTAGCATTGACTACAGTGAGAGAGGAATGAGATTTCTTCTAGTTTGTATTTAAGACTCTTTGAAGCTGATAATAGATAGTTAGATCCTAAGGCTATATCCTGGGACGGAGAGTAGGCTATTTAGAGCCAAACTTCGTAAACATATCCTTGTGTCGATCTTTTACATTCCGCATTATATCTTGCTTTATTGTGACTAACTTTTTTTTCCAAGAGTACAAAGTCAAGGCCCTTAAAAAAGTTGTTTCAAAGCCCTTGAAATCAAAGTATCACAAAGAGCTTAGATCGACATCAAGGCCCTTGAAATTGGTTTCAAGGCCTTGAGATTGGTTTTGCGAAAAGTTCCCATACTCTATTCAACCCCCCTTCTAGAGTATCTTTTTATCCTTTTTATTCACCTACCGGTTCTTCAATAAGGAGTTAGCTTTACATCTTTAAAAGTTGTTTTTTTGTATTAAGGTTAATGTCACCAAATATCTCTTTTGTCACTTTCCATTAATGATTGAACATCCCAGATATATATCGATGGTTGTGGTGTGACTCATGGTCAAAATATGATTTAATTGGGCAATGTTGCTCTCACTGGTGTTTTTTGTTGTTTGAAAAGCGAATTTTTGGAAGTTAGTTTTCTATTCCGATATAAAGCTGTACATTTCCACGGTTGGCTTAGTTCTTTTACAGGAAGCCACATCTACTTTAGCGAAAATAATCATATCATTAGCAAAAGATAAGAAGGGGATTGATGCTCCTTGTCGGCATATGGAGAAACCAATATGGTTGTCATAGTTGCCGAAGTCTTCTTGCAGCATTTGTCTTAGGATTTCAGCCTCCAGAATGATCAAATATGCGAATAAGGGATCTCCATGTTTAAGGCCTTTTAGGGAAGAATTATTCCGTCGTTCCGTTGTTTACAAGAAAAGAGAAAGGGACTATAGATATACATTCCTTAATCCATCCCACAAATTTATTATTAAAACCAAACTTTTTGAGGATACAAATGATGTAGTCCTAGTTAATTTGGTGATATATTATTTTCTATATCTAGTTTGATAGTAACCCATCATTCCTTACCTTTGTTAGAACGAAAGGAGTGAAAGACTTTGCGTGCAATGTGAATACTATTGTGGATTGATTTGTTTGCTATAAACGTGTCTTGAAGAGGGTGAATGAGTTTAGGCATTATGCATTTCATTCTGTTCGTGATTTTTTTTTGCAATAATTTTGTATATTGTTGAACAAAGACTTATAGGTCTAAAGTGATTAATTAGGATTATACATTTTTGGGATTAAGGTTTTAAAAGTATCGTTTATTTGCTTAAGTATTTTCCCGCTTCTGAAAAAACCTTTCACAACTTTCAAAATGTTAGTTCCCACAATATACCAGTATTATTGGTAAATGTCAGTTGGCATACCATCTGGTCCTAGAGATTTATCACACCCAATGTTAAAAACAACATTTTTAATCTCTTCATTAATCGGGGGATTTGTTAGGTTCACGTTGTCTTCGTTACTAACTTTGTTTATAATAAAATGGAGTTTATCTTCCAATATAGATTGATCTAGTGGATTTTTAGAGAATTTTCTCACGAATTCCGTTTTCACTTTTAGACGGATCTCGTTTCACAAGAGAGATGTAACACTCCAAATTCTCAGAACTCGGAGCGCTACTAGTTACAACCTCACAATGGGTCACAACCTTAGTTTGACAACAACTTTACTACATCTTACAACAAGGCAAAAATGTAAATAAACACTTTAAAAACTATAAATCACATTTGCATGAATGTATAATGTGCCAGCCTTACATGACGAAAATATCAATAACAACGTGCATACAAAAGCTGAAGACTCTCCTGTCCCCATCTAAATGAGTATGTGGACCCGGCTGACAATCCTCTCCGGATCTCTCTGCAACTTCCTATAACTACAAAGCATCTACAACGTCGGTTTAATCGTTAGCTAACAACCAACATATTTGAAGAATAACACGAGCACAAACACGCACAATGCGGAAAGATAAACATAGAGCATGCTATCACAAAATCCATTTATTATCTTTCTTAAGGTCATACACTCTTAATCCATTTAAGCTTATGACACGAGAAGTCTAAGACTCTCGCCTCTGTCCCTTTATCCAACAGGAGTGGTTCAGCGCACCTTCCTGTATACCATGTGGAGGGTTTCAGTACCCTCCCTGTATACCATGTCTAACCTAGTCGCGGAGAACCTCTCAGCCTTCCTCAGGAGCTGAGTAGATGATGCCACCGCCTGTTACTCTTGGGCTAAATACAAGTCGGTTATTCAACTATAGTTAACATACTATAAACACATAACGCAAACACCACTCATGTCATTCAACCAACATAAGACAACAACTAAGTAAGCACAAAAGACTTACCTAAATCGGGCCAAAGTCTCGTTAACGCTAAAACTGGATCCGTAAGATAATAGTCTCAACCGCCTGATCATAAAAAGAACTTGGACCAATATCAGGTATATATCCCCTGAAAGTTTCCAAATTATACACTAACGATAATTTTCCAAGAATATATAACAAACTGGTCCGTTTTCCCGAAATGACCTTTTTATCCCTGGTGCTTCGGAAAGTCTTAAACGTCCTAGGAAGGCTCACAAGCCCCCACAAAATCCAACTTTCTCAACAACAATATAAGCCTAAAGTTCATACACAACGCGCTATTTCCTTCAAGATTATCATCCCACCCACATTCACTTTCATAACGATCAAATACATCTTCAGACTTTTACATACAAGTCATGATTACAAATATGTACCAAAACACTTACAATAATACATTTCTTCTTATAGGAGTTACAAAAACATACATCACCAAATTGATAAATCCAAAGTACTCTTAACCCATAACACCCCACATTCATAACCATCTGACTTAGATTACAAAATTCCATCGACCACACTCAGTAGCGTTACAAAAAATTACTCATACATTAATCTAAAACCGATTCCGATACAACATCCCAAAACTAATACTAGGGTTTATATTAACAAGATTCACTCAACCTAAACAACAAAAAGTAAACACGTTCCCAATTCGATCCAAAAACACAGAAAAACCTACCTAATGGATTAACCAAAAATTCAGAGAGATACGCCTTCGAGGCCGGGCTTACAGAGGGAAGCGAGGCGCCGGAAGTTGTAGCCCCACCGCGGATGGAACCTTAGTTTGTCCTTGCGAGTGACTGGACTAGAATGCCTACGAGAGTCCAGACATCTCTAGTCCAGTCACTCGCCGTCGAGACCGGCCTTCGAGACCGGTCTTGCTTCCCTCTATAATCCCGGTCTCGACGGCGCAATTCTATTTCTGGTTATTAATTCGTTTTGGTGTTTGGAAATTCTTTTTCTTCCAGTAGCAATTTGATGGAAGTATTTGGTATTTGAATCCATATTTTTGAAGTGTTTATTTGTAGTTTTTTGTCTCTAATATCTTTGAGGAAAGGATAGTAAACGGCTTTGTTTAGTTAGATGATTCCTTTAATTGGTTTCATTTCTCTAGTTTAAGATATTGGTCCTTGTGCCTTGAGTTTTCTGGGGTTGTAAATCAACATCTTTAAGTTGCTTGAAAATGTTACCGAAGTTTACTTTACTCCATTCTTTTGCCTTCGTTATAAGAAGTTTTTTTTGTGAGATTATACATTTCAGTTCCAATAAAATTGGAACACCAAGTTTGTTTTACAATATTCTCAAAAGATTTACGTTTAGTCCACATCATTTTAAATTTAAATGGTTGTGGAGTGTAATTATCCGTTGCCAAAATTTCCAAAAAAAATTTGGCAATTATCTGATAGAGTAAAGGCATGTTTTTTGGTTTTTAAATTTAGGTACCATTAAAAAATTTGGTTATGGATCAGCACACGATCTAGTTTCTCAAGAATGTTATCGGACCATCGCGTTTTTTTCCCTCCTAGTAAAGAGGTTACTTGAAGATTGGACCTCCTCTAGGTTGCAAAAGTTTTTAAAAATATTCAATCTATTAAATATATTGGTGTTGATTGGAGCTCCTCCTTGTTTTTTCAGAGTCTTGTTGAATTTTGTTTAGGTCTCCAAAGATAATGCATGGTAGAAAAGAATCTCATATGAATTTAGATAGGGAATCCTATAATTGTTTTTTTTGTAGCTTCTTGTGGAGGTTCATACACAATGCTGATGTTCATCTTATGATTCAAGTTGTTACAAGCAAATTCGATACAAATGAAACTGTCATTTTTAAAGTTAAAATTAATTGTTTGGTTCCTTAGTTGGTGAGCTTTCCATAAAAGACATAAGTCACTGCCCTCCCGCCGGCAAGGTAGCAAATCATGTTATGAAAACCCTCCGACCTCCAAAAACGTTCATCCGGAGGAATTTTCGATCTTCTTTCTGATAAGGCTAACATGTTCTTATGGATTTTACATACCGCATCAAGGTTCGTCCAGAGATTGCTCCGGCTCATCCCTCTAATGTTCCAGAAACTAGCTATCATTAAAAACGAGTTTTGAAATCGGACGTTAGGAAAGATAAAAGGCCTTGTAATCCTAATTTATGCAAGACAAAGCCCATAACACATGAATTTTGTTAGAAACCACGCTTTCATGGTCAAGCAAGCATCTTTTTGGTCATCGGAAAACATAGTTTGTTTTTGGGTCATTGAAAGGTTGGTAAAATCCCAAGAGACGATCTTTCGAGATGAGTTGAAGGTGCAAAATTGGTAGGAAACCAACAACGCTTTAGCAATTGAGTGTCGATGAAAAAACATTCTTGCAACACATAACACAAGTAGACACCACGACCTCCCATTTCCTGACAAATTGGAGTACAGATAATTATAATTAAAAAGAGAATAAATACAATATTTATTTGTCAATTTAGTCTTAGCATGATCCTCGAGATTCTCCCAGAATCCAGTAGATTATGTTTCACCTACATGTTGTTTTCATTTATTAATACATTCTGTAAAAAATAAATTGTGAAAATCAAAACACCCGGTGTTAAGTTGGTTAGATCTCCATTGAAGCAACACTTTCACAATATAAGAATTAGGATAGTTGTAGGCTAAAGTAAATTGACTTTCAATCCTCCGATGAGTAACATCTTTGGTACTTGAGCCAGAAGCCAAACCAAGGGGTTGTCGACTCATGATAAAGCACACGTATATATATACAAAACATTCCAGGGGTTTGACTCTTTAATTGAATCAGGATCTGACTTGTAAGTCCCATATGTTGAGAAAGTAGGTTTTGCTTGGCTAGGCTTTGAGGCCTTTAATTTAAGCTTTTCAACAACATTTGTATAAAATTCAAACAGTTTGTCAATGGATTGAAAATTTAGGTTGTGAATTCCAAAATTACTTTTGCCGACCCAATTTGTATGAGATTTGTAGAAAATTCAACCACTTTGGCCTTGATCGACAATAAGCGAAAAAATCACAAACAAAACAAGGCATATGATGTCAAGCCATATGAAAACAGGAGATAATGCTAAATATTTATGAACTTTATTGATTCAGTTGTTATAAATGATTGAGATTACGCGTTACACATGTTAAGAGAGTGAATTTCTTTATTTTGAAATTTGCTCGTGTTTCGAAAAATGTGAGAACACGAAGATGAAGATATGGTGATTTCGTTCAATAATTCAAAACTTAGTAACCCGACGAATTTTTTCTACATCTCCAAGTATGATGACAATGTACATAAATTTTGGTATGGTATAGACAAAATTATAAAGATAATGTATTATATATAGTGGTAGAAAGATGCATGGTGATTGAAATACATTGATCCAAACTAGAATATATGATATAGTTATTATATATATTGCTAATATAATAATAAAAAATTATTGTTTTGTATGAAAACAATTATAGTCTTATGTACTATATAATGCTAGTATAATATAGAATTATGGCTATTGAAATATAATGATCCGAATTAGAATATATGATATTAGTGATTAAAAATAAATGGTCTAATTTTCAATTGTTTTTGTCATTAGTCTCTATCTAATTATTTTGTGCAGTGCTGATACGAATTATTCCGTTATGTTTCAACTTTATGGGTTTTTCTACGAACAAGAGACATTTGTTGATTGTACTCGTTTTATGAGAGGAACGAAGAATATGGTGTTAACAAAAAATAGTACATGGAAAAACAAAATAGTTTCCGTTACGTTTGACATGTGGACGTTTCAGATATCGTAAAATAAGAAATATGCCAGGCATGATACTGAGTACCACTAGCCGAGTCCACGAAGCGAAGAAAGACTTATGCTTGTTTGAACTTGAGGGGTTGCAAAGTGATGTTGATAAATGGAAGTTGAGTGTCATTTGTGGAGTACACAATCGCAAACTTTTTGATAAGTTAAAGGGGTATTCGTATGTTGGTCAATTGATTCCCACACAATATCGGAAGGTGGGGCCTAAAATCGGGTCAGGTTTCAAGCCAAGAAATATCTTAAAATCGTCGCATTTGGATGACCCGCACAATATCACATCCATCCGACAAATATACAATACCGGTTTGAATTTAGGATGAAATAAGTTGATCGAAAGATGAGGGTCACTCCACACACTAGCCGAACACAATTACTATGTGAATGTAAGAAGATGTCCACATTCAAATGAACTCTCTAATTTTTTTCTTCTCATGCATCCGAGTTCTACGCATTTACTCAACTTATTTCTACGTTATCATCATGGACACGACATAAAGACCAACAACTACTCTATCATATCCAGGCTATATGAAAACTCATTTTTTTAGTTTTGTGGTTTGCGTCGTATATGTACACAATATCATTGTTGGAGATTGCCAAAATCACTACCACAAAGAGGACATTCATAATTTCATTTGTTTTCATGGCTAAAGATTTTGCAAATAGCTATGAGTGGTGTAGGGAGGCTCCGATATATGTGTAACAATATAACATCGGGGGTCATTGTTATCGATCGAGAGTTTGGTCTCACCAAATAACTAGTTGTAGTGTTTCCAGATTTAAAGCAATTGATTTAGTCAATTTAAATAATTGCAAGATTTTAACATCGATCTTGGGCAATGACACGCTCAAAAGAAGCACAAGTGTGTTCACATCATGTTATCGTGCTTTGTTTGAGTCTACATCTTGCGAGAGCTAGTGGTATTTAGCCGAAATGAAGGTGCATTGACAATCACATCCGAGGTTGATGAATTACTTGGAGGAGACGTGACTAACCCCATACAAGGAGGAAATTGTTAGAACTTGTTGTGCCTTGTATCACCATTTTGGTACGAGGAAAATAAACGCGTAACAACACATTAATTCTTTCCTTTTTAGTTATCATTGATCACTTATTCTTAGCAGTAACCACATATTATCGTATCATCTTGGTGCTCCTTTGACTGAACCCAAAGTCATGCTTACTGATGACTCAAGCCGTTGAAAACCAACACCCGCCTACTGAGATATGTATGATAACATCGATGGAATACGGGACACAATTTGTAGCGGTGAGTGAAGAATGGTGTGACGTGAATGTATAAATGTTGCATTTGGACTTTTTTTTATAACGTGTTCGTGTTCAATGAGAGATAAAGTGTGAGCATCAAATCTCGCAAATAAATATAAGACCCGTTGTAGAAGAGTGAGTCAAGATCGAACACAGGGAAGACGATGTCTTGCTCTGAAAAATTTATTAAGAAACTAAAACAGGGAAATAAACTAAGTTGAGTATGTACATACGACAAGGAACAAAAACAAAAACTAGAAACCAAGAGTCGGAGGACCTTATCGACCGACTGGGGTCTGGTTAACCAAGTTAAAACGTAGTTTCAAATAAAAAAATTAATGTATGAACAACCAGAGATGAAAAATTGGAGCAAAAGCTCGAAGTTGGAAAACCCAGTCGCTCGACCTACCTCATGGACTTCGCTTGACAACTTCATAAAACGTTTAGAAAAGGTGAGGGCAAGGAGGACAATTTTGGAACTTTAGAGGTTCAAATTTACATAAGAGAGGAGGTAAAAGGAAATAATAGATATATCCAAATCACCACAAGATGCATATAATGGATCTCAGTTGGCTTTTCCACAATATCGAATGTAAGTCAAATTTATGTAAAAGACAACTTCGTCCGATTGTCAAGTGTTCAGGTCTTTGCTCGCATACATCAATGATGTCACCCATTGATTGATACATACCCAAGACAATGCATACTCTTCACATGGAACTCAACATGGAGGTATGAGGGCTATAATGTCACCTAAAGCCTACATAACCTTGAATAACAAATAGCAAAGAAGGATCTAATACTACCATAACTCATAAACAAACACTCAATACATAGACCCAATACAACATCAAAGATCAATGCAGTCAGACTCATCAAACCCTAGAAAAGATGAGAATTATCTACACATACCTTAAACAAACTGTAATGTTTTACTATTGATCGGGAACAAGGATCAGTCGATCGAGTGACCTTTACATCGAATAGAGGCATAAACTAAATTGAAAAGGAAGAAAAGGAGATGTCTTAATCTAATGGATGAACAACCTTATTTATAGGCCTAGGGGATAGCTTGAAAATCCTAGATCTCCTCGATCTTATCTTCAAACAACATAAGATAAAATCTAAAAGATAAAACGTCAAACTAAATGGGCCAAAAGTCTAGCCCAACGAATAATAGATAAGGGAAAGAAGATAAGATGTCGAAGAAAGCAGGTCGAGTAGGCCTTCGAACGACCTCATCGGCCAAAGTTGTGGATCTGGTCCATAATTGTTCCAAGACATTCCTTACATCGACAGGAAGCTATTTCGAGGTCACGTGCAAAAGTTGTGGATGGAGGTCGAGTGACCTGTAGGGTGATTGAGTCATTCTGCACAATTTCTGATGTTCTTCACTTCACTGTCGGATCTTAGTCATTTCCGTCTTAACCTTGAAGTTTTATACTGTAGGAAAATCCTCTGTGTGTATGAGGTCATTTTACTACATGTGTATCATTTATCCTCCACAATTGCTTAGAATGCTTGCAATTATATAAACAAGCCGGTAGATCTCCAAAACACTAATAAGAAAAGAATTAACTAGTAAGGTATGTCTTTCAGCCCAAAAGAGATAGAGAATTGAATAAAATGATGGTGAAAAAAGACTTTAAATAGAGTGTTGTCAATGTTCCTTTTTGCTTGGCTTCTAGGTTCGGTTAAATGAGGATTCACCATCACAGCTTATGTCACTCACATGGACATATTATCACGATTCCAACGTGGATGAATGTGATGGGTCTTTGCTGCAAGGGTAAAGATGTACGATGATTGTCATCGGGTAATGTTCCCTACAAATATATCGAGCATACAAATCCACTAGTTTTTTAAAATTATGTTGGATCGAGTTTTGCATTTTAAGAAGAATGATTTTGATGAAATGTGGTTTTGTAGCTTGTGAGGAGCTTCCTTTGTCCATTTATGTAGGAAATGAAGATATTTTTACCGTGTCTCTTTGAAATAGTGTGTGTATATAGGGCTAGGATCTGGTGAGATCTTTTCTTACAGTAAAGAGTGAGAACGTATAATAATTGTTCAATCCAAAATCACCAATGATCTCAATTTGAGCATGTGTCCCGCGCGTGCGGATGATGTGTGCGGTCGTGCTCTTTATACGCACGACCGTGCGCCTATTTATGTACACAATTGTGTATGTTTTTTCGTGTTTGAGGCTGATTTGCACGATTGTGTATATAAGGAGCATGATCATGCACCTTCTTCATATTAAATGCACGAATACAAATTAAGTGTTACAAAACTCTGAAATTTCAAACTTTGTTTATCATGATTCTCCCTCTCACCCTATTATCAGTAGGACTAGTTGAATCTTTTTAATTTTTATTCAATGCGTAAAATAAAATTGTTCATCACGCTTCGCTATGTTGTTCATTTTTGTTCATGGCGTATTGTGCATGAATGAACAAACACTTTTGCATCTAAACAAGATGATATATGTAAGACCCTAGTCTTTCGCCTTCACCACCCCCGCGGTGAAGTGTGCCGCCCCTGCCGCAGGCCGCACCCGCGGCAGGGTCAGCCACCCCTAAAGCCGACTACAGATCGCGCTCGATCTTTCTTTCATTCGTTTTTTTTCCTTCCTTAGATAGAATATCCGATCTTCTATCTATGGGCCGACTTCCTTATCATTTTCCTAACCCTAGACGTCCTTCCTTTTTATCTTTCCAACCATTCTCTATATATCCCCGCCTTTTCCTCCTTTTTCCCGTTTCTTGCTTACGTCTTCTTCAACCCTAGAGCGCTGCAGCCTTGCTTCCTTCCTTCTTTTCCTCGTTCCTTTCCTTGTTCCTTCTGGTTGTTCCTTGTTTCCTGAGTATTTTGTAAGACTAAAGTTGAACCCTTAGCTTGTGGAGATTTCTTAGAAATCATTGAGACTAGAAGTTATGGACTTCTAGCAACCGTTTCGTTCCTAATTCGTGATGCTTGTGTGAACAGGATTTCCTTGCTCCTTTCCTAAGGGAAACTCAGTTGTTCCTAAGTTGTTGTTGAGTTTTGATTACCATCGAGTGAGGTAAGTCCCTTGGACTTACTTAGCTTCATTCCGTATATTGGTTTGAGTGTTTTGGCTTGTTTGTGTTGTTTATCATGTTATAACATATAATCGGAATATGATTCACCCTTTATAACCTTAACTGGCCCAAGTGTATGATAACCGGGCGGTGACCACTTGTCTAGTTCTACAGAAGAATAGAATGTGCTCTTGCAACCCAGGCCCGTAGGTAACGGATAATACTGATCTATTCCTATTGGTAGACGGAAGCGGAGGCGAGTTTCGAAGATTCTCGTATGATAAAATAAGTTGAATTAGTAATGGATAACTTTAAGAAAGATAATAACCGGTTGTGTGCAAGCATGCTATGCGTTTTCCTTTACCTTATGTGTGTTTGTGCCTTTACGCTCTTTCTGATATCTAGATTATTAGCTAACGGTTTATACCGTCGTTGTAGATGTTCCGCAGGTTCAGGATGCTGCTGAGTGATCCGGATGGTGTGGTCGGCCGGGGTTCCCGTACATTATAGGACGGGATCGAGTTTATGTTGTTGCTTTTCCCTTTTTGTTTTGAACTCGGCTGCAAGTCTTTTACGCTTTCTTTTGTTTAACCTTTGGTTTTATATTGAGTTTTGGTATTCATTCGTCTGTGCTTTATTGTAAGAGGCATTATGTTGTTGCTACTCTGAGGGTCGGGACCCATTGTGCGGTCCTAGCCCGTAGCGCTTCGAGTTTCCAGAACTTGGGGTGTTACAATATGGTATTAGAGGTCTAGGTTGGCAACAATGGCACTCGAAATCTTCTAAAGGTCGGATGGATAAATAAATAGAACCCACAAGGGGTCTAACGTTTTCAAAAGGGAGTTTTTTTTAACTTGTCGGTCTGGGATAGATGTACGGGCGACCACCACTACCTCCGTGGATCTCAACACTGTAGTTTTTATATTTTGGCCTTTATATGCTTTTCCTGGTTTTCTACTTTAGCTGTAGCGTGGCATTATATCTATATATAGTCTTATATATATATATATATATATATATATATATATATATATATATATATATATATATATATATATGTATATATAGAAGATGACACGCCCTAGAGCTACCATTGCTATATGACGAGGAAGGAGTCAACCACCACTTCCACCTGCCGTCCATGGACGAGGGCGTGCTGGGAGACCTCCACTAGCTAGAGGTCGGGGCCATGCCCCAGTTACTGATCCGCCTATCGCTGAAGCGTTTGCTAAGGAGGTTGCTGTGAGTGTTGTTCCGGAGGTTGGGAACTAGACCGCTGCTAGGTTCGGAGCACAGAGAGCGTCCATCGACGGAGTCCGGTTGAGTGTCCATAGGAGCTTCTACATATTGCAACTATGTGTAAAGAGTTGAGGAGCCTATCAGGACTGGAGGACCAGCACCAGTGCCGCCAGTTCCCGCGAGATCAACTTAGGTTTCGCAGAGAGTTACACAAGTTGTTTCCCGCCTGCAAGAGTTGTTAAAGTTGTTCTTACGCCAGCTGAGGCGAAGGAGACGAAGCCCGACAATTGGTTGAAGGCTTTCGACCAGCTGAAGGTTCCCACTTTCATGGGAAAGACTGGATTGGAAGTTGAGTTATAACTTGGGCAGCTTGATTAGCTATGGAGGCGATTGGTTGCTCAAAGGGACGTCGAGTCAACATAGCACAAACGCTGCTGAAGGATAAGGCTCATTCTTGGTGGAGGACCGTTTGTAGTAAGGTCACCAATTATGAGGAGATGAAGACAGTGATCAGGGATCGCTACTACCCTGCAACTATGAGGAGAGACCGTCTTCAGGATTTCCTTGAGGTTGGATTCGAGGATTTGCTATTGCTAAAATCATAGCAAGTTTCAAGATGAGTTGTCTTTGTTGGGTCCGTCTGCACCACTTGAGGATCAACATGTTTACCTTTTCTCTCAGAAGCTGAGAGAGTCGACACACTCTTGTCTTGTTGGTTTCCATTGTGATTCTTTGACGGACTATCAAGATAGAGCTTGTGCTTATGAGAGAGACCGACCGGGTGATAGGAGAGCTTCTCAGACAAGAGGTCTGATAGCATGAATTATAGTCTATATTTTGGGGTTTGTTTGGACGTTTATCTTTCATAATCTGCATGTTTGTATGTGCATTATGTGATTTTACTACCATTTCATCTACCTTTGCGAGGATTGAGGTCTACACCGAGTTTTGTTGTAATTGCAGGTAAAATGGTACGTTTTGCATCTAAAAGGAGCAAAAGGAGTCATGAGTCATTTGGAGCTACATCCAGGAAGCATAGCCATGGATTAAAGATTTACTTTGGACCAGTTTTGAGAGATTTCACATTCATTTGTGACTCACCTCGATTGACCAGAGATTCATCTCGACCGAGGTGATCCAGAGACGCCGACTCGACCGAGGCGAATACCTAGGACGCGGCGAGAATATTTTATTCTTGGCTGAGATCTTTTAAAATTGGAAAGTGATCTTATATTTTTGGGCTTGACTCCTGGAAGGAAGGAGATATGCAGAATCATATATTTTACCTATATTTATGGGAAAATATCTTTCTAAGATTTATTATCTTTGGAGGGTTATTTTCCTATAAAAAGGGTTGAATTTCCACAATTCCGAGAGCTCGCATACAGGACGCTATACCGTCGATCAGGGTTTATAGCACGCAGCAGCAGCAATCTACTCCAGTTGGGAGAGATTCGAAGAACCTTTTTGAAGGTTGAAGGAAGATTGAAGTCCATAGCTTTTATAGCTTTTTGGAGGGTTTTGTAAGATTGTCTTCAATTCCCTCACTTGTTGTCTTGTCTTGTTGGATTGCCATCCAAGGAACGCTTTGTTGTGATACTTGATTCAGTTATTGAAGTCTTTTCATTAAATTCTTCTTTATTCAAATATTCACCTCCTTCCTATATATTTAATACTTTTATAATGATGATGAGTGGCTAATTTCCTTGTGTGATTCTAGGGTGATTAGCTGAAGGTTGTGGGAAAAACAATGATAGAATAATCTTAGATCCCAGTAGGATCCTGAAAGTTCGAGTCTTTAACCTTAACCCTAAGCATCTCGTTCAGTCGATGAACATCTCGGCCGGGGTGGAATCTGGCTGAACGAGGTGACTTATCTGATCCTAAACTGAGAGTTAAGTGTTAGAGTTTGCCAAATCCTATTCTTATTACACCTTTCCTGGTTCAAAGCAAGCTTAGGATGAGACTTACCCGGTAATTCCTTAGTTTGTGTACCAACGATCATAAGTATAGGTAATAAAGGGTTATCCTTTACTGGGGTTTGAGTGTGCTTCCATCCCGTCTTTGTGAGTTAGCCTGAGACTTACCCGGTAAAGGTTGATTCTATTCCCTTAGATGGTATGTTAGTTTGAGGTTATAGTTCTTTATCTTAATTCTTTGAGACTTACCCGGTAATAGGAGTTACGGTTTAGGATTAGTGTGTAGTGAGACTTACCCGGTGATCTACTCCACTTTAGAAACACCTTCCCCATGCAAAAACCTCAGCTTTATCCGCTTATCTATAGATCTTGAGTTGGAACCACAACTAGATACTTTAATCCCTAGAATTGCATGTTTGCTTTATTGACTTCTTATTCATCTTTGATTGTGTTAATCACTCTTGTGATTAGTATTGACATAAGCACACCGTATTGACTTTGTTTCACCGAGTCCCTGTGATCGACCCCTGGAATTTTCTTGCTTTTACTACGATTGACCCGTACACTGCGGGTTCGCATCCTTGTTTTAAGCTTAAGTCTAGGGTTATAAATTTAAAGCTTGCACACACCGTTTGGAGCGAACAAGTTTTTGGCGCCGTTGCCGGGGACTTGGTCTAGACCGAGCCGGTACGGTTTGCTCTTGGGGCGATTGCCCCGTTTCATCTAACCACTCTACTTGAGTGACTTTTGCAGGTTCTTTCTTAGGTATATGCGAAGAACCCACGCTGGGAAGGAAATCGTTCCTTACGATCCCGAACCAGAAAAGACATACAAGCGACGCTTAAGAGAAGCGAAGATGGCCCAACAAGACAATCGTGATCTTGCAGCCCAATTGAAAGAGGCGCTAGAGCTGCTACGCCTCAGCAAGGAAGAACTCAGGCAAGAGAAAGAAGAGAATCGCACCAAGACTGCAGCAATCGAAGCTGAGATAGCAGTCATACGAGACCAAATTCTACTTCGACCGAGGGAAGATCCTCCTGCTGATCCTCGACCGATGCAAGATCCAGTACCTGACGCCCCGGCCGATGTACTTCCACCTCGGATGCCAGTCCGAGATGTTCTTCTTGCAGGAATCCCACAAACCCTAGGTCAAAGGATGGACCCTAATCAGCAGCTGAGGCGTCCAGGAGTGAACCTAGGAGATCCAGCAGATCATGACTACGAACTTCGACCGCAAGTTCTAGCCATGATTCGCCAATGCCAATTCGGAGGGCTAGAGAAAGAGTCGCCGCATCAACATCTTCAAAACTACGAGATCTTGATGGAAACCCTGCGACCTCCCAGAATTGAGAATAACAACTACAAGCTAAGACCTTTTTACTTTTCTTTAAAAGATAGAGCTCTTACTTGGTATCAATCTCTTCCTCCAGGAAAAATTAGCACATGGGAGGAGATGACTACGGAATTCTTGACCAAATTCTTTCCCCCCTCAAAGACCGTTGAAATGAGAGGGAAGATCAACGCTTTCATTATGAAGGACAAGGAGAGCTTGTCCAAATCTTGGGAGCGGTTCAAGGATATCCTCTTGGATTGCCCACATCATGGGATTCCAAAGATCGAGTTGTTGGAAATCTACTTCAAAGGGCTGGACGGAAGCACCCAATTCAATCTCCAACTACTCTCCGCCGGTACCTTCATGGACATGGCAATTGATGAGGCTTGGGACTTCATTGAGAAGCAAGCCTTGCACATGGAGAAATATACCCACCAAGGAGCTGAAGGTGGAGTTAAAAGAGTCAACTTTCAAGAGACTCAATCCAACAACAATCAACTCACGTCTTTGACGAATGACGTGAAGCAATTGAAGGAGCTCTTGATGGCTCAAACTAAGAAGGAAGAGCAAGGGAAAAGGAACAACAACAGTAACGGGTACCGTAACAACAACAACGGTCCCCGAAACAACAACTACAACAACAACAATAGAGGATCTAATAGTAACAACTGGAGGGCGAATAACCAAAACTACGGTAACACTCATTCAAACCCCAACTCTAATGATTCCTCTAACCCTTTCCTCTCTTCCCCTTCTTCTTCTTCTACTCCATTGAAAAGCCAAGGGCAAGGATCAAGTTCGTCTCAGCCAGAAAAGAAAGACGCAGTTCTGGAGGCAATCTTGATCAAGCTTTGCGCTATGGAGAATTCTATGACTTCATTTTCGAGGGCCCAAAAGTCCTTCGAACAACAACTTGCTAATAGGGCGAATGAAGCACCAAGAGATCCAGGGAAGCTTCCAGCAAAGACGGAAACTAACCCTAAGGGCCAGTGCATGGCCATAACGACGAGAAGTGGACTCAAAACTGCAGATCCAGTACCTCGCTCGACGCAGACCACCTCGGTCCAGATCCAGTCAAAGAACACCTCGACCGAGATGCCAACCGAGACGGAGCAACAGAAAGCAGGAGAGAAGACAGAAACTTATGTTCCACCTCCTGCATACAAACCACCACTCCCGTTCCCTCAGTCCAGAGCCAGAGCACATCTAGACAAGCACTTTGGTAAGTTTCTTAACTTGATGAATAAGCTACATATTAACATTCCTTTCCTTGATGCTATTTTAGGTATGCCCGCCTATGGGAAGTTCTTAAAAGAAATCTTATCAAGGAAGAGGAAGCTGGAGGATGTTGGTGAAGTTAGGATGACATCTAAATCTTCGGAGCTTATCAAAATCATGAAGGAAAAGATGCCACCTAAGTTGAGAGATCCCGGCTCATTTTGTATTCCCATTTAAGTTGGGGATGTCACTTGTGAAGCTCTTTGTGATCTAGGAGCCAGCGTGAGCATCATTCCGTTGGAGCTATGCACAAAGATCGGTCTTGGAGAGCCCAAGCCGGTCAAGATTCGGCTTTACATGGCGGATCGCTCCATTACCCATCCAGTGGGCATTTTGGAAGACGTTCCGGTCAAGTTAGGTAACTTCTATCTACCCATAGATTTTGTTGTACTTGACATTCCCGCAGATTATCCTGTTCCTATTATTCTCGGGAGGCCATTTCTAGCAACTTCGGGTTGCAACGTGGATTGCAAGAACGCCAAGTTGAAATTCAACGTTGGTGGCGATGAGGTGGAGTTCGCGCTACTTGCAGCCATGAAAGGGGAGCAACTAACTGATGATTTCTTCAACATCTACGATGAAGAAGAATCAAGAGAATTGGTGAGCTCTATCCTTATTAAAGATCCACTCGAAAGAGTTATTAGCTTCAGTTTAATGGAGGAAGGTATAGATGCTTCTTGTGATGCAGATATACGGAGCTTGAAGGCACTGGAAGAGGATCCAGGAGCTAAAACTGAGAAGCTAATCCAGGAGACGAAGATCTCCAGTCTCGGATCCAGTAGCAGTACCTCGACCGAGGCACTTTCTGGACTGAGCGAGGCGACCGGAGAACACCTCGGTCAACGCCTACGCGCCTCGACCGAGGTCGATGGCGAGACGATGTCAACTGAGATTGCTGAGAATAACAGATTTCTTACTCCCTCCTCTGATATTCATCCACTGTTGGTGGAGCATTCCATCCACAAACTTTCTGATAATAAAGGTCCTTGGTACGCTGATATTGTGAACTATCTTGTTTGCCAGGAGATACCGCCCGGATTGACGTACTCTCAAAAGAAAAGATTCTTCAAGGAAGTACGACATTACTACTGGGACGAGCCGCTGCTATTCAAGCGCGGACCGGAGGGGATGCTTCGAAGGTGCGTTCCGGAGGATGAAGTTAATAGCGTCATAAGGCATTGTCATTCACTTCCTTGTGGGGGGCATGCTAGCACCGATAAAACATGCGCTAAGGTATTGCGTTCCGGTTTCTTTTGGCCTACATTATTTAAGGATGTGCAATCTTTTGTTGTCTCTTGTGATGCATGCCAAAGAACATGGAACTTATCAAGGAGGAACGAGATGCCACTTAATAACATCCAAGAAGTGGAAATCTTTGATGTATGGGGGATTGACTTCATGGGACATTTCCCATCCTCCGGAGGAAACCTCTACATTCTCCTTGCAGTTGATTACGTCTCTAGATGGGTTGAAGCCATTGCTTCTCCCACTAACGACGCCAAAGTGGTTGTGAAGTTCTTGAATAGAACTATCTTTCCACGATTTGGAACTCCACGCATCATCATTAGCGATGGAGGAACGCATTTCATCAACCGGAAGTTCAAAGCACTTCTATCGAAGTATGGGGTAATCCACAAGGTATCAACTGCTTATCACCCTCAAACTAGTGGACATGTCGAGATCTCGAATAGAGAAATCAAGGCAATTTTGGAGAAGACCGTCTCTAGAACGAGGAAGGATTGGTCCATGAAGTTGGACGATGCTCTTTGGGCGTACAGGACCGCATTCAAGACTCCCATAGGTACCACTCCTTATAATTTGGTATATGAGAAGTCTTGCCATTTGCCCGTTGAATTGGAACACAAGGCATATTGGGCTATCAAATGGTTGAATTTCGATATCAAAGAGGCTGGTGAGAAGCGACTATTGGAACTTAACGAGCTGGAGGAGCTGCGTTTGAACGCTTATGAGAATGCCAAAATCTACAAGAAAAGGACGAAGAGATGGCATGACAAGCGTATCGTCCCAAAGGAGCTTAACGAAGGAGACTTAGTTCTACTCTTCAACTCCCGCCTCCGCCTTTTTCCAGGTAAGTTGAAATCTAGATGGACCGGGCCTTACGTTGTGAAACATGTTTTCCCTCATGGTGCAGTTGAGATATGGGGCGAAACTAGCGGAAGCTTCAAGGTCAACGGTCATAGACTTAAGAAATACCAACCGGAAACGCCGGTTGAGGAGGTTGCACCAATATACCTCATTTGAGACGCATCATGGTCCAGCTAGCGACCTTAAATCAAGCGCTTCTTGGGAGGCAACCCAAGGTATTGCTCTCTTTTCCCGTTTTCTAGTCTAGTTTAGATAGTTTTTGTTTTTGCTTGCTTTGCTTTGTTTTTGGCGTTCTGGACAGACAACAGGGAATATCTAAGGAAGGAGCATAACTGGAAGGACGGAAGTTCGAGATTCTGAGAAGACAGAAGCACCTCGGTTACTGTCAGAGCACCTCGACCGAGTTGATTCTTGAGCAACCGAGGCGACTAGGGTTTCTGCAGAACCACCTCGGTCCGTACCACCTCGGTCCGGTCGAGACCATCTCGACCGAGGTGACAGCAGATCCAGGAACGGTATAAATTGGGAAAAAATTTATTTTTACCTTTTTATCTTCTTCACCTCGACCGCGGCGACAGTCCACTTCGCTCTCCCTCGTTCCTTGCTCGTTTTCGAAGATTTCTGCTTCTAAACTGTGATTGAAGGGTAGAGGAATCGATTGCAACGACAGATCTGCAAAGAAATCGAGCGAATCGACCGAAAAGAGGTAAAATAAGTCGAAACCCTAACTCGTTCGTTCGCTTTTATTTGGGCTTTGGTTGCCCCTGATTTTGCTGAAAAAGGATTTAAGTACCCCTTAGGAAGCAATTGTAGTGATTTTGGGGGGAAAAGAACTGAATTTCTGAGAGTTGGAATCGCAACTGTTGCGCCTCGGTCCGGTCGAACTGCATCTCGACCGAGGTGTTCTTGAGTCTTGTCAGCAACCGAGGTGGTCTGACAGTGCTGAGTAAGAATGAGTTCCGATCGTCGTCTAGCCTTGAGAGACAGATCCTCCCCCTCCCCTTCTTCTTCTTCTTCCCGTCCTTACCGCCCGGTTATCCACGAGAGATGCCGGGTAGACTATGAGCGGATAGCTAGCCGTCCAGTTATCGCACCACGATTTCTGGACGTGTCGGCTTTTAATTGCCTAGGGTTAGATGCTGACCTTAGGAGGATGATTGCTACTGTCGGGCTGGATCAGTTTACTGAGATCCGAGCCCCATCTTACTTGGAGCCGACCTTAGAGTTTGTTAACTCCTTCTCCTACCTCCCTACAGACCGGTCTGTGAAGTACCGGTTGATGAACCGGAACTTCATAGTTCCTTTAGAGATATGGAGAGAGATTTTTGGTTTCTCTGAGCCCACCGCCACTGATTTCCCCTCCCGATCCGTAGCTAGGGAGTTCTGGGGGCAGATTGCCCATATTACCGAGCACGCAGACAGATGGCGCCCTGGAGATTCCAGGGAGAAGGTCATCTTTCATCCGGCCTTCAGACTAGCCCACAGGATTTTCAGCGAGACACTTCTGGCGCGTACTGAGACGCCCCAGAAGATCAGACAGGGCGAGCTCTTCAGCCTCTACTGCATGGTTACAGGAGGTTTCCTAGACTTTGGCTTGCTCCTGGCAGAGGATCTGCACAGGATCAAGGCCAAGGCGAAGGGAGACATTTGCTGCGGAGGTCTAGTCACCCATATCGCTACCTACCACGGGATGGACCTCAGTGTTTGCACGGTGGCGGCGGCTCCGAAGCCGCTGGGATTACAGGAGATGATCACACGGAGGATTCTGGTTCCCCGTGGTTTGACCACTCCATACGTCGCCATGCCTTGGGAGCGGACTGCACCTCAGGGGATCCGCTGGTCTGCACAGTTCACAGTCTTTGACCCGCAGTACTGGCAGACAGCTTGGGCTCCTCTGATGGAGGATCATAGAGAGGCAGCAGCTGCCCCTGCTGAGGAGGAGGAGGATGACGACGACGAGGAGACGATGGATGAGAGAGATGGTGGTGTCCCAATGGATACAGGGACAGATACTGCAGGGATGAGCGCGCCACCGATTATAGACTTAGACGACGAGGAGGATACGGAGCCTGCACCTGCTGCACCTCCCGCTAGACCTGCTAGACGCAGGAGACATGGAGTGAGGGATCGAGCTGCTCACAGACGGATCGATGACCTGACGGATCAGGTTATTGACACGTATGCTGCATTATCGCTGGATATCCGCGAGATGCAGGAGCTGCAGCACCATCAGCACATCATGGCCCAGCTTCAGTTCGAGCATGTCATGGGCTATCCGTACGATCCGACTCAGTATCCCTACGTGCCACCACCACCACCGGATCAGGATTATTGAGGAGCTGCAGGATTTTCTTTATTTTCTTTTATGCAGTTCGGCCATTTATCCGGTGAGTACTCTCATGATTAGACTTTTTATTCGACCCACTGGGACAGTGTGTCCCAAGTATGGGGTGTTTGTACTTATCTGACTACGTGATGTATTTATTCGACTACCTTTTGATGTATGACACTTTATTTATCGGATATTTTCATATTTATGCTTCAGTTGCCTTTATATGATTATCTGATATTACATGCATACCTACAGGTTATTTGATTGAGAAAAACGTCGAAACTGAAAATAAAAAAAATTTCTTGACCTCGACCGGGGAGATTCTGGCCAAACGAGGCATTTCACCTCGGTTGAACCAGGAACACCTCGACCGAGGTAGGTTACTGAGAGTTTTCGAAAACGATTTTTTTTGTTACTTATCTGGATATGATCTCAGTGAAGATTCTGTTTACCTACTGGTTTTAAATTCTTTATGTGTTTGAAAGGTTTTATAATATGTTTAAGTTGTTAAATGCTTTGTTTGAAATTATTGGCATGTTTAATACTTTGTTTTTATCCAAATTATGTTGAATTTGAAGGTTGACACCGCAGGTTAAGTTCTCTCACCTTCTTCTTGGAAAGATCAAGGCAATTCATTCTCTTCTTCTTCTTCTTCTTGATCATGCTTAGCCCCTCATATGCATTTTGCCTCCCTTTACCTATCCGGGAATTTGGAAGCAAGCAAAGTGGTGAAAGCAAGTGAAGTAAAGTTGAGAAGTGGCTGGAAGTGAAAGTGTTAGAAAGCAATAATAGGTTTGGGGAAGTCAATCATGAAGATGAGTAACTCGGCACCATTCACATAGCCGGGTGTTTGTGTCTTGCCAAAGTCGGATTGAGCGATATTCCTAACGGGTCATGGTATGTGCATCAAGGGTTTGATGCATCTCGAGAAATTGATGATTGCAGATTTCCTAGGCTTCGGTTATTGTGCACCTCTGTCCATGCATCCCAAAAAGTAAAGTAAAAGAAAAAAAAAAATGTGAAATAAGCAAAGCTTATTGGTGGAAGATGTTGCAAGTCAAGTGAAGTTCGTCCTTTTCCCGGATTCTAGCACCACATTACCTTACATACATCCCTACCCTACACATTTCTTGACCTTTCTTTTGGAAAAGCCCTTGAGACATTGAGCTTGTTGATTGACTTAGCGGTTTAAATCGGATTATACATGATTAATTTTGATAATTATGATTTATTATGCATTCTATGATTTTATGCAAAGATGAACAACTTTCCTATATTTATAAAATGTTTTGATCATGTTGAGTTTTTAAATTCCAAGAAGTACTCTCTTAGAGTGATGTATGATAGTTGCACACCATAAAATGTTTTTGAAAGACTTTTCATTGATTTTCTTGACTTATAATCCATTCTATCTTATCTTTTATATGAGGAACTTGCTTGGGGACAAGCAAGGGCTAAGTATGGGGTATTTTGATAGCATGAATTATAGTCTATATTTTGGGGTTTGTTTGGACGTTTATCTTTCATAATCTGCATGTTTGTATGTGCATTATGTGATTTTACTACCATTTCATCTACCTTTGCGAAGATCGAGGTCTACACCGAGTTTTGTTGTAATTGCAGGTAAAATGGTACGTTTTGCATCTAAAAGGAGCAAAAGGAGTCATGAGTCATTTGGAGCTACATCCAGGAAGCATAGCCATGGATTAAAGATTTACTTTGGACCAGTTTTGAGAGATTTCACATTCAGTTGTGACTCACCTCGATTGACCAGAGATTCATCTCGACCGAGGTGATCCAGAGACGCCGACTCGACCGAGGCGAACACCTAGGACGCGGCGAGAATATTTTATTCTTGGCTGAGATCTTTTAAAATTGGAAAGTGATCTTATATTTTTGGGCTTGGCTCCTGGAAGGAAGGAGATATGCAGAATCATATATTTTACCTATATTTATGGGAAAATATCTTTCTAAGATTTATTATCTTTGGAGGGTTATTTTCCTATAAAAAGGGTTGGATTTCCACAATTCCGAGAGCTCGCATACAGGACGCTATACCGTCGATCAGGGTTTATAGCACGCAGCAGCAGCAATCTACTCCAGTTGGGAGAGATTCGAAGAACCTTTTTGAAGGTTGAAGGAAGATTGAAGTCCATAGCTTTTATAGCTTTTTGGAGGGTTTTGTAAGATTGTCTTCAATTCCCTCACTTGTTGTCTTGTCTTGTTGGATTGCCATCCAAGGAACGCTTTGTTGTGATACTTGATTCAGTTATTGAAGTCTTTTCATTAAATTCTTCTTTATTCAAATATTCACCTCCTTCCCATATATTTAATACTTTTATAATGATGATGAGTGGCTAATTTCCTTGTGTGATTCTAGGGTGATTAGCTGAAGGTTGTGGGAAAAACAATGATAGAATAATCTTAGATCCCAGTAGGATCCTGAAAGTTCGAGTCTTTAACCTTAACCCTAAGCATCTCGTTCAGTCGATGAACATCTCGGCCGGGGTGGAATCTGGCTGACCGAGGTGACTTATCTGATCCTAAACTGAGAGTTAAGTGTTAGAGTTTGCCAAATCCTATTCTTATTACACCTTTCCTGGTTCAAAGCAAGCTTAGGATGAGACTTACCCGGTAATTCCTTAGTTTGTGTACCAACGATCATAAGTATAGGTAATAAAGGGTTATCCTTTATTGGGGTTTGAGTGTGCTTCCATCCCGTCTTTGTGAGTTAGCCTGAGACTTACCCGGTAAAGGTTGATTCTATTCCCTTAGATGGTATGTTAGTTTGAGGTTATAGTTCTTTATCTTAATTCTTTGAGACTTACCCGGTAATAGGAGTTACGGTTTAGGATTAGTGTGTAGTGAGACTTACCCGGTGATCTACTCCACTTTAGAAACACCTTCCCCATGCAAAAACCTCAGCTTTATCCGCTTATCTATAGATCTTGAGTTGGAACCACAACTAGATGCTTTAATCCCTAGAATTGCATGTTTGCTTTATTGACTTCTTATTCATCTTTGATTGTGTTAATCACTATTGTGGTTAGTATTGACATAAGCACTCCATATTGACTTTGTTTCACCGAGTCCCTGTGATCGACCCCTGGAATTTTCTTGCTTTTACTACGATTGACCCGTACACTGCGGGTTCGCATCCTTGTTTTAAGCTTAAGTCTAGGGTTATAAATTTAAAGCTTGCACACACCGTTTGGAGCGAACAAGGTCCTGAGAAGAGACAGAAGACTGGATCAACCAGTGCTGGAGCTGAAGCAACTGGGTTTGGGCGTAGTCTGACGCCGGGATGTTCTAGTTTCCAGCAGAGTTTTGACAGAGGACGGCAGTGTCATAACTTCGGAGGTGCAGTATGCATTCGAGCTTATTGCAAAAAGCCAACAGTGACTTGATTTTCTTGTGGAAATCCCAAACACAGAGCTGCGTTTTGCCGCCAGGGCAAGGTGTTATCACAACAGGGTTCTTCACCTGCTAGTGGTTCAAGAAGTGGACAGAGGTCTTAGTATCAACAGCAGCAATAGCAAGTTTCTGGTTCTACTGATCTTCAAGGTTCCACTCCGGGATAGGGGAGAGGTAGAGGACGTGTTGGTAGATCTGCAGACACTAGAGATGCATCAACTAGAGGGTATGAGTTAAGGAGTGCTGTAAAACCGACAACGCTAGATGCCACAGGTACCATTCATATTAATTGTTTTCCTGTCAGAGTTATTTTAGATACCGGTGCTACAAATTCTTTTATATCTGATGCATGTGTAGATAGATTGACCTTATTTACCGTAGAAGGTAGACCCTTCTTTATAGGATTACCCGATGGAGGTAAGATACGAGGTACACGAGAGGTTCGCAATTGCCCTATTAGATTGTGAGGTCGCGATTGGCCAGCTGACTTCTTTGTTATGTACTTAGTACATGAAGAAGTTATTCTAGGTATGGATTAGATGGATCGACATCGAGCAGTTCTGGACATCGGCAAGAGGACAATGACGATAACTACAAATACAGGCCATGTTGAGATCTTTCGAGGATGGGATCTCGGGAGGATTGTTACAATCATCAGTGTAGTGTGAGCTGCAAGACTTATCAGTCAGGGTTGTGAGGCTTTTTGGTGCTATTCCATGAAGGATAATACGAGTCCGACTTTGGAGGAGATTCTAGTAGCTTGCGAGTTTGCTGACGTCTTTGTAGAGCCATCAGGTTTACCTCCACAGAGGAGTGTAGACTTTGACATTGAGCTAGAGCCCGGTACGAGACCAATCTCTAAGGCTCCTTATCGTATGACGCCTATCGAGATGCTTGAGTTGAAGAAGCAGCTTGAGGAGTTAGCAGAGAATAGCTTCATCCGCCCTAGTGTATCTCCTTGGGGCGCATTAGCACTCTTCGTCAGGAAGAAAGACGGGTCAATGAGGTTATGTATCGACTACCGAGAGCTTAACAAGGTGAAGATCAAGAACAAGTACCTATTGCCCCGTATTGACGATCTTTTGGATCAGCTGCATGGAGCTTCAGTGTTTTCGACGATCGATCTGAGATCCGGATATCACCAGCTGAGGGTGAGAAAGTAGTACATAGCCAAGACGGCATTTCGGACCAGGTATGGCCACTACGAGTTTGTAGTGATGCCATTTGGGCTCACAAATGCGCCCGCAGTCTTCATGGAGTTGATGAACAGCATCTTCATTTACTTCCTAGACCAGTTTGTAGTTGTCTTCATAGACGACATTCTGGTATACTCTCGCAGTAGAGAAGATCATACAAGACACTTGAGGATCGTTCTTCAGGTCTTACAGGATCGAGAGCTTTACGCCAAGCTCTCTAAGTGCGAGTTTTGGATGTGTGAGGTAGCATTCCTTGGTCACATAGTTTCAGTAGAAGGATTCAAGGTAGATCCGGGAAAGATTGAGTCAGTAGCATCTTGGCCGCCTCCTAAGAACGTGAAGGAGGTATGCAGCTTTTTAGGATTGGTGGGCTACTACCGGCGTTTTGTTGAGGGCTTTTCAGTTATTGCCTGACCACTCACTTCCTTGCCGAGGAAGTCTACGAAGTTCGTATGGTCCGATCTGTGCCTGCAGAGCTTCGAGGAGATGAAGAAGAGGTTGACCTCTGCTCCTATCTCAGCTCAGCCAGAAGCATTGAGGACTTTGTGGTTTACAACGACGCATTCAAGCTGGGCTTGGGATGTGTTCTGATGCAGAGGTGTAAGGTGATTGCTTACGCGTCTAGACAGCTGAAGACGTACGAGGAGAATTACCCTACTCATGACCTTGAGTTGGCTACCGTGGTTCACGCTCTGAATATTTGGAGGCATTATCTGTATGGAGCTACGTGTCAGATATTCACAGACCATAAGAGTCTAAAGTACATATTCACTCAGTGGGAGTTGAATAACCACCAACGCAGATGGTTGGAGTTGATCAAGGACTTTAATCTTGAGATCTTATACCACCCGGGGAAGGCTAACGTGGTAGTTGATGCCCTTAGTAGGAAGACTCCCCGAGAGATGGCGATCGCTAGGCTGACAACTCAACCACAGTTACAGCGAGATCTTGCATGGATATAGATGGATATCCACTTCCCAGATTTTGACAACCAACTGTCCACCTTGGAGATAGTACATGATCTGTTGGCCGAGATCCGACAGAAGTAGGAGAGTTGCCTAGCTTTGACTCAGATGCGAGACATGATGTCTCGAGGAGAAGTACAACAGTTTGCAGTTGGTGCGGATGGGATCTTAAGACGTCAAGGACGTGTTTGTGTGCCTTTAGATCGAGAGTTGAGACAGAGGATCCTTCCGGAGGCTCACTCTTCACCTTACTTAGTGCACCCTGACGCGAGTAAAATGTATCAGGATATCAGACACTCTTTCTGGTGGGGAGGTCCGAAGCCAGACATCACGAGATATGTATCTTAGTGTGCGAACTGTCAACAGATCAAGATCGAGGATCATAGACCAGGAGGCGAGCTACACCCACTTCCCGTCCCTTAGTGGAAGTGGGAAGACATCTTTATGGATCTCGTTACCGGTTTGAGACCGAGTCGAGGCTACGATGCTATTTGTGTCATAGTAGATCGACTAACAAAGACCACACGTTTTATTTCGATCAAAGAGACGTGGCCGGTGAGTCGATTGGCAGAGGAGTTCACTAGACAGATAGTGAGACTTCATCGAGTACCTAGGATTATTTTCTTTGATAGAGACGGACGGTTCACATCTAGGTTCTGGCAGCAGGTTCATACCGTCCTAGGTACGAGTCAATAGTTCACGACTTTTTATCATCCTCAGACCGATGGTCAGTCTGAGCGGACCATTCAGACTTTGGAGGACATGTTGAGTGCCTGCGTGCTAGACTAGGGACAGGTGTGGCCAAATCACCTTCCCTTAGTGGAGTTTTCGTATAACAACAATTGGCACGCATCGATCAGGATGGCTCCTTATGAGGCTTTATACGGACACAGATGCCGTACACCGTTGTGTTGGGAAGAGTCAAGTAGTGCTAGCGGAGTAGCACCTGAGCAGATTCAAGATGACATGGCTCGAGTAGCAGTGATCCGCGAGCGGATGTTGGCAGCACAGAGTCGAAAGAAGTCTTATGTAGATAAGTGGTGTAGACCTCTAGAGTTCAGAGTTAGAGCTTAGGTTTTATTGAGAGTATCCCCGACACGAGGGGTCAGACGTTTCAGTGTCAAGGGGAATCTGAGTCCTAGATGTGTTGGACCGTTCGCGATTCTTGAGGGAGTTGGAGAGGCAGCATACAAACTTGCTTTCCCACCGAGACTCGAGGGTGTTCACCCAGTCTTCCATGTGTCTCAGCTACGGGAGTACATACCAAACCCGATACACATCGTCAGTCATGAGGACCTAGTGATCGAGCCAGACCACATGTTTGTTGAGCATTCGGTGGCTGTACTAAAGCGTAGTACGAAACGCTTGCGTTCAAAGGATATACCGATGTTGAAGATTCAGTGTTCGATGCGAGGAGCTGATGAGGCGACTTTGGAGACATAGGATAGTATCTAGAGAAACTATCCGGAGTTTTACGCTGGGTTGGATGCACCTTTAGCGTAGTTGCTTTGTTTCAGTTTTTCCTTTGTTGTGTTGCGTACACTTTTTGTGACGCTTTGAGTTACGTGCCCCGGGTGGGAATATATGAGTTCTGTTCAATTATGTGTGTTGTTATGTGTTCGTTCGGTTTTTGTAAGTTTCGGGACAAAACTTATTTTTAGGGGGGGTCTGATGTAAGACCCTAGTCTTTCGCCTTCACCGCCCCCGCGGTGAAGTGTGCCGCCCCTGCGGCAGGCCGCACCCACGGCAGACTACTGACCGCGTCCGATCTTTCTTTCATTTGTTTTTTTTTCCTTCTATAGATAATATATCCGATCTTCTATCTATGGGCCGACTTCCTTATCTTTTTCCTAACCCTAGACGTTCTTCCTTTTTATCTTTCCTGCCCTTCTCTAAATATTCCCGCCTTTTCCTCCTTTTTCCCGTATCTTGCTTACGTCTTCTTCAACCCTACAACGATGCAACCTTGCTTCCTTCCTTCCTTTCCTCATCCTTTCCTTGTTCCTTCTGGTTTTCCTTGTTTTCCGAGTATGTTGTAAGACTAGGGTTGAGCCCTTAGCTTGTGGAGATCTCTTAGAGATTATTGAGACTAGAAGTTATAGACTTTTAGCAACCATTTCGTTTCAGATTCGTGATGTTTGTGTGAACAGGCTTTCCTTGCTCCTTTCTTGAGGGAAACTGAGTTGTTCCTGAGTTGTTGCTGAGTTTTGATTACCTTCGAGTGAGGTAAGTCCCTTGGACTTACTTAGCTTCATTCCGTATATTGATTTGAGTGTTTTGGCTTGTTTGTGTTGTTTATCATGTTATAACGGATAACCGGAATAGGATTCACCCTTTATAACCTTAACTGGCCCAAGTGTATGATAACCGGGCGGTGACCACTTAAGACCTCTTCTTGTTTGAAAAACCCCCAGTAAGTCTTCTTTTCGACTATAAACGATGGAATCGTCCTTTGCGATATATAAAAAATTATTGATTCGAACATGCTGTAAGAAATGAAATATCACAATATTTTTTTTATACATGTCAAAGTGATGGAAAAAGAAGAATTTCTTTTACAAATCCATCTAGTTTATGAGCTTTTTTTGAAATGCTACGACAAAAAATGTATTTTTATTTTAACGAAGCTGTATCATTGATGGTTTTTAAAGATAGTATTTAAACACAAGAATTCAATATTAAAGAATTCTCTTTAGTAAAACAAAATATCGTTTATTTCCCCCTCGAATAAATTCTTCTTTTTGTTTTTCAAAGGAATGCTCTTATGTTGGCTTGAAGGGTGGACTAACCCTTTGAATCCAGTACCAACGGGTATCTTTCCTCCCAGAACCACGTTTTCTTTTAGGCCTTTCAACCAATCGATACGGTCCCGGAGATAATTCTACAAGAGACTAGAATGTGCTCTTGCAACCCAGACCCATAGGTAGCGGATAATACTTATCTATTCCTATTGGTAGACGGAAGCGGAGGCGAGTTTCTTGAGATTCTCGTGTGACAAAAGAAGTTGAATTAGTAATGAATAACTTTAAGAAAGATAATAACCGGTTGTGTGCAAGCATGTTATGTGTTTTCCTTTACCTTATGTGTGTTTGTGCCTTTACGCTCTTTCTGATATCTAGAATGTTAGCTAACGGTTTATACCGTCGTTGTAGATGTTCCGCAGGTTCAGGGTGCTGCTGAGTGATCCGGATGGTGTGGTCAGCCGGGGTTCCCGTACATTATAGGACATGATCGGGTTTATGTTGTTGTTTATCCCTTTTTGTTTTAGAACTCGGTTGCGAGTCTTTTACGCTTTCTTTTGTTTAACCTTTGGTTTTATATTGAGTTTTGGTTTTCATTCGTCTGTGCCTTATTGTAAGATCCGTTGTGATGTTGCTACTCTGATGGTCGGGACCCATTGTGCGGTCTTAACCCGTAGTGCTTCGAGTTCCCAGAACTTGGGGTGTTACAATATACACGAGTCAAAGACACACCATGCCTTGTAAATTATCTCTAGCATGAACGTGCGCTTTCGAATTTGCAATGTAGGCGCATGCATGGTGTTTACATCATTGTGTCTAACTTTAAAACAACTCGTGTGATCTTTCTCGAGAGATATATGCTTATCATGCATACGATCGTGCAAATTAGACCCATGCGCACAAACCCATGACACAAATCTCAAACATTGTATTTCTTAATCCAACAATATTATAGAGATTCTCACTTCTTACCGTAAGAGAGCATCTGACACTAGGCTTGAAGTTGTATTTCTAGAACGTTGCGCAAATCTAGAACGTTATATATATATAGAGAGAATGAGACACTAATTCAGGTGATAATTCAAGTGATAATTCAGGTGATGAGGCTTCTTGTGTAGATTAGGTGAGAATAAATTTTGTTAAATTTTTTTACTACCTAGTTCGGTTTTAATTCACTAACCGTCCATATCTTATTCTAGTAAAAGGAACAATTATTTTTGTTCAACACTAGAAAAACATAAATACTGATAAAAAAAATAAAATGAACGACTAAGGTAACAACAACAAGTATTAGCAAAAAGAACAAATTTTCTTTTCACCTCTTTCCACAGGGAGTATTCTCACCCAAACCCGAATATATATATATATATATATATATATATATATATATATATATATATATATATATATATATATATATATATATATATGAGTATAGATCCTATGAGAACACCCCCTAACGTGAGAACATGAGAACAAATTCGTAATTATTATTAGTTTTGTTACGAATGTGCCATATCGTTTAATGTATTATTCGTAGTTATTGTTAGTTGAGTGGATTATTCGTAGTTATTGTTGGATTCCTAATTATTATTATTCGTAGTTATTATTATTTTTAATATGTACTCTAAATCTCAACCCTTAATACTCACATCCAATGGTGTACGATTGTTCTCATGTTCTCACGTTAGGGTGTTCTACCACACCCTCTATATATATATATATATATATATATATATATATATATATATATATATATATATATATATATATATATATATATATATATTATGAAATAGGTAAACGTGGCAGTTGAAAGTGTTGTCAAGAGAATGCGGTGAATGCCAAAAAGTGTTGTGAAAGCAAAATTGAGAAATTGGTTTTTGGCATTAGGGTTGAAGTTGCAGTCACGTGAACAAATTCCAAATTCCAAATCCTCCATTCTTGTTCTTTTCTCATACATCAAATTCATCTTCTGCTCTCCCAACTTTTCATGCAACTTACACTCTCTTTTTTCTTACTACAAAATCCAAATTACTTGTTTCTTTGTATAAACGTGTCCTATAAAATTACATAATTTATATTCTACAACATAAGTTTAAAAAACATATAAACATAACGTACATTTTCATCTTAGTAGTCCAAGTATAACATAGCAACACAATAACTTGTGCTCACATCATTATAATACACTAAAACAACAATTAATCATGAAAATATAAATTTGGATATATATTAAAAAGTGTAATTCTTCGACAAGTAAAGTCAGTTAAAGGGTTGAATTAGAAGCATACTTGTACACGTAAACATATGTGGGAGTGCACAACAATTTGGAGTACATGTATATACAATTTATTTGTTGGCCCCTTTCTATTCTTCTACACCAAAAATAACCCAGAATACCAACTATAAAATATGAATTAAAAAAATAATACAATTTTTAGAATTACTATTTAATATATATAAATTATTTTATATTAAACCAATTTAAATATGAGGTGAATTTGTGACTTTCCATAAATTTTTAAATGACACAAAATTCGCATGCATTATTTTATTTTTTTAAAAACCACCCATATTATTTATATAATTTAAAATTACATAATTTATATTCTAGAACATAAGTTTAATTGAACGATGCTCTTTTTGCGACATTGTTTAGGTTAGGCTGTTTTTTTGTCGTAAATAACTGATTGGTATCGAAATTGGTGTTGTTTTCATTGTAAGTTGTAAATAGTTCTGCGTCTTCGAATTCACTTTCTTTTTGTCGACCGTTCTCATTCTCATCTATAACCTTTATCATCGCTCTCATCTACAGGTTAATTTAGGCACTTCAATTCTTTAAACATTACTTATATTTACTACAAATGTAAAACCCCAAATTTTCAAAACTCGATGCGCTATGGGTTAGGACCTTACAATGGGTCCCGACCCGAACATTGCAATAGTTTTACTAAATCTTACAACAATGCACAAATAAAGAAAAACCAAATAAGATATAAATTGTAATAATGGTCATGAACTAAAAGAAAAGATTGTCAACCAAATACTACATAAGGTAAATATCCTAAGGACAACAAATGCAAGAAAATAGTGTGATAATAAATAAACCTCATATCCCGCTCTACAACTACCCTATCCTGCAATAAATCTAACAACATACGGTATAATTGTTAGCTAACAAACTAAATATCGGGTGTACTAAAAATCTAAAATAGCACAAACACGTATCAATACTGAAAATAAACACACAACATGCTTACACAGAATCCGGTTATTATCTTTTATTATGTGATTCACTTCTAATTCAACTTATCTTTGTGGCATGAGGAGTCACGTGACCTTCGCCTCCGTCCTCGTATACCAACAAGAGTGATTTGATGCATCCCGTGGTATATCATGTATGGGCTAGTCGTGAAGAACCTCTCAGTCTCATATCAAAGTTGGGATGTGATGCCACAACCCGTTATACGTACATTGGGTCTAATAGTTAATAATGAAGGCATCCTATTCATTTTATAATTATGAATCACATATAATCCACACATCACTATCATAGTCCACACCAATACACAGCAAGTCAGCTATGTAAGCCTAAATGGCTTACGTGTAACGAGTCAAAGTTTTGGTTAATGCTAACACTCGAACCTGTATGTGTAAGATCTCAATTGTGTGGTTATAAAGGAACTTGTATCAATATAACATATCTATCATCTAGAAGTTTCCAACTTCTAGGTTAACAACGACGATTTGGGAATATATGAAATTGACCCGTTTTTATGAAAAGACGGTTTTACCCCTGATGATTTTGAAAACCGTATTGGATCTATGAAGGTTCATAAACCTCTAATTAATACTCAAGGACATGATACAAACCCTTAAACAAAGAATCTAATGAGTTAGGAAGTTTTTCTCAAACTTTCCAACTCCTTAATGAATCTCAACTTACATCCAAAACTAGCTAAGACCTTATTTTGGTCTGAAATAATAATCTCCAAATAACTTTTGAAAATTGCAAGGAAAATATAACTATGACGTATATACTCTTATATAGAAGAAACTAAACTTTTTTTTACTCTCATCACCAGTTCTATAAAAATTCACAAATTTGACTCCACAAGAGCATTCCAATACTTAGAAAACTTTCTGGATAATTATACTCAACCTAGTTTTGGTCCAACTTCATAAAATCGTAAAATCATATCACGTGATCCAACCGTTGGATCTCCCTCAAATTCAAGCATGATGAACTATATTATTTAGACTATAATCTATCAAAATTTCAAGTCCATCGGAAAAGTCTAGTCATATCATATTTGGATCTAAAAACTGCATCAACAAACAGTTTACCCATACTTAAAATATTTTGTGCATTTTCTAGAAAAACAGAAGTATCCAAACGACAACATATTAAAAATTCAGCCAAAAAGATGAGTCGTTCATGTCCAGATCTGGCTCCCAAGTTTCATGTTTGTCGGTTTTAAAAACTGAGAAACCTAACTGTTTAGAGTCTCTTTTCTTGCTTGCTTCGTGTGTACATTTAGGGACGGTTGCAGGTCTCTATTAGCAAGTAAAATAGAGGCGGATAAATGAAGAGGGGGGTGTCAATCTTACTTGACCACCACACGTCTAAAATGCTCGATGGCCACTTGTGAATCAAAGAAGGAAAGACCTAAGGTTGTTCTACCGCATGTGTAATCAGACATGAAGAAAGTGAGGAAAACAGCCCTACGTGGCATACAAAAATGCAAAGTCTCCTTAATGTGTATGAGAATATGGGTATAGAAAAGAGGGGACCATTCTAAGTGATATAAACGGGTATAAGGTACACAATAATGAAGTGAGAGTTATGAATTGCTTTAACTAAAGAAGGAAAATATCTACCCCATCTTTGATACTTTACTTATTAAAGTTGTAGATTATGTATAAGAAATGCTCACATAATATGATAAGCATAATGTACTCACATAAATTGATAAGTAAAGTTGGCTTATAATAAGTACCATATAAAATAATATGAAGGTTATTCATGACATAATAGTTATATTTATGGCTTCAAAATAAAAATGAAATGAGTTCAAACCGGTCTAAATCCGGTTTGACTTGAAAATAACCGAAAAAACAAATTCCGGGTATCATAACAAATACTCGATCAAGACACGTACGTGCAACACACGCGTGGTCCTCCTAGTCGGGTTTAAAAGCATAAAAAATTAAATGATAAAATGATAAAACATTTCCAATTTTGGTCTAAATGTAACACCCCAAATTCTCAGAAATCGGGGAGCTACTAGTTAGGACCTCACAATGGGTCCCGACCTTAGTTTGACAACAACTTTACTAGGATCTTACAACAAGGCACAAATGTATTTAAATTCTTTGAAAATAACAAACAACATTTGTATGAATGAACAATACATAACAGGCTTACAAAACATATATATATATATATATATATATAGTCGGGTGTATCTAATATCACATGAATACAGGTTCAAGCCCTAACTCGTCGCTCTCAAGGTTACAACTATCTCAACATGGGTCTCTTAAAGGTTACGTCTCATACTATCCACAATATTTCAAGTAGCCTTGTCGGCTTTTCATAAAGTAACTAACTCTGAAATCTTTCATGTACTTACATCACAAACGTCTACTACCATGCTCTAGGATGGTTACCGGATAACTCACCGGTATCATCTGACTCAACTGTCCGATCCTCTAATTTGATGACCTATCTCGTGTTTGGAAGGTACCCCTCCAATTGAATCCGTGAAAAACTAGGGTTACACTTAGCAATAGGGTGAGGAATACTAATCCCTCAAACACTTCTAAACCGCTTTAAAACCTCAAATGGTTGCCTCACGCAACTCACTTCCAGATTCTTTGATGTCCTTACGAAAATTAATTTATTCCACTTTCTTCCTCCCATTGCCACCAATTGCTTCCGGCCTTCTGAAAAGGTTCTGACTACACACTTAGGGCCAAAGGTCTTAGACATCCACCAACACTTTACTAAGTGCCTAATACTCTTTGTATCAAGACCCACTTGGTTTTGTCTTTTAATATGACTCAGTCATCTTATTCCTCAAGTAAGGAATCATCACCTTTACCCTTTTCTGGTCTAACACTTGAGACAACTAAAAATCAAATCAGTGGTCATCCTCTGCGTTCACATGGCATTATTATATTATTTATAGATCTGTAATATGTCATTAGCTCAACCTTAGGCTTCTCACACATTTTCCAAGATCCTAAGTGACATAGAATATGTCCGGAATGAAAGTGTTAGACACAAGGTGATCTCACATCACCGTTATTTGATCACAACTACTCAATATAGTTGTTAACATTGCACCGTGGGTTATAAACCCTATAATATCCCTTTGACTCAAAACGCAACTCGACTCCGTTCCGATATAAAATTCCACGTATACTCTACTCTGAGATTATGTTTTCTCTATGCACGAGTATTGGGTTGTAGGTACACTCTTGTAGCTTCTTTTTCTTATCTGTCTTTCGATTCAGCCTGACAGTTACTCACCTTGATCGCGCTAGTACATACCCTGCACAATACCTTTATTACATCGTTAATTCCTTTCTCATTTCATCAAGAAAACTCACTCTAAAGTACTTTGTTAGGTATTAAATTCCAAATTTACTTGTATGCCGACATGTGACGAAGTCGTCATGCTTCACTTGGATCCATAATGGGTACCACTCTCTTGCTATAACTTCTATGTGCACATACTTTTCCTTCTACCTTTATGGTGATACAGTTCATCTCCAAAATTTTAAGTCACTTTGCGTAGCCTATTTCACGTTCCTTCCAAACGAACTGCATTTCACCAACTATCATCGTCTTAAACTCGACACGTCTTTTTTCTGTACCCTTGAGTTTCTTGCTCTATGGGTTATGACACACCATGCTTCCGCTGCACTACTATGATAATTCTGTTGTGACCCTTTAATTATAATGACTTTTTTTTTTTGTGAGTCCAAAGTGATTGACCCCAAAACTCGTTCTCCTAATTACACCATAAGTCCTATCCGGATGAAGTATCAAGTACCTTCCTTACTTGCCTTAAGGAAATAATATAAAGGTTGGAAGACGAACTCTTCTGTTTACTTTCTTAATTCTTTTAACACGGATCCAAACTCTCTGACTCGACCGGAGTTTGATCTTAACCAGCCAGTAAGAAATCTCTAACACGATTCTCTTATACCTTTAGTTCATCCAAGAAGGTTGTTGTTGCCTACTTGAAAAAATCCTCTAAGGCGTCGGTAAAGCTACTCCATAAATCCACAATAAAAAATATCTCTTCTTAACGGCACATAACTCGTCAATACCAAACAACACTTGCACATCCTCCGTTGACGTCGGTTAGTCTATAAATGGCTTATCTCAATATCCCGGACTCACTTTTCTCATACCTCTATGGGCATAAAATTCTTGGTGAGCATCACCTACTCGATTAATCCTTTAACCCTTCGTTAGTCCGTTCTATCTTCCACACTTCCGTTTCCTTAGGGCTAACTCTCTTTCTCGAGTCCAATTGTGTCATTCATCTGATATAATTAGTCGTTTCAAGTCCTCTACGATAGCTTGTAAGCGTCCTTGCAGTTCCGATGACCTTAATTATCATCCACTTGCAGTTCCTCTTACATGGACCGTCGGTGTTGATGACTTAGATCTCGTGATAATTGGGGTTACCTTGGACTCTCGAATCCACCAAGACCGTTCTCACATACACATTCCTTCACTGGTGTTGGTGCAATATTGTCTTCATGAAACTCCGTTGACCCTACTACAGGGGTTCCACTCTTTTGATACTAGTGTCGCAATTTCTTTCAAACGTACTTCTTATATCTCTTAGGAGGTCAAAACCTCCCCACACTTGTGGGGTCTACCTTTTCGCTTTTGCACTCAATTGTAGGTCTTCATTCAGTGCACCTTAGCTCCTCATATCCAGGTTGACACCCTATCTCTTCTGGTCTCTCATGCCAATAACTGTCTATGGGACATCCGCCTCGATTGTAACGTCCTTTACTCCACAAATCGTGGTTGTACTCCGTCTATATGATTCTTGTTCCCTTATTGTTATCTCTAATCCGATCTCTTGTCGTCTCTTGTGTGGTTCTTCTAATTCATCTCTCGTCTTTATACGACCAAGTCCCTTGCATGACTTCCTATTCTTTCTATCTGAGCTGACTCGGGAATTTCTTTCTCATCGGGGATTGTACTTGTGGTGAAAATTATCTCAACATCTTTACTTCGTTGACCACCCGTTCTTCGGATGATTTATAGAGTCACCAGGACACCCACCAAAGTATAATACTCAATCCTAGGTCTGAATCAGTTGTCTCGTGTTGAAAACTCTTCAAGTCCGCTGCCGATTTATCATGAGGCGATAATCGCTTCATGATATCACAACTAAAGGATATAAGATATCCTTTAGGATACTAACATGCTACACATACACATATCTATAATCATACATTAAAAACTATCAATATAAGTCTATATACTAACTCACTTATCATTCCAAGTTACAGAGATCCACGGAGAACGATAATGGTCCGACGTACTACTAACCCAACAACCCGACTATGCACGTGTGTAAAAACAAAAATCCCTTTTTGAAAATCTTAGATCCCTTTCGGGTTCTAGTTATTTTATACATTCGGTCTTTCAGAAGATTTCAAGTGTCATTGTTGCCAACCTAGAGCACTGATACCATATTGTAACACCCCAAATTCTCAAAACTCGGGGAGCTACTAGTTAAGACCTCACAATGGGTCCCGACCTTAGCTTGACAACAACTTTACTAGAATCTTACAACAAGGTACAAATGTATTTAAATTCTTTCAAAATAACAAACAGTATTTGTATGAATGAACAACTCATCACAGCCTTACAAAACATATATATATATATAACATCCATACCTAATGGAAGACTCCCCCGTCCCCATCTAATGAGTATGTGGACCCGGCTGGCCATCTTTTCCGGATCTCTCTACAACTGTCTATCTCTACAGAATCTACAACACGGAATAACCGTTAGCTAACAATCCAAATATAAATAGAATAAAGATAGCACAAATACATCCAAGGTAACATAAACACTCATCATGCGGGCACACAATCCGGTTATCATCTAATAGCTTAGGTGATTCACTTTATTCCATTTTAAAGTTGTAGCACAAGAAATCTAAGGTTTCTCGCCTCCGTTCCTTATCCAACTGGTGCGGGTCTAGCACACCTCTGCCGGTGGCGTCACAACAAATCAAGTATGGACTAGTCCCTAAAGAACCCCCCAGCGCCCTTGGGGTAACTAGGCAGAATGCCACCGCCCGTTACTCTTAGGCCAAATATGTAGTTCAGTCGATAATTAATAAAAGTACACTTATAAACATAACATTCAAACACCACTATCGTTATTCACACTCATATCCAGAAGCTAGCTAAGTAAGCCCAAAGGGCTTACCTAAATCAATCTCGACTCTCATTCTCCTCAATGCTCAAAAAGGTCACTAGGATCCAACCTTAGCCTATGATGCGAGCCCCGAATCAAAATATAAAATTCTAACAAAAACCTCTAAGTCTTATATGCTATGCACTCTATCCATAGAAGCAAGAATTTCCCAGAAATACCTAATAACCACTTCTACACAAATTTTCAAAGTCGGTTCCAAAACCAGAAATTCAGACTTAGCCAAAAACTGAGTATTTCTTAACTGCTCAACCTGTCAACTTTGGATCTTCATAAATCTACATCTATCCGTTAGATCAACCTCAGTGTTTGATACATCACCCTATGCATGGCACTCTGTAACATACTAAAAACTGAACGGTGGATTATATTTCTACGGTGTATAAACTTAAGTTCAAACATGACTGCACAACACAAAATATTTTTAGCACTTAGAAAATTACAGAAACATCCAGAAAACTACTTACAACCTCGACTTAGGAATATAACCCAATCAAATTTTGATTGGGTTATATTCCTAAGTCGAGACTGTAAGTAGTTTTGATATATTTTACTATGCAATCTTAACTATGACATATACAAAATTCATGTCTAACTGAGGAATATAACCCAATCAAATCGGTACCACAAAACTGCATCACAAGCAGCGTTCTCAATACTTGTACAAAATTCAGCACAATCTATAAACTGCTCAAGATCTCTACTTTGGGACACCATAACTCTTAAACTGTAACTCAGATTCCTCTCAAATATCAGTATGATCTACTATACAATACCAACTATAACATATTCGAAAATCAACAACAAAAGAGGAGTCTAACTTATCCAAATCTGGATCACAAAACTGTATCAACGTGTAGTTTTTCCAACTCTTAGGAAATTCAGCAAACATTCAACAAAACTGCACACTGTCTCAACTTTGAAAAACCATAACTCCTAAACCACTCGCTGGATTTATCCCAAATTTTGATATGTTCTACTATGAAATCCTATCTATAACATATCCAAATTTCAGCTACAAAGGATAAGTATTTCATACCTAAATCTAGACATCAAGTTGGCTGCTCGTCGATATTGAAAACTGAGAAACTGCAACATCTCATTGAACTTGCTCCTTGGTTGTAATATATAGGTTGCAAGATGGTTTAGAGGCAACTATTAGCACGAATATATATATAGGGAAGCAAGCAGGAGAGAGGGTGGTCATACACACATCGATAAGGTAAGATGAAGCAAATGAAAGGACCAAGGGAACGGGTATGGGTCTTACTCGATTTCATGACTCGAAGGGACGAAGGAAGCGACACCGGCTTCTGTTATTGGAGGGCGCGATAGCAACAAGGAGGAGGGTGTGACAGTGGCTTTAGAGGCGTACCAGCGGTTTCATAGAGACGCACCCGCGTCACTACAGTCTGGTCGTGGTCACGGCTAGGGCTGAGACGCACCTACGGCTGCGCTTTACTATGCCGTTGTTGTTGTTGCGTGATTGGAGGGGTAGACATACCCTTGTTCACGTGATTGAAGACGGAACGAAGGACCTATTGCAGTTAAATGACGATTCCGGGGAAGGCTAGCCACCAGGACGGCACCGACGGAAGTCCGGCGTGACGCCAGACCCGCCACTGTTGCAGCTTGGAGGATGAGAAGAGCGGATGTGGACATTGGCTCCTGCAAAGGTGATGGAAGGGAACGTTACTGCCGATTCTCACGAAGAAGGAGAGCGGTCGTAGGTTACGTAATTAGGGCAAGGGAGACTGCTAAAAGTTGGAAGATATGTCCTCTAATGGGCCCGTCAGCTTGATGGGCCCGTCAATCTCAAAGAAGAGGGATTTAACTCTAGTTGGGCCCGTCCGGTTAGATCTAAATCGGAAAGAGATCCGGTAAGGCTAGATCCGTATCAATATATGGATAATTATAACTAAGATAAAAGTAATCAAACTCGGAGTCAAAAGAAAAAGGATAAGGTGGCGAACAAAGTTCCAAACCGGTCGACTTCCGGTTTGTCTCGGAAATAACCGGAAATAAAATATTTGGTTATTACACTAAACCCATTTGGAATCATACAAGAACCTATTGATTAGGATTTTTGTTGTAGTTTTTTTTTTGTCATTTTCGAGATTTTCCATTAAAAAAACTAAATGAGGTTTCCACCTTTAATAATGAATTAAGTTGGTATTCATCACACTAATTTAGTTAATTATTTATTTTATTTTTAAATGAGAGAAATCGAATAATAAAGTGTGAAAAGAGGATAAATTCTCAATCTAAAAGGGGTGAATACTACAACTTCTCTTCAAAATACGTTAGTTATTCAATTCACCCATAAATTGTTAGTTATTCAATTCACCCATAAATTAAAAATAATAAGAAATATTTTGGCTTACTAGGCCTTTTTTTATTTTTGTGTTTAGTAAGTGTACCCCATAATTTTTTATCATTTTCATTTAATGATAGGTAAAAATTATTAACCCCTCTATTTTAATAAAAAAATAAAAATATGTTTGTTAGTATTATGTACAGATTTGTTCAGGTACGGCTCTATTTATCTGGTACGGATAAAAGGGAAAATTTGAACCGTTGATCTGGTTGACAATATACATAAGAGTAGTTCGTCATATAAATAAGAATAGTTCATAATATGTAAACAAGTAGTTCATGACATTTAAAAAACTAGTTTATGCTTTTAAAAACAAGCGCTCTAAATTTATGAGCTAGTAGTTTATCAATGATGTAGAGTGATAATAAAGAAGCTCCAAAGAGTAGTTCACATTACAACAAGAAGTAGTTCATTGTATTACAAATAATAGTGCACGGTACAATTAGTACTAGTTCGTATAGCACATCAGATTAGTTCATGAGTTGTAGTAAGACACATTCTCAACAACAACCCCAAATCAACCCATTAAATATGTGAAAACTCCATTGTTGGGCTTTAAAACACCATTGTTGGACCTTAAAACTCCATTGCTGGACCTTAAAATCCCAAGTTTGAAATAACATCAATCTAATAAAATTAAAGCTTTACAAACTCAATAAGAACTGCAAATTAACAACTACAACACAACAAAACAGTAATTTGATGTTTCAAACCCACCGAAATCCATGATTTGCAAGAGGAAAATTGAAAACAAAAACCCTAATTAGTGTTCTTGTTGGATCTCGTCCAAACTTCTCATAGAAGATAGAGAGTAGATGGATTTCGATCAAGCTTCGTGTCTGATTTCTCTCTCTCAAGCTTGAGATTCAACAACAACAATCATCCATAGCCATGAAAGCAAGAGGGAGTTTGTTCGTTGATACGTTCCGTCAATCTATCGTGATTTCTCCCAAATTGAAGTTGTGTGATATTTACAATTTTGCCACCGCCAACCTTGTAATATTATCATTCCAGCCAACCATTGATTGTTATTGTAATCTACGGTCCAGATTCCGCCTCACAACCCTACCCTAATTATGTGCCTTACCGGAAAAGGACCCGTATTATGTAAGTGTAAGTTTAATTCTTAATTACTGAATTTATTTTTTTAATATTTTTTTGGCCTTTTTATTTTCTTTTATCTTTTTTTTATTTTTTGTAATGAACATATCAGAATTTTTTCATACCAGAATTTTTTTCATATGAGAAAAATCTGGTATGAGTTTCTAGTATGAAATTCATGTTAGAAAACTCATACCAAAATTTTCTAGCATGAATTTCATACCAGAATTTCATACCAGAACTTTTAATACCAGAATTTCATACTAAAATTTAATACCAGAATTTTCGTACAAAAAAATCATACCAGAGTTCAGAATCGCATACCAGAAATTCTCATACATACACTACTACAAATCTTATTCATAAGAACACCATTATCAAGAATCGTAAGAACACCATTATCAAGAAGATTTGAATCTAACAAAGCTTTCATGACCAAAATGAAATAAAATAAGACATTGACTTTTGAGGCAGATAGACAATACCCAAGACAAACTAATAGCCTAGCTTTATGTATGGGCAAGGCTATGCACAAGCTTTTGTCTACTCTACAAACTGCCAGCTTTCCCCAACTTAGGGCCTGTTTGGTATCAGTTGGATGGAGATTCATTTAGATTCTTTTTCATTGTATTCTTGGGGATGGAAAAATTGTCATTGTTTGGTATCAGTTTCAGTTTATGTATTGTTTTTGTTCGCTCCAAACGGTGTGTGCAAGCTTTAAATTTATAACCCTAGACTTAAGCTTAAAACAAGGATGCGAACCCGCAGTGTACGGGTCAATCGTAGTAAAAAGCAAGAAATTCCAGGGGTCGATCACAGGGACTCGGTGAAACAAAGTCAATAACGGTAAGCTTCGTGAATACTAACCACAAGAGCAATTAACACAATCAAAGATGAATAAGAAGTCAATAAAGCAAACATGCAATTCTAGGGATTAAAGCGTCTAGTTGTGGTTCCAACTCAAGATCTAAAGATAAGCGGACAAAGCTGAGATTTTTGCAAGGGAAGGTGTTACTAAAGTGGACTAGATCACCGGGTAAGTCTCACTACTCACTAATCCTAAACCGTAACTCCTATTACCGGGTAAGTCTCACTACTCACTAATCCTAAACCGTAACTCCTATTACCGGGTAAGTCTCAAGGAATTAAGATAAAGAATTATAACCTCAAACTAACACACCATCTAAGGGAATAGAATCAACCTTTACCGGGTAAGTCTCAGGCTAACTCACAAAGATGGGATGGAAGCACACTCAAACCCCAATAAAGGATAAACCCTTATTACCTACACTTATGATCGTTGGTACACAAACTAAGGAATTACCGGGTAAGTCTCATCCTAAGCTTGCTTTGAACCAGGAAAGGTGTAATAAGAATATGATTTGGCAAACTCTAACACTTAACTCTCAGTTTAGGATCAGATAAGTCACCTCGGTCAGCCAGATTCCACCCCGGCCGAGATGTTCATCGACTGAACGAGATGCTTAGGGTTAAGGTTAAAGACTCGAACTTTCAGGATCCTACTGGAATCTAAGATTATTCTATCATTGTTTTTCCCACAACCTTCAGCTAATCACCCTAGAATCACACAAGGAAATTAGCCACTCATCATCATTATGAAAGTATTAAATATATGGGAAGAAGGTGAATATTTGAACAAGAAGAATTTAATGGAAAAGACTTCAATAACTTAATCAAATATCACAACACAAGCGTTCCTCGGATATAAATCCAACAAGACAAGACAACAAGTGAGGGAATTAAAGACAATCTTACAAAACCCTCCAAAAAGCTATAAAAGCTATGATCTTCAATTTTCCTTCAACCTTCAAAAAGGTTCTTCGAAATTCCCCAACTGGAGTATGGCTGCTGCGTGCTATAAACCCTGATCGATGGTATAGCGTGATCCAACTGTATGCGGATGTAAGCGAGATGCGGATTTGTGGAAAATCCAACCCTTTTTATAGGAAAATAACCCTCCAAAGATAATATATCTTAGAAAGATCTTCTCCCATAAAAATAGGTAAAATATAAGATCTTCTTCCTTCCAGGAGCCAAGCCCAAAAATATAAGATCACCTTCCAAAGATAAAAGATCTCAGCCAAGAATAAAATATTCTCGCCGCGTCCTAGGTGTTCGCCTCGGTCGAGTCGGCGTCTCTGGATCACCTCGGTCGAGATGAATCTCTGGTCAACCGAGGTGAGTCATAACTGAATGTGAAATCTCTCAAAACTGGTCCAAAGTGAATCTTTAATCCATGGCTATGCTCCCTGGATGTAGCTCCAAATGACTCATGACTCCTTTTGCTCCTTTTTGATGCAAAACGTGCCATTTTACCTACAATTACAGCAAAACTAGGTGTAGACCTCGATTCCCGCAAAGGTAGATGAAATGGTAATATAATCACACATTATACATGCAATCATGCAGATTATTGAAGATAAAACGTCCAAACAAACCCCAAAATATAGACTATAATTCATGCTATCAGTTTTCTTTTACGAGATTCTTTTGGCAAAAGAATCCCGTAAAAAGAAGCTTGGCCCCCCAAGCTTCTTCGAGATTCTTCGGGTTAGATTATTTTTTGTTCCACCCATACCCTCATCATTTATCTTCTGTTCTTAACCCGATACTCCTCTCCTCCCGTCCTCCTCCTTCGAGATTCTTCGAACGTTTCTCCTCTCTCTATTGCAGTCAATCGTTTGTCATCATCGTACCACTCTCCCTTCTCCTCCTCCTTCCATAGAACATGTTCAGCAACAATCAAACAGCAAAAATCAAACAGCAAAACATGCAGATTATTGTTAAACAAACAATATTTATGTCTACATTGTATTCCTATTTCAGCATCAATCAAACAGCAACAATCTGTACAGATTGTGAAGTGCGTGAAGTATAAGTAATCATAGAGAGACAAGTAGAAATAATCCCATGAAGCAATTCAACGAATATATGATTCCTTTGTAGCAATTAATACCTGCAAGGATTTGATTATCAATTAGTCAATTCATTACTAGTATATTCTAAGATGTAAGTGGCCAAATTTAGAGCAAAAGAACCACCTCAAAGTGCCATTTTTGCTTGCAATGCTGCAAGTTCTTCCAATTATATGAGTTCTCTGAAGCAATTCAGCGAATGTATGAGTCCTCTGTAGCAATTAATACCCTTGATGATTTCAAGCTCATTAAAATGAACATGGCCAATTGTAAGTATCAAACTATCAGTGCTTCTACATTGAAACTGCTGCATTGTTTGCTTGCTTGCTTTCCTGATTATGGAATTTGAATAGTTTGTATTGGATTTTCTCTCTAGGATGTGTTTTGGTCAATTAGCAATCTGATTTAATTGATTGTGGTGCTTACTTTATGAATGTGAAAGTTGACGGTTTTTTTTTTAAATCTTTTTATTACTAGTGTTACTTGGTGTGTTCGGAAAATAGTTTTTCTGCTGTTCTGCAATGAAGTTCATGGTGGATTAATCTTTACTGGTTGGAGACATTAGTATGCCGAAACTGGATGAAGTGCATTCTGCAAAAAAAGATTGTTCAATGGTTTGTTTCAATCATGATATAACCTATGCTACATGGAAATGTTCACCTTTTCTTTTCCTAGGATACTTGCCTAGCCTGTGTGGAAGCGGTTTAAGGAGCTTTGTAGTCTATGTTACATTAGTGTCTAACAGACTTCCAAGTTGTCGAGATCATAACACCATGCCCTAGTGAAGAACAAGTGCAATAAACTTCTCTTCCGATTATTTTGAAATTATTACAAGCTTCCCATTTTGGTTTCTAGATATTTTAAAGCTCGCCAACTCTTTTAAATTGAGGCAAAGGTATGAAGCTTTAGCTGTTCCATTTATGCTTCTTTTTTAATTATCTAAATTATTACTCTTAGCATCACATTGCTGTTTGATCTGTCTAGGCGTTTATCTTTTACAAGAGTTCACTCATTGTTGTATAAAGCAAGTGTTATGGCCTATTATAATTTTTGCTTAAGGGTGTTTTGATGCATTGCATTATCAATTAGTCATCTTCCTCGGTTGTTTGCCTCTGAGGAGTAGGACGAGCAACGTGTTTTCCTGATTGGTCTTTAACAGTCGGCAAAGGTGTGGGAAACATAGGTTGAAGAAGTTGTTCTTCAATTCAGCCAACACCTTAAAAAACATTAAAGTATAATCTGGAGCAGCAAGGTGTCGAGAAGGGGTGCAACAGCAGCAAGGTGTCAAGAAATGGAGAGTGATGACGACGAAGGAGAAGAGAAGGTGGAGTCATAATTGTCGATTAGAGGTTAGGGCTTCAAAAATACAAACATTTGGAGTTAAAGTTTGAGGGTATTTTGGTAATCTTATCTAAATGGATCTATAACAATAATCTGTTATCAAACAGAAAAATTTTAAGTAAACAATAATCTGTAACAATACCCATCTCCAACAATCCCCAACAATCTCAAGAATCTCCATCCCGAAGAATCTAAAAAAAGAATACGCATACGATACCAAACAGGCTCTTAGGCATGAGACTTGGCGATACTAACTTGAACTACAAATGAGAAGCTAACAGTTACAAGCCACCGCACCCATCATCTTTTGTGAGGCATATCATCGAACAGATAGTTAGCATATCACAAAAACAAGATAACGTTGAAAAAGGAAAAGTATTTTGCATACATTGGTGAGACGAGCTGGTCGATCGTGTACAAGGAGGTCCACAGATATATCGTAGGGTCGAGTGATTATTTCTTGAAGCCACTAGTTGGCTACTTGGTCACCCAACTTGGCCTTCTCGAAAGGGTCGGCAGTGTTGAGAACCCTCAAGTCTACTTCCACTAGTGTCTCCGACGATGCCAACGGTGGTGTTGACGAGCTCATCGGCGTTATTGGTTGATCGATCCTTTGGAAGTGAAGAGATGGTAATAATATTTAGAGTACAAAGTTCTTCTTGCAAGCAGATCGGGTCTCTAATTTACATTCAGCATTTTCGCTTTCTCTAGTGAAGAAAGCTTCAACCAAATCTGGTTCTAATTGGATCATATGATCGGAGTTCACAACGAAGGACCCCGGGCCCGTGAGAGAGACCCTGACCAGCTGCGCCGGAAGGGGAAAGGCTATGCCAGCCATGGTCGTGCTCGCTGGCAGCTCAAGACGAGAATGTTCGATCTTCTTGTTCCAAAACCAGTTTCGAAAAGGTTGTGGGAAGCGTATCGATCGAATGAGAGGAAGAGTGGTCTGATCTTGTCCGTAAAAGGGAACTTGATCAGCAAAGAAGAAGATTGAAAGAGGCATGTGAGGGTTGAGTCTAGATTCAGATTCAGATGGAGGAGGGGTGAACAGAGTTCGAACGAGGGAGAAGGGGAAGGAGAGTACTATCTCCGGCGGCATAAAAGAGGAAGGAGGAGAGGAGTTTATTTTACAGATTAGGGTTTGACGGTAAAAATAATGTAGGGGGACATTTACTAAATGTTAAAATGCAACGGGCACACTTACTATATACATATCTCAAAAAGGTTTAGTTGCATAATTGACCCAAATAATAATATGAGCTACTCTATTATGTGTATTTTTAGGTCAATTTTTTTCACAAAAGAATACTAGTTTGTATTACTTTTGCTTTTTATTTATGTTAAAAAGCTTTTACGTTTTTGGGTTTTTTCACAAAAAGACTTAAACGGGAAATAATAAGAAATGATCTTTAAAGTAAGTTTCTTGATATCAGGGTTAATTTATGATTTAGGAAGAATATCGAAATGGTGAAATGAGAGTTTCTAAATTTTTGATTTTTATATTTAGCGGACAGTTATACCATTATAAAACTACTACATGGCGTACAATTGCATCATTATAGAAAATGACAACGATATCACCGACTAGCTGATTTTTCTAAAGGGTTTTGTCTTTATATCTTCGTGTATGTCAACAAAAACAACAACGGTATCACAATTGATTACAATTTTTGTGACATGCGTGGTTTTTAGGTTAAGGTTTATTTTCATGGATGAGTATTTGAATTAAATAAAGAGAAAATTGTCTAAGCAGTACCCCATCTTTTAGGCTGACTAAACTTTAGTACCCCGTCGTTTAAACTATCAGAATGGTACCTCACCTATTGAGTCCGACCAAATATTAGTATCTGGATCACTGTTCACACGTTAAGTTAACATGTCGGTCATGAATATCAAGGGCAAAATTGTACACCTACCTTATACATGAAGCTTATATTACTGCAGATTTTCAACACCGATCTGTTAACTTAACGTGTGAATAGTAATCTAGATACTAATCAATATGTGAGGTACCGTTTTGATAGTTTAAATGACGAGGTACTACAGTTTAGTCAGCCTAAAAAATGGGGTACTATTTAGACAATTTTCTCTTAAATAAAACATCATCGCCTATTTCTTCATTTTCAATTTTAGTCTAAGCCTGGTAGAAATTATACAAAAGGAACCTATTCTTACAGTTCCATTTTGTGTATTTGTAGGTCAAATTTGTCCATAAAATAATACCAGTTTTTATTATTTTTTGCTTTTTTGTGTATATTGAAAATAATTACAAGATTTTTTTTTATTTTTCAAATTTTGTTAAATCGAAAATAATTTTAAAACTTCTTATGAACTTAGTTTCGTGATATCGGGGACGAACGTGTGATCTCGGATAATATGTAAACGGTGAAATGAAAGTTTCTAAATTTTTTATTTTGTCACTAAGGATTATAGTTTTATTTTTTTAAAAGTATTCTTTCAAATCAATATGATGAGTAAGATTTAATTTCAAAAAAAATCCTTTTCGTTTAAAATAGAATTAAAAGATTCATACAAAACTATCTACTTGATGCAACATTACAAGGGGACCTGTTATATACACGGTATTCAATTTACTCATTATAAAATAAATTCATATGGCGGGGATGCTTAAAATGAACGGCGTTGGATGACGTCGACGTTCAATCCGGGTTGTTAGATGGCGCCGGCGTCCACATTTTTTTTAATAAATGAGCGTTCCGGCGTTGTATTCCTTCTGAGAGAGAGAGAGCTGAAACAAGCATCAAACTCATTTTCAAACATTTCTAGTTGCGAAACAAAGCATGCTAGATGCAAATTCATTTACCAAATCAAATTGATCTATGTTCAGTCCTGGTGTCGGTTCATACATAATTGGTTTTTGGTCACTAGCTTTTGACGAACTTACGTCTTTGGATCACAAAGATTCACCATTCTTCCTCAAATTAAAAACAATCATAAACAACCAACAAATTAGACATTAACCATTATTTGGTTTGACGAAATCTCGCAATTTCCACTGTGGTTGGTTTGACAACTTAGGAGTGGAATTACTTGTTCCGTTAAATTGATCGATATCAATTGCGAGTGAATTGATATGATGATGGGAGAGAATAGAGCAATTGCGAGATCGAAACCGTCGATGGCAGATCTAGAAAGAGAACATAAGCAACAACAAAAGCGAGATCCGAGAGATTGATGGGAACCTATCTAACACCCCAAATTCTCAAAACTCGGGGCACAAATAAAAGGCACAAATAAAAGTAAAACCGAAATAGATAAAAATGTAAATATTTCAATAATCCAATAACAAAGGACAAGACTCTCGGCCGAGTACTACAATCTATAATGTCAAAATGCAAAAGAAGAATAACTAAAGAATCCAACATCCCGTCCTATAATGTACGGGAACCTGGTTGACCACTCCGTCCAGATCACTCGGCAACGCCCATATCCTGCAAGGCATCTACAATGACGGATAATTCCGTTAGCTAATAAACTACATATTAGAAGAACTGTAACAACACACGCACATCATTGCAAATACAAAACACTCATCATGCTTACACAAAAGTTCATTTATTATCTTGTATTAAGTCATACACTTTCTATTTCAACCTATGTTGTGACACGACAATCTCCCGAACCTCGTTTTTGTCCCCGTGTACCAACATGACTGGATCCGATGCACCTAACCATGTACATGTCTGTGCTAGTCGAAAAGAACATCTCAGTCTCATGTCAGAGTTGGGAAGTGATCTCACCGCCCATTATATATACACTTGGGCCACATTACAATAAAGGTCGTCCTACTCACGTTATAGTTATTAAACACTCAATGTAAACACCACTATCACATATCAAGCTAACACAGAGAAAATCATCTAAGTAAGCCCAAGGGACTTACTTGTATCAAGGTAATTCCAATTAATCAACACTCTCAATCACACAGGAATAAACTCCACCGTCCGATAACAAGGACACGTGGGTCAATCATCTATCCATCATCTAGAAGTCTCTAACTCCTAGGTCATCCATGACTATCATAAGTCTATCCAATAACTTATCTTCATTCATATTCATCAGTAGTATAACCTTATAACAAGTTTTGAAAACTACATCAAAGCGGTTTTTCTACACTTAACGTATCTCATCAACATCTTTATAACATTCTAAAGCCTTAATTCCAAAGGATAAACACTTCTACACCACTAATTGATATTCACTCTAGTTTTGATAGGTTCCATCCCAACATGATAATAACAATAATCACCCTAAGACAACAAGAAGGGATCAATGCACCGATATTTGGTACCCATTGGAGGAATCACGTGAACGCGAAACAAAGAAGCACGATCGTGGGGCAGAGTGTCGGCACGACCACGGTGAGAAGGTCACTGCACGACCGCGTCTAAGATGGGGCACGACCGCGTTTTAAAGACAGACACGCGACCGCGAAAATATCTGGCGCGGTCGCGGGAGAAGACCATAACGATTGTCGCGATTCATGTTGTGTGTAGACGACTTCAAGACCCTCGGTGGTCTTTGTTGTTGGTTTCTGTTTTTGTGAAGGGTTAAAGCAGATTGAAGGCATCCATAATTACATGTATGGAGTAAAGGATAAAAGACTAGATTGAATCTTACCCTTCCTTCAACGTTCTTCATGAAAGAACGTTACTTAATGGTTCTGCGTGCAAGCGTGACAATGAAACCCAATTGACTGCCTCCAATCTACTATTGTTGCTTGATGAAGACGGAGCAAGGATGTTGTTGCGGGTATCGCAAGACAAGGATGAAGAAAGGAGAAGAAGAAGGAAAAGAAGAGATGAGAAGAGAAGAGAAGAGAAGAGAAGAGAAGAGAAAAACTTACATGAATCGAAGAAGGTTGCTAAGGTTTCAAAAGGTAGAAAAAGAAGGCTGAAATATGTGTTGTATAGGAGGAGATTCATGTTTTACACGAAAGGAAGGGAGTCAAAACGGTTATAAAAGATAAGGGTAGAATCCGATACTTCACCGCGAATGCGGTGAAGAGTGCCCACGATTGCAGCTGTTAGCATGAAATATTGCGATATTATAGGCACTTTTTCTAGTTGTTTTTCATCCGTTATAGTGTTCATTGATGAGGCATTGAAGCATTTGCTAGCTTGTTTATCTATATTTTCGATAAGGAGGTCTAGATTTGCTTTGTGTTGATTATAGGTGAATAAGAGCTAAAACCGAACCATTTGAGAGAGATAGGAGAGGATTTGAGCACATCCAAGGATTATGAACACATCAAAGAAGCCAAAGGAGTTGCTAAGTTGGAGGATGACACGACACAAAGGAAATCACAAGCATATTCCAGCTCCACGCCCTAAAATACGGCCGTAGAGGAATCCACGCTCTAAACCACGGCCGTGGATCTTGACATCATGAGCGTGGAGCATTCCACAGAGTTACATGTTCAAAAGTACGGTCGTGGAAATCATGTGAGACCTTAATCCATTCCACGCCCTAAACCACGGTCGTGGAACCCCTTGAGACCGTGATTTAGGCAATCTTTTGACGAACTAATTATTGCCACGATTATTTACGCAATTGGACGGACGGTTATTTTATCCTTTCTTATAAAAAGGTCAGAGGAGAGGAGTTTTGGACATCACGCTTTAGCCGGAGATCTTCGCATACGCTTAGACCTCACTTACACGGACGCTTTTCGCTGAGCCCTGCGGAGGATCGCTTAGGGAAAGAACAAGCGGAAGCAGCACCCTTTTTCTAGGGTTTGTTATTGAAGACGGATTGACATCCCGTTCTTCATACTAGCCTTAGATTTTGTGAGGTTTTGTGTTCTATTCCGAATCCATTGAATATTCCGATTTGTGTTTCGGATTTGAGATTGACTTTGAGTTATATTTGAGTTTTTGAAGGTTTTCATCTCTCATTCTTCTTAATTTGATTTTGTGATATCATGGCAATGGTTATTGGCTAAAACCCTTTAGCAATTCTAAGGTGAAGGGTTAATAATTTTGGCTTAGATGATGATAGATCGATCGTAAATTGACTGGACCCTGAGAGATAGAGAGATCTCGTCGACGAACCAAGATCACGGTCTGTTTTTGAACTTCCACGGCCGTGGAACTCAAGATTTGCCCGTGATTTATCCTAATTTACAAACTTTGCTTTTACTTTGATTCAAGGTTAAAGATTAGCTTTAATCTAGTCTTGGCTTGCCCTTTTCTAGGTAGTAGTGAAACCTCAACAACCTCTACTTTGATTTCGAGTGTCACAACCTTAATCGGTTTAGTTAGTCTTGATCCTTGGGTTACAAGTTTGGGTATTTGAGATTAATTATTGTCTTTAAATCCTTTTTATACTGAAGCCTCAACAACCTTTATAGAGAGTATCTTTAGATAAGTCATATAAAGCCTTGGAACTTCACCGTACATTGCTTTACCTTAGCATACCTTTGCAACTCTTAACTCTGTCCTTAGTTCTTTAGTATATCTTAAATCGATTGCCACAATTAGATACCTGGATCTTTAGGGTTGATGTTTTCCCCAATATTTGCAAAGCTTATTATATTTACTTGCTTGACAATCTGCGAACTGAATTTGTTCCCCCCAAATCCCTGAGTTTGACAATCTGGAATTCTTGCTTTACTACGCCGATCCGTACACTGCGGGTTCGCTTGCTCGATTCTAGTTTTTATAAATTTAAAGCTTGATTGCACGCACGCTTCGAGGCGAACAAGTTTTTGGCGCCTTTGCCGGAGATTTGATTTAGGCCGAATTCGGTTATCGGTTGTCAAGCTTGGGAGCTTTGCTCTTGTTATTTGATATCTATTTTGAGTGATATTTGCAGATTACCTTAGGTATATGCGCAGGTCTAGAAACAAAAAAGACCTATTACCTCTTGATCAAGAGCTTGAGAAGACTTTGAGGAAGAAGCTCAAAGAAAGAAAGATGGCCGAAAACAAAGAGCGGAATCTTCAAGCAGAGTTGGAGGAATTCGAAGCTCAACTTAGATGGAGCGAGAAGACTCGCAAGGAAGAATCGGACCGTCATCAATTGCAAATTGATGAGCTCAAGGACGCGATGTTTCAAATGAGGCTGGAGATAAGCGATTCCAAGAAGAAGAAGAGGAGGAAATCGGCGAGATCAGTTAGAACCAACTCATCCGATGAGGATAGCGACTCTTCCATGCCACCGCAGAGGACATTGATCCGACGATCAATGTTAATCAGTATAATCCAACAGGACCAACACCAGCTACCAATTATCGTGTCCCGGCTGGGGGTGCGAGAGTCGCTCGTGTAGATGAAGAGCCAAGAACTCTTGGCCAAAGGATGGAACCAATTCAGCAACCACACCGTCTAAGTGTGAACTTTGATGTTGACGATATGCAAGGGTTTAGCTTCAACCTACAAGTTATTACCATTGTTCGTCAAAATCAGTTTGGAGGAACGAGTAGCGAATCTCCACATCAACATCTACAAAATTTCGAGATCTTGATGGAGACGATGAAGCCAAAGAATGCAACCACCAACAACTACAAGATCAAGCCATTCTTTTTCTCTTTGAAAGGGAAAGCTTTATCTTGGTATCAAGCTCTTCTAAATGGAAGACTCAACATATGGGAGGATCTTTCTTCGGAGTTCCTCACCAAATTCTTTCCGCCATCCAAATCGGCGGAGTTGAGAGGTAAGATTAATGCATTTTCTATGAGATCTAACGAAAGTTTGTTTCAATCTTGGGAAAGGTTTCAGGATTTACTATTGGATTGTCCACACCATGGCATTTCCAAATTGGAGCTATTGGAGATATACTATAAGAGGCTGGATGTGGAAACACAATTCAAGCTCCAATCCCTTTCATGTGGCACATTCATGGACATGAGGGAAGATGACGCTTGAGACTTCATTAAGAAGCAAGCCCGAGTCATTGAGAAGTATTCTCACCGGAAGGTAGAAGCAAATCAAGTGGAGCAAGGAGCAAAGCTAACACAAGCTACTCAAACTCAAATCTTTTCTCTCAACACCGAGATTAAAGAATTGAAGGAAGTCATCAAAGCCAACTTCCCAAAGCATAAGGGACAAGATGTTGGTTAATTAGGAAACAACAATAATCACAATGGGAATGAGAATACAAACCGCAACAACCGGAACAACAACCGGAATAACAATTGGAACAATAATAGGGGTTCAAAGAACAATAATTGGCGTTCCAACCAACAACAAAATTCCGGTAATTCTTATCCCAATTTAGGAAAATCACTAACTCCACCATCTTCTTCTTCCATTCCTTTGAAAAGTCAAGGACAAACATCTAATAGTGGAAGCACTTCGGGGAAAGAGAAGCCCGATCCCATGTTGGAAACAATCTTGGGAAAGCTTCAAGGATTGGAGAGTCACATCACCAAGGTTGATAGTCACATTACTAAGGTTGATAAAGCCCAAAAGGTTTTAGAAAACCAAATGTTTAGCAATGTTGAGGAAGTTCCTAGAATTCAAGGAAAACTTCCAGGAAAGACGGATGATAACCCGAAAGGAAGGGTGATGGCTATCACAACTAGGAGCGGAGCAACAACCACCGACCCGCAACCTAAATTTGTGGAAGTCCCCGTCGAGAAAGAGAAAGAGAAGGAGAAGGAAGACATCTACATTCCTCCTCCAGCTTACAAACCACCCCTACCATTCCCACAATCTAGAGCAAGAGCACGTCTAGACAAGTAATTCGGTAAGTTTATTGAACTCATGAGCAAACTGCATATTAATATACCTTTCGTTGATGCAATTGTAGGTATTCCAGCTTATGGAAAGTTCTTAAAGGAGATCCTCTCTAACAAGAGGAAATTAGAAGATTTTGGAGAAGTCAAAATGAGTTCGGACTCGTCGGATCTCATTAAGACAATGAAGGAAAAGATACCCCCAAAGCTGAAGGATCAAGGGTCATTTTGTGTTCCCATAGGAGTGGAAGATGTCACATATGATGCATTATGTGATTTAGGGGCAAGCGTTAGCATCATTCCGCTTGCCTTATGCAGGAAGATCGGTTTAGGCGAACCTAAACCGGTGAAGATGACGTTATACATGGCGGATCGATCTATAACTCGTCCCGTCGGCATAGTTGAAGACGTCCCGGTCAAGCTTGGTAAGTTCTATGTTCCAATAGATTTTGTTGTGCTTGACATTCCTGTAGATAGTCCGGTCCCGATCATACTCGGAAGACCGTTTCTTGCAACATCCGGTTGTATGGTTGATTGCAAGAATGCTAGACTCGCCTTCGACATAGGAGAGGAAAAGGTAGAGTTTGTTCTTTCCACTTTGATGAAAGAACCAGCTCTTGAAGAGGACATATTCAACATCCATGACGAAGAGCTATCTAGAGAGGAAGTAAGTTTGATTCTCTTCAAAGATCCCTTGCAAAAGGTGATCACTATGAGCATTATGGACATAGGGGAAGAAGAGGAATGCAATGAGGAAATTGAAGCTTTGGAGAAGAAAAAGGAAGTATATGAAGAAGAGTTTGAGAAACTCTACGATGGGTCAGAAAACGTGAGGAATCACGGTCAGTCGTGCTATTCCATGGCCGTGGTTTCTACCAACATGACCGTAATTAGCTATTCAAAGGACTCCAGTAAGTTACACGGCCAAAACCATGGCCGTGGAACAAACAGAGGTGCAGTAATTGACTTCCACGCCCAAAACCACGGCCGTGGAGGAAACAGGGGTGTCGTAATTTTGGGTGAATCTGAAGACAATTGTGTTCTTTCTACCCCTTCTCTTGATTCTTCTCCAACAACTTATATACCCTTAGAAGCTTCTAAGGGAACATTGGACACTCCTCAAGAGCCATTAGAGAGTCCATTAGTGATGGAATTGAAACCACTTCCTGCACATCTAAGGTACGCATTTCTAGGACCTAATTCTACCTTTCCGGTAATTGTTAGTTCCGATCTAAGTATAGATGAACATAGTAAGCTTATGGTTGTTCTTAAGAAACATAGGAAAGCTTTAGGTTATACTATAGAGGATCTAGTAGGAATTAAACCTTCACCATGCATGCATAAGATCCTAATGGAAGAAGATTTTAGAACTTCGCAACAACTTCAAAGGCGGTTAAATCCGACCATGAAGGAGGTTGTCAAGAAGGAAATTCTTAAACTACTTGATGCAGGTATCATCTACCCTATCTCCGATAGCAAGTGGGTGAGTCCCGTACAAGTTGTCCCAAAGAAAGGAGGAATGACAGTCATCACCAACAAGAACAATGAGCTCATTCCTACACGAACCGTGACAGGATGGAGGATGTGCATAGACTACCGCAAGCTAAACAACGCAACGAGAAAGGATCACTTCCCATTACCATTCATCGACCAAATGCTTGAGAGGTTAGCACAACACTCACATTTCTGTTATCTTGACGGTTATAGTGGTTTCTTTCAGATCCCGATACATCCGGAAGATCAAGAGAAGACCACATCACGTGCCCGTGAGGTACGTTTGCTTATAGGAGAATGCTGTTTGGGCTCTGCAACACCCCAACCACCTTTCAAAGGTGCATGATGGCTATCTTCTCGGAGTACATAGAGGAAATCATGGAGGTTTTCATGGATGACTTTTCCGTTTATGGTTCTACTTTCGATAATTATCTTTCTAACCTTGCTCTTGTGCTACAAAGGTGTGAAGACACTAACCTAATTCTTAATTGGGAGAAGTGTCAATTTATGGTGAAAGAAGGCATTGTATTAGGACACTTGATCTCTAGTAGAGGGATTGAAGTAGATAAGGCTAAGATAGAGACTATAGAAAAGCTCCCTCCCCCATCTACGGTGAAAGGGATAAGAAGTTTTCTAGGACATACTGGATTTTATAGACGCTTTATAAAGGATTTCTCTAAGATATCAGAACCGCTTACTAATCTATTGGTGAAAGATGCAGTTTTTGATTTTTCGTAGGAATGTTTAGATGCGTTTCATAAGATTCGGGAAGCTCTAATCTCAGCCCCGATCATCCAACCTCCGGATTAGAATCTTCCATTTGAGGTTATGTGTGATGCAAGTGACGTAGCTATAGGAGCTGTGCTTGGGCAAAAGAAGGAAGGACGAACCCACGCTATCTACTACGCTAGCAAGACGCTAGATGAAGCGCAGCTCAACTACGCCACTACCGAAAAAGAATTTCTAGCAATTGTATATGCATTTGAAAAGTTTCGTTCTTATCTTATAGGTACAAAGGTGATTGTATACACAGATCATGCTGCGATCCGGTATCTACTTGCAAAGAAGGATGTGAAACCAAGGCTGATTAGATGGATTCTTCTCCTACAAGAATTCGATCTAGAGATCCGTGAAAAGAAGGGTTCAGAAAATTCTGTTGCGGATCATTTGAGTCGTCTACCTCATCTAGAGGACGACCATCTACCCATAGATGACTCCTTTCCGGACGAGCATTTACACATAATAGAGGAGTGCGTCGACAAGATTAGTAAAGGTAATGAACCATGGCTTGCTGATTTTGTTAACTATTTGGTTTGCCAGGAATTGCCACCCGGATTATCCTATGCACAAAGAAAGAAGTTCTTTAAGGATGTCCGGGAATACTTTTGGAATGAACCTCTCCTCTTCAAGAGAGGTCCTGACGGCATCATTCGACGATGTGTACCGGAAGACGAGATGCAAAGTGTCATCCGTCATTGTCATTCACTACCTTGTGGAGGACACGCTAGCTCGAACAAGACTAGCGCTAAGGTATTACAATCTGGATTCTTTTGGCCTACTTTATTTAAAGATGTGCAAACCTTTGTTTCCTGCTGCGATGCTTGTCAAAGAACAGGGAACATATCTAGGAGAAACGAAATGCCTCTTAACAACATTCAAGAAGTAGAGATCTTTGACGTTTGGGGAGTAGACTTTATGGGACCTTTCCCATCATCTTGTGGAAACCAATACATACTTCTAGATGTAGATTATGTTTCGAGATGGGTTGAAGCAATTGCCTCTCCTACTAATGATGCCATGGTTGTGGTTAAGTTCTTTAACAAGACCATTTTCCCACGATTTGGGACACCACGGACTATCATTAGTGATGGAGGCTCTCACTTCATTGTCCGACGATTCGAAGCTCTACTAGCTAAGTATGTGGTGACTCACAAGATCACCACCCCTTACCATCTACAAACGAGTGGACAAGTGGAGTTCTCAAACCGGGAGATTAAAGGAATTCTAGAGAAGACGGTTTCAAGGACAAGGAAGGATTGGTCTTTGAAGCTAGATGATGCATTATAGGCATACCGGACTGCATATAAGACTCCCATAGGAACGACACCATACAACCTTGTGTATGGGAAATCTTGTCACTTGCCGGTAGAGCTGGAACATAAGGCGTATTGGGCAATAAAGTGGTTGAACTTCAGCATAAAGGAAGCGGGTGAGAAGCGCCTCTTGGACCTTAACGAGCTTGAATAACTTCGCTTAAACGCCTACGAAAATGCCAAGATCTATAAAGAAAGAGCGAAGCGTTGGCATGATAAGCATATCATTCCAAAATACCTCAAAGAAGGAGATCAAGTTCTCCTCTTCAACTCAAGACTTTGTCTCTTTCCAGGTAAGCTTAAATCTCGTTGGATCGGACCTTATCTAATCAAACGTGTTTTTCCCCATGGTGCAGTTGAAGTATGGGGTGAAAAAGGCGGAAGCTTTAAGGTGAACGGTTAACGACTCAAGAAGTACTCACCGGAACTCCAAGCTGAAGAGTTCGCGCCTACCGCACTCGAATAAGTGCAAGTACGGTCTAGCTACGGACCTTAAACAAGCGCTTCTTGGGAGGCAACCCAAGGTATTGCACTTATGTTTTTGTTTGTCATTCGTAGATTATAATAGTTTAGACGTTTTTTGTTTTGTTTTGGCTTCGATACCTTCCGGTATGTTGTGTTTTTGGATGTAGGAGCAATGGAATAGGCAAGGGAGAAGGAAAAGTTGAAGGAAATTGACGAAACTTGGATTTTGGCACATTACAAAGAGTTCCACGCCCAAAACCACGGTCGTGAAAGCTACAGTGGCCGTAATTTGAAAAATTCTGAGAAAAATCACCAAAACCACGGTTCCGTACATTTCCACGGCCGTGGAAACCCCCGAGTGACCGTGATTTTCAAAAATTTTTACGGCCACTATATAAACCACATTCCTTCACAAAGAACACCACAACCCCTCTTTTCCACGACCCTAACAGCCGTAAATCGTCCCCCTCTCTCAAATCTTTGTTCATTAATCGTTGCGAACGATTCTTGAGCCCAAAGTGAAGCAAATTCAACCATCTACAAGATCCAATCAACAAATCGAGTGGACAATCACTAGAGAAGACGGAATTTGGATTTTAAAAATCCAAAACCTAGGTTTTCTTCTCTTTCTTTACTTTGTCTATTTGGCTAAATTTTTGCAAGAATTTTTAGGAGAACTGATTGGAATTAGATTGGAAATAGTCTAGGGCTGTTGTCTGGTGAATTTGGTGTTGATTGATTGAGTTTTGAGAAATTCAGAGCCGAACCACGGTCTTTGGGTAAACCACGGCCGTGGAACCTGTAGAACTGACCGTGATTTTTAGTCTGAAATGGATTTGATTAGGAGAATGTCCATTAGAAGCAAGAAAAGGAAAGGTGATGCTTCTTCCTCCTTCCAAGTACCTCCTAGTGAACCACCATCACCCCCACCCCCTAGAATTCCAAAGATCCATGAGGATTACCTCGATGCCTTAGAAAGGATCGAGAAGAGGCCGGTCATAGGACCGCGTTACTTAGTTCGTAAGGAGTTAGAGCCACTGAATGTGGTGAATGACCTTACTTGGTTGCTAGATAGAGCAGGCTTGATCGTCTTCTCCGCTATTAGGGAAGACGCATATGAGGAGATTACTAGAGAGTTTGTGATCTCTTTTGAGCATAGTCATATGGATAGGACAGTTTCCTTTCGGCTGATGGAGGAGAACTACGAGTTCTTGATCTTAGAGTTCGGAGCCTTCTTTGGGTTCCAAGAGACCTTCAATGGTCGTTTTCCTAGCGGCGTATACGCTAAGGATTTCTGGGAAGAGATTGCTATGATCTATGCCAGCAAGGACCGCTGACAACCTGTTGATACCAAGGCTAAGCTTATCTATCACTTAACCTTGAAGATAGCCCATAGAGTACTTTCTGAGTGTCTTTTCCCTAGGACCGAGACTCCTTAGAAGATCAAGACGGATGAGTTGTTTCTTTTGTATGCTATGTTGCAGGGTAGACCTGCTGACTGTGCTACCCTCTTAGCTTCCACCATGAGTAAGCTCAAAAACAAGAGGGCTGGGAATATTAGATATGGTGGGATGGTCACCCATATTGCTAGACAGTTGGGGATAGATTTTTTTGCCTGCACTAGGATAGCGGCGAGGCCGTTGGGTCTTCAGAGCCTCATGACTAGAGGTTTGATCTTCCCTAGGCATAGAGGTCCACCTACCATTGCCATGCCTTGGGAGGATAGAGGAGGTAGAGGTGTTGCATGGCTTCCTGAGTATTCCATTATGGCTGGAAGCCATAATTGGAAGGAGACATTCGCTGCTATGCATGCGAATAGATTGGTAGCACCTCCTTACATCACTGATGAGGTACCGGTTGCAGCTGAGGAGGAGGAGAGAGGAGGAGGTGATAGTTTTGAGGGAGGAGGTGAGGAGCATGACTTTGGCACTTTCCCGGATCAGCCGGCATATTTCCCTGACCCTCCCAGACGCTCACCACGACCAGCTGGACATTCAAGACCCTCTTCCTCTTGCCGTGCTAGCGTGAGTGAGAGGCCGACATGGATGGATGCCCCTCCTGATTGGTATAGATCACAGCCGGAGTGGATGGGAGCTCCACCGACATGGTACGCACAGCCACCATCAACACCAGCACCACAGGATGCACCAGCTTGGTATAGCCAGGCACCGGGGTGGTATGAGCAGCTACCGGATTGGGCTACCGACCTCTCTAGAAGAGTAGGAGCTTTGGAGGTCCGGCAGGACGCTAGGGACGTACGAGCCGATGAGCATGATAGGATGATGAGAGACATCTACCGCCAGCAGTTTGGGTGGAACTTCAACCCCGGCTTCTTCCCGTTTCTACCACCGCCTCCACCTCAGTGATGATCATGCACGATTGACAGTTTCAGCCGCTCCACCGCCGTCTTGTGAGTTCATTTTTCTTTCTTTCCTTTCTTTATTTCCTTTTGAACATTAGGGACAATGTTTGTCTCAAGTATGGGGTGGGGTGTGACTATTGTTTGTAATAACTCTACTCACTTTGCTTGCCTTGATTGAGAACACTTTGCATGTTTCATTATTGTCACACGTTTCATTATTGCATTGCATGAAAAAGCTTTTGACAAACCCATAAAAATTGAAAAATTTTGAAAAATCTAAAAGGTTTTGTGCTTCTAAGAATTGAGATGATTTCTATGATAATCATTACTTGTGAATTGAGTTTTTAATGACAATTGTATGCCTAAACGAATAATGAATTGAAAAGGAATTGATTGTGTTGATTATCCTTTCTTGCAAGTTTCATAATGTGAAGAGTTTTACCTAAATCATATTGAGAAATTGAAATTGAAATCACATGATAAGTTCTTATACTTCTTTATGAATTAAGGCAATTCGACCTTTCTTTCTCCTTTCTTTGTTCATCTAGCCCATCAATGAAATAATTGCCTCCCTTATCTATCCGGAAATTTGGAGGAGTTAAGTTTTGGCATGTTTGATGTGGGAGGGTCATGAAAGCAATTGCTTGCATTCAAAGAATAGAAATAATAGGTTTGGGGAAGTCAATCATGACGATGAGTAACTCGGCACCATTCACATAGCCGGGTGTTTGTGTCTAGCCAAAGTCGGATTGAGCGATATTCCTAACGGATTATGGTATGTGCATCAAGGGTTTGAGGCATCTCGAAATTGAGAAACGTCAATCTCCTAGACTTCGGTTTTTGTGCACCGTTGTCCATAACTCCAAAAGTAAAGTCGAAAAATGATGTGAAAAGAAGAGAGCAAAGCTCAAAAGTTGATGATGTTGCAAATTGAAATAAAAAGAAAAGAGTTAGTTGTCCACTTTCCCGGATTCATGCACCACACTCCTTATAAGTTTCCCCTTCCTTCCGCATTCTAGACCTTCTTTGAAAGTCCTTAAGATCAAAAGAATGTTATTTGGCTTGGTGATCTAAATTGAAATTTCTTATGCTTGATTTTGATAATGCTTGAAGGTTATGATGTTTACATTGAAGTTTAACCAATTCAGGATGTTTCTTCCCACTACATTCTTTGGTTATGTATATGAGAGTTTCAAGAATGAATGAAGCAAGGTTTGAGAATGATCTATCGATTAGAAGCACATTTAACTAAAAGATGTTTTGTTTTTAAGTTTGCATGCATATTTCATCCTAACTTATGCTCTAAGCTTTCAAAAGACCTTGCTTGGGGACAAGCAAGTATCAATATGGGGTATTTTTTTAGCATGAAATATTGCTATATTATAGGCATTTTTTCTAATTGTTTTTCATCCGTTATAGTGTTCATTGATGAGGCATTGAAGCATTTGCTAGCTTGTTTATCTATATTTTCGATACGGAGGTCTACATTTGCTTTGTGTTGATTATAGGTGAATAAGAGCTAAAACCGAACCATTTGAGAGAGATAGCAGAGGATTTGAGCACATCCAAGGATTAGGAACACATCAAAGAAGCCAAAGGAGTTGCTAAGTTGGAGGATTACACAACACAAAGGAAATCACAAGCATATTCCAGCTCCACGCCCTAAAATACGGCCGTAGAGGAATCCACGCTCTAAACCACAGCCGTGGATCTTGGCATCATGAGCGTGGAGCATTCCAGAGAGTTACACGGTCAAAAGTACGGTCGTGAAATCATGTGAGACCGTAATCATTTCCACGCCCTAAACCACGGTCGTGGAACCCCTTGAGACCGTGATTTAGGCAATCTTTTGACGAACTAATTATTGCCACGATTATTTACGCAATGGGCCGGACGGTTATTTTATCCTTTCTTATAAAAAGGTCAGAGGAGAGGAGTTTTGGACATCACGCTTTAGCCGGAGATCTTCGCATACGCTTAGACCTCGCTTACACGGACGCTTATCGCTGAGCCCTGCGGAGGACCGCTTAGGGAAGGAACGAGCGGAAGCGGCACCCTTTTTCTAGGGTTTGTTATTGAAGACGGATTGACATCCCGTTCTTCATACTAGCCTTAGATTTTGTGAGGTTTTGTGTTCTATTCCGAATCAATTGAATATTCCGATTTGTGTTTTGCATTTGAGATTGAGTTTGAGTTATATTTGAGTTTTCGAAGGTTTTCATCTCTCATTCTTCTTAATTTGATTTTGTGATATCATGGCAATGGTTATTGGCTAAAACCCTTTAGAAATTCTAAGGTGAAGGGTTAATAATTGTGGCTTAGATGATGATAGATCGATCGTAAATTGACTGGACCCTGAGAGTTAGAGAGATCTCGTCGACGAACCAAGATCACGGTCTGTTCTTGAACTTCCACGGCCGTGGAACTCAAGATCTGCCCGTGATTTATCCTAGTTTATGAACTTTGCTTTTACTTTGATCCAAGGTTAAAGATTAGCTTTAATTTAGTCTTGGCTTGCCCTTTTCTAGGTAGTAGTGAAGCCTCAACAACCTCTACTTCGATTTCGAGTGTCACAACCTTAATCGGTTTAGTTAGTCTTGATCCTTGGGTTATAAGTTTGGGTATTTGAGATTAATTCTTGTCTTTAAATCCTTTCTATACTGAAGCCTCAACAACCTTTATAGAGAGTATCTTTAGATAAGTCATATAAAGCCTTGGAACTTCACCGTACATTGCTTTACCTTAGCATACCTTTACAACTCTTAACTCTGTCCTTAGTTCTTTAGTATATCTTGAATCGATTGCCACAATTAGATACCTGGATCTTTAGGGTTGTGTTTTTCCCCAATATTTGCAAAGCTTATTACATTTACTTGCTTGACAATCTACGAACTGAATTTGTTCCCCCCAAATCCCTGAGTTCGACACTCTGGAATTCTTGCTTTACTACGCCGATCCGTACACTGCGGGTTCGCTTGCTCGATTCTAGTTTTTATAATTTAAAGCTTGATTGCACGCACGCTTCGAGGCAAACAGCATCCACCACGACGGAACCTAGGCGCGGCCATGGCAAGCTCACATCAGCCTCTTCGTGGTTGGATGATGAGCTTCCGTTCCCTCTAGGTTCGGAACTTCGGAAAGGAGAAAAATTCTGGTTGTTACATCAATTCCCCCTAAAAATAAGTTTCATACCAAAACTTAATCATTGTCGGTTGTCTTGGTTTTAAACCGAGGCATATCGACCTCTTCACATGAAGGTGTTAACCCTTCTATAGCTACACCACTCAATATGCGCACACATCAAAATCTAACACAATCATAAAACAACCAATCTTGAAAATAAGCAACTAACACATAGCTCACACAAGAACAACACCGAGAACTAACCCGTCGGTCCTACGGCTGCACCTAGCTTTGCTTAAAACTCCAAGTAGTTCCTCCTAATTCTATCCTCCGTCTCCCATGTAGCCTCATCGGATCCCCGTCTAGATCACTAAATCCGTAGCACCGGTATGTCCTTAGACCGTAAGCGTCTAGTACTCCTCTCTAATACCGCTACCAGACGATCTACAAAGGTTTGATCAAGCTCAACTACCAAATCCTTATAACTAATGACATGTCTCGGGTATGGTATATACTCTCGCAACTGAGACACGTGTAAGACTGAGTGAACACCCTTCAGTGCTGGTGGTAGCGCTAGTCGGTATGCCACCTCTCCGGCTCGGTCTAAAATCTCAAAAGGTCCGATATATCGAGGACTCAACTTTCCCTTAATGTTGAAACGTTGCATGTCATGTGTTAGTGATACTCTCAGCCAGACTTGAACGCCTACTCTAAACGCTAGAGGTCGCTTCTTGTCGGCGTAGGACTTCTGACGACTCTACACTGCCAACATACGCTCTCAGATCGTAGTTACTCGAGTGATGTCGTCTTGTATCTGCTCAGGAGCTACTCCGCCTACACTGCTTGGCTCATCCTAACATAGAGGTGTACAACACCTCCGCCCATACAACGCCTCATAAGAAGCCATCCCAATCGATGCATGTCAGTTGTTACTATAGGAAAACTCAACCAAGGGGAGGTGATTTGGTCATACATGTCCCCAATCCAATACACAAGCTCTCAGCATGTCCTATAGGGTCAGGATGGTCCTCTTAGACTGACCGTCCGTTAGAGGGTGATACGTTGTCGTAAAGTGGAGACTCGTCCCCAAAGTTGCATGCACCTGCTGCCAAAATCTCGAGTTAACCGTCCATATTTGTCGGAGACGATGGTCCTCGGTACTCCATGGAGTCTCACAATCTGTCTAGTGAACTCCTCAGCTAACGACTCACCGGTCACGTCTCCTTAATAGGAATGAAACATGCGGTCTTCGTCACTCGGTCTACTACCCCCCAAATAGCATCAAAGCTCATATTAGGTCTCAAACTCGTGACAAACTCCATCGAGATGTCATCCCACTTCTACTGTGGTATCGGTAGTGGATCGAGCTCTCCTTCGGTCCTAAGATGCTCAATCTTGACCTACTAACAGGTTGCACATTGATCTACATATCTAGCCACATCGGGCTTCACACCACCCCAACAAAAAGAATGTCTCACGTCTTTATACATCTTACTAGATTGGGGTATACTGAGTAAGTTGTAGTATAAGTCTCTCCCAATATCCTTTATCTGAGCTCGCTATCTGACAACACATAAATACGTTGTTGGCGTCTCATCACTCCATCGGCACCTATGGTAAACTGTGGTACCTCACCTTGAGACATCTTGTCTAGGATCCTAGTCAACGTCGGACAACTCTCTTGCTTCTGCTGAATCTCTCCCATCAGATCAAGTACCAGCTCTAAAGTGGGCAAATGATTGTCCGGTCGGGAAACTAAATATCAATCTCTAGCTAGACTAGATCCCTTTGTAATCTAGGTTGTGTTGTCAAATAAGCTATTGCCTTCTCTCGAGGCGTCTTCCTACTAAGGGCATCAACGACCACATTTGCCTTCCCTAGGTGATACAAAATCTCTAAATCAAAGTCCTTGATCATCTCCATCCATCTCCTCTGGTGGTTATTCAACTCCCGCTGAGTGAATATATACTTTACACTTTTATGGGTTGTGAAGATTTGACACGCCTCTCCATAAAGATAGTGACGTCAAATCTTAAGAGCGTGTACTACTGCAGCTAACTTGAGGTCATGGGTTGGGTAATTCTCCTCATAAGTATTTAGTTGTCTAGACGGGTATGCAATGAGTTTACCTCGCTACATCAAAACACATCACAAGCCCAACTTAGATGCATCATTGTATACTACAAAGTCCTCAATACCCTCCGGATGTGCTAAGATCGAAGAAGTAAGTCAATCTCCTCTTCAGCTCCTCAAAACTCTGCTGACACGGCTCAAACAACACAAATCGGGTAGTCTTCCTCAATAGGAAAGTAAGTGGTCGGGTGATCATTGAAAACCGTTTAATAAACCGGCGGTAATAGCCCGCCAAACCTAAAAAGTTATGTACCTCATTAACATTCCTCGGATGTAGCCATGAAGATACCGGCTCGATCTTTGCTGGTCGACCTTGATCTCTTCAGTTGTAAATACGTGACCTAGAAAAGCCATCTCAGACATCCAGAACTCGCACTTGGATAACTTAACATATAACTCTTTATCATGCAGAATTCGCAACACTGTCCTCAAGTGCCCTTCGTGCTCCGAGATTACACCAAGATGTCATTGATAAACACTACCAAAAATTGATCTAGAAAGTCGATAAATATACCATTCATCAACTCCATGACCACGGCGGACGCATTCGTAAACCCAAATGGCATCACTACAAACTCGTAGTGGTCATACCGGGTCCGAATTCTGTCTTAGGTATACCCTGCTCTCTCATCCTCAGCCGGTGATAACCCGATCTTAATTCGATCTTGAAGAACACAACAAGTCATATATACGGGGCAACAGATACTTATTCTTGATGGTCACCTTATTTAACTCTTTGTAGTCGATGCACAACCTCATCAACCCGTCCTTCTTCCTTAAAAACAATACCGGTGCACCCCATGGAGAAAAGCTAGGGCATATGAAGCCTTTCTCAACTAAATCCTCCAACTGCTTCTTCAACTCCAACAACTCAGTAGGCACCATGCGGTAGTACGCCTTCAAGATAGGTCTCGTACCAGGCTCCAACTCAATGTTGAAGTCCACTCAATTCCCAATAACTTAGTACATGACGAAAAAGTCCAATAACCAATCACAATTTCTCAAACGAATAGGGCATGAATCTCCATGGAACCTTTAACCTTACCCGCATCGGGTAACCCAATAATGAAAGGTTCTCCCTCTAATGTATCTAAGGCCAACATCTCTACACAAGCATAAAAAATAAGAGAATATGTAGCACCCGTATAAAACAACACTAACAAGTAAGCCTTTCATACGGATGATACTTGTAGTCTCTGGTGCAGCTGGCTCATCACTGCTCATCAGCTCAAACACTTGTGCCTGGGCCTCTCTTGTATCAGTTGTACCGCAGCCACGTCCTCTTCCTTGACCATGTCCTTGTGTGGAACCTTGTGGACGAGGATGACCCGGGCCCAATTTTGTTGACCCTGAGACTGGTACTGTGACGGTCTTTGTCCACCTCCTGGAGCGCTGCAAGGGAAGAACCCTACTACGATGGAGCCTTGCTTTGACGATAAAAAATAGTTTTGTGACCAGGCTTGCCACATGTGAAGCATGTCAGTGGCGAATTCTTACGCTCAGCTCGTATGTGCCAATAACCTCCGCAGTTATGACACTATTATCCCCTATCTAAAGTCTGCGTAGTCGGCTGGTAAATCTGGGAATCCCTGTGTTTGACCTCTCCCAAAACCAGAAGCCTCAACACCAATACTGGTCTGTACAACCCTCTGCCTCTTCTCAGGCCCACCTATTTGACCTCTCCCCGCTAAGTATGAACGGGTACTCTCTCTCAGCCTCCTTGAGAAGAGGTACATGTGTTGATCCGCTAGTAGTATAGTTGGACCCAATAGTGCCAACTTCTCTCGGAATTTCCGGATCGCCTCAAAAATCGGAACATCCTCAAATCCCGCCTCTAATAAGTCATGCAACCTCTCTCTCCTCAACGTTGCGGGACATAATTGCTCCCGGATGATACTCGTCATCTGATCAAATCTTGTGACTCCGCTATGGACAATCCTCCACCAATACCGCGCCTGCTCTTTGAACAAAGTTTGAACTAGCTCGACTCGTTTGGGCAACGGATAGAATTTAGTGCAGTCTCCACATGTTCTATCTAGTGCTTTGGCTCTAAGCCTGGATTACCATCAAAGGGTGGTACTCACATATGGTTGAAAGTCTTCAACCACGAATCCAGTGTCGGGGCTCTTGACACATTTCGAGCCCTGACAACATCAGCTATTCTCTACGGTGCAGCTTGCACTGAAGGTACTCTCGGGGACACCTCAACTGACCTTGTAGGCATTGGAGGATCTGGAACATGTCCTCCAGTCCTACTCAAGTTATAGTTATTAAACACTTAATGCAAACACCACTATCACAGATCAAGCTAACACGCAGAAAGCCAGCTAAGTAAGCCCAATGGACTTACTTGTATCAAGGTAATCCCAGCTAGTCAACACTCTCAATCCTGCAGGAATAAACTCCATCAGTTGATAACAAGGACATGTAGTTCAATCATCTATCCATCATCTAGAAGTCTCTAACTCCTAGGTCAACCATGATTATTATAAGTCTATTCCAATAACTTATCCTCATTCATATCCATTAGCAGTCTATCCTTATAACAAGTTCTGAAAACTACATCAAAGTAGTTTTCCTACACTTAACATATCTCATCAACATCCTTATAACATCCTAAAGTCTTAATTCTGAAAGATAAACACTTCAACATCACTAATTGATATTCACTCTAGTTCTGTTAGGTTTCATCCTAATATGACACTAACAGTAATCACCCTAAGACAACAAGAAGGGATCAACATACCGATATTTGGTACCAGCTGGAGGAATCACGCGACCGTAGAACAAAGAGGCGTGATCGCGGGGGAAGAGTGCCGGCGTGACCGCGGTGACAAGGTCACTGCGCGACCGCGACTAAGATGGGGCGCGACCGCAATTTGAAAACACATGTGCAACCGTGGAAAGATTTGGCGCGGTCGCGGGAGAAGACCGAAACGACTATCGCGATTCTTGTTGTGGGTAGACGACTCCAAGACCCTCGGTGGTCTTTGTTATTGCTTGTTGTTGTTGTAACGGGTTAAAATGGATTGAAGACATCCATAATTACATGAATGAAGTAAGGGTTGAGACTAGATCGAATCTTACCTTTCCTCCAACTTTATTCAAGAAAGAACATTACTTGATGCTTATGCGTGCAAAGCGTGACAACGGAACTCAATTGACTGCCTCCAATCTACTGCTACTGCTTAATAAAGACAAAGGAAGGATGCCACTGCTAGTAACGCAAGACAAGGATGGAGAAAGGAGAAGAGAAGAGAAGAGAAGAACTTACGTAAATCGAAGAAGGCTTCTAGGGTTTTAAAAGGCAGAAAAAGAAGTATGATATATGTGTTATATAGGAGGAGATTCATGTTTTACACGAAAGGAAGGGAATCAAAATGGTTATAAAAGATAAGGGCGGAATCTGACACTTCATCGCGACCGCGGTGAAGAGTGCCCGCGACTGCTTTCACCTCGACCGCAACGGAACCTAGGCGTGGCCGTAGAAAGCTCACGCGACCGCGTTGCTTGCTCGCGGCAACCTCTTCGTGGTTGGCTGCTGAGCTTCTGTTCTCTCTAGATTTGGATCTTCGAAAGGAGAAAATTTCTGGTTGTTACAACCTAAGAGATAAGCAGCACCTCCATCGCCGGAGATGGTGAGGGTTGGGAGTGGGAGAAGAAACCGTCACATCCACCTCGCTGATGTCAGATCTAGAAAGAGAACTGAAGCAACAACAAAAGAGATCCGAGAATCTGATTGGAAACCTACAAGATAATAAGCAGAGCCTCCGTCGCCGGAAATGGTGGGAGTTGAGAGTGGGAGAAGCTGCCGCCTCCGCTTGCCGATGCCTCTCTTCTCTTCTCTTTTGTGGAAGACAATATGAATAAACAATTGGTATGAGTACAGTGTTGGCAGCGCAATACTAGGTTTTCATCTCTAATATTTATTTTTTAAAAAAAGCGCCGGCCGGCTCCTTGCGATGACGTTGAAAATATTTTTTTTTGTTTAAAAAAACAATCCTTCGGCGCTAGGCGATAGCGTCCAGATGAACGTTATTGAAATGTAAACTTTTAGCCTCATAGTAAATTCAGGCCCGTGCATATATCTTTTTCGTTACAAAACAACAACAGACTCATCACCTAGTTGGTTTTTACAAGGAGTGTTGCCTTTACAATGTCATTAACTTAAAAAAACAACGGTCTCATATATCTAATTTCGAAATTCTCAAATAATTTGCACATATCTAATGTCATTCTATACTTACACAAATTTAGTGCGCACAAGTCCAGTTCTAACTTTTTAGATCTTATGAGATGTTAGTAGGCTTTCATATTTTAACATATCAATATGTTAAAACTATAAATTTATAGAACATAATGTACCAAACATAGTAAGATAGTTTCCCACCAAAAAAAAACATAGTAAGATAGTTACCAAAAACAAAAACAAATAATGCAATAGAGAATGTTTATGTAGCATAAACTTACAAATAAGAAACCATAAAATTTCTCAACTTATTGGAACTTTTAAGCAGTGGCGGCCGCAAGATTTGTAAAGGGTGGGGCAAATTTAAATTATCATTAAAAATATCTATAAAATAAAATAGTGATAAAACCATAATCAAACTGTAATCTATTTGCTCAGTTTTGACTACAAGTTTACCAAAAATAAATAGTCAATTGTACAAATAAACTGTCAATCTGACAACAAAGGTTGAATCCATAAGAAGAAAAAAGAGAGTATATATATTGAATAAAATTATCTAAAGAATAATACGTTATTTAGATATCAAAATAAATTCATATAAAATATATATTGATTATCATTACATATATTTAGGGAGTTATATAAAGGATTGAATTAGTTTTAAAAAAATCTTAACTGAAATAATGTTATTTTTGTCATAAATTATAACATATTTTTAATAGAGCATTAATTTTGTATTTGAATTATTCAATAAATTGCTCTCAAGTAGAATCCATAAGAAGAAAAAAAAAGTGAATAAATTTTATACTTAGATTTTGGACAAATAAAACAAAATATATTATGAAATATGTAATTTAAATTCGAAATAATAAGTAAGAAAAACAAATAAAAAAGAAGAAAAAGGAAAAGGTGAAAAAATAAACACAATGGTGATAGATAGGATTCGAACCCAGGACCTAATGAAAATTTAATTTCCTGCTCAAATCACCAGACCACTATGCCACCATATTTTTTATAATGCTTTTGCATGTCTATTTGTATTAATTCGTGCCAGAGGGTGGGGCAACTGCCCCACCCTGCCCCACCCAAAGGCCGCCACTGCTTTTAAGTAATGTTTTAAGCAAATATATTACCCTTGCGTATAATAATAATAAAACTCGGACCCAAAAGTAAAAATACTTATTATATAGTTTTTGTAATGACGCATAACAAAATTATTATAACCAAAACTTGTTTTACATAAAAAAAATATTTAAAAAAATAAAAATGTGTTGATACTTGATCGAGGATCATGAATCTAGTGAAGTGAGCCCTAAATTCACTTGGAAACAGAGGTTGTAACACAATCAATTTCTAACTTTCTATAATAACACATGAAAGTATAACCACTGAATCTTATTTTTAAAAATAGAAACTAATTCAAAAATAGATTGCACATAGAGAGGAAAACAAAAAGTGTAAAGGCAAGAGAGCAAAAAAGCAAAAAAAAATCAAAAAGAAAAAACAAATTTAGAAAGAGAAGCGAAAAAGAAAAAGAGAGAAACGCCCGAAAGAAGAAAGAGAGAGAGTTCTTTGTGTGGACCTTCCACGAATCTCCACCTTCATCCCTTCAATCTGCCCGTCCGGCACTTTTCTCTCTCTCTTTCTTCTATCGGAGAAGAAACCGGTCTTTCACGACCTTCGAATCCATTTCCATGGAGGATTTTGTTCTTCCGTGCACTCTCAATTTGTACATTCAAACTTTTTCCGAATAAAAATCAACTCATACAGTTCAATTTCTTTGTACATATTCGAATTTCTTCTTAAACCTCTTCTTCTTCTCCTCCTCCTTATCGGAATCGTTCAGTAGCCGATGATTACCTTCGCATGGATGTTAAGACCAATTACGAAAACTATATACTTGCTAGGGTTTCATTCTGCTCGCGATCATACATCTTTAGGGATCCGAGTTAATAGAGTTAGCTCTTTTGGATTTTGGAGGAATTTTGAGTTATTGCTAGGAACGAAAGAGAAAGTTTGAATTTTAACCAAATGGCGGTTGGAGGAGGGTGGTGTGGGAGGTTAGAGAGAGCGGCGCGAACTATGTTTTTTGTGGTCGTTATGGTGGCTTCGTTGCTGGTTCAGTGTTTGCCGGTGCTCGTGGCGATTGGCGATGTACTGGTGCCTTGCATTTTGATTTCCTATTTCACGTGTTTGAGGTGCCATGATTTTAAGCAGAATTTGAGTCGATATTCTTTTAAGAGATCCTTGGTTGATATTCCTCTGGTTTCTGCTGTCAGATCGCTCATCATTACCTGTATGTATGATAAATTGTTCTACACTCTTTTGTTGATTATGTTTTCTTTTTGAACGTGTGAATGCAAAATACAGATATGATATAATATTCATTGTTAAATGAACGCTTCTTTATTTGAGTGGATATCCATTTCCTCCTTTTCGTTTTGATTAGCAGAATATATGAACATTAGTGCAAGATAATGCAAGACTACAGGAACATGAAATCTGTGCTATCAGCTGAATGGACATACATTAGAAACTAGCATACTTATTTAGAACTGTGCCTAACGAAAAACAAAAAAGAGTTAAAATAGCAGCCAGGCAGCCAGCCATCCATGTAAATTGAATTGGTTCCTAATAGTAGAAATGCTTATATTATTGGACCTATGGTATAGTGTTTCCTCATAGTCGGAAAATGAACATTTTTCTGCAATGTGATTCTTATCAGTTTTCTTTTCTTGAATGTAGGTATATATATTGCTTGTGATGGCCGTGCTATCTCAAATGGTCCTTATCTTGGAAGTGTGACTCTCTGTTCTATTTCTTCAATTATACTTCTTTCAATCAAGACCTGTGTTTTCTCTGTGAATTCTCACATTGAAGCTGAAGCTTGGCATACTCCCCTGAGGCGGAGAATTCATATAAAGAATTCCTGGGGAATGCCTGTGTTATTTCTTTCATCCGTAGTATTTGCTCTGGGACACATGGTTATTGCTTACTGGACAAGCTACAAAGCACGGAGGAAACTTCTATTTCATAGTGCAGACCCAGTTGTGGTATGTCGCAGACCATTATATTTTATGAAGCTCAGCTCATTATAGTTTCCCAAGTTCAATCGTTTTTAATTGATTTGATTTTGGTGTTAAATGCATCTCTATGTCTCTTGCAGTCAAATATTAACTATAGAAAGTAGGTGAATGCTAGAGGTCGTAATTTATGTGGTTGTTACTGCTCAGAAAGATTTAGGGTCTGTTTGGATTTGATGAATTATAATGCAATTATTTACTGCTGGACTTTAAAATAAACTATATAGCATTGGAGGTGAAATGTATTATAAATAGCACATGTATCTGGCTCACAAATTCTTTCACTAATGCGTTATATAGTAGGCTATCCAAAAACCAATTTGACTACATGTATTTATGCCATAGGATTTGTTTTATAAAACATATAGTATGCATCCAAATACACCCATATTGCTGCAATGCTCTTTATGTAGTGTGTGGAAATTTTATGTTGCTTTTCGTTTTCTGTATGGCAGGTGTTTTCAAGCAAAAGCTTGTTGTCGGCCTTGCAGAAGGTTCCACGTTCTACTAACCCTGCAGTTAAAGCCCCTAACAACGACTGTGAGGCCAAGAAAAAACTTTTTGGATCAACCCAAAATCAAGGTGCATTGCCAGTCCGGTTACTTGCTGACATTGACAGCTCATTTGTTACCTGCCAAGGTTACAGTCTGCATTACAAGCTCAGTCTGCCTAGTTCACCACCACATTCGTCATCATCCACCACCACTTTTGCAAGCAATAGCAGCTGCAGCTTCCCAACAGGCATCGGAGGACTGAAGCAGGATGAACCATCAAATGTTCCATCAAAGAGCCAATATAATCTACACAGTAGTAATCAATTCCAAAGCTCTTCATTGTACGATCCATTGTTAGACAGCTCTGCAAGTTCTATGCTTTTGCCTAATGAAACGCCTGACTTCAACCTTCATAATTCTGGCAACAAGGAGAATGTCCACGGAATGAACCCTTTTGAACTAGACCTGGAGGCAAATGACCAGTGTGGAATTGTTTTGGTGCATGGATTTGGTGGAGGTGTCTTCTCATGGAGGAATGTGATGGGGACACTTGCAAGGCAAGCTGGCTGCATGGTTGCAGCTTTTGATCGGCCTGGATGGGGTTTGAGTCCTAGGCCGCAAAGAAAGGACTGGGAAGAAAAAGAACTGCCTAATCCTTACACACTTGAATGTCAGGTAATATTTTTAGCGATTTAATAAATTTTGTGCCCGATTTGAAGCCACAAAATTCAAATCTCTCGAATCTGGAGTTCATGATGATTTATTGGTATTCTAGCTGATTATGACACTGAATCTGCATTAACTTTTTTTCTTCTACTCTTTTAACTTTTCTAGGTTGATTTACTGCTTTCTTTTTGTGTGGAGATGGGATTTTCATCAGTGATTCTCGTTGGTCATGATGATGGTGGTGTTCTTGTGTTAAAAGCAGCAGAAAGGATGTTGAGATCGTGGACTTCTGCCAATGTGAGTTTGGCATACTTTTTCTCCATGCCGATTTACTGCATTTGTCATTCCTTAATGGAGGTTGAGTAAGTGATTTTTGGCTGGCCTTGATTCAGAATAGGAATATTTTTATCTTCTCACCAATTCTTTTGTAGTTAACTGAGCTTCAACACATCAAACTCGATAGCCAATTGGTTGTTTCACTTATGTGTGAAACATTTGGGTTATCTAATATGATTGAAGCTGATAATTATTGACTTACCACTTTTAATCTACCTATAGAAATAAATTACCAGTTTCATTAAAATGGCCATGCAGTCTGTTCATTGCTTGAAACCTTTTACCCCCTTCAAGCTGCACATCTGCCACAGCTTATAGTTCGGTTGTCTTACTGACATATCAGAATGCCACCAAGGTTCCTTCTTGACTATTTCCCGTGGTTTTTCAGGTTTCCATCAAAGCCATGGTATTGTTAGGTGTAGGATTGTCTAGAGATGTGGTTCCTAGCTTTGCAAGAATGCTGTTGCGCACATCACTAGGGAAGAAACACTTGGTCCATCCCCTTCTTCGAACAGAAATAACCCAAGTGGTTAACCGGCGTGCATGGTATGATACTACCAAATTAACCACCGAAATCTTAGGGCTCTACAAGGTAAAAATGATCATTTCTACTCTAGGAGAGTATATCTAGAAATAAAATTTGACATTAATACTAACATATCTGTGAAAATCAGGCACCTCTATGTATAGAAGGTTGGGATGAAGCGCTTCATGAAATTAGCAAGCTGTCATGTGAGACAGTTCTCTCAGTCCAAGCTGCAGCAACATTGCTGGAATCGGTGGAACACTTGCCAATCTTGCTCATTGCAGGCGCTGAAGACAAGCTCGTATCTCTACAATCTGCACAAACAATGGCTTCCAAACTCGTAAATTCAGTAAGTTTTATTGCTCTTGCCTTGTCCTTGCAATCAAAGAATTTAAAAAATTAGCGGTTGTTTTGATGCAGTATATGGCCGATAATACATTTTAGTGGACGTGTTATACTGGAATTTTTTTGAGTATTGACAAAGCAATGCATGAACTATCAAACTAATACTACATTTTACACTAAATACCACATACATAATTGCGATATAATGCATGACATCCACATAGAGACCCTTATGAACCGTATATTATCCTTGCAGAGACTAGTTGCTGTTTCCGGGTGTGGCCATCTTCCACACGAGGAGTGCCCAAAGGCCCTACTTGCAGCTATCTATCCTTTCATAAACAGACTATTAACAGATTCAGTCTCGAAAGATCAGCATAGCTAAGAGGGTCTTTATGATCTGATCTCAGAAGATGGCAGATTCACTTGTAGAGGATAATTCAGCTAAAGTGCTTCTGTTTCTTCGTAATTTTTCCTAAATGGTCGAGTTCAATTAGGAAGAAGAGGATAGTTGGTACTCGTCTTGGGGCAACTTCTCACTAATCAGGGGGGTAAGCGTCTTTTCTTCGATACCCCGGATTCTCCTTTTAGTGTGTTTTAGGGGCTGTAGCTGCTTAGAGGTTGTTTATTCTCTCCCCTAATGGTTAAGGTCCTTAAGGATGATTGCTGTTAACCTTCAATATGCTTCTCAGATGCTTGGGGATTCTTTTTCTGCTGAAAAGAATCATGTTCAGACGAACTTAGCTTCCTGTACGTGATCGAGCTTACGGTAAATCGGCAATAAGCAAGTTCCAAGTAAAGATCATTTATGGGACCGACTCCAAGACAATGTGATTAGTGATTACCTCCTCTATAGGGTTCAAGAACCAGCTGTGGAATGTGGTGGGCTTGTAATTGACCATTAACGGAAATTGATGATACACATTATCATTTTTGGACACTAAACTTTGATATCTGAGTTCATAAGCAAATGGCAACTAAAAGAGTAAATACCCAGAATATAATCAAGAACAACTAGTGTGTAAGAACAGCAGAATCTAAGCATATAAGGTTAAACACAATTGAGCATTGTCAACATCCCTTCTAGTTCTAAGCCATTTTGCAATGAGCAAATGTTGGTTTTTTTAATAACATTGTTACATCTTTTCAATACAATTTCCAAGGAGACAAGCATGCGATTTCCGTCTCTATTCTTTGGAGGATTTGTTGATGAGTGACTTGTGGATGTGCGGGATAACGCCACCTCCAGCAATGGTACCCTTGATCAGGGTGTCAAGCTCTTCATCTCCACGGATTGCAAGCTGAAGATGCCTCGGGGTGATACGCTTCACCTTCAGATCCTTGCTAGCGTTTCCTGCTAGCTCAAGTACCTCAGCAGTTAGGTATTCCAAGATTGCAGCTGTGTACACGGCAGCTGTTGCACCCACCCTTCCGTTTGCTGATACCCTGGTTTTCAATAGACGGTGAACACGGCCCACTGGGAACTGCACAGGTCGAAATCTGGTGTTCAGATATGAATTTGACTAATCAAGCAATGGTACAAGTGCTAGCCACTCGAACTCTCAAATACGAGAACTAGTGTGCAAATACGTAAAGCTCACACACCCTACTCAAATATCATAACAAGCTTCACATATAATAAAGTTATAAACTAACTTCAGAAAGCCAGCAAGGAAAATGGAACAATATGGTGATAACTGAAAACAAAGTAGTCATATATCCTCATCATGGTGAGTGAGAAACTTAAAGAGTATGAACTAACATTCTTGGCATATCCTATGCATTTTCGCATCCCCATCAACATCAAGTGATTCCCATGGACTCCCATCCCACATGATTTGAAACTCAATGAGCATTTATCCAAGTCAAATAGTTAAGCATACAGGAACCTTCTTTTGTATGTATAATAACAGAAAATCAATCCGGGATTTTCCAACCACAACAAATGAGCGCTGCTGCTGAGAACATCTCTACAAATCGACATGGGAAACTTAAGAAAGGAATACAGTCCTAACAACATCAGAAATGAGCCTTTTTCAGGAGCTCCTAACTCTCCAGAGTCCAGACAAGAGAATCTTAAGTGGATCTTATTTCTACTCCAATTTATCAAATAACGCTTCAAAGGCTTCAGCCACATGCAATGGCTAAGCTATGATCTCGCTAGGCACTGAAGGAAACACACTAGTATTGACTCGTATGTGCTCTGCATGCCTACCGTGTTTGGGTGCGCCTTCCATTTCTTGTAAGTGCATTCTTCTAAGGGTCCTTACAAGTATAGTAACAAGGACCTATATTCTAAGCGTCCTTACAAGTATAGTAAGAAGGAAAATTTTAACCTTACACTACACTTTAAGTCAGTAACATCCTCTTGACTTCCAACAGCCAAACAATCTCAGTATTTTTCAAAGGCAGAGGAAAAGCTGCGTTTTTTTAACAATTATGCAAATCCGAACTAAGATCAGTTCCATACACTGAAAAATTCAAAACAGCATACTTTCATATACACAATGCACAACCAATTTCCAGACAATAGTTGAACTAATGTTTTAAAAATGCAGACTCATATATACAATTTACTACATAACATGCCTAGCCATCATTACTATTGGTGAAACCAGTGATACTTGCTTCACGTATTATTTTTATCCTGGCCAGAAACAGTGATCAGATCTCACACATTTTAGCCAAAAGAGCAAAACAGAAACACCAAACACATCCTCCGAATAAGTATTTCACATCAACCCAACAGACCGAAACAAAACCAAATCAAACGCCTTCTTTTCCCCCAATTCCAAGCAATTCCGACCCGAGAACCCAAATCCGCACACAACCCACTCGTTCCGAACACCAAATAAGCACAGATCTAGCAGGAACTCCCACCAAACCAGTGAAAACAAGGCCAATAGACGTCGTTGACCAAGAATTAGAAGCAGAGGATGAGAATTATACCTGAAGACCAGCACGAGAAGAGCGAGAAATTGGGGCCTTTTTGTCTTTGTCCTTGTTGATGGACTTTGCTCCTGTAATCAAACCCTTAGCTCCTTTTCCCGACATTTTTTAGCGCTTCTTCCTTATCTCTTTTCCCTCTCAATTATGGGTTTCGATCAAATTTGTGAAGAAACGAAGCAGTGATTGAATAGAAGAGAGACAAAAGGAGAAGAAATGAAGAAGAGTGTAAAGATTCAATCTTCTGTAGAGGAAGTTAGAAGTCTTGTAGCGGTAACTGAGAAAGTGAGAAGCTATAGCGTTCAAGGCAAGGATATTGGGTTAATGACGACAATACCCCTTGAGTTGTAGGAATTTAACGATTTTTTGGTTCCTATTCGTACCACCATGGCACCATAGTCATGATATTTGTACCCTTATTATAAAAAAAAAAAAAAATTTCCGAAGCAAATGTGTGTTGTGAACTACTACACATACACTCTACGACTACGCTTGGCGTACGCATAGTATGGTTACGCATCCGTCAAGCGTAGTCGTAGCCATTTTCCTTTATTTTTGAACGAAATGAGTCTGTTGCTACGACTACGCATTGCGTATGCGTAGTCGTGGTATGAATAGCATGTTTAAGGTGGTACGAAAGCAATCTCGCGATTTTTTGTTTTAGCGTTATGGTTTTGTCGAGGTGCTCCATCTTTAAGTAAGTCTAAGGGTGTGTTTGGTTGTAGATTAAAGGATGTTCATTTAGATTAAAAGTTAGTAGATTAAATTTGTGTAAGTGTTTGGATGAAGATGGAGACTATTGGGAAAATAATAGAAGGGATTAATTGAGATTAAAAATGGTAAAAAAATAACCTCATATTACCAACGTTAAAGGAGATTATTCTCCAACCATTAATTAGGATTCCACTCATACCCCCTATTTAAGTCAAAATAAGGATATATTTGTAAATTTGTATCAATTAAACCCATTAAAAAATCTTCAACCAAACAACTTGAAATAGATTATTTTATATCAAATAATCCCTAATAAATCTCATATAAATTTAACCCCTTTTAAATCTTATCTACATTAATCTTCAAAATAACTTCATCTCCTACCAAACACACCCTAATGCATCGACTTATAGGATGGGTTTGCTGGATGCTAGACACTTGTGTTTAGTAGTGTTTTATGTTTTTATGACTGTTTGGTGGGTTGTGGGCAGAGAAGTATTAGGCCCCGTTTGACAGCAGCTGAAGCTAGCTTATTGAAGTTTATGGAGAGGATGCTTTATACTGTGCAAAATTGGTGCGTGTTTGGAAACTGCAGCTTAAGGAAGATGAAGCATCTTAAGAAAGCTTATGAAAGCTGAAATTTTTGGCCTTTCCATCAGCTCTCCAGGGCAAGCTTATGGAGCTTATGGAATATTGGATTCTCAAAATGCCCCATGATTTATTGGTTGGCTTCAAACGAAATTTCAGTTACACTTCTTCTTCTTCGATAGACAGGTATGGAACCTCGCTCTCTTCTTCTCTTCTTGTCTTCTTCGTTGATCCTAACCATTCTTCTCTTCTTCTTCGTCGATCCTATACCTAAATCCATATGAGAGTACCCATTCTGCATTTAATTTCTCTTAATCTCTCCCTGCCCTCTTTTTAATTTGTTGATTTCTGTTTTTGTTTAACCCTAAATTTTACCCTGTTTACCCTGCCTTCTTCGATAGACAAGTAAGGAGCTGATGGAATTTTGTTGATTTCTCTTTTATTTTGTTGATTTATGTTTCTGTTTTTGTTTAATTTCTCTTAATCTCTTCTTCTTCGTCGATCCTAACCATTCTTCTCTTCTTCTTCGGGAAATACTACTACGGGATGATTCGCTGCTACTAGCTATGACTATGATGCTCCACTTGGTGAATATGGTAAGTCTAAGCTTTGAGTTTTGGTCTATAATGCATAACATCTCACAAAAACTTATAGTATTGAACTCTGAACTTTTTCTTTGCAAGGTTTACTGAGGGAACCGAAGTATACACATTTGAAGTATCTTTATAGAGCTATTAAGATGAGTGAACACGCTTTGAATTCTTCGGATCCAAAAGTAACATCACTTGGAAGCAATCAAGAGGTATTCATACATTACAACAGATGACTGTGTATTTGAGTGTTCAATAATCTGATTGTGATTCTTCTTGTTTCTTGGCAAACTATGACACAAAGTGGTTAGTCAAAGTTGATTCCCGCGGCTCTCAGTATAATATTCCCTTCTTGACTGTGTATTTGAGTGTTCAATAACCTTGGATTAATCCTTCTTTGGATGATAGTGTGAGAATTTATCAACGACTTCAAAAATCAAAGATTGAATCCTTTGGATGATAGTGTGGGAATTTATCATCTTATTAATTGCTAGTGTTAACACCCACAATTGTCATATAGGGTATACTTGCTTACATCTTACACTCCTAGGCCCTCGTGATGTAGGAACTTTAAGGTTATTGTAGTTATTTATCAACTCTTGATGTGATTTATCAAATTGGGGATAATTTTCAGTTTTTTCTGTCTCATACATACTGAAATTATGTATGGAAGCTCAAGCTCCCTTCTAGTACTCTTAGTTTCTCATGGAGATTGCTATAAAAAAAACTCTTAGTGTTGCATCAAATCTCTTCAACCGACACATCCTAGATACTGCAATATGCCCCATGTGCCACCTAGGTCCAAAAAGGGCGAAATTAGTTCCACCCAGTTACCGATCCACCCCAAATTAATATTATCACACTCAGGTTCCGTTTACATTGTTTAATGTATATTATTATCACACCTATAATTCTTGATTTTTTTAGTGTTAACGCATCTATGGTGCGTTTAGGTTATACATTATTTTTTTTACAAATTAAATTATATTATTAGTTTTAGGAGGTTTGTAACTAGTTTTAGATTTTACGAGTTTCAATTCTCGTGTTTATGAGTTTCACGATTTTAAAGTTAATTAATTATAAATGTAATTAAATTTTTTAAAATTCGAGTCTCAGTTCAACGTACTGGTTATAATAAACATGTTCTTTGGAATAAATTCATTGAACTATAACTAAGGTACATGTCAATCATGTTCAACACGAAGGTCCCGAAACTTCTTAATTCGAGTTGCATACTGAACATCCATTTCATCCACAGTTCCACACTTTCGTCATGCTTCAAGATCCAATATTCAATAATAGGCAGTAGTGGACAATCCTCGGTGCATGTCATCTGTATAAACGGAAAACGAAATTTATAAGGCTATTTAGAAAAGACATAATATTTACCGGGATAAAATGATTATATATGGTGTCGGTCCCAAAATAGATAACCAATAGATCCACTTGGAGGGGCGCCAATGGCGGGTTCTTGTGCAACGAGTGGGAAACTTGTATGTGATGCATCCCAATCTAAATACACGAGTGTGCATTGATAGGTTGTCGCAAACAACACGCCACAAATGGGCGTGTACATCCAGTATGTGAATGGCGCCATAACACCCTCGTGAAACAAACCAATGCTATTTTGCATATCCTCAAGGGTCATGTCTTCTTCGTTTAAGAAGATCGAATACCGATCTTGGTTCATAGTAAGATCCGTCCACAAAATCAAACACATTTGTGGCTATTGATATTCCTCCATACCCAACAACACACAAAGTGCTCGAAAGCCACAATTACCATCACCCACAACATCCTTACATAATTTGACGCACGGAACCATAAAAGTCTCTAAATTTTCGACCCCAAAGTCATAACCTCCTATCACAACCGCCTGTTTTAGTTGTCTTTCATCCCTTGCCTTATCCTTGTTTTCTCATGTTAGAGAGAGAGCGCGCATATGCCCTCTGAATCACAAACCAATAAGCAGCAGCTATGTCTCATTGCAATTTTTTTATTCTCCACATATGAATCACAATTAGTAGTGCTTTCATTATTCATAAATGGTTGATTAACTATTTGAGTTGGAAGAAGGATGAACACTGTGGGTGGGAGTACAAAATCAAATGCGTTTTCCCATCTCATTCATCACTATTGTAGTGGTATATATACATAGTTACAACAAATCAAAGGTGGACAACAAAGTTACTTTGGTGAGAAATGTCCTTTACGACCAAGATTTTGTATGTCAAACATCTCATACATGATATGATTATGTTTAAGTACGTAAGTGTGTAGCATGTGGTGAGAGATGCCTTATATACCACTACTTCTTAAATCTGTATGGAAAATTTGCATGCATATTGCATGGTAAGGTGTGCATGTGTGTTTGACCTGAAAATCTAGTATATATGTAAGAGTATATTTCTAAAAACAAGTACATATAAACTGAGACAAGAAAAATGGAGACAAGTGGGGGACTTCTAATGTGATCTCAATCGTAAGTGAAGGGAGGGTAAGCTAAATAGTACGTTCAAACTAAAAAGCATTGAAAAGAACAGTGAGACAGAAGATAGGAGCCCATGTCCATTTAAAGACGAAGATGTGGAAGGGAAAGGGAAAGAGAAGGCAAGAAATTTATGACCGTAGGGTGAGAAAACCCGATGAACGTAGGAGCAGAACTACGTATAATTTGATCCCTATAAAAGGGTACGTAGGAAACTCAGTTTCATGACCATTGAGTTCAATCACAAGTATTGAGTTAAAATTCGTAAGTAAAGTTGAAAAGAGGACAAGATGAACTACGGTGCCTTGATTCCGTCTCAAACGGATACTTAGGAAGCTCGGTATAAAGCAAGACGCTCATTGAGTTCGGTCACACCCAAAACTCCAAGATTTGTTAACGTTGAGAACTACGTCTGACTTGATTCCGTTGAAACGGATACGTAGGAAACTCGTCGAGTTCAGTCATGCCCCCAAACGAAGAGAAGAAATAAAGAGAGATACTCAACTATTGAATTTCTCATGCGCACATGATAGTCGGATAATTTGGAAAACCCTTCATAAAAGGTGGGTCCGAGTGATTCCGATGATGCATAAAAAATGGAGAAATACAAGTGATAGGTGGTGCGGATTATAGATAACCCATCTTAAAAGTTGAGTTTGGATCCGACATGTGACACATGATTGTTAAAGTCCGCAAAAATAGATATATGAACTATGTTTGCTCCAAACGGTGTGTGCAAGCTTTAAATTTATAACCGAGGAAATATGCTTAAAACAAGGATGTGAACCCGCAGTGTACAGATCAATTGTAATAAAAGTAAGAATTTCAGGGTGTCGATATCAGGGACTTAGGTGAAACTAAGCAAGAAGAGGTAGTCTATGCAACTAATAACCACAAAAGCAATTAAAGCAATCAAAGAGATGATAATAAGGTCAATTAAGGGGAATATGCAAATTCTAGGGATTAAAGCATCTAGTTGTGGTTCCAACTCAAGATCTCAAGATAAGCGGACAAAGCTGAGGTTTTGCAAAGGGAAGGTGTTTCTAAAGTGGAATAGATCACCGGATAAGTCTCACTACTCACAATCCCAAGCCAAAGAACCTATCACCGGGTAAGTCTCAAGGTACTAAGGAAAGGAATTATAATCTCAAACCAACACACCAACTAAGGGAATAGAATTAACCTTTACCGGGTAAGTCTCAGGCTAACTCACAAAGATGGGATGAAGGCACACTCAAACCCCAATAAAGGATAAACCTTTATTACCTACACTTATGATCTTGGGTAAACAAACAAAGGAATTACCGGGTAAGTCTCATCCTAGGCTTGCATTGAACCAGGAAAGGTGTAATAAGAATAGGATTTGGCAAACTCTAATACTTAACTCTCAGTTTCGGATCAGAAAGTGTCACCTCGGTCAGTCAAATTCCACCCCGGCCGAGATATTCATCGACTGAACGAGATGTTCTAGGGTTAAGGATAAAGACTCGAGCTTTCAGGGTCCTACTGGGATTAAGATTATTCTAACATCGTCTTTCTCACAACTTTCAGCCAATCACCCTAGAATCGCACAAGGAAATTAGCCACTCATCATCATGAAAGCAATAATCAAATATATGAGAAAGGAATGAATATTTGAACACAAAAACCTTAAGAACAAGGGTTTAATAACTGAATCAAATATCAAACAAATCAGTGTTCCTTGGATCACAAATCCAACAAGACAATAAAACCAAAGAGAATCTAAGAAAATCTTACAAATCCCCTCAAAAGCTAACTCCAAACTATCAATCCTTCCTTGATTGATCTTCAACCTTCCTTCCTTCCTTCAAAGCTTCCAGAAAATCTCCTCTTTGCTGGTTATTCTCAGCCTCCAAGCATGGTTGAACTTGTGGAAAATATAACCCTTATATAGGAGAATTATCTCCCAAAGATAATAATATCTTAAAAAGATAATTTCCTAATAAAATATATATAATCTTCCTTCCAGAAATCCAGCCCAAAAATATAAGATCTCTCCTTCCAAAAATAAAAGATCTCAGCCAAATAAAATATATCTCGCCGCGTCAGAGTATTTGCCTCGGTCGAACCGCTCATCTAGATCACCTCGGTCGAGGTGACTCTGTGGTCAACCGAGGTGAAGCTCAGCTGAATGTGAAATCTCTTAAATCTGGTCCAAAGTAAATATTCTTTGTTAATTCTTTGCTTCCTGAGCTCCTCTTTAAGCTCCCGAATGTAGCTCCAATGACTCCTTTGCTTCTTAGCTCCATTTTGATGCAAAACGTGCCATTTTACCTACATTTACAACGAAACTTGGTGTAGACCTCGATTCCTGCAAAGGTAGATGAAACGACAACATAATCACATAATATACATACAAACATGCAGATTATTGAAGATAAAACGTTTAAACAAGTCCCAAAATATAGACTATAATACATGCTATCAAAATACCCCATACTTGTCCCTTGCTTGTCCCCAAGCAAGTTCCAAATCTTAAGTACAAGATAGAATGGATTATAAGTCATAAAGATCAATGAAAAGTATTTCAAAATATTTTTAGTAGTGTGCTCCACTCATAGATCACTCTAAGAGAATACTTCATGGTTTTTATAATCAAAATATGATCAAAACATTTTATATATATAAGAAAGTTGTTCATCTTTGCATAAAATCATAGAATGCATAATAAATTATAATTATCGAAATTAATCATGCATAATCCAGTTTAAACCACTAAGTCAATCAACAAGCTCGAGGTCTCAAGGGCTTTTCAAGAGAAGGTCAAGAAACGTGTGAGGGTGGGATGTATATAGGGAATGTGGTGCTAGAATCCGGGAAAGGGATCTTTACTTCACTTGCTTTGAACTTCAACATCTTCCACCAATAAGCTTTTTACTTTTTAACTTTTAGGGATGCATGGACAGATGTGCACAATAACCGAAGCCTAAGAGATCAACATTCATCAATTTCTCGAGATGCCTCAAACCCTTGCTGCACATACCATGACCCGTTAGGAATATCGCTCAATCCGACTTTGGCAAGACACAAACACCCGGCTATGTGAATGGTGCCGAGTTACTCATCATCATGATTGACTTCCCCAAACCTATTTATTTCTTTCTTACTTCCAGCCAACATCTCAACTTTTCTTTCACTTGCTTTTCACTTGCTTGCTTCCAAATTCCTGGATAGGTAAAGGGAGGCAAATATGTATATGAGGGGCTAAGCATTATCAAGAAGAAGAAGAGAAGAGAATGAATTGCCTTGGTCTTTCCAGGAAGAGAGTGAGAGAACTCATTATGTGGTGTCAACCTTCAAATTCAACATAATTTGGATAAAAACAAAGTATTAAACATGCCACAAATTTTAAACAAAGCATTTAGCAACTTAAACATATCATAAAACCTTTCAAACATATAAAGATTTCAAAAACCAGTCTACAAACAAAATCTTCACTGAGGTCATATCCAAATAAGAAGCACAAAATCGTTTCGAAAACTGTTTCAGTTAAACCACCTCGGTCGAGATGTTCTAAGTCAACCGAGGTGCTGCACCTCGATTGGTCAGAATCACTTCGGTCGAGGTCATAAATTTTTTTTTTCTTAACCACTTTTTGACGTTTTTTTCAATCAAATAACCTGTATGCATGCATGTAGTCTCAGATAAACACATAGAGCATAAATAAAATCATAAATATCCGAACCGAGTCATACAAGCATACACATAAGTCATATAAATACATCCAAATACCCCATACTTGGGACACATTGTCCCAATGGGTCAAAATAAGTCTGAAAGAAGAGTACTCACCGGACATAAGTTGAGCTGCATAATAAATAAATAAAAGAAATCCCTGCAAGCTCTAGTCCTGATCTGCTGGTGGTGGTGGTGGGTATGGCACGTACGGATGTTGGGATGGGTCAAAAGGATAGCCCATCATGTGCTGGAACTGGATCTCCATCATCCGGCGCTGGTAGTGTTGGCTCTCCAGTATCTGGTGTGTCCGACTCTCCATCTCTCGGCACTGGTCATCAAGACGCTCACTGATATCAACTGTCAGAGCGGCGTAGGAGTTGATCATTTGATCGGTGAGGTCATCAATCCTCTGATGTGCTGCTGGATCTCTAAATTTGCGGACTCTGCGCCTAGCAGGACGTGGTGGTGGTGCAGCTGCCCCCTCCTCAGTCTCCTCGTCGTCCAAATCGACGACTGGTACACTGGGACCGGCTGTATCCGTCCCTGTCCCTATGGCAGCACCGCCATCATCCTCCTCATCCTCCTCTTGTGCCTGGGCTGCTGCATCTCTAGCATCCTCAATGTAAGGCATCCATGCAGTGGACCAATACTGAGAGTTGTAGACGGAGAACTGGGATGACCACCTAATACCCTGAGGGGCAGTCTGCTCCCAAGGCATCGCCACATATGGCGTAGTGAGTCCACGAGGAACTAGAATCCTCCCGGTGATCATCTCCTACAGCCCTAGCGGCTTGGCAGCCGCCACCAGTGTACATGCACTCAAATCCAACCCCATCACAGTAGCTATGTGAGTCACTAAACCGCCACAACAAATGTCCCCCTTCGCCTTAGCCTTGATCCGGTGCAGATCCTCAGCTAGCATCGCACCAAAATCAGGCACACCCCCAATCACCATGCAAAATAAGCTCAAAATCTCCCCCTGTCTAACCTTCTGGGGCGTCTCAGTACGCGCCAGAAGTGTCTCACTGAATATACGGTAGGCGAGTCTGAAAGCGAGGTGGAAGATGATCCGCTCCATGGAGTCTCCAGGTCTCCATCTATCAGCGTGCTCAACTACATGAGCTATCTATCCCCATAGCTGTCGAGCTACAGCTCGAGAAGGGAAATCGGAAACTATGGGGGGTCGGGAAGCCGAAGACGTCTCTCCACTGATCCATCGGTACTAAATAATTCCGGTTCAGCAACCGGTACTTGATGGCCCTCTCCTCGGGCAGGTGAGTCACAGAGCTCACAAACTCCAGTGTAGGCTCGAGGTAGGCTGGAGCTCTGATCTTCATGAACTGCTCCAGCCCAACCATTGAGACCATCCGTCTCAAATCATCAGCAACATATAAATAGTCAAAAGCAGAAATGTCTAAAAACCGTGGCGCAATCACTGGGCGCGTACTGATGCGGTCATAATCGGCTCTGTGACGCTCATGTATCACCGGTATGAAAGGTCGAGAAGAAGAAGAAGAAGGGGAGGATCTATCTCTCAGGACTATCTGGCGGTCAAACCTAGAACTCATTTTCTCTTTTTTGTCTGACAGTTCACCTCGGTTGCTTGTCAGATCTCAAGAATCACCTCGGCCGAGGCGTAGGTCGACTAGACCGAGGTGCAAAGCTGTTCGATTTCAACTCTCGGAATTTCAGTTCTTTTCCCCCGATTTCACTACAGATTGTTTCTAAGGGGTACTTAATCCTTTTTCAACAGAGATCTATGGCAACCAAAGCCACTAAATTCCGAAATCAGTAAAGAGAAGAAGGAGTTAGGGTTTTGACTTTTTACCCCTGATTCGGTCGATTCGGGGCGTTCTTGTTGCAGATTGTTGCTTGCAATTGGTTTCCCTAGCCTTTCCTCGCAGAATGGGAGAAAGAATCGTCAAAAACGGTTGAGAAAAGAAGAAAGCGAGGTTAGGGCGTGTCGCGGTCGAGGGGGAAGATGAGAGGGAAAGAGGAAAAACTGTTCCCCTTTTATACCCCTCGCCGATTCTGTTATCACCTCGGTCGAGGTGGTCCCAACTGGACCGAGGTGTCTGGACCGATGTGGATCGTTGTCAGCCCTAGTTGCCTCGGTTGCTCAAGAATCATCTCGGTCGAGGTGCTGTGACTGCAACCGAGATGTATCTCAGTCAAACTTCGTCTTCTCAATTTCTCGAACTTCTGTCCTTCCAGTGTTGCTCCTGGGTTGTATTCCTTCCTAGAAAGTACCTGATTTCCGTCTAGGATGCCAAAAACAAAGCAAAGCAAAGCAAAAACAAACTATCTAAAGCTAGACTAGAAAAGGGAAAAGAAAGCAATACCTTGGGTTGCCTCCCAAGAAGCGCTTGGTTTAAGGTCGCTAGCTGGACCTTTCCTCATGGATTTACTCAATTTACCTCGAATATCTTGGAGTGCTCATCACATCCATCATAAAATTCTTCCAAGAAGGTTCCGGCTCCTAATTTCACTGGCAAATGGTAGGATCTCCTACGTACAAGCTTGTACGTTTTAGTTCTCACCGGAATCCTACCGGTCTTCCTATGCTTTCGTGGGACATAACTCAGTTTTGCATCCCATCCTTTCCTGGATCGGGAAATCAGCTTCTCGAGAATCCACTTAGCTCCCCCATTTCCAGCTTGGGGATAGTACAAGGTCTTTGTCACGCGAGTGACCCCATACTTGAACAAATAACACTTCGTTGCCTTAGCGGTGAAGTGTTTGTTAACTTCACTCCTTATAATCCAAGGAGCATCTTCTTACAACAATTTCAAGGGAGATTTCATCTTGATCTTAGGAGGTTCTTTCGAAAGAGACCTCCAACTCTTCGGTGTATCCCGGAGAAATTTAGAACTTTGAAGGGAGAAGGAGCAAGTACCTTATAAATTTATTCAAATAGCGGGACAAGTTTCATGTTAGGGTGATAGTCCACACATGAAATCCTTCCCAACTCAGCTAGATTCTCTTCAACGTCGGCCGGTCTGTTTTTAACCTCTATCGATCTGTCTTCAACCTCGGCCGATGTTTCAACAGTTGGATCGAGATCTTCCACTTCTTCCTCTTCTTCAAGAGCTTCAGGAGAAATTTCTGGTTCAATTGGAGGAATGCTTGAAACTTCCAGCGCTTCCTTATGCACCTTTTTCGGCTTAGCATAGGATAGGGTGCTTTCCTTGAGCTCCTCCACCTTCTTCATCAACTTCTCCCATCTTGATTCAAGAGAATCTTCAAGAGGTTGCTCATAAATGTTTCTAGGGACATTTATCTCATCTCATATCGTAAGCTCCTCCTTAATGGCCTCTTCTCTTTCCCTTTCATTGTCAAACCAATAGAAGGAGTATTTCTCTTCCAAGTATTCACAATGGTCCGCCCTAGCACTTTGTCTTGCAATCCAGGCTGGATCAAATGTAGTCATCGAATATCCTGAAAACTACAAAACTCATAGAAAGAGTAGTTAATAGCAACAAGGGCAATAGCCCCGAAAGACAACCAAAACCGGCTTGGTCTAGACCAAGTCCCCGGCAACGGCGCCAAAAACTTGTTCGCTCCAAACAGTGTGTGCAAGCTTTAAATTTATAACCGAGGAAATATGCTTAAAACAAGTATGCGAACCCGCAGTGTACGGATCAATTATAATAAAAGCAAGAATTCCAGGGTGTCAATCTCAGGGACTTAGGTGAAACTAAGCAAGAAGAGGTAGTCTATGCAACTAATAACCACAAAAGCAATTAAAGCAATCAAAGAGATGATAATAAGGTCAATTAAGGGGAATATGCAAATTCTAGGGATTAAAGCATCTAGTTGTAGTTCCAACTCAAGATCTCAAGATAAGCGGACAAAGTTGAAGTTTTGCAAAGGGAAGGTGTTTTTAAAGTGGAATAGATCACCGGGTAAGTCTCACTACTCACAATCCCAAGCCAAAGAACCTATCACCGGGTAAGTCTCAAGGTACTAAGGAAAGGAGTTATAATCTCAAACCAACACACCAACTAAGGGAATAAAATCAATCTTTACCGGGTAAGTCTCAGGCTAACTCACAAAGATGGGATGAAGGCACACTCAAACCCCAATAAAGGATAAACCTTTATTACCTACACTTATGATCTTGGGTAAACAAACAAAGGAATTACCGGGTAAGTCTCATCCTAGGCTTGCATTGAACCAGGAAAGGTGTAATAAGAATAGGATTTGGCAAACTCTAATACTTAACTCTCAGTTTCGGATCAGAAAGTGTCACCTCGGTCAGTCAAATTCCACCCCGGCCGAGATGTTCATCGACTGAACGAGATGTTCTAGGGTTAAAGATAAAGACTCAAGCTTTCAGGATCCTACTAGGATTAAGATTATTCTATCATCGTCTTTCCCACAACTTTCAGCCAATCACCCTAGAATCGCACAAGGAAATTAGCCACTCATCATCATGAAAGCAATAATCAAATATATGAGAAATGAATGAATATTTGAACACAAAAACCTTAAGAACAAGGGTTCAATAACTGAATCAAATATCAAACAAATTAGTGTTCTTTGGATCATAAATCCAACAAGACAATAAAACCAAAGAGAATCTAAGAAAATCTTACAAATCCCCTCAAAATCTAACTCCAAACTATCAACCCTTCCTTGATTGATCTTCAACCTTCCTTCCTTCCTTCAAAGCTTCCAGAAAATCTCCTCTCTGCTGGTTATTCTCAGCCTCCAAGCATGGTTGAACTTGTGGAAAATCCAACATTTTATATAGGAGAATTATCTCCTAAAGATAATAATATCTTAAAAATATAATTTTCTAATAAAATATATCCATATCTCTAAAATAGATCTCCCAAATATATAATCTTACTTCCAGAAATCCAGCCCAAAAATATAAGATCTCTCCTTCCAAAATAAAAGATCTCAGCCAAATAAAATATATCTCGCCGCGTCAGAGTATTCGTCTCGGTCGAGCCGCTCCTCTAGATCACCTCGGTTGAGGTGACTCTGTTGTCAACCGAGGTGAATCTCAACTGAAGGTGAAATCTCTTAAATCTGGTCCAAAGTAAATCTTCTTTGTTAATTCTTTGCTTCTTGAGCTCCTCTTTAAGCTCCCGAATGTAGCTCCAATGACTCCTTTGCTCCTTAGCTCCATTTTGATGCAAAACATGCCATTTTACCTACATTTACAACGAAACTTGGTGTAGACCTCGATTCTCGCAAAGGTAGATGAAACGACAATATAATCACATAATATACATATTCAAAGATGCAGATTATTGAAGATAAAACGTCTAAACAAGTCCCAAAATATAGACTATAATACATGTTATCAAACTACGTAAGGCTTGATCCTTCTAAGGGAAGACACGTAGGCAACCCGTCGGGTGCAACCCAAATACTCAAAAAAAATTCAAGAGGTCGTCCAAAGAGTAATCGGTATTATTTTGGAATCGTGAGGATACAACGAATAAGGGTCGAACTTTAATAAACATATTTCAATTGAAATGTGTTACACAATTTTATTTTCTTGTAATATTTTTTCCTAACAAACTTGATGTAACCTTCTCCCTCATTTGATCTTTGTTTTGTTAGGTTGACGATAACAACACGCCGGTAGAGTTGGCTCCACGGCGCCTGTAGGTTGGTGTGATAGTCGTTGCCGCCATCACCGCCGTCGGTGATGGCGACACATTTAATGTTTCTTATACCGGCGGCCAAATTTGTTTTTGATACCGATGGCCAAAGTCGTTTCTAAGACTGGTGGTCAAAGTCTTATGTGATACCGGCGGCTAATTTCATTTCTGATATCGTCGGTCAAAGTCGTTTCTGATATCGGCGGACAAAGTCTTCTCGTATATCGGAGGACAAAGTCGTTTCTGATACCACGACGGCAACCAAAGTGGTTTCTAATACCGGAGGCAAAGTCATTAAGGAAAGTGCTCTAATACCATGAAGAGATTTCTGAAATAAAAACTTGTTTATTTCATTCATCAAATAATGTTTATATAGACAAATATTAAGAGATAAAACAATAAACTAATAATTAAGGGTAAGTTAAACGGATAAACCCAACATACGACCCAATATACTATGTGCAATTTATTAGGCTCATACTCTAACACGATATGAGGAGGAAACAAGACATTACAAAACATAGATTGGTCTGATTCTGGGTTGTCAAGATTATGGTTGCAAGCCAAATTTTCATCATCTCGGTGCGCATAGCTCTGACAGGAGACGTAGGACGGATTGATGAAACTTTTTTTCAACGACTTTTGTCTTTGAGTCGATAACATCCTTGTGATATTTATAATAAAGCTTTGTTTCCTTCCTCCCATCACCAGGACTCTTCCTAATACGATCATCCATTGTATCCTCAACACCCCGCTTCAAGCATGGAACCCAAGAATAACCACGTAAGTCTTATTTTTGGCAACTTAAAGAAAGTCTTTAGTTTTCAAATATTTTCAAATGGTTAATCATCTTTGTTCTAGTTAAAATACAATTAATATTCTTTCTTTTCTAAATATAGTGAATATTAATGTAGTTTATGTTTACAAATTTCATATTTTAATGTTTTTTTAAAATACTTTTAGATCATTGTATTCATATTTTTATTTTCAAATATTTTCAACAAGTATATTTAATAACCTTTGTTCTCATAAAAAATATTAATAACCTTATGTGCCCTTTCAGCATCATCGACCTGAACGAACATGATCATTCACGTTTCAATAGAAAGTTAATACAAGTGAGCATCTTGTATGTTTACTAAGCTAATGAGTATATGAAAGAATTTCACATTTTTTAAATCATTGTTCTTATCTTCAAGCATAACCACAAGCTAATGAGTATATGGAAGAATTTCATAGCAAGAATATATATGCAAGAGTGTATTGATTTATCCACCTAAAGTCTAGAAAGTTGATACAAGTGAGCATCTTGTATGTTTACTAAGCAACAATCAACTAAGAAGATTTTTCCTTAGTACCTCGTGCAATTGATTTCAATGCATCAAAAATAAATATCAAATCCAACCAGCATAACAATACCAAGACATCAACAAAGATGATTATTCAACGTGAATATTGTTTAATACACAAACTCAACAACTTATAACCGAGACATCAACAAAGCACATAACTGTTAGAATATGCGCCTAATATATTGGGTCGTATGTTGGGCTTATTATTTATTTGTTAGTTTATCTTTTTATCTTATCTTTTGTTAGTTTATTGTTTTATCTCTTTATATTTATCTATATAAACAATATTTGATCAATGAAATAAACAATCTTTCAGTTCACAAATCTCTTCATGGTATCAGAGCACTTTCCTTAACTTACGCTTTTGCACAAAGCAAAAACCTAGTTGCGCCGTCATCGCCGCCGTCATCACGGCGGTGATGGCGTCGTTAGTATCATAGAAGACTTTGTCCGCGATATAAGATAATACTTTGTCCACGGTATCAGAGAATATTTTGCCCTCTATTGTTATCTCAAACACAAAACATATCTTAGGAGGCTAATCAACCTACGTCATAAGACCCGAAACTTACCCTATGACGCTAATCAACCTTTGTCCTATGACCCAAAATATACCCTAGGACGCTAATAAATCTGCGTCCTAGGACCCGAAACTTAACATAGGACGCTAATCAACCTGCATTTTGGGGCCTAACCTACCGGCATCATATCAACGCCAACAAAATAAAGACCGATGAAAGAAAGGATGAACATCAAGTTCTTGCTCAAGTTTCTATTGTTCAAGCTTGAATTTTTTGAATCACACCTCCAACTTGAGGGGTGTGTTAAAGTATGAGTCTAATATATTGGGCCTAGTATATTGAGTTGTATGTTGGGCTTATCCTTTATTTGTTAGTTTATCTTTTTATCTTATCTTTTGTTAGTTTATTAATGCGGGATTAAACCGCAGTTTCCGATCTAGATTGAAAGTCCTTAACCGGAACAAATCTCGGTCAATTTTTATGAAATATCGGTCGGTATTTTGGAAAGAACATGGCGAGATTTCTTCTGAAAACTCAGAAAACGGATACGTGAATGATATGGAAAGAAAAGAAGATGATTATGGAATGATAAATGACACCAAGATATTCCTGTAAAGAATCTTGACCAATGATGTGCCAAAACCCCTTAACGAAGAGCTTACCTTAACCCTCACTTCTTTAACCTTACACAAGTCTTCTAAGTAAGAAAAGCACAAGGAGGGACTAGTACTGACCAGGAGCACCAACCTTCAAAAAGATTAACACACACAAACACAATCTAGCAAGGACTTCACAACGGTTCAATCAAAGGCTCTCTCTTTGATTGAATAGGAATGAATAAAATAAAACTTTATAAACAAAGATGCAAGTTCACACAATATGTGGAAATATATCAAATATAATCTATATAACAATCTCCCCCACTAAGGTTATTTATAAGGGAGATCAACTATGAAAACTAGGAAATATATCTTTATTAAAGATAATCTTAGAAAGATATCTTTAAAAGATATAAAAATAATAAGGGCAAATTAGGCAACTAGGTTTTTTTAAGAAACAAATAAGTAACTAGGATTTTATGAAATTTTCAAATAAGAAAATATACCCCAGTTTTTTTCAACCGTACAAACCCCAACCACATTATCTCGTTCTACTTCCCTTTCCTCACTATCTCGTTCTCCTTCTGTAACCGCCTTATTCCTCTTTCCAAGTGAATCTGCCATCAATTTCAAATTTTGAGAGAAAAATTTGAAATGTGACACAAAACACAAAGACTTCGATCACATGAACACGCAGACATTGACGCTTTAAACTCTGTTTACACCATTTTTATCCGTTAGGATGAAGGAGCAATGACCATAGCTTGTACACGAGTCTTGAAGAGATCAACCAACCTCTCCTTTGATGGCAGATTCTCCCTTAAAACATCGCAGATCAAAATCTCCTCTGACCACCTACTGATCAACGGAAATTTCTTCGGCTTCATAAACTCCCTCCCTGTCGCCTCCTGCAACGCCGGTGTCCACAGTGCAATCTCGATTGCCGCTATGTCAATAATCCCAAATTCATCCCCTCCGAAAAACTTCTTCCCCTCCAACTCCTTCTCTAGTGTTTTCAGCGACTCGAACGCTTCCTTCTCCGCTTTCTCCCTTTCTTCTCCCAGGAACGCCATGATCGCTTTCCTTCCTGGAACTGTAATCTAATTTTCACAAACAGATCAATTTTAGTCAATTCATAAGAAATAGGTTTCAACTTGGATTGTGTACTTAAGTTATTCTTTGTAACAACTAACAAGCAAGAGCTCGATTACATACGAGATGGAGAAAGTAGATGGTGGTGATGTAATGGGTTTGGAAGTATACGTCCAACACGGCGACGTTTCACTCGACCACGACAATGCGCGTCTCAGTGAGCTTGGTTACAAGCAAGAGCTCAAGCCCGAACTCTCGTAACTACTCTTCTTATTCTTTAAGCTGTAAATCAGGGTTTGGTCATATGGGTCGGTCTTATTCGACCCGACCCGAATGAGTCTTAAAGCCAAAATTGTGTTTGCTTGCAAAATGCAGGGTAATTTCAAACTTTTATTTTTCATTCTCGATCATGTTATTGTAACACCCCGAATTCTCAGAACTCGAGACATTACTAGTTAGGACCTCACAATGGGTCCCGACCTCAGTTTGACAACAATTTTACTAGGATCTTGCAACAAGACACAAATAAGAAAAACCGAAATTCATAAAAATGTATTTCCAACAGGATGAATGCAACAAAGTCTAACAGCCTATTATACTTAAACGACGGAAAAGACTAACTATATTAACAAGAGGAAAGAACAACAAGACAACAACCCAAACCCCCACTCTAAGGAGTACGGAGACCCGGCTGACCACTACTTCCGGATCACTCAGTTGCTGTTCTAACCTGCGATAAATCTAAAAACACAACATAACAACCATTAGCTAGTTATCTAAACATTAGAAGAATAATAATAGCACACACACACATAAAAATAATAAACACTCATCATGCTTTCAAATAATCCATTTATTATCTTCATTTAAGTCATTCACTCTAATGATACTTATTTTGTGACACGAGGGATTCCCAAACCTCGCCTCCGCCCCCGTGTACCCATCAGGAGTGGATCCGATGCATCTCACCGTGTACCTGTATGGTCTGGGTATAGAGAACCTCCCAGTCTCCGGGCAGAGCTGGGCAGTGATGTCACGGCCCGTTATACATACACTTGGGCCTTAACACATAATAACAACGGTCGTCCTAACAAGTTGTTATTTTTATTATAACACACATTGCACACACACAACCATTATCACTCAACTAAGATCCAGAAACCAGCTAAGTAAGTCGCAAGGACTTACCTAAATCACATCCCACTCTATCAAATCTCAACTCGGTCCGTACTCGTGGTACTCAAACGCCTGTCAAACAAGACATGTGGATCAAAATCACATCCTATACTCTTAGAAGTTATAAACTTCTAAGAGGTGAAAACTCATAAAGAGAAAGTACGAGCATACAACTCTCTTAAGGCAAAAAGACTATTTTACCTCTAGTCCCGTAACTCTCAAAAGTCTAACATTAGATTCTCATATTTTCTTTTAAAACTTATTTCCATAATCTAGTTCTCAAGAATAAAATACTAGAGATTCGAATGTTAACAAGGTTTAGAATTTCAAAGGGTTGTTAAGGTCCGACCTTTACACTTCACTACTAGGGCTAAGATCAAGTCTTAAACGAGTTTAGCTTAAGTTATATCAAGAATCCTTAAAATATTTTCGTAAGTGGAACTCGTTAACAACGGCAATGCTTGACCACTCCTCGGAACCACCGCGACCTTCATCTCTAGTGCATCCTATCCGGTCATACTACTCTAACCCGTCCCGTTTACGATTCTACCACCCGTCACCTTGGCTCTTATCCTCACCACTCTACTCCTATATATATATATATATATATATATATATACCTTACCCTTGTACCTATATATGTATACCTATATATACTCCATTCGATACGTCTATATATACCCATTTACGTATACTACACTGGTGCATGTATATATATATATATATATATATATATATATATATATATATATATATATATATATATATATATATATATATATATATATATATATATATATGCATATGTTCCAACCATTCATCTAGACACATACACCGCACTTATTTATATACCTATTCATCTCTTCCAACCCACATGAATACGTATAAATGTGCATGTATATATATATATATGTTTGTATACGTCCCTCTTTCAAATTCTATTTCTATGTATGAATACGTATAAATGTGCATGTATATACATATATATATATATATATATATATATATATATTCATATGTTCTAACCATTCTATGTATACATATGTTTACATTCACTACACTGCTACAATTGTCCCCCATTCTTCTTCGATGTTTACAGCACCAACTATCCCAGCATGCCCAACAAGCCAGCACTCCACACTCTTCTCAGAGTCTACAAATACACAGAAGGCGGAAACAAAGAAGGAGAGACTCACCGCAACTAGAGCTCGGCTGCGGTTTCGATCGGGTATCACGCTCGGAGGAGGTAGGCTCGACTCAGTACCCTTCCGACTTGCTCCCGCCGTTCCGCTAGGTCGAGTCGAAGACTGCGTAAGGCGGCGCCACTCCGGCTGGTGGAAGGAACAGCAGGTCGACGTCGCGCAAAGATCCTCCTGCGGTCGGCTGGGCGGTGCCTTGGTGGTCGACAGAACCGGCGGAAGGACTCTCGGTGGAGGCGGTGCTGTTGCAGGGTTCGTCGTCGGTTAATTGGGTTGGGCGCTTGGAGTCGTTGTTGCGGAGTTGCTGCTGCACGAAATCTCAAAGAGGAAGGCGGAGGAGAGCGTAGTTAACCGATTAGTTTAGGGTTAGATTAGATTAACGTTGGATTAGGTAGGATAATTAGGGTTAAGGTAGTTATGGGTTGGGCTTAACAAAATGGGTCTGCTCACTAGAATAATAATGGGCTTGCTCACTAGAAAGAGAATGTTGAACTAATTATCACTTGCTTAGTACGGAATCCTTTACGGAACTATTTGCGGAGTTATTTACGGTTTACAAAAGTTATCATTTTATGTGAATCAAAGTCACATAAAATGATAGAATTTAATATCGTGTTCTTTTTATTTAAAATAATTAAGGTTGACGGATCAGAATACGGTTTGATCCGGTATTAAACTAAGTTTAAATTTTTCGGGTATTACATCAGTGCCCCCTTAAAATAAGTTTCGTCCCGAAACTTAGAATAATGTGACTAATTATTCGACTTTCTTTGTAACTTAGTTTCAAAAAAAAATTTTTCCGTTTTCTACCATGCAACTACTCAATCATCACACTCACACACACATCACATAAAACATAATCACTGAGTCCAACATAAAAACATGAAAGGTCAAACAACACAATAACCGAGTACTAACTCGTCGATATAAAAGTAACATCTAACCCCGCAGAAACTCGGGATAATTACGTCTAATGCTCTCCTCTGTCTCCTAAGTAGCCTCATCGGCTCCTCGTCTAGATCACTGGAAACTTTACAAAAGTATAATCCGGCCCAACTATGAGATCCTCATAGTTGATGACATGTTTCGGGTCCTGTATGTATTCTTGTAACTGTTACACGTGACCACTGGTTATACACCCTCTTGTATGGGTAGGAGAGCTAGTCGATTACTAACTCACAATCTTCTTTAAGATCTCACAAGGTTACATTCCTCGACTTACTTTTAGGTACTCTTTGTGACTTTCCGAAAGTGACCACAATACTTTACTCATTTAATTTAAAATCCCATTGTCCCCGACTTTTCGGAAGATCCCAACTATCGCTTTTGAAACAATGATCTAAGACATCTCCCGCACTTTACTAAGTGTCTAATGCTCTTTGTAAGACCACTAACTTGGTTTTGTCTTTCTAATATGTCTCAGTCGGACCATTCCTCAAATAATGACTCATCCCTACATCTTGTCAAGCTTTCAACTTGTTGAAATCCAAAGTCACACTTCCAGTGGAGGTTTTCATAAAGATCTCTAATTCTTTTAACTTGAGTTCATAGATTTAATATCGTTGAGTTTCTTGATCTATGGGTTACAACCACACTTCCGTTGCGCTACTCTGATCAATCAGTTGCCGCTCATTACTCATAATGGCGTCTCCGTGAGTCAGGATGATTTACCAAACTTTCTCCCATAAATTCCCTTCTAATAACGGTAAGGTCCTCCCAAACCGACCGTCATTCTAAGGATGATTCACTACAGTATAATGAAAGCTAGTACTCTAAGCCGTGTGTACTTGTTGTCCAAACCTCAAGGTAAACCGTCCGTATTCGTCGAAACTATGGTCCTCAATCCTCGTTGAGTTTTACAATTGGTCTAGGAACTCCTCAGTAAAATAACTCGTCGGTTATGCCTCCTTGGAGGGATTGGAACGTGCGGTCTTAGAATTTCCCGGAATTCACTGAGGTCTCATAATAACTCTACTTACTAATCGTCATAACTACTCAATGTGGTTATCCTTCCATAATCCCTTTGACCTCTAATATAGGGCACATCATGTTGACCTACAAATCCTTACCTTAATCTATATATAATCTTGACATGGAGTTTTCTATTTAGCTCCAAATTCTCAAGGTGCGGTAATAAGTCTACACCGAGACACTAATGCCAACCACTTGCTGGTCTCTCATGCTTGTCTTGTGAACTCTTCGACTAGGTGACTCATCTTATAACATTTCCCCTCTCCGAATCAGTCTCTATCTATCAATTGATCATTACTACCCATTCCGTGTTAGAACCTCATTTACGTTGTACTCTTGCATAAATTTCATCAGGCATCCTCATCTCAACTCTTAATTTAAATTTAGTATAGCCCGCCATTTTGATAAAGGAATTTCCTTCACACTATTTAAGTTATTCGCTTGGTTTATACCTTATCAATCATAGTGTTATTAGACCGATAGTATAACTTTTATTGAACATCTACCGGTACCATTTGGATAAGAAACCTCCGATGCATTTTTTTTTTTTTAATTTCTCTAGTCACATTTATTATGTTGTCCTTATACTCACGTCGCTCAACCATCTTCTAAATCCTTACCACAAGTATGGTAATTAAATCTCCTTAAGCTCTCTCGTACAACCTATATGGATTATGTTTATTAGATTTGGTATTTTCATCAATTCTTCTCTCAACAATCGAGAGAAGACTCCAAGTCATACCATTTGTACACCGTTCCAAAACTACTCCTCCCCCCACCTATGGCCGTTTATCAAGATTGGTTGTTTAGAGTGCTACCATATTTCAGTAAACCCTTACATATACACTTTTCGGTAATTATCTTATGGTTGGTACGAGTTTCCGTATAACATTATTCAGTCGTTCAACTTTACTCTTTCTCACATTTGTTCCAACAAAGATGTATATTCAATTTATCATCACCTCACAACTCGATAAGACCTTTCACCAAGGCATTAAATCTTACCTTCTATGTTTGTGTCGCCTCTATAATTCCAATTATTATGTGTCGTATCTTTAGTCACAAGGCTTCCTCTGTCCATCTAGAAAATTGACCCCAACGTTTTCTCGAAAGAGCACCATCAATCTCATTTGTGTGGAATGCTAAGTACTCTCTGTTTGGACTGACGTAGGATTTGGTCAAAATTATTTGCTGCTTCGTACTCCTCTAGTTCTTCTTATACGAATCCATCTGTACTAACTGTGATTTGTAAAATTTTCCTTTATCAGTAGGAAAGCAATTGCTCACAACAATCCTCTTTATCCCATTACTAGAATAAGGGTCACCGTCAACTCTTCCTCTAAAATTTTTAGTTAGAGTTACTGACTTGAACTTATTCAGTGTTACTAGTACTCGTATTGATTTGACTTCACAATTTTCGTAGTTGATCTCTTTAAGGATTTCTCCCCATGTCGATAAGATTCTTTTGTAGCTTTGTGGTTATTCTTCTTATCTATCAACTAATCAACACCGGTCAACTCATACGTGTACATTCTCAGTTGTACTAGTTAGTCTGTAGTTGGTCTTCTACTAGATCATATACTTACTTTTCTTCTATCTTCTTCGATGTGGATATACTGAGTGAAAAGTTATTCCTTCTAGGTTATCCGCTTATACATCTTTAGCTCATTCCTCCATTTACACTCTTCTTCTTTCTCTCTGTAAGAACACTTTACCCGAGTTTAGGTGTATCATCCCTATGTCGTCAATGAGCTTATCAAGTCTTCCTCAATAACTTGTAAGTGAGTCCTTGCGATTCCTCTCACCTTTGTCATTGTCTGCTTGGTGTTCTCTGGTATGAATTGTTAATGTTGATAACTTAAATCCTAAGTGAATGAGAAGTTTTCGTGGACTCTCGAGTCCACCAAGATTCTTACACATTCTTCCCCTTGGTTAGTGTTGTTTTGGTAATGCCTCCTTTATAGAAATCCGGGATCTCAATTTCAGACTTCTACTTTATTTGATACTTGCGTCGAAATTTCCTTCAAAATTCTCGTATCTTTGAAGGGGTCAACATGTTTCCATGGTTATAAAATAAAGTCTGTCTTTTCTATGTCCTTAATCTCTCACATCTGGGTCAACACCCTAGCTTCTTGGTACTCTCATTCCGATGCTTGCATATGGCGGCATCAACCTTAGTTGTTGTGTCATTTAATTAGCCAAGCGTAGTTGTACTCTACACCGCTCTATTAGTGTTCTGATATACTCATCTTTAATCTGTTCTCATCAATACTTACATGCATCCTTGAGTTTCATCTTCCGCCGTCATACCGCTAAGTTCCTAAAATGGTTTTCTGTTACTTCTATTTGAGTTGCTTTGAAATTCTTTTCTCGCCCGCTTCTAGCATCAAAATTTCACCTTCTGATCCGTCAGTAAACTTACATTCAAGGTCTTTTGTCTGGATTGCTACTATATTTCACCTTGACTTCCATGCCTATGGGTGTTTCTGAAGGTACCCACATTGTTTGTAACGTCTATTATACAACACTTTATAAAAACCTTGTAGTGTCGCTACCAATTGCATAATTGTCGGTCATCCCACGCTTTTCCGGCACCACTCTCATGAATATTCTTCATTTGATCCTGTTGAGCTGACATCGGGATCCCCTTCCTCCCTTTTTCGTTGGTGTTGCTTTTAGTCTTCACTTTTCTGTCTCGACGTTCCTCAACTAGTTCGAAGGAGTTGTTAGGACATTCGCCTAACCTAATGCTCCTAAGCTAAGCAACTTATCCTCGTGTTGACACCTTCCAAACCTACCTAAATGTGTCAACGGAGTAAGGATCTCATTCTGCTATCTCCGTTAAGGCCATAATACAACTATAAATTCTACTAATCTTCGGCATATGGTTATCTACATCACCTATCATTATAATCAAGCTAATAAGTCCAAAGAGAGTAATAATCTAAAGTCCATACTAAGCATACTGAGATCCGCGGTAGTAGTGGTGGTCAGCCGTACTTTCTATTCCCAACCAGACTATGCATGCATTTGAAAACCAAAAGTCCTTTTTAAAACTCAGATCCCTTTTCGGGTTCTGCTTAAGTACTTATTCGGTCTTTCAGAAGATTTAAAGTGCCATTGTTGCCAACCTAGAGCTCTGATACCATATTGTAACACCCCGAATTCTCAGAACTCGAGACATTACTAGTTAGGACCTCACAATGGGTCCCGACCTCAGTTTGACAACAATTTTACTAGGATCTTGCAACAAGACACAAATAAGAAAAACCGAAATTCATAAAAATGTATTTCCAACAGGATGAATGCAACAAAGTCTAACAGCCTATTATACTTAAACGACGAAAAAGACTAACTATATTAACAAGAGGAAAGAACAACAAGGCAACAACCCAAACCCCCACTCTAAGGAGTACGGAGACCCGGCTGACCACTACTTCCGGATCACTCAGTTGCTGTTCTAACCTGCGATAAATCTAAAAACACAACATAACAACCATTAGCTAGTTATCTAAACATTAGAAGAATAATAATAGCACACACACATAAAAATAATAAACACTCATCATGCTTTCAAACAATCCATTTATTATCTTCATTTAAGTCATTCACTCTAATGATACTTATTTTGTGACACGAGGGATTCCCAAACCTCGCCTCCGCCCCCGTGTACCCATCAGGAGTGGATCCGATGCATCTCACCGTGTACCTGTATGGTCTGGGTATAGAGAACCTCCCAGTCTCCTGGCAGAGCTGGGCAGTGATGTCACGGCCCGTTATACATACACTTGGGCCTTAACACATAATAACAACGGTCGTCCTAACAAGTTGTTATTTTTATTATAACACACATTGCACACACACAACCATTATCACTCAACTAAGATCCAGAAACCAGCTAAGTAAGTCGCAAGGACTTACCTAAATCACATCCCACTCTATCAAATCTCAACTCGGTCCGTACTCGTGGTACTCAAACGCCTGTCAAACAAGACATGTGGATCAAAATCACATCCTATACTCTTAGAAGTTATAAACTTCTAAGAGGTGAAAACTCATAAAGAGAAAGTACGAGCATACAACTCTCTTAAGGCAAAAAGACTATTTTACCTCTAGTCCCGTAACTCTCAAAAGTCTAACATTAGATTCTCATATTTTCTTTTAAAACTTATTTCCATAATCTAGTTCTCAAGAATAAAATACTAGAGATTCGAATGTTAACAAGGTTTAGAATTTCAAAGGGTTGTTAAGGTCCGACCTTTACACTTCACTACTAGGGCTAAGATCAAGTCTTAAACGAGTTTAGCTTAAGCTATATCAAGAATCCTTAAAATATTTTCGTAAGTGGAACTCGTTAACAACGGCAATGCTTGACCACTCCTCGGAACCACCGCGACCTTCATCTCTAGTGCATCCTATCCGGTCATACTACTCTAACCCGTCCCGTTTACGATTCTACCACCCGTCACCTTGGCTCTTATCCTCACCACTCTACTCCTATATATATATATATATATATATATATATATATATATATATATATATATATATATATATATATATATTTATATATATATATATATATATATATATATATATATATATATATACCTTACCCTTGTACCTATATATGTATACCTATATATACTCCATTCGATACGTCTATATATACCCATTTACGTATACTACACTGGTGCATGTATATATATATATATATATATATATATATATATATATATATATATATGTTCCAACCATTCATCTAGACACATACACCGCACTTATTTATATACCTATTCATCTCTTCCAACCCACATGAATACGTATAAATGTGCATGTATATATATATATATGTTTGTATACGTCCCTCTTTCAAATTCTATTTCTATGTATGAATACGTATAAATGTGCATGTATATATATATATATATATATATATATATATATATATATATATATATATATATATTCATATGTTCTAACCATTCTATGTATACATATGTTTACATTCACTACACTGCTACAATTGTCCCCCATTCTTCTTCGATGTTTACAGCACCAACTATCCCAGCATGCCCAACAAGCCAGCACTCTACACTCTTCTCAGAGTCTACAAATACACAGAAGGCGGAAACAAATAAGGAGAGACTCACCGCAACTAGAGCTCGGCTGCGGTTTCGATCGGGTATCACGCTCGGAGGAGGTAGGCTCGACTCAGTACCCTTCCGACTTGCTCCCGCCGTTCCGCTAGGTCGAGTCGAAGACTGCGTAAGGCGGCGCCACTCCGGCTGGTGGAAGGAACAGCAGGTCGACGTCGCGCAAAGATCCTCCTGCGGTCGGCTGGGCGGTGCCTTGGTGGTCGACAGAACCGGCGGAAGGACTCTCGGTGGAGGCGGTGCTGTTGCAGGGTTCGTCGTCGGTTAATTGGGTTGGGCGCTTGGAGTCGTTGTTGCGGAGTTGCTGCTGCACAAAATCTCAAAGAGGAAGGCGGAGGAGAGCGTAGTTAACCGATTAGTTTAGGGTTAGATTAGATTAACGTTGGATTAGGTAGGATAATTAGGGTTAAGGTAGTTATGGGTTGGGCTTAACAAAATGGGCCTGCTCACTAGAATAATAATGGGCTTGCTCACTAGAAAGAGAATGTTGAACTAATTATCACTTGCTTAGTACGGAATCGTTTACGGAACTATTTGCGGAGTTATTTACGGTTTACAAAAGTTATCATTTTATGTGAATCAAAGTCACATAAAATGATAGAATTTAATATCGTGTTCTTTTTATTTAAAAGAATTAAGGTTGACGGATCAGAATACGGTTTGATCCGGTATTAAACTAAGTTTAAATTTTTCGGGTATTACAGTTATGATAACTAGCATAACTACATTGTACAACAATGGATTGGCATTTGGTGGGCCAGTAGTTATGTTATATGGATGGCTTATAGCTGCTTTCTTCACCATCTTCTTTGGGTTATCAATGGCTGAGATTTGCTCATCTTACCCAACCTCCGGTGGTCTTTACCTCTGGAGCGCTAAGCTTGCTGGTCCTAGATTTTCTCTTTTTGCCTCTTGGATTACTAGTTGGTATATTCTTATTTGCTACACTCGAGTCGAGCTAAGGTTATAATCCGGTTTTTAAATGTCTGGTATGTAAATGTCCGGGTATGTAAAATGTTCGGTATGTAAAATGTTTGGTATGTAAATGTTCGGTATATAAAATGTCTGGCATGTAAAATGTCCGGTATGTAAATGTCCGGTATGTAAATGTCCGGTATGAAAGCATAAAATAAAAAAAAATTAAAAAAAAAAAGAAAAAAAACAAAAGCAAATAAAAAAATTATGTTTAGTAACTTAATTATTTGAAAAGTCCTCCTATTCTTTTTTCTTCTTTTTTTAAATAGAGGAGTTTTTTTTAAATAAAGGAGTTAATTATTTTTACCTACCATTAAATGAAAGTGGTTAAAAATTATGAGGTACATTTACTAAACACAAAACTAAAAAAGGCCTAGTAGGCCAAATTCTTTCAAATAATAATCACAAAAATAGGATCAAACTAACAATTCCTTAAGATAGTGTAAGATATTTAAGGAAACAAAATTTAAAAAATATAGTTGTCAAAGATAGAAGATCATGGCCGGATATTCAAGCGAGTGTCTATACAGAAACTCGGTTGAAAAGTTCGGTCTATTTTTCTGGGTGAAAATCTCGGCCGATTTTCCTAGAGGTAAACCGATATTTATTCTCTAAGACTCTTCCTTTATTCTAGCCTTCTTCTATGCTTGATGGATCTTATTGGTTGTGGCTTGACTCTTCCATAACAGTCAGTATTGTCACTAAAGAACTCGTGAGAGTGAATAGGGTTTCCTTGAGTGTACATGCCATAAGTATGCTCGTAACTTCATCTTGAATAGCTTTTGCTCTTGACCTTGTGATAGCTCCGTCCATGATAGAATCCGAAGAAGGCGTCGTTGGCTTGTCCTTCAATGTTTTAGCCTTTGATCTAGTAACTAGTCCTTGATGTCGTGTTGGGGATGGTCCCACATCAGACTCCCCTTATTGAGAAAGATTTGTCCTCGAATCATCAACATGCTCATCTCTAAACTCGTAAGGACTCAAATCACAGACATTGAAGATGGGACTTACACCATAATCAGCTAGAATTTCCAAGACATAAGCATTGTCACCAACTTTCCGCTTCACTCTAAATGGCCCATCTCCTCTTGCAGACAACTTAGACTTCCTCTTCTCCGGAAATCGCTCTTTCCTTAGATGCAACCAAACTAAATCTCCGGGTTTGATAACATCTCCTTGCGATTCCGATTTGCCTTTGAAGCGACGGTTTTCCCTTTTTGTTCCAGCCTTAGGGGCGTCTTCTCATACATTTCTTAATGAACTCCACATGTTTTCTTGCAATGAAGTCTACTCGCTCCTCTAAAGGCAACGGTATAAGATCAAAAGGAGTCAAAGGATTCACTCCATAGACACACTCAAAAGGCGTTAGATTAGTAGATGAATGCAAGGTACGATTATAAGCAAATTATACATGGGGCAAAACATCTTCCCAAGCATTCAAATTATCTTTTAAAACAGCTCGTAATATAATAGTCAAAGTTCTATTAGTTACCTCCATTTGACCATCCGTTTGAGGATGACTAGAAGTTTAAAACAACAACTTGGTACCTAGCTTTCCCCAAAGTGTCTTCCAAAAGAAGCTAAGGAATTTGACATCTCTATCACTTACAATAGTCCTTAGCACTCCATGCAACCTAACAACTTCCTTGAAGAACAAGTTAGCCACATTATACACATCATTAGTTTTATGGCAAGCAATAAAGTGAGCCATTTTAGAAAAGCGGTCAACAACCACAAAGATGGAGTCTCTCCCCTTCTTAGTCCTTGGTAATCCTACAACAAAATCCATACTAATGTCAAGCCATGCTGAAGTAGGAATAGGTCAAGGAGTATAAAATCCGTGTGGCTTCCGTCTTGACTTCGCTTTCAAGTAGATAATGCAGCTCTTAATCAAGTGTTCAACATCCTTAAGCATGTGAGGCCAAAAGAAATGAGAATGAAGCATATGATAAGTCTTATCTCTTCCAAAATGTCCCATTAATCCTCCCATATGAGCCTTCTCAACCAACAATAATCTCAGAGAACATCTAGGAATACAAACTTTATCCTCATGGATCATAAATACTTCAAAAAGATAATACTTACCTCTTAACTTTGGTCAATATTTCGGTCGATATTCCTAGCGGTTGGCCGAGTTATACATCTAGTGTAAATGTCGCCAAAATCAACATCATCCTCATAGAGTTCTTTGATATAATGGCATCCTAGGACCTTGAAATCCATTGTTGTGATCAAAGTATACCTTCTGGAAAGAGCATCCGCTGCAGCATTATCTTTCCCTTTCTTGTATTTGATAATATAAGGAAACCTCTCAATGAACTCCATCCATCTTCCATGTCACCTATCCAACTTTTCTTGACTTCAAAAATACTTCAAAGACTCATGATCAGTTTTAAGGATGAATTCATTAGGCCAAAGACAAAGTTGTCATGTCTTGAAAACTCAAAATAAAGCATATAATTCCTTATCATAAGTTGAATAATTCAAGCATGGACCCTTTAATTTCTCACTAAAGTAGGCTAGAGGCTTACCTTCTTGCATGAGTACTCCTCCAATACCAGTACCTGAAACATCGCACTCCACTTCGAATGGCTTGGTGAAATCCGGAAGTGCAAGAAGAGGTGTGTTCGATAGTTGCCTCTTTAGTTCCGTAAATGCTTTCTCTTGCCCTTCTCCCCACTCAAACTGTACGTGCTTTTTCGTGAGATGCGTGAGAGGGGCTGCGATGGTACTAAAATCTTTCACAAAGCGCCTATAGAATGTTCCCAATCCATGGAAAGATCGCACATGTCCAACGGTGGTGGGTGTAGGTCATTCTAGGATGGTTTATATCTTTTCCTTGTCCATTTCAAGGCCTCTTGTGCTTACTACAAATCCAAGGAAAACACCTTGATTAGTACTAAACTCGCATTTCTTAATATTAGCCTATAAAGATTCAGATCTAAGAGTTCAAATTACTTCTCTTAAGTGTTCCTCATGCTACTCAATGGATTTGCTATAGATGAGGATGTCGTCAAAATAGACAACCACACAATTTCCAATAAAATGGCCTAAGACATGATTCATTAACCTCATAAAAGTGCTAGGAGCGTTAGTCAAACTAAAAGGCATAACCAAACACTCATAAAGTCCACAAACTTGGTCTTGAATGTTGTCTTCCATTAATCTCCTTCCCTCATCCAAATTTGATGATATCCAATCTTAAGATCGATCTTGGAGAACAAGGTGGATCCACTAAGCTCATCTATCATGTCATCTAATCGGGGAATGGCACGATGGTACTTGATAGTGATGTTATTGATTGCTCAACAATCAACACACATTCTCCAAGTGTTGTCCTTCTTGGGTACCAATAGAACTGGAACCACAAAAGGACTCTAACTCTCTCTTACGTAAACTTTGTTCAAAAGGTATTGATCTTGTATTTCTTGACTTTCTTGTGGACTCATTCTATAAGCGGGGTGATTAGGGAGGGGCGAACTTGGAATGAAGTCAATCCGATTCACAATGCCTCGAAAAGGTGGAGGACTTGCAGGAATCTCATCCGGAAATTCATCTTTATACTCTTCTAAAGCTTTTAAAATGTTTGAAGGCAAAGCAACCTTCAGTTCATCACTTAAGTTCAGTAGGCTTTTACATAAACTCAGTAAAGAAAGATCTAAAGGAGCATAGCCGTCAAAGAACTCCCTTTTGGATGATAGAAGTGTTCATTGATGCCTCAGAGAAGGAATTTCGGGTGGATTACAGGAATCTCGGCCGATATTTCCTTGAGCTGGCCGATATTTCTCACTGGATCGGGTCTGGCTATCAATTTTCGGCCGATTATTGGATGAACTGCCTCAATTTTCTTCTCTGAGAGTTAATTCTTGTTCATTTTCCTTGCATTTGTCCTTATTCTTGTCGTAATGCTCAGAAATCTGCAAGGGTGTAATTGGTTTAAGAGTAATTGTTTTTCCATTAAACTCAAATGAATGTTTATTAGAAAAACCATCACGCGTAACCTTTCAATCAGATTGTCAAGGGCGACCTAATAGAATATGATATGCTTGCATAGGCACAACATCACAAACAATAATATCCTCATACTTTCCCAAGATAAACGCAATGCGAGCATGTTTTTTAACTTTTAATTCTCCACAATCATTCATCCAATGCAATTTATAAGGCCGATGATGATAGAAAGTAGTGATTTGAAACTTAGTGATCAATTCCTCACTAGCAATTTTGCAACAACTACCACCATCAATAATCATATTCCAAACCTTTCCTTGAACAAGACATCTAGTATGAAAAAGGTTTTCATGTTGATTATCCTCACATGGAGCAATCTTAGCATGATAAGTACGTCGAGCAATCAAAGGTTCACCATGCTCATATTCACAAATACTATCACTATTGTTATCATGCTCATGCAATGCATTGATATGGGTATGATCATTTTCATGTTCTTCTTCACTTTCATATTTCCCTTGTTAATTTAGAAATAAAACTCATTTATTAGGACATTCTCGCATGTAGTGACCTATATGTTGACATTAGAAGCATACAATATATCTAGATCGTGAGGTAGAGTTATAAGTACTCCCTTTATAATCCTTTAAAGGCTCATTCAAAAGACAAGACTGAGTAGAAGGCTTATAGACTGCTGGATTGGGAAATGATATCTTTCCTTCGTCTTTTTGGGGTAAATCTCGGGTGCAATCTCGGCCGATATTCTTGTAGAATGGCCGATTTTTCTTCTCTGTCGTCTCAAATTTGTCCCTTGATTCCGTCCTTTGATCTTCTTCTCCACCCTAATAACCAAATGTAGTAAGTTATTCATAGAAGCATAGGAATAAAGATCAATCTCATTGGCTAAAGAAGGATGCAAAATTTGTAAAAATCGAGCCATGATAGACTCCTCATCCTCTTGCACGTGAGTCTTCACCATCGCCATTTGCATGGCGGTGTAGACTTCTTCCAGGGACATAGAACCTTGTTTGAGGCTCTCTAAGCGCTGTCTCACTTCCCTTTCATAGTGTGGAGGGATTAATCTAGCCTTCGTCAAGACTTTCATGTGCTCCCAAGTATTAAGCTCCGGTTCTCCTGTTCTTCTTCATTCTTTAACGAGATGATCCCACCAAACTAAGGCATAACCTTGGAACTCCAACGCAACAATTTGGATCTTCCGTTGATCACTAAAGTTATGGCAAGATCAGATTTGCTCAATCTTGATCTTCCATTCCATGTACACATCCAGATCACATCGACCTTCGAAGCTTGGAATCTTGACCTATACCCTTCCAAGTCCGTCATTATCCTCTAGAGGTCTATAAGGGTCATTATCACGTCCTTTCCCTGGATTATAACGACGTTGTGGATAGTCTCACCACATGTCCTCATCATCTTCATCACCTAAGTCCTGAAACTCCTCACTAGATCTGTACAAAACCGGCCCGGCCCGTCCAGCCCGCCCATCCGCCCGGGAAAAAACATGGGTATGGGCAACAAGTCTGGCCCGTTCGGGTCTGGCCCGGCCCGGTCCGTATTTTGATGGGACAGGTACGGGTAAACAGTTTGGCCCGCGGGCTAACCCGGCCCGGCCTAAATACAGTTTTATACATATAATATTTAATATATATATATATATATATATATATATATATATATATATATATATATATATATATATATATATATATATATATATATATATATAGATTTTAGTTCAAGTGAGGAGAGAGCTTGTAGATAGGAATTAGGAGGGTTGTAAGCCATTGGATGGATTTAAATCAAGGGCTCTCACACGCTCATCATTAATGGCATTTTTGTAAATTGACTAAAAATCTGGAAAAATACCCTTACGTTCAAAATAGTCATCGGTGTTCATACTTTTATATGTCATTGTTCATGTTTTTATACATCGGTGTTCATAGTATTTTTATTCATCAAAGTGTCACGTCCATTTATTTTTTTGTGTTCATTTTATAATGCATATTCATTTACAGTATATAACCACAAAAAATAAAAAAAATCATCACAAAACGTTAAAAGATTATCATAATATGTTATGTATGTGTCAAAGTTATAGATAAGTAATTGGTGTTCATACTTTTATACGTTATTGTTCATGTTTTTATTCGTTAGTGTTCATACTTTTTATATTATTGTTCCTGTGAATATTATAAACTATTTTTCTATAAGGCATTTTACCGAACAGTTTGCGTGCACACTAAAAGGAGCATATAAATTATTCAATTGGAGCTATTAGACCAACTCAACATATGTATATACATGTATTTTCTCAATCAAACTTATCAAATACAAAATGATTCAAACAAATTTGATTTCGAACACAAACATCAATCATAATGAAACATAAACCTTAAGAATGGAAATCTAAACAGTGAGAGTAGAAATTCGAAGAAACAAAACCTGAATCGTCTTGTATTCTTTTTGATTTCACAATTTTTTATGTAATCGATCTTTTATAAACACGATTTTAAAGAAAAGTATAATTTAAAAAAAAAATGAACATCATATTATAAACACCATAACTGTAAAAAAAAATGAATACGATTTGAAAAAAAATGACCATCATATTTTATTAACACGATTTGAAAGAATAGTATAATTTTTTAAACAAATCTAAAAAAAATGTATTACAAAAATGCAAAAATGAACAATTAATATTAAAAAACGAATAGTTAGTGTTGAGAAAAAATGAACATTTATTGATAAAAATATGAACAATGACTCTTTTAGAAATGAACACATACTCATAAAAATATGAACACCAATTTTTATTTACAAAAAGAAAAGCTGGAAAAAAAAAGGTGACGTGACATGCCACATGTCACCACCATGGCTCTCCTCATTCCTATCTGCAAGGGTCCTCCTCACCGGAACTAGACCCTATATATATATATATATATATATATATATATATATATATAAATATATATATGTATATATATATATATATATCTGTTTGTGTGTGTGTGTAATGTATATTGTTTTGAGTGTTACATATTCTGATTGTTCATTTAGTTTATTTGGAGTATTTTGACGAGTTATATTCGTTTGTAACACAAGATTGTAGAACTAACTTGACTGTAATGATACTTATTGTTTTTTTTAGGTATTTGGGCTTGTTCATTTTTGTGTTAATTGTTATTGAACGTTTTGGTAGTGCACTATGCAAGTATAATTGGATTGAAATTGTGTATTAAATTCATTATAATAGTTGTTTTGAACAATACATTCAGGGGAAAACGCACAAGCAAGTACATACAGGCCATCCGGGCCGGCCCGGTAGCCCGCCCGCTTTTTACATGGGTGGACATGGGTAGCGTTTGTGGCCCGGCCCGCACCTAAGGGTAGATTTTTTGGGTATGGCCTGGCCTGAGCCCGGATTTGTACAAGTCTACTCCACACCAAATCGTGGATTGTGATTAGCATTAAACAATTAATTGGGGTGAGTATTACCTGACGTCGAGGGATGATTTAGCGTTGGTACGGAGGCTGGTGGTGGAGTAAGGGAGTTGCCCCCTATCTCAAAGATGGATTTCGGCTCAAATTTCGGCCGAGTTTCGGGCCGAAATTCTGTATTGAGTCGCGCTTCCACTTGCTCTAACCATTTATCGATTTTGGAAATGGTGGTTGATCATTAGTTTTTTGAACATTTCCGTGACATCGGATATGAAATGTTTATACTTTTGGGACACTCGTGGACTGTCTCTTTCCGACATCTACACAAGCACGCAAAGTAACAACAAACTCGTAATGTTAGTGAAAATGAAAGTACCTCTCTTGTTTTCTCGGGCACTCACGCTCTGTTGTGTTGTCGTAAGCTGGTTTGATGTAATTGTCTTGGATGGATTAATGCTTCTTTATCAATCGGTGCCTTGGTCTCATTAGAACTCCTTGACTAACTCAAGTAGTCAACTTGGTTCGGATAAAGGTTCTTGTGTTGTGAGATGGTTAAGGAACCCCTGTAGGAAGTTTATTCCACACACGGAAAGGTAGAAAGAATATTGCGAATAGAGTCACTAGTATGTTAGGAAGTATAGATACTAACTAACACACCCAGATAAATAAGACTCAAGTGTTTAGAGTAGAAAAGATGTTAAATAAAGGCACAAAAGAGATTAAGAAGAGAGAAAGAACGTACCTTGAATTCGTGAAGTTAGAAAGAGAGATAGAGAGGATTGGTTTTGAGTATGGCTAGGACTGTTAACTATTTCAAGGTTGTTACATAAACTCTTCCTTTGTTGGGATCTTGCACAGTGTGCACTTGGAATCTTCAAATTGTGTCTAAAAAAATTCTCGAGAATTGACAATAGTAGAAAAACTCGGGTGAAAATTTCGGCCAATTTTCCTAAGGGTGGCCGAGATTTCTGTGAAAAATCGACTCTTTAATTCGTCGTTCAACAATTTCCCTTGGGATGTTACTCCTTGGTTGCCTTGTGATCTTTAACTGTTGGGGAAGTGTTTATAACGTTGCTTGATAAGGATAGATAGGATCTTACCTACTAGATAAGATCATTAACCTTAAGTACAAACTTTGTTCACTCTTTCTGTAGGGTTAGACGAGGTTTTAAGGTCAATGGTTGACTTGTGTTTGCCTGTGGTGTTTCTCTCTTCCAAAATTTATACAAAATCAACGCACGTTAATCTCCAATAATCTCACAAAGATGGCGAACAAGAAAAGACTCAACTTTTATATGAATCAAAGAAGACTCAAATAAAAATTAACTCAAACCTGATATGGACTTCATTCGGTTAGCTCTGATACCACTTTGATGTGGGGTCAAACCGCAGTTCCCGATCTAGATTGAAAGTCCTTAACTGGAACAAATCTCGGCCAGTTCTTATGAAATATCAGTCGATATTTTGGGAAGAACAGGGCGAGATTTCCGGAAACTCAGAAAACGGATAAGTGGATGATATGGAAAGAAAAGAAGATGATTATGGAATGATAAATAACAAGTATAGGAAGATATGAACCAAGATATTCCCGCAAAGAACCTTGACCAATGATGTGTCAAAACCCCTTAACGAAGAGCTTACCTTAACTCTCACTTTTTTAACCTTACACAAGTCTTCTAAGTAAGACAAGCACACGGAGGGACTAATATTGATCATGAACATCAACCTTCAAAAAGATTAACACACACAAGCACAATCTGGACTTCACAACGATTCAATCAAAGGCTCTCTTTTTTATTGAATAGGAATGAATAAAATACAAACTTCATAAACAAAGCTGCAAGTTCACACAATCTGTGGAAATATATCAAATCTAATCTATCTAACAATCTCTCCACTAAGGCTATTTATAAGGAAGATCAACTATGAAAACTAGGAAAGATATCTTCTTAAAGATAATATTGGAAAGATATCTTTAAAATATATAAAAACAATAATCCCAAAAATAAGATCAAACTAACCATTCCTTAAGATAGTTTGATAGCTTTAAGAAAACAAAATTTAAAAGATATAGTTGCCAAAGATAGAAAATCATGACCAGATCTTCAAGCGTGTGTCAGAAAAGAAACTCGGATGAAAAGTTCAGTCAATTTTCCTGAGTGAAAATCTCGGCCGATTTTCCTGGAGGTGGACCAATATTTATTCTCTGAGACTCTTCCTTCGTTCTAGCCTTGTTCTATGCTTGATGAATCTTCTTGGTCGTGGCTTGGCTCTTCCATAACATTCATTAATGTCACTAAAGAACTCTTGAGAGTGAGTAGGGTTTCCTTGAGTGTACATGTCGTAATTATGCTTGTAACTTCATCTTGAATAGTCTTTGCTCTTGACCTTGTGATAGTTCTATCCATATTAGAATCCGAAGAAGGCACCGTTGGCTTGTCCTTTAATGATTTAGTCTTTGATCTAGTAACTGGTCCTTGATGTCGTGTTGAAGATGGTCCCATATCATTTATGTTTTTATCTCTTTATATTTATCTATATAAATAATATTTGATCAATGAAATAAACAAGCTTTTGATTCACAAATATCTTCAATAACCCAAACAGAAAAATGCCAAGAGCAACACAAAGATGAGGCTTACACCTGGACTGAAATGGAAGAGGAAAGAGAGGCCAAAGTACAACGTGCTTTTGGAAAATATACTTAGAGTCATGGAGGGGAAATGAAGTAGTTTCAACTACACAATGAAGCAGCAAGAGATTCACAGACTCAGATTACGATATACACGAGGCAATCACAATCAACCTAGGGTGAGGGTGTGTACCAATTCTGTGTGAAAAAGGTGGGATGACGCATGTATCTTAGAGCATTTGTAGTGCATTTGAGTTCAAGCCCATTAGACCATTAGAATGGAACACAATCAGAGAGGAACGGGGGAGGAGAATGAAGGGTTTGTGGGTTATGTTGTCTCCTTTGAGTCTTCCAAATTAATCTTTTTATCAACAAAGCAGACACCAAACTCCATTGACGGAAATTGAATTAGGGTTAAAGTAAAACCTTATGAATATACCCAGAAAATGACAAATCAGAAACAAAAGAGGCAAATATATTCGATCACATGACCGAAATTTAATATAAAAATTCAATATGTATATCAAATAGTTAAAAAGTGCAATTTTAGCAAGATGCATACATAAAAGGTGAGAAATTTCACTTGCACATTTCATATAACAATTGATGGGAATTCTCTATCTGACCTTTTGCAACATATAACTGGTCAATCCCAACTGCTTCGAAGCAAATGCTTCCTCAACATCTTGGATTAATGATGCAGCCTTGATTTGACCACTCTATATATGTTTTTTTCATAGAGAATGTGGGTAAGGTGAAGTAGAGTTTGGACATGATGTTGTGCTTGAGTCTTCTAGTTTTAATGAAGGCCAAGCAACACAATTGTTGTCGAATGTTGGGTCCCTTGCAGTATTTTTGGTACCGACCGGCATCTACATAGGTTGTTCAGGTCCATAGAGAGTTGACATTCGCTTCTGGACATATATAGAGGATATTTATGATAGTGTCTTGTATTTTTTTGAGGAGGCTTGTGTAATTTATTGGGGTTTGTGTAGAATGATTAAGTGGAGAATAACAACCCTTAGAAAAACGATTTGTTATAAATCTAGAGCTTGGGAGATTAAAACGCCAAAAGAATGGAGGGAGGAGGTTGAAAAGCTTACCTCGGAGGCTGGAGTCGTGGAGACGGTGTCAATACATCCCGATGAAGGAGACGAGGGATTGAGAGAATCAGAATCCGGCGCCATGGGGAAGAGAAAAGAAGTTGTGACTTTGTGAGGACATAGAAAGCAAACTTGGAGAAGAAGAGACGACATACGACAGAAGGTTCCTTCCTTCATACTCGTGTTTGTCAAACGTAATGGGCTAATGCGGCAAAGAAGACTATTTACACGTGTTTGTCATAACAAGCCTGTAGAAGGAAGGAAGCCAAGAAAATAAATAAAAATGGTAAATGACATTCCTATAAATAGAAGAAAATAAGATGGGCATAAAGGGAAGTGGAAATCCCAACTCTCTCTTATAATGCAATACAGATATGATGGAAGATCACATGTGCTACTAGAGAATTATCCGAAATGAAACGTCCCTCAATGAACGTACTTTGCTTCATTAACACAATATCCGGGAGAAGAGTACTAAGTGTGTTTTCTAGTACTTTTTCAATTTTGTAAAGCACATTACAAAGACTAATAGGACGAAATTTAAACAAAAATTGGGGATCGATGACTTTAGTAATTAATGGTACCACAATTTCATTAACATCACCAACTTTTGTCACACCCTTCCACCAACGTCGGACAAAAAACAACACATCCGAGCCAACCACATTCCAATATTTCTGATAAAGTATCGTGTGTGGGCCATTTATTTTTTGTGCCTTCCGGAGATGCATTTATTTTTCCGCAACCCATACCTCCTCTATTGTCGGTTCCTCAAGAAGAGACCCATTCATGCTAGTTGTTACTTTTTAATCAAGAAGACTCACTATTTTTTCATTTTCCAATACATTAGATCGACGGAACGATTGGTCATAATAATGAGTAATAACTATTTCAATCCTTTGTCTGTAGATTGCTAGTTTCCTCCATGGTCTTTGACCTTATCAATGTTGTTCTTGATCCGCCTTCCATTTGCCTAGCTTATGGTGAAAGAAGGTTGTGTTTTAGCCCATCTTGCAACATATTTTATCGGGCACGTAGGTGCCAGTAATTAAGATTCATCTTCTATACGTAGCCTTTCTAACTCAGAAAATATCTTCACTCCCTTAATTAAGCAGTCACCTGAAGGCCTCCCTCGTTGGACATCGAGCAACTCCTCATCCAACTTCTTAATAATCGTCGTCCTTTGCATAGGAGTGGTGGGGTCTTTCCCCATTCTTCCAAATCAGGAAAAAAACAAATCCTAGACGATGTAACACCTCGGATTTGAGAACCCGATATGTCAGTAGGATGTGAAAAAATTGTGGTTTCACTAGAGTTAGTTTGACAACAAATTCACGATTAGACCTTCCAATAAGAGCACGACTGATAGCACTCAAATTAGCATAATTTATCAACATCATTCTATTTCATTCTCTACCCTTTTGAGCTTAATAAAACATATATCCTTTTGGTTTATATCCTTTGTATTCCTATTTTGGAGATCTGCTAGTTAGTTTATATAATTGCAGGCATTTTAGGCATTTGTGAAGCTAGAATGATACATATACTACTAAATGCCCTGATATACACTAATAAGGGCTTCCTTGCAGTCATCAAAGTTATATATCATTGGCTAAAATGACTGAAGTCCAAGAGTGAAGCGAAGAACATCGGGAGAAAATCCAAGAGTAGTCGGTCGTGCCCATGTTGCACGAGGCATTGTCCCCAACTCCCGGATTCAACCCTCAAATGATCACCCGTTGTTATTGAGATGATCTTGGAGCAATTCAGGACCAGACCAGAGATTTTGGCTCAAGAGGTCCTACGATATCCTAATGATCGATCAGTCCACTTTGACGTTTATCTTTACTACATTGTTTTTTCTATCTTATCCTTAGTTTGGTCTTATCTTAATAAATGATAATATCGAGTAGATTGGATATATCTAAATAGAATATAGAGTCTCAAGAGATCTAGAGTTTTTGGGCCATTTCCGGACCCTATTAATAAGGATCTTCCTCTATTAGGTTAGACATCTCTTTTTCCAACATTTTACAAAGCTTTCGGCGAAACATTTCAAACCCGGTCATGCGACATGTACCTTGTCACATAACGGATCTTGATTTCATTCAATAAATTACATTCCCTTCTTATTCCAAGGTTTGTGTGAGTAATCTCCCTCTATTCTAGGGTCTATTGAGCCCGACATGCCTGATATGCGATATTGAATTGATTATATGTATTGCTTGTATGTATATGAGCTATGTTAGTATCGGTTATACTATGTGTTCTATAAAGGGTGACCTTAACTCGAAGTGACAATGGAGTTCTCACACCTCAATGCCTCATTTGATATGATGAAGTGACAGTTGTCTTGGGTACTAATGCATGAACATCTTCAAGGGCACCTCCAAGACCCGGACTCAGCACAAAAACAACCCAGAAGTTAGAAGAACTCAACACATGAGCAACTAAGGAGCTAGTTGATGCAAGAGCATCCTCAAGAACACCCGCATGACTGAAACTTAACTTCGAAGCAGCTTAGGTGCAAGGAACCTTAACAACTGCACGGAAGAGGAGGATGCCAATCTCAAAGGATGACATGATCAAATGGAACTCAAGCAGAGATGAGAGGAGCCTATAAGAAGAGGAGAGGAACCAATAAGAAGAAGAACTTATAAGAAGAGGAAGATGATGTGCTATAAAGCTCATCAAACAAGGAGGTCCCGAGTTTATCAATACATGAGAATATGTTCACTAATAGCAAAGAGGAGAGGAACAGATAAGAAGAACCCTTGTTTCTCAATAGTAGAAGACTTGGACCCATATGCGAGACCACCCCAACACTCGAGCACGTCCATGCATGCATGTACGAGGAAACAACCATGCATGAAGAACGTATGTGTCCATGCACGAGAAGAAGACCAGCCATGCATACGTAAAGACCATGCATTGTGGGATATAAACGAGGATAATGTTGGATTGAATGTTATATAAAGACATGTTTAATTATGGGCTAATTTGCGGGCTATTAATGTTATTTTCATCCCATGATATTTTATTTTTTTTGCAAATAATTTAAGTTTTCTAATAGAGAAGCTTAAAGATAGATTTGAAAATCATATCTTTTAGAGATACTTGAGGTCCGAGTCTTAGAAGATCTAATCTTACTAGAAGATTGATCTTATTTTATTATTTTCTTAGAACAAGATCATATCTTATTCTAAATAAGATACGATTATGTAGGCTAGATTAAAAATCCCATATGGTTAATCCACAACCTATAAATAGGGAGGTCGTTCCTGTTATTTTCTCAACCTGGAATATATATATATTTGTTTAACACGTTGTGTTATCTTTTTGCGGTGTCTATCGTCATCTCCATGGAGTTGAGAGCAAACTTGAGTAAGAGATGTCTTGCTCGCAACTCGCTGGGACTTGTCTGAGTGTGTTCTACTCGCTACGACATAGCAAGGTGCTTCAACTGGTCACAAGCAATCCTTCAAGTGCTCTAGGGTTCTCACAAATGCCTTTTGTGTTTGGTTGTAGCTCAAGGGTTCTACAGAACTTCGCCGGTTGTAAATTTGGGCGATCCCTCCGATCGTGTCCTTTTGTGCTTCCATGTCGTTGTTTAGGGCTCGACCTTGATCTATCAAACTACCGATCCATTCCACCATCAGATCATCTTTTTTCCATATCTCTTTCTTTTTGTCATATTTCAATAGAGTTTTTAGGTGTTGAAAGGTCGGGTCAAACTACATGGGCAAAGACTCCGTATCGGGTATGAAGTGACAATCATGGTGACAACCTCGATGTACCACAAGCGACGACCTAACCGCGAACTAACAATTAGCGAAGTTATTTTTACATAACTCTAGCATACTTGTGATATTGTGGATTGCCTCTTAAGATTTATTGCATGCATGTTGTGGTGATCCGGGTCCTGGAATGATTTGTCTTTGTTATTATCTATCGTTTGACCTCTTTCTCTTCCAAATTGGTTTTGAACATTACAAATATCCAACATTTACCACTCTTCTTCTGGTTTCACTTATAAACTGAATTACGAGCCAGTCTAGACAATTCCCAGAGACCCGTCGGACGACCTAACCTATCTAAGTTTAGGTTTTTGCTCCAACTCACTCTGTGGTCATTCCTTTACTGCCTTCTAGTGCTTTAATTGCGTTTTGACTCGGTCGACCGCTTACCCATTGTACGACCTCCCCTCTAGTCTTTGGTTTCTGTCTTCTTCTAGTGATTCTGCATATTTGTATATATCTCCTTTACTTATTTACTTGATTTTGATTTCTTAATTTATTCGTCAAAGAAAGATACCATCTTTCATGTGTTCGATCTTGACCTACTAAACTACAACGGGTCTTGTAAATATTTGCAAGACATTAGGTTCACACTTAAGCCCTCAACAAATTGGCGTCAATGTCGGAGAAAGCTTTGAATTGCTTTGACTTATTAATTTTGAAACCTTTAAGTTTTTAATCCCTGTCATGTCCTTTCTAAAGTGTAGAGGAAGAAGTGTCGGGAAATCCCTCACACTTGCAGATCTAGAACCTAAAAGAATACTATGCTCAAGGCATATAAGGTCTTTTGATCCTCCTAACCATACAAGAAACTCATTCGACCGACAAAGTACAACCAACCCACCCACCAATTCAACAATGGTTGCTAATGATGGAATAATCTCAGTGGACGCCGCCACTACGATTGCTCAAATGTAGTAGCAAATGATTGTTATGCGTCAAATGGTTAAAGACACCCAAGGAAGAGCAAGAGCCACCCAACAAATTGTTGATGACGCTGAGACAACGTGGGTATAAGTTGAAATGGCTAGACGTGTCAATGAACAAAACACACCTACTACTTTAGGCAGATACATGTTACCCACCCACAACGCCCATGTCAGCGGAGTGGTCACTCTGGAAATCGCCGCCCTAGACTTTAAATTAAAAGTTGGGTTGATCAACTTGCTAACATCCGATGCTTTTTCCGAACTACCTACCGACGACTCGATACAAAACATGGAAGGATTCTCGGGCTTCGTGAGCACAATCAAATTTTACATTGTGCCACCCGAAACTAAAAGAATGACAACTTTCAAAATTCCCTTTTTGGAAAAAGTTGTTGACTGGTACCGATTTTTCTCCCCGAATTCCATTATTACTTGGGAACAACTACACGAAGCCTTTGTAAATAAATTCTTCATACCACAAAAGATAGCCAAACTACGCACCAAAATTATCATCAGTTTCAAAATGTCTAATGGTGAAAAAATTTATGAAGCTTGCGAAAGGTTTAAGAACATGGTTCGTCAATGCCCAACTCAGGGACAATATAAATTCATCCTTGTCCTATCCTTCTACCAAGGAATTGACAATCCAACCCGGTATATGATTGATAATTGTACCGGCGGAAGACTTATGAAAATGTCCATCGATGAGGCATGAGTGCCCGTTGAACGTTTGAGTGACCACACCAACAAATTTTTAACCCCAAAGATGCTACAATTAAGGTCACTGAAACCATCGTCTCCATGAAATCCACAACAAAAAGTGAAGATACCTTCTGTTGTCAACTCTGTGGTACGGTCAAGACGACCATGATGCCTAACTTTTCTCTATCTTAACTGGTATACCTCACAAGGGACAATCGGGCAAAGAAATATTCCACACGAGGGACTACTACAAGAACCCAAATCGTAATCTGCGACAACAATTTGACCCTTATTCTAACACGTACAACCCAAGATGGAAGCACCGTACCACCCAAACTTCAAGTACATCAACACGACCAATGTTCATAATCGCACCACGTAACCCACTGAGAGGACCCCTGAAAATTTTCTCCTCACAAAGGAGAATGTTCCAAAGTTGTTCGTTAAACGGGAGCAACACCTCGCCGAGAATCCCTAGAGCTTACCGGTATTGAACAAAGTATCGAGCACCTCACAAACGTAAGAAAACGTCTAGACATGGTGAAAAATAGGTCGCTCAACGAGTAGAAAAGCACCACGCCCGTAGGGGTAACTACCAAGACAACCCAAGCCCATCCACGAGGACAGTCGAATTGGGTCCAACTATAGGGAGACAACCATACACCAATTTATAAGTATTTTTATACTTTTATCTTATCTTTGGATTACATTGGGACAATGTAAGATTTAAGTACGAGGTAGGGTTGTAATCCGAGACAAGCCGCTCGGACTCGACTCATCATCGTTCGTATCAGTTAACAAGCCGAATATCAGCGCAAGCCTAGAAGAGCCGCTTATTTGAAAAGGGGTTTTATGAATGGCCCCCGTGTGTTTATATTTTATAGTGCAAAGTATATGTAATTTGTCTTCATTCAATCTTTCTTCGGTGCTTCTACCTAATGACTGGAGTGGCGACTAACGACACGTCTCAAAGACTAGGTGGGTTTAGGTGTCTCCGGCGACCAGGTTTCTCTAGCTTCTAGACGGCGAATCCGACAATATGCTTTCTTCTTCTCCTTTTCATCTTTGTTCTTGTTACTCTATCTTTAGATATTTTGAGTTCTGAATGCTCCTTCGTTGCTCCATTTCTGATTCTTCTCCAACTATAGTCTTATCGACGACAGATCTCAACCGATGAGTTTCCTCTTCCGGCTTCTCGACATCAAATCCGACTGTATGCTTTCTTCTTTTCTGGTGCTTCTTTGTTCTTGTTACTCCATCTTTAGATATTCTGACTTGTAGCTGATCCTTCGTTGCACCATCTTCTCCAGCTATACTCTTCGACGACGGATCTCAACCGGTGGTTTCCTCCATCTTCTCCAACTATAGACTATATTCTTCTCAACTGTTGGGCAAATATGTGGAAATTGTCAAAGTGAGTACCGACTCTTTACAAAATCAATCATGTTTAGCTATTATTGATGGGTTGTTAACTATAGGATTTTTCCTCTGGGTGCCCTCAAGGTTTGGACTTATTCTCTTGGTATTCACCAAGTTTTAAAAATTCTCTTGGTATTCTCATGGTTTTATTTGTTTCCTATTTATACCCATTCTTGATATATTACATTAAAAATCATTACAAAATAACAAAAAAATAAAAAAAAAATTTAAAATTAATTATGACATCATTGAAAAAATAATCTAATAATTTATGATAGAATTTGTTTTTGTATATAACTTTATATTTTGAATTAAAGGTAATATTTATTTCATGAATTAAAATAATTTTCTTATCTTAGATTTAAAATAAAATATATATAAAATTAAATTAAAAACAATTATTTTGAAAAAAATAAATTTTTTTAAGGTTCTAGAAATTTAAAAATATTTTTTTTTGAATTTAATTTATATCATTTATTTTAAATCGAAATTTTATTAAAAAATTATATATTTTTTCATTTAAGAATTTGTAAATTAAAGAACTAAAAATATAAAATAAAATAAAATTTTCAGATTAAGATATTATAGAACTTCAAAAACAATTGACAATAATTTTAAAATTCTAGACTCTTCCAAATTTTTTTAATTATTTTTATTTTTTTTTATATATTTTAATTTAAATCCGAAATTAAAAAAATTATTTTCATTAAAAAATATATTTATCTTTCATTTACTTTTTTAATTAATATTTAAAATATAATTCTATTTTAAATTTATTAGTTTAATGTTTAATGTGATCAAAATTAGTTTTAAAATTATTTTTCTGATTTTTTAATTAATTTTTATTGAAATTTTAATATAATATATAAAGAATGGTTATAAAGAGGAAATAAATAAAACCATGAGGGTACTAAGAGGATTTTTGAAACTTGGTGGATACCAAGAGGATAAGTCCAAACTTTGAGGGCACCAAGAGGAAATTTTTTTTTTTATTTATTTAATTTATAGATTTTATTGTTTAATTTCAAACTTAATATGCGACTTACCTTACAAAAAAATTTTTTGTGCCCCAAACCAAAACTTTCTGCCTCCGCCATTGCTAGTACGGCTTTCCCAGTGGACCTAGTGCACGACGAACGGTGATTAAGAAGTCTCCGGCACAAAGTGTGTTTGTTGGTGGTTGTGGACAAGATCATGAGCAAATTCACAAGAAAGAATAAGTTCAGTCTCATTTGATGAATCAAACACTTTAACAAAGCCCAGGGCATACTATAGAGAGAATAATATAGTTAAGGACTTTTCCTCTTGGTGCCCTCAAAGTTTGGACTTATTCTCTTGATATTTATCAAGTTTCAAAAATTCTCTTGGTATCCTCATGGTTTTATTTGTTTCCTCTTTATACCCATTCTTGATATATTACATTAAAAAATCATTACAAAATAACAAAAAATAAAAAAATAAATTTAAAACTAATTATGACATCATTGAAAAAATAATCTAATAAATTTATGACGGAATTTGTTTTTATATATAACTTTATATTTTGAATTAAAGGTAATATTTATTTCATGAATTAAAATAATTTTCTTATCTTAGATTTAAAATAAAATATATATAAAATTAAATTAAAAACAATTTTTTTAAGGTTCTAGAAATTTAAAAATATAGTAATTTTTTTAAATTTAATTTATATCATTTATTTTAAATCGAAATTTTATTAAAAAATTATATATTTTTTAATTTAAGAATGTGTAAACTAAAGAACTAAAAATATAAAATATAAAATATAAAATAAAATTTTCGAATTAAGATATTATAGAAATTCAAAAAAAATTTACAATAATTTTAAAGTTCTAGACTCTTCCAAATTTTTTTAATTATTTTTAGTTTTATTTTAAATCCGAAATTTAAAAAAATTATTTTCATTAAAAAAATATATTTATCTTTCATTTACTTTTTTAATTAATATAAAAAATATAATTCTATTTTAAATTTATTAGTTTAATATTTAATGTGATCAAAATTAGTTTTAAAATTATTTTTCTGATTTTTTAATTAATTTTTATTAAAGTTTTAATATAATATATAAAAAATGGTTATAAAGAGGAAATAAATAAAACCACGAGGGTACCAAGAAGATTTTTGAAATTTGGTGGATACCAAGAGGATAAGTCCGAACTTTGAAGACACCAAGAGGAAAAATCTTTTTATTTTTATTTTTATTTTTGTTTAGTAAAATCTTATTAGATAAATTTTATTCACGCAATTTATCTATTTGTGTGAATTTTGAGACAACAAAATGAATATGTTTATGACCATTGAACATAATTATGGCCATATCTATAAACCTAAAATAAAGTTGTGTGTTGTATAATATTGAATTAAAGTTTACCATGATAAAACTATTCTTTATTTGTAACTATTTTATATTACGAGAATATAAAAATTAATTGACCATATCGATAAATTTTCATAAATATGATATTATGTCGCACATATATAAGTATGATAATGATATTTTACTCAAAAATATTAAAAATATAAATATCCTCGTATAAAATAGTAAATACGGACTATAAATTAATATGTAATATATTATACATCAACCAATTGACTCACAAACAAATGAAACGATGCATTTTTTTTTTTCTTTCTTTTTGTTATTAACAAGTCTGTTAGTTTTCTAATATTAGTGCCCCTATTATGAGCTGTGTTCGGCAGAATTTTTTCATAAAATGTCCATTATCTTTTTTCTTTTTAAAGAAGTCCAAAAAGCTTCAATGGTTAACATTCTATATAAGGAAATAAAAAACTGTAATTATATTTTGCAAAAATAAAATTAATGATTTTTTATACTTTCCAAATAAAAGTATATAAAGTTAGAAATGATACTTACTTGTTAAGTTTGACGTTTAAAATTTATCAAATAAGCTAATTATCTTTTATCTATATTATTTTGGGGAATTTTGGTAACTAGGCCTTTTTGAGAAAGTAGAGTAGTAACTAGGTTTTTTAATGTTTCAATTAAATAAATATACCCCAACCTTTTGTATTTATTCTCAAACTCTACACACTCTTCTCTCAAGGGGTACATTTACTAAATACAAAACTTGAAAAAGCCTAGTAAACCAAATTGTTTCTATTATTTTTTAAAATTTATCAAATAATATTTTACAAAATATAAAAATGCTAATTATCTTTCAAAAAAGTTTTTATTTGAATAATATTTTATGTATATTAGGCTTTAAAAATTTATCAAACAAGCTTTCAAAAATAAAATTACTATAATGATACTTTTATATAATTTTCATTTTAGTGATAATATTTCAAGTAATTATAATGATGTTCTCTACTACATAATCAGGTTTTTACCTTTTTTTATACACTTCTAAAAATATATTATTCTATTTAACTATTGAAAATTAAATTAAATTGTCTCTAATTTACTAAGTAATAAAATGGTAGCTAATTTTTAATATTATTTTTTACTAAAATTAATAAATTATTATTAATTTTTCTTTTGAGAATAATTCGATTCTGGTTTAGATGTAAATGGATTGACATGCAGTAGGCCGGGCTGGTACAATTACAAACACATAAGTAGAAAACCCTACGGCCCATTTCCAATAAAAGCAACAGTGCAGTAAAGTGACAGTGGGCCCCATCTTTCTCTCTCCTCTTAAGCGCGCGTACTTTTAAATAGAAGGTATGGCCTTAGCCTTTCTTCTTCTACATGTTTTGACTCCCATCCTTCTCTCGCCGTGAAGATAGAGAGTCGGGGCTCCGGTCACGGCGACTTCGACTTCTGTCTAGGATTTCGGCGCTCCAAGTAAGCTTACATGTACTCTTTCATTTCTATTCATGTGATTACGAAAATCGCTCTTTTTTCCTTTGAGATCTGTTAACAGCTGTGAGATTACGTCAATATGCGTTTCCTTTTTGATCGATATTTGCTTTTCTTATTTGTTTGGTTTGCAATCGTTGCATTTATTTACATTAAATCGGTGGGTTGATGATCTTCCGGTGATGTTTACTTAAATCTCAAGGGTGTGTTGCTTCTGAAATTTTGGTATTTGAACTAATTCAATGTTTCGTAAACCGTCCTTTTTTGGATTCTAAACCTATTATTTCTGTCATTTAGAGAAACAAAATTAAAAATAAGGCTTTGAGTTAGCTTGTTGGCAAATTTGTCGAAAAGTAGAGCTAAACTATAAGTCGAGATTTTCAGGAACATGTAAAAATTATTGAAGGCAATCTACATGTTTTTTTGGGAATAATCTTTATTTCTGGACTTCCTCTATTCCGATTTCTTGATTTCGAAATTTTTTTCATCAGGGATGGGAAACCTGAAATCTCCATTCAATGGAATTTTAAGGGATATCCATGGGAGACTGGGGTGTTACAAGCAAGACTGGGTTAACGGGTTGCGTTCTGGAATTGGGTACATCTCTATACCAATACATACATCCATATAGGTTTTGTAGAAAGTTATGCAGACAACTTTCACTTTGAATTAACTTCGTACGTCTATGGCAGGATTCTGGCCCCAACTACTTACATATTCTTTGCATCCGCTCTTCCTGTGATTGCCTTTGGTGAGCAGCTAAGTAGAGACACAGGTAGGCATCTTCTGCTAGATTCGGATTTTTGAATTTACATTTCTACTTTGATGGCTGTAAAATCAATGGAGTAGTAGAAAAGAAGAATGCTAACTCTTTCATTTCAGGCATCTGACTGCTTGTTTGGTTGCATGGATTTGGTTGGTTGAAAATGTATAATATTCTTTGAAGTTGACTCCTTTTTTTAAGATTCACAAAAGTTTAAGGAAAGGTCTACAAATATATGTGGAAAAAAATGTTAAAGGTTGAAAATGTGGGGTTGGAGGGACCAGTCCAAGTTAAGCTGTGTACATTTCTGCATCTCAACTTTGTCATTATAGATGGCATCGATAAATGTCTTTATGGTCAAATTTTCCCCAGCCTTGTATAATATTTCGCGGTTTACCTTTCTGAATAATAAATTACTCTAATAAGTATTAAGTGGACCCTAATGTCTAAAAATATGTTTAACAGATGGAAGTTTAAGCACAGTGGAGACCTTAGCTTCTACTGCAATATGTGGCATCATACACTCCATATTTGGTGGACAGCCTCTATTGATACTTGGTGTTGCAGAACCAACTGTTATCATGTACTATTATCTCTACAATTTTGCCAAAAAACAAGATGCCTTGGGGCACCAACTTTACTTGGCTTGGGCTGGATGGTAATCAAAAGTTATTGTGTTGCCTCATGCTATACGGCGTAGACATGTCTCAAATACAAACCTACAATGGAGTTGTCTTTCATTAACTTTGGTAATCTTTTTTCTTGCAGGGTTTGTGTTTGGACGGCCCTGATGCTATTTCTGCTTGCAATATTCAATGCTAGTACAATCATCAACAGATTCACTAGAGTTGCAGGTGAACTCTTTGGCATGCTGATTGCTGTCCTATTTATGCAAGAGGCGATCAAGGTAATGGCTATAGCTTTACCCTCATTAGATGTTACAAATGTATTTTAAGAAATGTGATAGAATTTTAGAAAGAACATGCACCGATACATGACACCTGTATTATAAAGAGCTTTTTGTGTTCCAGGGTGTTGTGAGTGAATTTAGTGTTCCTAAATCTGAGGACCATGGTCTTGAAAGATACCAGTTCCAATGGTTGTACACAAATGGCTTGCTTGGAATCATCTTTACTGCTGGTCTTCTTTATACGGCATTAAAGAGTAGAAAAGCTAGATCATGGTGGTATGGAACAGGTTAGTTTTACACCTCTGTGAAAAACTGAATGAATCTCAGTAGAAAAAGCAAAGTTCATGAATTCTATTGATGTTATATCTGGTTTTTAGGTAGCTTCAGAGGCTTCATTGCCGATTACGGAGTTCCTCTAATGGTTGTAGTCTGGACAGTATTGTCATTCAGCATCCCACCAAAGGTTCCATCTGGTGTTCCTCGTCGGCTCTTCAGCCCTCTTCCTTGGAAGTCTCCATCTTTGGAACATTGGACGGTCATCAAGGTGAATTTCTTCTCTAAGATTCTTTGAAGTTCATGTATTTATCAGATGCTAACCACAAGCGAGATTCCTTATCCTCAGATCAATCTTCTTGATGTAAAAAAATGTGCTATACCTGCTCTCATATCATTTTCCTCTAAATGACAGCTTGATATAACAAATTTCTTTATAAATGTGATTTTCTGTCCATCTATAGAATACTTAAAAAAGGCTTGCATAACTTATAGGACATGGGTAAGGTGCCTCCTGGATACATATTTGCGGCCCTTATTCCAGCTGTGATGATAGCAGGACTATACTTCTTCGATCACAGTGTAGCTTCACAGCTGGCACAACAGAAGGAGTTCAACCTCAAAAATCCTCCTGCATACCATTATGACATTTTGTTGCTAGGTTTCATGGTATGTAAGTTGCTTTAAAATCTTATAATCTTACACTCTAGGCCACCTTTGACACATGGCATACTTTGATGTATAATTACAGACTTTGTTATGTGGATTACTTGGACTTCCTCCTTCAAATGGAGTTCTTCCCCAATCTCCAATGCATACTAAGAGTCTGGCTACTCTCAAGAGACAGGTAGATTCACCTGATTCAGTTTGAATTTTTTTCATTTGATTTTACTTTCTGTTATTTGGCAGTAATTAACATGTAATGGGGCAACAGATAATGCGAAAAAAGATGGTGGAAAGTGCTAAGCAAAGCATAAGACAGAAAGCTAGTAATACTGAAATATATGGAAAGATGCAAGAAGTGTTTATTGAGATGGATCACAGTCCGGATGTAAGCTTTCTCCATCCGAATTCCTATTGCCACCATTTTCATGCTAGAACCCATTGCATGTTACAAAATTTTAAACTAGTGTCCTATCAGCTGCATCTTACATAGTAGCTCCTTGTTATCCAGACTTATGGTGTAGTCAGAGAACTCGAGAACTTGAAGAACGCAGTTATGAATGAAGACAACAAAGAAGGAAGCAAGAACAGTGCATTTGACCCGGATCACATTGATTCTTACTTGCCCGTGCGAGTCAATGAGCAAAGACTAAGCAACTTCTTACAATCCATTCTTGTTGCAGCATCAGTATTTGCCATGCCTGTTATAAAGAAAATACCAACCTCGGTCCTATGGGGATATTTTGCCTATATGTCCATTGACAGTCTACCCGGAAACCAGTTTTGGGAAAGATTGCTACTTCTCTTCATTACACCTGGGAGAAGATACAAGTAAGTTTAGATCATAATAAAACACTATGCCTTAGATATTCACAGCACCTAGCACCTCTGACGAGTTTCAGTTCTGTCTTGGATGCAGGGTGTTTGAAGGAGTTCATGCTTCATTCATAGAATCTGTTCCATTCAAGCGCATTGCTAGCTTCACAATATTCCAACTTGTCTACTTCTTGATTTGTTTTGGTATCACATGGATACCCATAGCCGGAATTCTCTTCCCTTTGCCCTTCTTCCTTCTTATAATCGTAAGACAATACATCCTTCCTAAAGTGTTCAGCCCATATCACCTGCAAGAGCTAGATGCTGCTGAATACGAGGAACTCACTGGAACACCAAAACGTCTCAGCTTATCTTTACAGGTAACAAGCAAGCACATCTCTTGTATTCACATTTAGTGGTAAACAGTCTACTCATCACATAACTAAGTGAACTTTCACCGCAGGAAGATGAAGAACATGAGGATGAGGAACCAGCTGTACAAGTGTGTGATGCTGAAATCTTAGACGAGTTAACAACCAGTAGAGGCGAGCTGAAAGTTAGAAGCAAAAGCTTCCACGAGGACAAGCATCCACAGGTATGACATAAAAATCACATTTGCATTCATCTTGCCATTACTGAACTCTAAAAAAGCCACAATTTTGCATTCAACTTGACTGGTTCAAAATTTTCTGTAAAAACATTGGTACTCCATTCACAATTCTCAGGTGCACCCAAAGGATATCGCCTCAGAATGAGCACGACTATAAGATTGAACACGAGTCATGGTATGCACTTAAGAAGGTACAAGAATAATGGGAAATTGGAAACGAGTAGAGGGTTGGGAAGCTGTAGAGAAAGATGCATGTACTATGAGTAGGGTAAAATCGTGTGGAGATCAATAGTTTGAAATTACTACTAGGCTTGATCTCTTGTTGTGGCATGTATATGTTCACACTTATGACTCATTTTTTATCCCACACCACCTCAATGGTTATATTTGTTATGCTCTATGATGCACGGACACTTCTAGAAGGCGGCGTGTCCCGTGTCCTGTGTTGGACATGGGGACACAACAAGACACGGCTCGAACACGGTCAAATATGACCTGACAGGGTCAAGACACATTTTCAAGGTAGGACACGGCGAGGACCCGGATTGTGTCCGAAGACACGGTCAACGAAAGTTTACCTTATTTTTTAAGGATTGTAAAAAAAAAAACATTTTTTTAAAATAACATAAAGAAAAACTTATTTACTTTTTTTTCTTCTCTCCCATTTTCCTCCAACTAAACCTAGCCCCACATGGACATCTGCAAGATTGTGGCTGCCGGAAATAAGACAACGACCTTCTTCTTCTTTAACTCTAATGTTGAAATGTTGTTCCGTCGGCCGACTCTTCTCTCCATTTTTCTAATGATTTCATAAACCAATTTTGAATCCTTGATTACTAATTTGTTGTGTTATCTTTCTTTGTTAAAGTTGAGTGTGTTATTCTAATTCTTCACTTTTTATAATTTACAAATATTTATTATTGTTTTCCTTGGTTGATAATGTAGTTCGGTTGTTGTTGATTTGCAAAATGAATGGTTCATTTTTCAGTTTTAATACTGAGTATATGTTTATTTAAAATTATAAGACTAAATATTTGTATTTCTATGTTTTGTAAGATTGAAAATGTTTGTTTCTAAACTTTTGTTTCGGTTATTTTGTATTATGTTAATATTTTTTTATCTACTCATATGTCATTGTATTTTTCCACTTATATGTATCTCATTATGATATAGAAATTATATATTTTAATATCTTTAAAATAATACATTATTTGTTTTACTCGTCATGTCCCCGTTTCCCATACTTTTAAGGATTGTCGCTTCCCCGTATCTCGCCGTATCCGTTTTCCGTGTCCGTTTCTGTGTCCGTGCATCATAGGTTATGCTCCCTCCATCTAACAAAAGTGTAACGGTACGGTCCAATGTGGACTGTTTTTAATTACACTTTTAACATATATTTTTTTAATAGAAAGTGGATACGATCCGGTTCATGGATCGTTACATACAAAAGTGTAACGGTACATGCCGATCTAGTCTGAACAGTTTGCACGACATATAAATCCAATAAAGTGTAATCAAAATAAGAGTATTCCATTGATCTATTTTGAACAGTTTGCACCAATGAGCTTGAATAGTTTGCAAGGTATCTCAACTCAGAGGATGTTATTGTTCCTCTAAAGTCAGAAGGACCTCTTATATGCTCCCATTGTCAATGTCGTAGTTTAGTAAAATGGATGAAAATTTTGGATTGTCAATTGATTTTTACCATGTATGGACATTGAAAGAACAAGTGTTTGGAACTTTCTGTATGGTGATTACAGAATTCACAATTCATTAAGACATGAATTCTTAGCCTATCGAGATTTTGCTTTGTCGGTAGACCATCAAGTGTTAGTTTCCATAAAAATATTTTGCGCATTACGTCAATTTTTCATATCCATATTTTGTCCATGGTAACCCCACCTTTCGTTTCTGAATCATTTCCATTGCCAATTCAGTTGAATATACATTCTTCATCATTCTCTGTCCAATACAATCTATCTCTAATATCATTTTTGGGAAGGTTATAGTTTTTTTTATTTTTTTCGATAATGTTAGTAGGCAGTACTGTGTTTAATCAACTTATTAGTTGATGATTCCATCTTTTGTTTGTGATATACGAGGAAGTACATTCGTTCTGATGTATCAAGTCCTTATTGGTCACCATATCCAGGAGAGGTATGTCGTTGATCCACCTGTTCTTCTAGAATCTAACTGTTTTTCCATCTCCTACTCTCCATCTAAGTCCTTTGTCCAAATCTTCTCTTAGTTTTATAAATGTCTTTCATTGTCACGATGCATTTGACCCACATTGGTAGTTCCAAAGGCATGAGCCTTTAAGGTATTCTTCTTCAATAATTTTAACCCATATATTATTCGGGTCTGACATGATTTTCCACAAAAGTTTTATTTGTAATGTTTTATTCATATCTTCTGCTTTCCTAACTCCGGTACCTCCTAGGGATCTTGGTTTACATATTTTGTCCCAACTGATTAGCGTTTGGAAGTTAGGTCCCTTATTCCAAAAGAAATTTCTGTTGAGTTGGTCTAGTTCTAGGTAAATACTTGTTGGTAGCATAAAAGCCTGCATTAGGTAGCTTGGTTTGATATTGAGGTTGACTTATATTAGTGTTATTCTACCTTCATGTGACAGGGAAGACACTTTCTACCTAGTAAGTGTAATATCCGGAATTTTCGTTCCGTTTAATTCCGAAGCAAATCGGACTTCGAGCCGTTGACGGTTTTCCATTCTATCTACTATTTCTTTCTTCACGAATTTTATCATTTTATGTAGAATTTAATTCACATAAAATGATAAAATTATATCAAACTCTAATTCTTATAATTATTTATCATTTTATGTAGAACTTAATTCACATAAAATGATAGATTTATATCAAACCCTAGTTATTATAATTCATTCTTATCGATGACTTTAGACGAGATCATGACAAGCTGTGACGAGATCATGACTAAGCTGAGACGAGACCATGACAAAGCCCGACAAACCTGTGACAAACTCATTCATGGACCTGACAAGGCCATGACGAGTTTTGACAGGTTTTTGACAAACTATTCAACCAATCTCTCTTGCAATTATTTGCAATTGTTTCAGCCCATCTCTTTGCTATGATGACCCAGCTACCCATAACCCTCCAGCCCACACGGACCTGCTGTCGCCCAGCCATCCTCGCACAGCAGCCCATCCTGTTTACGAGCCCAGTAGCAGCCTTCTTGTAGCCTGTACAACTCCCTTCCAGCCCACCTAGGAGAGCAAACGCTCAGGAGTTACAAGAGCAGTAACTCCCGTATTGAACGCCCTCTTTACTCCCTCTTCTGTTCCGCCTTCACACGAGACCGCCCCTCTCTGCAGACGCTCAATCGAGTCCTCAAGCGCAGGAGAAACGCAAGAACGCAGCCAGCAACATCAGCACTTGAAGAGGCCGGCCGGAGCTGCTACTCCCTCGACCCTGACTGCTTCCGGACCAAGGTGAGTCTAGACTTCCTTCTCCTCTCCTACTTCCCTTCTTCCTCAGGTCCTGATCGAGATTTAAACCTCCCTTAACCTGACTTGGAGTTACTATCTATAGATCTGTGAAGTTTCAGCCTTTTTTTGAATTTTCGAAACTGTGTCGAGGATCCAACTTCTGGGCCAGATTTAGGTATGCTAAACTCATTATTTTTGGCTGGTTTTCGGATATGTCATAGACGGTATTTCATAGTAAAGCATACTAAAATTTTAGAGGAATCGGAGTTACGGTTTGATAGTTATTGTGTTCCAAAGTTGACGCCTCATGCAGTTTGTATATATGTGCTGAGTGTTGGGGAAAACAGCTAGTGATGCTGTTTTGTGAGATGGTTTTGAATAAGCCCTTGAACTCCGTTGAGCTTGAATTTTGGATATGATATAGTTGACATATTGTTGTAGAACATATTAAAAATTGAGAGGCATCCAGCGAGTGGTTTGGGATTTATGATTTTTCAAAGATTGAGTCGTAAGCAGTTTTTCTGTTGTGCTGAAATTCGGTTTTGTGAGATAGTTTTAAATATGATTGTGATCTCCTTTGCGGCTGAATTTTGGATATATTATAGATAAGATTTATAGTAGAATGTATCAAAATTTGGGATAAATCCAGCGAGTAGTTTAGGAGTTATGATTTTTCAAAGTTAAGACAGTGTGTTGTTTGTTAAGTGTTGTAACCAACTTTGGAAATTTTTGTAGAAGTGATGGTTGAACAGTTTTAAAAAATTCTTGCTCCTAGGAGTAGATGAGATATCATAGATGATCTAGGGAATTACTTCGGAATTTTTATAAGATTATTCGAATTTTATATTTGAAGGCGAAGTTGGACCTTAACGATCTTTCCGAAAATAGGGAAATGGGTAAATTGCCAGTTTGTAACCAAACTCATCTTTAGGAGTTAGAATATGACTCTTTAGTCTCAAATAAGAGTTTAGACATAAATTATGGATTTTTTAGAAGTTTCGGGACCAAGGGTAAAAGAGTCATTTTACCATAAATTAATACTGTAATCAATTCCGTTCTATTAAGACCTACTATCTTAGAAGTCTTAGACTTCTAATCACCTAGAAAGTGTGCTGACACACTTGCCTCCTTTGACAGGCCACTGAATCCCTACTGTACAAATCGATTTGCGAATTAGAAAGTCGAGATCTGATTCAGGTAAGTCCACGGACTTACTTAGCTGGCTTCTTGTATGAGTGTAATGTGTATGAGTGGTGTTTGTTAGTTATGATAAACAACGAAACCGGATTAGGCCGACTTTATTATTTACGTAATTGACCCAAGTGTATGATAACGGGTCGTGACATTATCTGCCTAGCTCTTGCGAGAGTCTAGGAGGTTCCCTGCGACCAGCCCAGTCCGGTAGACGGTCAGATGCATTAGTACCATTCCGCGTTGGTAAACGGGGACAGGGGCGAGTTTTGGGAATCCTCGTGTCACAAAATAAGTATCATTAGTAATAACCTATCACCTAATTAAAGATAATAAAAGGATTGAGTGTTGCATGTTGATTGTGTATGTTGTGTGTTTGTGCTTTTACCTTTTATACACTACAAAAAATAATTCATTTAGCCACGCTTGTTGGCGACGGTAAAGGTTTGCCGTCGCCATTGGCCTTGATTTGGCGACGGCAACATCAGCGTGGCAAAAAGTACAAATTATTTGCGTCGGTGGTATACGACCGTCGCTAATAGTCATGTAATTGGCGTCGGCTAATCTTACCGTGGCTAATAAAAGGGACCATTAGCGACGACTTTACGACGCCGACGCCAATAACCAAATTATTTGGCGTCATATGAAAATTTTTGGTGTAAAAAAAAATAGAGAAAACTATATAAAACCACCCTTAATAATCACTCTTTTGCAATAAACCACCCTTTATAAAAAATTTAGCATAAAACCACCCTTACTGTTCAACTATTTATAGTAAACCACCCCTTATAATTTTTTTGGCATAAAGCCACCCTTAATTTTAAAATTTTTGCAATTAAACACCCCATACTAATTAAAACTACTTCAAATAATTTAAAATTGAAGCATAGACATAATAAATTTTCATTATTAATATCATAGATGATTTCAATAGTTTGATTAAGTATTATAGTTTGGTTAAGTATTACAATTAATACTAAAAAAAATAATACATAAAACATATTTTATTATCCATGAACAATACATAAGCCAAAATACTTTTGTGTTATGCACAAAATTAAGCGTTGTCTTTTTAAATATATAGCTTATTAAAAATATATTTTTTTAAATTTAGGATTGAAAACATGAAATAGTATATAAATTACTGAAAATAAAATTTCTATAGTTTTTTATTTTTTGTACATTGGTAATAAAATTTGTATAATTTTTTAGTACAAAATTATGATATTAACCAAACTATAATACTTAATCAAACTATAGAAATTAATTGTGATATTAATAATGAAAAATTACTTTGTCAATGCTTCAATTTTGAATTATTCGAAGTAATTTTAATTAGTATGGGTGGTTAATTACATTTAGAAATTAAGGGTGGTTTTATGCCAAATAAATTATTATGGGTGGTTTACTGTAAATAGTTGAACATTAACGGTGATTTTATGCTAAAATTTTTATAAGGAGTGGTTTATTGCAAAAGAGTGATTATTAAGGTGGTTTTATGTAGTTTTCTCAAAAAAATAATATAAATAATTTTCTTTTTCTTAGAAAAATTTAAAATTCATCCAAATTTTATTCCCGCAAAAAATTAGGTTTTCCTCTTACGCCCCTTTCGTTTAGGGATGTCAATTTAATCCGAACCCGATCCATAGTAAAAGGGTGAATACCCGATATGAAACGGGTGAAAGCGAGTGGCGGGTGAAGCGGGTGATGAATCGGGGTAGGATTCGGGTGTACCTTTCATCCCCCCGTAACACGATTCATCATCCATCCACCCACCCGACCCGCTTCACCCGCTTACACCCGTTATCATTCAAACTTCATTCTTTGATTGTTTGACATCTTATGAGTCGTCTTCTACTTTCGGCGCTGTCGTCTGAGTCTTCTCCGACTCCAACCGCCACGGCCGGCTTCAACTCGCAAGGTCTAGATCTCTTCTTCTTCTTCTTCACATAAAATGTACCGACTCCTATCTTCTTTTTCTTCTTCCCTTTTTAAGGGTTTCAGACTCACGCTATATCTCGTCTTTCAAATCTCAACTCTAAGTCGCCGTCTTCAGTTTCCACTCGCAAGGTCTATTCTTCGTTTTTAGTTTCCACTTGCCGTCTTCGCCTTCAACTATCGCCCCCAATCGCCGGACACAATCTCAACTCTCAAACCGTGTGGCAAGTCGTATTTTAGTCTATTTATCTTTTATTTGATTTAATTTAATTTGATATGATCAGTGACGTAAGCCGGATCCGTAAAATACCGAAATATATCATAAAATTGGATTCCGTCTCACCTATTTAACTCTATTTTGTTCCCTACCCTAATTTTCCCTAACATACCTCCTCTCTCCTAATCTTCTTTTCCCTTGCCGTAAACCTTATCCTATTTGTGCCTTCTCCTGCTGCGCACCACTGGAACCAAGAAGCCCTTCTTCTTCTCCGGCGAATAGACCAACCCTTCTCCCGCAAACCGTCGGTCCAGCTGCCGTCCCTGCAAGCCTCTGCGAGACCCTGCGAACCAGGGCAACGTGAAAAGGGTGGGGCAGTCCTTGCGAGTCGTGGGTGGTGCCAGGACGGATCGAAGTCCACTCCTTCTCCTTCCTTGTTGCGAGTCGCGAGCGGTGCCAGGACATACCGGAACCTCCGTGCGTTGTTGCTGCCTACACCTCTATTACCCACCAGAGACGCCGTTTCTTCCCTGACACTAGTAACCGTCTTACCTCTCTTGCGCAGATCCGATTCCGAGCATAGTTGAGTGAGATTGGAAACTATGTGATCCTAATTTCATTTTTTGTGATTTTATTTCTGAAATTTTAGATGGTGCAGTAAACCCTAGGTGTGCGGAATTTAGGATTTGGGGCTTTTGTGTAGGTAGGATTGAATTGTGTATACGTAGGTTTATGTGTAATTTCATGTCTATATGTATAATTAGTGATTGTTGATTGTTGTTAGTGTAATCTAAGTGTTGGTTTGTGGAACTAGATGCTATTAGGCTTATAGCTTTCATTCATAGTATTTTGTTTTGATTTAAATGCAGTTGTAAAGTAATTTCATGTCATTCACTGTATTTCATAACATTTGCTTTCATTCATAGTACTTCATAACGTTTGCTTCTTCTCTAGGGTAACTGCTGAGGATGGGATGTGTTCTTAGACTTATAACTGATTGATGAATGTTTAAATGTAATAGATCACACACTATGAACCCTCTCCTCTTTTCCATCTTTTGCTATGATTTACATAAGTTTCAGTTCATTTTTTCTCATTCTATGTAATTGTTGTGTTTGCAGTGACGCCGTGGATTGTTACTCTATGGTCCTCCGGGGACTGGAAAGGTACACACTATTACTCATACTTGGATATTGTCTATGAATTATTTATATATTTAATATTTAGGTTTGATTTGTCTATTTTCATTTATGTTTGACATGTTTGGTAGAGGATAAAAGTAAAGTAGATGAATTGGTAGTATTATGGAATTTATGTAGCTTTTGACTTGGATGTATGGAAGATTTTGCTTCTCTTGGTGGATTGTTACGCATTACATCAACATGTTCTAACATTTTTGCTTGCAAAATCTAGGTTTCTCACAGCCAGGGATTAACTGGTATTAGGTAGCGGACAAATTATGGTGCATACAAGGTGTTTGTTGTAATGCCTCGAAGAAATTATGGGTCGGAAGTTCAATAAATTCATCAAAGCCGATGTTATTCAATTCCTAGATTGTAGAGATGTTTCTTGCACTAAAAATTCATGACCATTTATGAAGAAAAAACGCATTACTTTCTTATTTTTATTTATGTATTTTATCATGATTAGTTGAAGCAATTATCTCTTTGTAGTAACTTGTGATTTTTTTATCTCATTTTTCCTTGCTGAATTTTATAATTTTATTTTCCAAATTGATCCGCTTGAACTGTGTCATAGTATTAAGTTTGCATAGGAACGGGTTCTACTCTTCACCCGCAACTCACTGTTTGCGGTTTCATGCCAAATTTGGGTACTCAAACTTCTCCATTGCAGGTAGAAGAAGAACATTAAACGCTAGTTATTAAGCATATTCTCATTACAATTTTAGTACTGCTATTGCATTTTTGTGATGAAATTAATCTATTTTAACTTAAATGTCATACCACGTGAACTTATTTAAATTTGCATTCAGGTATGCAAAACTTATGGATGATTTGCTGATTCTTTCATGTGAAGAAGATTATGCTTACTGATCCCTTTTTTTGAGAAAGGTTCATTTAGTTTCTCTTTGTTGTTACTATTTTTTCTCACATAAAAATTTTCAGCTTGAAAATTTGGCATATTGAATTTCTCTGCAGGAGCAACAACTTATACTTCAAACTTCTGTTGAATGGGGTCATTATCCAAAAATTAGAATTTCAAAGGTGAGAATAATCTTGACCAATTTCAAATGCATTGACTTAGGAATAAGTGGTATTGTACATTTACTTAGAAGTTCCCTATAATATGTAAGGAGCTTAAAGCTCCATTTTGAATATGTTGTAAATTGCTCATTCTATTATCAATTGGTTTTAATATATTTTCAAGCTGGGCTTGGTGGTTGGTACTTGATATGGTATATTTTAATATGGTAATATTTGCTTTTTAGTAGTGTTTATGTAGTTTTGCCCCTATTTAAGTTGTTTTTAGTGCCAAATAGAGCTTGACCTGTGTGTTTTCTTATAAGGCAAAATGATATCAAGACTAAAAAGGTTGACTTAGTTACTTGATGTCATCTTCACAGATATACTCTCTTGAGGACTATTTTCTTACATAGAGCTTCCATTGATTAATTTTCGCAAATGATGCAGGAAACTTTGAATGGACTTTAGAGGATGTAGCTAAGTCAGTTGTATGCATGCTTATGTCAGGACCATTTTGACTGGCTACACACAAGTGAGTTTTGTGAAATGAGAATGTGTAATTTCCCTCAAGCATGTATTAACTTGGAAGCTGTAAAATGAATCTAGTCTTTATTTCAGACAGTGAATGATTGGTATGACTGAGAAATTGATGCAAGAGGTTATGAAGGGTTTGGTGGATTGAAATCCTGATTTTTGGGTTTTTCTGTTCAATAGGTTATGAAGGGTTTGGTGGAAAAGAAACAAGCTAAGTTGAAGAAGAATGGTATTGAATTAGCATATGAAGGGGATGCTTTGAAATATTAAAAGCCAGAAGATTCAGCCTAACAGGAATCAAGAGGTGATTAACTTGTACATCTATTGTTTGAAAAATTAGATGAAACTGACATCTAAAATCCTTAATTTGACTTGAATATTCAGGCTAATTACCAAGAAAGACAGAGATCAAGGACAGTTGGAGCTGCAAATGGTAACACAACAAAGGCAAAAGCATGGCAAGTTGGCAACCCTCCTTGAATAGCATATCTGAAAGTGGAAGTTGATTGTGGAAATCAAATTAGTTTCAAATTTTATGTTGATGGGGTTTTATTAGTCTTGAGCACTTGCAATCTTTTTACAGGCTCTTAAAGAAAGTGGAAATTAGGGTTTGAGGAAAGATGCAAAAATTATAGTACTAGAATTCTGTTTGTAAGGTTTGGTGGTAGAAAATTTGTATAGGAAAACAGTGTTTGAAGATTAACATGGTTTTAATCATGAAACTGATGTCCCTTTGTTTGTTCATACACTTAGTTCAACAAATTAGCTTTTAATCTGTTTGATAATTAAAAATGGAGGAGTTTATATTGAATTAGGAGAAATGATAGTACAAAAGGTAATATCATCATATATTCTTAGCCAAGTTAGGAGCTAAGAATTCTGATGTTTTACAGATAATGAGTAGAAAAGACATAAATGAATTACACATACTATTGAGCATGTAATATTCAAACAAATCTCGTAGATCTAGGACCATCGAATATCCCACAAATTTAAATTCTGCGACGGCTATTGCCGTTGCCAAAATTTAAATTTTTGCACCAATTTTTAAAGTTTGCGACACCTGAAGGCGACGACTGTTGCCGACGCGTAAAACGACATAGCCGACGCGAACAATTTCGACGGGTGGCGTAGCCGACGCGAAAAATTTGCGATGGAGGCTTATCCGTCGCAAAAATTGTAGCGACGACAAACGTCCGTGGCGAAAATATTTGCGTCGCCTGTTCTGGCTTCGCCTTGTTCTGCCGTCGCCAAGCCGTCGCCGTTGATGGTTGGCGACGGCAAATAGCTTATCTGCCGTCGCCAACATCCGTGGCTAATTGAATTATTTTTTGTAGTGATACTTATGCATAGAATGTTAGCTAACGGTTTTATACCGCTTGTAGATGTCTTGCAGGTTAAGACAGTTGTAGAGAGATCCGGAGGAAATGGTCAGCCGGGTCCACGTACTCATTTAGTTGGGGACGGGGATGTCTTCTGTTCTTTATATGCATCATTTTAGTAGCTTTTCTTGTAAGGCTGATACATATTCTCCATGTATATATTGTTTATAGTTTTCACATGTTTTAAATACTTTTGTGCCTTGTTGTAAGATCCAAGTAAAATTGTTGTCAAACTATGGTCGGGACCCATTGTGAGGTCCTAACTAGTAGCTCCCCGAGTTCTCAATATTTGGGGTGTTACAGTAAGTTCTTGTTTCGTTTTTATGATGACGGAGTTAAATATGTCTTTTTTAACTCGCCCATTAATGATAGGGCAACCAAGGTATTGTACAAGATTAGTCGTTGCATTAATTTTTAGGTGTCCTTGGATTCTTCTTTTGTTACTTTGGTCAATGTTTGTGGTTGTTTGAAGCACGGATTTGTGTTAGTGTATGATCTGTCTTGAGATATCACAATAGTCATTTAAAACCGATAGAATCTTGTTGCTCACTTTTACAAATGTCTTGGTGAAGGTTATAATATCATCGGCAAAAGCGAAGAAAGGTATTCTTTTTCCATTTTTTGTAATAGGGAAACCGATAGACTTAAGGTTGTCGTTTGATATTTTTTGTATGTTTCTGGCCAATACCTCCGCACACGGGTTAACTAGTAGGAGAGATAGGGGACCGCCTTGACGAAGGCCTCTTTGAGGAACAAAAATGTTGGTGGGGGAGTCATTGATTAAAATGGAGTAAGAGATTGTAGAGATGCTTTTGTGGACCCATTCCCAAAATTTGTCTCCGAAACCGAATTTTTGTAGCACAACTTTCAAAAATTCTCATTCTACTTTTTCATATGCTTTTTCCATGTCCACCTTAATTGTCATGAATCCTTCTTTTCCTTTTTTGACTTAAATCCACGATGAGCACATTGTCTTGAATTGCTCTATTTTTAATGAAAGCACTTTGTAATGGATGAATTAGTTTACGTAAGACCAAACTTAGTCTTTTGGCCAGAACTTTGGCAATAATTTTGTAAATAGTTGAACATAAGCTTATAGGTATGTAGTGGGAAGTTGTTGTTAGGTTGTCTATTTTGGGAAGTAAGGCAATGCATGTATGGTTGGTTTGTTTGAGGATTTTTCCGGTTCTATAAAATCTTTTGACTGCCATGGTAACTGCCAGTCCTATAATCTGCCAATATTTTTGATAGAATCCAGCAAACATGCCATCAGGCCCCGGCGATTTGTCACCGCCAATGTCAAAAAGAGAATCCTTGATTTCCTTTATGGAGAATGACAGTGAAATATTGATGTTGTCGATTACAAATGTTTCTGGTTGAATGACTTCTAATTGATTTAAAAGTTTAATTTTGTCTATTATTAATGCTTTTAAAAAGGAACTTGTAATCTTTTATGAATTCATCATTAATTTCATTCTCTTTAGACATACAATAATTTTTTTATTCGTTGTAATGATTTCTTTATTTCGTCGACCCGTTTCTTTCCTATGATGGAATTTTCGTTTTCTTATCACTTAGTTGTAAATTTCTCGGTTTTGCTCTTTGTACCCACTATTTGTGTTGATAGTCCATAAAACATTCCCTTTTCTTGTTTCTTCTGTTGATTTTTTCATTCTTGAGTTGATCAAAACACGCAAAACTTTTTTTTAGAGAACTTCTAGTTCATCTTCCACGTTTGTTAGTTGTTTATGTACATTGCCGAATATATCTCGACTCTACTGTTTTAGTTTTTTTTTAAGTAGGTTTGCCATTTTTGCGAGGTTGAACATATGAGTGCCTTGAAATTGTGTTCTCCAAATTTGTTTTATAAGGTTCTCACAATCTTGTCTTTGCATCCACGTTGTTTCAAACACCTAAAGGGTTTATTCTTTCTAATTGTGTGTGTTTTGAAGGTAAATGGATATCATATAGTGGTCAGAGGTTGTAAATGCATGGTTTCTAGTGTGTAGACCAGGGTATTCCTGAATGATTTCGAGATATGTCATTATTCTATCTAATTTTTCGTATGTGTTATTATCTCCTTCTTTCTTCTTTTTCCAAGTGAAAATAATGACCTTAGTGGGAAGATCACGTAGACTATATTGGTGGGAGATTTGTTGTAATATGTCGAACTTGTTGTTAGCGGGAGGAGCCCCTCCTTTTTTATTAGATGGTTCCAACAACTTGTTGTATTCACCAATTACTATCAACGGTTGGCTTATAGCATTTATTTTTCTACTTCAGTTGTGCCCAAAATTCATTTTTCATTTGTTCGTTTGGTGGGGCGTACATGAAGATGATCATGGTTTCGAAATTTGTGTGGGTATTGTGTCTTTAATCATAAGGCATCTGCCAAAGAATTTGACTATCTCAATTTTTTCATCCTTTAGTTGATATTCCTTTCATAAAAGACAAAGTCCCCCTGCAAATCCCATAACCGGAATGAAAAAAATTCTATCAAAGCCAGCGTTTTTCCATAGTGTTTCTTCAGGTTCTACCCTGGCTTTAGTTTTGGCCAACATTATCATTTGGATGTGTTCATTTTTACATGTAATAAAGATGTTGATCCAAAAATTCTTTTTCTTCATACCTCTACAGTTCCAAGATGCGCTTCATTTATGGATTAAGATTGATGTTGGGGGTTTGTTCCATTTACTCCAAACCTACACTCATCATATTTTTCATTTTTCCGGTACTCAAATTGTTGTTGAAAAGATAATTCTTTCTCATTAGAAGGGCTTTTGGAAAAATGAGACACCAAGGAAAGAAACCATATTTTAATTGCCTTCTCGGAGTATTAATCCATTGTTAATATATCATGTTTGGCTAAACCAGCAACCCATGTTGGGATAGCATTTGCTAGTAATTTTGCAAAGGTTATGGTCGGACATCCTCATCTTCTTGTCATTTCTTCTGATTCTCATATAAATCTTAGACCGTTGATATTTCCAAATACCCCTTTTAACTTGAAATCTTTTCTAGCACTAAGAGCATCTTGTTTATTTGTTTTGATCTTAAACACCCATCTCTTTTGTTCAGATCTTAAACACTATGAAAACTTTTGTATGCATCCTTAGTAAAACAAAAGACACTGATATTTACAGTCAACCTGTTATTCAAAATGAAAAGGTTTATTCTTATTCTAACATCAAGTAAAAATCTGGAAAAAGATCTTGTTAATTGTGTTTTTCACGGTTATTCTCCTACTAAAATAGTTGTTCATTTTCTTCATTAGTCTTAGTTCCTCATACTTCTTGGGCATCCATTCCTGCATAGCTCTTGCCCCGAAAGCAGTAGCAACCTACACATAGAACCAAAACTAGACAGTAGATGAGAATTTATTCATCAACATTTTATTTCTAAAGATGAAACTAAATAGAAAAACATTATCAAAGCAAGTCGTCACTTCTTGATACTTGCAAGAATTAGATTGTGTTTGGCTCTCTATATGTAGTCTTTTGTTTATCTATTCTTCATCATTTTTGCTCCAGTATGCAGTTGATCCTGCATAGCACAAAATTACAAGGCAAGAAACACACAACAAGCAATTTGAAGTCAACAGACACAATAACATGTAATGTACTCTAGTGGATTGATTGCTAGTCCTTATTTTCTCATTATTCTCTATGAGACAAGCATTAGCGGGGAGCTTGGCACTGCGAGCATCAAACAACAACAAATACCAAGTGAAGTAGCACAAGACTGAGGGGATTACATTACTAGAAGCAACATAAGTTGAAATACATTCCAATTCCTTCCTACAAGGTCTATCACACCATAACAGAGAGGTTTCATTTTGCTTTTGAAAGTCATTATTCACCTTAGCTAGACACATAAGATACTCCTCAAGATTGGGTTCTTCATAATTTTTACCTTTGCTTTTTGGTTTATAGTTGTTTGTAGTAGGCTCGTTGATCTTACAAACCACATCTTTGAAATACTTGTTTTTATCATTCATGATGTATGTACAAGAGTGATAGCATGTATTATAGTCTATATTTTGGGACTTGTTTAGACGTTTTATCTTCAATAATCTGCATGTATGGATGTATATTATGTGATTATATTGTTGTTTCATCTACCTTTACGGGATTCGAGGTCTACACCTAGTTTCGTTGTAATCATAGGTAAAATGGCACGTTTTGGACTAAAATGGAGCTAAGGAGTCATTAAAGCTACATTCTGGAGCTTAAAGAAAAACTCAGGAAGCATGGAAATGATTAAAAAGATTTACTTTGGACCAGATTCGAGAGATTTCACATTCAGTTGAGATTCACCTCGGTCAGCTACAGTACCACCTCGACCGAGGTGATCTTGAGGAACGTCCCGACCGAGGCAAACACCCTGCCGCCGGCGAGATATATATTTTTGGCTGAGATTTTTTATTTTTGGAAAGAAGATATCTTATATTTTTGGGCTGGATTTCTGGAAGGAAGATATTATTTTTGGAAGATTTATTTTAGAGATATAAATATATTTTATTGGAAATTATCTTTTTAAAATATTATTATCTTTGAAAGATAATTCTCCTATATAAAGGGTTGGATTTTCCACAATTTAGCCATCTTCGGATCCAATCTTCTACACACACGATTAGAGAGATTTCTGGAGTATTTTCTGAAGGTTTGAAGGAAGGATTGAAGATCAAGGAAGGATTCATAGTTTGGAGTTAGCTTTTGAGGGAGTTTGTAAGACTTTCTTAGATTCCCTTTTTGGTTTGTTGTCTTAGCTGATCTGTGATTTAAGGAACGTTGATTTGTTGTTATTTGATTCAGTTATTGAGACCTTTTTCTTAAGGTTTTCTTGTTCGAATATTGATTATCTTTCCATTTATTTGATTATTGTTATCATGATGATTGTTGGCTAAGTTTCTTATGAGATTCTAGGGTGATTGGCTGAAGGTTGTGGGAAAGACGATGATAGAATGATCTTAATCCCAGTAGGACCCTGAAAACTCGAGTCTTTAACCTTAACTCTAGAATACCTCGCTCAGTCGATGAACATCTCGGCCGGGTTGGAACTTGACTGAACGAGGTGAACCTTTCCTGATCCGAAACTGAAGTTACGTGTTCTAGTTTGCCAAATCCTATTCTTATTACACCTTTCCTGGTTCAATGCAAGCCTAGGATGAGACTTACCCGGTGATTCTTTTGTTTGTTTACCCATGATCATGAGTGTAGGTAATAAAGGTTTATCCTTTATTGGGGTTTGAGTGTGCCTTCATCCCATCTTTGTGAGTTAGCCTGAGACTTACCCGGTAAAGGTTGATTCTATCCCCTTGGGTGGTGTGTTGGTTTGAGATTATAGTTCCTTTCCTTAGTACCTTGAGACTTACCCGGTAATAGGAGCTTTGGTTTGGGATAGTGAGTAGTGAGACTTACCCGGTGATCTATTCCCACCTTAGAAACATGTTCCCTCTGCAGGCCTCAACTTTGTCCGTATTATCCTTTGAGATCTTGAGTAGGAACCACAACTAGATGTTTTAATCCCTAGAATCCGCATTTCTTCTTACTTGACTTTTACATCATCTTTGATTACTTCGATTGCTTTTGGTTAATTGCAATACTTGACAAACTATTCTGTGTTTTGTTTCACCTAAGTTCATGTGATCGATCCCTGGGATTCTTGCTTTTTATTACAATTGATCCGTACACTACGGGTTCGCATATTTGTTCAAGCATACTTCTTGGGTTATAAATTTTAAAGCTTGCACACACCGTTTGGAGCAAACAAAGAGCAGAATTAATTGTGAAAGAGATTGAAAACATAAAAAAACAACTTTGATAAGTTGTGATTTATTTTATCTTCTCTTGAATTTGTTAAGTAGATAACACACCTCAAAACACTGCAATCTATTTTGAGCATCTTTAAAGACTAAATGGACTTAATTCAAATCTATAATCAGCATAACAATTTTTCTCTGTTCAAAATAGTCTAAAAACCGATATCTAGTTTCAAATCTATAGAGTATGTTGTGATAGAGATAAGTACCATTTTGGTCGAAGAGCAAAGGTGTTCTTATGTTCCATGATTGTTTCCTTGGCACCATACGAGAAATAGAGGTCTCCGCGTCTCCTTTCCCCATCAAAGAAGCCAACACTCCTCTTTTGGTGTTATTCGACTCCAACCCCCCCCCCCCCCCTCCCCCTCCAACAACATCATTTAGCATCCCTCCTAAATCCATATAGCAGCACACTTCTGGAAACCTTTGAGGTCGTATTATCTTTCTCAAATCACCTTTTCCTTGGTGTTTTGTTGACTTTTGACCGCTTGTGCTTCGATTTGGTCTCCATCTGATTCTCTTTCATGGCCATAAAATCCAGATCTTCATCCTACGGATATGTCTCCTCTTTGCTCCCAGTCGCAACAAAACATCACCGCTTTTTTCTTCCATGATTTCGAGATGGCGTACTTGGTCTATGGTTGTAGATGAAAGATCAATTTGGTTATTGCATTTGGTAGAATGGTTTGATTTGTGGGAGGCGGATAGGTATTCTATACCATCTTGGTTTTGATTTGGGGGATGTGTTTTTCAGGTCTATTGAAAGCCGCAATAAATTGGGGATAGGGTTTTTGAAGAGTCTCAACCTCTTGGTGCTTGACGTGGCGTACTTTTTTCTTAGGGTTTTCTTAGAAGCCGTCGTTTTTTCTTAATGACTCTTTAACTTTTTTTTTAATACATAGGTAAGAAAATAGGTGGATCAGCCTCTAGAAACCAATCGGCCTATGGCATCCTTGCGGATGAGGTCTTGAACATCTTATGGAATCTCTTCAATGTGTAGGTCGGTAATGTGTCCATGTGAAGCTATCTTGTCCACAACCAGATTAATTTCCCTAAAAAAGTGTCGAGTGATGGAGATAGTCAACTCTGATGTGATAATTGAAATATCGTTGATAATCATATCAAGTTCCCAAGGTGGTTTCCAGATACGATTGATCGAGTTGACAAGCGTCAAATTATCTCCTTCAATCTCAATGAATTTAATTCCAATCTACTTGACCTTTTGGAGGCCATTTCGTAAGGCAAGAGCTTTTACTTCCAAAATAGATTCAACATCACACCTACCACTTTCAATTTTGATTGGCAAGGCATTGTGATTTCGGATGATAAAACCAAATGAAAATTTTCCAGCCGAGTTTTGTGAAGCATCAAATTAAGTTTGTGAAAACCATTCTCTCGTGTTTTCCATTTAATACTTTTCTTTTTTTTCTTCGTGGTGATTTATTTGCTATGTTATTCATATTCTGGTTCATATTTTCTATGTTCCACACTTCTATTTGGTTCAATGCTGAATCTTTAATATTTTCCGAAATTTTTGTTTTGCTAAAAATGAATTGATTTCTTGTCATTCATATGTTCCACCAAGTAACTACAGTGAGATTCATTTCTTGTGTTGATATTAATCCTTTTAGGTCATGAAGAGCCTCGTCGATTCTCCGGTTAACAAAATCGTAGTTTTTTAAGATCGTTGTTATATTATGATTTTTTATGGTTGATATCATAAAGGGGCACTGGAAGAAGAGGTGTTTGGTACTTTCAATATGGTGGTTATAGAATTCACAATGCATTACGACGGGGATCTTTCGTGAGCAATGAGGACATTATCCTGAATTGCTCTATTTTTAATAAAAGTACTTTGTAGCGGATGGATAAGTTTTGGTAGGACTAGACTTAATCGCGTTGCTAATATATTCAAGATAATTTTATATACACCGTAGATACTAAACTAATAGGTCTATAATAGGATGTTGATGTTGGGTTGTCATTCTTTGGTAGGAGAGAAATAAACGTATGGTTAAGTTGTCTGAGAATTTTTCCGGTTCTATAAAAGCTCTTGACTACCCTCGTCACTGCTGGTCCGACAATGTGCCAGTACTTTTGGTACAAACCCGCAGACATTCCATCCGGTCCCGGCGATTTGTCCGCGCCTATATTAAAAATTGCTTCCTTTATTTCCTTTGTGGAGAACGGCATTTCCAAATTATTGTTATCTATTGCAGATATTTCTTCATTGATGTCCGTTTCTTTTGACACCACCGACCCATCATATTCGGTGATTGTTGAGATTATTTTTTTATATCTTCGGCCCGTAGCTTTCCTATGGTGAAATTGTGCATTCTTATCTCCAAATTGGAGAAATTTCGTTTTAGCTCGTTGCATCCAATATTTATGCTAATATTCCACCGAACATTCCCTTTTCTTACTTAATTTGCCGATTTTGTTATTCATAGTTTGGTCAAACTGTGAAAAAATTTGCTTTTGAAGCCCTTTGAGATCTTCATCTACTTTTTGAAGTTGTCTGTTAATGTTACCAATATTTTTTCGACTCCATTGTTTAAGTTTTTGTTTGAGAAGTTTTGTTTTCTTTGCGAGATTAAACATGTGTGAACCTTCGTATTGGGTTCTCCATACTTGTTTGACTAGGTTTTCACAATCTTGTCTTAACGTCTACATTATTTCAAATCTAAGCGGGTTGTTCTTAACACTAGTGGTAGGTTTTCACAATCTTGTCTTAACGTCCACGTTGTTTCAAATCTAATTTTTCATATGTATTATTATCCCCCTCTTTCTTTTTTTCCACGTAAATAGATTTCCTTTAGTGGGTAAATCCCTAAGGCTAAATTGACTCGAAAATTGTAACAATCTCTCAAACTTACAGTTGGCTGGAGTCACTCCGCCCTTCTTGTCTGTAGGTTCCAATATCTCATTAAAGTCACCAATAATAATCATCGGAATTTTTATATTAGTCATTTCATGTTTTTAATTTTGACCAGAATGGGTTTTTCAATTGTTCGTTCGGGGGAGCGTAAATGAAGAAAATCATGGATTCAAAATTAGTATTTACATTGGTATGTTTTACAAGTAGATATCGTTCAGTTGCATTAAGAATCTCTAGTTTTTCACCTTTTATTTGGTATTCTTTCCAAAGTAGACATAAACCACCCGCAAAACCCATCGTTGGAATAAAGACGATTTTATCAAAACCTGCATTTCTCCATATCCTTTCCGCAAACTCGTCTTCAGTTTTAGTATCTGTCAACATAATCATTTGAATGTGTTCATTCTTACATGAAATGTTTAAATTGGTCCAAAAATTCTTTTTCTTAATTCCCCTACAATTCATTTTACACATTGATATAGTATTGGGTGTTTAACTCCCCTTATTCCAAACATTATTTCCAGTTTCAAACTTTTTCCTTTCAAACTGTTTAACTTAAGATCGTGATTCCTCCAAAAGTCTCGGAACCATGGAATAACCAAATAATAAAGTGACTCAAAATTGCAAGAGTAAGTTTTGTCACTAAGCGATTTTGTTGTGCATAATGACTTCTTATGTTACCAATTTCCTTAATAGTTTTATAATTACTCTCTTTATTAAACTTAAAATCATAATTTACTGTTACATATAGATACTTTTCCATCTCTGTTTTACAGCGCAAAACACACTCAGGAAAGGAGTCAAACACTTTGTTTTGTATCAACAAGTCAGTGGGTGAAATAGCCTTCATCACAGTACACGGTGGCATACAAAAATAAGGTGAACCACTGCCATTTATTTTAATTATGTTGAGTCCAGGATCTCCTACCGAAATGGTACTTTGGATATTGATTCTAGATCCTGTAATATTACAAATTTGTTCCTTCTGTAATATAAAATAAGTACAAGATTGTCCAAAAAGTTGATAGTAGTTGTCCATAGTTGTTCTCGATCTTGCTTGCTCTTTATTGTTCCAATTTCCTTCCAAAACTGAATTAAGCGCCATATGACCTGCATTCCACATAGAGAACTAGTAGACAACACATAGATAGTAGAAAAATGAAAATACATTCATTGACTTAGGTATGCCGTTTGTTGTTAATTTGTCATGTAGTAAGCTTGTAAGATTACACAAGTACCAACAGATAAGTCCATTCAAATACCCAAAATCTCTTTCCTTATTAAGCTGATTTTTCTTACATTCTAATGCTATTAACAATAACCTTGTTTCCACTGTTGAGCAACAACAACTACAAATCTTTCCAAACCAACATATCCAAAATACTCTATAATCATCATATTCAATTTTTAAGAAATCCAAAAGCACATAATAATGAATTTTACTAAAGGAAAAAAACATGTCATTAGTATCAGTGATTTCTCCTAAGTCGACTTGCTTCATGTCCATCAAGGAAAAGTTTCTGTTTATTAGCCAATTGATATACATTGCTGATTTTTTTCCACTCTCTTATAGCTTTGTTCATGCCAACAGTTCCAAGCAAAAAAACCATGATAGTAACTTACCTTTGAGCACACATATGGAGTATTCCACAATTCTGTATGAATAAACTTTAAAATCATAATGTTGCTACTAGTTGGGGCCAAACAGTAAAGACATAATCCCACAACTAATTCATTACTTTGGAAAATTTGGAGGTTAATCTCCATATTACATTGTGGTGCATAAGGAATTGAAATTAACATAAAGAAAGGTTGTTGCCATAAGCACTTTCTGAAAATTCTGAAATTTGTCATGATTAAAATAGATTTCATAAAAGGGAAATAAATCCGCAAATTGGATATGTCCAGATATGAACTGAAACTCCGCAAAAGTTTTGAATTCATTTAGATTAGTTGAGTTTTGGCTTCTTTGTTTCCTTCATCTTGGAGGAAGCCGCGTCTTCACCACCCCCTGCCTCTTCCCTAGGCTTGAGTCGGAGTTTCCGGATTCATTGTTAACTTCCCTTGCATTCATAAGTTTGTTAACTGTGTTGTTTGTCTCCAAGGAATTAAAATGTATTTTTAGAAGCCGTCACCCTTAATTCTTAGGGAATTTCACCATTCTTGAACATCAGTACAGTAAACTTAGCAACCGTCAACTCATCATCCGGACTTTCCTCATGTTCTTCATCTTCATTGAGTTGTTTCTCAATCTCAGCAGCTTTCGCTTTGTACTCTTCATCCTCATCCATAGGGACAATAAGGGGGGCATAGACTTGGGCTATTTTCGTTTTTTGCATCCTCAGGGAGTTCATCCTCAAGATGTACATCATTGGATTTGGTTTGGGTTGTTTTTTCTTGAGCATCATTTTCCTTTTGAACATTCTGAACTCCTTTTTCTTTCCCATGAATTTCCATTTCATCCTTTTGGTTTTCAGCTTTTTCATTAACCCCCGCAAGCTGTTTTGGGCTAATCTTGGAATTAGAAGAAGAGCCTTCCTCTTTTTCTATAGGAAGACCATATTGAGATGAGAGATAAGGTCTCACCTTGTTACGGTGAACAACAAATTGTTATTTTTTTTCGACATTGTTCCAATCTTTGTCATCATTCCTTCCCACTGTATTTTCTATTCTCCCATTGAACTTCCTATAGTTTCTAAAAGGCTTAGCTCTAATTCCCCTCATAGGACACACCTCATAGGTGTGATCTTCATTAGCACAAAAATCACAACCCATGGAAAAATCTTCGTACCAAATAGGAAAGTCTTTAACTTTATCATTCTCATCCGGAATAGGGACAATCATTTTTCTCTCCCCATCCATATCTAAGTTAATGCAAATTCTAGTGAAGTTAATTCCTTTGCCTTTTTTAGAGAAAGAGTCAAGTTTCACAAACTTTCCTACCCCATTCTTTTCTACTATGATTCTAGTAGTTTCTTTATTGACATATTCCGGAGGGATTTGGGGAATCCTAACCTACAAATCTATTGTAGTATTGCTCTCAATTAGTGTATTAAAGTATAACACCCCAAGTTTCACAACTCGGAAAGCTACCGGTTAGGACCTCACAGTGGGTCCCGACCTTAGTTTGACAACAACTTAACTAGATCTTACAACAAGACACAGGTAAGGAAACTCATAAATCATAAAGTATGTTTTAACAAAACAATGAATGTGACCAGAAAACTGACAGCCGGAAATAACAAAGTCTCACAATATGAGAAAAATAAACAGTTTAACTGAAAGACCAACAAAAGAAACTGCACCCCATCCTAAGGAGTACGACACCCCGGATGTCCACTACCATCCGGATCACTCGACATCTGCTTTAACCTGTGGCAAGTCTAAACAACAATTAACAGTTAGCTAACTAATCAAATATAAGTAGAAAGATAAATAGCACAAACACACAGAAGAAGAATATAAACACTCAACATGTTGGCACACAATCCGGTTATTATCTGACAACTTATGTGATTCACTTCATCCTATTTTAAAAGTTGTAGCACGAGGAATCTTAAGATTTCCCGCCTCCGTTCCTTATCCAACTGGTGATGGTTTGGCACACCTCCACCGGTGGCGTCCCCGCAAACCAAGTATGGACTAGTCCCGAAAGAAACCCTCAGCGCCCTCGGGCTAACTGAGCAGAATGCTACCGCCCGTTACTCTTAGGCCAGATATATAAGTCAATCGATGATTACTATGAAATACACTAGTACAAACATCATTCAAACACCACTATCATCATTCACACTCATATCTGACAGGTAGCTAAGTAAGCTCAAAGGACTTACCTGCAACATATCTCGACTCTCTAATTCACAAATCGATCTGTAAATATAGGAATTCAGTGGCCTGTCAAAGGAGGCAAGTGCGTCAGCACACACTCTAGGTAATTAGAAGTCTAAGACTTCTAAGATAGTAAATCTTATTAGAACAGAATTGATTACAATACTAATTTATGGTAAAATGACTATTTTACCATTGGTCCCGAAACTTCCAAAAATTCCATAATTTATGCTTAAACTCTTATTTGAGACTAAAATGCTATATTCTAACTCTCAAGGATGAGTTTGGTTAAAACTAGAAAAACTACACCTTTTCCTATTTCCCGAAAAGTCATTAAGGTCCAACTTTGGCTTCAAATATGAAATTCGAATAAATTTATAAAAATTTCGAAATAATTCTCTAGATCATCTATGATATCCAATCTATTCATAGAAGCAAGAATTTCTTAAAACTGTTCAACTATCACTTCTACAAAAATCTCTAAAGTTGGTTACAACACTTAAATTTTCTATACTTAGCCAAATTTCACTGCTGGAAAAATAGCTCAACTACTCTTCTTTGGGACCTTATAACTTCTAACCGACCGTTCATTTCTTCTCAAATTTTGACACACCAAACTACATATATCCACCTATTACCTATTAAAAATTCAACGGTGGATCTTCAACCTAACTCCTTAACAATGATCTACAAGATGGTTAGTTTCTAAACGTAAAATCTGAATTTTAAAAGGAACTCTTCACTTCGTTTTTTTTTTCTGTGGCAGCCTATCTACTTCCCTTGTAGTCCAGTAGTAATGATCTTAACATTTCAGGAGGGCATTAACAAAGCTTTACTGCTACACTCCCTCCTTGGATTTACTCTCTCTCACAACAACACACAAGAAGTACTTACCCTTACCCCTAAGCATACACTTACACACTTATTCTCAGGAAAGAAATGGCTAAACTAGAAGGATGAGTGATAGGTGATGGAATCACTATCATTTAGGATAGTTTTTAGAGTCTTTTTATTGCATTTGTGTCGGTTTATGCTACTAACTCCTTGGTCCAGAAGAAGAAGACTAAAAGAAGCTAAGGAAGGAGTTATAAGCACTTAGGAGTGAAGTTCGTTCATGAAGCAAAGCTTCTGTTGCTTCACCGCCCCCGCGGAGCCTTGTCACCACCCCTACGGGTGACGCCTTACTCCGGAGCGCTCCCTGCGCCTTTGCCAGCGCCAACCATGAAGACTTTCACCGCACCTGCGTCAACCCTTGGCGCCCCTGCGGTGACTTGCCCTGAAGAAGCGAAGACCAGCGCCCCTGTGCCTTCCCCTACGTCTCTGCCTGGGAGCTGGAAGATGAAGAGTCTGTGTCACCGCCCCTGCGTTGACATTAGGACGCCCCGGCGGCTTGGCATCAGAAACGGCAGGAAGTTGAAGAGTCGGACATTTGAAGAGCATTAAAGATCCGCCCCTGCGGAATTGCCTAGCTGCCCCTGCGGCCATGAAGAAGATCAAGCATTTTTTCCTTCACCGCCCCTGCGGAGCTGAAGGCCGCCCCTGCGGTTTAACGACAAAAGCTTTACTCCGGCTGTTTACACCACCTTTTTGGCATTAAAGGTGGCTGTTTTGGGCCGGCCATTTACTCCTATTTAGTGTCTTTTGTAGTGTAAATAGTCCATGGTTGATTGCTAGAATCATCCAACCGAATTATCCATCATTTTCCACTTAGAACCAAAATTATCCATCATTTTCCACTTAGAAACCAATTTTCTCATCATTTCCATTGTAATGAGTTGCTAACTCCCTTGCTACATTGAGTTGGTTTGAAGCTGCGTTGTTACTTTGGTTGTAAGTTTTCTTTAATATAAGTTTTCATTTAGTAATGCTTTGTGTTTCCTTGATCTCCATTGTCTAATTGCATGTTTTACTGTTACTTGAGATTGATCACCTTAGATTCTAAAGTGCATGTAAAGAACTAGGATTAATAGGTTCCGGGTTCGGGTCTTTATAGTAGTAAACTTTAAGTAATAACGGGTTGTAATTACTTAAAGAAAAGGAACACAAATAAAAAGATAAGATTAATGGTTTTAATATATTGTTTATATCCCTTAGTCTTTATTTGAAAGCTAACTTGTTAATTGTTCTTGTAGGTTTACGGAACACTAACCTGTTAAGTTGTGTTGATGTCGGTTGGCTCAATACATATATATGATCGAGACGAGAGATTACTTGAAAACTTGTAAAAGGAACTCACCAAAGTAGCAATTGCATCCTAAGAATCAACCTGATGTAGATTCATCCATTACTGTCTTACTTGTTGCGTTATTCGTTTTCATAAGTTTTTGTGTGCATCAATTCAACCAAACCCCCCCCTTTGTTACTTGTTTTTATAATCAATAATCGCATTTAATAAAAATACCTTAACTCTCTTGCGTTCTACCCTTACTTAACCACTATACTTGTTTTAGTGCTAAGTCGGGATTATATTTTTGATAGGGTATAGACGACCATAAAAATACCTTCAGTCAAATTTTGGCGCCGTTGTGGGGAGTTTAGTGTTTTTATTCTATTGTTATTATTGATTAATGGTTTGAACCATTTTTATGGTTCAAAACCGTGCTACTAACTCCGGCTTTGCTTCTTTTGATCCAGAAATTGAGAGGACGCTCATCCGGAAACGAAGACAACAACAACTCCAACAAGAAATGGCTGATCGTACTCTTCGTCAACTTACTTAGCCCACTTTGGCTCAAAACCCTCTTGCGGTTACCATACCGGCATTAGGGGAAGGAATCAACTTTGAGCTCAAGCCGGGTCTCATCCACTTGCTTTCATCCTTCCATTGGCTAAGTGGTGAAGACCCCATCAAAAACCTTGGGAAGTTCTATACCGTGTGTATGAGCATGAAGCCGGCCAATATTACCGAAGAACAAATCAAGATGAGGGCATTCGGCTTCACACTCAAAGATTCAGCGGATGATTGGTATTACCACCTTCCATCCGGGAGCATCGACACTTGGGAGAAACTTCACAAGGCGTTTTTGGAGAAATACTTCCCAGCCAAGAAGGCCAATAGCTTGAAGAAAGCTATAAGCAACATCGAGCAAGAGGCAGACGAGATTCTTTATGAGTACTTCGAAAGGCTTGCACGCCTCCGATCCAGCTGTCCTTTCCACGGATATTCAACTCAGGATCTAGTCTTGTACTTGTACAATGGCTTGCTCGATAATGAAAGGAGGATCGTCGATGCGGCTTGCGGAGGTAATATTCTTAACTCTACTCCTGACCTTGCTTTGGAAAAGATACAGGAACTACCGGAAGGAACCCGGAACTTTGGAAGGACCCCGTCCAAGAAAGGAGTTCATGCTGTGAATACCGGGAAGAGTGAGATCTCCACTGAGCTTGCGGAGCTGAAGGAAATGGTGAAGAGACTAACACTTATGGGAACCCCACAGCAGCTCAAAGCTTGTGGAGTGTGTGCTGACCCATATCATCCAACGGACATGTGTCCACAAGTCCAGGATGACGATGTTGAGGTAAACGCGATGGGTTATGGACAACCACAACAGCAAAGGCCTAGGAATGATCCTTATGCACAAAATTTCATGCCAAATTGGCGTGACTAACAGAATTTCCGTTGGATGGATCAACAAAACCAACAACAGCAGTCCCGTCAAGGTAAGTATCAAATAAACTGAGGATATGTTGCAGGTTTTAACTAAAAACTTTGCTACTCATATTCAAACAACATAATCCAGCATCAAGAACCTTGAAAAACAGGTTGGTCAAATGGAGGAAGCCATTACAAGGATTAAAACTAGGTCCTCCGGAGGATTACCTTCACAGACGGTTATAAACCCCAAGGTGATGCTGGAGGAGGCTCAATCATAGATGCAGAGTCCTTACGTCGAGCCAACGACGTAAAACAAGGCGTTGTTCGGAAGGCAAAGAAGGAATAAGAAGAGGAGCTTTTGTCAAGAAAACCGCCCCTGCGGCTCAGTGACCCCGCCCCCGCGGTGACACCCCACACCCCTGCGGCGGACATCCTTGACACACATCCTCAGCGCCGCCCCGGCGCTAAGGCTGCGTGCTCCCTCTTCCGCGTCACCGGCCCCGCGGTGACAAACGCCGCCCTTGAGGTCTTATCAAGGAAAGAAAAAAAATACACTTTCCAAAAATAACCTACAACAACCGCTCCTTCCCCTCCCTCTCCATTCACTCTTCGAAACCTACACCGCCTCGCCTCCCACGCCCCTGCGTCCTCCGGAAGCTCTCACACGCCGCCTTGTGCAAACGCTCTTGCGCCACCTCCGGCGACCTAGCCACAACCGCCCTGCGACACCGGCCCTCACCACCACCACACACACCCTACATACTCTCAAACCTCTCACTCTAAAGCGCCCTCGCCCCTCACACTCTCGCTCATCACCACCGGCGACACTTACACCAACAAAAAAGTCACTGGAACAGCCCCATCACCACCACCTTCGTAGGCTCCCAGAATCGCCCTCTGCTCTTCTCCCGCCCCCGCGCCTGCAAGTTTCCGCCCCTGTGCCAAGCCGCCCCTGCGCAGGCTACAGCCGCCCCTGCGGAAAACACAACAAAGAGTTCGTCTTTTACTCTAAATTCTGAACTTTCTAATTCCTTTGCTTGTTCAACTACAAGAGATGGAAAAACAGAAGAAATACAAGTTGTCGGATGTTGAGAAGGAGCGGTATAGGATTGTGCAAGGCCGGGATGTGTATGCAACTCGAGTTCTGGACGTCCCTACCTTGGAAAACTTGGGCATGTTGGAGAGCATGCAGACATTCCTCAACAATGCTAGGCTCGGTGATTTTCTGATAACGAGCGCTCCAACATACCCCGAGCTCAGCAGCCAATTCATCGCCACATTTAACATGGAAACGGTGGACCACATGTGTGTTGGACTTTCATTCAAGTTCAACAAAAGAAAGTATACATTGGACTACACCCAACTGCAGGAGGCATTAGGGGTGACTATAGCTGCCTCCGAAGACTGGTGGGAACCTATCCCGACACCCGACTTGATGGAGTTTTGGCAGGCCGTCACCAGATCTGAGTTTCATGCAAGGGGTGAGTATTCCAACAAATTCACTCACCCCTGTTTGAGGCTCATTTCGAAGATCTTCATGAGTGTCTTTTGTGGACACAAGGAGGAGAATAAGGTCGCTCTCAAGGACATTCCATTGCTATACGTCTGCCTCTCCACAAACGACTGGGTACCAGATTGGCCATATCTCTTCCTTACCGCTTTGAAGCGAATTAGGAAGAATGAACCTCGAGACATTGTGGAAGGTGGGGTAATATCCTTGTTGGCCGCACAGGTGATGGATCTCCCTGACTTGGAAGATGGTTTAGAGGCCCCACTGTATACGGAAGGTATGTTGAGGAGGTGCAGGCTCCTTAGGAGAGACGGGAAGAACCTATTTTGGATCTCGCTGGCAGATGGGAGTCACATCACATAGCTCCCCCGACCACTTCCACTTGGAGACGAGCTCTCCGAGTTGTACGTACCGGTTGACCCCGTTGCTCCGAGACGGCCTCAGGAGGACATTGTTGGGAGATATGCTGCGAGCTCCAGTCGGGCCCCTGTTACTGATGAGGAGATACCTACTGCAACACTGGACGACAATCAGGCCATGGAGAGTCTTCAGGCTCAGATGGCAGCCTTGACCACACAACATCAGGCATGGTAGACCGAGTACCAACGGTCCATGTTTGAGTAGTAGCAGGCGTGGCAGTCCAACTTCGCCTCCTCCATGACCACCCATTTTGACCGCCGACAAGATGCTTGGCAGGCGGCTCATCAGCAACAGTTAGAGACTCAGCAGCTGGCTTGGCAAGCTAGCTACGAGACTTCATTTAGAGAGAGGATGGAGGCTCAGGAGGACCACATCAACACGCTCTACCACCGGCAGGAGCATTTCTTCCGCCACTTTCCATACCCACCAGAGGAGGGTCCGGATGGTCCAACTGGACCATCCCACTGAGGGGTATATTTCTCTTCCTTTTCCCACATTTATCTTTGCCTCATTTCCACTTTGAGGGCAAAGTGATCTTCAAGTATAGGGGAGGGACATATCATTGCATGTACAGTTTCATTCGAGTTTTTGAGTTTGTTTTGCATTAAGTCTTATGTTTTGTAATTCAGTTTCATAAAAGAAAGAAAAAAAAGAGAGAAGAAAAAGCCAAAGAAAAAGAAAAGGCATCAAAACCCTTGGATAAACCGAAAACCTGAAAGGGCGGTTTAGGCAAAAAGAAGGTAGTCCGACCAACCTTAGGTTGGTGCAAAAGTGGGCTTGAGGGATGTGAGACTAAAGTGAGATCATCAAAGAAAAGAAGAAGAGTGGAAAGGTGAAAACCCGAAAGGGCACCTTGGAAAAATGAGCGACACGGCCGAGTGTAGTTTTCCCTTCCGACGTTTGACGACATAAGAAGGGGAGTCATAAGAAGGTTGTCCGGGTAGGCCACTCTTGGAGCAACAAGGATGGTAGTTTCTCACCTTTTTCTCACATTTCCTCTCTTTTGCTTCTTTCTTTTGTGGCTTTTCTTTTGTTTTCATTGTCTTTTCTGCTTACCCAAGCTTCCTGAGGCCTTTGAGTCTAGTTGTTGTCATTTGTTTTACTCGGGACGAGTAAAAGGTCTAAGTATAGGGGATTTTGATAGGTGATGGAATCACTATCATTTAGGATAGTTTTTAGAGTCTTTTTATTGCATTTGTGTCGGTTTATGCTACTAACTCCTTGGTCCAAAAGAAAAAGACTAAAAGAAGCTAAGGAAGGAGTTTATAAGCACTTAGGAGTGAAGTTCGTTCACGAAACAAAGCTTATGTTGCTTCACCGCCCCCGCGGAGCCTTGTCACCGCCCCTGCGGGTTAGAGAAAGACACCTCAAACCAATGATTAGGCTTAAAAAAAAATTCTAACCTCACTCTTGACACTCTTCCATTCATGATGTAGTTTTGTTCTTAATTTTGACATTTCTATGGGTTCCCCAAGAATACATCCCATTAAGGATGTATCCTTTTGTTTTTAAAAATCACTTTTAACCTTAGAAAGGCTACTAAGATACTCAGCAAGCTCATTGTTCTTGGAAGAGTCACCTTTGTTCTTTGAGTCTTGGTTGTTCTTTGTATCCTTCTCATTGATCACAACATTGAGTAGTTCTATTTTTTTTCTTTTTTTGATTGTTCAGATTTTGTTCTGGAGGAATAGAGCATACAACTTCTTTGAAAGTTTTTCCTTGTTCACTCTTTTCATTTTTTGACAGGAGAAGACAATAAAATAGAAAGAGATATGAGAAATTGAAAGATTGAAGTTGATGTGGGATTAGAATGTTAATCGATTGGCCCTTATATAGGCAAACCCAATATGCAACACACACACGTACACCGCAGTAGTTTATCTTTTAGTATATGGTCAAACCTAATTTCAAAACTCAAAGAAGGTTTCTTGTGATTATCACAGTAAAATAACTTGATGGTAGAATAGCAAATCTTAAGATTTTTGGATTTATGTGTTTGTTTACCTATTTGGGTGATTGATTGAAGAAAGGTTACGATCCATGCCACACTACCCATCTTCTTCTAGATTATCAGACTTCCCTCTCCTTCCTTCTTTCTCGTGAAACTTTCTTGAAGCCAATGATGCTGCTTTTACCCTTTCTCGACCACCTGAAGCATGCCTTCTTTTCCTGACCCATTCGATATTACGCCGCCACTTCAAGTCCTTCCAAAATCGAAAAGAAACCATTGTGGCCTATTTTTGAGGTTGAGTGTTTGTAGCCTCGACAAATGCTTATCCAGCCTCTTCCATCTTCTTTTTACCTTGACCATCTTCGAGTAGCCTTTCTTCTTTGGTTTTCTAACTTCCGTGGATGATGTACTTTTGATTTGGTTTCGACTTTTAGCTTCCTAGATCTACTCGCACCACCGAGATCGAAAACTAGGTACACAGGCGGCTGCTTTGGTGGATGTGAGGAGGGTATTTCGATGTCTAGCTAGGGCTTCTTTTAGGTGGTCGGGAAAAGCTGGCTTTTCCATGGCGCGTGTAGTGCGCGTTCATTCTAGAAATATACCACTCAACACCAATTGACTATAAAATTTATATGAACTTACCTATAACCTTAATACCAAAATTAAATTACTATAACTTATAAAACTTATAAAGATCCAATTGTATTTTTTTCAAAATTAGGGGACTTTATTGATGAAAATAGATAAGATTATCGTATAAATATCCACAAAACACGATTTTATCTATTTAATAAAAGGAGTTTAATGTTCTAAAAAGCTAAAAAAAAATTAGTTTACTAATCTACCGATGAGTTATCACTTTTTGTATTTTTGTACAACATTGAAATCACGAAAATCACAATTTAACCATTTTGGATTGTCCTATAAAAATAGTGAAACGCCCCTGATATAAGGCGCGTTTGTAGATATATTTTATCATATTTTAATGTTATTTTTATATCGTAAATATAATGAGTATATTTTTTATATCGTATTTTTCAAGTATATATTTTATATACACTTTCCGTATTTATTTTACGTAAAAGTTCGGAAATTTTTTTTGATTCGAACATCCGTTACGGATATTTTTATCGGGTTTAATTTTTCCTAATTCTTTTCCCAGTTCTTTTTGCTTTCTTTTTCTTTATCCTTTGTTTTCTCTCTTGTTGACCCTTCGGATGCCGGCTCCTCACCCTTTCTTTTCTGCAGCCCTAGCTGCAATGCTACAAACCCCTGGACAGCAGCCGCCTTCTAGCTCCTCGCTTATACTCATGGAGCCACCCTTTACTAGCCAACCACCTGTAGCTAGCCCCCGACTCTTCGTTGTCTCCCTTTTTCATCCTCGTGCAAGCAACCGTCTACTACACTCTTCTCCTCTCTAGCCGGCCTTCGAATCACCTCCTAGAAGCATTCTCCTCACCTCGCTCAACTCCCAAGCAAGAATTTGCCTTCAACCCTGGTCTTCTCTCATCACCGTCTCACCACCTTCCTGCTCTTTTCCTTACCTCCTCCATCGAATCTCTATTCTCCTTCACCTTCTCAACCCTCTCTCCCTGCTTTTACTCTATGTCCCTCGTCAATCGATATTGACCTAGAGAGTGAAGGATAATAGAGGTTGGAAGATGGGAGAGATGAGGAGAGTGTTATGAAATTATTGGACGTTATATGGGGGATTTGAAAACTCTGAGATATCCTTACTAGGAGATATGACCTAATGAGAATGAGGCCCATGATCCATGTATTCACTCTATATATATCTCAACCAATGTAACAGTAAATGACAAGTAATATACAGATACAAACAAAACATCTCTTTTAAATATAATAGCATGGTATCAGAGCTACGAAGGACCAACGTCCATTAAGACCTAAAAATGTTAGAAAGTGATTCTCCTCCTTCTTCAAATACCAACCCCTCACCAAACCCAAACATATTTACCCCACCACCACCACCACCACCTCCTCCTCCGCCCCTTCTTCCGACACCACAAACAACCAACACCCCTCTTCCTAGATTCTCTAGTTTCATCAGTATCAAATTATCACTCAACAACTATCTTCTCTGGAAAACCCAAGTAATTACAGTCCTCCGTGCCTACAACCTTTTTGGCCATGTCGATGGCACTTCCCTTTGCCCAACCTCTATGTAACGCCCCGTTTATTGAGTGCGTTTCGATATTTATTCCTCCTAGTGTTATCGATAATTTATTAGTTCAAATTTATTTTATGACGTAAAATATCTTTTTCGAGTATATTTATATATTTGATACGTATTCGTATATTCCGCATTTTTATTTTTATTTTCGAAAAAAGTTTCTGATCCGGAAATCCCGAACCCGTTATTTCTGATCGAGTTCAATCCCATTTTTTTATTTTTATTAATTTTATTTCTTTTCTTTCTTCTTTCTTTCCTCTCTCTTCCGCTGGCTGGTGACGTGAGCCGTCTCTTCCCTACGCTTGCTTCTCCCGCCCAGCCTACTTGTGATCTTGGCTCTGCAGCCTAATCCTTCTAGCAGGCTCCTCGATTTCACCCTTCTCACAGCCCCTCAAGCCTCCTTTCACACTCTCAGGTGCAACCCTCACAAGCATCCCTCCACCATCTTGCCCCTGTTTCTTCTGCAGCTCTCAAGCTTCATCCTTTCCTCCTCTGTGCCCTTCTATGTCTTCACCTGATTCACCTTAACTGACAACAACAATTTCACCCTCTGCAGCCTCGGCATCGACCTACCCTGAGCTTTCCATCCCCTCTCGAGCTTGTCGTCGAGCCACGCCCACCATGGAGTCGGCAACAGCCTCTCTCGCATGGATCTGCTTTCTTCCCCCTCTGCAACCAGGAAACACGAGTCCTCCCCTCGCCTTGCTGGAACCAAACAAAGCGGCCGCCAGCCCCTTCATCTGCCGCCTCGAGCCTCACCCATGGGACAACCATCGCGTACCACCGCCGCCGCTTTGAGAAGCCCCGTCTTCGTCACCGGAGAGGACCCCTTGCTTCGCCCGCGCAGCCCTCGCACCCACCATGTAACCGCTGCCTTGAGCTAGCCGGAGGAGCCTCGCCGCAGCCTGCGCCGTTGCCTCGCCGCCGGAGCGCGCCCTTGCCAAGCGGCCACCCTGCGCTTCTCTGCCGCCAAAGCTAGCGGAGGAGCCTCACCAGCGTCTTCATCTTGCGGGTTAAAAAGAAACCCTATTCCTCTAATTAAAATCTGGCCCCTTGAGTTATATGTAATTGCAAAGTGTATCCAATTTTTATAGGGAAATTCCGGATGGTACCCTCGTGGTTTGGGGTATTCCGGATTTTGCCCAACAGTTTTTTTGAGTTCGGATGGTACCCTTAAGTTTACGTTGTTTTCCGGATTATGCCCAAATTCATTAACCTTTTTTAAATTCCATTAAAAACATACAAAAGAAAATAAACTAAAATTAAAAAATAAATTAAAATAGAAAGAATGATTTATTTATATTAAAATTAAAGTAAAACAAACTTTTTTTAAAAAAAAAATGTTTTATATTAATTTATAAATAAATAAATTAGATAATTTTAAAAAATTCAAAAAAATCATTGTTTTATTTTATTTTAAAAATAAATAAATTAAATTAGTATTTTTTTTAACAAAATCTAAAAACATAAGTGTTATACTTTATTTAAAAAATAAATAAAATAAAGATTCTTTTAAAAAAATTACAAATTCACGGTTTTAATTTATTATTAAAATAATAAATCAGTTTTTTATTTTATAAATTTCTCTTTACTTTATTTTAAACAGTGAATTTTTAAAAAAAATTATAAAAAATTATTTTTTATTTATTTTTTAAATAAATTAAAATACTGATTTTTAAAATTTTTTAAAAATTATCTAATTAAATTATTTTTAAATTAATATAAATTTTTTTTAAAAAAAAATTTATTGTTTTACTTTAGTTTTAAAATAAATAAATTATTCTTTCTATTTTAATTTATTTTTTAATTTAATTTTATTTTCTTTTCTATGTTTTTAATGGAATGTAAAAAAAATTTAATGAATTTGGGCAAAATCCGGAAAACAACATAAACTTAAGGGTACCATCCGAACTCGAAAAAACTGTTGGGCAAAATCCGGAATACCCCAAACCACGAGGGTACCATCCGGAATTTCCCATTTTTATAATTACAGATTATGGCCTTATTCACATTTTCAATATATGACCCGAGTTTATGAAATTGCTCATCCTTGCCCTAAAAATATATTTGTCGATTTTAAACTCGAACTTCAACTACGGGGTTATTCTTATAGCTTATATATATATTATATTTAATGCTCAAGTTTAGCCTTTAAAGCTAAACTTGTTTAGTTTTGGTGTTAGGTTCGGAAACGACCCCGATTAAGGCCAACGAATCCATATCGACATCCATAGACCGTCTTCCGTCTTTTGACGTCACGTGAGTACCCTCTCCCCCGAGCTTATGATCTTACCTCGTTCTAGTTATGTTTAGTAGTATCATGCTAGGTTGGATCTAGCATAACTTAGAGTGAATGCCAAGTAGTGACTTTGGACCTTAGGTGAGTGTTTGAGGATTGTGAAATATTTCAAGGCTTGAGGTGTTGATGTTATCTTGTGAGGATGTTTATGGCCGTAAGTGGCATGTTGATCATGTGAGCGTTTTGAGGCTCGAGGTGGGGGTTGTATGATTTTGTGGGATTGTGGAGCTTAGGATTGACTTATCCTAGCATGGTGTTGTTACCGTTGAGTTTGTTTGGACTAGGCATGTTTATGGGATATGGGTTATGATCTTGCAGGATCATAGGGTCTAGAAGTCTAAGGACTTCTAACTTGTATTGAGTGTGATGTGAGCATGAGGGATTCTAGGATGCGGTCCTAGAATGAGAGTCAAATGATCTTGCGTAGATCATTTGTGTAGAAGTCTAAAACTTCTTGAGTTGAGCGAGTTGTTGATATAGATATCTTGTTGTGAGCAGGTGTAGACATCTTCCCAAGGGAAGCGAGAGTGTTGCGTGAGTTAGCGGTTGGGACGATGTAAGTCTCCGGACTTACTTAGCTCGTATTCCTTGTATTAGCATCTATGTGTGTTTGGTGGTGTGTGTTTATTGTTTATGTTACAACAAATAAACCGGAAATAGGACCACCGACCTTTATATTATTTGGCCCAAGTGTATGATAACGGGCGGTGACATCACAGCCTAGCTCTTGCGCAGAGCTAGGAGGTTCTTGGCGCGCGACTAACCCGTGTGGTTAGACAGTCGGATGCATCCATACCGTTCCATGCGCTAAGTGGGCACCAAGATGAGTTTCGGGAGATTCTCGTGTCACAAAAGAAATTGAATTAGAACGGGATATGACTTAATAATAAAAAGATAATAAACCGGACTCGTGTGATTTGGTGTATATTGTGTGTTATGTTGATTTACGTGTATTTGTGCCTTTCACCTTGATTCTAATGCTTCGAATATTAGCTAACGGTTTTATACCGATTGTTGTAGATTACCTTGCAGGTTAAGAATGCGGCCGAGAAATCTGGAAGAGTGGGCATCCGGGTTTCCGTACATTTTAGGAGTGGATTTTGGTTGGAGTCGAGTTTGTATTTTGTTCTTGTATATTGTATAGTGTATGCCGCGTGTATGGCGTTTGGTCTTGGAGTTATATCTCGGCTGAAATCTTTTGTTTGTATGGTTTTGGGTTTCATTGCATTGCATAAAAATGAATTTCGTTTTGGCCTTTATTTGTCTTCTTGCAAGATCCAGTGAAATTGTTGTTAGGCTAAGGGTTGAGACCCATTGTGAGGTCCTAACCCATAGCATCCCAAGTCCCGCGAATTCGGGGTGTTACACTCTACATCAGACAAAACTACACAAACTTATCTTGACTAGCTCTCTAAAGACCATCTTATGCTTCCCATTTTAACATCCTCTCTCACTGAAGAAGTTCTTACCCATGTCATTGATTGTACCACAACTCGTCAAGTTTCACAAACACTACAAGATCTCTATACAGATCACACAAGTTATCATGTGTTACAAACTCGTCTTCAACTTGCATCTATTAAATCGGGTAATGACTTCATCATTGTTTTCTTTAAGAAGGTAAAAGCCTTGGTATCCATTCTTCAAGTTACTAGGCAACAAATTTTTGAGTTCGAACTTGCTTGATCCTTGTTCTCTTGCCTACCTCTTGAATATGACCCCATCATCACATCTCTTAGCACACAACCCTTCTTACCCACTTCCCATATCTCCCACCTTCTCAATCATGAAGCTCATCTTCTGTATCATTCATCTGCTTCTTTACAAATTCTCTCTGCCAACTCCACCCATACATCTCACTCCCCTGATCAACAAGATACCAGAGGCCATAGAAGAAATCAAAACCCCTCCAACAACAACAATCAACAAAGGAACACCAACAACAACAATTATAGAGGAATAGGTAGATCCCCCCAACAACAACACCTACAACAACTCCTACATAGGATCTTCGGGTCGAGGCTCCAACAACATTCCCTTCAAGTCTGCCTGAAATCTGATCATACAACCCTTCAGTGCTAGTATCGATTCAATCATTCCTACCAAGCTTCCGCTCCTTCAACGTTCCAAGCACATTCTTCGACCTCGAATTGGACACCAAATACTGCATCCACCAACCACTTCACACCAGACATCAATCAACTTGCTTATGATGCTCAGTCTTACCATGGCTCCGATACAGTTTTGATCGGTGATGGCTCTTTGCTACCCATTTAGCATTACGGTTCCGCTTCTTTTCCCTCTTCTTTTTCTTCACCTTCTGTCAATCTTTCTCTCAAACATATTCTTCGCGTGCCTTCTATTAACAAGAATCTCCTTTCCGTTCTTTAGTTATGTACCGATAATAACGTCTGTTTTGAGTTTCACAATAACTTTTTTTGTGAAGGATCGACATAGTACTCTTGCAACACTCCTTCAAGGCACCACTAAAAATGGCTTGTATGTTCTTCCTCTAGCAACAATCAACCACTCCGTTCAAGAACACATAACCACCACATCCAATTTACATCTTTGACATCATAGATTTGGTCATCCTTCACCCTCGTCACTCAACAAATGATTCGCTCCCTTAACATCTCCTGCCCTACCTACTTTGCACTTCCGTTTTGATGCGTTTCCTACTCCAGAGCTAAGGCCCACTCTTTGCCTCACCACCCATCACCGTCTAGAGCGGCCCAACCAAAGGCTTCTGTTCATGGACCTTTGGGGACCAGCCCACACCATCTCTTCAAGAGGACATAAATTATATCTCTCTATTTTAGATGATCATTCCAATTACTTGTGGATTTTCCCATTATCTAGTAAAGCTACCACCAGATCTTATGTTCAAGCCTTTCTTTAATTTATTGAAAATTATTTTTCCTCCTCACCACATTCTCAAAATGGTAGTATTGAAAATCGCCATCATCACATTGTAGATACCGGACTTGCTAATTTACTAGCACACTCTTCTCTACCTTTCTCCTTTAGGGATTACGCTTTTGAAACCACCGTCTATTTAAGAAATCGTCTCCCAACACCTACCCTCCAAAAAACATCACCATATCACATTCTTCAAAAACAACCTCCTAATCTCACTTTTCTTCGAGTTTTTGGCTCGCTTTGTTTTCCTAACCTTCGCCCATACAACACTTGATAACACGATTAATGACGTAGGTTTAAGCACTCATTTAGATAGTTTTTCCGCTCATTCATGCATGGTTTAACACTAGTTCATGACGTTTGCATTCAGTTCTTGTATATTTTTTGAGATAGACGTCTACACAGACTTTTGCATGTTTTGTAGGTATTTTGGGAGCTTTAGGAGCTTAATCGATACATTCGAGGATCGTTCCTCGAGATGACACACCTTCGGACTCATTGGGAAGCAAGCTAGGAGCTAAGGAGGACACATGGGACCTTGTTGGTGCATGCCTTGCACCAAACTGTGGCTTGATGATCCAAAGAAAGCTGCATCACCAAAACCACAGCCACTGGAACTTCCACGGGCGTGGAAATAGGCCGTGGTTCTCCCTGCACAGCTGCGACAGCTGTCCCACGATCTCCATAACCGACCCTTACCCTTGATGGTGAATAAAAGGTGGTCCTACAGGCTGTTGAGGCCAGACCCCATCATTCCATTCTCTCCCACACTCTCAACAACACATATTCTCTCATTGGAAGATTTGGAGGGGAGATATTATTGGAGGAGAAGAAAGGCTTCCATTGGAAAAGAAGAGAAGAACACACCATTCTTAGTTTTTTTTATAGTTTTTAGAGTGAAGATTGTTGGAAACATTTGCTAGGGTTGTAAGAAACGATTCGAACCTTCTTTTGAAGGGTTGTAAGTCCTTCTTGAGCTTTGATTTAGCTTAGTTTTCTTGTTCTATTTGCTTCATCTCCCTTTCATTTCATCCTCTTGATATGGATTCCACGATTTTATGCTTGATGACTTTGATTGTGATGATGCATGTTGTTGGCTAAATAGATGTGATTCTAGGATAAGGAAATGATGGTTATGGCTTGGACTATGATAGGATAGACTTAAATGCACCTTTGGATGATTTGTTTACTCGAACCTAGCCTCAGTTCAAAACCACGGTTTGTTCTAAGGGGTTCCACGGCCGTGGACTTGATGAACTGCCCGTGATTTTCGTCCGACTTGCTTGCATCGATAAATCTGGATGTTAGGTTGTTAGATTGAAATCCTAGTGTTTGTTGAGTTAGATCTATCCTAGGGTAATCTAGTGTTAGCAATTAAGTGTGAGAAGAGACCTACCCGGTGATTCTTGCCCTTAGATACCGAAGATGATGAACTCTACGTAGTAGTGAGCCTCATAAGCCGCTATTGGACTGAGTGTGCTAGGATTGATGTTTAGGACTTGCCTTTCCGAGACTTACCCGGTAAGGAGAGGTTAGACCCCTATATGACAATCCGGTTTGTGTAGAATTCCTATCCTTAGGCTCTTTGAGACTTACCCGGTGATGAGATCTTAGGAACGGACTAGTGGACCATGAGACCTACCCGGTGATTGATCCCGATTTAGAAACACCCATTCCCAACATACTATAGTTAATCGAAGGAATGATTAGATAGCTTGAATCCTATGCCATAACCGGAATTTCTAACCCCTAGAATCCTCTTTTCTCTCTTTGATTACCTATCTCGTGTTTGCTTGTTTATTTGTGTTGTTAGTTTAGTTGTTTGTTGATTTCGCATGATTTGTGATCCTTGATTGATCACCTCAAAACCAAACCAAAAACATTGAGATTTTCATTTCTTTATTCCTATCTCTTTTCTTAGCCTAGATCTTCACTATCCTTAGTCACTATTGACTCAATTTCACCTTAGTCTTTGTGTTCGACCTCGGAATACTACCCTTACTACAAAACGACCCATACACTATGAGTTCGCTAGGAGTTAGGGAAAAATATATCGAGTTATAAATTTAAGACTTTTGCGTGTCATGTTCTTAGCGTAACAAGTTTTTGGCGCCGTTGCCGGGGACTAGGTCTAGATTGAGTCTTTTTGTGATTGTTTATAGTGTAGGTCTTTCTTGTTGCTTTTGATCTTGTTTAGTTTGTGTCTTTGCATTTTTAGGACATCTCTCATTCTTTAGGTGCATGCGAAGATCTCGTGGCAAGGATTTAGCTCCATTCGATCCCGGACCGGAGAAAACCCTTAAGGCTAGATCTAAGAGCATTAAGAAGAAGAACGGGATTGCCGCAAGAGATCTTCAAGCTGAGTTGGATGAGGCTTTAGAGCAAATTAGGTTAAGAGATGAGCTCTTGGATAATGAAAGGAGACTTGCCAATGAGAGGCAAGAAGCAACTAGGAGGGAGATTGAAGAGATTAGGCAAGCTCTTGTGCAAAGAGAGCTTAATCATCAACAACCTCCTCCACCACCACCACAACCGCAGCCGGCGGTTAATATTCGGTTTGAGCCGATAATGATTGAGGAGCCACAAATGTTAGGGCAACGTTTAGATCCGGCTCAAGGAGTACACCGCCCGGGTGTGAACTTAGGAGATCCCGCAGCCCATGATTATGAGCTCCGCCCTCAAGTGCTACAAATGATCCGGCATAATCAATTTGGAGGGAAGGAAGGAGAGTCTCCTCATCAACATTTGATGAACTACGAGATATTGATGGAGACTCTAAGGCCGCCTAGGTTGGAGAACAACAACCATAATCTTAGGGCTTTTTCCTTCTCACTTAAGGATAAAGCCTTGGCTTGGTACCAATCGATTCCACTAGGGCGAGTAAGTACTTGGGAGGAGATGACAACTGAGTTCTTGACTAAGTTCTTCCCACCTTCCAAGACTACCGAGCTAAGAGGAAAGATCAATGCCTTCGTGATGAAGGATAGAGAAAGCCTATTCAAATCTTGGGAGAGGTTCAAGGACCTTCTCATAGATTGTCCACACCATGGTATACCGAAAATAGAGCTTTTGGAGATCTACTTCAAGGGACTTGATGAAGATAGCCAATTCAAGCTTCAATCTCTTTCCGGTGGGACTTTCATGGAAAAGAATGTGGATGAAGCTTGGGAATTTGTAGAAAAACAAGCTTTGGTGATTGAAAAGTACTCCCATAGGAAGAGTGATGGGAGGAAAGTGGGAGCATATGAGGTGAGTGAAGTTACCATGAGTAATTTCAAGCTTGATGCAATCAACAATGAGCTTAAGTCTTTGAGGGAGTTGTGTGCTACAACTTTGAAGAGTCAAGCAAGCCCGCCAGTGCAAGTGCAAGCAAACTTGTCTTCCAAGGAGGAAGATGTGAACTATATGGGAAGGGGAAATTACAACAACTATCAAGGCCCAAGGAACTTCAACAATAATAGCCGGCCATTCAACAATTACCGGCCTAACCACAACCATCTCGGGTTTTCCTATTCAAACCCGGATGGAGCCTTGAACCCTCCCGCTTCCACAAGCGCAGATCCACCACCAAAGGCTTCATAAGAACCTCCACCCGGATTTACTCAACCTCCAAAGAATAGAATCGAGATGATGTTTGAGCAATTGCTTGGAAGGTTGAGTGGTCTTGAGAGCACGGTGACTTCCATTTCTAAGGCTCAAAAGGTGTTGGAAGCACAAGTGTTCCAAAAGGCGGGTGAAGCTCATAGAGATCCTGGAAAGCTTCCCGGAAGAACCGAAGATAACCCAAGAGGCCAAGTGTTGGCCATCACAACAAGGAGTGGACTGAGCATGAAGGATCCCTTACCTAAGGGAAATGATAAGGGGAAGCAAGTGGTGATAGAGGAAGAGACATTGCAAGAAGATGGAGGCAAGAGCAAGAATGATGAGCCAACATATATTGCACCACCTCCATACAAGCCACCACTACCATTCCCACAATCACGAGCAAGAGCTCGCTTGGACAAGCACTTCGGTAAATTCCTTGAACTTATGTCTAAATTGCATATTAACATTCCGTTCATGGATGCTATTCTAGGAATGCCGGCATATGGCAAGTTCTTGAAGGAAATACTCTCTAACAAAAGGAAGTTAGAGGAGTATGGGGAAGTAAGGATGATGAAGAGGTCCTCGGAATTGATCCAAACCATGAAGGAGGAGATGCCTCCTAAGCTAAGAGATCCGGGATCTTTTTGTGTGCCAATTAGAGTGGGAGAAGTGAAGTATGAAGCCCTATGTGATATTGGGGCAAGTGTAAGCATCATACCGCTTGCGCTTTGCAACAAGGTTGGGCTAGGATAGCCAAATCCGGTCAAGATGACCCTTTACATGACGGACCGTTCGATAACCCATCCCGTTGGAATCTTTGAAGACATACCGGTGCAACTAGGAAAGTTCTATGTGCCCATAGACTTCGTTGTTTTGGACATCCCGGCGGACTATCCGGTTCCTATCATCTTAGGGAGACCTTTCTTGGCTACATCGGGATGCTTGGTGGATTGCAAAAATGGAATTCTCTCCTTCAACATTGGAGAAGATAATATCAAGTTCAAATTATCCACAATGATGAAGGTCAACCCTTGTTGAAGATGTGTTCAACATTGTCGAGCAAGAGGAGTCTAGAGAAGTTGTGAGCTCGATCTTGATCAAGGACCCCTTGGAGAAGGTTCTTAGATTAAGTTTGATGGAGTAAGGAGTTGAGGAGGTCTGCAATGAAAAAATCAAGGCTTTGGAGGCATTGAAAAAGGAGACAAGAGCTGAATTTGAAGCACACGAAGGTGTGCTGAATTGCTGTGTGAACCACAGCCTGGGGGGAAGAACCACGCCCGTGGTTTATCCCGTGGAACCTACTAGAGTGCTCCGAAGTGCTAGCTTTGCAAGTTCCACGGCCATGGTTGTGCCAGAGCCCGTGGTTTCGCCCGTGGTTTCTCCAGAAACTGCCTTAGTTGTTGATCAAGCTTCAAGGACCCTTGAGGAGTCTTCCATGGCTATGGATTCATCTCAACCTACATTGTATGGAGCATCTCCAATCGATAAAGGTCCTCCTAAACTTGAACTTAACCCCTCCCCTCTCATTTGAAGTATGCTTTTCTTGGTGATGATTTTACATATCCGGTGATTGTTAATGCATGCTTGAATGATGATGAGTTGAATAGATTGTTGCGTGAATTAAGATTGCATAGGAAGGCTATTGGCTATACCATTGATGATTTAGTTGGCATTAAACCTTCTTTGTGCATGCATAAGATCTTAATGGAAGATAATCATAAACCTTCAATTGAACCTCAAAGAAGACTAAACCCTATCATGAAAGAAGTAGTGAAGAAAGAGATTCTTAAATTGCTAGATGCGGGAATCATTTTCCCGATTTCGGATAGTATGTGGGTTAGTCCCATGCATGTGGTTCCTAAGAAGGGTGGGATGACCGTAGTGACCAATGAGAATAATGAACTAATTCCGACTAGAACGGTTACGGGATGGAGGATGTGTATAGACTATAGGAAACTAAATGTGGCCTCTAGGAAAGATCACTTCCCTCTTCCCTTTATTGACCAAATGCTAGAGAGAGTAGCTCAACATTCTCACTTTTGCTACTTAGATGGTTATAGTGGATTCTTCCAAATCCCTATCCACCCCGATGACCAAGAGAAAACTACATTCACATGTCCTCGGGGTACATTTGTATATAGGAGAATGCCATTTGGGTTGTGTAATGCACCCGTCACCTTTCAAAGGTGTATGATGGCTATCTTTTCTAAGTATATTGAAAAATGCCACTTCATGGTAAGTGAAGGCATTGTGTTGGGACACTTGGTGTCCAACCGTGGCAATGAGATTGATAGGGCTAAGATAGAGACGATAGAGAAGTTGTCACCACCTACCTCGGTGAAGGGGGTAAGGAGTTTTCTAGGGCATGCCGGTTTTTACCGGAGATTCATTAAAGATTTTTCTAAGATTTCTAAGCCTCTTACTAACCTAATAATGAAAGATGTTGAGTTTGTTTTCTCCAAGGATTGCCTTGAGGCTTTTTGTAGGTTGAAGAATGCTTTGATCTCCGCACCTATCATGCAACCACCGGATTGGAGTCTACCGTTTGAGATCATGTGCGACGCGAGTGATGTAGCCGTTGGGGCTGTTTTAGGACAAAGGAAAGATGGGCTTACACATGCCATCTATTATGCTAGCAAGACGCTAGATGATGCCCAACTCAATTATGCTACCACCGAGAAAGAGTTGCTAGCGGTTGTGTACGCATTTGAGAAGTTCCGCTCGTATCTTGTTGGAGCGAAGGTCATTGTGTATACGGATCATGCTGCGATCCGTTATCTCCTTACAAAGAAGGATGTCAAGCCTCGTTTGATTCGGTGGATCATTCTTCTTCTTCAAGAGTTTGATTTAGAAACCCGGGATAAGAAAGGGTCCGAAAATTCTGTGGCGGACCATCTTAGTAGGCTCCCACCGTTGGAGATTGAGAAAGATGACATCCCGATTGATGACTCATTCCGGGATGAGCAATTACAAATGGTGGAGGAGTGCTTGCTTCTAGTGTCCAAGGGAAAAGAGCCATGGTATGCCGACATTGTGAACTACCTTGTGTGTGAGGAGGTGCCACCCGGTCTTTCTTATGCCAAAAGGAAAAGGTTCTTCAAAGATGTGAGGCATTACTATTGGAGTGAGCCGCTTTTGTTTAAGAGAGGGCCGGATGGAGTATTTAGGAGATGCATACCGGAGGATAAGGTAAAGAATGTGATCCACCATGTCATTCCTTGTCATGTGGAGGCCATGCTAGCTCGCACAAGACATGTGCAAAGGTGTTGCAATCCGGGTTTTATTGGCCAAGTTTGTTCAAGGATGTGCTGAATTTTGTTGTAGCATGTGATGCTTGCCAAAGGACGGGCAACATCTCAAGGAGGAATGAGATGCCTTTGAACAATATACAAGAGGTGGAGATATTTGATGTGTGGGGTGTGGACTTCATGGGACCATTCCCTTCTTCATGTGGCAACCTCTACATCTTATTGGCGGTGGACTATGTTTCGAGATGGGTGGAGGCAATCACCTCTCCCACAAATGATGCCAAGGTTGTGGTGCGGTTCTTCAACCGAGTGATCTTTCCTAGGTTTGGGACACCAAGGGTGATCATAAGTGATGGAGGAAAGCACTTCACAAATAGGAACTTCGGGACACTTTTGGCTAAGTATGGGGTGACTCATAAGGTGGCAACACCTTACCATCCCCAAACTAGTGGCCAAGTGGAGATCTCCAACCGGGAGATAAAAGGAATTCTTGAGAAGACGGTTTTTAGGACGAGAAAGGATTGAGCTATGAAGCTCGATGATGCCTTGTGGGCATATAGAACCGCTTTCAAGACACCGATTGACACCACTCCTTACAAGCTAGTTTATGACAAGTCTTGCCACCTTCCGGTGGAGATGGAGCATAGGGCGTATTGGGCTATAAGGTGGCTGAATTTTGACCTCAAGGAGGCCGGTGAGAAAAGATTGCTAGACATGAACGCTCTTGAGGAGATCCGGTTGGATGCCTATGAAAACGCCCGGATCTACAAAGAAAGGACCAAACGTTGGCATGACAAGCGTCTCATCCCGAAGGAGTTGAGTGAAGGCTGTCCTTCTCTTCAATTGAAGGCCGCGGCTCTTCCCCGGAAAGCTAAAGTCAAGATGAACGGGTCCTTATGTGGTAAAGAAGATTTTTCCCCATGGAGCGGTGGAAATAAAAGGGGAGCATTGCGGAGACTTTAAGGTGAATGGGCACCGGTTGAAGAAGTATATCCCGGGAGCTCCGGTGGACATGATTGCCCCACTTCACCTTGAGTGAGACGCCCCCGAGTTTGGTCAAGCTAATGACCTTAAAGAAGCGCTTGGTGGGAGGCAACCCATTGGTAGACATCTTTCCCTTTTCGTTTTCGTTTTTGTTTTTGCTTTCATTTTTCTGTTTTTGTGTGTTTTTGTGTGCTTGGAGTTTGTGTGTTAGAGTCTAAGTAGCATGAAAGCCTTGCATGGCATATGGATTATGATGATGAGCCTCTCATCAATTATGGGTGGAGCGAACGCGGAACTTGGACGGCTAGCGGTGCCTAGCTCAGGTCCCGACACCATAACGAACACCTTGAGCTCTCTACCATCGTTGATAGGATCATTCACCATCAATCCACTTGAATGAACTAAAATACCGAAGCAAACCATTTTACATTGTGAGGACCCTCTTTCACTCTTCTTTACTTCATTTACACATTGGGGACAATGTGTTTCTAAGTATGGGGTGGGGTTTTCATGATCACTTGCATGATTAGCATCTAGGATAGCTTAATTTTGTCACATGTTTCGTTATGTCTTGCATTGTACATATATATTTCGAAAATCCAAAAAAAATCAGAAAATTTTAAAAAAAAATTTTAGTGCTTCTAAGCTTGGGTATGACCCTTATGATGAAATTGTCTTGTGAATTGGCTATGGATGGCCTTATGTGTTGAATTGATGGATGCATATGTGGACTTGAAGTACTTATCTTGAATCCCATGAGTGAATTGTGATCATGAATGTTTGCTTTGATTTGATTGAGGATTGAATGTCGAAATTACATGCTAGTTCTTGCACATCATTTAGGAGTGATTAAGGCAATTTATCTTTCTCTGCTTCTCATCTTTATCATGTTGCTTGAACACCTCAATTGATATAAAAATTTGACCTCTTTTGACCCATCAGGGAATAGGAGCATGCTAGTGTGTTGATGTGTGTGAAAAGCAAGTGTGGGGTGAAGTTGTTGATGAATGAAGTGCTGAAATTGTTGTGAAAGTGTAGACAAAAATATAGGTTTGGGAACATTGGTTTAAATGACGAGTAACTCGGCACCATTCACATAATCGGGTGTTTGTGCCTTGCCAAAGTCAAATAAACCGATAGTCCTAATGAGTTTTGGTATGTGTGCCCGGTGTGGAGCACCTCGAAAAATAAAAAAAAACCCGAGGCCCGCTAATCACCAAGGTTTCGGCTTTTGTACACCAATGCCATTGTCTCAAAAAATAAGTGAAAGAAAAAGAAAAGAAAAGAAAGAAAAGAAGGAGAAAATATACACTTGTGGTGAAGTTGATCAAAAATAAATTTGTGGAGTTAGTTCCTTTCTCGGATTAGCATCACATAACCTAAAAATTCCCACCTAATCACAACATTTCTTAGCCTCTTCCTTCCTAAGTCCTTGTGACCTATTTGCATGTGTAACACCCCGAATCCGCGGGACTCGGGATGTCACATTGGGATAGGATCGCACAATGGATCCTGACCCTAGCCTGACAACAAGTTCACTGGACCTTACAACATGGCACTGACAGATATAAAATAAATACATAAAACAGTATAAACTGTACAACCCAAAGTAACAACAACATAGCCGAGTATATAAAACGACATCCTCACACAGGAGGTACAAAAGAACATCCTCACGCAGGAGGGGAACACAACAAACCCAAACCAACCACCTAATGTACGAGAGTCTTCGGCCTGTCACCCTGCCAGATCACTCAGCAGTGCCTAACCTGTAAACATCTACAACACGGTATGAAACCGTTAGCTATCACACATTTACCCAATTATTATCTTTATATAATAATCATTCACTCAAAAACCGTATATATATAGATAGATGAAAGTATGTGACACGAGGACCGATACATCCCCGCCTCTGTGTGCAATGTACAGCTGTACGAGTATCGGTCACACAATCCGTGTACCCTATGGGAGTGGATTGCGCCCTTCCTGTAAACCAGTCTGGCCCGACATCAGAGAACCTCCCAGACTCTACGGCAGGATGAAAGGGAAAGGTTATCACAGCCACGCAGTGGGGCGGTCAATAGAACATAGGTCGATAAAAACGACAACTCATGCTATCATAGCAAACATATAAAGCACACACCACTCATGCAAACACCCAATATAGGGATGGTAGCTAAGTAAGTCCTACGGACTTACCTCAACCTCGTACAATCACAACCACGATCACCTCTACACTGGAGGGACAACACGGCCTATAAACAAGGCATAAAGAGATATATCAACCTCTATTCATCAAAGGGGTCACACCTAGACCCAAAGGGATCCATAAGGATCATACTCAATCTATAAGCCTCACAACCAACTAAACCTCAATATCTCAACATAACTCACAATTCCTCAAATCTCAAGGTAGTATCTAATCGATATTCCTCAATCTCAATTCTAATCCTAATTTAATTAATTAACCTTTAATTAATTAATTAGATTTTGCCAGAATAACGTTTTGCCCGCAGGCAATTTCTAAACCCCCTATCATCAGATTTCATCAAACAAACTATCCATAATCACCAGAATAATATAACGACCATAATGGAATTTCTAATTATCCATTTTGACAAGCCTAAAGTCAATTTAGGCCAAATCGCAGTACGGAAATTGAATAAATTTATAACTTATTCGTTACTAACCCAATTGACGATCTGAAAGAAGATTCGGAATCACAACGACGCATGCTACGTATGGACAACATCAAATTCATCGGAATCTGAGCGACGGAACCGTCCTGGTGACATATATGCTCGACCAGCCCTCCATATACTCGGAAATGCAGAAACTCGGTACCGATATGAAGAGAATGAAGAGAGGAATCCAGAAACTCAAACGGAATTGAAATCGGATTAGAAACGGAGAGTAGATCTGAGTTTGAAGGTTGAGAGAAATCAGAGCTTTTACGAGGAAACGTGAAATGAAATGAATTAATAAAGGATTTTCCGCTATTTATAGTGAAGACGATAATTATCCTTTACCAAAGTCGATAATTATCCTTTAACCGATCCAAAGGCGGGTCGAACCTCCTTCTCCAAACTTCTCGAGATTGGAATAATAAATCTGGAATATTGTAGGGATAATTATTCCACAAATGCCTCGGAAAACGTGTATTCCTAAGCCGTCTTTCTTAGCCATTAAGAAACGAAATAGCGACTCTTTTGGCCGTTTTTCCTCTCCATGTTATTTCATATCTAGGACATATCCGATATCCTGATCATTTCTCTCAACTGCATTTTTATTAATTGGAGCTCCCAAATGCTCCAAATAACACCGGAGGGTAAAAATAATTACCCGGGGAAAAAAGTAAAAATTTCCCCAAACGTCCAAAATTACGCGAGGAACATAACTGTGGGACTCATACTCATCACTTGCGAAGTCTTCGCGAGTTATATGTTAATTACTATCAACGATTAAGTTAATCAACATTAATTAGAATTCGAAATCCTAGCTATTACAGCATGTGTGTAAGACTTAGTAATCTAGATTGGATGTGCTCATGATCATCTTGACTTCTTCATTGTTACCTTTCATGCTTGCTTTCTAGTTAAGTATAATTGTCTTTCCGTGCCATCATTCATTTGATGCATGATTGCTTGTCCATTTGCCATGAAACATGACTATGAAGGTGATCCAATATTAGAGGCACAACTCCAAAAAGATTTTGTTGTTTTTCTGCATGCATAAATCATGTCATCTCTTAGTCTATAGTTAGGACTCGCTCGGGGACGAGCAAACCTTAAGTATGGGGTATTTTTGATAACACGATTTATGACGTAGGTTTAAGCACTCATTTAGATAGTTTTTCCGCTCATTCATGCATGGTTTAGCACTAGTTCATGACGTTTGCAATCAATTCTTGTATATTTGTCGAGATAGATGTCTACACGGACTTTTGCATGTTTTGTAGGTATTTTGGGAGCTTTAGGAGCTTAATCGATACATTCGAGGATCGTTCCTCGAGATGACACACCTTCGGACTCATTGGGAAGCAAGCTAGGAGCTAAGGAGGACACATGGGACCTTGTTCGTGCATGCCTTGCACCAAATTGTGGCTTGATGATCCAAAGAAAGTTGCATCACCAAAACCACGGCCATTGGGACTTCCACGGGTGTGGAAATAGGCCGTGGTTCTCCCTGCACAGCTGCGACAACTGTCCCACGATCTTCATAACCGACCCTTGCCCTTGATGGTGTATAAAAGGTGATCCTGCAGGCTGTTGAGGGAAGACCCCATCATTCCATTCTCTCCCACACTCTCAACAACACATATTCTCTCATTGGAAGATTTGGAGGGGAGATATTATTGGAGGAGAAGAAAGACTTCCATTGGAGAAGAAGAGAAGAACACACCATTCTTAGTTTTTCATAGTTTTTAGAGTGAAGATTGTTGGAAACATTTGCTAGGGTTGTAAGAAACGATTCGAACCTTCTTTTGAAGGGTTGTAAGTCCTTCTTGAGCTTTGATTCAACTTAATTTTCTTGTTCTATTTGCTTCATCTCCCTTTCATTTCATCCTCTTGATATGGATTCCATGATTTTATGCTTGATGACTTTGATTGTGATGATGCATGTTGTTGGCTAAATAGATGTGATTCTAGGGTAAGAAAATGATGGTTATGGCTTGGACTATGATAGGGTAGACTTAAATGCACCTTTGGATGATTTGTTTACTCGAACCTAGCCTCAGTTCAAAACCACGGTCTGTTCTAAGGGGTTCCACGGCCGTGGACTTGATGAACTGCCCGTGATTTTTGTCCGACTTGCTTGCATCGATAAATTTGGATGTTAGGCTGTTAGATTGTTGAAATCCTAGTGTTTGTTGAGTTAGATCTATCCTAGGGTAACCTAGTGTTAGCAACTAAGTGTGAGAAGAGACCTACCCGGTGATTCTTGCCCTTAGATACCGAAGATGATGAACTCTAGGTAGTAGTGAGTCTCATAAGCCGCTATTGGACTGAGTGTGCTAGGATTGATGTTTAGGACATGCCTTTCCGAGACTTACCCGGTAAGGAGAGGTTAGACCCCTAGATGACAATCCGGTTTGTGTAGAATTCCTATCCTTAGGCTCTTTGAGACTTACCCGGTGATGAGACCTTAGAAACGGACTAGTGGACCATGAGACCTACCCGGTGATTGATCCCGATTTAGAAACACCCATTCCCAACATACTATAGTTAATCCAAGAAATGATTAGATAGCTTGAGTCCTATGTCATAACCGGAATTTCTAACCCCTAGAATCCTCTTTTCTCTCTTTGATTACCTATCTCGTGTTTGCTTGTTTATTTGTGTTGTTAGTTTAGTTGTTTGTTGATTTCGCATGATTTGTGATCCTTGATTGATCACCTCAAAACCAAACCAAAAACATTGAGATTTTCATTTCTTTATTCCTATCTCTTTTCTTAGCCTAGATCTTCACTATCCTTAGTCACTATTGACTCAATTTCACCTTAGTCTTTGTGTTCGACCTCGGAAAACTATCCTTACTACAAAACGACCCATACACTGTAGGATCGCTAGGATTTAGGGAAAAATATATCGAGTTATAAATTTAAGACTTTAGCGTGTCACGTTCTTAGCATAACAATACTCACAAACTAAATTTCCGTTCCAAACCATGTGTTATCTTGGGATATGCTCCGAATCATAGAAGATACATTTTCCTTGACTACATCTCACAACGCATCTATATATCTCGGGATGTTATTTTCCACTAGTCACAATTCCGTTTCACCAACAAAAGTCCTCTCAAACTACCCCCACCGCTCAACCCACCTCATCGTGCTACTTACCCAATCTACTTCCCCTACCCATCTCTGATACACAAGCCCAAATTGATAGGCCTAATTCTACCTCCACTAACCCACCATTCATGAGTTCACCTTTCCGTCAACTTTGATGGGCCTAATGCCATTCCTGAATCCATGCCACTTACACTACCAGCCCAATCACCCAACCCTCTTCTTCGATGAGTGCGCCATTTACCAACTCACTGTCACAACCCATTGCCGCTCCATCACCTACAGAATCATCCTCATCATCTTCGTCACAAAATAACCTATCTACCAATTTTATACCTCTCACCCGCTCAATCAAAACTCGTTCACACAATAACATTTTCAAACCCAGAATTCGAACTGATGGTACCATTCCATGGCCAAACCCCTCCTTGTCCTCCACCAACACCATTCTTGAAAAACCTACTTCATTCACTCATGCCTCTTCATTCTCTGAGTGGCAAGATGCTATGGCACATGAGTTTCATGCCCTACTTTCAACCCACTCCTGGTCCTTGGTTCCTCCAAGTCCAAATACCAAAACACTTGGTGTCAAATGGGTTTTTAAAACCAAAAGGAAGTAAGATGGTACCCTTGAGCATGAGAAAGCTCGTTTAGTGGCAAAGGGATTCAACCAAGTCATAGGAATTGATTCTATTGAAACCTATAGTCCAGTTATCAAGTCATCCACAATTAGACTTGTCCTCACCCATGATGCCATGTCGAGTTGGTCGGTCAAGTAAATAGACATACAAAATGCCTTTCTAGTGACTTGAATGAGGATGTGTACATCACACATCCATCAGGTTTTGTTCATCCACAATTTCTCAATCACAAATGTAAGTTACACAAATCTCTCTATGGCTTACGCCAAGCTCCACGATTATGGTATTCCAAACTCAGTGATACCCTTATTCACCTTGGCTTTACTCCATCTAAGGCTGATACCTCTCTTTTCATTTACAAAACCAAGGTTGATATTGTGTATGTTCTTGTTTATATTGATGATATTCTAGTCATTGCTTCCTCCAATTCTCTGGCTAAGAAGTTCATGTCTTCTATCTCCACACACTTTCTTGTGAAGGATCTAGGATACCTTCATTACTTTCTTGGTATTGAAGTGTCTAGAAACTCATATGGTTTTCTCTTATCTCAATCTAAATACATCCACACTCTCCACAAGTCCACTAATATGTACCTTTCTACGGCCATGTCTATACTTATGTCTATCAATTGTGATCTATCTTCCTCCAACTCCCCTATCTTCACTGACTCCACTCTATATAAAAGTGTTGTTGGAAGTATACAATATTTTTCATTTACACGTCTAGATATTTTACAGTGAACAAAATATGCCAATTCATGCATCAACCTCGTCACATACATTGGCAAGCCATCAAACGCATTCTTCGATATCTCAATTCCTCCATTAACCTATCTCTTCATCTTTCCACCCAAATATCTCCCACTTTTTTCGGTTTCTGTGATGTTGATTGGGTAGGTGACCTAATCGATCGACGCCTCACTGTAGCCTATTGCATCTACTATGGTTCCTCCTGGGTGTCTTGGGCGTCAAAGAAACAATCCACTATCTCGCGCTCTTTAACCGAAGCTGAGTACCGAGCTCTTGGTCAAATTACATGTGAACTCACTTGGCTTCAACACCTTCTCGCTGAACTAGGCATCTTTCTTCATCAACCACCGATTCTCTATTGTGATAAATTGGGTGCTAGTTAATTAGTTGCAAATCCTATATTCCATCAACGAACGAAGCACATCGAGATGGATTACCACTTTGTTCGTGAGAAAGTTGTTGCCAAAACCCTACGGGTCGCCTTCATTACATCTAAAGACTAGATAGTCGATGCTCTCACCAAGCCACTCACGTCTGCTAGATTCCAATTACTTCGATCTAAGTTATCCCTCTGTGCTCTTAGCTCGAGGGGGCATACTAGGAGATATATATATATATATATATCAACCAATGTAATAGTAAATAACAAGTAATATACAAATACAAACAAATCCTCTCTTGTGAATATCATAGCAATCCTACAAATATAGGGTACCTTTCTGATTAGCATTTCATCTACTTCTCCCTCAAACCATAGTATCCTCTATTTACCTCTCTTTCCTTTCCGGGATTACTTTTCACCCACTGAAAAATAATCTCGACTCCTAATCGGATCACCCTCTACCACTTCTACTTGAATCGGAAACCGATCTCGAGCTTGCAGCCACCAAGAGCATGTTTTTGTCATCGGAAAACACTTGCTCGAGCCTACTTGGAGTCCCATCCACCACCACCAATCTTCACTAGAATCGGAGCCGCAACTCCGAGTCACAACTTGAGCATGTAGCAGCCGAACCCAGATCTACCTTTCTCGAACCAATCTGGCTTCAAATATGTGGACTAGAGCCAACCGGAGTGTCTCCCTTGTCTTCTCCATCTATCCCGCTAACGAGCTTACCGGAGACAAAAACCCGAGCAACCATCTTCTGCATCCTTTTCCATGAGCCAAATATGTTTCTCGTTGTTACCAGAGAAGCCGCTTTTACGACCGCCTTCTTCACGCCCAACTAGTCTGGTCTGTGAGACAAAGAAGACGAACGAAGTTGGATTCCGCTACAACCTACCAATTTGTTTGAGTCTGGTGGAGGTCGGGAACTCACTGGTGGCGACTAGGAGTTGGGTTCCGGCAAGAAGGAGAAGGTTTCTGCAATTATACCAAAAGCTCGGGGCCGATTGTAAATAATTTTTTAGGGTGGTGGTTTTGCTTCCGGCGTCGGCCCAACTTGCTTCCCGATGGCTGTGTTGGCGGCAACTCCGGAAGCACTAGGGTACGTGGCGACCTCCTAGCAGTAGAGACTCTTCCTGGTGGAGTTGTAGAGAGTGACGACAAGGCCGGGCTGCAGGGAGGTAAGACGAGGAGGTTGTGTTTCCCCGTGGCTCCAAGAGGAAGAGGTTGCAGGGTCCTAGAGGTGGCCAATGACAGTTGTAGTAGGGAGGAGTTGACTATTGGTGGTGGCGACGAAGGATAAGGTCCACCAGGATGCAAGTTGATTAGCATCTACGGAAGATTTTATGCCCTAAACCGCAAGTGTATTAGTGTCATGTTGATTTACGTAGGTTTTGCGCTTTAAGAGGCATGTAGATTAATTTATTAAGATCTCTATGTAGGGATGGAGTGAGGACTTGATGGACCCTCCCTTCTTTGATATTTGTTTTGTCATGTTTGACGATAATAACACCGCACATGTAGGTTGGCGTGATAGCCGCCGGTGATGACGACATAACTAGGGATCATATTCTCCAATAGCATATATGATATCAAGTAAAGATTTGTAAATCAAAAAACTGATTTATTTCATTGATCATTCTTTATATAGATAAATATAAAGGAACAAAACTGTACCCAATATACTAGTTTGTTAGAATCACTTTTTACAATAAGATAATTCGTTGATACTTTACTCTTTTTTTTAATAATATCTCATTCTAAATACTCTTTTACTTCAACTTGTTTCTTTGTAGACACTAATTTGATATCTAGCCGCATCAGACTTGTTTCAATTGTTTGGAGTATGTAGTAATAAATCACTTACTTTTGTGGAAAAAAACGAGTGTAAGTCCTTTTCGGGTAAAAAGTAGAAATACTGGTCAAAATCTGTAAATGTTTAAAATATGGGATGCAAATTGCAAAACGTAAGCATTAAGGTATTCTATTTCATTTCATTTCGGTTGATCGCAATATCGCATAGTAGTCATTTGTAAGAATTGGAATCTGTTTGCTGGGAAGTTGACGTCTGAGGCCGACGGTGAGCTTGCATTCTTCTTCTTCTTCCATTCATGAGTTCTCCCTATTTACTCTTCCTTGTCAAACTCTAAGTATTTCCACCCACCAGAAATACTTCTGAAATTCTGTTTGATTCGCTACTCTTTGAGTTCATATCTAGGATTTCGTAAATTGCATATTGTAGGATCCAAGATTTGATGGAATTGGTTGTTGCTTTGGTACCTGATTTCAAAAATTTATTTTTTGGCCTTTCGAATTGAACAATTGTTGGATTTTCCTTCTTTTAGGCTAAATTATGTTCGATTAATATCTTCGGTTGATCGCTTTAGTTGAGCGATTCGGTGTGTAGCGAGGATTGTATGTTTTCAGGAGCAAGTGAATGCAATTTGTTGACCATAAGTGTTTCTATGGACCTTGAGTACGGGATTGGAGAAGGGAGTTGTCACGAACAGTGGATGATTGTTGTACTAGTAGATCTTGGAATACTGTGATAATTTCAGTATGTTCTTCTACGAGCCTAATTTGCTAAATTGCTAGTGGTTATGCTAATGACAAGGTTTTGATGTTTTATTGTTCATTGTGTTTGATGGATTGTTGCTTCCTTGTTCCAGTGATTTTATTAGGACTCTGTTAACTTGGCGTGGAGGAGATTTCAGTTGGAAAATGTTCTCCATTGAGATGGACGACACAAAGAGTGAGTTAGCTTTCAGGTGCCTCTAGTTTATGTGAACTTACGTTTTTGTACAGAATATATGGCTATTTATACAAGTCTTATCCTAATGAAGCATATGATGGTTTGATGTTGCTTCATATAGCCTCATGCATAAGTTTCATCGGTTGAATTTTACCATACTTAGAAGGTTTCTTCCAATTTGTGGCAACCGTGTTAGGATTCTTGTACTACATTGTGTATCATTTGGTAAATGGTGGATATTCACCAGCACTAGGAGGTAAAATAAAGTGATTTACATGAAATATTGACTTACATGTAGTTCTGCAATTTTCCATCTTAATATTGAACCAGTCTATGTTAGTGGTGGAAAGCTTTATGATGATTTGTCCAATTTTATGTTCATCATTTATCCATTTTATAAGAATTATGTGTTTCCACTGCTGATATGTGAATGTTTAGTTGCTTACTTGCTCCTGAAACTAGTTGTGTTGTATAATGGTTGATAAAATTATGGATTCGTTTGCATATGGAATTCAGTTTCATATTTCTGTACAAGTGTTCACTTTGTCTCTTGATTTTGTAATTATGGATTTTACTGGATTTAACTTTTGTACCCAGAGATTGGTCTGGGGTTGACAATGTTCGGGGTATTCTTCACATTCCTTGGGATCACTTGCTTGCCATGGGAAACGTAGGTGTTTGAGCTCTTTGAAATTTGCAACGTATCGTTTCATTTAATGCTCCCAGTATGTTGATTTCACTATGTTTCTTTTCATGTGAAACATGCACAGATCATGTTCATGTCAGGGTTAGCATTGACCATTGGTCCGAAATCAACTCTCCAATTTTTCATGAAACCTCAAAACTTTAAGGTATGATTATTCATCAGCAAAACCCTCTCCTTTTTATGCTTCTGTTCGTGGCCCTTTCCGATTACCATTCATTCTCACCGGCTGCTACCTTCTGATGATTGCTCAGGGAACTATCTCCTTTGATGCCGGCTTCTGTTCCGTTATCATAGGCTGGCCAATTCCGGGCATGATTCTAGAGTCCTATGGCTTCATCATACTTTTCAGGTCTAATACAGTGGCTTGATTTCAGTTTTCACAGTTCGAATATTGCTTGATATGTTTGGTCATTATACATTGATATTTTTTTGCAGTGGTTTCTGGCCCACAGTTGTTGTTTACCTGCAGCGGATACCTCTTCTAGGCTGGGTATTCCAACTGCCTTTCATCAGATCGGTATGTGACTATGCACCTGAACCTCTAGTATACATACTTTAAGCAAAATCTCATTTTGCTAATGGTCATGCTGTGTTATGTTTATCATCTTTTTCGAGTTGTAAATTTAATTTTGGCCCAGTGAAGTGTTTTCCTAGCATGGTTGGAGAAGTTCAAAAACAGAAAATGTGACCCTTTGGTATTCTAAGTTAGATCTTTTGTCAACAGGAAAATTTGTCCCTTTGGTGATGGCCATGCTGAGTTGTGTTTGGTGTTTGAATGTGATGAACTTTTGTTTATCATGAGTCATAAATTTGATTATGTCCCTCGTAAAGTGTTTTAGTTTTGATGGTAAAAAGTCATGGCTACAGTATGTTTTGTCAGTTTGTCCTGCAGAAAAGGTTGGCTACGAGATTGATTCAAATGTGAAAATATATATTGTGGAAATTAGTCAAATGGAAATAAAACCTTTGGGAATTGAAATGATCTCCACGGATCCTTAATTGATGAAGAGGAAAATGCTATATAGTTTCTTATGAATTATGGTTTGCATTGACTTTGTTCACTTATGCTTTAGTAAAGACTATAGAACGTTTATAATTGCTACTGTCTGTCTACAACACCTCTTCTGATAGCTTTAAACTGTCTTGAATCAACCTCCACAAGGAGGCAAATAATATTACATAAACTGTGTGAAATAGAATTATAATAAAAAAACATTATTCCTTGGTTATTCAAAGATGATATTACATTGATACCCCCATTATAATCTTCTTATTTCAAAGATTTTGAAGCATCTATATATGTTAGGTTAGATGATTGTAATGTGCTCTGTGATTTTATCCACCTTTTTTGAAAAATATTAACGCTGTGAGATTATTGCCACATGCTAAGTTGCACTTGATGTTATATTGTTATGTACCATGTGATATACAAGGTATTAACTCTCGGATCATGTTAATTGATTTCTAGTCACATGATGCACTGCAAAAAAAATGTTTATTGTATGACGACTTAAATATTTAGATTTCATGAACAATGCAATTGCTGGAAAGCAACGCTGAAGACCTGAAGAAGTTGAATTTTTTGCTTCATTGGTGCTCTAAGATACCAGTTATGTTTACCTTCATTACATTCCGTAACCAACGTTCTTCATATCCCGCAGTTGCTTGATCGCTACCGTGGAAAGAGGGTACCCGTTTGAAACAAATCAACAACTCTGAGTTGAAGTGTTGTAAGATAAAAAGTCACAAAGATGTAAATTTTGGCTTGGAAACTACAATGTTGCCACTCCGTGAAGTGCAAAATAGGTTTGAATCAACAACTACCGCCACAGAAGATTCTTTTGTTGCTTATAGGTTCCTTGTAGTTTCCCAAATTGCTTGGTGAAAGCAAAATCGTATGCTCAAACTTGATTGCTGACAAAAACATAGTTGTCATAGAAATTGCTGTCTGTTGACGTATGAATTTAAACAACAATGGAGTCATTTTTTGATTATGTGGGAAATGCATCTAACCCTTGCAATTTTTTTGTGATGCAATGGGCTTTATTTCTACTTCCTTGGTGAGTTCTTCGACTTCACTTGCTGAACGTTTTCTCATTTAAACCAACCCTGGTAACTTATAATTCACCATGTATTGTTTCTTTATAATAAAAATAACATATTATTTATCTATATCTATCTATATCTATATCTTTACTTCTTTACTATATTAAAAGGGAGAGTTTCCCTAATGAATAGAGTATTTCCGAATATACCCTTACAACTTTTTATTTTCAGATTTGCCATGTTATACTTTATTTTACATTACACGTGTTTACAGCCACCCATATTAAAATTTCAAGTGTCTATTTGCATGTTACCCTTCAACCAATCTTCAGCTTCTTCTTCCAAAGTGATTCACCGCATGCTCTCTTTCTTCTTATTTGTATCCTCTCCACACCATCCAAATCCTGTTATGGAAAAAAAAATCGATTCTTCTCATCAACCTCCTCAAATCCTACAATTGAATTGATTTTGCGTCCCGAAGAACTATCGCTTTGGGTTTCATTCCAAAGTCCGAGTCCTCCCGTCAACTTCCACCTCCTCGCGTTCTTTCTTATTAATCGTAGTTCTCAACATCCGCCGCCTTCCCTCGGCCTTCTTCATGTTCGATCTTTCAATCTCCCAACCTCATTCATTCCAAATCGTTCTTTATGGCTTCATATTGCCAAGATTGTTCAGTTGCCAAGCTTATTCGGTGATGTCGGTGATTGTTCCCCGGATCTACCATCTCACCAACATGTAGGTATTTGTCTCTCTGTTATTTTGGCCAATCTCCACATCCGATTTGTGTTGATTCTTGGCTTGTTGATTTTGGTTTTAGCTATATACTATATAAAAGTAGAAGCATTTAAACCCACGTGTCATCCTATGTTTAAATGAATGATACATGTCATTTTATCATAATTTACCTTTTATTATTTATTATTTTTTTTATTTTTATTATACTTTTTTATTAACTTAAAGCTAGATATTTTTACCATATAAATCAAGATGAAATAAAATATTACTAATCTAAAAAGGAAATATCTACCTAATTGATATTTGTACCTTCTAAATAAATTTTAATACTAGTGTAATACCCGCACCTTGTGCGATTTTTGAATAATGTTATATATATATATATATATATGGTATTATTCAAGTAAGGCCCATTATTGCGGTACGGCCGTGTGGCCGTACCGCAGGGCGACACGTGTCCCGAAAAAAAAAAAAAAAAAAAAATTTTTTTTTTTTTTTTTTAAACGAGTAAAAGTAATAGTTTAATTTTTTTTTTTTTTTTTTTTTTTTAAACGAGTAAAAGTAATAGTTCAAAACTTATTATGGAATAGTTCATAACTTATAAAAGGATAGTTCATGAATTATAATAGAATAGTTCATAGTGTAAAATTTATAAAGGATTGAAAGTAATAGTTCAAAACTTATTAAGTAATAGTTCATAACTTCTAAAAGCATAGTTCATGAATTATAATAGAATAGTTCATAGTGCAAAATTTATAAAGGAGTGAAAGTAATAGTTCAAAACTTATTATGGGATAGTTCATGAATTATAATAGAATAGTTCATGAATTATAATATAATAGTTTAAAGTGCAAAAATTTATAAAGGAGTGAAAGTAATAGTTCAAAACTTATTATGGGATAGTTCATGAATTATAATAGAATAGTTCATGGATTATATTAAAAAGTAATAGTTCATGGATTATATAGGAATAGTTCAAAATTTATAGGATAATAGTGCATAAATTATAACATGGTAGTTCAAATAAATTTTCATTAGTTTCCGTAAAAAAAAAAAAAAAAATCGTTTCAGAAAAGAGGAAAAAAAAAAAAAATTTTTTTTTTTTTTTTTTTTTTTCCGGGACACGTGTCGCCCTGCGGTACGGCCGTACCGCAATAAAAGAGCCTTACCTGAACATTAACCTATATATATATATATATCCTTACTATACTAAATGTGGGAGTTCCCCAAATGAATAGGGGAATTCCAATTTTGTCCTTATTTTTTATATTTTATCATATCTACCCTTATTGTTTGATGATAACTACATTTTTACCTATTAATAATTCATATTTTTTTTTTAACGTGGCTTCTTCAAAACACTTCCCTGTAACAATGGTTGTGTTCTTCCACCGCTCCACCGCCTCACTCTCTCCTATACAATTTATGTCATCTCTCCTCTTCCTTCATCACCGCTTCATTTACTCCCCTCTTACTCCGTCACTCACCTCTCTCAATCTCTTCTAAAATTATCTCAAATCCTCACTCTTAACAACTCTCTCAAATCATCTGTGATCTTCATTGATCTCAGCCTCAACAATCTCATGATGGGCGTCGAAACCCTAATTTTAGGATGAGCCACCACATATCGATGATGGTTTCCCTGGTAATTTTTGCCATTCATTTTGTCCCCTTTCAGATTCAGCTTTGGATTAGGTTATTATCACATCTCTGATATCGTCTTTAGTTCTTTTTCTTTTGTTTGTCTTATGGCTTCATTGCTTTGTGTTTTGTGGGTTCAATGAACGATCCTTTTTTATAGCCCACTTAATTGACAAGTCACTTACTGGTGCAAATTTGAAGTTAGATTTCATCTGGGTTGTGCAACTCAGGATGCATGTCCCGTTTCTGGATTTAGAAAGCATTTAAGCTCAATCTTGGAGACCCTTCTTTCCCAGTAAGTAAACCTATGGCTTAAAAAGTTTGCAGATTGTTGATTTTTCCGGGTGATTAGAGGATGCGTATTAGGTGTTCGATGAAATGCCTAAGAGAAACTATATAACACATTCTTGTAAATCAATCTATGTAGCGCTTTGACAACTCATATTAGTGCTCCTTTTACTCAATTTGTGTAGAAATTTACAGTGGAGAAGCATGCTTCCATAAGAAGAGACCTTAAACCAAGCTATTTATTTTCAATCATATTATATTTTTGCTATATTTTTACTCAAGTTCAAATTTCAATCTTGATAGGAATGATGGGCTCTGCGCTCGCTCGCCATAGATCAAAGCCTCGTGTATACATGGGTTGTATGAAATCTGGAATGACAATGTTTTCATTTTTAGCACACCTCTTACACTTATAAAATTCCGTGCTTAATATGTGTAAGGGGAGAAGTACCATGAATCTGAACACTAGGAATTTGGAGAGGAAGGAAACAAGTATTTAAAGCATGTTACTGGTCAAATATATGGTCTATCTAAAGACTTGTCCACTTATATTTCAGTAAACAAGTAAGTTGCCCACTTGGAAATGCATGCAAAGTGTATACAATCATGGACATCTAAAGATTTTGATTGTTAATCTTGCTGATTTACTATTGCAGGGACAATAAAAGAACCTGATTTAGCCGATTGATTATAACGAATGCATGCAACGTCCGTATTTGGTTGATCGTCGGTGGTGAACCATTTTCACCGGGAATTCCTCGGAGATGGATAGCAGTATGTATAACAGATTGTTGAACACAAGGGGGTGGTTAATATTACTAGCTACTTTAAACGAGTCCCACTTTCCTATGTTTGACAGCCCACTTTCCTATGTTTGACAGGAGAAGTTGCTTCAAACGATTCTTTGTCCTCGACCTCCTCAAGTGAGTAACCTTTCAAATCTAGCTACTAACACCAATTTTCAAATCTCCATTCGAGATACACAAACCACAAATAGATGAAAAGATAAATAGGAAGCAAACCGCTTTTGTGGAAAGATTATTTCTCTGTGGTGTTTTGGTATTTCACGTCTCTTCAATATCAATTGAGCCTTTATATTGATGTATTATTTGGTCCAAATAAATGTTCTATTTGTTTATCTCCAACTTAATATATGAATTTGTATCTAGAATTAAGATTTTTTAGGAGAACTCAACCCAAGATTTCCAATGATTTGCACTCATTGCTATCTGTTAATGTTAATCATCTTCATCTTGCGTGTTTGTGCTTGCATTCCTCCTTCTCTTGCATGTTTGTGCTGACATGGTATGCTATATCTCTTTTGGTTGATCTTATGGACATAGAGGTATGATGTTGTTCTTTCTTTCCTTTCCTTCTAATTATATGTATACAAGCTTTCTTTGCTTATTTATGAATCATTTTTTTAACTGTGGTTATTGGATCTTAGCGCATAAAAAGATGATATAATAAGTCTTATGTGATAATGCTCTGGAGGATAAATTGTGGAAGTCATATTTAGGTGTCAATTGGTAGCTTCATGTTCTATCCCAAAGTGCATTGTATTGTGTCTAAGTTGTTTTGTTTTTCTTTCTTCCCCCTCATTTTGTGTCTACTAGGTAATGAAGGGTGATTAGCTCCTTTTCGATTCTTGCCTGATCAGGTTGAGCCTCTTGTAGTTTACAAGAGGAGGATAATGATCACTCTAGCTCAAACAAAATCTTTAATAATATACTATTTTTCCTTCAAAATATAAATTATTGTTATAAACTTCTACTTTCTTTCATTTAGTCTCAATTCATTGGTTTCTAATGCTGCATGTTGGTCAACAACAGTTCTCAATGAAAGAAGTATATATGATGAATTAGGATTTGCTATAACCACAGTAGTAGAAAGAAGAGAGGCATTCATTTTAAACTTGTGCTTCCTGTTTATCACCTTCTCCTCTGTTGCTCATCTTATTATAATGCACTCATATGTTGTTTTTTTACCGTCTCAGGTTTGTCATCGGCATTGGTTTCACCCAGTTTGTATTTGGTATGGCAGCTACAGTTTCTTATATCTCATTTGCAATTTCTCTTTAGTGTGTAATACCTAAGACTATTTTTTCCTCTTTTTTTTCAATGCAGTCGTCTTCAGATTTCGGATTGCGTTTGGTTTAGGTAAGCTTTCATCGTTATCTCTTTTCGATGCTCTCAACTTCATTCCCGCCTGCCTAATTTGTGTTGCTTTCTTTTATACTACAGTTATTAGTCAGCCAACGCGATCTTCTTATAACGGTAAGTTGTTTCAGTTTTATGCTAAGCAACTACTTTTTCTCTTCTTTTTGTATTTCATTTCTTGTTTTTATTTTGTTTGAAGCCTTTTTGATTTCATGATTTTTCTTTGTGCCTCTGGGTGATCATCTCCTTGGTTGTTTACTACACTTTCTTCATAGGAAGTGATTTCATGCTTTTTCTGTTTTTATTTTATTTTGACAAGGAAGCATTTTCTTTGAAATTTATATAGTTTTTTCCGGTCTGACTTTATCATGCTCTCATAGTGTTCATGGTTTTTTATTTCCTTTGTTTTCTCTGTTTTCAGAAAACATATGTTAATTTCTAATTAATATGTTTAGAAGCAAGATATTCAACCAACACTTCTCCTTATGGTTTCTTTTGGCTTTTGTAAAGAAATGGAATTCCGTGAATCTTTCCTTTTTGGCTTTGATTTTTTTCATTTATGGATTCAAATTGATTTTTTTTCCCTTAAAAATGATGAAGATCCAAACAAAGAATTGATTCTCCTTTCAGTTTTAGTTTGCAGTTGAATCCACATAATATTGTTAATGTAACAATTCCTCTTCTTTCTCTATACACAGTGATATACTAATATAGTGATATGCCTTGGATGATGCCTAAATTCAAGCCACAAGACTGAATAAGAAGGTAATTTGAACACAATAATCAAATTCTTCATTATTTTACCTATGTTTTTGCTATGTTCTAACTAAGCCTTCCATTCCCTATAGCTTTTTTAGGCTCCTCCTTTACCTCCAATGCCGAGAATTGATCTTGGGTGGGTCTCTTTGGTCTTAGTTATCACTCGTACCTGTTGGTTCACTTCGACAACTCAATTTTCATTCGCTTCTAGATTTTCCTCGCTAGATTTTGCATCAGAACCCTAAATTTAATATCGAATCACATCGAAATTCTATTGGTATTCTCTGTTTTGGCTATCGATGAATCTAGACAATCCGGTTGACATTTGTAAAACAAAATTAGGATTTCAAGATTAAACCAAGAATCAAATGTTAGGCTTTCTTAATGTCCTAACATCTGCATGCATACCTATCTGCTCAATAGAACTTCATTAATTAGTGGATAGTTTTGTATAACATTTTCCAGGAAAGGAATCGATGTCCTCCTTCTTGCTCTTCATATCTGCTCAATAGAACTTCATTCACACTTATTTTCCTAAACAAATTTATAGTAAATATCGATTTCTGTATTGGGAGTTTTTATTGGTTTTGCAGTTCTATTTATAATATTGCATAGATTAGACCTTGTTGAGTTGTGATTCATAGGTTTCTTGAAAGAACCTTGGGTCTGCTTGCATAAGTGGTGCACTTCACTGCAATGTGCTCCTCTTTTTGTTATATAAAGATGTGAAGAAGATATTTGATTCATAAATCTGACACAACTGAAGTTTTTTTAGTAATGTTGCAGAATTCAGATTGTTGTTCTGCATTTTCTGCTTTCAATGTTGATAGGCTTTATTTATCTACTAGAAACAACTCATGTTTCTTTACGGGTTTCTTTGGTTTTTATTTTGTTCTTTTTATTGTGTATTTATATTCTAATATTCATCTAGGTTAAGGTACCTGAAGGAAGCACATTTTGGGGATGGAATTTGAAGGATTATTGTGTAGATATGATTCTCAATCAAGCATATAAATTGTGGGTTTATTGGTTTTGATACTTGTAATGCAATTTTTATTTCAATGTTTGGGAGCATTTGACAATTTTCTCTATAACATTTAGATAGATTAATGCAAAGTTAGAGGCTAATATGATGATAATAACTGTGTCTAAACAAGTGGGAACGTAGATTCATTTATCTTCATATTCATTCTCAGTTTGTTATAGAAGTTACAAGGTGTTGAATGCATAGAATTTAGCAGTTCTAGGAAGCAAATGTCAGTGATTGTGCAGAACGAAGGAAAGCTTCTACTTCTTTGCAAAGGTTCTGACATGTTTGTATAGCTTCCATTCAAAATGAACACTCCAATTATCTTCAACTCTTATACTTATCAGCCTATGCTTATTTACGTTCTTGTTCACCAGCACCAAAAGGAAGAGAATTTGAGCAGCAAACAAGAGAGCACATCAATGCGTATGATGAAGATGGCCCGATGACCCTAATATTTGCATACCGTGAAGTTGATGAGCAGCGTAGACAGCTGTTACATAGGAACAACTTAATGAAACAAGCATTATTGTACTTAATTTTTTTATGTATGGCGGAATTCAACCGTGAGGTTGACTTCTCGTTTTAATGTAACACCGATCTCGTTTATATTTACCACTTTCTTATGTTCTTCGTTTAACTATAAATTTTACAATTCGTTTCAATAAAATATTTTATCCTCTTAACCCTTAAACGATCTAATTTACGAGTATACGTCACGGCGCGCGTGCGTAGCACGCGCGTCCACACTAGTATATATTAAAAGGGAGAGTTTCCCTAATGAATAGAGTATTTCCGAATATACCCTTACAACTTTTTATTTTCAGATTTGCCATGTTATACTTTATTTTACATTACACGTGTTTACAGCCACCCATATTAAAATTTCAAGTGTCTATTTGCATGTTACCCTTCAACCAATCTTCAGCTTCTTCTTCCAAAGTGATTCACCGCATGCTCTCTTTCTTCTTATTTGTATCCTCTCCACACCATCCAAATCCTGTTATGGAAAAAAAAAATCGATTCTTCTCATCAACCTCCTCAAATCCTACAATTGAATTGATTTTGCGTCCCGAAGAACTATCGCTTTGGGTTTCATTCCAAAGTCCGAGTCCTCCCGTCAACTTCCACCTCCTCGCGTTCTTTCTTATTAATCGTAGTTCTCAACATCCGCCGCCTTCCCTCGGCCTTCTTCATGTTCGATCTTTCAATCTCCCAACCTCATTCATTCCAAATCGTTCTTTATGGCTTCATATTGCCAAGATTGTTCAGTTGCCAAGCTTATTCGGTGATGTCGGTGATTGTTCCCCGGATCTACCATCTCACCAACATGTAGGTATTTGTCTCTCTGTTATTTTGGCCAATCTCCACATCCGATTTGTGTTGATTCTTGGCTTGTTGATTTTGGTTTTAGCTATATACTATATAAAAGTAGAAGCATTTAAACCCACGTGTCATCCTATGTTTAAATGAATGATACATGTCATTTTATCATAATTTACCTTTTATTATTTATTATTTTTTTTATTTTTATTATACTTTTTTATTAACTTAAAGCTAGATATTTTTACCATATAAATCAAGATGAAATAAAATATTACTAATCTAAAAAGGAAATATCTACCTAATTGATATTTGTACCTTCTAAATAAATTTTAATACTAGTGTAATACCCGCACCTTGTGCGATTTTTGAATAATGTTATATATATATATATATATATATATATATATATGGTATTATTCAAGTAAGGCCCATTATTGCGGTACGGCCGTGCGGCCGTACCGCAGGGCGACACGTGTCCCGAAAAAAAAAAAAAAAAAAAAAAATTTTTTTTTTTTTTTTTTTTTTTTTAAACGAGTAAAAGTAATAGTTCAATTTTTTTTTTTTTTTTTTTTTTTTTTAAAACGAGTAAAAGTAATAGTTCAAAACTTATTATGGAATAGTTCATAACTTATAAAAGGATAGTTCATGAATTATAATAGAATAGTTCATAGTGTAAAATTTATAAAGGATTGAAAGTAATAGTTCAAAACTTATTAAGTAATAGTTCATAACTTCTAAAAGCATAGTTCATGAATTATAATAGAATAGTTCATAGTGCAAAATTTATAAAGGAGTGAAAGTAATAGTTCAAAACTTATTATGGGATAGTTCATGAATTATAATAGAATAGTTCATGAATTATAATAGAATAGTTTAAAGTGCAAAAATTTATAAAGGAGTGAAAGTAATAGTTCAAAACTTATTATGGGATAGTTCATGAATTATAATAGAATAGTTCATGGATTATATTAAAAAGTAATAGTTCATGGATTATATAGGAATAGTTCAAAGTTTATAGGATAATAGTGCATAAATTATAACATGGTAGTTCAAATAAATTTTCATTAGTTTCCGTAAAAAAAAAAAAAAAAAAAAAATCGTTTCAGAAAAGAGAAAAAAAAAAAAATTTTTTTTTTTTTTTTTTTTTTTTCCGGGACACGTGTCGCCCTGCGGTACGGCCGTACGGCCGTACCGCAATAAAAGAGCCTTACCTGAACATTAACCTATATATATATATATATATATATATATATATATATATATATATATATATATATATATATATATATATATATATATATATATATATATATATATATATATATATATATATAGATTCTGGTTCAAGTGAGGAGGACCCTTGTGGATAGGAATTAAGAGATCCGTGGTGATGTCACGTGGCATACCACGTCACCGTTTTTTTTCGGAATATTAAAAAAAACGGTGACGTGGCATGCCACGTGGCACCACCATAAAATTAACTGTTAGTAATAAAAATATGAACTCTGCCTATAACAAAAAAATGAACAATCATTAATAAAATTATGAAAACTTACTTTGAAAAATATGAACACTTACTTTGAAAAATATGAACACTTACTCTGAAAATTATGAACACACTTGTAAAATAATGAACATCATATTTTTTTACACGATTTGAAACAAAAAGAAAATTTTTACAAAAATACAAATATGAACATTTAGTGTTAAACATGAACAAATAGTGTTGGGAAAAAAATGAGCAGTTATTAATAAATATGAACACTTACTTTAAAAACCATGAAACACTTACTTTAAAAACCATGAACACTTACTTTAAAATCCATGAACACCATAGTTATAAGAACAATGAACACATACTTGTAAAAATATGAACAACGTTTTTTTTACAACTATGAACACCATATTTTTATTACTAACTATTTATTTTGTGGTGGTGACACGTGGCATGCCACATCACCGGTTTTTTTTTTCCAGGGAAAAAACGGTGTCGTGGCATGCCACGTGTCACCATCCTACATCTCCTCATTTCTATCCACAAGGTTGCTCCTCACCGGAACCAGCCTCTCTCTCTCTCTCTCTCTATATATATATATATATAGGGTGTGATTCCCATGAGAACACCCATGACATGTATACATGAGAACAATCGTACACCGTTGGATGGTGAGTATTAAGGGTTGAGATTTAGAGTAGATATCATAATTAATAATAACTATGAATAATAATTAGGAATCCAACAATAACTACGAATAATCCACTCATCCAACAATAACTACGAATAATACATTAAACGATATGACACATTCGTAACAAAACTAATAATAATTACGAATATGTTCTCATGATTACACGATAAGCCAGTTCTCATAGGATATATAATATATATATATAATACATTAAACGATATATATATATATATATATATATATATATATATATATATATATATATATATATATATATATTGGTTCGGATAGAAATATGAATAACTTTATATTATATTACATTTATTGATAAAAAAAAAGAGAGTAAAGATATAACATGGTTTTACGTATATGAAAAATTTTGAGTTAGTAAATAATTTGTTGATTGATAAAATATTAGCATATTAAATATTAATTATTAAAATAATTTTTTTAAAATATTTATAAAATATTTAACGTAAAATTTCATTATAAAATACTTACACTACAAAAAACTTCTTATGATAAAAGCTCAGCAGCTGAGACGCAGGTGCTGAGCTTGTGCCGAGCCAGGGCTGAGCCGCCCCTGCGGCTTTGTGGACCGCCTCAACGCCTGTTGGCCGCCCCTGCGGCTCAGGGATCCGCCCCTGCGGATTTCTGCGGCTACAACCACCTTTGTTGACCCTTTGACCCGTGCTTTACCCTTAGCTTCCTTTAAAAGCCTCCCTTTGCTTCTTATGAAGGGTTTCCTTCATTCTCCAGGCTTCTTCTTCCCACGTTCTTCTTCTTCTTCTTCTCTTTCTCTTCCTCCTTGGATCTTCTTCTTTGTTTTCTTTGATCTTGCAAGAGAGTTGTTGAGTTTGAGTTTGGATGATGTTGATAGATGTTGATGCTGAGTTGTGGAGAGCCAGCTGAAGTGTGTTGGTGTTGATCTTTCTTCTATTTATTCCCAACTGTAGTAAGCTTCATTATTTCTTCCTCTTCCTTCCTTCCTTCTTTCCTCTTCTTTCTCTTCCTTGATGATGAATTCCCACAAGTTGATCTTGCATTGATCCTCCTAGGCTTGTTGTTACGCTAAGATTGTGACACGCAAAAGTCTTAAATTTATACTCGTTATATTTTTCGTAACTCCTAGCGAACCCACAGTGTATGGGTCGTTTTGTAGCAAGGATAGTATTTCGAGGTGGAACACGAAGACTAAGGTGAAATCGAGTCAACAAGTGATCATAGATAGTGAGAATCTAATCTAAGAAAAGAGAAAGAAATAAAGAAATAAAAATCATGATATTTTTGATTGAGTTTTTTGTGGTGATCAAGCAAGAATCACGAATCAAGCAAGATAATAAACCAAACTAACAACTCAAGCTAGCAAAACAAACAAGTAACACAAGCACAAGATATGTGATCAAAGAGAGAAAAGTGGATTCTAGAGGTCAAGATTTCCGGTTATGGCATTGGACTCAAGCTTCTAAAGATTCTAAGGACAGGCTGCGGTGTTGGAAAAGGGTGTTTCTCTAGTGGAAGCAATTACCGGGTAAGTCTCTTGCTTCACTAATCCCGCATCAAACTCCTATTACCGGGTAGGTCTCAAGGGGTTAAAGTAGGGAATTCTACACAAACCGGACTCTACTTAAGGGGCAAACCTCTCCTTACCGGGTAAGTCTCGGAAAAGGCAAGTCTCAAGCAACAATCCTAGCACACTCAATCCAACAGCGGCTTATGAGGCTCACTACTATCTAGAGTTCATCATCTTAGGTATCTAAGATCCGAAATCACCGGGTAGGTCTCTTCCCTCACTTAGTTTGCTAGCATTAGGTCACCCTAAGCTATATTATGCTTAATAAACACTAGGGTTTAAACAACCTAACATCCTAACATACAGATTCATCAATTAAAGAGCAACAGAGAGAAAAATCGGATGGATCATAAGAAAAATCGGACGATTTAACCTATGAACAGGTCGATTTTTATGTCTGAGTTAGGTTTTGTGCATACGAATCATCCTAAACTAACATATAATTCCATTCTATCATCACTCAAGCCATAACCATCAATCCATCACTCCAGAATCACAACAAACTAGCCAATAACATACATTTCAAGATCCAAAATCATCTCACAAGCATACATGGTTTTCATAGGTAGATGATGAAAGATAAGCAAGTAAAATCAATGAATCTCAGCTGAATATAAGTTTAAGCAAGACTTACAATTGTTAGCATGAAATATTGTGATATTTTAGGCATGTTTTATAAGTGTATTTCATCTTTTATGATAGTCATTGATTAAGCATTGATGCATTTGTGAGCTAGTTTGTCTATAACGTCGATATGGAGATCTACACAAGCTTTATGTTGATTGTAGGCAATTAAGAGCTATTTTCAAACGGAATTGAGCAAGGATGGAGTTTGATTGAGCATGTCCATGAATTGAGGACATTCCTAGGAGCTAAGGATGTGCTAACTTGAAGAATAGCACGAGGAAAGGAAGAATCACGTTCTAGCCCTAAACCACGCTCTAAAATACGGCCGTACTACATTCCACGTTCAAGTCCACGGTCGTGGAACCTTGGCTAGGGAAGCGTGATTCATTCCAGTAACTTCTACGGCCGTGGAAGGCTTGTGTCAAACCGTGACACTTTCCACGCTCTAAATTACGGTCGTGGAACCCTTCCACGACCGTGATCTTGGCGATCTTTTTCGCCACACTTTAAGCCACGATCTTCTACGCAATTGGGACGGGCTTATATTTTATCTTACAATATAAAAGGACGGACGAAGAGAGATTCCGTCACCTTCGCTTACGCTTAGACGCATTTCCCGCTTACGCTTGGAATTGCCCTAATTTCACATCTTGCGGAGATTGTGATTGAGAGATCTGCGTTCTACCATTGAGATTTCCGGATTGACGGAAGAGTTGAAGATTTGGAAGATTGTTCGTGAGAAGATTTCGCTTCTCATTTAGGTTTGATTTAGGAGACGGATTGACATCCCGTTCTTCCTTCTTATCTAAGATTCGTGATTGTTTGCATTATTCCAAATATATTGACGTTATTGTTCTTGATTTGTGGATTTGAGATTGACTTTAAAGTTATTGAAAGTTTTCGGAAGTTTTCATCATTCATTCTTTTAAACCTTGAATTTGATATCAAAATGACTATTGTTGGCTAAAACCCTTTAGCAATTCTAAGGTGAAGGGTTGATAGTTGTGGCTTAGATGATGATAGATCGATCGTAAATAGATTGGACCCTGAGAGTTAGAGAGAATCGCCGACAACCTTAAACCACGGTCTGTTCTTGAGCTTCCACGGCCGTGGAACTCAAGAACTACCCGTAATTTTGTGTCAGTTTACGAACTTGCTTTTACTTTAATCCAAAGTTAAAGATTTGCTTTAACTTAGTCTTGGCTTGCCCTTTTCTAGGTGGTAGTGAAGCCTCAACAACCTCTACCTCGATTCTGAGTGTCACAACCTTAATCGGTTTAGTTAGTCTTGATCCTTGGATTACAAGTTTAGGTATTTGACATTAATTCTTACCTTTAGAACCTTTCTATATTGAAGCCTCAACAACCTTTATAGAGAGTGTCTTGTAGGTGAGTCATATAAGGTTTTTGGAACTTCACCGTACGATTAGCTTACCTTCGTATACCTTTGCATATCTTAACTCTGTCCTTATATCTTTAGTATATCTTGAATCGATTGCCACAGCTGGATTCCTGGATCTTTAGGATTGTTGTTTTCCCAATAATTCACAAAGCTCATACATTTACTCGCTTGATAATCTATAATTGAATTTGTTCCCCCCAAATCCATGTGTTCGATACTCTGGAATTCTTGCTCAACTATATTGATCCGTACACTGCGGGTTCGCTTGCTTGATTTCTAGTTTTATAATTAAAGCTTATTTGCACGCACGCTAAGTGGCGAACAAGTTTTTGGCGCCGCTGCCGGGGATTTGGTTTAGGCCGAATTCGGTTATCGGTTGTCAAGCTTGGGAGCTCTTCCCTTGTTATTTGATATCTTTTCAAGTGCATGCGCAGGTCTAGGAACACCGAAGACCTCTTATCTCTTGATCAAGAGCTTGAGAGGACTTTAAGGCAAAAGCGTAAGGAAAGGAAAATGGCTGAAGAAAACGAACGTGATCTTCAATCGGAGTTAGCGGAGAAAGAAGCTCAACTCCAATGGAGTGAGAAGACACATAGAGAAGAGACGGATCGTCACCAAATGAAAGTTGACGATCTAACGGACATGATGTTCCAAATGAGGTTGGAGATAAACAACCTTAAGGAGAAAAAGAAAAGGAGGAGACCGGGAAGATCGGTTAGAGCCAACTCATCCAATGAGGATAGCGACTCCTCCATGTCACCGTTAGAGGAAATTGATCCCACGATCAATGTGAATCCATTCCATCCACGGGCAGCTGCGAATCGCCGTGTTCCACCTAGGAATGCAAGGATCGAACGTGTGGATGAGGAGCCAAGAACTCTTGGCCAAAGGATGGATCCAACGCAGCAACCACACCGTCTAGGTGTGAACTTTGATGCTGATGATGTACAAGGGTTTAGCTTCAACCCTCAAGTTATTACTCTTGTTCGCCAAAACCAATTTGGCGGAACAAGCGCTGAATCTCCACATCAACACTTGCAAAACTTTGAGTGTATGATGGAGACAATGAGGCCGAAGAACGCAACTACCAACAACTATAAGCTCAAGCCTTTCTTCTTTTCCTTGAAGGGGAAAGCATTGTCTTGGTACCAAGCTCTTCCTAGTGGGAAACTAGACACGTGGGAAGACCTTTCCGCGGAGTTCCTCACTAAGTTCTTTCCGCCATCCAAAACGGCAGAACTTAGAGGTAAGATTAATGCATTTTCCATGAGATCTAACGAAAGTTTGTTTCAATCTTGGGAAAGATTTCAGGATTTGCTCTTGGATTGCCCTCATCATGGCATATCCAAGCTTGCACTTTTGGAGATATACTATAAGGGGCTGGATGTGGAGACACAATTCAAGCTCCAATCCCTCTCATGTGGTACATTCATGGACATGAGGGAAGATGACGCTTGGGACTTCATTGAGAAGCAAGCAAGAGTCATAGAGAAGTATTCTCACCGGAAAGTTGAGGGAAATCGTGTGGAGCAAGGAGCGAAGCTCACACATGAAGCTCAAAATCAAATTTTCTCCCTCAACAATGAGATTAAAGAGTTGAAGGAAGCTATCAAGACCAACTTTCCAAAGCAACAAGGAAAAGATGTTGGCTACTTGGGCAACAACAACAATGGTGGTGAGAATACAAACCGCAACAACAACAATAACCGGAACAACAACCGGAATAATTGGAATGGCAACAGCAACAACCGGAACAATAATTGGAACAACAATAGGGGTTCAAACAACAATAATTGGCGCTCCAATACTCCTTTGAAAAGCCAGGGGTAAACATCTAATGGAGGAAACACTTCGGGGAAGGAGAAGCCCGATCCCATGTTGGAAACGATTTTGGGAAAGCTTCAAGGTTTGGAGAACCGCATCATTAAGGTTGATGATCAAATTTCTAAGGTTGATAAAGCCCAAAAGGTTTTAGAAAACCAAATGTTCAGCCAAGCGGAGGAAGTTCCTAGGAATCAAGGGAAACTTCCAGGAAAAACGGAGGACAACCCAAAGGGAAGGGTGATGGCAATCACAACTAGGAGCGGAGTGACTACCACCGATCCGCAGCCTAAGTTTGTTGAAGTCTCCATTGAGAAAGACAAAGAGAAGGGGAAGGAGAAGGAAGATGTCTACGTTCCTCCTCCGGCTTACAAACCTCCCCTACCATTCCCTCAATCTAGAGCGAGAGCGCACCTAGATAAACAATTTGGTAAGTTTATAGAACTCATGAGCAAGCTGCATATTAATATACCTTTCATTGATGCTATTGTAGGTATGCCGGCTTATGGCAAGTTCTTAAAGAAAATCCTCTCTAACAAGAGAAAGTTAGAGGATTTTGGAGAGGTTAAGATGAGTTCGGATTCTTCGGATCTCATCAAGACCATGAAGGAGAAAATGCCCCAAAAGCTAAAGGATCCGGGATTATTTTGCATTCTCATAGGAGTGGGAGATGTCACATACGATGCATTATGTGACTTGGGAGCAAGTGTGAGCATCATACCACTTGCATTATGTAGGAAGATCGGTTTAGGCGACCCTAAACCGGTGAAGATGATGTTGTACATGGCGGATCGATCCAGCACTCGCCTCGTCGGTATTGTAGAAGACGTCCCGGTCAAGCTAGGTAAATTCTTTGTTCCCATTGATTTTGTTGTGCTTGACATTCCTGCAGATAGTCCGGTCCCGATCATACTCGGAAGACCGTTTCTTGCAACTTCCGGCTGCATAGTCGATTGCAAGAATGCTAGACTCGCCTTTGACATAGGAGAGGAGAAAGTAGAGTTCGATCTTTCCACTCTAGTGAAGGAACCAATCTTTGATGAGGATATATTCAATATCCAAGATGAAGAAGGGTTGTCTAGAGAGGAGGTAAGTGCTATTCTCTTCAAAGATCCTTTGCAAAAGGTTATTACTATGAGTCTAATGAATGTAGGGGAAGAAGAGGAGTGCAATGAGGCAATTGAAGCCTTAGAAGCACAAGAGGAAGTATGTGAAGAGGAGTTTGAGAAGCTCCACGACGAGGCAGAAAACGTGAGAATCCACGGCCATACACTATATTCCACGGCCATGGATTTCACCAACCAAAGCGTGGCTCACTCCAGAGAGTTACACGGTCGTGGAGGAAACAAAGCAACCGTATTTCCTTTCCACGCCCTAAACCTCGTCCGTGGAGGATGCAGGGAAACCGTGATTCTGGCCGTGGAAGAGGGTGATCGTACCTCTTCTTCAACTTCTCTTGATTCTTCTCCTACACCTTCTACTTACTTAGACACTTCTAAGGAAGCATCGGAAGCTCCACAAGAGCCATTGGAAGCTCCGAAAGCGATGGAACTAAAGCCACTTCATAGTCATCTAAGGTACGCTTTTCTAGGACCTAATTCTACCTTTCCGGTTATTGTTAGTTCCGATCTAAGCATAGATGAACATAATAAGCTCATGGTTGTCCTTAGGAAACATAGAAAAGCTTTAGGATATACTATTGAGGACTTAGTAGGAATTAAACCTTCCCTATGCATGCATAAAATATTAATGGAAGAGGACTTTAGGACTTCAAGACAACCTCAAAGGCGGTTAAATCCGACCATGAAAGAGGTTGTCAAGAAGGAAATTCTTAAACTTCTTGATGCAGGTATCATCTACCCTATCTCCGATAGCAAGTGAGTGAGTCCGGTTCAAGTAGTTCCGAAGAAGGGAGGAATGACGGTCATCACCAACAAGAATAACGAACTCATTCCTACCCGAACCGTAACGGGATGGCGGATGTGCATAGAGACTACCGCAAGCTTAACAATGCGACGAGGAAGGATCACTTCCCATTGCCATTCATTGATCAAATGCTTGAAAGGTTAGCACAACATTCTCATTTTTATTATCTTGATGGATATAGTGGTTTCTTTCAGATTCCGATACATCCGGATGATCAAGAGAAGACCACGTTTACGTGCCCGTGGGGTACGTTTGCTTATAGGAGAATGCCGTTCGGGCTTTGCAACGCCCCAACCACCTTTCAAAGGTGCATGATGGTCATCTTCTCCGAATACATAGAGGAAATAATGGAGGTCTTCATGGATGACTTCTCCGTATACGGTTCCTCTTTTGACAATTGCCTTTCTAACCTTTCTCTTGTATTACAAAGGTGTGAAGACACTAACCTAGTTCTTAATTGGGAGAAGTGTCAATTCATGGTTAAGGAAGGAATTATTTTAGGATACTTAATCTCTAGTAGAGGGATTGAGGTGGATAAGGCAAAAATAGAGACTATAGAAAAGCTTCCTCCCCCAACTTCGGTGAAAGGGATAAGAAGTTTCCTAGGACATGCTGGATTCTATAGGCGCTTCATAAAGGATTTCTCTAAAATATCAAAAACCTCTTACTAATCTATTGATGAAGGATGCGGTTTTTGAGTTTTCGCAGGAATGTTTAGATGCGTTCAATTTGATTCGGGAAGCTCTAATTTCAGCACCTATTATCCAACCTCCGGATTGGAACCTTCCCTTTGAGGTTATGTGCGATGCTAGTGACGTAGCTATAAGAGCTGTTCTTGGACAAAGAAAGGAAGGGCGAACCCATGCCATATACTATGCTAGCAAGACGCTAGATGAAGCGCAACTCAACTACGCCACTACGGAAAAGGAATTTTTAGGCATTGTTTATGCTATTGATAAATTTCGCTCTTATCTTGTAGGTGCAAAGGTGATTGTCTACACGGATCATGCTGCGATCCGGTACCTCCTTGCAAAGAAGGATGCGAAGCCAAGGCTAATTAGATGGATTCTTCTCCTACAAGAATTCGATCTAGAGATCCGCGACAAGAAAGGTTCAGAAAATTCTGTTGCGGATCATTTGAGTCGCCTAACACATCTAGAGGACGACCATTTACCTATAGATGACTCCTTCCCGGACGAACACCTACACATTATAGAGGAGTGCATCGATGTGATCTCCAAAGGTAACGAACCATGGTTTGCTGATTTTGTTAACTATTTGGTTTGTCAGGAGATACCGCCCGGATTATCCTACGCACAAAGAAAGAAGTTCTTTAAGGATGTCCGGGAATACTTTTGGAATGAACCTCTCCTCTTTAAGAGAGGTCCGGATGGCATTATTCCGCGATGTGTGCCGGAAGATAAGATGCAAAGTGTCATCCGTCATTGTCATTCACTACCTTGTGGAGGACACGCTAGTTCGAACAAGACTAGCGCTAAGGTATTGCAATCTGGATTCTTTTGGCCTACTTTATTTAGAGATGTGCAATCCTTTGTTTCCTGCTGCGATGCTTGTCAAAGAACAGAAAATATCTCTAGGAGGAATGAGATGCCTCTCAATAACATCCAAGAGGTGGAGATTTTCGATATTTGGGGAGTTGACTTTATGGGACCGTTCCCATCATCTTGTGGAAACCAATACATACTCTTGGCGGTGGATTACGTTTCTAGATGGGTGGAAGCGATTGCCTCTCCCACCAATGATGCCATGGTGGTGGTTAAGTTCTTTAACAAGACCGTCTTCCCACGATTTGGGACACCAAGGACTATCATTAGTGATGGAGGTTCTCACTTCATTGCCCGGCGCTTTGAAGCTCTTCTAGCTAAGTATGGGGTTACTCACAAGATCGCCACCCCTTATCATCCACAAACTAGTGGACAAGTTGAGTTTTCAAATCGGGAGATCAAAGGAATCCTAGAGAAGACGGTTTCAAGGACTAGGAAGGATTGGTCTTTGAAGCTTGATGATGCATTGTGGGCGTACCGGACTGGGTACAAGACTCTCATAGGAACCACACCATACAACCTTGTGTATGGGAAGTCTTGTCACTTACCGGTAGAGTTGGAGCATAAGGCGGTTTGGGCTATCAAATGGTTGAATTTCAGCATGAAGAAAGCGGGAGAGAAGCGTCTCTTGAACCTTAATGAGCTTGAAGAACTCCGCTTGAACGCCTATGAGAACGCCAAGATTTATAAGGAGAGAGCAAAGCGTTGGCATGATAAGCATATCATTCCAAAGGACTTCAAAGAAGGAGATCAAGTTCTCCTCTTCAATTCAAGGCTTCGCCTCTTTCCAGGTAAGCTTAAATCTCGTTGACCGGACCTTTTCTAATCAAACGTATTTTCCCCCATGGTGCAGTTGAAGTATGGGGTGAAGCGGGCGGAAGCTTTAAGGTGAACGGTCAACGACTCAAGAAGTATACGCCGGAACTCCAAGCTAAAGAGTTCGCGCCCACCGCACTCGAATAAGTGCGAATTTGGTCTAGCTACGGACCTTAAACAAAGCGCTTCTTGGGAGGCAAACCAAGGTATTGCATTTACATTTTTTGTTTTCGATTCATAGTTTAGCTTAGTTTAGACGTTTTTGCTTTGTTTTGCCTTCGATTCCTTCCGGTGTGTTCGTGTTTTTGGATGTAGGAACAGTGGAAAAGGAAAGGGAAAGAAAAAGTTTGAAGAAAAGTGAAGAAACTTGGACTTTGGAGCATTACAGAGAGTTCCACGGCCTAAACCACGGCCGTGACAGCTACATTGACCGTAATTTCCAAAAGCCTTTGAAAAATCACCAAAACCACGGTTCCGTACAATTCCACGGCCGTGGAACCCCCCGATAGACCGTGGTTTTCAAAAATTTTGCCGGCCACTATATAAACCACGTTCTTCACAAAACACATCTCAAAAACCCAATTACACGCCCTCTTTCGCCGAAATCACGCCCTTCACCTCAATTCTCCGTTCGTTAATCGTTTTCAACGATTCTTCGACCCAAACTGAAGCAAATCCGATCACCAACGAGATCCAAGCAACAAATCGAGCGGCAAACCACTGGAGAAAGCACAATTCGGATTCTAAAATCCGAAACCCTAGGTTTTTGGTTCTTTCTCTATCTTTGTCAATTCGGCTTCGTTTTTGCTAGCATTTGTAGGAGAACTGAATGAAATTGGAAGGAATTAGCATAGGACTGATTGACTGCTGAGTTTGGTGATTATCTGCTGAGTTTTGAGAAAAGTCGAGACGAACCACGGTCTCTGTCACTTCCACGGCCGTGGAACACCAAGAACAGACCGTGGTTTTCAACAGTAATGGATTTTGTGAGGAGAGTTTCTGGGAGAAATAAGGATAAGAACAAGGAGAAGGATAAGAATAAAAAGAGGAAGGGTAACCCCTCTTCCTCTTCATCCTCTAGAGCAACACCACCTTCCTCCCCTTCACCTCCATCATCACCTTCATCTCCTTCACCTCCTAGCCCTAAGGTTCCTACCATTCACGAGGATCATCTCGACGCCTTAGAGAGGATCCACAAGAGGGCTGTTATAGGACCTAGGTACCTAATGTTGGAGGATTTAGCTCCTCTACACATCATAGATGACCTTACTTGGCTCTTGGATAGAGCCGGATTAGTTGTCTTCTCGGCTATCCGAGAAGACGCTTACGAGGAGATCACGAGAGAGGTTGTGACGTCTTTTGAGCACAGCCACGTTGATAGGACAGTTTCTTTCTGTCTGATGGAAAGGAACTATGATTTCTCCATCCGGGAGTTTGGAGCCTTCTTTGGGTTCCAAGAGACCTTTAATGATCATTTCCCCAGCGGCGTTTACGCCAAGGATTTCTGGGAAGAGGTCGCTATGATCTATGCCAGCGAGGACCGCTGGCAACCAGCTGATACCAAGGCTAAGTTGATGTATCACTTAGCCTTGAAGATTGCTCACCGGGTACTTTCTGAGTGTCTCTTCCCTAGGACGGAGACACCTCAGAAGATCAAGACGGATGAGCTCTTTCTTCTGTACTCTATGTTGTATGGACGCCCTGCTGACTGTGCCACCCTCTTAGCTGCTACCATGAGCAAGCTAAAGAACAACAGGGCGGGCAACATTGGATATGGTGGGATAGTCACCCACCTTGCTAGGATGTTAGGGGTAGATTTCTCCGCCTACACACGCATTCCTGCTGTACCCCTAGGACTCCAGGCCTTCATGACTAGAGGTCTCATCTTTCCCACCCATAGAGGTCCACCTTATACAGCTATGCCATGGGAGAGCAGGACGGGGAGGGGCATTGAGTGGCTCCCAGAGTATTCCATTATGGCTGGACGCCATAACTGAAAGGAGACGTTCACTGCTATGCATGCGAACAGGATTGCAGCCCCTCCATATGTCCCACCACCACCGGTAGTTGAGGAGGAGATGAGAGATCCATATGAGGGAGGAGGAGGAGCCGAGCAGGACTTTGGCACATTTCCGGATCAGCCGGACATAGCTTCTGATATGCCTAGACGTTCTCCACGTCCCGCCAGAGCTTCAGGTTCATCTTCTCGCCGCGCCAGCGTGAGCGAGAGACCCACTTGGATGGAGACCCCTCCTGTGTGGTACGGAGCTCCACCACCATGGTCTGCACAACAGCCACTGCCACCAGCACCAGCACCGTCAGATGCACCGGGGTGGTACAGCCAGGCTCCGGGTTGGTATGAGCAGATGCCAGAGTGGGCTACTGATAACACGATTTATGGGTTAGTTTTAGGTAATCATTTAGATAGAATTCTCGCTCATTCATGCATGGTTTAGCATTGGTTCGAGACATTTTGCACTCAATTCATGTATTTTGTCGAGATAGATGTCTACACGGACTTGTGCGTGTTTTGTAGGTATTTCGGGAAATTTAGGAGCTAAAACGATGCGTTTGAGGATCGTTCATCTAGACGACACACCCTCGGACCCATTAGGACACAAGCTATAGGCTAAGGAGGACTCATGGAACCTTGCCAACACTAGCCATGCACCAAATCACAGCTTAATGATCCAAGGCAAAGTTTCTGCACAAAATCACGGTTCTCTGACAGATCACGGCCGTGGAATCAACCGTGGTTTTTGCCAGATTCTTGTGACAGCTGTGCCACGACTCTCATGGCCAGCTCATGCAAGTTTGTTATAAAAGTGATCCTTCATGGGTTGTGAGGGGCAGCTGGGAGTAGTTGGGAGCAGCTCATCCATTATCCATTTCTCTCTAACAAAATATATTCTCTCAACAAAAAGTTTTTCTAGGAAGGAAAGTGTAAAAGAGAAGAAGAAGAGTTCCATTGAAGAGGAGAAGAAGAACACACACACCATTGCCATTCTTGCTAGTTTTTGTAGTGAAGATTTCTGGATTCTATTTCTAGAGTTTTGTGAACCTTTAAACCTTCTTTGGAAGGGTTGTAAGTTGTTCTAATTCTAATTTCAGCTTGGTTTGTTTTAAAGTTCACTTGTGCATCTCTTTTCCTTCATTATCTTGCAATGGATGTTATGATTTTATGTTTGTTTGTTTTGATTTCTATTATGAATGTTGTAGGCTAAATTGATGTGGTTCTAGGGTAAGGAAAGGATGGTTATGGCTAGGGCTATGATAGGACGGACTTAGATTTATCTTTGGATGACTTGTTTGTATGAACGTATCCTCTGTTAGGAATCACTGCCAGTTCTTGCCAGACCACGGCCGTGGTTTAGGTAGAACAAACCGTGATTTTCCTGGTTCGATGGATCTAATCTTAGACTGTTAGAATGTTGAAATCCTAAGTGTTTGTTGAGTTAAAACTATCCTAGGGTGACCTAGTGTTAGCAACTAACTGTTAGGAGAGACTTACCCGGTAATCCTTACTCTTAGATTCCAAAGATAACTAACCTTAGGTAGTGGTGAGCCTAATAAGCCGCCATTGGATTTAGTGTGCTGGATAGTAGCTTAAAACTAGCCCTTCCGAGACTTACCCGGTGAGGATAGGTTGGATCTTAAGTTAGCAATCCGGTTCGAGTAGAATTCCATCCCTTAAGTTCTTAGAGACTTACCCGGTAATGAGACTTAGGGAATGGACTAGTGGATCATGAGACCTACCCGGTAATTAATCCCAATCTAGAAACACTTAACCCCAACATAGTTAATCCAAGAATGAATAGATAGCTTGAGTCCTATGCCATAACCGGAACTTCCAATCCCTAGAATCCATCTTTTCTTTCTTTGATCTACATCTTGTTTAGTTGTTTATTTGTGTTGATTTATAGTTTGATTGATCGATTACTTGCATGAATTGTGATCTTTGATTGATCACCAAAAAACCAACCAAAAACATTTGAGATTTTCATTTCTTTATTTCTTTCTTCTCTTCCAACCTAGTTCTTTGCTATACTCAATCACAAATCGAGTCAATTTCACCTTAGTCTTTGTGTTCGACCTCGGAATACTATCCCTACTACGAACGTCCCGTACACTGCGGGTTCGCTAGGAGTTAGGAGAAATATAACGAGTATAAATTTAAAACCCAATTGCGCATCACACGATCTTAGCGTAACAAGTTTTTGGCGCCGTTGCCGGGGACTAGGTCTAGATTGAGTCTATTTTGTGATTGTTTCTAGTGTAGATCTTTCTTGTTGCTTTTGATCTCTTTTTGGTTTGTGTCTTTGCTTTTCAGGACATCTATTACTCTTTAGGTGTATGCGAAGATCTCGTGGCAAGGATTTAGCTCCATTCGATCCCGAACCGGAGAAAACCCTTCGATCTAGATCCAAGAACATCCGAAAAGAGAAAGAGATGGCCGGAAGAAACCTCCAAGCTGAGTTGGATGAAGCCTTAGAGCAAATAAGGCTAAGAGATGAGCTCTTGGAGGAAGAAAGGAGACTTGCCAATGAGAGGCAAGAGGAAATTAGGAGGGAGATTGAGGAGATTAGGCAAGCCCTTGTTCAAGGAGAGCTTAATCGCCGACAACCTCCCCCTCCTCCACCACAACCGCAGCCGGCGGCTAATGTTAGGGTTGTTCCTATCGCTATTGAGGAGCCACAAACCCTAGGGAGACGTATGGATCCGGCACAAAGAGCACACCGACCGGGTGTGAACCTAGGAGATCCCGCAACCCACAACTATGAGCTCCGCCCTCAAGTTCTACAAATGATCCGGCATAATCAATTTGGAGGGATGGAAGGAGAGTCTCCTCATCAACACTTGATGAACTATGAGATCTTGATGGAGACTCTTAGACCGCCAAGGTTGGAGAGCAACAACCATAAGCTTAGGGCTTTTTCCTTCTCTCTTAAGGACAAAGCCTTGGCTTGGTATCAATCTATTCCACAAGGGCGAGTTGATACTTGGGAGGAGATGACAACCGAGTTTTTGACTAAGTTCTTCCCACCTTCCAAGACTACCGAGTTAAGAGGGAAGATCAATGCCTTCGTGATGAAGGATAGAGAAAGTTTATTCAAGTCTTGGGAGAGGTTTAAAGATCTTCTCCTTGATTGTCCACACCATGGCATCCCGAAAATTGAGCTATTGGAGATCTACTTCAAGGGACTTGACGAAGATAGCCAATTCAAGCTCCAATCTCTTTCTGGTGAGACATTCATGGAGAAACATGTAGATGATGCTTGGGAGTTTGTGGAGAAGCAAGCTCTAGTGATTGAGAAATACTCCCATAGGAAGAGTGAAGGGAGGAAGGCGGGAGCATATGAGGTGAGTGAAGTCACCATGAGCAATTTCAAGCTTGACGCCATCAACAATGAGTTGAAGTCCTTGAGGGAGTTGTGTGCTACTACTTTGAAGAACCAAGCAACCCCTCAAGTGCTTCCACAAGCCAACTTGTCTTCCAAGGAGGAGGATGTGAATTATATGGGAAGGGGCAACTTCAACAATTACCAAGGCCCAAGGAGTTTCAACAACAACCGGCAATTTAACAATTACCGGCCCAACCACAACCATCCCGGATTTTCTTACTCTAACCCGGAAGGAGCCTTGAACCCTCCCGCTTTCACAAGCTCAACTCCACCACCAAGAGCTTCACAAGAACCTCCACCCGGCTTCACTCAACCTCCCAAGGATAGAACCGAAATAATGTTTGAGCAATTGCTAGGAAGGTTAAGTGGTCTTGAGAGCACCGTGACTTCAATCTCTAAGGCTCAAAAGGTCTTGGAAGCACAAGTGTTCCAAAAGGCGGGTGAAGCCCATAGAGATCCGGGAAAGCTTCCCGGAAGAACCGAAGACAACCCAAGAGGCCAAGTGTTGGCTATCACAACAAGGAGTGGATTGAGTATGAAGGATCCTTTGCCCAAGGACCAAGCTAAGGAAAAGCAAGTAGTGGTAGAAGAGGGAAGAATGCAAGAAGATGGAGGCAAGAGCAAGGATGTAGAGCCAACCTATGTGGCACCGCCTCCGTACAAGCCACCACTACCGTTCCCACAATCAAGAGCGAGAGCTCGTTTGGACAATCACTTTGGTAAGTTCCTTGAACTAATGTCCAAATTACATATTAACATTCCGTTCATGGATGCCATTTTAGGAATACCGGCATATGGCAAGTTTTTGAAGAAAATACTCTCCAACAAAAGGAAGTTGGAGGAGTATGGGGAGATAAGAATGACCAAGAGATCCTCGGAATTGATCCAAACCATGAAGGAAGAGATGCCTCCCAAGCTAAGGGATCCGGGCTCTTTTTGCGTCCCAATAGGAGTGGGAGATGTGAAGTACGAGGCCCTTTGTGATCTTGGAGCAAGTGTAAGTATCATACCGCTTGCACTTTGCAACAAGGTCGGGCTAGGAGAGCCAAAGCCGGTCAAGATGACCCTCTATATGGCGGACCGTTCTATCACTCATCCGGTTGGGATTCTAGAAGACATTCCGGTGCAACTAGGAGGATTCTATGTGCCAATTGACTTTGTCGTCTTGGACATTCCGGCGGATTATCCGGTTCCCATCATCTTAGGAAGACCTTTCCTAGCCACTTCTGGATGCCTAGTGGATTGCAAGAACGGGACTCTCTCCTTCAACATTGGAGAAGAGAACATCAAGTTCAAGCTATCCACCATGATGAAAGGGCCAACCCTTGATGAGGATGTCTTCAACATAGTTGAGCAAGAAGAATCTAGAGAAGTTGTGAGCTCGATCTTGATCAAGGATCCCTTGGAGAAGGTTCTTACCTTGAGTATGATGGAAGAAGGTGTTGAGGAGGCTTGCAATGAAGAGATCAAGGCCTTGGAAGCCTTGGAAGAGGAGCCAAGAGTTGGATTTGAAAGCCACGAAGAGATGTTGAACAACTGCAAATTCCACGGTCGAGATTTACGTTCCACGGCCGTCAAACTTTCTGGACAACTCCGAGAAGCAAGCTTGGCAAGAACCACGGCCGTGGAAGTTGGGCAAGCCGTGATTCCAACCGTGGATTTCCCTGGACCAGTCCTTGATGATGATCACGCCTCTAGGAGCCTTGGAGGAGCTGCATTTGCTTTGGATTCATCTCATCCAACATTGTTTGGATCATCTCCAATCGATAAAGGTCCCCCCTCACTTGAACTTAAACCCCTCCCCTCTCATTTAAAGTATGCATTTCTTGGTGAAAATTCTTCATATCCGGTGATTGTTAATGCATGCTTGAGTGATGATGAACTTGCTAAGTTGTTGCATGAACTGAGATTGCATAGGAAAGCCATTGGATACACTATTGATGATTTAGTTGGCATTAAGCCTTCTTTGTGCATGCATAAGATAATGATGGAAGATAACCACAAACCCTCTATTGAACATCAAAGGAGATTGAATCCTATAATGAAAGAGGTAGTCAAAAAGGAAATCATCAAATTGCTAGATGCGGGAATTATCTACCCTATCTCGGATAGTAAGTGGGTTAGTCCCGTTCATGTAGTTCCTAAAAAGGGTGGGATGACTGTAGTGACTAATGAGAACAATGAACTAATCCCGACTAGGACGGTTACGGGGTGGAGGATGTGCATTGATTATAGGAAATTGAACATGGCCTCTAGGAAAGATCACTTCCCTCTCCCCTTCATTGACCAAATGCTAGAAAGGTTAGCTCAACACTCTCATTTTTGCTATCTAGATGGCTATAGTGGATTCTTCCAAATCCCTATCCACCCCAATGACCAAGAGAAAACAACCTTTACATGTCCATGGGGTACTTTTGCATATAGGAGAATGCCATTTGGGTTGTGTAATGCACCCGCCACCTTCCAAAGGTGTATGATGGCTATCTTTTCGGAATACATAGAAAATATCATGGAAGTGTTTGTGGATGATTTCTCGGTTTATGGTTCTTCCTTTGATAATTGTTTGGCTAACTTGTCATTAGTATTGCAAAGATGTGAGGAGACAAATCTTGTCTTGAATTGGGAAAAATGCCACTTCATGGTAAGTGAAGGCATTGTGTTAGGACACTTGGTGTCCAACCGTGGCATTGAGGTTGATAGGGCCAAAATTGAAACGATAGAGAAGTTGCCGCCACCTACCTCGGTGAAGGGGGTAAGGAGTTTTTTAGGGCATGCCGGTTTTTACCGGAGGTTTATCCAAGATTTCTCTAAAATTTCTAAGCCTCTCACTAACCTACTAATGAAGGATGTTGATTTTGTCTTTTCCAAGGATTGTCTTGAAGCCTTTTGTAGGTTGAAGAACGCCTTGATCTCCGCACCTATCATGCAACCTCCGGATTGGAGTCTACCATTTGAGATCATGTGCGATGCAAGCGATGTGGCCGTCGGGGCCGTTTTAGGGCAAAGGAAAGAAGGGCGTACTCATGCTATTTATTATGCTAGCAAGACGCTAGATGATGCCCAACTCAATTATGCTACCACCGAGAAGGAGTTGTTGGCGGTGGTGTATGCATTTGAGAAGTTCTGCTCATACCTTGTTGGAGCGAAGGTCATAGTTTATACGGATCATGCGGCGATCCGCTATCTACTTACAAAGAAGGATGCCAAACCAAGGTTGATTCGGTGGATCCTTCTTCTCCAAGAGTTTGATTTAGAGATACGAGATAAGAAGGGATCCGAGAACTCCGTGGTGGATCACCTTAGTAGATTGCCTCCATTGGAGCTTGGAAGAGACGACATTCCAATTGATGACTCATTCCGAGATGAGCAATTGCAAATGGTGGAGGAATGCTTGTTCCAAGTTTCTAGAGGAAATGAGCCATGGTATGCCGACATTGTGAATTACTTAGTATGTGAGGAAGTGCCTCCCGGATTGACATATGCACAAAGAAAGAAGTTCTTCAACGATGTGAGGCATTACTATTGGAGTGAGCCACTCTTGTTCAAGAGAGGACCGGATGGGATGTTTAGAAGATGCATACCGGAAGATGAAGTGGAGAGTGTGATCCGGCATTGTCACTCCTTACCATGTGGAGGCCATGCTAGCTCACACAAGATGTGTGCAAAGGTATTGCAATCTGGTTTCTATTGGCCTAACTTGTTCAAGGATGTGCAAGGTTTTGTAGCGGCATGTGATGCTTGCCAAAGGACGGGCAACATCTCAAGAAGGAATGAAATGCCCTTGAACAACATCCAAGAAGTGGAGATTTTTGATGTGTGGGGTGTTGACTTCATGGGACCATTCCCTTCCTCGTGTGGCAATCTCTATATCCTATTGGCGGTGGATTATGTGTCAAGATGGGTGGAGGCAATCGCCTCTCCTACAAATGATGCCAAGGTGGTGGTGCGGTTTTTCAACCGGGTGATCTTCCCTAGGTTTGGAACACCAAGGGTGATCATTAGTGATGGAGGAAAGCACTTCACAAATAGGAACTTTGGAGCGCTTTTGGCTAAGTATGGGGTGACTCATAAGGTGGCAACACCTTACCATCCCAAACTAGTGGCCAAGTGGAGATCTCCAACGGGGAGATAAAGGTCATCCTTGAGAAAACGGTGTCTAGAACTAGAAAGGATTGGGCTATGAAGCTCAATGACGCATTGTGGGCATATAGAACCGCCTTCAAGACACCGATTGGCACCACTCCTTACAAGTTAGTCTATGACAAGTCTTGCCATCTTCCGGTGGAAATGGAGCATAGAGCTTATTGGGCCATTAAGTGGCTAAATTTTGACCTCAAGGAGGCGGGAGAAAAGAGGTTGCTTGATCTAAACGCCCTTGAGGAAATCCGATTGGACGCTTATGAGAATGCCCGGATTTACAAGGAACGAACCAAAAGATGGCATGACAAGAAGATCATCCCCAAGGAGTTGAATGAAGGAGATCTTGTCCTTCTCTTCAACTCAAGGCTAAGGCTCTTTCCCGGAAAGCTCAAATCAAGATGGACCGGGCCATATGTGGTGAAGAAGATCTTTTCGCATGGAGCTATTGAGATAGGAGGGGAGCATTGTGGGAATTTCAAAGTGAATGGGCACCGCTTGAAGAAATATATTCCGGGAGCTCCGGTGGACATGATTGCACCACTTCACCTTGAATAGACTCCCCCGAGTTTGGTCAAGCTAATGACCTAAAAGAAGCGCTTGGTGGGAGGCAACCCATTGGTAACATTTTTTTCGTTTTGTTTTCGTTTTTAGATTTTTCTATCTTTGCGTGTGTTTTGTCTTCTTTGTGTGTGTGCTAGAACATTAGTAGCATTGGAAGCCTTTCTTGGCATATGAATGATGATGATGAACCCCTCACCAATTATGGGTGGAGCGGACGCGGGACTTGGACGGCTAGCGGTGCCTAGCGCGGGTTCCGAAGCTTTGATGGATGCTTAGAGCTCTCTACCATGGTTGATAGGATCATCCAACATCAATTCATTTGAGAAATCCCAATTACCATAGCAAACCACTTTTACATTGTGAGAACCTTCTTTCACTCTCTTTGCTTGAATACCACATTGGGGACAATGTGTTTCTAAGTATGGGGTGAGGTTTGCATGATCCTTTGCATGATGAGCATCTAGGATAGTTTAATATTTGCACATGTCTTGCATTGTACATACTTAAAACGAAAATCCCATAAAAATCAGAAAATTTTAAAAAATTTTTGTGCTTTCTAGGCTTGGATATGATCCTAATGATGAAATCTTGTCTTGTGAATTGGCTATGAATGGCCTTATGTGTTGAATTGATAAATGCATATGTGGACTTGAACTACTTCTCTTGAATTCTATGAATGATTTGTGACCATGATGTTTGCCTAGAAAGGATTGAGTAGTGAAAATCGAAATTACATGATAGTTCTTACATACCATCTAGGAATGAATGAGGCACTTCATCTTTCTCTACTTCTCATCTTGATCATGATTGCTTGAGCACCTCAATTGATATGAAATTGACCTCTTTTAACCCATCCGGGAATAGGAGCATGCTAGTGTGTTGATGTGTGCAAAAAGCAAGTGTGGGGTGAAGTTGTTGATGAAAAGAAAATCATGCATAAAATGCTGAATTTGTTGTGAAAGTGTAGCCAAAATATAAGTTTGGGGACATTGGTTTAAATGACAAGTAACTCGGTACACTTCACATAATCGGGTGTTGGTGCCTTGCCAAAGTCAAATGAACCAATAGTCCTAACGAGCTTTGGTATGTGTGCCCGGTGTGGATGCACCTTGAAAACTAAGAAAAAACCCGAGGACGGCTAATCACTAAGGTTTCGGCTCTTGTACACCAATGCCATTGTCTCAAAAATAAGTCAAAGAAGAAGAAAAGAAAGAAAAGATAGAGGAAAATATACACTTGGGGGAAGTTGATCGAGGACAAGGATGTGAAGTTAGCTCCGTTCCCGGATTAGCATCACATAACCTAGAAATCCCCACCCAATCACTACATTTCTTGGCTCTTTTATCTCACAAGACCTTATGACCTATTTGCATGTTTGTAAGACTTAGTAGTTTAGATTGGATGTACTCTTGATCTTCTTGACTTCTTCATCTTTACATTTCATGCATACTTTTGAGTTAAGTACAATTGTCTTTCCATGCTTTCATTTGTTCGATGCATGATTGCTTGTCCTTAGCCATGAAACATGACTTTGAAGGTGATCCAATAGTAGAAGCACAAACCCAAAAAGATTTTTTGCCATTTTTCTGCATACATAAATCATGTCATCTCTTAATCTATAGTTGGGAATTTGCTCGGGGACGAGCAAACCTTAAGTATGGGGTATTTTGATAACACGATTTATGGGTTAGTTTTAGGTAATCATTTAGATAGAATTCTCGCTCATTCATGCATGGTTTAGCATTGGTTCGAGACATTTTGCACTCAATTCATGTATTTTGTCGAGATAGATGTCTACACGGACTTGTGCGTGTTTTGTAGGTATTTCGGGAAATTTAGGAGCTAAAACGATGCGTTTGATGATCGTTCATCTAGACGAAACACCCTCGGACCCATTAGGACACAAGCTATAGGCTAAGGAGGACTCATGGAACCTTGCCAACACTAGCCATGCACCAAATCACAGCTTAATGATCCAAGGCAAAGTTTCTGCACAGAATCACGGTTCTCTGACAGATCACGGCCGTGGAATCAACCGTGGTTTTTGCCAGATTCTTGTGACAGCTGTGCCACGACTCTCATGGCCAGCTCATGCAAGTTTGTTATAAAAGTGATCCTTCATGGGTTGTGAGGGGCAGCTGGGAGTAGTTGGGAGCAGCTCATCCATTATCCATTTCTCTCTAACAAAATATATTCTCTCAACAAGAAGTTTTTCTAGGAAGGAAAGTGTAAAAGAGAAGAAGAAGAGTTCCATTGAAGAGGAGAAGAAGAACACACACACCATTGCCATTCTTGCTAGTTTTTGTAGTGAAGATTTCCGGATTCTATTTCTAGAGTTTTGTGAACCTTTAAACCTTCTTTGGAAGGGTTGTAAGTTGTTCTAATTCTAATTTCAGCTTGGTTTGTTTTAAAGTTCACTTGTGCATCTCTTTTCCTTCATTATCTTGCAATGGATGTTATGATTTTATGTTTGTTTGTTTTGATTTCTATTATGAATGTTGTAGGCTAAATTGATGTGGTTCTAGGGTAAGGAAAGGATGGTTATGGCTAGGGCTATGATAGGACGGACTTAGATTTATCTTTGGATGACTTGTTTGTATGAACGTATCCTCTGTTAGGAATCACGGCCAGTTCTTGCCAGACCATGGCCGTGGTTTAGGTAGAACAAACCGTGATTTTCCTGGTTCGATGGATTTAATCTTAGACTGTTAGAATGTTGAAATCCTAAGTGTTTGTTGAGTTAAAACTATCCTAGGGTGACCTAGTGTTAGCAACTAACTGTTAGGAGAGACTTACCCGGTAATCCTTACTCTTAGATTCCAAAGATAACTAACCTTAGGTAGTGGTGAGCCTAATAAGCCGCCATTGGATTTAGTGTGCTGGATAGTAGCTTAAAACTAGCCCTTCCGAGACTTACCCGGTGAGGATAGGTTGGATCTTAAGTTAGCAATCCGGTTCGAGTAGAATTCCATCCCTTAAGTTCTTAGAGACTTACCCGGTAATGAGACTTAGGGAATGGACTAGTGGATCATGAGACCTACCCGGTAATTAATCCCAATCTAGAAACACTTAACCCCAACATAGTTAATCCAAGAATGAATAGATAGCTTGAGTCCTATGCCATAACCGGAACTTCCAATCCCTAGAATCCATCTTTTCTTTCTTTGATCTACATCTTGTTTAGTTGTTTATTTGTGTTGATTTATAGTTTGATTGATCGATTACTTGCATGAATTGTGATCTTTGATTGATCACCAAAAAACCAACCAAAAACATTTGAGATTTTCATTTCTTTATTTCTTTCTTCTCTTCCAACCTAGTTCTTTGCTATACTCAATCACAAATCGAGTCAATTTCACCTTAGTCTTTGTGTTCGACCTCGGAATACTATCCCTACTATGAACGTCCCGTACACTGCGGGTTCGCTAGGAGTTAGGAGAAATATAACGAGTATAAATTTAAAACCCAATTGCGCATCACACGATCTTAGCGTAACAGCTACCAGCCTTTCTGATAGGGTGGAAGCCTTGGAGATCCGAGCTGACGCTAGAGATGGACGTATGGATGACCTCGACCATATGATGAGAGACGTCTACCGCCAGCAGTTCGGGCGGTACTATGACCCTAGCTTCACTCCATTTCCGCCTCCACCGCAGTGACGACCTTGAGGACCGACAGTTTAGCCGCTCCACCGCCATTTTGTGAGTCTTTTTCTTTCTTTCTTTTCTTCTTTTTCTTTTATTTGAACATTAGGACAATGTTTGTTCCAAGTATGGGGTGGGGTGTGACTAAAAGTTTGTAATAACTCTTACTCACTTTGATTGCTTCTATTCAGACTATCTTGTATGTTCATTATATTGTTGCACGTTTCATTATTGCATTGTATGAAAAAGAGTTTGAAAAACCCATAAAAATTGAAAAATTTTGAAAATTTTGTGCTTCTAAGGATAGAGATGATTTCTATGATAATCACTACTTGTGAATTGAGTTTGATGACAATTGCATGCTTAAACGAATAGTGAATTGAAAAGAAATTGAATGAGTTGATTACACTTCTAATTGCAAGTTTCATAATGTGATGAATGTTACTTAAATCATGTTGAGAAAATAAGGTTGAAATCACACTATAAGTTCTTATACTTCTTGTTGAGATGATTAAGGCAATTCGATTTTCTTTCTTCTTTCTTTGATCATTTAGCCCCTCATTGAAATTATGGCCTCCTTTACCTATCCGGGAATTTGGAGGAGTTGATTGATATTGGCATGTTTGATGTGGGAGGGCCTTGAAAGCAATTATTTGCAATCGAAAGAATAGAAAGAAATTGTAGGTTTGGGGAAGTCAATCATGATGATGAGTAACTCGGCACCATTCACATAGCCGGGTGTTTGTGTCTTGCCAAAGTCGGATTGAGCGATATTCCTAGCGGATTATGGTATGTGCGCTAAGGGTTTGAGGCATCTCATGAAAATTTGAGAAACGCCAATCTCCTAGGCTTCGGTTTTTGTGCACCTCTATCCATAACTCCAAAAGTAAAGTCGAAAAATGAAAGGAAGAGAGCGAAGCTCTAAGTTGAAAGTGTTGCAGAAACCGCAAGAGAAGAAGAAAAGAGTAGTTATCCACTTTCCCGGATTCATGCACCACATTCCTTAAAGTTTTCCTTCCCCTTCCACATTCTAGACCTTGTTGAAAGTCCTTAAGATCAAAAGAATGTTATATGACTTGGTGATCTAAATTGAAGTTTCTTATGATTGATTTTGATAATGTTTGAAGGTTATGATGTTTGCATGGAAGTTTGATTGATTCATGAGCTTTCTTTACTCTTTTCTCTTTGATTAAGTGTATGAAAGTCTTAGAAACGAATGAAGCAAGATTTGAGAATGATCTATTGTTTAGAAGGCACATTCATCCAAAAGAAGTATTGCTTTGAGAAGGTACACATATTTCATCCTAACTTGTATTTTAAAAGCTTTTTGAAAGACCTTGCTTAGGGACAAGCAAGTGGCAAGTATGGGGTTATTTGTTAGCATGAAATATTGTAATATTTTAGGCACGTTTTATAAGTGTATTTCATCTTTTATGATAGTCATTGATTAAGCATTGATGCATTTGTGAGCTAGTTTGTCTATAACGTCGATATGGAGATCTACACAAGCTTTATGTTGATTGTAGGCAATTAAGAGCTATTTTCGAACGGAATTGAGCAAGGATGGAGTTTGATTAAGCATGTCCATGAATTGAGGACATTCCTAGGAGCTAAGGATGTGCTAACTTGAAGAATAGCACGAGGAAAGGAAGAATCACGTTCTAGCCCTAAACCACGCTCTAAAATACGGCCGTACTACATTCCACGTTCAAGTCCACGGCCGTGGAACCTTGGCTAGGGAAGCGTGATTCATTCCAGTAACTTCTACGGCCGTGGAAGGCTTGTGTCAAACCGTGACACTTTCCACGCTCTAAATTACGGTCGTGGAACCCTTCCACGACCGTGATCTTGGCGATCTTTTTCGCCACACTTTAAGCCACGATCTTCTACGCAATTGGGCCGGGCTTATATTTTATCTTACACTATAAAAGAACGGACGAAGAGAGATTCCGTCACCTTCGCTTACGCTTAGACGCATTTCCCGCTTATGCTTGGAATTGCCCTAATTTCACATCTTGCAGAGATTGTGATTGAGAGATCTGCGTTCTACCATTGAGATTTCCGGATTGACGGAAGAGTTGAAGATTTGGAAGATTGTTCGTGAGAAGATTTTGCTTCTCATTTAGGTTTGATTTAGGAGACGGATTGACATCCCGTTCTTCCTTCTTATCTAAGATTCGTGATTGTTTGCATTATTCCAAATCTATTGACGTTATTGTTCTTGATTTGTGGATTTGAGATTGACTTTAAAGTTATTGAAAGTTTTCGGAAGTTTTCATCTTTCATTCTTTTAAACCTTGAATTTGATATCAAAATGACTATTGTTGGCTAAAACCCTTTAGCAATTCTAAGGTGAAGGGTTGATAGTTGTGGCTTAGATGATGATAGATCGATCGTAAACAGATTGGACCCTGAGAGTTAGAGAGAATCGCCGACAACCTTAAACCACGGTCTGTTCTTGAGCTTCCACGGCCGTAGAACTCAAGAACTACCCGTAATTTTGTGTCAGTTTACGAACTTGCTTTTACTTTAATCCAAAGTTAAAGATTTGCTTTAACTTAGTCTTGGCTTGCCCTTTTCTAGGTGGTAGTGAAGCCTCAACAACCTCTACCTCGATTCTGAGTGTCACAACCTTAATCGGTTTAGTTAGTCTTGATCCTTGAATTACAAGTTTAGGTATTTGACATTAATTCTTACCTTTAGAACCTTTCTATATTGAAGCCTCAACAACCTTTATAGAGAGTGTCTTGTAGGTGAGTCATATAAGGTTTTTGGAACTTCACCGTACGATTACCTTACCTTCGTATACCTTTGCATATCTTAACTCTGTCCTTATATCTTTAGTATATCTTGAATCGATTGCCACAGCTGGATTCCTGGATCTTTAGGATTGTTGTTTTCCCAATAATTCACAAAGCTCATACATTTACTCGCTTGATAATCTATAATTGAATTTGTTCCCCCAAATCCCTGTGTTCGATACTCTGGAATTCTTGCTCAACTATATCGATCCGTACACTGCGGGTTCGCTTGCTTGATTTCTAGTTTTATAATTAAAGCTTATTTGCACGCACGCTAAGTGGCGAACAACAATCCTTCAAAAGAAGTTCCAAAACGTTCCTAACAATCCTTCCAAGAGTTCTTCAACCAAAATCACTAAAAATCACTCAAAAACTCACTATCGAACTTAGTTTTGATGTTCTTCTCCTGCACCAAATTGAGAGAGTTTTCTTCTTCCCCCAATCTATCCTCCAATGGAATGAGGTGTGTGTGAGAGAATGTGGGAGAGATCCCTCAGCAACAGCTTGCAGGACCACTTATATTCTCCATCAAGAGCAAGCCGGACAAAGAGATCGTGGGACACGTGGCTTAAGCTGTCAAAGGCCAAAAATTGACCCAGACAGAAAAATCGGACGATTTTCCTGAATGTTGGTCCGATTTTCTTCAACAAAGGCTTGTTATGATCGTCTAACCATGAGTTGCTCCATTGCTTGCACCAATAAGGGTCCTTGTGTCCTTCATTGCTCCAATTATGTTCCTTCAAAGCCTTGGATGTGTACTACCATGAGGCTTGACCCTCGAATGTATCGATTAATGTTCAAAAGATCCCCGAAATACCTACAAACCGACAAAAGCTCGTGTAGACGTCTTTTCTAGAAATATGCACGAAATGAGCGTAAACGTCATGAACTAATGCCAAACCGTGCATGAATAACGGGAAAAACTATCTAAATGAATGCCTATATTAACGTCATAAATCACGTTATCACTTGTATTGATATATATATATATATATATGTATGTATGTATGTATGTATGTATGTATGTATGTATGTATGTATGTATGTATGTATGTATGTATGTATGTATGTATGTATGTATGTATGTATGTATGTATGTATGTATGTATGTATGTATGTATGTATGTATGCATGCGTATGGTCGCTGGATGGTGAAGAAGTGGAGGTAATCGAGTGAAGGATCGAAGAGAAGTCAAGGATCACCATCTACACATCAGCCGCCAGTGTGTCGCCGCACCTGCACCACCAAGAAGTCGCCCCTGCGCCTCCCAATGCTTCGCCCCTGCGCCTTCCTGTCACGCAGGTGCGTCTTCTGCAGGACCTACCTAGGGTGGTATGGATCCTTTCCTTTCCTAGTACGAGTGGCTTAGAGGCATGCTTGGTATGAGAGTGAATTGAGGATATCATGATGTTGTATATGCCGGTTATGGCTTTAAGGTTTAGTATGTGTTGAGAGAATGCCTTAGGCATTTGTGAGATGTGATGTGATATATTGAGATTTGGAATCGAGTTATGGTTAGAGGTTGGTTATAGGGTTTAGGAGGTGGAATCTCCTAACCTTGGGATGATGTTGATATTATTGCTTTGTTGATGCAGGCATTAATCGTTTCCTCGAGGGGAAACTGTGAACACTTGATACAGATTGTGATTGACAGGTAAGTCCTTGGGACTTACTTAGCGAGCAGTTGTGGGGTTTGAGTGTGTGCTGTGGTAGTGTGTGTGCATATGTATGTTGCATTTATAACCTAACCGGACTAGGACGACCATATATGCATTTATTTAACCCAAGTGTATGATAACGGGCGGTGATAACTTGTCTAGCCCAGAATTGGGTGGCTAGGGGGTTCTCTGCGTCCAGTCCTCCAGGTGGTGATGATTAACACCATTCCAAGCCTGAGGAGAAACGGGGACAGAGGCGTTGGGAGTTTACTCCGCGTGTCACAAGAAAATGAATTAGTAATGTTATAACTTAAGTAAAGATAATAAATGGATCTGTGTGTGTACATAGCATGATGTGATGTGTTGATGTGTTATATGGGCTACTGCCTCATTCTTTTTCATTTTTGTTAGTTAACGGTTTTATGCCGTGTTGTAGATGTTTTGCAAGTTAGGAAGACTGTAGAGTGAGATGGGTGATGAGCCGAGGGCTTCCATACACTAGGATGTGCGAGGGTTTTGGGGACTTTTGTACTTGTTGGATACATTGATACCGTTTTGTACTCGACTATGTTTTGTATACCTTTTGATGTATATATTATTCAGTTTATGTTTTTGGTTTTAATCTATTTGTGCCTTGTTGTAAGATCTAGTGAACTTGTTGTCAGATGTTCGCTCCAAACGGTGTGTGCGAGCTTTAAATTTATAACCCTAGATGTAAGCTTAAAACAAAGATGCGAACCCGCAGTGTACAGGTCAATCGTAGTAAAAAGCAAGGAATTCCAGGGGTCGATCACAGGGACTTAGTGAAACAAAGTCGGTGTAGGTAAGCTTTAGCAATTACTAACCACAAAGCAATTAAAACAATCAAAGATGATAAAAGTCAATAAAGGAAATATGCAATTCTAGGGATTAAAGCATCTAGTTGTGGTTCCAACTCAAGATCTAAAGATAAGCGGACAAAACTGAGGTTTTTTTTGCAAAGGGAAGGTGTTACTAAAGTGGAATAGATCACCGGGTAAGTCTCACTACTCACTAATCCCAAACCGTAACTCCTATTACCAGGTAAGTCTCAAGAAATTAAAATAAAGAACTATAACCTCAAACTAACACTCCAACTAAGGGAATAGAATCAACCTTTACCGGGTAAGTCTCAGGCTAACTCACAAAGATGGGATGAAAGCACACTCAAACACCAATAAAGGATAAACCTTTATTACCTATACTTATGATCTTAGGTAAACAAACAAAGGAATTACCGGGTAAGTCTTATCCTAAGCTTGCATTGAACCAGGAAAGGTATAATAAGAATAGGATTTGGCAAACTCTAACACTTAACGCTCAGTTTCGGATCAGATAAGTCACCTCGGTCAGCCAAATTCCACCCCGGCCGAGATGTTCATCGACTGAACGAGATGCTTAGGGTTAAGGTAAAGACTCGAACTTTCAGGGTCCTACTGTGATTAAGATTATTCTATCATTGTTTTTTCCACAACCTTCAGCCAATCACCCTAGAATCACACAAAGAGATTAGCCACTCATCATCATGAAAGTATCAATCAAATATATGGGAAGAAAGAGAATAATTGAACAAGAAAACCTTAAGAGCAGGCTTCAATAACTAAATCAATTATATAACCAACAAGGGTTCCTTGGATAGAAATCCAACAAGATAACAAAGAGCAAAGAAGGGAATCTAAGATGATCTTACAAAAACCCTTCAAAATCTATAAAAGCTATAGACTTTCTTCCCTCAACCTTCAAAAAGGTTCTTCAAATCTCCCAACTGGAGTATGGCTGCAGCGGTGTATAAAACACAATTGATGGTATAGCATGATATGGATTTGTGGAAAATCCAACCCTCTTTATAGGAAAATTACTCTCCAAAGATAAGATATCTTAGAAAGATCTCTTCCCATAAAAATAGGTAAAATATATGATCTATCATATCTTCTTCCATCCAGGAGCCAAGCCCAAAAATATAAGATCCTCTTTCCAAAGATAAAAGATCTCAGCCAAGAATAAAATATTCTCGCTGCGTCCCAAGTGTTCGCCTCGGTCGAGTCGACTTCTCTGGATCACCTCGGTCGAGGTGAATCTGTAGTCAACCGAGGTGAGTCACAACTGAATGTGAAATCTCTCAAATCTGGTCCAAAGTAAATCTCTAATCCATGACTATGCTTCTTGGATGTTTCCTTATGTTCCTGAATGTAGCTCCAATGACTCCTTAGCTCCTTTTGCTCCTTTTTGATGCAAAACGTGCCATTTTACCTACGATTACAACAAAACTAGGTGTAGACCTCGATTCCCGCAAAGGTAGATGAAATGGTAATATAATCACATAATATACATACAAACATGTAGATTATTGAAGATAAAACGTCTAAACAAACCCCAAAATATAGACAATAATTCATGCTATCAAAATACCCCATACTTAGCCCTTGCTTGTCCCCAAGCAAGTTCCGCATATAAAATACAAGATAGAATGGATTATAAGTCAAGAAGATCAATGAAAAAGTCTTTCAAAACATCTCTATGGTGTGCTACAATCATAGATCACTCTAAGAGAATACCTCATGGAATTTAAAATCAAGATATGATCAAAACATTCTATAAATATAAGAAAGTTGTTCATCTTTGCATAAAATCGTAGAATGCATAATAAATCATAATCATCGAAATTAATCATGTATAATCCAGTTTAAACCACTAAGTCAATCAACAAGCTCGAGGTCTCAAGGGCTTCCCAAAAGAAAGGTCAAGAAACGTGTAGGGTAGGGATGTATATAGGTAATGTGGTGCTAGAATCCGGGAAAAGGATATCACTTCACTTTCACTTTGACTTTCAACATCTTCCACCAATAAGCTTTGCTTATTTCACACTTTTTCTTTTTTTACTTTACTTTTTGGGATGCGTGGACAGAGGTGCACAATAACCGAAACCTAGGAAATCAGCAATCATCAATTTCTTGAGATGCATCAAACCCTTGATGCACATACCATGACCCGTTAGGAATATCGCTCAATCCGACTTTGGCAAGACACAAACACCCGGCTATGTGAATGTTGCCGAGTTACTCATTATCATGATTGACTCCCCAAACCTATTTATTGCTTTCTAACACTTTCACTTCCAGCCAACTTCTCAACTTTTACTTCACTTGCTTTCACCACTTTGCTTGCTTCCAAATTCCCAGATAGGTAAAGGGAGGCAAAAATGTATATGAGGGGCTAAGCATGATCAAGAAGAAGAAGAGAGAAGAATGAATTGCCTTGGTCTTTCCAGGAAGAAAGTGAGAGAACTCATAATGCGGTGTCAACCTTCAAATTCAACATAATTTAGATAAAAACAAAGTATTAAACATGCCAAAAATTTCAAACAAAGCATTTAGCAACTTAAACATATCATAAAACCTTTCAAACATATAAAGATTTCAAAACCAGTCAGCAAACAAGATCTTCATTGAGATCATATCCAGATAAAAAGCACAAAACGTTTCGAAAACTCTCAGTTAAACCACCTCGGTCGAGGTGTTCTAGGTCAACCGAGGTGAAGCACCTCGTTCAGCCAGAACTATCCCGGTCGAGGTCAAAAAAAAATTTTTAAACCAGTTTTTGACGTTTTTCTCAATCAAATAACCTGTATGTATGCATGTGATCTCAGATAAAATCCATAGAAGCATAATAAGCATAAATATCCGATAATATAGAGTCATACATCACATAAGTCAATAAAATACATAAACACCCCATACTTGGGACACATTGTCCTAGTGGGTCAAAATAAGTCTAAAGAAATAAAATACTCACCGGACATAAAGCTGAGCTGCATAATAAATAAGAAAGAAAATCCTGCAACTCTCAATAGTCACGATCCGGTGGTGGTGGTGGCACATACGGATACTGAGATGGGTCGAACGGGTAGCCCATGATGTGCTGAAACTGAATCTGAGCCATCATGTGTTGGTAATGCTGTCTCTCCTGCATCTCACGGATATCCAGTGATAGGGCAGCATAAGAATCGATCATCTGATCCGTCAGATCATCGATCCGACGGTGAGCCTCTGGATCCTTTTGTCGGCGTACCCTACGCCTAGCAGGTCGGACTGGTGATGCAGCCGGCGCGGTCTCAGTATCGTCATCATCTAAATCAATGACCGGCGCACTCGTCCCAGCAGTATCAGTCCCTGTATCCATAGGAACTCCGACATCCTTGTCATCAGCAGTCTCCTCCTCTACCTCATCCTCCTCAGTTGGTACAGCTGCTGCCTCTATAGCATCCTCCATCAATGGGATCCAAGCAGTCTGCCAGTAGTGAGGATCAAAAACTGAGAACTGGGGTGACCATCTGATCCCCTGTGGTGTAGTCGGCTCCCATGGCATCGCCACATATGGCGTAGTAAGTCCTCAGGGAACCAGTATCCTCCGAGTGATCATCTCCTGAAGCCCTAGCGGCTTGGCAGCCGCTACCATGGTGCATGCGCTGAGATCCATATCCTGATAGCTAGCAATGCAGGTCACGATGCCCCCGCAACAGATATCCCCCTTCGCCTTGGCCTTGATCTTGTGCAGGTCCTCTGCCAACATCAAGCCAAAGTCTGGGATCCCTCCAATCACCATGCAGTAAAGGCTGAAAAGCTCCCCCTGTCGGACCTTCTGGGGCGTCTCAGTACGCGCCAAAAGCGTCTCACTAAAAATCCGGTGAGCTAACCTAAATGCTAAGTGAAAAATAATACGCTCCCTGGAGTCTCCAGGGCGCCACCTGTCTGCGTGCTCAACTACATGAGCAATCTGACTCCAGAACTCCCTAGCTACAGTACGGGAGGGAAAATCAACAACAGTCGGAGCCGGGAAACCAAAGATGTCCCGCCAGTACTCTAATGGAACTAAGAAGTTCCGGTTCATCAACCGGTACTTCACAGAACGCTCTGTGGGGAGGTAGGTTAAGGAGCTAATGAACTCCAAAGTAGGCTCTAAATAGGCAGGTGTGTTCGCTCCAAACGGTGTGTGCAAGCTTTAAATTTATAACCCTAGACTTAAGCTTAAAACAAGGATGCGAACCCGCAGTGTACGGGTCAATCGTAGTAAAAGCAAGAAAATTCCAGGGGTCGATCACAGGGACTCGGTGAAACAAAGTCAATACGGTGTGCTTATGTCAATACTAACCACAAGAGCAATTAACACAATCAAAGATGAATAAGAAGTCAATAAAGCAAACATGCAATTCTAGGGATTAAAGCATCTAGTTGTGGTTCCAACTCAAGATCTATAGATAAGCGGACAAAGCTGAGATTTTTGCGTGGGGAAGGTGTTTCTAAAGTGAAGTAGATCACCGGGTAAGTCTCACTACTCACTAATCCAAAACCATAACTCCTATTACCGGGTAAGTCTCAAGGAATTAAGATAACGAACTATAACCTCAAACTAACACACCATCTAAGGGAATAGAATCAACCTTTACCGGGTAAGTCTCAGGCTAACTCACAAAGATGGGATGGAAGCACACTCAAACCCCAATAAAGGACAAACCTTTATTACCTACACTTATGATCGTTAATACACAAACTAAGGAATCACCGGGTAAGTCTCATCCTAAGCTTGCTTTGAACCAGGAAGGTATAATAAGAATAGGATTTAGCAAACTCTAACACTTAACTCTCAGTTTTGGATCGAATAAGTCACCTCGGACAGAAGAATTCCACCCCGGCCGAGGTATTCATCAACCGAACGAGATGCTTAGGGTTAAGGTTAAAGACTCGAACTTTCAGGATCCTACTGGAATCTAAGATTATTCTATCATTGTTTTTCCCACAACCTTCAGCTAATCACCCTAGAATCGCACAAGGAAATTAGCCACTCATCATCATTATGAAAGTATTAAAATATATGGGAAGAAGGTGAATATTTGAACAAAGAAGAATTTTAATGAAAAGACTTCAATAACTGAATCAAATATCACAACAAAGCGTTCTTTGGATAATAATCCAACAAGACAAGACAACAATTGAGGGAATTGAAGACAATCTTACAAAACCCTTCAATAAAGCTATAAAAGCTATGAACTTCAATCTTCCTTCAACCTTCAAAAAGGTTCTTCAAATCTCCCAACTTGGAGTAGGCTGCTGCTGCGTATTTTTCGGTGTAAGCGGGCTGTTGGATTTGTGGAAATCCAACCCTTTATATAGGAAAATAACCCTCCAAAGATAATAAATCTTAGAAAGATCTTTTCCCATAAATAAAGGTAAAATATATGATTCTGCATATCTCCTTCCTTCCAGGAGCCAAGCCCAAAAATATAAGATCACTTTCCAATTTTAAAAGATCTCAGCCAAGAATAAAATATTCTTGCCGCGTCCTAGGTTTTCGCCTCGGTCGAGTCGGCGTCTCTGGATCACCTCGGTCGAGATGAATCTCTGGTCAACCGAGGTGAGTCACAACTAAATGTGAAATCTCTCAAAACTGGCCCAAAGTAAATCCTTAATCCATGGCTATGCTTCCTGGATGTAGCTCCAAATGACTCTTGACTTCTTTTGCTCCTTTTTGATGCAAAACGTACCATATTACCTGCAATTACAACGAAACTAGGTGTAGACCTCGATTCTCGCAAAGGTAGATGAAATGGCAGTAAAATCACATAATGTACATACAAACATGCAGATTATTGAAGATAAAACGTTCAAACAAACCCCAAAATATAGACTATAATTCATGCTATCAAAATACCCCATACTTAGCCCTTGCTTGTCCCCAAGCAAGTTCCGCATATAGAAGACAAGATAGAATGGATTATAAGTCAAGAAAATCAATGAAAAAGCTTTTCAAAAACATTTTATGGTGTGCAACTACCATAGATCACTCTAAGAGAGTACTTCCCGGAATTTAAAAACTCAATATGCTCAAAACATTTTATAAATATAAGAGAGTTGTTCATCTTTGCACAAAATCATAAAATGTATAATAAATCACAATTATCAAAATTAATCATGTATAATCCAGTTTAAACCGCTTAGTCAATCAACAAGCTCAAGGTCTCAAGGGCTTCCCAAAAGAAAAGGTCAAGAAACGTGTAGGGTAGGGATGTATGTAAGGTAATGTGGTGCTGGAATCCGGGAAAAGGATGAACTTCACTTTCACTTTGACTTGCAACACCTTCCACCAATAAGCTTTGCTTATTTCGCACTTTCCTTTTACTTTACTTTTTGGGATGCATGGACAGAGGTGCACAATAACCGAAGCCTAGGAAATCCGCAATCATCAATTTCTCAAGATGCATCAAACCCTTGATGCACATACCATGACCCGATAGGAATATCGCTCAATCCGACTTTGGAAAGACACAAACACCCGGCTATGTGAATGGTGCCGAGTTACTCATCTTCATGATTGACTTCCCCAAACCTATTATTACTTTCTAGCATTTTCACTTCCAGCCCACATCTCAATTTTAACTTGCTTTCACCACTTTGCTTGCTTCCAAATTCCCGGATAGGTAAAGGGAGGCAAAATGTATATGAGGGGCTAAGCATGATCAAGGAGAAGAAGAAGAAGAGAATGAATTGCCTTGGTCTTTCCAAGAAGAAAGTGAGAGAACTCAACCTGCGGTGTCAACCTTCAAATTCAACATAATTTGGATAAAAACAAAGTATTAAACATGCCAATAATTTTAAACAAAGCATTTAGCAACTTAAACATATCATAAAACCTTTCAAACACATAAAGAATTTAAAACCAGTCAGTAAACAAGATCTTCACTGAGATCATATCCAGATAAGCAACAAAAATTCGTTTTCGAAAACTCTCAGTTAACCCACCTCGGTCGAGGTGTTCTTGGTTCAACCGAGGTGAAGCACCTCGTTTGGCCAAGAACCTCCCCGGTCGAGGTCAAAATTTTTTTTAAAATAAAACCAGTTTTATTTCAGTTTCGAAGTTTTTCTCAATCAAATAACCTGTAGGTATGCATGTAATATCATATAAACATATAGAAGCGAAAGTGAAGCATAATAAGATCATAAATATCCATCAAAGTAGCATACAATCATCCATAGTCAAATAACATATCCGCATACCCCATACTTGGGACACACTGTCCCAGTGGGTCAAAATAAGTCTAAGGACAGGATACTCACCGAACATAGCTAAACTGCATGAAGGAGTAAGAAACAGCTCCCAGAAATGACCATCTCGGTTGGCGAAGTACATCTCGGTCGAGGTGTTCTGACAGTACCCGAGATGTATCTCAGTAAAGCTCGTTTCCTCAACTTCCCAAAATTTCGTTCTTCCAGTGTAGCCCCCTGAACTGTGATCCTTCCTTTTGGAATACCTGGTTGTTGTCTAGAGGAAACAAAAACAAAGCAACTATCTAAACTAAACTAGATAAGGGAGAAGAAAGCAATACCTTGGGTTGCCTCCCAAGAAGCGCTTGGTTTAAGGTCGCTAGCTGGACCCTTCTCCATAGAATTACTCAATGTACCTTGAACACCATGGAGTGCTCATCACATCCATCAAAAAATTCTTCCAAAAAGGTTCCGGTTCCTAATTTCACCGGCAAATGGTAAGATCTCCCACGTACAAGCTTGTACGGTTTGATTCTCACCGGAATCCTTCTAGCTTTCCTGCACTTCAATGGGACATAATCTAGCCTTGCGTCCCATCCTTTCCTGGATCGAGAAAATAGTTTCTCGAGAATCATAGCAGCTTCCCCATCTATAGCTTGGGGATGGTACAGGGTCCTGAGCATGCGAGGGACCCCATACTTGAACAAATAACACTTAGTTGCCTTAGCGGTGAAGCGCTTGTTAACTTCACTCCTTATAATCCAAGGAGCATCTTCCTCCAACAATTTCAAGAGAGGTTTCATCTTGATCTTAGGAGGTTCTTTCGGAAAAGACCTCCAACTCTCCGGTGCCTTCCTGAAAAATCTAGAAATATTAATAGGGAATTCAAATGAAGTAGGAGAATGTACCTTGCAAAGTTCTCCAAAGCTTGAGACAAGTTTCGTGTTGGGTTGATAATCCACCCACGAAATCTCTCTCAGTTCTGCTGGTCTTTCTTCCACCTTGACCACAATCTTAGTAATTTGGCCAAGGTTCTCTGCATCTTCCACTTCTGGTTTTGCAGATTCTTCTTCCATCTCGGTCGAGATCTCTTCCACCTCGGCCGAGGTCTCAACAGTCGGATCGAGATCTTCCACATCCCCCTCTTCCACAAAAGCTTCAGGAGAAACTTCCGGTTCGACAAAAGGAATGCTTGGAACGTGCAACACTTCCTTATGCTCCTCTTTCGGCTTAGCATAGGATAGGGTGCTTTCCTTGAGCTCCTCCACCTTCTTCATCAACTTCTCCAATCTTGATTCGAGAGAGTCTTCAAAAGGTTGCTCATAAATGTTTTTAGGGACATTCTTCTCATCCCATATCGCAAGTTCATGCTGAATGGCCTCTTCTCTTTCCCATTCATTGTTGAACCAATAGAAGGAGTACTTCTCTTCCAAGTATTCATAATGGTCCGCCCTAGCACTTTGCCTTGCTATCCAGGCTGGATCAAATGTAGTCATCGGAAATCCTGAAAACTACAAAACTCATAGAAAGAGTAGTTAGTAGCAATAGGGGCAAGTGCCCCAAAAGCAAACCGTAACCGGCTCGGTCTAGACCAAGTCCCCGGCAACGGCGCCAAAAACTTGTTCGCTCCAAACGGTGTGTGCAAGCTTTAAATTTATAACCCTAGACTTAAGCTTAAAACAAGGATGCGAACCCGCAGTGTACGGGTCAATCGTAGTAAAAGCAAGAAAATTCCAGGGGTCGATCACAGGGACTCGGTGAAACAAAGTCAATACGGTGTGCTTATGTCAATACTAACCACAAGAGCAATTAACACAATCAAAGATGAATAAGAAGTCAATAAAGCAAACATGCAATTCTAGGGATTAAAGCATCTAGTTGTGGTTCCAACTCAAGATCTATAGATAAGCGGACAAAGCTGAGATTTTTGCGTGGGGAAGGTGTTTCTAAAGTGAAGTAGATCACCGGGTAAGTCTCACTACTCACTAATCCAAAACCATAACTCCTATTACCGGGTAAGTCTCAAGGAATTAAGATAACGAACTATAACCTCAAACTAACACACCATCTAAGGGAATAGAATCAACCTTTACCGGGTAAGTCTCAGGCTAACTCACAAAGATGGGATGGAAGCACACTCAAACCCCAATAAAGGACAAACCTTTATTACCTACACTTATGATCGTTAATACACAAACTAAGGAATCACCGGGTAAGTCTCATCCTAAGCTTGCTTTGAACCAGGAAGGTATAATAAGAATAGGATTTAGCAAACTCTAACACTTAACTCTCAGTTTTGGATCGAATAAGTCACCTCGGACAGAAGAATTCCACCCCGGCCGAGGTATTCATCAACCGAACGAGATGCTTAGGGTTAAGGTTAAAGACTCGAACTTTCAGGATCCTACTGGAATCTAAGATTATTCTATCATTGTTTTTCCCACAACCTTCAGCTAATCACCCTAGAATCGCACAAGGAAATTAGCCACTCATCATCATTATGAAAGTATTAAAATATATGGGAAGAAGGTGAATATTTGAACAAAGAAGAATTTTAATGAAAAGACTTCAATAACTGAATCAAATATCACAACAAAGCGTTCTTTGGATAATAATCCAACAAGACAAGACAACAATTGAGGGAATTGAAGACAATCTTACAAAACCCTTCAATAAAGCTATAAAAGCTATGAACTTCAATCTTCCTTCAACCTTCAAAAAGGTTCTTCAAATCTCCCAACTTGGAGTAGGCTGCTGCTGCGTATTTTTCGGTGTAAGCGGGCTGTTGGATTTGTGGAAATCCAACCCTTTATATAGGAAAATAACCCTCCAAAGATAATAAATCTTAGAAAGATCTTTTCCCATAAATAAAGGTAAAATATATGATTCTGCATATCTCCTTCCTTCCAGGAGCCAAGCCCAAAAATATAAGATCACTTTCCAATTTTAAAAGATCTCAGCCAAGAATAAAATATTCTTGCCGCGTCCTAGGTTTTCGCCTCGGTCGAGTCGGCGTCTCTGGATCACCTCGGTCGAGATGAATCTCTGGTCAACCGAGGTGAGTCACAACTGAATGTGAAATCTCTCAAAACTGGCCCAAAGTAAATCCTTAATCCATGGCTATGCTTCCTGGATGTAGCTCCAAATGACTCTTGACTTCTTTTGCTCCTTTTTGATGCAAAACGTACCATATTACCTGCAATTACAACGAAACTAGGTGTAGACCTCGATTCTCGCAAAGGTAGATGAAATGGCAGTAAAATCACATAATGTACATACAAACATGCAGATTATTGAAGATAAAACGTTCAAACAAATCCCAAAATATAGACTATAATTCATGCTATCAAGGTGCACGGATCTCAGTAAACTGATCTAGCCCTACCATCGAAATCATCCGCCTCAAATCTCCATCTACATGGAGACAATCAAAAGCTGAAAGGTCCAAGAAGCGTGGTGCAATCACTGGACGGGCGGCAATACGGTCATAGTCGACCTGGTGTCTCTCGTGGATCACCGGTCTATAAGGTCTAGAGGAAGAAGAAGAAGAAGAAGGGAAGGGGGAGGATCTATCCCTCAGGACAAGCTGTGTATCTGAACTCATTATTCAAACACTTTGTCAGATCACCTCGGTCGGCCTGACACAACTCAAAAATCCAGTTCTTTTCCCCAAAATCACTACAACTGGTTCCTATGGGGTACTTAATCTGTTTCTCAGCAAATGCAAGGGCAACCAAAGCCCAATTCGAAGCAAAACAGTGAAAAGGAGATAGGTTAGGGTTTTTTCGATGTTTACCCCGATTCGGTAGATTCAGTTCGTTTTTATCGCATATTGACGCTTGCACTGGGATCCTCTATCCTTTCTTTGCAGTTTGGAAGCAAGAATCGTCGAAAACGATCGAAGAATGGCGAATCGAGGCGAGGAAGCTGCCGCGGTCGAGGAGAAGGTAAAAGAAGAGAGAGAAATTCAGCCCCTCTTTTATACCCTTTTCTGGAACTGCTGTCACCTCGGTCGAGGTAGTCTCGACTGGTCCGAGGTGGTACGGACCGAGGTGGTTCTTCAGAAATCCTAGTCACCTCGGTTGCTCAAGAATCATATCGGTCGAGGTGCTTTGACAGCAACCGAGATGTGCCTCAGTCAAACTCCGTCTTCTCAAATTCTCGAAGTTCTGTCCTTCCAGTTGTGCTCCTGGTATGTACTCCTTCCTTAGATATCACCTGTTATATGTCTAGGACGCCAAAAACAAAACAAAGCAAAGTAAAAGCAAACTATCTAAGCTAGACTAGAAAAAGGGAAAAGAAAGCAATACCTTGGGTTGCCTCCCAAGAAGCGCTTGATTTAAGGTCGCTAGCTGGAAGATAGTGCGTCTCTATGCATGATGTGAGGTGCCCTCACCCCATACATCACCTCCATCGTGGGGTGAAGTAAGTAAGTCTATCAAAAGCTCCAACAAGTGTAAGTGCTCATCGGGAAATGAATCGTCTATGGGTGGGTTGTCCTTCTCGCGTGAAGATGCAGGTAGCCGGCTGAGGTGATCCGCAACAGAATTTTCGGATCCCTTCTTATCACGGATCTCTAGGTCAAAATCTTGAAGCAAGAGAATCCATCGAATGAGGCATGGCTTGGCATCTTTCTTAGCAAGCAAGTAACGGATGGCTGTGTGGTCGGTGTAGACAATGACTTTCGCCCCTACTAAGTAAGAACGAAACTTCTCGAAAGCATATACAACCACCAATAACTCCTTCTCGGTGGTAGCGTAGTTGCGCTGGGCTACATCTAGCGTCTTGCTAGCATAGTAAATGGCGGTGGTCCGGCCATCCTTCTTCTGTCCAAGCACCGCTCCTACGGCTACATCACTAGCATCACACATGATCTCAAAGGGCAAGGTCCAATCTGGAGGTTGGATAATGGGAGCGGAGATCAACACTTCCTTAATACTGTAAAATGCATCAAGACACTCGTGCGAAAACTCAAAAACAACATCTTTATTTAAGAGGTTAGTTAGAGGTTTAGAAATCTTAGAGAAGTCCTTGATGAATCTCCTGTAGAAACCTGCATGCCCGAGAAAACTCCTCACACCTTTAACAGAACAAGGGGGAGGGAGTTTCTCAATAGTCTCGATCTTAGCGCGATCGACCTCAATACCTCGATTAGAAACAAGGTGTCCTAGCACAATGCCTTGATTAACCATAAAATGACACTTCTCCCAATTCAAGACAAGATTAGTATCCTCACATCTTTGTAGCACTAGAGAAAGGTTAGATAGGCAATCATCAAAAGAGGAACCATACACTGAAAAATCATCCATAAATACCTCCATGATCTCCTCTATGTACTCGGAAAAGATAGCCATCATGCATCGCTGGAAGGTAGCGGGTGCATTGCACAATCCAAATGGCATCCTCCTATAAGCAAATGTCCCCCATGGACAAGTGAAAGTGGTCTTCTCCTGATCATCCGGATGGATAGCAATCTGGAAGAATCCACTATAGCCATCTAAGTAGCAAAAGTGTGAATGTTGGGCCAACCGTTTGAGCATTTGATCAATAAAGGGAAGTGGAAATGGTCCTTCTGAGTGGCCGTGTTCAGCTTCCTATAATCAATGCAAACCCTCCAGCCCGTGACGGTCCTGGTTGGGATCAACTCGTTGTTCTTATTCGTCACAACGGTCATCCCTCCTTTCTTCGGAACTACATGCACCGGACTAACCCATTTGCTGTCTGAGATAGGATATATGATACCTGCATCCAACAACTTAAGAATTTCCTTCTTCACAACCTCTTTCATGATCGGATTTAACCGTCTTTGAGGTTCCCGTGAAGTCTTATGATCGTCCTCCATTAGAATTCTATGCATGCAGAAAGAAGGCTTAATGCCAATAAGATCATCTATAGTGTAACCCAAAGCCTTTTGATGCTTCCTCAGGACATGCATTAGTTTAGACAGTTCAGATTCGGAGAGGGAAGCACTAACAATAACGGGATAAGTGGAATCCGGTCCAAGAAAGACATACCTCAAGTGGTTTGGGAGTTGTTTAAGCTCCACAACTGGGGGTGCTTTCTGAGGGGGATCCTGCCTTCCTCCTTCCAGTGGAGTAGATCCAGAAACTGGACTTTCGGAAGTCTCAGTTGAAATTGTGTCGCCTTCGACCTCGTTCGAGGCGTAGAGGCATTGACCGAGATGTTCTTCAGTTGCCTCGCTTGGTCCAGAAAGTGGCTCGGTCGAGGTACTGTAACTGGAACCGAAACTGGAGATCCTCTTCTCCTGGGTTAGTTTCTCATTTTTAGCTCCTGGATCTTCTTCCAGTGCTTTTAAGCTCCGTATATCTGCATCACAAGAAGCATCTATACCTTCCTCCATTAAACTGAAACTAATAACTCTTTCAAGTGGATCATTAATAAGGATTGAGCTCACCAATTCTCTTGAATCTTCTTCATCATAGATGTTGAAGATATCATCTCCTAGCTGCTCTCCTTTCATGGCCGCAAGTAATGCGAACTCCACTTCATCTCCACCAATGTTGAATTTCAACTTGGCGTTCTTACAATCCACATTGTAACCCGAAATTGCTAGAAATGGCCTCCCGAGAATAATAGGAACAGGATAATCTGCGGGAATGTCAAGTACGACAAAGTCTATAGGTAAATAGAAGTTACCTAACTTGAACGGAACGTCTTCCAAAATTCCCACGGGATGGGTAATGGAGCGGTCCGCCGTGTATAATCGAATCTTGACCGGCTTGGGCTCTCCAAGTCCGATCTTCACACATAGCTCCAGCGGAATGATGCTCACGCTGGCTCCTAGATCACATAAGGCTTCACAAGTGACATCCCCAACTTGAATGGGAATGCAAAATGAGCCGGGATCTCTCAATTTAGGTGGCATCTTCTCCTTCATGATTTGAATGAGCTCCGAGGATTTAGATGTCATCCTTACTTCACCAAAGTCTTCCAGCTTCCTCTTCCTTGATAGAATCTCTTTCAAGAACTTCCCATAAGCGGGCATCCCTAGAATAGCATCAAGGAAAGGAATGTTAATGTGTAGTTTATTCATCAAGTCAAGGAACTTACCAAAGTGCTTGTCTAGTTTGCATAAGTGGTGTGTGCTTTATATATTTGCTATGATAGCATGAGATGTCGATTATACCGACCTATGTTTTATTGATTGCCCCGTATGCGTGGTTGTGATAACCTTTCCCTTTCATCCCGCCGTGGAGTCTGAGAGTTCTCTGATGTCAGGCCAGACAGGTTTATAGGAAGAGCGCAATCCACTCCCATAGGGTACATGGATTGTGTGATCGATACTCGTACGGCTGGCTAGCAGGCTCAGAGGCGAGGATGTATCGGTCCTCGTGTCACATACTTTCATTTATATATATATAGATATATATACGATTTGGAGTCAATGACCATTATATTAAGATGATAAACTGGGTAAATGTGTGATAGCATGCTGATGTGTTTATCTTTCCATGATTGTGTTTGTGCTTATGCATTACTCTATATATGTATGGTTAGCTAACGGTTTATTACCATGTTGTAGATGCCCCACAGGATAGGCGTGTTGCTGGGTTATCTAGCAGAGTGGCAGGCCGAGGACCTCTCGTACATAGGATATTGTGGGCTTTTGGGTTTGTTTACCTTTTCCCTCCTGCGTGAGGATGATCTTTTGTTACCTCTTGTGTGAGGACTTTGTTGTTTATACTCGGCTATGTTGTGTTACCTTTTGGTTGTACAGTTTATACAGTTTTTATATCTGTCAGTGTCATGTTGTAAGGTCTAGTGAACTTGTTGTCAGGCTAGGGTCAGGATCCATTGTGAGATTCTAGCCCAATGTGGCACTCCGAGTCCCGCGGATTTGGGGTGTTATAGGTGGAGCTGCGAGACAACGATCCCAACGAGTCCAGTCAAATGACTCGGATCATGTCTCTATGAGGGGACCAAAGTTCCGCGCGTATATTAGACGAGTTGAGGAGGCTGCCTGAGCGGGTAAACGTGCCCCGGATCTGCCAACACATGTGGGATCTTCTGAGTTGTCCCAATGAGCTACTCAAGTGCCAGTTACACCGGCACGTGCTACTGAGATTGCTAGAGCTCCAGAGGAGTATAAAGGGCCTCGACCAGACACGTGGTTGAAGGCACTTCATCAGTTGGACGTACCCTCTTTCTCTAGGAAGGAGGGATTGGAGATTGAGATCTAGATTGGACATGTGGACTCAAACCTTGAGTCAATCAGAGGACAGAGGGGTAGAGATAGTACAAACTCTATTCAGTGACCTAGCCCAGCAGCGGTGGAGGACTATGAGGGTTCGAGCCACTAGCTATGACCACATGCGGACCATGATCAGAGAGCGTTTCTTCCCTACCTCAATGAGGAGGGAGAAGCTACAGGATTTTGTTGAGGCATGTTTCGAGAATGTGCCGATAGTAGATGCCATCAGTCGTTTCCAGGAGGAGCTGGCATTACTGGGTCCAGCTGCACCTTTTGAGGACCAACACTTGTATCTGTTCTCCCGCCGACTGAGGGAGAGTACAAGTTCTTACATGGCGGGTTTTCATTACGAGTCATTGACCGACTACCAGGACAAGTAGGTGCATGAGCATTTGGGTACAGGTGAGGCCAAACTCAGGGCCGCTCGAGTTATCCAATATCTGTACAGACTTTTGAGAGGGGCCGGTAGTGTTATTACTGCGGAGGGTCTGGGCATTTCCGAGTTGATTGCCCTAGAGCGCCAGCGACTTGCTTCTCCTACGGGAAGCCAGGACATAGGGCTACGTTTTTCCGTCAGGGCAAGGCGTCATCTCAGCAGGGTTCTTCCCCTGCTGGTGCAGTAGAAGGTGGGCAGAGGCTGCCTCAGTATCCGATATAAAAACAACAGAGAGCCCCGGACCATCCTGTTACCCATGCATCTGCTCTTGGACCGCGTAGAGGTAGAGGTAGAGATGGGAGTACCAGTGACACCAGAGGAGCTCGAGGTCGAGTTTTTGAGATGAGGAGTGATGAGGAGCCGCCAACACCAACTGCTATAGGTACCATTCTGATTAATGGTTTACTTGCTAGGGTTTTGTTTGATACGGGTATCACGCACTCTTTCATTTCTGATGCTTGTGTTAATAGACTAACCTTAGATACAGTAGAGGGTAGACCTTTTTTGATAGGGTTACTAGATGGGAGTCAGGTTAGAGGTACCCGACATGTACACGGTTTTACTTAATACATTTAGGGAACCGTGATTTGTATTGTGGACTTCTTTGTCATGCCGTTGGTGCATGAGGAAGTCATTCTGGGTATGAATTGGATGGATAGACATCATGTTGTGTTAGATGTGGGTAGGAGGACCGTGACGGTCTCTACCGATTCAGGTCAGATCGAGATTTTCCGAGGTTGGGACCTTGGAAAGACGGGTATGATTATCAGTGCAGTATGTGTAGCGAGATTGATCGCACAGGGTTGCGAGGCCTTCTGGTGTTATGTCATGAAGGAGGGCAAGAGTCCAGCACTAAAGGGAATCCTAGTGGTCTTTGAGTTTACAGATGCGTTTGCTGAGCCGTCCAGTTTGCCGCCGCAGAGGAGTATAGATTTCGGCATCGAGTTGGATCCTAGTACGAGACCGATTTCGAAGGCCCCATACCGTATGACACATATTGAGTTGATAGAGCTGAAGAAGCAAGTCGAAGAGTTGGCTGAGAAGGGCTTCATCTGCCCTAGTGTATCCTCGTGGGGAGCACCTGTCCTCTTCATGCGGAAGAATGACAGATCGTTGAGAATGTGCATAGACTATAAAGAGCTGAACAAGGTGACCATCAAGAACAAGTATACATTACCTTGCATCATTGACTTGTTAGATCAGCGTCAACGAGCGACTGTGTTCTCTAGGATCGACTTGCGCTCTGGTTATCACTAGTTGAGGGTGAGAGAGCAAGATGTGCATAAGACAGCATTTCGGAGTCGGTATGGCCACTACGAGTTTGTAGTGATGTCATTCGGGCTCACGAATGCGTTGTTCGCTCTCAGACATGTGTGTGTTGTGAACGATATAGCTTTAAGTTTATAACCTAAAATATAAGCCTCAAACAATATGTGAACCTGCAGTGTACGGATCAATTGTAATAACAGCAAATACTCTAGGGTCAAACACAGGGACTATGGTGAAACAAAGCATGGCAATTCAGGTTGTCAATCAAAAGTAAGCAACAAAGCAAGGGTATCAAAGATGATGTAATAATCAGATAATGGAATGCAGATTCTAGAGGTCAAAGCACCCGGTTGTGGTTCCGACTCAAGATCTCAAAGGATAACGTGGACAAAGCTGAGGTTTGCAAAGGGAAGGTGTTTCTAAGGTGGGAATAGATCACCGGGTAAGTCTCACTACTCACTATCCCTAAACCAAAGATTCTCTCACCGGGTAAGTCTCAAGGAACTAAGGAAAGGAACTATAATCTCAAACCAACACATCACCTAAGGGAATAGAACTAACCTTTACCGGGTAAGTCTCAAGCTAACTCACAAAGGTAGGATGAAGGCACACTCAAACCCTAATAAAGGATAAACCTTTATTATCTAACACTCATCATCATCGGTATACAAGCAAAGGAATCACCGGGTAAGTCTCATCCTAGGCTTGCGTATGGACCACGAAAGGTGAAACAAGGATAGGATTTCGCAAACTAAAACCTAAACTCAGGTATGGATCAGATAAGGTCACGCTTAGCTCAGTTCATGTCCGATCTCGGTCGAGATATTCTATGAACGGACCGAGGTGAGTTTCGGTTAAGGCTAGGCTCGAGCTTTCAGGGTCCACTAAGGTAAAGGCTTATTCTTTCATCATCTTTCCCACAACCTTCAGCCAATCACCCTAGAATCGCACAAGAATTTAGCCAATAATCATCATGATAACAACAATCAAATATATTAATAAAGATGCAATATCCAAACAAGAAAATCTTAACACAAAGGTCTCAATAATCACTCAATCAAACAATCAAACAAATCAAACAACCAACAAACTGTGTTCCTCAATCACAAACCAAAAGACAACAATCAAACAATCTAAGAAAATCTTACAAATTCCTTCAAAAGCCTTCAACTTCAACTTCAAAGCCAACTTCCTTCCTTCCTTGGAATATCTTCAATCTTCCAAACTAACCAGTCAACCAGGCCTACTTCCATCCAGAAAATATCTTCCAATATATAGGAGAATCACTTTCCAAAAATAAAAGATCTCATGGGCCGTTCGTCTCAATCCAGCCTAGTGAAATCATCTCGGTCGAGGTGATACTGTAGCCAACCGAGGTGATCCTTACCTACGTGCAAATCTCTCAAAACTGGTCCAAAATCAAACTTCTATCCAACTTCCATGGTTCCTAAACCTTTCTTGTAACTCCTCAATGTTCCATAATGTAGCTCCAATGACTCCTTAGCTTCCTTTGCTCCATATTGCTCCAAAACGTGTCATTTTCCCTACAATTACAATAAAACTAGGTGTAGACCTCGATTCTTATAAAGGTAAACAAAACAACATAATGATCAAGAATATACATCCATGCATGCAAATTTATGAAGATAAAATGTCCAAACCAATCCCAAAATATAGACTATAATACATGCTATCAGCGCCCGCCGTCTTTATAGAGTTGATGAATAGCATATTCATCGACTTAGTGGATCAATTTATGGTGGTCTTCATAGACAATATCCTGGTGTACTCTCGTAGCAGAGAGGAACATGCAAGACATCTGAGGGCAGTGTTGCGAGTTTTGAGGGATAGAGAGTTGTATGCCAAGTTCTCTAAGTGCGAATTCTGGATGCCAGAGGTAGCATTCCTAGGTCATGTTGTCTCCGCCGATGGGATCAAGGTTGATCCAGCGAAGATAGAGTCAGTAACAGTGTGGACGAAACTGACGAACATCAAGGAAGTGTGCAGCTTTCTTGGCCTAGCCGGTTATTACCGACGGTTTGTAGAGGGATTCTCTGTGATTGCCCATCCACTTACCAGCCTGTTGAGGAAGACTACCCGGTTTGTGTGGTCCGAGCCGTGTACTTAGAGTTTTAAGGAGCTGAAGAGATGTCTGACTTTCGCTCTCATCTTAGTCCAGCCGGAGGGTACATAGGACTTTATAGTCTACAATGACGCATCCAAGCTAGGCATGGGATGTGTTCTGATGCAGCGTGGTAGAGTGATTGCATATGCGTCTAGACAACTGAAGACGTATGAGGAGAACTACCCAACTCATGATCTGGAGTTGGTAGCGGTAGTTCATGCACTGAAGATCTGGAGACATTACTTGTATGGTGCCAAATGTTATACCTTCACAAACCACAAGAGTCTGAAGTATATTTTCACGCAGCGGGAATTGAATATCCGTAGTGTAGAGGGTTTGAGTTAATCAAGGACTTTGACCTTGAGATTCTGTACCATCCAGGGAAGGCGAATGTTGTCGCCGACACCCTGAGCAGGAAGACGCCTCGAGAAGGCGATTGCAAGATTGACAGTTCAGCCTCAGTTGTAGAGGGATCTATGATGTGATTCGAACTAGATTCGAACACGAGGATCCACCGGCACAAGTTCACACTCGGATTGGAATCGGTGAAATGAAACTCAACTCTTTTTTTTTTGGATTTTGTATTTTTGGATATGAAGAGCAAATTCCCTCGGCATCTCACTTTGGGAATCCCTCAACTCGAACGAACTACCCTCGGAATCTCACTTTGGGGTTCGAACCTTCGTTCCTCGGCCTCTCACCTTAGAACCACCTAAGCATCTCACCTAGATGTTTGAAAACTAAGCATCTCACCTAGAATTCGGGTTTTGTTTTTCTCAAAGTGAAAACACAACTTTTGATTGACTCAACTCTCTTTCGTCTTCTAAAAACATTTGTGGGAGAGGCCTTATATAGGCTGAAAATTCAGCACCTACTCCCAACATTAAAGGTTTACAAGTTCAAGAGTTGTGACATTAAACAAAGAGCAAACATAGGAACTTTCAACCACCTACTTTCTCACCTACTTTTCCACCTACTTTTCTCCACCAACTTTCACATAATTAATACATAAATTCATGCATAATATATGAATAATATGAGGATGATATGCTGCATAAAATATGTATTGGGTGGACGTGCATATGTTTGTATAACCATCTTTCATGCCTCCATGCATGATCTTGCCCAACAATCCATACAAGTACCGTAGTTGCTGCAATGTAGGATCATTTTCACCCTCTTCCTCTTGGAATCTCGACTTTGTGTAAACTAGAAAGTTGTAGATATTGAAAATACCTTTCAAAGTAGTACTCATGGGTATTTTAGTTCCAAGAATTGTCTCAGTTATAGTCGTTTTACTGAGAGTGCGCAAACCTGACAGCTTAGCCGGAGAGAGTGAAAATTGGCTTCCATTTGGCATGCTCGGTGCAAGCATTTTCGGTTTCATTTCAATAAGTTTTGGCTCAGTTTTAGGCATGATCTCCAACACATAAGTATTGATTTCGATAGGTGCCGGTTGAGTTTTGACTTGGACGGTTGGTGGCAAAACGATTAGTTCCGGCATATTGACGATGATTTCTTCTCCGGTGGGGATCACATCATCCCCTTTCCCTTGAAAAGGATTCGTCCTCGAATCCGTCATGCCATCATTGGGAAATTGATTATCGGATTTATTACCATGGTAACTACTTCTCGCGACTTCGACGCCGTCATGTTGAGATGCTTGAATACGATCCGGGGACCCAAGGGCACGACTATTCAGATTTTGTTCTCGATGGTTGTTGCTTCGTTCATTCCGGTTTGCATGGTTGCTACCTCCTTGGATTTTGTCATGAGAGTTCAAGGTAAGGAGAGGAAACCTTCTCAATATCTCAGCTAGTTGGGCTTCAAGCCTATCCAAACGTTGGTTGTTTCGATTACCACCGTTTGCATTGTCGTTGATGATCGTCATCCCCGAAAGCTTGAGGAACTCGCACCGTTGGGCTCTGATACCACTTGATGTGATTCGAACTAGATTCGAACACGAGGATCCACCGGCACAAGTTCACACTCGGATTGGAATCGGTGAAATGAAACTCAACTCTTTTTTTTTTTTGGATTTTGTATTTTTGGATATGAAGAGCAAATTCCCTCGGCATCTCACTTTGGGAATCCCTCAACTCGAACGAACTACCCTCGGAATCTCACTTTGGGGTTCGAACCTTCGTTCCTCGGCCTCTCACCTTAGAACCACCTAAGCATCTCACCTAGATGTTTGAAAACTAAGCATCTCACCTAGAATTCGGGTTTTGTTTTTCTCAAAGTGAAAACACAACTTTTGATTGACTCAACTCTCTTTCGTCTTCTAAAAACATTTGTGGGAGAGGCCTTATATAGGCTGAAAATTCAGCACCTACTCCCAACATTAAAGGTTTACAAGTTCAAGAGTTGTGACATTAAACAAAGAGCAAACATAGGAACTTTCAACCACCTACTTTCTCACCTACTTTTCCACCTACTTTTCTCCACCAACTTTCACATAATTAATACATAAATTCATGCATAATATATGAATAATATGAGGATGATATGCTGCATAAAATATGTATTGGGTGGACGTGCATATGTTTGTATAACCATCTTTCATGCCTCCATGCATGATCTTGCCCAACAATCCATACAAGTACCGTAGTTGCTGCAATGTAGGATCATTTTCACCCTCTTCCTCTTGGAATCTAGACTTTGTGTAAACTAGAAAGTTGTAGATATTGAAAATACCTTTCAAAGTAGTACTCATGGGTATTTTAGTTCCAAGAATTGTCTCAGTTATAGTCGTTTTACTGAGAGTGCGCAAACCTGACAGCTTAGCCGGAGAGAGTGAAAATTGGCTTCCATTTGGCATGCTCGGTGCAAGCATTTTCGGTTTCATTTCAATAAGTTTTGGCTCAGTTTTAGGCATGATCTCCAACACATAAGTATTGATTTCGATAGGTGCCGGTTGAGTTTTGACTTGGACGGTTGGTGGCAAAACGATTAGTTCCGGCATATTGACGATGATTTCTTCTCCGGTGGGGATCACATCAATCTAGCATGGCTAGAGATGGACATCCAGTTTCCTAATGAGGATGCCTAGTTGAGTACTTTAGAGGTTCTACTTGATCTGTTGGGGGAGATCCAACAGAAGCAGGGGACCTGACCGACATTAACGAGGATACGAGATTGGATGTCTCGTGGTGAGGCACCACAGTTCTCCATAAGAGCGATGGAGTGATGAGACGTCACGACCGCATCTGTGTACCCGCTGATGCAGATCTGAGGAAGAGGATTCTGCCGGAGGCTCACTCCACACCTTACTCTGTACACCTAAATACGAGTAAGATGTATCAAGATGTGAGACGCTCATATTGGTGGGGAGGGTTGAAGCCCGATGTTGCCAGATTTGTGGCACAGTGTGCGACCTGTCAGGAGGTTAAGATAGAGCATTGCAGACCAGGATGAGAGCTTCATCCACTACTAGTACCGCAATGGAAGTGGGAGGATATCTCCATGGATTTTGTGACAGGATTGAGGCCCAGCAGGAGTCTTGATGCCATCTGGGTTGTGGTTGACAGATTAACGAAGACTGCACATTTCATCCCTATCAGGAAAACGTGGCCAGTGAGCAGATTAGTTGAGGAGTTCACTAGGCAGATAGTGAGACTCCATGGTGTACCGAGGACGATCGTCTCAGATCAAGATGGACGATTTACCTCGAGGTTCTGGCAACATATTCTGCTGCATTAGGAATGAGTTTGCACTTTCTAACTGCATTTCATCCGCAGACAGATGGTCAGTTAGAGAGGACCATTCATATGTTGAAGGATATGTTGCGAGCTTGTGTGTTGGATTGGGGACATGGATGGTCAGATTACCTCCCATTGGTTGAGTTTTCATACAACAATAATTGGCCTACATCGATTGGGATGACCCCATATGAGGCACTATATGGGTGTAGATGTCGTACACCGTTATGTTGGATGAGCCTAGCAATTTCAGTGGTTTAGCACCGGAGCAGATTCAAGATGATATGACTCGAGTAGCGCTGATCAGAGAGAGGATGCTGGTTGCGTAAAGTCGTCAGAAGTCATACGCAGACAAGATGCGTCGACCTCTAGAGTTTAGGGTTGGAGCTCATGTCTCGCTGAGAGTATCTCCGATGCGAGACGTTAGACGTTTTGGCATAAAGGGGAAGCTGAGTCCCCGATATGTCAGTCCTTTTGAGATAATGGATAGAGTTTGGAGAGCACCGTACAGGTTGGCTTTGCCACCAAGGTTAGAGGGTGTTCACCCTGTGTTTCATGTGTCTTAGTTGAGGGAGTACATACTAGATCCGAGACACATTGTCGGCTATGATGACTTAGTGGTTCAGCCGGACCACACCTTTGTGGAGCATCCAGTTGCAGTCCTAGAACGGGGTATGAGACGCATGCGTTCGAAGGACATTCCTATGTTGAGGATACAGTGGTCGAGACGAGGACCTAATGAGGCTACTTGGGAGACCGAGGATAGTATTCAGAGTTCTATGCTGAGATAGATGCACCTGTAGGATCCACGAGTAGATCTTAGTGCTATCTTGGTGAGTGTATGTTATGTGTTTATGTGATATGATATGTTTTCGTGCTAGTTGTGATGTGTATATACGATCTTATTAGATCTTGTTTGCTAGCGCGAGTTATTTTATAGCTGGAGATGGTTATTTCCTCCATGCTATCGTGATATGATTAGGATTAGTTGGAGATGGTTATTCCTCCATGCTATTGTTTATGGAGATAGTTGAGTGGAGATGGTTTTCCTCCACACTCTTGCGATATGAGTACGGTTTGGCTAGAGATGGTTTCTCTCCATGCCATTGTGATGTGGTTATGGGTTGGCTAGAGATGGTTTACCTCTATGCCTTGTTTAGTAGTGTGTTGGTATGAACGGAGATGTGATGCCTCCAATATAGAGTACATGATTCCTCCATGAGGTGCTTTGAGATTATAGAATGTTATAGGTTGTGATCTTATGGACAGAGATGTGATGCCTACAATAGAGAGTATGTGTATACCTCGGCGTATGGGTCCGAGAGCATTTGGGAATTGTTCAAGTTTCGGGACGAAACTTGTTTTTAGGGGAGTGTGATGTAAGAGCTTTAGTCTTCTAGGGATCTCGCACCTGCGCCTCAACTGAGACGCAGGTGCTGAGCTTGTGCTGAGCCAGGGCTGAGCCACCCCTGCGGCTCTGTGGACCGCCCAAGCGCCTATTGCCCGCCCCTGCGGCTCAGGGATCCGCCCCTGCGGATTTCTGCGCCTGCAACCACCTTTGTTGACCCTTTGACCCGTGTTTTACCCTTATCTTCTCTTTCTCTTCCTCCTTGGATCTTCTTCTTGGTTTTCTTTGATCTTGCAAGAGAGTTGTTAAGTTTGAGTTTGGATGACATTGATAGATGTTGATGCTGAGATGTGGAGAGTCAACTAAAGTCTGTTGGTGTTGATCTTTCTTCTGTTTATTCCCAGTTGTGGTAAGCTTCAATCTTTCTTCCTCTTCCTTCCTTCCTTCTTTCCTCTTCTTCCTCTTCCTTGATGATGAATTCCCACAAGTTGATCTTGCATTGATCCTCCTAGGCTTGTATTGATGTATATATGTATATATATGTATGTGTATGGATGTTGGATGGTGAAGAAGTGGAGGTAATCGAGTGAAGGATGTTCTCCCGAAAACGTGCGTGTAAATAAGCTTTAATTATAAAACTAGAATAAAAGTGATAACACGATTTATGACTTAGATTTAGGTAGTCATTTAGATAGATTTCTCACTCATTCATGCATGGTTTAGCACTAGTTCACGACGTTTGCACTCAATTCACGTATTTTGTCGAGATAGACGTCTACACGGACTTTTGCATTGCTTTGTAGGTATCTTGGGAGATTTAGGAGCTTAATCGATACGTTTGAGGATCGTTCATCAAGATGACACACCCTCGGACTCATTAGGATGCAAGCTAGAGGCTAAGGAGGACTCATGGAACCTTGTCAACACAAGCCATGCACCAAATCGAAGCTTAATGAACCAAGGCAACGCTGAAGCACCAAACCACGGCCACTGGAGGTTCCACGGCCGTGGAACCAACCGTGGTTTTTGCCAGACGGTTGTGACAGCTGTGCCACGATCTCTTGGCCTTCTCTAGCATGGTAGTAGTATAAAATGTCCTGCAAGGCTGAGAGAAAGCATCTTTCAATCCCCTATCATCCAATCAAATTGGGAATCAAAAAATACACTCTCAACAAGAAGATTCTCTAAGGAGGGGAGCTACCATTTGAAGGAGAAGAAGAGCTCCATTAGAGAAGGAGGAGAAGAACACACCATTGCTAGCATTTGATAGGTTTTGTAGTGAAGGATTTCGGAATCGTTTTCTAGGTTGTAAGAATCGTTTAAACCTTCTTTTCGAAGGGTTGTGAGTTTTCTAATCTAAATTTCAGCTTGGTTTTGTTTGATTCACTTGTTCATCTCCTTCTCCTCATTATCTTGCAAATGGAAGCCATGATTTTATGCTTGATGATTTCGATTGTTGTGATGCATGTTGTAGGCTAAATAGATGTGATTCTAGGGTAAGGAAAGGATGGTTATGGCTAAGACTATGATAGGATGAACTTAGATTTACCTTTGGATGACTTGTTTACTTGAACGAAGCCTCTGTTGGAGTCCACGGTTTGTTCTTGCCATTCCACGGCCGTGGAAGGTGTAGAACAGCCCGTGATTCTCCCTGGTTCGATGGATCTAGTTTTAGATTGCTAGAATGTTGAAATCCTAGTGTTTGTTGAGTTAAATCTACCATAGGGTGACCTAGTGTTAGCAACTAAGTGTTAGAAGAGACCTACCCGGTGATTCTTACTCTTAGATTTCAAAGATGACAAACCCTAGGTAGTGGTGAGCCTCATAAGCCGACATTGGACTAAGTGTGCTAGGATAGTTGTTTAGGACTAACCCTTTCGAGACTTACCCGGTGAGGATAGGTTAGATCCCTAGGTGACAATCCGGTTTGTGTAGAATTCCATCCCTTAGGTTCTTAGAGACTTACCCGGTGATGAGACCTTAGGGACGGACTAGTGGACCATGAGACTTACCCGGTGATTGATCCCAATCTAGAAACACTCACTCCCAACATATCATAGTTAATCCAAGGAATGATTAGATAGCTTGAGTCCTCTTCCATAACCGGAACTTCCAACCCCTAGAATCCGCTTTTCTCTCTTTGATCTATATCTCGTTTTAGCTTGTTTGTTTGTGTTGATTGTTAGCATAGTTGATTGTTCATTTTGCATGATTTGTGATCCTTGATTGATCACCTAAAAACCACCAAAAACATTGAGATTTTTATTTCTTTATTTCTTTCCCTTTTCTTAGACTAGATCTTCACTAAACTTGATCACTAATCGAATCAATCTCACCTTAGTCTTTGTGTTCGACCTCGGAATACTATCCCCACTACAAACGTCCCGTACACTGCGGGTTCGCTAGGAGTTAGGAGAAATATAATGAGTATAAATTTAAAACCTATTACGTATCACACACATCCTGAGCGTAACAAAAAGCATGCGAACCCGTAGTGTACGGATCGGCGTAGATTAGCAAGTATTCCAGAGTACCGAACTCAAGGATTTGGTGAGTCAAATTTCAGTCTCAAGTAATCAAGCAAGTAAAAGTGTAAAGCTTTGCAAATATTGGGAAAAACAGCAACCCCAAAGATCCGGATATCAAATTGTGGCAATCGACTCAAGATATTCTATAAGTATAAGGACAGAGTCGAGAATTGCAAAGGTATAATAAAGTAAGGTAATGTACGGTGAAGTTCCAAAACCTTATATGTCTAACCCAAGGATACTCTCTATAAAGGTTGTTGATGCTGCAGTATAGAAAGGATCTAAGGACAAGAATTAAACTCAAATACCCCAGCCCAAACCCAAAGGATCAAGATAAACTCAAACGGTTAAGGTTGTGACACTCGAAATCGAAATAGAGGATGTTGAGTCTCACTACTACCTAGGAAGGGTAAGCCAAAGCTAGGTTAAAGAAAATCTTTAACTTTGGATTAAAGCAAAAGCAAAAGTCGTAGATCAGGGAAAATCACGGCAGGATCTTGAGTTCCACGACCGTGGAACCTCAAGAACAGGCCGTAATTTAGGTTCGTCGACGAGTTTCTCACACTCTCAGGGTCCAATCTGTTTAGAATCGATCTATCATCATCTAAGCCACAACTATCAACCCTTCACCTTAGAATAGATAAAGGGTTTTAGCCAACCATTATTGTCATTGATTCAATATTCTATTTAGAAAGAAAGAAATATGAAAACCCTCAAAAACTCAATAAAAACTTAAGATCAATGTCAAATCCAAATAACAAAGCAATATGTTCAAATGAATTCAGAATATGGAATAAGAATCCTCACAAATATCTCAGGTAAACAACGGAAAACGGTTGTCAATCGTTTCCGGAATCAAAACCTAAGAAATCACCAAACTTTTGCCGCAAGTAAGCTTCGATCTTCAATCCTGTCGTCGGCTTCAAAACCCTAAGCAAGGATAAGTACGGGATAAGCGCGGATAGCACGAGGTGCACCAGGTACCGAAAACTCCTTTCTCTACTCCGTTTATAGAGGAGGAGGGTTACGATAAAAGCCCATTTACTTTGATGATGTGGCAAATATGACACGTCATAAGATTTGCCAAGATCACGGTCATGTAGAACTTTCCACGGCCGTAATTTAGAGCGTGAAACCAAATTACGGTGCCATACAATTTCCACGGCCGTGGTTTAGACCGTGTAACTCTCTGGAGTGCTTCAAACTCTCTTCCACGTTCATGATGCCAAGTCCACGGCCGTGGATTAGACCGTGGACTTCAATTTCCTTCTCCACGGCCGTAATTCAGGGCATGGACTTGCATAACTCTTTCTTTTCCTTTGTTTCGTGAAATCCTTCATCCATGCTCCTTCCTTAGCCTCTCTAATGCATCTCTTTGTCCTCGAACATGATCAAATACTCCTTCTCTTCCATCGTTTGCTCCGATTTAAGCTCTTATTCACCTATAAACAAAACAAAGCTAGTGTAGATCTCTATATCGACAAAATAGGTGAACAAGCTCACAATTGCTTCAAAACTATATCCATGTACACAATAATGAGGGAAAAACAACTAAAACAAGTGCCTAAAATATCGTCATATTTCATGATAACAAAATATCTCATACTTGTCACTTGCTTGTCCCCAAGTAAGGTTTTCAAAAGCTTAGAACACAAGTTAGAATGAAATATGAATGCAATTCAAAACAAAACAATCTCTTTGACAAATGTGCTTCTGGTCAATAGATCATCCTCATAACTTGCTTCATTCATCCTTGAAAATGTTCATACACATAAACCAAAGAATGTAGAGCAAAGAAACATCATAAACTGCTTAAACTTTAAGACAAACATCATAACCTTCAAGCATTGTCAAAATCAAGCATGTGAAACTTCAATTTAGATCACGAAGTCAAATAACACTCTTTTGATCTTAAGGACTTTCAAGTAAGGTCGAGAATGTGGAAAGGATAGAAACTTGTAAGGGATGTGGTGCATGAATCCGGGAAAAATACCGTAACTCTTTTTCTTTTTCTTTTACTTACAACACCCATCTACTTAGATCTTTGCTCTTTTCTTTTTCTCATTATTTTTTGACTTTACTTTTTGGTAATATGGACAGCGGTGCACAAAAACCGAAGCCTAGGAGATCGGCGTTTCTCAATTTCGAGATGCCTCAAACCCTTGATGCACATACTATAATCTGTTAGGAATATCGATCAATCCGAATTTGGCAAGACACAAACACCCGGCTATGTGAATGGTGCGAGTTACTCATCGTCATGATTAACTTCCCCAAACCTATAATTTCTATTCTTTGAATGCAAACAATTTCTTTCATGGCCCTCCCACATCAAACATGCCAAAACTCAACTCCTCTTAGTTCCCGGATAGGTAAGGGAGGAAATTATTTCATTGAGGGGCTATATGATCAAAGAAAGAAATAAGAAAATCGAAGTGCCTTAATCATTTCATAAAGAAGTATAAGAACTTATATTGTGATTTCAACCTTCGTTTCTCAATATGATTTAGATAAAACTCTTCACATTATGAAATTTGCAAGAAAGGATAAACAAAACACTTAATTTCTTTTCAATTCATTGTTCAATTTAAGCATACAATTGTCATCAAAAACTCATTCCGCAAGTGAGAATTATTATATGAATCATCCCTAATCTTAGAAGCACAAAAACTTTTCAAAATTTTTCAAATTTTTATGGGTTTTTCAAAGCATTTTCATGCAATGCAATAATGAAAACGTGTGACTATAAAATGAAACATGCAAGTGTTCATGGATTAAGCAAGCAAACATAGTAGAGTTATTACAATCATAGTCACACCCCACCCCATACTTGAAACATACATTGTCCTCAATGTTCAAAAGAAAAATAAAGACAAGAAAAGAAAACAAAGAAACTCACTAGATGGTGGTGGGGCAGCTCGAACCGGCAATCATCTCATGTCATCACTGGGAAGGCGGTGGAGGATACGGACGGAAATCGGAGTTGTAGTTCCGCCAAACTGCTGGCGGTAAATGTCTCTCTTCATATCATCTTGCTCCTGGCTCCGTGTGTCCTGAGTCTCCTGGCGGATCTCTAGGTCTCCCACTCTCCTAGATAGATCGGTGGCCCACGCCGGTATTTGCTCATACCAAGTTGGTGGCTGCCTGTACCATGTTGGTGCGTCCTGAGGAGTCGGTGCCGCCGGTGCCTGCTCGTACCATGGAGGAGGAGCTCCCATCCATGATGACTGCTCACCATACCAAGCTGGAGGGGCATCCATCCAAGTCGGCCTCTCACTCACGCTAGCCCGGCGAGAGGAAGAGGAACCGGAAGGTCTAGAAGGGCGGGAAAAACGTCTAGGAGGATCGGGAAACTGTGCCGGCTGATCACGAAACGTACCAAAGTCATGCTCATCACATCCTCCCTCATGATCATCACCTCCTCTCATCCCCTCATCATCATCCCCAGCTGGGATATCATCCGGTACATAAGGAGAGGCTACTAGTCTATTCGCATGCATAGCTGCGAATGTCACCTTCCAATTATGGCGTCCGGCCATAATGGAGTACTCAGGGAGACATGGGATACCTTTACCACCTCTCTCATCCCATGGCATGGTTGCGGTAGGTGGAGCTTGGTGGCGGGGAAAGATAAGACCTCTAGTCATGAGACTATTGAGACCCAAGGGTCTCGCTGCTATCCTAGTGCAAGCGGAATAGTCTATCCCAAGCTGCGTGGCTATGTGGGTAACTATGCCTCCATATCCTATGTTCCCTGCCCTCTTATTTTTCAGTTTGCTAATGGTGGAGGCTAGGAGAGTGGCATAATCGGCGGATCTACCGGTAAGCATGCAATAGAGGAGGAAGAGCTCATCGGTCTTGATCTTTTGTGGGGTCTCGGTCCTAGGGAAGAGACACTCGGAAAGAACCCTATGAGTTATCTTCAAGGCTAGATGATAAATGAGCTTAGCTTTGGTGTCGTCCGGTTGCCAACGATCCTCACTAGCATATATCATAGCAATATCCTCCCAAAAGTCCTTAGCGTATACTCCACTAGGAAACCTCCCATTGAAACTCTCATGGAACCCAAAGAAGGCTCCAAACTGAATAATCGAGAACTCGTAGTCTTGCTCCATGAGTCTAAAAGAAATGGTTCGGTTCATGTGACTATGCTCGAAGGAGGTGGCAAACTCCCTAGTAATCTCCTCATAAGCATCCGCTCTAATAGCGGAGAAAACAATCAATCCGGCTCTATCCAAGAGCCAAGTCAAGTCATTCACAACGTTTAGAGGCTCAAGCTCCTCTAAGAGAAGGTATCGGGGACCTATGACCGGCCTCTTCTCGATCCTTTCTAAAGCATCAAGGTAATCCTCATGAATGGTTGGGATTCTAGGAGGTGGTGGTGATGGTGGTTGGTTAGGAGGGGGTTGGGAAGAGGAAGAACTATCTCCTTTTTGCTTCTTATTCCTGCTAGACTTTCTTCTCAACATTTTTCCTCTCGACAGTAAGAATCACGGCCTGTTCTTGCTTTTCCACGGCCGTGGAATCTCCAGAGACCGTGGTTTCTCTCTGTTTCACTCAAATCTCAACAAATTCACACCAAACTCAACAATCACAGTCCTAGACATATTCCAATTCCAATTAGTTCTCCTAAATTCTTGCGAAGAAATTGAACCGAATTGACAAAGTAAAGAAAAGGGAGAAAAACCTAGGTTTTGGATCTTTCAAATCCAAATTCCTTCTGCTGAGTGGATTGTTCACTTGATTCGTTGCTTGGATCTTTTAGAGGATTGAAAATGCTTCACTTTAGGCCAAAGAATCGCTTGAATCGGACTTCAAACGAAGAATTGCGAGTTGGGGAAGATTTTCGGCGATTAGGGCGTGGAAAGGGGCGTGGAATTTGGGTTTTGTGGTGTTTTTATGAAGGAAGGTGGTTTATGTAGTGCCCGTAATTTTTTGGAAAATCACGGTCACTCGGGGGTTTTCACGGCCGTGGAATTGTACGGACCCGTGGTTTTACTTGATTTTTCTCAGATTTTGGAAAATTACGGTCACACTAGCCTCCACGGCCGTGTTTAGGGTGTGGAACTCTCTGTTTTGTGCCAAAATCCAAGTTTCGTCAATTCCTTCCAACTTTTTCTTCCTTTCCTTGCCCATTCCTTATTCCTACATCCAAAAACATACATACCGGGAGGTATCGAGGGGGAAACAAAAAAAAACAACTAAACTAAGCTAAACTAAGAAACAAAAACACAACGAAAGTGCGGTACCTTGGGTTGCTGATAGCATGAATTATTGTCTATATTTTGGGACCTGTTTAGACATTTAATCTTCAATAATCTGCATGTTTGTATGTATATTATGTGATTATATTGTCGTTTCATCTACCTTTGCAGGAATCGAGGTCTACACCTAGTTTTGTTGTAATCGTAGGTAAAATGGCACGTTTTGCATCAAAAAGGAGCAAAAGGAGCTATGGAGTCATTGGAGCTACATTCAGGAGCTTAAGGAAGAATCCAGGAATCATGGAATTGGATTAAAGATTCACTTTGGACTAGATTTGAGAGATTTCACATTCAGTTGTGATTCACCTCGGTTGACTACAGAGTCACCTCGACCGAGGTGATCCAGAGGAGCCGACTCGACCGAGGCGAACACCTGGGACGCGGCGAGAATATTTTATTCTTGGCTGAGATCTTTTATCTTTGGAAAGAGGATCTTATATTTTTGGGCTGGATTCCTGGAAGGAAGAAGATAAGTTAAACCATATATTTTACCTATTTTATGGGAAGAGATCTTTCTAAGATATCTTATCTTTGAAGAGTAATTTTCCTATAAAAAGGGTCGGATTTCACACAAATCCGACATCCGCTAACGGCTTAAACATCCGCTATCACCCGGAACAGCCTGCATACATCCGAATACACCGCTGCAGCCATACTCCAGTTGGGAGATTTGAAGAACCTTTTTGAAGGTTGAAGGAAGAAAGTCTATAGCTTTTATAGCTTTTTGAAGGGTTTTTGTAAGATCATCTTAGATTCCCTTCTTTGTTGATTGTCTTGTTGGATTTCTATCCAAGGAGCGCTTGTTGGTTTGATAATTGATTCAGTTATTGAAGCCTTTCTCTTAAGGTTTTCTTGTTCAATTATTCTCTTCCTTCCCATATATTTGATTATTACTTTCAAGATGATGAGTGGCTAATCTCTTGGTGTGATTCTAGGGTGATTGGCTGAAGGTTGTGGGAAAAACAATGATAGAATAATCTTAATCACAGTAGGACCCTGAAAGTTCAAGTCTTTACCTTAACCCTAAGCATCTCGCTCAGTCGATGAACATCTCGGTCAGGGTGGAATTTGGTTGACCGAGGTGACTTATCTTATCCGAAACTGAGAGTTAAGTGTTAGAGTTTGCCAAATCCTATTCTTATTACACCTTTCCTGGTTCAATGCAAGCCTAGGATGAGACTTACCCGGTAATTCCTTTGTTTGTTTACCTAAGATCATAAGTATAGGTAATAAAGGTTTATCCTTTATTGGGGTTTGAGTGTTCTTTCATCCCATCTTTGTGAGTTAGCCTGAGACTTACTCGGTAAAGGTTGATTCTATTCCCTTAGGTGGTGTGTTAGTTTGAGGTTATAGTTCTTTACCTTAATTCCTTGAGACTTACCCGGTAATAGGAGTTACGGTTTGGGATTAGTGATTGGTGAGACTTACCCGGTAATCTAATCCACTTTAGTAACACCTTCCCTATGCAAAATCTCAGCTTTGTTCACTTATCTTTAGATCTTGAGTTGGAACCACAACTAGATGCTTTAATCCCTAGAATTGCATATTTCCTTAATTGACTTTTTATCATCTTTGATTGTTTTAATTGCTTTTGTGGTTAGTAATTACAAGGCTTACCTATTCCGACTTTGTTTCACTATGTCCCTGTGATTGACCCCTAGAATTCCTTACTTTTTACTACGATTGACCCGTACATTGCGGGTTCGCATCCTTGTTTTAAGCTTACATCTAGGGTTATAAATTTAAAACTTGCACACACCGTTTGGAGCGAACAAGTTTTTGGCGCCGTTGCCGGGGACTTGGTCTAGACCGAGCCGGTTGCGGTACACTTTTGGGGCACTTGCCCCCGTGTCTACTAACCACTCTACTTGAGTGACTTTCGCAGGTTCTTTTCTTAGGTTTATGCGAAGAACCCGCGTTGGGAAGGAAATCGTTCCTTACGATCCCGAACCAGAAAATACATATAAACGACGCTTAAGAGAAGCGAAGATGGCCAACCAAGACGATCGCGATCTTGAGGCCGAATTGAAAGAGGCGTTAGAACAGCTACGCCTCAGCAGGGAAGAACTGATGCAAGATAAAGAAGAAACTCGTACCAGGACTGAAGCGATCGAAGCAGATATGGCAGCCTTACGAGACCAGTATCTACTTCGACCGAGGGAAGACCCTGTTCCCGATCCTCGACCGATGCAGGATCCAGTTCCAGACCCTCGACCGAGGCAGGTCCCAGCACCTGTTGCCCCGGCCGAGGTACTTCCACCTTGGATGCCAGTCCGAGGCGCTCTTTTTACAGGAATCACACAAACCCTAGGGCAAAGGATGGACCCCAATCAACAACTGAGGCGTCCAAGAGTTAACCTAGGAGATCCGGCGGACTATGACTATGAACTTCGACCGCAAGTTCTTTTCATGATTCGCCAATGCCAGTTTGGAGGGCTAGAGAAGGAATCTCCGCATCAACATCTGCAAAACTATGAGATCTTGATGGAGACCTTGAGACCCTCAAGAATAGAAAACAACAACTACAAGCTAAGACCTTTTTACTTTTCTTTAAAAGATAGAGCTCTTACTTGGTATCAATCTCTTCCTCCAGGAAAAATCAGTACTTGGGAGGAGATGACTACGGAATTCTTGACTAAATTCTTTCCTCCCTCTAAGACCGCTGAAATGAGAGGGACGATTAATGCATTCATTATGAAGGACAAGGAGAGCTTGTCCAAGTCATGGGAGAGGTTTAAAGACATTCTTTTGGATTGCCCACATCATGGGATTCCAAAGATAGAGTTGTTGGAGATATACTTCAAGGGACTGGACGGAAGCACCCAGTTCAACCTCCAACTACTATCCGCCGGTACATTTATGGACATGGCGATTGACGAAGCTTGGGACTTTATAGAGAAGCAAGCTTTGCATATGGAGAAATACTCCCACCAAGGAGCTGAAGGTGGAGTTATAAGAGTTAACTTTCAAGATGCTCCGTCTAACAACAATCAACTCACGTCTTTGAAGAATGACGTGAAGCAATTGAAGGAACTCTTGGTTGCTCAAACCAAGAAGGAAGATCAAGGATCAAGGAACAACAACAATGGATACCGTAATAACAACAACAACAACAACAACAACAACAACAACAACGGTTCCCGGAACAACAACTACAACAACAATAGAGGATCCAACAGCAATAATTGGAGGGCGAACAACCAAAATTCGGGTAACAATCATTCTAACTCCAATTCTAACGATTCCTCTAATCCATTCCTCTCTTCCCCTTCTTCTTCTTCTTCTACTCCATTAAAGAGCCAGGGGCAAGGATCAAGTTTGTCCCAGCAGGAAAATAAAGACGCAGTGTTGGAGGCCATCTTGATCAAGCTTAGCGCTATGGAGACATCTATGACTTCATTTTCGAAGGCCCAAAAAGCCTTTGAACAACAACTTGCTAGTAGGGCGAATGAAGCGCCAAGAGATCCAGGAAAACTTCCAGCAAGGACGGAAAGCAACCCTAAGGGCCAGATTATGGCCATAACGACGAGGAGTGGACTGAAGACTGCAGATCGAGCGCCTCGGTCGGTGCCAATATAGACGAAGTCCACCTCGGTCCAGGTGCAGTCGAAGAACACTTCGGCCGAGATGCCAACCGAGGTGGAGCCACAGAAAGCGGAGGAGAAAACTGAAGTTTATATTCTACCTCCTGCATATAAACCACCACTTTCATTCCCTCAGTCAAGGGCCAGAGCACATCTAGACAAGCACTTTGGTAAGTTCCTTGACTTGATGAATAAACTACACATTAACATTCCTTTCCTTGATGCTATTCTAGGGATGCCCGCCTATGGGAAGTTCTTAAAAGAAATCCTATCAAGGAAGAGGAAGCTGGAGGACTTTGGTGAAGGATGACATCTAAATCTTCGGAGCTTATTCAAACCATGAAAGAGAAGATGCCACCCAAGTTGAGAGATCCCGGCTCATTTTGCATTCTCATTCAAGTTGGGGATGTCACTTGTGAAGCCTTATGTGATCTAGGAGCCAGCGTGAGCATCATTCCGCTGGAGCTATGTGTTAAGATCGGACTTGGAGAGCCCAAGCCGGTTAAGATAAGGTTATACATGGCGGACCGATTCATTACCCATCCCGTGGGAATTTTGGAAGACGTTCCGGTTAAGTTAGGTAACTTCTATTTACCTATAGACTTTGTTGTACTTGATATTCCCGCAGATTATCCTGTTCCTATCATTCTCGGGAGGCCATTTCTAGCAACTTCGGGTTGCAATGTGGATTGTAAGAACGCCAAGTTGAAATTCAACATTGGCGGAGATGAAGTGGAGTTCGCATTACTTGCGGCCATGAAGGGAGAGCAGCTAGGAGATGATATCTTCAACATCTATGATGAAGAAGAATCAAGAGAATTGGTGAGCTCTATCCTTACTAAAGATCCACTTGAGAAAATTATTAGTTTTAGTTTAATGGAGGAAGGTATAGATGTTTCTTGTGATGCAGATATATGGAGCTTAAAGGCACTGGAGGAAGATCCAGGAGCTAAAACTGAGAAACTAATCCAGGAGACGAAGATCTCCAGTTTCGGTTCCAGTCACAGTACCTCGACCGAGGCACTTTCTAGACCAAGCGAGGCGACTGAAGAACATCTCGGTCAACGCCTCTGCGCCTCGACCGAGGTCGAAGGCGAGATGATGTCAACTGAGACTACTGAAAATAACAAACTTCTTACTCCTTTCTCTAACATTCATCCTCAGTTGGTGGAACATTCTCTCCACCAACTTTCTGATAATAAAGGACCTTGGTATGCTGATATTGTAAATTATCTTGTTTGCCAGGAAATACCACCTGGATTGATGTACGCTCAAAGGAAGAAATTCTTCAAGGACGTACGCCATTACTACTGGGATGAACCGTTGCTATTCAAGCGCGGGCCGGATGGGATACTTCGAAGATGCATTCCGGAAGATGAAGTTAATAGCGTCATACGGCATTGTCATTTACTTCCTTGTGGAGGACATGCTAGCGCCAACAAGACATGCGCTAAGGTATTACGTTCCGGTTTCTTTTGGCCTACATTATTTAAAGATGTGCAATCGTTTGTTGTCTCTTGTGATGCATGTCAAAGAACAGGGAACTTATCTAGGAGGAACGAAATGACACTTAATAACATTCAAGAGGTGGAAATCTTTGATGTATGGGGGATAGACTTCATGGGACCTTTCCCATCCTCCGGAGGAAACCTCTATATTCTTTTAGCAGTTGATACGTCTCTAGATGGGTTGAAGCCATGGCTTCTCCCACTAATGACGCCAAGGTGGTTGTGAAGTTCTTTAATAGGACTATCTTTCCACGTTTTGGAACTCCACGTATCATCATCAACGATGGAGGGACGCATTTCATCAACCGGAAGTTTAAGGCACTTCTATCGAAGTATGGGGTGACCCACAAGGTATCAACCCCTTATCACCCTCAGCTAGTGGACAGGTCGAGATCTGGAATAGAGAAATTAAAGCAATTTTGGAGAAGACCGTCTCTAGGACGAGGAAGGATTGGTCCATGAAATTGGACGACGCTCTTTGGGCCTACAGGACCGCATTTAAGACTCCCATTGGTACCACCCCTTATAATGTGGTATATGGGAAGTCTTGTCATTTTCCCGTTGAGTTAGAACACAAAGCATATTGGGCAATCAAACGGTTGAACTTCGACATCAAGGAAGCCGGCGAGAAGCGGCTATTGGACATCAACGAGCTGGAGGAGCTGCGTTTGAACGCTTATGAGAATGCCAAAATCTATAAAGAAAGGACGAAGAGATGGCATGACAAGTGTATCATCCCTAAGAAGCTTAAAGAAGGAGACTTAGTTCTACTCTTCAACTCCCGCCTCCGCCTCTTTCCAGGTAAGTTGAAATCTAGATGGACCGGACCTTATGTTATGAAACATGTTTTTCCTCATGGTGCAGTTGAGATATGGGGCGAAACGGGTGGAAGCTTCAAGGTAAATGGTCATAGACTTAAGAAATACAAACCGGAAGTTCCGGTTATGGAGTTGCACCACTATACCTCGTATGAGAAACGCCGTACGGTCCAGCTAGCGACCTTAAATCAAGCGCTTCTTGGGAGATAACCCAAGGTATTGCTTTCTTTTCCCTTTTTTTAGTCTAGCTTAGATAGTTTGCTTTTGCTTTGCTTTGTTTGTTTTTGGTGTCCTAGACAGACAACAGGTGACATCTAAGGAAGGAATACAAACCAGGAGCACAACTGGAAGGACAGAAGTTCGAGAATTTGAGAAGACGGAGTTTGACTGAGACACATCTCGGTTGCTGTCACAGCACCTCGACCGAGATGATTCTTGAGCAACCGAGGCGACTAGGGTTTCTGAAGATCCACCTCGGTCCGTACCACCTCGGTCCAGTCGAGACCACCTCGACCGAGGTGACAGCAGTTCCAGAAAAGGGTATAAAAGGGGGCTGAGATTTCTCTCTCCTCCTTTACCTTCTCCTCAACCGCGGCACGCCCTTCGCCTCGCTTCGCAAATCTTCGCTCGTTTACGACGATTCTTGCTTCCAAACCGCCAAGAAAGGGTAGAGGATCACAATGCAAGTGCGAATTTGCGAGAAAAACAAGCCAATCGACCCAATCAGGGTAAATATCGAAAAAACCCTAACCTCGCTCTTCTCCACTGTTTTCCTTCGATTTGGGCTTTGGTTGCCCCTGCATTTGCTGAGAAACAAATTAAGTTCCCCATAGGAACCTGTTGTAGTGATTTTGAGGGAAAAGAACTGGATTTTTGAAGAAATCAGTCGAATAGTTTTTCGCCTCGGTCCAGTCGGCTTGTGCCTCGGCCGAGGTGTTCTACAGTGTTGTCAGGCCGACCGAGGTGGTCTGACGGGTTTCAGAAAAGATGAGTTCAGATAGACAGCTGGTCCTGAGGGACAGATCCTCTCCTTCCCCTTCTTCTTCCTCTAGACGTACTAGACTGGTGATCCACGAGAGACACCAGGTTGATTATGACCGCATAGCGGCCCGTCCAGTGATTGCACCTCACTTCCTGGACATTTATGCATTCAATTGTCTCCATGTGGATGGAGATTTGAGACGGATGATCTCTATGGTGGGGCTTGATCAGTTCACTGAGATCCGCGCTCCTGCTTACAAGAGCCGACTTTGGAGTTTGTCAGCTCCTTCACTTACCTTCCCACAGAGCGTGCTGTGAAGTACCGGTTGATGAACCGGAACTTCATAGTTCCTTTAGAGTACTGGCGGGACGTCTTTGGTTTCCCGGCCCCGACTGCTGCTGATTTTCCCTCCCGAGGTATAGCTAGGGAGTTTTGGGGACAAATTGCTCACGTAGTTGAGCATGCAGATAGATGGCGCCCTGGAGACTCCAGGGAGCGTATTATATTTCACCTAGCTTTTAGATTAGCTCACAGGATTTTTAGTGAGACCCTTCTGGCGCGTACTGAGACGCCTCAAAAGGTCAGACAGGGGGAGCTGTTTAGCCTTTACTGCATGGTGACTGGAGGGATTCTAGACTTTGGCTTGATGCTGACAAAGGATTTGCATAGGATCAAGGCCAAGGCGAAGGGAGATATCTGCTGCGGAGGCATTGTGACTCACATAGCGAGTTACCAGGATATCGATCTCAGCGCATGTACCATGGTGGCGGCTGCCAAGCCGCTAGGACTTCAGGAGATGATTACTCGGAGGATACTGGTTCCCCGAGGACTCACTATGCCGTACGTAGTTATGCCATGGGAGCCTACTGCACCACAGGGGATCAGATGGTCACCCCAGTTCTCAGTGTATGATCCACACTACTGGCAGACTGCTTGGATCCCACTGATGGAGGATGCGAGAGAGGCAGCAGCTACACCAGCTGAGAAGGATGAGGTTGAGGAGGCAGCTGATGATGATGATGATAGGGATGGTGGAATTCCTATGGATACAGGTACTGATACTGCTGGGACTAGTGCGCCGGTCATTGACTTAGACGATGACGAAACTGAGACCGCGCCGGCTGCATCACCAGTACACCCTGCTAGGCGTAGGGTACGCCGACAGAGAGATCCAGATGCTCACCGTCGGATCGATGATCTGACGGATCAGATGATAGACTCCTACGCGGCCCTGGCTGTAGACATCCAGGAGAGGTTTGACGCCCAGCACCGAGAGATCGACCGCTGGACTCATCAGATGCTAGAGGGCCAACACTATCAGCGCTGGATGATGGAGATCCAGTTTCAGCAGACTATGGGTTATCCATTTGACCCATCCCAGTATCCGTACGTGCCACCACCACCACCGGATCGTGATTATTGAGAGCTTGCAGGATTTTCTTTCTTATTTATTATGCAGCTCAACTATGTCCGGTGAGTACTTTATTTTCTTTAGACTTATTTTGACCCACTGGGACAGTGTGTCCCAAGTATGGGGTATTGATGTATTTTATGACTTATGTGTTGTATGACTCGACATTATCAGATATTTATGCTTTATTTTGCTTTATGTGCTTGTCTAAGATTACATGCATGCATACAGGTTATTTGATTGAGAAAAACGTCAAAAACTGGTTTAGAAAAAAAAATTTGACCTCGACCGGGATGGTTCTGGCCAAATAAGGTACTTCACCTCGGTTGACTTAGAACACCTCGACCGAGGTGGTTTAACTGAGAGTTTTCGAAACGTTTTGTGCTTCTTATCTGGATATGATCTCAGTGAAGATCTTGTTTACTGACTGGTTTTGAAATTTTTATATGTTTGAAAGGTTCTATAATATGTTTAAGTTGCTAAATGCTTTGTTTGAAATTTTTGGCATGTTTAATACTTTGTTTTTATCCAAATTATGTTGAATTTGAAGGTTGACACCACATTATGAGTTCTCTCACTTTCTTCCTGGAAAGACCAAGGCAATTCATTCTTCTCTCTTCTTCTTCTTGATCATGCTTAGCCCCTCATATACAGATTTGCCTCCCTTTACCTATCCGGGAATCTGGAAGCAAGCAAAGTGGTGAAAGCAAGTGAAGTAAAAGTTGAGAAGCTGGCTGAAAGTGAAAGTGTTAGAAAGCAATAAATAGGTTTGGGGAAGTCAATCATGATGATGAGTAACTCGGCACCATTCACATAGCCGGGTGTTTGTGTCTTGCCAAAGTCGGATTGAACGATATTCCTAACGGGTCATGATATGTGCATCAAGGATTTGATGCATCTCAAGAAATTGATGATTGCTGATTTCCTAGGCTTCGTTTATTGTGCACCTCTGTCCATGCATCCCAAAAAGTAAAGTAAAAAAGGAAAAGTGTGAAATAAGCAAAGCTTATTGGTGGATGATGTTGAAAGTGAAGTGAAAGTGAAAGTGAAGTGAAAGTGAAAGTGAAGTGATATCCTTTTCCCGGATTCTAGCACCACATTACCTTATATACATCCCTACCCTACACGTTTCTTGACCTTTCTTTTGGGAAGACCTTGAGACCTCGAGCTTGTTGATTGACTTAGTGGTTTAAACTGGATTATGCATGATTAATTTCGATAATTATGATTTATTATGCATTCTATAATTTTATGCAAAGATGAACAACTTTCTTATATTTATAAAATGTTTTAAACATGTTTTGATTTTAAATTCCATGAAGTATTCTCTTAGAGTGATCTATGATTGTAGCACACCATTAAAATATTTTTGAAAGACTTTTTCATTGATCTTTATGACTTATAATCCATTCTATCTTGTATTTTATAGGCAGAACTTGCTTGGGGACAAGCAAGGGCTAAGTATGGGTATTTTGATAGCATGAATTATTGTCTATATTTTGGGACCTGTTTAGACGTTTTATCTTCAATAATCTACATGTTTGTATGTATATTATGTGATTATATTTTCGTTTCATCTACCTTTGCGGGAATCGAGGTCTACACCTAGTTTTGTTGTAATCGTAGGTAAAATGGCACGTTTTGCATCAAAAAGGAGCAAAAGGAGTTATGGATTCATTGGAGCTACATTCAGGAGCTTAAGGAAGAATCCAGGAATCATGGAATTGGATTAAAGATTCACTTTGGACCAGATTTAAGAGATTTCACATTCAGCTGTGATTCACCTCGGTTGACTACAGAGTCACCTCGACCGAGGTGATCCAGAGGAGCCGACTCGACCGAGGCGAACACCTGGGACGCGGCGAGAATATTTTATTCTTGGCTGAGATCTTTTATCTTTGGAAAGAGGATCTTATATTTTTGGGCTGGATTCCTGGAAGGAAGAAGATAAGTTAAACCATATATTTTACCTATTTTTATGGGAAGAGATCTTTCTAAGATATCTTATCTTTGGAGAGTAATTTTCCTATAAAAAGGGTCGGATTTCCCACAGATCCGACATCCGCTAACGGCTGAAACATCCGCTATCACCCGGAACAGCCTGCATACATCCGAATACACCGCTGCAGCCATACTCCAGTTGGGAGATTTGAAGAACCTTTTTGAAGGTTGAAGGAAGAAAGTCTATAGCTTTTATACCTTTTTGAAGGGTTTTTGTAAGATCATCTTAGATTCCCTTCTTTGTTGATTGTCTTGTTGGATTTCTATCCAAGGAGCGCTTGTTGGTTTGATAATTGATTCAGTTATTGAAGCCTTTCTCTTAAGGTTTTCTTGTTCAATTCTTCTCTTCCTTCCCATATATTTGATTATTACTTTCAAGATGATGAGTGGCTAATCTCTTTGTGTGATTCTAGGGTGATTGGCTGAAGGTTGTGGGAAAAATAATGATAGAATAATCTTAATCACAGTAGGACCCTGAAAGTTCAAGTCTTTACCTTAACCCTAAGCATCTCGCTCAGTCGATGAACATCTCGGTCAGGGTGGAATTTGGCTGACCGAGGTGACTTATCTGATCCGAAACTGAGAGTTAAGTGTTAGAGTTTGCCAAATCCTATTCTTATTACACATTTCCTGGTTCAATGCAAGCCTAGGATGAGACTTACCCGGTAATTCCTTTGTTTGTTTACCTAAGATCATAAGTATAGGTAATAAAGGTTTATCCTTTATTGGGGTTTGAGTGTGCTTTCATCCCATCTTTGTGAGTTAGCCTGAGACTTACCCGGTAAAGGTTGATTCTATTCCCTTAGGTGGTGTGTTAGTTTGAGGTTATAGTTCTTTACCTTAATTCCTTGAGACTTACCCGGTAATAGGAGTTACGGTTTGGGATTAGTGATTGGTGAGACTTACCCGGTAATCTAATCCACTTTAGTAACACCTTCCCTATGCAAAATCTCAGCTTTGTCCACTTATCTTTAGATCTTGAGTTGGAACCACAACTAGATGCTTTAATCCCTAGAATTGCATATTTCCTTAATATGTTTTTTTATCATCTTTGATTGTTTTAATTGCTTTTGTGGTTAGTAATTACAAGGCTTACCTATTCCGACTTTGTTTCACTAAGTCTCTGTGATCGACCCCTGGAATTCCTTGCTTTTTACTACAATTGACCCGTACACTGCGGGTTCGCATCCTTGTTTTAAGCTTACATCTAGGGTTATAAATTTAAAGCTTGCACACACCGTTTGGAGCGAACAGTTGCCTCCCAAGAAGCGCTTGTTTTAGGTCCGTAGCTAGACCGTACCTGAGTTTATTCGAGTGTAGTCGGTGCGGTTTCTTCAACCGGGAGCTCTGGTGAATACTTCTTAAGTCGTTGACCGTTCACCTTGAAACTTCCGCTCTTTTCACCCCGTACTTCAACTGCGCCATGGGGAAAAACACGTTTGATTAGATAAGGTCCAGTCCAACGAGACTTAAGCTTACCTGGAAAGAGTCAAAGTCTTGAATTGAAGAGGAGAACTTGATCTCCTTCTTTGAGGTCCTTTGGAATGATATGCTTATCATGCCAACGCTTCGCCCTTTCCTTATAAATTTTGGCATTCTCATAAGCGTTCAAGCGGAGTTCTTCAAGCTCATTGAGGTCTAAGAGGCGCTTCTCGCCTACTTCCTTCATGTCGAAGTTCAACCACTTCATAGCCCAGTACGCCTTGTGTTCTAGCTCCACCGGTAAGTGACAAGACTTCTCATACACAAGATTGTATGGTGTTGTTCCTATGGGAGTCTTGTATGCAGTCCTATATGCCCATAATGCATCGTCTAGCTTCAAAGACCAACCCTTCCTTGTCTTCGAAACTGTTTTCTCTAAGATGCCCTTAATCTCTCTATTTGAAATGTCCACTTGTCCACTCGTTTGTGGATGGTAGGAAGTGGCGATCTTGTGAGTTACCCCATACTTAGCTAGTAGAGCCTCGAATCGTCGGGCAATGAAGTGTGAACCTCCGTCACTAATGATAGTCCGTGGTGTCCCGAACCTCGGGAAGATAGTTCTATTAAAGAACTTGACAACAACCATGGCATCATTAGTTGGAGAGACAATGACTTCAACACATCTCGAAACATAATCTACAGCTAGAAGTATGTATTAATTCCCGCAAGATGATGGGAAAGGTCCCATGAAATCGACTCCCCAAACATCGAAGATCTCTACCTCCTGAATATTGTTGAGAGGCATTTCGTTTCTCCTAGATATGTTCCCCGTTCTTTGACAAGCATCGCAGCAGGAAACAAAGGTTTGCACATCCTTAAATAAAGTAGGCTAAAAGAAACCGGATTGCAATACCTTAGCGCTAGTTTTATTGGAACTAGTGTGTCCTCCACAAGGTAGTGAATGACAATGACGAATGACACTTTGCATTTCGTCTTCCGGCACACATCTCATAATGATGCCGTCGGGGCCTCTCTTGAAGAGTAGAGGTTCATTCCAATAGTATTGCCGAACGTCCTTAAAGAACTTCTTCCTTTGTGCGTAGGATAGTTCGGGAGGTATTTCTTGACAAACCAAATAGTTAACAAAATCAGCAAACCATGGTTCATTACCTCTTGATATCTTGTCGATGCACTCCTCAATGATGTGTAAATGCTCGTCCGGAAAGGAGTCATCTATAGGTAGATCGTCGTCTTCTATGTGCGGTAGATGACTCAAATGATCCGCAATAGAATTTTCCAAAAATTTCTTGTCACGGATCTCTAGATCGAATTCTTGTAGGAGAAGAATCCATCTAATCAGCCTTGGTTTCGCATCCTTCTTGGCAAGTAGATACCGGATCACAGAATGGTCTGTGTATACAATCACCTTTGCACTTACAAGATAAGAACGAAACTTTTCAAAGGCATATACAATAGCTAAGAATTCCTAATCAATTGTGGCGCAGTTGAGTTGTGCTTTGTCTAGCGTCTTGCTAGCATAGTAGATAGCATGGGTTCGGCCTTCTTTCTTTTGTCTTAGCACAGCTCCAACAGCTATGTCACTTGCATCATACATAACCTCGAACGGGAGATTCCAGTCCGAAGGTTGGATAATCGGGGCTGAGATTAGAGCTTCTCGGATCTTGTGGAAAGCATCTAGGCAATCCTGCGAAAATTCAAAAACTGCATCCTTCATCAAGAGATTAGTTAGCGGTTTTGAAATCTTAGAAAAGTCTTTGATAAATCTCCTATAAAATCCAGCATGTCCTACAAAACTTCGTATCCCCTTCAACGAAGATGGAGGAGGAAGCTTTTCTATAGTCTCTATCTTCGCCTTATCAACTTCGATCCCTCTATTAGAGATCAAATGTCCTAACACAATGCCTTATCTAACCATGAATTGACACTTCTCCCAATTAAGAACTAGGTTAGTGTCTTCACACCTTTGCAACACAAGAGATAGGTTAGAAAGACAATTATCGAAAGAGGAACCATAAACAGAAAAGTCATCCATAAAAACCTCCATGATTTCCTCAACGTACTCCGAGAAGATGGCCATCATACACCTTTAAAAGGTGGCTGGGGCATTGCAAAGCCCGAATGGCATCCTTCTATATGCAAACGTACCCCATGGGCACGTGAATGTGGTCTTCTCTTGATCGTCCGGATGGATCGGAATCTGGAAGAAACCACTATAACCGTCAAGATAACAGAAATAGGAGTGTTGTGCTAACCTCTCAAGCATTTGGTCTATGAATGGTAGCGGGAAGTGATCCTTCATCGTCGCATTGTTTAACTGCGGTAGTCAATGCACATCCTCCATCCAGTCATGGTTCGTGTAGGAATGAGCTCATTGTTCTTGTTAGTGATAACCGTCATTCCTCCTTTCTTTGGAACTAATTGAACGGGGATCACCCATTTGCTATCGGAGATAGGGTAGATGATACCTGCGTCAAGCAACATAAGAATCTCCTTCTTGACAACCTCCTTCATGATCGGATTTAACCGTCGTTGAGGTTGTCGTGAAGGCTTAAAATCTTCCTCCATTAGGATCTTATGCATACATAATGATGGTTTAATTCCTACAAGATCCTCTATGGTGTATTCTAAAGCCTTTTTATGCTTCCTTAGAACAGCCATTAGTTTATCATGCTCATCTTCACTTAAATCGGAACAAACAATTACGGGAAAAGTGGAATTAGTTCCAAGAAATGCATACCGAAGATGTGTGGGAAGTGGCTTTAATTCCATTGCTATTGGTGCCTTTGATGACTCTTGAGGAGTGTCCAATGCTTCCTTGGAAGTTTCTAAGGGTGTAGGAGTGGTTGAAGAAAACTCAAGAGCATTTGTGGAAAGAACGTAATTATTCTCAGAAATTCCTTGAATTACGGCACCACTATTACTTCCACGGCCGTGGTTTAGGGCGTGGAAGTCAATTACAGCATCACTGGTGGTTCCACGGCCGTGGTTTTGGCCGTGTAACATACTGGAGCTCTCAAAATAACAGGTTACGGTCATCATGGGTGAAACCACGGCCGTGGAATAGCACGACTGGCCGTGGTTCCTCACGTTTTCTGACCCATCGTAGAGTTTTTCAAACCCTTCTTCTTGCACTTCCTTTAGCTCCTCCAAGGCTTCAATCTCCTCATTGCAATCCTCTTCCTCTCCTTTCTCCATGATGCTCATGGTTATAACCTTTTGTAACGGGTCCTTGAATAGAATCGAGCTCACTTCCTCCCTAGACGCTTCTTCGTCATAGACGTTGAACATATCCTCTCCAAGAGCTGGCTCTTTCACCAATGCTGAAAGAACAAACTCGACCTTCTCTTCTCCTATGTCGAAGGTGAGTCTAGCATTCTTGCAATCCACCATACATCCGGATGTTGCAAGAAACGGTCTTCCGAGTATGATCGGTACCGGACAATCTGCAGGAATGTCAAGCACAACAAAATCTATTGGAATGTAAAACTTACCGAGCATGACTGAGACGTCTTCAATAATACCGACGGGACGAGTTATGGATCGGTCCGCCATGTATAGCGTCATCTTCACCGGTTTAGGTTCACCTAAACCGACCTTCCTACATAAAGCGAGTGGGATAATGCTAACGCTTGCTCCCAAGTCACATAAAGCGTCATAAGTGACTTCTCCTACTCCAATAGGAATGTAAAATGACCCCGGATCCTTCAGCTTTGGGGGCATCTTATCCTTCATTGTTTTGATGAGCACCGATGATTCCGAACTCATGTTGATTCTCCAAAGTCTTCCAGCTTCCTCTTGTTAGAGAGGATCTCCTTTAAGAACTTCCCGTAAGCGGGTATACCTACAATCGCATCAATGAAGGGTATATTAATGTGTAGTTTACTCATGAGTTCAATGAACTTACCGAACTGCTTGTCTAGACGCGCTCTCGCTCTAGATTGCAGGAATGGTAGGGGAGGTTTATAAGCTGGAGGAGGAATGTAGATGTCTTCCTTCTCCTTTCCCTTTTCCTTCTCCTTTTCAACTGGAACTTCAACAAACTTAGGCTGCGGATCGGTGGTTGTCACTCCGCTCCTAGTAGTGATAGCCATCACCCTTCCCTTCGGGTTGTCCTCCGTCTTCCCGGGAAGCTTTCCTTGATCTCTAGGAACTTCCTCGGCCTTGCTGAACATTTGGTTTTCTAAAGCCTTTTGAGTTTTATCAACCTTAGAAACGTAGTTCTCCAGCCCTTGAATATTTCCCAAGATTGTTTCCAACATGGGATCGGGCTTCTCTTTTCCCGAGTTGCTTGCGCCATTTGATGATTGTCCCTGGCTTTTCAAAGGAGTAGAAGAAGAATATGGTGGTGTTAGTGAATTTCCTGAATTGGAATAATGATTACCAGAATTTTGTTGTTGGTTGGAACGCCAATTGTTGTTTGAATTCCGATTGTTGTTCCAATTGTTGTTCCGGTTGTTGTTGTTGTTCTAATTGTTCCGGTTGTTATTCCGGTTGTTCCTGTTGGTATTCTCATTCCCTTGGTATTTGTTGTTGTTTCCCAAGTATTCAACATCTTGCTCCTTTGGCTTTTGAAGTCCAGCTCTAATGACTTCCTTCAACTCCTTGATTTCGGTATTGAGGGAAAAGATTTGAGTTTGCGCAGCTTGTGTCAACTTAGCTCCCGGATCTCCTTTATTTTGATGGCTAGGATCCATCTTCCGGTGAGAATACTTCTCAATCACTTGGGCTTGCTTCTCAATGAAGCCCCAAGCATCATCCTCCCTCATGTCCATGAATGTACCACATGAAAGGGATTGGAGCTTGAATTGTGTTTCCACATCCAGCCCCTTGTAGTATATCTCCAACAATTCTAACTTTGAAATGCCATGGTGTGGGCAATCCAACAATAAATCCTGAAACCTTTTCCAAGACTGAAACAAACTTTCGTTAGGCTTCATAATGAGCGCATTAATCTTACCTCTTAACTCCGCAGTCTTGGATGGCGGAAAGAATTTGGTTAAGAACTCCGAAGATAGATCCTCTCATGTGTTAAGTCTTCCATTTGGAAGAGCTTGATACCAAGACAAGGCTTTGTCCTTCAAAGAGAAGAAGAACGGCTTGATCTTGTAGTTGTTGTTGGTGGTCTTCTTCGGCTTCATTGTCTCCATTAGAATCTCAAAATTCTGTAATGTTGATGTGAAGATTCAGCACTCGTTCCACCAAATTGATTTTGGCGAACCATGGTGATCACTTGTGGGCTAAAGCTGAATTCCTGGATATCCTCAACTTCAAAATTAACACCTAGGCGGCGTGGTTGCTGAATCGGATCCATCCTTTGTCCAAGAGTTTGTGGCTCCTCATCGACACGAGCGGCTCTCGCACCCCCAGCTGGGATACGAGGAATTACGGGTTGTCTTGGATCATTCCGGACTTGATTGATTAATGGATCGATTTCCTCTAGTGTTGGCATATCATCATCATCCTCATCGTCGGATGATTCAGCTCTAACGGAACTAGTTGGTTTGGCTTTCTTCTTCTTCTTGGAGTTATTCATTTCCAACTTCATGTCCAGCATCATAGCTTTGAGCTCATCAATTTGGAATTGATGACGCTCCGCTTCTGCCATACGAACCTTTTCACTCAGCCTATATTGAGCTTGAGATTCCTCCAACTCCGCTTGGAGATTTCTTTCTTTATTTTCGGCCATCTTTCTTTCTTTAGCCTTTTTCCTTAGAGTCTTTTCAAGTTCCGGATCAAAAGGTACGAGGTCTTTGATGGATCTAGACCTGCGCATATACCTAAAAGAACCTGCGAAGAACACTCAAAAGAGATATCAAATAACAAGAGCAAAGCTCCCAAGCTCGACAACCGACACCGAAGTTTGGTCTTGACCAAATCCCTGGCAACGGCGCCAAAAACTTGTTCGCCCGAAAACGTGCGTACAAATAAGCTTTAATTTATAAAACTAGAATAAAAGCATGCGAACCCGCAGTGTACGGATCGGCGTAGATTAGCAAGTATTTCAAAGTATCGAACTTTGGGATTTGGTGAGTCAAATTTCAGTCTCAAGTAATCAAGCAAGTAAAAGTGTAAAGCTTTGCAAATATTGGGGAAAACAACAACCCTAAAGATCCGGATATCAAATTGTGGCAATCGATTCAAGATATTCTATAAGTATAAGGACAGAGTCGAGAATTGCAAAGGTATACTAAAGTAAGGTAATGTACGGTGAAGTTCCAAAACCTTATATGTCTAACCCAAGGATACTCTCTATAAATGTTGTTGAGGCTACAGTATAGAAAGGATCTAAGGACAAGAATTAAACTCAAATACCCCAGCCCAAACCCAAAGGATCAAGATAAACTCAAACGGTTAAGGTTGTGACACTCGAAACCGAAATAGAGGATGTTGCGTCTCACTACTACCTAGGAAGGGTAAGCCAAATCTAGGTTAAAGCAAATCTTTAAATTTGGATTAAAGCAAAAGCAAAAGTCGTAGATCAGGGAAAATCACGGCAGGATCTTGAGTTCCACGGCCGTGGAACCTCAAGAACAGGCCGTAATTTAGGTTCGTCGACGAGTTTCTCACACTCTCAGGGTCCAATCTGTTTACGATCGATCTATCATCATCTAAGCCACAACTATCAACCCTTCACCTTAGAATTGCTAAAGGGTTTTATCCAACAATCATTGTCATTGATTCAATATTCAATTTAGAAAGAAAAAAATATGAAAACCCTCAAAAACTCAATAAAAACTTCACATCAATGTCAAATCCAAATAACAAAGCAATATGTTCAAATGAATTCAGAATATGGAATAAGAATCCTCACAAATATCTCAGTTAAACAACGGAAAATGGTTGTCAATCGTTTCCGGAATCAAAACCAAAGAAATCACCAAACTTCTGCCGCAAGTAAGCTTCGATCTTCAATCCTGCCGTCGGCTTCGAAACCCTAAGCAAGGATAAGTACGGGATAAGCGCGGATAGCATGAGGTGCACCAGGTACCGAAAACTCCTTTCTCTACTCCTTTTATAGAGGAGGAAGGGTTATGATAAAAGCCCATTTACTTTGATGATGTGGCAAATATGACACATCATAAGATTTGCCAAGATCACGGTCATGTAGAACTTTCCACGGCCGTAATTTAGAGCGTGTAACCAAATTACGGTGCCATACAATTTCCACGGCCGTGGTTTAGACCGTGTAACTCTCTGGAGTGCTTCAAACTCTCTTCCACGTTCATGATGCCAAGTCTACGGCCGTGGATTAGAGCATGGACTTCAATTTCCTTCTCCACGGCCGTAATTCAGGGCATGGACTTGCATAACTCTTTCTTTTCCTTTGTTTCGTGAAATCCTTCATCCATGCTCCTTCCTTAGCCTCTCTAATGCATCTCCTTGTCCTCGAACATGATCAAATACTCCTTCTCTTCCATCGTTTGCTCCGATTCAAGCTCTTATTCACCTATAAACAAAACAAAGCTAGTGTAGATCTCTATATCGACAAAATAGGTGAACAAGCTCACAATTGCTTCAAAACTATATCCATGTACCCAATAATGAGGGAAAAACAACTAAAACAAGTGCCTAAAATATCGTCATATTTCATGCTAACAAAGGATCGAAGAGAAGTCAAGGATCACCATCTGCACATCATCCGCCACTGCGCCACCAAGGATCCGCCCCTGCGCCAGTGTGTCGCCGCACCTGCACCACCACGAAGTCGTCCCTACGCCTCCCAATGCTTCGCCCCTGCGCCTTCCTGTTACGTAGGTGTGTCTTCTACAGGACCTACCTAGGGTGGTATGGTTCGTTTCCTTTCCTAGTATATGTGGCTTAGAGGCATGCTAGGTATGAGAGTGAGTTGATGATATCATGATGTTGTATATGCCGGTTATGGCTTTAAGGTTTAGTATGTGTTGAGAGAATGCCTTAGGCATTTGTGAGATGTGATGTGATATATTGAGTTTTGGAATCGAGTTATGGTTAGAGGTTTTTTATAGGCTTTAGGAGGTGGAATCTCCTAACCTTGGGATGATGTTGATATTGTTGTGTTTTGTTGATGTAGACACTGATCGTTTCCTCGAGGGGAAACTGTGACCACTTAATACAGATTGCGATTGAGACAGGTAAGTCTTTGGGACTTACTAAGCGAGCAGTTGTGGGTTTGAGTTTGTGTTGTGGTGGTGTGCGTGCATATGTATGTTGTATTTATAACCTAACCGGACTAGGACGACCATATATGCATTTATTTAGTCCAAGTGTATGATAACGGGCAGTGATAACTTATCTAGCCCAGAATTAGGTGGCTAGGGGTTCTCTACGAGTAGTACTCCAAGTGGTGATGATTGACACCATTCCAAACCTGAGGGTAAACGGGGACAGAGGCGTTGGGATTTTACTCCGCGTGTCACTTAAGTAAAGATAATAAATGGATTTGTGTGTGTACATAACATGATGTGATGTATTGATGTGTTATATGTGCTACTACTTCATTCTTATTCATTTTTGTTAGCTAACGGTTTCATGCTGTGTTGTAGATGTTCTGCAGGTTAGGAAGATTGCAGAGTGAGCCAGATGGGTGATCAGCCGAGGGCTTCCGTACACTAGGATGTGCGAGGGTTTTGGGGACTTTTATACTTGTTGGATACGTTGATATCATTTTGTACTCGGCTATGTTTTGTATACCTTTTAATGTATATATTATACGGTTTGTGTTTTTGGTTTTAATCTATATGTGTCTTGTTGTAAGATCCAGTGAACTTGTTGTCAGGCTAGGGTCAAGATCCATTGTGAGATCCTAGCTCAGTAGCGCCCCGAGTCCCGCGGATTTTTAGTGTTACAGGCCCCTTCGATGAAGCAACCCTTGGTGATTGGTAAAGCTTGCAAAGGTCTATATGATGTGGACCAATCCTCCCATAATACCAAGAATGGTTTTACCTCTTCTTGTAATAATGACTCTAGATGTGAACACTATGTTTCTCTTTCTTGCTTTATTTCTTCTCACAGATTAAGCCCTGAAGTATGGCATTGTCATCTAGGTCATTTACCTTTTGAACAATTGCATTATATTGATTCAATTCAGTCAATATTAAGAACCATTATGTTTGTCAAGTGTGTCCTCAAGCCAAGCAACATAGACAATCATTTCCTCTCTCCATCATAAAATATAACCAACATTTTGACTTGATACACATTGATACATGGGACCATATAAACAAAGCATGTACAATGGATTTACATATTTCCTCGCCATTGTTGATGATTTCACTCGTTGTACATGGACTTATGGCAAATAAGAGCAATTCTCTTACTCTCTTTCAGTCTTTTACCAATCTTGTCAAAACACAATTTCATGCTAAGATCAAGCTTATACGTTCTGACAATGCCTTTGAGTTTTCTAGCCACTATTCTACCCTTTTTTTACAATCATGAAGGCATCATTCATCAAACATCTTGCCCTTACACACCTCAATACAATGTTGTTATTGAACGTAAGCACAAACATGCTTTAGAAGTTACTCGAGCCTTGTTTCACCAATCCAAAGTTCCATTGATCTGTTAGGGTGAGTGCATTTTAATTGCCACTCATATCATCAATAGATGTCCTTTACAAGTCCTCAAACACAAGTTACCTTTTGAACTCCTATTTCATACCCGTCCAGACTATTACTCACTCACAGTCTTTGGTTGTTTGTGCTTTGTTAGCACCAAAGCACCTCATCGAGATAAGTTTCAACCCATAGCAATTACATGTGTATTTCTTGGATATCCTTTTGGCAAAATGGGTAAAAATTTCTTCATATTCCATCTAGAGAAATCATATTTTTAAGAGATATTGTTTTTTGACAAGGCTAAAAACCTATGCTTGTTGTGTTTTAGCTTAATCCAAGTAGAATTATCAAAGTAAGGGTCTAACCCATTGTATAGTAGAATTCCGAACCCGGGGAGTTATAGTCAAAGTAATATTTAGATTAAAAACCTATGCTTGTTGTGTTTTGGCAATTACAAGTAGAATTCCGAACTTAACACTTACCCATTGTATAGTGTGCAAGTAAGGGTCTAACCCAAGGGAGTTATAGTCAAAGTAATATTTAGATTAAATTATCAATTTAGTAACCCGGGGAGGGGGGTGGATTGCAATATTAAACAATAAAAAAGCAAATGAATACCAAGTAAAGATGGTGATAAAATGAATGATTTGGAAACTACACTAGGTTAGATTTCCGCATACATACTAGTTGTTTGGTTCTTTTTTAGAAGCATTCACCAATTGTTCTCGTCTTGATCTTATTTATATGTTAAGCCAACCGACATTAATACAACTTAACTAGTTTATCGATCCGTAAACCTACAAGATCAAACCACAAGTTAGCATTCAAATAAAGACAAAGAGATACATACAAGATAAACAACCCGTTAATCTTATAAAGTAGTTATGTTCTTTTCCCTTAGATAATTACACCCGTATTTACCTAGGAGTTTGCTACTAGATTAAGGACCCGAACCCGGAATCAATTAACCCTAGCTTTTTGCATGCAATTGAACAACTTAGGTGATCAAACTAAGTGAGAATGAACATGCAAACATATGTTAAAGAACAAAGAACATAACACAATTGGACTGAATATAACTTCTATTAGAAAGACTTACAACCAATTTGCATACAGCTTCAATCAACTCAATGTAGCAAGGAAGCTTAGAACTCCATACAATATGGCACTTAGACAAAATAGAGCTTTTTAGGGGAAAATGAGGATGATTCTAGCAATCATCCAAGGGCTCTATTTATACTAGAAAATGCAATAAAAGGGAGTAAATGGGTTATGTAAACAGCCACCTTAAAGGTCATAAAGGTGGGCTAAACAGCCGGAGTTCAGTCTTTTGGCGCTAAACCGCAAGCACGGGCAAGGGTGTTGTATGGGCGGTTTAGGCCAAAACATTCCATTTTCATCTGGCCGCGGGGGCAGCATGGAAGGCCTGCGGAGGCGGGGTCTTTAATGCTCCGGAACGTCTTACTGTTGATCTTCGTGAGGTTTCTAGTGTCGATCCGCAGGGGCGGCCTAGTGTCACCGCAAGAGCGGTGACACTAGGGGTGGCCAGGTGACGTCGCGGGGGCGGTGACACCCTGCTCTCGGGTCGCTGACGAGGCGCTGGCTACGTCGTCGGAGGCATCGGCCACCACAGGGGCGGTGACCTATGCCGCGGGGGCGGTGTGGCACCAGAAACTCATCTTCGTTGATCTTCTTTTTCTCCCAAGTGTTGCTAGATCCTTCTTTTACGTTATTTTGAGGTTCTTCATCTGGATCCAAACATTAGCAACAAAAAAAAACTAAAAAGACTCTAAAAAGACTTTAAAACTACCTGAAACCGATAGTGATTCCATCACCTATCATTTTTCATGAAACAATGTGTCCTTTTCACCACCTTATCCATCCACTCTTCCTATTCATCCTTACTCATCTTCTTTTGACACTTCCATTTTCATACCTACATCTCCGTCAATTCCCCTTGACATACCTCATGATACTTCTTCATCTTTATCCCTCTCTCCAACAATTAACAACTTTTGTATAAATTCACCTTCTACTTCTCACCATGATCAAGTATCACCTCCATTTATTATCTCACCACCAAGACGATCTAATTATTCTCACAACCCTCCTCCTTACCTTTGTGATTTTGTCTGCACATATGGATTTAGCTCTTCACCTTGACTAGGTATGTTTCACTTTTTCTTTTATTTCCTACCTCTCACCGTGATTTTGTCTCTTCTCTTTCCTCTTATGATGAACCCACTACTTAGATTGAGGCTTCCAAAGATCCAAATTGGGTCAAGGTTATGCAACAAGAATATCAAGCTCTACAATCTAATCACACTTGGGAGCTCTTACCTCTACCTCCACAAAAAAGTCATTGGGTCTAAATGCGTGTTCAAAGTCAAGTTAAAATTTATTGGTTCTCTTGAACGATACAAGGCTCATTTAGTTGCACAAGGGTTTAGTCAACAAGCTGGCACCGATTTCATGAGACCTTTTCACCAGTTGTGAAAATGACAACATTCGAAGTATCATTGTTATTGCCGCTTCCAAACAATGGACTTTGCATCAACTCGACGAGAATAATGCCTTCTTGCATGGTGAACTTCATGAGGATGTATATATGAATCTTCATCCAGGTGTGCCTAACCCCTTATCTTAGTTTGTAAACTAAAGAAGTCTCTTTATGGTCTTAAGCAGGCATCTCAACAATAGTTTCAAGGGCTAACCACCTCTCTTTCTACTCGAGGCTTCATTCAATAAAAGAATTATTATTCCTTTTTCATCTAATGTAGGTCTTCTCTCACCATTGTAGCAATATACGTAGATGATTTACTAGTTACTAGCTCAGATATTGATGAAATATCTCAACTAAAGGCTCATCTCGACAACACTTTCAGTATCAAAGATCTTGGATATTACATTACTTCCTTGGCATTGAAATAAGTTTTATATCTGCGGGCATTCTACTTTCACAATGAAAGTTCACACATGAATTATTATATGATGCCAACTTACCGTATGAGAAGCCAGTGTGCACTTCTCTTCCTCTCATTATAAAGTTGTCACCTGATGGGGGTGATGCATGTCCAGATGCATATGTTTATAGATGATTGGTAGGAAAATTGAATATTCTTACACATACATGACCAGATTTATGTTATGTAATCCAATGCCTAAGCCACTTTATTCAAAATCCGTGTTCTTCTCATCTACTTGCACTTCACCATACATTACGTTGTGTGCAAGGAACTGTTAGGCATGGTATTTTACTCAATGGTTGTGAGGCACCAACCTCCTAGCTTACGCTGGTTGTGATTGGGCAGCATGTCCATCCTCAAGATGATCAGTTGGTGGCTTTGTTTTACTTTTAGTCAATCTCTTGTTAGCTTGAAGTCAAAGAAACAAAGCTCTCTCGCAGTTCTTCTAAGGTTGAGTATAGGCTTATAAAGCTTATGTCAAGTGTTGTTGCTAAGATTACTTGGCTAGTTCGTCTTCTCGCTGATCTAGACATCAATCCTACTACCCCAGTTCACCTCTATTGTGATAATAACTTTACTATCCAGGTACGTAGCTCATAATCCTATGTTTCATGAAAGTACAAACACGTCGAAATCGACTACCATTTTACACGAGATAAAGTCATGGAGGGTCTTATTCAACTTCATTTCACGCCTACAACTTCTCAACGGGACGATGGGTTCACCAAGGTTGTTACTTCTCACCAATAAGACAAGCTACTTTCCAAACTTGGGAGTGATAAATATAATGTGTCAGGTGGTTAAACTCTAGCCACTCATTTGTAACAGAAATTGAACTATATACATATAAAAGCACGTAAACACATGAAATAATAAGATGTATTTTCACATTCAGCTTCTTCTCTCCGGCTCCATGATACGTTGTTCTTGAAATGCATGTTCTAACAAAAAAAAGAGATTATTCACTATATAATAATCAAAATAAAACTATATTAATATTCATAATGAACCTAAGTTGGCCGTAAATACACGCAACCAAAGAATTGAGGTTTGCACCACGTTTGAAACCAAAGATATGTGGATGATAATTTGAGGCTCAATTGGAGCCTTTATTAGCTGAATTAAAAGAAGGCACATGTTTGCACAAGTGATAGCCGAGCAGGCAGTCAGAAGCAAGATACCCAACTCATGTACAAGAATTATTCTTTCGGTTTACTTGTTAAAATAATTTGATCATGTTATCACGAATATTAATAAATAAATAAATAAAATTGCAATCAATATGAAAACGTAAAGTCCGGGGTTTACATGCACATGGACCGGATTTAGATTTCATTAAAACTTGTGCTTTCCTGTAAGCCAAATAATGGATCAAACTCCAAAACTTAGATCATAAACTATCACCCACTCATTTGTAACATACAATTTGTGACAAGTTTTATGCCATAATCAGATGATATTAAATTCAAAAAAGTTAAAGACACGAGTTTTGGTTTGCCAACGAAAAAAACCAAACGCATTCAGAAGTCTTTCAACCAAAAAAAAAAAAAAGTTTTGGACGCCGGCGTTCAAATAAATTGAAAAAAAACAAAAAAAATCGGAAAAAAAGGTTTTGCACGCCCAAATTATTAAAAGAAAAGGGTAAAAAATCGAAAAAAAGTAGGGTTGGAGAAGCCACACATGTAAAAAATAATTTAAAAAAAACACAAATCGTTTATATTTAATACCAAGTAAATTCGAAATTATGTATATAACTCGTTCCAATTAAATTTCAATTAGAAAAATAGCTTAGTAGTAGATACTCAACAAACGGGAGTAGTAACCATTCGCTTCATAGTTAGCTAACATGTTAGGAATCTCTTCACTTTGACCCGAAATTTTATTATCTCAATATTATTTTTATTATACAAAATAATATATTAAAGCGGCACAATACTATGTATCTCATAATTCATTATGAAGCCAAATTTCCTTGCTATGTGACTTGTATCAGATTCAGCAATTATAAATATATATAGAATCATTAGAAGATGAAATTTCCTGCCAACATATAGCAGTCGACTCATTTACGGAATTAATTGACTTGTGCAAATTATTCAAATCTTACTAAACTATATTTAAATGGGTTTTTCAAGCTGCTGGAGATTTTATTTTAATATAATACTCAAGAGTTACTAAGGGAAGCTTCCCCCAAAGTCTCAATTAACAAATTTTAATATATAATTCAAAATATTTTATGATTTATAATTGAAAATATTTTATTAAAATATAAATGTTTTGAAATAGATTTTTATTTTTTTTTAAATTTGTAATTAGTGTTAAGTCGATAATTAGTTTGAGTTTATGGCTTGGTGTTTAGTCTTTGAGTAGGAGTGGCAATGAATGTAATTTCTTCAGAATTCCAGGCCCTATCTCAAATTCCAAACACATATATAAGGAGATGTAAAGCTCTTTGGTTTTGTCCCATCCCAAACCAAATGGATAAAATGTTGAGACTCTTTCTTCTTCTTGCCTCCTTCAATCTCTCTTTTGGAGGTTACTTTCCTACTTACATTCCTTCTTTCTTCTTCAAACAATTATGTTGTTTCTTTCTCACAGTCTGCATCATTCTTTTGAGTAATTATTATAAATTCGTTATAAAGTTACGTAATTTGTCTCGTAATTCAGTTATTTTATTTAGCGCATATTTTTCCAGTTGTTTAAAGACCGTTTTTATCGACCAAACTTATTATTATGCATATAAATTTCCAAATTGTTGCATATAGGAACTTAAAAAGATTGTTGGATGGTGTTTGTGTGTAGTGAAGGATTAGATTACAGATCTATGTCAACTTTATTAACACATCTTTCCTTGTTTGCCACATGATCACATGCCTTATACAACGCATGCATATGTGTTAACACATTATTGGTATTTAGTGTATCGTATTGTATTAATCCTCGTCACCAAATACCGTTACTCTAAAATGACATAACATATATTTTGTGTATATAACCCGAATGCAGGGTTGTTGGAGAACGGTGACTTCGAAAGTCCACCAATCCCGTCAGCAATGAGTGGGACAAAGGTAAACGGGCAGAACTCAATCCCGAGTTGGCAAACAACGGGGTTTGTCGAGTACATCAAAACCGGACACAAGCAAGGTGATATGGTCTTTGTGGTCCCCGAGGGCAACTACGCGGTCCGCCTCGGAGAAGATGCTTCGATCAAGCAAAAGGTCCTCCTTCGCAAGGGTGGCTTCTACGCCGTCACCTTTAGCTTTGCACGCACATGTGCCCAAGACGAGAAGCTCATCGTTGATGCATCAAACCGCTCTGATGTGCTCCCTCTCCAAACCATGTATAGTAACACCGGATACGACTCATACGCTTGGGGATTCCAGGCTACAGAAAACGAGGTTGAGATCACACTCCGTAACCCGGCCCATAACGAGGAGGATCCCACTTGTGGACCCCTCCTTGACACCGTCGGTATCAGCGAGTTGCGTCCTCCTCGCCCCACCCGGGGTATGTATATATGCTAAGATTTTCCAATTAACTTCATACTTTTTGAATGCTACTATTTTTGTGATTTCGGGCCCCTCCGGTCCGGTTCCGGTACAAGACCGGAAAAGAACGCCGGGCCTAGTCGGATCAAAAAATTATATATTTAGTTTTCATAAAATTATTTATTTATTTTTATTCGGATCAAAACGGTCCGGTTGGATCTATTTCTGTCAACCGATCCGGATCCGGAATATCCGAATGTACAACCCTACTTAAACTTAAATATGTTTTTATTTTGTAAATAAATGTCAAAAAAAGCCTTATTTTATGATATTTTTAATTTAAAAAACTGACGGTGAATGCAGATAACATGGTGAAGAATGGTGATTTCGAAGAAGGTCCAACCGTATCTCGCAAATCCGATTCCGGGATCTTAATCCCGTCAAATATCGAAGATGATCACTCTCCGCTACCCGGTTGGATGATTGAATCGCTCAAAGCCGTCAAATACATAGATTCTCCGTACTTCTCCATTCCCTCCGGCAAGAAAGCCGTCGAGCTCGTCGCCGGCCGGGAGAGCGCTCTAGCTCAAACAATCCGAACCATCGTCGGAAAAACTTACGTGATGACTTTCGCCGTGGGAGATGCCGGAAACGGTTGCTCCGGGGACCTGGAAGTCGAGGCGTTCGCCGGAAAAAAGAGTGTCCGAGTAGCGTACAAGTCCGCCGGAAAAGGCGGATATGTGAAGGGTAAGCTTGTGTTTGAGGGTGTGAAAGAGAGGACGAGATTGAGGTTCTTGAGTAACGTTTATAGTATGACGAATCAAGGGTCGTTATGTGGGCCCGTTATTGATGACGTCAGGATTGTCGGAGTACGTTTTCCACGTCGACATGCTTAATTGAGAAATTGTGGTTTTAATAAACTCTCTCGGATTCATTATAATGTAACGTGTAATGTTTTATTTGTATTTTAATTTGTTTTTCCATAAGTGTTATTTAATCGAGATGACTAATAATTTTGTGATTTTCTACCCAAAAATAAAACTTCTGTTATTCGGGTAATTTAATTCAAATTCATTTTGGGCTCTTATGGCTGAGATTAGGCGATATTAAAGGATAAAAAAAAATCATGTTATTAATAGAAGAAGATTTGCCGGACCTGAATATATATATTCGACGGTATAGTCACATATATTCGGTGTTTACACATTCACACGATAAGAGCTGTTTACATATGAGTCAGGATCTATATATATATATATATATATATATATATATATATATATATATATATATATGGCTAATTTGGAAACTAGGCCTTTTTGAGAATGTCAAATAGTAATTAGGCTATTATGGTTTTTAATTAAGTGTACCCCTATATTATTTTTTTACCGTAGAAACCTAACCCTCTAATTGTTCTCTCAAACTCGACCGTCGTCTCCCTCCTCCTTCATTTCTCACACTTTTCTACCATATCTCTCTCAAACTCGCAACCATTATAGAGGAGGGCAAGAGGGTTGAAGACTCTCTCTCTTCTCTCTCCTGTTTGGTTTCAACTTTCAATACACGCCGTTAAAGAGAGCTCCTACTAATCGGATATCTCTTCAGTGGTTGCTTGGGGGACGTGTTTCCTGTGCTTCTCGACGGCGGAGACGGCACTGGTTTCTCCGGCGGCACTAGGCACGAATCTTCTGGCTCCTTCTCGACGATGGTGGTTTCGTCTCCTGTGAATGACAGTGGATCTAGATCCAGATCTAGATATGGATTCATCTCCTTCCTCTCATTGACAACTCGTTGATAAAGCCTCTTTCTAGGGCTAAAAAGAGGGATGATGCGGAGAAAATGTTTGGAGAAATGTTGGAGCGGAAGTTGCATCCGACTATTCGGACTTTCCATGCCTTATTGCGCATACAGAGGACTGCAGAAGATGTATTCAGGGTGCTGTAATGAAAGAGACATGCCTTATTGATCTGGTTTCTGGCATACAAAGACCTTGCCTCCATGCCATGGTTCTTGGGTAATATTTCTATATCCTTAATTGTGTTGCCAAGCTTTGTGAAACAAGGAATGAAGTAAGGACCAGTTATCTTGCAGGTTTAAGCATCCATACACTAAGGAAAACATGCACTTCTCCTGCCATCCACCTGCAGATTTCTCTGAAGTTTATCGTCAGCTTCGTCAAATATCTTCATCTAGGGTAGCTGACAGAAAAGCTCATATTGTTGTTATTGATACTGTTATCTTGGACTACCATAAGTTCATATTGTACAAATTTTGCAGCAAACAAGCAAATAAGTTTGTAAGAAAGCAAAGCATTAATCGGTAGTGAAGAAGCTGGACCATTATTGGCTTGAAGAACAATTGAACAATCATGTTGTGCTATCGCTGACAATTCGGTTGGTTCTCCTTCTATGAAGTATGTGCATAATTAAACGAAGCTTGAAGGTAATGGTCAATGAATCTAGGTATGTACTTATGTTCTTTCTGTGTTGTTTGCAGGTGGAGCCTTGAGCCATTTTAGAGAATCAAAACAGAAAGAAGATTGAGTAAATATGTGATATAATCAGAGCATTTGATGGATTAATATAGCTAGTTGGTAGCTTATTCATAGTTTGCTTGAACGATGCTCTTACTTTCATCATTTACATGTAAACAAGTGACTTACCAGCATAACAAGCTTTACTCAAAACACTATCGAAACAGTGTTTTATATCCAAAATCATTTTTGTTAACTTAAATTTGACGAAGGGTTAATATTTTTCGTATGAAATTTCTGGTATGATAATTTCTGGTATGTAATTCTGGTATGTAATTCTGGTATGAAATTTACTTAACTTGTAAACTTTCTGGTGTCAAATTTCTGCTATTTAATTTATGGTATATAATTTCTGGTATATAATTTCTGGTATCTAATTTTTGGTATATAATTTCTGGTATCTAATTTTTGTATGAAATTTCTGGTATGAATTTCTGGTATGAAATTTCTGGTATGAAATTTCTGGTATGAAAATTCTGATATGAGAAATTCTGGTATGAAAAATTCCGGTATGAGAAATTCAGTCCAGAAAATAAAAAATAAAATAAAAAATAAATAAAAAAAAGGCAAGAAAAATAATAAAAGAAAACAAATTCAGTAATTAAAAATTAAAACTTATACTTATATAACAAATAACATATATCATTTATTCTTTCTTTCTAAATAGAAGGGTTAATAATTTTTACCTACTATTAAATAAAATTGGTAAAAAATTTGGGGTACACTTTCTTAAACAAAAACTCAAAAAGGCCTAGTATGTCAAATTATCCCATATATATATATATATATATATATATATATATATATATATATATATATAGATCTTGACTTATATGTAAACAACTCTTATCGTGTGAATATATAAATATATATATTTATAAAGAATTTGGCTTGCTAGACCCTTTTTGGTTTTTGTTAAAGAAACTATACCCCATATTTTTTAGAGTGAATTTGCTATGTAGCATTGACTCACTAATATTGTTTAGTAATTGTACACTTCACTAATTTTATTAGAATATGACATCATTTAGAAGTTTTAGACTAAATTGTCCTCATATAATCAATTACAAGATTTTGTATATATTATTACTTTTTAAATCATAATACACTCTAATTGTAAGAGGTGAATCATGAATGGTTAATAATTTAAATTAACGTAATAAATTTTCAATCAAAATTTCTTGTAACTTATTCTTGTAAATGATAAGTATTTTTTTGTAATTTTATAATTCTTACAAAAAATATAAAAAAAAATTAATAAACAAATGTAGTCATGGAGAATTGATCTCTGGTTGGTAGTCCCTCCCTCTCACCCTAATGCCAACCGGACAAGTTGGATCTCACAATTTAATCTTTTTTTTTTAAATTATACATTAATGTTAATTTTGACAGTTCAATGTAAATCTTGTAGCTGCAATCATGTACTTTTCTTGTGCATGTACCAATTTCCTATAATATTGAAGATCCCTATTATTATCTTATACTAATTTATGTAGTTCATGTAACATGGTAGATTTATGAATTCATGTAAGTCATACATCATCAATTTTTTTTTTTGCAAATAACGTGTGATATTCTTATATATGGCCCGTACATGCTTGTACAGTTCAATGCAAATCATGTATATTCAATTCTTTTATCTTTCTTGTTACATACTAGTTTCATGTAAGTCATGCATCGTCAATTTTATTTTTTGCAAATAGCGCGTGATATTCTAGGAATTATGTACCTTCTTAAATTAGATTATTGTATTAATAATTTTTAGATTCTCTTATAACTAAATTGGATAGAATTGAGATATGTTAATAGGGCAAATCAAGTATTGTTGATTAAAAGATGTTATTTAGTTAATAAATTATAGGCCTATGCTATTTAGTTAAGAAATCTTATATTGAGGTGCATTTTATCTAATTACTCTATTTTTTATTGTTAATGAAGTTAATGAGGATGTTTTAATAGGTAACTTTCATTCACTCACTTCCTCCCACTTCCTCCCACTTCATTCAATTTGGAACAAAAACTAGCGGGTGCCTCTCCTCTCGACTCCTCAACTTCAACTCAACTTCTTCCTTAATCTCTCTCGTAATCTCAAATTTGTCAAGTTTTCCGATCTTCTCTTGTTAATTCCGGCGTTCTCTTTCACTATCATTCTCAATTTCGTCTTTGTTGATACCATATTTCATCTCAAATCTCTCCTTACCTGTTAATCGATCGTAAACCCTAACCAACAAAAAAATGGCTACTCGATCTAAGGTTGTAGGAAACCGATCGTCTTCTTCTAATCTTCCAACATTCAATCTTCTAACCCAACGCCTCCTTCACTTGTTGAAGAGGATGTTTCAAATGAGGGACAGGCACCTCCGGTGTCTGGTCATGATGGAGGTCTTCAAATAGTTATATCTGGTGGTCCAAGGGAAGGAAATATACCAGTGGTTAGTATGGATTGGATACTCTTTCATTTTTTCTTGTATTATTGTTTCTAGTATATGTTCATTTTAGGGTTTGATAGGTTTATATATGGTTTCTGGTATGTGTTTTCATATGGTTTGTGGTATTTTTGTTTCGTCTTTATATTTGCATGAGAATTATGGTATTAGTTGTTAGTGCATTTGTGTCTAGTATTAACTTTTCAGGCATGTTACTTGTTTTAGTTTTTCTGGTATGTCTTATGGAATTTGTTTCTAGTATGTTATGTTTATTTGTTTCATGTATACCTATCTATTGTGTTTCTGGTATTTGTTTTTATATGGTTTCTGGTATGATTTGTTTCGTCTTTATATTACATGAGTTGTCTAGTATGTGTTTATGGTAATGTCTTGTATTAGTTGTTAGTGCATTTGTGACTGATATTAATTTTTCTGGTATGTTACTTGTTCTAGTTTTTCTGGTATGTCAATTAGTTTCTGGTATGTGATGTTTATTTCTTTCCTATATACCTATCTATTGTGTTTCTGGTATGCTTTGTTCTTTGTTTATATTACATGAGTTATTTGGTATGTGTTTATGGTTTGTTTTCTAGCATGAGTTGTTGATATGTTTCTTGTTTATATTTATATGATTTGTCTGGTATGTATGCTTTCTATTTTGAGTTTCATATGAGGTTTTTATATTACTTTCTGGTATTGAATTTTGATGTCAATATTGATATTATTTTCTGGTATGTTTGCACAGGTAGAGGAAGAAATGCCTATTAATGTACATGAAGGCTCATTTGTAAGTTAAATTTTTTATGTGAGTTTCTGGCTTCTTGTTGAAATGTTTTTCTGGTATTAACAAACTTGTTTCCTTTACTAGTTGATGTACAGGTTTGATGATAACCCGAAATATGAGACAACACGGATAACTATACTATTTCGTGTAAATTTAATCAACTGTATACTTGAAGGTTTGGATGCCAGGGGACAACAAATCTTATATGTATATTTCGGGACATCATCTCTTTGTGTACACATCTCAAGCTTTCTAACCAATTACTACACTTCATGCTTCTACATGAGGTCAAAATAGACCGCAAACACTCTATGTGGTCTGCAATCAACAACACTCTACTTAGGTATTTATAACTATACACCTTTTTCAGTTTGGTATTTTCATTCCACTTTCTATTGTTAATGTGTTTCTTTCTCTTTTTTTTGAATACTTTGGTTTATAAGGTTTGGCTTAAGCGAGTTTGTTGAAATTACCGGCCTTGAGTGTCGGTACAGTGCATACAAGAAAGAGGAAGATGTCGACATGGAGGAGTTGGTCGGCATTCCCAAATGTTTGATGCGAAATTTGAGGGAGAAACATCCAGAGCTTCTAAAGACCGATGAACGCAAATTTAAGATTGCTATAATCCTCTTCATTGAATGTGTTTTTCTTGGCAATGACAAGAAGAAGATGAACTCCAATCTCACTCTTTCTTTGGTGAAGGACATGGAAGCATTTAATTCCTTCCCATGGGGGCGCCTTGTCTTCTCTAAGACACTGGAGTTCCTACAACAGTGCGAGCCAACTAAGTCTCGAAAATCAAGAAATTGTTGCCTTTCTGGTTTTCCTTTGACACTCTAGGTAAGATTGGGTTATGTTGTTTCTGATATGATTTTAATTTCATACTTCCACTTGTATTAGTTTACTTTTTATCTGGTTTTATGATATGTTTCTTTGGTTTTATTTTTTGGTATGAGAGTTTGTTATTATTTTGATATCATTTATTGATATGATATTCTAGTATGCTCTATTTATGTGTTTTCTGTGTATAATTTACAGATTCACATCCTTGAATCCATTCCCAAACTGGCATCGTTGTTTGTCACGTGTTTTGATGAAGAAACAATACCCCTTTGTCTTAAGTGGGTTTCATCAAGTAAGGGGAAGATGAAGTGCATATTCCAAACAATTAAAGAACGGCGTTATCCTTGACCCAAGATGACATCAAAAGCATCCCATTGTCCCCACATGATCCAGAAGAAGAGGATGACAACAAGTGTTGGGGGATGACAATATTGATGAAGTTGGCTATCTCTTTCATCTTTTCAAGGTTGGGTTCTATAATGTCCGGGTATTCAGGGCCGAAGGTGTGAAGGTTATCATAGATGCGTAAAAGGAGGAAGAATCTCCAAAGAAGGAGGTATCCCTAAAGAAGGAGGATTCCAGTAGTGATGACTTTGCCCTCCTCGTCCTTCTTGTCGTCTTCTATTGAGGTTGCCAAGGCCAGAAAAAGTGGGGTTGAAGGCTTTGCTTACCCCATTCCTTGTTATGTATCCTCACGTTCTAAAACTTCATGGACATTTTGAGAGGTTTGACGACAATCTTGATAAGCCGTTGGCGTATGTTCGAAAGATAGCAAAAGAGGTTCCACAAAACAACCCAAGGTATTTTATACAATACTACTCATATGTTTCTGGTATGTTCATTAGTATGTTGGTTTACAAAAACACTTATATAATCTATTGTTGAATGGCAGTGGAAGTTGCGGTTTATTCACTATCAAGCACATCCAGTACTTGTCATCTGGACGAACTGATTTGTCGCTCATATGTCAAGACTACATCCCAACTTTCAAAGAATAGTTTTTTGTGATTATGTTCAATAGGGAGTGGGTGAAGCCCTACGAGTCGATTTGAAACTGTAACTGGCCTTTATGTTGTTGTTTAATTGACTATGATGTAATTGTGTGTTTGTGTAGCACTAATATGTACATTATAAACAAATATTTTGGTATTGACTCTGTTATAACAATCATTCAGGTTGTATTGACATTTTTTTAATCTAATCTTGTTGATGACTAATTTCTGATTTGCTTTTTGTTAGTAGTTTTCTGGTATTTGTTAAGGTTTGTATGTTGGTTTTCATTTATAAGATTTTGGTATGATGATTTCTTTACCAGAAATATTTTTGTTGCAATTTGGATTCTGGTATGATGTTGGATTTTCATTTATGTGCCTCTAGTATGTTTATATCTGATATTTTGCTTATAGTTTGACTCTGGTATGATGGATTTTCATTTATCTGATTTTGGTATGAAGATTTCTTTTCCATATATTATCATGTGATAACCTGAGATGATTTATTCATTGAGATATTTGATATTTGCTTTTGTTTTATGATTCTGGTATGTTTGGTTTTACTTTATGTGTCTCTGGTATGAGTATTTACTTTTCAGAATTGTTCATTTTCTGATTTTTTTGGTATGATTTATTGCATTAGCATTCTGGTATTTGTTTATGGTATTGTATTCTGGTCTATTTTTTAATTAATGTTATTCTGGTACTATACTTTGTGTACCAAAACTGTTCAATATGTGATTTTATTGTATTATTTATTGTATGAGCTTTTTTGGTATGAGTATCTGACCTGATTGTATTCATGTATTGGATTCTGGTATGAGTTTTGATACAGTTTTTGTTATTAACTGTTGGTATGCTTCTGGTATGAGGATTTTTACACAAAACAAACATACTAATATAATAACCATTTTGTACAATCTCATATTAACATAAAATCATAATCTGTATTTCTAGTATATGTCTTCATTCCTTCACCAGTGGTTGATTTCGGCAAATCTTTTTGTTATGTCCTGCCATGCCACAACAGCTGCATTTCTTCTTCTTGTTCCCTTCCTCTGATCCCCGTATCCTAGCTTTAGGCAATCTTCCGGTTCTCTTCCGCTTTATAGGAGGTTTGCATTCGATAGATGCAATGCAACTTGGAATATCTAAATTCTCATGATCAACGATTGGGTATATTGTATCCGCATATGCCGTCTTCCAATATTCAACGCTATAATATTTACTTACCAGAGAAGCCGATTCAGTTTCGTCATCTTTGATGCAACTATGACATGAACACACGGTATTTCCTCAATATCAAATTTCTTGCAAGTGCAACTCCTATCCACTAAACAAACAACATCCCTTTCCTGGTTCCATTGTACCTCAAACAATAGCCTTTTCGCATCAAGCACATAGCATCCATACTTTGTTGTCTCCCCATATTTAGCTTGAATTAGAGCATCAACGTTTGGTGTTGCCAATTTTGTACATGATTCAGCCTTTTCCCTTCGCGTTGCAAACCATATACCCACTGTTTGTGTGATAACATCAATGAGGACAAGCACCGGATAATCCCTTGCATCACACAATACACTATTAATACATTCTGCATTGTTGCTTGTCATAATGTTGTAACGTTTGATGGGGCAAAAAGCTCGGGACCAAGCAGCAAATCCAATTTCATCCAACAGTTGCGCAACTACTATCTTCTCCTACAAACATTTTCAGGTACACATGAAGTTATATACAATTCCAGAAAAATCATACCAGAGACATAACATGTTTTCATACCAAAAACATATCATGTATGATACCAGAAATTAAAGTATGCACAACACCACAAACAAAGCATGTTACATACCAGACATACCAGAAACATGATAATACCATAAATTGATCATGTATACAAACCAAAAAGTCACATATCATAAATACAATTTTAAAATTACAATCAAATTCCAGAGAAATGACGATACTAGAAATATTATTATTCAAATATAATTCACATACCAGAAATAAAATTATCAAACAAATACCAAAAACACTATTTTTGGTATGTCTGGTATGCTTATTGTATTTGAATATTGTTTCCTCTAGTATACTTTGTTAGTGTAAACACTGTTTCCTCAACAATTTCCTCAGCAATCTCCTCTTTTTTAATTTTCTTTGATGTAGACCTAAAAAAACAGTATTAACTAAATGACAAACATACCAGAAACTTAAACTAGACAAAACATAACAATATACACATGAAACAAATAAAAAAAACAAACCAGAAAATATAACTAAACTCATACTAGAAATAAGATAAAATACATACTAGAGACTTACAGCAGACTCATACTAGAAAGAAAGAAAGAATTCATTCCAGAAAACTAAATCACAAACTCATACCAGAAAACTAAACACAAAATCATACTAGAAACACATACCAGAAGAGTATACCAGAAAATATAACTAAACTCATACCAAAAATAAGAAAAAATACATACCAAATACTAACAGTAGACTCATACCAGAAAGAAAGAAAGAAAGAAAGCATTCATACTAGAATACTAAACCAGAAACACATACCAGAAGAGTATACTAGAAAATCATAACAAACAAATAAAACCAGTATAAATAGAACACACATCACCAAAGCATACTAGATTAACAAACGAGAAACTAATACCACGTTTTCCCTCTTCGTTGGGGCATCTTCTTTCTTGACAATTTTTTCTGGCCTTGGCAACCTCAATAGAAGACGACGAGGAGGAGAAGGAGCAACAAAGTCATCACTACTGGAATCCTCCTTCTTTAGGGATACCTCCTTCTTTGGAGATTCTTCCTCCTTTGGCGCATCCATGATAACCTTCACACTAGAACCTTCGGGCCTAAATACCCGAACATTATGGAATCCAACCTTGAAAAGATGAAAGAGATAGCCAACTTCATCAATATTGTCATCCCCCACCACTTGTTGTCATCCTCTTCTTCTGGATCATGTGGGGACAATGGGATGGTTTTGATGTCATCTTGGGTCAAGGATGTACCGTATCTTTAATTGTTTGGAAGCTGCACTTCATCTTCCCCTTGCTTGTTGAAACCCACTTAAGACAAAGTGGGGATATTTCTTCATCAACACATGTGACAAACAACGATGCCAGTTTGGAAATGGATTCAAGGATGTGAACCTATAAATTATATACAGGAAACACATAAATAGAGCATACTAGAATATTATATCAAATAAATGATATCAAAATAATAACAAACTCTCATACCAGAAAATGAAACCAGACAAACATATCATAAAACCAGATAAAAAGTAAACTAATACCAGTGGAAGTATGAAATTAAAATCATACCAAAAACAACATAATACAATCTTACCTGGAGTGCCAAAGGAAAACTAGAAAGGCAGTAATTTCCTGATTTTCGAGACTTAGGGGGGTGTATTCAATCGAGACTTTTAAAGATTTTGACGGATTCTTAATAATCATAGGATTTGCAAATTCTGTGGGAAACTTTAATTCTATATAGAGTCAATACAGATTATGTGGAAATCTTATGTGTTGGGGGAAGATTTCTATGGATTTTAGTTAGTTATAAAAGTAATGAAGAATCCTACAAAATCAATGAAATAATAGATTTTTTTAAAATCCACAAACTTTTAAATACCATAGGAATTTTATGGAAAATTTTAAATCCTAATTGAATACCTAAAGATTTATATGGACTTTTAAAAATCTATATTCAATACCCATAGATTTTTAAACTCCAAAAAATTCCTATAGACTCTTAATTGAATACACCCCCTTTAGTTGGCTCGCACCGCTGTAGGAACTCCAGTGTCTTAGAGAAGACAAGACGCCCCCATGGAAAGGAATTAAATGCTTGCATATCCTTCACCAAAGAAAGAGTGGGATTGGAGACCATCTTCTTCTTGTCATTGCCAAGCAAAACACATTCAATGAAGAGGATTAGAACAATCTTAAATTTGCGTTCATCGGTCTTTAGAAGCTTTGGATATTTCTCCTCCAAAGTTCGCAATAAACATTTTGGAATGCCGACCAACTCCTCCATGTCGACATCTTCCTCTCCCTTGTATGCACTGTACCGACACTCAAGGCCGGTAATTTCAGCAAATTCGCTTAAGTCAAACCTCATAAACCAAAATATTCAAAAAAAAAAAAAAAAGAAAAAAACACATTAACAATAGAAAGTGGAATGAAGGTACCAAACTGAAAAAGGTGTATAGTTATAAATACCTAAGTAGAGTGTTGTTGATTGCAAACCACATAGAGTGTTTGCGGTCTGTTTTGATCTCATGCAGAAGCATGAAGTGTAGTAATTGGTTAGAAAGCTTGAGATTTGTACACAAAGAGATGATGTCCCGAAATATACAACTTTTGAACATTTGTTGCCCCCTGGCATCCAAACCTTCAAGTATAAAGTTGACTAAATTTACACGAGACAATATAGTTATCCGTGCTGTCTCATATTTCGGGTTATCATCAAACCTGTACATCAACTAGTAAAGGAAACAAGTTTGTTAATATCAGAAAAACATTTCAACAAGAAACCAGAAACTCAGATCAAACATTTAACTTACAAATGAGTCTTCATGTACATTAATAGGCATTTCTTCCTCTACTTGTGCAAAGATACCAGAATATAATATCAATATTCACATCAAAATTCAATATCAGAAAGTAATATAAAAACCTGATATGAAACTCAAAATAGAAAGCATACATACCAGACAAATCATATAAATATAACCAGGAAACATATCAACAACTCATACCAGAAAAAAAAACCATAAACACATACCAGATAACTCATGTAATATAAACAAAGAACAAAGCATACTAGAAACACAATAGATAGGTATATAGGAAAGAAATAAACATCACATACCATAAACTAAGTCCATAAGACATACCAGAAAAACTAAAACAAGTAACATACCAGAAAAGTTAATACCAAATACAAATGCACTAACAACTAATACAAGACATTACCATAAACACATACGAAACAACTCATGTAATATAAAAACAAAACAAATCATACCAGAAACCATATAAAAACAAATACTAGAAACACAATAGATAGGTATACATGAAACAAATAAACATAACATACCAGAAACAAATTCCATAAGACATACAAGAAAAAACTAAAACAAGTAACATACTAGAAAAGTTAATACCAGACACAAATGCACTAACAACTAATACCATAATTCTCATGCAAATATAAAGACGAAACAAAAATACCACAAACCATATGAAAACACATACCAAAAATAATATATAAACCTATCAAACCCTAATATGAACATATACCAGAAACAATAATACAAGAAAAATTGAAAGAGTATCTAATCCATACTAACCACAGGTATATTTCCTTCCCTTGGATCACCAGATAGAACTATTGAAGACCTCCATCATGACCAGACACCGGAGGTGCCTGCCCCTCCTTTGAAACATCCTCTTCAACAAGTGAAGGAGGTGTTGGGGTTAGAAGATTGAATGTTGGAAGATCAGAAGAAGACGATCGGTTTCCTACAACCTTAGATCGAGTAGCTATTTTTCTGTTGGTTAGGGTTTACGATCGATTAACAAGTAAGGAGAGATTTGAGATGAAATCTGGTATCAACAAAGATGAAATTGAGAATGAGAGCGAAAGAGAACGCCGGAATTAACAGGAGAAGATCGGAAAACTTGACGAATTTGAGATTACGAGAGAGATTGAGGGAGAAGTTGAGGAGTCGAGAGGCACTTTCGGTTAGTTTTTGTTCCAAATTGAATGAAGTGGGAGGAAGTGAGTGAATGAAAGTTACCTGTTAAAACCTCCTCATTAACCCATAAAAGAACTTAGTAGGCCAAATTCTTTCTTTAAACTTTACATTATGGTTGTATTTTTTTTCCAAAATCAATCATTTTACCCTATCTCTATCATAAGAGATATAACATTTCATCGTACAATATAAATTGTTCTTTAAGTTTACAAAAAATGTAAAAAATGAAAGATGTCTGTAAAGTCATAAATCTTATAGAGCTTTAAAGATGATGGCTTCGTTCAACGGGGTTGAATTTCAATCCAATAAACCACCCATAAACCCTTAAACTTACACTGATTGATTTACAAAAAGGATAAATATTAACCCCGTAAACTCTTCAATCATGGTAGAATAGAAGAAATAGTATTACTATCGTGACGGTATTACATTACTATTAATAACTGAAAAGTTGTCAACATTATTGAGACCATTGCCCATAACTTATGAAGTATTTTATAGAACTATCTTTAAAAATGGCTGTTTTTCGCAATTTTGTTTTAAATGTGTCATCTTTGGGTGTAATGTGAATGTAATTTTGGATTTCCGCAATTTTGTCTTCGAGAGCTCCGTCCGTCCGTCGTTCTTCACTCAAACGGCCCAAATTCAACCCCAACCCAACCTAACCCACCATTCACTCCCTATCTCTCTCTCCATCGTTTTCTGCCAACTTCAGACTTCGCTTCCTGCTCTCAACCCTTGTCAAGCATCAGCCATGGCTGCTGCCGGTAATTATATCCCTCTCTCTATATTGCTGTTATGCTTCATTTTTTACTCGTAGCAATTTGCTTTCTATTTTTGTATTCATGCTTTTGTGTCTCGTATATGTGCGGGAATGGGGCATTTCACTTGATACAACGGCGGAGGAAGCCAAGATACACTCCATTAATATATTTACAATGCTTCCTGTATGGGAATTATATTTCGTTTTCGTGCTGGAAATTTTGAATTGGGGGTTTGCTCGTTTTGCGGTTGACCGAACCTGCAAAATTGATCAATTGGGCTGTTGAGGACTTAGTATTTTCCTCAAATCGGAATTGAAATTCTTCTATTCGTGTTCCTATTTTCTAATTTTAGCCTTTTTACTCGTTTCATTAGCATTTTTTTAGTCATCTTCTGCCCTAACATGCAATTGAGTTGAGACTTGTTTACACTGATCATAAGATATCGAATATAGATTATGATATCTTGAGCAGGGATGTGTTGCATGCATTTGTTATTAGGTTTTAAATGATGCATTTCATTAACTGGCTGGTAATAATTGTGAGGCTTTTTCATCATAATTGTTACTAGTCTTCATGTGTGTTTGGTAGATATTACTGTAATGTAGATAGTGTTGAACTTTTGATATGATAGTTGATAAGGTAACTGGCCAAACTTTTGTTTTCAAAATGCACCGCTTATGTTACAACTGCCAATTTCTGAGATGCCCTCTAGAGTGTTGAGTAAAAAGAGTACCAGAAATATCCCGTAATGTGTAACACATATGCTGTCTGACTGGTTGCAGGGAATATAGGTGTTCCCAATGTGAAAATTTTGAACCCCGAGTTCAAAAGAGCACATTCCTTTGGTGTGCAGTCATCATGGGGTGCTAAAACTTGGGCCCAACCAAGAGCAAAGAAGTATGGTGGAATTGCATTGCCACGGGGATTGAAGAAACCAGTGGCTGTCTTTTGTGGTCCGACGAGTAGTGAATGTTAGTTACCTCTTTGCTTTGCTGCATTGTTGGTTTTCCTTTTCTTGACAGTAATTTAAGCACTTGGAGTATTGCAAATGAATTTGTTCTCTTGATTTTACTTTATTAGAGAGTTTGTCGGTCATAAATTAAGTTCCTTGAGTTTTTGATCCATGGAGATTGGACACGTGTGTATTGGATGAAATTAAACGGTCTAGGTGCTTATCCCTTGAAAATGAGTAATTTTGCAAAAACAAATGTAATTGTTTCTGTTTGCAATCGCGAGATATGAATTATTTACTTTCTCATCCATTAGACAGAAAAAAATCTATGTGAGGGTGACCTAGGAAGTTCTATCATCATAAGTGAGAATGAGATTACGTAACGTCAGCTTGTGCTTTAAGGTGCCGAGTTAAGTCCTCCAATGAGCAGAATCGGGTGGTGATAAAACATGCTGGTCTGACTTTGAGGGGGAAATTCTAATGCATGCCTTAAGGTGTTGTGTTATTGTTAGATCTTGATGTGGATTCTCTTATGGGATCTTTTAGCATCCTAGTGGGGGACGTTTTTTTTTTATTTGAGGGTTCTCCCTTCCCGTTTTCATTTACTTAAGTGATTATTCTTGTTAAAAGGTTTTCTTGTTGTGTTTTGTCAGCTGCTACAAATTCAGAGGTAGCAAGTGAAGAAAGGAAATCCTCCCAACTTCGGAGTGACCTAATTCCAAATGCACAAGATGTATGCACTTAAATATTTGTTCAGATGTGAAGTTTCTATTGCAACAAAATAATCATATGATACTAAGGATTTTCAATTGTTCACCATCTTAATTCAACACGGGTTGTTCATTAACATCGTTTCATCCTTGTTTTGACTGCTAAATATTTTCATAAAAAAAGGAGTCATTATCTGCCTGCTTTGGTGTTGGATGGAAGCAATCTTTTAGTTTATGTTTTTGTAATTCTAGGTTGATATTTTTTAATGGTATTTTAGATTTAGGATGGAACAGAGATAGGAAAGAAAACAAAATGAATCACTTGGGGAAATTGCCTGCCTGTTTAGCTTAATTCACGCTGGATGTAAAACCCATAAAAAACAAATTAGCAATGATGTCTTTGAGCATATAATTTTTTTTAGCTAATGAGTTGATGATGTTTGATTTGAAATCTGGACCTGTATTTCCCTTCACTCCAAACCGAAGTATGGTAATTCTGCTTTTTGATATAAAATCCAGGACACCTTTTTACCCTTTACATCCATCTCTTTCTCAGATCAAAACTGATCTATAAGAGGTGTCTACATTAATGTATAAACATTGTTATTTTGTTTCTGGATCCTGAATCATGATAATCATTTTTTTTTTCCATGTCATATCGCTAGCTATAATGAAAAGTGCCCGGATATAGTGGATATACCCAGATTAGTTTAATCTCTTTGAAGTCTGGTGCTCAAGTAAGATTGTAGTAGGAAATTCAAGACTTTTTCACCAAATTAGATGCACAGTTTCATAAGAATTGTGGCAATTCTTCCAGGTCTATTTTCAATAAGCAATGGTGTTCTTTCTAGTAAAAAAAAAGTTTTGCAACTTACATAACTACAAAAGTAACAGTTTGCATACTTGCATGATATGTAACAATATCTTCACTGATATGTATAACATTTATGTATTTTACAGGTGGAATACCTCGTGTCAGAACTATGTGATACGACTTCTGTTGCTGAATTTGAGCTAAAAGTAAGGCTTTTTTAAATATGTTTCTGCTTTTCGTTGAGAATGTGATACAAGTGCAAATCCCCCTCCTTTAACCTTGTTTTTGATCTATGTAAAAGAGGGAAATGAAATGTCTACATCAGAGAAAAAAAATTCAATGCTCAATGGCACGTACACAGTGGTTCTTTTCGAAGAATAAATAGTAATGAAGTTTCTGACATCTGGTATTTAGATACATTTAGTTTCTTTGTCTTGGTTTTGTGGTTAATGGCATTAAGTATTTATTAATAGTAGATTAGCATTTGTGAATGGTAACCAACAAATGATGTTGTACCTTGTCATTCAATTTTAAAAAAAGTGCCTGAAATTTGGGTATTTCGGTCTCCTTGTTATTCTTACCGTGTTTCCTTGTAATGTTCTTCTAGTTCATTTGGTAAAATCGTAGGTAAATTGATGATTGTTAAAAACAATAAAAAAAAAAATTCATCTACCCTTATGCCTTTAACATTTAACATTTTCTTCCCTAAAATTGTTTACCCTTATCCCAACTGTTTGCTGTTGTTATCAGCTTGATGGATTTCACCTCCATATTACAAGGAGCTTGGCTGAGAACCTTCCACTTCCTGCTGTTCCATCTGCTTCTGCGAGTGCAGAAGCTGCAGCTGAGGCACCAGCACAGAATGGTTCAGTCATGTCCACCTCGTTAGCAATTGTCAAGTCCGAACCTTATGAGAGGAAAGGGGATAAATTACTGGATAAAGCTGCAGATGAGGGTTTGGTACTAATTATGTCTCCAAAGGTAATAGTTTTCTGTTTTAATGCCTCTGCTTGAAATTTTTACTCGACTGGAAATCTAAAGTATGTAGTTTGCACAGGTTGGCTTTTTCAGAAGATCTCGTATGCTAAAGAAGAAGCGTATACCACCGCCTTGCAAAGAGGTACTGACTCCGTCTCTACATAAAAATACCAGTTATCGAAGAGACCTCATATGAAAACCCCTTACTCTCACATTTCCACTACTAGCACCTGGAGTGTATGCATTTCCTTTTTTCTGACTCAGATTTATGTGGAGTGGTGATTGCTCATTAGCCATCTGTGCTATGACTAATATTACTATACTGATGCTTAATTTGGTTTAGAATCTTTATCTACATTTTTCATATTTGTGGACTTTGCCGAGTAACTTGTTTTGGATTGAAAAATGGTGGTCCATTATGTGGATACCAAGTGGGACAAAGTATTTATTGGATGCAAAACAAACATACCCTGATTAGTAATATAATAACAATTATCTGAGTTATGTAACCACCATCACCTTTCTTGGGTCATGAAATCATAGCCTTAGCTGCATAATGTACACTCTCCATCGTTTTTAGTAAAGCCCAACCTTATCAAGGGCTAACTATCTCACATTTTCCGGTATGCTGGTACCTGGGGTTAACAGGGGCAGATAGTGAAAGAAGGGCAAACTCTTTGCTTTATCGATCAACTGGGCGGTCAATTTCCAGTAGAGGTTAGTGAGACATTCTGTCTGTTGCCTGTAAATGTCATATTGTTTGTAGTTTGTCAAAGTCTGAAGTATTTTTTCCCCAATAAAACTGCAGGCTACAGTTGCAGGTGAAGTTGTAAGGTTTCTTTTGGAAGATGATGGTAAGTTCAACATCATTATTGCTTAAGTTATTCCCATCATCACCTTATAAATCATTTTTTTTCCTGATTTAGTTTCTATAAATTGTTATCAATTTCTTTGTTGGGTTTCCTCCTGTTGCTGCAAACAGATCCAGTTGGATATGGTGATGCGGTTGTTGCCATCCTTCCTTCTTTCCCCGGTATCAAGAAGCTTCCATTAGACGCTTGACGGCTGTTCGACATCCTGTTTCCAGAATCGACAAATTCAGAGAGGAAGCTGTTTATACTTGGGTCAAATTGTAAGGTGTAAATCCTCCAGTTTTCTGTAGGCTGAATTTTATTTATGAGCAATTTGATGTGGGTTTGGTTTACAAATTTTCTGTGGTTCTGTTTCTTTCCTGCCAAAGATAAAAGTCTTTAGATGATTAAGCTGAGGAAAAAATATTGTATATTGCAGGTAAAGTTTATGATAGTTATTCTCATAGAAACTATTTATTACACTGCAATAGTTTGTTTCGCTATTATTTTTGCCGGAAAAGTAAGACGTATTATTCTTGGTAAATATGTTGATATTTTGTTTCGCTCATATTAATTTTCAAAGTTGGTATTATTTTGGTTTTTTTTTTTTTTTTGACAATTTATACAGGTGCATACAACATAATGTAGATTATGCTTAAAAGGAATTATTGGTAGGTAATCAACATCATTAATAAATGTAGATATGCAAACTATAGAGATTCTCTAATTTTTGGGTTGATCATAAGAAGAGTCACATAATCATGATTGAAATGAGAATGATACATGTCTTTATTGATGGTGTCTACCACCTTTTCCAAGGTTTTTATTATTTCCTAGGCTTCATCATCAACTATGAACCCAAAGTCTTTTGCAAAAAATATAAATATCGGAATGATATTTTTATAATTTGGATAAATTTTTATTGTTTCCATCATTCCACTTTTGTCATTGAAAGGTTCAATGATTTCAAATTTGATGGACTGTGAAAGCAACTAGGGTGATGCCCACAAAATTAAGTTATCTTCAATCTTGATGCCTTTTTTCCTCCTAATTTCAAACACCCAAATACGTAGGCTATTGACTTGTTTCGAGGCCAATTAGCCTTTTGAAAAACTAGATCCAAATTGTAATAGACGAAAAAAGGTTTTAATTGAAAAACCACATAAAGGATAAACCATATGAGATACGAGGAGAAGTTTGTAAAAGTGATTGAAAAAAGGTTTTAATTGAAAAACCACATCAAGATATGATTTGCGGTCGTTGTAATATATGTTGTTCAGGGTTTCATCTCATTAGAACGTACAAATTTTTAGATTGTAAATTCTCTATGAAAATATCCAATGAAAAAAAAAATTTTGATCAGAAACTCCAAAAAACGGAAAATTTTGTTAACAAGCTCGAACAACGATACGTTAAATACAAAAACCTTAGACGTAAAACTTTTTAGACAAGAAGGTTTAAAACTTTTGTAATGGGAAAGTTTCAAAAAACCGAAAACTTCCTAGACGTAGAAGACTTTTAAACAAGAATTTTTTTTAATCGGAAAAGTTCTTGAAAAGGTGACATGATCCACAAAATCACCACCGATATCTTACTTTTCTACGGTTTAGGAGTGGAATACAAACACATATCTCGTGCGCTTGTATGCACACGACTCGTGTGTATACGACTCGTGTGTATACAAGCGTACATGTGTGTTAGGCTCAAACCCAACACATAAACCTGGGAGGTTCCATCCTAAAATCAATTGACAATAGAAGTAGTTCACCCACTTTATGTACTAGGCCGGAATGTTCCCAACTTTCGATGTGAAAACTTATAATCTCCAACAATGCATCCGGTAAAATGGTGGAATGAAACCACGTTTTTATTGATATTATGGTAACCTTTATACATGACTTAAAAAATAACTTTGTTGGCTAGGGATTACTAGTGTACGTAAGAATGAGTGTCATTTGTCGCAAAAAAACCTTGTTTTTATGGGTAGTCGGATAATAATGTCAACATGTACATACGTAAATTTACCATCATGCATGTCACACATGCACCACGTTCATGATACTAATCAAGTTACACGCTTTAACAAAATCATCACGCATGGCACCATTTTTCTCTTCATACAAATTTCAGATTGCCTCTCGAAATCCGAGGGCTTGGTGGCCTACGGACCCGTATGCTTATTGGGAATGGTTCGATGCAGTGGCGGAGCCAGATGAGCTAGTAGAACAGTATGTAACATAATTTGTTTTATGGAGGGTTTTTTCTTTTTTTTCCTTCCTAAGGCAAAACGACGTCGCAAGCCGGGGCACCGTACCCCCCGTTACCCCCCTTGGATCCGCCACTGGTTTGATGCATTACAACTCAATAGAAAATATAACATTGCATCATCACACGCATACATACAAGTAACTTGATTATAACCCGACACATAAGTCCGATAAAACCATTTATAAATAAGAGTAAATTATCAATTTATATAAATAGATTTTATATAATAGACTCGTTCTCCACGAACATTTTACAATTTTTTTTTTTGTCAATATCAATTAACGATCCAATCTCCATGATCCCAAAATATAAATAGTTCATGCATAAGACCTTAACTAAATCATAAAAACATAAAGAAACTAATGTCTTGTTTTTGTTGCTTACAAATTTGTTTATGTAGAAATAAAAAAAAATGAAATATTCAACCTCAAAAGTCTTAACGGTCCTCTCGGCTCGGCCTAATAATAGGTCCCACCAAAATAAACTTGAAAAAATCCTAATTAATTTATTATTAATTAATTGAAGCATTGAAAAAGCAGTTTCTGGAAAGAGAAATAAAGAAGCTCCGAATAGAGATTTTTCTCGTTCGCGAAGAGAGAGAACTCGTCGAGAAACGAAGCTGATCTCCCATGGCGGGATTACAGAGGTCGGCGGTTTCCTTCAGGCGCCAAGGATCTTCAGGACTCGTCTGGGACGACAAGTACCTATCCGGCGAATTAACGCAAGGACGGAAATCGGACCACAAATACTACTCCGGCGAATTACAGAGATCGAGCAGGCAGCGAAATTCCACCTCCGGCGACGTAATCGAGCCTGAGGAGATCAGAATTAGGCCTATTAGGACAGGAAGGTCAACGGAAGAGAGTCGGAGAGCATCGGCTCCTTCCGATCCTCCCTCGCCGAAGCTTTCGGCGTGTGGTTGTTGCGGCGGAATAACGAAATCTCCGAGATCGTCTCGGAAGCCGAGGACGCGGTAGATTATCGTTTTACATTGCCGGAGATCGGAACATGAACAGCTCCGGTGGTGGAGAATTGGAAGATCGATGCGGTAACTGGTAATTCCATTGAAACGATGGTCTGTTGATTTTGAGAGAGAGATTGAGAAAATTGAATTAGTCTATTTGCTAGAAGAATCGTATGAATGTGAATTTCGTTGTTTTCCATCTTCTAGTTCAATGTGAATATCTTATGTCTTTCCAATTTCATTTTGAGGATCATTCGTTCTACTTCATCTGTACATATTTGATGCTCCTAATTCCTTGAAGAGATGCCTCTATAATGATGATTCTCAATTGAAATGAAGCCTTCAACGCTCCACATGAATTCATCCCTCTTTCGATAATCAAATCATGCTCCGCATAGATGATCAAAATGGTTCATCAATTCAATGGAATATGATTTTGAAAATATCAACTCATCTCTCTCGATTAGATGGTGACGATGATGGTGATGGGAAAATCTGAGTAGAACATAAAATTTAACGAATAACATATATTACTTGATACTATTTTTGTAATTTACTTTTCAATAAATTATTTTATGAGTTTACCTTCACGTTTAACAGTACACCTAACACTTAGAAAGAATAAATATATGAATTAAATAAGAAAAAACGTAATTTGAAAAATTGTTATAGGACGTAGTTTGCTCCACTTTTTCAAGAAAATCGTTATTGTGCATGCAGCTATGGGTGCAGAATGAGTGGAGGGAAACAATCATTCTACGTCATATATTTCCGAATCACTGTAAATTTTGTATCCGATTTACTAAAGGATACCGGTTTGTGTTTAGTAATCATATCTCATAATTATTTATCACTTTTATTTAACGATAGATAAAAATAATTAATTTTTTTATTTAAAAAAATAATATTTAATATTTTTTATTTGTTATACAAGGGTAAGTTTTAAATTTTAGTTATTGAATTTTTTATTTTATTTTTATTATTTTTTTTGGAGAATTTTTCATAACAGAAATTTTCACATACCAGAATTTTTCATATAACAGAATTTTTTCATACCAGATATTATCATACTAGAATTTCATACCAGAAGTTTCATACCAAAAATTATTATAACAAAAATTATCATACCAGAAATTATCATAACACAAATTTACATACCAAAAATTCAAATTTTCATACCAAAATTTCGACATTTTATATAGAAGATTTACATACCAAAAATAGTATAACACAAGAGTACTGTTAAACTGGTTTTCATGACCACTATATCAGATAATGATATGATCTTCAAGTAAACTATTAGTGATACTCTTAGTTTTATCAATAAAAGAAATGTTGTTCCATCCTCTGTAGAGTAGGTTGGTTTAGAGGTTTGACTTGCTTTCTTCCCTTGATGGGCTGCTTCGAAATCGGCAACTCCATATAATAACACCGGAAATGAAGTATAGACAGTAAGTTCAGAACTTATAGAAGCGAATCAAAGAACAAGATATTACATAGAAGTTCTACCTGGTAAGCAAAGGACCTAATTGACAGCATAAAAGAAGATAATGAAGAAGAAGAAAGCTTGGTGCTTATTTCATCATAATCTTGTTTGTGTTTAGTGTTTTCCACTTGGAGATGTCTGCAAGTAAGAATGCCCTTCATCACTGCCCATGATGCAAATAACTTTTCTGAGTTATAATGCTTTCGGGATGAAACTGAACACCCTACAACATTTGAGAAGAATCATAGTGATTGATTCCTTTAGTTGGTTAAAAAAGGTTGCCTGCAAATGCTTGTACTTCTTGTGTCGAGCAGCCATGATAAGCCCGTCATTAGTCCATGCAGTGACCTCGAGTGCTTCACAATGGAAACTCTCCTTTTCAATCACAAGACTATGATATCCACCAGTAGTGAAAGGGCTATAAAAAAAATTAATGTTACAAAGTATTTCCAAAGCAGCAGAATCAGGACATTGAAGGTGGCGCAAGTGAGGAGGTCATCACCATTGACATGTGCTACTCCTTCCGTATCACCAACTCCGGCGTCCATGACACCACCCAGATCCACACCCACATGTGCTACTCTCACTTCAATGACATCACCCACTCCATCATTGACATGGACGCGGACGTCATCACCATTGAGAACTCTCATTCTGACGAGAAGCTCCTCTAGTAGTGTAGACAGCCCAAAGGCCCAAGGCCCACTATGTAATTCTATATAACAGAAGCAATGTAACAGTAATCGACAATGAATTATTTAGAATCAATTATCCTCTGTCTGTACTTTTCTATGGTATCAGAGGTTGCCTAAGGACAAACGTCCACTAGCAACAATATTCACCAAAATGTCAGACGACAATATGGATCCTTCCCTTCATGATCCTCCACCACCTCCTACTCCAACACCATCTCTTTCCACCCTGCCTGCAACACAACACCCCATCTCTACCCCTCTTCCTAGTTTTTCAAGCTTCATCAACATCAAACTTACCTCCACAAATTACCTCCTATGGAAAGCTCAAGTCACACCTGTGCTACGAGCTTACAATCTGTTTGGTCATGTTGATGGCTCAATTTCTTACCCAGGTATGCCTGAGAACCAGTCGGCCTCATCCACTGCATCTTCCACTCCGAGCCAGGCTCAGCTTGACTGGCTCGCTAAGGACCATCTGGTCCAGGCTATCCTTACATCTTCTCTCACTGAGGAGATTCTTACTCAGGTGATTGACTGCTCAACCTCTTCTTCTATTTGGCGTCACCTTCATGATCTGTACACTGCCAAATCTAACGCTCACATCCTTCAAACGCGCCTCCAACTGGTGTCTCTCAAACAAGGCACTGACTCCATCACCACATATTACAACAAAGCTAAATCCCTGGTTTCTTTGCTACAGGCTGCCGGCCAACTTGTGTCTAATTCCGAGTTTGCTGCCTCCTTGTTTGCTGGTCTTCCACCAGAATATGATCCCATTATTACCTCACTCAGTACTCAGCCCTTTCTCCCTTCTCCACATATGCTACTTTCCCATCTACTCAACCATGAAGCTCGGTTACTTCATACTTCTTCCACCCAATCTTCCACACAACTTCCCAATATGTCTGCCAATTCCACCACTACCAACTCTACCTCTGATCAACGAAACCAGTCCTCATCTCGAAACAGAGGACGCTCCAACAGGGGCAATCGTGGAAGAGGAACTAACAACCAAGGTGGTCGAGGCTACACTTCCGAACGAGGGGGCACGTTCAACTTCACTGGACATCAAGATACCCGGCCAACTTGTCAAGTTTGTTCAAAACCAGGACATACAGCCCTGCAGTGCTGGCACATATTCAATCATTCGTACCAAGCGCCTGCACCCTCCTCCTTTCAAGCACACCATACCACAACAAATTGGACGCCAGACACAGCTGCTACCAACCATTTCACGTCTGATATGACTCAGCTTCCATATGATGCTCCCCACTACAATGGCACCGACACAATGTCGATTGGAGATGGCTCCACCTTACCAATTCAGCATTACGGTTCCAATCTCTTTTCCTCTCCCCTTGCATCTTCTTCCAATTTTTCCCTGAAAAATATTCTACATGTTCCTTCCATTAATCGCAATCTTTTGTCTGTCCGACAATTTTGCATTGACAACTTCGTTTACTTTGAATTTCACCATAACTGTTTTCTTGTGAAGGACCGACGAACTCAGGCCATTCTTCTTCGAGGAACCATTGAAGATGGCATGTATGTCCTCCCTCTATCAGCAAAACAAATCCCAATGAAGGCGCATAGTACCGCCATTACCAATCTCTCTCTTTGGCATTCTCGATTTAGGCATCCTTCCATTCGAACCACCAAGCAGATGCTTCGCTCCATAGCCGTTTCTTGCCCTAACCTACCAGATACGGACTTCCGTTGCCAGGCCTGCTCCAGGGCAAAAGCCCACAACCAACCCCACTATCCGTCTGCATCACGTGAAGCCCAACCCTTTGGACTCCTCTTTATGGATCTATGGGGCCCGGCCCATGTCACCTCTTCAAGAGGCCACAAGTTCTATTTATCAATCTTAGATGATTATAGTAATTATCTTTGGTTATTTCCACTATCTAGTAAAAGTGTTACAACCTCTTATGTCCAAGCTTTCATTCATTTTGTTGAAAATTTCTTTGCATCCAAAGTCAAATCTATCCAAACCGATGGGGGTACGGAATTTAGTCCATTAAAACCTTTCTTTGCCAAATTGGGCATCAACCATCGAATTACTTGTCCATACTCCCACCAACAAAACGGAAGCATTGAAACTCGTCATAGACGTATTGTTGACACCGGCTTGGCTCTCCTAGCTCATTCCTCGACACCTTTTGTTTTTTGGGACTATGCTTTTGAGACGGCCGTTTATCTTATAAACCGCTTACCTACCCCCACACTAAATCAATCCTCTCCATATCTAGTTCTCCACAAAAAACCACCGGATCTCAAACTCTTACGAGTTTTTGGTTCTCTTTGCTTTCCCAACCTTCGGCCTTACAACTCCCACAAGCTTAATTTTTGATCCAAACCTTGTGTCTTTCTTGGCTATGCCCCTCACTATCGTGGTTATATATGCCTTGATCATACAGCCCACCGCATATACATCTCTCGGGATGTAATTTTCCATGAGGCCCAATTCCCCTTTTCACAAACACCAGCCCCAGCTCCTATGCATTCCCAATCACAGCCCAATATTCTTTGGCCCATTACCCTTCAATTCCCATTACCAATCCATCATCTTTTCGGCCATCCACAAATGCTACGGATCAGCCCACATTCCCACCTTCAAGCCCAACCATATCCAACCCTATACCTGAACCCATTCCTTCTACTCCTTTGGTTACATCCACTCTGACCCCAACGCCTACCTCCACTACTTCTCCTGTTGCTCAGCCGTCTGCTGAAACCACTACAAAAAAAAATTCAGTTAGCGACGTGTTGGCGACGGCAGTAAAGCCATTTTCCGTCGCCAATAATCAACGGCGACGGCAAAACGGGACGTAGCCAGAACAGGCGACGCAAAAGTTTTTTGCGATGGCCAATTTCCGTCGCTAATTTCGGCGTCGCCTATTGGCGACGGATAATAACCGTCGCAAAATTTTTGCGTCGGCTAAATCCGTTACCACCAAGGGTGTCGCAAAATTTGAAATTTAGTGCGAAATTTAAAATTTTGCGTCGGAAGTAGCCATCGCAAAATTTAAATTTGGTGGTAAATTTTGTAATTTGGCAACGGAAAGCAGCCGTCGCTAATTGTATATTTGGTGGAAAATTTTATATTTTTGAAAATGTGTTTAAAATATTGATTTTTGGCATCGGGAACCTGCTGTGACAAATTGTACATTTGGTGAGAAAATTCTATTGCATCTTGTAAAACTATACCATAACCTGTATTATTTAAAAACATCTAAATGATTGCATCAAGTTGCAACAACAATTTTCATAAACCAAAAGAGTGTATTTAACATCAAAATAATCAAAATAGAACGATTCGAAGCGTAAATATGTTCACAATCTGAAAGTACAAAACCTAGATGTACTTCATCTTTAACAAAGTGGTAATAAGGTTCACAATCACACAATTCCGCGATCTAAACATCTTATACTTGGACAAATTCTTGATCAACTGCATCATTTTCGCTAATTGGTTCCTTTTCTGATGCTACATGATCTCCATCTCCAATAGACTCTTTTCGATGTACACTAGTTTCAACCTATAAAATATGAAATAATAGCAATAGTTTAGGTGGAGAAAATTTACGGTAACGAAATCTTATGCACATAGATGAACATTTACTTATTAAACATGGAATTTTAAAAAAAATTTATAGTTCTAGATTACCAAACTAACTTGTGTAAGTGAATGCGAGCTTCTACCTTCATTGCCCTCCGATTGCATAAGAAGTTTCTTCAATTCTTCATACTTCATCTCAAATTGCTTCGTCAATTTTGTTGTTACGTCTTCAATGACTTTTCGAGTTACATCTTCAATGACTTTTACTCTTAGCTCTTCCATCATCTTTTGCATTTGCTCCGGATTGTTCTTATATGTCGACGAGTCTGATGGATACACCATAGGGAGATGGATGATTATACCGAGCTATAGACTTCCCAAAAACATAGTTGTCTGCAACCATAGTAAATGGCAAGAACAATAATCAATCCTGACATGTTCATAGCTTTATTGACTAGCTTTGTTGATCTAAAACGTAAATTTTTACAAGAGAGATAGATAATCATGTCTAATTACATATTATAAATCTATTTTACCACTTCTCCTTCTTGAATGCTCTGGCGTGCAAAGAGGCCTCATCCATGTATACTAGATTTACCAAAACAAACCCGCTGAGCTGCAGCTTTTTGAATTGTGGGGGATAAGTCAATAAGGTAAAATAAGTAAGCATTAACTAAATAACAAGAGAAATCTTGCCTGCAAGTGGTTAAGATGCTGCTTGAGTGTAGGACATATATTGGAATTTTCATCAACCTTCACAATCAAACGGAGTTACAGATTACTATTTGCATTGAAAAAGAGAGAAAGAAAGAAGTGTGCTAAGTGGAGATATGATCAGAAACTTGGATGCATTGTAATATCCATGAGATAGACCAAAATTAAAAAAAAGGCAATGAAGTAAAAAGAGAAGAATTTACTTTGCAGGAGTTCAAGCTCTCAATCTCTTCCAAAGGATGATGAGTTGGGCCCATCACCGATGGAACATTGGCATCACCCAGCTTTCTTGTAATCATTAAAAAAAGGGAAAAGGAAAAACAAGAAGATGAAAGCCAGAGCATAGTATCGCACAACCAAGAACCAGGAAGTTTTACTAATTTCTAACTCATAATTACATTTCCAATGTGCATTAGAACCCATTTGCATGAGAGGAGCTCATAAAATAAAATGGATATGAATTATGCCTAACTAGCTCATACTGATATCCAAGAATGTAGAGCACCACTAAGAGTAGAAACCTTGGTCTTGCATGTTGTGTATATGCGGCACCTTGCAGCAGAACGCAAGTCATCCCCATCTGATCTTTTAAAAACAGGTTAGGGAAGGTTTATTGTTTTGGAAATGAGTCTTGAACCTTTAATATTCATGTTCACTTGATTTTCAAGCAACATTCTGGTAGAAAATACTCCTAAAGGAGTCTTTATACCTAATAAAGCATTAACATCAAGTGTCCTAGATGAAGAGCCAAAAAGAGAAGTTAGAAATAAGACAAAGAAACCCCCTATAACGTATATGGATATGCAAGAAAATAAGGGTGTACATATTAAACAATTCCATATTTCAATAAGAATTAGGCCAAGTAGTATTAAATATCCAAGACTTGACCCTTGTTTAAATATATAAATAAACATCCACCAAAGCTTACAAGTCAATTTATTTGTTGATTCCATAGTGATATAGAAATATTTTTCTGAGACCTATAAAAATTCATGGTCTGATATATGTGAAAATTTTCTTCTATCCTCAATTAACAACTTCTTGTTAAAAGGAGGGACACAATCTGAATAGGAAAAACAAGTTAGCCACTATATATTCCATTGCCCTACATAAGATTCCAAATCCATTTTAGGGTCTATTATATGCTATTTTCTAATTTCTAAATGAAATTTGAATAATATTGATATATTCTCCCACCCACCCATAACTCCAGAAAGAAAAAAAAAGCTTTGTAAGCATTGCTGAATATATTAGAAAATGTCTAATTAATCATTTGTGAAAAACTAAAGAGAAACTATGTGGCTCACCTGTGAACAGAACAATAGGACACCTTTCGAGTCAATAAATCTCTTGTAAAAATTTTAAAATTCGTTACATTCATCTCCACTGCAACTCTGCAACTTGCTAGTTATCGTCAATTGTGATGGATCATTCTGTGAAGGGATGAAAGGCGTGAACTGCAAGATTCAAGATCATAGTTTTACAGAGATCTATCCGGTAATAGCTTGTACGGATCCAAAGTAAACTGAAATATTAACAGTTGAAAATTTGAACACCATCAAACATTCTAAATCAAGCATGCATAAGATAGAGATGATGATGTAGGTATGAATGACATGACTTTACAGCTGTATTTAAATCAAAACACAATACTATGAATGAAAGCTAATAGCATTCAGCAATCACTAATTATACAAATAGACATATAATTACACATACACCTAGCTATACACAATTAAACCCTACATACACAAAAGCCCCAAATCCCTCATTCCGCACACCTATAGGGTTTACTGCACCATCTAGAATTTCAGAAATAAAATCCTACATACACAAAAGCCCCAAATCCCTGATAACATCTAATTCCACAAAGCAACACTTAGATTACACTAACAACATTCAGCAATCACTAATTATACAAATAGGCATATACACTAACAACATTCAGCAATCCTAGGTATACACAATTAAACTCTACATACACAACAGCCCCAAATCCCTAATTCTGCACATCTACGGTTTACTGCACCATCTAGTTTCCAAAATAAAATCCCCAAAAATGAAATAGGGTCACATAGTTTCCAATCTTACCCAACTGTGTTCGGACTCGGATATGTGCAAGAGAGGTAAGATGGTTACTGGTGTCAGGGAAGGAACGATGTCGCTGGTGGGTAGTGGAGGTGACGGCAGCAAAGATGAACGGCGGTTCCGGTCTGTCCTGGCACCGTTCGCGACTCGCAGCAAGGAAGGAGAAGGAGCGGACTTCGATCCGTCCCGGCACCACCCACGACTAGCAAGGACTTCCGCACCCTTGTTCACGCAGCCCTGGTTCGCAGGATCTCGTCTTGCAGGGATGGCGGCTGGACCGACTGTTTAGCAGGAGAAGGGTTGATCTGTTCGCCGGAGGAGAAGAAGGGGTTCTTGTTCCAGTGGTGCGCAGCAGGAGAAGGCACGAACAAGAAGGGTTTACGGGGAGGGAGAAGAAGAGAGGATGTATGTTAGGGAAAATTAGGGTTAGGGAATATAATAGAGGTAAATAGGTGAGATGGAAATTCAGTTTTACCCTTTCCGGACTTAAAGCGGTGTTTCCGATCGAACTTACCTTTCAAAAAAAATTCAGCTTTACGGACTTTTCTGGTATTTTACGGATCTAACTTAACTTATCGATAAAGTTAAATCAAATAAAATAAAAGATAAATAAATAAACTAAAATACGACTTACATACGACTTGAGAGTCTTGAGAGTTGAGATTGAGGACGATAAATGAAGGCGAAGACGGAGAATGGAAACTAAAGACGAAGAAGACACCTTCCGAATGGAAACTGGAGACAACATTTGAGAGTTGAGATTTGAAAGACGAGATATATAGTGAGTTTGAAACTCTAAAAAAAGTGAAGAAGAAGAAGAAGACGGGAGTCAGTACATCTCGTGTGAAGAAGAAGACGAGATCTAGACCTTGCGAGTTGAAGCCGGCCGCTGGCGGTTGGAGTCGGAGAAGACTCATACGACGGCATCGAAAGTAGAAGACGACTCAGACAATGTCGAACAATCGAAGAATGATGTTTGAAGGTTGAAGAGTAAAGGCCTGAAGCTTTGCACCGCGGATACAATTACATAGTTAGGGTTCTTACTAATTAGGATATGAAATTCCTTCAGGGTTTTGTTAAAAATAAAATTTTATTCAATCATTAATAACGGGTGTAAGCGGGTGAAGCGGGTCGGGTGGAAGATGGATCGGGTATGAAGGGTCCACCCAAAATCCTACCCTGATCCATCACCCGCCACCCGCTTTCACTGCTTCATATCGGGTTTTCACACTTTTACTATGGATAAGGTGATCGGGTGCCCATCGGGTTCGGATGAAATTGTCATCCCTAAACGGAAGGGGCGCAAGAGTGAAACCTAATTTTTTGCGGGAAGAGAATTTGCGATGAATTTTAAATTTTTCTAAGAAAAAGAAAATTATTTATATTATTTTTTATTGTTTTATCCCAATATTTTCATATGGCGCCAAATGATTTGGTTATTGGCGTCGGCGTCATACATCCGTCGCCAATGGTCCGTTTTATTAGTCATGGAAAGATTAGCCGACGCCAATTACATGACTATTAGCGACGGCCGTATACTACCGACGCAAATAATTTATATTTTCTGCCACGCTGATGTTGCCGTTGCCAAATCAAGGTCAATGGCGACGGCAAACCCCTACCGTCGCCAACAAGCGTGGCTAACTGAATTATTTTTTGTAGTGAACTCAACCTCCCCCTCGCACAATTTCCACACGATCTCACAACAACATTTTTAAACCTCTTGTACGAACGGATGGGACCATTCCTTGGCCATCATCCTCTCTATCCTTGACCACCACCATCCCAGAAGAGCCAACCTCTTTTACTCAGGCCTCATCCTATCCTGAGTGGCGTCAAGCTATGTCACAAGAGTTCAATGCACTTCTTTCCACTCATACTTGGACCCTTGTACCACCACAACCAAACATCAATCCCCTGGGTGTCAAATGGGTTTATAAAACAAAACGTAATGCAGATGGCACCATTGAACGTCGCAAAACGCGCTTGGTTGCCAAGGGCTTTCATCAAACCCATGGTGTGGACTTCACTGAAACTTTTAGCCCTGTCATCAAGCCCTCCACCATTAGACTTGTTTTATCCCTTGCTGCCATGTCTAATTGGATTGTGAAGCAGGTGGACATACAAAATGCCTTTCTTCATGGAGACTTGATTGAAGATGTGTATATCACACAGCCGCCTGGGTTCATCAATCCTCAATTTCCCAATCATCACTGTAAGTTACATAAATCACTTTATGGTTTACGCCAAGCACCTCGTGCTTGGTTTTCCAAGCTCAGTGACACGCTACTCAATATTTGTTTTTCCCCTTCCCGTGCTGATTCGTCCTTATTCACCTATCGAATGCACTCTGACATAATCTTTGTTCTAGTGTATGTTGATGATATTCTTGTTATTGCCTCTTCACCAACAATCACTCACCAATTCATATCCTCTCTTTCATCATTCTTTCCTGTCAAGGACTTAGGAAATCTACACTACTTCCTTGGTCTTGAAGTTCAGCGAACACCCTCTGGCTTCTTTTTGTCCCAAAGGCAATATATCCTCAATTTGCTTCGCTCTACAAATATGCACAATTCAAAACCTGTCTCCACTCCCATGGCAATTAACTCAGATCTCAGCTCTTCCAATTCCCCTCTATTCCCTGACACATCTCTTTACAAGAGTGTAGTTGGTAGTCTACAATACCTCTCTTTTACCCGTCCAGACATATCATTCTTTGTCAATAAAGTTTGCCAATTTATGCATCAACCTCGTGAGATTCATTGGCAAGCTGTCAAGCGTATCCTTCGCTATCTTAATTCCACCTCCTCTCTTGCCCTCCTCTTATCTTCCAAATCTTCCCCAACTCTATCTGGATATTGTGATGCTGATTGGGCAGGTGACCACCTTGATCGGCGCTCTACGGCTGCTTACTGTATCTATTTTGGCTCCTCCTTGATCTCCTGGTCCTCCAAGAAGCAACCAACCGTTTGCCGCTCTTCAACTGAGGCTGAGTATCGAGCACTTGGTCAGACAACCTGTGAACTAATATGGTTGCAGAATTTACTAGCTGAATTGGGCATTACACTTCCCCAACCTCCCACACTCTGGTGTGACAATCTAGGAGCTACGTACTTGGCTGCTAATCCTGTGTTCCACAATCGCACCAAACACATCGATCTGGACTATCACTTTGTTCGTGAAAGAGTTGCAGCTAAGTCACTTCAAGTCTCCCTCATTTCCTCCAAGGATCAACTGGCTGATGCCCTTACAAAACCTTTGTCATCAACTCGCTTTGAAACCTTACGAGCTAAACTTTCCCTCTGTCAGCTTAGCTCGAGGGGGCATAGTAGTGTAGACAGCCCAAAGGCCCAAGGCCCACTATGTAATTCTATATAACAGAAGCAATGTAACAGTAATCGACAATGAAATATTCAGAATCAATTATCCTCTGTCTGTACTTTTTGTCTTCTGCGAAGAGTCAAGTACGGAGCCTCTCCTCTTCTACCTGCTTCACAAGGGAAGAAATTTTGCAAATTTTCTGCCGACTCTACCCTCTCTGCTTTATAATTTTGTGCCAGTAAACTGCAGATCAAACATATATATACATATAGATACACAATCAAACATTTCAAAATGGGGAAATCAGAAAAAGAAAGCATGGTAGCCATGGAGGCAGTGATGAGTGACAAGGTATAAGAGAGGGTTAATTAAGTACATTATAATCATCGCCCTTCACCCAATTTCTAAAACTCGAATTCATACCTTTCATTCTCCGTCGATCTGTGAAGGAGAGGAGAGGCTCGATCAAGGGTTGGCGGCGGCTCCAGGTTCTGGGTGATGGTTAAGGGAAGGCTTCTTTGACAAGCGAGGTGGTAGAGCAGGGCGACAAAAGGCACTCCAATAAAGTTAGGGGAGAGGCGGCCATTCAGGCTTCTTCCTAGAGGAAGACGATGGAAAGAGAAGAGCGAAGGAGGAATGTTGTGAATTTTATGGTTCGTGTGAACGGTAAAAAAATTAATGGGCATATTTGCTAAATGAAAAACTAGTAAAAGGCCTTTTTAGTATACAATAAAATAAAAAAGCCTACTTACTAAATTAGCCCAAGAATTTTTATAATGAAGAAGATGAATAGACATTTCGTGATTTTTATAACAAAATTAACAAGTACCACATGAAATTACTCAAACATTCCAATAAAAAAAGAACTGTCATTAGTTAGAAGATAATAAAAATTCACCTAAATATATTACTAAGTAAAAAGAATTTGTATATTTATTATATTCTCGTCCAACATACTTTAAATAAGACCGCCTATATAAAGTAATTGTATGCTATTCGTTATTATATGATAACTCCACATTTGATATGAATTGTTTTTATTTAAATGATGGAAGACTTAATATATAAATGCAGTTTTATAAACTAACAAATATCAATTATATTTCTAGATTGCATGTCTTGGTTTGTTTGTTAAAATGTGTGTAGGTCTTGAAAAGCATTACAAGGGAAGATCAAGATAGGCCTTGGAAAGCACTATAAGGGAAGATCAAGCTACCAACGCCTACAATAACCAAAGGAAATCTAGGAGAGGATCTTCAAAGACCAACCAAACAAGAAGATCTTGGAAGATCTCGGCTGAAAGCATTCGAAGATAAGATCTTAACCAACGATTCGGACAATGGCTTTCAAAGATTTGATCCAACCAACGAGAAGATCTCGGCTGCATGAGTTTGAAGATAAGAGAAGTTCTTCAACGGCTTCAAAAGAAGATCACGGTGAAGAAGATCTACAACGGATTTCAAGAGAAGATCTAGGGTTTGAAGATCTCTAACAACTTACAACAACTTTGAAGATGAAGATCTTACAACGGCTACTTCTCAAACAATGTGAGAAGATTTCGTTCAACCAAGCAGCGGATCCTATGGAGAAATAAAGACGTTACAATGGCTATGGGACAACGGCTAAAAGAAGATCTTCATAGAAGACTATAAATGAAGGTGGCGATTGAAGATGAAAAATAACAAGAGCTTACACGTGAAAGAAACCAAGTCTTCAAGCGATCATACAAGAACATCTTCATTGATCCAAAAGTTTATCTTCCTCTTAAGTTTACATTAGTTTACTTTCTTAGAGTGAGATAAACACAAGAGCTCCATTGACATATCTATATAGTGTTATACTCAAGTGTGTTACGCGAAGTAACTAGGCTATTATTGCTAGAATAGAGTTGACTAGATCGTAACATTGAGGGGAAGTTCTTCTAGATCGTAACATTGCGAAAACTTTCATACTCTATTCAACCCCTCGTATAGTATTTATTTCCTTATTAGTCACGTTCTTCATTATATATTACTTAATAAAAACTTAGGACAATAAATAAGACTTGGGCTTAAAATGTATCTTAACCTGATCGAAGGTTGGCCCAAATTCTGTTTTATCAAGCCTAAGATTGCGGGCCTACTAATCATCGTTGCTAATATTACATTTACATGCCATTGCCAATTATTTTTCTATTTCTTTTCCTTATTTATTTTGCCAACATACATTTTAATATTTACATATTTAATACCGATGTATGACTTGTTTTAAAAGGCACATATTTGATGAAATTCGATGTTTTTCGGGTACGTAGGCGGATTATTTTTCATAAAAAAGTGTGGTTATATTATTATTTAGTAATAAACTTTATATTTATTTTAATTATATGTACAATGCATAACACTTTTGCAAGAGCATGATAAGATAGAGATTTGCAAAGAACACAAACATAATTAAGGTAGAAATAAATGAATAATAATGAAGCACAAATCATATTGATCTAATGAAAAAGTGTGGAGGTTATATGTCCTCTAATCAAATGTATCATCAATTTTACCATAACATGAAGACGATATTAAAACACACGAGGAAGAAGAACAAAAAATCACACACAAACACAAACACAAGCGCACGGGCGTACACGCAAAGCTTTGTTGCCTACACCACTTTTTGATGAAGGACAACGTCGAGTTTGAGTAGGGAGTAGGAGCGAACCATTTCTCCGGCTATAGGAACCACAGGAAGGTTGTCGCAGTTGCAGATCTCGATCATGAATCCATCGGGGTCATGGAAGAATAGTTGATCGACGTGAATTCCTCCTTCTTCCACGCGAGCTCGTTTGTATTCTATGCGCATTTCTCCAAGCTTCTTCTCTACTGCTCCCATGCTCTCACACTAAACCAATCATATAATAAGTTGCTATAAGAATGATCTAGACACATATTTGTCCAAACAACAACATACCAAACAAATTTATGATTCCTTAAAGCTATGTTTTGTAATGTGTGTCTATTTTAAGGTTTGTATGACATAATGGAGGACTTATATTGAAATGGATTACTTGTTCTTATTTGAGTTGTGCCTACAATGAGGCCATTTGATATCAATTTCAATCCAAGTGCAATTCCATCTTGATTCATCAAGATACCTACAAAACCCATTCTCTTATAAAAAGATTAAGATCAATATATATATATACATCATATCTCGGGATGTTATATTAACCGAGCTACTCAAGCTCGGCTAAAAAAACCTTTACTTTCTAAAATAAGAGTATAAATACATTTTAAACATGTTAAACAATTATGATATCCTTAAATGACCCAATAATTCAAATATTCGGTATATAAATTTGAAGATTATACGTTCGCCTTGAATGACGATCTTAAGATCACATACACATCATAATTCACCTATTTTTTAAAAAAGTATAGTATGAACACAGTTTTATAACTTTAGACTCGATTTGAAGATTATGATTCTGACCCGTTCGGCTCGAATAAAGATCCTAGTAAAAGGTTGCAAGCATTGCCCAACTAAGCCAACCAAGGAAATATCACACGATATTGATTATACAACCAGAATGAAATGATTGTAAAGCAACAAACTATAAGAAGAAAACTCTCGTGTGCTACCTACCAGCCTAAGATGTTGACTACCATGATTTGCATGCTTTTCTAGAACAATCTACGTAGGATCCATGCAAAGTATGTTTCTTTATGAATCACAAGCAAAAGATATTTACGTATCCATGAAAATTCACCTGGAAGGAGATATGATTGTCTTTGGGATTGATCTCCCTTTTCTTCGGCAAACTTTCCGGATGATCCGATTGCAACAAATGGATCCCAACTCCAAACCCGGTAAGCCTGAAGAAGAACTCAATTCGGTCATCGTCTAGGTCAAAAAGAAAACCCTAAAAACTCAAATCCCCAAATCCAAACGGAATCAAAATTACCAGGCGCCATTGAAATCGAAAGAACCAGGCCTTCGAACGGGGACGAAACCCAGAACATTCTGATAGAAGTCGATCGATTCGTCGAGTGAACTGCAAACCAGAGAGATGTGATTCAGAGATTTGAGATGAAGAGGGTTGCCTTTGCTTCCTTTCATTCTTTTTTTTTTTTTTTTTTGTGTTTCTGTTTTAAGGTTGAAACAAAGATTGGATATTCTTGATAAGAGAATTGTTCTGCTTTTATTGTAGGTTTTTTAGAACGGAAATTTGGGAAAGAGATAAGAATGAATCCTGAAAAATTGGATAAATGAGGAAAATTATAAGATTAAGAAAAGAGGAAGAAAAACAGAGGATTGCGGTTATGATGCCACCGTAGGGTTTATATAGAGGATCAAATGAATCTTCAGTTAGTATTTTGATGACGTCATTATCTTGTCAGCAATTAAAATTTTAAATATAGATTAAAAAAATATAAGCTGATAATTAGAATTTTAATAACGTTGAGATTCTTCTCGGAAAATCTACAGGGTCAAACTATAACAGATTCAACCCTTTTTAAGTAGAAATATATTAATTTAAATGGTAAACAAAATAATAGGCACAATATTATGATTTTTTTAGTTTTTAAATTTCAATAAAGAAAATACACTTTTAAATTTTCTAATTTTACTGATGTATATCACGTTTTAAATTTTTTGAAAAAACTGCTGTTGACCATCACGTTTTATAATTAAAGTCGAAAAAATTGGATGATTTGGTGATTAGTCTATTATAAACTGAACGTGAACATGTCAAAGTCCAACTTGTTCGGATAAATCTATACCATTAAAATGTTATATAATCCGAACTACTCAAGTTGAGCTCAGCTCAGAGAAATCCAGTTCACTTTCAAAGCTATAGAAATGTTATAGCATATGTGGCGATCGGGTTTAGGAGGGGCTCAAATAAGAATGAGACCCAAAGTTGTTATATGAGTTGTACCGATGAATGGATAGCGAGGAACGGGTGAAGGATAGAAAAATCTTCATCCGATTTATCGATCCACCACTTGCTTCACTCGTCGATTATTTCCGATTCAAAATTGTGATCAAAACCGGTCAACCCCAGATAGCCTAGCTGAGATAAATAGCAACCAGATCCGAACACCCTGAGAAAAACCTACCTCTGGTCAACGCTCAATTCATACGTACGAGGTTTGCTGCTACGAGATGCAATGAATGTAAGATATATAAATTTTGAAAAGCCCACTTACTTAGGACTTATATATATACTACTAAAACAGAACCCATTTAGTCCACATGTCAACGCCTAAGACATGCCACGTAGAACTTTTTTCAATATATTTACAGTTATGCCACATAATATTTACAGATTTGCCATTTTTCTTTTACAAAATAATTTCTATAAGTATTAATAAACAGTCAGCAATGCCACGTCACGTCCAGAACATACCACATAAGATTTTTTTTAAAAATCAAGTTACGAATATACACAATATTACAAATCAAATTTTAGAAATAAAAATTATAAGATATTGATAACAAACTAGATTTTGAAAGTTTTAACAAGATTTTATAATTATATTTCACAATCAAATTTTAGAAATAAATAATTGTTGTGGTTTAGCAAATTTTGGAAGTTGTAATAACCCATATTTATAATTTAATAGATTTTAAATCAACGGTAAATTACCAAATTATATGTTAATAATTAATAGAATTGTATAAGGATATTTTTAAAATTTTAAATTTTGAGATATGAGATTAACTTTGTATCTTAATTTGAGATTTATAACAAATTATATTTTTCAATGTAATAGAAACATATTTTGTATATGAATTTTGGATCGAATATATAATATTGAATTTGCTAATATAAAATATCTATATACAACATTGCCTCAAAATATTTACGGATATAAATTTTTATAATTTTTATAATTTTTTATAATTAAAATTAATAGATAGTCAACATTCTAAATTATCTTTATTAAATATATCACCAGGCCACACCAACTTTATGCAAAGATTAATTAAAAAACAAATTTATATAAGAAAACCAAAACATATACTAGATATTATGTTTTTATAGTTTTCAAAAATAATGGTGGCCCAATTTTAATTTTTGATTTTTTAAAATTTTTTTAAAAAAATTGTAAGTTTAAATTTTATATTTCAAAATTTGTTTTCTAACAATATTTTACACATTTTTTAAATTTAAAATTAAATCAAAACTTGCTTATTAAGCTTTATCAATAATCTTTGTAATAATATATTAAACTACAAATATAATACTCTAACAATAATCTTTGTAATAGACTTTTTTGTGTCTTTTTATTTATTAAAAAATTATAATTTAACCTTCACATATGTTAGTAATATTAGTTAATAAAAAATAATTTTTTAATAGATTAATATCCAATATATGATGTATAAAAGTCAAAATATTAAATTTTTTATATAAACAAAACCCGCACAAGGTGCGGACACTAAACTAGTTTGATATTAAAGGATTATCTATAAAGATGAAAGTCAAAGACTTTTGTAAATGAAGCTGAAAAGGGTTAAATAATTAGGGCCGTTTACTTGTAGCTTATTTGTGTTTCATTTAATTTATAAACCCTGAGTTTAATTTTTGTAGGTGCTTACTTAGGGATTGGTTTATTTCTCTAAGAGTTTATATGGGTTTATAAACCACTCAAAAATAAACTTTTCAAATCAAGATTATTTTTGCTTCCATGAGTTTATTTTTGTTTAAAATCCGATTTTGGCCTTGTGGTTTTTCATCTTGATATTATTTGTTCTTCCTTGGGTATTCAATGTTATTGTTCGGTTTTTTTTAGGGGCATGAGAGTCTTTTGAATTAAAATAAACCCAAAAAATAAACTCCAAGTAAACATCCTTATCTAGTTTATTTATATAAACCCATCAAAAAATAAATCTAGAAATAAACTATAAACCCATATAAACTCATTTAGTTTATAAACCCGAAAATAAACTAATCTACAAGTAAAAAGATTGAAATTAAAAAAAAAAAAGTTATGGCATGTTTGGTACGTGATGGTTATTTTAGTTGTAAAATTAGGTTATAACCCGTGTATTAACTAAGATTTTTTTTTAAGTTGAGTATATTAATGATATAGGAATAATATATCATATTATAATTGTTAAAATGAACCAAAGTTGAAGTAAAATCATTATTTTCAAGATGAAAAAAGTCGAGAGTGGTTGAAAGTTTGCCAATATGAAAAAACTCCAAAAATCTATATTATCAAGGCTATCCATTAGGTGTTAACTAGTTTAGTACCCGCACCTTGTGCGGGATTGTCTAAGTAAATATTATATGTTCACTTTCATGCATTATATATTTGATATCAATTTATAGTAAAAAATATTTTTATTAATTAATATGACTAACGTATAAGAATTATTTTTTTTTAAATAAATAAAGAGCATAATTAAAATTCTATTACAAAAATTATTATTCGAGTATTATATTTATACCTTAATATATTATCACTTTTACTTAGATTTAGATAGAGAAACAAAATTTGATTTAGTCTTAAATTAACAAATGTGTCAAATCTTGTAGATATGTAGATTTATTTTTTTAATTATTTATTTAAATAAAGTTGACGTGACATGATCACTGTTTACAAATTCTAATAAAAAAATTTTCTCATAAAATAATTAATGGCAAATCTGTAAATACGTTGTGACAAATCTGTAAATAAATTGGAAAAAAGCTTACGTGGACGGCCTTAGAAGTTGACACGTGGACAAAATGAGTGTTGCTTTAGTAATATATATAGATGCTTTTTTCAAAACAAAAGGAGGTACAACCATAAAAATAAAAACTAACACTTTTCAATGAGAAGGGATTTAATATTTATATGGAATAACAAAAAACTTTCCTACTCATAGGAATGTGAGAGATATCACATTTAGATGGTCATATATGTAGCGGTAAAATAAAAGTAATTATAATAGAGCTTCTACCACAAACTTTATGTTAGAATTGAGATTTTTCCCAAAAATAATTAGAAAAGGTAAAATATTTTTGATAATAGGCGGGAGTAAAACTAATTTCGAGGACTAGTCTTTTAGCTAGTTGGAGTAATAAAAGAACCTGCAGTTTAAAACCGCAAAAAATGAAGGCACCGTATTATAAAAATAATGATATTTTTTTTATAAGATTGGCATATTTTGTATCCAAGATACAAAGTAGCCGGCCTCCTAATTTTCTCAGACTATATAGTCTGAGAAAATTGGAGAAAATTAGGCACCATGAGAGTAGAAATTCGAAAAAACAATACTTAAATCGTCTTGTATTCTCTTTAATTTCACCATTTTTATGTAATCAATCTCTGATTTGGTTGAAAATTGAAGCAAATATGAAGCTTACTTGCTTGTGTTTCAGCGGCAATAGGGAGAGAAAGGAACGTGGGATGAAGAAATGCGAGAACTCATCTGATGGTTCACAACACTCCTTATTCCTATCTAGAAGCATCATCCTCACCGGACCCGGCCAATCTCTCTATATATATAATATCCGAAACATGACTAATGTAATATCCAGAATTTTTATTCCGTTTAATTCCGTAGCAAACCGGATTTCGATCCGTTGATCTTTTCTCATTCTACCTAGTCGTACACACTACCTCAAATTTCTATCATTTTATGTAATTTCAATTCACATAAAATGATATAATTTTACATTAAACTCTAGATTTATTCCACTTCTAGCTCATGCCATTTGACAAGAACATGACGAGACCATGACAACGTCACCGACGAGTTTTGTCAAGAACATGACGAGACCATGACAACGTCACCGATGAGTTTTGACAAGACCATGACACACTTTTGACAAGTTTTCTTGACCACTTTAGCCCAGCATTTGCCCTTGTCTCGGCCCAGCAATTGCCTTTGTCTCAGCCTAGATTGCCAGCCTCATCTCCTCCTAGTTGGGCCGCCTATTACACGTCCTCCTCATTAGGTTATCTGCTACTGAGTCCGGCAAGGAAGAGCACGCAGCCCATGAAGACAAGGAGCCAGAAGGGCCAGCCTGCCTCTTCACTCCACAACAACCTTGTATGAACGTAGAGGCGTGCAGACAGTTGGGATCCCGCAAATCACTCAGCCCATATCTCCCTCAATCGGCACCTTCCTTTCTCAACAGTTTCTCCCTAGCAATGTAATAACCGAAATTTTTTGTAATCCGTTTAAATCCGGATCCAACCGGATTCCAATCCGCCATCTTTAATTCTCTTAAATAAAATAAAATGATATTTAGTTTCTATCATTTTATGTGACCTTGATTCACATAAAATGATAGAAATTATATAACCGGAATTAATTCCGTACAAATTAACGACTCATTCAATCGCTTTTAAGATGAGCAGGCCCATCCGTGTAAGCCCAGTATTTATAAATTTTCAGCCCAACCCATAATCTCCCCTAAACCCTAATTAGCCTAATCTAACCTAATCTGCCCTCCTTACCCCTAATCAACGCTGCATCTGATACCAGTTACCGCCACCTTAACTTCACGCTTCTGTGCAACCCGCACCACCGCCTCGGAGGAACCACCATGGACGCCACCACGTCTCTCGCCTCGCCAGGAGGGTCCCGCCGACGCTGAAGCCAGAAGGGTGACGCCGATGCCGCAACCTTCTGCACATCACGCCGACGCCGCGGCCTTCTGCACGTCACGCCGCAACTGCTCGACCTGCTGCAACGACGCCGGACCCTGCTCGACCTGCTGCTCCGCGCCGGAACACCGCTTCTTCGTCGACCAGAGGAGTAGATGCTTCCTCCCTTCTCTCGCTGCAACTGCTCGACAAACCAAACTCGAGAGCCGGTAAAAACGCAGCAGAGGTGAGCCTTCGTCTACCCCCTTTCTGATTACATCTTCCAGCACATTTACCTTCCTCACCTAGTGCCGACAACAGGACCTGTGCGAGTGCAGCTCTGTCCGGACCATCGTCCTCAGCATCGAGTCCTACTCTACTCTTGTTGATCGATCGAGCCTCCAGATCCCTTCTATAGCCACGGGTAGGGTCAGTATGTTCCATCCTCCCCTCCTGCTGCTGAATACTTACAGTAACTTACCCTTCTCTCTCTTGTTGCCGGATAAACCCTATCTTGATCCACTGGATGCGAACAGGGAGACCGATTTGAGCCGAGTCCAATCGCGAGTCCTGTAGAGATCCACCTTCTCACTGCGGTAGACTGGACTAGACGCTGAGTCAGCTCTCGTTTGGCCCATCGCTCGTCTCGTCAAGAAGGCTATCGTTGAGCCGGATAGAAGCAAGCTGTTGGTGAGTCTTACGTACTACCTTCTCCTGCATTTTTTTTCTTCAGTTAATAATGAACAACAGATTGCTGCAGTAGAAGAGCATATATATTAAGGTTGAAAGAGTTAATATATTTAGATAGGAGTAAGAATCTCAGTGACATGTGTATATATATAAACAGTAGATAAATGTGTAAGTTATACTTTACAGGTAAAAGTAGCATGCATAGGAAAGTATATATAAAGATATATGTAAATAATTATAGGTATAGTATATATATACGAAAGTATATATATGTTAGGTATAAGTGTAAGATATATATAAGTGTAGATATATGAATAGGTAGAGCATATATATACAAAAGTATATATATATATATAAGAGTAGAGTAACCGGGAAAAAGGATAATGTGGTTCGTTTTGACGAGAGTTTGAGTTTGATCTTATAACCTCTAAGTAAGCTATCCGTGAGAAACAAATTTTGGAAAACAAGTTCTAAAAATGAATGTTATGTTTTAAGGATAGACTTTGAGAACTTTCGGCACTAAGGGTAAAATGGTCTTTTACCGTAAGAGAACTTTTTCCGTAATCCCTTCGCATGAGGTTGGACATCTGGATGTGATTTTGATCCACATGCCTTATTTGACAGGCTTTTAAGTTTCTACGGTTGCAAACCGAGTTGAGATTGTGAGAGTTGTGGTTTGATTCAGGTAAGTCCTTGCGACTTACTTAGCCAGTTTCTGGATATTAGTTGAGTGATAGTGGTTGTGTGTGTGCAATGTGTGTGATAATAATAATAATAACTTGCTAGGACGACCGCTATTATTATGTTTAAGGCCCAAGTGTATGTATAACGGGCCGTGACATCACTGCCCAGCTCTGCCAGGAGACTGGGAGGTTCTCTATACCCAGACCATACAGGTACACGGTGAGATGCATCGGATCCACTCCTGATGGGTACACGGGGGCGGAGGCGAGGTTTGGGAATCCCTCGTGTCACAAAATAAGTATCATTAGAGTGAATGACTTAAATGAAGATAATAAATGGATTGTTTGAAAGCATGATGAGTGTTTATTTTTTTTTGTGTGTGTGTGCTATTATTATTCTCCTAATGTTTAGATAACTAGCTAATGGTTGTTTTGTTGTGATTTTAGATTCACTGCAGGTTAGAACAGCATCTGAGTGATCCGGAAGTAGTGGTCAGCCGGGTCTCCGTACTTCTTAGAGTGGGGTTGGATGTTTGGTTGACGTTTCGTTCTTCGTATTATGACAGTTAGACTTTTAAGTCGTTTAAGTACTTTGGGCTGTTAGATGTTGTTGCATTCATCTCTTTAAAATACTATTTTTCCAAATTTTGGTTTTTCTTATCTGTGTCTTGTTGCAAGGTCCTAGTAAAATTGTTGTCAAACTAAGGTCAGGACCCATTGTGAGGTCCTAACCAGTAATGCCCCGAGTTCTGAGAATTTGGGGTGTTACAACATGGTATCAGAGCCAGGTTGGCAACAATGGCACTTGAAATCTTCTGAAAGACCGAATAAGTTTTAAACAGAACCCGAAAAGGGGTCTGAGTTTTAAAAAGAGAATTTTGGTTTTTAAATGCATGCATAGTCTGGTTGGGAATAGAAAAGTACGGCTGACCACCACTACTACCGCGGATCTCAGTATGCTTAGTATGGACTTTAGGTTTTACTGTAGTTGAACTTTTAGCTTGTTTATAAAGATATGTTATATAGATAGTTATATGCTGAAGATTAGCAGAATTGTAGTTATATTATGTCCTTAACGGAGATAACATAATGAGTTTCTCACCCCTTGGACACATCTAAGTAGATTTTGAAGGGTGTCAACGTGAGGATTAGTATGCACATCTTATGTGCATTAGGGTAGATGAACGTCGGACAACTCCTTCGAGCTTTTTGAGGAACGTCGAGACGGAAAAGGTGAAGACTCAAAGACAACACCAAGTACGATAACAAGAAGAGAATCCCGAATCAACTCAACGGGATCAAATGAAGGATATACAAAAGAGTAGTTCCGGAGAAGCAAGTGATGATCGCCAACTAGGGAATTAAGAAAGACAACGGAGAGGCTCTTTCAAGTTGTGTAAAGTGACTTCACAAACAAAGAGGATGATGTCGAAAATTTGCCATAGACATGAAAGTCAAAAGGGAGATATAGTAGCGATCGAGAAAAGGGACATAAAATTTAAGCTCACTGACAGGCTAGGAAATGAAAGTTGATGCCAAAAGCAAGGCGAAATATGATCACTCTCAACAAGCTAATTGCCACCACAATCCAGATTGATAACCGAGACAGTCAAAAGTATGGAAGTCAACACGAGATACATTATCCATCCAAATAGAAAGAATTAAAGAGCTACAACTTGGAAGCTTACGCATTGCCAGAAAGGGAAAGGTGGATTTCACCAACGTAGAAGTGAAGTGATCTCGTAGAACACAAGAGAATTCTGACATAGACCGGTATACAACAATAACCAGCTTCTGTAAAGGCAGCATTACGAGCAACATCCAAGGAAAAAGAGTGGGTGAGAAGAGTATTGGTGAACCCGAGGGACCCCAATAACTTCTCATTCAAAAGGAATTTAAGCTAACAACACTACAAGTTCATAATAGAGGACCGCAAATAGACGATAACTCAGGTAAAAGAATCACGGAGATGTACCTACAAGCCACCCTAGAAGGATTGAAAAGTCTGTTGATGGAAGAAGAATGATACCACTGGACTCGTAAGAGTATAACAATCTTACAAAAGTGTAGATTGTAGGAGGAGCTAAAGAAGAATAAACAAAGAGACTGAACAGATATATTTCACCAAGTATATCAAGCCTCAAAAGAGATGGAAGAAAAGTAAGTCCATGATGTTGTAGAAGGTCAACTACATCCTACTTGGACAACTTAAAAGTTACATGTGCGGGTTAACTAGTGATGGTTAGTTAACCGATAAGAAGAACAGCCACAAGGTTATAAAAGTATTTTATCGACATCTAGTGAATTTCTTTCGGAAATCCACGACGAAAATGGTGAAGTAAATCGATACAAGTACTAGTAGCTTTGATGGTAACATTGAATGAGTCCAATATGACAACCCTAATAAAGAAGATGAAGAGAAGCTCTTGACAGACGGTAAGGACCATTGACGATAGTAATGGTGTAAAGAGGATTGTTGTGAGTAGTTTCTTACTACTAACTAAGGAAAGATACATATCAAAGTTAGTATGTAGGGATCCCTGTAAGAAGAACTAGAGGATTAAGAAGAAACAAATGATTGTGGGCATGTCCTAGGTCTTGGCATCCCACACAAGTTGAAATGATGGTGCTCCTCCGAGAAAAAGTGAGGTCAAGCTGTCTAGATTGATAGAGGAAGCCCTTGTGATTAAAGTTGTGACATAGAATAATTGAAATGGTAGAGGCGGCACAAACATAGAGAGTATGATTTACAGCCTTGGTGAAATGTATGATCGAGTATGAGGTGATTGCAAAGGGAATCTGCATGTTGGCTAGAAAGACATGAGAAGGAGTAAAGTTGAATGACTAAAGGTTTCTAAATAGATCTGATATTACCCCAATAAGATAATTACCGAAAGGTGTCTATATAGGAGTAATGAGAAATGATGGTACTCCGATGAAAACTCAAGCTTGACTGATGACATAAGAGTTGATAAAAGTAATAAGACCAACCAACGTGGTCCGTAAGGCGTATACGAGAAAACACAAAGGGATTTAACTATCCTACTGGGGGTAAAGATTTATAGAAGGTAAAGCGAGACGAGCATAAGGACAACATAATAAATGCAAGTCGAGAACTGTGATTTTTGAGAAAATCATATACAACTGAGGTTCTTATGCAAATGGTACCGATAGGTGTTTAACAAAAGTCATACACATTAGACCGATAATGCTTGGATGGATAAAGTGTAAACCAAAAGAATAACTTATACAGTAAGAAGGAAAATCATGTATCAAAAGGCGAGTCTTGCTAAATTAGAATAAAGTGTTGAGATGAGGATGCCTTTGTAGAATCTATGCAAGAGTACAATGTAACTGAGGTTCCAAAATGAAATGATCAGTAATGATCAACTGAAAGTTGAGACCGATTCCGGGGAGGAAATTGTCATAAGACGAGTCATCTAGTAGAAGAGTTCACAAGACAAGCTTGAGAGACCAAAAGAGATAAAATATCGACCCGGATGTCGTGGTCGTAGGTACAAGGAAGGGGTACCTACAATGGAGTGTAAAAGTAAAATGTAGACTTTACAAGTGTAGAAAGGTTTTGACCTCCTCAAAGATGTAGGAATTTAAAAGAAATCGCAATGCCGGTATCAAAGAGTTAAATCCCTGTAGCGGAAACAACGGAGTTTCATGAAGGCAATTTGCCGGTAGCACCAGCGAAGGAATATATATATGAGAACGGCCTTTGTGGATTTGAAAGTCCAAGGTAACCCCAATTATCACGGGACCTAAGCCATCAACACCAACGGTTCATGCAAGGGAACTGCAAGGGGATGATAATTAAAGTCATCAGAACTACAAAGACACTTACCAAGCTATCGTTGAAGACTTGGAATGACTATTTATGTCAAGATGAATGACCCAGTTGGGCTCGAGAAGTAGAGTTAGCCTCAGGAAAAAGAAGGGTGGAAGATAAAACGAATTAGCAAAGCGCAAAAGGATTAATCGAGCAGATGATGCTCACCAAGAATTTAACGCCAGTATATGTATGAGAAGAGTAAGTCCGGGATTTTGAGATAAGTTAATTATAGACTGACCGACATCAACTGAGGACGTGTAAGTGTTGGTTGGTATTGACGAGTAAGTACCATTAAGAAGAGACATTAGTGAGTGTGGATTTAAGAGGTAACTTTAACGATGCCTTGGAGGATTTCCCAAGTAGGCAACGACAACCTTCTTGGATGATCTAAGGATATGGAGAGAATTGAGTTAGAGGTTGCTTACTGGTTGGTTAAGAACAGACTACGGTTGAGTAAGAGAGTAAAGGTCTGTTTGAAGAAGATCTTGCTAGTATTAGAAGGGAAGTATAGGCGGGAGTTGGGTAAATCATGTTGACCCTCAAAAAGACGCCATTGTTCCTAATGGGTGTTACAACAGAAGCGTGGTAGGCACACAATCCACAGATGAAGAAAATCAATGTTAGGTTAACTATGATTTCAAGTTAAGGAATTAGAGATCTATATGAAAAGGTCCACTTGGGTATGTGTGTTGTTTTGAGTTATAAATTTAAAAGCTTGACAAGAAGTAGGTGAAAACCCATTAATTAAGGAACGATCCAATTAGGTCACATTGAAGAAACCGGGCCAAGCAGTTTGTATTACAAAGAGCATTAGACACTTAGTAAAGTGCCGACAGAAGGGTAAGATCATTGTTTCAGAATCGATAGTCGGGAAATTTCTAGGCCCAATGGAAGGAAAAGTGGTAGAGTCATCAAAAGAGCTGGAAGTAAGTTTTGAAAACCAAACCGTAGAGAGAGTACCTACCAAACCTGAGACACGTCCTTAGTCATGAAGATCTGATAGTCGAGCCAGACCACACTTTTGTGAAATATCCAGTAGCCGTCCTAGAGCGCAGTACTAGATGTCTGCGTCCTAAGGAGATACCGATGTTGAGGATTCAGTGGGATAGACGAAGAGCTGATGAGGCCACTTGAGAGACAGAGGAGAGTATTAGACATAATTATCCCAAGTTTCTGCGGGGTTAGAAGCTACTTTTGTACCGACGAGTTAGTACTCGGTTATTGTGTCGTTTGACCATTCATGTTTTATATATTGGATTGAGTGATTATGTTTTATGTGATGTGTGTCTGAGTATGATGATTGAGTAGTTGCATGGTAGAAAAAAAAAAAAAATAAAATAAAATAATAATAATAATAATAATAATTTTTTTTTTTTTTTTTTTTTATGAAACTAAGAGATACAAAGAAAAGAAAGTCGTTTGATTAGGTGTATTATTCTAAGTTTCGGGACGAAACTTCTTTTAAGAGGGCACTGATGTAATAACCGAAATTTTTTGTAATCCGTTTAAATCCGGATCCAACCGGATTCCAATCCGCCATCTTTAATTCTCTTAAATAAAATAAAATGATATTTAGTTTCTATCATTTTATGTGACCTTGATTCACATAAAATGATAGAAATTATATAACCGGAATTAATTCCGTACAAATTAACGACTCATTCAATCGCTTTTAAGATGAGCAGGCCCATCCGTGTAAGCCCAGTATTTATAAATTTTCAGCCCAACCCATAATCTCCCCTAAACCCTAATTAGCCTAATCTAACCTAATCTGCCCTCCTTACCCCTAATCAACGCTGCATCTGATACCAGTTACCGCCACCTTAACTTCACGCTTCTGTGCAACCCGCACCACCGCCTCGGAGGAACCACCATGGACGCCACCACGTCTCTCGCCTCGCCAGGAGGGTCCCGCCGACGCTGAAGCCAGAAGGGTGACGCCGACGCCGCAACCTTCTGCACATCACGCCGACGCCGCGGCCTTCTGCACGTCACGCCGCAACTGCTCGACCTGCTGCAACGACGCCGGACCCTGCTCGACCTGCTGCTCCGCGCCGGAACACCGCTTCTTCGTCGACCAGAGGAGTAGATGCTTCCTCCCTTCTCTCGCTGCAACTGCTCGACAAACCAAACTCGAGAGCCGGTAAAAACGCAGCAGAGGTGAGCCTTCGTCTACCCCCTTTCTGATTACATCTTCCAGCACATTTACCTTCCTCACCTAGTGCCGACAACAGGACCTGTGCGAGTGCAGCTCTGTCCGGACCATCGTCCTCAGCATCGAGTCCTACTCTACTCTTGTTGATCGATCGAGCCTCCAGATCCCTTCTATAGCCACGGGTAGGGTCAGTATGTTCCATCCTCCCCTCCTGCTGCTGAATACTTACAGTAACTTACCCTTCTCTCTCTTGTTGCCGGATAAACCCTATCTTGATCCACTGGATGCGAACAGGGAGACCGATTTGAGCCGAGTCCAATCGCGAGTCCTGTAGAGATCCACCTTCTCACTGCGGTAGACTGGACTAGACGCTGAGTCAGCTCTCGTTTGGCCCATCGCTCGTCTCGTCAAGAAGGCTATCGTTGAGCCGGATAGAAGCAAGCTGTTGGTGAGTCTTACGTACTACCTTCTCCTGCATTTTTTTTCTTCAGTTAATAATGAACAACAGATTGCTGCAGTAGAAGAGCATATATATTAAGGTTGAAAGAGTTAATATATTTAGATAGGAGTAAGAATCTCAGTGACATGTGTATATATATAAACAGTAGATAAATGTGTAAGTTATACTTTACAGGTAAAAGTAGCATGCATAGGAAAGTATATATAAAGATATATGTAAATAATTATAGGTATAGTATATATATACGAAAGTATATATATGTTAGGTATAAGTGTAAGATATATATAAGTGTAGATATATGAATAGGTAGAGCATATATATACAAAAGTATATATATATATATAAGAGTAGAGTAACCGGGAAAAAGGATAATGTGGTTCGTTTTGACGAGAGTTTGAGTTTGATCTTATAACCTCTAAGTAAGCTATCCGTGAGAAACAAATTTTGGAAAACAAGTTCTAAAAATGAATGTTATGTTTTAAGGATAGACTTTGAGAACTTTCGGCACTAAGGGTAAAATGGTCTTTTACCGTAAGAGAACTTTTTCCGTAATCCCTTCGCATGAGGTTGGACATTTGGATGTGATTTTGATCCACATGCCTTATTTGACAGGCGTTTAAGTTTCTACGGTTGCAAACCGAGTTGAGATTGTGAGAGTTGTGGTTTGATTCAGGTAAGTCCTTGCGACTTACTTAGCCAGTTTCTGGATATTAGTTGAGTGATAGTGGTTGTGTGTGTGCAATGTGTGTGATAATAATAATAATAACTTGCTAGGACGACCGCTATTATTATGTTTAAGGCCCAAGTGTATGTATAACGGGCCGTGACATCACTGCCCAGCTCTGCCAGGAGACTGGGAGGTTCTCTATACCCAGACCATACAGGTACACGGTGAGATGCATCGGATCCACTCCTGATGGGTACACGGGGGCGGAGGCGAGGTTTGGGAATCCCTCGTGTCACAAAATAAGTATCATTAGAGTGAATGACTTAAATGAAGATAATAAATGGATTGTTTGAAAGCATGATGAGTGTTTATTTTTTTTTGTGTGTGTGTGCTATTATTATTCTCCTAATGTTTAGATAACTAGCTAATGGTTGTTTTGTTGTGATTTTAGATTCACTGCAGGTTAGAACAGCATCTGAGTGATCCGGAAGTAGTGGTCAGCCAGGTCTCCGTACTTCTTAGAGTGGGGTTGGATGTTTGGTTGACGTTTCGTTCTTCGTATTATGACAGTTAGACTTTTAAGTCGTTTAAGTACTTTGGGCTGTTAGATGTTGTTGCATTCATCTCTTTAAAATACTATTTTTCCAAATTTTGGTTTTTCTTATCTGTGTCTTGTTGCAAGGTCCTAGTAAAATTGTTGTCAAACTAAGGTCAGGACCCATTGTGAGGTCCTAACCAGTAATGCCCCGAGTTCTGAGAATTTGGGGTGTTACAAGCAAGAAGACGTCTAGATACATCGAGCGTTCCTTCTGCACAAACGTATCAACAGTCAGATCTTCAAGCTTCCTTCCTCGCGCAACGTACGACAACTCCGGGCCGATCGTCGCCACACCTTGCATCCAGTAGCGTCTCCCTCGATCAAGCACTTCAATGTAGCAGCAACCCATGCAAGCACTAGAGTTCTTCCTTCCTCTCTCACCATTTCTGGTTGACGACAGGAGCCATCTACATCCAGTGACACCCACTACTAAATAAATGGCCTGTTGTAACCGTCAAAATTAGTTATTTAAGGCTTCAAAACTGTTACAGTAAGGCTTTAGTAATGGATTATGCTCCGCTACAATAGCCTACCTTGCAATAGGTATGTAGCAACGAAGATGAACTCTACGGTAACGGTTTAAAGAATCAAGTCCAAAACAATTACAATAGACACATAACTATTACTATAGGTGAAACCATTGCAAAAATAATTTATTATTACAATAGATCTTACCATTACAATATTGATAGACCTGTTACCAAGGGACAAAATACTAACGATAATCCATAAATAAATAATAAGGAAGCATAAAGTGTACATCATCATTCCCAAAATAATACGAAGTACTTGTCAAAAGTATGGGCAACAAAGGTATATTAGTCTCCTAATTGCACACATTTCCATATTTGCCCAAACACCTAACCGTTCATCACATAATCAACCAAAAAATTACTTGCAATAAGTTAAGTTAGCCATTAATCCGGCTTGAACTTCATCCTTCGTTATCTTTGTCCTGCAATAGTTCAAAAAATGCCATATCAAATACTATCCCAACACTATAACAACAACAAGAACTCAAAGATCACATACTGCAAGGTAGAATCCGACTAATACCCGGTCATTGCTTTTTACAGCTGATAATGGAAGAGTTTATCAAAACAAAATGTTGTGATCATAGGGCCAGCCAAATCCCCAAGATCACAGCCTGCAAGTATTGAAATAGTTTAGAATTGAAGCAGCCAATGTACAAGAAAAAACCCCCTAGAGTTGTTACCTATCCTTTGACCAGCTGAAGGACGAATCATAGTTGCACAAATGTCGGCCTCAACGGAAGCAAATACTAGAGATAAACCACACCTCAAAGTAGTACCAAAAATCTTCTTGCCAATAAGCTGTAGCTCCTTTACAACATCAACTTCTTCCAAATCTTCTTCTTTTGAGCCTAACAAACAAGAGAGGCTTCTATAAGTTTCGATTCCAACTTGGACTATCCATGTTGCTGCAACCCCGAGATAATATGCTGCTCAAACACAAGAAAATTTCTTCAACAAAAAAAAGAAAAGTGAAATGCTAAAGGTTTTGACTTTTGAGTTAATGACATGTAGAGTTTACCTCTCTATTGATACAATAGGAATATGTTGTGGGTGGCATTCTCCTCTGAGACTTACATATTTCAGATTTATGAGCATTTGTCAAGAACCACACGATGAATTTTTGTAAGATTACTATGCAATAGACGTAACATATTTTAATTAATAACCTCTACAAATGGTCATTCATCTACCATACTTGATATCTTTTAAGAAGCTTCCATGTCATTCGTTGTGAGACATAAGTAACAGCCACTTGCTCCAAAATCTGTCTGGTCGTAACCACTGTGCTCTGAAATCATGGATAACATTTTAGGTATCAAAAAGCAAGGAAAGATATTGTATTTTTTTTTCCAAAAACAACCTTGAAAAAATTAGAGAGGCTAAATGTCCACAAATTAAATTTAACTACCAATCCCTGAAAAAAGTAGAAGATGATGGAACAACCAACACAAGAGGGATCGAAGGTTTCGAAAGATTACTAAAAGAACATAAATTTTGTCATATTATGTGTTTTATTCATCATGTTGTACTGATATGCCTAATTGTTGCTTCCTAATGTTCTTCTTATAGTGTTGGCTACTTCATAAAGAAAAACATTTTTAATCTAAGGAAGATAGTACATAAGGAACGATCTTAGAGTTTATTCTTTGCTCCAACAAAGGAAGATAGTACAAATTGAACGATCTTAGAGTCGTCATTGTGAAGGTCCTCCATTCAAAAGCATAGAAAAGGAAACATATCTGTAGAACAGGTAAGACAGGTATGACAAAATCCCCAAATCTATACTCAATTCAACCCTACATACACAAAATCCCCAAATTGAAATTAGGGTTGCTCAATTTCAAATCTTACCCAACTATGTTTGGAAACGGATCTGTAGAAGAGGTAACACGGTTATGACAACAACAACAACAACGTGGCGGACTTCCGGTATGTTCTGGCACCACCCACGCAACAAAGGGAGGAGGAGGAGGAGTTGATCCGTCCGGGAACCACCCACGACTCGCAGATTCGTAGGGAATCATCAATTATCGTAGGGACAGCGGTTGGCAAACGGATTGCGGGAGAAGAATATGTTGGTTTGCTGGAGAAGGTAGGCAGCGGAGTCGGCTTGTTCGCCGGAGAAGGTGAAGGTTTCTGGATCGGTTTTGTGCACAGAAGGAGGGAGCACCAAATGGTTGGGAGCCAAGGAAGGTTTACGGGTCCGGCGGTCCTGGTTGAAGACGGACCCGGGCAGCAGGATGAAGTCGGCCGCCCTTCTCTCCTCAGCAAGGGTTAGGGTTAGAGAAGAAAAATAATCGGGCGGTAGAACGTGAGAGAAGAGGAATGAAGTAAGGGAAGTAAATAAAAAATCGGAAATAAAAGGAGGGAAAGAAAAAAATGTTTTAGAGCCTACCATTACAATTATCATTACATTAGGGGCTAGTTTTGTAACTTTTTATAATTGTTACACATGACCATTACCATAGCACACCTATAGTAACATAAGTAAACATTCATTACAAGCATGGCATTACAATAAGTCAATCTTGTAAAATCATTGCATAAAACCATTGCCAATAAGTTATAGTAACATAATAAAAATTCCGTTACAAATATTTAGTTACAATGGGTCAATTATCTAGTAGTGACCGGATCAGCAACTGTTTGCTTCTACCCATGACCAGCACTTCACCAAAAATCTATTCTGTAGCAACCTTCTGCACATCTATCTGTTGTCTGAGATCCCTCCCTTCTGCACATGGTATGTTCAACGTAGGTAAGCTGCAGTTACTCTTCTTCTCATACTGCCTTCCCTCCTTTTAATTTGTCGCACAACCACGCAGGAGGCGATTCCCCTAGGCAACCATCACAGTGGACACCATCTCACCTCCCTCCTATGTCGATCTGTCGTGCAGCCCTCTCTACCCCTCTACAGCCATCAGAGATCTAGGTGAGAGTTCTAAGTTTGAAACCTCCCTCTTCCTTGTCGATACTTGAATGAAGAAGAGATGAGTAAGCCTTGCTGCCGTTTGTCTGTAATAGGAGTATAATGTGTGACCTACTGTTCCTAGAATAAAATTGTGAGAGGGAGGCTGGTGAGTATCAAAACTATGATCTCTTTCATTTCCTGTTGAAATTTTCAGAAAACTGCTTTAAACAGTCATGTTCGACCTTATTTTTAACACCTTAGAAGCATGATCCACCATTCAATTTTTAATATGTTTTAGAGTGATAAGCATACTGTAATGTATCAAAATTTGGAATTTATCCAACGGTTAGATTTAGATCTGTGAAGGTCCAAAGTGGACTGGTTATGCTGTTTGTGAAATGACCCAAAAATTTGCTAAGTATAGAATTACTGGTTTTTGTGTTCAACTTTAGAGAATTTTGTAGAATTGATGGTTGGACAGTTTTAAAAAAACTCTTGCTTCTATGGGTAGAATGCATATCATAGGAGACCTAGAGATTTTTATCAAAATTTTTATAAATTTATCCGAGCTTCATATTTTGAGCCAAAGTTGGATCCGAGTGACTTTTTAAAAAGTAGGAAAAATGTGTAGTTCTCTAAGTTCTACCTAAACTCACTCTTAAGAGTTAGAAATATGATAGTTAGTCCCAAGTAAGAGTTTAAGTAGATATTTCAAGATTTTTGAAAGTTTCGAGACCAAGGGTAAAATGGTCATTTTATCTTAGATGGATATTTTAGTAATTCCTCTTCTATAAGAATCTTACATCTTAGAAGTCATAGACTTCTAAATGTATGGGAAAGGTTTTGATCCACTTGCCTCGTGTGACAGACAATTGATTAGTTTACGGTTGTCGATCAAATTGGAATCTAATAATCGAGATTGATTCAAGTAAGTCATTTGGGCTTACTTAGCTAGCTTTCGGATATGAGTGTAAATAATGATAGTGGTGTTTGAATGATGTGTGTATAAGTGTATTTAATATTAATTATCGACCGACCTACATATATGTCCTAAGAGTAACGGGCGGTGGCATTCTGCTCAGTTAGCCCGAGGGCACTGGTGGTTTCTTTAGGGACTAGTCCATACTTGGTTTGCGGGGACGCCACCGGCAGAGGAGTGCCAAACCATCACCAGTTGGATAAGGAACGGAGGCGAGAAATCTTAAGATTTTTCGTGCCACAACTTTTAAAACGGGATGAAGTGAATCACCTAAGCTATCAGATAATAATCGGATTGTGTGCTAACATGTTGAGTGTTTAATTTTCCTTAGATGTGTTTGTGCTATTTTTTATTCTGCCTATATTTGATTAGCTAGCTAACTGTTATATTGTTGTTCAGGCGTGCCACAGGTTAGAGCAGATGCCGAGTGATTCGGAAGGTAGTGGTCAGCCGGGGTGCTGTACTTCATAGGACGGGTTGCAGTCTTTTCTTTATGTTGGTCTTTCAGTAAGCATGTCCACGGGTCGGACCCGCCGGGTCACGGGTCAGACCTTTTGTTTTAAAAGCCATTTAAAAAAAAAAAAGATGACCCGCCGGGTCGACCCTTTTAGGCATTGGGTTACTTTTTTAAAATTTTTTTTAAAAAAATTGAGGTTTGGCGGGTCGACCCGCCGGGTCACGGGTAAGGATCACCTCGACCCTTACCCGTACCCGTAACCCGGCGGGTCAGTGACCCGCCGGGTCAAAACCCACGGGTCACGGGTGACCCGTGGACATGCTTATCTTTCAGTTATGACATATTCATGTTCTTAGATTGTAAGATATTATTGTTGTCGGCTGTTAGTATTTCTGGTCACATTCACGACATTGTCAAACATATTTTATGATTTGTGGTTTTTCTTATATTTGCCTTGTTGTAAGATCTAGTTAATTTGTTGTCAAACTAAGGTCGGGACCCACTGTGAGGTTCGAACCAGTAGCTCCCCGAGTTCCGAAAACTTGGGTGTTACAACTAACATTTTAACAATCTATATGCTATATATCTTTAATAACGTAAGGGACATTAATATTGACGTGGTGGTATCTCGATTTTTCTCAGAATAAAGTTCTTACTAAATAACTAATTCAGACAAAAAAAATCTTTTTAGTAAAACAAAAATCTAAATTAATAAAGCAAATCCATATTCCAGTCACAAATAAAACCGTAATAAATTCAAGCCATGAAATCAAATTGGAACAAATTGTGCTAGTTATAATTCTAAATTGAAAATCGGAAATCCAACTAAGATTTTAATGAAACAACGATTTGAACTTAAAATCATAATTCCAATGACAATCTTATGGGAGAAGATATATATTAACGTATAATCTGAGTTTAAGCAATAGTAAAATGTGTGGATAACCACAAAAAAAAAAAAAAAAAAAAAAATTGTCACGTAAGATTAATTTTAAGGATTTTTTTTCTAAAATAATCAGAAAAGGAACAACATTTTTCGTATTAGAGTAGATGAAAAACTAATTCCGATAATATGAAAAAAAAATAGCCTCAGACCAGATCTGTAGTTTTAAAATACTGGTTTATATAAATAAATCGTAGTTTGAAACTACGGTGCCTTCATTTTCTTTTTAAATAATGGGTTTGTGAACTGTTATCGTACAAATAAACATAATCACGACTCTTATATTTTGAAGAATATAGCTTATATCAACAATAAAAAAAAATCTTTATTGCTGATATAAGCTATATCAACAATACCCCAAATAATTAGGTCACCAAATCCACATGTGTAACCTTAAGTGCAAGGTGAAATCCATGTGGCAAGAACTGTAGAAAACAATTTAGGGCCTGTTTGGTATCGTATGCGTTTTCTTTTTTTGGATTCTTCGGGATGGAGATTCTTGGGGATTGTTGGAGATGGGTATTGTTAGAGATTGTTTTTTACGTAAAATTTTTCTGTTTGGTATCATATTATTGTTAGAGATTCATTTAGATAAGATTACCAAAATACCCTAAAAATTTAACCCTAAATTTTTGTCTTTCTGCAACCCTAATTGACATTTGACAGCAACACTAGTGGGAGCAGCGATGGCAATGGCGAGGGGGGATGAAGCAGGGCGGCGGCCTACAGGCATGGATCCGGCCGGAAGAAGCAGGGCAAGGCGGCGGCTTTGGTTCTGCAGCGGAGGGGCTCATCCGGTGGGGGCTGCGTTGGATCTTCGGCAGGCTAGGGTGACAGCCCAGGGCTGCTCCCACTTGGTTGCTACGACGAAGGGGCGAGACGAAGGAGGGGCTGGCAGGGCAATCGGCGGTCGTCCATTGCAGCATGGCACGGCGGATGGAGAAGATCTGAAGAGAAGGAGGAGAGAGATGAGACTGGAAGAAGAACGAGAGATGAGACCGGAAGAAGAACGAGAGATTGAGACTGTGAACGAGGGTATGAGGGGAAATAATAACAATCTAACTCAAAGAATCTCGAAGAAGCTTGGGGGCCAAGATTCTTTTTTCGGGATTCTTTTAGCAAAAGAATCTCGTAAAAGAATACAATACAAAAACTCAAACCGATACCAAACGCTTACAATTTTTCTATCCCGAAAAATACACTGGAAAAGAATCTAAATGAATCTCCATCTAGCCGATACCAAACAGGCCCTTAGTATTCTGAGTTTATATGGACAGGTCATATGTGCTTTGCTTAATTACGTGTTAACATCCACTTGATTATGGACTCACCCGAGTAGCGATTTAAATTGGGTAGAAAGCGGTGTATTAGTGTTGATGGTTACGTTGATGGAGTAGAACACTTAAACAATAGTTTGAGTAGTTGTGCGTGGACATATATGGAATATACAAATAATGTGTTGGCTTGACAACCTAATACGACATTCATTTATAGGAGACAATGACATATCTAGTGACAAGTGACTCATAGGATAAAAAGCCACAATTTGTAGCATTAGTAACAACGTTTGGAGCATCATTTAGCGTTCTATACTTTCTTTCAACAATTGGAGTAATACTGTATTGTAGTTATTGGCGTGAGTCCGTTTGATAATCGATAGCTTATTGGAACTAAGGCCCAAACCGGAGATTATAATAATTGAACCTTATCGGGTAGATGAAATAACTAGTTGACTGAACAAGCAAAATTTTTAAAGAAACTTGATGGGTGTTTAAGAGAACGAAACTTAATGAAACTGACTTTTCCCACCATAATCTTAGGCTCTCAAACCGATCATGTATAGATGCATCAAGTATCATAAATTCAATACATTATTATGATAAAATTCTTAAAATTCAAACTTAAATCTAAAATTTAAAGGCCAAATTAGCTAAATAAGTTTTGTGAGATTTCTCTCTAAATAACTAGGCCCAGTAATGAATATAATCAAATCCCAACAACTAATGAAAGTGATTGAAGGGTACACAAATTTAATAAAAATAGAAAATGGACTATTTGACCAAATTTTTTTAGATTATTCTCAAAATAATTGACAATAAAAACGAGACTTTTCGAGTAGGAAAAAGTAATGCCCTAATGACATAAATGCTAAGGTGGGTAGATAAATAAAGTACTTAATGTATGTGCCATGACTTGTATACGTAAAAGGTTTTGTATTACCTAATATTGTCTAGTTGTATTGCACATTTATGTAATGTTCCATTTTCTAAACTTAGGTAAGTTGGAAGTACACTCATATTCACATCATGCCTCACACTCAAAATCAAAGTGCTTGACGTTGACAACTATTTTATCATATCACAAATTCATGTTGATGTATTTCATCGTCTTGCCAATAAAGTCGCGTTTTTTTGGAAAATGATAACATATCGATTATAATATGATAAATTGTCTTAAGTATTGGAATCGATCATATTCGATAAATACTCTTAAATATTAAAGAAAATAGAGGTGTTGACATCCCACCAAAAAAAAAAATAGAGGTGTTGACCTATTAAAGAAAGCGGTACAAAACACTACCTATAAAACGCAGCATTGTCTGAAACGGAGCTCTGACGGAAATATTTTTTTTTATAATGAAAAGCGGTTGGAACCATAGACAACGCGCCGACTATTGTATCGAAAGACTGAAAAGAATCGCCAGATGGAAATATTGTTGATATGGACATCTATAACTATATAAAAAGGCAAGGTTGCCTTATCTACAGTGATCACCGCTCACCTACAGTACTCCTACTTCACTGCCTTTTCACTGCCTTTCTGTTCTCTATATTTGGGCCATACATTTTTTTTATCAGGCCCATACTTTTTTTACTCATCCATAGCCCAACCTTCTTCTATACCCACTCCTCGTTTATTCATTTGCCGCTACGCCAATTTCCCGTTTGCAGTCTGTTCAAATGTTGTAGCTGATACACCAAATTAGTTTTTCCGTAACCGCCTTCTCAGTTTTGGGCCGATTTTTTGGAGCAACATCACTGAACGGCGGCCTCCTCTACCTGCTTTCTCGTTTCGCCGTTGAATTCGCGCCTTCAATCCATGGTCCTCTGTCCTTCTTGCATTGTCTCTCCATTGGAATCGATAGCTTGTATCCATGGTGGCTTGAATCCATGGTCCTTTGTCCTTGTTTCTCGTCTCTACCTATGATTTGCGTGAATAGAAGATGGGAGTCAGAGAAGGCGAATCGGACAAGCAGAAAGAGCAGCTTCAGTTTGGGATTGAAGAAGAGAGGTGAGAAGCAACTTAAACATAAACTGGAAAAATTAGTAAAACAATTTATTACATGCTAATCTCTAATTCAAAAGAAAATAAATGATGTTTGCTACTCTTTTAAATGGATTGCCACAACTACAAGGGAGCTAATCAAGGTATGTTCTTCCATCATTGTTTTTCACAGGAGCAATTGATTTAGATTCCACTTTGGAAAATTTGGTGTGTTTGTATTAAACCTTCAACCAGATTTCCATATTTCACGCTCTTAATGTTTTCTTCTCTTGTTCATGTTTTCATGAATTCTTTATACATGAATGTCCTTGTGTACCAAGTGTTTGATAGAATGTCTCTTCATACATACTCATGTGACAGAGGTGGCTAGAAGACTGTGAAGGCGTATCCTTTTACTTGTTTGCAATTTTACTGTTCTCTCATATGTATGGATTTGAAATTTTTATCGGATCTTAAGATATTGTTTGGTTGTTTTCGAATAAGTATTGCGTTTGCATCTACTAATATGGATATCTATTAGACTACATTAGTTTGAAGCTATCAGAATATTATTTGAATCAAATCGGTAATTTGAACGTCAAGCTTTTGGAATTTTTGCTTCCACGCGGTGTTTTCCAAATAAATCTTTTAAGTATATTTGACTAATAGTCCTATCTAATCCGCTTGATGTTATCAAACTTATCCAGTCTCGAGTAATTTAGATATTTGGCGTTTTTTTACTATGAATTTGGCTTAGTAGGTGCTTAAAAAGACCTCAATCACATTATGGAGTGCGTGCTGCCATAAAAAGCTCGACTTACACTTGTAATTGATTTTGAATGGAGGTAATTTGATATAATATTACTGTTTTTTATGCGCGTCATCTTCTTCCTTCATTGCTTCTACTTTGATTATCATCTCCTTTCTCTGTCTCCTCTGGTTGAATGTGAACTATCTCCTCCCACTCTTTCATTGTCGTTTATTTTGGCTCTAATATCTAATCAATGACCACTAGCATTACTATCGGTCGTTTTCCAATTTCTTAAGATCAACCGCTTTTCAAAAAACCCGCCATTAACACCTGTATATTTGTATTAGGCGTCTGTTGTCTTTGCCTTTAGCTCTTACGAGATTTTTCTCCTTTGATATTGACTCCTGTGGAGTTTCTCCCTTGAGCGGAATCCTTTCGGATACTAACATTATGTTCATTTGTGTGTGTTTATTGACTTTTGAGTGTTTTGTGTTGATTCCAGATTTACAGTATACCGATTTAGCCTCAGTCATTGGGAAAGAATTATATGTGAAAACAGTGCCTTTGAAATGGTGTAAATACTTTCTCTGTAAGAATCAATATACATGTATTCCTTGCCCTAGACTGTTTTTAGCATTTCATCTTATTTGGTTACATGTCTACTTGAGTAGGAGGTTGTTCATAGGGCTATTATATCTCGGAAATTTGTTCCTGTTTTTATGGGCAGTGCTTTCAAAAACAAAGTATGCTTTAATATTTCTCATCATTGGTTTTCTTGACCTTTTTCTATGCTTTTTCTGTACAAAATATCTGTAGTCCAGGTTACTGTTTTACGCGTGATACCTTCTAGATGACAGGGAATACCAACACTTCTTGACTGTTAATTAACATACCTAATGTAAACACCGGCAAGAAATTTAAGTTGACTCATTTTATTTGGTGGTATTGAATTAGAAGATTGCTGAGCAGTTTCTCCCATAAAACTGAGAAATTTTGTTGAGCATCATTTAATTTGTTTTTAAATTGTATGGAAATAAATTACTTAGACTTGTGAATGAAAAACAATGTTACAAAAATTAAGGACTTGTTTCTCGAGAACCCCTTAAATCTGGTATGTGCTCCAGTTCAAAAACCGCCTCAAAGAGCATATATAAGCCCTTCGACACTCACTATAGCATCGCGCCCTCCAATCATCTACATTGCTCCAGCTTTCCTAGAATTCGCGTTTGAATCGGTCACGTGTAACTTTGCCTGGATCGACACATGTTCATGCTGGAACTCACCATTGCTGCTTTAGTGCCTAACCCAACCAGTATAAGCTTTATTCCTATTACAAACTCTTTAGTTTTAGCATGTGTTCTTGCAGTGTTGCGTGTAGTTTCTTGACCTGCTCAAAAATAGTTAGTTGTGTATCTCTATTGCTTTTACAATGCCTGCTTGTATCTCTTTCCTTCTTGCTTAAGGTGTAATGGTAATGGGTGTCTCCCAGTTGCAGCCATTGATTCTAAACAATTGCAGTGGTATGAAATTTGAAGGGTAACGGAATTAACATGAATGTAGATATATAGCTCACATCTTTTGAAGAGCCATAGAATGAGACTCGAGCCAATCGCCGCGTGCGTAGCACGCGGAATACCCCTAGTATTAGTAAATGGGATCACCGGAGTATATTCACTCATAAATTCATTATATAAACTATAACTTTGTTATAGAGCTTTTGTACAATCTCTTGGTAGGAAAGTAGCATGCAGACAAATGAAGCAAAAAGGAAATTCAGACAAGCGTTACTTAAGCAAAGAAAAATGATAGAATACAGCTACAGGTTTACAGAAGCTACATTCAGCATCACCGGAAACTCGGAAAACACATCTTGGTGCTCGATTTGTATCTCGTGATGTTCTGAACATCTACAGCCACCCTTGTTTGTTTGTTAACCATCTGGTTTGGGGTGACAAAAGCAATCCTTCCGGATACTCTTAGTCGTACAACGAGGCGATTGGGAACTCTGCAGGTTTAGTGTTTACGCTGGTTTTGTAACAATGCAGAATGTGTTATATTGGAAGTATATAAATTAGTTAAGGAGAGTAATTCAGTCTTGAAAGAAAGCAAATCATGATCCATAACAGTGAAAATAAATACCTGTTTTTCATGCTATAAGCTTAGTTGTAGTTCTTGCACCAGATTGTTTATGCCAGCAGCATTCCGAGCCAGTAAGTGTGGAGCTCCATAGCAACATCAGGAATTTCACAATATCAATGCCATCAAAGCCTAATAGAACAGGGGAACAAAAAGTTCATCAATGGACTGTTTTTACTATCTGTCAAAATCTAGGCATGAATAGCATTCGAGTGCATCTCGGTTTCTTTTAATGGGAAGTGGCTCAACATACCTTCACCGTTAGGAGAGACGTTGAACTTCAGCATTCATCATCAACCCACAGAAGTATTTCGAAAAATAATTAGACTGGGCAGCTTTTGGTTTTCTATGCTCCAAAATAATTAGACTGGGCAGCTTGGCTGTACACTTTGCACTCTTCTACAAGGCTGTGCAGAATCGAAAAAGCCTTATCTGATGTCTCTGGAGGGAAATTCTTCTTCAATACCGTCAAGTACTTAATAGCAACACGGATCTCGTGTTCATTCAAGTTCCAGGAAACAGCATTCTTCCACTCACTTGATCTGCCTTCCAAGCATACCCCAAGCAGCAGAGCAACAAACGTTACTGGATTCGGATGGCATCCTTTATTGATAATTTTCTCATTTAACTTCAAAGCAGATGAAAGCATTCCATATTGACAAAGAAATACAATTATAGAGTTATAAATAGCAGTTTTGGGGAGCCAACTGTCGGATATCATCATCCTAAAAATGCTGAAGAACACAATACTTCTGTGCTCCTCATTTGCATCATATTTCCCAGACAGTATATCTTTCGAATTATTCACAAACCCGTCAACTAGATGATTGAAAGTACGATCATTTGGGGTGCATCTCTTTTTCAGCATTTCTTCGAAAAGAAATGCTGCCTTCACAAGTTCGTTTCCCTTGCAAAATCCATTGATTAGTATGGAATATGAGACCACATTAGGTTCCAAACCACGGGATTGCATATCCCTAAAAACTCTTTCAGCCGCAATTAAATCTCCCTGACGGCAATACCCATCAACGAGAGTAGTATATGTAACAACATTTGGCTTGCATTTCTTCTTCACCATCTCATTAAAGGTCTTTAAAGCCTTATCCATGTCATGCTGTTTCACATAGCCATCTATCATTGTTGAGTAAGTGAATTCATCTGGAGGAATGTTTCCATCAATCATTCTCTTCATGCAAGAAACTGCATCCTTCATTGCCCCCAATTTGCAGTAGCCCTTGATCAAGGCATTGTACCCCACAACACCTAGGTTCACACCCTTCGCAACCATTACCTCAAATACTCTCTTTGCCTCATCCATCTTACCATTTATAATAAAACCATCAATCAAACTGGCACAAACAAATGCATCAGGGAGTATATTTTTGTGAAACATTTCAGCTATCAACTGCTTTGCAGCTACAACCATTCCTTTTTTAAAAAGACCACTAATTAACGTATTATACATTTCAGCATCAAGCGACGCCCCTTTTTCATTCATCTTCTTCTTGATTTCTAGAGCAGCATTAACCTCACCCCGATCAACAAGACCATGGACAAGAGCCCCATAAGTAACTATATCAACCTTATGACCCCTTTCTATCATTTCAACGAGAAACTGTGAAGCCCTCTCAACATCCCCACTTTTGCAGTAAAAATGTATCAATGGGGTGTAACTATACATATCTGGTGATAGTCCCCTTCTCATAATTAGCTGCAGAATCTTATCAGCTTCCTCAACTTTCCCTAAACTACACAACCCCTTTATAAAGGTGTTGAATGTTATGAGATCCGGGTCACATTCATTTTCAGCCATCTCTTTTATTATTGCTAATGGATCAACTGCACGACCACATTTAAACATGGAATCAATCATATTATTATAAATCCGAGCACTAATCTTCAAGCCTCTCCCATTCATTTCAGCCAAAAGCTTATCAACTGCTTCAAAATCCCCTTGGTTACAATGCCCATTGATCAGAGTACCGTAAGTCACAACATTAGGCACAAAGCCCCGCACTTTCAACAATTTGAAAATCTCAAGGGCACTCACAATCTGCCCTTTCCTGCAATACCCATCAATAAGAGTATTATAGAACACAATATTAGGTACACAACCTCCCCAACGATCCTTGATCAGTTTTCTCCCTTCATCTACTTTACCTTCCCAGCAAAGTCCTTTCACTATAATACAAGTACTATAATTATCCACACACCTGTCTCCACCACCACCGCCACCACCGTCTCTCTTAAGCATTTCATCATAAATCTCTAAGGCAACTCCAAGACAACGCCGTTTCACAAGAACGTCAAGCAGGGAATTGCAAGCAAACACATTCGGCAAACAATTATAAGTATCCACCACATACTTATAAACCTCACGAGCTCTATCAACTAATCCGGAAACCGAGTAATTATGGATTAAAACATCAAGGGCTTCACGGGTAGGCAAAAAGCCTTCTAATTTCAATGAATTCAATACATGTTCGGCCTCAGAAAAGGCCTTGTTCCTAGCTAAAAGCTTAAGAAACGAAGAATACCCGTTACTATCAAGGGAAGACCAGTACTTATTGCGAAGAACCCAATCAAAGAACTTTATCCCCAATTCGACGTCACGAATCCGATCGAAGACCAAAGGGGCGATTTCTGATGCGTCAATGGATTCTTGGGCGAGGTGGGTTGGGAGGATTTGGTCCCAGTTTTGATGGGTGTGTATGATTTTGGAGACCGCGTTGGCTGATTTTCTCAAACTGGGTTCATAGGAAGGGGTTTGGAGTGAAGTGGGTTTAGGGTTTTGGCGGGGTTTAAGGAGGGAGAGGACTCTCTTGGACATTAGAGAAGGGAGAGTAGAGGAGACGGCTGGCAGCCATAAGAGTCGGAAGACTTAAAGCGAAGCTAAAGAGGGTCAAAAGACAGTCAAGATCCTCTATTGCCCTTTCCTATTGCATTGTCTATTGCATTAACTCAATTGGTCCACGTGACACTATTTTTTTTATTGAATTTTTAATTAAAGTAAAGTTAGCTATTTCCTACGCTAGTCCTTCCCTCGTCTTTAACTTCCGTCACCACCCAAGGTGTAACTCATTCAACCAATCTCTCTTGACCTCCTTCCCTATCGCTAGTAAGAGCCTCCTTTCTCACCCGAACACACTGTATCAACTCAAAAACCGATTAAAATCTCCCCATCCTCATTGTATTTACAGGTCCCTGTATTGCTGTTTGATTTTGCTACTACCATTTTCGTAGAGTATGAACTCAGTCTCTCATTCTTATGCTTTGATTTTGGAGAGTTTAATTAATTTTTTTCTAGAGTACTGCTTAATACTTATCAGGGAGTTGGGCTATTAAAGCATCAGACAGTGATACAATTGCAAAGGCGATAAGGGGACAAGGCAATTCGATAAATTCTCAGAAATTATCAATAAGAAATCAATATGTACTTAATCACCTTTAAACTCCTTCTGTTGATGGCTAGCCAATTTGATCAAAAAATAAAAATAGAGTTATGATTAAAGCACTCAAATAAGTTGTTCAAAGCTTTTATTAAATGCACAGGTAGAAGAACTTTGCAGAATAATCGTCAACTTGAACTTCTGAAATCGTTTCCAAAAAATGGTATTTACAATCTAAAGTTCAAAATTGAAGCAAGCAAAGAATCAATGAAAGAGAAGCGAAGACAAACAAGACGGTCACAAGATTTATCGGATGAACCAAGTAAACGAAACCTACATGGAAAAGAGGGAAAGAGAAGACAGATTCAGACATTCAGTAGCCTACAAAAATCCCTAACTTTAATCTGATTAAATTAAATTCAATAAAAAAAATAGTGTCACGTGGACCAATTAAGTGAATGCAATAGACAAGGCAAGAGGGAAGGGCAATAGAGGATCCTTACTGGTCAAAAGAAGGTACGAAAGGACTTCCGGTCTATGGGGATAGAATTTATCAAATTTTATTGGCGAAGGTAAAATGTATAAGGATTTCTATTCAAATTTGGCAATTATTTTATAAATGGGAGAATTTGACATACTAAGGCTTTTTTGAGTTTTTGTTAAAGAAAGTGTACCCCAAATTTTTTACCAATTTTATTTAATAGTAGGTAAAAATTATTAACCTCTCTATTTTAATAAAAAAAGAATAATATATGTTTGTTAGTCTTATTTAAGTGTAAGTTTTAATTATTAATTACTCAATTTGTTTTTTGTTTTTTTTTCTTGTTTATTTTATTTTTATTTTTATTTTCTATAATTAACATACCAGAATTTTTCATACCGGAATTTCTCATACCAGAATTTTTCATACCAGAATTTTCTCATACCAGAATTTTCTCATACCAGAATTTCTCATACCAGAATTTTTTCACATACCAGAACTGTATTTTTTTCACATACCAGAACTATATTTTTTTCACATACCAGAATTTTTTCACATACCAGAACTGTATTTTTTTCACATATCAGAATTTTTGTTTACATACCAGAATTGTATTTTTTCACATACTAGAATTATATTTTTTCACATACCAGAATTGTATTTTTTCACATACCAGAATTGTATTATTTTTACATACCAATTTTTTTTGACATACCAGAACTGTATTTTTTCACAAACCATAATCAAATATAGCTACTAAGAAGAAATGACAAATATAGCTAATCAAATATAGCTGCTAAAAAGAAATTGTGATTCAAGAATGCTATCATCATCCCTGATATGTTCATGAAAGTCGAATCCGGCCCCAAACACTAAAAAATTGACAGTACAAATTACAAAACATCAAAGCTAAGATTAATCAAAGGTCCACACCAGCTGATTATCAAAGCCAAATACCTTGCGACATTGAATACTGTCAACAAACAAGGCAATTGGTAAATAAGTATTTCATTAACAACTTCAATTACAAAATTTGGGATTTTAGGTTCTTGCCATCCATGAACCAGCCATCACCTGAAAATATATAAGCTTTGGTTATGATGAGGTTAATATCAGTAAGGATTTGAACAACCTCAAGAAGTATCCATACTTGTTAGCACTGTCAACCTGCATGGCACAAATGATTTGACTCAAAAAAAATTGAAAATGAATCAAAATCAGCCATTGAAAGTTGGATACCTGTATAATTGTTGCATTTTTACAAGTTTTATATCAATCACTGCTCTAAGGAGGCCATAATTGCAGAAATAAAGTTAAGATTTGGAAGAGGAATTGAAGTGAGAAAGAAGAGGCATAGTTACCTGGGTGGATTTAATCTTCTAGTGAGCTTTTCATATTCATCATCCGTGTCTTGCGAAAAACTCATACTAGCTTTTCATATAGACTGCTAAATTCAAATTGAATCTTCAGTTGCACACGGATCTCATACAAAAATCAAATTTCCACAAATAATAACCATAGATCTCTGACACGAAGAACTAATCAACGGGATCCTGAAAAACAAACTCCATATCGACACGAAATCAAGGTCAACAACAAGACTAAAAGCATTTCAGATAACAAATCCAACACATGTACAATTAGAAAGAGACGAGTTGAGGAAAGAGTAAGACGAACAATTTTTTTGCTTGTTCAAGAGAACGAGCATGGCCAAAGTAAAAGAGATCGTAGATTCCATTGGGGTAGACTCGGACGGGGCAGTCAGACGGCGGTGGATCGGAATTCGAATGGCTGCTTGGCTCCTCCATTCGATCTTCCTCGTCTCTCTCTTCTTCTGGTGTTGCATTTCTTTCTTTCCCGTCCAAGTGAAACCCTAAGAGTTGTTTTAAACGGTAAAAACTTAATTGGGGTATACTTACTAAATTAAAAAACCTAAAAGCCTACTTACTAAACAAAAATCTCAAAAAAGCCTAGTTACCAAATTAGCCCTATTATCTTTTTAAAAATATCTTTCTTAGTTTTCATAAGAGATCTCCTTATATATATTAGTTGTGATTATTGAATTTTACATTATTGTGCGATACTTGTGACTTCGGTCCCGGAGTTTGCATTTTATCAATTCTATTCAATCAAAATGAGAGTTTTTGATTGAAAAGTTGTGAGTCTTTGTTAGGTTGTTCTTGTGTGTTAATCTTTTTGAAGGTTGGTGCTACAAGTCAAACTAGTCTTGTGTAAGGTTAAAGAATGAAGGGTGAAAGATAATACTTTGTTAAGAGTTTTGATCGAATTGAGGTCAAGGTTCTTTGCAAGTTTTAACATAGTCCTATCTTCCTATATTTATCATTATCATTCCATATTATCATCTTCTTATCTTTCCATAACATTCGTAATTCTGCATTCTGAATTTTGATAAATCTCGGTTTGCTCTTCATGAAATCTCGCCCGAGATTTCCAGAAACTCATCCGAGATTTTCTTTTTGTTGATGATTTGAGGACTTTAATCTAGATCGGAAAACTACCGCTTAACCCCGCATCATATTCTTTCAATAAATTTTATCCTCAAACATGGATTTTCCCCAAACTACCCATGAAACAATAATGACACAAAACATGGCTATATCAACCAAAATTTTATTTGATAATTTTAAAGCTTCTTAAGTTTGTTAATGATTATACTACCTTAAATATTTAAGGATCAATATTTTCAAGTTGGAAAATGAAATCCCTAATACCTAGACGGAAGAACGTGTCATCACACATTAAGGGTTGGGCCCTTTCCTTTTCTCGATAACCCAAAAACCTGGCCTCAAATCCATCTTGATCTTGTCAACAACCAAGATCGACAACCAAAAAACCTCTCAATCAGTAGATGATTCACATAGGAAGCTATCCAAAGAAGGTGTTTGTTTTCTCCCAAATTGATGAATCAAAAGTTGAGAAGGTCGAAGAACCACGAAAAGATGATGGGTAAAGTCTCCACCGCGGCCAAGAAACCCTAATCCCGTAACCCTTCAAAAACACTTAGAACTTCCTACCCAGATCCAAGAAGTTATATTTCGATTTCTATATTTGTATTCATCCCTTAATGACATCTCAACTCGAAATGTTCACAAAATTCACAAGCAAACGCCGGTTCAAGTGATAATGGATGGCTCACCTCGCTGGATCTAGTAGAAGTTTGCCCAAGCGACCTCTGACGGTGTTACACATGAATACCAAAAGTAAAGGGTATCAAAAGGCAAGAAAAGTTTCAACTACATATATTAGCTCCATCGGACGAGAGTAGGCACAAGGTCCAATATGTGGTGTCGGCGTTGGTGGCGGGGTGCATAATATTCAACAAGATCCCATTCTCGACAAGAGGACACTTCAAAATCACATGTGCTTAAGAATGACATAATTGAGGTTGCTAATGATTATGGATGCAGTTTCATAGAACAACAATACTGCAACACTCTATTATCAATATTGGGACCCATTTCTTAATTTTTGTCAACTATTATATAGATCGATAATTTCTCGGAGTACCATATAAATCGGTACACTGAGATAAATACTATTAAAAAGTGCACCTACTTTGTGAATCTTTTACAAGTTGTAAAGCTTAGACTCTTCTAAATCTGCAATCTGCCACAAAAATAAAAATACATGTTTAGTTTTCATCTCTACTTCTTTTCGTTTTTTAATTTGTGGATGCTCCCTTATACTTTATGTAGTTTGCAGCAAGAACAATATATTTATCAAGAATTTTGAACATCTTGAACAAATAATTAAACTTGAATCGATAGTCTTGTTGATGTCAAGGCTTTCATTTGATGATCAGGTTGATCATATAAATGCCTATCTAGATCCTTGTGAAATCTGCAAGTGTATGTTGCTTGTGCAAATGATACTACTTGAATGACCCTATACTCACTTCTGGAACGATTTGGACTTTTATTGTGCTTTCTGATATTTATCTTGCTGCCTTTGATCATGTTTATCTCCATTGCTAGATTCCCTGTAACTTTATATTTGGTCTCTTGGACCTCTAACAAGAAAAAGTCGATGCTTTTACCCTTTATAAATGAAAAAGCAAGTAACTCATGGTTTATGGACAACTACTTTGGTCTTTTTTTAGACCAAGAGTCACAAATTCCGGCCATTTTTTGTATATGGAATCTGCTTGGAATAAAGTTGTTAAACGATAAACTTGAAAGTCGGAAAGAATTCTCCTTATTTGAACCAATCTTTGAAGTTGTAAACAAATTAGATGGATCTTGGCATGTTCATGTTCTTTCGATGGGAGGCTTCTCCGATTTCTCGTCTTTCACTTACCTAGGATTTCGTGTCCTGTTGTACATGCATCCGGAGTTGCTATTCTGTTAGTGTTTGGCTCACCCATTACCCGCTTCATCTTTGGGAGCTGATTTACATTTTCGTGTTGTTGTCCTCATCCGGATTCACCCTTATTCTCCTTTTCTCCGCTATGATCATATCGGACGTCTCCTCCTTGATCTCCAGATTTGATCAGCATTGTGCTCACCATTTTTTCTGGGAATTCAACACTGTAGTAGGTAGTCTTACGTTGCTTGATTTTGCGTCAGCGGCTGGTGACGAAGTGCTACCTGGAGATGTTGAAGGCCTCATCCGTTTGGATGCTTTGGGGTGACCGGTCTCTAGAGACTGATCCCATTTTTGCTTACCCTTGCATCAAAAAAATTACCTTAAATATTTTATAACAAAATGATCATTAACCTTATAACATAATTGGTTAGGTATATAAAAATATCGTGGGTAATTTTTGAAAGAAAAATTAATATAGAGATCATTTTGTGTTAATTAAAAGGGTATAGAGGTTTTTATAATATAATTTGGCCACAAAATTTTATTCTTTATCAAAACCGGTTTAATGTGAAATAGTTAGTATATTAAATAGTAATTTATAAAATTTGTATTATTGTTGGTACATACCTTGTAGTTACATTATTTTTTATCAAAGTTTCTATTATTTGTAATAAAGAATGATTAAAAAACATGTTATAAGTAAAATTAGATTATAGAACTGAAGCACATCAAATCTAACATATCTCCAACTCAATTTGTAAGCAAGTCACATAAATAAGAAAGTGCATTGATCCTCATGTAAAATTAATATTTTATAATAAATATATCCATGGTTAATATACAATTAACAATTTTAAAAATCAAATACCCAAATGTCTATGACTCTTTGGTACCCAATTAATTTTCAACAATTCAAATATTTTTTTTATTGGACGTATTTTTACATTAAGATCTTTTTATTAATAAACTATTTTGGAATTAAGAACCTAAATATAGAAGATTTTAATATTTGTTATAATTAATGTAATTACTTATAAAAAAATTCTGATAAAAACGATTATAAAATATATTATACGTACAAACAATATATAAATGAAAAACATAGCCCAACTAAACTTACAATTTGACACTTTCATACATAATATAATAATAATTAAATGTATATATATAATATATTTGATCCGTGTGTAACGCATCCCTAATCTTCTAGTTTAAGGTAAAATGATAATATCAACTTCACTCAAGTTAATTCCCAATGCGGAACTATATCAAAGTCAAGTTGATCGAAGATGGTAAATTGTGCCTTTGATTCGTAAAAGGTACAAACCCTTATAACGTTTTTTCCATAGGATTGTTGTATGGGCCGAGCTCAATTCGGGAACAAGTTTCGTTTGAGTCTGCTTATTTACTAAATAAGAGTATTAACACGTTTTGAAGCTCGGTTAAAAACTAGGTTTGGCTTGAACTACACTCGGGGTTGGTGTGGAGCAGCGTTGGTGGAAAAGGAGGGCCGAGAAACGAGCATCCACGATGTTCATCTTAGTCTTTTACGAACTTCTTTCCCCGTTGTCGACATTTTGTAGGTTTTGTAACAAATTAAAATCTACTGTTTGCTTTCATTGATTATATGTTGATAATTTACCCACTAGTTGCTTTCATACATGGTTGTGTGGAGCACTGCATGCGCATAAACCTAGGAAGATGAAAGAGAGAAGAAATTAAGTTTAACTTTAATTATAAATTTTACCCACTATTTTGAGAAAATTACCGAATCTCTACTAGAGTTTTAATTGCGGCAAACAACTCAACTTTGTGAGATTTTTAATTTTTTTCACTGGCGGATGATTTGTAAGTGAGCTTTTGTAAATCGAGAGGGTTTGTGTAAATCGAATGAGGACTTTTGTAAATCACGTGTGGACTTGTGTAAATTAAGAGGGTTTGTGTTAATGGAAAAAGTACATCGAAAAAGGGCTTGGGAAATTATAAAATTTGTGTAAATTACGAATTCTGTAAACTGAAATTGGGTAACTCGAATTTAGACATATTGTGTAAACGGACTTGGGTATTAAGTTTGGATAACTTATGTGTAATTAGAATTTAAGTATAAATTCAAAAAAAAAACAGCACAATAACAAAGTTTAATCGTTCATTGGACAAAAAGGGTTCAAAACCCCCCAAACTACCAGATTTGTATATTGGGTTTTGACTTTTGAAATTTTTTTTTGGGATAACGGAAAGCGGTTCGATCTCATAGACGGCGCGCCGATTATTGGATCGAAAGGCCGAAAAAGATCGGCAGACGTACTAACCGTCATGTAGGACCACAACAAGAGAGAAAAAGAAAACACAAAAATACATCATAAAAACCCGAAAGCAGGGAAGTCTTCAAGGGAAAGCGGCATGATCTAGTTAGTCAGAAGCGACGAGCATGAACGTTCATCTTCGAAGGAAGTACACAGGCAAGAAACTTGGGGAACAATTGTGGACACCTCAGTTTTGGACTACAACAGAGCCGTCAGGAGTCGATCAGACATCCACGCCTCCTTCTCGACAAACACTCGAAACACCACCAAAGACAACATCAAAGCAGAGAAGACGAAGCTGCAGCACACGGGTATCGTGATATAAAAATGTGTACAACTTTGATGGTTTTAAGAGAATGATTTACAAGGGAAGCATTGTTCAAAACGGGTTAGTTTAAAAAAAATATGTTCAATTTTGTTTTTTTTGTTTGCCTTTAAAAAAAAAACTTATTGTCTTGGACTATAAAGATTGAGACTTAGCTCAATCGATCTTGATTTTTATAATACATTTTCATCGATTGATTTTTATAAAATATTTTCATTTTTGGTGTTTTTGGGGCATTTACGCCGAGATCGGAGCCGTTAGGCCGCAAGAAAGGTGCCCTTAGGACGAGATTAACCTTCTTCGGAAATTCCCCACTACTTCCGAGTAAATGGATATCGAGTTGTTGGCTGTGAGCTATTTTGAGTGGATTCAAATAGAAGGGTGAAAGCTTGAAAAAAGCCCCATGACTTCCGAGAAAACTTATTTTTTATTATTGGTTTTCATTGTTGGTATTTTTAGTGCCGTTAGGCCGAGATCGGTGCCGTTAGACCGTGAAATTGGTACCCTTAGGTTGAAATTTAAATTACTCTTTCTTTGTATAAGGATACAAATTTAATTAGGTAATCGGACTAATGAAATCCAAATTTCATTCCAAAAAAGGTTCCACTTAGGTTTCCACCATGAAGAATGTAAACACCTTTACACTGACTTTACAATTTGTTCAAAGTATAAGCAAACTTTCTTCTTTCAACAAAAGTTTCAACGGACAGAGAACCAAAATTAAGAAAGTGAGACTAAAGGAGAAAAGTGGACAAGGAAGATGTTACTGAATCAAATTCTTGAACCGAGTCGGTGAGAGCACACAGTGTTTGATATTGGATCAGATTTCGGTTTTACAAACCACCGAAAGATCGATACCGGCGCAAAATTTGGATTCTAGATCTAACTTCCCTTTGATATGGGTGTGGTGTGGGGAGAGAAAACCCCCAATTCTTCCTCTTTTGCTAAATCGATGTTTCGGATTTTAGATGCTAGATCTTGCTTCATCTTTTGATGAGAGGAGAAGAAAACCCACTTTTCTGCTTACTTTTGTTGTTGATTGATAATCGATGTTAGAATCGACCACTTGGGAAAATGGCGGAATCGATTCTTTAACAGAGACTCCAAAGTGCTTCAGCGGATTGGATCCTAGTCCGATTGAGATTTGGTCTCTTCGTTGGGAGATTGTTTAGGATTCCCGCTATCATTGATACTTTGGTAGAGATTTTGAGTTTGTGATGAAAGAGACTTTTTAGGGCTTTTGCGGTGGAGCTTTGGTGGTGAGCAAATGGAGTCGAGGAACAATCTTTGAGATGTGTTGGTTGCTTCAATTTGAATTAGAGGAGAGGATTACCCGACGGCAGACGGTCAGCCAACCTTTGAAACGAGGGTTTTCCTCTGCCTACATGGGTCCTTTTGGTACAAGAGATCGAGCATGGTTTGGACTTTTGAATTGATATTACATTTGTGTAAATTGATTGGGCTTGAGCTTGTGCAAGTATAAATCAAAATTACCAAAATAATTTCTAAATTAAATTCAAAGGCCTACTTTGTTTATTGCAAATACTTACCCAACTCACTCAACAAACTTTTAAGTTCGATTAAACATAGGTTTTACTCGAGCTCAACTCACTTCTAAACAAGCTAAACATATACCTTTTTAGCTCCATTAAACATAGGATCAACTCGAGCTCAAGTCTGCTTCTAAACGAGCTAAACCTAAGCATATCAAACGCCAACTCTTTTGTCTCGAATAACCTTTTATCTCAGCTAATTGTAAGTTGAAATGTTAGTTATAAACTAGTTTGTTTTTTGGTTTGCCAACAAAACTCTGTTATTAGAATTGGTTTCACTTAGATGTTAAAGACCTCAAAGCTTTCCTGCAAACCCCTCTACGCCTGATTGTTATATTCATGTTAAAAAACAAACGTACTCTTAGTAGTAACTACCTTTGAAAAGGAACAATAAATAGTATAATCATCGTTCTAACCGCTTCTTTGGTCCTCAGCTATAAGAGTTCCCAGAAAGTCGAAAACCGGGGATCAGGTCAGTCCTGAACTCTGAAGCACAAAAAGAAAACAAAGGAAAAGGAAGACACCTAAACTCTTTCTTTCATTACTTCATCTTTTCAGTCCTTGGATGTTATAACGAGCAAGCCCAATGCACCTATCAATATATACTGCAAAAGGAAACAAGCTGTTATTCTCACACACAAAAACGATTGTCGTTCTTATATGCAGTACAATCTCTTTCCACTTTGTTTGCAACACAGTTGTGTTTTTTGCAAATTATTTTCACAAGCAAATGAGAAGGAGATTTTATTTCAGACAGGAATGTAGTATATTCAAACATCAGCAAATTACCAACCTTAATAATAGGCTTTTCTGTCATTATAATGGTGACCCACCCAACATAGGGTAAGAACCTGCAAATTAAGAGAAAATGGTGTAAGCTAAAGACTATAAGAAACACCCGGTCGGATATAAATACAAATTCCAGTAACATACTAACATGAAACGATGTTACTTTTCTAACTGACGCATTATAAAAACAAAATTTGAACTTCAAGCATCATGAAGAAACCGAAAAAATGAGATACAAAGAATGGTAAAAGTATAAGACAGACAAGCAGCGATGGCTTACCCTACAGCCCTTCCCATTACATGGTGGCGGTTAAGCCAGAGTTGGCCAGGAGCGTACAGAAGCCTGTCATCTCCATAGTTGTTGTCTCCTAAAAAAAGGTCAGCATATACATAAGAAGTTGGCATAGAAACCTATTTAAGAAGAAACAACATTTTCAAAATACTTTTTTCTGTTTTTTAAAGAAGGGGAAAGATGTATTGAATAAGGAAGAGGGGCAGACTACAATTGGGAAGAAGAGAAGCCGAACAGAATCTAAATCTATCTAAAGAGCAAAAGTGAAAAAGGCTACATGATACTGAGTAAATGATAACCTAGAATCACTATGGTTTGATCCATCTAATGAGCAGGTTGGAAGTGATGAGATGGAGTCATGGAGATACAATCAACACAAGTCAACAGAAGGCTGTTCATTGTTGTGAATGTACCATAAAGAAAAGGATGCATTTTTTAAGAAGCAAGAGATGCAGTCATTAGGTCGGGACTCGAGATTTGTTGTCATCAATTTGCAAAGAAAGGATCACAGATTTCAAGGCTCTTGTGAGGGGAGAAACCAGCTCAACTGGGAGAAGGCTGTGCATGATGGTATACATAAGCATTAGAGTGCAACAGTTAGTCTTCCCCACAATGAGATGAACAAGCTCTCTCTCTCTCTGGCTGAGAAAACCAGAGAAAGCCTGAAATGGAGAGTTTACAATCCATTTTTGTCGAAGGGATGTGACTGAAGTTCAGTTTGGATCTGGTCAATAGCTGGCAATCAATCATGACAACTTATATTTTAGCTGAACCGAGTCCTCTTCAGAATTTCAAGTTTCAAGACAACTTGGAACAAAGAAAAGCCATTCACAGGAGTTATCCAAACATACACCCGGTATTCAGGAAAGATTCGAAAGATGAAGGGGATGAGGCGAGCAAATTAGAGTTCACCGAAGGACACAATGGCAGAGCTGTGATGCAAAAATCCTGGGTTGTCAAATAAGGTGGAAACATCAGGAAAAGAGGTGAGCTGAGGGCAAGAGATGTACCCCTCTAACTCATGTCAAATAGTAGGGTGGAAGTAAGGAAGTTTTGGCATGAGCCATATCAGCGACCTGTTCTATAGATGATTCTAAAACCAAATGTTCCAGCAAGCAAGTTTATGACTATCCATACAGAAACGTGGTTGGTGGCAAGCACTCCTTAATCCGATAGAAAGTAAGGGTGTGACCGTAAGATAATATCAGGGAATCGGTAGAGGTAGAGGTGGAGAAGAGGGTAAAAAATATTTGTCAATCATGAAGGAAACACCTCATTGCTGAACTTTTTATTCTTAAGAATGCAGGCAGGCAAGGCATTAGAAGAACTATTATCTATCAAGTCCTTGCAATTCAAAAAATCCAGATCTTGGAATGAAACCCCAAATTTGATAAAAATGACCAACGTAATTTGTACCTTTCGTAAGTACATCAACCTCTCCAGTTTCTTGCCGTTCATGAACCTGATAAGAGTAACATGTGAATACTAATGGATGACAATGGGATCATCAACATCAAGAAATATATACAACAAAACAGTACAATCTGCCACTACTAATTGAAAATCTTAATAAGCATTCAGAAATTTTATACTAGCAAGAAATCTAGGTAGAACAATTGGTTTATTAGTTAGCCAGGCAAAATCATAATGTATAGCAGGCTTGGTCTAAACAATAAAACATGCAATCAGAAACATTATATCACCACTAACACTACTTCCTGATTAATTGTTGTTGATGGACATACATTTTGCTGGAGATGCAGCAAGGTAGTGCTTTTTCAAAATCATGTGCTAATTTTTTGAAAGAACTACAATGCTACACATTTTTCCTAGTTTGATGTTCACGGTAGCAAGTGCAAGCATGCACTTTTATGAACAGATTTTACTTTTACAACTAATACTCCCTTTAGTCTCAGATCACAAAGAAGGCGATAAATCCATCATACACTTGCACATCAATGATAAACAGCCACCATAAACAACTGGGGGAGGTTCCAGTGTGTGCTAAATTCCTACGTACTATATATCAATATATAGATTATATGAAACTATGACTGCTAAATAAAACAAAAGGTGAAGGAAATGCATCACTATAGAAGCGGTAGAACCGTATATTAACAATTTTACCTTGATAACTCGATGAACAATTGGAATTTCACGACCCTACATAGAACCACAATATGTATCAGTCTATACAAATAGAACCAATAGAATGTAGCAAGATGCAACAACAAAGCTATATCCACTGGCAATAGGACCAGACAGAGTTCCAACTGTGTTATATGATATTAGACTTACAAAAAACAACTTCACATGAACTCAAACTAGCATAACCATAAAAATACACAAATTATAAATAGAACAGTTAATGGACACTTACATCAACATTAAACACCACAATCTCACCCGAACGAATGGGTTCCTTACTCATATGTAGGAACAATATATCACCCTGAGACAAAAATGAGGAGAAATTGGCATTACCAGAAGTTCCTAGAAGTATAGCGATAACATGAAAAATAAATAAAACTACAGAATCAACTTGTCCCCTGAGAAAAACGAATTTAAAAGATCAAAGTCATCTTTTGACTATCAAACTATAATCAAACACAAAGTTTAGACAGTAAAATGGATCCAACATGACTCATCAATACTTAAATCTGATTTCACCCATCTAGACAGAGAAAAAACATTTAAGCCAATCAGGACTTACTCTCTGAAAGCCAGGTTCCATACTTCCAGAAAGAACAACGACAACAGGCGATTCACTACCAGTGATGCACATCAATGCCTTCCATATAATCAGTGCAGAGGTAACAATCATACCTGATAAAGTAAGTCAGTAAGACAACACTTATTAACAAACAATCAAATGGAGGAGAATTTCAGGACAGTCTACCACTAAAATCCAGAGAACAACAGTAAAAGTCTAGCAACACTGAACAATGAAAGCCTTACAGGCTTGGATACCTACAATCTTAGTTCAAAGTCTTCAACCACAAGGGATCAAATTGAAGTCTCAAACTCCTACATTGATCCAATGAAGTTCATTGATCTACACGTAACAGTCGCTCAACCCAAAATTTTCCATAAGAAACTAGGATTTGAATTGTCATCCAGAATAAATGGACGGAACTATGGAAAAAGAGGATATCAAAAAGATCTAATCTTTGTTCATCAAAACAACAGAAACTAAATGACCAAATGGAAGCTACCAATGACTGACCAAAACGAATCAAAAAAAAAAAAACAGAAACCCTAAACGTCAACACAGAGCCCTAAATCGCGATATCCATAAGACTATTGCTCTGACAAATTAAGAGATGATAGAGAAAGAGAAACGAACCCAAACTGACGATTTGGGTGAGGAGCTGTCTGATCTGGATCGATTTGATTGAATCGATTGTCTCGCCGATAAACCCCATTTCTCCCTGTGTGAGTTTGATCCAGTTGGTTCTCTGTTTATGAGAATCCTCTATGACCTCAAGCGAATAAAAGTCTCCAATTTCTCTCCTGTCTTAAAGACGAACGATTTTTTACCAAAAACGAATTAATTAATTAGATTAAGGGTAAATAATAAAATGCATTATTAGTTGATTTATGTGAACACGTATAAAGAAGAAAAAATCCAGTTTAGAGTAAGATACAATCGTCTCGATTTTTCAAAGACGATTCAAAAGTCCTCGAAGTGCCTTAATAACACATAAGTTATCACCCTTAATTTCGATCTTTTTGATATTAAGCCGTATTGCTTTTTTGAGATCGGCTTTCAATGCGAAGGCTTCTACTTTAATTACCAAATTAAAGTTTTTTTTTTCCTAGCGTACAAGCTAATAACTTTACCGTTATGGTTTCGTATAACAAAACCAATAGACGTTATACTCGAGTCGAGTTTTGATCTATCAAAGTTGAGTTTGTGGAACCCAGATTTTGTTTTTCCCATTTGATATTATTTATCTTTCTTGTGTTAGGAATTTTATTCTTTTGTTTATGTTTAAATTCGTAGTCATCTGCATCGTGAATGTGATTTTTCCAATTTTGGAGTTGGTTTTTGATGAAGATAAGGATATTATGGTCTGATCCGATAGTATTATTGTTAAAAATGATTTTGTTCCTGAAGAACCAAATACTCCACCAAATAGTTGTCAGACGTGGGAAGTTAGTAATTCCGATCATATTTTTAATTTCCAACAAGAGATCGTGAGGTTTTTTGTTTTCCGTATTGATGGTATTAAGGTTGGTTGTGAGAGTATTATCAATTTTTGTGATCACATTTTTAGTGTAGAGGCACTCAATAAATAGGTGTACAAGATCCTCGAGTTGGTGATTGCAGATTTCATAGTTTTTAGTAACTGCAATTCTTCTTTCATTGAGTTTTGTTTTAGTTGGGATACCGTTTCTTCATAATTTCCATATGAAGTTTTTTATTTTTAGTTGAGTGTCTAATTTTCATATCCAATCACAAGAATTGTCAAGAAGCCATCAAGACTCCTTATCAATCATTTTCGATGCTGATTTTGTGGAAAACCAATCATTTGTACTGCTTCTCCAACATAACCTGTCTTGTGTTTCATTTGTTGGAATTATTGTTTCCGTAATTCTTTTTCTAATTGCTGGGCTGATGATATTTTGAAGTTCAATTTCAATTTTGGTATTATCCCATTCGTTGGAATTGATGGAATGACTTACTTTAATGTGAGTATCAATGAGATTGGTGTTTTGTACCAATTTGATTAGGGGAGTTGTAGTGACTCAGTTATCTTGCCAAAATTTAATGGTTTTCCCGTTACCTACCTGCCATGTAATTCCATTTTTTAACTTAGTTTTGAGTTTTACAAGGTTTTTCCATTGCCACTACGCTGATCCTTTTAGATGATATTGTAAAATATTAGTATTTCTCATATATTTTTCATTAATAATTCTCACCCATATGTTATCCGGTCCGCAAGTATTTTCCAAAGAAACTTCATTTGGAGAGCTTTATTGGTAGTAAGGGCTTTTCTTAACCCGAGTCAACCGTTTCTTTTTGGTTTACAAATTGAATCCCAGTTGATCAATGGTTTATGGTTGTCGCCTTTGTTCAAAAAGAAAATTTTATACGTTTTATCAAGTTCATCCAAATTATGCCTTGAAAGCATAAATCCTTGTATAACAAAGGATGATTTGGTCGCTAAATTATGCTTTATGAGTATACTTCTGTCTTCTTGTGTAAGGGAGTTTGCTTTCCATTTACGGAGTTGTTGCTTAGTTTTATTATTAATGTTACTGAAGGTCTCCTTATTAACCCTACCATTAATAATAGGACACCCAAGATAGTAATCAAGAGAGGTTGTGTGCCCCATTTTTAGGATATTTTTTTATTTCTGTGATACAACTCATGGAAGTGATTTTAGTAGTTTGGAATGCGGATTTTGAGGTAAGTGATCTTTTGTTCAGAGATGGAGCAATAGGTTTCAAGGATTTCTTTTGTTCTGAGGCAGGAATTTGAGTTTGCTTTGGTAAAGATGATCATGTCATCTGTAAAGGATAGGAAAAGGATTGGTGTTGTGTTTCTACAAACAGAGAATCATATATGGTTGTCGTAGTTATTGCAGTCATTTTGAATAATTTGAGTAAGGATTTTAGCTCCGAAAATAAACAGGTAAGGTCATAAGGGGTCTCCTTGTCTGAGCCCTTTCCGGGAAAAAATTGGTCAGTTGGTCCATTGTTAACTAGAACCGAGAAAGAAACAGTGGAGATGCATTCCTCAATCCATCCCATACATTTTTTATTAAAGCCAAATTGCTGGAGAATGCGTATAATAAATTCTAACCTAACTTGGTCATATGCCTTTTCCATATCAAGTTTAATGGCAGTCCAACCTTCCTTGACTTTTTTACTTCGAAAAGAATGGAAGATTTCGTGTGCAATAAGGATGTTATCATGTATTGACCTTTTGGTAACAAAACACCTTGGAGAGGGTGAATAAGTTTTGGCATGATGAATTCCATCCTATTTGTAATAGTTTTTGCAATGATTTTATATATACGTTTTATCAAGTTCAATTGTGTTGCTGACCAATTGACCCATTCGGGAATTTTGAACCCCAACACACCCTTTTCTGACGATCCCAAACTTCGTGTTCTCATCCGCAAGGATGCTTTAGGATGAACTACCTCTAAAAGATAGACCTTCCAAACCGCTTTCTGTATTCAAAAAATAATTAATAAAAAATAAAAAAATAAAAAAATAAAATACATCCTTAGAGTTAAATATTTTTCTTATAAACTAGTTTAGGACTCATGTCGTGCACGGGTATATGTAAGATAAATATTTTAAATTTTTTTTTTGATTTTTAGTATATTGATAATAATTATTGAATTTATTTATCAGATATATAATATAATATTAAATTAAATTTCAAATTTAAATATTCTTCACCTAAACTTTTATGATTTTTAGGCCACTTCTGATAACACACTAATTAGGGAATCAAGATTCAAGCAAATGAGATTAAATTAGTATCACCACATACTAGATATTAATCTTATAGGAATAAATATTATATTTAATGGACAAAAAATGTATAATTTATTTTGTTTTCAAACCTTTTAGTTTTATTTATACGAATTCTCAAATTGTCAGCATCACTCTATACCGATACAGTATAGCAAAATCCACAAAATTATGACCGAGTTAAAAAAATTATGGATAACAAATGATTTTTAAAAATAATTACGAGAAAAAGATTTTTTTTTTCATGTTTTTAAAGATTTGCATCATTTTTTTTAACAATATAACATGTAACTTGTAACACCCCAAGTTTTCGGAGCTCGGGGAGTTACTGGTTAGGACCTCACAGTGGGTCCCGACCTTAGTTTGACAACAACTTAACAAGATCTTACAACAAGGCACAAATAAGGAAAAACCGGAAATCATAAATTAAGTTTTAATAGCATTATGAATGTGACCAGAATAACCAACAGCCGAAAAACATAAGATAACAACAACGGATCAAAAAGGAACCAAGATCCAACTGGAAATCCACAAACGAAGAAAACTTCAACATGTGGTACGTCTACACAACATAACAACTATTAGCTAACTATCCAAATATAAGCAAAAATAATAACAGCACAAACACACGCAAAATAACATAAACAAGCATCATGTTGGCACACAACCGTTTATTATCTATTATTTAAGTGATTCATCTTATTCAATTTTACAGTTGTGGCACGAGAACTCTTAACAGTTCTCGCCTCCATTCCTTATCCAACTGGGTGTAGGTCTAGCTTACCTCCGCCGGTAGCATCACAACAAACCGGTTGTGGGCTAGTCCCTAAAGAAACCCCCAGCGCCCTCAAGCTAGCTGAGCAGAATGCCACAGCCCGTTACTCTTAGGCCAAGTATAGGTCGATAAATATTTATCACAACCTATAATTCTAAACATCTCAATCACACACCACTATCATTATTCATGCTCATATTCAGAAGTCAGCTAAGTAAGCCCAAAGGACTTACCTGATACAAGTCTCGACTCTCTGTAAACACAACTCGCTCTATAACTGTAGTAACTCAGTTGCCTGTCAAAGGAGGTAAGTGCATCAGCACACTTTCTAGGTAATTAGAAGTCTAAGACTTCTAAGATAGTAGATCTTATTAGAACAGAATCGATTACATTATTGATTTATGGTAAAATGGCTATTTTATCCTTGGTCCTGAAACTTCCAAAATCCCATAATTTAATCTTAAACTTTTACTAAAATGTCATATTCTAACTACTAAAAATGAGTTTGGTTACAAACTAGCAATTTTCACATTTTCCTATTTTCCGAAAAGTCATTAAGGTCCAACTTCGGCTTCAAATATGAAACTCGAATAAATTCTTAAAAATTCCGAAATAATTCTTTAGGTCATCTATGATATCCAATCTACTCATAGGATCAAGAATCTCTCAAAAATACTCAACCATAACTCTTACATAATTTCCTAAAGTTGGAGTAAAAGCTAACATTTCTACCCTTAGCCAAATAATTCCTTGTTGGAAAAACAGCCCAACCGCCCTACTTTGAGACCTCATAGATTCAAATCCGACCGTTAACTTATTCCCAAATTTTAACACCATAAACTATGTATATCGGTCTACGACATATGAAAAGTTCAACGGTGGATGATCACTCTAATGTACCAAAACTCCATTCTAAACACAGCAGTTCAAGACTTTCATAAAAGGTATTCAGAAGGTCTCTACTTCGAGCTGTCTTGCCTACATAACCTGTAATTCAAACAAACTGATGGTCTCTAGTTCGAAACTCACAAGGACAACACTCACAACTAAACTCACCTAAAACTGTATACCTTCACACCACAAACCAGGAGAGACATATCTACTCTACTACGGACATGCCCAAGCATCCACCCTTGGGATATACATAGATTAACCTAAGGTACTACACCATACAGAGAAAGGAAAAGGGATTGCGATCAAAAGACTCATAGATTAGGATGAAATCGATCGACAACTTGCTAACAGCCCTTGACAGGAAGAGAGATAGGCTGGTGGGATGGCTTGGCTCGCGACCGAGATGATGAGGGTCCGGTTGCTGTAACGTCGGTGAGGAGGCGAAGGAGGGAAATAGATCCTGGTTCTGGCTTCGGCTTCAACAGGTGTCGCTGCTGTGCTTCGGTTGCTCTGCTTCTTCTTGCTGTCGACCTCAAATTAGACTACTACGGTGACTAGAAGAACAACGTAAAAGATAGAGGAGTAGGGAGATGACCTCACCGTTATTGCATCTGCAGGTTCTTGTCACAAGCCGGGGCTTGTCCTGTGATTGCAGCGAGAGGAGATAGATCCTGTGGTTGCAGCGAGAGGAGGGGATGCGGTTGTCATTGTTGTAGGATAGAAGTCTAGAAGGATTGACGGGAGGAAGATATGCAGAAAGGAGAGGCGAGATATGGGCGATAATTGTGGAATTAACGATAGGAGAGAGATAAGAGGCCAGCTGTGAAATGTGTAACGGCTGCCTCGTGAGAAGAATGAAACCAGCGAGTACTCCTTCTCTTCTTGGGCCGGATCAGTGGAGAAGGAAATGCAGGTTTTTGGGCCTACTGTAAAAAGAATAATCTGGCCTTGTCACAAGGGTATAAGTATATAAATATGTTAATGTTTTGGTGGAAAACCTATCATTTTATGTGATTTAAGTTACATAAAATGATAGCATTTTTTTATAGTGTGTCACATTAGACGAAGTGGAAAAGGTTAATGGATCGAAATCCGGTTCTAATCGGAACTAAATGGAATTAAAATTCCCGGATATTACATCAATACCCCCTTAAAATAAGTTTCGTCCCGAAACTTAGAATAAGGTATCTACCCAAAACATTCTCACCCTCAAAAAAGTATATTTTGGCATCACTCAAAATTTTTTAACCTCGATTTCTAGCATGGAAAACTACTCACACAACTTATTCAGACATCACATAAACGTAAACACTCATTTAAACATATAATCAGAAAAGTCGTACAAAACGTCTAAGTACTAACCCGACGGTACTGAGGTAGCGGTTAACTCCGCAAAGAACTCAGGATAGCTGCGTGTAATACTCTCCTCTGTCTCCCAGGTAGCCTCATCGGCTCCTCGTCTAGACCACTGAATCCTCAACATCGGTATCTCCTTAGAACGCAAACGTCTAGTACTGCGCTCTAGGACAGCTACTGGGTACTCCACAAAAGTGTGGTCTGGCTCAACTATCAGATCCTCATGGCTGATGACGTGTCTGGGATCCGGTATGTACTCTCTCAGCTGAGATACATGAAAAACCGGATGGACTCCCTCCAATCTCGGTGGCAGTGCTAATCTGTAGGCAACCTCCCCGACTCTCTCCAAGATCTCAAATGGGCCGACATATCGGGGACTCAGCTTTCCCTTAATGCCGAAACGCCGGACGCCTCTCGTCGGTGACACTCTCAACCATACCTGTGCACCTACTCTAAACTCCAGTGGTCGACGCCTCTTATCGGCGTAGGATTTCTGACGACTCTGAGCTGCCAACATCCGCTCGCGGACTAAGGCAATCCGGGCGATGCCATCCTGTATCTAATCTTGGGCTACTCCCTCAGCTCTGCTAGGCTCGTCCCAGCACAATGGTGTGCGACATCTCCGTCCGTACAAAGCCTCATAAGGTTCCATCCCAATAGACGCGTGCCAACTGTTATTATATGAAAACTCTACCAGAGGGAGATGATCTGGCCATACTTGTCCCCAATCTAGTAAACAAGCCCACAACATGTCCTCTAATGTCTGGATGATCCTCTCAAACTAACCGTCAGTCTGTGGGTGGTAGGCGGTGGTAAAGTGGAGACTCGTCCCCAAAGCAGTATGTACCTGCTGCCAAAACCTCGAGGTGAAACGTCCATCTCTGTCGGGAGACGATAGTCCTCGGTACTCCATGAAATCTCACAATATGTCTGGTGAACTCCTCAGCTAAACGACTTACCGGCCACGTTTCCTTAATCGGAATGAAACGTGCGGTCTTCCTCAGACGGTCTACCACTACCCAAATAGCATCAAAACCTCTGCTGAGCCTCAACCCTGTGACAAAGTCCATAGATATATCCTCCCACTTCCACTGTGGTACTGGCAGTGGGTAGAGTTCTGCCCCGGACCTACGATGCTCAATCTTGACCTGTTGACAGGTCGCACACTGAGCTACATACCGAGCCACATCGGGCTTCAAACCACCCCACCAGAAGGAACGTCTCAAGTCCTTGTACATCTTACTCACTCCAAGATGTACCGAGTATGGGGTAGCGTGAGCCTCACCTAATATCCTCTGTCTCAACTCACTGTCTGATGGCACACAGATGCGGTCTTGACGTCTCATCACTCCATCGGCACCAATAGCGAACTGAGGTGCCTCATCTCGTGACATCCAGTCTCGGATCCGGGTCAAAGTCGGACAAGTCTCCTGTTTCTGTCATATCTCACCCAACAGATCAGGAAGTAACTCTAAAGTGGCCAACTGATGAGCTGTATCTGGGAATTGGATCTCTACCTCCAACCAAGCTAAATCTCTCTACAACTGTGGTTGTACAGTCAACCGGGCTATCGCCTTCTCCCGAGGCGTCTTCCGGCTCAAAGCATCAGCTACTACATTCGCCTTTCCGGGGTGGTAGAGAATCTCAAGGTCGAAGTCCTTGATCAAATCTAACCACCGCCTCTGGCGGTTATTCAACTCCCGCTGAGTGAATATGTACTTCAGACTCTTATGGTCTGTGAAGATCTGACATGTCGCCCCATAGAGATAGTGACGCCAGATCTTAAGAGCATGTACTACTGCAGCTAACTCTAGGTCATGTGTGGGGTAGTTCTCCTCATAAGTCTTCAGCTGTCGAGACGCATATGCTATGACCTTACCCCTCTGCATCAAGACACACCCCAAGCCCAGCTTGGATGCGTCACTGTACACTACAAAGTCCTCAGTACCCTCAGGTTGTGCTAAACTCGGAGCAGACGTCAATCTCCTCTTCAGCTCTTCAAAACTCTGCTGACACGGCTCAGACCAGACGAACCGAGTAGTCTTCCTCAGAAGACAAGTGAGTGGTCGGGCAATCAGGGAAAACCCTTCCACAAACCGGCGGTAATAACCTGCCAATCCAAGAAAGCTGCGAACCTCCTTAACATTCTTCGGAGGTTGCCAAGAAGACACGGACTCAATCTTCGCCGGATCGACCTTAATCCCCTCAACAGTCACTACATGGCCTAGGAAGGCCACCTCTGACATCCAGAACTCGCACTTGGATAGCTTAGCATATAGCTGGCTATCCTGTAGAATCTGCAATACTGTCCTCAAGTGCCCGGCATACTCCTCTCGACTCCTAGAGTAAACTAGGATGTCGTCAATGAAGACCACTACAAACTGGTCTAAGAAGTCGATGAAAATCCCGTTCATCAACTCCATAAATACTGCTGGCGCATTAGTGAGCCCGAATGGCATCACTACCAACTCATAGTGGCCATACCTAGTCCGGAATGCCGTCTTAGGTATGTCCTGGTCTCTCACCCTCAGCTGGTGATAACCCAATCTCAAGTCTATCCTCGAGAATACTGACGCTCCATGCAGCTGTTCCAACAGATCATCTATGCGAGGTAGTGGATACTTATTCTTGATGGTGACCCTGTTCAATTCCCTGTAATCAATGCACAGCCTCATCGATCCGTCCTTCTTCCTCACAAATAATACTGGTGCTCCCCAGGGAGAAACACTAGGGCGTATGAAGCCCTTCTCTGCTAACTCCTCTAACTGCTTCTTTAGCTCAAGCAGCTCTATCGGTGCCATACGGTACGGGGCCTTCGAGATCGGTCTCGTGCCCGGCTCTAACTCAATGCTGAAATCAACACTCCTTTGTGGGGGTAGCCCTGGCAGGTCGTCACTGAATACCTCTGCAAACTCGCATGCAACTAGTATCTCCTCTACTGTCAGGCTCTTGCGCTCCTTCATGGCATAACACCAGAAGGCCTCGCAACCCTGTGCTATCAGTCTCGCTGCTCTCACTGCGCTGATAACTGTGCCGGACTTTCCGAGATCTCAACCTCGGAATATCACTCTGTGACCCTCCTCAGTGGCGACAGTCACAGTTCTCCTACCAATGTTTAAGACTGCTCCATGTCTAGTCATCCAATATATCCCCAAAATCACGTCCTCATGTGCTAAGGGCATGACTAGAAAATTTACCAGCCAATCCCGGCCCCCCAGATGAATAGGGTAGTCATAAATCTCTCAGGATCCTCTAATCTTACCCCCATCCGGTAAACCAACCACAAAAGGTACACCCTCTACTGTAGCTAAGGACAACCTATCTACGCATGCATCTGATATAAAGGAATGCGTAGCACCCGTATCAAATAAAACTCGCACAGGTAAGTCATGGATCCAGATAGTACCTATGGTCGCGGGTGCTGCAGGCTGCTCAATGCTCCTCAGCTCGAACACTCTCGATGGTCCTCCTCTGGTGTCAGTGGTACTACCACGTCCCCTGCCACGACCTGATCCCTGTGCAGTATTGTATGAAGCAGGATGTCCTGGAGCGCGGTACTGTTGCTACTGCTGACTCGGTACTCGGTACTGAGGAGGTCTCTGTCCACTCCTCTCAGCACCTGCAGGAGAAGATCCCTGCTGTGAAGGAGCTCTACCCTAACGGCAGAAAGTATCTTTGTGTCCCGGCTTCCCGCAAGTGAAGCAAGTAGTAGGTGGCCTCTAGCAGTCCGTCTTAATGTGATCGCGGCTACCACAGTTAAAGCATTGTCGATCTCTACCGGAAGTCTGAATTGTAGGGTGGTAGTTGGGCCTCCCGTGAGTCTGTCCTCGCCACAAACCTGCTACTACTGCACTGCTACCAGCATGCCCTGTCTTCTGCCGCTTATCCGGCCCACTAGATTGAATTGCTCTCCTCGAAACTGGCCTATCTCTCTCATATGTAGAGGCCCTATCCTGATAGTCAGACAAAGTCTCACAGCGAAATCCTGCCAGATATGATCGGGTACTCTCTCTCAATCTCTTGGAGAAGAGGTAAACATGCTGCTCTACTAGAGGTGCAGCTGGCCCCAGTAGGGTCAACTCCTTCTGAAACTTCTTTATGGCAGCAGCAATCGGAATATCCTCAAATCCTGCCTCAATGAAATCCTGAAACCTCTCTCTCCTCAACGAGACAGGACAGTACCTCTCTCTAACAATGCTCCTCATCTCCTCCCAACTGGTGACTCGGCTACGAATGGTCCGCCACCAGGAATGAGCATCCTCCATGAAACATGTCTGCACTAAATCCACCTGTCGATCCTCTGGGCAACGTATCGCCTCTAAGGCAGTCTCTATCTTTCCAATCCAGCGTTATGAATGTGACCAGAATAACCAACATCCGGAAAACATAAGATAACAACAACGAATCAAAAAGGAACCAAGATCCAACTGGAAATCCACAAACGAAGAAAACTGCAACATGCCCTATAACAGTACGATACCCCAGCTGACCACTACCATCCGGATCACTCGGCATCTGCTCTAACCTGTGGTACGTCTACACAACATAACAACTTTTAGCTAACTATCCAAATATAAGCATAAAGAATAACAATACAAATACACGCAAAATAACATAAACAAGCATCATGCTGGCACACAACCGTTTATTATCTATTATTTAGGTGATTCATCTTATTCAATTTTGCAATTGTGGCACGAGAACTCTTTACAGTTCTCGCCTCCGTTCCTTATCCAACTGGGTGTAGGTCTAGCTTACCTCCGCCGGTAGCATCACTACAAACCGAGTGTGGACTAGTCCCTAAAGAAACACCCAGTGCCCTCAAGCTAACTGAGTAGAATGCCACCACCCGTTACTCTTAGGCCAAGTATAGGTCGGTAAATATTTATCATAACCTATAATTCTAAACATCTCAATCACACACCACTATCATTATTCATGCTCATATTCAGAAGTCAGCTAAGTAAGCCCAAAGGACTTACCTGATACAAGTCTCGACTCTCTCTAAACACAACTCGCTCTATAACTGTAGTAACTCAATTGCATGTCAAAGGAGGTAAGTGCATCAACACACTTTCTAGGTAATTAGAAGTCTAAGACTTCTAAGATAGTAGATCTTATTAGAACAGAATCGATTACAGTACTAATTTATGGTAAAATGGCTATTTTACCCTTGGTCGAAACTTCCAAAATCCCATAATTTAATCTTAAACTTTTACTAAAATGTCATATTCTAACTACTAAAAATGAGTTTGGTTACAAACTAGCAATTTTCACATTTTCCTATTTTCCGAAAAGTCATTAAGGTCCAACTTCGGCTTCAAATATGAAACTCGAATAAATTCTTAAAAATTTCGAAATAATTCTTTAGGTCATCTATGATATCCAATCTACTCATAGGATCAAGAATCTCTCAAAAATACTCAACCATAACTCTTACATAACTTCCTAAAGTTGGAGTAAAAGCTAACATTTCTACAGTTAGCCAAATAATTCCTTGCTGGAAAAACAGCCCAACCGCCCTACTTTGAGACCTCATAGATTCAAATCCGACCGTTAACTCGTTCCCAAATTTTAACACCATAAACTATGTATATCGGTCTACGACATATGAAAAGTTCAACGGTGGATGATCACTCTAGTGTACCAAAACTCCATTCTAAACACAGCAGTTCAAGGCTTTCATAAAAGGTATTCAGAAGGTCTCTACTTCGAGCTGTCTTGCCAACATAATCTGTAATTCAACCAACCTGATGGTCTCCAGTTCGAAACTCACAAGGACAACACTTACAACTAAACTCACCTAAAACTGTATACCTTCACACCACAAACCAGGAGAGACATATCTACTCTACTATGGACATGCCCAAACATCCACCCTTGGGATATACATCGATTAACCTAAGGTACTACACCATACAGAGAAAGGAAAAGGGATTGCGATCAGAAGACTCACAAATTAGGATGAAATCGATCGACAACTTGCTAACAGCCCTTGACAGGAAGAGAGATAGGCTGGTGGGATGGCTTGGCTCGCGACCGAGATGATGAGGGTCCGGTTGCTGTAACGTCGGTGAGGAGGCAAAGGAGGGAAATAGATCCCGGTTCTGGCTTCGGCTTCAACAGGTGTGCAGAACGGCGCCAATCGTTGTTACAATGGCTTGCTTGGATTCGTAGTTGCTGTGCTTCGGTTGCTCTGCTTCTTCTTGCTGTCGACCTCAAATTAGACTACTACGGTGACTGGAAGAACAACGTAAAAGATAGAGGAGTAGGGAGATGACCTCACCGTTATTGCATCTGCAGGTTCTTGTCACAAGCTGGGGCTTGTCCTGTGATTGCAGCGAGAGGAGAGAGATCCTGTGGTTGCAACGAGAGGAGGGGATGCGGTTGTCGTTTTTGTAGGATAGAAGTCTAGAAGGATTGACGGGAGGAAGATATGCAGAAAGGAGAGGCGAGATATGGGCGATAATTGAGGAATTAACGATAGGAGAGAGATAAGAGGCCAACTGTGAAACGTGTAACGGCTGCCTCATGAGAAGAATGAAACCAGCGAGTACTCCTTCTCTTCTTGGGCCGGATCAGTGGAGAAGGAAATGCAGGTTTTTGGGCCTGGTGTAAAAAGAATAATCTGGCCTTGTCACAAGGGTATAAGTATATAAATATGTTAAGGTTTTGGTGGAAAACCTATCATTTTATGTGATTTAAGTTACATAAAATGATAGCATTTTTTTATAGTGTGTCACATTAGACGAAGTGGAAAAAGGTTAATGGATCGAAATCCGGTTCTAATCGGAACTAAACGGAATTAAAATTCCCGGATATTACATAACTTTATATACAATTAATTTGATTTATTAAAAAAATATAGGAATTACGATTTAAATAATTTTAGAAAATGACACTTTAGTAATGTACGAAATTTGACCTTAATACTCAATTCTTAAAGCGTTATGTCATCAATGTGTCATCTATGTACTAGTTTTAATACTTGTGTCCTACACGCATCATACGATAACTGTGTCTTTTGTAAAAAAAAATGTTTGATAATTCATTATGTTGAGAATCGTCTATTACGTGATGTTTGTTGTAAGTTTGAATTTTTTTTCTTCATATTATGAATGAGAATCAATCAAGAATTCAAGTCCTGCAACAACAATCGTGAAAAAGGTTAGAAAAAATATTAATTTTAAATTTAATAATTAAGTGTAATAAGGGTATTTTGGACAATATGATGAAATACTTATCACAAATTTACTTGAAAACAATATATAATTTTCAATTCAATTAAATATTTTTTATAAGGTGTTTTAATAATATTTTTTTTAAAGTTGGTTTGTTAAAAAAATTATATAATGAATGTGCGTTTTTTTTAATTTTTTTTTAAAATATAAAATATTCACACCATCAAACAAAATCTGACTTAAATAGTTGCATCCATAAAGTTGCATATATGTTTAATTGCTATTTTACTAATTATATATATATATATATATATATATATATATATATATATTGTATAGAAAAATAAGTTTACCAATGATAAGTGAGGTTATGTTGGGTATTAAAACATTGGATATTACGTAGGGTATTATGTTGGTATTAAAAAATGTCATATTTGGTATTACGTTGGGCATTAACATATTTTGTATCAATCTTGGGCATTATGTTGGGTATTAAAATATTGGATATTACGTAGGGTATTAACATAATGAGTATCGGACTTGAGTATTAACATATTAAATATATATTACGGTTCAGTTTTGACATATTGGGTATCACACTTGGGTATTAAGATACGTTGAGTATTAAGTATTAACATACCAGAATTTTACATATCGGAATTATTTTTATAATTACATACCGGAGTCTTACATACCGGATCGTACATACCAGAGTCGTACATACCGGAGTCTTACATACCGGAGTCTTAAATTTGTAGTCTACTAAGTTGTTTCAGCAAGCACTTCTTAATTTTATTGACAGCGTGAAGTAAACATCATATATACCATCACTACAACACTTCCATACAAAACCATACACAAGACGAAGCTGCAAGCCAAATACAAGTTAGGTGTTGTTAAAGAAATTATTAACCTGGGCCGACCAAACAAATTGTCTAGAAATACCATATTATTAATGCTGAATTGAATTTGGTTTTATCAGCCATTGATTGATATATATTGGGGAACACCGACTGGCCTGAATAAAGGAAGTAAGGAACCTATACACACCATTTACAAAGGGGACTCCGCTCCAATTCACAACACTACCAATGTGGTGGAGATTAATTCCGTTCACTGTTCCAAGAGTGAATACGCTGGATAACAATTAAGAGAGTACCTACGATTCCACCAGCTGAAAAATATGAGGATGCAATCCAAGAAAAGTAATTAGAGAATGGGCAAACAAAGTGAAGAGTGAATAGTAAGAGGTCCAACAAAAGTTAGACCACCTGAGAGGTAAGAAACGAGGCGTATATCATTCAGATTTAGATCTAGATCTAATTAGTTTTCCACAACAATTATTTCAGGACAATGAAGGAGGAAGTCAAACTGGCATAAAAATTATTTTTCCACAAAAATTACCCAGACGTTCGGTGATAGGTGATGGAATCACTATCAATTAGGATAGTTTTTAGCGTCTTTTTAGTGTCTTGAGTCAGGTTTGTGTTGCTAACATCTCAATCCAGAAGAAGAAGTCCAAATGAAGCAAAAGAAGATTTTAGCAACACTTGGGAGTTGAAGATCATTCACGAAGATAAGTTTCTGTTGCCACATCGCCCCCGCGGAGCAGTGCCACCGCCCCTGTGGGTGTCACTACACTCCGGAACGCAGTCTACGCCTTCGCCAATGCCCGAAACAAGCCTGTCACCGCCCCTGTGGCTGCCTTCGGACGCCCCTGCGGTTACACACCCTGAAGAAGCGAAGCCGGCGTCCCTGCGCCTCTGCCTGCATGCCATCCTGCGAAGCTGTGAAGCCGAAGAGCCAGTGTGACCGCCCCTGCGGTGACATTGTGCGGCCCCTGCGGCTCAACATCAGAAACAACACGAAATTGAAGAGTCAGATGTTCATGGAGCATTAAAGACCCGCCCCTGCGGGATTGCTAGGCCGCTCCTGCGGCCAAGAAGAAGATCGAGCGTTTTGGCCTAAACCGCCCCTACGGCCCTGCAAGCCCGCCCCCACGGTTTAGCACCAGAAGACTTTACTCCGGCTGTTTGCCCCACCTTTATGGCATTAAAGGTTGCTTTTTAGGACGGACAATTTACTCCCATTTACTGTCTTTTGTAGTATAAATAGAGCCTTGGCTGATTGCTAGAATCATCCATCATTTTCCCAAAAAAGCTTTATTCTCCTTATCTCTAAGTTGTAATGTGTTTCTAAGTTTCCTTGCTATATTGGGTTGTTTTGAAGCTGGATTGCTGCTTGGTTGTAAGTCTTTATTAATATAAGTTATTCAATCAAATTTGTGTTATATTCCTTGTGTTTTAACTTATGTTTGCATGTTTCTTACCACTTAGATTGATCACCTTAAGTGTCTAATTGCATGCAAAGTACTAGGATTAATTGATTCCGAGTTCGGGTCCTTACTCTAGTAGTAATCCTTTAGGTAAAAGCTGGTTGTGATTGCTTAAAGGAAAAGGAATATAACTATAAAGAAAAGTTTAATAGTGTTTATTCCTTTCTTTATATCTCTTTGTCTTTGTTGGAAAACTAACTTGTGCTTTGATTTTGTAGGTTTACGGATCACTAAACTTGTTAAGTTGTGTTGATGCCGGTTGGCTCAACACATACCTAAGATCAAGACGAGAACATTGATGAATAACTTGTAAAAAGAACCAACCAAGTAGTGTGCATGCTAAGATTCAACCTAGTGTAGCTTTTCATTCTATTATCACCATCTTTGCTTATTCTTACATGTTTTGTCTTTCTCCAATCCACCCCCCCCCCAATTTGGTTACATATCGATAATTGAATCTAATCACTACTTGACAAGACTCTCTTGGGATCGACCCTTACACTATACAAACTAGTTAGTGTAACGTTAGGTAACTACTTTGACTTAAGCTAAAAGACAACGACCTTAGGTTTTTAGCCTCGTCAAATTTGGCGCCGTTGCCGGGGAGTCTTTGTTTCTATTTTGATTTACTTTGATTATTGATTATTGGTTTGGACCATATTCATGGTTCAAACCCATGCTACTAACTCCGATTTTGCTCCTTTTGATCCAGAAATTGAAAGAACGCACAATCGACAATGTAGGCAACAACGAACCCGTGAAGAGATGGCCAACCGAACTCTCCGCCAACTCACGCAGCCGGATTTAACTCAACACCCTCTTGTGGTCACCATACCGACAATTGGAGAAGGAGTCAACTTTGAGCTCAAACCGGGGTTAATCCACTTGCTCCCATCCTTCCATGCGTTGAGTGATGAAGACCCCATCAAACATCTTGGAAAGTTCCATACCGTGTGTATGAGCATGAAGCCGGTCAACGTCACCGAAGAACAAATCAAAATGAGAGCGTTTGGCTTCACTCTCAAGGATGGGGGCGAATGATTGGTATTATCATCTTCCGTCTGGTAGTATCGACACATGTGAGAACCTCCACAAGGCCTTCTTGGAGAAGTACTTTCCCATGAAGAAGGCAAACAACTTGAAGAAAGCAATAAGCAACATAGAGTAAGAAGCGGACAAAACTCTCTACGAGTACTTCGAGCTCTTTGCCAAATTGAGATCAAGCTGCTCTTTCCACGGATACTCCACGCAGGACATAGTGCTCTATTTGTACAACGGTTTGTTGGACAATGAATGAAAGATAGTGGATGCCGCTTGTGGAGGTAACATTCTTAACTCAACTCCTGAAGTTGCCATGGAAAAAATGCAGGAAATGGCGGAAGGTACACGCAACTTTGATGGGAACCCCACAACAACTCAAGTCTTGTGGTGCTGACCCGTTCTACCCCACGGACTTGTGTCCAGAAGTCCAAGACAATGCTACAGAGGTGAATGTTGTAGGATATGGTCAACAACATCAACATCCAAGGAATGATCCATACGCACAAAACTATATGTCAAATTGACGTGATCAACAAAACTACCGGTGGAGGGATCAACAAAACCAGCAACAACAGCAACCCCGCCAAGGTAAGTCTCAATCCAATGAAGATATGCTGCAGGTTTTAACTAAACACTTTGCTACCCATGTCCAAACTACAGAGTCTAGCATCAAGAACCTCGGAAAACAGGTTGGACAAATGGTGGAGGCCATAACAAGGATCGAAGCTCGATCCTCCGAAAACTTGCCCTCCCAGACAGTCATAAACCCTAAGGAGAATGTTAGTGCTCTAACATTGAGGAGTGGGAGGCAAGTCTAGCCAAAGCCAGCCATGGAAGCAACGGAAAAACCCTCTGACGGTTTTGACACCCCCACAACCGCCCTTGCGGCTGCAACTGCGTCGCCCTTTGTGCAGACGCTGCCCCTGTGGTTGGATGTCTTCGCCCTTGCGATGACTGCCCCTGAGCCGCCCCTGCGCACACAATCATCCGCCTCTACAAAAAAGTCGATAGAGGGTTTTGCTGAAGAGGATTCTTACATCCGTCCTAGCTTTCTCCCTCTATATGCTGAGAAACCTCCGACTCCCTTTCCTGAAGCACTAAAGGAGCAAAGAGTGATTGAGGATAAGGATCTCTTTGAGACCTTTTCCAAATGTGAGGTAAACATCCCTCTTTTAAAAGTTGTGATGAGTATTCCTAAATATGCTCGATTTTTGAACAAACTTGCACCATCAAGAGGAACCAGAAGCCGAAGGGAAAGCAAAAGGTGCAAGTTAGTGAGCATGTGTCCACTGTCTTCCAACGCCGAATGCCCAAAAAGTGTAGTGATCCGGGCATGGTAAGCATTCCTTGCGTTATTGGGGAAACCCGTTTTGATAAAGCAATGCTTGATTTAGGTGCATCCATTAATGTGCTTCCTTACCCCATTTACCAATCTCTTGGTCTTGGGCCACTTCTTGAAACTCGGATTGCAGTCCAACTTGCTGATAGATCAAATGTTTACCCGAAAGGGATTATTAAGGATGTATTAGTAATGGCTGACAATCTGATTTTCCCTGCTGATTTGTTGTGTGTTGAAAATGGAAAATGATTCACTTGCTGCACCTATCTTGTTGCGAATACCTTTCCTAAAAACCGCTAGAACAAAAATGTAATAGTTAGGATTTCCGAATTCTAATTAATGTTGATTAACTTAATCGTTTATAGTAATTGACATATAACTCGCGAAGATTTCGCAAGTGACGAGTATGAGTCCCACCGTTATGTTCCTAGCGTAATTTTGGACGTTTGGGGAAATTTTTACTTTTTTCCCCCGGTAATTATTTTTACCCTCCGGTGTTATTTGGAGCATTTGGGAGCTCCAATTAATAAAAATTCAGTTGAGAGAAATGATCAGGACATCGGATATGTCCTAGATATGAAACAACATGGAGAGGCAAAACGGCCAAAAGAATCGCTATTTCGTTTCTTAACGGCTAAGAAAGACGGCTTAGGAATACACGTTTTACGAGACAGTTGTGGAATAATTATCCCTACAATATTCCAGATTTAATATTCCAATCTCGAGAAGTTTGGAGAAGGAGGTTCGACCCGCCTTTGGATCGGTTAAAGGATAATTATCGACTTCGCTAAAGGATAATTATCGTCTTCATTATAAATAGCGGAAAATTCTTTATTAATTCATTTCCTTTCACGTTTCCTCGTAAAAGCTCTGATTTCTCTCAACCTTCAAACTCAGATCTACTCTTCGTTTCTAATCCGATTTCAATTCCGTTTGAGTTTCTGGATTCCTCTCTTCATTCTCTTCATATCGGTACCGAGTTTCTGCATTTCCGAGCAGATGAAGAGCTGGTCGAGCATATATGTCACCAGGCAGATTCCGTCGCTTAGATTCCGACGAATTTGATGCTGTCCATGCGTAGCCTACGTCGTTGTGATTCCGAATCTTCTTTCAGATCGTAAATCGGGTTAGTAACGAATAAGTTATGAATTTATTCGTTTTCCGTACTACGATTTGGCCTAAATTAACTTTAGGCTTGTCAAAATGGACAACTAGAAATTCCATTGTGGTCGTTATATTATTCTGGTGATTATGGGTAGTTTGTTTGATGAAATCTGATGACAGGTGGGTTTAGAAATTGCCTACGGGCAAAATATTATTAATAATTAATTAATTAAAGGTTAATTAATTAAATTAAGATTAGAATTGAGATTGAGGAATGTCGATTAGATACTACCTTGAAATTTGAGGAATTGTGAGTTATGCTGAGATATTGAGGTTTACTTGGTTGTGAGGCTTATAAATTGAGTATGATCCTCATGGATCCCTTTAGATCTAGGTGTGACCCCTTTGATGAATAGAGTTTGATATATCTTTATGCCTTGTTATTAGGCAATGCCCCTCTCTCAAGATTGGAGGTTGTTGTGGTTGAGCTGAGTATGAGGTTAAGGTAAGTCCGTAGGACTTACTTAGCTGCCATCCTTATATTGGGTGTTTGCATGAGTGGTGTGTGCTTTGTATGTTGCTATGATAACATGTGATGTCGTATATACCGACCTACGTTTTATTGATTGCCCCGTATGCGTGGTTGTGATAACCTTTCCCCTTCATCCCGCCGTGGAGTTTGGGAGGTTCTCTTGAGACAGACCAGACCTGGTATATGGGGAGGGCACAACACCACTCCCATAGCGTACATGGGTTGTGTGACCAATTCCACTCCAGATGGCTATCATTCTCAGAGGCGGGGATGTATCGGTCCCCGTGTCACATATTTTCATCTATATATATATATATATATATACGATTTGAGTAAATGACTATTATATAAAGATGATAAAATGGGTAAATGTGTGATAGCATGCTGATGTGTTTACCTTTCATGACTGTGCTTGTGCTTATGCATTACCTCATATATGTTTGGTTAGCTAACGGTTTCATACCGTGTTGTAGATGTTTACAGGTTAGGCACTGCTGAGTGATTTGGCAGGGTGACAGGCCGAGGACTCTCGTACATTAGGTGGTTGGTTTGGGATGTTTACCCTTCCCCTCCCGCGTGAGGATGATGTCTTGTTTTCCCTCCTGTGTGAGGATGTCGTTTTATGTACTCGACTATTTTGTTGTTTACTTTGGGTCGTACAGTTTACACTGCTTTATGTATTTGTTTTACATTTGTCAGTGCCATGTTGTAAGGTCTAGTGAACTTGTTGTCAGGCTAGGGTCAGGATCCATTGTGTGATCCTAGCCCAATGTGGCACTCCGAGTCCCGCGGATTCGGGGTGTTACAGAGTTGGTATCAGAGCCCAGGTTGACAATAATGACACTTGCTACCTGCAATAAGGTCTGATAGGAAAGGGGTCTGACGTTTTAAAACGTTTTTGGTTTTGAGTGTGGTTTTGGGTTAGAATGTACGAGAAGTCGTCACCTCTGCCATGGATCTCTGCAACGTAGATATGTATATATATATATATATATATATATATATATATATATATATATATATATATGTGTATATTATGGATTATGTGGATGTATTATATATATATCGATACATATGGCATATATATAGCCTTGTAAGCTTAGGTGCGTATATCCTACAGATGGCTTAAACTAAAGCAGTATCTGTAGTGGGACGTGGTAGGGTTACACCCCCTCTTCCTCCTGTAACTTCAAGTCAGGGACCAGTTTCCGTTGTTGTTTCGCCTATGGTACATAACGAGTTTGAAGAGAATGATCATGTCTCCATGAGCAGATCCGAGTTTCAAGAATATATGCGCCAAGTATATGAGGCTGTAATAACGGGTAGACCTACACCGGATCTACCAACATCAGTGGTACGAACTGAAGCTTTTGGATCAAAGAAGAAACAACGAGTCAAAATAGCGAAAGATGAGGTAGGCCTTCCAAGTGGTAAGCAGAATCCGGCTTGTGGACGTTTGAGTAGTCCCCGTTCTAAACGAACTTCTGGTGAGAAGAGAACTTGTTATAATTGTGGGACGCCTGTACACATAAGACCACACTGTCCATAACCGCCGGTGATTTGCTAAACCTGTGGTAGACCAGGTCATAAAGGTGCCTTTTGTAGGCAAGGTGGAGTTGTATCTTGATAGGGTTCTTCTTCTGCCAATATGACGGGAGGTGTTCAGAAGACCCCTCAACAGCAGACACAGGGACAATAGAGAATCCCAGATCGTCAGCCTACTCAAGGATCCGTTCCCAGACCGAGTAGAGATAGAGGTCGTGGTGGGAGTGCCATAGACACTAGAAGAGCTCAAGGTAGGGCCTTGTGTTCGCCCCTAAAGGTGTGTGCAAATAAGCTTTAAATTTATAAAACTAGAATCAAGCAGCGAACCCGCAGTGTACGGATCGACGTAGTTAAGCAAGAATTCCAGAGTATCGAACACAGGGATTTGGGTGGGAACAAATTCGATTGCAGATTATCAAGCAAGAAAATATGAGAGTTATGCAAATATTGGGAAAACAACAATCCTAAAGATCCAAGTATCCAGCTGTGGCAATCGATTCAAGATATACTAATGATATAAAGACAGAGTTGAGATATGCAAAGGTATGCTAATGTAAGGTAATCGTACGGTGAAGTTCCAAAAACCTTATATGACTCACCTACAAGATACTCTCTATACAGGTTGTTGAGGCTTCAATATAGAAAGGTTCTAAAGATAAGAATTAATGTCAAATACCCAAACTTGCAATCCAAGGATCAAGACTAACTTAGCCGATTATGGTTATGACACTCACAATCGAGGTAGAGGTTGTTGAGGCTTCACTACCACCTATAAAAGACAAGTCTAAACTAAGTTAAAGCAAATCTTTAACTTTGGATTAAAGTAAAAGCAGGCTCGTAAACTTAAGGGAAATTACGGGTAGTTCTTGAGAATCCACGGTCGTGGAACTCAAGAACAAACCGTGATTTAGGGTTCGTCGACGATTCTCTCTAACTCTCAGGGTCTAATCTGTTTACGATCGATCTATCATCATCTAAGCCACAACTATCAACCCTTCACCTTAGAATTGTTAAGGGTTTTTAGCCAATAACCGTCATGTTGATATCAAATTCAAGAATTAAAAGATAGAAAGACGAAAACTTCCGAAAACTTTCAATAATCTTCAAATCAATCTCAAAGTCACAATCGAGAACGAATATTGTCAATAGATTCAGAATAAAGCAAACAATCACAACCTTAGGAAAGAAGGGAAAACGGGATGTCAATCCGTTTCCCAAATCAAACCTAAACAAGAAGAGAGGTCTTCTTGCAACAATCTTCCAAAAGCTTCGATCTTCCGCTAATCCGGAGATCTCGACAGCAATCTCCACCAAAGTGCGAAATTAGGGCAATTCCCAAACACAAACTTCGATCTCCAATGAGATGTCAATGCTTCCAAAATTCCCTAAGCGAAGATTAAGCGATAATGCAGAACGAGGTGTAAGCCGGCCTATGCGTCGATGACGGAATCTTCCTTTGTCCGTCTTTTTATAGTGCAGGGCAAAATGTCGGCCCGGCCCAATCTTCAAAAGATCGTGGCTTCAAAATGTGGCGAAAAAGATTCGCCAAGATCACGGTCGTGGAAGATTCCACGACCGAAATTTAGAGCGTGGATTATGTCACGGTTTGGATCATATGTTCCACGACCGTAATAGTTACTGGAATGCATCACGCCTCTCTTTGCAGGGTTCCACGGCCGTGGAAGTAAACGTGGTTTGTAGTACGGCCGTATTTTATAGCGTGGTTTAGGGCAAGAACGTGATTCTTCCCTAGCCTCGTGCATTCCTCAAGTTGAACTCCAATTTGCTCCTAAGAATGTCCTCAATCCATGGACATATTCAATCAACTCTTCCTTTGCTCGATTCCGTTCGGAAATGACTCTCAATCACCTATATTTCAACATAAAGCTAGTGTAGACATCCATATTGACAATATAGGTAATACTAGCTCACATATGCAATGATGCTGAATCAAAGACTATCAATATGAATCAAATACACTTAGAAAACGTGCCTAAATTATCACAATATTTCATGCTAACAAATAACCCCATACTTAACACTTGCTTGTCCCTAAGCAAAGTCTTTCAAAAAGCTTTAAACAAGAGTTAGGATGAAATATGTGTACCTTCCTTTGGATGAATATGCCTTCTAAAGAATAGATCATTCTCAAACCTTGCTTCAATTGTTTATCAAACTTTCACACACTCAATCAAAGAGTAAAAAGCAAAGAAAATTCATGAATCAATTTAACTTCTAAACAAGCATCATAACCTTCAAACATTATCAAAATCAATCATAAGAAACTTCAATTTAGATCACCAAGTCATATAACATTCTTTTGATCTTAAGGACTTCCAAAGAAAAGGTCTAGAATATGGAAGGGAAGGGAAACTTTAAGGGAAAGTGGTGCATGAATCCGGGAAAGTGGACAACTACCTTCTTCTTCTTATGCGGTTCTTGCAACACTTCAACTTAGAGCTTCGCTCTCTTCTTTTCATTTTTCGACTTTACTTTTGGAGTTATGGACAGAGGTGCACAAAAACCGAAGCCTAGGAGATTGGCGTTTCTCGATTTTATGAGATGCCTCAAACCCTTAGCGCACATACCATAATCCGCTAGGAATATCGCTCAATCTGACTTTGGCAAGACACAAACACCCGGCTATGTGAATGGTGCCGAGTTACTCATCGTCATGATTGACTTCCCCAAACCTACAATTTCTTTCTATTCTTTTGATTGCAAATAATTGCTCTCATGACCCTCCCACATCAAACACGCCTTTTTCATTCGCTTCTCCAAGTTCCCGGATAGGTAAAGGAGGCTAATATTTCAATGAGGAGCTAAAATGGTCAAAAGAAAGAGGAAAGAAAAATCGAATTGCCTTAATCATCTCAACAAGAAGTATAAGAACTTATAGTATGATTTCAACATCAATTTCTCAACATGATTTAGGTAACATTTTTCACATTACAAAACTTGCAAAAGAGGTAAAATTCATTCATTCAGATTCTTTTCAATTCTCAATTCTTTTAAGCATGCAATTGTCATCAAACTCAATTCACAAGTAGTGATTATCATAAAAATCATCTCAATTCATTAGAAGTACAAAATTTTTTCAAAATTTTTCAATTTTTATGGTTTTTCAAGTTCTTTTTCATGCAATGCGATAATGAAACGTGAAACACATAATGAACATGCAATGATTGTCTCAAATGAAAGCAAGCATAGTAAGTAGAGTTATTACAAACTTTTTAGTACATCCCACCCCATACTTAGGACGAACATTGTCCCTAATGTTCAAAAGAAAGAAAGAAAAGAAAGAAAAGAAAAAGAAACTCACAAAGTGGTGGCGGGAATGTCTAAAACGAACGGTCATGCATCAGATCACTGCGGTGCTGGCGGCGGCGGGAATGGAGAGAAGCTCCGATCATAGAACCGCCCAAACTACTGGCGGTAGACGTCCCTCATCATGTGGTCAAGGTCGTCTAAACGTCCGTCTCTAGCATCGGCCCGGATCTCTAGCGCTCCTACTCTCTCTGAAAGTCCGGTAGCCCAATCCGGCATCTGCTCGTACCATCCCGGGGCCTGACTGTACCATGCTGGGGCGTCGGATGGTGCTGGTGCTGGTGGAGGTGCTGCTGGCTGCTCGGTGGACCAAGGAGGGGGAACGCCATACCATGTGGGAGGTGTGGTCATCCACGTGGGCCTCTCACTCACGCTAGCGCGGCGAGATGACGAGCCTGAGGCTCTAGCTGGACGTGGAGAGCGTCTAGGTACATCTGGGGCCGCCTCCGACTGGTCCGGAAACGTGCCAAACTCCTGCTCGGCTCCTCCTCCACTCTCAAACTGATCTCCCATATCCTCCTCCTCGACAACCGGTGTTGGGACGTAAGGGGGAGCTACTATCCTGTTCGCATGCATCGCAGCGAACGTCTCCTTCCAATTATGGCGTCCCGCCATAATGGAGTACTCTGGCAGCCACTCTATACCCCTACCCGTCCTACTCTCCCAAGGCATGCCCGCATAAGGCGGACCTCTATGTGTGGGGAAGATGAGACCCCTAACCATGAAAGCATGTAGCCCTAAAGGAACGGCCTGTATGTGGGTGCAAGCAGAAAAATCAACACCAAAACTCCGAGCAATGTGGGTGACTATCCCACCATATCCAATGTTCCCCTTCTTCTTGTTCTTGAGCTTGCTCATCGTAGCAGCCATGAGAGTAGCACAATCTGCACGACATCCATAAAGCATGCAATAGAGCAAGAATAGCTCATCCGTCTTGATCTTTTGGGGCGTCTCCGTCCTAGGAAAGAGACACTCCGAAAGAACACGGTGAGCTATCTTCAAGGCTAGATGGTACATCAATCTAGCCTTGGTATCAGCGGGTTGCCAACGGTCCTCGTCGGCGTATATCATCGCAACCTCCTTCCAGAAGTCCTTGAGGTAAACACCACTCGGAAATCGACCATTAAAGGTCTCATGGAACCCGAAAATGGTCCCAAACTCACGGATACTCAACTGATAATCTCTCTCCATGAGGCAGAAAGAGACGGACCTGTCTACGTGGCTGTGCTCAAAGGATGTCACAACCTCCCGTGTAATCTCCTCATATACGTCTTCACGAATATTCGTGAAGACAATAAGTCCGGCTCTATCCAAGAGCCAAGTAAGATCCTCAACAATGTTGAGAGGAGCTAGATCCTCCAACAACAAATATCTAGGGCCAATCACTGCCCTCTCCTTGATCCTATCAAGTGCATCAAGATGGTTGTCGTGTATGGTCGGGATTCTAGGGTGAGGGGGTGAAGATGGAGGTGAAGGTGAGGATGGAGGTGAAGGTGAGGATGGTGGTGGTGCCCTAGAGGATGAGGAGGAGGAGGGATTACCCTTCCTCTTCTTATTCTGCTCATTCTTCTTCTCTTTATTTCTTCCCGAAACTCTTCTCACAAAATCCATTCTGCTCAAAAATTACGGTCTGTTCTTCAGCAAACCACGGCCGTAATTTACCCAGTGACCGTGATTCGTCTCAGAAAATCACAAATCTCAGCAAATCCACAATCAGTCTCCACAGCAAGCAGTCCTAGTTTAATTCCTTCCAATCTTAATCAGTTCTTCCTAAAAATCTCTAACAAAAACAACCAAACCAGCAAGAATCAAGAAGGGAAAAGAAAACCTCTTTTTCGGATTGAAAAATCCGAAATGCGCGTTTGTTGGTGAATTTCCGTTCGATTCGTCGCTTGGATCTTGTTTGTGGTTGAATTTGCTGCAGTTTGGGAAGAAGAATCGTTGAAAACGATTAGGAAACGAAGATTTGAGAGGGGTCGTGAGGTTTCGGCACTTAGGTCGTGGAAAGAGGGGTTTTTTTGGGATGAATTTGCGAAGAATGTGGCTTATATAGTTGCAGGCAAAATTTTGAAAATCACGGTCTGTCGGGGTGTTCCACGGCTGTGGAAGTGTACGGAACCGTGGTTTTGGTGATTTTTCAAAGGTTTTTGGAAATTACGGCCACTGTAGCTATGACGACCGTAATTTAGACCGTGGAACCCCCTGTAAAGCTCCAAAGTCCAAGTTTCGTCACTCTTCTTCAACATCATCTTCCTCTTTTCCTTTTCCATTGATCCTACATCCAAAAACACGAACATACCAGAAGAAATCGAGGCAAAAACAAAGCAAAAACGTCTATTCTAAGCTAAACTATGAATTGAAAATGAAAACAAGAATGCAATACCTTGGGTTGCCTCCCAAGAAGCGCTTTGTTTAAGGTCCGTAGCTAGACCAATCTCGCACTTATTCGAGTGCGGTAGGTGCAAACTCCTCAGCTTGGAGTTCCGGCGTATACTTCTTGAGTCGTTGGCCGTTCACCTTAAAACTTCCGCTCGCTTCACCCCATACTTCAACTGCACCATGGGGAAAAATACGCTTAATTAGAAAAGGTCCGGTCCAACGGGATTTAAGCTTACCTGGAAAGAGGCGAAGTCTTGAATTGAAGAGGAGAACTTGATCTCCTTCTTTGAAGTCCTTTGGAATGATATGCTTATCATGCCAACGCTTTGCTCTCTCCTTATAGATCTTGGCGTTTTCATAAGCGTTCAAGCGGAGTTCATCCAGCTTATTGATGTCTAGGAGACGCTTCTCTCCCGCTTCCTTCATGCCGAAATTCAGCCACTTGATAGCCCAAAACGCTTTGTGCTCCAACTCTACCGGTAGGTGACAAGACTTCCCATACACAAGGTTGTATGGTGTGGTTTCTATGGGAGTCTTGTATGCAGTCCGGTACGCCCATAATGCATCATCTAGTTTCAAGGACCAATCCTTCCTAGTCCTTGAAACCGTCTTTTCTAGAATTCCTTTGATCTCCCTATTTGAGATCTCAACTTGTCCACTTGTTTGTGGATGATAAGGGGTAGTAAACTTGTGAGTAACCCCATACTTAGCTAGAAGAGCTTCAAAGCGACGGGCTATGAAGTGAGAACCTCCATCACTAATGATCGTCCTTGGCGTCCCAAATCGCGGGAAGATGGTCTTGTTGAAGAACTTAACCACCACCATAGCATCATTTGTGGGAGAGGCGATTGCTTCTACTCATCTAGAAACGTAGTCTACCGCCAATAGTATGTATTGGTTTCCACAAGAAGATGGGAATGGTCCCATGAAATCGACTCCCCAAACGTCGAAAATCTCCACCTCTTGGATGTTGTTGAGGGGCATCTCGTTCCTTCTAGAAATATTGCCTGTTCTTTGACAAGCATCGCAGCAAGAAACAAAGGATTGCACATCTTTAAACAAAGTAGGCCAAAAGAATCCAGATTGCAATACCTTTGCGCTAGTCTTGTTCGAACTAGCGTGTCCTCCACAAGGTAGTGAATGACAATGACGGATGACACTTTGCATCTCATCTTCTGGCACACATCGCCGAATGATGCCATCCGGACCTCTCGTAAAGAGGAGAGGCTCGTTCCAATAGTATTCCCGGACGTCCTTAAAGAACTTCTTCCTTTGTGCGTAGGATAGTCCGGGTGGTATCTCTTGGCAAACCAAATAGTTAACAAAATCAGCAAACCATGGTTCGTTACCCTTGGAGATCACGTTGATGCACTCCTCTATGATGTGTAGGTGTTCGTCCGGAAAGGAGTCATCAATGGGTAAATGGTCGTCCTCTAGATGTGTTAGACGACTCAAATGATCCGCAACAGAATTTTCTGAACCTTTCTTGTCGCGGATCTCAAGATCGAATTCTTGTAGGAGAAGAATCCATCTAATTAGCCTTGGTTTCGCGTCTTTCTTTGCAAGGAGGTACCGGATCGCAACATGATCCGTGTAGACAACCACCTTTGCACCTACAAGATAAGAGCGAAACTTGTCAATAGCATAGACAATGGCTAAAAACTCTTTCTCGGTAGTGGCGTAGTTGAGCTGCGCTTCATCTAGCGTCTTGCTAGCATAGTATATGGCGTGGGTTCGCCCTTCCTTTCGTTGTCCAAGAACAGCTCCAATAGCTACGTCACTGGCATCGCACATAATCTCAAAGGGTAGAGTCCAATCCGGAGGTTGGATGATAGGTGCTGAAATTAGAGCTTGCCGAATGGTGTTGAACGCATCCAGACATTCCTGCGAAAACTCAAAAACCGCATCCTTCATCAATAGATTAGTGAGAGGTTTTGATATCTTAGAAAAGTCCTTGATGAAACGTCTATAAAATTCAGCATGTCCTAAGAAACTTCTTATCCCTTTCACCGAAATTGGGGGAGGAAGTTTCTCTATGGTCTCTATCTTAGCTTTGTCTACTTCTATCCCTCTACTAGAGACTAAGTGACCTAATACAATTCCTTCTTTAACCATAAATTGACACTTCTCCCAATTAAGGACTAGGTTAGTGTCTTCACACCTTTGCAAAACAAGAGAAATGTTAGAAAGGCAATCGTTAAAAGAGGAACCGTATACGGAGAAGTCGTCCATGAAGACTTCCATGATTTCCTCTACGTATTCGGAGAAGATGGCCATCATGCACCGTTGGAAGGTGGCTGGGGCGTTGCAAAGCCCGAACGGCATTCTCCTATAAGCAAACGTACCCCAAGGGCACGTGAATGTGGTCTTCTCCTGATCGTCCGGATGTATCGGAATCTGAAAGAAACCACTATAGCCGTCAAGGTAGCAAAAATGTGAATGTTGCGCTAACCTTTCAAGCATTTGATCAATGAATGGCAATGGGAAATGATCTTTCCGCGTTGCGTTGTTGAGCTTGCGGTAGTCTATGCACATCCGCCATCCAGTCACGGTTCGGGTAGGAATGAGTTCGTTGTTGTTGTTGGTGATGACCGTCATTCCTCCCTTCTTCGGAACTACTTGAACTGGACTCACCCACTTGCTATCGGAGATAGGGTAGATGATACTTGCATCATGAAGTTTAAGAATTTCCTTCTTGACAACCTCCTTCATGGTCGGGTTCAACCGCCTTTGAGATTGTCTCGAAGTTCTAAAGTCTTCCTCCATTAGTATCTTATGCATGCATAGGGAGGGTTTAATTCCTACTAAGTCCTCGATAGTATAGCCTATAGCTTTCCTATGTTTCTTGAGGACAATCATGAGCTGTTCATGTTCATCTATGCTTAGGTCGGAACTAACAATAACCGGGAAGGTGGAATTAGATCCTAGAAAAGCGTACCTTAGATGAGTAGGAAGTGGTTTGAGTTCCATTGCTTTCGGAGCTTCCAATGGTCCTTGAGAAGCATCTGATGTCTCCTTAGAAGTTTCTAAGGGTGATGAGTGTGTTGGAGAAAAATCAGAAGAAGTTGAAGAAGTGTCTCGACCACTCTCTTCCACGGCCAAAATTACGGGTGGATCTTGTCCTCCACGGCCGTGGTTTAGGGCGTGGAAGGGAAATACGGTTGTCACATCTTCTCCACGGCCGTAGAATCCCCTGGAATGAGGCATGATTTTGGTTGTGGAATCCACGGTCGTGGAATACAGGGTATGACCGTGGATTCTGACATTCTCAGCCTCATCGTGGAGTTTCTCAAACTCCTCTTCATGCTTCTCTTCTTGTGCTTCTAAGGATTCAATTGCCTCATTGCACTCTTCATCTTCCCCTTCATTGGTTAGACTCATAGTGATAACTTTTTGTAAAGGATCGTTAAACAGAATCGCACTTACCTCTTCTCTAGACAAACCTTCTTCATCTTGGATATCGTAAATATCCTCATCAAAGATTGGCTCCTTCACTAGAGTGGAAAGAACGAATTCTACTTTCTCTTCTCCTATATCAAAAGCGAGTCTCCCATTCTTGCAATCGACTATGCAGCCGGAAGTTGCAAGAAACGGTCTTCCGAGTATGATCGGGACCGGACTATCTGCAGGAATGTCAAGCACGACAAAATCAATGGGAACAAAGAATTTACCTAGCTTGACCGGGACGTCTTCTACAATACCGACGGGGCGAGTGATGGATCGATCCGCCATGTATAACGTCATCTTCACCGGTTTAGGGTCGCCTAAACCGATCTTCCTACACAATGCAAGTGGTATGATGCTCACACTTGCTCCTAAGTCACATAACGCATCGTATGTGACATCTCCCACTCCTATGGGAATGCAAAATGACCCCGGATCCTTTAGCTTTGGGGGCATTTTCTCCTTCATGGTTTTGATGAGATCCGAAGAATCTGAACTCATCTTAACCTCTCCGAAATCTTCTAGCTTCCTCTTGTTGAAGAGGGGCTCTTTCAAGAACTTGCCATAAGCTGGCATACCTACAATAGCATCAATAAATGGTATGTTAATATGCAGCTTACTCATGAGTTCTATGAACTTACCGAATTGTTTGTCTAGGCGCGCTCGCGCTCTAGATTGAGGGAATGGTAGGGGAGGTTTGTAAGCTGGAGGAGGAACATAGACATCTTCCTTCTCCTTCCCCTTCTCTACGGGGACTTCAACGAACGTAGGCTGCGGATCGGTGGTTGTCACTCCGCTCCTAGTTGTAATCGCCATCACCCTTCCCTTAGGGTTGTCCTCCGTCTTTCCTGGAAGCTTCCCTTGATTTCTAGGAACTTCCTCTGCGTGGTTGAATAATTGGTTTTCTAAAACCTTTTGAGCTTTATCAACCTTAGAAACTTGATCTTCAACCTTGATGAGGCGGTTCTCCAACCCTTGAAGCTTTCCCAAAATCGTTTCCAATATTGGATCGGGCTTCTCCTTCCCCGAAGTGTTTCCTCCATTAGATGATTGTCCCTGGCTTTTCAAAGGAGTAGAGGAAGAGGAAGGTGGAGTTAGTGAATTTGAGTTGGAAGGATAAGGGTTACCGGAATTTTGTTGATTGGAGCGCCAATTGTTGTTGTTTGAACCCCTATTGTTGTTCCAATCGTTGTTCCGGTTGTTATTGTTTCCATTCTAGTTGTTATTCCGGTTGTTGTTCCGGTTATTGTTGTTTCCGCCATTGTTGTTGCCCAAATAACCAACATCCTTCCCTTGTTGCTTTGGGAAGTTGGTCTTGATAGCCTCCTTCAACTCTTTGATTTCATTTTTGAGGGAGAAAATCTGATTTTGAGCTTCATGTGTGAGTTTTGCTCCTTGCTCCACACGATTTCCCTCCACTTTCCGGTGGGAATACTTCTCTATGACTCTTGCTTGCTTCTCAATGAAGTCCCAAGCATCATCTTCTCTCATGTCCATGAACGTTCCACATGAGAGGGATTGGAGGTTGAATTGCGTTCCCGCATCCAGCCCCTTGTAGTAAATCTCCAGCAAGGCAAGTTTGGATATGCCATGGTGAGGGCAATCCAAGAGCAAATCCTGAAACCTTTCCCAAGATTGAAACAAACTTTCGTTAGGTCTCATGGAAAAAGCATTAATCTTACCTCTAAGTTCCGCCGTTTTGGATGGCGGAAAGAATTTGGTGAGGAACTCCGCGGAAAGGTCTTCCCACGTGTCTAGTTTCCCACTAGGAAGAGCTTGATACCAGGATAACGCTTTCCCCTTCAAGGAGAAGAAGAAAGGCTTGAGCTTATAGCTGTTGGTAGTAGCGCCCTTCGGTTTCATTGTCTCCATCATACACTCAAAGTTCTGCAAGTGTTGGTGTGGAGATTCAGTGCTTGTCCCGCCAAATTGGTTTTGGCGAACAAGAGTAATGACTTGAGGGTTGAAGCTAAACCCTTGCACATCTTCAGCATCGAAATTCACGCCCAAGCGGCGTGGTTGTTGTGTTGGATCCATCCGCTGGCCAAGAGTTCTTGGCTCATTATCTACACGTTCGATCCTCACATTCCTAGGTGGAATGCGGCGATTAGCAGCTCCTTGTGGATGGAAAGGATTTACATTGATCGTGGGATCAATCTTCTCTAACGGTGGCATGGAAGAATCACTATCATCAGCGGATGAGTGACTTTTTCTTCTGGACCTTGATGCTTTCCTTGAGGATTTCTTGCTTCCCTTATTCTTAAGGTCGCTCATCTCTACCCTCATCTGGAAGATCATGTCTTGTAGATTGTTAACTTGAGATTGATGACGATCCATCTCATCTTGGCGGAGGGTCTCGTTCCATTGGAGTTGAGCTTCCTTCTCCGCCAACTCCGCTTGAAGATCACGTTCGTGTCCTTCAGCCATCTTCTTTTCCTTGCGCTTTTGCCTTAAAGTTTTCTCTAGCTCTTGATCAAGAGGCAAGAGATCTTCGGTGTTCCTAGACCTGCGCATGCACTCAAAGTAATATCAAATAACAAGAGCAAGCTCCCAAGCTTGACAACCGGATACCGAATTCGGCCGAAACCAAATCCCCGGCAACGGCGCCAAAAACTTGTTCGCCCCTAAAGGTGTGTGCAAATAAGCTTTAAATTTATAAAACTAGAATCAAGCAGCGAACCCGCAGTGTACGGATCGACGTAGTTAAGCAAGAATTCCAGAGTATCGAACACAGGGATTTGGGTGGGAACAAATTCGATTGCAGATTATCAAGCAAGCAAATATGAGAGTTATGCAAATATTGGGAAAACAACAATCCTAAAGATCCAAGTATCCAGCTGTGGCAATCGATTCAAGATATACTAATGATATAAAGACAGAGTTGAGATATGCAAAGGTATGCTAATGTAAGGTAATCGTACGGTGAAGTTCCAAAAACCTTATATGACTCACCTACAAGATACTCTCTATACAGGTTGTTGAGGCTTCAATATAGAAAGGTTCTAAAGATAAGAATTAATGTCAAATACCCAAACTTGCAATCCAAGGATCAAGACTAACTTAGCCGATTATGGTTATGACACTCACAATCGAGGTAGAGGTTGTTGAGGCTTCACTACCACCTAGAAAAGACAAGTCTAAACTAAGTTAAAGCAAATCTTTAACTTTGGATTAAAGTAAAAGCAGGCTCGTAAACTTAAGGGAAATTACGGGTAGTTCTTGAGAATCCACGGTCGTGGAACTCAAGAACAAACCGTGATTTAGGGTTCGTCGACGATTCTCTCTAACTCTCAGGGTCTAATCTATTTACGATCGATCTATCATCATCTAAGCCACAACTATCAACCCTTCACCTTAGAATTGTTAAGGGTTTTTAGCCAATAACCGTCATGTTGATATCAAATTCAAGAATTAAAAGATAGAAAGACGAAAACTTCCGAAAACTTTCAATAATCTTCAAATCAATCTCAAAGTCACAATCGAGAACGAATATTGTCAATAGATTCAGAATAAAGCAAACAATCACAACCTTAGGAAAGAAGGGAAAACGGGATGTCAATCCGTTTCCCAAATCAAACCTAAACAAGAAGAGAGGTCTTCTTGCAACAATCTTCCAAAAGCTTCGATCTTCCGCTAATCCGGAGATCTCGACAGCAATCTCCACCAAAGTGCGAAATTAGGGCAATTCCCAAACACAAACTTCGATCTCCAATGAGATGTCAATGCTTCCAAAATTCCCTAAGCGAAGATTAAGCGATAATGCAGAACGAGGTGTAAGCCGGCCTATGCGTCGATGACGGAATCTTCCTTTGTCCGTCTTTTTATAGTGCAGGGCAAAATGTCGGCCCGGCCCAATCTTCAAAAGATCGTGGCTTCAAAATGTGGCGAAAAAGATTCGCCAAGATCACGGTCGTGGAAGATTCCACGACCGAAATTTAGAGCGTGGATTATGTCACGGTTTGGATCATATGTTCCACGACCGTAATAGTTACTGGAATGCATCACGCCTCTCTTTGCAGGGTTCCACGGCCGTGGAAGTAAACGTGGTTTGTAGTACGGCCGTATTTTAGAGCGTGGTTTAGGGCAAGAACGTGATTCTTCCCTAGCCTCGTGCATTCCTCAAGTTGAACTCCAATTTGCTCCTAAGAATGCCCTCAATCCATGAACATATTCAATCAACTCTTCCTTTGCTCGATTCCGTTCGGAAATGACTCTCAATCACCTATATTTCAACATAAAGCTAGTGTAGACATCCATATTGACAATATAGGTAATACTAGCTCACATATGCAATGATGCTGAATCAAAGACTATCAATATGAATCAAATACACTTAGAAAACGTGCCTAAATTATCACAATATTTCATGCTAACACCTTGGAGCTGAGAAGTGTAGAGGAGTCATCCATACCAGTTACAGTTATGGGACGTTTATGTCTCATCTGTGGCTAACCAGATCATTTGCGCTCTGAGTGTCCCTTGGCACCGATAGCTTGCTTCACCTGTGGTGAACTAGGCCATCTGGCCCCTTTTTGTCAGCAAGGTGGTGTTTCTTCTCAGCAAGACCTTCCTCTTTCCGGTGCAGAAAGAGTGGAAGTGGAGGCTATGGCGATGACTTCAGTGATACCTGAGGAGCATAGGCCCGAGATTTAGTGATGATATGTAGTGGAGCTTCTGGTGTTAGCTGTACAGGTACCATTCTTGTTAATGGTTTACCTAGTGGAGCTTTGTTTGTTGTGAGTGCTTTGCACTTCATGTCTTTCGATGCATGCGTTAATAGTTGACTGTGGAAACAATAGAATATAGACTTTCCTTTACATGATTACCAGTTAGTGGTCTGAGGTACCCGCGAGATTGTGATTGTCCCATTCATTCAGAGACTTGTGTATGGTTTATAGACTTCTTTGTCATGCCTTAGGTGTATGAGGAAGTCACTATGTGTATGGTTTTGATGAATAGATATCATGTCATGCTAGATATCAGTTGGAAGGTTGTTACAATCTCTACTGAGACCGATTAGACAGAGGTCTTCCGAGGTTACGACCTTTGAAGAGATGAGTCTTGTCATTAGTGCCGTATGAGCAGCGAAGTTGATAACACAAGGAGGTGATGTTTTCTAATGTTATGATATGAAGAAGATAGTTCCACGTTGGAGGATATTCCAGTGGTTTATGAGCTTATAGACGTGTTACTGAACCGTCTAGTTACCCCCTTAGTAGAGTGTGGACATTGTTATCAGGTTGAAGTGTGATACGACACTGATTGGGAAGGCCCATATCATATGGTCCTTGTTGAGATGTTGTAACTGAAGGATTGAAGAGTGGGCTGAGACGAGCTTCCTTCACCCTAGTGTATCCAATGTCTCGTATTGACGACCTGATGAATCAACTTCAAGTAGCAATCGTGTTTTTCAGGATTTCCTCGCGCTCCGATTACCACCAATTGAGGGTGAGAGAGAAGGATGTGCATAGGATAGCTGTTCATCCCCGTTATGGACACTACAAGTATGTAGTAATGTCATTTGGGTTGACGAATGCCTTAGCAGTCTTTATGGAGTTGATGAATAGTATTTTTGTCGACTTCTTTGAACAGTCTGCGGTGGTCTTCATTGATGACATTTCGATATACTCTCGTAGTAGAGAGAAGTAGACCGATCATCTGAGGACAGTTTTGCTGATGTCCAGAGATAGAGGGTTGTATACTACGCTCTCTAAGTACAAGTGGGATGCAAGTGGTAGCCTTCTTAGGCCATGTTGTCTCCGCCAGTGGGATCTTGGTTGATCTGACGAGGATTGAGTATGTTGCAACATGGACGATACTGATGAACGTTAAGAGAATGCGTAGTTTTTTTGGCTTAGCCGATTACTACCCACGCTTGTGGATGGGTTTTGTGAATATGTATCCCTTTACGAGTCTTCTGAGGAAGACCCTCAGAAATGCGTGGTTATAGCAATATGCCAAAACATTGAAGAGTGGAGGAGACATTTGACCTCTACTTTGATTTTGTTATAGTCCGAAGGTTCTGGGGATTCCATAATATACGGTGATATATCCCAGCTAAGTTTAGGACGCGTATTAATACAGAGGAGTGGAGTTATGGATATGTGCGTCTACAGTTGAAGACATGTGAGGAGAACTACCTGACACCTGATTTAGAGTTAGCAGCGGAGTTGAATAACCACCAGTGTTAAAGACTCGAGTTGATCAAGACTTTAACCCGGAGATTCCATATTATTCAGAGAAGTTGAACGTTGTCGCCAACAACTTGAACAGAAAGACGCCTCAAGAGAAGACAATTGCGAGGCTGACAATTCAACCTCAGCTTTAGAGAGATCCAGCTTGGCTAGAGTTGGACAATCAGTTCCTTGATGAGGATATCCAGTTATGCCTTAAAGGTTCTACCTAGTCTGTTTGATGAGGTCCAACAGAAGCAGGGGACCTGCCCGACTTTGTTGAAGACGGGAGAGAAGATGTCTCGTAATGAGGCACCACAGTTCTCCATGAGAGTAGATGGAATGATGAAGAGTCATGACCGCTTTTGTGTACCTGCTGATGTAGAGTGAGACAAGCAATTTTACAATACATTCACTGTATACCTTACTCAGTACATTCAGGTACGAGTAAGAGGTACCACGAGGTGAGACGATTATATTGATGGAGAAGATGGAAACTGATGTAATCAGATTTGTGACACAGTGTGTGACCTATCAGCAGGTCAAGATAGAGCATTTCGGACATAGAGATGAGCTCCATCCACTACCAATGCAGTAGTGGAAGTGGTAGGACATCCTTATATGGACTTTGTGATGGGATTGAGGCCCAGTGGGAATTTTAATGTATCCGCATTGTTGGTGACAGATTAACGGAGCCGGCACGTTTCGTTCCTATTAAAGAGACGTGGCCAGCGAATGCATTGGTTGAGGAGTACACTAGACAGATAGTGAGACTCCATGGTGTACCGAGAACGATCATCTCTGATCGAGATGGACGTTTTACCTTGAGATTTTGGGCAGCAGATACAGACTGCTTTGAGGGATGAGTTTACACTTTATGACTGCGTTTCACCCCCAAATAGATGATCAGTCAAAGAGGACCATCCAAACCCTTGAGATATGTTATGAGCTTATGTATTGAACTAGAAACATGGATGGTTAGATTACATCCATTAATGGATTTATTATGTGATAATGATTGACGCGCATCTTTTGGGATGACCCTTATGAGGCATTATACATATGTAGACGCTGTATACCTTTATGCTAGAATTGACCTAGCAATATTAGTAGAATAACACCTGATCCGATTCAGGATTTTATAGTTCAAGTAACGCTGATTAGAGGAAGAATGTTGGTTGTACAAAGTTGCCATATATCATATGTAGACGAGAGGCGTTGACCTCTAAAGTTCAAGTGAGAGTTCATGACCGGCTGAGAGTATCTCTGTTGTGAAATGTTAGATGTGTTGGCATAAAAGGGAAACCGAGTTTCCAATATGTCGGTTTACTTGGGATCTTGACCAGAATTGTGAAGGCAGCATGATGTTTAGCTTTGCCTTTGAGGTTAGAGGGTGTTTACCTAGTGTTCATATGTCTCAACTGAGGGAGTATATACCAGGTTCGAGACACCTAGTGAGTTATGATGATCTAGTGGTTAAGCCGAACCACATCCTTGTTGAGCATTTGGTTACATTCCTGGAATGAGATATGAGACGCTTGCATTCGAAAGACTTTTCATTTTAAAGGACGTAGTGGTCAAGGTGAGCACCTGAAGAGACCACATGAGAGACTGAGGATAGTATCCTGAGGAACTATCCAGAGTTTATGTCGAGACAGGTCCATCTGTGGGAGCACGAGTAGATCTTAGTGCTATCTTGATAAATGTTGTGCTTATGTGCTTATATGCCTTGATGTGTTTATTCCATGCTAGTTGTGATGTGATTTATGATCTTAGTAGATCTTGTTGTGCTAGCGTAATGTATGTTATAGCTGGAGATGATTATTTCCTCCACGCTATCTGAGTATGATTTATATTTATAGCTGGAGATGGTTCTTTCCTCCATGCTATTTGAGTGTGATTAGGATTCAGCTGGAGATGGTTCTTTCCTCCATGCTACCTTGATGGACATAGTTTCAGTGGAGATGTGATTCCTCCATGCGATATATATGCTTATGGTTTGCTAGAGACGTATTTCCTCTATGCCTGTGATATGTTTTGGCTAGAGATGTGCTTCCTCTATACCTTGTGATGTGGTATGGCGAGAGACGTGATTCCTCTACGCCTTTGGGTAGTGTTATGACCCTGTTTTCTGGAGTTGATGATTCCTCCATGGTGACATTGAGGTTATAGATTGTTATAGGTGATGACCTTCTGAACGGAGATGTGATACCTCCGATAGAGAGAGTGAGATTTATACCTCGGCTTATGGGTCCGAGATGACTTTGAGATTTTGCAAGTTTCGGGACGAAACTTTTGTTTAAGGGGTGTGTGATGTAATAGTTAGGATTTCCGAATTCTAATTAATGTTGATTAACTTAATCGTTTATAGTAATTGACATATAACTCGCGAAGATTTCGCAAGTGATGAGTATGAGTCCCACCGTTATCTTCCTAGCGTAATTTTGGACGTTTGGGGAAATTTTTACTTTTTCCCCCCAGTAATTATTTTTACCCTCCGGTGTTATTTGGAGCATTTGGGAGCTCCAATTGATAAAAATTCAGTTGAGAGAAATGATCAGGACATCGGATATGTCCTAGATATGAAATAACATGGAGAGGCAAAACGGCCAAAAGAGTCGCTATTTCGTTTCTTAACGGCTAAGAAAGACAGCTTAGGAATACACGTTTTCCGAGGCAGTTGTGGAATAATTATCCCTACAATATTCCAGATTTAATATTCCAATCTCGAGAAGTTTGGAGAAGGAGGTTCGACTTGCCTTTGGATCGCTTAAAGGATAATTATCGACTTCGCTAAAGGATAATTATCGTCTTCACTATAAATAGCGGAAAATCTTTTATTAATTCATTTCCTTTCACGTTTCCTCGTAAAAGCTCTGATTTCTCTCAACCTTCAAACTCAGATCTACTCTTCGTTTCTAATCCGATTTCAATTCCGTTTGAGTTTCTGGATTCCTCTCTTCATTCTCTTCATATCGGTACCGAGTTTCTGCATTTCCGAGTAGATGAATAGCTGGTCGAGCATATATGTCACCAGGCAGATTCCGTCGCTCAGATTCCGACGAATTTGATGTTGTCCATGCGTAGCCTACGTCGTTGTGATTCCGAATCTTCTTTCAGATCGTAAATCGGGTTAGTAACGAATAATTTATGAATTTATTTGTTTTCCGTACTATGATTTGACCTAAATTGACTTTAGGCTTGTCAAAATGGATAATTAGAAATTCCATTGTGGTCGTTATATTATTCTCGTGATTGTGGGTAGTTTGTTTGATGAAATGTTCGCCCCAAATAGTGTGTGCAAGCTTTGAATTTATAACCCAAGATATATGCTCAAAACAAGGATGCGAACCCGCAGTGTACATGTCAATCGTAGTAAAAGCAAGAATCCCGGGGTGTCGATCTCAGGGACTTAGGTGAAACAAAACCAATATAGGTAGTCAATATTGCAACTAACCACAAAAGCAATTAAAGCAATCAAAGATGATAAAAAGTCAATTAAAAGAATATGCAATTCTAGGGATTAAAGCATCTAGTTGTGGTTCCAACTCAAGATCTCAAGATAAAGCGGACAAAGCTGAGATTTTGCAAAGGGAAGGTGTTACTAAAGTGGAATCGATCACCGGGTAAGTCTCACTACTCACAATCCCAAGCCAAAGAACCTATCACCGGGTAAGTCTCAAGGTACTAAGAAAAGGAACTATAATCTCAAACCAACACTCCAACTAAGGGAATAGAATCAACCTTTACCGGGTAAGTCTCAAGCTAACTCACAAAGATGGGATGAAGGCACACTCAAACCCTAATAAAGGATAAACCTTTATTACCTACACTTATGATCTTGGGTAAACAAACAAAGGAATTACCGGGTAAGTCTCATCCTAGGCTTGCATTGAACCAGGAAAGGTATAATAAGAATAGGATTTGGCAAACTCTAACACTTAACTCTCAGTTTCGGATCAGATAAGTCACCTCGGTCAGTCAAATTCCACCCCGGCCGAGATGTTCATCGACTGAACGAGATGTTCTAGGGTTAAGGATAAAGACTCGAGATTTCAGGGTCCTACTGGAATTTAAGATTATTCTATCATTGTTTTTTCCACAACCTTCAGCTAATCACTCTAGAATCGCACAAGAAAATTATCCACTCATCATCATGAAAGCAATAATCAAATATATGGGAAGAAAGTGAATACTTGAACACAAAAACCTTAAGAACAAGGCTTCAATAACTGAATCAAATATCACAAATATAGCGTTCCTTGGATAACAAATCCAACAAGACAATCAACAAAAGGGAATCTAAGAAAGTCTTACAAATCCCCTTAAAAAGCTATGACAAGCTATCAATCCTTCCTAGATTGATCTTCCTTCCTTCCTTCCTTCAACCACTATAATGATAGCGGAATTTTCGGTGATGCGCCGATGCCGAATTGTGGAAAATCAAGCCCTTTTTATAGGAAAACTATCTTCCAAAGATAAAATATCTTGAAAAGATATTATCCTGATAAAAGTATATCCATATCTCTAAAATAGATATCCGAAATATATAATCTTCCTTCCAGAAATTCAGCCCAAAAATATATGATCTCTCCTTCCAAAAATAAAAGATCTCAGCCAAATAAAATATATCTCTCCGCTTCAAGATATTCACCTCGGTCGAGACGCTCCTCTAGATCACCTCGGTCGAGGTGACTTTGTGGTCAACCGAGGTGGCTCTAAACTGAATATGAAATCTCTTAAATCTGGTCCAAAGTAAATCTCTAATCCATTTCCATGCTTCCTGGATTATTCCTTAAGCTGCTGAATGTAGCTCCAATGACTCCTTAGCTCCTTTAGCTCCATTTTGATGCAAAACGTGCCATTTTACCTACGATTACAACGAAACTTGGTGTAGACCTCGATTCCCGCAAAAGTAGATGAAATGACAATATAATCACATAATATACATCTGTCCATGCAGATTATTGAAGATAAAACGTCTAAACAAGTCCCAAAATATAGACTATAATTCATGCTATCAAAATACCCCATACTTGTCCCTTGCTTGTCCCCAAGCAAGTTCCAAATCTTCTGTACAAGATAGAATGGATTATAAGTCATAAAGATCAATGAAAAGTATTTCAAAACATTTTGGTGGTGTGCTCCACTCATAGATCACTCTAAAGAATGCTTCATGGAGTTTAAAATTAAAATATGATCAAAACATTTTATAAATATAAGAAAGTTGTTCATCTTTGCATAAAATCATAGAATGCATAATAAATTATAATTATCGAAATTAATCATGTATAATCCAGTTTAAACCACCAAGTCAATCAACAAGCTCGAGATCTCAAGGGCTTTTGAAAAGAAGGTCAAGAAACGTGTGAGGGTGGGATGTATATAGGAAATGTGGTTCTAGAATCCGGAAAAAGGGATCTTACTTCACTTCCTTTGAACTTCAACATCTTCCACCAATAAGCTTTGCTTATTTATTTTTTACTTACTTTTTGGGATGCATGGACAGAGGTGCACAATAACTGAAGCCTAGGAAATAAGCAATCATCAATTTCTCGAGATGCCTCAAACCCTTGATGCACATACCATGACCCGTTAGGAATATCGCTCAATCCGACTTTGGCAAGATACAAACACCCGGCTATGTGAATGGTGCCAAGTTACTCATCATCATGATTGACTTCCCCAAACCTATTTGTTTCTTTCTAACTTTCAGCCAACATCTTATCTTTTCTTTCACTTGCTTTTCACTTGCTTGCTTCCAAATTCCCGGATAGGTAAAGGGAGGCAAATATGTATATGAGGGGCTAAGCATGATCAAGAAGAACAAGAGAAGAGAATGAATTGCCTTAATCATTCCAGGAAGAAAGTGAGAGAACTCATCATGTGGTGTCAACCTTCAAATTCAACATAATTGGATAAAAACAAAGTATTAAACATGCCACAAGTTTTAGACAAAGCATTTAGCAACTTAAACATATTATAAAACCTTTCAAACATATAAAGATTTCAAAACCAATCAACAAACAAAATCATCACTGAGGTCATATCCAGATAGAAGCATAAAAATCGTTTCGAAATCTTTCTCAGTCAAACCACATCGGTCGAGATGTTCTAAGTCAACCGAGGTACTGTACCTCAATTGGTCAGAGTCACATCGGTCGAGGTCAAAATTTTTTTTTTCTTAAACCAGTTTTTGACGTTTTTCTCAATCAAATAACTTGTATGCATGCATGTAGTCTCAGATAAGCATATAGAGCAGGATAAAATCATAAATATCCATCAAGAGTCATACAATAATCCACATAAGTCAAATAATACATATCCGAATACCCCATACTTGGGACACATTGTCCCAATGGGTCAAATAAGTCTAAAGAAACAGGAAACTCACCAGACATAAGCTGAGCTGCATAATATATAAAGAAAAGAAATCCTACAAGCTCTAATCCTGATTTGCTGGCGGTGGTGAAGGATATGGTATGTACGGATGCTAAGATGGGTCGAATGGATATCCTATCATATGCTGAAACTGAATCTCCATCATCCAGCGCTGATAGTGCTGGCTCTCCAGTATCTGATGAGTCCGGCTATCCATCTCTCGACGATGGTCATCAAGGCGTTCACCAATGTCAATAGTAAGAGCGGCGTAGGAGTCTATCATCTGATCTGTCAGATCATCAATTCGGCGGTGAGCGACTGGATCCCTCTGCCTGCGTACTCTACGCCTGGCAGGACGTGTTGGTGCTGCAGCTGGCTCGTCCTCTGTCTCCTCATCGTCTAGATCGACGACTGGTATACTGGGAGCAACTGTATCTGTCCCTGTCTCCATAGCAACTCCATCATCATCCTCATCAGCCTCCTCCTCATCCTACTCCTGGGCTGCTGCTGCTGCATCTCTAGCGTCCTCAATAAGAGGAATCCATGCGGTGTACCAGTACTGAGGGTCAAATACTGAGAACTGAGATGACCATCTAATACCCTGAGGTGCAGTCTGCTCCCAGGGCATCGCCACATACGTCGTAGTAAGTCCGCGAGGAACCAAGATCCTCCTCGTAATCATCTCCTGCGGACCAAGCGGCTTGGCAGCCGCCACCATAGTACAAGCACTCAAATCTAAATCCATGTAACTCGCGATGTGAGTCACTAGACCGTCGCAACAAATATCTCCCTTCGCCTTCGCTTTTATCTTGTGTAAATCCTCAGCCAGCATCACTCCAAAGTCGGGAACTCCTCCGGTAACCACACAGTATAGACTCAACAACTCCCCCTGTCTAATCTTCTGGGGCGTCTCAGTACGCGCCAGAAGAGTCTCGCTAAAGATCCGGTGGGCTAATCTGAAGGCAAGGTGGAAGATAATACGCTCCCTGGAGTCTCCAAGTCTCCACCTATCAGCATGCTCAACTACATGAGCTATCTGGCCCCAGAACTGTCGAGCCACGACTCAAGAAGGAAAATCAGAAACTGTGGGGGTCGGGAAGCCGAAGATCTCCCTCCAATGGTCAATCGGAACTAAGTAGTTCCGGTTCAGCAACCGGTACTTGATGGCACGCTCTGTAGGTAGGTAAGTCACGGAGCTCACAAACTCCAAAGTCGGCTCAAGGTAGGCTGGAGCTCTAATCTCAGTAAACTGCTCCAGCCCTACCATAGAAATCATCCGCCTCAAGTCATCATCTACGTAGAGGCAATCAAATGCACCGATATCAAGGAATCGCGGTGCAACCACTAGACGCGCATCAATGCGGTCATAATCTACCCGGTGACGCTCATGGATCACCGGTATGGATCGACGAGAAGAAGAAGAAGGAGAAGGGGAGGATCTATCCCTCAGAACAATCTGCATGTCAGAACTCATTTTCCACTCACTGTCAGACCACCTCGGTCGGTTGTCAGATCTCAAGAACACCTCGGTCGAGACGCAGGTCGACTGGACCGAGGTAGAAGGCTGTTTGATCGTAAATCTCAGAAATCCAGTTATTTTCCCCCTATATCACTACCAATTGTTCCTATGGGGTACTTAAGCCTTTTTCAACACAATGCAGGGGCAACCAAAGCCCAATTTGATCGAAACAGTGGAAGAAGAACGAGTTAGGGTTTTTTTCGATTTACCCCAGATTTGGTCGATTCGGAGCGTTTTTGTTGCCGATTGTCGCTTGCAAACCGATCCTCTACTCTTTCCTTGCAGTTTGGAAGCAAGAACCGTCGAAAATGATCGAGAAATGGGGAACGAGATGAATCCTTGCGCCGCGGTCGAGAAGGTGAGAGAGGGAAGAGAGAGAATTCGAACCCCCTTTTATACCCTTTTCAGGAACTGCTGTCACCTCGGTCGAGATGGTCTCGACCGGACCGAGGTGATACGGACTGAGGTGGATCTTCAGTAACCCTAGTCGTCTCGGTTGCTCAAGAATCATCTCGGTCGAGGTGCTGTGACAACAACCGAGATGTGTCTCAGTCGAACTCCGTCTTCTCAAATTCTCGAATTTTAGTCCTTCCAGAGTTGCTCCTGGGTTGTATTCCTTCCTTAGAGATTACCTGTTATTTGTCTAGGACGCCAAAAACAAAGCAAAGCAAAGCAAAAGCAAACTATCTAAAGCTAAACATAGAAAAGGGAAAGAAAGCAATACCTTGGGTTGCCTTCCAAGAAGCGCTTGATTTAAGGTCGCTAGCTGGACCGTACGGTGTCCCTAAACATGCTGGAAAGTATCCTCACCCCATACTTCACCTCCATCATGGGACGAGATAAGGAAGTTTATCAACCGTTCCAGCAAGTGCAAGTGCTCATCGGGGAATGAATCATCTATGGGTGGTTCATCCTTCTCGCGTGAGGATGGAGGTAGCCGGCTGAGATGATCCACAACAGAATTTTCGGATCCCTTCTTATCGCGGATCTCTAGGTCAAAATCTTGAAGCAAGAGAATCCATCGAATAAGACGTGGCTTGACATCTTTCTTAGCAAGCAAGTAACGAATGACTGCATGGTCGGTGTAAACAATAACCTTCGCCTCTACTAAGTAAGAACGAAATTTCTCAAAAGTATATACAACCGCCAATAGCTCCTTTTCAGTGGTGGCGTAGTTACGCTGGGCTTCGTCTAGCGTCTTGCTAGCATAGTAAATGGCGGTGGTCCGGCCATTCTTCTTTTGTCCAAGCACCGCTTCTACCACCACGTCACTCGCATCGTACATGATCTCAAAGGGCAAGGTCCAATCCGGAGGTTGGATAATGGGAGCGGAGATCAACGCCTCCTTAATCCTGTAGAATGCATCGAGACACTCCTGCGAAAACTCAAAAACAATATCTTTATTCAAGAGTTTAGTTAGTGGTTTAGAGATCTTCGAGAAGTCTTTCATGAATCTCCTATAGAAACCTACGTGCCCGAGAAAACTCCGCACTCCCTTAACAGAACAAGGGGGAGGAAGTTTCTCAATAGTCTCGATCTTAGCTCGATCGACTTCAATACCTCGACTGGAAACGAGGTGTCCTAGCACAATGCCTTCATTAACCATAAAGTGACACTTCTCCCAATTCAAAACGAGATTAGTGTCTTCACATCTTTGTAGCACTAGGGAAAGGTTAGATAGGCAATCATCAAAAGAGGAACCATATACTGAAAAATCATCCATAAATACCTCCATGATCTCCTCTATATATTCGGAAAAGATAGCCATCATGCATCGCTGGAAGGTGGCGGGTGCATTACATAATCCAAATGGCATCCTCCTATAAGCGAATGTCCCCCATGGACAAGTGAAAGTGGTCTTCTCTTGATCATCCGGATGGATAGGAATCTGAAAGAAACCATTGTAACCATCTAAATAGCAAAAAAGTGAAAGCTGGGCTAACCGTTCGAGCATTTGATCGATGAAGGGAAGTGGAAAATGGTCCTTCCGAGTGGCCACGTTTAGCTTCCTATAATCGATGCACACCCTCCAGCCCGTGACGGTCCTAGTTGGGATTAACTCGTTGTTCTTATTCATCACAACGGTCATCCCTCCTTTCTTCGGAACCACATGCACCGGGCTCACCCACTTGCTGTCCGAGATAGGAAATATGATACCTGCATCCAATAACTTAAGAATTTCTTTCTTCACAACCTCTTTCATGATCGGATTTAACCGTCTTTGAGGTTCCCGTGAAGTCTTATGATCGTCCTCCATTAGTATTCTATGCATGCATAAAGAAGGCTTAATGCCAATAAGATCATCAATAGTATAACCCAAAGCCTTTTGATGCTTCCTTAGGACATGCATTAGTTTAGATAATTCAGATTCGGAGAGTGAAGCACTAACGATGACGGGATAAGTAGAATCCGGTCCAAGAAAAACGTACCTCAAGTGGCTCGGGAGTTGTTTAAGCTCCACAACTGGGGGTGTTTTCTGAGGTGGATCTTTTCTCCCTCCTTCCAGTGGAGTAGATCGAAGAACTGGACTTTCAGAAGTCTCAGTTGACATCATCTCGCTTTCGACTTTGGTCGAGGTCCAGAGTGGGTGACCGAGATGTTTTTCAGTCAAGAACACCTCGCTTGGTCTAGAAAGTGCCTCGGTTGAGGTACTGCAATTGGGACCGAAACTGGAGATTTTCTTCTCCTGGATTAATCTTTCAAATTTAGCTCCTGAATCTTCTTCCAGTGCCTTTAAGCTCCGTATATCTGCATCATAAGAAGCATCTATACCTTCCTCCATTAAGCTAAAACTAATGACTCTCTCAAGTGGATCATTAATAAGGATAGAGCTCACCAACTCTCTTGATTCTTCTTCATCATAGATGTTGAAGATATAATCTCCTAGCGGCTCTCCTTTCATTGCCGTAAGCAATGCAAACTCAACTTGATCACCGCCAATGTTGAATTGCAACTTGGCATTCTTACAATCCACATTGCAACCCGAAGTTGCTAGGAATGGTCTCCCGAGAATGATAAGAACGGGATAATCTACGGGAATGTCTAGCACAACAAAGTCTATAGGTAAATAGAAGTTACCTAACTTAACCGGAACGTCTTCCAAAATACCCACGGGATGGGTAATAGAGCGATCCGCCATGTACAATCGTATCTTCACCGGCTTGGGTTCTCCAAGTCCGATCATCACGCATAGCTCCAGCGGGATGATGCTCATGTTGGCCCCTAGATCACACAAGGCTTCACAAGTGACATCCCCAACTTGAATGGGAATGCAAAAAGAGCCGGGATCTCTTAACTTGGGTGACATCTTCTCCTTCATGATTTGAATAAGTTCCGAGGATTTAGATGTCATTCTTACTTCACCAAAATCTTCCAGCTTCCTCTTCCTTGATAGAATCTCTTTTAATAACTTTCCATATGCGGGCATCCCTAGAATAGCATCAAGGAAAGGGATGTTAATGTGTAGTTTATTCATCAAGTCAAGGAACTTACCAAAGTGCTTGTCTAGATGTGCTCTAGCCCTTGATTGGAGGAATGGAAGTGGTGGTTTATATGCAAGAGGTGGAACATAAACTTCAGTTTTGTCCGACGCTCTCTGAGGCTCCACCTTGGTTGGTACCTCGGCCGAAGTGTTCTTCGACTGTACCTGGACCGAGGTGTTCTTCGTCTGTACTGACATCGACCGAGGCACTGGATCTGCAGTTTTCAGTCCACTTCTCGTCGTTATTGCCATGATCTGTCCTTTAGGGTTGCTTTCTGTCCTTGCTGGAAGCACTAGTACAAATACCCTCCCTAGACCTCGCTTATATTGGAGCGGTTTGAAATAACCGTAATTAAAGCTATTTTCGGACCACGGTTATATATATATAACCGAGTTTAATTGATTTTTATTTTTTAAAGAAAATTTCGGACCCCGGTTATATGAACTAACCGGGGTGTAATAATTTCAGACCCCGGTTATATAAACTAACCGTGGTATACATTAATTTCGGACCCCGGTTTTTCAATAACCGTGGTAAAAAAACCTCTATAGACTATAGCCCTAATCTGTCTATCCATTTCGATTTCCCGACTCTCCCAACCATCTGATAGCCCTAATCGTTCAATCATATATCGTTCAATCGTTCAAGTAGTCTGCCAAATCTGAAATCCCAACCATCTGATATCAACGTCTCTACCAGCCGACAACAATTGTGAGCGGCGAGCGGCTAGCGGCGGCGAGCGGCTAGAGGCGGCGAGAGGAGGCGAGCGACGGGCGATTCTCCATCTCTCCCTGTATTGGATTTATGGTGTAATTATTTACGGTATATTCTCTTCTCAATTACCTATCATATTTTAGTCTAATTTCATCCATTGACATTTTGTGGATTAAAATGTAGGTGAGAAGGAGAAAGAGGAGGTGATGAGCTCTTCAATGTCTACTATTCTCTTCAATCCTCTATCTTGTTCCTTCGGAGTATCTATACATATACCTTCAATGTAGGACAATCCACGCGATTCTCGGTTGTTTGCCACCATGGGAAGCAAAGAGGGGGTATGCTCTTAGATTTGCCTGTTTACCAAACTTTAAGTTATAGGTACTAATTAGCTTGTTTCTTCCTTTTACCTTCTTTTAAAGGTGATGTGTTGTTCCAAGCCCTTCTAGAAAACAAGGTAAAAACAAAACTTTTAGCCCCAATTTGTTTATAACTCCAGAAACAGAACTAATCGTTGTTTAAAGCAATTGATACATACATACATACAAAGCAAAGCATGATAACCGGGGTCTTTGTGTTGATGAGTTGATTGAAAAGGCAGATGGATCTGCTGGCGTCTTCCTGGGTATGTCATATGATTGCATCAATGGTTTACTATTTCGGTTTAGTTCTTCAATACTGACCATGATTTGTTGTATTATTTTTTGGACCTTATTATGATATGGTAGAACACAAGTATGAGATAGTTAAGAGGCTGCAAGAGAAGAAACATATCTACGGTATGACTAGTGATGGTATAAACAAAGTTCCTGCTTTAAATTGGAGTTTCAATGATCTAAATCGTTGTCAAATGGCCTCCAACCGTGACAATCCAAAAAACCCTAAAACCCCCCAAATACTACGCGCTTTGACGCGCCAATGAAACCTAGGGTTTCCTCACCCTTCCACCGCCGCTCTCAAAGACGGTTCTCCTTCCCGGATCTGCAAATCTAGCAAGAAAACTCGAGTTATCCACATTCCCTTAACCCACCAATCGGAAAATCGATGGTTTTCTTCCAAACCCTTGACCAATGTCGCCGCCAAACACATAGATCGAAAGATCCAAAAGCCTCTCTTTCACATGGGTTGCGTAGAAGCATGAATCATTCATGGTGAATGAGTACAGGTCTCAACCTTGTTGAAGAAGTGAAATCGATTGATTCCAGTTCCGGTTTCATCGACCTATAAACGAAAGGGTTTTCCTTTTGTTGGAGAAAGAAGTAGACGAAGAAGTAGGAAGAACTAAGCTTGGAGATCTCTCATTTCCGTTGATCGAAGGATGAAGAATCTTAAGCCCCTAAAGCGTGAAGAAAAGAGTTGTAGTAGCCATGGGAGCAGAGTAGGAAGATGGATCAACTCCGAAACTCTTCCAAAAGCAGATTAAAATCATCGATGATTCCAAACAAGCAGCTCCAGAATCTGGAGCACTATACAAATACTAACAGCAAAAATCTTGAACTCAAAAAGTTGTATGGTGTACATTGCTGGTTATTCCACCTTACAAAACTTAACTCGCATTCGATTGGTGTATCAACTGTTATTTCCTTTATTGGATTCCTCTTTCTGATGTTGAATTGGTTGTTCAATTTTGTTGGCCAGAAATCGGTTTTATTTTTTGTTGTCTATCGACACAATTCACCACCGATACCATCGGGCTTAACCCCAAGGTGACCAATACAACAAACATGAACAGAGGGGGAATTGCCTCCGGCAATTTCTCGACCAAACACATTGATAACCATTACTCAATCAACCCAGTTAACTTTGTTAATTTATGGTTCCCACTGAGCATCCTATCGGTAAACGAGCCCATCCAAATAAACCGTGCAACTCGTTGGGTTTGGTCATTGAGTCTACCCCACCTCCGTAAAACCCTAGCCCCTCTTCTATCGTTGAAAATGCCGTCCCACAAGACCTTCATGATCAAGAAGAAACTGGGGAAGAAGATGCGTCAGAATCGCCCAATCCCCAACTGGATTCGCATGCGTACTGATAACACTATCAGGTACAATGCGAAGCGCAGGCACTGGCGCCGTACCAAGCTTGGGTTCTGAGGTGCATTTCCAGATTCCGGGAACATTATTTTCAAGTTTGCATTATACTTCAGCTGCAAACCAAAACGCCCAGAGCTTCAACTACTAAATCACTTACTTCATTCCGAAAAATCCTATCAAAGAAGCTCATAACAACAATGAATAGTATATGATCATTTTGTGACCACCCTTGTCATTGACTTGGGTGAGTTCTTTCCTCTAGGGACAAATGACTAAAAGAAAACCAAATAATTCATACGAGTTTCGATCTCCCACAAGCGTTTAAGAAGCTCATAACAACAATGAATAGTATATGATCATTTTGTGAACCGTAGATAAGTACTTTTTTAGTAATTATCTAGAATCTTGCTTGTTCTTCTGTTGATGTGAGTGTGTGTTTTGAGTCGTGTTTGGATCGCGGTCGTGGTCGTGTGCTTCCGGACAACTCCATTTGATGGAAAATGTTTCCTTGGAGTCTCGTCTTTCACTTCCCCAGGAGTTCGGTTCCTGTTGTACCTGTCTCCAACGGTGCTTCTTCGGCAGTGCTTGGCTCGTTGTACACCTGCTTCGTCTTCGTGGAGTTCTCCCTTCACCTCCGTGCTTGGTCCGCTGTTGTTTCTCCATCGGTTTTTTTTTCCTCTCGTGTTGTTGTTTTTGTTTGGTTTGTATTGCTCTCTTGACGGTTGTTTCCGTCCGCCGTGTTGTACGGCCTCTCGGCTCATCGTTATTTAACGGTGATCGAATCTCTTACCCAGTTTCTAAAAAAAAAAAAAAAAAGTTCCTGCTTTAAAGAAGGTGGATACAGCTTAGATCCCTTTCCCCCTAAGCAGTGGTAAGTGACACTGAATTTAAAATTTTACTCTCTGCACAAAATATCATATCAACAATCCAAAAGAGCCCAATAACTAAAATTACATGAAGGATTAGATGAAGGTTTGTTTATTTGATTTTTTTTACCTATTATATATTATAAAATATACAACCTACCTAGTGTCAAATGCATTTTGATTGATTTTTATGTTTTCAGTTGCACTCTACATGAGAAAGTAGTAGTCTAGTCCTATCAACATGCATTTTTAAGTTGTATAAAAAATTCATGTTGTTTTTAACTAGTTTGGTTAACTAGTTTGTCTGAAAGCCTAGGCCCCTGTTTTCAACTAGCTCAAACAAATAAAAAGTCAACTACTTTGGTTTATTTTTTTTTCAGTAAGAGAGAGCTATCTGATATAAAATATTTTTAACAGATGTTGAGATGTTTATTTTATGGCACGCGTGTTGTGGCTATGGACATAAAAACCCCACGTTATATTGAACATTTAAATCACTGGTTGTTTTTGTGAAACTATTAATGAAACATTAGTTTGTCTATAACATTGCTATTATCTTCTGTAAAGAGATGCTTCCATTGCTGAAATGGTTGAAGAAATTAGCAAGGGGAAGGAGGTGGGTATTGAGGGTGCATGTGAGAAGTTACCTTGAATTTGATTGAAATGCTTTTAATTTCCCCCCATTCTTTGTAGAACATGATCTCCGGTTGTGGGTTTTCCTTTGTATTGCTGAAAGATATTTAAAGGCTTATATTTAAGACGCTAGTGGTGGTGATTAATTACTTGATATGTATTATATTTTCTTTATATCCGGAGATTCTTATATTGACTTTAGTAGGAAGATCATCTGATTTGGGGTTTAAGGTTTCTAGCTGGTGTTGTTTTGGATGCCAGCATTGTTAGATTTGTGAAGAGTAAGAGATAATTATAATGTCTACTTTTACGGGCATTCTTGTATCTGATCCATAAATTTAGAGTCATTTCACTCACATCGAGCTTCGCAACCACAAGACCAGGGCACCATATTTTGATCACTATATGTTTTTGTTGGTGAAATTGACATTGCTATATAGTTTGCTATATATCAATTTCCATTGGAAGATTATGATGTGGCATCATTCTCTTGTCTATGTTGTTTGTGTTCCTTGTTTGTGTCTATTTTCATGTAACATGGTTTATCAATAACTTGTACTACTTCCTGGTGTGACAATGAGGCTATTTTGTCGGTGACTTGACGTCTTAATTTGGTTTACAATGCTGATAAAAAAAACATTTAAAAGTCTGCATGTAGAACTATAAACATGGTTGTTAAGCATTATTATTTTTGTTCTTTGAAACACTCTAATACTACAAGCAATCTCATCCTCAATTTTGTTTTTTTTGTCAGCCAGAGAGTGGTAGGAAGCTCCCATTCATCCTTGTTTTCAATCTTCAGGTATAACATTGGATTTATATCCAATAATAGCATGCAGGTATTAAAATGGACCCTCCTTGCCGTTCTTGGGCAAAATCAAAGTGGTCTGACGATAATTTAAGTAAAAGTTTCTTGAACAATTCGTTTCAAGTTCCTCGCTTTTTTCACATTATGGTATGAAAGATGTTAATATGTTTGATTCCTTTCATGCAGATTCCTGCAAACCAAACTACAACATGATCATGTATTATGCCTCTGACAGGCCTGTCCAAAAGGATTCTCTGCTTGAAAAGTTTGTCACAAGCACATACACATTGCGTGATTCAACACTTAAGCTAATTCCTAGCATTATTAAGGTAAACAACATTAGATATTTATTGATTTTTGGGTGCTTCCTTACGGCATTCATATGCATTTTCAGATTTTAGATATCTTCAAGGATATTGGATGGTTAAACGAGTTGTTGGAACAAAATCTTGCCTCTTGGGAAGGTTGTTACATGCAAATATCTTAGACAAGACAATTTCCTTGAGGTATATACCAATTGCTCTTCTCTTTTCAGGAAACAACCCCTATTTGTTTCTCAGATATGAATATTGGCCTTGCTAGTTTTTACATAGTAAAGCAATAGAAGCAACTTTGACTCCACTAAGATGGTTAAACGATGAGTCCAATCCTCCAGGTTATGTTGTTTGAGTTTGCCAAACTAGTTTATGCAGCTTCAACCTTTGCTGTTTTTTGCCTCACATGTACATATTGATTGCTAGTTCACAAATCATGACACAAAATGGTGATGCTTTTATTAGACAATTATATAGCATTGGGTTTAAAAACATCTCCAGGAATACGATGAACTCAAGAAGCCGATGCATAAGAAGCACAGGCTCATGGGGGAGATGAGCAGAAGAGAAGAAGCAGTAACAGTGGGGAGATGAGCATAAGAGAAGAAGTAGTATCAGTGTGATCGCTAACTTTGTTATTCTATTCTCAATTTGGATGTCAAGTTTGTGTTTCAGTCTCTATTCTATTGCATTTCAGCATTCATTGTTCTGGATATTATGTGGAGATAGATCTGACAGTTGAAATCTTGAATAATCTTCATGTTGATCATTCATTAATCAAATAATACAATGACAGTCAGCTACTTCATGTTGTTTGCTATGAATTATGATTTAGCTTGTATTGAAGATTATTGTTGCAACCACGGTTCTGTAAAGAACCGTGGTGTTTTTTTTTATAAAAATTTAGAACTGGGACCACGGTTATTTAAAATAACCGTGGTCCGAATTCTGTAATTTTTTTAAAAAAAATAGATTTGGGACCCCGGTTATTTTTAAATAACCGGGGTCCGACATATGCAATTTTTTTAAAAAAACGTTTTTTGGTACCACGGTTTTTGGGTAAAACCGTGGTGCGAATTTTTTTTACCTCGGTGACAATTAGCGAGGTCCGAGTAGCTTTACCTCGCTCCCGTTAACCACGCTTTGAAAACCGGGGTCCCATGTACAAAAAAACCGGGGTCTACAACCCCTCTTTGTACTAGTGAAGCTTCCCTGGATATCTTGGCGCTTCATTCTCCTTGTTAAAGAATTGTTGTTCTAAGGCTTTTTCTGCCTTCGAAAAATGAAGTCATGGACGTCTCCATCGAATTTAGTTTGATCAAGATGGCCTCCAACACTGCATCTTTCTTTTCCGGCTGGGACGAGCTTGATCTAGGCTCCTGACTCTTCAATGGAGTAGAAGAAGAAGAAGAAGAAGAAGAAAGGAAGGGATTAGAAGAATTGTTTGAATTTGAGTTAGAGTAAGAGTTACCCGATTTTTGATTGTTGGATCTCCAATTGTTGCTGTTGGATCCTCTATTGTTATTGTAGTTGTTGTTTCGGGAACCTTTGTTGTTGTTCTTTGACCCTTGATATCCTCCCTCTTCCTTTTGGGTTTGAGCAACCAAAAGGTCTTTCAATTGCTTCACATCATTCTTCAAAGAGGTGAGTTGATCATTGTTTGGTGGAGCTTCTTGGAAGTTGACTCTTTTAACTCCACCTTCAGCTCCTTGGTGGGAGTATTTCTCCATGTGCAAATCTTGCTTCTCTATGAACTCCCAAGCTTCGTCAATCGGCATGTCCATGAACGTGCCGGCGGATAGTAGTTGAAGGTTGAACTGGGTGTTTCCGTCCAGTCCCTTGAAGTATATCTCCAACAACTCTATCTTTGGAATCCCATGATGTGGGCAATCCAAAAGGATGTCTTTAAATCTCTCCCATGACTTGGACAAACTCTCCTTGTCCTTCATGATGAATGCATTGATTTTCCCTCTCATTTCAGCGGTCGTAGAGGGGGGAAAGAATTTAGTTAAGAACTCCGTCGTCATCTCCTCCCAAGTGTTGATTTTTTCTGGAGGGAGAGATTGATACCAAGTAAGCGCCCTATATTTCAAGGAGAAGTAGAAAGGCCTTAGCTTGTAATTGTTGTTTTCCAGCCTTGAAGGTCTCAAGGTCTTCATCAAGATCTCATAGTTTTGCAGATGTTGATGCGGAGACTCCCTCTCCAGCCCTCCAAACTGGCATTGGTGAATCATGGAAAGAACTTGCGGTCGAAGCTCATAGTCATGGTCCGCTGGATCACCTAGGTTGACTCCTGGATGCCTCAGTTGCTGGTTGGGGTCCATCCTCTGCCCTAGGGTATGTGGAATACCTGCAAAAAGAACATCTCGGGCTGGCATCCGAGGTGGAAGTATCTCGGCCGGGGCAACTGGAACTAGGTCCTGCCTCGGTTGAGGATCTGGAACTGGTCGAGGTAGATATTGGTCCCATAAAGTCGCCATATCTGCTTCGATCGCTTCCGTCCTTGCGCGAGTTTCTTCCTTTTCGAGTCGTAGTTCTTCTTTACTGAGGCATAGTTGTTCCAATGCCTCCTTCAATTCGGCCTCAAGATCGCGATTCTCTTGATTGGCCATCTTAGCTTCTTTCAAGCGTCTTTTGTATGTCTTTTCTGGTCCGGGATCGTAAGGAACGATTTCCTTCCCAGTGCGAGTTCTTCGCATAAACCTACAAGAAAGAACCTGCGAAAGTCACTCAAGTAGAGTGGTTAGTAGAAACAAGGGCAAATGCCCCGAAAGACTACCGCAACCGGCTCGGTCTAGACCAAGTCCCCGGCAACTGCGCCAAAAACTTGTTCGCTCCAAATGGTGTGTGCAAGCTTTAAATTTATAACCCAAGATATATGCTCAAAACAAGGATGCGAACCCCCAGTGTACGGGTCAATCGTAGTAAAAGCAAGAATTCCGGGGTGTCGATCTCAGGGACATAGGTGAAACAAAACCAATATAGGTAGTCAATATTGCAACTAACCACAAAGCAATTAAAGCAATCAAAGATGATAAAAAGTCAATTAAAGGAATATGCAATTCTAGGGATTAAAGCATCTAGTTGTGGTTCCAACTCAAGATCTCAAGATAAAGCGGACAAAGCTGAGATTTTGCAAAGGGAAGGTGTTACTAAAGTGGAATAGATCACCGGGTAAGTCTCACTACTCACAATCCCAAGCCAAAGAACCTATCACCGGGTAAGTCTCAAGGTACTAAGGAAAGGAACTATAATCTCAAACCAACACTCCAACTAAGGGAATAGAATCAACCTTTACCGGGTAAGTCTCAGACTAACTCACAAAGATGGGATGAAGGCACACTCAAACCCCAATAAAGGATAAACCTTTATTACCTACACTTATGATCTTGGGTAAACAAACAAAGGAATTATCGGGTAAGTCTCATCCTAGGCTTGCATTGAACCAGGAAAGGTATAATAAGAATAGGATTTGGCAAACTCTAACACTTAACTCTCAGTTTCGGATCAGATAGTCACATCGGTCAGTCAAATTCCACCCCGGCCGAGATGTTCATCGACTGAACGAGATGTTCTAGGGTTAAGGATAAAGACTTGAACTTTCAGGGTCCTACTGGAATTTAAGATTATTCTATCATTGTTTTTCCCACAACCTTCAGCTAATCACCCTAGAATCGCACAAGGAAATTAGCCACTCATCATCATAAAAGCAATAATCAAATATATGGGAAGAAAGTGAATATTTAAACACAAAAACCTTAAGAACAAGGCTTCAATAACTGAATCAAATATCACAAATATAGCGTTCCTTGGATAACAAATCCAACAAGACAATCACAAAAGGGATTCTAAGAAAGTCTTACAAATCTTCTTAAAAAGTTATGACAAGCTATCAATCCTTCCTAGATTGATCTTCAATCTTCCTTCCTTCCTTCAACCACTATAATGATAGCGGAATTTTTGGTGATGCGCCGATGCTGAATTGTGGAAAATCAAGCCCTTTTTATAGGAAAATATCTTCCAAAGATAAAATATCTTGAAAAGATATTATCCTAATAAAAATATATATATATATCTCTAAAATAGATATCCAAAATATATAATTCCTTCCAGAAGTTCAGCCCAAAAATATAAGATCTCTCCTTTCAAAAATAAAAGATCTCAGCCAAATAAAATATATCTCTCCGCGTCAGGATATTCGCCTCGGTCGAGACGCTCCTCTAGATCACCTCGGTCGAGGTGACTCTGTGGTCAACCGAGGTGGCTCTAAACTGAATGTGAAATCTCTTAAATCTGGTCCAAAGTAAATCTCTAATCCATTTCCATGCTTCCTGGATTCTTCCTTAAGCTCCTGAATGTAGCTCCAATGACTCCTTAGCTCCTTTAGCTCCATTTTGATGCAAAACGTGCCATTTTACCTACGATTACAACGAAACTTGGTGTAGACCTCGATTCCCGCAAAAGTAGATGAAACGACAATATAATCACATAATATATATCTGTCCATGCAGATTATTGAAGATAAAACGTCTAAACAAGTCCCAAAATATAGACTATAATTCATGCTATCATGAAATCTGATGACAGATGGGTTTTGAAATTGCCTGCGGGCAAAACATTATTCTGGCGAAAATTAATTAATTAATTAAAGGTTAATTAATTAAATTAGGATTGGAATTGAGATTGAGGATTGTCGATTAGATACTACCTTGAGATTTGAGGAATTGTGAGTTATGCTGAGATATTGAGGTTTAGTTGGTTGTGAGGCTTATAAATTGAGTATGATCCTCATGGATCCCTTTGGGTCTACGTGTGACCCCTTTGATGAATAGAGTTTGATATATCTTTATGCCTTGTTACTAGGCAGTGCCCCTCTCTCAAGATTGGAGGTTGTTGTGGTTGAGCTGAGTACGAGGTTAAGGTAAGTCCCTAGGACTTACTTAGCTGCCATCCTTATATTGGGTATTTGCATGAGTGGTGTGTGCTTTGTATGTTTCTATGATAGCATGTTATGTCGTATATACCGACCTACGTTATATTGATTGCCCCGTATGCGTGGCTGTGATAACCTTTCCCCTTTATCTCGCCGTGGAGTTTGGGAGGTTCTCTTGAGACATACCAGACCTGGTATACGGGGAGGGCACAACACCACTCCCATAGGGTACACGGGTTGTGTGACCGATTCCACTCCAGATGGCTATCATTCTTAGAGGCGAGGATGTATTGGTCCTCGTGTCACATATTTTCATATATATATATATATACGATTTGAGTAAATGACTATTATATAAAGATGATAAAATGGGTAAATGTGTGATAGCATGCAGATGTGTTTACCTTTCATGATTGTGCTTGTGCTTATGCATTACCTCATATATGTTTGGTTAGCTAACGGTTTCATACCGTGTTGTAGATGTTTACAGGTTAGGCGCTGCTGAGTGATTTGGCAAGGTGACAGGCCGAGGACTCTCGTACATTAGGTGGCTGGTTTGGGATGTTTACCCTTCCCCTCCTACGAGAGGATGATGTCTTGTTTTCTCTCCTGTGTAAGGATGTCGTTTTATGTACTCGACTATGTTGTTGTTTACTTTGGGTCGTACAGTTTACACTGTTTTATGTATTTGTTTTACATCTGTCAGTGCCATGTTGTAAGGTCTAGTGAATTTGTTGTCAGGCTAGGGTCAGGATCCATTGTGTGATCCTAGCCCAATGTGGCACTCCGAGTCCCGCGGATTCGGGGTGTTACAAAAAATTTATTATGTGAGTGGTAAATTGACTATGGAATTCGATGAGGAAGTGGTTGAGTTTAATATTTATGATGCAATGAAACACCCTATTGATGAACATTCTCTTTGTACTATTGATGTGATTGATCCCATTATTCAAGATGTTTTTGACATATCCTACATATATGAATTGAAAAGTATAATTGAACATGATGTTGACATTCATACTTCGGATTATGCACTAACATCCAACATGCAAGAAGTTCTAGCTCAATTGGATGGGCACAAAAGGCTCCCTATCTCAACTTTAGCCATTGGGCCCACATTGCTAACCCCAAGCGAAAAGCTTGTTCCGTCTATAGTGTAGGCCCCGAAGATAGAATTGAAGGACTGATAGGTGATAGAATCACTATCATTTAGGATAGTTTTTAGAGTCTTTTTATTGCATTAGTGTCGGTTTATGCTACTAACTCCTTGATCTAGAAGAAGAAGACTAAAAGAAGATAAAGAAGGAGTTATAAGCACTTAGGAGTGAAGATCGTTTACGAAGCAAAGCTTCTGTTGCTTCACCGCCCCCGCAGAGCCTTGTCACCGCCCCTACGGGTGACACCACACTCCGGAGCACCCCCTGCGCCTCAACATGGGAGCTGGAAGATGAAGAGTCAGTGTCACCGCCCCTGCGTTGACATTGGGACGCCCCGGCGGCTTGGCATCAGAAACGACAGGAAGTTGAAGAGTCAGACGTTTGAAGAGCATTAAATATCCGCCCCGAGGAATCGCCTAGCCGCCCCTGCGGCCATGAAGAAGATCAAGCGTTTTTGCCTTCACCGCCCCTGCGGATCTGAAGGCCGCCCCCAGCGGTTCAACGACAGAAGCTTTACTCCGGCTGTTTACACAACCTTTATGGCATTAAAGGTGGCTGTTTTGGGCCGACCATTTACTCCTATTTAGTGTCTTTTGTAGTATAAATAGTCCTTGGATGATTGCTTGAATCATATACTTATCATCCAATTTAGAATTCACTTTTCCATTAAAACTTTCTTGCTACCTTTGTAATGAGTTGCTAACTCCCTTGCTACATTGGATTGGTTTGAAGTTGCATTGTTACCTTGGTTGTAAGTTCTTTCTAATATAAGTTTTCATTCAGTAATTGCTTGTGTTTCCTTAATCTCCATTGTCTAATTGCATGTTTTACTATCACTTGAGATTGATCACCTTAGGTCCTAAAGTGCATGCAAAGAACTAGGATTAATAGATTCCGGGTTCGGGTCTTTAATCTAGTAGTAAACTTTAAGTAATAACGGGTTGTAATTGCTTAAAGAAAAGGAACAAATATAAAGATAAGTTTAACGGTTTTAATCTCTTCTTTATATCCCTTAGTCTTTATTTGAAAGCTAACTTGTTATTTGTTCTTGTAGGTTTACGGAACACTAACCGGGTAAGTTGTGTTGATGCCGGTTGGCTCAACACATATATATGATCAAGACGGGAGATTACTTGAAAGCTTGTAAAAGGAACTCACCGAAGTAGCAATCGCATGCTTAGAATCAACCTAGTGTAGATTCACCCATCATTGTCTTACTTGCTGCGTTATTTGTTTTCATAAGTTTTGTGTGCATCAATTCAACCAAAACCCCCCCCTTATTACTTGTTTCTATAATCAATAATTGCATTTAATAGAAATACCAAACTCTCTTGGGTTCGACCCTTACTTAACCACTATACTCGATTTAGTGCTAAGTCGGGATTATAATTTTGATAAGATAAAAACGACCTCTAGAATAGAGTCTTGTCAAATTTTGGCGCCGTTGCCGGGGAGTTTAGTGTTTTTATTTTATTGTTATTATTGATTATTGGTTTGAACCATTTTTATAGTTCAAACCCGTGCTAATAACTCTGGCTTTGCTTCTTTTGATCCAGAAATTGAGAGGACGCACATCCGACAACGAAGACAACAACAACTCCACCAAGAAATGGTTGATCGCAGTCTTCGTCAACTCACTCAGTCCACTTTGGCTCAAAACCCTCTTGCGGTTACTATACCGGAATTAGGGTGAGGAATCAAGTTTGAGCTCAAGCCGGGTCTCATTCACTTGCTTCCATCTTTCCATGGGCTAAGTGGTGAAGACCCCATCAAACACCTTGGGAAGTTCCATACCGTGTGTATGAGCATGAAGCCGACCAATATTATCGAAGAGCAAATCAACATGAGGGCATTCGGCTTCACACTCAAATATTCAGCGGATGATTGGTATTACCACCTTTCATCCGGGAGTATCGACACTTGGGAGAACCTCCACAAGACGTTTTTGGAGAAATACTTCCCAGCCAAGAAGCCAAATAGCTTGAAGAAAGCTATAAGCAATATCGAGCAAGAGGTGGACGAAACTCTCTATGAGTACTTCGAAAGATTTGCACGCCTCCGATCCAGCTGTCCTTTCCACGGATATTCGACTCAAGATCTAGTCTTGTACTTGTACAATGGCTTGCTAGACAATGAAAGGAGGATCATCGATGCGGCTTGTGGAGGTAACATTCTTAACTCTACCCCTGACCTTGCTTTTGAAAAGATACAGGAACTAGCTGATGGACCCGGAACTTTGGAAGAACTCCTTCCAAGAGAGGTGTTCATGCTGTGACTTCCGGGAAGAGTGAGATCTCCACTGAGCTTGTGGAACTGAAGGAAAAGGTGAAGAGACTAACACTTATGGGAACCCCACAGCAGCTGAAGGCATGTGGAGTGTGTGCTGACCCATACCATCCAACGGACATGTGTCCCCAAGTCCAGGATGATGATACTGAGGTGATTGCAATGGGCTATGGCCAGCCACAACAGCAAAGACCTAGGAACGATTCCTATGCACAGAATTTCATGCCAAACTAGCGTGACCAACAGAACTTTTGTTGTAGAGATCAACAAAACCAACAACAACAACCCCGACAAGGTAAGTATCAAACAACTGAAGATATGTTGTAGGTTTTGACTAAACGCTTTGCTGCTCATGTCCAAACAACAGAATCCAGCATCAAGAACCTTGAAAAACAGGTTGGGCAAATGGCGGAAGCCATTACAAGGATTGAAACTAGGTCCTCCGGAGGGTTACCTTCACAGACGGTTATAAACCCCAAGGTGATGCTGGAGGAGGCTCAATCATAGAGGTAGAGTCCTTACGTCGAGCCAATGACGTAAAACAAAGGTGCTGCTCGGGAGGCAATCCGAGGTAATAAGAAGAGGAGCCTCTGTCAAGAAAACCGCCCCTGCGGCTCAGTGTCCCCGCCCCTACGGTGACACCCATGGCCAGCGCAGTCCCCGGAGCTGGGCCAGTGTCTGCAACATACTGGTCTCCGCCCCGCGGTGACCCCCCTACGCCCCTACGGCGGCCATCCTTGACACAAATCCTCAGCGCCGCCCCCGGCGCTGAGTCTGCGTACCTCCTCTTCCTTGTCACCGCCTCTGCGGCGGCAAGCCCCCGCCCCTACGGTCTTATTAAGGAAAGAAAAAAATACACTTCCCAAAAATAACCTACAATTACCGCCCCCCTCCCCTCCCTCTCCACTCACTCTTCGAACCCTACACCTCCTTGCCTCCCACGCCCCTGCGCCCACCGCAAGTGTTCGCTCCAAACGGTGTGTGCAAGCTTTAAATTTATAACCCTAGATGTAAGCTTAAAACAAGGATGCGAACCCGCAGTGTACGAGTCAATCGTAGTAAAAAGCAAGAAATTCCAAGAGTCGATCACAGGGACTTAGTGAAACAAAGCAGGTATAGGTTGTCAATGCAACTACTAACAAAAGCGATTAAAATAATCAAAGATGATAAAAAGTCAATTAAGGAAATATGCAATTCTAGGGATTAAAGTATCTAGTTGTGGCTCCAACTCAAGATCTAAAGATAAGTGGACAAAGCTGAGATTTTTGCAAGGGAAGGTGTTACTAAAGTGGAATAGATAACCGGGTAAGTCTCACTACTCACAAATCCCAAACCGTAACTCCTATTACCGGGTAAGTCTCAAGGAATTAAGGAAAAGAACTATAACCTCAAACTAACACACCACCTAAGGGAATAGAATAAACCTTTACCAGGTAAGTCTCAGGCTAACTCACAAAGATAGAATGAAAGCACACTCAAACCCCAATAAAGGATAAACCTTTATTACCTACACTTATTATCTTTGGTAAACAAACAAAGGAATTACCGGGTAAGTCTCATCCTAGGCTTTCATTGAACCAGGAAAGGTGTAATAAGAATAGGATTTGGCAACTGTAACACTTAACTCAATTTTGGATCAGAAAAGTCACCTCGGTCAGACAAATTCCACCCCGGCCGTGATGTTCATCGATTGAGCGAGATGTTCTAGGGTTAAGGATAAAGACTCGGGCTTTCAAGGTCCTACTGGAATTAAGATTATTCTATCATTGTTTTTCCCACAACCTTCAACCAATCACCCTATAATCACACAAAGAAATTAGCCACTCATCATCATGAAAGCAATAATCAAATATAAGGGAAGAAAGTGAATAATTGAACACAAAAACCTTAAGAGAAAGGCTTCAATAACTGAATCAATTATCAAACAAACAAGCATTCCTTGGATCACAATCCAACAAGACAATCAACAAGAAGGGAGTCTAAGAGAATCTTACAAAACCCTTCACAAAAGCTATAAAAGCTATCAACTTCCTTCCTTCAATCTTCCTTCAATCTTCCTTCAACCTTCCAAAAAGGTTCTTCAAATCTCCCCGTTGTAGTGGTTGTTCTCCAGCTGTAAGCGGATGTATGCGGGTGTCTAAGCACGGTTCGGATTTGTGGAAAATCCAACCCTTTTTATAGGAAAATTACCTCCCAAAGATAAAAGATCTTAGAAAGATATTTCTCATAAATAGGTAAAATATATGGGCTAAATTATCTTCTTCCTTCCACGAATCCAGCCTAAAAATATAAGATCCTCTTTCCAAAAATAAAAGATCTCAGCCAAGAATAAAATATATCTTGCCGCGTCCAAGGTGTTCGCCTCGGTCGAGCAGCTCCTCTGGATCACCTCGGTTGAGATGACACTGTAGTTAACCGAGGTGACTCTAAACTGAATGTAAAATATCTCAAATCTGGTCCAAAGTGAATCTTTAATCCATTTCCATGATTTCTGGATTCTTCCTTAAGCTCCTGAATGTAGCTCCAATGACTCCTTAGCTCGTTTAGCTCTATTTGGATGCAAAACGTGCCATTTTACCTACGATTACAACGAAACTTGGTGTAGACCTCGATTCCCGCAAAGGTAGATGAAACGACAATATAATCACATAATATACATCCAAACATGTAGATTATTGAAGATAAAACGTCTAAAAAGGTCCCAAAATATAGACAATAAATCATGCTATCAAAATACCCCATACTTAGCTCTTGCTTGTCACCAAGGAAGTTCCGAATATAAAATACAAGATAGAATGGATTATAAGTCATAAAGATCAATGAAAAAGTCTTTCAAAACATTTTCAGTGGTGTGCTACAATCATAGATCACTCTAAGAGAATGCTTCATGGAATATAAAATCAATACATGCTCAAAACATTTTATAAATATAAGAAAGTTGTTCATCTTTGCATAAAATCATAGAATGCATAATAAATCATAATTATCGAAATTAATCAGGTATAATCCAGTTTATACCACTAAGTCAATCAACAAGCTCGAGGTCTCAAGGGCTTCCAAAAGAAGGTCAATATCTTCCAACAATAAGCTTTGCTTATTTACTTTTTACTTTACTTTTTGGGATGCGTGGACAGAGGTGCACAATAACCAAAGCCTAGGATATCAGCAATCATCAATTTCTAGAGATGCCTCAAACCCTTGATGCACATACCATGGTGTCGAGTTACTCATCATCATGATTGACTTCCCCAAACCTATTTGTTTCTTTCTAACTTTCAGCCAACATCTCAACTTTTCTTTTACTTGCTTTTCACTTTTGCTTGCTTCTAAATTCCCGGATAGGTAAAGGGAGGCAAATATGTATATGAGGGGCTAAGCATGATCAAGAAGAAGAAGAGAAGAAAATGAATTGCCTTGGTCTTTCCGAGAGAACTCATCATGTGGTATCAACCTTCAAATTCAACATAATTTTGATAAAAACAAAGTATTAAACATGCCAAAATTTCAAACAAAGCATTTAGCAACTTAAACATATTATAAAACCTTTCAAACATATACAGATTTCAAAACCAATCAGCAAACAAAATCATCAATGAGGTCATATCCAGATAAGAAGCACAAAAATCGTTTCGAAAACTGTTCCAGTTAAACCACCTCGGTCGAGATGTTCTAAGTCAACCGAGGTGAAGTATCTCGATTGATCAGAATCACTTCGGTCGAGGTCATAAAAAAAAATTTTCAAACCAGTTTTTGACTTTTTTCTCAATCAAATAACCTGTATGCATGCATGTAATTCTCAAATAAGCACATAGAGCATAAATAAGACAATAATATCCAAATAAAGTCGAGTCATACATCCACATAAGTCAAATAATACATCCAAATACCCCATACTTGGGACACATTGTCCCAATGGGTCAAAATAAGTCTAAAGAAACAAAGTACTCACCGGATAAAGCTGAGTTGCATAATAAATAAATAAAGAAAATCCTGTAAGCTCTCAATAATCCCGATCCGGTGGTGGTGGTGGTGTCACGTACGGGTACTGAGATGGGTCGAGTGGATAGCCCATGATATGTTGAAACTAAATCTCAGCCATCACGTGTTGGTAATGTTGTCTCTCCTACATCTCTTTGATGTCCAAAAACAGGGCAGCGTAGGAATCTATCATTTGATCCGTCAGATCATCGATCCGACGGTGAGCAACTGGATCCCTCTTCCTGCGTACCCTACGCCTAGCGGGAGGTGCTGGCGCTGCAGCCGGCTCCTCCTCAGTCTCGTCGTCATCTAAATCAATGACCGGCGCACTAGTCCCAACTGTATCTGTGCCCGTATCCATGGGAGCACCGCCATCCTCATCATCATCATCATGCTCCTCCTCGGCCTCATCCTCCTCAGCTGGTCCCTGAGCTGCTGCTGCTGCCTCTCTGGCGTCCTCCATCAGTGGAATCCATGCAGTCTGCTAGTAGTACGGATCATATACGGAGAACTGAGCTGACCACCTAATACCCTGGGGTGAAGTCTACTCCCAAGGCATCGTCACATATGGCGTAGTAAGACCGCGAGGAACCGGTATCCTCCGTGTGATCATCTCCTGAAGCCCGAGTGGCATGACAGCCGCCACCATAGTGCATGCACTCAGATCCAAGTCCATGTAACTCGCTATGTGAGTCACTATCCCTCCGCAGCAGATATCTCCCTTCACCTTCGCCTTTATCCTGTGCAAATCCTCAGTCAGCATCATCCCAAAGTCCGGAACTCCTCCGGTCACCATGCAGTACAGACTCAGAAGCTCACCCTGTCTGATCTTATGGGGCGTCACAGTACGCGCCAGAAGTGTCTCGCTAAAGATCCGATGAGCAAGTCTAAATGCCAGATGGAATATAATCTTCTCCTTGGAATCTCCATGTCTTCATCTGTCAACGTGCTCAACCACATTAGCAATCTGTCCCTAGAACTCTCGAGAAGGAAATTCAGCAACAGTAGGGGCCGGGAAGCCAAAGATATCCCGCCAGTGGTCCAAGGGAACTAGGTAATTCCGGTTCATCAACCGGTACTTGATGGCACGCTCGGTGGGCAAGTAGGTGACGGAGCTGACAAACTCCAAGGTCGGCTCAAGGTAGGCCGGAGCTCTAATCTTAGTGAACTGCTCCAGGCCCACCAAAGAAATCATCCGCCTCAGATCATCATCAACATAGAGGCAGTCGAAAGTAGATATGTCCAGGAAGCGTGGTGCAACCACTGGACGGGCCGCTATGCGGTCATAGTCGACCTGGTGACGCTCATGGATCACCGGTCTAGAACGGCGTGAAGAAGAAGAAGGAGAAGGAGAAGATCTGCCTCTCAGCACAAGCTGCCTGTCAGAACTTAATTTCTACAATCTATCAGACCACCTCGGTCTCTCTGACAAGTCTCAAGAACACCTCGGTCGAGGCACAGGCCGACTGGACCGAGGCGAGACGCTGTTCGATCGCAACTTTCAAAAATCCAGTTCTTTTCCCCCAAAATCACTACCAAAGGTTCCTTTGGGGTACTTAATCCTTTTTCAGCAGAATGTAGGGGCAACCAAAGCCCAAATCGAAAGAAATCAGTGGGGAAAAGGAGGTTAGGGTTTTCTCGAATTTTACCCAGATTTGGCCGATTTCGTGCGTTTTCTCTGCAGATTGGCGCTTGCAATGTGATCCTCTACCCTCTCCTTGCAGTTTGGAAGCGAGAATCGTCGAAAATGAGCGTGAAACGAAGAAACGAGGTGAATCTGCCGTTTCGGTCGAGAAGAAGGTAGAGGGAGGAGAGAGAAATCTCAGCCCCCTTTTATACCCTTTTCTGGACCTGCTGTCACTTCGGTCAAGATGGTCTCGACTGGACCGAGGTAGTACGGACCGAGGTGGATCTTCAGAAACCCTAGTCACCTCGGTTGCTCAAGAATCATCTCGGTCGAGGTGTTGTGACAGCAACCGAGATGTGTCTTAGTCAAACTCCATCTTCACAAATTCTCGAACTTATGTCCTTCCAGTTTTGCTCCTGGGTTGTATTCCTTCCTTAGATGTCACCTGTTGTTTGTCTAGGATGCCAAAAACGAAACAAAGCAAAGCAAAAGCAAACTATCTAAAGCTACACTAGAAAAAGGGAAAAGAAAGCAATACCTTGGGTTGCCTCCCAAGAAGCGCTTGATTTAAGGTCGCTAGCTGGACCGTATGGCATCTCTCAAACATGATGGGAGGTATCCTCACCCCATACTTCACCTTCATCATGGGGTGAGATAAGTAAGTCAATCAAACGTTCCAACAAGTGCAAGTGCTCATCGGGGAATGAATCGTCTATGGGTGGATCGTCTTTCTCGCGTGAAGAGGAAGGTAGCCGGCTGAGGTGATCCGCAACAGAATTTTCGGATCCCTTCTTATCGCGGATCTCTAGGTCAAACTCTTGAAGCAAGATAATCCATCGAATAAGGCGTGGCTTGGCATCCTTCTTAGCACGTAAGTAACGAATGGCTGCATGGTCGGTGTAGACAATGACTTTCGTCCCTACTAAGTAAGAACGAAACTTCTCGAAAGCATATAAAACCGCCAATAGCTCTTTTTCGGTGGTGGTGTAGTTACGCTGGACTTCATCTAGCGTCTTGCTAGCGTAATAAATGGCGGTGGTCCGCCCATCCTTCTTTTGTCCAAGCACCACTCCTACCGCCACATCACTCGCATCGCACATGATCTCAAAGGGCAAGGTCCAATCCGGAGGCTGGATAATAGGAGCGGAGATCAACGCTTCCTTAATCTTGTAAAATGCATCAAGACACTCCTGCGAAAACTCAAAAACAACATCTTTATTCAAGAGGTTAGTTAGTGGTTTAGAAATCTTCGAGAAGTCTTTGATGAATCTCCTGTAGAAACTTGCATGCCCGAGAAAACTCCTCACACCTTTAAAAGAACAAGGGGGAGGGAGTTTCTTAATAGTCTCGATCTTAGCGCGATCGACCTCAATACCTCGATTAGAAACGAGGTGTCCTAGCACAATGCCTTCATTAATCATAAAGTGACACTTCTCCCAATTCAAAACAAGATTAGTGTCTTCACATCTTTGTAGCACTAGAGAAAGGTTAGATAGGCAATCATCAAAAGAGGAACCATATACTGAAAAATCATCCATAAATACCTCCATGATCTCCTCTATATACTCGGAAAAGATAGCCATCATGCATCGCTGGAAGGTGGCGGGTGCATTGCATAATCCAAATGGCATCCTCCTATAAGCGAATGTCCCCCATGGACAAGTGAAAGTGGTATTCTCTTGATCATCCGGATGGATAGGAATCTGGAAGAAACCACTGTAGCCATCTAAATAGCAGAAGTGTGAATGTTGGGCCAACCATTCGAGCATTTGATCAATGAAGAGAAGTGGAAAATGGTCCTTCCGAGTGCCCACGTTCAGCTTCCTATAGTTGATGCAAACCCTCCAGCCCGTGACGGTCCTAGTTGGGATTAACTCGTTGTTCTTATTCGTCACAACGGTCATCCCTCCTTTCTTCGGAACTACATGTACTGGGCTAACCCACTTGCTGTCCGAGATAGGAAATATGATATCTGCATCCAACAACTTAAGAGTTTCTTTCTTCACAACCTCTTTCATGATCGGATTTAACCGTCTTTGAGGTTCCCGTGAAGTCTTATGATCGTCCTCCATTAGTATTCTATGCATGCAGAAAGAAGGCTTAATGCCAATAAGATCATCAATACTATAACCCAAAGCCTTTTGATGCTTCCTCAGGATATGCATTAGTTTAGATAATTCAGATTCGGAGAGGGAAGCACTAACAATGACGGGATAAGTAGAATCTGGTCCAAGAAAGACATACATCAAGTGACTTGGGAGTTGTTTAAGCTCCACAACTGGGGGTGCTTTCCGAGGGGGATTCTTGCTTCCTCCTTCTAGTGGAGTAGATCGAAGAACTAGACTTTCAGTAGTCTTAGTTGACATCATCTCGCTTTCGACCTCGGTCGAGGTCCAGAGAGGTTGACCGAGATGTTCTTCAGTCACCTCGCTTAGTCCAGAAAGTGCCTCAGTCGAGGTACTGCAACTGGAACCGAAACTGGAGATCTTCTTCTCCTGGATTAGCTTTTCAATTTTAGCTCCTGGATCTTCTTCCAACGCCTTCAAGCTCCGTATATCTACATCACAAGAAGCATCTATACCTTCCTTCATTAAGCTAAAACTAATAACTTTTTCAAGTGGATCTTTAATAAGGATAGAGCTCACCAATTCTGTTGATTCTTCTTCATCATAGATGTTGAAGATATCATCTCCTAGCTGCTCTCCCTTCATAGCCACAAGTAATGCAAACTCCACTTCATCTCCACCAATGTTGAACTTTAACTTGGCGTTCTTGCAATCCACATTGCAACCCGAAGTTGCTAGAAATGGCCTCCCGAGAATGATAGGAATGGGATAATCTGCGGGAATGTCAAGCACAACAAAGTCTATAGGTTAATAGAAGTTACCTAACATGACCGGAACGTCTTCCAAAATGCCCACGGGATGGGTAATAGAGCGGTCTGCCATGTATAAACGTATCTTCACCGGCTTGGGCTCTCCAAGTCCGATCTTAACACATAGCTCCAGCGGGATGATGCTCACGCTGGCTCCTAGATCACATAAGGCTTCACAAGTGACATCTTCAACTTGAATGGGAATGCAAAATGAGCCGGGATCTCTTAACTTGGGTGGCATATTTTCCTTCATGATTTGAATAAGCTCCGAGGATTTAGATGTCATCCTTACTTCACCAAAGTCTTCCAACTTCCTCTTTCTTGATAGAATCTCTTTCAAGAACTTCCCATAGGCGGGCATCCCTAGAATAGCATCAAGGAAAGGGATATTAATGTGTAGTTTATTCATCAAGTCAAGGAACTTACCAAAATGCTTGTCTAGATGTGCTCTGGCCCTTGACTGGGGGAATGGAAGTGGTGGTTTATATGCAAGAGGTGGAATATAAACTTCAGTTTTCTCCTCCGCTTTCTGTGGCTCCACCTTGGTTGGCGTCTCGGCCAAAGTGTTCTTCGACTGTACCTAGACCGAGGTGGTCTTCGTCTGTACTGACATCGACCGAGGCACTGGATCTGTAGTCTTCAGTCCACTTCTCATCGTTATTGCCATTATCTGTCCCTTAGGGTTGCTTTCCGTTCTTGCTGGAAGCTTCCCTGGATCTCTTGGCGCTTCATTCGTCTTGTTAAAGAATTGTTGTTCTAAGGCTTTTTGTGCCTTCGAAAATGAAGTCATGGACGTCTCCATAGAGTTGAGCTTGATCAAGATGGCCTCCAGCACTGCATCTTTCTTTTCCGGCTGGGACGAACTCGATCCTTGCTCCTGGCTCTTCAATGGAGTAAAAGAAGAAGAAGAAGAGAGGAAAGGATTAGAGGAGTCATTCGAATTGGAGTTAGAGTAAGGGTTACCCGAATTTTGGTTGTTTTCCCTCCAATTATTGCTGTTGGATCCTCTATTGTTGTTGTAGTTGTTGTTCTGGGACCCGTTGTTGTTGTTCCGGTAACTATTGTTGTTCCTTGATCCTTGATCTTCCATTTTGGTTTGAGCAACTAAAAGTTCCTTCAATTGTTTCACATCATTCTTCAAAGAAGTGAGTTGATCATTGTTAGGTGGAGGTTCTTGAAAGTTGACTCTTTTAACTCCACCTTTAGCTCCTTGGTGGGAGTATTTCTCCATGTGCAAAGCTTGCTTCTCTATGAACTCCCAAGCTTCGTCAATCGGCATGTCCATGAACAAGCCGGCGGATAGTAGTTGAAGGTTGAACTAGGTGTTTCCGTCTAGTTCTTTGAAGTATATCTCCAACAACTCTATCTTTGGAATCCCATGATGTGGGCAATCCAAAAGAATGTCTTTAAATCTCTCTCATGACTTGGACAAGCTCTCCTTGTCCTTCATGAAGAATGCATTAATCGTCCCTCTCATTTCAGCAGTTTTAGAGGGGGAAAAGAATTTAGTTAAGAACTCCGTCGTCATCTCCTCCCAAGTATTAACTTTTCCTGGAGGAAGAGATTGATATCAAGTAAGTGCTCTATCTTTCAAAGAGAAGTAGAAAGGCCTTAGGTTGTAGTTGTTGTTTTCTATTCTTGAAGGTCTCAAGGTCTCCATCAAGATCTCATAGTTTTGTAGATGTTGATGCGGAGATTCCCTCTCTAGCCCTCCAAACTGGCATTGGCGAATCATGGAAAGAACTTGCGGTCGAAGCTCATAATCATGGTCCGCTGGATCACCTAGGTTGACTCCTGGACGCCTCAGTTGTTGATTAGGGTCCATCCTTTGCCCTAGGGTTTGTGGAATACCTGCAAAAAGAGCATCTCGGACTGGCATCCGAGGTGGAAGTATCTCGGCCTGGGCAACAGGTACTGGATTCTGCCTCGGTCGAGGATCTGGAGCAGGGTCTTGCCTTGGTCGAGGATCTGGGTTCGGTCGAGGTAGATACTGGTCTCGTCAAGCCGCCATATCAGCTTCGATCGCCTCAGTCCTTGTGCGAGTTTCTTCCCTTTCCAGTCTCAGCTCTTCCTTGCTGAGGCGTAGTTGTTCCAACGCCTCCAATTCGGCCTCAAGATCGCGATTGTCTTGGTTGGCCATCTTCGCTTCTTTCAAGCGTCTTTTGTATGTCTTTTCTAGTTCGGGATCGTAGGGAACGATTTCCTTCCCAGCGCGGGTTCTTCGCATAAACCTAAGAAAAAGAACCAGCGAAAGTCACTCAAGTAGAGTGGTTAGTAGAAACAGGAGCAAGCGCCAGGAAAGCCAACCGCAACCGGCTCGGTCTAGACCAAGTCCCCAGCAGCGGCGCCAAAAACTTGTTCTTTGGTGAACCTCTGTTCCGTTGCCGGAACAAGAGCTTCGTATGTACCTAAGAACACAAACCTGCAAGAACACACAAAAGAGATATCAAATAACAAGAGCAAACTCCCAAGCTTGACAACCGGTAACCGAATCCGGCCTAAACCAAATCCCCGGCAACGGCGCCAAAAACTTGTTCGCTCCAAACGGTGTGTGCAAGCTTTAAATTTATAACCCTAGATGTAAGCTTAAAACAAGGATGCGAACCCGCAGTGTACGGGTCAATCGTAGTAAAAAGCAAGAAATTCCAGGGGTCGATCACAGGGACTTAGTGAAACAAAGCAGGTATAGGTTGTCAATGCAACTACTAACAAAAGCGATTAAAACAATCAAAGATGATAAAAAGTCAATTAAGGAAATATGCAATTCTAGGGATTAAAGCATCTAGTTGTGGTTCCAACTCAAGATCTAAAGATAAGTGGACAAAGCTGAGATTTTTGCAAGGGAAGGTGTTACTAAAGTGAAATAGATCACCGGGTAAGTCTCACTACTCACAAATCCCAAACCGTAACTCCTATTACCGGGTAAGTCTCAAGGAATTAAGGAAAAGAACTATAACCTCAAACTAACACACCACCTAAGGGAATAGAATCAACCTTTACCGGGTAAGTCTCAGGCTAACTCACAAAGATGAAATGAAAGCACTCTCAAACCCCAATAAAGGATAAACCTTTATTACCTACACTTATGATTTTTGGTAAATAAACAAAAGAATTACCGGGTTAGTCTCATCCTAGGCTTGCATTGAACCAGGAAAGGTGTAATAAGAATAGGATTTGGCAACTCTAACACTTAACTCTCAGTTTTAGATCAGAAAAGTCACCTCGGTCAGACGAATTCCACCCCGGCCGAATTGTTCATCGACTGAGCGAGATGTTCTAGGGTTAAGGATAAAGACTCGGGCTTTCAGGGTCCTATTGGAATTAAGATTATTCTATCATTGTTTTTCCCACAACCTTCAGCCAATCAACCTAGAATAACAAAGAAATTAGCCACTCATCATCATGAAAGCAATAATCAAATATAAGGGAAGAAAGTGAATAATTGAACACAAAAACCTTAAGAGAAAGGCTTCAATAACTGAATCAATTATCAAACAAACAAGCGTTTCTTGGATCACAATCCAACAAGACAATCAACAAGAAGGGAATCTAAGAGAATCTTACAAAACCCTTCACAAAAGCTATAAAAGCTATCAACTTCCTTCCTTCAATCTTCCTTCAACCTTCCAAAAAGGTTCTTCAAATCTCCCCGTTGTAGTGGATGTTCTCCAGCTGTAAGCGGATGTATGCGGGTGTCTAAGCACGGTTCGAATTTGTTGAAAATCCAGTCCTTTTTATAGGAAATTTACCTCCCAAAGATAAAAGATCTTAGAAAGATATTTTCCCACAAAATAGGTAAAATATATGGGCTAAATTATCTTCTTCCTTCCACGAATCCAGCCTAAAAATATAAGATCCTCTTTCCAAAAATAAAAGATCTCAGCCAAGAATAAAATATATCTTGCCGCATCCAAGGTGTTCGCCTCGGTCGAGCAGCTCCTCTGGATCACCTCGGTCGAGATGACACTGTAGCTGACCGAGGTGACTCTAAACTGAATGTGAAATATCTCAAATCTGGTCCAAAGTGAATCTTTAATCCATTTCCATGATTCCTGGATTCTTCCTTAAGCTCCTGAATGTAGCTCCAATGACTCCTTAGCTTCTTTAGCTGTATTTTGATGCAAAATGTGCCATTTTACCTACGATTACAACTAAACTTGGTGTAGACCTCGATTCCCGCAAAGGTAGATGAAACGACAATATAATCACATAATATGCATCCAAACATGCAGATTATTGAAGATAAAACGTCTAAATAGGTCCCAAAATATAGACAATAATTCATGCTATCAGCAAGCTCTCACACGCCGCCTTGTGCAAAGCCCCCGCGCCACCTCCGGCGACCTAGCCACAATCGCCCCCTGCGACTCCGGCCCTCGCTACCACCACACACATCCGTCATCCTCTCAAACCTCTTACTCTACAGCACCCTCGCCCCTCACACTCTCTTCCCTCCACCGCTCATCACTGCCGGCGACATCCTCACCGACAAGAAGCCGCCAAAACGCCCCTCAGCACCGCCACCTTCGCAGCTGTCAGAAATTGCCCTCTGCATTTCTCCCGCCTCTGCGCGTGCAAGACTACCGCCCTTGCGCATCCTTCAGGCGCCCTTGCTGAGAAGGAGCGGTATAGGATTGTGCAAGGTCGGTATGTGTATGCAACTCGATTTCTGCACGTTCCTACTTTGGAAAAATTGGGCATGTTGGAGAGCATATAGGCTTTCCTCCACAATGCTAGGCTCGGCGATTTTCTGGAAATGAATGCTCCAACATACTCCGAGCTCAGCCGCCAATTCATCGCCACATTCACTATGGAGAAGGAGGACAATATTTGTGTTTGACTTTCATTTAAGTTTAACAAGAGGAAGTATACATTGGACTACACCCAACTGCAAGAGGCATTTGGGGTGACTATTTGTGCCTCCGATAATTGGCAGGATCCCGTCCTGACACCCGACTTGGTTGAGTTTTGGCAGGCCGCCACCATATTTGAGTTTCATGTAGGGGGTGACTATTCCAACAAATTCACTCACCCCATTTTGAGGCTCATCTCGAAGATCTTCATGAGTGTCTTCTGTGGACACAAGGAGGAGAACAAGGTCGCTCTCAAGGACCTTCCACTGTTATACTCCTGCCTCCCCACGAACGACATGATACCTGATTGGCCTTACCTCTTCCTTACCGCTTTGAAGCGGATTAGGAAGAACGAGCCACGAGACATTGTGGGAGGTGGGGTGATCTCTTTGATAGATGCACAGGTGATGGACCTCCCTAACTTGGAGGAAGGTTTAGAAGCCCCACTATACACGGAAGGGATGTTGAGGAGGTGTAGGCTCCTCAGGAGAGACGAGAAGAACCTCTTTTGGCTATCATTGGCAGATGGGAGTCACATCACATACCTCCCCCGGCCACTTCCACTTGGAGACGAGCTCTCCGAGCTATACATACCAGTTGACCCGTCCGTTCCGAGACGGCCTCTGGGAAGCATTGTTGAGAGATTTGCTGTAGGCTCTAGCCAGGCTCCTGTTGCTAATGAGGAGATGCCTACTGCAGCACAAGACGACAGTCCGGCCATGGAGAGCCTTCAGGCTTAGATGGCAGCCTTGAATACACAACATCGGGCATGGCAGACCGAGTATCAGCGGTCCATGCTTGAGCAGCAGCAGCAGGCGTGGCAGTCCGATTTCGCTTCCTCTATGATCACCCATTTTGACTTCCGGTAGGATGCTTGGCAGGCGGCTCATCAGCAGCAGTTAGAGGCTCAGCAGCTGGCTTGGCAAGCCAGCTTTGAGACTCCATATAGACAAAGGATGGACGCTCAGGAGAATCATATAGATACGCTCTACCGCCGGCAGGAGCACTTCTTCAGCCACTTTCCATATTCACCGGAGGAGGGTCCGGGTGGTCCAACCGTGCCATCCCACTAGTGGTATCATTTTCTCATCCCTTTCCCACATTTATTTTGCTTCATTCCCACTTTGAGTGCAAAGTGTACTTCAAGTATGGGGGAGGGACATATCATTGCATGCATAGTTGTTTTGATTTGTTATGAGTCGTTTTGCATTGAGTCTTTTAGAGTTTGAAATTCAGTTTGAAATCCAAAAAAAAGAAGGTAGTCCGACCAACCTTAGGTTGGTGTAAAATTGGAATTGAGGGATGTGAGTTCAAAGTGAGATCATCAAAGAAAAGAAGAAGAGTGGCAAGGTGAAAACCCGAAAGGGCACCTTGGTAAAATGAGCGGCACCGAGTGTAGGTTCCCTTTCCGGCGTTTGGCGACATAAGGAGGGGAGTCATAAGGAGGTTGTCTGGGTAGGTCACTCTTGGAGCAATAAGGATGGTATTTTCTCACCTTTTTCTCACATTTTCCCTCTTCCTTCTTTCTTTCTTGGCTTTTCTTTTATTTTCATTGTCTTTTTTGCTTGCCTATGCTTCCTGAGGCCTTTGAGTCTAGTTTGATGTCATATGTTTTACTCGAGACGAGTAAAAGGTTTAAGTATGGGGGAGTTTGATAGGTGATGGAATCACTATCATTTAGAATAGTTTTTAGAGTCTTTTTATTGCATTAGTGTTAGTTTATGCTACTAAATCCTTGGTCCAGAAGAAGAAGACTAAAAGAAGATAAAGAAGGAGTTATAATTAGGAGTGAAGATCATTCACGAAGCAAAGCTTTTGTTGCTTCATCGCCCCCGCGGAGCCTTGTCACCGCCCCTGCGGGTGACACCACACTACGGAGCGCCCCTTGCGCCTTCGCCACCGCCAGCCACGAAGACTGTCACCGCACCTACGTCAACCCTGGCGCCCCTGCGGTGACTTGCCCCGAAGAAGCAAAGACTAGCGCCCTTGCGTCTTCCCCTGTGCCTCTGCCTGCGCCTCGACCTAAGAGCTGGAAGATGAAGAGTCAGTGTCACCACCCCTGCGTTGACACTGGGACGCCCTGGCGGCTTGGCATCAGAAACGACAAGAAGTTGAAGAGTCAGACGTTTGAAGAGCATTAAAGATCCGCCCCTGCGGAATTGCCTAGGCGCCCCTGCGGCCATGAAGAAGATCAAGCGTTTTTGCCTTCACCGCCCCTGCGGATCTAAAGGCCGCCCCTGCGGTTCAACGACAGAAGCTTTACTCTGGTTGTTTACACCACCTTTATGGCATTAAAGGTGGCTATTTTGGGCCGGCCATTTACTCCTATTTAGTGTCTTTTGTAGTATAAATAGTCCTTGGATGATTGTTAGAATCATACACTTATCATCCAATTTAGAATTCACTTTTCCATTAAAACTTTCTTGCTACCTTTGTAATGAGTTGCTAACTCCCTTGTTACAGTGGGTTGGTTTGAAGCTGCATTGTTACCTTGGTTGTAAGTTCTTTCTAATATAAGTTTTCATTCAGTAATTCTTTGTGTTTCCTTGATCTCCATTGTGTTCTTGTAGGTTTACGGAACACTAACCTGTTAAGTTGTGTTGATGTCGGTTGGCTCAACACATATATATGATCAAGACGGGCGATTACTTGAAAACTTGTAAAAGGAACTCACTGAAGTAGCAATCGCATGCTTAGAATCAACCTAGTGTAGATTCACCCATCATTGTCTTACTTGTTGCGTTATTTGTTTTCATAAGTTTTGTGTGCATCAATTCAACCAAACACCCCCCCCCCTCTATTACTTGTTTCTATAATCAATAATTGCATTTAATAGAAATACCAAACTCTCTTGGGTTTGACCCTTACTTAACCACTATACTCGCTTTAGTGCTAAGTCGAGATTATAATTTTGATAAGATAAAAACGACCTCTAGAATAGAGTCTTGTCAAGGACCTTCCACCACATCTCAAATACGCTTTTCTAGGGGAAAACAACACCTTGCCGGTAATTATATCTAACAAGTTATCCCCCATTCAAGAAGAGAAGTTGGTGAAAGTTTTAAAGGAGTACAAGACTGCTCTTGGTTGGACTATTGCAGACATCATGGGAATTAGTCCTTCACATGTATGCATAGGATCCTCGTTGAGGAAGAGGCAAAACCATCAAGGCAACCCCAACAAAGAATTAATCCGCCCATGATGGATGTGTTTAAAAAGGAGGTATTGAAGCTCCTCCAAGCGGACATGATATTCCCAATTTCGGATAGCAAGTGGGTTAGTCCAACCCAAGTGGCTCCAAAAAAGGGGTATCACCATGGTGGAAAACCAATACGGAGAGATGGTTCCAAGCAAGACACAAACCGGATGGAGAGTTTGCATCGACTATCGCAAACTTAACACGGTAACTCGTAAGGACCATTTTCCTCTACCCTTTATTGACCAAATGCTTGAACGTCTTGTAGGTCACCCCTATTACTGTTTCTTGGATGGATATTCGGGCTACTTCTAAATAGAGATCTCTCCGGAGGATCAAGAGAAGACGACCTTCACATGTCCTTTTGGCACTTTTGCATACCACATAATGCCATTTGGACTTTGTAATGCTCCCGGCACCTTCCAACGGTGCATGATAAGTATTTTTCGGAGTATATTGAGAATTTTATCGAAGTTTTTATGAATGATTTCACCGTCCATGGGGATAGTTTTGATGCATGGTTAGAACATTTAAAACTTGTTCTTCAAAAATGCGTAGAAACCAATTTAGTTCTTAATTCCAAAAAATGTCATTTCATGGTTGAACAAGGAATTGTGTTAGGACATGTAATATCATCAAAAGGCATAGAAGTAGATAAAGCTAAAATTGATGTAATTCAGAGTTTGCCTTACCCTACTAATGTACGTGAGATTCGTTCTTTCCTAGGCCATGTAGGTTTTTATCGGCGATTCATCAAGGATTTTTCCAAGATTTCAGCGCCGTTGTGTGAGCTACTCAAGAAGGATGCGACTTTCATTGTTGATGAAGATTGCAAGAAGGCATTTGACACCTTGAAAGCTTGTCTTACTAGTGCACCTATCATCTAATCTCCAGATTGGGAGAAGCCCTTTGAGGTCATGTGCGACGCCAGAGACTATGTTGTAGGAGCTGTCCTAGGACAAAAGGACGGAAGAGCATTACATGTCATCCATTATGCATCCATGACGTTGAATGGAGCTCAAAGAAACTACTCCACCACGGAGAAGGAGATGTTAGCGGTGGTGTTTGCGCTAGAGAAGTTCAAACAATACCTCCTTGGTGTAAAGGTAATAGTGTTTACTGACCATGCAGTCCTCCGGTACCTCATGACAAAGAAGAAAACGAAACCAAGGTTGATCCAGTGGGTGCTCCTTCTAAGCAAATTCAATTTGGAAATCCGGGACAAGAAGGGAGTAGAGAACCTTGTGGCAGACCACTTGAGTAGGCTGGTAAAGGAGGAGGAAGATCCACCTAGAGGAAAGGCCATACTAGGGAGTTTTCTAGACAACACATTCTACACAACTCTCTGTTGTGTAACCGCCCCTGCGCATCTAGAGTCCCGCCCCCGCGCACAGCCACCCCTGCGGCTCGAGGTTGGCGCACATGCGCCTTTCCGACAGGGTTGGAGCTTTAGAGATCCGTGCTGACGCTAGGGATGCACGAGCTGATGATCTGGACCACATGATGAGAGACGTCTACCGCCAGCAGTATGGGCGGTACTATGATCCCAACTTCTCTCCGTTTCCGCCTCCACCGTAGTGACGCCTTTGATGATCGACAGTTTAGCCGCTCCACCACCGTTTTGTGAGTTCTTTTTCTTTCTTTCTTTTCTTCTTTTTCTTTTCTTTGAACATTAGGGACAATGTTTGTTCCAAGTATGGGGTGGGGTGTGACTAATAGTTTGTAATAACTCTTACTCACTTTGTATGCTTTATCGAGACTATCTTGCATATTTCATTCTATTGCTACACGTTTCATTATTGCATTACATGAAAAAGAATTTGAAAAAAACATAAAAATTGAAAAATTTTGAAAAGTTTGTGCTTCTAAGGATAGAGATGATTTCTATGATAATCACCACTTGTGAATTGAGTTTTGATGACAATCTCATGCTTAAACGAATAGTGAATTGAAAAGAAATTAAATGAATTGATTATTCCTCTTTTGCAAGTTTCATAATGTAATGAATGTTACTTAAATCATGTTGAGAAATTAAGGTTGAAATCACATAATAAGTTCTTATGCTTCTTTTTGAGATGATTAAGGCAATTTGATTTTCTTTCTTCTTTCTTTGATCATTTAGCCCCTCATTGAAATAATGACCTCCTTTACCTATCCGGGAATTTGGAGGAGTTGAATGAAAAAGGCATGTTTGATGTGGGAGGGCCATAAAAGCAATATTTTGCATTCAAAGGAATAGAAAGAAATTATAGGTTTGGGAAAGTCAATCATGATGATGAGTAACTCGGCACCATTCACATAGCCGGGTGTTTGTGTCTTGGCAAAGTCGGATTGAGCGATATTCCTAGCGGATTATGGTATGTGCGCTAAGGGTTTGAGGCATCTCATAAAAATTGAGAAACGCCAATCTCCTAGGCTTCGGTTTTTGTGCACCTCTATCCATAACTCCAAAAGTAAAGTCGAAAAATGAAAAGAAAGAGCGAAGCTCTAAGTTGAAAGTGCTGCGGAAACCGCAAGAGAAGAAGAAAAGAGTAGTTATCCACTTTCCCGGATTCATGCACCACATTCCTTAAAGTTTTCCTTCCCTTTCCACATTCTGGACCTTATTTGAAAGTCCTTAAGATCAAAAGAGTGTTATATGGCTTGGTGATCTAAATTGAAATTTCTTATGATTGATTTTGATAATGTTTGAAGGTTATGATGTTTACATGGAAGTTTGATTGATTCATGAACTTTCTTTACTCTTCACTCTTTGATTATGTATATGAAAGTCTTATAAATGAATGAAGCAAGATTTGAGAACGATCTATTGATTAGAAAGCACATTCATCTAAAAGAAGTTTTGCTTTGAGAAGGTACACATATTTCATCCTAACTTGAGTTTTAAAGCTTTTGAAAGACCTTGCTTATGGACAAGCAAGTGACAAGTATGGGGTTATTTGTTAGCATGAAATATTGTGATATTTTAGGCACGTTTTCTAAGTGTATTTCATCTACTTTGGTATTCATTGATAAAGCATTGAAGCATTTATGAGTTAGTTTATCTATTTTGTCGATATAGAGGTCTACATAAGCTTTGTGTTGTTTGTAGGCGATTAAGAGCTAATTCCGAGCGGATTGAGAGAAAATGGAGATAGATTGAGTATGTCCAAGGATTGAGGACATCACTAGGAGCTAAGGATGATGTTAAGATGAGGAATAGCACGAGGCAAAGAAGAATCACGATCTACATCTATTGCACGCTCTAAATTACGACCGTACTAGGTTCCACGTTCTATTCCATGGCCGTGGAACCTTGGCAAGAGAAGCGTGGTGCATTCCAGCAACTTACACGATCGTGGAGGGTTGTGAAAAACCGTGACCCAACTCCACGCTCTAAATTACGGGCGTGGAACCCTTCCACGATCGTGATCTTGGCGATCTTTTACGAAATATTTTATGCCACGATCTTCTACGCAATGGGCCGGGCTCATATTTTATCTTACCCTATAAAAGGACGGAAGAAGGGAGATTCCGTCACCTTCGCTTAGACTTTACCTACGCTTACTGCACGTGCCTAGGGTTTCAAGTTGGACGTGTTGAGATTGCTATTTCGAAAACGGAGGATTGCGAAGAGTTGAAGATTTGGAAGATTGTTCGTAAGGAGATTTCGTCTTTATCCTTAGGTTTGATTAGAAGACGGATTGACATCCCGTTCTTCGTTCTTATCTAATATTGTGATTGTTTGTGTTATTCTGAATCTACTTGCATCATTATTCTTGATTTGTGGATTTGAGATTGGTTTGAAGGTTATTAAAGGTTTTCGGAAGTTTCCATCTTTCATTCTTTTAAACCTTGAATTTGATATCAATATGACTGTTGTTGGCTAAAACCCTTTAGCAATTCTAAGGTGAAGGGTTGATAATTTTGGCTTAGATGATGATAGATCGATCGTAAACAGATTGGACCCTTAGAGTTAGAGATAATCACCGACGAACCTAATCCACGGTCTGTTCTTGAGCTTCCACGGCCGTGGAACTCAAGAACTACCCGTAATTTTGTGTCAGTTTACGAAATTGCTTTTACTTTAATCCAAAGTTAAAGATTTGCTTTAACTTAGTCTTGGCTTGCCTTTTCTAGGTGGTAGTGAAGCCTCAACAACCTCTACCTCGATTTCGAGTGTCACAACCTTAATCGGTTAAGTTAGTCTTGATCCTTGGATTACAAGTTTGGGTATTTGACGTTAATGTTTACCTTTAGAATCTTTTTATATTGAAGCCTCAACAACCTTTATAGAGAGTGCCTTTAGGTGAATCATATAAGGTCTTGGAACCTCACCGTACATTGCCTTACATTTGTATACCTTTGCATACCTCAACTTTGTCCTTATATCCTTAGTATATCTTGAATCGATTGCCACAGCTGGATTCCTGGATCTTCAAGATTGTTGTTTTCCCAATAATTTGAAAAGCTTCATACATTTACTTGCTTGATAATCTATAATTGAATTTGTTCCCCCAAATCCCTGTGTTCGATACTCTGGAATTCTTGCTTTACTACGCCGATCCGTACACTACAGGTTCGCTTGCTTGATTCTAGTTTTATAAATTTAAAGCTTATTTGCACGCACGCTAAGTGGCGAACAGTCAACTTTCTTGTTAGAGGTGAGTACCCGCCAGACTTCACCAAAGCCCAGAGATAGAAGGTGAAGGCCGAGGCAAGGCACTACGTTTGGGATGATCCATATCTTTGGAAGCATTGTAGTGATTAGGTAATACGCCGTTGCATCCCGGATAATGAGGTACAATCTGTTGTCTCCTTTTGTCATTTTGAAGCATGTGGGGGACATTTTGGGGCCAATAAAACAGCTAGGAAAGTTTTAGATACGGGGTTCTTTTGGCCACACATCTTTTGAGATGTTTTTGCGTTTTGTAAGGTGTGTGATAGGTGTCAAAGAGTAGGTAATCTTTCTAGGAGAAATGAAAAAAATCCTCAATCTTCACTTATATTTTGCGAAATTTTTTACGTTTGGGGGATAGATTTCATGGGTCATTTTCCTAACTCTTTTGGACATACTTATATATTGCTTGCAGTGGACTATATTTCCAAGTGGGTGGAAGCAAAGGCCACCAAAACTGATATGGTTGTGACAACACTCCTTAAGGATAACATTTTTGCAAGGTTTGGAATCCCCAAGGCTTTGATAAGTGATAGGGGAACTCATTTTTGCAACAAGACAATAACCACTCTCCTTAAGAAGTACCATATCCATCAACGTGGACAATCCTTAAAAAGACGGTTTCCCCCGGAAGGAAAGATTGGAACTTGAGGCTCAATGACACTTTGTGGGCGTTCCGAACGGCGTACAAGACTCCTATTGGGATGTCCCCATTCCGACTTGTGTTCGGAAAGCCTTGTCACCTGCCGGTGGATCTAGAACACAAGGCACGGTGGGCAGTGAAGAAATGCAACATGAACGTGGATGAAGAAGGAGAATTTCGGAAGCTTCAATTGCAAGAGCTGGAGGAGTTAAGGCTCGATGCATACGACCATGCCACAACATACAACAAAAAGACAAAAGCATGGCATGAACAGAACATTCTCCGAAAGGAATTTCAGCAGGTAATAAAGTCCTTCTATTTCAATCACGTTTAAAACTTTTTGCAAGGAAGCTACGCTCAAGGTGGACAGGTCCATATGTGATAGCTGAGGTCCATCCACACGGTGTTGTGGATCTTTATGATCCACAAACGCATTAGATATTCAAGGTCAATGGACAAAGTCTCAAGCCATATCTTGACGGAGTTAAGAATGATCTCATAGACGAGATGATGTTAGAGGAGGCCCAAGCAGAGAAGTAAGGTCCTTACGTCTAGTCAACGACATAAAATAAAGGCACTGCTTGGGAGACAACCCGAGAGAATAAGAAGAGTAGTCACTGTCAAGAATACCACCCTTGCGGCCCCATGTCACCGCCCCTGCGGTAACAACCATGCCAAATGATAACACGATTTATGAATTAGGATTAGGCACTCATTTGGATAGATTTTTCACTCATTCATGCATGGTCTAGCATTAGTTCACGACGTTTGCACTCAAATCATGTATTTTGTCGAGATAGACGTCTATGCGGACTTTTGCTTGCTTTATAGGTATTTTGGGAGGTTTAGGAGCTTAATCGATGCATTCGAGGGTCACTCCTCGAGATGACACACTTTCGGTCTCATTGGAATGCAAGCTAAGGGCTAAGAAGGACTCATAGAACCTTGTCAACACAAGCCATGCACCAAATCGAAGCTTAATGATCCAAGGCAAAGCTGAAGCACCAAACCACGGTTCACTGAAGGTCCACGGCCGTGGAACCACCCGTGCTTTTTGCCAGACGGTTGTGACAGCTGTGCCACGATCTCATGGCATTCCCTAGCATGGTGGTAGTATAAAAGTGGTCCTGCAAGGCTGAGAGAAGGCATCTTTTCAATTCCCTATAATCCAATCAAATACTCTCTCAACAAGAAGATTCTCTCAAGAGGAGAGCTACCATTGAAGGAAGGAGAAGAGCTCCATTGGAGAGGAAGGAGAAGAACACACCATTGCTAGCACTTGATAGGTTTTGTAGTGAAGAATTTCGGAATCGTTTTCTAGGTTGTAAGAATCGTTTAAACCTTCTTTTGGAAGGGTTGTGAGTATTTCTAATCTTAATTTCAGCTTGGTTTTATTTGCTTCACTTGTTCATCTCTTTCTCTTCATTATCTTGCAAATGGGAGCCATGATTTTATGCTTGATGATTTCGATTGTTATGATGCATGTTGTAGGCTAAATAGATGCGATTCTAGGGTAAGGAAAGGATGGTTATGGCTAAGACTGTGATAGGATGAACTTAGATTTACCTTTGGATGACTTGTTTACTTGAACGAAGCCTCTGTTGGAGTTCACGGTTTGTTCTTGCCATTCCACGGCCGTGGAAGGTGTAGAACAGCCCATGATTCTCCCTGGTTCGATGGATCTAGTTTTAGATTGTTAGAATGTTGAAATCCTGGTGTTTGTTGAGTTAAATCTACCCTAGGGTGACCTAGTGTTAGCAACTAAGCGTTAGGAGAGACCTACCCGGTGATCCTTACTCTTAGATTCCAAGGATGATGAACTCTAGGTAGTGGTGAGCCTCATAAGCCGCCATTGGACTAAGTGTGCTAGGATAGTTGTCTAGGACTAACCCTTTCGAGACTTACCCGGTAAGGATAGGTTAGATCCCTAGGTGAAAATCCGGTTTGTGTAGAATTCCATCCATTAGGCTCTTTGAGACTTACCCGGTGATGAGACCTTAGGAATGGACTAGTGGACCATGAGACCTACCCGGTGATTGATCCCAATCTAGAAACACTCACTCCCAACATATCGTAGTTAATCCAAGGAATGATTAGATAGCTTGAGTCCTATGCCATAACCGGAACTTCCGACCCCTAGAATCCGCTTTTCTCTCTTGATCTATATCTCGTTTTAGCTTGTTTGTTTGTGTTGATTTGTTGGTTTAGTTGATTGTTCATTTTGCACGATTCGTGATCCTTGATTGATCATCTAAAAACCCACCAAAAACATTTAGATTTTCATTTCTTTATTCCCTTCTCTTTTCTAAGGCTTAGATCTTCACTAGACTTAATCACTAATCGAATCAATCTCACCTTAGTCTTTGTGTTCGACCTCGGAATACTATCCCTACTACAAACGTCCCGTACACTGCGGGTTCGCTAGGAGTTAGGAGAAATAAATCGAATTTATAAATTTAAAACCTATTGCGTGCACACGTTCTTAGCGTAACACCAAATGCCGCCCCCGGCGCTGGGACTACGCCAACTCAAAGACTGTCACTGCCCCCGCGGTGACAACCCCGCCCCTGCGGCGTTTCCCCTTGACAAAATCCCCAGTGTCGCCCCCGGTGCTAGGTCTGCGTCCCCTCTCTCCTTGTCACCGCCCCCGCGGTGACAATCCCCCGCCCCTGCGGGTTTACCCAAAAAAGAAAAAAAGTCAAACAAGATCCTACACCTACCCCTCCCACCCCTCTCTCTCTCTCTCCCTCATCTACCACTCATCTCTCACTCACGTCCTAGCCCCCAAAACGCCCCCTGCGCTCCCCACTCCCCTCACTCATACCACCTCCACACAGCTAGCCCCACGTCCTTGCGCCACCATTGCGCCGACCCAACCACGCCACTAGTCCGCCTCTGCGCCACCCCCTCTATCACTCTCAAACACCATCCTTCAATCCCTCACATCTAAAACCTAATCACCATCCCACACACTCAAATACCACCAACCACTCTCCACCACCACCGGAAGCCACAGCCACCAACCAGAGACGCCAACAAAGAAACCCAGGTTCCACCCCCAACGAAGCTGCCACAAATCGCCATCAACACTTCGCCCGCCCTTACGCTTGTCACCTTCCGCCCCTGCGCCATCCCGCCCCTGCGGATCAACAGCCGCCCCTGCGTAAACCACACCAGAGGGTTCGTCTTATTTCCCTTCTTTGTGATTTCTGATTACTTTGCTTGCAATTGTTGCTAGAATGGACACCACTAGGAAATACAAGATGTCGGAGACCGAAAAGACACGCTATGGCATTGTGCAAGACCGAGTGGTGTATGCAACTCGGTTTTTGCACATTTTGACCTTGGAGAAGCTAGGCATGTTGGAGAGCATGCAGTCCTTCCTCAACAATGCTGGGATTGGGGATTTCCTCAACAAAAGCGCTCCTACTTACCCCGAGCTCTCCCGGCAGTTCATTGCCACCTTCATCATGGAGAAGGAGGATCATGTTGTTGTCGCCGTTACTTTCAAATACAACAAGCAAAAGTACACGGTAAACTTCTCCCAGCTGCAGGAGGCTTTTGGGGTCACCACGAACCCTACTGACAAGTGGTGGGAAACTACCCCAACTCCGGACTTGGTGGAGTTTTGGCAAGCGGCGACCGGCTCCGAGTTTCATGCCGGGGATGAGTACAACAACAAACTCATTCACCCCTCCTCGAGACTCCTCTCAAAGATCATCATGTGTGTCTTCTGTGGACACAAGGAGGAGAACAAGGTCACACTCAAGGACCTTCTATTGTTGTACGCTTGCATTCCGGCAGGTGAAAACGTGACGGATTGGCCATGCCTCTTCCTCACCGCTTTGAAGTGGATTAGGAAGAATGAGCCATGAGATATTGTTGGAGGAGGAGTCATCTCCTTGATTGCTGAGCAGGTCATGGATATGACCAAGTTAGAGGATGGGATGGTGATCCCATGCTACAATGAAGGACTTCTCCGGCGGTGCAAGCTCCTCCAGCGAGATGGTGAGAATTTGTTTTGGCTCTCTTTTGCAGATGGGAGCCACATTACCTACTTGCCCCGGCCACTACCATTCGTAAATGAGCTAACCGAGCTCTATATAGCTGTTGATCCATTTGTCTCAAGGAGTCCTCGGGTTGCTATAGTTGAGAGGCATGTGGCGAGCTCTAGCCGGGACCCATATGAGGATCACATGTCTATTCCTAATAACTAGGAGATGCCCACAGCAGGAGAGGATGATCTTGCACTTGCGAGCCTCCGGGCTCAGATGGCTACTCTGACCACTTAACAGCAGCAGTGGCAGACCGATTACCAGCGTACCATGCTTGAGCAGCAACAGGCTGGCAGACAGGCTTTCAGGATATGACCGCCCACCTTTACCAGCGTCAGGACACTTGGCAGGCGGCTCAGCAGCAACGGATGGAGGCTCAATAGTTGGCTTGGCAAGCCAACTTTGAGTCATCCTTTGGAGCCCGGATGGACACCCAGCAGAGCCGGATCAATGATATCTACCGGAGGCAGGAGCACTTCTTCGGTCATTTCCCTTATCCGCCGGAGAACGGCCCGGATGGTCCACCCGGACCTTCCCATTAGTGGGTGTCCTCTCTTTTCCTTCTCCACATTACGATTTTTGCTTTCATTTTCACTATGAGGGCAAAGTGCTTTTCAAGTATGGGGGAGGGAACACTATCTTGCTTGTATAGTTTATTTGTGTGTTTGTTTTAAGAATCTAGTATGTATATGTTCTTGAAATTCGGTTAAAAAAAAAGCCAAAGAAATTGAGAAAAAAGCAAGAAATCCTTGGATAAACTGAAAATCCGAAAGGGCGGTCTAGGTAAAAAAAAGGTAGTCCAACAAACTCTAGGTTGGTGCAAAAATGGACTTGAGGGATGTGAGGATTTGGTGAGATCATCATGAAAAGAAGCAGAGTGACAAGGTGAAAACCTGAAAGGACAACTTGGCAAAATGAGCGGCACCGAGTGTAGGTTCTCCTTCCGACGTTGGCGGCATAACAAGGGGAGTCATAAGGAGGTTGTCCGGGTAGGTCACTCTTGGAGCAATAAGAATGGTAGTTTTCTCACTTTCTTCTCATTTTCTCTCTTTTTCTCGCTTTCTTTCTTGTTTTTTCTCTTGATTTCCTCATCTTATCTTCTGCACCATTCTTCCTGAGACTTTGTGGTTGCTGAATTATTGTTATGTTGGTTACTCGGGACAAGTAAAAGGTCTAAGTATGGGGGAGTTTGATAGGTTATGGAATCACTATCAATTAGGATAGTTTTTAGCGTCTTTTTAGTGTCTTAGAGTCGGTTTGTGTTGCTAACATCTTAATCTAGAAGAAGAAGTCCAAATAAAGCAAAAGAAGATTTTAGCAACACTTGGGAGTTGAAGATCATTCACGAAGATAAGTTTCTATTGCCGCACCGTCCCCGCGGAGTAGTGTCACCACCCTTGCGGCCGCCTCTGGACGCCCATGCGGTGACACACCCTGAAGAAGCAAAGCCGGTGCCCCTGCGCTTTTGCCTGCGGAGCCGTGAAGCCGAAGAGCTAGTGTCACCACCCCTGCGGTGACATTGGGCCGCCCCTGCGGCTCAACATAAAAAACGACACAAAGTTAAAGAGTCAAACGTTCAAGGAGCATTAAACACCCGCCCCTGCGGGATCGCCAGGCCGCCTCTGCGGCCAAGAAGAAGATCGAGCGTTTTGGCCTAAACCGCCCGTGCGGTCTTGCAAGCCCGCCCCCGCGGTTTAGCGCCAGAAGACTTTACTCCGGCTGTTTTCACCACCTTTATGGCATTAAAGGTGATTGTTTAGGACGGCCAATTTATTCCCATTTACTGTCTTTTGTAGTATAAATAGAGCCTTGACCGATTGCTAGAATCATCCATCGTTTTCCCAAAAAAGCACTATTCTCTTTATCTCCAAGTTGTAATGAGTTTTTAAGTTTTCTTGCTACATTGGGTTGTTTTGAAGATGCATTGCTGATTGGTTGTAAGTCTTTATTAATATAAGTTATTCAGTCAAATATGTGTTATATTCCTTGTGCTTTAACTTATGTTTGCATGTTTCTTACCACTTAGATTGATCACCTTAAGTGTCTAATTGCATGCAAAGTACTAGGATTAATTGATTCCGAGTTCGGGTCCTTACTCTAGTAGTAATCCTTTAGGTAAAAGCTAGTTGTGATTGCTTAAAGGAAAAGGAATATAACTATAAAGAAAAGTTTAACGGTGTTTATTCCTTTCTTTATATCTCTGTCTTTGTTGGAAAGCTAACTTGTTCTTTGATTTTGTAGGTTCACGGATCACTAAACTTGTTAAGTTGCGTTGATGCCGGTTGGCTCAACACATACCTAAGATCAAGACGAGAACATTGATGAATAACTTGTAAAAAGAACCAACCAAGTAGTGTGCATGCTAAGATTCAACCTAGTGTAGCTTTTCATTATATTATCACCATCTTTGCTTATTCTTACATATTTTGTCTTTCTCCAATCCACACCCCCCCCCCCCAAATTTGGTTACATATCGATAATTGAATCTAATCACTACTTGACAAGACTTTCTTGGGATCGACCCTTACTTACACTATACAAATTAGTTAGTGTAACGTTAGGTAACTGCTTGACTTAAGCTAAAAGATAATGACCTTAGGTTTTTAGCCTCGTCATCCGGTAAACTGCGAAGGTAGGAGTTGCTCACTCTGGCTGGGCTTGGAGGACGAAGTCAAACTGGCACTACTTCTAGCTCTCCACTGCTGCGAGCGAGGGCGAGAAACCTTGGTCTGGTGCGTGCCGACAATGAGGAGAAGTCCATGATTGCAATACGTGGATATCACCGTTCAGAAGCAAGAGATGGCGAAGGGAAGAGGAGATGGAAGGAAAGGAGAGCTCGGAGCAGTACAATGAAGGAGGAAGGCAGAGGATTGGAGTGGAGGCGGTAGAGTTAGGGTTTTTGACAGTAAAAATTGGAAGGGGTACACTTACCTAATTAAAAACCTAAAAAGCCTAGTTACTAAAATCAAAACTAAAAAAATCCTATTAACCAATTGTTTTCTGTATTTTTTTCTAGGATTATTTAAAAAGATCACTCATTTATAAAAGTTCATACTTTGTATACACTATAAAAAAAAGTGCATACTTTGTACACACTATATAAAAGTGCTTACTTACCAAAATCACCCGAAAATATATTGAAAGAATTTGGCCAAATAGGTCATTTTTTATTTCCATTAGATTTGTGTACCCCTTCAATTTTTACCACTTTCGTTAAATTGAAGTTGGGAGGTAAGGGGTTTGATTAGGGGTACATTTACTAAACATATTTATACCATGAGCCTATTTACTAGAGAGAAATTTCAAAAAGGCTTACTTAATTAACTTGGCCAAATATATTTGAGACCTCAATAAAATAAAATAAATTCAAAATATAACGTTAGATAAATTGAACTTGGTAACAAAAAAATTAATTCATATATAAAATTGATCAAGAATATTGTAGTTTTATTCAATAGATCATGCTTATAGTGTACAATAACAATAGAAATAAAACTGTTAAAATAATAATCAAATTAAATAAAATAATAACTGATTTAATTATATAATATCAAAAAAATTGTTATATATATATGTTAAAAAAAATAAAATTAGAGTTTGTTATGATCTCGAATTTAAATGAAAATTGTTACGATATTAATTAGTTAAATGCTAGCATAATGTGAATTAACGAATAGACGACGCGTGTAAAATTGATTAGTGTGATGTGAATTAATGAATAGACGACACGTGTAAGATTAATGAGGTGACTACATGAAATTGCACCAAATATTATTTCTTTGATTGCTTTAGTATATAAGATAGATATATGGATTAGGACTTGAGACTTAAGAGATATAACTTCCATGAAAATTACCCATAAAATAAAAGGTCGATCCAAACGGTGTCACTAGACATGAACATCTTCGGGCTTGACCCTAGCTAAAATTTTCCCATTTATTTGCGCCGGATTGGGGCCAAAATCCGAACCGTCCCTCATGTCCGGACCCGTCGGATTCCCGGACCCAGACCGCCCGGCGGGTCCTTTTTCTTCTTCTTTCTTTCAACTTTTCCCTCAAAGTTGTCAGATTGGTTTTCTACTTTTCAGATCTGAAATAGTCACTCAAACTTTTCAGATATGAAATATTCACTCATACTGGTTTTTGACTTCTCAGATACAAACTCATATGACATTGACAAGAAGAAGAAGAGGATGGAAAAAGAAGACAAGAAACGTCCCTTCACTGTTCGCATTGAAAGTATCGAAGAGGAGCGGCGAAGCAGCAAGGACATCGAAGTAGTGAGGAGACCTAGCGGCGAGGGCAATGAGTAGATCGAGCGGCGAGAGTAGTAAGGAGATCGAACGACGAGAGCAGCGAGGAGATCGAGCGGTAAGGAGATCGAGTGCCGAGGATATCGAGCGAAGCACAATCACCATAGTTGCCAAGAGGACCGTGACTATCACTACTGGAGAGAGTCATGAGCAGATCTTCCGGGTGTAAGAGCCTTAGTCCTGGAGGTACAGATTGTGCCTAAACCGCGCCTGGGGTTTGCAGAGTCCGCCCCTACGGCCTGCCTGATCCGCCCCTGCGCCTCCATGAGCCGCCCCTGCGGTTTATGGTGTGTTGCTGCTGGCTTTGTTGACTCTTGACCCGTGCTTTATCTCTTCCTTACTCTATAAGTTTCTTCTCTTACTCCAGATGAGGGTTCTTCACTCTCTCTCCAGTTCCATCTTCTCTCCTACGTTCTTCTCTTCTCCTTCTTCTTCCTTTGAATCTTCTTCTTGTTCCCTTGATCTTGCAAGAGTTTTGAAGAGAGTTTTATGTGGCTTTGGATGTTGATGATGTTTGATGATGTTTCTGAGCTTGTGAGAAAGCCAACCATGGTTGTGGTGTGAGGATTCATCCTCTGTTAGGGTTCAGCTTGGTGAGTTCTTCCTTGCTTTCTTCTTCTTCTTTCTTCTTTCTTTCTTCTTTTCTTCTCTTCTTTCTTTCTAGCTTAGGTTCCACAAAATTTGATCTTGTGGCAGCCTTCATAGGTTTTGTTTGATGTACATGTATATGTATATGCAAGTATGGGGTTGTTGACTGAAGAAGGTGTGAAGAAGTTCGAGTGAAGAAGTGAAGAGGAGCTGAAAGTGTGCATTCTGCACACCAACCGCCTGTGCACCACCTCAGGGCCGCCCCTGCGGGTCCTTGCACAAACCTTTGCCTTGCTCTTGTTCTACATGTGTGTCTTGTTTCTAGGCTTGCCTAAGGATGGCATTGTCCCTTCCTTTCCTAGTGTGAGTGTGTAGTATCATGCTAGGTATAGATAAGTTTGTGATGATGATGTTATGATTATGTTATGCCTTATATGGCTTTGAGGATTAGTAGGTTGTGAGGTTTAGGTTGAGTATGATCCTATGGATCCTTTGGGTCTAGGTGTGACCCCTTTGATTGATAGGAGATTGATATATCTCTATGCCTTGTTATTAGGCAGTGTCCCTCTCAAGATTGGAAGTTGATCGTGGTTGAGGTTGTACGAGGTTGAGGTAAGTCCGTAGAACTTACTTAGCTACCATCCTTATATTAGGTGTTTCTATGAGTGGTGTGTGCGTTATATGCTTGATATGATAGTATGCGATGTCGATTATTACCGACCTATGTTTTATTGATAGCCCTATTGCGTGGCATTGATAACCTTTCCCTTTCATCCTATAACGAGTTAGGAGGTTCTCTAGTGTCAGGCCATCTGGTATACAGGAAGGGCGCAATCCACTCTCACATGGTACACAGGTTGTGTGACCGACACTACTTCTAGATGGATAGCAGGTCCAGAGGCGAGGATGATACGGTCCTCGTGTCACATAGTTTTATATATCTATATATATACGATTTGAGTGAATGACTATTATATAAAGATAATAAAATGGGTAAATGTGTGACAACATGATTATGTGTTTATCTTTCATGACTTGTGTTTGTGCTTATGCATTCCCTTATATATGTATGGATAGCTAACGGTTTCACACCGCGTTGTAGATGCTTTGCAGGATAGGAGAGTTGTTGATTGATCTGGCAGGGTGACATGCCAAGGACTCTCGTACATTAGGTGGTTATGGTTTTGGGGATGTTTATGCACCTCATGCGTGAGGATGATGTTTTGTATACCTCTTGTGTGAGGATGATGTTTTATACTCGGCTATGATCTTGTATACCTTTTGATGTAAAATTTTATACGGATTTATGTATTTGTTTTATGTATGTCAGTGCCATTTTGTAAGGTCCAGTGAACTTGATGTCAGACTAGGGTTAGGATCCACTGTGAGATTCTAGCCCAATGTGGCATCCCGAGTCCCGTGGATTCGGGATGTTACACCAGGTTTGGGACCTCAGAAAATCTAGGACCGTCATTAGTGTAGTTAGAGCTGCTAGATTGATCGGGCAAGGTTGTGAGACCTTTTGGTGTTATGCCATGAAGGAGAATAAGAGCCTAAAGTTGGACAAGATTATGGTGGTGCATGTGTGAGTTTACAGATGTGTTCAATGATGATCTACCAGGTTTACCTCCACAGAGGAATGTTAATTTCAACATCAAGCTAGAACTAGATACGAGACCAATCTCAAAGGTTCCCTATCACATGGAAGCGATTGCGATGTTGGACTTGAAGAAGCATCTAGAAGAATTGGTTGAGAAGGGGTTCATACGCCCAAGTGTTTCCCCGTAGAGTGCCCCAATGTTGTTTTTGAGTAAGGAGGATGGGTCAATGAGGTTGGGTATAACCATAGGGAGTTGAACCAAGTAACCATATATTAAGAACAAGTATTATTTTCCCTATATAGATGACTTGCTTGATCAGTTGCAAGGAGCCACAATATTCTCCAGGATTGACTTGAGGTCAGGTTATCACCAGTTGAGAGTAAGGGAGTAGGACATACCTAAGACGACCTTTCAAACCTGGTACGACCACTACGAGTTTGTGGTGATGCCATCCGGGCTAACAAATTCTCCAACCGGATTTATGGAGATGATTAATGGAATCTTCATTGACTATTGGGATCAGTGTGTGGTACTATTTATTGATGACATCTAAATGTACTCTCGGAGCCGGGAAGAGCATGCAAGACATTTAAGAACCGTGCTACGAGTACTCCAGAACAAGGAGTTGTATGCTAAGTTGTCCAAGTGTGAGTTTTGGATGTCATAGGTGGCGTTCGTTGGTCATATAGTCACGACTAAAGGGATCAAGGTTGATCCAGTGAAGATCAAGTCGGTGTATTCGTGGCAACCTCCGAAGAATGTTAAGGAGGTATGCAATTTTTTGAGGCTAGCACGATATTATCATCGGTTCGTGGAAGGGTTTTCATTGATGGTCCGACCACTTATTTGCTTATTGAGGAAGACCACCCGATTCGTTTGGTCTAAGTCATGCCAGAAAAGTTTTGAGGAGTTGAAGAGGATATTGACCTCCACTCCGATACTAGCCCAACCAAAGGTACCGAGGACTTCTTAGTGTATAGTGATGTATCTAAGCTAGGCTTGGGATGTGTCTTGATGTAGAGAGTTAAGATCATTGTATAAGTGTCTCGTCAGTTGAAGACGTATGAGGAGAACTACCCGACTCATGATCTGAAGTTAGCTACGGTGATTCACGCCCTAAAGATTTGGCGCCGCTACCTTTATGGAATGACATGCTAGATCTTTACAGACCACAAGAGCCTGAAATACATCTTTACTTAACGAGGATTGAATAACGGCCAAAGTATATGGTTGAAGTTGATCAAGGATTTCGACCTTGAGATTTTGTATCATCCGAGTAAGGCGAATGTACTCGCCAATGCACTTAGCCGGAAGATGCCTCAAGAGAGGGAGATAACTCGTTTGACTGCCCAACCTCAACTAAAAAGGGATCTAGCCAAGCTTGAGGTTGAGGTTCAGTTCCCGAGCTCAAAGAGTCACTTGCATACCCTGAAGTTACTACCTGACCTGTTGGGCTAGATTTGGCAAAAGCAGGAGAGTTGCTCGACATTGTATACAATCCGGGATAAGATGTACCGAGGAGATGCTCCATAGTTTGTGATAGGCGTCGATGGAGTGATGAGACACTAGAGGCGTATATGTGAGTAAGCTATGTAAAATCGGACCGGACCGTTACCGGTCTGGTCTACGGTCCATGTTTTTTTGAAAACCCGGTGTTACGGTCTAGGTCCGGTTTTGGACCGTATTAAACCGTAACCCGGGTTGGACCGTAAATTGCAAATATCTGGTCCGGTCCAACCCGGTCCGGTCCGAAATATTCAAAATTGCACAATTTATGTACAAGCCAGTCAAATCCGGAACTGGACTAGTCTGGACCAGACCGTAACGGTCCGGTCCCGGTCCGGTCTATGGTGTGGGGTCTCATCAGTTATAGTCCACCGGTCCTATCTAGTCCGGAACGTATGCACAACCCTATATATGTGCAACAGACAGTGAGTTGAGGCAGATGATACTAGGTGAGACTCATGCTACACCATATTCTGTACACCCCGGTGTTAGCAAGATGTACAGGGATGTGAGACGTTCCTCTTGGTGCGTTGATCTGAAGCCTAATGTGGCTCAATGTTCGACCTACCAACATGTCAAGATTGAGTACCGTAGGATTGGAGGAAAGCTCCATTCACTACCGGTGCCACAATGGAAGTAGGAAGCGTAAAAGACTCGCAACCGAGTTCAAAATAAGGGAAAACAACAACAAAAATATATACCCGATCCCGTTCTATAATGTACAGGAACCCCGGATGACCACACCGCCCGGATCACTCAGCAACATCCCTAACATGCGGAACATCTACAACATCGGTATAAATCGTTATCTAACATTCTAGATATCAAAATGAATGTAAAGGCACAAACATACATAAGGTAAGATAAACATATAGCACACTTGCACTCAACCGGTTATCATCTTCCATTAAGTTACCCATTACTAATTCAACTTCTTTTGTCACACGAGAGTCTCCTAAAACTCGCCTCCACTTCCGTCTACCAACAGGAATAGATCAGTAATATCCGTTACCTGCAGGCTTGGGTTGCAAGAGCACCTCCTAGTATCCTGTAGTACTAGACAAGTGGTCACCGTCCGGTTATCATACACTTGGGCCAATTATGGTTATAGAGGTCAATCCTAGTCCGGTTATTTGTTATAGAAATAATAACAACGCAAATAAGTCAATACCTTCAAACCAATATACGGAATGAAGCTAAGTGAGTCCCAGGGACTTACCTTACTCGGAGGTAACTCGCAGATCAACAACATCTTAGTTTCCCGCAGGAAAGGAGGAAGGAAAGCCTGTACACACAAGACATCACAAATTAGGAATAAAAAGGTTGCTAGAAGTCTATAACTTCTAGTCTCAATGATCTCTAAGAGATCTCCACAAGCTAAGGTCCCAACCTTAGTCTTACAGATCACTAAGGGTCAACAACAACATCATAAGCCAAAGGAAGGGACGAGGAAAGCAAGGAAGCAGCTCACCAAAGACGGGAGCTATTGTAGGAAAACCGTAGGGGCGGTCTGTGTAGACGCAAGGGCGGCAGGATACACAGCCGTGAGGGCGGCAAGACAGAGGAGGGGGCGGTTATAGTGCAGAAGTTGTTGTCGACTCCTTCAACAACAAGGAACACAACAAGGGCCAAGGTTTGCTTCTCTCAACACACACACGCACACACGTCACAACTCAACCAAGGGAGCCTGTGAATATCAATGAATCAACAACGGAAAGGCCAACAAGAATCAAGACTCGATCTTGATTCTTGGAGAAGAGAAAAGGAAGAACAAAAGAAAAAGCGAAACAGAAGAGAAAGGCATGCAGCAATTCATGAACGTGAGAAAGAAACAGAGAAGGAGGAAACTTACACATTCAACAAGATCAAAAGGGAAGGTTGGCTGCAACTTTCGAGGTTGAAGGAAAATGTATGCAAGAAACGGGAAAAATAAGAGAAAATGGGAATTTATAGGAAATGTGTGAAAATATAGAAGGAAAGACGTTCTAGGGTTTAGAACATAATAGGAAAGCCGGCCCATAAGATAGAAGATCGGATCTTCTATCTATAAAAAGAAATAAAAACGGGATAAAACAAATCGGGACGATTTGGGGCAAAACCACAGGGGCAGTTTGCCTGCCGCAGGGGCGGTGAAGGCCAAAAACAGGATCTTACAATGGGCCTATTGTTCTTGCTGACTACTCAAAGTAAAAGAAAATTTGGTATGTCGAAGAAAAAATGTTGTCACTAAACTGTCTGATTACTCTTATTCCTCTCCATTCATATGTCAAAGATGGCCTCCTTTTTCTTGACTCTACAGGTAGACTGTCCTTAATTTGATTTTCGGTTCTTCTCTAACATTGTTACTGTCACTTGATTGCTCTAAGCATAATCTTCTGACCTATTTTATTAGCTTTCCGACATGTGCATCTTGCTTTTGTTTTCTTTCTTTGAATGTTCAGAGAATGGGGATGCAATTTAGATGCTTTAACTTTGTATAATCTGAAAATTTTTACTGTCTAAAAATGTTAAATTTTAACTTTCAGAAAAAACTTGATAATTTACAAATAGAAGAAGAGAAATATTGATTCATGAGAGTTAGAGTTACTGATTTGATGCAAGGAGATAAAAAAATACTTCATATTGGCTTTACCTACTTTTGTTGGGAGATCAAATAAACAAGTTAAATTCGAACAGGAGTTGAACAAAAAAACTTGATAATTTACACATAGAAGAAGGAATAGCCCCTAGTAGAATTTTATTTCTTCAATTTTATGTACAATATCAAAAAGATATTTTTGTTAGGTTGGCTATAAAGTTCGATTAGAGGGAATGAGCGGAAAAAATAACCCATCTTACCAGTGGCATTTTGCTGCGGCTGCTGTTGAGTGATAGAAACTTGAACGGTGTAACACACGTCTTTGTTGATGAAATTCATGAGTGAGGCATGAAGAAGGTAGTTATCACTAATCCTCTTTACAAGCAATTTTTGAAATCTTGGTGTGTTCATAAACTAGTTGCATTGTGCAGACTTCTTATTGATTATGCTAAAGGATCTTCTTCCAAGACGTCAGGGTCTGAGATTGATTTTGATGAGTGCAATTTTAAATGCTGAGTTATTTTCCAATTTCTTTTGGGGAGCACCAATGATTCACATTCCGGTAAGCTGAAACTTATTGTTTGAAAACTAATATTCTTTGGTTTAAGAAAATTGATTGTGTTTATATCAATAGACACCATTGCTCCATATTAGGTAAGCTGAAAGTTTTTTGAATAAACTTTTCTTGTACTAATAAAAACATATATCATACCTGCAAGGAATCAGACTCCTCAAACAAGTCCCTCGGTTCCAGTCCTCAGATTCTTCTAAAGAGTTGGTTGTAACTCTTCAATATTGCCTTTCTTCGATATTGCGTACCAAAACTGAAAATTTTCATCTCATTTTAGGTCCTGAATGATTGATATCACTTGACACTTGGCAGGATAGCTTTGATCTTCCTGTTGATTACTTCGTGAAGCTACCTAATGATCTTCGCTTAGATGTAAGAAGAAATCATGATTTGTTTAAGCTTGTTTAGTATCATTTTTTAGCCATCAATTTTGTCTGCCTTTACCATAATCTATTTCACTTCAATTGTGTTCTGCAACTGAATGACGCAACATTTGATCCTTCAAATGAGTCAGTCATCGACCAGGTTGGTGACTAATTTGATAACTTAACTGAAAAATACTTCTTCTTTCCTTTACCTATTTTAATTGATTAACTTTCTTAGTCTCTGCTCACATGATTGTTTTCCGATTCTTGTGTTGTAATTATCTAGGCATTTGAAGTTTTGGTCCAACATAATTGATATAGTAAGTGGCTTGATATCTAACTTGTAGTTTCAATGTGGTAAAGACCTCGGAGAAACTTTGTTGAACTTATCTTGAGCATGGGAATTAGCTGATACACCATATGCTTGCACTTTAGTGAGCAAGTTCCCTTCTCTGAAAAGTTCTTTGACATATAGTCAAAAGTCAGGCAAGAGTAAATTTATTTACCCATTAATTGTTGCTTGTGATAAATTTTCCTTTCTAAAAACTCATTACAACTCTAAATCTTGATTTACCACTTGGTAGAACATTAGTATTTACTGGAAGGAGGTTTCAAACAATGGGACAATATGGTCAAGGTGAATTGCTGAAGGTACATTTACTCGAGCCTCTCATTCAAGAATGCACAAAGAGTGGCTCGAGTTTGTGGTGATCGACAAAGACCATCTTCATGAACTAGACAAGGAGTAACTCGAGTTTGTGGAACCTCTCATTCAAGAATGCATTGACATTGGTTGACTTGTCTAGCTTAGTTTTCCATGTAGAGACAATTGGTAAAAAAGTGTTTGTTATCTTTTGTGAAGATACATAAGCTACTTTCAGAACGAAGAACGATAGAAATTTGGTTTATTTTTTGATGTTATTTTCAAATTATATAATTCGAAGATTTTGCTTAAGCATTTTAGCTTAATATTATTTATTTTCTGATGAATAGTGTCGGTTATGTACAATACGTATTGTGTAATTTAAGCGGCTGTAAAATTACCTATTTTCATATTAAAAATAATAAATTACGGTTAAAAATTACCACAATTTTATTTAGAAACCGAGGAAGATTTTAAAATATTAAAAACCGGTAGAAAAATACCCCGGTTATTATAAAAATTGAGTTCTGAAAAATACCACGGTTACTATAAAAAAAATAACTCTGTGACATTTAACCGTGGTATTTTTCGGACCACAATTATTATAAAAAAAACGGGGTCGAAAAATATCCCAGGTATTTTATAATAATTGTGGTCCGAAAAATACCCTGGTTATTTTATAAAAACTGGGGTCCAAAAATTACCCCGGTTATTAAAAAATCGGGGTCCGAAAAAAATAACTCTGTGACATTTAATGTGGTGTGAACGTCCGGACCTCGCTCCCGTTAACCACACTTCCTTAACCGGGTTTTCATTTACAAAATAACCGTGATCTAGGGATTTTGTACTAGTGAATTCATGTGTATTGATTATTTTGTAAAAATAATCTCCAAAAATAATCTGAGTGCAATAATCCCATAATCTACACTTGTCGAACGAACCCTAAATCCCACTAATCAACATTTTAAAAAATATTTTTTTACAAATCAATCCAAAAGGAAACCGGATATATAATATCCTAAAATAAAAACTTTATTCAATTGCTTTTTCACTCTTCAATAAAATTTAAACAGGGTAAGATGAGTAATTAGATTTTTTACCACTATAACTCTATTACGAGTACCCCTAACATAAATTTATTAAGTAAATATACTCTTAAATAAAACCCATAAAAAACAAAAAAGCCAACTTCACCCAATTCTTTCATTTTTAAAAAAAAGCGTCATTTATAATTATAAAAAATGAACTATACTTACATGAATAAACAATTCAAAAAATAATTAATATCCTACAAAAATGATTCAAATCAAAATAAATATCCTATATTACAAGGACTTTATTAGAGAAAATTAAGAAACTAGCTTCCTAATATTTTACAAATTATTTTGCTACTTTCTTTTTAACTTTTAATTAAAACAGTTTAATACAAATTTGTATCCTAATCCATCCCTCCCTTTGTAGTAGGAGAAAACATTGGGCGTTGACCGTTGACGTTTGCCCACTTCCTTCTCCACCTCAGTCTTTCTCTCTTGTTCATACTTTGCTAACAAACTCTTAGATCCGATTATCTCTCCCAACCCCACACTTTGATATTTATTACACTTCCCCTCCCCTACTTTTTCTGTTTCGCAATCTACATCATCTTCATCTCCTTCCCACGAGGTTTACTGTGTTTCTTACCTCCATTTTTCGTGTTTTTGTGTGATTTCGGTTCACCTTACGCCCTCTTTGTTGACGCAGGCGAGAGTTTTCGACATGGATCAGATTGTGCTTCACGGGACGCTTCATGTCACTGTACTTGAGGCTGAAAAGCTGCAAAAAGGCGGAGAGCCTGGGATGTTTCGCAAGGTTAGCTGCACATTGTCTTACCATTTCTTTGATATCAATATCAACCTATCCCACATCGATCAATGCGCAGTTAATCGAACATGTCAAATAACCATGCATTACTGCATTGCAGCTTATGGCGAACATTGAAGAGACCGTTGGCGTAGGGCAAGGGACACCGCAACTCTACGCAACTATTGATCTTGAAAGAGCTAGAGTCGGAAGGACGAGAATGATCGAAAACGAACCGGTTAACCCGAGGTGGTACGAGTCGTTTCACATTTACTGCGCGCATCCCGTTAAGAATGTTGTGTTTACAGTCAAAGATGACAATCCCATTGGAGCAACTCTTATTGGAAGAGCGTATGTTCCTATTCAAGATGTTGTTGATGGCGAAGAAATCGATAGATGGGTAGACATATGCGATACCGATAAGAACCCGTTAGATACCGGTGCAAGACTCCATGTGAAAATGCACTACTTTGACGTCATCAGGGACCGGAACTGGGCTCGTGGAGTCAACAGCGGGAAGTTTCCGGGCGTTCCGTACACGTTTTTCCCGCAGAGGAGAGGATGTAAGGTGGCTCTTTATCAGGATGCTCATGTCCCGGACAACTTTGTTCCGAAAATCCCTCTTTCGGGTGGTCATTACTATGAGCCACATAGGTGTTGGGAGGACATCTTTGATGCAATCATGAATGCAAAACACTTGATCTACATTACGGGTTGGTCTGTGTATACGGAAATCGCCTTGGTGAGGGATGCGAAGCGGACGAAACCGGGTGGTGAGATGACGGTTGGCCAGCTGCTTAAGAAGAAGGCTAGTGAAGGTGTTAGGGTGTGTATGCTGGTGTGGGATGATAGAACTTCTGTTGGTATTTTGAAGAAAGATGGTTTGATGGCAACTCATGATGAAGAGACTGAGGAGTTTTTCCGGGATACCGAAGTGAACTGCGTCTTGTGTCCTCGTAATCCTGACGATGGCGGAAGCATAATCCAGGATTTGCAAGTCTCTACTATGTTCACTCATCATCAGAAGATAGTTGTAGTTGATAGCGCAATGCCGGGTGGAGGATCGGAGAAGAGACGGCTTGTGAGTTTCGTTGGAGGACTCGATATGTGTGACGGAAGGTACGACTCTCAGTTCCATTCGCTTTTCCGGACACTCGACACTGCGCACCATGCTGATTTCCATCAGCCTAACTTCCCTGGTGCTGATATTACGAAAGGTGGGCCGAGAGAGCCGTGGCACGACATCCATTCTAGGCTCGAAGGGCCGATTGCTTGGGATGTCTTGTTCAACTTTGAACAGAGATGGAGAAAGCAAGGAGGAAAGGACTTGCTTGTAAGACTAAGAGAGATTAATGACATTATCCCGCCTTCGCCTGTAACGTACGAGGATGATCCCGAGTCTTGGAATGTTCAGCTATTCAGATCAATTGACGGAGGTGCTGCATTCGGATTTCCGGACACTCCTGAAGACGCGGCTAGAGCTGGGCTTGTTAGCGGAAAGGATAACATCATTGATAGAAGCATCCAAGACGCGTACATTCACGCGATCAGACGAGCTAAGAACTTCATATACATTGAAAATCAGTATTTTCTTGGAAGCTCTTTTAGTTGGGACAGAACTGATGATGTCAAGCTTGAGGATGTTGGTGCTCTACATCTAATTCCAAAGGAACTCTCTATGAAGATTGTAAGCAAGATTGAGGCTGGGGAGAGATTTACTGTCTATGTTGTGGTTCCTATGTGGCCTGAAGGGATCCCGGAAAGCGGTTCGGTTCAGGCTATTTTAGATTGGCAGAGAAGGACATTGACTATGATGTACAAAGACATTACTGCAGCTCTTAGTGCTAAAGGCATTGATGAAGATCCAAGGAACTATTTGACATTTTTCTGCCTTGCTAACCGTGAGGCCAAGAAGAGTGGAGAGTATGAACCATCAGACAAGCCTGAACCAGGTTCAAATTACGAGAAAGCGCAACAGGCCCGACGATTCATGATCTATGTTCACTCAAAGATGATGATCGGTACGTTTAAATTCCTCCCTGTTAGATATCGGTATCAGGTATGAGTATGAGTGATACCATATCAACTCACGGATATGACTAACATCCAAAATCATGCACATTTGATATCCTGATATCAAAACCAAATGGCCATAGTCCTGACTTCCTATTATCTACAAAATTTTCCGATATTGTGCAGTCGATGACGAGTACATAATAGTCGGATCGGCCAATATCAACCAAAGATCCATGGATGGTTCAAGGGATTCGGAGATTGCGATGGGAGCATACCAGCCACACCATCTAGTAAGCAACCGACCAGCAAGAGGGCAAGTCCATGGTTTCCGTATGGCACTATGGTACGAGCACCTTGGCATGATCGATGAATCCTTCAATCACCCGGAAAACCGGGAATGTGCAGAGAAAGTGAACCAGATGGCTGACAAGTACTGGGACCTTTTCTCAAGTGAGACACTTGAACGTGACTTACCCGGTCACCTGCTTCGTTACCCTATAGCAGTTTCCAGTGACGGGGTTGTGAGTGAGCTCCCAGGAGTCGAATGCTTCCCTGACACGAATGCTAAGGTGCTCGGTTCCAAGAATGACTACCTCCCTCCTATCCTAACCACATAATCTAATCCATCTTAGCTCTCACCGCCCTAGCTTTAAGCTTTCAATAATGAGATCACTTGTTTGGCAACACATTTTTATCTTTTCTTTTCCCCTGCATACTTACGACATCTGGGTTTTGACATACTTGACATTAGATCTTGTTTCATATGATGATGATCATTGGAGAGTTGGCTTACTAGCTAATGCAGCTATGGAAACTAGAAAGCTAGCCTATACGGTTTTGTACTACTGTATTTTTTTTATCAGTGACATGTTGAACTATGCAGTAATTTTTTCAACATATACTGATTGATTATCCTCGGCATTTCTTCTAATGAGCTAGTATCTCAATATCATGAAGTTTCAATCTACACTAGACGTATCAGCATTTACTCCCGGTCACGGCCAGTCTATCAGTCCACACTAAATACCCTCATGTACCTAAAAGACTTGCAAAATAAAATGAACAGTTTTCGTATTGATTCTAATATTTCTTGATTAGATAATATCAAGGTATGTGGTGCCATTGCTCATTCATGTAGAAGCAGCACCTCCTAGTCTATTCAACGATCAGCTGGGTCGTTCTCACCCGAATCAACGAAATACAGAAAAGACACTTCAGTAGCTAACAACACGGGCATGGATCAATTGAACAACGCATTTAGATTAATGCAGAAATTATACATAGATACAATATACATGGCCGATGCCTGTCATTTCTTGAGAAGCACATAATATGGAATGGCATGATCAAACAATAATCAATGACAAACATCATCAAAATTTTCTTTAAAACTTTTGCGTCTACCAAAATCTGTATATTTTACAACTCACCTTTGCATAGACAAACAAGCTTATGTGCATACTTGTAGCTTGAAACACCAAAACAGCGCAGTCCTGCAACAACAGCATACGTTAAATGCAAAGATCATTAGAAATAGAAGTGTATGTATAAGAAGTTACTCTATCTTGTACAGAAGACTAAATTAATAATCTACCTTGATCATCTTGGCCCTGAAAGTCGAATGGCTGACAGTGTTGTGGCTCTACTGTTATCAGTCCATAAGGAGCAGCTACTATCTTCACTACTTGGTTTAAGCAAGCCAGAGTAGATACGAGAAGCCGTCTGATGAGAGATTGGAGGATCGGGCACAGTACATAGACCTTGCAGCATTTGCACCACTTTGGCCATTGATGGTCTTATGGTTAGATCTTCTTGTATGCACCATAGCGCAACTCTGATGGCGGTCTGAACCTTCTCAACATCGCCGCACTCGCCGTATTTTAACTTTGTGTCAAGAATCTCATCCAGCTTTCCCTCTTCCATCTTTTTGAAAGCATATGATGGGAAGTAAGATTTTTCCGAATTCATTTCAGCCTTGTAGTTCTTCCTCCCTCCGATTATCTCGAGCAAGAGCATTCCATAGCTGTAGACATCACTCTTTTCTGATATCAAAAAGTTAGTAAGCCATTCCGGTGCAAGGTAACCCCGTGTACCCCTTAAGGTGGTCATTACATGGCTCTGCTCTTTGTTCATCAACTTAGCTAAACCGAAATCTGAAACTTTTGCAACAAAATGATCATCAAGAAGAACATTTTCAGGCTTGATATCACAGTGAATAATCTTCGCCTCACACTCTTCATGAAGATAAGCGAGCCCTTTAGCTGTCCCCAATGCAATGTTGTACCTCGTTTCCCAATCCAATGTAAGATGATTCTCATCATTGTTGAAGATCCATCTGTCCAAAGATCCATTTCCCATGTACTCATACACAAGAAGCCTGTGAGCACCTTCGGCACAAAAGCCCTTGAGCTTCACAAGATGAACATGGTGTATGCTTCCGATAATGTTAACCTCGGCCTTAAATTCCTTCCTCCCTTGCCCCACTCCCTCCAACTTTTTTACAGCCAATTTCGTTCCATTCGCTTGAACTCCCATGTACACAGATCCAAATCCTCCTTGCCCAATCCTAATCGAGAAGTTCTTTGTTGCTGTTCTCAACTCATTGTATTTGTAACGTACAGGCATCCCTCCTATACCTTCAAAGAAGTTATCTTCTTCAGAAACATCAGGTGAGGCTTCCGATAATCTCTTTTTTCTCCGATAGTACCAGACTCCACAACTTACTAGAGCCAGTATCACCACTGTTGTCACAGCAATTATACTGATAGTAACAACAGTAACAAATGAGCCTTTTGAGGTGCGTCTTTCTGCATGAGGTCCAACTCCAACATTGGCTACCTTAATTATCAGTGTATAGCCAGTGGCGTTCAGCTCAGCACGTTGTAAACTTCCAACCTGGTCAAACAGGAAACAATTGTTTGTGCTATTGTCAAAGAAAAGTGCATTGCAGGAGCAGTTACGATCACAAGCTTGCTTGCAACCATCAAGACTTGTTTTCAGTTTCGGAGGAACATATCCAAGGACAGAGTAATCCAACCTCTCATCTACAAGCTGAAACTTATAAGAAACACTGGAGAGTTTGCAGAGTGGCATAACGGACGGTTTGCAGAAGGGTGCGTACCTGAGACCCGAAGGGCATTGGCATTGGTTGAAACCAGAACAAACTTCAAAAGGATCACAAGAAACCGGAATGTTACAAGAGCTTTGTGGTATCTTGACTGTTCGTGCAAAGCTCATCTTCCCATCAATATTAAGGAATTGGATTGACCCATCGGGACCCAATACAATGATCCACAACGCACTCGGATCATACTCCTTTGAGATATTAAACTGCCAAACCAACACACCAGTTTGATCATCATAGAAATTCCATGAGTTCTTTACAATGGTTGCAGATGAGACGTTACCGCCAACCTCTCTAACCATCTTTCTCATTTCCCTTGACATGGACCAATATACTTGTGGACCATTGTCATAAGGCGCATACAAAATTGCATCATTGGACTTAATCTCAAAATAACTTCTCATGTGTTTCTTAGGGAGACTCTCAAGCAAAGTTCCTTCACTAATCTTTTGGCCTGATATCAGAGTATCAGTAGGATGATCAAAGCTTTGCCAAAGAATTTTTCCATCTCCACCGAGTAAAACTAGGTTGCCGCTATCCTCCAACTTCATAGCCTTAGCTCGGACGCCTACGGTATCAGTAGACCATACAACACTAGTAGAGTTTCCCAAGTAAGCATTTCCATTATTACCAAATACAAACTTATCCGAAGAAGGAACCAGTATGTATCTATTAGCAGTCCAAATCACCCTCTGGCTACTAAAATGCATGATAACAAGTTGATACAGTGAGCAATCGACATCAATGTTGAACCCGAAAACAAATGCTGAATTGTTTGATAACAAAAACCAGCCATTGTGATCAGCCCAGTCAGCTTGAGAGGCTTGGAAACCAGGAGTTATAAGACCAATCTGCTGACTGGCACCCAAGGATGATTCAAAGAGAAGAAGACAGAAACATGTGGATATCATGATGCACAAGAGAACCCTAGAACCCATATCCAACAAATTGATTTGGATTATCCCCAGAGTTTGCACATGAACTTGAAAATTCAATCACACCCACCAATTCTATTTCCTAAATAAGCAAAATTAACCTAAAATTTGAACAAAAATAAGAAAATAGCTGCTACTTGAATCTTTAAAATTAGGGAATGTCACCTGTAAACAGCAAGAGTAGAAAGAATCGCCTATTTGGGCGTTTCAAAGAAAACCCAGTAACTGAACAGAAACAAGTTGAGGAATCTAATTAGAAAGAGGGAAATCTCTGTTCTAAACAGAGAATCAAAGCAAAAAAATTAGATGATAGTGCGGAAAGTGTGGGTGCGTTATCAATGGATTTCAAGGAGAGTGATAAACTGGGTCTTAACTCTTAACAACGGATATACAGAATCATGAAATGATTAATTTAAAGAAAAGTAGCTTAAGGAAGTTTCACTCTAGTAGCTGACCTAAGTGGAGAGGAAAGGTTGCTTTTTGACCCATCTGCTCAAAATTTTGTCAATCTGTTCCACTTCACCTTCTCAAAATCTCAGACGTGTGAGAGAGGGAGAGAGAACAAAAGAGATGACATAAATGTTGAGCAGAGTTTTGAATGATCCAGCAAAAGGATATGTATCACTAGCAACTGGCAAGCAGCACTGCAGCAGCACCCATCACCACTTCAGTAACAAATAACATAAAGTCACTTATTAAATATGGAAATTGCATACAACCACCCATTAAAATGAATATTATATAAAAGAATATGTTGTAAAATCACCCATTAAAATGAATATTATATAAAAGAATATGTTGTAAAATCTTGGTCATTCAAAAAAAAGTAACTAAAATAAGGGGTGAATCTAGTAAATATATTTTTGTGTGAAAGGGATAGTTTGATATTGTGCTATTTACTTTTCCAAAATCAAATTTATTTTAATGGACCTTTATGGTAACCCAAGCAATACAATAATAATTTTGGCTGCAGAAACAAAGGTAGTGAGGAGACAAAATAAATAAAAATTAGGTGAAAAGAAGATGCTAGAGAATAGAAGAATAATTTTGGCCTTTCTTGATAAATAAAAAATAAAACGTAAAGTCACCACCAATTCACACTATTATGTGAAGTAAGTCAAGTGTTCAAACACATCGAATTTGGATGGGACCTTTTTTGGTTATAAAATACGATGTAGATGAAAGTAATTCTTAATTATATTTTGGAGTCACGATGGACTATAGTCTAGACCGTTGACTTTAAAGTACAAAACTCTACTTACTAATATTTGTAGATATAGTTAAAATTTCGTGTTTTCTTTCCATATTTCCATCCATCTTTTAAAAAAAAAAGCTTATATATTTTTAATCATCTCTAAATCATCTAATTTTAGTGTGATATATTTTTAATCATCTCTAAATCATCTAATTTTAGTGTGAAAGCGAAATTAAGGGGGTGTATTCAATCCGGACTTTTAAAGATTTTGACGGATTCTTAATAATTATAGGATTTGCAATTATGTGGGAAATTTTAATTCTATATAGAGTCAATACAGATTCTGTGAAAATCTTAGGTGTTGGGAGAAGATTTCTATGGATTTTAGGTATGTATAAAAGTAATGAAAAATCCTACAAAATCAATGAAATAATAGATTCCTTTAAAATCCACAAACTTTTAAATATCATAGGAATTTTATGGAAAATTTTAAATCCTAACTAAATACCTACAGATTTATATGGACTTTTAAAAATCTATATTCAATACCCATAGACTTTTAAATTCCAAAAAATTCCTATAAACTCTTGATTGAATACACCCCCTAAGACTAATTAGTTTTGTATTTGTGGTTCAAAAGCAAAATTGGTTTCGTATTTGGGGTGTGAAAGCAAAATTGGTTTCGTATTTGGTCCGCATTTGGGATCCGAAAGTGAATTTCAGTTTAATCAGTTTTGCACTTGAGCCCCAAAATTAAAATTGAGTTTGATCAATTCCGCACTTAGATCCCAAAATTGAATTGAAAATTTTTAAATAATAATAATAATAATAATAATAATAATAATATTAATAATAATAATAATAATAATAATAATAATAATAATAATAATAATAATAATAAATTTGATGACCGATTTAGTTCCGGACTCAAAGTGCGAAACTTAGTAATAGAATATAGGGTATGTCTAGCATGACCCTTTTTAAAAAAAAAAACGGAAAGTAATTCGATTCATTAGATGGCGCGCCATTTAGTGGATCGAAAGGCCGAAAAAAGATCGGTAGACGGACTAACCATCATGAAGGGCCACACAACAAAGGAGAAAAGAAATACACAAAAATACATCAAAAGAATCCCGAAAGCAAAAGAGTCTTCAAGGAAAAACATGATGATCCAACCAATAAGAGGCAACGAGCATAAACGTGCATTTTTGAAGTACACATGTAGGAAGCCTGGGAACAACAATGCACACCTCATATTTGGACAACAACAGAGCCATCAGGAGTCGATCATAAATCAACGCCCCCTTCTCAACAAAATGCTCATACCGCCACCAAAAGACAACATCAAACCTCAGGAGACAAAACTGTTGAAAACGGTATCATGATATATACATGTGTATAACTTGATAGTTTAAAGATTAACGATTTGTAAGGAGAAAATTGTTCATATAAGATTGGATAGCAAGTTGATTAACAACGCAAGAGCTTATCGAAAGAAAAGTCGTAAGCCCACTAGTTTTTGGTTGTAATGTAAGCAATAACTAATTTGGAGGAGATTTTCAAAACATCTCCATTAGTGTCTTTCGGACTATTTTAACGAGTTTCATTTTAGTTACACTAGTGGAAGACATAAGTCATGATATCTTTGTCTTATTCAATTCATTGTCTGAGATTACATATTTATAGAAAGCTAGCAGTACTATGATATGTAATACTGGGCTGTTAGCCTTGGGCCTCTGATGACTGGGTTGGCTCTATTCTAGCATCCCCTTGGTCCAAAGTGTAATAGATAGGATTTCCGAATTCTAATTAATGTTGATTAACTTAATCGTTGATAGTAATTGACATATAACTCACGAAGATTTCGCAAGTGATGAGTATGAGTCCCACCGTTATGTTCCTAGCGTAATTTTGGACGTTTGGAGAAATTTTTACTTTTTCCCTCGGGTAATTATTTTTACCCTCCGGTGTTATTTGGAGCATTTGGGAGCTCCAATTAATAAAAATGCAGTTGAGAGAAATGATTAGGACATCGGATATGTCCTAGATAAGAAATAACATGGAAAGGCAAAACGGCCAAAAAAGTCGCTATTTCGTTTCTTAACGGCTAAGAAAAACGGCTTAGGAGTACACGTTTTTCGAGACAGTTGTGAAATAATTATCCCTACAATATTCCATATTTAATATTCCAATCTCGAGAAGTTTGGAGAAGGAGGTTCGACCCGCCTTTGGATCGGTTAAAGGATAATTATCGACTTCGCTAAAGAATAATTATCGTCTTCACTATAAATAGCGAAAAATCCTTTATTAATTCATTTCCTTTCACGTTTCCTCGTAAAAACTCTAATTTCTCTCAACCTTCAAAATCATATCTACTCTCCGTTTCTAATATGATTTCAATTCTGTTTGAGTTTCTGGATTCCTCTCTTCATTCTCTTCATATCGGTACCGAATTTCTACATTTGTGAATAGATGAAGAGCTGGTCGAGCATATATGTCACCAAGCAGGTTTCGTCGCTCAGATTCCGATGAATATGATGTTGTTCATGCGTATCCTACGTCGTTGTGATTCCGAATCTTCTTTCAGATCATAAATTGGGTTAGTAACAAATAAGTTATGAATTTATTCGTTTTTCGTACTGCGATTTGGCCTAAATTGACTTTAGACTTGTCAAAATGGATAATTAGAAATTCCATTATGGTCGCTATATTATTCTGGTGATTATGGGTAGTTTGTTTGATGAAATCTGATGACAAGTGGGTTTAGAAATTGCCTGCGAGCAAAACGTTATTCTGGCGAAATTTAAATAATTAATTAATTAATGGTTAATTAATTAAATTAGGATTAGAATTGAGATTGAGGAATGTCGATTAGATACTACCTTGAGATTTGAGGAATTGTGAGTTATGTTGAGATATTGAGGTTTAGTTAGTTGTGAGGCTTATAGATTGAGTATGATCCTTATGGATCCCTTGGGTCTAGGTGTGACCTTTTTGATTGATAGGAGTATTGACATCTCTTTATACCTTGTTATTAGGCAGTGTCCCTCTCAGGATTGAAGGTTGATCATGGTTGTCATTGTACAAGGTTGAGGTAAGTCTGTAGGACTTACTTAGCTACCATCCTTATATTGGGTGTTTGCATGAGTGGTGTGTGTTTTATATGTTTGCTATGATAGCATGAGTTGTCGTTTATACCGACCTGTGTTTTATTGACTGCCCCGTTGCGTGGATTTGATAACCTTTCCCTTTCATCACGTAGTGGAGTATGAGAGGTTCTTTGACGTTAGGCCAGTCTGGTTTACAGGAAGGGCGCAATCCACTCCCATAGGGTACACAGATTGTGTGACCGATACTCTTACAGCTGGATATAACACTTAGAGGCGAGGATGTATCGGTCCTCGTGTCACATACTTTTATTTATCTATATATATATATATATATATATATATATATATATATATATACGACTTGAGTCAATGGCTATTATATAAAGATGATAAAATGGGTAAATGTGTGATATCATGCTGATGTGCTTATCCTTACATGTTTGTGATGGTGCTTATGCATTACTCTACATATGTGTATGGTTAGCTAATGGTTTATTACCATGTTGTAGATGCCCCACAGGATAGGCATGCTGCTGGGTGATCTAGCAGAGTTGTAGACCGATGACCTCTTGTACATAAGATGGTTGTGGTATTTTGGGGTGTTTACTTTTCCCTCCTGTGTGAGGATGTTGTTTATACTCGGCTACGTTGTTGTTACCTTTTGGTTGTATAATTTATACAGTGCCATGTTGTAAGGTACAGTGAACTTGTTGTCAGGCTAGGGTCAGGATCCACTGTGAGATTCTAGCCCAATGTGGCATCCCGAGTCCCGCAGATTCGGGGTGTTACGGAGTTGGTATCAGAGCCTTAGGTTGACAACAATGGCATTTGCTACCTGCAATGAGGTTTGATAGATAAAATAAACAGAACCCGAAAGGGGTCTGACGTTTTCAAAATGATTTATGGTTTTAAGTGTGGTTTTGGGTTATAATGTACAAGAAGTCGCCACCTCTGCTATGGATCTCTACAACATAGATATGTATATATATATGTATTATGGATTATGTGGATGTGTTATATACATATATTCCGATACATATGGCATATATATAGCCTTTTAAGATTAGGTGCGTATACTCTGTAGATGGCTCAGACTAGAGCAACATCTATAGTGGAACGAGGTGGGAATATGCCCCTGTTCCTCTAGTAGTGATAGGTAGGGACCAGTTTCCGCTATTGTATCGCCTATAGCAAAGGACGACCATGAAGAGCTTGTTATGTCTCGATGAGTGGACTCGAGTTTCGAGAATATATACGCCAAGTATATGAAGCTGCAATAGCGGGTAAACCTACACCGGGCTTACCGACATCTGTGCTATCAACTGAAGCTTCCAAATCAAAGAAGAAACAACGGATCGAGCTAGTGAATGAGGAAGTAGACCCTTCAGGAGGTAGACAGAGTCTAGCACATGGACATTCGAGTGATCCCCGTTCTACACGGACTGTTGGTGGGATGAGATCTTGTTATAATTATGGGAAGTCTGGACATTTGCGACCAAAGTGTATGAGACCACCAGTGACTTGCTACACCTGTGGTAGACCAGGTCATAGAGTTGCCTTTTGTAGGAAAAGTAGAGTTGCATCACATTAGGGATCTTCCCCTGCCAGTGTGGCGGGAGGTGGTCCGAGGACACCTCAGCAACAAACACAGGGACAACAAAGAGCCCTAGATCGTCCTTTTACTCAGAGATCTGTTCCCGGGTCAAGTAGAGGTAGAGGTCGTGGTGGAAGTATCACTGACCCCAGAGGAGATCAGGGTATAGCCTTTGAGCTGAGAAGTGCAGAGGAGTCACCCGTATCAATAGTAGAGATGGGACGTCTGTGTCTCAACTGTGGCGATCCAGATCATTTGCGCCCCGAGCGTTCCTTGGCACCGATAGTGTGCTTTACATGTGGTGAACTAGGCCATTTGGCCCCTTTTTGTCAACAAGGTAGTGTTTCTTCTCAGCAAGACCTTCCTCTTTCTGGTGCAGAAAGAGTAGAAGTGGAGGCTATGGTGATGACCTCAGTGATACGTGAGGAGCATAGGTCCGAGGTTTGAGTGATGATATACAATGGAGCTACCGGCGTTAGCTGTTACAGGTACCATTCCCGTTAATGGTTTACCTAGTGGAGTTTTGTTTGATATGGGTGTTATGCACTCTTCGCTTTTGATGCATGTATAGATTGATTTTAGATACAATAGAGGGTAGACGTTCCTTTATAGGGATACTAGTTAGGGGTCTAAAGTACCCGCGAGATATGTGATTGTCCCCTTTATGTAGGGACTTGTGTGTTGCTTGTAGACTTCTTTGTCATGTCATAGGTGCATGAGGAGGTCATTATGTGTATAGATGAGACGGATAGATATCATGTTGTGTTAGATGTCAATTGGAAGACTGTTATAGTCTCTATTGAGATAGATTAGATAGAGGTCTTCCGAGGTTAAGACCTATCAAGAGACGGGTTTGTCATTAGTGTCATACGGGAAGCTAGGCTTATAGCACAGGCATGTGATGCCTTTTGACGTTATGCAATGGAGGAGGAAGAGAGTCCAACCTTGGAAGATATTCCAGTGGTTTATGAACTTAAAGACGTGTTACTGAACCGTCTGATTTGTTGCCTCAGTGGAGTGTGGACTTTGATATTGAGTTGAAGTGTGGTATGAGATTGATTTGAAAGGCCCCATATCGTATGTCACCTGTTGAGATGTTAGAGCTGAAGAGACAACTTGAGGAATGGGTAGAGAAGGGCTTCATTCGCCCTAGTGTATTCATTGTGTCGGGTTGACAACTTGTTGTGTCATCTTCAAGAAGCGATTATATGTTCCAAGACTTCCTTGCGCTCAGGATATCACCAGTTAAGGGGGGAGATCAGGATGTGCATAGGAGGGTATTTCGTACCCGTTATGGACCCTACGAGTTTGTAGTGATGTCATTCGGGGTGACGAATGCCCCGCTACCTAGTGTATTCCTTGTGGTAGTCTTCATTGATGAAATTTTGATATACTCTCGTAGCAGAAAGGAGCATGTCGGTCATCTGAGGACAATTTTATTGATTTTGAGGGATAGAGGGTTGTATGTCATGCTCTCTAAGTGCGAGTTTTGGATGTCCGAGGATTGCTTTTCTAGACCACATGGTATCTGCTAGTGGGATCAAGATTGATCCGGCGAAGATTGAGTATGTTGCAGCATGGACAAGAACAGTAAGGAAGTACGTAGCTTTCTCGGCTTAGCCGATTATTACCGACGCTTTGTGGAAGGATTTTTTGTGATCATCGTCCACTTACGAGTCTTTTGAGGAAGAGTACCAGATTTGTGTGAACTGATCAGTGTGCCAAGAGTTTGAGGAGTTGAAGAGGTGTTTGACTTCTGCTCCTGTTCTGGCACAACCAGAGGATTCTGATAATTTCGTGGTCTACAGTGATGCACCCAAGCTATGTTTGGGATGTGTTTTGATGTAGAAGGGCCGAGTGATTGCATATGCGTCTCGCCGGTTTAAGACGTATGAGGAGAAATACCCGAGTCATGATCTGGAGTTAGCAGCGGTAGTTCATGCTTTGAAGATCTAGAGACATTACCTGTATGGTGCTACATGTTAAATCTTCACAGACCATAAGTTTGAAGTATAGTTTTACGCAGTGGGAATTGAATAGCCGCCAGCGTAGATGGTTTGAGCTAACCTAGGATTTTGACCTCGAGAATTTGAAAACAAATTCAGACTACTTTGAGGACAAGTCTACACTTCACGACTGCGTTTCACCCCCAGACCGATGGTCAGTCAAAGAGGACCATCCAAACCCTTGAGGATATGTTGTGAGTTGATATGTTGGATTAGGGACAAGGATGATCAGATTACCTCCCAATAGTTGAGTTGTCATACAACAACAGCTGACATGCATCTATTGGGATGTCCTCTTATGAGGCACTGTATGGGCGTAGATGCCGTACACCTTTATGTTGGGATGAGTCTAGCAGTACAGTGGGATAGCACCAGAGAAGATTCAGGATGCTATGGCTCGAGTAGCGTTGTTTAGGAAGTGGATGCTGGCGGCACAGAGTCGCTAGAAGTCGTATGTAGACGAGAGGCGCCGGCCTCTAGAGTTTAGAATAGGAGCTCATGTCTTGCTGAGAGTATCTCTGACGCGAGGCGTCAGACGTTTTGACATAAGGAGGAAAGTTGAGTCCCCGATATGTCGTTCCTTTCAAGATAGTGGATAGAGTTGGGAGGGCAGCATACATAGTAGCTTTGCCTCCAAGGTTAGAGGGTATTCACCTTGTTGTTCACGTGTCTCAACTAAAGGAGTATATTCTAGATCCGAGATGCACTGTAAGCCATGCTGATTTAGTGGTCGAGGCACACCACATGTTTGCTGAATATCTTGTTGTAGTCTTAGAATGAGGTATAAAACGTTTATGCTTGAAGAAAATTTTGCTGATGAGAGTATAGTGATCAAGACGAGGCCACCTGAGTGACTGAGGATAGTATATATAAGAACTAATCCAAGTTTATGCAGAGAAGGTTGCACCGTAGACTTGTTGAGCAAGCCATGTTTGTGTATATGAGATATATGATGATGTGATTATGTGATTATGTGATATGTGATGTTCTCTTCCGTGCTAGATTATTGGTGATCCTAGTGGATCTTGTTATGTTAGGGCGAGTTATGTTATGGCTGGAGAAGTTTTACCTCCAAGCCCTCGAGCGTTGATTTTACCATTGGAGAAGTTCTACCTCCATACCATCGTGTATAGGTCAGTTGCAGATGGTTCTACCTTCATGTTGTCGAATGAGATTAGTTTTAGTTGGAGATGATATTACCTCCATGTTTGGAATTTAGGTATAGAGATTTCTGGAGATGTTCTTCCTCCATACGGTCATTTGTGTTTTGGAGATGTGTTGCCTCCTTGATGATGAGTTGGTAGCTGGAGATGTTTTTCCTCCATGCCCTTGTGATGTGAGCCAGTTGGAGGTGTATTTCCTCCATACTGTTATAGTGATTATAGTTCTTGGAGATGTTTTCCTCCATGGTGTGATTAAGGATATAGTTGCCAGAGATGTTTTACCTTTGTACCTTTGGGATAGATTAGACTGCTGGAGATGTTTTACCTCCATACCTTTGGGATAACGTTATGATCTTGTTTTCTGGAGTTGATGATTCCTCCATGCTTATGTTTTCAGGTTATAGATTGTTATAGGTTGATACCTTTGAACGGAGATATGATACCTCCGATTGAGACAGTGTTTATACCTCGGCGTATGGGTCCGAGAGGATTTGGGAATTGTTCAAGTTTCGGGACAAAACTTTTTTTAAGGGGTGTGTGATGTAATAGCTAGGATTTTCGAATTCTAATTAATGTTGATTAACTTAATCGTTGATAGTAATGGACATATAACTCGCGAAGATTTCGCAAGTGATGAGTATGAGTCCCACCGTTATGTTCCTAGCGTAATTTTGGACGTTTGGGAAAATTTTTACTTTTTCCCCCGGTTAATGATTTTTACCCTCCGGTGTTATTTGGAGCATTTGGGAGCTCCAATTAATAAAAATGCAGTTGAGAGAAATGATCAAGACATTGGATATGTCCTAAATATGAAATAACATGGAGAGGCAAAATGGCCAAAAGAGTCGCTATTTCGTTTCTTAACGGCTAAGAAAGACGACTTAGGAATACACTTTTTCCGAGGCAGTTGTGGAATAATTATCCCTACAATATTCCAGATTTAATATTCCAATCTCGAGAAGTTTGGAGAAGCTCGTCTTTTGATCGGTTAAAGGATAATTATCGTCTTCACTATAAATAGCGGAAAATCCTTTACTAATTCATTTCCTTTCACGTTTCCTCGTAAAAGCTCTGATTTCTCTCAACCTTCAAACTCAGATCTACACTCCGTTTCTAATCCGATTTCAATTCCGTTTGGGTTTCTGGATTCCTCTCTTCATTCTCTTCATATCGGTACCGAGTTTTTGCATTTCCGAGTAGATGAAGAGCTGGTCGAGCATATATGTCACCAGACAGGTTTCGTCGCTCATATTCCGATGAATATGTTGTTGTTCATGCGTAGCCTGTGTCGTTGTGATTCCGAATCTTCTTTCAGATCGTAAATCGGGTTAGTAACGAATAAGTTATGAATTTATTCGTTTTTAGTACTGTGATTTGACCTAAGTTGACTTTAGACTTGTCAAAATGGATAAATAGAAATTCCAATATGGTCGTTATATTATTCTGGTGATTATGGGTAGTTTGTTTGATGAAATCTGATGACAAGTGGGTTTAGAAATTGCCTGCGGGCAAAACGTTATTCTGGTGAAATTTAATTAATTAATTAATTAATTAAAGGTTAATTAATTAAATTAGGATTAGAATTGAGATTGAGGAATGTCGATTAGAAACTACCTAGAGATTTGAGGAATTGTGAGTTATGTTGAGATATTGAGGTTTAGTTGGTTGTGAGGCTTATAGATTGAGTATGATCCTTATGGATCCCTTGAGTCTAGGTGTGACCTTTTTGATTGATAGGAGTATTGATATCTCTTTATAACTTGTTATTAGGCAGTGTCCCTCTCAGGATTGGAGGTTGATCATGGTTGTCATTGTACGAGGTTGAGGTAAGTCCGTAGGACTTACTTAGCTACCATCCTTATATTGGGTGTTTGCATGAGTGGTGTGTGTTTTATATGTTTGCTATGATAGCATGAGTTGTCGTTTATACCGACTTATGTTTTATTGATTGCCCCGTTGCGAGGCTGTGATAACCTTTCCCTTTCATCCCGTAGTGGAGTCGGGGAGGTTCTCTGACGTCAGGCCAGTCTGATTTACAAGAAGGGCGCAATCCACTCCCATAGGGTACACGGATTGTGTGACCGATACTCGTACAACTGGATATAGCACTCAGAGGCGAGGATGTATATGTCCTCCTGTCACATACTTTCATTTATCTATATATATGTATATATATACATATATATATACATATATATATACATACATATATATATATACATATATATATACATACATATATATATATATACATACATATATATATACATATATATATATATACATACATATACATATATATATAGGACTTGAGTCAATGGCTATTATATAAAGATGATAAAATGGGTAAATGTGTGATATCATGCTAATGTGCTTATCCTTACATGTTTGCGATTGTGCTTATGCATTACTCTATATATGTGTATGGTTAGCAAATGGTTTATTACCATGTTGTAGATGCCCCACACGATAGGCATGCTGCTGGGTGATCTAGTAGAGTGGCAGGCCGAGGACCTCTCGTATATAGGATGGTTGTGGTATTTTGGGGTGTTTACTTTTCCCTCCTGTGTAAGGATGTTGTTGTTTATACTCGGCTATGTTGTTGTTAACTTTTGGTTCTACAGTTTATACAGTTTTAAGTATTTGTTCTATATCTGTCAGTGCCATGTTGTAAGGTCCAGTGAACTTGTTGTTAGGTTAGGGTGAGGATCCACTGTGAGATCCTAACCCAATGTGGTATCCCGAGTCCCGCAAATTCGGGATGTTACACCAAGTCCGTGACTCGGAGATGAGAGCGAAAAGTAGCCAGTCTATGTGAGGTAACAACTTTGGTAAGAAGATCAACAACCTGATCTTTGGAGGATACAAAGGCACCAATCAAGGTTTTGTTTTGGACTCGTTGGCGAACAAAGTGGTAATCAAGCTCCAGGTATTTGATTCGATTATGCATCACTGGGTTGACTACCAAGTATGTGATGCCTAAGCTGTCACACCATAATGTGGGTGCGTGAGGAAGCTTGACACCTAGTTCCATCAGAAGACATTGGAGCCACAATATTTCTAATGTGGCACGAGCAACAGCTCTGTATTCTGCTTCAGTAGATGATTTGGCAACAATATGTTGTTTTTTCGATGTCCAAGAAATGAGATTGCTGCCAATATATGCATAGTAGGCGCTTGTAGATCTTCGATAAGAGATATCACTACCCCAATCAGCATCAGAGAAGGCTGACAAAAGATATCCTGGTGTTGATGAAATGTGAAATTTGTGAGATGAAGTGCAATTTAGGTATCTCAGAACTCTTTTGACATACTGCCAGTGGGCTTGTTTCAGATGATGCATATATATTGTGCCAGTTTATTGGCAGCAAAAGATATATCGGGCCTAGTGAAGGCAAGATATCGCAGGCTTCCCAGGATGCTTCTGTAGAGGGTAGGATCATCAAAGGTTGGTGATGATGAGAAACTTTCTTAAAAATTTCTGGCCAGTGGAGTTGAAACTGGTTTGGAATTTTGCATTAGTGCCTTTGTGACTAGATCATGAATGTATTTTGTTTGTGAAAGATAGAAGCCAGAGCCATTTCGTTGGATTTCAATTCCTAGGAAATAGCTTACTGGGCCAAGGTCTTTTATTGGGAATGATTTGGAGCGAGTGGTGGTGAAATTTGTGGCAAGAGTTGGGGAAGATACAATGACCAAAAGGTCATCTACATAAACCAGAATACAGACAAAGGCAAAGGCTGATTTGAATAGAAACATGGATGTGTCTGAAGTGGATGGTGAGAATCCCATGGAAATCAGAGCATCACCAAGTCGAGAGAACTAGGCTTGAGGGGATTGATTCAGTCTATAAAGGGATTTCGTCAATTTGCAGACATGTGAGGGGTAGTTTGGATGAATGAAACCTAGTGGTTGGGTGATGTAAACCTCTTCAAGCAAGTCCCCGTGCAAGAAAGCATTCTGGATGTCAAGGTGCTGAACTGTCCAATGGTTCATCGCTGCCAAGGAAAGTAGGAGACGGATGGTTGAAGGTTTGGCTACAGGATTGAATGTATCGTGGTAATCTAGGCCATACATTTAATGGTAACCTTTGGCTACTAATCAGGCCTTCCTTCGTTCAATTGTCCCATCAGAGAACCGTTTTGTTTTGAATACCCATTTGACACCCAAAAAATTTTGGGATAGAGTTGATGAACAAGGCTCAAGGTTTGGGTGGAAAGAAGGGCTTGAATCTCATTTTCCATGTCAAGGCGCCATTCTAGAAACTTGGAGGCAATGGTGAAGTTTGTTGGTTCGTCTAGGATGGTTATGGTGTGAGAGCAAGACGAAGGGGGCCAGGGTATCATGCCATCTTGGCGGATTAGAGGTTTACGTATCCTGCTTGATGTCCTGGGTTGGTTCTGGTGTGGTGGATTAAGGGAGTGGGCCGTAGTGGGGTTAATGTCTTCTGCATATGGGCCCATGGGAAGGTTGGTGGAGATAGATGGATTTTGTAAATTTTGTGGAGCTGTTGGGCTTTGTGCACTGGATTGAGCATGTAATTCAGGTGAATTATAGGGGATTGAAGCCACTGGAGATTGGGCCTGTGTAATGGAGTTGGTGGTGAAGGGAAATGTACGTTTATATAAAAAAATGTCACGGGATATGTATGTCTTGTGGTTGACCCAATCGTAGAAAAATTACCCAAGGTGATTGGAAGAGTACCCAAGGAAGATTGTAGGTGTTGATCGAAAATTGAATTTGTGGGAATTATATGGTCGAAGGTTGGGAAAGGCGAGACACCCAAACACCTTGAGAAATTTGTAGTTTGGCGATTGCTTGAAAACAAGCTCAAATGGGGATTTATGTTTGAGTATGGGGGTAGGGAGACGGTTGATTATGTATGTGGCGGTTTCAAAAGCGAAGTCCCAAAACCGGAGAGGGAGAGATGAATGTTTGCGAAGGGTTAAACCCATGTCCACAATTCTACGGTGACGAGTTTTGACGGACCCGTTTTGTTGTTGCGAATATGGGAAAGTAAAATGATGTGTGATACCCATCTTTTGAAAAAGTGGGATTAATGGTTTAACTTCCGAACCACCATCGGTTTGTACCGATATGATCGTAGTGGATATAAGATTGGTTACGAGTTTGAAAAATGTAGTAATGACCGGTGTTACCAAGAATTTGTTTGGGAGGGGAAAGAGCCAAATGAACTTTGAGAAATCATCAACAATAGAGACATAAAATTTGTGGCCTTTAAAAGACAAAGTGTGACTTGGTCCCCAAACATTTAAAAACAAAAGAGATAACACTCTATCACTTGTTGAAGGGCTTGGTGGATGTGGGAGGGCATGAGCCTTGGCCTAAGTGCATGAGGTGCAGCCAATTGGGTGGAATGATGGACTTCGAAGTGGGCCTTGTAGATGGGTAAGGATAGAGTTAATGATGGGCGTGGAGACATGCCCTAACCGGTCATGCCAAAACGTGGTTTGTTGGGTGGAGGTTAAATGAAGCTGGGGAAGCGATGATGAACCAGAGGTAGAGGGCAGCACATACAAGCCATTCTCAACCGGTCCTTGAAGAAGAGGTTGGTTGGTCTTGGTATCTGACCGGAGGTATTTCTATGGTCGTCTATATCCAATCAAAAGTAAATCCCGACTTAGCACTAAGAACAAGTATAGTGATTAAGTAAGGGTCGAACCCAAGAGAGTTAAGGTGTTTTAGATGCAATTATTGATTATAATGACAAGTGACACAAAAAGGGGGGGGGGGGTTGGTTGAATTGATGCACAAAAACTTATGAAAACGATTAATGCGACAAGTAAGACAATAATGGATGAATCTACACTAGGTTGATTCTAAGCATGCAATTGCTACTTTGGTGCATTCCTTTTACAAGTTCTTAAGTAATCTTCCGTCTCGATCATACATATGTGTTGAGCCAACCGGCATCAACACAACTTAACCTATTAAAGTTCCGTAAACCTACAAGAACAAATAACAAGTTAGCATTCAAAAAAGACTAAGGGATATAAAGAGAAGATTAAAACCGTTAAACTTATTTTTATATTTGTGTTCCTTTTCTTTAAGTAATTACAACCCGTTATTACTTAAATTTGCTACTAGATTAAAGACCCGAACCCAGAACCTGTTAATCCTAGTTGTTTACATGCACTTTAGAACCTAAAGTGATCAATCTCAAGTAATAGTTAACATGCAATTAAACAACGGAGATCAAGGAAACACAAAGCATTACTGAATAAAAACTTATATTAAAAAGAACTTACAACCAAAGTAACAAACCAGCTTCAAAAATGTAGCAAGGGAGTTAGCAACTCATTACAATGGAAAGACTCAAGTCTAAAATTGATTTTGTGGGGAAAAGTATATATATATATATGGATGATCCTAGCAATCAGCCATGGACTATTTATACTACAAACGACACTTAATTAGGAGTAAATAGTCGGGCTAAAACAACCACCTTAAATGCCATAAAGGTGGTGTAAACAGCCGGAGTAAAGTTTCTGGCGTTAAACCGCAGGGGCGGCCTTCAGGAACCGCAGGGGCGGTTTAGGCAGAATCGGTTGATCTTCTTCAGGACCGCTGGGGCAGCTACATAACTCCGCTGGGGCGGATCTTTAATGCACTTCAACGTCTGACCTTTCGCCTTCCTGACGTTTCTGATGTCAAAACGCTGGGGCGTCCCTATGTCGACGCAGGCGCGTCGACATAGCCTCTTCGTCTTCCATCTCCCAGGTTGAGGCGCAGGCAGGGGCGCAGTGTGAGACGCAGGGGAGCTGGTCTTCATATCTTCAAGGCAGGTCACCGCAGGGGCGCCAAGGAGTGGCGCAGGGGCGGTGACGCACTTCATGTCCGGCGTTGGTGAAGGCGCAGGGAGCGTTCCAGTGAAAACGTCATCCGTAGGGGCGGCTGCAAGGATCCGCAGGGGCGGTGAGGCAACAGAAGCTTTGCTTCTTGATCGATCTTCACTCCTAAGTGCTTGTAACTCCTTCTTTAGCTTCTTTTGCTCTTCTTCTTCTGGACCAAGAAGTTAGTAGCATAAACCGACACTAATGCAATAAAAAGACTCTAAAAACTATCCTAATTGATAGTGATTCCATCACCTATCAAACTCCCCCATACTTAGACCTTTTACTCGTCCCGAGTAAAACAAATGACAACCATTAGACTCAAGGTCTCAGGAAGCAAGGGAAAGAAAGAAAAATAATGGAAAACAAGAGAAAAACCAAGAAAGAAAGAAGGAAAAGAGAGGAAATGTGAGGAAAAGAGATACTACCATCCTTAGCGCTCCAAGAGTGGCCTACCCGGACAACCTCCTTATGACTCCCCTTCTTATGTCGCCAAAACGCCGGAAGGGAAACCTACACTCGGTGTCGCTCATTTTGCCAAGGTGCCCTTTCGGGTTTTCACCTTGCCACTCTTCTCCTTTTCTCACTTAAACTCACATCCCTCAAGTCCAATTTTGCACCAACCTAAGGTTGGTCGGACTACCTTCTTTTTACCTAAACCGCCCTTTCGGGTTTTCGGTTTATCCAAGGATTTTCATGCCTTTTTTTTTCCATTTCTTTGGCTTTTTTCTTTTTCTTTTTTTTTTCAAAATGATTTCAACAATGCAAAACAAATGCCAAAAATAACACAATAAACTGTACAAGCAATGATATGTCCCTCCCCCATACTTTAAGTGCACTTTGTCCTCAAAGTGAAAATGAGTAAAAGATAAATACGGGAGAAGGGAAAGAAATGTACCCCTCACTGGGGTGGTCCGGATGAACCACCAGGACCCTCCTCTGGTGGGTAAGGAAAGTGGCGGAAGAAGTGCTCTAGCGGCGGTGAAGGGTGTCAATCCGGTCCTCCTGAGCCTCCATCCTCTCTCAAAATGAAGTCTCATAGCTAGCTTGCCAAGGTAGCTGCTGAGTCTCCAACTGCTGCTGATGAGCCGCCTGCCAAGCATCTTGACGGCGGTCAAAGTGAGTGGTCATGGAGGAGGCGAAGTTGGACTGCCACGCCTGCTGTTGCTCAAGCATGGACCGCTGATACTCGGTCTGCCATGCCTGGTGCTGTGTAGTCAAAGCTGCCATCTGAGCCTGCAGACTCTCCATGGTCTGACTGTCGTGTCCCACCGTCGGCATCTCCTCATCAGTGGTGTGGGCCCTGCTAGAACCGGCTGCGTACCTCCCAACAATATCAACCTGAGGCCGTCTCGGAGGAACAGGGTCAGCCGATACATATAGGTAGGAGAGCTCTTCTCCCAATGGGAGTCAACGGGGTAGATATGTGATGTGACTCCCATCTGCAAGGAAGATCCAGAACCGATGCTCCCCGTCTCTCCTGAGGAGTCTGCACCTCCTCAATAATCCTTCGGTGTATAAGGGTGCTTCCAAACCTTCTTCCAATGGAGGAAGATCCAACACTTGTGCCGCTAGTAATGATATGATCCCACCTCCAACGATGTCCCGAGGCTCATTCTTCCTAACCCGCTTAAGAGCAGTAAGGAAGAGATATGCCCAATCTGGCACAAACTCGTTGGAAGACAATCGTATAGCAGTGGAAGGTCCTTAAGAGCGACCTTATTCTCTTCCTTGTGTCCACAGAAGACACTCATGAAGACCTTTGAGATGAGCCTTAAACAAGGGTGAGTGAATTTGTTGGAGTACTCACCTCCTGCATGAAACTCAGTCCTAGTGGTGGCCTGCCAAAATTCCAACAAATCAGGCGTCGGAATGGGTTCCATCCAGTCATCAAAAGCTGCTATGGTCACTCCTAGTGCCTCTTGTATTTGGGTGTAGTCCAATGTGTACTTCCTCTTGTTATACTTGAATGAAAGTCCAATACACAATTGGTCTTCCGTCTCCATTTTGAAAGTGGCTATAAATTGTCTGTTAAGGTCGGGGTGTGTTGGGGCATTCTTTATCAGAAAATCACCCAATCCGGCATTGTTTAGAAATTCCTGCATACTCTCCAACATCCCTAGATTTTCCAATGTGGAAACATCAAGGAACCGGGTTGCATGTTGTTCGCTCCAAACGGTGTGTGCAAGCTTTAAATTTATAACCCTAGACGTAAGCTTAAAACAAGGATGCGAACCCGCAGTGTACGGGTCAATCGTAGTAAAAGCAAGGAATTCTAGGGGTCGATTATAGGGACTTAGTGAAACAAAGTCCAATTACGGTATGCTTTAGCAATCACTAACCACAAAACAATTAAAACAATCAAAGATGATATAGAAGTCAATAAAGGAAACATGCAATTCTAGGGATTAAAGCATCTAGTTGTGGTTCCAACTCAAGATCTAAAGATAAGCGGACAAAGCTGAGGTTTTTGCATAGGGAAGGTGTTACTAACGTGGAATAGATCACCGGGTAAGTCTCACTACTCACTAATCCTAAACCGTAACTCCTATTACCGGGTAAGTCTCAAGGAATTAAGATAAAGAACTATAACCTCAAACTAACACACCATCTAAGGGAATAGAATCAACCTTTACCGGGTAAGTCTCAAGCTAACTCACAAAGATGAGATGAAAGCACACTCAAACCCCAATAAAGGATAAACCTTTATTACCTACACTTATGATCGTTGGTACACAAACTAAGGAATTACCGGGTAAGTCTCATCCTAGGCTTGCATTGGACCAGGAAAGGTGTAATAAGAATAGGATTTGGCAAACTCTAACACTTAACTCTCAGTTTAGGATCAGATAAGTCACCTCGGTCAGACGAATTCCACCCCGGCCGAGATGTTCATCGACTAAGCGAGATGCTTAGGGTTAAAGACTCGAACTTTCAGGGTCCTACTGGAATCTAAGATTATTCTATCATTGTTTTCCCCACAACCTTCAGCCAATCACCCTAGAATCACACAAGGAAATTAGCCACTCATCATCATGAAAGTATTAATCAAAAGTATGGAAAGAAGGTGAATATTTGAACAAAAAGAATTCAATGAAAAGACTTCAATAACTGAATCAAATATCACAACAAAGCGTTCCTTGGATAGAAATCCAACAAGACAAGACAACAAGGAAGAGAACCTAAGGTAATCTTACAAGAAAACCTCCAAAAGCTATAAAAGCTACAATCTTCCTTCTTCAACCTTCAAAAAGGTCCTTCAAATCTCCCAACTAGAGTATGGCTGCTGTGGATGTAAACACGATCTTGCGCTGATAGCCGATGTCGGATTTGTGGGAAATCCGACCCTTTTTATAGGAAAATAACCCTCCAAAGATAAGATATCTTAGAAAGATCTCTTCCCATAAAAATAGGTAAAATATAAGATCTATAATATCTTCTTCCTTCCAGGAGCCAAGCCCAAAAATATAAGATCTCTTTCCAAAGATAAAAGATCTCGGCCAAGAATAAAATATTCTCACCGCGTCCTAGGTATTCGCCTCGGTCGAGTCGACTTCCCTGGATCATCTCGGTCGAGGTGAATCTGTGGTCAACCGAGGTGAGTCACAACTGAATGTGAAATCTCTCAAATTTTGTCCAAAGTGAATCTCTAATCCATGGCTATGCTTCCTGGATGGTTCCTTATGTTCCTGAATGTAGCTCCAATGACTCCATAGCTCCTTTTGCTCCTTTTTGATGCAAAACGTGCCATTTTACCTACGATTACAACAAAACTAGGTGTAGATCTCGATTCCCGCAAAGGTAGATGAAATGGTAATATAATAACATATTATACATACAAACATGTAGATTATAAAAGATAAAACGTCCAAACAAACCCCAAAATATAGACTATAATTCATGCTATCAAAATACCCCATACTTAGCCCTTGCTTGTCCCCAAGCAAGTTCCGCATATAAAAGACAAGATAGAATGGATTATAAGTCAATAAAATCAATGAAAAGTCTTTCAGAAAACATTTTTATGGTGTGCAGCAATCATAGATCACTCTAAGAGAATACTTCATGGAATTTAAAAAATCAAAATATGATCAAAACATTTTATAAATATAGAAAAGTTGCTCATCTTTGCATAAAACCATAGAATGCATATTAAGTCATAATTATCAAAATTAATCATGTATAATCCAGTTTAAACCACTAAGTCAATCAACAAGCTCAAGGTCTCAAGGGCTTCCCAAAAGAAAGGTCAAGAAACGTGTAGGGTAGGGATGTATGTAAGGTAATGTGGTGCTAGAATCCGGGAAAAGGATGAACTTCACTTTCACTTTGACTTGCAACATCTTCCACCAATAAGCTTTGCTTATTTCACACTTTTTCTTTTTACTTTAGTTTTTGGGATGCATGGACAGAGGTGCACAATAACCGAAGCCTAGGAAATCCGCAATCATCAATTTCTTGAGATGCATCAAACCCTTGATGCGCATACCATGACCCGTTAGGAATATCGCTCAATCCGACTTTGGCAAGACACAAACACCCGGCTATGTGAATGGTGCCGAGTTACTCATCTTCATGATTAACTTCCCCAAACCTATTATTGCTTTCTAACACTTTCACTTCCAGCCCACTTCTCAATTTTAACTTCACTTTCACTTTCACCACTTCGCTTGCTTCCAAATTCCCGGATAGGTAAAGGGGCAAAATGTATATGAGGGGCTAAGCATGATCAAGAAGAAGAAGAGAGAAGAATGAATTGCCTTGGTCTTTCCAGGAAGAAAGTGAGAGAACTCATAATGTGGTGTCAACCTTCAAATTCAACATAATTTAGATAAAAATAAAGTATTAAACATGCCAATAATTTCAAACAAAGCATTTAGCAACTTAAACATATTATAAAACCTTTCAAACACATAAAGAATTTAAAACCAGTCAGTAAACAAGATCTTCACTGAGATCATATCCAGATAAGAAACACAAAAATCGTTTTCGAAAATTCTCAGTTAGTCTAAAGGATAAAAGTACTCACCGGATAATAAGCTGAACTGCATAAAAAACTGAAAGAAAAATCCTGCAGCTCTCAATAATCCTGATCCGGTGGTGGTGGTGGTGGTGGCACATACGGATACTGGGATGGGTCAAATGGATAACCCATAGTCTGCTGGAACTGTATCTCCATCATCCTGCGCTGATAGTGCTGTCCCTCTAGCATCTGATGAGTCCAGCTGTCAATCTGTCGGTGCTGGGCAACAAATCTCTCATGCATGTCCACAGTAAGGGCAGCATAAGAGTCTATCATCTGATCCGTCAGATCATCGATCCGACGATGAGCCTCTGGGTCTCTATGACGGCGTGTCCTACGCCTAGCAGGTCTAGTAGGTGATGTAGCAGGTGCAGGCTCAGTATCCTCATCATCCAGATCTATAACTGGTGCGCTCGTCCCTGCAGTATCCGTCCCTGTATCCATCGGGACTCCACCCTCTCTGTCATCAGCCGTCTCCTCATCATCTGCCTCCTCCTCAGCTGGGGCAGCTGCTGCCTCTTTGTAATCCTCCATCAGTGGAGCCCAAGCGGTCTGCCAATAATGTGGGTCAAAAACAGAAAACTGGGCAGACCACCTGATCCCCTGTGGTGGAGTCAACTCCCACGGCATAGCCACGTACGGTGTAGTCAAACCTCGGGGAACCAAAATCCGCCGAGTGATCATCTCCTGCAGCCCAAGCGGCTTGGCAGCCGCCACCATCGTGCAAGCGCTGAGATCCATGTCTTGATAACTAGCGATGTGGGTGACAAGCCCTCCGCAGCAGATGTCTCCCTTCGCCTTGGCCTTGATCTTGTGTAGATCCTCTGCCAACATCAAGCCAAAGTCCGGGATACCCCCAGTAACCATGCAGTACAAACTGAAAAGATCTCCCTGTCGGATCATCTGGGGCGTCTCAGTACGCGCCAAAAGTGTCTCGCTGAAGATCCGGTGGGCTAACCTAAAGGCTAAATGGAAGATGACCTTCTCCCTGGAATCTCCAGGGCGCCATCTGTTTGCATGCTCAACAATATGGGCAATCTGCCCCTAAAACTCCCTAGCTACTGATCGGGACGGGAAGTCAACAGCTATGGGCTAAGGAAAGACAAAAATCTCTCTCCAGTACTCTAGTGGCACTAAGAAGTTCCGGTTCATCAACCGGTACTTCACAGATCGCTCTGTGGGGAGGTAGGTGAAGGAGCTAATGAACTCTAAGGTCGGCTCCAAATAGGCTGGGGCTCGGATCTCAGTAAACTGATCCAACCCTACTGTAGAAATCATCCTCCTAAGGTCTCCGTCTACCTGGAGGCAATCAAAAGCAGACACGTCCAGGAAGCGAGGTGCAATCACTGGATGGCCGGAAATACGGTCATAATCGACCTTGTGTCTCTCATGGATCACCGGTCGATAGGGTCGGGAAGAAGAGGAAGAAGGGGAAGGTGAGGATCTATCCCTGAGGGCAAGGCGTCGGTCAGAACTCATTTTCAATTCGATCACTGTCAGGTCACCTCGGTCGACTGATAACACTCAAGAATCACCTCGGCCGAGGCGCAGCTCGATTGGACCGAGGCGAAAAACTGGATTCTAATTTCCTCAGAAAATTCAGTTCTTTTCCCCCAAAATCACTACAACTGCTTCCTAAGGGGTACTTAAGCCAATTCTCAGCAAATGCAAGGGCAACCAAAGCCCAAATCGAAGCGAAAAAGCGAGGTAGGGTTTCGGTTTTAATTTTTACCTCGTTCGGCCGAATCGGTTCGATTTTCTTGTAGATCGATGATGCATTGGGATCCTCTAAGTCTTAATCGCAGTTTGGAGACAGAAATCTTCGAAAATGAGCAAAAATTAGAGAAGCGAGGTGAAACTGTCGCCGCGGTCGAGGGAGAAGAGTAAAGTGAGGAGAGAGAAATCTTCAGCCCTTTTATACCCTTTTTTGAACTGCTGTCACCTCGGTCGAGATGGTCTCGACTGGACCGAGGTGGTACGGACCGAGGTGGTTCTTCAGAAAACCCTAGTCGCCTCGGTTGCTCAAGAATCATCTCGGTCGAGGTGCTCTGACAGCAACCGAGATGCCTCAGCTGAACTTCGTCTTCTCAAATTCTCGATCTTCTGTACTTCTAGTTATGCTCCTTCCTTAGATGTCTCCTGTTATCTGTCTAGAACACCAAAAACAAAACAAAGCAAAGCAAAAGCAAAAACTATCTAAGCTAGACTAGAAAAAGGGAAAGAAAGCAATACCTTGGGTTGCCTCCCAAGAAGCGCTTGGTTTAAGGTCGCTAGCTGGACCATGATGCGTCTCAAACGAGGTATATTGGTGCAACCTCCTCAACCGGAGTTTCCGGTTTGTACTTCTTAAGTCTATGACCGTTGACCTTGAAGCTTCCGCTAGTTTCGCCCCATATCTCAACTGCACCATGAGGAAAAACATGTTTCACAACATAAGGTCCGGTCCATCTAGATTTTAACTTACCTGGAAAGAGGCGGAGGCGAGAGTTGAAGAGTAGAACTAAGTCTCCTTCGTTAAGCTCCTTTGGGACGATACGCTTGTCATGCCATCTCTTCGTCCTTTCCTTATAGATTTTGGCATTCTCATGAGCGTTCAAACGCAGCTCCTCCAGCTCGTTGAGTTCCAATAGTCGCTTCTCGCCTGCCTCCTTAATGTCGAAGTTCAACCATTTGATCGCCCAATATGCTTTGTGTTCTAATTCGACGGGCAAATGGCAAGACTTCCCATATACCAAATTATAAGGGGTGGTACCTATGAGAGTCTTAAATGCGGTCCTGTACGCCCAAAGAGCATCGTCCAATTTCATGGACCAATCCTTCCTCGTCCTAGAGACGGTCTTCTCCAAAATTGCTTTGATTTCTCTATTCGAGATCTCGACCTGTCCACTAGTTTGAGGGTGATAAGGGGTTGATACCTTGTGGGTTACCCCATACTTCGATAGAAGTGACTTGAACTTCCGGTTGATGAAATGCGTTCCTCCATCGCTGATGATGATGCGTGGAGTTCCAAATCGTGGAAAGATAGTCATGTTTAAGAACTTCACAACCACCTTGGCGTCGTTAGTGGGAGAAGCAGTGACTTCAACCCATCTAGAGACGTAATCAACTGCAAGAAGAATATAGAGGTTTCCTCCGGAGGATGGGAAAGGTCCCATGAAGTCAATCCCCCATACATCAAAGATTTCCTCCTCTTGAATGTTGTTAAGTGGCATCTCGTTCCTCCTTGATAAATTTCCTGTCCTTTGGCATGCATCACAAGAGACAACAAACGATTGTACATCCTTAAATAATGTAGGCCAAAAGAAACCGGAACGTAATACCTTAGCGCATGTTTTATCGGTGCTAGCATGTCCTCCACAAGGAAGTGAATGGCAATGCCGTATAACACTATTAACTTCATCTTCCGGAATGCATCTTCGAAGCATCCCATCCGGTCCGCGCTTGAATAGCAGCGGCTCGTCCCAGTAGTAATGTCGTACTTCTTTGAAAAATCTCTTCTTTTGAGAGTACGTCAATCCGGGCGGTATTTCCTCGCAAACAAGATAATTCACAATATCAGCATACCAAGGTCCTTTATTATCAGAAAGTTGGTGGATAGAATGTTCCACCAACTGAGGATGAGTGTCAGAGATGGGAGTAAGAAGTTTGTTATTCTCAGCAGTCTCAGTTGACATCATCTCGCCATCGACCTCGGTCGAGGCGCAGAGGCGTTGACCGATATGTTCTTCAGACGCCTCGCTCAGTCCAGGAAGTGCCTCAGTCGAGGTACTGCAACTGGAACCAAAACTGGAGATCTTCGTCTCCTGGATTAGCTTCTCAGTTTTAGCTCCTGGATCCTCCTCCAGTGCTTTTAAGCTCCGTATATCTGCATCACAAGAAACATCTATACCTTCCTCCATTAAACTGAAGCTAATAACTCTTTCGAGTGGATCGTTAGTAAGGATAGAGCTCACCAATTCTCTTGATTCTTCTTCATCGTAGATGTTGAAGATATCATCGCTCAGCTGCTCCCCTTTCATGGTTGCAAGTAAAGCAAACTCCACCTCATCGCCACCAATGTTGAATTTCAACTTGGCGTTCTTGCAATCCACGTTGCAACCCGAAATTGCTAGAAATGGCCTCCCGAGAATAATAGGAACAGGATAATCTGCGGGAATGTCAAGTACAACAAAATCTATAGGTAGATAGAAGTTACCTAACTTGACCGGAATGTCCTCCAAGATGCCCACGGGATGGGTGATGGAGCGATCCGCCATATAAAGTTGAATCTTGACCAGCTTGGGCTCTCCAAGTCCGATCTTCACACATAGCTCCAGCGGGATGATGCTCACACTGGCTCCTAGATCACAAAGGGCTTCACAAGTGACATCCCCAACTTGAATGGGAATGCAAAATGAGCCGGGATCTCTCAATTTAGGTGGCATCTTCTCCTTCATGATTTGTATTAGCTCCGAGGATTTAGATGTCATCCTAACTTCACCAAAATCTTCTAGTTTCCTCTTCCTTGATAGGATCTCCTTCAAGAACTTCCCATAGGCGGGCATTCCTAGAATAGCATCAAGGAAAGGAATGTTAATGTGCAGTTTATTCATCAAGTCAAGAAACTTACCGAAGTGCTTGTATAGATGTGCTCTGACCCTTGACTGGGGGAATGAAAGTGGTGGTTTGTATGCAGGAGGTGGAACATAAACTTTAGTTTTGCCCTCCGCTTTCTGTGGCTCCACCTCGGTTGGCATCTCGGTCGAAGTGTTCTTCGACTGCATCTGGACCGAGGTGGTCTTCGTCGGTACTAGCACCGACCGAGGCACTAGATCTGAAGTTTTCAGTCCACTCCTCGTAGTTATGGCCATGATCTGGCCTTTAGGGTTGCTTTCCGTCCTTGCTGGAAGCTTCCCTGGATCTCTTGGCGCTTCATTCGCCCTACTTGCAAGTTGTTGTTCAAAGGCTTTTTGGGCCTTCGAAAATGAAGTCATCGAAGTCTCCATAGCGTTGAGCTTGATCAAGATAGCCTCCAGAACTGCGTCTTTCTTTTCCGGCTGAGACGAACTTGATCCTTGCCCCTGGCTCTTTAATGGAGTAGAAGAAGAAGAAGGGGAAGAGAGGAAAGGGTTAGAGGAATCGTTAGAGTTGGAGTTTGAATGATTGTTACCAGAATTTTGGTTGTTCGCCCTCCAATTGTTGCTATTGGATCCTCTATTATTATTGTTGTAATTGTTGTTCCGGGAACCGTTGTTGTTGTTACGGTATCCGTTGTTGTTGTTCCTTTGTCCTTGCTCTTACTTCTTGGTTTGAGCAACCAAGAGTTCCTTCAATTGCTTCACGTCATTCTTCAAAGACGTGAGTTGATTGTTGTTGGGCTGAGTTTCTTGGAAGTTAACTCTTTTAACTCCACCTTCAGCTCCTTGATGAGTGTACTTCTCCATGTGCAAAGCTTTCTTCTCGATAAAGTCCCAAGCTTCGTCAATCGCCATGTCCATAAAGGTACCGGCGGAGAGTAGTTGGAGATTAAACTGGGTGCTTCCGTCCAGTCCTTTGAAGTATATCTCCAATAACTCTAACTTTGGAATCCCATGATGTGGGCAATTCAAAAGAATATCCTTGAACCGCTCCCATGACTTGGACAAGCTCTCCTTGTCCTTCATAATGAAAGCGTTGATCTTCCCTCTCATTTCAGCGGTCTTTGAGGGGGGAAAGAATTTGGTCAAGAATTCCGTAGTCATCTCCTCCCATGTGCTGATTTTTCCTGGAGGAAGAGATTGATACCAAGTAAGAGCTCTATCTTTTAAAGAAAAGTAAAAAGGTCTTAGCTTGTAGTTGTTATTTTCAATCCTTGAAGGCCTCAAGGTCTCCATCAAGATCTCATAGTTTTGAAGATGTTGATGTGGTAATTCCTTCTCTAGCCCTCCGAACTGGCATTGGCGAATCATGGATAGAACTTGCGGTCGAAGTTCATAGTCATGGTCCGCTGGATCTCCTAGGTTAACTCCCGGACGCCTCAGTTGTTGATTAGGGTCCATCCTTTGACCTAGGGTTTGTGGGATTCCTGCAAGAAGAACGTTTCGGACTGGCATCCGAGGTGGAAGTACCTCGGCCGGGGCGTTAGGTACTGGGACCTGCCTCGGTCGAGGGTCAGTAACTGGGACCTGCATCGGTCCAACATCGGGAACTGGGTCTTCCCTAGGTCGAAGTAGAATCTGGTCTCGTATGGCTGCCATCTCCGCTTCGATTGCTTCAGTCTTGGTGCGAGTTTCTTCCTTCTCTTGCCTTAGTTCTTCCCTGCTGAGGCGTAGCAGTTCTAACGCCTCTTTCAACTCGGCCTCAAGATCGCGGTTATCTTGTTGGGCCATCTTCGCTTCTCTTAAGCGTCGCTTGTATGTCTTTTCTGGTTCGGGATCGTAAGGAACGATTTCCTTCACAGTGCGGGTTCTTCGCATATACCTAAGAAAGAACTTGCAAAAGTCACTCAAGTAGAGTGGTTAGTAGACACGGGGGCAAGTGCCCCAAGAGCAAACCGTAACCGGCTCGGTCTAGACCAAGTCCCCGGCAACGGCGCCAAAAACTTGTTCGCTCCAAACGGTGTGTGCAAGCTTTAAATTTATAACCCTAGACGTAAGCTTAAAACAAGGATGCGAACCCGCAGTGTACGGGTCAATCGTAGTAAAAGCAAGGAATTCCAGGGGTCGATCACAGGGACTTAGTGAAACAAAGTCCAATTACGGTATGCTTAAGCAATCACTAACCACAAAGCAATTAAAACAATCAAAGATTATATAGAAGTCAATAAAGGAAACATGCAATTCTAGGGATTAAAGCATCTAGTTGTGGTTCCAACTCAAGATCTAAAGATAAGCGGACAAAGCCGAGGTTTTTGCATAGGGAAGGTGTTACTAACGTGGAATAGATCACCGGGTAAGGGAATAGAATCAACCTTTACCGGGTAAGTCTCAGGCTAACTCACAAAGATGAGATGAAAGCACACTCAAACCCCAATAAAGGATAAACCTTTATTACCTACACTTATGATCGTTGGTACACAAACTAAGGAATTACCGGGTAAGTCTCATCCTAGGCTTGCATTGGACCAGGAAAGGTGTAATAAGAATAGGATTTGGCAAACTCTAACACTTAACTCTCAGTTTAGGATCAAATAAGTCACCTCGGTCAGACGAATTCCACCCTGGCCGAGATGTTCATCGACTGAGCGAGATGCTTAGGGTTAAAAACTCGAACTTTCAGGGTCCTACTGGAATCTAAGATTATTCTATCATTGTTTTCCCCACAACCTTCATCCAATCACCCTAGAATCACACAAGGAAATTAGCCACTCATCATCATGAAAGTATTAATCAAAAGTATGGAAAGAAGGTGAATATTTGAACAAAAAGAATTCAATGAAAAGACTTCAATAACTTAATTAAATATCACAACAAAGCGTTCCTTGGATAGAAATCCAACAAGACAAGACAACAAGGAAGAGAACCTAAGGTAATCTTACAAGAAAACCTCAAAAAGCTATAAAAGCTACAATCTTCCTTCTTCAACCTTCAAAAAGGTCCTTCAAATCTCCCAACTGGAGTATGACTGTTGTGGGTGTAAACACGATCTTGCGCTGATAGCCGATGTCGGATTTGTGGGAAATCCGACCCTTTTTATAGGAAAATAACCCTCCAAAGATAAGATATCTTAGAAAGATCTCTTCCCATAAAAATAGGTAAAATATAAGATCTATAATATCTTCTTCCTTCCAGGAGCCAAGCCCAAAAATATAAGATCTCTTTCCAAAGATAAAAGATCTCAGCCAAGAATAAAATATTCTCGCCGCGTCCTAGGTATTCGCCTCGGTCGAGTCGACTTCCCTGGATCACCTCGGTCGAGGTGAATCTGTGGTCAACCAAGGTGAGTCACAACTGAATGTGAAATCTCTCAAATCTGGTCCAAAGTGAATCTCTAATCCATGGCTATGCTTCCTGGATGGTTCCTTATGTTCCTGAATGTAGCTCCAATGACTCCATAGCTCCTTTTGCTCCTTTTTGATGCAAAACGTGCCATTTTACCTACGATTACAACAAAACTAGTTGTAGACCTCGATTCCCGCAAAGGTAGATGAAATGGTAATATAATCACATATTATACATACAAACATGCAGATTATGAAAGATAAAACGTCCAAACAAACCCCAAAATATAGACTATAATTCATGCTATCACATGCACCTCCCGGCTTTGAGCAATCCTATACCGATCCTTCTCACCTTCTGTCAACTTGTATTTCCTTTGTGATTCCATCTCTTGCAATTGATTAAGTAAAGGAGTTAGAAAATTCAGCAATCTGATCAAGAGACGAACCTTCTGTCGTAAAATCCGCAGGAGCGGCTGCAACAGGCGCAGGAGCGGCTCGACGCAGGGGCGGGAGCTTGCAGGTGCAGGTGCGGGCGAAGAGTAGAAGGCGATTTGGTCGTTCGACGAAGGTGGTGGCGATGGGGCTTTTCCGACGGCTTCCTTGCTGTCACAGACGTTGCCGGAGGTGGGACAGTGGAGGGGGGTGAAAGGGTTGAGTGTATGTGGTGGAGATTGTTTGCGTTTGCAAAAAGGGGTGGCGCTGCTGGGTTGCCGGAGGTGACGCAGGGGCGCGACAAGTTGGTGGCGAGATTTTCCGGAGGGCACGAGGGCGTGAGGGGGGTGAGACGGCTAGGTTTCAAAGAGTGAATGGAGAGGGAGTGTAGAAGGCGGTAGATGTAGGTTATTTTTGGGAAGTGTATTTTTTTTCTTTCCTTAACTGTACCATAGGGGCGGTGTGTGTCGCCGCGGGGGCGGTGACAAGAGAGAGAGGGTACGCAACTGATAACACGATTTATGACTTAGGTTTAGGTAATCATTTAGATAGATTTCTCGCTCATCCATGCATGGTCTAGCACTAGTTCACGACGTATTGCACCCAATTCACGTATTTTGTCGAGATAGACGTCTACACGGACTTGTGCATTGCTTTGTAGGTATTTTGGGAGATTTAGGAGCTAAAACGATACGTTTGAGGATCGTTCATCTAGATGACACACCCTCAGACTCATTAGGACGCAAGCTAAAGGCTAGGGAGGACTCACGGAACCATACCAACACAAGCCATGCACCAAATCGAAGCTTAATGATCAAAGGCAAAGCTGAAACACAAAATCACGGTTCACTGACACTCCACGGCCGTGGAAATGCCCGTGGTTTTTGCCAGGTTTTCGTGACAGCTGTGCCACGATCTCTTGGCCAGCTCTTGCAAAGTTGTAGTATAAAAGTGGTCCTGCATTGGCTGTGAGAGGCATCTTGGAGCAGCTCTCCATTATCCACTATCCTCTAACAAAAATATTCTCTCAACAAGAAGATTCTTTGGGAAGAAGGAGGTAGGAGGAAGCCACCATTGGAGAAGAGCTTCATTGGAGAAGAAGAAGAACACACCATTGACAGATTTTGATAGCTTTGTAGAGAAGAATTTCGGATTCAATTTCTAGAGTTGTATGAACCATTTGAACCTTCTTTAAGAAGGATTGTGAGTTATTCTAATTCCATTTTCAGCTTGGTTTTGTTTTAGTTCACTTGTTCATCTCTTTCTCTTCATTATCTTGCAAATGGATGTCATGATTTTATGTTTGATTGTTTCGATTTCTATTATGAATGTTTTAGGCTAAATAGATGTGGTTTTAGGGTAAGGAAGGGATGGTTATGGCTAGGTCTATGATAGGATGGACTTAGATTTACCTTTGGATGACTTGTGTGCATGAACGTAGTTTCTGTTAGGAATCACGGCCAGTTCTTGCCAAACCACGGCCGTGGAAAGGTAGAACAAACCGTGATCTTACCTGGTTCGACGGATCTAGTCTTAGATTCTTAGAATGTTGAAATCCTAAGTGTTTGTTGAGTTAAATCTATCCTAGGGTGACCTAGTGTTAGCAACTAAGTGTTAGGAGAGACTTATCCGGTAGTCCTTGCTCTTAGATCTCAAAGATGACAAACCCTAGGTAGTGGTGAGCCTCATAAGCCGCCATTGGACTAAGTGTGCTAGGATGGTTGTTTAGGACTAACCCTTCCGAGACTTACCCGGTAAGGATAGGTTAGATCTCTAGGTAACAATCCGGTTTGTGTAGAATTCAGTCCCTTAGGTTCTTAGAGACTTACCCGGTGATGAGACTTTAGGGATGGCCTAGTGGACCATGAGACCTACCCGGTGATTGAACCCAATCTAGAAACACTTAAACCCAATATATCATAGTTAATCCAAGGAAAGAATAGATAGCTTGAGTCCTATGCCATAACCGGAACTTTCCAACCCCTAGAATCCGCTTTTCTTTCCTTGATCTATTTCTTGTTAGTTTGTTTATTGGTGTTGATTTGTTAGCATAGTTGATTTGTTTATTTTGCATGCTTAGTGATCCTTGATTGATCACCGAAAATCCAACCAAAAACATTGAGATTTTCATTTCTTTATTTCTCCCTCTCTTCTTAACTTGGATCTTCACTAGATTTAATCACTAATTGAATCAATCTCACCTTAGTCTTTGTGTTCGACCTCGGAATACTATCCCTACTACAAACGTCCCGTACACTGCGGGTTCGCTAGGAGTTAGGATAAATATAACGAGATTATAAATTTAAAACCCATTGCGTATCACATCCTGAGCGTAACAAGTTTTTGGCGCCGTTGCCGGGGACTAGGTCTAGATTGAGTCTATTTTGTGATTGTTTATTAGTGTAGATCTTTCTTGTTGCTTTTGATCTCTTTTTGGTTTGTGACTTTGCTTTTCAGGACATCTCACTCTTTAGGTGTATGCGAAGATCTCGTGGCAAGGATTTAGCTCCATTCGATCCCGAACCGGAGAAAACCCTTAGATCTAGATCCAAGAGCATCAAAAAGGGAAAGGAGATGGCCGGAAGAGATCTCCAAGCTGAGTTGGATGAGGCTTTAGAGCAAATTAGGATAAGGGACGAAGCCTTGGAGAATGAAAGGAGACTTGCCAATGAGAGGCAAGAGGCAACTAGGAGGGAGATTGAGGAGATTAGGCAAGCTCTCGTGCAAAGAGAGCTTAACCGTCAACAACCTCCTCCACCTCCACCTCAACCGCAGCCGGCGGCGGTGAATATTAGGGTTGTGCCCATTGCTATGGAAGAACCACAAACGTTGGGGCAACGTATGGATCCAGCACAAAGAGCACACCGTCCGGGTGTGAACTTAGGAGATCCCGCAGCCCATGACTACGAGCTCCGCCCTCAAGTTCTACAAATGATCCGGCATAATCAATTTGGAGGGATAGAAGGAGAATCTCCTCATCAACACTTGATGAATTATGAGATCTTGATGGAGACTCTTAGACCGCCAAGATTGGAGAGCAACAACCATAAGCTTAGGGCTTTTTCCTTCTCTCTTAAGGATAAAGCCTTGGCTTGGTATCAATCTATTCCACAAGGGCGAGTTGGTACTTGGGAGGAGATGATAACCGAGTTTTTGACTAAGTTCTTCCCACCTTCCAAGACTACCGAGTTAAGAGGGAAGATCAATGCCTTCGTGATGAAGGATAGAGAGAGTTTATTCAAGTCTTGGGAGAGGTTCAAAGATCTTCTCCTAGATTGTCCACACCATGGCATACCGAAAATTGAGCTATTGGAAATCTACTTCAAAGGACTTGATGAAGATAGTCAATTCAAGCTTCAATCTCTTTCCGGTGGGACTTTCATGGAGAAGCATGTAGATGAAGCTTGGGAGTTTGTGGAGAAGCAAGCTCTAGTGATTGAGAAGTACTCCCATAAGAAGAGTGAAGGGAGAAAGGCGGGAGCATATGAGGTGAGTGAATTCACCATGAGCAACTTCAAGCTTGACGCCATCAACAATGAATTGAAGTCTTTGAGGGAGTTGTGTGCTATAACTTTGAAGAATCAAGCAACTCCTCAAGTGCAAGTGCAAGCAAATCTATCTTCCAAGGAGGAAGATGTGAATTACATGGCAAGGGGCAATTACAACAATTATCAAGGCCCAAGGAACTTCAACAACAACCGGCAATTCAACAATTACCGGCCCAACCACAACCATCCCGGATTTTCTTACTCTAACCCGGATGGAGCCTTGAACCCTCCCGCTTCCACAAGCACAACTCCACCACCAAAAGCTTCACAAGAACCTCCACCCGGATTTACTCAACCTCCAAAGGATAGGACCAAAATGATGTTTGAGCAATTGCTTGGAAGGTTGAGTGGTCTTGAGAGCACCGTGACTTCAATTTCTAAAGCTCAAAAGGTATTGGAAGCACAAGTGTTCCAAAAGGCGGGTGAAGCCCATAGAGATCCGGGAAAGCTTCCCGGAAGAACCGAAGATAACCCAAGAGGTCAAGTGTTGGCTATCACTACAAGGAGTGGGTTGAGCATGAAAGATCCTTTGCCCAAGGACAATGCAAAAGGGAAACAAGTGGTGATAGAGGAAGAGACTTTTCAAGGAGAAGGAGGCAAGAGCAAAGATGTAGAGCCAACCTATGTGGCACCGCCTCCATACAAGCCACCACTACCATTCCCTCAATCACGAGCAAGAGCTCGTTTGGACAATCACTTTGGTAAGTTCCTTGAACTAATGTCTAAATTGCATATTAACATTCCGTTCATGGATGCTATTTTAGGAATGCCGGCATATGGCAAGTTCTTGAAAGAGATACTCTCCAACAAAAGGAAGTTGGAGAAGTATGGGGAGATAAGAATGACCAAAAGATCTTCGGAATTGATCCAAACAATGAAGGAGGAAATGCCTCCCAAGCTAAGAGATCCGGGTTCCTTTTGTGTCCCAATAGGAGTGGGAGATGTGAAGTATGAAGCCCTTTGTGATCTTGGGGCAAGTGTAAGCATCATACCGCTTGCACTTTGCAACAAGGTTGGGCTAGGAGAGCCGAAACCGGTCAAGATGATCCTCTATATGGCGGACCGTTCTATCACTCACCCGGTTGGGATCTTAGAAGACATTCCGGTGCAACTAGGAGGATTCTATGTGCCAATTGACTTTGTTGTCTTGGATATTCCGGCGGACTACCTGGTTCCCATCATCTTAGGAAGACCTTTCCTAGCCACTTCCGGATGCCTAGTGGATTGCAAGAATGGGACTCTCTCCTTTAACATTGGAGAAGAGAACATCAAGTTCAAGTTGTCCACTATGATGAAAGGGCCAACCCTTGATGAGGATGTCTTCAACATAGTCGAGCAAGAAGAATCTAGAGAAGTTGTGAGCTCGATCTTGATCAAGGATTTCTTGGAGAAGGTTCTTACCTTAAGTATGATGGAGGAAGGTGTTGAGGAGGCTTGAAATGAAGAGATCAAGGCCTTAGAAGCATTAGAAGAGGAGACAAGTGCTCAAGATGAAGGCTACGAAGAAGAGCTGAACAGCTGTAGGTTCCACGGTCGAGATTTGTGTTCCACGGCCGTCAAACTCTCTGTAAAGCCACAGAAAATGACCCAGGCAACTTCCACGGCCGTGGACTTGGAGCAGACCGTGGAGTTGGCCGTGATTTCCCCTGGATCAGCCCTTGATGGCGATCAAGCTTCTAGGAGCCATGGAGAGCCTTCATTTGCTTTGGATTCATCTCATCCAACCTTATTTGGATCGTCTACACTCGATAAAGGTCCTCCTAAACTTGAACTCAAACCCCTCCCCTCTCATTTAAAGTATGCTTTCCTTGGTGTTGATTTTACATATCCGGTGATTGTGAATGCATGCTTAAGTGATGATGAACTTGCTAAGTTGTTGCATGAGCTAAGATTGCATAGGAAAGCCATTGGCTATACAATTGATGATTTGGTTGGCATTAAGCCTTCTTTTTGCATGCATAAGATAATGATGGAAGATAACCACAAACCCTCTATTGAACATCAAAGAAGATTGAATCCTATAATGAAAGAGGTAGTCAAAAAGGAAATCATTAAGTTGCTAGATGCGGGGATAATCTACCCTATCTCGGATAGTAAGTGGGTTAGTCCCGTTCATGTAGTTCCTAAAAAAGGGTGGGATGACCGTAGTGACCAATGAGAACAATGAACTAATCCCAACTAGGACGGTTACGGGGTGGAGAATGTGCATTGATTATAGGAAGCTTAACATGGCCTCTAGGAAGGATCACTTCCCTCTCCCCTTCATTGACCAAATGCTAGAGAGGTTAGCTCAACATTCTCATTTTTGCTATCTAGATGGCTATAGTGGATTCTTCCAAATCCCTATCCACCCCGATGACCAAGAGAAAACAACCTTTACATGTCTATGGGGTACTTTTGCATATAGGAGAATGCCATTTGGGTTATGTAATGCACCCGCCACCTTCCAAAGGTGTATGATGGCTATCTTTTCGGAATACATTGAAAATATCATGGAAGTGTTCATGGATGATTTCTCTGTTTATGGTTCTTCCTTTGATAATTGCTTGGCTAACTTGTCATTAGTATTGCAAAGATGTGAGGAGACAAATCTTGTCTTAAATTGGGAAAAATGCCACTTCATGGTAAGTGAAGGTATTTTGTTAGGACCCTTGGTGTCCAACCGTGGCATTGAGGTTGATAGAGCCAAGATTGAAACGATAGAGAAGTTGCCACCGCCTACCTCGGTGAAAGGGGTAAGGAGTTTCTTAGGGCATGCCGGTTTTTACCGGAGGTTTATTCAAGACTTCTCTAAAATTTCTAAGCCTCTCACTAACCTACTAATGAAGGATGTTGATTTTGTCTTTTCCAAAGATTGTCTTGAGGCTTTTTGCAGGTTGAAGAACGCCTTGATCTCCGCACCTATCATGCAACCTCCGGATTGGAGTTTATCATTTGAGATCATGTGTGATGCAAGCGATGTAGCCGTTGAGGCTGTTTTGGGGCAAAGGAAAGATGGGCGCACTCATGCTATTTATTATGCTAGCAAGACGCTAGATGATGCCCAACTCAATTATGCTACCACCGAGAAAGAGTTGCTAGCGGTGGTGTATGCTTTTGAGAAGTTCCGCTCATATCTTGTTGGAGCGAAGGTCATAGTTTATACGGATCATGCTGCGATCCGTTACCTCCTTACCAAGAAGGATGCAAAGCCTAGGTTGATTCGGTGGATCCTTCTCCTTCAAGAGTTTGATTTGGAAATCCGGGACAAGAAGGGATCCGAGAACTCCGTGGCGGATCACCTTAGTAGACTCCCACCATTGGAGGTTGAAAGAGATGACATCCCGATTGATGATTCGTTCCGGGATGAGCAATTGCAAATGGTGGAGGAATGCTTGTTCCAAGTGTCTAGAGGAAGCGAGCCATGGTTTGCCGACATTGTGAACTACTTAGTGTGTGAGGAAGTGCCTCCCACTTTGACATATGCCCAAAGGAAGAAGTTCTTCAAAGATGTGAGGCATTACTATTGGAGCGAGCCACTTTTGTTCAAGAGGGGGCCGGATGGAATGTTTAGAAGATGCATACCATAGGATGAGGTGGAGAGTGTGATCCGACATTGTCATTCCTTGCCATGTGGAGGGCATGGTAGCTCCCACAAGACATGTGCGAAGGTGTTGCAATCGGGTTTCTTTTGGCCAAGTTTGTTCAAGGATGTGCAAAGCTTTGTGGTAGCTTGTGATGCTTGCCAAAGGACGGGCAACATCTCAAGGAGGAATGAGATGCCTTTGAACAACATACAAGAAGTGGAAATATTTGATGTGTGGGGTGTGGACTTCATGGGACCATTCCCTTCTTCATGTGGCAACCTCTACATCCTATTGGCGGTTGATTATGTATCAAGATGGGTGGAGGCAATCGCTTCTCCTACAAATGACGCCAAGGTTGTGGTGCGGTTCTTCAACCGAGTGATCTTTCCTAGGTTTGGAACACCAAGGGTGGTCATAAGTGATGGAGGAAAGCACTTCACCAATAGGAACTTTGGGGCACTTTTGGCTAAGTATGGGGTGACTCATAAGGTGGCAACACCTTACCATCCCCAAACTAGTGGCCAAGTGGAGATCTCCAACCGGGAGATAAAGGCCATTCTCGAGAAAACGGTGTCTAGAACTAGAAGGGATTGGGCTATGAAGCTCAATGATGCCTTGTGGGCATATAGGACCGCTTTCAAGACACCAATTGGCACCACTCCTTACAAGTTGGTCTATGGCAAGTCTTGCCACCTTCCGGTAGAAATAGAGCATAGAGCGCATTGGGCCATCAAGTGGCTAAATTTTGACCTCAGGGAAGCCGGAGAGAAGAGGTTGCTTGATATGAACGCACTTGAGGAGATCCGGTTGGATGCATACGAGAATGCCCGGATCTACAAGGAGAGGACCAAGCGGTGGCATGACAAGAGGATCATCCCCAAGGAGTTGAGTGAAGGAGACCTTGTCCTTCTCTTCAACTCAAGGCTGCGGCTCTTTCCCGGAAAGCTCAAATCAAGATGGATCGGGGCATATGTGGTGAAGAAGATCTTTCCCCATGGAGCTATTGAGATAGGAGGGGAACATTGTGAAAACTTTAAGGTGAATGGGCACCGGTTGAAGAAGTATATCCCGGGAGCTCCGGTGGATATGATTGCCCCACTTTACCTTGAGTAGAAGCCCCCGAGTTTGGTCAAGCTAATGACCTTAAAGAAGCGCTTGGTGGGAGGCAACCCATTGGTAACGTTTTTCCCTTTCTCGTTTTGTTTTTGTTTTAGATTTTTCTATCTTTGTGTGTGTTTTGTGTGCTTCGTGTGTGTGCTAGAACATTAGTGGCATTGGAAGCCTTGCTCGACATAGGAATGATGATGATGAACCCCTCATCAATTATGGGTGGAGCGGACGCGGAACTTGGACGGCTAGTGGTGCCTAGCGCGGGCCCCGACGCCTTGATGAACACTTAGAGCTCTCTACCATGGTTGATAGGATCATCCAACATCAATTCACTTGAGCAATCCCAAATACCATAGCAAACCATTTTTACATTGTGAGAACCTTCTTTCACTCTTCTTTACTTCATTTACACATTGGGGACAATGTGTTTCTAAGTATGGGGTGGGATTTGCATGATCCTTTGCATGATGAGCATCTAGGATAGTTTAACATTTTCACATGTCTTGCATTGTATACATTCATTCCGAAAATCCCATAAAAATTCAGAAAATTTAAAAAAATTTTGTGCTTTCTAGGCTTGGATATGACCCTAATGATTGAACTTGTCTTGTGGATTGGCTATGGATGGCCTTATGTGTTAAATTGATGAATGCATATGTGGACTTGAAGTACTTCTCTTGAATTCCATGAATGATTTGTGATCATGATGTTTGCCTAGAATGGATTGAGTATTGAAGGTCGAAATTACATGATAGTTCTTGCATACCATCTAGGAATGAATGAGGCAATTCATCTTTCTCTACTTCTCATCTTGATCATGATTGTTTGAGCACCTCAATTGAGATAAATTTGACCTCTTTTGTCCCATCCGGGAATAGGAGCATGTTAGTGTGTTAATGTGTGTGAAAAGCAAGGTGTGGGGTGAAGGTGTTGATAAAAGAATGTCATGAATAAAATGCTGAATTTGTTGTGAAAGTGTAGCCAAAAATATAGGTTTGGGGGCGTTGGTTTAAATGACAAGTAACTCGGTACACTTCACATAATCGGGTGTTGGTGCCTTGCCAAAGTCAAATAAACCGACAGCCCTAACGAGCTTTGGTATGTGTGCCCGGTGTGGATGCACCTCGAAAAATAGAAAAAGCCCGAGGATGGCTAATCACCAAGGTTTCGGCTTTTGTACACCAATGCCATTGTCTCAAAAATAAGCGAAAGAAAAAAAAAAGAAAAAGAAAAGAAAAAGAAAAGATAGAGAAAAATATACACTTGAGGGAAGTTGATCGAGGACAAGATTGTGGAGTTAGTTCCATTCCCGGATTAGCACCACATAGCCTAGAAAAATCCCAACCTAATCACAACGCTTCTTGGCCTTTTAATTCATAAGACCTTATGACCTACTTGCATGTTTGTAAGACTTAGTAATCTAGATTGGATATGCTATTGATCTTCTTGGTTTCTTCATTTTTTACACTTCATGAATGCTTTTGAGTTAAGCACAATTGTCTTTCCATACCTTCGTTTATTTGATGCATGATTGCTTATCCTTTTACCATGAAACATGACTATGAAGGTGATCCAATAGTAGAAGCACAAACCCAAAAAGATTTTGCCATTTTTTTCTGTATGCATGAAGCATGTTATCTCGTAGTCTATAGTTGAGAATTTGCTCGGGGACGAGCAAACCTTAAGTATGGGGTATTTTTGATAACACGATTTATGACTTAGGTTTAGGTAATCATTTAGATAGATTTCTCGCTCATCCATGCATGGTCTAGCACTAGTTCACGACGTATTGCACCCAATTCACGTATTTTGTCGAGATAGACGTCTACACGGACTTGTGCATTGCTTTGTAGGTATTTTGGGAGATTTAGGAGCTAAAACGATACGTTTGAGGATCGTTCATCTAGATGACACACCCTCGGACTCATTAGGACGCAAGCTAAAGGCTAGGGAGGACTCATGGAACCTTACCAACACAAGCCATGCACCAAATCGAAGCTTAATGATCAAAGGCAAAGCTGAAACACAAAATCACGGTTCACTGACACTCCACGGCCGTGGAAATGCCCGTGGTTTTTGCCAGGTTTTCGTGACAGCTGTGCCACGATCTCTTGGCCAGCTCTTGCAAAGTTGTAGTATAAAAGTGGTCCTGCATTGGCTGTGAGAGGCATCTTGGAGCAGCTCTCCATTATCCACTATCCTTTAACAAAAATATTCTCTCAACAAGAAGATTCTTTGGGAAGAAGGAGGTAGGAGGAAGCCACCATTGGAGAAGAGCTTCATTGGAGAAGAAGAAGAACACACCATTGACATATTTTGATAGCTTTGTAGAGAAGAATTTCGGATTCAATTTCTAGAGTTGTATGAACCATTTGAACCTTCTTTAAGAAGGATTGTGAGTTATTCTAATTCCATTTTCAGCTTGGTTTTGTTTTAGTTCACTTGTTCATCTCTTTCTCTTCATTATCTTGTAAATGGATGTCATGATTTTATGTTTAATTGTTTCGATTTCTATTATGAATGTTTTAGGCTAAATAGATGTGGTTCTAGGGTAAGGAAGGGATGGTTATGGCTAGGGCTATGATAGGATGGACTTAGATTTACCTTTGGATGACTTGTGTGCATGAACGTAGTTTCTGTTAGGAATCACGGCCAGTTCTTGCCAAACCACGGCCGTGGAAAGGTAGAACAAACCGTGATCTTACCTGGTTCGACGGATCTAGTCTTAGAATGTTGAAATCCTAAGTGTTTGTTGAGTTAAATCTATCCTAGGGTGACCTAGTGTTAGCAACTAAGTGTTAGGAGAGACTTATCCGGTAGTCCTTGCTCTTAGATCTCAAAGATGACAAACCCTAGGTAGTGGTGAGCCTCATAAGCCACCATTGGACTAAGTATGCTAGGATGGTTGTTTAGGACTAACCCTTCCGAGACTTACCCGGTAAGGATAGGTTAGATCTCTAGGTAACAATCCGGTTTGTGTAGAATTCCGTCCCTTAGGTTCTTAGAGACTTACCCGGTGATGAGACTTTAGGGATGGCCTAGTGGACCATGAGACCTACCCGGTGATTGATCCCAATCTAGAAACATTTAACCCCAACATATCATAGTTAATCCAAGGAAAGAATAGATAGCTTGAGTCCTATGCCATAACCGGAACTTTCCAACCCCTAGAATCCGCTTTTCTTTCCTTGATCTATTTCTTGTTAGTTTGTTTATTGGTGTTGATTTGTTAGCATAGTTGATTTGTTTATTTTGCATGCTTAGTGATCCTTGATTGATCACCGAAAATCCAACCAAAAACATTGAGATTTTCATTTCTTTATTTCTCCCTCTCTTCTTAACTTGGATCTTCACTAGATTTAATCACTAATTGAATCAATCTCACCTTAGTCTTTGTGTTCGACCTCGGAATACTATCCCTACTACAAACGTCCCGTACACTGCGGGTTCGCTAGGAGTTAGGATAAATATAACGAGATTATAAATTTAAAACCCATTACGTATCACATCCTGTGCGTAACAGCAGCCTCAGCGCCCGGGGCGGAGCTGAGGGTGCGTGTCAAGGGTGGCCGCCGAAGGGGCGTAGGGTTGGCACCGTGGGGGCGGCGACCTACATGAGCAGACGCAGGCCCAGCGCCGGGGGTGGCGCTGGCCAGGGGTGTCGCCGCGGGGGCGGGGTTTAGAGCCGCAGGGGCGGTTTTCTTGACAGAAGCTCCTCTTCTTATTCCTTCGGGTTGCCTCCCGAATTAGCGCTGATAGCATGAATTATAGTCTATATTTTGGAACCTGTTTAGACGTTTTATCCTCAATAATCTGCATGTTTGGATGTATATTATGTGATTATATTGTCGTTTCATCTACCTTTGCGGGAATCGAGGTCTACAACAAGTTTCGTTGTAATCGTAGGTAAAATGGCACGTTTTGCATCAAAATGGAGAAAAAAGGAGCTAAAGAGTCATTGGAGCTACATTCATGAGCTTAAGGAAGAATCCAGGAAGCATGGAATTGGATTAAAGATTTACTTTGGACCAGATTTGAGAGATTTCACATTCAGTTTACTGCCACCTCGGTCAGCTACAGTACCATATCGACCGAGGTGATCCAGAGGAGCGTCACGACCGAGGTGAACACCTTGGACGCGGCGAGATATATTTTATTCTTGGCTGAGATCTTTTATTTTTGGAAAGAGGATCTTATATTTTTAGGCTGGATTTCTGGAAGGAAGAAGATAATTCAGCTGATATATTTTACCTATTTTATGGGAAAATATCTTTCTAAGATCTTTTATCTTTGAGAGGTAATTTTCCTATAAAAAGGGTTGGATTTTGCACAAAACAGGAGAGGGCTTACGGCTTGAAAACATCCGCCATGGCTGGAATATTTGAAGAACCTTTTTGAAGGTTGAAGGAAGATTGAAGGAAGGAAGTTGATAGCTTTTATAGGTTTTGTGAAGGGTTTTGTAAGATTCTCTTAGATTCCCTTCTTGTTGATTGTCTTGTTGGATTTTGATCCAAGGAACGCTTGTTTGTTTGATAATTGATTCAGTTATTGAAGCCTTGTTCTTAAGGTTTTTGTGTTCAATTATTCACCTCCTTCCCTTATATTTGATTATTGCATCCATGATGATGATTGGCTAATTTATTTGTGTGATTCTAGGGTGATTGGCTGAAGGTTGTGGGAAAAACAATGATAGAATAATCTTAAATTCCAGTAGGACCCTGAAAGCTCGAGTCTTTATCCTTAACCCTAGAACATATCGTTCAGTCGATGAACATCTCGGCCGGGGTGGAATTCGTCTGACCGAGGTGACTTTTCTTATCCGAAACTGAGAGTTAAGTGTTAGATTTTGCCAAATCCTATTCTTATTACACCTTTCCTGGTTCAATGCAAGCCTAGGATGAGACTTACCCGGTAATTCCTTTGTTTGTTTACCTAAGATCATAAGTATAGGTAGTAAAGGTTTATCCTTTATTGGGGTTTGAGTGTGCTTCCATTCCATCTTTGTGAGTTAGCCTGAGACTTACCCGGTAAAGGTTAATTCTATTCCCTTAGTTGGAGTGTTAGTTTGAGGTTATAGTTATTTTCCTTAATTCCTTGAGACTTACCCGGTAATAGGAGTTACGGTTTAGGATTGTGAGTAGTGAGACTTACCCGGTGATCTATTCCACTTTAGTAACAACTTCCCTTTGCAAAATCTCAGCTTTGTCCGCTTATCTTTAGATCTTGAGTTGGAACCACAACTAGATGCTTTAATCCCTAGAATTGCATATTTCCTTAATTGACTTTTTATCATCTTTGATTGTTTTAATCGCCTTTGTGGTTAGTAGTTGCATTGACAACCTACACTTGCTTTGTTTCACTAAGTCCCTGAGATCGACGCCCTGGAATTTCTTGTTTTTACTACGATTAACCCGTACACTGCGGGTTCGCATCCTTGTTTTGAGCATACTTCTTGGGTTATAAATTTAAAGCTTGCACACACCGTTTGGAGCGAACAAGTTTTTGGCGCCGTTGCCGGGGATTTGGTCTAGACCGAGCCGGTTGCGGTTGTCTTTCGGGGCTATTGCCCTTGTTGCTATTAACCATTTTTCCTATGAGTTTTGTAGTTTTCATGATATCCGATGACTACATTTGATTCAGCCTGGATAGCAAGACAAAGTGCTAGGGCGGACCATTATGAATACTTGGAAGAAAAATACTCCTTTTATTGGTTTAACAATGAAAGGGAAAGAGAAAAGGCCATTGAGAAGGAGCTTGCGATATGGGATGAGATGAATGTCCCTAGAAACATTTATGAGCAACCTCTTGAAGATTCGCTTGAATCAAAATGGGAGAAGTTGATGAAGAAGGTGGAGGAGCTCAAGGAAAGCACCTTATACTATGCTAAGCCGGAAGAGGAGCATAAGGAAGTGCTGCAAGTTTCAAGCATTCCTCCAATTAAACCAGAAGTTTCTCCTGAAGCTTTTGAGGAAGAGGAAGATGTGGAAGATCTCGATCCAACTGTTGAGACTTCGGTCGATGTGAAAGAGAGATCGGTCGAGGTGAAAGAGATATCGGCCGAGATGGAAGAAGAATCTGTAGAACTGGAAGTGGAAGATGCAGAGAACGTTGGCCAAATTACTAAGACTGTGGCCAAGGTGGAAGAAAGATCGGCTGAGTTGAGAAAGATTTCATGTGTGGATTATCACCCTAACATGAAACTTGTCCCGCTATTTGAAGAACTTTATAAGGTACTTGCTCCTACTCCCTTTAAAGTTCTAGATTTCTTCCGGGATGCACCGAAGAGATGGAGGTCTCTTCCGAAAGAACCTCCTAAAATCAAGATGAAACCTCCCTTATATTTGCTGAAAAAAGATGCTCCTTGGATTATAAGGAGTGAAGTTAGCAAGCACTTCACCGCTAAGGCAATGAAGTGTTATTTGTTCAAGTATGGGGTCATTCACATGACAAAGACCTTGTACTATCCCCAGTCTGGAGATGGGGAAGCTACTAGGATCCTCGAGAAGCTGTTTTCTCGATCAAGGAAAGGATGGGATGAAAAGACTGAGTTATGTCCCATGGAAAAGGATGAAGACCGGTAGGATTCCGGTGAGAACCAAACCGTACAAGCTTGTACGTAGGAGATCCTACCATTGGCCGGTGAAATTAGGAACCGGAACCTTTTTGGAAGAGTTTTATTATGGATGTGATGAGCACTCCAGGATATTCAAGGTACATTGAGTAATTCTGTGGGGAAGGGTCCAGCTAGCGACCTTAAACCAAGCGCTTCTTGGGAGGCAACCCGAGGTATTGTTTTCTTTTCCCCTTTTCTAGTCTAGCTTTAGATAGTTTGCTTTTGCTTTGCTTTGCTTTGTTTTTGGCGTCCTAAACACACAACAAGAGACATCTAAGGAAGGAATACAACCCAGGAGCAACACTGGATGGACAGAAGTTCGAAAATTTGAGAAGACGGAGTTTGACTGAGACACATCTCGGTTGCTGTCCCAGCACCTCGACCGAGATGATTCTTGAGCAACCGAGGCGACTAGGATTAATGAAGACCCACCTCGGTCTGTACACCTTGTTCCAGTCGAGACCATCTCGACCGAGGTGACAGCAGTTCCAGAAAAGGGTATAAAAGGGGGCTGAGATTTCTCTCTCTTCCCTCTATCCCCTTCTCGACCGCGGTGCACATCTCGCTTCGCTTCTTCGTTCTTCGCTCATTTTCGACGATTCTCGCTTCCAATCTGTAAAGAAAGGGTAGAGGATCGATTTGCAAACAACAATCTACAGAGAAAATGCACCGAATCGACCAAATCTGGGGTAAATTCGAGAAAAACCCTAAAACTCTCTCCTTCACTGTTTTTGATCAAATTGGGCTTTGGTTGCCCCTGCATTTTGTTGAAAAAGGATTAAGTACCCCATAGGAACCTTTGGTAGTGATATTGGGGGAAAAGAACTGGATTTTTGAGAGTAACAATCGCACAACGCTTCGCCTCGGTCCAGCCGGCCTGTGCCTCGGCCGAGGTGTTCCTGAGAGTTCTCAGAGAGACCGAGGTGGTCTGACAGAGTACAAAAAAGACGAGTTCTGACAGGCAGTTAGTTATGAGAGACAGATCCTCTCCTTCTCCTTCTTCTTCTTCACGCCGCTCTAGACCGGTGATTCACGAGCGTCACCAGGTCGACTATGACCGCATAGCGGCACGTCCAGTGGTTGCACCACGATTCCTGGACATTTTTGCTTTTGATTGCCTCTATGTGGATGAGGATCTGAGGCGGATGATATCTGCTATGGGGTTGGAGCAGTTCACTGAGATTAGAGCTCCAGCCTATCTTGAGCTGACACTGGAGTTTGTTAGCTCCGTCACCTACTTGCCCACCGAGTGCGCCATCAAGTATCGGTTGATGAACCGGAACTATCTAGTTCCTATGGACCATTGGAGGGACATCTTTGGCTTCCCGGCCCCCACTATTGCTGATTTTCCTTCTCGAGCCGCAGCTCGAGAGTTTTGGGGCCAAATAGCTCACGTAGTCGAGCACGCTGATAGGTGGAGACCTGGAGATTCCAGGGAGCGGATTATCTTCCACTTAGCTTTTAGACTTGCTCACAGGATCTTTAGCGAGACTCTTCTGGCACGTACTGAGACGCCCCAGAAGATCAGACAGGGTGAACTGTTGAGTCTGTACTGCATGGTGACCGGAGGAGTTCCGGATTTTGGAGTGATGCTGGCTGAGGATCTCCACAGGATAAAGGCGAAGACAAAGGGAAATATCTGCTGCGGAGGGATAGTGACTCACATAGCGAGTTACATGGACCTTGATCTTGGTGCATGCACTATGGTGGCGGCTGTCAAGCCGCTCGGGCTACAGGAGATGATCACTCGGAGGATACTGGTTCCTCGCGGACTTACTACGCCATATGTGGCGATGCCTTGGGAGCAGACTGCACCCCAGGGTATTAGGTGGTCAGCTCAGTTCTCTGTTTATAACCCGCACTACTGGCAGACCGCATGGATTCCACTTATAGAGGATGCTAGAGATGCAGCAGCTCCGAGACAAGATGAGGAGGATGATGAGGAGGAGCAGGAGGATGATGATGAGGATGGCAGTGCTGCCATGGACACAGGCACATATACAGCTGGGACTAGCGTGCCAGTCGTCGATTTGGACGACGACGAGACTGAGGAGGAGCCAGCTGCAGCACCAGCACGTCCCGCTAGGCGTAGAGTACGCAGGCAGAGGGATTCAGTTGCTCACCGTCGGATCGATGATCTGACGGATCAGATGATAGATTCCTACGCTGCCTTGTCCTTGGATATTAGAGAGATGCAGGAGAGACTACACTACCAGCACACGATGGCTGAGATTCAGTTTCAGCATGTCATGGGCTACCCATTCAACCCATCTCAGTACCCGTACGTGCCACCACCACCACCACCGGATCGGGATTATTGAGAGCTTGCAGGATTTTCTTTATTTATTTATTATGCAGCTCAGCTTTATTCGGTGAGTATTCTGTTTTCTTAGACTTATTTGACCCATTGGGACAATGTGTCCCAAGTATGGGGTATTTGGATGTATTTATATGACTTATGTGGATGTATGACTTGAATCTTGATGGATATCTACTGTTTTATTTTGCTCTATGTGTTTATCTGAGATTACATGCATGCATACAGGTTATTTGATTGAGAAAAACGTCAAAAACTGGTTTGAAAAAAAAAAATTTTATGACCTCGACCGATGTGACTTTGACCAGACGAGGTGCAGTACCTCGGTTGACTTAGATCATCTCGACCGAGGTGGCTTAACTGGAACAGTTTTCGAAACGATTTTTGTGCTTCTTATCTCGATATGACCTTAGTGATGATTTTTGTTTGCTGATTGGTTTTGAAATCTTTATATGTTTGAAAGGTTTTATAATATGTTTAAGTTGCTAAATGCTTTGTTTGGAATTTTGGCATGTTTAATACTTTGTTTTTATCCAAATTATGTTGAATTTGAAGGTTGACACCACATGATGAGTTCTATCACTTTCTTCTTGGGATAATTAAGGCAATTCATTCTCTTCTCTTCATCTTCTTGATCATGCTTAGCCCCTCATATACATATTTGCTTCCTTTTACCTATCCGGGAATTTGGAAGCAAGCAAGTGAAAAGCAAGTGAAAGAAAAGTTGAGATATTGGCTGGAAGTTAGAAAGAAACAAATAGGTTTGGGGAAGTCAATCATGATGATGAGTAACTCGGCACCATTCACATAGCCGTCTTGCCAAAGTCGGATTGAGCGATATTCCTAACGGGTCATGGTATGTGCATCAAGGGTTTGAGGCATCTCGAGAAATTGATGATTGTTGATTTCCTAGGCTTCGGTTATTGTGCACCTCTGTTCATGCATCCCAAAAAGTAAAGTAAAAAGTAAATAAACAAAGCTTATTGGTGGAAGATGTTGAAGTTCAAAGGAAGTGAAGTAAAAGATCCTTTTCCCGGATTCTAGCACCACATTCCCTATATACATCCCACCCTCACACGTTTCTTGACCTTCTCTTGGAAAGCCCTTGAGACCTCGAGCTTGTTGATTGACTTAGTGGTTTAAACTGGATTATACATGATTAATTTCGATAATAATGATTTATTATGCATTCTATGATTTTATGCAAAGATGAACAACTTTCTTATATTAATAAAATGTTTTGAGCATGTTTTGATTTTAAATCCCATGAAGCATTCTCTTAGAGTGATCTATGATTGTAACACACCATTGAAATGTTTTAAAGGACTTTTTCATTGATCTTTATGACTTATAATCCATTCTATCTTGTATTTTAGATTTGGAACTTGCTTGGGGACAAGCAAGGGCTAAGTATGGGGTATTTTGATAGCATGATTTATAGTCCATATTTTGGGATCCGTTTAGACGTTTTATCCTCAATAATCTTCATGTTGGATGTATATTATGTGATTATATTGTCGTTTCATCTACCTTTGCGGGAATCGAGGTCTACACCATGTTTCGTTGTAATCGTAGGTAAAATGGCACGTTTTGCATCAAAATGGAGCAAAAAGGAGCTAAGGAGTCATTGGAGCTACATTCAGGAGCTTAAGGAAGAATACAGGAAGCATGGAATTGGATTAAAGATTTACTTTGGACCAGATTTGAGAGATTTCATATTCAGTTTAGAGTCACCTCGGTCAGCTACAATACCATCTCGACCGAGGTGATCCAGAGGAGCGTCCCGACCGAGGTGAACACCTTGGACGCGGCGAGATATATTTTATTCTTGGCTGAGATCTTTTATTTTTGGAAAGAGGATCTTATATTTTTAGGCTGGATTTCTGGAAGGAAGAAGATAATTCAGCTGATATATTTTACCTATTTTATGGGAAAATATCTTTCTAAGATCTTTTATCTTTGGGAGGTAATTTTCCTATAAAAAGGGTTGGATTTTCCACAAAACAGGAGAGGGCTTACGGCTGGAAAACATCCGCCACGGCTGGAAGATTTGAAGAACCTTTTTGAAGGTTGAAGGAAGATTGAAGAAAGGAAGTTGAGAGCTTTTATAGGTTTTGTGAAGGGTTTTGTAAGATTCTCTTAGATTCCCTTCTTGTTGATTGTCTTGTTGGATTTTGATCCAATGAACGCTTGTTTGTTTGATAATTGATTCAGTTATTGAAGCCTTTTTATTAAGGTTTTTGTGTTCAATTATTCACCTCCTTCCCTTATATTTGATTATTGCATCCATGATGATGATTGGCTAATTTCTTTGTGTGATTCTAGGGTGATTGGCTGAAGGTTGTGGGAAAAACAATGATAGAATAATCTTAAATTCCAGTAAGACCCTGAAAGCTCGAGTCTTTATCCTTAACCCTAGAACATATCGTTCAGTCGATGAACATCTCGGCCGGGGTGGAATTCGTCTCACCGAGGTGACTTTTCTGATCCGAAACTGAGAGTTAAGTGTTAGAGTTTGCCAAATCCTATTCTTATTACACCTTTCCTGGTTCAATGCAAGCCTAGGATGAGACTAACTTTCTTTGTTTGTTTACCTAAGATCATAGTACAGGTAGTAAAGGTTTATCCTTTATTGGGGTTTGAGTGTGCTTCCATTCCATCTTTGTGAGTTAGCCTGAGACTTACCCGGTAAAGGTTGATTCTATTCCCTTAGTTGGAGTGTTAGTTTGAGGTTATAGTTCTTTTCCTTAATTCCTTGAGACTTACCCGGTAATAGGAGTTACGGTTTAGGATTATGAGTAGTGAGACTTACGTGGTGATCTATTCCACTTTAGTAACACCTTCCCTTTGCAAAATCTCAACTTTGTCCGCTTATCTTTAGATCTTGAGTTGGAACCACAACTAGATGCTTTAATCCCTAGAATTGCATATTTCCTTAATTGACTTTTTATCATCTTTGATTATTTTAATCGCCTTTGTGGTTAGTAGTTGCATTGACAACCTACACTTGCTTTGTTTCACTAAGTCCCTGAGATCGACACCCTGGAATTTTTTGCTTTTACTACGATTGACCCGTACACTGCGGGTTCGCATCCTTGTTTTGAGCATACTTCTTGGGCTATAAATTTAAAGCTTGCACACACCGTTTGGAGCGAACAATCGCCTTTGTTTTACGTCGTTGGCTCGAAGTAAGGACTCTTCCTCTATGTTTAAACATCTTCCTGCATGCCTTTTGGGTTTATAACCGTTTGCGACGGTAATCCTCCGGAGGCCCTAGTTTCAATTCTTGTAATGGCTTCCGCCATTTGACCAACCTGCTTCTCAAGGCTCTTGATGCTTGATTCTGTTGTTTGGACATGAGTAGCAAAGTGTTTAGTCAAAACCTGCAACATATCTTCAGTTGAGTGATACTTACCTTGGCGGGGCTGTTGTTGTTGGTTTTGTTGGTCACGCCAATTTGGCATAAAATTATGTGCATAGGGATTGTTCCTAGATATTTGCTGCTGTGGTTGTCCATAACCCATTGCGTTCACTTCAGCATCGTCATCTTTAACTTGTGGACACATGTCCGTTGGATGATACGGATCAGCACAAACTCCACAAGCTTTGAGCTGTTGCGGTGTTCCCATAAGTGTTAGTCTCTTCACCATTTGCTTCAATTCTGCCAGCTCGGTGGAAATCTCGCTCTTCCCGGAACTCACAGCATGAACTCCTTTCTTAGTCGGGGTACTTCCAAAGTTCCGAGTTCCTTCCGCTAGTTCTTGTATCTTTTCCAGAGCAAGGTCAGGAGTAGAGTTAAGAATATTACCTCCGCAAGCCGCATCGACGATCCTCCTTTCATTGTCTAGCAAGCCATTGTACAAGTGCAAGACTAGATCTTGAGTTGAATATCCGTGGAAAGGACAGCTAGATCGAAGGCGTGCAAACCTTTTGAAGTACTCGTAGAGAGTTTCGGTTGCCTCTTGCTCGATGTTGCTTATAGCTTTCTTCAAGCAATTGGCCTTTTTAGCTGGAAAGTATTTCCCCAAGAACGCTTTGTGAAGGTTCTCCCAAGTGTCAATACTCCCGGATGGAAGGTGGTAATACCAATCATCTGCCGAATCTTTGAGTGTGAAGCCGAATGCCCTCCTCATCTTGATCTGTTCTTCGGTAATGTTGGCCGGCTTCATGCTCATACATACAGTATGGAACTTCTCAAGGTGCTTGATGGGGTCTTCACCACTTAGCCCATGGAAGGATGGAAGCAAGTGAATGAGGCCCGGCTTGAGCTCAAAGTTGACTCCTTCCCCTAGTGCCGGTATAGCGACCGCAAGAGGGTTTTGAACCAAGGTGGGCTGCGTAAGTTGACGAAGAGTACGGTCAACCATCTCTTGTTGTAGTTGCTGTTGTCTTCGTTGCCGGATTTCCATCCTCTCAATTTTTGGATCAAAAGAAGCAAAGCCGGAATTAGTAGCATAGAACCATAAAAATGGTTCAAACCAATAATCAATAATAACAATAAAACACAAAAACTCCCCAGCAACGGCGCCAAAATTTGACCGGAGATATTTCTATGGTCGTCTATACCCAATCAAAAGTAAATCCCGACTTAGCACTAAGAACAAGTATAGTGATTAAGTAAGGGTCAAACCCAAGAAAGTTAAGGTGTTATAGATGCAATTATCGATTATAATGACAAGTGACACAAAAGGGGGGGGGGTTGGTTGAATTGATGCACAAAAACTTATGAAAACGATTAATGCGAAAAGTAAGACAATAATGGATGAATCTACACTAGGTTGATTCTAAGCATGCAATTGCTACTTTGGTGCATTCCTTTTACAAGTTTTTAAGTAATCTCCCGTCTCGATCATACATATGTGTTGAGTCAACCGGCATCAACACAACTTAACCTATTAAAGTTCCGTAAACCTACAAGAACAAATAACAAGTTAGCATTCAAACAAAGACTAAGGGATATAAAGAGAAGATTAAAACCGTTAAACTTATCTTTATATTTGTGTTCCTTTTCTTTAAGTAATTACAACTCATTATTACTTAAAGTTGCTACTAGATTAAAGACCCGAACCCGGAACCTGTTAATCCTAGTTGTTTACATGCACTTTAGAACCTAAGGTGATCAATCTCAAGTAATAGTTAACATGCAATTAAACAATGGAGATCAAGGAAACACAAAGCATTACTGAATAAAAACTTATATTAAAAAGAACTTACAACCAAAGTAACAAAGCAGCTTCAAACCAACCCAATGTAGCAAGGGAGTTAGCAACTCATTACAATGGAAAGACTCAAGTCTAAAATGGATTTTGTGGGGAAAAGTATATATATATATGGATGATCCTAGCAATCAGCCATGGACTATTTATACTACAAAAGACACTTAATTAGGAGTAAATAGCCGGGCTAAAACAGCCACCTTAAATGCCATAACGGTGGTGTAAACAACCAGAGTAAAGTTTCTGGTGTTAAACCGCAGGGGCGGCCTTCAGGAACCGTAGGGGAGGTTTGGGCATAATCGGTTTATCTTTTTCAGAACCGCTGGGGCGGCTACATAACTCCGCTGGGGCGGATCTTTAATGCACTTCAACGTCTGACCTTTCGCCTTCCTAACGTTTCTGTTGTCAAAACACTGGGGCGTCCCTATGTCGACGCAGGGGCGTCGACATAGCCTCTTCGTCTTCCAGCTCCCAGGTTGGGGCGCAGGCAGGGGCGCAGTGTGAGACGCATGGGAGATGTTCTTCATATCTTCAGGGCAGGTCAGTGTAGGGGCGCCAAGGAGTGGCGCAGGGGCGGTGACACACTTAATGGCCGGCACTGGTGAAGGCACAGGGAGCGTTCCAATGAAAATGTCATCCGCAGGGGCGGCTGCAAGGATCCGCAGGGAAGCTTTGCTTCTTGATCGATCTTCACTCCTAAGTGCTTGTAACTCCTTCTTTAGCTTCTTTTTCTCTTCTTCTTCTGGACCAAGGAGTTAGTAGCATAAACCGACACTAATGCAATAAAAAGACTCTAAAAACTATCCTAATTGATAGTGATTCCATCACCTATCAGTATCCTTCACAATAAAGCAATTCGAGTGAAATTCAAAATAGACATTGTTATCAAGACAAAATCTATTGACAGAGAGTAAGTTCTTGTTGAGTAAAGGGGTGTGAAGGAGATTGGAGAGCAGAAAGGTACAAGATGGAGTGTTAAACATGGAGGTGCCCTGATATTGAATGGGTATTGTCGATCCATCACCCAGGGAAACGGTGTCAGTCCCTTGATAAGAAACGGAATCAAGCCTCAGGTTCGACAGGTCCGACGTGTAATGGTGGGTAGCAGCGGTGTCCAGATACCCTGAGGTGGTATTGTTGACCTGGAATGATTGAGACTGAGGGTTAGGGGCAGAGTAAGAATGATCAAACCTGTGTCAACTGGTTAAGGCCATATGACTAGGCTTCAAACAGACTTGACAGATTGGTCGAGTGTCTGGTGCCCCATTGAACATTTGGTGTGGATTTGGGGAAGAGCTCCTTCCACGCCCCCCTTCCTCTGCCTCTGTTGTTGTTCCGACCACCAGGGTTGTTGGTTCGAGATTGAGAACCTCGACTAGATGTTTCTGTATTGTTGACGGATGGTGGAGTGGGAAGTAGGGCTGACTGTTGACGGGCAATTCGAGCCTCATGAATCAACAAGTGAGATAATATTTGTTAAGGGGAAGGAAGGGTGACTTGTGTGGAAAGGCTCGTAACGATAGAGTCGTAATCAGGGCCTAAACCAGCAAGAAGGAAGCTGGTGAACTCAGTGTTGGAAATAGATTGGCCTGCTGTGGTCAAGCAGGAGACAAGAGATCTGGCCTTGCTGTAGAACTCGGTGATGGATGAATCGCCTTTGTTGAGGAAGGCAAGCTGGAGCCTAGTCTGCACAATCTTGGCACTGGAGGTGGAAGCAAAGAGAGAGTGGAGACGTTGCCAAACTTTGGCTGTTGTTTTGCAATCCAGAACCTGAACCAAGATTGATTCAGTAAGGGAGCAAGTCGATTGGTAGGACGAACTGGTCTTTGGAGACCCAATCCGTGTACTCTTTTAACAAGGGAGAGGATTTTTCAGGGTAGGGTTTTGAGCCCTCCATAAACTCAAAGAGATTCTGGACACCAAGGATGGTGCTGATTTGAACTTTTCAAAGTAGAAAATTCTCTGATGAGAGCTTGGAGGCAATGAAGGAAGAAATGGAGGATAAGGACATATTTTGGTTTTTGGGTTCAGCCATTGAGGGCTAAGAAAATTTTTTGTTACAGGTTTGTGTTTGTTTGTTTGTCAGGGAGGAGTGGCGTTGGCCGTTAGCTCTTGATACCATAGTGGAAGACAAAATTCATGATATCTTTGTCTTATTCAATTCATTGTCTGAGATTATATATTTATAGAAAGCTAGCAGTACTATGATATGTAATATTGGGATGTTAGCCTTGGGCGTGTGATGACTGGGCTGGCTCTATTCTAGTATACACTTAGGGCCCGTTTGGTTTTAATTCCGGAATCGGAAACGGAATGGAAACGAATCTAGTCCACATGTATATCATTGTTCATGAAAGTTTATGGAATCATTCCTTGTGGTTTAAAGGGATTGAAGTAGAATTTGATTACTTTTGATACCCTATAGGGTAACAAAATGTGAGGGAGCAAGTGCATTTTGCATTAATCCACAAGGAATGATTCCACAAAACTTCATGAATAAGGATATACATATGGACTAAATTCGTTTCCATTCCGTTTCCGTTTCCGGAGTTGGAACCAAACGGGCCCTTAGTAATAGCATTAGTGTCTTTTGGACTATTTTAACGATTTCATTTTCTTATTTATACTCAAATCCTAACATAATTTTAGAGAAATTTTCTTATAGTTTATTTTTTATTTGATAGCCTCTCTTTTATATAATTCCTCATAATACGAACAAGATTTTGAGAAACTAAACTCCATAACACAATCACTATTTTTCGTCCATTCTTTTATCACTTGTTATCCAATCCTTTTGTGAACGTTTATATTTTAAAAGAGAGAAAATGTATCATAAAAAGTATATATTTGAAATTAATTTAGTAATCTAATCGGATAAAAATTGAAGTTGGTGACCATATTGTGAACTAAAAATGGATTTTGGGAATATAGTTAATATGTATAGGATAAATTTTGGATTAAAAAAATATATATTTATGTAATTTAAAAAAAAAGATTATTAAAGCTTTAGGTTAGGATCCAATTTGATTTATAAAATTTTACATTAATTAAGACTCCATTTCTACACAATTGTTTTTATAGGAAAGTATATTTCTACATAATTGGTCATATATGAGCTTTTTCTTATCGTGCATGAGATTTGATACATAGGATGATATGGATGAAATTACGACATATTCACGGAGAAATAATGATCTTAGATATAAAAAAAAACATTGTTTACTTCCTCTACTTTCTTCGGTGAACAAAACATGGACATTGTTAACTTGTTAGAAATAAATAATCAAACAACATAAATAAATTATCGTACAATCTAAAAGATGAAAAAATCCTTCCACAAACAAATTAAAAATAATGTTGTTAATCTACTTTCAGGTTCATAACTTTCATTGTTCAACCTTCTTTCCATTCAACATCATCACCGGAACATAATAACTATAAAATACAGTTATACATGATATTAAATCATGTTAAGTATATGTTTATAAATAAAGTACTTAATTATTAATTTATAGGTTGAAAGCACCCTAGGTATAATGAAATAGTGTCACACATAAGAAAGAAACCCAATCTCTCAATGAAGCCCTACAAAGAGTATCATAAAGCTGTCATGGGACCAAATTACAAGTTGCTCATAAAGGGTAATTTTGAACCTCACAAAATACAATTGATACAACAATAGACCCCTAAGTGAAAGCAAAAGGTCTACATCAAAGATAAATAAAGGAAAATTTCGGATGGTACTCTCGTGGTTTCGGGTATTTCGGATTTTCCCCAACAATTTTTTCAAGTTCGGATGGTACCTTAAATTTATGTTGTTTTCCAAATTTTGCCCAAATTCATTACACTTTCTTAAATTTCATTAAAAATATACAAAATAAAATAAAATTAAATTAAAAAACATATTAAAATAGAACGAATAATTTATTTATTTTAAAAATAATGTAAAACAGTAACTTTTTTTTTAAAAATATTTTATATTAATTTAAAAATAAATAAATTAGATAACTTTTAAAAAATTCAAAAAATCAGTGTTTTATTAATTTTAAAAATAAATAAATTGGATTAGTATCTATCGTATATATATTAAAGCAGAAGCTTCTATTGCCACATGTCGCCCCCACGATTAACCTCAGTCCAACGAAATTTTAATGCCACGTGTCGCCCACAGAATTAACGCCAGTTAAAAAAATTTATAAGAAAAGTTGTTAGCAAAATTTATTTTTAAAGAAATGATAATATCTTTTAAAGTTGTTAGCAAATTTTATTTTTATTTAAATTAAGCCAACAAATGATAAAAGTTAGTTAACAAATTTTTTTTATTTATATAAATTTTTTTTTATGATATTATATCTCAAAGTTGTTAGCAAATCTACATTTAAATATTTTTTTTAATTTGGATTCTACTAACTGTTTCTAATTACACGATTCACGTAGTGATTCACGTAGTTGCCAGCCGTGGTAAACACTATTCGGAATTTTTATTTTGTTTTTCAAAGATTTAAAATTAGAAGATATTATGCATAAGCGTATCTCATAAGTTGCGTATCCCGTAAGCTTAAGTCCTTCCTATATGCTATAAATACCTAAACAATTTAGTCTATCATTTCATAATACTGATCTTTTTGCGTGTTTTGTTTTCAGGCTTCAACTCATCTGCCTCTCATCTGGTACAATCGATTATAGATTGGTGTTCTTTTTTATTCGATTACTCCATTACGAATTTGTTTATTCGATCACAACTTTTTCATTCGATTTTTTAACCTATGATCAAACACGCAAGTTCTTTGATTTTTTGATTTTGCCCAAAGACTCATCATTGTGTTTTTGTTATTAATTTTGATTTAGTCCTACTTCAATTCGTTCCAAATTGCTCTTCATAGAGGCTGGTCCAAGGTAATTCTATGAGTTAGAGGCTCGCTTGACATGAATCTTCTAAGGACTAAAGTCTCATGGTTCGGCTCCTATAAATGGTCCTTTGTTCGTCGTACTAGAAATCGTCCGCCTAACTGCTTCGCCAAACATTGTTTGTTACACCATCTAATGAGTTCATTAAACTTCTTTCTTCATAATGACTTTGTTATTAATCCAGGAGGATCTTCCTAATAAATAAATTTATTTCTTCTCAAACAAAAAAATTGAAAAAAAAGCTCAATAATTATGATCTATTTAAATTACCCATTTCGTCCAATACTATTCAGTTATATTTTTGTGGGAATCATAGAGAGGGCAGGTGATTGCAATTTATGCGACACTGTTAGTCAAATGCACAAATTGCATTTTTCATTAACTTAATTAGTTGATTATTTAATTTGTAATAAGCATAGACACATACTAACCACGTTTATATACTAAGTTAGTGTGACGTTGATCTTATTCTTAACTAATTAAATTTCTTCTGAGTTAAGATAAAACAATTCGGTAAGATATGAAAAAATACAAAAATGTGGCATCAACAAAAAAAATGTAGATCTGTTTATTGAAAGATCTTTTCCGATTAGATTTTCTTAAAATATCTAATTTTTAAAATTTTATTTTACATAAATATATTTTATAATTGATTTTTCAAATTTATTTACATAAATATATTAGAATCGTTAGCAAAATGACATCTTTAAAAAAATAAATTGGAGATTAAAATTGTTAACAAGTTAGAATAAGTTTTTTTGTTTTTTAAATAACTAGATTTGTTTATTCAGTTTTTCTTTTAATTTTCTCTCCGGATTTTTGTTCAGATTACGTTTTTATATCTAAATGTATAAATAAATATTTTGTTTTTTTAATAAAAAAGAAACTGCATATTACATTCCAAGTTAAAATTTTGTTACTATTTCTTTTTTGGTCGATTTTTTTTGTTTCTATTCTCTTAAAATATTTGATTTTCAGATTTTTTTACATAATGATGTTGTATAATTGTTTTTTGATATTCAATTATTGTTACAATTTTTTTGATAAATAATTTTTATGATTGGTTATTTTCAAATTCGATCATTTTTTTTTATAAAAACTGATTCTTTTCTGTTACAAATTTTTTTACATAAAAACTTGATTTGGTGTTGATTGTTTTTTTTGTAAAAACCGAATATTTATCTTGGTTTTCTTTTACAAAAATTTCATATAAGCCTAAATACCTGTTGATTTTTTTGACAAAAAATAAATAAATGCCGCCTAAATTTAACTTTTTTTTTTTGGAAAAACTCTTTTCTATTAAAAATCTAACAATGGGTTTTTTCAGATTCATTTAGTCTTACATTTTTTTATTAACATATATTTTATAATATAGGTTAGAAAGTTATTCGTTTTTTCACAAAAGATATTCAATTTTTTAATATTTCTTTTCAGATTTTTTATTTTAGATAAAATATCATATTGGAATCGCTTAAAAAATTCGGATTTGATTTTGTTCAAAATTAACCGATTAGAATCGGTTTTGTTATCTCAACAACTCTATTCAGATTACGTTTTATATCTAAATATGTAGATAAGTAATTTTGTTTCTACTTTCTTAAAGAGATTACTAAAAATAATTTGTTTATTTTTAGGTTGTATGGGAATTAAATTTATGAAATGTAGAATGATAAGAATTCTTTATTCGTGAGTATTTTATTGTTTTGAGAATAATTAAGGGTGAATTACTATTATAATATTTAATAAATATTCTTTTAGTTTGCACAACTCATGCTATATTACTTAAAAAATTCAAGAGTAAAATAGCTGGACCTTTTACCATTATTACTCTATTAATAATACCCAATACATACATTGAGGACAAATTTTTAAAACTAACTAGCCTGTTTAAAACTAACTAGCCTGTTTAACGTGAAAGCAAAACCTGGATCTATATTTTAAATAAAAAAATATTCTCATCAAATCTTTATAAAGAGTATTCTTATCAAATCTATTCGCCGATTAAATGATCGATTTTTTTTTAAATTTACAAAATAAACTTGAAGGATAAACAAATAAAATATTTGAATTTTAACTCATTTTCTACAATTTTGTAAAATGAGGACTTCGGCTAATTTCGTTTTAATATAATTAATGTTTTTATTTAAAACTCATAATCTTCAAATCTTCCTCAACAATCTTCTTTCAATTTTAATTGTGTAACTTTTATTAACAATTTTGTCTATATAATCAAATCGTCTCTCGCTTTTTCTTGGTCTTATCGACTTGAATTATAACTAAATTATTAGTATTTTTATCATTCTATTCTATATCTTATCTTATATATATTAAAGCAGAAGCCTCTATTTCCACATGTCAATGCCACGTTTCTCGAAGCCCAAAAAATTTATTTTAAAAAGTAATTTCTAAAATGTTAATATAAATTAGAAAGTAATTTTTATAAATTCATTTTAAAACTTTTACAGATTTTTTTGTTTTACCAACAATCATATTATAACAAATCCTTTTAGTTTTATTTTTCAATATAATTTATTTTGTTATTATTTTTTCAAAATTTTTTTACGTTTGTTATTTTATCCTAATTTATTTTCTTTTTATTTTACTTTTATTTTTGATCAAAATCTAACTAAAATTATTTTGGCAAACCTTCTTTTAATTCAGAATTTTAGTTTATATATATATATATATATATATATATATATATATATATATATATATATATATATATATATATATATATATATATATATATATATATTAACAGGATAATAAGTATAACCACAATTGTTCAAAACCCGCACAAGGTGCGGGTATTATACTAGTTATACTTACTAAAACAAAGCACGGGTTGATGACGTGGCGCGCTGCAGGATTTTTGAAATTGAGCTCCCACAATTAAAGCCAATAAATCTTTATTTTTTACACTATTTTTTAAACCATAAAATCTTTTATTATTAAAATAATAATTTTATAGAAACCAAATCTATTATACTTACTAAAACAGAGCACGGGTTGATGACGTGACGCGCTGTGGACGCAGGATTAGATTAGAGAAGTATACAAAACAAAAGCACGTAAAAAAAACCTATTTCACAATATTCTTTCTCATTTTTTTCAAAACCCGCACAAGGTGCGGGTATTATACTAGTTTTTTTAACAAATCAAAAAACATAAGTGTTATACTTTATTTAAAAAATAAATAAAATAAGGATTTTTTTTTAATTTTTTTTAAAAATAACTGTTTTATTTTATTATTAAAATAAACAAATCATTTTTCTATTTTTTTATTATTTAATATTAATTTATTTTCGTTATTTTAGTTTTGAGAAATAAATAAAATAGAAAATTATTTATTTATTTTAATAATAAATTAAAACAGTGATTTTTTTTAATTTTTTAAAAGAGTCTTTATTTTATTTATTTTTTAAATAAAGTATAACACGTTTTTTGATTTTAAAAAAAATACTAATCCAATTTATTTATTTTTAAAATTAATAAAACACTGATTTTTTGAATTTTTTAAAAATTATCTAATTTATTTATTTTTAAACTAATATAAAATATATTTTTTTAAAAAGAAAGTTACTGTTTTACATTATTTTTAAAATAAATAAATTATTCGTTCTATTTGAATATGTTTTTTAATTTTGTATATTTTTAATGGAATTTAAGAAAGTGTAATGAATTTGGGCAAAATCGAGAAAAAACATAAACTTAAGGGTACCATCCGAACTTGAAAAAACTGTTGGGCAAAATTTGGAATACCCCAAACTAAGAGGGTACCATCCGCAATTTCTCATAAATAAAATAACAAGAAGAGAGAAGGATGATTGAAAGATCCCAAAATTGACAAATATATTTGAATCTCTTTTCAACTTCCCCTAAATGATTTTTTTTTATTGGTCTTACAACAGATGTCCTTGAGCTAAAAAAAACATACAACTTATCAATTGAAAAATGAGTTACTTCAAAAAGAGACGACAAACTTTAATTCAAGCACACATATAAGGCTAATGTTCATCCTCAACAGAGATGGTGCCCTCATAAGACTAGCGTTGAAGTTCCCATAACTGCAATATCCGGTTGCAAGTTGACAAGATTCCGCCATCCCGTTCTTCTTGCTCTCTTCCCCATCTTTCCTTGTGACTTTTCTCCTCCTTCCTCGCATCACATACGTCTCCGTCGCTCTTTCTCTCTTGTGTTGTCCACTTTGAAGCATTACTCGAACCAACACCACCATTTCGACCGGCTTGAAAGTTAACTTCCTTTCGATCTTCACATATCTCGAATCCTCCTCCCTCTCCCCCATCAAAACTGCGCAAACAATAAAAGTTAAAACTTGTGACTCAATGAATTAAGATAGAACTGAAAAATAAGAAACATGCGCTAGCAAGAATGGAGAATGGAGAAATAAAACTGAGATTTGACGTCTTCAATAGAATGTTACAGGTTGTTTACATACACCATATTCTAAAATTTTTTTGTTATTATATACTCCCACCATTTCAGGTTTAGAAAGTTTATAATACATATTTGCTTCTGTCAGAATATATAAATGCCGCCGATTTTGTGGGAATGGCATATTCATGAATACCGAGTAAAGTTAGGGTAAATTAATCGGAAAATTGTATATCAACCATCAAAACAAGATCTAAAGTATCTTAAGCCATCTACAGTCTTATATCTATGGATTATAATTTGATTTTTTGAAATTTTATTTTATAAAAATATACATATAAATTTTTAAATATTAAATATTTATTAAAACTGAACTCATACAAAGTGCGGGTAATACACTAGTATCTATTAAAACAGAAGTTTTTTACCACGTGGTAACACGAGGTTTCTCCAAACGTACCAAAATATTTTTTAAAGCTAATAATTAAGTTTATTATTTATTACTCAAATTAATCAATTCGTCATTTCATAAAAAATTAAACCTTAAAAAATTAAATCTTTTTGCCACTTAAATATTATCTCATCTTTTCCAATTTTTGATAATAATAAAAATACTTTAAAAATATTTTCCTAATCTTACTATATTTTAGGAATAAGTAAAACCATTTTTTTCAAAAGTAGTAAATCTTCTTATCGGTTAAATTTTACTATTTTTTAATTCCTAAATTCAATTTCAATTTCAAATTCAATTTTAAAATCAAAACATGACAAAAAAATTTAACCAAAAATAAAAATGAAAAAAAAAAATAATAGCAAATTTCTTTTACTTATTAATTAGGTACACAATACAAATTTTGTAATGTAGACTATTCTTTACAACTAATATTTTTCATTTTGCTTAACAAAACCCATTTGCTTTAATTAACTATTTTCCATCCCCTTCTAATCTTTATTATTATGTAGTTTTTGTAATATTTATTCTTTTTGTTTTATCGATTAATCTGTAATTGTATTACCATTATTTTAATATTTTTTAAAACTAACTAGATCACGATTTTTAATTAATTTTTTTATCGATTAAGCGGTAACTGAATTACGATTTTTTTTTTAAATATCAGAACAATATCAGTTGAAACAAACATATCTGATTAGTTTTAAAAAAAAATTACCCCATTGAATATGAAAATTTATAAAAGAATATGTTGTAAAATCTTAGTCATTAAACAAAAAGTAACTAAAATAAGGGGTAAATATAGTAAATATATTTTTGTGGGAAGGGATAGTTTTATATTGTGATATTTACTTTTCCAAAATCAAATATATCTTAACTTATGGTAACCCAAGCAATACAATACGGAGTAATAATTTTAGGTGCAGAAACAAAGGTGGTGAGGAGACTAAGAAAATTTAATGATATAAAATGAATTAATAATTAGGTGAAAAGAAGATGCCTAGAGAATAGAAGAATAATCTTAATAAATAAAAAATAAAACATAAAAGTCACCACCAATTCACACTATTACATTATGGGATGTAAGTCAAGTGCTCAAACACATCTAATTTTGATGGGACCTTTTTATTTTGGTTTTAAGGATATCCCAAATATTTTAAATCATACAAATGAAAGTAATTCTTAATTATATGTTGGAGTCACCGTAGACTATAGTCTAGACCGTTGACTTTCAAGTACAAAACTCTTTAACATCTTTAAAAATAGTTAAATTTTTATATTTTGTGTTTCCTGTAATGAAAGACGCACGCCACAATCATAGAAAAATAATAGGGCCCGTTTATGTTGTCCACTTTAAAACATTACTCAAATCATCACTCCCATTTGGATCGGCTTGGAAGTGAACTTCCTTTCACCCCTCACATATCTCGCATCCTCCTCTTTCCTCTCCCCCTTAAAACCGCTCCAAATAAAAGTTAAGGTTCAAAGAATTAAAATAGAGCTGAAAAAAAAACATGCGCAAACAAAAATTCTTGTTCTCTTGCTAGAATCCCCTCTTAACAATCATTTTGTTACCCTCACCCCGTTTTTACCAAATCTATTTACTAAATTATTTCAATTACTATATACAATCTTCGACATATATAATTAAGTAGAGCATCAAACAAACAAGAATAACCCAATCAACAAATGTTTTAGGCTCATATATGTTTAAAATGGATAAATATTAACTAAAGTTCATTGACACAATAGTTTTTTAACGTGTTCAAATATGCGAGGTTGTAAAAGGAATCTTTGGTAGTTGGAACCTTATATCGTCTATGGTGTAGACAAATGTAGTGATTTTATTTCCAAACCGTGTTTTGTGTTTTGTTACTCTAGATGCAGACGTCAAACATAATATCATAGACAAAAGTTACTAATTGGTTGAGAAACTTTGAATGATAAGTGAGCAATGAACAAACCGGTTCTTTTTTCATAACTAGGATAGGATAATGGATAATGAATGAGCAATATGGTTATTTCATTTCTGAATATATCAAAAATTTGCTTTTATTTTATGAAAGTCGTTGAACTATTTAACATCATCAACTTGCAAGTACTCATAATAGAAAGTAAATGAAAGAAAGGTTTGCATTTGAATGTCTAAATTCACAGTGACCAATATCAAATGAATATCTATTTGTGAACTTTGTATGTTACTGACAAACTGACGTCCCAGATATTTGAGGAATGTGCCTTTGAATAATCAAAACTCATAACTTGCTATTAGGATGTTTTGGTGAATTATTCGACTCGCGTATGGTTGAGATTGTGTATACTTGACACCTCTGTTTAGCGGGAGCAACTTAATTGAAGTTTTGTCTTTGACTTTAACCAAACAATACAGTCATTGAAGGAGTTGTGTCCTTTATCAAAGGTGCAATTACTGATGATGAGATAGGACATTAAAAATATAGGGATATATATAATCCGATAATATTTGGGGTCATGGCGTTTTGCTAGAAGCTAACCATGATCGGTACATTTATATGATAAAATGTATTGCTAGTGTTATCGGGTCCTACGAGGTCACACCATAACGAGCAAGAGAATTGAATCAATTAATGAGAGAATTACCATATAAGAGCATATGGTGGAAAAAGGATATACTTTGTAGGAATACAAAATATATTATGGAATTGGTAATTAATATAGATAAAGTGTTATTCATTTATTAATTACTAAAATATATATCTTATATTTTAAGGTCGGGCTTATTAATAGTTAAAAAAGCTCAACCCTAATTTGAGATATAATCGAACGATCGATTAGAAGAAGGAGATTCAGCCGTGTATCATACACGTTCTTCCTTTTCGATCTCTCAAAAGCTCCATCCTTTGTTCTACCAATCGAAGGTTAAGGCGATTCTTGTTCAGTCTCGGGTGGACCAACTAGAGGAGTAACACTTGGGACTCTACATATCCTTGAAGGAGTTATTGAACACGCATCAAAAGGTATTCCTTTTATCTCTTATCTAATCTATTATGCATGTGATCTTTGTTTAGATGTTTAGGAAATTGTTTCCTGAAATTCCGCTTTTACACATCTCAAAATCTCAACAGTGGTATCAGAGCCTCTTGCATAAATTGATTAGATCAAATTAAAAAGGTCATGTTTTGATGCATGTATTGATTGTTTTGTTTCAATTACGAAAGAGATTGTTTGTATGGGTTAATTTGCATGATTAAGGTGTAAAATTAGATATAATAACCCTAATTTTTCAGTCATATAACATTAAAAGTAGCTGCTGAAATTTTTGAAATTTCACCTATAATATATGTTATAGGTTTAATTCATTGATTAGTTCATGCAATTGTTGCATAAGGAATGAACAAAAGTGCAAAAGTTTGATTTTTCATGCTTAATTGATGAATTAATGGTGCTGAAATTTCTGGATTTTTTTTCTCATCAAAAGTTGTAAAAGTTGTAATTTTTTAGTGGGAAAAAAACGAGATTTTAATCGGATTTTGAATCGGGTTAAAATTCCACCGAAAAAAAGTCCACCGGAAAACAAGTTTTCGGCGAAATAAACAAATATTTGTTTCCAAAACTAAAATTCACCATTGCTGAAGCTAGGCTACGGCATTAGGGTTTTTTTGATTTTAAATTTTTTTTTATTTAGATTTTTACATTATTATTTTATTAATTATCTAATAAGATTAGTTAATTATTTAAATAATAATATTTGTTTTCAAAAGATATTATATATGATATTATATCTAGATAAATATGATTTATCAATTTGGAAATAAATAAATTTAATTTGTTAAGATATGAGATATTTTAACTTAGTTAAATTATACCCTAAAATAAAAAGATAAGATTTGATTCCAAAAAGATATTATATGAGATATTCTATCGAGATAAATATGATTATCAAGTTGGAAATAAATAAATTTAATTTTGTTAAGATATGAGATATTTTAACTTAATTAAATTATATCTTAAAATTAAAAGATATTATATGAGATATTTTATCTAGATAAATATGATTTATTTTCTTTTTGAAATAATTTTTTTTAGGATAAATATGATTTATCTTATTTGGAGATTATAATTTAATTATATTAGAATATATGATATCTTACTTAATTAAATTTTATCTTAAAATAAAATATACCCATCATTTATGGAAAATTGTTTTTTTTTGTATGAGGTCCTAATTTAGAAATGTTCTATATTTTGACAAGTTACTAAAATAATAAATATGTCTAATCTTAGCAATGATCTAACATTAGATTTGTTCTAATATTAACAAGTTACTAATTTTAGAAAGTTACCATAAATAGAAAGTTACTAATTTTGGAAAGGTCTCGAATTTAGAAATTTTACACCTTTAGCATTTTAATGATTAATATATGATATTAATATCATACGCAATATGATTGATTAAAACAATACCGGAAAGGAGTTTCCAGTTCTTTTTTTTCTCTCTTTATATGATAAAGTGATTATTACGTGCTTATGTGTATTTTTTTTAAATATCATATGTGCTATGCTTGTATGTATGTGTATGGTGATATGCTCGTGCAGACGGTTACTAGTATGACCCCAATTTTATGATAGTTAAATACGATTTGCGCATCGTTATGGCTTTTTTGTACACGATCTGCGTATCGTTATGTATTTTTGTAATTTTAAATTTCTGCAAGAGATTTTTTTAATTCATTATACAAGAAGACCAAAGTCCTAAGGAGCCCGAAGGATGGAGATCCATGAAGGTCCAAGAATGAAGATTCTTTTTAGGGGTCATACTAGGAACCATTTATTTAATGCATTTTTTTAATACCTTAAATTCTTACTTGTATGCTTGTTTGTTATTTTTGCTAGGAGTTCGCTTTAAAATAACAACCTCGCATGCTTAAAACGTCCCTTAAAAGAATATTGAGAATTGCCTTCCCATACCATAACCGATCCCTATCTAGGAATTTGTAGGATAGGTTCCGCCAAAGCGGGGTGTCCTTACTTTGACCTAGATACATTGCGGGTATGCTCATACTAAGGGGCATGCTGCTTTGATATGGTTAACTCAACAAAAGACCAAAAGATAAAGTTTTGGATTTTGAGGCATAAGGGTGAGTTCACATGAGATGTGTTCCCATCAACCAAGAATTATAAGGAGTTATAATTAATAAAGGAGTTTACTTACCTTGATTATATGAGACTTAGAGCAGTGCCAAAGTACGCTAAGGTTCATATATGATAGGATCTTGGAATCATTTTTGCTCACTAAGGGAATTGATAATATGAGTAGAAATTAGCAAAATTTTAATTGTTTATAATTGTTATAACGGTTTATAGCTTCTGCAAATTCGATCATAACTTATCTGCATTTTTATTATTCTGTGTTTTTGTAGTCCACCATGTCAAACAAAAACCTCAAATCTTCTTTACGCTCCATACTCGACAAAAATAAATTGAACGAACACAACTTCATTGATTGGGAGAGAAATCAGAGAATTGTTCTCAGGTCGGAGAACCAAGAGGATGTCTTGGAACATCCAATCCCTATACTCACATTGGACTCATCTGATGAGGACCATGTGATGAACATGGAGGATAAGAAGCAAGGGAATGTCTTCACTTCGGGTATTCATGTTATTGAAATTTTGTCAACTAATTCTATTTCATGGGTATTGGATACCGGATGCGTTTCTCACATTACTTCGAATGTGCAAGCGCTAAGAAATAGAAGGACGTTGCGGAAGGGAGAGGCAAATCTACGGGTTGGTATTGGAGCAAGAGTTGTTGTTGTTTCCATTGGAGATTATTGCTTGTCTTTACCTTCTGGCTTAGAGATAGAACTTAACAACTGTTATTTTGTTCCATGCATTACTAAGAACTTAATTTCAATTTCAGTTTTGAACCGTGAAGGTTATACATTTACCATTACTGATCACATGATGATGGAGATTTATAGGAATGATATTTATTATGGTCGTGCGAATATGAGTAGTAATGGACTATACACATTAGACCTTAAAACTGAGATATATAACATCAATACAAAGAGGCAAAAGTCGAATGAAACAAACGATTTGATTTGGAATCATTTGAAACAAGCGAGTCGTGCCTAATGGGAAAGATGACAAGGTCACCCTTCACTGGTAAGAGTGAACGGACTTCTGAACTTCTAGCCCTCATACATACGGATGTATGTGGACCTATGAGTAAAGAGGCTAGGTCTGGCTATCACTACTTCATTACATTTACTGATGATTTTAGTAGATACGGGTATATCTACTTAATGAAACAGAAATCAGAATCCTTTGAAAAGTTCAAGGAATTCCAAAATGAAGTGGAAAGACAAACAGGCAAGAAGATAAAAGTGCTTCGATCAGATCGAGGGGGCGAATATCTGAGCCATGAATTCAATCATCATTTGAGAAGTTGTGGAATTATGACACAACTCACTCCCCCGGGCACTCTACAACTAAATGGTGTGTCTGAGAGGAGGAAGAGGACTTTGTTAGATAGTGTCCGTTCAATGATGAGTTTTGCGGATCTTCCATTATCCTTTTGGGGATATGCTCTCCAAACAGTTGCGTTCGTTCTAAACAGGACTCCGTCACGTTCAGTTGACAAGACACCATATGAGATATGGACAGGAAAGGTTCCTCACTTGTCATTTTTGAGGGTCTGGGGGTGCGAAGCTTATGTAAAACGTTTACAATCTGATAAATTAGCACCGAAATCAGACAAATGTTACTTCGTAGGATATCCCAAGCAAACAAAGGGGCATGATTTTTACCATCCCATAGAGAACAAAGTGTTTGTTGCTCGGGATAGTGTCTTTTTGAAAAAGGGATTCTTTTCCAATAAACCAAGTGGGAGAAAAGTTCAAATTAATGAGATTAATTGTGAGCAAGAAACGCAACAATACGAGGACATGCAAGATGTCACTGAAGAACTTGACTATTTTAATGAACCTCTTATGAGGCAAGTTAATCCAGTTCAAGAATCAATTTCTACACTAGATCAGGCTGAAGAGGAACCACATATTGATGTGGAGAACTCTACAAATGAGGAACTGCATAATGATGTAGGAAATCATACAACTGAAATCTCTCCTATTGTTGGCCCAAATTGGAGATCAAACAGGGTAAGGCAACAACCTAGACATTTGAATGACTATGTGTTACATGCCGAGATCGAAGTGCTCCTCATGGAGCATAACGAGCCCGCTTTCTACAAGCAAGTTGTGACGGATCAAAACTCCAAAAAATGGCTTGAAGCCATGAGATCCGAAATGGAATCCATGTCTGAAAATCAAGTATGGGACTTGATTGATTTGCCTAATGGGGTAAAACCTATTGGCTGCAAATGGGTCTTTAAAGTAAAGACAGACAAGGATGGAATATCTCTGTTTATAATGAAAGGTTGGTTGCTAAGGGATTTAAACAAATTCATGGTAGTGACTATGAGGAGACATTTGCCCCGGTCGTCATGATCCGGTCCATTAGGATAATCCTAGCGATTGCCGCCTTCTATGATTATGAGATATGGCAAATGGATGTCAAGACCGCATTTCTAAATGGCTATTTAGAAGAGGATGTATATGTGATGCAACTTGAGGGTTTTGAGGATCCGAAATATCCTAGGAAGGTTTGCAAGCTTAAGAAGTCCATTTATGGACTGAAGCAAGCATCCAGGAGTTGGAATCTTCAATTTGATGAAGTGATCAAACAGTTTGATTTCATCAGATGTGAAGAAGAACCATACGTTTACAAAAAGTTGAGTGGGAGCAAGGTGACTTTCCTAGTCTTGTATGTGGATGACATACTACTCATTGGGAATGACATTCCGATGCTGGAAACAGTAAAGGGATGGCTTAAGAAGCATTTCTCAATGAAAGATCTAGGGGAGGCCGAGTACATACTAGGCATCAAGATCTATAGAGATAGATCTAGAAGGCTTATTGGTCTCAGTCAAGGAACTTATATAGATAAGGTTCTACAAAGATTCAAGACGACAGATTCCAAGAAAGGATATCTGCCTATGCAACATGGGATCCATCTCAGCAAGACCTAGTGTCCTAAGACACTTGGTGAGATTGAGAGGATGAGCAAGGTTCCCTATTCCTCTGCTATAGGATTCATCATGTATGCAATGACCTGTACTCGACCAGATATTGCATATGCTTTGAGTATGTGTAGTAGGTACCAGTCGAACCCCGGTGACATTCACTGGCAAGTTGCGAAGAACATCCTAAAGTACTTACGAAGGACTAAGGATGATCTACTGGTATATGGAGGTGATGATGAGTTAGTCATCAAGGGCTATACCGATGCTAGTTTCCAGACTGACAGAGATGGCTTTGAGTCGCAGTATGGATACGTCTTCATTTTGAATGGAGGAGCGGTAATTTGGAAAATCCAAAAGCAGGACACGGTTGCGGACTCAACCACAGAGGCAGAATACATTGCTGCGGGAGAAGCGGCTAAGGAAGCGATCTAGATTAGGCAGTTTATAGCTGAGCTCGGCGTTGTTCCTAGCGTGACGAGGGCAGTTGACGTCTATTGTGACAACAATGGCGCGATTGCTCAAGCGAAGGAACCTAGCTCAAGCTCCAAATCCAGACACGTTCTGCGGAAGTATCACATGATCAGACATTATGTTGATCGAGGTGATGTAAGGGTGTGCAAGGTGCACACAGATGATAACATTGCAGATCCACTGACTAAACCCATGAATAGGCCTAAGCATGATAGTCATACTCGGGCCAAAGAGTTCAAACACGTTAGAGAATTCTTTTGAACTTCTGTGTTTTGGATTGGGAAACATTTGATTTTGTCATGGAGTTTATGATTGATTTATATATATGAGTTTTCATATTCTTATTTGATTATTACTTGAATATTAAATAAAGTATCCAAACAATTTATTAATTATCAAATGTGCTTACTGGAAAAGTTCCGGTGAATGAAACCACATTAAGTGAACTGAAATTATTAAATTGAAAAGGATCCATGGTCTGAGTCGTTAACATGGATACAAACGACTCTAAAGTAGACCATCTTGTGAGTGAATGATGAACGTGGGTTTCATAGTTCATAGGACATGGAGATGTCCAATCGCTTACATAGGTGAGTATGGTGATACTCATCGGATAGACCGATCCTATGGCTCTCATGACTTATTGAGGAGTTATAGCGATTATCATTATCAGTGAGTTCCTTAACATGAGCTTGATATAACTTTCATTTGAAGGATGACATATCTTAGATACTGTTAAGCGCTGACCGTAACAGGCAGTTATAAAGGCAGTAATCAGGGTGGTCAAAATTTGAGTGGGAGTTATAGTCGTTGCAAGATTGGATTAATCCTCCTATACCAACATACTTTCATGTGTTGGGAAGGATGGGTGTCCCCGGCCACTTGAAGAGTGAGAACTGTGTAAACGCGTGACCATGCTTAGATTTGATCTGTACTGACAGTTTGATCTCAAGAGTTCAAGAAACATATCTGATGGCAAAGATGGTTTCCATCACATAATCAGATAAGGACATTAAGCGATAAAGGGAATTTTAACATTGCACACTTGTATGAAAGTACAAGTGGGAGACTGAAGGAATTGTGTCATTTATCCAAGGTGCAAATACTGATGATGAGATAGGACATTAAAAATATAGGGATATATATAATCCAATAATATTAGGGGTCATGACGTTTTGCTAGAAGCTAACCATGATCGGTACATTTATATGATAAAATATATTGCTAGTGTTATCGGGTCCTACGAGGTCACATCATAACGAGCAGGAGAACTGAATCAATTAATGAGAGAATTACCATATAGGAGCATATGGTGGAAAAAGGATATATTTTGTAGGAGTACAAAATATATTATGGAATTGGTAATTAATAATAGATAAGGGGTTATTTATTTATTAATTACTAAAATATATATCTTATATTTTAAGGTCGGGCTTATTAATAGTTAAAAAAGTCCAACCTTAATTTGATATAATCGAACGATCGATTAGAAGAAGGAGATTCAGCCGTGTATCATACACGTTCTTCCTTTTCGATCTCTCTCTCAAAAGCTTCATCCTTTGTTCTAGCAATTGAAGGTTAAGGCGATTCTTGTTCAGTCTCGGGTGGACCAACTAGAGGAGTAACACTTGTGACTCTACATATCCTTGAAGGAGTTATTGAACACGCATCAAAATGTATTCCTTTATCCCTTATCTAATCTATTATGCATGCGATCTTTGTTTAGATGTTTAGGAAATTGTTTCCTGAAATTCCGCTTTTACACATCTAAAATCTCAACAGTCATGTTGTACCTATTTTTCCGACGGTGCTGTCTCGATAGTGTTTGGTTCGTCCCTCACTTTTATCATCTTCTCGATGTTTTTTATGTTCGTGATTTGACATTAGATATCCTCTGCCACTTTTACTTCTAACCTTACTTTTTGACGATTTATTTTTTTTGTGTTGTGAGATGTATTCTTCACAAGTAATTTATTTTCCGCATTATCATCTTCTTGAGTCACTGGTTTTGGTTGTGTCTCAAACTTCGCCCTTCAAATATAAAAATAGGCATAATAAAAATAAATAATTTTCTCTTATTATCCATTATTTAATTTTTCTCATGATATCCACAAATGGTTTTTTTTGTATTTTAAAACATTCTTCTCCTAATCTCCTTATCCATTATTTGATTTTATATAATAAACAAAAAAAATTAAAATCTTTTATTTATTGCACAAAAATATATTTTCATATACTATAACCCGAAATACACAATTAATTATTATTTTTTAAATTTTTATAAATCAATATTTTTTACTTTTTATAAAGTAAACAAAAAAAGTAGTTTTTTTTCTTTGTTTAGTTTATAAAAAAATAAGTAATTTTTATTTATTTGTAATGTTTACTTTATAAAAACAAATTAACCTTTAAATCTTGTTTATATTTTATTAATTTTTAAATGGAATATATATAAATTACCATAACAACTAAAAATGGGTAAGGAAAGGAAAGTTATAAAAGTTTAAGAAATTTGAAAAGTTATTAATACCAAAAGAAAAGGAAAATTCAATTTAATAAAATGAATAATAAGAAGGCGAAAAGGGAGAACAGAAGAATAGTTTTAGTCTTTGTTAATAGATAAAAGTAAAATAAAATAAAACCTAAAGCCAACACCATCGTTGACACTGCGTAGACCGTGGACGGTGGAGTTGTCATTAATGGTTGCCAGTTATGAGATGATAGCAGTCAATATTTCATTCAAACGCATGTTAATTTGATGGCATTTGTATGTCATATTGTAAATTAACTTTTAATTTTGATGATTTGGAGTAATGTTGTATTTATGCTGTAACAAACGAGAGGCATTTATAAGACCACCTGGTTTTGCAAGGCCTCTGCTGAACAAGTCTGATCTACCAAAGAGAAAAGTTTCTGCAACATGAATCTATAGCAAGCAGTGCATCTCATGTTCTAAACAGGAATCATATCAAGAGAATGGATGAATAAAATACATAGCAGAACTTATGTACACACCCATTCAACATTAAATGACAAGAATCAGTATATTCCAACCTTCAAAGCAAGGCATACAGACAGCAAAAGCAAAACCAGCAACAAAAGAATACAACCTATATGCAATGGAGCAACTCATATCACATAGCTAAGAACTAAGTATTCGCTGAATAAAAGTTCCTGTTTTGGAACTGATATCTCAAAATGAACTATACCAAATATGTTTCTGTAGTTACAAAAGAATACAACTAAGTACTAGAGTGTTATACTTATAAGCCATTTACAGAGTGACAATCATGTCCCTTCTCCTTTACTGTCATTTTTACTTCAGTCTTTAATCTCTCCTTCCTCGTATTCCTGTGGTAGTAGTATGTCGTCGCATTGCTCATCTTCATGCATGAATTGGTAATCATCCTTGAGGTACAATCCTAACCGTTCCAAAGGACTCAGTTTGTCGGTCATAGAGCGTGCTGCTTCCACATATGTGGTATCATAGCGCTTCAGAGGGTCAATGAAGGAGAAATGGCCAATCATGTTTTCAAGACATCTCAGGCTGGAAATATTGTCTTCAAATTCTACTGATCTTTCAACCTGTATTTGCAAACAAAGAGTTAATAACAAGACAATTTCTCAATGTAGCATCAATCAGTTGAATAATATAAACATGCAGCTGTACCAATTTCTCAACCTAAAATGTAGCATAAATAAGTGAAACTGGAAAACTAACCTTCTCTATGGCGAGTCGGGCAGCCTTTCTTTCTTGTTGACGCTGCTGCGTATCATGAGAAGTTATCTGATTTCGGGCTTTCCCTATTATGTTTGCAAAACGCTCTTTCAGCATCTCTGAGCGCATAACCTTGATAGGAGATATTGGGATGCCGCAAGCAGGAGATCTCCGATCTGATTGATGAATGAAATAACAGCATTTAGATTCCAAATTCATGAATTATGTATCAATAAGTAATAGAAAAGTGATGCAGTTTGTTAGAAATTCATGCAAGACAAGGTTTATAAAGCTCCTCCTCACCTTCATAATTAGCATAGTTATCACATGATTTATGCTTGTTAACCACCTTAGGAACAGTTTTCTGAAAGATGTTCTGCAATGGTGTTTGGGGGTTAGCCACCTCAGGTACAGTTTTCTGGAAGATGACAATCAAAGTCAGTGCATCATACATTTACAAGCAAAAGATAACATTCAAATACAAACAGTGAAAAAATAACATCTAACCTCCGAATTAGGATTTGTTGGTGTTTTCAAAGTTGTTAATGATGAAACCTTCTTTTGACACCCTGTTGGTCTTATATGCAAGCGTTTTCCCGTCTTATATGTAGACTTTGGTGGGATTCTTTGCACCCAGCTTTTGGAACCTGCATTGTCCTCTAAATTAATACAAGATTTGGCCTCTGTAAAATGTTCTCTGAAAAAGTTCAGAATCCTTACCGGAATTAACTGTGAAAGAACCACTCTGATCAGATGCCACCTTGCTGACGTGACTTCTTTTCTTTGGTGGGAGCTTACAACAGCTTTCTTCGAGTCCATAACTTCTTCCATGTGATCTGTCAGCATTATACTTTGAGAATGCCTCCCTGCAGCCGCTTCTCAGACCTATTAGTTCTTTCTTCCAATTATCCTCTTCAGCTGTCGAGGTGTGAGGCTCCATAACTGACCACTCTGCACTGAATTTTGAATTCAGCTCCTTGGCCATCACGTGGAAAGCATGGTCAAATGGGTGGTACCGCATAGCGTTAGAGAAGGTAAGTCGGATGTCAGATTCAAATTGGTGTGCAGTAGCATATAAACCTTCCACCAATTTTGATTCTATTGTAGCCAGATCCATCGGTTTAGATATTATGGATAAATAATGTGGCAACTCATAAGCAACAGGATCTACAGGCTGCTTGAAACATAATGCGTATGGATGTTTTGTGATCTTCTTTAGAATGAGTAGACACTTTTCCGCCATAAGTGGATCCATCTTAAGCCTCTTGCTACTACGCCCATCTATCATCTCCTCACCACTTCGCTTATTTCCAAAACTAGATTGCAGCTTTTCCTCATTGCCAAAACTCTTCACAATATCCTCATGATCAACACTAGTCAATGATGACTTGACTGTTTCAGAAACAACTGTGTAACTTATCTCAGGCTTTCCCCTAACGATCTTAATCTTGAGCTTTTCGTTGGAGGATGCCATAGCTAACATTGTCATATGTTAATAAAGATCACAGAGAAACATATATCCTGAGACAGTTCATATCCACAAATATTAACAATATTAAAAATACAGAAAACAAAGACAACAGTTCAGTGGAAAAGATATTTGGACGTTTCAAAGTTAGTATCACAATATCATAGAATGGTAGAAATAAACAAGCAGAAAAAGAAAAGCAAAGACTGTACGTTATTACGGACAACAGCAAATAAGGTTTTTAAAAACCCAGAAAAAACAACTACAGAGACCGAACGAAAGACTATATGCGGATGAACAACAGAAAATTAGGGTTGTTAGAAACCCAGAAAACAACATCATTTGGAACCGATATTTGGGCGTCAATCGGTACCCAATCGATGATTACAGAAGTAAGGAAACTAATTGATGCAAAAACAAAAGCAAGTAGATATATTGACGCTTACCTTTCGATGCAGAAGAACTAAAGGTCATCAAAAGCACACCAAGAATTGAGCGAAGCTCGTAAAGGAAGAGAACATGGAGCGAAGAAGACCAGAAGGGTGGAGCTGTTTTTAAAGGAAATTGAAACTTGCTAATCACGGTGATTTGGGAATATTTTCGACAAATTATAATACAGATAAATTTTTTTTCGGCAATTAAGGAAGTTCGATCCTTTTGAATTTAACATTGTATTTTTAGATAAATTTTTTTATATATATATATTTTCTGGTTAAAATGTATTTTTGAAAATTATATTTAATAATCTTTATCATCTAAAAAAATAGTGTATATTTATATATATTTTCTGGTTAAAATGTATTTTCTGGTTAAATTTATTAGGAGCTGTCATTAAAAATTATAATTTCGTAACTATTTTTTAGAAAAATTTATTTTTGTAAAAAAAATTCAAAAAAAACATTTTGTAAATTTTTTTTTGTAAATTAAAAAAAAATATTTTTTCTTGTGAATTGTTTCTAATTAGTTATCCACCTTTAATTATTCTCAAATGATAAAATAGTCATGAATAAAGAATTTTTTATTATTCTACACTTTATTAATTTAATCCTTATACAATGCACAATTTTACTTTTCTTAAAAAAATATACAATGCACAACTTAGTTATAACATTGGAATACTCAAATTTTATTTAGCTAACAAAATAAAGTTGGGACCTAAAAATTAAAAAATAAAAGAATATGAAAATCTCTTTATTTAAACTAAGAACAACTTAAGTATTATTTTTTTATTTCAGTAGAATAGAATCTCATAAAATCTGTAAGATCAAAGGATATTTGAAAAAATAAGAGTCTGAATCGAATTTTTTTTATCTTTTAATAAAACGGTTACCGAAATTTTATTTTTAAAAAAGTGACGACAAAATCTTTAGAGAATAAAAAAATGTCGGCGAATATTGAAAATTATTTAAGGGAAAAAACGAAATCTTAAATTAAATTATTTAAAGAAAAATAAATTCTGAAAATATTTTACAATGTAAAAAGAATCTGTAGAATATATCCGAAAATCTTATATCAAAAAATCATTTTTAGAAAAAAGCGCAAAAAATACCATTTTATTATAAGGAATATTTTTCAGGAAAAAATCGTCTTATTATAAGGAAATCTTTTGTAACAAAATCTAACCGAAACATAAAAATGCAAAAAGAATGTATCGAAAGCATATTAAAATTTTTATACAACGTTAACAAAGAATTTCATAAAATAAATTGTAAAATCAAAGAGTTTGTCAGAAATTTGAGTTTGAATTGAATTTTTTCTCTTCTAATAAAAATATATTTGAAAACAAAATCTTAAGAAAATATAAATGTACGTAGTGACAAAGCTATATTCATTGGATATGCTTCAAATAGCAAAGCTTATTGTGTTTACAGTAGACGCACCAAAATCGTTGATGAAAGTATTCATGTTATATTTATGATGAAAGCAATGATAGTACTTTGAGTGAAATTTTTGCATATCTTAATCTGAATCAACATGAAGATCACAATTCTGATGGAGAAGAAGATCCTAAAGCTCAGGAAAAGAATATGCAAAAAAATTCAAGATGTAACACCCCAAGTTTTGGGAACTCGAAGCGCTACGGGCTAGGACCGCACAATGGATCCCGACCCTCAGAGTAGCAACAGCAAACGGATCTTACAACAAGGCACAAGACGAATGAAAACCAAAACTCAATAGAAAACCAAAGGTTTAAACAAAGGAAAACGTAAATAACTCGCAGCCGAGTTCAAAACAAAAAGGGAAAAGCAACAACATAAACATAAACCCGATCCCGTCCTATAATGTACGGAAACCCCGGCTGACCACACCATCCGGATCACTCAGCAACATCATGAACCTGCGGAACATCTACAACGACGGTATAAACCGTTAACTAACATTCTAGATACCAGCAAGAGCGTAAAGGCACAAACACACATAAGGTAAAGGAAACACATAGCATGCTTGCACACAACCGGTTACCATCTTTCTTAAAGTTATCCATTACTAATTCAACTTCTATTGTCACACGAGAATCTCCCGAAACTCGCCTCCGCTTCCGTCTACCAATAGAAATAGATCAGTACTATCCGTTAACTACGGACCTGGGTTGCAAGAGCACATTCTAGTCTCCTGTAGAACTAGACAAGTGGTCACCACCCGGTTATAATACACTTGGGCCAGTTAAGGTTATAAAGGGTGAATCCTATTCCGGTTATCCGTTATAACAAGAATAAACAACACAAACAAGCCAATACAATCCAACTAATATGCGGAATGAAGCTAAGTAAGTCCAAGGGACTTACTTCACTCGAAGGTAACCAAAACACAACAACAACTCAGGAACAACTCAATTTCTCTCAGGAAAGGAGCAAGGAAAGCCTATTCACACAAGCATCGCGAATCAGGAGCGAAACAGTTGTTATAAGTCTATAACTTCTAGTCTCAATGATCTGTAAGAGATCTCCACAAGCTAAGGGTTCAACCCTAGACTTATACCATACGCAAGGGCAAGGAACAACCATAAGAAACCAGGAAAGGACCGAGGAAAGCAAGGAAGGAAGCAACTCACAAGAACGGGAGTTACCGCAGGGGCGGCGGCCAAGGCGCAGTGGCGGATGGCCGCGGGGCGTGGATGTGCAGGCGCGGGGGCGGCTGCGTGACAGAAGAATTGTCGGGCTTCTCTTTGATAGAACGCTCAGGAAGAGAACCCAAAGCTCGATCCTTTGACTCCAACACGTCAAGACTCAACTCCAAAGATTTTGAGAACAACGATAAATCAACAACGAGAAGCTAACAAGAATCAAGGTTCAAACTTGATTCTTGGAGAAGAAGAAGAAAAAGGAGAGAAAGAAGGAGAAAACGAACAGAAAGAAGGAAGCATGCTGCAGTACATGAACGTAAGGAAGAACAGAGAATGATGAACTTACACGTTCAACAAGATCACAGGGAAGCAAGGGAACGGCTGCAACTCTCAAGGTTGAAGACGAATGCAAGAAACGGGAAAAAGAGGAAAATGCGGGAATATATAGACAAGGGCTGGAAAGATAAAAGGAAGGACGTCTAGGGTTAAGAAGAAGATAAGGAAACCGGCCCATAAGATTGAATACCGGATATTCTATCTATGGAAGGAAGATAAAACGAACGAAAGAAAGATCGGGTGTGATCTGCCGTCAGCCGCGGGTACGGCCTTCCGTAGGGGCGGCACACTTCATAGCGGGGGCGGTGAAAGCAAAAGACTGGAGTCTTACATCAAATCCCCCTAAAAAGAAGTTTCGTTCCAAAACTTGCAAAAACCAAACGGTCACAATAACACACAGAAACAGAACTGAACTCATATATTCCCACTCGGGGCACGTAACTCAAAACGTCACACAAAAGCGTACGCAACACAACAAAGGAAAAACCAAACAAAAGGACTATGCTAACGGTGCATCTAGCTCAGCGTAAAACTCCGGATAGTTCCTCTGGATACTATCCTCTGTCTCCCAGCTGCCTCATCAGCTCCTCGCATTGACCACTGAATCTTCATCATCGGTATGTCCTTTGAACGCAAGCGTCTCGTACTACGCTCCAAGACAACCATCGGGTGCTCTACGAACGTGTGGTCTGGCTCGATCACTAAATCCTCATGACTAACAATGTGTCTCGGGTCTGATATGTACTCCCGCAGCTGAGCCACATGGAAGACTGGGTGAACACCCTCGAGTCTCGGTGGCAAAGCAAGTCTGTATGCTGCATCTCCAACTCGCTCAACAATCTCGAACGGTCCGACATATCTGGGGCTCAGCTTCCCCTTGACACCGAAACGTTTGACGTCTCGTGTCGGAGATACTCTCAACCAAACTTGAGCTCCAACACTGAACTCCAGAGGTCTGCGTCTCTTATCTGCATAAGACTTTTGTCGACTCTGCGCTGCTAACATCTGCTCGCGGATCACTGCTACTCGATCCATGTCATCTTGAATCTGCTCGGGCGCTACTCCGCTAGACTACTTGAGCCACGATGAATTTCCGGATCATGATTTTAAACTGGACAAAGCTCTTTACGGTCTTAAGCAAGGTCCTCGAGCTTGGTATGAAAGATTGTTCAAGTATCTCCTTGAAAATGATTTCGAAAGAGGTTTGATTGACAAAACTTTATTTATCAAAACCATAGGCAACGATATATTTGTAGTACAAATCTATGTTGATGATATATTATTCGGTGCTACTAACGATTCTCTATGCAAGGAATTTTCAAATATCATTTGTAGGGAATTCGAAATGAGCTTAATGAGAGAATTAAATTTCTTATTTGGACTTCAAGTTACACAAGCAAAGAAAGGAATATTTCTCAATCAAAGCAAGCATACCAAAAACTTTCTTAAGAAGTACAAAATGGATCAATCCAAGGTAGCAAAAACTCCAATGAGTTTCACACTTTCACTTGACCATGACAAGGACGGTAAAAGTGTTGTACAAAAGGAGTATCGAGGTATGATCGGTTGTTTGTTATATCTAACCGCTAGTCGACCTGACATTATGTTTAGTGTATGCATGTGTGCAAGATTTCAAGCTGATCCTAAAGAGTCACACTTGATAGTTGTGAAAAGGATATTTCGGTATCTCAATGACACTAAGGATTTAGGGTTATGGTACCCACGTCAAAGCTCGTTTCACCTCGTTGGCTATTCAGATGCTGACTTTGCAGGCTATAAGGTCGATAGGAAGAGTACTTCTGGGTGTTGCTGTAACATCCCGTAAAATTGTCATCCCGCATCATTTGAATGGGGATTTGTGATTGACTTATAAGGATGGGTTGCTACTCATGTCAACAAGAATTCTTTTTTTCCAGTGGTAGAGTGAGGACAAATAACTCTGGAGTTAAGCGTGCTCGTGCAAGAGCAATTTCAGGATGGGTGACCTCTTGGGAAGTTTTCTGCGCGAGCATGGTTGGCATGGGGACAACGTCCCTAAGACCTCGGGTGTTACAGATGGTATCAGAGCTAACCCTGAGTTACGAGTGTGCTCGCCCTAGTAGGCGGTCACTCGGCTCGGTGGACGGTCCTTGGCCTGACGTGGTCGTCAGGAGTTTAAGTGGGGGAGATTGTAACATCCCGTAAAATTGTCATCCCGCATCATTTGAATGGGGATTTGTGATTGACTTATAAGGATGGGTTGCTACTCATGTCAACAAGAATTCTTCTTTTCCAGTGGTAGAGTGAGGACAAATAACTCTGGAGTTAAGCGTGCTCGTGCAAGAGCAATTTCAGGATGGGTGACCTCCTGGAAAGTTTTATGCGCGAGCATGGTTGGCATGGGGACAGCGTCCCTAAGACCTCAGGTCTTACAGTTGCCAATTCTTAGGGTCATCCCTAATCAGTTGGAACTCCAAGAAGAAAAACTCAGCCGCCCTATCCATAACTGAAGCAAAATACATAGCTGCGGGAGCGTGTTGTGCACAAATTCTATAGATAGCTCAACAACTTCGTGATCTTTGCTTTGATCTAAAAGGTATCCCGATTAAAATGTGACAACACTAGTGCTATATCGATTACTAATAATCTTGAGCAGCATTCAAGGACAAAGCATATCGATGTAAGGCATCGCTTCATACGTGATCATATAAAGAAAGGTGATGCTTTGATTTTTTTTATATCAACTAACTTGCAGCTTGCAGAGATATTTACTAAGCCTCTACCTGAAGATCAATTGATTTTATTAGATTAGAGCTTAGTATGTTGAACAAGGAAGCATTAACTTAGGGGGAGTAAATCGTTTTATTTCCTCTTTTGAATCCAACCCATTCTTCAATTTCAAGGGCCACATTGAAAATCATGGATCTATTTAGGGGTTAATATCTTTTAGATATTTTGATCTCTAAATTATTTTAAAGAAGGATTTTTAAAATGATGTCATATTTTCTTATTTTCAGATTCAAAGATTTGGTTTGAAAACGTTGTTGAGATTTTATTAGAAAGAATTTAAACCAATTGTCATTTTTCAAGGTCTTGATTTTCTCAAGGTCTTGATAAACCATTAATTGATTTTACATTCCACCTTTAAAGATCAAAACCTCTTCCTTTTTTACTCTTTATTTCCTTCTTCAAACGTCTTTACAACACCCAAAACAACACTTCACTTTGTTCTTCCAAAACCCTTCTATTTCTCTCACAAATTCATCCATGACTCCAAGAAGTAAGAAAACTGCTTGCCGTCAAGCCTCGATAATCAAGAAGGACTCAACTCACATCTCCTCAGCAACAGAAGGCAAACAATTTTCTGAAAACTTGGACATCTCACCAAATACTGGCCTTCCAACATCTTGGTTCGTGAACTTTCAAGCTACCGGATCCTGGATGGATGGGTTTCACAATCGTCCCCTATGTATGTGTGATATGGTAGACACCGACTTTTTGGAGTCTCTTCAGATTCCCTGCATCGCAATGCTCAAAATTTCGTCAATCTTGAAGATTTTGAACCCTGGAGATTCTACATTCCCAAGATTCACAAGATTGTTCTATGTAAACCTCGTCATAAAACAAGAAAAGGGGATTCTAACCCTTGAAACGTCTATTAAAGGTACTCAAATTTCTCTCACTCCCACTGTTTTATGCGAGATTTTAGGAATTCCTACAGATCTTTTCCTTTCACACCCTTTCCGGTCAAACAGTGTTCGCCTCGCCAAAGAGAAATTTCTGGTTCCTAACTCCACATCCCATCAACTCACTCACACTTCTCTAACCCTAGATGCTAAAATTGTCTTTACCATTTTAGTTAGATGTGTTATCCCTCGAACTAATTCAAGAGAATTGTTGAAAAATTAGTATCTATAACTAATTCACTTGATTATGACTGGTTTAGATATTGATGTGCCTAACCTAATCTTAAACCACATGTTTAATACTATCAACTCCAAACGAGCTATCCCTCTGTCCTATGGAAACCTTCTGCCCAAAATATTTGCTTATTTCTCTATCGACACTTTTTCTGAAGATAAGCAGATATCCACTGGCAAAATTGATGAGTCGTGCTTGGAAAGATTAGGGATAGAGAAAATACTTGCTGGAGTTTGGACATTAAAAGGGAAAGGGTATATTCCAACCTCCTCCTCTGTAGCTCCCTCAGCTTCTTTAGTTCCGGACATCAGGTTAGATGGAAGTGAGAAGGAATTAGGGTCTCTAAATCGCGAACTATCTGATTTTCAGTTTGACACAATGAGGAGAATGAATGCAAATCATGAGATGTTGTCTATTATGCTTGCCAAGATAAATGAAATGTATCTTATGAATGCTCTCTTTCTTACCACCACGGGAAGAATATTGCCTTTAACTGAAGATGTTGCTCAACACACCCATGAAAAGGTAGAGAACGTTCTTTTGAACTATAAACGTAGAGTACTGAACAACTTCATTCTCTATCCTACGCATGTTGAGCCAACCATTCTTACGGTGGAGGAATATGAAGTTATCAAGGAACGACGAGCTGAAGAGAAGAAACGATGTTTAGAGGCTGAAATGGACGATATGAGTAACATGACTGATCCATCCAGGGCACGAAGGCAGTTTAATGAGGATGATCAAGACTGGGCTTGTGATGTTTGTGGGACTTCTGTTTTAAACTTTTTGTGGCTTTTGGAAATACTCTTTTTATGGGTTTGTAATTGCTTTAAAACTCCCGTGCTCTAACTGTTTTTCTCCCTTGTTGAAAAACAAAGGGGGAGAAAGTATGGTGATCCGAAAATTTGATATTTTTGAATTCTGCATTTTAGGTTTTTGATATTATTGCATATGCTCCATTAACCCTACAAATCCAGGTACGATATTTGTGTTGTCTTCCATCAAGGGGGAGATTGAAAACTCCACCTCGATTACATATTTGCATATGTGATGATGAAGACTTAACACAAATGAGCTATTTTTATACTAACAAATATCGATTTTATTTTCTAGATTGTTTGGTTTGTTTTTGTGTTTGTCAAATGTATGCAGGCCTTAGAAAGCATTTCAAGGAATGAACGAAGGCTTTGAAAACGGATACAAGGGACAAACGCAGATATTGGAAAGCATTTCAAAGGTTCATCACGGAGGCCTTGAAAACCATTTCAAGGGATCAAAGTGAAGCCTTGAAACATGATTCAAAAGATACGACTGCTGGAAGGAATTCAAATCTCAAACAACCAAATCTACCAAGGATCAAGAGAAGATCTTTCAAGATGATATCAAGAAGATTTGGCCAACAAAAAGATTTCGACCAACAAGAAGATTTGGCCCAACAAAAGATCTTGCAAAGATCTTATCCAACTTGACGCAAGATTTCTTCTCAACGGATCTTTAAAGATTTCGAAGATCTCTGATAACACGATTTATGGGCTAGTTTTAGGTGATCATTTAGGTAGAATTCTCGCTCATTCATGCATGGTTTAGCATTAGTTCGAGACATTTTACACTCAATTCATGTATTTTGTCGAAATAGATGTCTACGCGGACTTGTGCGTGTTTTGTAGATAATTCGGGAAATTTAAGAGCTAAAACGATACGTTTGAGGATCGTTCATCTTGACAACACACCCTCGAACCCATTAGGACACAAGTTAAAGGCTAAGGAGGAATCATGGAGCCTTGCCAACACTTGCCATGCACAAAACCACAGCTTAATGATCCAAGGCAAAGTTTCTGCATAGAATCACGGTTCTCTGACAGACCACGACCGTGGAAATGACCGTGGATTTTGCCAGATTCTCGTGACAGCTGTGCCACGACTCTCATGGCCAGCTCATGCAAGTTTGTTATAAAAGTGGTCCTTCATGGGTTGTGAGGAGCATCTGGGGTAGTTTGGGAGCAGCTCATCCATTATCCATTTCTCTCTAACAAAATATATTCTCAAGAACAAGAAGTTTTTTCTAGGAAGGAAAGTGTCAAAGAGAAGAAGAAGAGCTCCATTGAAGAGGAGGAGAAGAACACACACCATAGCTTTCTTGTATTTCGGATTTCGTTTTCTAGAGATTGTATGAACCTTTGAACCTTCTTTTGGAAGGGTTGTAAGTGGCTCTATTCTAATCTTCAGCTTAGTTTTGAATTAGGATCACTTGTTCATCTCTTTTCTTTCATTATTTTGCAATGGATGTTTTGATTTTATGTTTGTTTGTCTCGATTTTCATTATGAATGTTGTAGGCTAAATTGATGTGGTTCTAGGGTAAGGAAAGGATGGTTATGGCTAGAGCTATGATAGGACGGACTTAGATTTATCTTTGGATGACTTTTGCTGATCAACGTAGTTCCTGTTAGAAATCACGGGTAGTTCTTGAAGAACCACGACCGTGGTTTCGGAAGAACAAACCGTGATTCTCCCTGGTTCGAAGGACCTTGCCTTAGACCCATAAAATGTTGAGACCCTAAGTGTTTGTTGAGTTTAATCTACCCTAGGGTGGCCTAGTGTAGTGACTAAGTGTTAGGAGAGACTTACCCGGTTATCCTTGCCCTTAGAATCTAAAATAGCAAACCTTAGATAAGTGGTGAGCCTAATAAGCTGCCATTGGATTAGATGTGCTAGGATAGTTGCTTAGGACTTCCCTTTCCAAGACTTACCCGGTAAGGATAGGTTAGATCCCGAATTAACAATCCGGTTTGTGTAGAATTCCTATCCTTAGGTTCTTAGAGACCTACCCAATAATGAGACCTTAGGTGTGGACTAGTTGGACCAAGAGACCTACCCGGTAATTGATCCCAAATTAGATACACTTAATCCCAACATATCATAGTTAATCCAAAGAATGAATAGATAACTTGAGATCTATGCCATAACCGGAACTTCCAACCCCTAGAATCCGTCTTTTCTTTACTTGATCATTATCTCGTTTGGTTTGTTCATTTGTGCTGATTTTTAGTTAGTTTGATTGTTTAATTTGCATAAATTGTGATCTTTGATTGATCACCAAAAACCGACCAAAAACAATTGAGATTTTCTTTTCTTTGTTTCCTCCCTTTCTAACCTTAGACCTTCACTAAACTTATTGCGTGCACACTTTTTAGGGCAAAGGAAAGAAGGGCGCACTCATGTTATTTACTATGCTAGCAAGACGCTAGATGACGCCCAACTCAATTATGCTACCACCGAGAAGGAGTTGTTGGCGGTGGTGTATGCATTTGAGAAGTTCCGCTCGTACCTTGTTGGAGCGAAAGTCATAGTTTATACGGATCATGCAGCGATCCGTTATCTACTTACAAAGAAGGATGCCAAACCAAGGTTGATTCGGTGGATCCTTCTTCTTCAAGAGTTTGATTTGGAAATACGAGATAAGAAGGGATCCGAGAACTCCGTGGCGGATCACCTTAGTAGACTCCCACCATTGGAGCTTGGGAAAGACAACATCCTGATAGACGATTCATTCCGGGATGAATAATTGCAAATGGTGGAGGAATGCTTGTTCCAAGCGGCTAGAGGAAGTGAGCCATGGTACGCCGACATCGTGAACTACTTAGTGTGTGAGGAAGTGTCTCCCGGATTTACATATGCACAAAGGAAGAAGTTCTTCAACGATGTAAGGCATTACTACTGGAGTGAGCCACTTCTATTCAAGAGAGGCCCGGATGGGGTGCTTAGAAGATGCATACCGGAGGATGAAGTGGAGAGTGTGATCCGGCATTGCCACTCCTTACCATGCGGAGGCCATGCTAGCTCACACAAGACGTGTGCAAAGGTATTGCAATCCGATTTTATTGGCCTAACTTGTTTAGAGATGTGCAAGGTTTTGTAGCGGCATGTGATGCTTGCCAAAGGACGGGAAACATCTCAAGGAGGAATGAAATGCCTTTGAATAACATCCAAGAAGTTGAGATTTTTGATGTGTGGGGTGTAGACTTCATGGGACCATTCCCTTCTTCATGTGGCAATCTCTACATCCTATTGGCGGTGGACTATGTGTCAAGATGGGTAGAGGCAATCGCCTCTCCTACGAATGATGCCAAGGTAGTAGTGCGATTCTTCAACCGGGTGATCTTCCCTAGGTTTGGAACACCAAGGGTAATCATTAGTGATGGAGGGAAGCATTTCACAAATAGGAACTTTGGAGCACTTTTGGCCAAGTATGGGGTGACTCATAAGGTGGCAACACCCTACCATCCCCAAACTAGTGGTCAAGTGGAGATCTCCAACCGAGAGATCAAGGCCATCCTCGAAAAGACGGTGTCTAGGACAAGGAAGGATTGGGCTATGAAGCTCAATGACGCACTATGGGCATATAGAACCGCCTTCAAGACACCAATTGGAACCACTCCCTACAAGTTGGTCTATGGCAAGTCTTGCCATCTTCCGGTGGAAATGGAGCATAGAGCTTATTGGGCCATTAAGTGGCTAAATAATGACCTTAAAGAAGCGCTTGGTGGGAGGCAACCCATTGGTAACATTTTTCCCTTTTCATTTTTTATTTTTGCTTAGATTTTTTTTTTCTGTTTTTGTGTGCTTTGTGTGTGTTTTGTCTACTTTTGTGTGTGTGTGCTAGAGCATTAGTGGCATTGGAAGCCTTTCTTGGCAATGAAAAATGATGATGATGAACCCCTCACCAATTATGGGTGGAGCGGACGCGGGACTTGGACGGCTAGCGCTGCCTAGCGCGGGTTCCAAAGCTTGATGGATGCTTAGAGCTCTCTACCATGGTTGATAGGATCATCCAACATCAATTCATCTGAGAAGTCCCAATTCCCATAGCAAACCACTTTTACATTGTGAGAACCTTTTTTCACTCTCTTTGCTTAAATACCACATTGGGGACAATGTGTTTTTTAAGTATGGGGTGGGGTTTTGCATGATCCTTTGCATGATGAGCATCTAGGATAGTTTAAAATCTTTACATGGGTTGCATTATACATACTTAAGTCGAAAATACCATAAAAATCAGAAAATTTTTTAAAAATTTTTGTGCTTTCTAGGCTTGGATATGATCCTAATGATGAAATCTTGTCTTGTGAATTGGCTATGAATGGCCTTATGTGTTGAATTGATAAATGCATATGTGGACTTGAACTACTTCTCTTGAATTCTATGAATGATTTGTGACCATGATGTTTGCCTAGAAAAGATTGAGTAGTGAAAGTCGAAATTACATGATAGTTCTTGCATACCATCTAGGAATGAATAAGGCAATTCAATCTTTCTCTACTCCTCATCCTAATCATGGTTGTTTGAGCACCTCAATTGATATAAATTGACCTCTTTTGACCCATCCGGGAATAGGAGCATGCTAGTGTGTTGATGTGTGCAAAAAGCAAGTGTGGGGTGAAGTTGTTGATGAAAAGAATATCATGCGTAAAACGCCAAATTTGTTGCGAAAAGTGTAGCCATTAAAATAGGTTTGGGGACATTGGTTTAAACGACAAGTAACTCGGTACACTTCATATAATCGGGTGTTGGTGCCTTGCCAAAGTCAAATGAACCAATAGTCCTAACGAGCTTTGGTATGTGTGCCCGGTGTGGATGCACCTCGAAAACTAAGAAAAAGCCCGAGGACGGCTAATCACCAAGGTTTCGGCTATTGTACACCAATGCCATTGTCTCAAAAATAGGTCAAAGAAAAAGAAAAGAAAGAAAAGATAGAGGAAAATATACACTTTGGGGAAGTTGATCGAGGACAAGGACGTGACGTCAGTTCCGTTCCCGGATTAGCATCACATAACCTAGAATTTCCCACCCAATCACTACATTTCTTGGCCCTTTTATCTCACAAGACCTTATGACCTATTTGCATGTTCGTAAGGCTTAGTAATTTAGATTGGATGTACTCTTGATCTTCTTGACTTCTTCATCTTTACATTACATGCATGCTTTTGAGTTAAGTACAATTGTCTTTTCATGCCTTCATCCGTTTAATGCATAATTGCTTGTCCAATTGCCATGAAACATGACTATGAAGGTGATCCAATATTAGAAGCACAACTCCAAAAAGATTTTTGCCATTTTTCTGCATACACAAATCATGTCATCTCTTAGTCTATAGTTGGGAATTTGCTCGGGGACGAGCAAACCTTAAGTATGGGGTATTTTGATAACACGATTTATGGGCTAGTTTTAGGTGATCATTTAGGTAGAATTCTCGCTCATTCATGCATGGTTTAGCATTAGTTCGAGACATTTTACACTCAATTCATGTATTTTGTCGAAATAGATGTCTACGCGGACTTGTGCGTGTTTTGTAGGTAATTCGGGAAATTTAAGAGCTAAAACGATACGTTTGAGGATCGTTCATCTTGACAACACACCCTCGAACCCATTAGGACACAAGTTAAAGGCTAAGGAGGAATCATGGAGCCTTGCCAACACTTGCCATGCACAAAACCACAGCTTAATGATCCAAGGCAAAGTTTCTGCATAGAATCACGGTTCTCTGATAGACCACGACCGTGGAAATGACCGTGGATTTTGCCAGATTCTCGTGACAGCTGTGCCACGACTCTCATGGCCAGCTCATGCAAGTTTGTTATAAAAGTGGTCCTTCATGGGTTGTGAGGAGCAACTGGGGTAGTTTGGGAGCAGCTCATCCATTATCCATTTCTCTCTAACAAAATATATTCTCAAGAACTAGCAGTTTTTTCTAGGAAGGAAAGTGTCAAAGAGAAGAAGAAGAGCTCCATTGAAGAGGAGGAGAAGAACACACACCATAGCTTTCTTGTATTTCGGATTTCGTTTTCTAGAGATTGTATGAACCTTTGAACCTTCTTTTGGAAGGGTTGTAAGTGGCTCTATTCTAATCTTCAGCTTAGTTTTGAATTAAGATCACTTGTTCATCTCTTTTCTTTCATTATTTTGCAATGGATGTTTTGATTTTATGTTTGTTTGTTTCGATTTTCATTATGAATGTTGTAGGCTAAATTGATGTGGTTCTAGGGTAAGGAAAGGATGGTTATGGCTAGAGCTATGATAGGATGGACTTAGATTTATCTTTGGATGACTTTTGCTGATCAACGTAGTTCCTGTTAGAAATCACGGGTAGTTCTTGAAGAACCACGGCCGTGGTTTCGGAAGAACAAACCGTGATTCTCCCTGGTTCGAAGGACCTTGCCTTAGACCCATAAAATGTTGAGATCCTAAGTGTTTGTTGAGTTTAATCTACCCTAGGGTGGCCTAGTGTAGTGACTAAGTGTTAGGAGAGACTTACCCGGTAATCCTTGCCCTTAGAATCTAAAATAACAAACCTTAGATAAGTGGTGAGCCTAATAAGCCGCCATTGGATTAGATGTGCTAGGATAGTTGCTTAGGACTTCCCTTTCCAAGACTTACCCGGTAAGGATAGGTTAGATCCCTAATTAACAATCCGGTTTGTGTAGAATTCCTATCCTTAGGTTCTTAGAGACCTACCCGGTAATGAGACCTTAGGTGTGGACTAGTTGGACCAAGAGACCTACCCGGTAATTGATCCCAAATTATATACACTTAATCCCAACATATCATAGTTAATCCAAAGAATGAATAGATAACTTGAGATCTATGCCATAACCGGAACTTCCAACCCCTAGAATCCGTCTTTTCTTTACTTGATCATTATCTCGTTTGGTTTGTTCATTTGTGCTGATTTTTAGTTAGTTTGATTGTTTACTTTGCATAAATTGTGATCTTTGATTGATCACCAAAAACCGACCAAAAACAATTGAGATTTTCATTTCTTTGTTTCCTCCCTTTCTAACCTTAGACCTTCACTAAACTTAATCACAAAAACCGAATCAATTTCACCTTAGTCTTTGTGTTCGACCTCGGAATACTATCCGTACTACAAACGTCCCGTACACTGCGGGTGCGCTAGAAGTTAGGATAAATATAACGAGTATAAGTTTAAGGCTTATTTCGTGCACACTTTTTAGCGTAACAATCTCAACCGAAGATTCTCAACAAACAAGAAGATTCGGAGCTCGAACGACAATATCTTTAACAACTCTTTTCAAGAGGAGATTACGGAGAAGAAGAATCAAAGTACGGTAAGGAGATGAAGAAGATAAGGAAAATCTAGAACGACTACTTCACCTTAAACAAGTAGCGTGATCTATGGAGAAAGAAGAACGTTACAAACAGCTATTTTACAACGGCTAAGAAGAGTATTGCATATAAGAACTATAAATGAAGATGACGAGTGAAGAGTAGATAAAAAAGCTTACACGGAAATATCTAAAGTCTTCAAGCGATCCAAAGCATCTTCATTTGATCCAAGAAGTTTTTCTTCCTCTTAGTTTACAAAAGCTTTATTTCTTAGAGAGAGAAGAACAAGAAATCTTCATTGGAATATCTAAAGAGTGTTATACTCGAGTGTGTGTTACTCTGCGAAATAACTAGGCTATTATAACTAGGTTAAGAGTTTGAACTAGATCATATCATTGACTACAGTGATAGAAGAAGATGATTTCTTCTAGGTTGTATCTAAGACTCTTTGAAACTGATAATAGATAGTTAGATCCTACAGGTAAACCCTAGGACGAAGAATATGATGTTAGAGCAGAACTTCGTAAACATATCACCGTGTTGATCTGTAACGCCCCAAAATTTTGGTGCGTCTTCGAGTTTTATTTCCATTATTTTCATCGATATTTTATTAGATTTAATATTTTAGTAAAAGTACTTTAAGACGTAACATATGTTTCTGAGTATATTTATATTTTTGGATACTTCACATAGATTCGTATTATTATTTTCGAAAAAGTCGGGAATGTTTTTCCGATCCGAAATCCCCGTTCGGTGTATTTCGAACGAGTTATTTCCACTTTTCTTCTTCCCTTATTTTCTTTTATTCTTATTTATTTATATTTATATTTTTTTTTCTCTCTTTTTTCGGCCATTGACCTTCTCTAGGAATGTTATACGAGCCGAGAGCCGAGCCTTAGCATGCTCAAGCTCGACTCGTTTATAAACGAGCCGAGCTTTTGACGAGCCGAGCCCGAGCAGAACCCGAATAGCTCGTCTAAAATAATGCTCATATAGTGTTATTTTAGCCGAACGAGCCGAGCTTTACCCGAACGAGCCGAGCATTGACATGCTCAAGCTCGGCTCGTTTATAAACGAGCCGAGCCCGAGCCGAGCTTTTGACGAGCCGAACGTGAGCCGAGTCCGAGAAGCTTGTCTCATGTATCAGCCCTAGCCTTCTCCAATTTTTTTTATGCCTATCGATTACCTGCTCACAACTCCCGCCCAGGACTACACCCGTCTAACCTATGCATAACTACTACTCCGACCCCTCGCCTCCCTCACCTGCTTCTCCTCTATATCACTCCATCTTCGCTCACCTCTTCATTGTTTTCCCTCACGCAAGCCAACCTTCCCAACCTCACATGTCCGCTCTGCTTCTCCTTCTCCTTCTCCTCCGCTTAATCTCTCTCTGCTGTTGAGGCACTTGTTGCTACTTTAGATGATATCCGGATAGCATACATGAATCCCTCTCTACAACACCTCGCCGGGGGCTAGTGCCGCCAAAGGAGCCACCTTTGGGCCGCCTCAATCCATCTCCTTCCTTCTTCTCTCTGTCGGGTGCAAAACTGGCAGCCCAGCCAAACGCCGGATCCCATTGGCCGGCCGCCACCCTTCTACAACCGCCAGAGGAGCCATCGGAGCCATCTTCCCTGGAACCGGAACACTCACCGCCACCTTCCTTTGCTGTCGAGCACTAGAACCGGAGCCCCTGCGCCGCCGCCCTCTAAACTTCCCCTCCCATTCCTCTGCGCGAATCCTCTGTTGCAATGAATTCCGCAGGGCTTAGAGAGTCGTCTCCTCCGTGCCGCCATCTGTCGTTGGGGATGAAGGGCCACCGGACCGCCGTCGTCGTCACCTCGCCGCCAGCCCTCGCCCCTTTGGAAGCCCTAGCGCCGCCACCTCTTCCTTTTTAGCGGAATTGCAGGGCTGAAGAAGACCCATTTGTTACAATTTGTAAATTGACCCTAAAATTTAGTATAATTGCAATCTAGACCCGCTCTTTTGGAGATTTCAGTTTATGCCCTGCTGATTTGAGTTATTGCAGTCTTGAGTTTATATTCTTGAAATATGCAGCTTTTGCCCTTGGGTATAAACCATAGTTTGACCCAAAGCTTATTTCGGAAAATTGCCGAGTTTTGTGGGTTTCTTTGTTGCCGGAAAAGTTGATTTCGGATTTGTATCCATGTTTATAAGTTTTGTATGGATCGTCCCGGAAAGCATTTTTGCGAGTTTTATCCTTTTTTTAAAAGCGGAACTTTCCTTATATTTTATACCCTCATTGGATTAATTTTGAGATTATGACTCAATGGTTTAATTGCGGGTTTATAACATTTGCTTTTTTAAATGAGTTTACCTTAGAACAATATATCTTATATATTACGATCAAATTTAACGTATTAACTAAATTTGTGTAGCTTTGGTTTTAGGTCCGGAAGCGCCCCGATAAAGGCCTAACGAGTTCAAGTTCGTCTTCCGTCTTCTGGCGTCACGTGAGTACCCTCTCCTCCGAGTTTATGATCTTTCTCGATCTAGTTATGTTTTTTGGTAGTATCATGATAGGATGGATCTAGCATAACTTAGAGTGAATACCAAGTAGTGGTTATGGATCTTAGGCGAGGGGGACGAGCATGTTGGACCTCATAGGCTTTTACGCTGTTTTTGGTTGGTGAGTTTGATTATGAGAGGTAGTAGACTGTTGAGAGATCTCCTCATGCGTTGAGTGAGATGTGAGTGTTACAGATTCTAGGATGCGGTCCTAGAATGAGAGTCAAACGATCTTGCGTAGATCGTTTGTGTGAGATGCCTTAGACTTTTGAGTTGAGCGAGTTGTTGATATAATCCTCTTTGATCAAGTTGTGGACTTCTTCCAAAGGGAAGCGATAGTACTGTGAGTTGAGTGTGGAGACGAGGTAAGTCTCCGGACTTACTTAGCTCGTATTCTACGTATTAGCATTGATGTGTGTTTGGTTGTGTGTGTTTTAGTATTGTTTATGTTATAACAACAAAACCGGAAATAGGACGACCTTTACATTATTATTGGCCCAAGTGTATGATAACGAGCGGTGACAACACTGCCTAACTCTTGCGGAGAGTTAGGGGGTTCTCGGTAACTAGCCCGGGCAGGTAGACGGCCAGATGCATCAGTGCCATTCCTTGACGGTGAATAGGAACCGAGGCGAGATCATGCGGTGATTCTCTTGTCACAAACCTAAATTGAATTAGTAACGGGATATGACTTAATAATAATAAAAAGATAATGAACCGGACTTGTGTGTTTTCGAGCATGTTGTGTGTTTATGTTTATTTGTGTATGTGTGTGCCATCACCTTGATTCTAATGCTTTGAATATAGCTAACGGTTTTATACCGATTGTTGTAGATTGCCCTGTAGGTTAGGAATGCGGCCGAAAGATTCGGAAGAGTGGACATCTAGGGTTTTTGTTTGGAGTTGTGTTTGAAGTTTGTATATTGTATTTTTGTAGTAGGCCGCGTGTATGGCTTATAGTCTTTGGAGTTGTGTTTTTGGATGAAGTCCGTTGTTGTTATCTTTCCGGTTTCTTATCATTGCATCAAAATGTATTTCGTTTTGGCCTTTATTTGTGCCTTGTTGCAAGAACCGGTGACTTTGTTGTCAAGCTAAGGGTCGGGACCCATTGTGAGGTCTCTGCCCGTAGCATCCCGAGTCCCGTGGATTTGGGGTGTTACAATACGGTATCAGAGCCCTAGGTTGACAACAACGGCACTCGCAATCTTCTAAAGGCTGAATGAGGAATAAACATATCCCACACGGGTTTTGACTTTTCGTTTTTCAAAATCACATGCATGAGTCGGGGTAGAATGTACGGACCACCACTTCTTCCGTGGATTTCGGCAGCTTAGTTTATTGGATTTTGATACTTATATGTATATATATTATATGTAGATATGTGTATATGGATTGTAGTTGCATGATGGACTTGATATATATGTATATTTACCTAGGAAGATTATTATATGTTTTGGACCTTATTTTGTTGTGATGGATTTCGGATGTGATATATTAGTAGTGATGTGCACATAGGCCATATATAGTTTTATATATGGATTCTTATATATATAGTATCATATGGAGGTGTAGGACCTTTTAGAAAAGACGATAGTGAGATATCATCATCGTTAAGACGACGACGTTGTCTTGGGATAGCGTTCATACGTGGAGGAGTACGCCCAAGTATCGAGTTGAACCTTTCGTACTAACGAACACCATGACGGTAAAGGAATCCTTTTAGAGAATGTTGAGAAGAAAGACTAGAGATGGCATAAACGGCGGACGAACAAGTGGAAGGAAAACTCGTAACGACGTAAGAAGAATCGAGATGGGAACCATACAAGAAGAGGGGTAACATGAAGGTGTGGAAGCAGTTACAAAGGAGTCACAATTGGAAAGACAACTAGATCAATAGAAATAACGAACTTAAAGTTCTTCAAAGAGACGCGTGGACAACTAAAGATGCGAATCGAGTAGGAGACTGGTACGTCCTAACAAAATTAATGGTGGTATTACATGAAGATGTGAAGTTCCTTAGACACTCCTAAGCTTTGGAGTCGAGATGAGAAAAGTGATCGAACCAGGTGTGAAAGATGTAAGATACCGTAAGTTAAGCTTACGAGATACCGTTAAGTGCAGAATCAACATTACTAGAATTATGAGAAGAAGGGCAGGGTGGGGATTCACGTGGAGTTGACGATAAGGTTAAGAAACGCCAAAAAGGAGGAACTGTGTGTAAGTGATGATCCTAAGAAGATGAGAGAAACACGTGGATGCTAACTAACGTTAGAGATTTTAAGAAGACGCACTTACAAGATATCATGAAGCACGGTTAGGCCTATGAAGGTGACTCATGTGACACAACAACGCCGAGAAGGGTATAAGTATCTTGCAGAAGGAAAAGGAAGCGTGGAATGAAGAAAGAACTAATGAAGCTTAAGGTAAAGTACCCCGAGGAGGGTAGCTTTCATGAGAAGGGTAACATGGAAGTATAGAAGAATGGTAAGTCATTGATAGTGGAGAAGGTCAGTTATAAGCTTATTGGTGACAACCAAGAATGCGTATATGCGGGTGGTCTATGGATGAATGTGGAAGGGAGCGTAACCAGGTTGTAGGATCCTTAAGAAACGGTAACAAGAACTTGGAATTTATCTTAAACTCTTGATTTGAAGTTGTCATGGAGAACACCAGTTTGCGAAAAGAGAGACGATTATCTCCGTTTGTACATCGATTACAATGAGCCGAACAAGATAACAATGAAGAACAAGTACCCCTTACCAAGTATAGATGTGCTACTTGACCGGTTGCAAAGGTCGGCGGTCTCTTCTAAAATTGATTTAAGGTTTGGTTGTCACCAATTGAGAAGTCGAGACTGAGATATTCCAAACACGGCATTCCGGACGAACCATAGTCATGACGAGTTGTGTTGATTCCCTAGGGCTTTCTAATGCTCGGATAAAATATTATGGTCTACTCTCGAGAGGAGAGAAGTTGTATGACTACTTGTCGCGGGATGGCAACCCCCGCAAGATGTGAAAGAAGTTACAAGATTTCTTGGATGTGCCGGTAATTCCCGGAGTTGTGGAGAGATTCTCCAAAGTAACACCATATACGGCTAACCTACTCCGGGAGACAAGGGTTTTGAACGGGACAAGTGTTAGAAGAGTTGTAAGAGTTAAGAGGAGAGTCTTTGGGCAATTGTTTTGACATTTGCCTCGCGGTGTGATGGATTTGGAGATTACAACCAGTTCTCCAAGACAAGACCTTAGTTAAGTATTGATGCAAAGGAAGAAGTAATAACATACGTGTCCGGTCAAGCGGTGTGAAGTATAATACTTCCTTCATTACTTAGAACTTGCAACAAGAACTGAGGAAACGTAACATCAAAGTTCGGTTTGACAAGAACCAAAGTCAAAGGTGTAAATTGGAGGTTTGATCTCATTTGTTAGAAACAAGCAAAGAGAAACATTATGGAAATGTTGCATCGAGGAGGGCCAAGAAGAAAGTTGAGTTTACGATATATCGGACCTTTTTGGGATTCTTACCGCGAGATGGAGATGTGGCTTACAAGTTGGTCTTGCCGCCGGGAGTAGAGGGTGTTAACCCAGTGTTTCATTTATATCAGTTAACAGAGTACATACATGACTCGAGACATGTGCTCCATTGTGATAATCTAGTGGCAGACGAGGGACCGATGAGGCTAACTGGAAGATGTAGGATAGTATCTTTGGTTGGTTTTTACGCTGAGCTAGTATCTTCGATAGAATCGGCGGGTTACACCTAGTTCTTCTCTCGGTTGAGTCATGTGCATATGTGATATTATGTGTAGTTTGTGCCCTGTGCGGGAAGGTGCTATATGACCTGACATATCTTGTGATGGTAGTTCGAGTAGTTGGTTTGTAGAGATTAGAAGGTTTCAGCCTTTTTAGTTTGAGAGTTCATACCTCGGCCTTAAGGACCAAGAAGTTCGACACAAAGCAAGTTTCGGGACGAAACTTGTTTTAGGGGATCTAATGTAACGCCCCAAAATTTTGGCGCGTCCAAAATTTTGGCGCGTTTTCGAGTTTTATTTCTATTATTTTCATCGATATTTTATTAGATTGAATATTTTATTAAAAAAACTCTAAGACGTAAAATATGTTTCCGAGTATATTTATATTTTTGGATACTTCACATAGATTCGTATATTTATTTTCGGAAAAGTCGGGAACGTTTTTCCGATCCGAAAACCCCGTTCAGTATATTTCGAACGTTATTTCCACTTATCTTTTTCCCTTATTTTCTTTTATTCTTATTTATTTATATTTGTATTTTTTTTTCTCTTTTTTTTGGCCTATTGGCCTTCTCCAATTTTTTTTATGCCTATCGATGAGCTGCTCCCAACTCCCGCCCAGGACTGCACCCGTTTGACCTGTGCATAGCTGCTACTCCGACCCCTCGCCTCCCTCACCTGCTTCTCCTCTGTATCACTCCATCTCCCCTCACCTCTTCATTTTTTTCCCTCACGCAAGCCAACCTTCCCACCCTCACATGTCCGCTCTGCTTCTCCTTCTCCTCCGATTAATCTCTCTATGTTGTTGAGGCACTTGCTGCTGTTTTAGATGAATATCCGGATAGCATGCACGAATCCCTCTCTACAACACCTCGTCGGGGGCCAGTGCCGCCAGAGGAGCCACCTTTGGGCCGCCTCGATCCATCTCCTTCCTTCTTCTCTTTGTCGGGTGTAAAACTGGCCGCCCAGCCAAACGCCGGATCCCATTGGCCGGCCGCCACCATTCTACAACCACCAGAGGAGCCATCGGAGCCATCTTCCCCTGGAACCAGAACACTCACCGCCACCCTCCTTTGCTGTCGAGCCCTGGAACCGGAGCCCCTGCGCCGCCGCCCTCTAAGCTTCCCCTCCCAGTCCTCTGCGCGACTCCCCTGTTGTAACGAATTCCGCAGGCTGAGAGAGCCGCCTCCTCTGTGCCGCCGTCTGTCATCGGGGATGAAGGGCCACCGGACCGCCGTCTTCGTCGCCTCGCCGCCAGCCCTCACCCCTTTGGAAGCCCTAACGCCGCCCCCTCTTCCTTTGTAGCGGAATTGCAGGTATGAAGAAGACCCATTTGTTACAATTTGTAAATTGTCCCTAAAATCTAGTATAATTGCAATCTGGACCCGCTCTTTTGGAGATTTCAGTTTATGCCCTGTTGATTTGGTTTATTGCAGTCTTGACCTTATATTCTTGAAATATGCACCTTTTGCCCTTGGGTATAAATCATAGTTTGACCCAAAGCTTATTTCGGAAAATGACCGAGTTTTTTGGGTTTTTTTGTTGCCGGAAAAGTTGATTTCAGATTTGTATCCATGTTTATAAATTTTGTATGGATCGTCCCGGAAAGCGTTTTTGCGAGTTTTATCCTTTTTTTAAAAACGGGACTTTCCTTATATTTTATACCCTCGTTGGATTAATTTCGAGATTATGACTCAAAGGTTTAATTGCGGGTTTATAACATTTACTTTTGACAATGAGTTTACCTTAGAATAATATATCTTATATATTACGATCAAATTTAGCGTATTAGCTAAATTTTTGTAGCTTTGGTTTTAGGTTCGGAAGCGCCCCGATAAAGGCCTAACGAGTTCAAGTTCGTCTTCCGTCTTTAGACGTCACGTGAATACCCTCTTATCTATTAAATGAGAGATCTTATTTGCCATGTGTCAACTCCACGACTCACGCAACTCCCAAAAATATTATCTTAAAAAATCAAGGGTTAATTAGGTAAGTAGTTTTTTTTTTTAATTGTATACTAACTAGGCCTTTTCTAGTTTTCTATTTAGTAAATATACCCCATAATGTTTTTACCCCCTTCTATTAAAAAAAAAAGAATATTTGATGTTTGTTATGTAAACTTCATCCAACCAAACACTTCCTTTCTTATAAAATATTCAACCATCTCAATCGTATAGGAAATATATTAATCTATAATCTAACTTCTAATACAAAAAAAAAAGTATAAATATTTCATGGCTACTATAACTTACGTACTAATCTAGTTCTTTTGCCACTTAAAAAAAAAGTATAAATATTTCATGGCTACTATAACTTGCCGCCATGAACGCCTTCTTTGTCGGTAGTCCATTGACACATCGTCCCACAATGGAGTTGATCATAAACCTGTTTATAAGTATCAAACACAACGTGTCCTTTGATACTCGTACACCCACAGAAGAAAAGGGTATTTCAAAGATAATTGGGACGAAACTTGAAGTGGTAATCTTCTCCGTTCTTCAACACATGAACTTCCAAGTCGTCGCCGCCGGATTTGTCATCGCCGGATTTGCAGTGGAATGTTAAATCGACGCCGTCTCCGATTTTCTTGGTGATTATAACCCGGGTTTTCGGACCGTTGTATGATGATTCGATTTTGTTGGTGATTAAAACTTTCGGTATAAGAACTTCCGGTATGTAGAAATTCTAGTATGTAGAAATTCTGGTATGTTGAAATTCTGGTACGTAGAAATGTCTGGTATGTTCATAAATCCGGTATGTGAATTCCGATATGTGAATTACAGTACGTAAATTCCGGTATGTAAATTCCGGTATGTAAAATGTCTGATATGTAAAATCTTCTTAGAAACTATATTTGATTATGGTATGTGAAAAAATACAATTCTGGTATGTGAAAAAATTTGATTATGGTATGTGAAAAATACAATTCTAGTATGTGAAAAAAATACAATTCTGGTATGTGAAAAAAATACAATTCGGGTATGTGAAAAAATACAATTCTAGTATGTGAAAAATACAATTCTGGTATGTGAAAAAATACAATTCTAGTATGTGAAAAAATACAATTCTGGTATGTGAAAAGTAAAATTCTGGTATGTGAAAAAATTTTGGTATGTAAAAAAATTCTGGTATGTAATTCTGGTTTGAAAAAATTCTGGTATGAAAAAAATTCTGGTATGAACAAATTTCTGGTATGAAAAAAATTCTGGTATGAATATGAAATTCTGGTATCAAATTCATACCAAAAAAATAAAAATAAATAAATAAATAAATAAAAGAAAAAAAAAGAAAGGAAAATTAAAATTAAAATAAAAGTCACGTAACATTTGAAAGATTTTCATGTATTTTTCTTTTTTTCTTCAAATAGAAGAGTTAATTATTTTTACCTACCATCAAATGAAAGTGGTAAAAAATTATGGGGTACATTTACTAAATCATATTCTCAAAAAGGCCTAGTATGTCAAATTCTCCCAAAAATCAATTCACATTTGATCATTTTATAGCCATTTTAATTTAAATTAAAATAATCTCACATTTATATGTTTCCTAATATAATAAATGAGAGAATTTTTGGGCAATTTTGATAACTAGGCCTTTTTGAAAAACTATAGTATTAACTAGGTTTTTTAATGTTTCAATAAAGTAAATATACCCCAACCTTTTGTATTTATTCTCAAACTCTACACACTCTTCTCTCAAGGGGTACGTTTACCAAACACAAAACTAAAAAAAACCTAGTAAACCAAATTGTTTCAAAATTTTTTGCTTTACAATTCAAAATTTAATTTATCGACATAAAAATAAGTAAACTTATAAGAAATAAATGAAATATAATTTTTAATTATAATTTTTAAATTAAATATTATAATTACTATAGCAATTTTTTAAAAAAAACTCCTCGTGCAAAGCACGACAGTTATACTAGTTACAATTGAGCGGAACTGAATAGCAAAGAACGTAGAATATAGGAGGATGAATAGTGGAAGAGAAATACTTCACAAAAATAAAAAGGAATCATGCAAAACAAAAGGAAGTGGAGATGCTTACCCTTCAATTCAGAATGGAGGGAGAATCATCAAAGTGGAACGCCAAGCAAAGTCCAAGTGAAGGCAACAGTAGAAGTCGATGCAGGAGAAGAAGCGTGAGAAAGAAGAGTCAAACGCGAAGAACGGAGTTGGAGAAGCAGCGGGAGAAAGAGCGAAGGAAGCGAATATAATATCTAAAAACATTTTTCTTTTTTATAAACAGGCAGCCGGACCCAACTCTTTCCTTTTTTTTCTTTGATGACATGACACAATTCTTTTGTTCCTTCTATGACGGGCTCAACTCTTTCCTTTTTTTTCTTTGATGACATGGCACAATTCTTTTTATCAATATACTATATTAAAGCCAAAATATTTACTTTAACGTGGTTCATCCTAACTTATTTTTTTTTTTTTTTGATCAAGAAGGTAAGATGCTCGATAACACCACATATAATTGGTGTATCGAGAGGCCGAAAATCGGCAAACGGGCAAACCGTCATGCAAATAGAAAAACCAAAAAAGGACACAATAGAATCACCACAAGCAAGACCGAAAAATGAGAAAGATCCAAAAATCGGAACAACTACACCCTTAGAGAAGACGCGGAACACTCGAGGCTGGCAAAACATGGAGAGGGCACGGGCAAGATGAACTGGCGCGGTGTCTCGCCGCCGGGAAGCAGGATGGTAGAAACCTTTTTTAGGGGATGTCATACCTCCTGCGGAAATGTGGATCTCACGACGTTGCCCCCACCTAGATGGAGGATCTTCGGAGACCTCGAACACAACCACGATCACAATCAACACGATCAACAGGGGCATGTGACTACGGCATCTTCCAAGACAATCGTTTAGGTCACCCTCGAGAAACATCTTCAAAAAAGGAAGGTCATCCCATAATATTTGGAAGGATGAAATATGGATTCCAAAAGCTTGGAATAATTTATTTATTTATTTTAAAAGCTAACTTTTTCTTACTTATTCATAACATTAATGTTGAGTAATTTGTGGGTAATTTTGTGGTTGTTCTTGAGTAGATGGAACATTGTCTATAATTATAACAGTTGTTCATATCTTCTTTGAAGGACTTTGTTCTTGAATTCACATTTGATCATACTTCATCCAAAAAATGACAATATCATTCCTATTATTCGATAGTTTTGCATAAAAAACCAAACACAATTTTAATCTTGGTCCAAAAATTTCTTTTTCTCACACCCCTGCAAATTCCAAAAAGCGATCTTCATAAATAAAATGACTTGGGTAATGGGAGGTTTCTTCCCTTTATTCTAAACCAAAGATCGAAACAAAAATCTTTTCCTATTGTTGAGAGGATTTTTAGTTGGAGAAAATTTCCTAAAGAAAAAAAATCAGGACTCGCAAAATCCCTTGACAAAATTTTTTCGATTCACTACACTGAAGGAAACTCGTACAACTTTCCTCAGCTGATACTTTCTGAAAGTACAATTTTTAATCTTGTTAGTCCGATAATGGCGAAGAAAAACCAATGAGTCATTTGTTCCCAAAGACAGCGGGCGAAACCCCTATGAATAACAGTCATAGCAAATTGCTCTATTTTTACACATACTTTTCTAGAAACATCACAGGAATTACACATGAGCAAGTTCAAATGACAAAAAACTTATCCACTTCATTGCTCATCAAAGTGAAAATTGTTCCAAGATTCCAAGTATTCATATACCAATAATTGTTCTCCATACCGAGGCTGTGCTGAGAGCAAAGAGTACTAAAACAGTGTTGAATTTTATATGCTTTGGTTGAAGCAGGCTTATTGTTCTGAATTGAGTTTGGGTCAATTATTGTACTGCTGGTTCTTTTTTCTTTGACAATTAATACCCTCAATTGTTGGTCTAGCATGAAGGTCCATGTTTTTCTTTTGAGTACAAATATCTCCATTTTCCTTGTCTAATCCAACCTGCAAAATTTCGAGCAAGAAGGCGGAAGACACCAAATGTGTATAAATCTGAAAATTTCAATGTTCAGCCTATAAATGTTCTCAATCATATCAAAGTAGTGTAAGATGTTGTTTGTTCTAGAAAAATACATAGGGTTTTTTCTAGAGTTAATCAATATTGATCGGTGTTGAAAGATCAAACAATGTTTATCATCACAGTAGATTTGGGCTAAAACCAAATATAGATTCAACAACAAAAGGTTTCTTTGTTCAGAATAGTTTAAAAACAAGCAAGAACTTGCAGGTCTATGAATTTTGTAATCATAGAGATATGTACCATTTTGTTCAAAGAACAGTGGTGTTGTCCTCATCCATGACGGTTTCCATGACACCGTCGGAGAAACCATGGTCTTCCTGCCTCCATTCCCCAACGAAAGAGCCAACAATTCCCCTCTGGTGTTCTTTGACTCCAACGCCCCCAGATCTACAACATAAAGCATTCCTCCTAGTTCCTTGTAGAAGTAGGCTTTTTCAAACCTTCGAGGTCCCATAAGTAAACTCGAAACACCTCTTCCTTGGTGCTTTGTTGAGTTTTGATCACTTGTGCTAGGAGGTGCTCTCCATCTTGTCTTCTTTCTTGGCCAAATTAGCCAGAACTTCTTCTTCTTGTTTTTTATCCAAGTTGTTCCCAATTGTAATAGGTCTTCGTATCTTTTCTCATCCATGACTTCGAAACAACATGCTTGGTCTAAAGCTATGATGGAGAGAATAACTGGTTATTGCATTTGGTGATGGGATTTGATTTGTGGGAGGCGGCTAGGGTTTCAGTTTTGAGAACAGGATGAGTCTTCAATCCCTCACACGCGTGTAGGCGCGTTCTTTCAATGGGAGTGGTTCATCCTAACTTATAATATGCCACATGGTATTTTTTAATATTTTTGATTTTTTAAAAAAAATTATATATATAGTTACCATATTTAAATTAATAAATAAAACAATAGTATAATTATCTTATGATAGAACTTATATGTATCTACTTACCAAACATGTCTTTTATATATATATACACACACCTATATTCTATATACATATATTAAAGCAAAAACACTTTGTGTCACGTGTCGTAATCTTATAAACTTCGAATCACGTGTCATTTTCTTGCGCCTCTTAATTTTATAATTATGGTAATTAACAAATCAATAAAAAATTATTAATATAGACAATATTTATATTGTTTCCATTTATAGTTTTACACAATCTTCAATATATTCTTAAGATATCCTTTTCATTATTTTTTATAAAAAAAATTCACTTTTAATTATAAAATGATTAGATAATTTATTATTTTAACTTTAACATATAAAATATATAGTTCTTATATTAATTAAGAAATAATCACTTACTTAAAATGTATAAATTTTTGTAATATAATTATTACATTTTTGTATGGATATTATTTAAAATTACCGAAGATAATTTTGTAACTGAACTTTTTAAATGTTCTCTACTTTAACATTTAGATTTTCATTTTGAAATTTATTTATATTTAATCTTTTTAAAATTTTTATTTCACTTTTATCAACTATATAAAATAGTCTACTAACATTAACTACGATATGTAATATTGTCTAAATTAGTCTATTTTTATTGTTTATTTAAAAATATAGTTAATTTAATTATAATGTAACGCTCCAATTTTAGGCGCGTTTGCGTTTTTATTCTTGCGGCCTTTATCGATATTTAATGTGTGACACCTATTTCATTTCTAGTTGATTACCAGTTAATTAACCCTGTTTAAAACAATCAGCGAAAAAACGGAAAACGTAAATTTTTAAAACTTTATCTTACAACCATATTCACAACATATATACATACTAACATACGTCATAAACTCTGTTTAACCAAAACACAACTGTTTTAAAACCATGCAAAACATCCTAGGCGGTAGCATCCCATAACAGCCCACCTGATATGATCTCAAATCCAGGTGTTGGGTCCAACGTCCTTGCCTTGATCAGGCCGAGTCTGAGTAGCTGAGAAATATGTGGATATAACAACAATGAGCCACGGGCTCAGTAAGGGTATACAAATCGCGCTGTCTCAATATATATAAGTATCTAATATCCCGTCCCCAAAGAACACTCTATACCCTTCCTCACATTTCAAAGCACACATACATATCCACATTCACATATAATTCCACAACCATTCATATCACATTTCACATAAACATTCAAGCATGTTATCACACATCACATATAAACATATTATCTCATCATATAAAAATAATCATAACAAAACACATAACATGCTAGACTCGATCGCATCGATGCATAGGTGATAATTAACTAACTAGCCCCAACTGATCGTACGATATATTTTCTCACGTGCTTTCATATTTCTTTTCTTTCTTTCTTTTTTTTCTTTCGGTTGGCCAACCCGATAGCGTCCTAGGCCCCTTGTAGATCAGGTAGCGACCTCGGCCATCTTGTCCTAAGACCCCCTGTAGATCAGGTTGCGATCTTGGACTATTTTTCTTATCTTGAGGCCCCCTGTAGATCAGGTAGCGACCTCTGGCTGTTTTTCTTATCTTGAGGCCCCCTGTAGGTCAGGTAGCGACCTCTGAGGCCCCCTGTAGATCAGGTAGCGACCTCGTCCCCCGGAAACCCGTGCGGGACCCAGTTGGGCTAATTAATCAGTTACCATCCTATATTATCACTTCCATATCATAACTCAAATTCATGCTTTCATCATAATTTTTCATCACATTCTTTCCACTATCATCTCATGTACCTCATGCATGCTTTCATAAAGAATATCAATTCATCATCATCGTCGTCTCACTCATATACATATAAGCATGCATACAACCATAACAAATAGATATAGACACACAAGCATGCATAAAATCATGGCATATTAAATACGTAACATATATTAAGCAAGTGTAATTCATATACACTTATCTCGCAGGTAAGAACAATAAAACCTCGCAAACCAACTATTGGCCGTTTCCCACTCGGACTATCCTCCTTTATCGTGCTTGGATACGCTCATAAAGAACTAAGCTATAGTTAACCAAAACCTTCAACAACACCTGCGGAGAATATCATATTCCTCGTATTAAACTTCTCGCTTCAAACACCAGTTAAATTCATTCCTTTGAATTTAATTATCTTAGCATTTTCTAGAATCCTAATTTAATTAATTAACCTTTAGTTAATTAATTAAATTTCGCCAGAACAACGTTTTGCCCACAAGCAATTTCTGAACCCACCTATCATCAAATCTCATCAAACAAACAGCCCATAATCACCAGAATAAAGTAACGAGCATAATGGAATTTCCAATTATCCATTTTGACAAGCCTAAGGTCAATTTAGGCTAAATCGCAATACGGAAAACGAATAAATTCATAACTTATTCGTTACTAACCCGATTGACGATCCGAAAGAAGATTCGGAATCACAACGACGCAGGCTACGCTCGGACACCATCAAATTCACCGGAATCTGAGCGACGGAACCTCCCTAGTATCATATATGCTCGACCAGGCCTTCCCTTGCGCGGAAATGTAGAAACTCGGTACCAAAATGAAGAGAATGAAGAGAGGAATCCAAAAACTCAAACGGATTTGAAATCGGATTAGAAACGGAGAGTAGATCTGAGTTTGAAGGTTGAGAGAAATTAGAGCTTTTACGAGAAAACGTGAAAGGAAATGAACTAATAAACGTTATTTCTGCTATTTATAGCGAAGACGATAATTATCCTTTAGCGGAGTCGATAATTATCCTTTCACCGATCCAAAAGCGGTTTAAGCCCCTTTCTCCAAACTTCTCGAAATTGGAATAATAAATCTAGAATATTGTATGGATAATTATTCCGCAATTGTCTCGAGAAACGCGTATTCCTAAGCCGTCTTTCTTAGCCGCTAAGAAACGAAATAGCGACTCTTTTGGCCGTTTTGCCTTTCTATGTTTTTTCATATCTAGGACATGTCCGATGTCCTGATCATTTTTCTCAACTGCATTTTTATTAATTGAAGCTCCCAAATGCTCCAAATAACACCGGGTTTATATCATCTAGGTATCGATCTCTTGTTAAGACGGTTTTAATTCCGTTAAACCCGTTTAACTTCCTAAAATTCCCGATTAGGCCATATTTGATTTTTGACTGTTACAAATATCTCCCACTTTAAGAAATTTCGTCCCGAAATTTAAGAAAGGACGTAGAACCAAACTCGTAGATATATAAAAAGGATGCACAACTGGATCACAATTTCTCGAGGTTTTTACTCAAAAAGATAAGGGTATCTAGCTCTCATATCTCGCTCGGTTTCCCATGTAGCCTCTCAAGCTGAATGATGTCTCCATCTGACCTTCACCATCGGAATCTCCTTGTTTCTCAATCTTCGAACTTGCCTGCTTAAAACCTCAACTAGTTCTTCTGGGTAGGACAAGTTCTCAGATACTTCTATCTCAGGTTCGGGAATGATATGACTAGGATCTGACCTATACCTCCGTAGCACTGATACGTGGAAGACATCATGCAATCTTGATAACTCAAGTGGTAACGCCAACCTATACGCAAGTGGTCCGATCTTCTCTAAGATCTCATATGGACCAATGTATCTCGGTGCTAACTTCCCATGCCTACCAAATCTCATAACTCCCCTCCAAGGAGATACCTTCAAAAACACTCTATCGCCTATCTCATATGTCATCTCTCGTCTATGGCGATCAAAGTAGCTCTTTTGACGATCTTGTGCTGCCTTCAAGCACTGCTTTACTACTTGTACTTTCTCTATTGTCTGTTGTACAAGTTCAGGACCCTCTATCTGTCGCATGCCCTCAAAATCCCAACATACAGGTGTGCGACACTTCCTTCCATACAAGGCCTCGTAAGGGGCCATACCAATACTTGAATGGAAACTGTTATTATACGCAAATTCGAGCAATGGCAGGTTAGAATCCCAGTTACCTTTAAGCTCCAAAACACAAGATCTCAACATCTCCTCCAAGGTCTGAATCGTTCTCTCTGATTGTCCGTCTGTCTGAGGATGAAATGTCGTACTGAAATGCAATCTTGTACCTAAGGCAGTTTGCAGACTTCCCCAGAAATGCGATGTAAACCTCGGATCTCTATCAGATACAATCGATACAGGGACTCCGTGCAGTCGAACAATCTCTCTCACATTCAACTCTGCCAGCTCATCCAAGGAGTTATCTTGTCTCATCGGTAAGAAGTGGGCAGATTTCGTCAATCTGTCTACAATCACCCATACCGTGTCATTCTTTCTAAAAGTCCTAGGAAGTCCAACCACAAAATCCATTGTAATCCGCTCCCACTTCCACTCAGGAACTGATAAAGATTGTAACTTTCCTGCTGGTGCTTGGTGTTCAGCCTTCACTTGCTGACACACTAGACATCGAGCCACAAAATCAACTACCTCTCGTCTCATCCTGGGCCACCAATAGATCTTCCTCAGGTCATTAAACATCTTCGTACTCCCAGGATGCATGGAATACCTCGAGGAATGTGCCTCTTCAAGTAGCTTCTTCTTTAACTCCTCAGTGTTTGGCACGCATATCCGTGCACCTCTGTATAACACTCCCTGATCAGACAACTGGAAGTGTGTAGTGGTAGTATCTCTCACTTTAGCTTTCAACTTCTTGAGTGTATCATCCTCATCTTGCCTAATTGAAATCTCATCAAGAATCAATGGTCTTACCTGAATGTTCGCTATCAACTCAGATCCTCTTACATCCATCTCAACTTTGTAGTTGACCTTACTGCCTTGGTCACTGCTCTTTCTGCTGAGAGCGTCAGCTACCACATTCGCCTTTCCTGGATGGTACTCTATAGTGCAATCATAATCCTTGAGTAACTTCATCCATCTTCTCTGCCTCAGATTCAGATCCCTCTGAGTGGGAATATCCTTCAGGCTTTTATGGTCGGTAAACACCGGAAATGTATCACCATAAAGATAGTGCCTCCAGGTCTTAAGAGCATGAACTATAGCAGCAAGCTCTAGGTCGTGTGTAGGGTAGTTCTGCTCATGAGGTCTCAACTGTCTAGATGTATATGCTATTACCTTCCCTTCCTGCATTAGAACTCCTCCTAAGCCACTCCCAGATGCGTCGGTGTAAACCACAAAGTTACCCTTATCTGAGGGTACAACCAGAATAGGGAACGTAGTCAATCTTTTCTTAAGTTCTTCAAAGCTCTCTTGACAACTGTTATCCCATATAAACTGTTGATTCTTCTTTAGCAAGTTAGTCAATGGGCGCGCGATAATCGAGAAGTTCTTTACAAACCGCCTGTAATAACCCGCAAGTCCTAAGAAGCTGTGAATCTCTATAATGCTCTTCGGAATTTCCCATTCTGTAATAGCCTTGATCTTGGATGGATCAAGTTGTATACGATCTCGTGATATCACATGCCCTAGAAAGGAAATCTGATCCGTCCAAAACTCGCACTTGTTGAACTTCGCGTACAATTGTCTCTCCCTCAGAATCCCTAAGATACGTCTCAAATGTTCTCTCTGAGTTTCTGCATCTCGGGAATATATCAAGATATCATCAATGAAGACCAGGACAAACTGATCTAGATAAGGTTGGAAGATCGAGTTCATCAAAGCCATGAATGCTGCAGGTGCATTCGTCAACCCAAAAGGCATAACTGTAAACTCATAGTATCCATACCGAGTACGAAAAGCTGTCTTCGGTATAGAATTCTCTGCTATCCTCAACTGCCAGTATCCCGATCGAAGGTCAATCTTTGTAAACACCGAAGCACCCCATAACTAATCAAGCAAGTCCTCTATCCTCGCTAAGGGATACTTGTTCTTGATTGTGATTTTGTTCAGCTGACGGTAGTCTATGCACAATCGTAGACTACCATCCTTCTTCTTCACAAAAAGCAATGGTGCACGCCAAGGAGAAATACTCGGGCGTATAAAACCCTTCTCGAGTAACTCCTCTACCTGTTTCTTTAACTCCTTTAGCTCTAGCGGAGCCATCCTATAAGGAGCAATTGATATCGGTGTTGCATCTGGTAATGTCTCAATCTCGAAGTCTACCTCTCTACTCGGAGGTAAACCAAGTAAATCATCAAGGAAAACTTCAGGAAATTCTCTGACAACATCCACCTCAGATACTCCGGGGCTAACAATAGCAGAATCTAACACACTAGCCAGATAAGCCTGACATCCTTCCCGAAGTAAACTATAAGCTGTTACTGCAGATATGAGGCAAGTAGGAATAACATTCCTCTCACCGGTGAAAGTTACTTCCCTCAACCCATCTATCTCTCTGATTACTTCCTTCGCATAACAATCTATCAAGGCTCTAAGGGTGGATAACCAATCCATATCCAATATCACATCAAACTCTCTCAGAGATAACGGTATAAGGCCAGCTACAAATTCTCGGTCAGCTATAACTATGGGGCAAGATCTCACACACATATCAATAGTCAAGGTCTCCCCCGCTGGCATCGAGACTCTAATGATATAACCTAAGGGTTCAGCTACCCTTCCCAATCTTAAAGCAAAAGACTCAGATACAAAAGAGCATGTAGATCCAAGATCAATCAAAACATAAGCTAACAAGCTAGAGACAAGAATCCTACCAGTAATGACGTCTGTAGTCTTAGCTGCATCCTCGCCAGCCAAAGCATATACTCGAGCTTGTGCCTGACCTTGAGGTTGTGGTGCAGGAGGTCTAGAAGATGTCTGTTGGGAATATCCACCTCGACCATAACCTCTACCTCTACCTCGACCTGAACCGGAACCTCTTTGAGCATTGTCTCCAACGCTACTAGTTGTACTCGGTGTCGGTAATCCAGACCTATTCCGACACTCTTGGGCTATGTGCCCAGGCTGGTGTCACACATAACATATAATCGGTGGACGATAGGATCCTGAAGCTGATGTGGTAGGAGCTGGAGCACTTGATCTACTGCCTCCACTCCATGAACCTCTATATCCTTGATAACCACCTCTCTGTCCCCTAGGTGGTCCACTGTAACTTCTGGGTACAAAAGATCGCGAGCCAGATGGTGATGCACTACTACTCTGCCCGGTCTTCTGTCTCTTTCTTGTCAAAGCCTTCTTCTCCAAGACCATCTCCTGCGCTCGAGTGGCGGAATCAATGAGGAGAGAATAAGACAAAGGCCGAGTAGCAAACTTCTTCCTAATCTCCAAATTCAGCCCTCTTTCAAACTTGTTTCTCTTCTTAATATCAGTATCAACCTCCTCAGGAGCATATTGAGATAATCTAGTGAACTGTACCTCGTAATCGGCAATGGACATGCCTCCCTGCTTGAGTTCCATGAACTCAATCTTCTTCTTGTCTGTATAGGCAGGTGGAGTATATCTCTCTGCAAACTCCCTAAGGAAGTCTTCCCAAGTCAGGAGTGGGGGTACATCTCGACCGTGTGAAACTGTGTCCCACCAATCTCTCGCTGCTCCCACAAGCAAGGATATAACATATTGTACAGGTCTCTCATTAGCGTAGATAACTCCATCTAGAATGGACACAATGTTCTTCAATCACTCATCCATTACTAATGGATCAGTAGTCCCCTCAAACGACTTTGCTCATTGGCAGAAAATCTTCTCAAAATTCTTGTCCATCTTTACTAGAATAATAACCGCTTGAGACATTGTTGTGTCTATGGTGGTATAACTTCTCTCAAATATATCACTAAATCAAATATACTAGCCATATCCGATGGTGGTAGTGATATTGGCTAAACTGGCACCTTAGGGTGCTCCTGAACATTTCTACCCTGAGCATGTACACACTCAGTCGACCCTTTGGTTGTGCTCCGCCATCTAAAAGAAAAAGAAACTTTCAAAAGCTTTTCAGAAAACTTCCCACAACCCAAGCCAAGGAATCATATCCCTGCTCTGATACCAACCAAATGTGACACCTATTTCATTTCTAGTTGATTATCAGTTAATTAACCCTGTTTAAAACAATCAGCGGAAAAACGGAAAACGTAAATTTTTACAACTTTATCTTACAACTATATTCACAACATATATACATACTAACATACGTCATAAACTCTGTTTAACCAAAACACAACTGTTTTAAAACCATGCAAAACATCCTAGGCGGTAGCATCCCATAACAGCCCACCTGATATGATCTCAAATCCAGGTGTTGGGTCCAACGTCCTTGCCTTGATCAGGCCGAGTCTGAGTAGCTGAGAAATATGTGGATATAACAACAATGAGCCACACGCTCAGTAAGGTAATACAAATCGCACTGTCTCAATATATATAAGTATCTAATATCCCGTCCTCAAAGGACACTCTATACCCTTCCTCACATTTCAAAGCACACATACATATCCACATTCACATATAATTCCACAACCATACATATCACATTTCACATAAACATTCAAGCATGTTATCACACATCACATATAAACATATCATGTCATCACATAAAAATAATCATAACATAACACATAACATGCTAGACTCGATCGCATCGATGCATAGGTGATAATTAACTAACTAGCCCCAACTGATCGTACGATATATTTTCTCACGTGCTTTCGTATTTCTTTTCTTTCTTTCTTTTTTTTTCTTTCGGTTGGCCAACCCGATAGCGTTCTAGGCCCCCTGTAGATCAGGTAGCGACCTCGGCCATCTTGTCCTAAGACCCCCTGTAGATCATGTTGCGATCTTGGACTATTTTTCTTATCTTGAGGCCCCTGTAGATCAGGTAGCGACCTCTGGCTGTTTTTCTTATCTTGAGGCCCCCTGTAGATCAGGTAGCGACCTCTGAGGCCCCTTGTAGATCAGGTAGCGACCTCGTCCCCCGTAAACCCGTGCGGGACCCAGTTAGGCTAATTAATCAGTTACCATCCTATATTATCACTTCCATATCATAACTCAAATTCATGTTTTCATCATTTTCTTTCATCACATTCTTTCCACTATCATCTCATGTACCTCATGCATGCTTTCATAAAGAATATCAATTCATGATCATCGTCGTCTCACTCATATACATATAAGCATGCATACAACCATAACAAATAGATATATACACACAAGCATGCATAAAATCATGGCATATTAAATACGTAACATATATTAAGCAAGTGTAATTCATATACACTTACCTCGCAGGTAAGAACAATAAAACCTCGCAAACCAACTATTGGCCGTTTCCCACTCGGACTATCCTCCTTTATCGTGCTTGGATACGCTCATAAAGAACTAAGCTATAGTTAACCAAAACCTTCAACAACACCTGCAGAGAATATCATATTCCTCGTATTAAACTTCTCGCTTCAAACACCAGTTAAATTCATTCCTTTGAATTTAGTTATCTTATAGCATTTTCTAGAATCCTAATTTAATTAATTAACCTTTAGTTAATTAATTAAATTTCGCCAGAACAACGTTTTGCCCACAAGCAATTTCTGAACCCACCTATCATCAAATCTCATCAAACAAACAGCCCATAATCACCAGAATAAAGTAACGAGCATAATGGAATTTCCAGTTATCCATTTTGACAAGCCTAAGGTCAATTTAGGCTAAATCGCAATACGGAAAACGAATAAATTCATAACTTATTCGTTACTAACCCGATTGACGATCCGAAAGAAGATTCGGAATCACAACGACGCAGGCTACGCTCGGACACCATCAAACTCACCGGAATCTGAGTGACGGAACCTCCCTAGTATCATATATGCTCGACCAGGAATTCCCTTGCGCGGAAATGTAGAAACTCGGTACCAAAATGAAGAGAATGAAGAGAGGAATCCAAAAACTCAAACGGATTTGAAATCGGATTAGAAACGGAGAGTAGATCTGAGTTTGAAGGTTGAGAGAAATTAGAGCTTTTACGAGAAAACGTGAAAGGAAATGAATTAATAAACGTTATTTCCGCTATTTATAGCGAAAACGATAATTATCCTTTAGCGGAGTCGATAATTATCCTTTCACCGATCCAAAAGCGGTTTAAGCCCCTTTCTTCAAACTTCTCGAAATTGGAATAATAAATCTGGAATATTGTATGGATAATTATTCCGCAATTGTCTCGAGAAACGCGTATTCTAAGCCGTCTTTCTTAGCCGCTAAGAAACGAAATAGCGACTCTTTTGGCCATTTTGCCTTTCTATGTTTTTCATATCTAGGACATGTCCGATGTCCTGATCATTTTTCTCAACTGCATTTTTATTAATTGAAGCTCCCAAATGCTCCAAATAATACCGGGTTTATATCATCTAGGTATCGATCTCTTGTTAAGACGGTTTTAATTCCGTTAAACCCGTTTAACTTCCTAAAATTCCCGATTAGGCCATATTTGATTTTTGACTGTTACATAATGTCTTATATATTTTTATTAAAAGTATTTTATTACGCGAAAAAAATCTTTCCGGAGTATATTATTATTTTGGATACGTTCGTGTATACCCGCGTTATTATTTCCAAAAAAAGTCGGGAAAGTTTTCCGATTTAAAAATCCCGATCCGAGTTTTACCCATCGAGTTATTTTATTTTAGTTTATTTTATCTATTTTCCGTGTGGTTTGACCTTTGATTTGAGTGACTGCCGCCCATCTACCCTATGCTCCTAGCCTAGCCAGACCCCTTGTCACTCTCTACTCCCTTGCCATCTCTCACACTACCCTCACTAGATTCACTCACCTCTGTTTTCATTCCCCAACAACCTCCCTCTCATCTCTTTCTTACTTCACTTACGGCAGCCCTCAACAAGGAGTTGCAGCAACCGCCATCTCCTCCAGCCGAATCGAAGTCCACTAGGACCACAATCTCTCGAGCTCTCTCTGCACTCATCTCCTCTACAGCTGCACATTTTGGATCTCGACCTCATTCCCCTCTTCTCTTGCTGTTGAATCACTGGGAACAAAGTTGCCTCTCTTGACACCGTCGAAGCCGTCGGAGCCGCCGTTGGCAGCCCCACCTTCTCCCCTATAAAGGGCTGGATTTTCCACAAATTGAGCAACCCGCTACCATCGCAACACTTGGGGATTGAAGAAGCTGCAGTTAGGAAGAATTTTTGGAAGGTTGAAGGAAGATTGAAGGAAGGATTGATAGCTTGTTATAGCTTTTGTGAAGGGTTTTGTAAGACTTTCTTAGATTCCCTTCTTGTTGATTTGTCTTGTTGGATTTGTGATCCATTGATTCAGTTATTGAAGCCTTGTTCTTAAGATTTTGTGTTCAAATATTCATTCTCTTCCCATATACTTGATTATTGCTTTCATGATGATGAGTGGCTAATTTCCTTGTGCGATTCTAGGGTGACTGGCTGAAGGTTGTGGGAAAAACAATGATAGAATAATCTTAAATTCCAGTAGGACCCTGAAAGCTCGAGTCTTTATCCTTAACCTTAGAACATCTCGTTCAGTCGATGAACATCTCGGCCGGGGTGGAATTTGACTGACCGAGGTGACTTATCTGATCCGTAACTGAGAGTTAAGTGTTAGAGTTTGTCAAATCCTATTCTTATTACACCTTTCTTGGTTCAATGCAAGCTTAGGATGAGACTTACCCGGTAATTCCTTTGTTTGTTTACCCATGATTAAGTGTAGGTAATAAAGGTTTATTCTTTATTGGGGTTTGAGTGTGCCTTCATCCCATCTTTGTGAGTTAGCCTGAGACTTATCCGGTAAAGGTTGATTTTATTCCCTTAGTTGGAGTGTTGGTTTGAGATTATAGTTCCTTTCCTTAGTGCCTTGAGACTTACCCGGTAATAGGTTCTTTGGTTTGGGATTTGTGAGTAGTGAGACTTACCCGGTGATCTATTCCACTTTAGTAACACCTTCCCTTTGCAAAACCTCATCTTTGTCCGCTTATCTTGAGATCTTGAGTTGAAACCACAACTAGATGCTTTAATCCCTAGAATTGCATATTTCCTTTAATTGACTATATTATCATCTTTGATTGCTTTAATTGCTTTTGTGGTTAGTTGCAATATTGACTACTTATATTGGTTTTGTTTCACCTAAGTCCTTGAGATCGACACCCCGGAATTCTTGCTTTTACTATAATTGATCCGTACACTGCGGGTTCGCATCCTTGTTTTAAGCATACTTCTTGGGTTATAAATTTAAAGCTTTCACACACCATTTAGAGCGAACAAGCTTCATAGCCCAATCCTTTCTCATTCTAGAAACCGTCTTCTCAAGGATTCCCTTTATCTCCCGGTTGGAGATCTCCACTTGGCCACTAGTTTGGGATGGTAAGGTGTTGCCACCTTATGAGTCACCCGATACTTAGCCAAAAGTGTCCCAAAGTTCCTATTGGTGAAGTGCTTTCCTCCATCACTTATGATCACTCTTGGTGTTCCAAACCTAGGAAAGATCACTCGGTTGAAGAACCGCACCACAACCTTGGCATTATTTGTGGGAGAGGCGATTGCCTCCACCCATCTCAACTAGGGCTGGGTAAAATGAGCCAAATGAAACCTAACTGAGGCTTACCAACCGAACCAAATAAATTGGTTACCAACACGCTGGTTACCAATTTAATTGGTACGGTACTACCGAACCAACTACAAAGAGTTGGTTGAGGTGGTAACAATATCCGCGTACCACGGGATTACCGTACCAACCGAGTTTTTTAATAAAATAATATATACATACTAATCTTAATATAATACTTCATATATAATTATATATGCAATTCTTTTGTACCAATAGATGTAAATTCAAGTAAAGTTTTAATCTCACCCGTCCATTAAAGTGTTTTCTCAGTTTACTGATTTAGTCATCTAGCCTTTATTTAACTTATTTATCTAATTTATTTTGTATTAATTTTAGCTTGTTAGTTGTTACCGTTACATTTTGATGATCTATTTTGTATTATTTTTATATTAAATTTATCTTGTTATTGCCATAACATATGTACTATAATAACATTTGTTTTTGTTGCTTCTGCTGTAGTCAGAATACTAAACCTAAACTTTAGCTTGTTACCGTAACATCATTTGTTCTGTATTAATTTTTTTTTACTATTACAGTTCTTGTTCTATAATCTAATCTTTATTCTTTTGATAGAGAATGCTTTCAATCAATGGTATGGGGCAAGAAGGAATGAAACAAGCTCTAACTCGATTCAAATATGAAATCATGTGGAGCACAAGTCGATTTTGGACTATTGAACTCCTTGGCCTATAACTTAGGAATATGATTGCATATTTAATTATTTGTGTATGGTTTGTAATGAAGTATGAAGTTCTATGAACTTGTTAACATATTGTACTCGAATTTGCGGATTGTTGAATTGATGAAGTTCTTGTCTTGTTTTAAATATTGTACTCGAATTTGTGGATTCTTGAATTGATGAAGTTCTTGTCTTATTTAAATTTAATTTTAGCAAACATATAAGTTGGTAAAATGCTATTACCAACTGAACCAACCGAAAAAGTTGGTATACCGAAGAGTTGGTAAATGGGTTTAAGTGGTTGGTAATGGTAGAAGATTTTTCATTACCAATTATAGTTGGTTGGTAGGTGGTAAGGGTAAAAATAAGTTGGTAATGTACCAAACCCAGCCCTAATCTCAACACGTAGTCCACTGCCAATAGGATGTAGAGGTTGCCACAAGAAGAAGGGAATGACCCCATGAAGTCCACACCCCACACATCAAATATCTCCACTTCTTGTATGTTGTTCAAGGGCATCTCATTCCTCCTTGAGATGTTGCCCGTCCTTTGGCAAGCATCACAAGCTACCACAAAATTCTGCACATCCTTGAACAAACTTGGCCAATAAAACCCGGATTGCAACACCTTTGCACATGTCTTGTGTGAGCTAGCATGCCCTCCACATGGCAATGAATGACAATGACGGATCACACTCTCCACCTCATCCTCCGGTATGCATCTCCTAAAGACTCCATCCGGCCCTCTTTTGAACAAAAGCGGTTCACTCCAATAGTAATGCCTCACATATTTGAAGAACTTCTTCCTTTGGGCATACGATAGACCGGGTGACACCTCTTCACAAACGAGATAGTTCACTATGTCCGCATACCATGGATTACTTCCCCTTGACACCTGAAACAAGCACTCTTCCACCATTTGCAATTGCTCATCCCGGAATGATTCATCAATCGGGATGTCATCTCTCTCAATCTCCATTGATGGGAGTCTACTAAGGTGATCCGCCACAAAATTTTCGGACCCTTTCTTATCCCGGATTTCCAAGTCAAACTCTTGAAGAAGAAGGATCCACCGAATCAAACGAGGCTTGGCATCCTTCTTTGTAAGGAGATAACGGATCACAGCATGATCCGTATACACAATGACCTTCACTCCAACAAGATACGAGCGGAACTTCTCAAATGCATACACAACCGCTAGCAACTCCTTCTCGGTGGTAGCATAATTGAGCTGGGCATCATCTAGCGTCTTGCTAGCATAATAGATGGCATGTGTAAACCCATCTTTCCTTTGTCCCAAAACAGCCCCAACAGCCACATCACTCGCGTCACACATGATCTCAAACGGTAAACTCCAATCCGTAGGTTGCATGATGGGTGCGGAGATCAAAGCATTCTTCAACCTACAAAAAGCCTCAAGGCAATCCTTGGAGAAAACAAATTCAACATCCTTCATTAGTAGGTTAGTAAGAGGCTTAGAAATCTTAGAGAAATCTTTAATGAATCTCCGGTAAAAACCGGCATGCCCTAGAAAACTCCTTACCCCCTTCACCGAGGTGGGTGATGGCAACTTCTCTATCATCTCTATCTTAGCCCTATCAACCTCAATGCCTCGGTTGGACACCAAGTGTCCCAACACAATGCCTTCACTTACCATGAAGTTACATTTCTCCCAATTCAAGACAAGATTTGTTTCCTCACATCTCTTAAGCACCGAAGACAAGTTAGCTAAACAATCATCAAATGAAGATCCATAAATAGAGAAATCATCCATAAATACTTCCATGATGTTTTCAATATATTCAGAAAAGATAGCCATCATACACCTTTGAAAGGTGGCGGGTGCATTACACAACCCAAATGGCATTCTCCTATATGCAAATGTACCCCAAGGACATGTGAATGTAGTTTTCTCTTGGTCATCCGGGTGGATGGGGATTTGGAAGAATCCACTATAGCCATCTAAGTAACAAAAATGAGAATATTGAGCTAATCTTTCTAGCATTTGGTCAATGAAAGGAAGAGGGAAATGATCTTTCCTAGAGGCTACATTTAGTTTCCTATAGTTTATACACATCCTCCATCCCGTAACCGTTCTAGTTGGGATTAATTCATTATTCTCAATAGTCACTACGGTCATCCCACCCTTCTTAGGAACCACATGAACGGGACTAACCCATTTACTATCTGAAATCGGGAAAATGATTCCCGTATCTAGCAATTTAAGGATCTCTTTCTTCACTACTTCTTTCATGATAGGGTTTAGTCTTCTTTGAGGTTCAATTGATGGTTTATAATTATCTTCCCTTAAGATCTTATGCATGCATAAAGAAGGGTTAATGCCAACTAAATCATCAATGGTATAGCCAATAGCCTTCCTATGCAATCTCAACTCATGCAACAATCTATTCAACTCATCATCATTCAAGCATGCATTAACAATCACCGGATATGTAGAATTCTCACCAAGAAAAGCATACTTCAAATGAGAGGGAAGGGGTTTAAGTTCAAGTTTAGGAGGACCTTTATCGATTGGAGATGCTCCATACAATGTAGGTTGATGATAGCATGAATTATAGTCTATATTTTGGGGTTTGTTTGGACGTTTTATCTTCAATAATCTGCATGTTTGCATGTACATTATGTGATTTTACTACCATTTCATCTACCTTTGCAAGAATCGAGGTCTACACCTAGTTTCGTTGTAATTGCAGGTAATATGGTACGTTTTGCATCAAAAAGGAGCAAAAGGAGTCAAGAGTCATTTGGAGCTACATCCAGGGAGCATAGCCATGGATTAAAGATTTACTTTGGACCAGTTTTGAGAGATTTCACATCCAGTTGTGATTCACCTCGGTTGACTACAGATTCACCTCGACCGAGGTGATCCAGAGACGCCGACTCGACCGAGGCGAACACCTAGGACGCGGCGAGAATATTTTATTCTTGGCTGAGATCTTTTATCTTTGGAAGGTGATCTTATATTTTTGGGCTTGGCTCCTGGAAGGAAGGAGATATGCAGAATCATATATTTTACCTATATTTATGGGAGAGTATCTTTCTAAGATTTATTATCTTTGGAGGGTTATTTTCCTATAAAAAGGGTTGGATTTCCACAAATCCAACATCTCGCATACCACGAAAAGAGATCCGCATACAGTAGGAAATCACGCTGCAGCAGTAGCCTTCTCCAAGTTGGGAGATTTGAAGAACCTTTTTGAAGGTTGAAGGAAGATTGAAGTTCATAGCTTTTATAGCTTTTTGGAGGGTTTTGTAAGATTGTCTTTAATTCCCTCACTTGTTGTCTTGTCTTGTTGGATTGCTATCCAAGGAACGCTTTTGTTGTGATATTTGATTCAGTTATTGAAGTCTTTTCATTAAATTCTTCTTGTTCAAATATTCACCTTCTTCCCTTACATTTAATACTTTCATGATGATGATGAGTGGCTAATTTCTTTGTGTGATTCTAGGGTGATTGGCTGAAGGTTGTGGGAAAAACAATGATAGAATAATCTTAGATTTCAGTAGGATCCTGAAAGTTCGAGTCTTTAACCTTAACCCTAAGCATCTCGTTCAGTCGATGAACATCTCGGCCGGGGTGGAATTCTTCTGACCGAGGTGGCTTATTTGATCCGTAACTGAGAGTTAAGTGTTAGAGTTTGCCAAATCCTATCCTTATTACACCTTCCTGGTTCAAAGTAAGCTTAGGATGAGACTTACCCGGTAATTCCTTAGTTTGTTTACCAACGATCATAAGTGTAGGTAATAAAGGTTTATCCTTTATTGGGGTTTGAGTGTGCTTCCATCCTATCTTTGTGAGTTAGCCTGAGACTTACCCGGTAAAGGTTGATTCTATTCCCTTAGATGGTGTGTTAGTTTGAGGTTATAGTTCTTTATCTTGATTCCTTGAGACTTACCCGGTAATAGGAGTTACGGTTTAGGATTAGTGTGTAGTGAGACTTACCCGGTGATCTACTCCACTTTAGTAACACCTTCCCCACGCAAAAATCTCAGCTTTGTCCGCTTATCTATAGATCTTGAGTTGGAACCACAACTAGATGCTTTAATCCCTAGAATTGCATATTTGCTTTATTGACTTTTTATTCATCTTTGATTGTGTTAATTGCTCTCGTGGTTAGAATTGACATAGCATACCGTATTGACTTTGTTTCATCGAGTCCCTGTGATCGACCCCTGGAATTTTCTTGCTTTTACTACGATTGACCCGTACACTGCGGGTTCGCATCCTTGTTTTAAGCTTAAGTCTAGGGTCCCTGAGATGAATCCAAAGCTTTGGAAGACTCCTCAAGGCTCCTTGAAGCTTGATCAACCACTAAGGCACTTTTTGGCAAAATCACGGTATGAATCACGGCCTCTGGCAAAACCCCGGGCGTGGAATCTGAGAAGCTGGCATTTTGGAGCATTACAGAGAGTTCCACGGGTAAGTCCACGGCCGTTGTTCTCTGTGCCAGACCGTGATTCCTACATCTCTTCAGCATGACTTCGTGCACTTCAAATTCAGCACTTGTATCCTTTTCTAACGCATCTAAGGCCTTGATTTCTTCATTACAATCATCCTCAACTCCTTACTCCATCAAACTTAAGCTAAGAACCTTGTCCAAGGGGTCCTTGATCAAGATCGAGCTCACAACTTCTCTACACTCCTCTTGCTCGACAATGTTGAACACATCTTCACCAAGGGTTGGCCCCTTCATCATTGTGGATAATTTGAACTTGATATTCTCTTCTCCAATGTTGAAAGAGAGAATTCCATTTTTTGCAATCCACCAAACATCCGGATGTGGCCAAGAAAGGCCTTTCCAAAATGATAGGAACTGGATAGTCCACCGGGATGTCCAAAACAACGAAGTCTATGGGCGCATAGAACTTCCCGAGTTGCACCGGTATGTCTTCCAAGATTCCAACGGGGTGGGTTATCGAACGGTCCGCCATGTAAAGGGTCATCTTGACCGGCTTTGGCTCTCCTAGCCCAAGCTTGTTGCAAAGTGCAAGCGGAATGATGCTTACACTTGCTCCAAGATCACAAAGGGCTTCGTACTTCACTTCTCCCACTCCAATTAGCACACAAAAAGATCCCGAATCTCTTAGCTTAGGAGGCATCTCCTCCTTCATAGTTTGGATCAATTCCGAGGACCTCTTTGTCATCCTCACTTCTCCATACTCCTCCAACTTCCTCTTGTTGGAGAGTATTTCCTTCAAAAACTTGCCGTATGCCGGCATACCTAGAATAGCATCCATGAACGGAATGTTAATATGCAATTTAGACATAAGTTCAAGGAATTTACCGAAATGTTTGTCCAATCGAGCTCTTGCTCGTGATTGTGGGAATGGTAGTGGTGGCTTGTATGGAGGTGGTGCCACATATGTTGGTTCATCATCCTTGCTCTTGCCTCCATCTTCTTGGAATGGCTCTTCTTCTATCACCACTTGCTTTCCCTTGTCATTTCCCTTAGGTAAGGGATCCTTCATGCTCAGCTCACTCCTTGTTGTAATAGCCAATACTTGGCCTCTTGGGTTATCTTCGGTTCTTCCGGGAAGCTTTCCCGGATCTCTATGAGCTTCACCTGCCTTTTGGAACACTTGTGCTTCCAACACTTTTTGAGCCTTAGAAATGGAAGTCACCGTGCTCTCAAGACCGCTCAACCTCCCGAGTAATTGCTCAAATATCATCTCGGTTCTATCCTTTGGAGGTTGAGTAAATCCGGGTGGAGGTTCTTGTGAAGACTTAGGTGGTGGAGTTGCACTTGTGGAAGCGGGAGGGTTCAAGGCTCCATCCGGGTTAGAATAGGAAAACCCAGAATGGTTGTGGTTAGGCCGGTAATTGTTTAATTGCCGGTTGTTGTTAAAGTTCCTTGGGCCTTGATAGTTGTTGTAGTTTCCCCTTCCCATGTAGTTCACATCTTCCTCCTTGGAAGACAAGTTTGCTTGCACTTGCACTTGAGGGCTTGCTTGATTCTTCAAAGTTGTAGCACACAACTCTCTCAAAAACTTAAGCTCATTGTTGATTGTATCAAGCTTGAAATTACTTATGGTGACTTCACTCACCTCATATGCTCCCGCTTTCCTCCCATCACTCTTCCTATGAGAGTACTTTTTAATCACCAAAGCTTGTTTCTCTACAAACTCCCAAGCTTCGTCCACATTCTTTTCCATGAAAATCCCACCGGAAAGAGATTGAAACTTGAATTGGCTATCTTCATCAAGTCCCTTAAAATAGATCTCCAAAAGCTCTATTTTCGGTATACCATGGTGTGGACAATCTAGGAGAAGGTCTTTGAACCTCTCCCAAGACTTGAATAGGCTTTCTCTATCCTTCATCACGAAGGCATTGATCTTCCCTCTTAGCTCGGTAGTCTTGGAAGGTGGGAAGAATTTAGTCAAGAACTCGGTTGTCATCTCCTCCCAAGTACTCACACGCCCTAGTGGAATCGATTGGTACCAAGCCAAGGCTTTATCCTTAAGTGAGAAGGAAAAAGCCCTAAGCTTATGGTTGTTGTTCTCCAACCTAGGCGGTCTTAGAGTCTCCATCAATATCTCATAATCATGGGTTGCGGGGTCTCCTAAGTTTACACCCGGACGGTGCACTCTTTGAGCCGGATCCATACGTTGCCCTAACGTTTATGGCTCCTCAATAGCAATGGGCACAACCCGAATATTAACCGCCGGCTGCGGTTGTGGTGGTGGAGGTGGTGGTTGTTGAGGATTAGGCTCTCTTTGCACAAGAGCTTGCCTAATCTCTTCAATCTCCCTCCTAATTGCTTCTTGCCTCTCATTGGCAAGTCAGCTCTCATTCTCCAAAGCTTCATCCCTCAATCTAATTTGCTCTAAAGCCTTACCTAACTCAGCTTGGAGATCTCTTCCGGCCATCTCCTTTCCCTTTCTAATGCTCTTGGATCTAGCTTTAAGGGTTTTCTCCGGTTCGGGATCGAATGGAGCTAAATCCTTGCCACGAGATCTTCGCATACACCTAAAGGGCAAGAGATGTCCTGAAAATACAAAGACACAAACCAAACGAGATCAAAAGCAACAAGAAAGACCTACACTATAAACAATCACAAAAATGACTCAATCTAGACCTAGTCCTCGGCAACGGCGCCAAAAACTTGTTACGCTAAGATCGTGACACGCAAAAGTCTTAAATTTATAACTCGATATATTTTTCCTAACTCCTAGCGAACCCACAGTGTATTGGTCGTTTTGTAGTAAGGATGGTATTCCGAGGTCGAACACAAAGACTAAGATGAAATTGAATCAATAGTGACTAAGGATAGTGTAGATCTAGGCTAAGAAAAGAGAAAGAAATAAAGAAATGAAAATCTCAATGTTTTTGGTTTAGTTTTGTGGTGATCAATCAAGGATCGCAAATCATGCAAGATTAACAAATGACTAAGCTAGTAACACAAATGAGCAAACTCAAACGCAATATAGGTAATCAAAGAGAGAGAAGAGGATTCTAGGGGTTAGAAATTCCGGTTATGGCAATGGACTCAAGCTATCTAGTCATTCCTTGGATCAACTATGGTATGTTGGGAGTGGGTGCTTCTAAATCGGGATCAATCACCGGGTAGGTCTCATGGTCCACTAGTCCGTTCCTAAGGTCTCATCACCGGGTAAGTTTCAAAGAGCCTAAGGTTAGGAATTCTACACAAACCGGATTTCTATCTAGGGATCTAACCTCTCCTTACCGGGTAAGTCTCGGGAAGGCAAGTCCTAAACATAAACCCTAGCACACTTAGTCCAATAGCGGCTTGTGAGGCTCACTACAACCTAGAGTTCATCATCTTCGGTAACTAAGAGCAAGAATCACCGGGTAGGTCTCTTCTCAAACTTAGTTGCAACACTAGGTCACCCTAGGGTAGATCTAGCTCAACAAACACTAGGATTTCAGCAATCTATCAACCTAACATTCATATTTATCAATACAAACAAGTCAGACAAAATCACGGGTAATTCATCACTTCCACGGCCGTGGAACCTACTAGAACAGGCCGTAATTTACAACAGAGGCTAGGTTCGAAAAAACAAATCATCCAAAGGTACGTTTAAGTCTGTCATAGTCCAAGCCATAACCATCATTTCCTTACCCTAGAATCACATCTATTTAGCCAACAACATGCATCTCAACAATCAAACTCATCAAGCATACAATCATGGAGTCCATATCAAGAGGATGAAATGAAAGAGAGATGAAACAAATAGAACAAGAAAAATAAGCTGAATAGATGTTAAAAGAGAGACTTACAACCCTTCAAAAGAAGGTTCGATTCGTTTCTTACAACCTTAGAAAATGTTCGAACAAACTCACTCTAAAAACTATGAAACTCTAAGAATGGTGTGTTCTTCTCCTCTTCCCCAAAATGAGAGTGTTTCTTCTCCTCCAAGAGTAGCTCCAATCCAATGATGTGTAAATGAGAGAATGTGGGAGAAGGTGTGTGTGGTCCGGTCCTCCCTTAGAATCAGCTTGCAAGAGTACTTATAGCCTTCACCATTTGCAAGAGTCGGTTATGGAGATCGTGGGAAAGCTGTCCCAGCTGTGCAGAGGGAATCACGGTCCATTCCACGGCCGTGGAAGTACCAGTGGACCGTGGTTTTGGTGTTTCAGTCCTCTTTTGATCGTTGAGCCATGATTTGATGCAAGGCATGCACCAACATGGTCCTATTTGTTCTCCCTTGCTCCTACCTTGCTTCCCAATGAGCTCGGATATGTGTCATCACGAGGAACGATCCTCGGATGTATCGATTAAGCTCCAAAAGCTCCCAAAATACCTACAAAACATGCAAAAGTCCGTGTAGGCGTCTATCTCGACAACATACGTGAATTAAGTGCAAATCGTGACGGACTAATGCCAAACTATGCATGAATAGCGGAAAAAACTATCTAAATGAATGCCTAACCTAACGTCATAAATCGTGTTATCAAAATTTACCTCAATTATCATGACAACCATCATTATAGCCTTGTCCACGGCCATGAACGTGACCACCGCGACCACCACGACCTCGGCCATGGCTATTATAGTGTCATGATTGTTGCCCACTTTCTTTGTAATTCTTGTATTTAATTTGCCCACGGATGTCTTATTAGTGGCATTGACTTCTGGCATTGATATTGATTCGGTGGGTTTGAGGTGGTGGTTTTTCATTAAGAGCTCGTTGTTCTTTTCAACCACCAAAAATGCTTTAAAAAGGTTGGAGTACCTCTTGAAGCCTCTCTCCGTATTGTTGTTGTAACAACACATTTGTGGGATGCATTGTAGAAATTATTCTCTCTAACATTTCTTCTTGGGTGATCATATGACCACATAGTCTCAATTGGGAGGTGATCTTGTAAATATCATTATTATAATTAGAGATGGACTTGAGTCTTGGAACCTTGAGTTGTTTCATTCATACAAAGCTTGTGAGAGAGAAAAAACTTCCTTTTGATGTCCATATCGTTCGTTTAAGCTTTCCGACAATTCTATAGGATTCTCCACAAATAAGTACTTGATTTTGAGACTTTCATGGATGTGGTGGCGAAGGAATACAATTTCCTTTGCCTTCTCTTGTGGAGTGGTATCATTGTTATCCTCAATTACTTTTTCAAGGTCATTTGTCTTAAGATAGACTAGATCATCTACCTTCCATTCAAGGTATTTTTGGTCTCATAAGTCAAGAATATCAAATTCTCTCTTTGCAATGCTTGTCATTTGGTTACTACATAAATTTATAAGTTATATCAATATTAAGCATGCATGATTTTGTTAGTCATGAGTTAATAAAGTGGATGTAAAGTCATTTCATAGGTGTAGATGTCATGTAGATGATTTGTAATAAATATTAAAGAATGCATGTAGAGTATTAATAAGGTGTCGTATGCTAGAGTAATAATCATTAAATTAAAAACAAGTATTATATCGTGTAACATAAGTAAGAAATCATACGGAAAAACGAACGTTACAAGAACAAATAATTAAAACCGGTTATTTTAACCCCTTTAATCTCCATCCATCGATTTTACTTTCTTCCACCATCCTTATCTTCTTCCTAATTTACTCCATATCCATATTCGATAAAAGAAAAAAAAATCTCATGCCCATGGCCGATGATGATATTACTCATCGACTTAGTGCAACAATCGATTTAATCGAGCTTTTCATTTGTCCTGTCCTTATCTACAAGATCATCATTATCATAATATTTATTTTGGTGGAAAATCTTTGTTCATAATCCAAGTGGTAAAAACAAGAAATTTAATGTTGGGTTTTGTCAAAAGAGGTAAGCAAATCTCAATTTTTGTTTGTATCTTAGCATAAATCTAAAACCATGATTTTATTTTGATAAAAATTATATTAGATCTTACGTTAAAATAACGAGTTTTTGATGTAGAGGTTCCAAAATTTGGACACCTATTGAACATACTCTTCAAATTAAGGTAGTTTACAAAAACTTGAGTTTTTGATGTAGAAGATCCCGCCAAGGGCAATCACAGAGCATTATTTACAATTAAACTTTCATTTAATTATTTTGTCTAATGAAAGGCTAAGAAATGTTTAAGAAACATACCTTAGTAGAAAGTCTCAGTTGAAAACTTATAATATCTGTACTGATAACGTGTTATGAAATGATTACTTTGATTTTTTTTAATTTCATAGAATCTTGCAGGGAATATATGTTAAAGAACACTTAGAACGAAGCTGGAAGAGAAGAGAATAAGGGCCCGTTTGTTTCCAACTCCGGAAACGGAAACGGAATGGAATATATGTTAAAGAACACTTAGACTTGAAGGGGTGATTTTTTTTATCTAGTTTGGCATGGAGATAGTTTTCTTATCCTATGAATTGCCGTCCGTCATGTGTTTGATGAAATGTCTCTAGGAATTGCCGGTTCTGATATGACAATGGATGGTAGAGGTTTCCTTCATTGTCCTCTTAGGGCATTTCAAGGTTGTCGGGATGGAGTAGAGGGAAGCAAAGGTTTCTCTTGTTTGGCTTCTCATCTTAAAAGGCAACATTTTTGTTCCGAAGATAACAAAAATGTGATTCGCGACACTATTGAGAATAACCTTGATGTATTTGTGGCTTTTGAGGAGTCCTTGGCTTATCTTGGGTTGTGGTTATGCGGGCGTTGTATGAGTATGCATGCTTTGAGTCGTGCATGTCATCACTCTGATGGTTCTGTTCGTGTTGCTTATGAGGACGGAATGGTAAGAAGCTACATTTTGGGTATCTCGAAGCCGGTCGTGGGAGAGTTGTCTGTTGCGGTTATTGATGAAGGGATGGTTTTTTATGCGGGTTTGCTTGATAAAGTTTTTCGCATTCCTATCACTACTGTGAAGAGTATCCCGCATAGCTGTCGTCTTGCTTTCTCTCAAGCTCTAAAGGGTGCTCTTCAGAGAGTGGTCACTGAGCCATGTTTTGTGGATGCTTGGGTTGCGTTGCTTCTTCTTCCTCGGTGCACTTTGCAAGTGTTCAGGCCTTCGAATAGGAGAGATAGTAGATCAGGGAGTAGAAAGTCTATTCAACAACAGCGGATCATGCAGTCTCTGGCTTTGTGGGGTGAGGACGGCGGTATTGACAAGCTAGTGCGGGGTTTGTTAGACCATTCTGAGCATGGATTTTCGGAAACTACTAGGGGTGCCTCAACGGATGGTGATAGACAGAGAGTGAGACCTAATATCAAGCAGTGTCTTCGCAAGGTCTCTGATGGACATTTCACGGCGGCTGTTAAGGTTTTGTCCTCTTCTGGTGTGACTTCGTTTGATGATGAGACTGTGAAGGTTTTGGAGGCTAAGCACCCCTTCAAGTCTCCACCTTCTCGGGTATGTAAGGTTCTGGAATCTCCCTTTGTTGCTGATGTTGATTTGATTCTTAGGTGTATTAAGTCCTTTCCCAAAGGTACTTCTTGTGGCAGGGATGGTCTGAGGGCACAACACGTATTAGATGCTATGTGTGGGGATGGTTCCGCTATTGCTGTTGATCTTCTACGAGTGATCTCATCTGTTGTTAATCTGTGGTTGGGAGGCAGATGTCCGGGGAGTTTGGCGGAGTTTGTGGCTTCTGCTCCTCTTACGCCATTATTGAAGCCTGACAATGGGATTCGACCCATTGCAGTGGGCACTATTTGGAGACGGTTGGTTCTAAGGTTGCCATGAAAGGGGTGAGTAAAGATATGACAACCTATCTAGCGGATTTTCAGTTTGGAGTAGGCGTCTCTGGTGGCGCAGAAGCTATTTTGCATAGTGTCAACAGGGTTTTGAGCGAGCGGCATAATGATGGTTCGCTTGCTATGCTTGTAGTAGATTTCTCGAATGCTTTTAATCTTGTTGATAGGACAGTATTGCTTCGTGAGGTGAGGAGAAGATGTCCATCTATTTCTTTATGGGTTGAGTTTTTGTATGGTCAGCCTGCTCGACTGTATCTGGGAGATAGATTTATTTGGTCATCCACAGGAGTTCAGCAAGGTGACCCCTTAGGGCCACTTCTTTTTGCGCTTGTCTTGCATCCACTTGTGCACACTATCCGTGACAACTGTAAGCCTCTTCTTCATGCTTGGTATTTAGATGATGGGACAATCATTGGTCGATCGGAGGATGTGGCTAAGGCACTTGGTATTATTTTGGAGGTTGGTCCGAATTTTGGACTTGAGTTGAATGTTAAAAAAACTGAGTTATTTTGGCCTTCATGTGATGGTTCGAAGCTTCGGGACGGGTTATTTCCTAGAGACATTGCGAGACCATCTTTGGAGTTGAAGTTGTTGGGAGGGGTTGTGAGTAGAGATAGTGGTTTTATTAAAGAATTGGTTATGAAGAGAGCTGATAAGGCATTGGAGTTGATGCGTCTTCTCCCTCAGCTTAGGAACCTGCAGAGTGAGCTTCTCTTACTTCGTTCGTGTTTGGGTGTAGCGAAGATGTTTTTTGGCCTGAGGACTTGTCAGCTAGAGCATGTGAAGGATGCAGCATCTTGTTTTGACGCGGGACTTCGTGGGTCGATTGAGGATATTGTGGTTTGTGGGGGTCCTTTTTTCGGGGATCTTCAATGGCGGTTGGCTTCCTTGCCTATTCGTCGTGGAGGGCTCGGTTTGTACTCTGCTATGGAGGCGTCTTCTTACGCTTTTGTTGCCTCCAGAGCTCAGTCTTGGGTGCTCCAAGACCATATCTTGCGTGACAGTGGGCTATCCGGTATGGATTCAGATTTTTACAAAGCTTTAGATGACCTGCATGTTGCTATTCCGGAGTTCGACCTTTCCAACTTTACTAGTAAGGACACCGTCCCCCCTAAGCCCCAACATATTTTGGCGGATGCTCTTTTTGGTAAAATTGTTCAGGAGATGGTTGAGAGGTTTGATATGACTAATAGGCAACAAGCAGTTTTCGGATGTCTGCAAGCGCCGCATAGCCAAGATTTTCTTCTTGTCATTCCCATCGATGGACTTGGTCAATGCATGTCCCTTGTGGAGTACCGCTCCATTCTCAAGTACCGACTTATGATTCCGCTTTTTTCAGCTGGTGAGGTTTGCCCCATTCCTAATTGTCGGAGGGTGTTGGATGCTTTTGGGGAGCATGCTGTACATTGTAAGGAACTTCCTGGCTTCAAGTATAGGCATGATCTGGTTCGTGATGTTCTTTGTGATACCTTTAGACGGGCCGGAATTTTTGTAAAGAAAGAAGCACCTGTGAACTTCTTGACTGATCCGCGGGATGGAAGGTCGACATTGCGGCCGGCGGATGTTTTGGTGTTTGGTTGGAGTGGAGGGAAGCATGCATGTATTGATTTGACGGGGGTCTCACCACTTGTGGGATTAGGGAACGGACCTTTTGTTGTGGGTCAGGCAGCTTGTAGAGTGGCATCAGCTAAGGTGGTCAAGCATGGAAGGGCGTGTGTTGAAAACCAACACGTTTTTCTTCCATTTGCTTTTGACACGTTTGGATTTTTTGCACCCGATGCTGTTGATATTCTCAAGAGGGTGCAAAGAGTTATGCATAGTAATATTATGTCCTCTAGATTTGTAGATGTTGTTTTTAAAAGGTTAGGTTTTGCCATTCAAAAAGGAGTAGCGGCGCAACTTGTTGCTCGCTTACCTTCTTCTTCTATGTAAATAGGGATTCCGTATAAATAAGAATTTCATCAATTTAGCAAAAAAATAAAATAAAAAAAAAAATAAATAAAAAAAAATAATCAAACTCACACCTAATTTGAATGTTTTATAAAAAAAAAAAAATTAGGGAACAAGCCCTTAATTGTAACATTGATATCAAATTAACGTGAGCCAATCAAGGATGGTTGAAAACGTAACGCCATGTTTTATATTAATATAAAATAATAACACGTTTAACATTTTATTAGTTAGTACAACTGCACATTATTTATTTAATAAATTTTTTGTAGGATTGTTGTAGGGATTTTATCCTCTTTCATAACAAAACAAATCACTTTATCTTTTTCATTTATCAAATTGTTTTAAATTAAAAAATAAAAATTATCCTTTTAACGGCATTATCGGGTAGAGGAAAAAGAGACAGTTGGCATGTTCTCGAAACTTCGCAACTCAACCCTGCGAAAGAAAAGAAAAAAAACTCGACGTGTTTCAGTCATTTCAGCTCAAGATCTCCAATTGGTGAATACGTCAACTTTGACGGTTCGTCCTTCCAAATTTCCAATCTTCCCTTCACTCTGCAATTTGCACTGTCTAGTTGGTAGGTCAATTAGTTTTTTTTTTTTAAATTTGAATTTCTGTGTTGTGTTGTCTGTCTAAATTCGATTTATTTTTGGGATTTTTGGGTTGGTGAAATTTTGTGCAGGTATGGCGAATTCAGCTGAGAAGGAGGTTGTTTCAGTCGAGCTTTCAGCTCCGCCTGCTTGGAAGAAATTGGTACCTCTCTTTGTTTTTGAATGGTGAAAAAATCGTGTTAATTGGCCTTCTTATCCAATGCTATTCCTGCAATTAGGGTTTACGTAGTTTCGGTTTTTGATGAAAATTGCACAAATTCGAGTGTATAATGACACGTGTTTGCTCGATTGTGCTTAATTTTGGTTTGTTTGACCTAATTTTCTCTTATAGCGCAAACTAGGGTTTCTTCGGGCCCTTTCTTTTGTCGGTTGTGTTTCTCTGCTAGTGTAAAGTTTTGAGTTTGCGAGTGTTCGTTAGGGATTTAGCGGTTAACTACTTCCTTGAAGTTTCAGCATGAACTATTTGAGTTCCTTTTTGTACTTACGTAACAGAAATCTATCAATTCTCTTGCCTGAAGGGAAAAAAAATCCCTTTCCGCTGTTAAGGTACTGGTGTGGACTTCTATGTCATCGTTTTTGCTTTCATTGCAATTGCAAGACCATGTGTAGTGGGCTTCATATGTTCCTATTTTCTTTAAAATCTTCTCTTTTGGTTGACTTGGTTCTCTGGTTCAGATGGAGAGATAGTTGTATTGGTACTTGGTAGTAGACAGCATCTGTCGGCTGGGTGTTGAGTTAAGGGCAAACGGCCTGTTACAATTGAATAACGGATAATTTAAACCCCAGATTGTCAAAAAAGTTGGGAAATGCCTCCACATGTTAGCCAATTAGGGTATAAAGTGGTTTGGCTCTGCAGTTTGATGCATTCACTGATTATCATTTCAAACTTATGTCTGGCTTTGAAAACATGAGACATGTTGTAAAAGATGATGATCATCATACTGGTGGTCGAAGATCAGCTGGTTCAGTTTTTCTTTAGTTCATATATGGGATGTCCCATGACCTCTCTTTCTTCCCTTGCATTGGTTCTGTCGTTGGTTCTTTCTTCCCGTGCATAGCTAACTGCGTTATATTGCATGACATCCCATGGCCTCTCTTTCTTCCTGTATACCGGTCCCGTGTATTGATTCTGTGGTTCAGCCGGCTCAGTTTTTCACTTTTTCTTTAGCATCATGCTGGTGTTTTGGCTCTGCAGTTTGATCCATACATTGATTATTTTTTTCCAAATTTATGTCTGGCTTAAAAACATTAGACCTGGTGTAAAAGATGATGGGCATCACGCTGGTGGTCTAGATCAGCTTACTTCAGTTATTATTTAGTTCATATATGGGATGTCCCGTGACCTCTAGTTCTTTTGCATCAACAAGAATATAATATGCTTTGCCCTTTAGTATGCTGTGCTACAGATGATAGAAACTTGTAAGATGCTCTGAATAATCAGTGACAATGAGCTTTTCTTTTGGGTTCTTGCATAGAATTGCCTAAGGGATCTACTTCCAAAGATGTGGTTTTATTTTTCCATTTTTCCTCTGTACTTATCTGAATTTGGAACATTGTTCTTCTTCTTAGATTTATTTCTGCTGGCAAGTCGTGGGGCATTAGTATGAAAAACACAAAAGAATATAATTCGATGTACTTGATATTCTGTGTGTTCATAACATGTGCTTTTGTGCTCACAGTATACCCCAAAAGGAGGAAGCACGCCAAAAAAGACGGAGATTGTATTTATTGCACCGACGGGAGAGGAAATCAGCACACGAAAGCAGCTAGAGCAATACTTGAAATCACATCCTGGTAACCCTTCAGTTTCGGAGTTTGATTGGGGTACAGGTGATACCCCGAGAAGGTCTTCGAGAATCAGTTTGAAAGCAAAGTCAACACCGCCACCAACTGAAACCGAGCCCCCGAAGAAACGTAGCAGGAAGCAGTCTGCATCAAAAGCAGGAAAGGATGGTGCTACTGTGAACTATAATGACAAGAGTGAACCAGCCGATAAGGAAGGTGTGGAGACTGATATTAAGAAGGATCCTGAAACAAAGGATGAAGAACAGAACAAAGAAGCTACTGATAAAGGCAATGAAGAAAACAGGCCTGAAAATAAAGAGGAGGAGAAAAAAGACGATAGTGTTGCTGTTCCCATGGATTTAACTGATGAGATTGAAACCGATGCTGCAAGTGATAAGATAACTGAAGTTGCTGGTGCTGCAAACCCTGAGAAAAAAGACGAGAGTGTTGCTGTTCCCATGGATGTAACTGACAAGATTGAAACTGATGCTGCAAATGATAAGAAAACTGAAGTTGCTGGTGCTGCAAACCCTGAGCAAGAAAAACCAAATGATGCTGATGTTACCGAGCAAGGAAAATTAAATGACGCTGATGTTACGGAGCAAGAAAAACCAATCGATGCTGATGTTACCAAGCAAGAAAAAACAAATGATGTTGATGTTACGGAGCAAGAAAAACCAATCGATGCTGTTGTTACCGAGCAAGAAAAACCAATTGATGCTGATGTTACTGAGCAAGGAAAACCAATTGATGCTGATGTTACTGAGCAAGGAAAACCAATTGATGTTGACGTTACCGAGCAACAAAAAGCAATTGATGCTGATGTTACCGAGCAAGAAAAAACAAATGATGCCGACGTTACTGAGGAAGCAAAACCAAATGACGCCCATGTTACCGAGCAAGTAAAACCAAATGATGCTGATGTTACCGAGCAAGTAAAACCAAATGACGCTGATGTTACCGAGCAAGTAAAACCAAATGACGCCCATGTTACCGAGCAAATTACCCAGGAGATTGAGAAGGAGAAGGATGCAACTGTAGCTGACAAGACCGAAATCAAAGAGCAATCTAACGGCGCTGTGCCTCCAGTTCCCGAGCCAACACAGAAAGAGCATAATGCAACCCTGGGAAATGGAGAGACTACACCACAGCTTCAAGCACCCTTTTCATGAGCTTTCAACATCTCCTTCAAGGTAAGTTGCATAACGTTAATGTCCTTTTGACCGTTGATTGTGTTAGTTGAATTAGATCTAATCTAGTTGTATTAAATAAGGATAAACCCCATGTTGTGTACCATTATGTTGTAGGACATGACTGGTAATGAACTTAGTACCAGCTTAGACTTGTTTTGTGGTATTATTTGTAGCTTGATCTAAATGTATCCTTTTGGGTGGATTATGTAGTTTTTTTTGTATTGGAGTAGGTTTTACATGCATCATGATCATCCCTTTGCTTGAATTAGGGGCAATGCTTACCATTTCCTGGTTTGAAACAGCACAGTTTTAATCTTTCTCTGCGTTTTGTTCATGCTGGAACTCGACCCCTGTGGAAGACAAAGTCCATATCCTCAGCCCCAAATCTGTGAAGCCATTATGTTGAACTTTTCAAGTACTACTTAGGTCCCGTTTGTTTTAAACTCCGGAAACGGAAACGGAATCGGATCTAGTTCATACATTTCCGGAGTTTAAAACAAAAGGGCCTTATATTCATTCGTTTCCGGAGTTTAAAATAAAAGGGCCTTACAGTTGTATTACAAGATTTGAGATTAAACTTCTTTAAAACAAAGCCTAAATTTGATTCCCTGTTCTCGATTATGTTGCTGCACTTAGTTCGGAAATCCGTGGTCGGTTTCGGGATTCCTATTCTGTTTTCATTGTTCATCGTTCGGTTCTGAAAATGACTCTGCTGGTGTGCAAGGAATCCTACTGCACAAAAACATGGGCCCAAATAGAAGCCAACAGCATCATCTAATGTATATAACTTGTACTATTGTTATTTTCGAAACCCCCTAAGAAACTAACTTTACAAAATAAGATATACGGCTTTTTGTAACCCTAATCTCAAAAATATCTTTTAAGACCGCAATCACACTAAATTTTTAAAACTTGATTGTACTGAAAGCTCTTTTATCTTAATGTATAACTTCTATATTAATTCTGTATAAAAAACTTTCATATTAATTTTAGTGTTTTTATATGTACAAAAGTCAAATTTATGATAAAATGAAATATAAAATAAATTAGTATATATATGAGGATCGGTTAGGGTGAGAACTATTTTTACGGTAAAGAATGAGAAACGATCTTGGTTGTTGGATGAACATAAACTAACTAATATGATATGAATAGGGTTTAATCAATGGTCCAAAAATTTGACACAATAGTTTTGTTGCCCTTTAGGCCTTTATTGATGAATGAGAATATTAATTACCGCAATCTTATTAAAATCATACTTTCGTGAACTTATTATTTAACTAATATCACACTCATTCGTTACCGATCTAGAACCATTGGTTATCGATCTAGCCACACTCATTTGTTACCATTCGTCGATCGTCAAATGTTAATTTAGTACATGATAAACACGAATGATTAAGCATGGATAAACGAGTATGCATGTTTGTTTAATTTAGCAAAGATGAACACGACTGATGAACATGATGTATGTTCATGAACAATTACAAGCACACAAGTTACACGAACGAGTACACAAGTTACACGTTCATGAGCAATTACACAAGCACACAAGTTAATTATGCCCGAGTCCCGTAAATGAATGAACATGCACGTCCATGAACATATATGTTCATGATGATAAAGAAGCAGATATCACATTAACTAGGAACATATATGTTCATACGTGCTAGTTCTTCCCTAGTGACATTTCGGTCATGTTGCCATGGACGTCCAAACACTATGTGACATTTTTGCATCGGGATGGCGTCGCATAAGATGGTGTCAGTCTATGATACTAATTTGACGGAAACCTCAACTTGTATATACAATTCTCCATTCTCACGCATCCAAGACAACTTATATGGTGTTGGGGGTCTAGTTGATCTAGCAGTAGTTTCTCCACCATTTCGGTACTAGCAATATTGCAACAACTCCCACTATCAATATAACATTGAAAATCCTGCCCAATACAAGAACTCGGGTGAGGAAAATGATATCCTGTTGCTATATTCCGGGAGGCTCTTCAGTTTTAGGAGGTTCCTTTCTCCATTTCATCATGTTGTTTTGTGTATGATTCTGCATTGTGATTGGTTGTTCCTGCAAAATAGTAGCTCATGATTGACAAACATGTTAAGTTAGAGATAATAACTTAAACTATCCGATGACTGTTTTTCTCTCTTTTCCCTCGTTTGTACTTGCACCATGCGTATCTTAGCCGGTTTGTGAGGCTCTCCTACTCTTGGCAAAAACAAAGCTTTTCAACTAAACCACAAGTTAGCGCGTTTAGAGTTACAAAACTAAATAGGGATAACCTTGATCTCAACAGGAAAAAGGCTTTTTGATGTGGTGTTAAAGGCAAGCAAAACCACTCTCACCTACTTTCTCAATCAAAAGACAAGAACTTATAAAAGACTTAAGTAGCCAAAAGTAAGATCAAAATCAGCATTGAGGAAGATGGATAGGAAAGGTGCACAGTTCATTTCCGATAATCCGAGGTAGACCACAATCTTCAACCTGAACCTGTAAAATCTCGAGATGAACAAGGAACAACTGAATTTCTTGTTTTTTTGTTGTCGATTGCTCTTTTATAAGCTGAACTAAAAATTTTTTTATACAGAAAGTCAAATGCAATGAATCGAAAAGAACAAACTGTTGTGAATCGGGTTCGATTGAACCGGTTTATTGCGGTTGCAGGTTCGTTAAGGATGAACCGGTGAATTCTTCAATTGTATGAATCGGATATGTTGTTACTGTAGGGGCGGACTGTTGATACTGAAAGCAGTAATAAACGAGAATGATAGAAACAAGCTGTAACGGTTGTTGGTCCGGTTGACTCTTTTTGTGGAATTCAATGAAAGACTCGAAATTTTTGTGACTGAATTGAACGAACAATTGGGGCGTCAAATAACGTTGGCTTTGATCCCACTTTGATACGGGGTATTTGCCCGTGTAGTTTGTTCGATCTTTTGACGCATAAAACTCGATGGAAAAGGAAAACGAAAGCGACACGAATAAAATAAAGGGAAAGATAGATCAAGGTTGAACCCTGAGAAACAACTTGGAGGCACGTTACGACGCGATGAAATGTAACACACAATCATCGAAGCCCTGTAGAACTCTTCCCGCTACTCCACACACAAAAGGGTTACAAAGATCCTAGAGCACCTGGAGGTTTGCTTGCAGCTAGTTGAAGCACCTTGCTTACGCCGTTGGCAAGTAGAACACACTCAAACAAGTCCAAGCGGGGCAAGTAAGACGTCTCTTACTCAACTTTCCTCTTCACTCCTGAAGACGACGGTAGACACCGTAGGGGATAACACAATGTGTTTATCAATAACTTTATATATTTCTTGATGAAAAATAAGAAACACATCATCCCTATTTATTGGAGATGATGGTGTCATTACTAACTCTAGGTCAACAAGGTATTGGCCGAAAATCAGCCTGTTTTCCATCTAGAATGATAAGATATGTTCCTAATGAAATAATAAGATAAGATCAATTTTCTAAAAAATTAGATCTTATTAAACTAACAAAAATTAGAATATGTAATCTAATAAAATAAGATCTATCTTTTAAGGAAATAAAATAAGATCAATCTTCGAGAAAGATAAGATCTTCTTAACAAAAATTGAATATATCTTCTAATAAGATAAGATCTAAAAACTTCCATATTAAAAGACTTAATTTTATTCTAAGAAAATAAAATTAGTGTGGGCTGAAAATATAATTAAGGTCCAACAAAATATAACTCATAATTAAGAAGTCTTTTATGGGCTGAAAATAAATTGTGTCGGCCGAAATCTTTCTTTAATTCGTCTCTTCCACACGCATGGATGAATGGTCCATCTGCATATTTGGCCTTCTTCTCTTGCTTGGATACATATGTCCTTCATGCATGGGTGATCTTACGTACGTTTTGGAACTAGGTTGTTGGATTGATCTTGAATGTGGGCCCCGATCTTTGTATTGTTGAGAAGGAAATGTTCTTCTCATAGGATCTTCTAACGTTGTTATTAGATCGATTCACCCTCTCTTCCTTCCGTTCACATACTTGCATGGTAATGCCGGTTTTCATGCATGTGCGGGTCTTGCCATCTTCCGAGAAGTGATTCGGTATGGGAAATGGTCTTCATTTCTCTAAAAAAATAGTCTTTATTTCTCTCTTGGAAATGTTATTCATTTCTAGGAATTTGACTCTTCCTCTTCTTCTTCTTCTTCTTCTTCTTCTTCTTCTTCTTCTAACATTGTTTCTCTTTTCTCGCCTTCTAGCTTTGATGCGGGGATAAGCCGCAGTTCCCTATCTAGATTGATAGTCCTCAACTGGGGATAAAATCGGGTTGTTCTATAGGATAAATCGGCCGATTTATATGAAGAACATGTCGATTTTCTTGGAAACTCAGAAAATGGATTAGTGAATGATATGGAAAGAAAAGAAGATAAATATGGAATGATAAATGATTAATATAGGAAGATAGGACTATTATAAGACTTGCAAAGAACCTTGAACTTGATGGATCAAAACCCTTAACAAAGAAATACCTTTCACCCTTCCTTCTTTAAACTTACACAACCTTCTAGATAAGACAAGCACAAGGAGAGACTAGTTTGACTTGTAGCACCAACCTTCAACAAGATTAATACACACAAGAACAACCTAGCTAAGATTCACAACTTTTCAACCAAAAACTCTCCTTTTGATTGATTAGAAATGATAAAATGCAAACCCCGTGAGCGAAGTCACAAGTATCTCACAAATAATGTGGAATTAATAATCACAACTCAGCTATCTAACAATTTCCCCCTCTAAGGCTATTTATAAGGGAGATTAAACCTACTAAAACTAGAAAAAACTGAAAAGATATTATCTATAAAATATATCCTTTGAAAAGATAATCTAGAAAAGATATCTTTTAAAAGATATTGAAAACTCCACCTTGATTGAAAACTCACACAAATATAACAGTTGGATCTCTAACAATGTACTTGACTATATTTCTAGATGTTTGGTTTGAATTTAGTGCAGGTTATATATTTACATGCCAAGGGCCTTGAAGTTGGATTGAAGAACAAGTTCAAAAAGACGAAGATCAAGGGCCTTGGAATCCAAAGTGCACGGAACAAAGGATTCAAATAAATTGAAGATCTTCGTTGAAGATTCTGTAACAAGAAGATCTTATCAAACAAAGATTTTGTCAACCAAAGGAAGATTTCAACCGAAGGATAGAGAATCATTTCGAGAAGATTCTCTAAACAACAAAAACGGCAAAAATATCTTCTCTCTCTTATCCAACAGACGAGAAGATCAAGGAGTAAAAGACTCAACGTGTTCGTAGGGATCGAAGACGTGTAACGTCTATCTTACGATCTTCAGGGAAAAGAAGGTTGATCTTCAAACGGTCATCTCTACAACGGCTAGAAGATCTTTCCATAGAAGATATAAATGAAGATGATGCTCGAAGAAGAAGAAACACAAGCCTACATCGGAAAACATCTTTGCATCCTTAAGCAACCTAATCATCTCCATTTGTTGTTTTTCTTTCTCACAATTACGTAAAAGCTTTATTCCCTTAGAGAGAGAGAGAAAAGACAAGAGCTCCATTGGTAGATCTAAAAAGTGTTATACTAGAGTGTGTTACTCTGCGGAAGTAACTAGGCTATTATAGCTAGGTTAAGAGTTGGAGCTAGATCGTAGCATTGGCTACAAGTGAGAGAAGAAGGGGATTTCTTCTAGTTTGTATCTAGGACTCTTTTAAGCTGATAATAGATAGTTAGATCCTACGGATATACCTTGGGACGGAGAGTAGGCTATTTAGAGCCGAACTTCGTAAACATATCCTCGTGTCAATCTTTTCAATTCCGCACCATATAAGCTTTACTGTGACTAATTTTGTCTTGCAGGAGCAAGAAGTCAAGACCCTTGAAATTGAGTTTCAAAGCCCTTGAAATCGAAGTTTCACTAGTAACACAGATTGACATCAAGGCCCTTGAAAGGAGTTTTCAAGGCCTTGAGATTTGGTTTGTGAAAAGTTCTCATACTCTATTCAACCCCCCTTCTAGAGTATTATCTATATTATTTACATCACCTGACGGTTCTTCAGATATAAAATATAAAATCTAAAAAGATAGAATCTAAATAATCCCTTAAGATAGTCTGAGAGATTTAAGGAATTATTACAAAATATAATTGCCAAAAGATAAAGATCATGGCCGGATCTCTTGCAACTCATTTCAGTTAAGGAAAATCGGGTATGGAAATCGATCGAAATTCCTACAGGAAAATCGGTCAATTTTCTTCAACTGTCATGCAATCTTCCATTCCATCAATTCGTCCCAAGTTTGCAACTTGTAAGCGCTCCTTCCTTGAGTTTCTCTTGTTTCTAGATTAGTGAGTGATCTATGTAGCGTAGGTGTTGATGCTATCAAGGATGGTCCCGCATCAAGCTTCCTTGAATTCCATAATTGTGGTCCTGAAGCTTCAGACTCATCCTCTCATGCTCGTTGGAGTGCTCTTCACTCCTTGCTTCCTAGTTTCATGGTTATGGTTTTAAAACATGCTAGGTTCGGAGATGCTCCTATATCATAAATGAACATGTACGTCCATGAACATATATATGTTCATGATGATAAAGATCCATATATCACATTAACTAAGAACACATTCAAAAACATATAATGAAATGTAGGTACATTCATGTTCAAATGACGTTCATTGAATGTTATTTCTTACTCAGTCAATTCATGTTTTTCCTCTTGGAGCGAGATGTTATTAATTGTAAGCAACCTGTAATTAGATTCTTCGTTATTGTTGGTGTAAATGTATTAAATTCATGGTATTGTGTTCTTAGATTTCTATATTAAGTTTTATCATAACGTGTGATATTTGGGACGTTCAAGCATGAAGCTATAGAAAAAGATTTTCACTCATTATAAGAGTGACTCTCACTTGATCATTTTCCTTAAGGGTTTTAAATTTGAGGCGAACGAGTCAAATTTTGGCATTATACACTCAACTCGTTAATTTATGAATGAGTTGAATCATAATTGTAACCGAACTTACAAATATGTTATATTGGTATTACGCTCGTTTTGAAAGTATATGAGATCAACCCGGACTTTTTTAAAACCGAACTCGAGTATCTTTTCTCACGTAACAACCTTATTGGTATTTGAACGAACGAGCCGAAATTTGATATATTCATGTTTAACTCATTTATAAATAAGTCGAACCTAAATTTTAATCGATCTTAAAAATATGTTCACGATCAACTCAGTTAGAAAAAGAACGAGCTCTAACTTAACTGAGCTGAGCAGAGTAACTTAACTAGCGTAACAAAAAGTTAGTGATCGTTGAATAGAGCACGGTGATATGTCACTGATAACTAAGCATGTCCACGGGTCACGGGTCACCCGTGACCCAACGGGTTCTGACCCGGCGGGTCCGGGTTCCCCCGGGTTGCGGGTACGGGCAAGGGTCGTCAGATCCTTACCCGTGACCCGGCGGGTTGACCCGGCGGGTCGACCTGTAACGGTCACAAATTCAAAAAAAAAAATCCGTTAGCGGTGCCGGTACTTCATCCGGCGAAGGTTTTACCCGAAGACGGCATTCCGTTAGCGGTCCTCCAACCGGTTCGGATTTAAGGCAAGACTTATTAAGTGGAGATCACGAGATCTTCGAGGAGGAGGATATCACAAAATCACCTACTTTACCCAACACCCAAGGATCCGAGACCGAATTCATGGAGGAGCCGCCGTTGAACAACACTCAACTAACGGCGGCGGTCTTCCGATTTTGGTTTACAAAAGGTGCTCCCGATGCCAACGGAGTTTACTATGCCAAATGCAATTTTTGTGTGGCACAATACAAGCACAAAAAGGGAGAAGGCTACGGGAACTACAAGAGGCATATCCGGAACAAGCATCCCGAAAAAATGGGATTAGCACGAGGGCAAACACAACTTACCGGGTACGCATCTACTTCTAACCAACCTCCTTCTCTATTTTCATATGATCATTCTTCTTTTATGGATGCATTTTCGGAAATGTTGGCCGTAGATTCTTTAGCATTTAGTTTTGCACAAAATGTTGGTTTTAATGATTGGATGCAAAATCATGCTCAACCCGCATATAAACCGATTTCTCGTCAAACCGCTAAAAGAAAAATGATGCATAAATATAAAATTCGTAAAGAAGAATTGATTAAATATTTTATGGACAACGGTGATATTCAAGTTTCTATTTGTAGTGATATTTGGACCGACGGTTTCCAAAAAAATTCATATATGGGTATTACTTGTCATTTTGTTGATAAATTTTGGATTTTAAACAAAAGAGTTTTAGCATTACGAGTTTTCAACGAACAACACACCGCCCAAAACATGACCGTTTGATTGCAAATGTTTTGGAAGAATATAGATTAGTTTCACGAGTTTTTTCAATCGGTTTTGACAACGCCTCCGCTAACACGGCTTCCATTAGAGATTTAACCAACTATTGTAAGCCGACGATTGGAGGTAAATTTTTTCACATTAGGTGTGCCGCTCATATTTTAAACTTGTGTATTCAAGACGGTTTAGCATACGTTGGACATTTAGTACAACCTATTCGAAATATTCTTAATGAACTTTGGTCTAAAAAAGTGTACGTACTAAATGGTATGCATATTGTAAACAAAATGGCGTTTATCCTAAAAAAATTTCCAAAAGATGTTTGTACAAGATGGAACTCTACTTACAAAATGATTTACGAATCATATGAATATCGAGAACTTTTAAGTGGTTTTGCCGCACAATATATTGACGGTAATTTTGTTTTCGGTGAATCTTAGATTTTAGCAAAAGATGTAATGGAGGTTTTTAAATGTTTTTATGATGCTACTAACACTTTTAGTTATGTTTATACACCAACTTCAAACATATTTTGTTATGTAGCAATTAATATTGCATTTGCAATTCAACAAGGTCTTTTAATTGAAAATATTTTACAAGCTATACTTTCAATGCGAACTAAATGGTTAGATTATTATACAACCATTTCTGATGTTTTTCTTGTTGCATATGTGTTAGACCCAAGACGTAAAATGGATGGTTTAAAACAATTTTTAGAAAGTTATTATGAATTTTTAGGTTTAGAACAACATCCCGATTGCCATGTTTCTACCATAATTGCTAAAGTTAGAAAATTATTTGATGAATTATTGGTTCAATATCGTGTTTCCGATCGAGGTCAATCTTCTCAACCCCCTCCTCGTCCTTCATCTTCAAGTTTATCTAAATTTAAATCAATTGCTAGAGATTTATTTGGCCCGAAAAGGGCAAAAACCACGTCGAGTTCCAACTCGGAACTCGACGAATATCTAACCATTTCTTTTGAGTTTGTCAATGATGAAGAAGAGGAGGATTTCAACATATTAGAATGGTGGAGCCGACCGGAGAGAATGAGGTTCCCTACCCTCTCAAGGATCGCGGCACAAATTCTCGCCGTTCCCGCCTCAACGGTAGCGGTTGAGCAAACCTTTAGCCGGAGTGGAAAGATGCTCGATCCGACGAGATCAAACATGTTGCCCGAGACGTTGGAGGCACAAGTCCTCCTAGCCGATTGGAGGAAAGCGGAAATGCAAACACAAAAGAACAACCTCTCGGCGACGAAGATGACGACGAGCGACAACAAGCGCCATCGGGTGTATCGGCGGGAGAGTCCGACTAAGGTAAGAGCCATCGGGGATATAAACAAAGTTAAGAGAACTACGTGGGCTTTGATTCCTCTTCCCGAGAGGATACGTAGGCAACTGGGATTCCGGTTCAAGCCCAATTCTTTCCTTTTTATAAAAAAAAAAAGTTTAAGACTTAAACTTAAAAAAAAGAAAATAAACTAATAAAAAGAGGACTTAAACTTAAAAAAATTTGATTTAAACTTTAAGTCCAATTTTTTTAAGTTTAAGTCCTCTTTTTATTAGTTTATTTTGTTCTTTTTTAAGTTTAAGTCTTATTTTTTTATTAATTTATTTTCTTCTTCTTTTTTAAGTTTAAGTCCAATATTTCTCTTCTATTTATTTTCTTATTTTTTTTTTAAGTTTATTTCCATAATTTTTTTTATTTTTTTTTATGGTGATGTGGTCGATCCGTCAACCCGCCGGGTCTGCCCCGTGACCCGGCGGGTCGGCCACATATACGGGTCCGGGTCCGGGTCACCCTCCCCGGACCCCTGATCCGACGGATCGGACCCGTCAGGACATGCTTAGTGATAACTACTCCGTACCATTTATATATATTTTTGAAACCAAATTAAATAATAATTTCACGAAAAATACAAACTAGCAAAAAGTGAATGATTGTGGAATAGAACCCGGATTTCCCTGTCGAGGGCTCAAATCAGAAATGGGTCTTTGGTATATTTGGTAGAATTGGTGGGCCAAACCGACCCACCAATATTTACATTTATAAATGAACAATAAAATGGGTGTAGATTATACTTTTTTTGATTGGATTATTACGATAAAAAAACTCATTCATATCAAACTCTAAAATAAATTAACCCGTTTGGTTATAACTCTGTAAACTTTAATGAAATGAAAACAAATATAATTCATATGTGTACCTTATTTATAAAATGTTTTGAAATCATTCATTTTGATTTCATACATAATGCATTTACTTCCCTTCATTTTGTTTATCTATATGATATCATATATGATATCAAAAGTAATCAAGTTCGGCTACAATTACCTCAAATCACAAGAAATAATTCCAAAAAATTTCATAAATAAGGATATATTTATGGACTATATTCGTTTCCATTCCGTTTTCGTTTTCGAAATTACAACCAAACGAGCCATAAGTTCAAATAAACCCACATTTGGATGAATAATCATTGTTGATATGCAATGTCGAACTTCAGTTTGAGTTGGAACTTCGAATTTTGGGTTCGGTTCAATTCAATTGACGTTGGATGAGTAATCATCGTTACCTTTAAATCATATGTTATACTAGATTCGAACTCTAAGATAAAACGAACACAGTTAACATAGAGTGAATCCCAAACTCAAACCCGAAATCAGAATCCGAAACTAGAACCCGAAACCTAGCAGCTTAAATTACAAGTCAAACATTGGTAACCCAAAAAAATAAAAAGTAAGAGTTTAGCCTTATAAGGTATGAGTTGACATAATTGACAAATGAATGCAAATCAAATATGAAATATCAGCCACATCACCGGCCACAACATGGCCTAAGATGAATATTGACAACCACTACAAATTGTAATGTCATATCAGCCACATCCTTCTTCAAAATTCCCCTTTCCCCACCTACAATTCAATTCATCCCCAATGATCATACATTTGAATATTTCAAAGCTGCAAATTTTAGTGCCATAATTCACAATTTTCTTTTTATTCAATTTTTACTCAATTTAATCACGTTACCAAATTTCCTAACTAATATGAAAAAATAATAAATAAATGTACCTATCACTAAACTCTGAAAAATACTAAAGCTAATAATAAAAATTATTATGCAAAGTTCGACAAAAAAGCTATCGAAAAAGTCACGTTGAACAAGGCTTTGTAACGACTCTCATAACTTTATGAACTAGAAAATGTAAAACGCTATATAATTTGGTAAAAGTTCAGGTATGAAGCGTTTATTCTACACTGGTACGAGCATTGTCGGACTGACACGTGTACTTTTTTTTTCCCCTTTTCTTCATTTCTAGCAAACGCTTTTTAGTTCAAAGTTTTTATACAATCCACTCAAAAAATTTGTTTTATTAGTTCAAATTATTTATATTAATGTTTCATACATTTTTCCAAATTTTTTATAAGTTCAAGATAAAGTATGAACTAATAATATAAAACTAGTGCATAGCCCGCACCTTGTGCGGGTATATTATATATTGAATATACCAAAGAAAGAATTAGGTGAATTAGACTCTTTTTTATAAGTTTTTATTTTGTATACCCCTCTATTTTTTACCACTTTCATTAATGTTAGGTAAAAGTAATTGGTCCGTTTTAACTCCCTATTAAAAGAAAAAAAGAAAAAAAGAAACATACAAATTTGGAGAGAGAATATAAAGAGAGTATAAATTAGTGTTTTTAAGATATTTTATTGCCATTTTTTTATCTGAATTGGTTTCTGGTACGAGTTTTTGGTATGATTTTTAGTATGAGTTTTTGATATGGTTTCTGGTTGAGTTTTTTATTTGGTTTCTGGTATGGTTTCAGGTTGAGTTTCTGGTATGAGTTTTTGGTATGAGTTTCTAGTATGGTTTCTAGTTGAGTTTTTGGTATGTTTTTTGTATGAGTTTCTGGTATGGTTTGAGGTTAAGTTTTTGGTATGGTTTTTGGTATTGTTTCTAGTTGAGTTTCTCGTATAGTTTCTGCTTGAATTTTTGGTATGGTTTTTTGTTGTATTTTTGGTAGAGTTTCTGGTATGAGTCTGATATGTTTCTGGTATGTCTGATATGTTTCTGGTATGATTTTTTAATGTGTTTATAGTATGGTTTTTGATATTTGCTATTATGTATGCTTTTTTCAAGCTCAAAAGGTTGTTTTAAACCTATATACTAACAAATCTGATCCCCTCGTACTTGGATTTGTAAAGCACTAATTTTGCTCAAAAAGTTGTATAAAATCTAATGCAACGTTTATGATTTTTTTTTCATTTTATATAGGAAAAAATATGCAAATTTCCCTAATTTAAACATCTTCTACTATCAATTCCTTCCGACCTAGTGTGTTTAAAATTGGATTTTGATTAAGTTTTGGTCGAGTTATGACTTTTACAAGTTCAGGACTTTTCGAAGGTCTTGACGGCTCCTTCGTGGCTTTGGCGTCTGAGGTAAACAACGCCAGTCTGGCTTTGGCCATGTTTTGAAAAAGGAGAAATCTAGAGGAGGCCAAGCACGATCTACCTCATATGGCCACTTTCATGGCAGAAGCTTCAACGAGGATGAAAGACATTGTGGTTGGATCTAGGGTTCCAAGCAGACCTTCCATTCTTGGATCTAGGGAAATCTTCATGGTTGGATCTAGGGCTAAAAAGGCCTGCGCATACTTCCCCACTCTCCTCCAATTCATCACTTCTCTTCTTCATGAAGCTTTGAACAGTAAAACTTATAGGGGTATGTTTACTAAATGTGTTTATACTATGGACTACTTAATAGATCAGTATTTGTAAAATGCCTACTTAGCGAATTTGGCATATATCTAAAGAAATATGTCATGAGTGTGCGAGCTAAAGACATATTTATGAAATATTATAATAGTAATTCACCTTTAGTTATTCGCAAAACGATAAATAATCACGAATAAAGAATTTCTTATTATTCTACACTTCATAAAATTGATCCTTATACAACGCACGGTTTTTTTTAAAAAAATTATATAACGCACAATTTCGTTATAGACTGATAAATAAATTACTTAATATATTGTGATTATCCAAACGGAACCTAAAATATTTGTTTTTGTTAAAAAAAAAAAAGAATTTTAAAAAAAAGTGTAATAAATAACAAAATGAAAATTAAAAGTTTAATTTTGTAAAAAAGACACATAAAATGAAATTAAGTTTACAAATACAAACAAAAACATAAACGAAATTGTTAGATGAACGAAATTTAAAATCCAAAATTTATTCTTGTAACGACACACGTAATATGAAATAAAATATTAAAATAAAAAATACCCATATTTTATGATTAAAAAAAGAAAAAAATAATCGAATACTTAGATAAAAGAATAGCCATAAAGTATTTTTTATTTAATAAACAAACGTTGAAACCCTGTAAATAAAAAAATTATAGATGAAGATATTTGTATTAAAAAATGAATGTGTTATGTAAACAAAAAACCGAATGTGTAACAAAATATCTAGATAATAAATAAAATATTCAGATTTTGAGTCGAATATATTGTGATTATCTAAATGGAACCTGAAAGTTTAGTGCTTTGTTTTAACAAAAGAAAGAATCTGAAACGAAATATGTACTAAATAATAAATTTTAAATTTTAAAATTTTCAATCAGCATAAATCGGTTTAAATAACCGGTAAAAAATCGTATAATTTTAAAAACAAATAGAATATGATACGAAATAGCTTTTGAAAAATGAGTACAAAAATTTAAATAATCAAAAGCATATAGTGATGGGAAGATGACCAAACAATCGGTTTTAAAAATCGGTTTAAATCAACTTAAATCGGTAGAAAAAACAAAAAAAAAACGAATTGTATAATTTAAAAATAACATAATTTGATACGAAATAGATTTAAAATATTGGTACATTTATCTAAAATAATCAAATTTAGTTAGTATCCCTAAAATTTCCTCCTTTCATCTCCGGCTCTATTTAACATAAAAAATCAGTACAAATTTTTTTTTATAACAATTGTTTAAAAATCTTTCTAACAAATGGGTTTGGTAGAAAGGAATGTATTAGATAAATCAACTTAAATAGAAAAAAATAGATGAAAAAAAACAAAATGGATAATTTAAAAATAATAGAATAATATACGAAATTGATTTAAAAAATCGGCACAAAATATCAATTAATCCAATACTGTTAATCATCGCTGGGGTTTCCTCCTTTCATCTTCGGCTCTATTTAACATAAAAGATCGGTCTAAATGAATAGAAATATATTATATAAATCAACATAGTTCGGTTTTCTTACTTATAAATCATTAGTTGATCGATCAAATTACACCATAAAAACGCATACAATAACAAGACAATTGAAAGAAATTTAAAAACAAAAGACGATGAAAGAATATGAGATGACAAAATCAAAATTCTTAGTTAGTCATTTGATCAACATACGTACAACAATTGGAATATCAAAAATATGTAAATACCTGTAGACGATCAAAGGAAAAGGTTCAAAACCCGATAGTAAAAATGGAAGATATGGAAACGTAAATATTTTGTGTGAGATTGATGAATAAGATATTTGATATAATATTGAAACCAATATATTGCTTCTCTTGTAAGTTTATCGTATCATATATGGGAAGTTTAACAATCGGGCGAACAATTTGACGTAAAATTAAAAAATAATTATCTTTTGACAGGGAAAAATGTTTTAAGAAAATCGATCCAATCAATAAAATGGGTATTGCTTTCCGTGTAAGTTTATCTTCTATCGTATATTTGAAGTTTAACAATCGGCCGAACAAATTTGACGTAAAATTTTTTAAAAACAGAAAAAAACTAGGTTTAAATAAGATGTAAATTTTTAAAAAAATGGACTCACACAATAAAATGCATATTGCGTCCCCTATAAGTTTGTGTCGTGTCGTATATGAGAAGTTTAACAATCATCAAAACAAATTTGACGTAAAAAAAAGTTTTAAAAATCAATTATTATGTTATGATAAGACGTAAATTTTAAAAAATTTGATCATGAAATTTTCACAATCGACCGTACAAATTTAAAATAAAATTTAAAAATCAACAGTTATAATTTAGATATTGCGTTAGTAGTCAAAGATTTGTTGGCTTAATTTGTGATTTAGTAAAATATTTAATTTGAGAAAAAAAACTCGATACCGCCACGTCAACATTACGTCGCCTACTACTTTAGTAAAGTATATAGATGCTTGACTTAATAATAAAACACCTTATACTAAATGATAGTATAAAAAAATTTAACTAATAAGTATTATAAAATTTGTTTTCCATAAACAAAAAACTTGATAATAGTGCAAAATATATATACAAACCGATAATTTAAAATATGTGAATTACATTTTGAATCTATATATATTACTAAAGTAGACTACACTAATGCTCACGTGGTGCCCCACAATTTTTATCGGACTAAATCTTTTACTAAATCAAAAGTTAAGCCAATAAGTTTTTTTTTATTAAAACAAAATCTAAAACAAATCTTTTCTTAACTAATCTTTTAAAAAATTAATCTAAAAAGTTAAGTATATCACGTTCTACACTTTTCCTGTACGTTTTATCAAATTAAAAAAATATCAAAATCTACTAATTCTACAATTTACGTTGGCTGATCATAAAACCTAAATTTCTCTTGGACGTTTTACTTCTCCTCCATGTTTTATCTGTCACGCTATATATATGGATAATACCTCATCCTTTTTCTGACAGATTTTGTCTTCAATATTGATCATATTTTTTCATATTTTTCAGGGTTGTGATAATTTGAAGATCGGATTTTTCAAAGTTGTTTCATCTAAATTTCAGTTTATCCCCCTACGTTTTCAATCATCACAGTTCCTTAATTTGTTTGCAATGATTGTTATTTCAACAACTTTGGTTTTCATTATTCCGTGTTTAAGAAAGTCTTTCACCTTCGTCTTTCTTCTTACTTACCTACTCGCAAACTGTAACACCCCGAATTCTCAGAACTCGGGGCATTACTGGTTAGGACCTCACAATGGGTTCCGACCTTAGTTTGACAACAATATTACTAGGATCTTGCAACAAGACACAAATAAGAAAAACCGAATTCATAAAAATGTATTCATAAAAGGGTGAATGCAACAAGGTCTAACAACCTATCGTACTTAAACAACGGAAAAGACTAACTGTCTTAACAAAAGGGAAAGACAACAAAGCAACAACCCAAACCCCCACTCTAAGGAGTACGGAAACCCGGCTGACCACTACTTCCGGATCACTCAGCTGCTGTTCTAACCTGCGGTAAATCTAAAAAAAACACAACAAAATAACCATTAGCTAGTTATCTAAACATTAGGAGAATAATAATAGCACACACACATAAAATAATAAACACTCATCATACTTTCAAACAACCCATTTATTATCTCCATTTAAGTCATTCACTCTAATGATACTTATTTTGTGACACGAGGGATTCCCAAACCTCGCCTCCACCCCCGTGTACCCATCAGGAGTGGATCCGATGCATCTCACCGTGTACCTGGATGGTCTGGGTATAGAGAACCTCCCAGTCTCCTGGCATAGCAGGGCAGTGATGCCACGGCCCGTTATACATACACCTGGGCCTTAACACATAATAATGACGGTCGTCCTAACAAGTTGTTATTGTAACACACATGGTACACACACAATCATTATCACCCAACTAATATCCAGAAACCAGCTAAGTAAGTCGCAAGGACTTACCTGAGTCAAATCACACTCTAATAACTCATGGTAACTCAAACGCCTGTCAAATAAGGCATGTGGATCAAAAACACATCCAGATGTCCAACCTCATGCGAAGGGATTACGGAAAAAGCTCTCTTACGGTAAAAGACCATTTTACCCTTAGTGCCGAAAATCCGAAAAAGTCTATCATTTAGTTTACTATTTCTTTCTAGGACCTATGTCCTAAACCTAATTTCATAGCAAGGTTTAGTAAGGTTTTAGAAGAGTTATCCAACATTCTTAATTTACACTATAGTCGTTAAAGCTTGATTTTGGGCTCATATACGCAGCTTGGATAAGGTTATAAAAATTTCGAAAAAAAATCCTATATCCTCTATGATATGCATACTAAACATAGGGGTAATTATCTCTCACAAAAACTTAATCATAACTCTCCCATAAATCTCCAAAGTGGGAATGAAAGCTGAAAAATTCCATACTTAGTCAATTTTCCCCTGCTGTAAAAAAAATAGCCCAACTGTCCTACTTTAGGACCTCGTAAATCCCAATCCGACCGTTAACTTTCTCTCAAATTTTAACACAGTAAACTATGTATTTCCATCTACAACATATTAAAAAATCAACGGTGGATGTTCATTCTAAGGTATCGAACTTAGATCCTAAAAACAGCATATCAAGGCTGGGATATAAAGTGTGCAAAAGGTCTTGATTTCGATTCTCCTTGGCAACATAAACACTATTAAATCTATCCAAAGGTCTCTAGTTCGAATCTCACTGAACACTAAAATCTACATAACCCTATACCACATGTCCTAAGTTCGATTCCTATGGAGGTCACTAACACACACATACAGAAACTTCATCTCACTCTCAACTCTGCTCCTCTCATAAGCTTATACTACATGTACTTAGGCTGTTGAAAAACATAAAACAATACCGAATGAGTAGCAGGTGGTAGTGCAGAAACTCACCCAACCCTGGTCTGTAGCAGCCCTTTGACGAGGCGAGAAGGGTAGCTGTCCTGCGTGGCTCGTGTTGGTCCGTAGTTAAGTTGTCTGTCTCCTACAGTGAGTGTTGCGAGGGCTGGCAGTTAGGATGTGCAGGAACGGAGGACGCAAGAGAGGAGAGGACAGTCAGGGCGGGACTTACCTTCTGATATGACAACCCGAAGGCAGTAGGAGATGTCGATACTCCGGCTGATGGAAGGAGACAGCGATCGAAGTGCTCCGCCCGAATCGCGAGGACGAGCGTCGTACCGGAGGTCCGTCTGCAGCCGGCTGAGGTGTGTCTCCTTCTGGACTGGTGTAGCGTTCCGGCGTCCGAGACGAAGGTCCAAAATCGAAGCAGGAGGGGAGGCAAAACGATGTTCGTTGCTACAGAAGCGGGAGGTACGGTCCCCTGGTTTCTCGGTGAGGCGAAGCTCCGGTTTTAGTGTCGTCCCCGGCGAGTCGGTGTGGTGGTTAGCCAGATGTGCGGTGTGGTGGTTAGCCAGATGTGCGGTGCGGTGGTTAGCCAGAAAGGAAGCTGGAAGGCGTGAATGTAGTAGGTGGAAAGCGGCTTCTCACGTAGCAGCTATTAGGGATGTAGGTTTAGATTAGTAATTAGGTTAAAAGTAGGATTAGGGTAAGATTAAAATGGGCTGGCTATAGTGTCACTGGGCCGGTTCTAATGGGCCAGACTTGGGCCCGCCTGCTCCTCAATTAAAACAAAGGAGTTGAAAGAATAGTTATTCGCTCGGAACCGTTAAAGTACGGAATTATTTACGGAATCATTCATGAAAATTTATGTTATCATTTTATGTGAATCAAGGTCACATAAAATGATAGAATTTAAAAAATCGTTTTCTTCTATTTATAAGAATTAAGGTTGGCGGATCGGAATCCGGTTTGACCGGGTATTGAGCGGAAATTAAATTTTCCGGGTATTACACAAACTTTAGAGATCTGCTTGCCTGTGAAGATCCAACAATATTTAAATATACCCGCACAAGGTGCGGGATATGAACTAGTTATTAGATAACAATTTTGAACTAAAACCATAATAACTATGAATTTTTTTTCAAAAATAATAATCTATTTTTAGAAAATAAATTATAAAATTATGATTAAAATATTATCATACTTCATATTTTGTACGCTAATAATTTATTTTAGGTGCATTTTCAAACAAATAATGTTTACTTCATATTCTATTTTACCAACGTACAAAGAATATGTTTTTACGTGAGACACTCCATGTAATTTATATTAGAATATACATTAATAATTTGTTTTGAATTTTTGTATGTTTTACAAGCAATTGCTTACCAAAATATTTTGCTTGTCGTTGGTAAAAAAAAACCTTTATACATATATAATGTAAATCAAATAAACTACATAAATAAAAACGATATTAAAAAAAAAATGGATTTGTTTGAAATAGTTATTTTTTTTGGTAGAGAATACGTGGAGAGACCGAGGTTCGACGCGTACGTTTGTTATAAAACAAGAAGGGCTAGCAATTGACAAGCCTACAGGTCGCTACTGCGCGGGCATCGTTTTTCAAAATAAAAACAAGAGAACTCGGAGCGTCACGAATGAAAAAAGTACTCTAATGGGTAAGAAAAGCCCAAGTTAGCCAAATGATCGGCTGCGGCATTGGTTTCCCGGAAGGTGTGTCGGAGTTGGACTATCCAATTCCTACTAATGAAGTCTTGACATCTTGAAACCAAACTAAAGGCGGGTGAATCGGTGGAACGCTGCATGAGACAAGATTGATGACAAGCTCATAATCAATCTCTACAGTGAGCTTGCGGTACCCCAATTCTCAAGCTTGATACAATCCCATACAGAGACCCCATAATTCCGCCATAGGGACCGTACAAGTCCCTATATTCATCACAAACCCGCACAACCACTGACCGTGCGTATCTTTAAAGATGCCTCCTGTAGAGGCAGTGTCTTCCTCCTTGTGAACGAACCCGTCCGTAATCAGTTTGATCCATCCCTCCGACGGAGCAGGCCCAAGAGATATGAATGATATCTTTTTGGGCAAGGTAACACTATTACTGTGAAATGCCCGAGAGACAGTGTTACAATATGAAGCAACAACCGAGATCCGGTTAGGAGGATGAGGGATATGCCGGGAGACAGTCTCGTTGCGCCACCTCTAGCACCACCAAAGAGTGACGGTATTCCAAGGTAAATCCTGAGCTATAGTATCGAATTATGAAAGTTTTTTTTTCATTTTAATTATAAGAAGTGATAATTTTATATGATTAATTATTTATTTGTGTTTTATATAACTATGTCAAGTATAATTTGTGACAAGTTCTATGTGTTATATATATATATATAAATATTATTTTGACCTAATTCTAAAGGAGTTAACGTTAATGTTGAACTCTGTCCACATAAAATAAAATCGTGCTCAATGAAAAGATCATGAACTAAAAGTTTGTTCGGTAGAACGAGATTTTGGATATAGTTTTTGGATGATTTTAGTCTTTTGGTTGTTTTTTTTGGTAGAGCTTTGGATGGTTTTGTAAAATTTGAAAACCTAAAAAAAAAATTAAATTTTTTGTGGTAAAAATAGAATTTGGGTAGATTTGTTTGATGTATTTGCTAATAAAGACAAAATAAAAATAAAAAGAGTTTAATAATTGATCGAGATAAACTTGAAATAATATTTGAATAGACTCCTAAAATTCCCAAAAAAAAGCTATTATGGTTAGTTTTGTAAATCCAATGTAAAAGTTGGTGAAAAAACTCTCCAAAACGCAAAAACTCTTCAGTATTTTAATTTGTTAAACATATACTAAATTTTAAATTTAATAACCTTCTAAAAAAACTATTACATTCGTTTCATTATAATTATTCATCTAGACTCAAACATATTTTAAAAATAACTGTTCATAAAAATTCAATTAATGTAAGAACTTTCTAAACAAAACTATACTTTTACTATTCTCAAAAAATAAAATTCATATTTATTTTTTTCTTTTGTTTTTTTATAACTTGTCTTAACATGTGTGAATAACAGTAATTGTTTTGCCTTAGCTTAATCTTCTCGTATGTGGAAAAACTCCATGAAAACTCATGAAGAACGCGTCGCCACTCGCGATGGGTTTGGTTTCTTTTCCTTCTTAAAATCCCGAAAATTCTATACCCCAAATTAATTTCACCTCAATCTGCACAGAACAACCCGGTTCTCTGAAAAGAAAGATCTCTTCTAACACAACGAAATCTACCATGGAAGCCCTCTCAAGACGGAGGTCGGGTACTCCCTTAATGTGGAGAGATAAGCTAAGAAGGAGGAAGAAGAAAACGAGATGAAAATACCTAATAGAGGCGAAGGGCGATCAACCTCCGACGGGTCTGAACCATCGACGCTTTCTTGTTACAAGGATCCTCAAACCACAAAAGGATAGGCCAAAAAGACGATGCTCGAAGGAGCCAAGGTTTCTGAGTTCGAAGGAAGTCGGGATATTGGTGTCGGATTGCAGTTTGTCATCAGTAAAGAATGACCATGTATCTTCCCAGATGTCTCTGGGTTTGGCTTGGGCTCGGAAAAATAACCAGAAAGGTACAATACTTGACTATCTTAGATTTTTGAGATATGATTCTCTATGCTTCGTTGATAAAACAACAAGAATGACAGTGAACAACGAAAAAGCCGTCTGATCTAGTTGAACTAAGCTTGAATATAATGAACATAAATTTGCATACTATTCTGTGTACGACTCAACATTTGTATATTGTTTTGTGCACTTCTTAGAAGAAATTAGAAAGACTGGATCGATGCTAGAAATCGTCATAGCCAAAGTAGATGTTGAATGTTGGTATTGTCTTGTTTGACTGTATGACTCTATACCTATTTAACTACCACATAACTATCCACATTAACACACTTCTTCTAAAAACTGAGTTCTTTTACATTACTCTAGTCTCTTATTTCTTTTTCAAAACAAATCACAATATGAGTGTACAAAAGAAGTATTTTTAAGAAGCTAGTTACCATGTCACTAGTTCTTCCCAACAGAGCAATGGAAAATCAGAAAACACAGAACAAGAAAGTGTGGATGATCTTGACCGTGTTGATATAGTCCTTTTTGGTCATCCATTTGTTGTAATTTTTGATGTAGTTATGCAATACTTCACTTGGTGGTTGTTGTTGTTTGGTGTGTGCAGTGTTGAGCCACCGACTAATGCACTTCTTGTTTGTTTACCTTGTGTACAAGTTTTACATAGTTCATCTACCTTGAAGTTTAGGTTTGGCAATCCATGTACCAAATCTTTTGAAAGTAGCTTCTGCATTGTATACATGCTTATGTGACCAAGTCTTCTATGTCAAAGCCTTGAATCATCAGTCAAGGCCTTGAGACATTTTAGCGTAGTTCCTGAAACTTAGTTAGTATTCATAGAATAAACATTGTTACATCTAGGAGCAGTAAGCACAGTGTCACCCGTCGTTTTATCTTGAACTTCACATTTCTCTGAATCAAATGTCACTTTGTTGCCTTTATCACATATTTGAGAGATGCTAAGCAAATTATACTTCAAACCGTCAACAAGATATACATCATTAATAAAGTTAGATGAATTATAACATATTTTACCAATGCCAATAATGTCACACTTTCCTTTATCACTAAGCGTAAATGGTTCTAAATGATTGCTTCTTTAAATTTGAGAATAGTGAACTTTTTCCACTCATATGTCTTGAGCAACCACTATCCAATAACCATTTTATGCTTCTTTACCTTGGTGATATCCTGCAAAACAGGAAACATCAATCTTTCCGGGTCGACCAAATGACATATTTTGGTCCATATTCAGACTCGATCATGTTTGGTGGTCTAGTGCCTTTAGGGACCCAAATTTGTATGACTTGTTTCCTTAAACATAGAGGATAAGTGTTTCTAATAATATAAGGATCATTTCTTCTATACGGACATGTTGATTTTACATGACCCTTTTTACAACAATAGAAACAAGTGAGCATATGAATACTTTCTTTAGCCTTGACAAAAGTGATAGTTGGTTTTCTAGGAAAGCTCCTATGATAACCTATACCATTTTTGTTAAGTGAGGACTGTTGTTCACCCATCATTCTTTCAAGATTAGCTTTTGAACGAGTAAATTTAATAAGTGCAGTCTTCTGGTCTTGACACGTCAAAGTAAGATCAACTTTCTCTTTCTCTAATCGATGTAGTTTCGATGAAGAGAAGAGAGGTTGTCCTTGAGAATCGCATTTTCCGATTCCAAGGCCTTGATATTGTCATCAAGGTCTTCCTTCTCAGTGTTAAGATTTTCAATCTCCAGAGACATCTCACTTAGTTGTTTTTCTTGTTCAAGAAGCTTTTCTTTCAGAGAATTTATCCTTATTCTATGTTCTTTGTCGCATATAATAATGTCTTTAAAGAATTGTTTTAGGTCACATTTAGGTTGAGACATGATAGTACTTACCACATTATCAACATAGAGATTTGAATCTTCTTCATGATCGGACATAAGACATAGGTTTGCTTGTTCTTTTTTGTCTTCTGATTCATTTGAGGATTCTGAATCACTCCATGAAGCTACCATAGTTTTCTTCTTTCGATCATTTTTCTTGAAGTTTTTGTTCTTCTTTTGTGGACAGTCCTTAACAAGATGATATGTTTCACCACATTCAAAACAAGTCAGCACTTTAGTTTTCTTGTTAGAGTTAGAAAACTTACCTCGAGGTTTCGACGTTCGTGGATATTCTCTATTGTTTGCAGACTGCTTCTTTAATTTGAGAATTCTCGCGAGACCCTTAGAGATCACGGCAATTGCATCTTCTTCATCATCGTCATCACTGTCTTCCTCTTCAGATGGTAACTCATCATTTCTCGATCTTAATGCTAGATTCTTGATGCTGGATGGGAGCTCTTCATCTTCTTCACCAAGAACCATTTCGTGTGTGATGAGTTTTCCAAGGAGATCATCAAGAGGAAGAGTTGATAGATTTTGAGCTTCTTCGATGGAAGTCATCTTTGGTCCCCACTTTGCTTTAGGTAAGCTCCTTAGAACCTTCCTGACTTTTTTTTCATTTGTGAAGACCTTTCCTAGTGAGTTTAGGTTGTTCACGATCACAGTGAATCTTGTGAACATTTCTTGGACTGGTTCATTTGGATTCATCTTGAATAGCTCATATTTTGTCTAAGGAAGATACTGATCTTTGTTTCCTTGACTTGACTTTTTCCTTTGTATGTAACAACAAGTTTGTCCCATATTTCCTTTGCACTCTTGCATTATGAGAAGCGGTTTAATTCGTTTGCATCTAATCCACAGTAGAGTAGGTTCATAGCTTTGTAGTTCTTTGACACACTGTCCAAGTCAGCTTGTGTGAAATCACCTTCCTTCTTTGGGACTTGGACACCTTCAACTGTTATAGTTGGGACTTTGGGGCCATTCTGAATGATGCTCCATAGTTCCATGTCTTGATCAATAATAAGCATACACATGAGTGCTCTCCAATGGGCAAAGTTGTTGCCACAGAAAAGTGGTGGTCGAGATGAGGATCTTCCTTGAGCAAATCCTCCATCACCTACATGATTCATGATTAGTCTCACTGATGGTTAAATCAATATACGTGAGTCTAGCTTTGATACCAATTGAAGAACCGTTAGGTGAATATAAGGAATAAAAGATACTCTAGAAGGGGGGTTGAATAAAGTATGAGAACTTTTTGCAAAAACCTATCTCAAGGCTTTGAAACTGATTTCAAAGGCCTTGATGTTGATCTGAGCTCTTTGTGACACACTTTCATTTCAAGGGCCTTGAAACTGATTTCAAGGGCCTTGACTTTGTTAACCTGCAAAACAAAGTTAGTCACAATAAAGTAGATAAAGTGCGGAATGTAAAAGATCGACACGAGGATATGTTTACGAAGTTTGGCTCTAAATAGCTTACTCTTCATTCCAAGGTATAACCTTAGGATCTAACTATCTATTATCAGTTTCAAAGAGTCCTAGATACAAACTAGAAGAAATCCCCTATTCTCTCACTGTAGCCAATGCTACGATCTAGCTTCAACTCTTCACCTTGCTATAATAGTCTAGTTACTTCGTAGAGTAACAAAAATCCTTCGAGCATAAAACTCTTTAGATATGCCAATGGAGCTCTCGAGTTTTGTCTCTCTCTAGGGGATAAAGCTTTTAGTAAAAGAGAGAAAGAAAAACTTTTTGATCGAATGAAGATGTTTTGGATCGCTTGAAGACTTTAGATGTTTCCGTGTAAGCTACTGTATCTTGTTCCTCAATTGACATCTTCATTTATAGGCTTCTATGAAGAGGTCTTCTAGCCGTTGGGAAGATGACCGTTGAAGATGATTCTTCTTCTCCATGAAAGCCGCTTCTTGGTTGAGATGAGGTAGACGTTGTGAATCTTCATCTCTTGGAAACACGTTGATCTCTCTTGTCCATGATCTTCTCGCATCTGTTGTATCGATATCAGATTCTGTTTGAGAGAGGATCTTTGTGCTATCGGTTGAGGATCGTTGCAAGATCCTTTTAAGAATCAAATCTTTTGAAGAACCGGTAGGTGAATAAAAGGATAAAAGATACTCTAGAAGGTGGGTTGAATAGAGTATGTGAACTTTTCGCAAAAACCTATCTCAAGGCTTTGAAACTGATTTCAAAGGCCTTGATGTCGATCTAAGCTCTTTGTGACACACTTTGATTTCAAGGGATTTGAAACTGATTTCAAGGGTCTTGACTTTGTTAACCTGCAAAACAAAGTTAGTCACAATAAAACAGATAAAGTGCGGAATGTAAATATCGACACGATGATATGTTTACGAAGTTCGGCTCTAAATAGCCTACTCTCCGTCCTAGGTTATATCCGTAGGATCTAACTATCTATTATCAGCTTCAAAGAGTCCTAGATACAAACTAGAAGAAATTGTAACGCCCCAAATTTTTTCCGCGCGTTTTCGATTTTATTTTCCGACTTTTATTGATAATTTATTAGCTTAAATAATTTATTAAAAGTATTTTATGGCGTAAAATACGTTTTCCGAGTATATTATTATTTTGGATACGTTCGCTTATCCTATATTATTATTTTTGGAAATTTCGGGAAGTTTTCCGGTTCGAAAATCCCGTTCAAAACCCTTACAGATCGAATTCACTCTTTACCTTTTTCTTTCTTTTCTTTTTCTTTTCCTTTCATCTCTCCTTCGGCCCTAATGTGTTGCCCCGACCCTTCGTGAACTGCAACGCAGCAGTGATGTGCTGCCTCACCCTTCGATCTCTCCTGACCCTCAATTGCCTCTATTCTCTCACGCAATCTGTTCTGTCACTCTTCCCTCAACTCTCCTTTGCTTTCGAGCCTTCAGCCCCTTCCTCTACCTGAGACCGTCAGCTTTCACGCCTCCATTCTTGCTCCTTCGACCCTCACCTCAAACCTCACACAAGCACTCAGTCTCATCACCTCAGGAGCAAGAACCGGTCACCAGCCTCGCCAACCTCATCTTCTGTTGAGCTGGCAACCACCAGCGCTCACCCTCTCTCTGTTTTCTCTCCTCCACAGCTACCGCCTCCACCATTATCAGCAGCTTCTTCGCCCTCCCTCATCGACGACAGCCTGCGTCCACCCCAGGAGCACTCCGGGCTCTCCTCTGAGAAGGCGTTGCAGTAGCAGATCTTGATCCATCGCTCTTTCCTTCGTTCACGCCAGAAGTAGCAGCCAACTGTCGTTGCCCCACCCTTGCCGGAGACAGAAGGCGATTCCGTGCCTCGCCCTTGCCTTGGTAGTCGCCTTCGCCAGTGCTGCCTTTCCTCCGCCTTTGCAGCCCTGCCGGTGCCAGGCATCCCTCGCCATCTCCATCTGCGCTCCTCCTTGCCGCCTGTCTATCGGGTTTCTGTTTGAAGTTTTTGCCCTAATTAAATCGGGCCCCCTTGAATCTAGTGTAATTACAATATATACCCATATTTTAAAATTGCAGCTTTGACCCATATTTCTGCATTGTTACATTTATGCCCTCTGTTGGGTTATTTTCAGAAAATGCCCCAAGATTTTAATTATGGATGATAGTCCATATTTCTAAAAATGTATAAGTTGCCCCGGAAAATGTTTTAGTGGTTTTTAACCTTGGTTTTAACTACGGGGATATTCTTATATTATATTTATACCATATATATTATGCTCTTGTTGGATTAATTTTGGATTAAGGTCCAATGATATAATTGCGGTTTATGACCAAGTTTCTAAAATTGTATATATTGTCCGAAAAGTGTTTTCAAGATTTTAAACTCGGATTGAATTACGGGGGCTATGCTTATAGTTTTATACTCTATGTTGTATGTCCATATTTAGCGTTATACTAAATTTGTTTAGTTTCATGCTAGGTTCGGAAGCGCCCCGTTTAAGGCCAACGAATCCATATCGACATCCATAGACCGTCTTCCGTCTTTTGGCGTCACGTGAGTACCCTCTCCCTCGAGATTATAATCTTACTCGATTTAGTTATGTTTAGTATTAGTATCATGCTAGGTCGGATCTAGCATAACCTAGTGAGAATACCAAGTAGTGGTTTGGACCTTAGGTGAGTTTTGAGGATTGTCGATTGTTGTAAGACTTCGAGTGTTTGGTTGATCTTGTGAGTTACTGAGGCTTGAGGTTGTGGTTGTATGGTTGTTGAGATTATGAGCTAGGATATGCTTATCCTAGCATGGTGTTGTTACCGTTGAGTTTGTTTGGACTAGACATGCTATCCTAGTGGTGTTGTGAGTTATGATCTTGCGAGATCCGAGGGTTTAGAAGTCTTAGGACTTCTAGCTTGTGTTGAGTGTGGTGTGAGCGTGAAGGATTCTCAGATGCGGTCCTAGAATGAGAGTCAATGATCGTGCGTGGATCATTTGTGTAGAAGTCTAAGACTTCTTGAGTTCAGCGGGTTTTGATAGATATCTTGTTGTGAGCAGGTTGTGTGCTTCTTCCCAAAGGAAGCGAGAGCATTTTGTGAGTTAGCGTTTGGGACGAGGTAAGTCTCTGGACTTACTTAGCTCGTATTCCTTGTATTAGCATTGATGTGTGTTTGGTGGTGTGTGTTTATTCCTTATCGATTATAACTTATAAAACCGGAATAGGATTACCGACCTTTTTATATTATTTTGGCCCAAGTGTATGATAACGGGCGGTGACAACTTGCCTGGCTCCCGCGAGAGCTAGGAGGTTCTCGGCGACTATCTCGTGTTGGTAGACGGTCAGATGCATCAGTACCATTCCATGCCGGTAAGTAGGGACCGAGGCGAGTTTCGGTGACTCTCGTGTCACAACCTAAGTTGAATTAGAACGGGATATGACTTAATAATAATAAGATAATAAACCCGACTTGTGTGCTTTGTAGTGTATTGGGTGTTTATGATGATTGACTTGTGTTTATGCTTTTCACCTTGATTCTAATGCCTCGAATATGAGCTAACGGTTTTATACCGATTGTTGTAGTTTGCCTTGTAGGTTAGGAATGCGGCCGAGAGATCCGGAAGAGTGGGTAGCTGGGATCCGTACATTTTAGGAAGGGTTTTGGTTGGAGTCGGCTTGTGTTTTGTTCTTTGGTTATTGTGTTTTGTATGTTGTATGGCATTTAGTCTTTGGGGTTGTATTTTCGGCTGAAGTCCTTTGTTGCAAGATCCGGTGAAATTGTTGTCAAGCTAAGGGTCGGGACCCATTGTGAGGTCCTAACCCATAGCATCCCGAGTCCCGCCGATTTGGGGTGTTACAGAAATCTCATTCTTCTCTCACTGTAGCCAATGCTACGATCTAGCTCCAACTCTTCACCTTGTTATAATAGCCTAGTTACTTCGTAGAGTAACAAAACCTTTGTTAGCATGAAATATTGTGATATTTTAGGCACGTTTTCTAAGTATATTTCATCCATATTGATAGTCATTGATTAAGCATTGATGCATTTGTGAGCTAGTTTGTCTATAATGTCGATATAGAGATCTACACAAGCTTTATGTTGATTGTAGGCAATTAAGAGCTATTTCCGAACGGATTGTGCGAGAATGGAGTTTGATTGAGTATGTCCAAGGATTGAGGACATCTCTAGGAGCTAAGGAAGGTGCTAACTTGAAGAATAGCACGAGGAAAGGAAGAATTACGGTTTACCCCTAAACCACGCTCTAAAATACGGCCGTACTACATTTCACGTTCAAGTCCACAGCCGTGGAACCTTGGCAAGGGAAGTGTGGTTCATTCCAGCAACTTCTACGGCCGTGGAAAGATTTGAGACAAACCATGACAATTTCCACGCTCTAAATTACGGTCGTGGAACCCTTCCACGACCGTGATCTTGGCGATCTTTTTCGCCATACTTTAAGCCACGATCTCCTACGCAATTGGGCCGGGCCAATATTTTATCTTACACTATAAAAGGACGGACGAAGAGAGATTCTGTCACCTTCGCTTACGCTTAGACGCACTTCCGCTTACACTTGGAATTGCCCTAATTTCGCATTTTTGGCGGAGATTGTGATTGAGAGATTTGCGCGTTGCTAGTGAGATTTCCGGATTGACGGAAGATTGAAGATTCGGAAGATTGTTTGTAAGAAGATTTCGCTTCTTGCTTAGGTTTGATTTGGGAGACGGATTGACATCCCCTTCTTCCTTCTTATCTAAAATTCGTGATTGTTTGTGTTATTCCAAATCTATTGACGTTATTGTTCTTGATTTGTGGATTTGAGATTGACTTGAAAGTTGTTGAAGGTTTCGGGAGTTTTCATCTTTTATTCTTTCAAACCTTGAATTTGATATCAATATGACTGTTGTTGGCTAAAACCCTTTAACAATTCTAAGGTGAAGGGTCGATAGTTGTGGCTTAGATGATGATAGATCGATCGTAAACAGATTGGATCCTGAGAGTTAGAGAGAATCACCGACGAACCCAAATCACGGTCTGTTCTTGAGCTTCCACGGCCGTGGAACTCAAGAACTACCCGTAATTTTGTGTTAGTTTACGAACTTGCTTTTACTTTAATCCAAAGTTAAAGATTTTCTTTAACTTAGTCTTGGCTTGCCTTTTCTAGGTGGCAGTGAAGCCTCAACAACCTCTACCTCGATTGTGAGTGTCACAACCTTAATCGATTTAGTTGGTCTTGATCCTTAGATTACAAGTTTGGGTATTTGACATTAATCCTCACCTTTAGATCCTTTCTATACTGAAGCCTCAACAACCTTAATAGAGAGTGTCTTCTAGGTGAGTCATATAAGGTGTTTGGAACTTCACCACGATTACCTTACATTAGCATACCTTTGCAACCCTTAACTCTGTCCTTATACCTTTAGTATATCTTGAATCGATTGCCACAGCTGGATATCTGGATCTTTAGGATTGTTGTTTTCCCAATATTTGAAAAGCTTCTTACATTTACTCGCTTGATAACCTATAATTGGATTTGTTCCCCCCAAATCCCTGTGTTCGATACCCTGGAGTTCTTGCTTAACTATATCGATCCGTACACTGCGGGTTCGCTTGCTTGATTTCTAGTTTTATAATTAAAGCTTATTTGCACGCACGCTAAGTGGCGAACAAGTTTTTGGCGCCGTTGCCGGGGATTTGGTCTAGGCCGAATTCGATTACCGGTTGTCAAGCTTGGGAGCTCTTCCCTTGTTATTTGATATCTTTTCAAGTGCATGTGCAGGTCTAGGAACACCGAAGACCTCTTACCTCTTGATCAAGAGCTTGAGAGGACTTTAAGGCAAAAGCGTAAGGAAAAGAAAATGGCTGAAGAAAGAGAATGTGATCTCCAATCGGAGCTTGCGGAAAAGGAAGCTCAACTCCATTGGAGTGAGAAGACACGTAGAGAAGAGACGGATCGTCACCAAATGAAGGTTGATGATCTACGGACATGATGTTCCAAATGAGGTTGGAAATAAACAACCTTAAGGAGAAAAAGAAAAGGAGGAGACCGGGAAGATCGGTTAGAGCCAACTCATCTAATGAGGATAGCGACTCCTCCATGCCACCACTAGAGGAAATTGATCCAACGATCAATATGAATCCATTCCATCCACGGGCAGCTGCAAATCGCCGTGTTCCACCTAGGAATGCTAGGATCGAACGTGTGGATGAGGAGCCAAGAACTCTTGGCCAAAGGATGGATCCAACGCAGCAACCACGCCATTTAGGTGTGAACTTCGATGCTGACGATGTACAAGGGTTTAGCTTCAACCAGCAGTTTATTACTCTTGTTCGCCAAAACCAATTTGGCGGAACAAGCGCTGAATCTCCACACCAACACTTACAAAACTTTGAGTGTATGATGGAGACAATGAGGCCGAAGAACGCGACTACCAACAACTATAAGCTCAAGCCTTTCTTCTTCTCCTTGAAGGGGAAATCATTGTCTTGGTACCAAGCTCTTCCTAGTGGGAAACTAGACACGTGAGAAGACCTTTCCGCGGAGTTCCTGACTAAGTTCTTTCCGCCATCCAAAACAACGGAGCTAAGAGGTAAGGTTAATGCATTTTTCATGAAGATCTAACGAAAGTTTGTTTCAATCTTGGGAAAGGTTTCTGTATTTGCTCTTGGATTGCCCTCATCATGGCATATCCAAGCTTGCACTTTTGGAGACACAATTCAAGCTCCAATCCCTCTCATGTGGTACATTCATGGACATGAGGGAAGATGTCGCTTGGGACTTCATTGAGAAGCAAGCGACATAGAGAAGTATTCTCACCGGAAAGTGGAGGGAAATCATGTGGAGCAAGGAGCAAAGCTCATACATGAAGCTCAAAATCAAAATTTCTCCCTCAACAATGAGATTAAAGAGTTGAAGGAAGCTATCAAGACCAACTTTCCAAAGCAACAAGGAAAAGATGTTGGCTACTTGGGCAACAACAACAACAATGGTGAGAATACAAACCGCAACAACAACAACAACAACCGGAACAACAACCGGAACAATAATTGGAACAACAATAGGGGTTCAAACAACAACAATTGACGCTCCAATCAACAAAACTCCGGTAACTCTTATCCTTCCAATTCAAATTCACTAACTCCACCTTCCTCTTCCTCTACTCCTTTGAAAAGCCAGGGGCAAACATCTAATGGAGGAAGCACTTCGGGGAAGGAGAAGTCCGATCCCATGTTGGAGACAATTTTGGGAAAGCTTCAAGGGTTAGAGACTCGCATCATCAAGGTTGATGATCACATAACTAAGGTTGATAAAGCCCAAAAGGTTTTAGAAAACCAAATGTTTACTCATGCGGAGGAAGTTCCTAGGAATCAAGAGAAACTTCCAGGAAAAACGGAGGACAACCCAAAGAGAAGGGTAATGGCAATCACAACTAGGAGCGGGGTGACAACTACCGATCCGCAGTCTAAGTTTGTAGAAGTCCCCGTTGAGAAAGAGAAAGAAAAGGGGAAGGAGAAGGAAGATGTCTACGTTCCTCCTCCAGCTTACAAACCTCCCCTTCCATTCCCTCAATCTAGAGCAAGAGCGCGTCTAGAAAAACAATTCGGTAAGTTTATAGAACTCATGAGCAAGCTGCATATTAATATACATTTCATTGATGCTATTGTAGGTATGCCGGCTTATGGCAAGTTCTTAAAGGAGATCCTCTCTAACAAGAGAAAGTTAGAGGATTTTGGAGAGGTTAAGATGAGTTCGGATTCTTCGGATCTCATCAAGGCCATGAAGGAGAAGATGCCCCCAAAGCTAAAGGATCCGGGGTCATTTTGTATTTCCATAGGAGTGGGAGATGTCACATATGATGCATTATGTGACTTGGGAGCAAGTGTGAGCATCATACCACTTGCATTATGTAGGAAGATTGGTTTAGGCGACCCTAAACCGGTGACGATGACGTTGTACATGGCGGATCGATCCATCACTCGTCCCGTCGGTATTGTAGAAGACGTCCTGGTCAAGCTAGGTAAATTCTTTGTACCCATTGATTTTGTTGTGCTTGACATTCCTGCAGATAGTCCGGTCCCGATCATACTCAGAAGACCGTTTCTTGCAACTTCCGGCTCATAGTCGATTGCATGAATGCTAGACTCGCCTTTGACATAGGAGAGGAGAAGGTAGAGTTCGTTCTTTCCACTCTAGTGAAGGAACCAATCTTTGATGAGGATATATTCAATGTCCAAGATGAAGAAGGGTTGTCTAGAGAGGAGGTAAGTGCTATTCTCTTCAAAGACCCTTTGCAAAAGGTTATTACTATGAGTCTAATGGACGTAGGGGAAGAAGAGGAGTGCAATGAGGCAATTGAAGCCTTAGAAGCACAAGAAGAAGTATGTGAGGAGGAGTTTGAGAAACACCACGACGAAGTAGAAAACGTGAGAATCCACGGCCATACACTATATTCCACGGCCGTGGATTTCACCAACCAAAGCGTGGCTCACTCCAGAGGGTTACACGGTCGTGGAGGAAACAGAGCACCCGTAACCACATTCCACGCCCAAAATCACGGCCGTGGAGAAGCCAGAGAAACCGTAATTTTGGCCGTGGACGAAGGCAATTGTGCCACTTCTTCAACTTCTCTTGATTCTTCCCCCACACCTTCTACACCCTTAGACACTTCTAAGGAACCATCGGATGCTCCTCAAGAACCATTGGAAGCTCCGAAAGCGATGGAACTAAAGCCACTACCTACTCATCTAAGGTTCGTATTTCTTGGATTAATTCTACCTTTCCGGTTATTGTTAGTTCCGATCTAAGCATAGATGAACATAGTAAGCTCATGGTTGTCCTTAGAAAACATAGAAAAGCTTTAGGATACACTATTGAGGACTTAGTAGGAATCAAACCTTCCCTATGCATGCATAAAATATTAATGGAAGAGGACTTTAGGACTTCAAGACAACCTCAAAGGCGGTTGAATCCGACCATGAAGGAGGTTGTCAAGAAGGAAATTCTTAAACTTCTTGATGCAGGTATCATCTACCCTATCTCCGATAGCAAGTGGGTGAGTCCAATTCAAGTAGTTCCGAAGAAGGGAGGAATGACGGTCATCACCAACAAGAATAACGAACTCATTCCTACTCGAACAGTAACGGGATGGCGGATGTGCATAGACTACCGCAAGCTTAACAATGCGACGAGGAAGGATCACTTCCCATTGCCATTCATCGATCAAATGCTTGAAAGGTTAGCGCAACATTCTCATTTTTGCTATCTTGACGGTTATAGTGGTTTCTTTCAGATTCCGATACACCCGGATGATCAAGAGAAGACCACATTTACGTGCCCATGGGGTACGTTTGCTTATAGGAGGATGCCGTTCGGGCTTTGCAACGCCCCAACCACCTTTCAAAGGTGCATGATGGTCATCTTCTCCGAATACATAGAGGAAATAATGGAGGTTTTTATGGATGACTTCTCCGTTTATGGTTCCTCTTTTGACAATTGTCTTTCTAACCTTGCTCTTGTATTACAAAGGTGTGAAGACACTAACCTAGTTCTAAATTGGGAAAAGTGTCAATTCATGGTTAAGGAAGGAATTGTATTAGGACACTTAATCTCTAGTAGAGGGATTGAGGTGGATAAGGTGAAAATAGAGACTATAGAGAAGCTTCCTCCCCCAACTTCGGTGAAGGGGATAAGAAGTTTCCTAGGACATGCTGGATTCTATAGACGCTTCATAAAAGACTTCTCTAAAATATCAAAACCGCTCACTAATCTATTGATGAAGGATGCAGTTTTTGAGTTTTCGCAGGAATGCTTGGATGCGTTTAACATGATCCGGGAAGCTCTAATTTCAGCACCTATTATCCAACCTCCGGATTGGAGCATTCCCTTTGAGGTTATGTGCGATGCTAGTGACGTAGCCATAGGAGTTGTTCTTGAAAAAAGAAAGGAAGGGCGAACCCACGCTTTCTACTACGCTAGCAAGACGCTAGATGAAGCGCAGCTCAACTACGCTACTACGGAAAAGGAATTTTTAGTCATTGTTTATGCTATTGACAAATTTCGCTCTTATCTTGTAGGTACAAAGGTGATTGTGTACACGGATCATGCTGCGATCCGGTATCTCCTTGCAAAGAAGGATGCGAAGCCAAGGCTAATTAGATGGATTCTTCTCCTACAAGTATTCGATCTAGAGATCCGCGACAAGAAGGGTTCGGAAAATTCTGTTGCGGATCATTTGAGTCGCCTAACACATCTAGAGGACGACCACTTACCTATAGATGACTCCTTCCCGGACGAACACTTACATATCATTGAGGAGTGCATCGAAGTAATCTCCAAAGGTAACAAACCATGGTTTGCTGATTTTGTTAACTATTTGGTTTGCCAAGAGATACCGCCCGGATTATCCTACGCACAAAGAAAGAAGTTCTTTAAGGATGTTCGGGAATACTTTTGGAATGAACCTCTCCTCTTTAAGAGAGGTCCGGATGGCATCATTCGGCGATGTGTGCCGGAAGATGAGATGCAAAGTGTCATCCGCCATTGTCATTCACTACCATGTGGATGACACGCTAGTTCGAACAAGACTAGCGCTAAGGTATTGCAATCTAGATTCTTTTGGCCTACTTTATTTAGAGATGTGCAAACCTTCGTTTCCTGCTGCGATGCTTGTCAAAGAACAGGAAATATCTCCAGGAGGAATGAGATGCCTCTCAATAACATCCAAGAGGTGGAGATTTTCGATGTTTGGGGAGTTGACTTTATGGGACCGTTTCCATCATCTTGTGGAAACCAATACATACTCTTGGCGGTAGATTACGTTTCTAGATGGGTGAAAGCAATTGCCTCTCCCACCAATGATGCCATGGTGGTGGTTAAGTTCTTTAACAAGACCATCTTCCCACGATTTGGGACACCAAGGACTATCATTAGTGATGGAGGTTCTCACTTCATCGCCCGGCGCTTTGAAGCTCTTCTAGCTAAGTATGGGGTTACTCACAAGATCGCCACCCCTTATCATCCACAAACTAGTGGACAAGTTGAGATCTCAAACCGGGAGATCAAAGGAATTCTAGAGAAGACGGTTTTAAGGACTAGGAAAGATTGGTCCTTGAAGCTTGATGATGCATTGTGGGCGTACCGGACTGCGTACAAGACTCCCATAGGAACCACACCATACAACCTTGTGTATGGGAAGTCTTGTCACTTACCGGTAGAGTTGGAACACAAGGCATTTTGGGTTATCAAGTGGTTGAATTTCAGCATGAAGGAAGCGGGAGAGAAGCGTCTCTTGGACCTTAATGAGCTTGAAGAACTTCGCTTCAACGCCTATGAGAACGCCAAGATCTATAAGGAGAGAGCAAAGAGTTGACATGATAAGCATATCATTCCAAAGGACTTCAAAGAAAGAGATCAAGTTCTCCTCTTCAATTCAAGGCTTCGTCTCTTTCCAGGTAAGCTTAAATCTCGTTGGACCGGACCTTTTCTAATCAAACGTATTTTCCCCTATGGTGCAGTTGAAGTATGGGGTGAAGCGGGCGGAAGCTTTAAGGTGAACGGTCAACGACTCAAGAAGTATACGCCGGAACTCCAAGCTGAAGAGTTCGCGCCCACCGCACTCAAATAAATGCGAATTTGGTCTAGCTACGGACCTTAAACAAAGCGCTTCTTGGGAGGCAACCCAAGGTATTGCATTTACGTTTTTGTTTTCGATTCATAGTTTAGCTTAGTTTGGACGTTTTTGCTTTATTTTGCCTTCGATTCCTTCCTGTATGTTCGTGTTTTTGGATGTAGGAACAGTGGAAAAGGAAAGGAGAAGAGAAAGTTTGAAGAAAAGTGACGAAACTTGGACTTTGGAGCATTACAGAGAGTTCCACGGCCTAAACCACGGCCGTGACAGCTACAGTGGCCGTAATTTCCAAAAGCCTTTGAAAAATCACCAAAACCACGGTTCCGTACAATTCCACGGCCGTGGAACCCCCGATAGACCGTGGTTTTCAAAAATTTTGTCGGCCACTATATAAACCACGTTCTTCACAAAACACATCTCACAAACCCAATTTCACGCCCTATTTCGCCGAAATCACGCCCCTCACCTCAAATCTTCGTTCGTTAATCGTTTTCAACGATTCTTCGTCCCAAACTGAAGCAAATCCAACCACCAACGAGATCCAAGCAACAATTCGAGCGGCAATTCACCAAGGAAAGCAGAATTCGGATTTTAAAATCCGAAACCTAGGTTTTTTTCACTCTTCTCTATCTTTGTCGATTCGGATCTACATTTGCTAAAATTTTTAGGAATAACTGATTGGAATTGGAAGAGAATTAGTATAGGACTGCTGCTGTGGAATTTGGTGATTGATTGTTGAGATTTACGAAATTTTGAGAGAAACCACGGTTCCGGGACGTTCCACGGCCGTGGAAATTGAAGAACAAACCGTGGTTTTCAACAGATAATGGATTTTGTGAGGAGAGTGTCCGGGAGAAATAAGGACAAGAACAAAGAGAAGGATAAGAATAAAAAGAGGAAGGGCAACCCCTCTTCCTCTTCATCCTCTAGAGCACCACCACCTTCATCCCCTTCACCTCCATCATCACCTTCATCACCATCACCTCCTAGCCCTAGGGTCCCCACCATTCACGAGGATCATCTCGACGCCTTAGAGAGGATCCATAAGAGGGTTGTTATAGGACCTAGGTACCTACTGTTGGAGGATTTAGCTCCTCTACATGTGATAGATGACCTTACTTGGCTCTTAGATAGAGCCGGTCTTATCGTCTTTTTGGCTATCCGGGAAGACGCTTACAAGGAGATTACTAGAGAGGTTGTGACGTCTTTTGAGCACAGCCATGTTGATAGGACAGTTTCTTTCCTTCTGATGGAAAGAAACTATGATTTCTCCATCCGGAAGTTTGGAACTTTCTTTGGGTTCCAAGAGACCTTCAATGGTCGTTTCCCCAACGGCATTTACGCCAAGGATTTCTGGGAGGAGGTAGCCATGATCTATGCCAGCAAGGACCGCTGGCAACCAGCTGATACCAAGGCTAAGTTGATGTATCACTTAGCCTTGAAGATTGCTCACCGGGTACTTTCTGAGTGTCTCTTCCCTAGGACAGGTACTTTTTGAGTGTCTCTTTCCTAGGACGGCCTGCTAACTGCGCCACCCTCTTAGCTGCTACCATGAGCAAGCTAAAGAACAAGAGGGCTAGCAACATTGGATATGGTGGGATAGTCACCCACCTTGCTAGGGTATTAGGGGTAGATTTCTCCGCCTGCACACGCATTCCTGTTGTACCCTAGGACTCCAAGCCTTTATGACTAGAGGTCTCATCTTCCCCACCCATAGAGGTCCACCTTACGCAGCCATGCCATGGGAGAGCAGGACGGGGAGGGGCATTGAGTGGCTCCCAGAGTATTCCATTATGGCTGGACGCCATAACTGGAAGGAGACGTTCGCTGCTATGCATGCGAACAAGATTGTAGCCCCTCCATATGTTCCACCACCACCTGTAGTTGAGGAGGAGGAGATGAGAGACCAGTATGAGGGAGGAGGAGGAGGAGCTGAGCAGGATTTTGGCACGTTTCCGGATCAGCCGGACATAGCTCCTGACATGCCTAGACGTTCTCCACGTCCCGCCAGAGCTTCAGGATCATCTTCTCGCCGCGCCAGCGTGAGCGAGAGACCCACTTGGATGGAGACCCCTCCTACATGGTACGGAGCTCCACCACCATGGTCTACACAGGCACCGCCGCCACCAACACTAGCACCTTCAGATGCACCAGGGTGGTACAGCCAGCCGCCTGGTTGGTATGAGCAGCTGCCGGATTGGGCCACCAGTCTTTCTGATAGGGTGAGAGCTTTGGAGATCCGAGCTGACGCTAAAGATGGACGTATGGATGACCTTGACCATATGATGAGAGACGTCTACCGCCAGTAGTTCGGGCGGTACTATGACCCTAGCTTCTCTTCATTCCCGCCTCCACCGCAGTGACGACCTTGATGACCGACAGCTTTAGCCGCTCCACCGCCATTTTGTGAGTTTCTTTTTCTTTCTTTCTTTTCTTCTTTTTCCTTTATTTGAACATTAGGGACAATGTTTGTTCCAAGTATGGGGTGGGGTGTGACTAATCGTATGTAATAACTCTTACTTACTTTGATTTCTTCTATTAGACTATCTTGCATGCTTCATTATATTGTTACACGTTTCATTATTGCATTGCATGAAAAAAGAGCTTGAAAAACCCATAAAAATTGAAAAATTTTGAAACTTTTGTGCTTCTAAGGATAGAGATGATTTCTATGATAATACCACTTGTGAATTGAGTTTTGATGACAATTGCATGCTTAAACGAATAGTGAATTGAAAAGAAATTGAATGAGTTGATTATACCTCTTTTGCAAATTTCATAATGTGATGAATGTTACTTAAATCATGTTGAGGAATTAAGGTTGAAATCACACTATAAGTTCTTATGCTTCCTTTTGAGATGATTAAGGCAATTCGATTTTTCTTTCTTCTTTCTTTGATCATTTAGCCCCTCATTGAAATAATGACCTCCTTTACCTATCCAGGAATTTGGAGGAGTTGATTGATATTGGCATGTTTGATGTGGGAGGGCCTTGAAAGCAATTATTTGCAATCAAAAGAATAGAAAGAAATTGTAGGTTTGGGGAAGTCAATCATGATGATGAGTAACTCGGCACCATTCACATAGCCGGGTGTTTGTGTCTTGCCAAAGTCGGATTGAGCGATATTCCTAGCGGATTATGGTATGTGCGCTAAGGGTTTGAGGCATCTCATAAAAATTGAGAAACGCCAATCTCCTAGGCTTCGGTTTTTGTGCACCTCTATCCATAACTCCAAAAGTAAAGTCGAAAAATGAAAAGAAGAGAGCGAAGCTCTAAGTTGAAAGTGCTGCGGAAACCGCAAGAGAAGAAGAAAAGAGTAGTTATCCACTTTCCCGGATTCATGCACCATATTCCTTAAAGTTTTCCTTCCCTTTCCACATTCTAGACCTTGTTTGAAAGTCCTTAAGATCAAAAGAATGTTATATGACTTGGTGATCTAAATTGAAGTTTCTTATGATTGATTTTGATAATGTTTGAAGGTTATGATGTTTACATGGAAGTTTGATTAATTCATGAGCTTTCTTTACTCCTTAATCTTTGATTAAGTGTATGAAAGTCTTATAAACGAATGAAGCAAGATTTGAGAATGATCTATTATTTAGAAGGCACATTCATCCAAAAGAAGTTTTGCTTTGAGAAGGTACACATATTTCATCCATATTGATATTTTAGGCACGTTTTCTAAGTATATTTCATCCATATTGATAGTCATTGATTAAGCATTGATGCATTTGTGAGCTAGTTTGTCTATAATGTCGATATAGAGATCTACACAAGCTTTATGTTGATTGTAGGCAATTAAGAGCTATTTCCAAACGGATTGTGCGAGAATGGAGTTTGATTGAGTATGTCCAAGGATTGAGGACATCTCTAGGAGCTAAGGAAGGTGTTAACTTGAAGAATAGCACGAGGAAAGGAAGAATTACGGTTTACCCCTAAACCACGCTCTAAAATACGGCCGTACTACATTCCACGTTCAAGTCCACGGCCGTGGAACCTTGGCAAGGGAAGCGTGGTTCATTCCAGCAACTTCTACGGCCGTGAAAAGATTTGAGACAAACCGTGACAATTTCCACGCTCTAAATTACGGTCGTGGAACCCTTCCACGACCGTGATCTTGGCGATCTTTTTCGCCATACTTTAAGTCACGATCTCCTACGCAATTGGGCCGGGCCAATATTTTATCTTACACTATAAAAGGACGAACGAAGAGAGATTCCGTCACCTTCGCTTACGCTTAGACGCACTTCCGCTTACACTTGGAATTGCCCTAATTTCGCATTTTTGGCGGAATTGTGATTGAGAGATTTGCGCGTTGCTAGTGAGATTTCCGGATTGACGGAAGATTGAAGATTCGGAAGATTGTTTGTAAGAAGATTTCGCTTCTTGCTTAGGTTTGATTTGGGAGACGGATTGACATCCCGTTCTTCCTTCTTATCTAAAATTCATGATTGTTTGTGTTATTCCAAATCTATTGACGTTATTGTTCTTGATTTGTGGATTTGAGATTGACTTGAAAGTTATTGAAGGTTTCGGAAGTTTTCATCTTTTATTCTTTCAAACCTTGAATTTGATATCAATATGACTGTTGTTGGCTAAAACCCTTTAACAATTCTAAGGTGAAGGGTCGATAGTTGTGGCTTAGATGATGATAGATCGATCGTAAACAGATTGGATCTTGAGAGTTAGAGAGAATCGCCGACGAACCCAAACCACGGTCTGTTCTTGAGCTTCCACGGCCGTGGAACTCAAGAACTACCCATAATTTTGTGTTAGTTTACGAACTTGCTTTTACTTTAATCCAAAGTTAAAGATTTTCTTTAACTTAGTCTTGGCTTGCCTTTTCTAGGTGGTAGTGAAGCCTCAACAACCTCTACCTCGATTGTGAGTGTCACAACCTTAATCGATTTAGTTGGTCTTGATCCTTGGATTACAAGTTTGGGTATTTGACATTAATCCTCACCTTTAGATCCTTTCTATACTGAAGTCTCAACAACCTTAATAGAGAGTGTCTTCTAGGTGAGTCATATAAGGTGTTTGGAACTTCACCGTACGATTACCTTACATTAGCATACCTTTGTAACCCTTAACTTTGTCCTTATACCTTTAGTATATCTTGAATCGATTGCCACAGCTGGATATCTGGATCTTTAGGATTGTTGTTTTCCCAATATTTGAAAAGCTTCTTACATTTACTCGCTTGATAACCTATAATTGGATTTGTTCCCCCCAAATCCTTGTGTTCGATACTCTGGAATTCTTGCTTAACTATATCGATCCGTACACTGCGGGTTCGCTTGCTTGATTTCTAGTTTTATAATTAAAGCTTATTTGCACGCACGCTAAGTGGCGAACAACCTTCGAGTATAAAACTCTTTAGATATGCCAATGAAGCTCTAAGTATTTTCCTCACTCTAGAATGTAGACGTTATGAGTATAAGAAGAGGAAAACTTGTGGAAATAATGAAGATTGTGATAGCTTGAAGACGTATATGTTTCCTTGATCGCTTTCGGTTTCTTGCGTCTTCAAACTTCATCTCCATTTATAGGCTTCTATGAGGAGTCTTGTAGCAGTCGAAAAGGCTATTGCAACGTTCTAATTCCTCCATAGAAAACGTGAGTTGTTGAAGGTGAAGCAGCCGTTGTTGTAGTCGTCGTTCTTCTCTTGCTTCCCTTCATTGCCGCTTGCTGTAGATTCTCTAAGATCTTCTCTCTTTTTCTTCTTCTTTTTTTTGACGCTCGTTGAATATCTGCATCACCGTAATCTTTTCTTTGGAAATAAGCCGTTGAAGATATTCTCTTAAGATCCTAGATCTTCTTGTTGTAGGTCCGTTGGAGATCTTGTGCCGAGATCTTCTTGTTATCTTAGATTGTTAAGATCTTTATGAGATATTTTTGTTGGAGATCTTGTGCTGAGATCTTCTTGTTTATCTTTGGTTGTTAAAGTCCTAGATCTTCTCCTTAGGATATGAGATCTTGGTTGTTGAAGATCTTGTTGGTTAAAAATGTTGTTTGTTGAAGTCCTAGATCTTTTCTTAAGATATGCCATTTAAAGATCTTTGAAGATCTTGAGTGTTGGAGATCCTAGATCTTCTCTCCTTTGATTATAACGTTAAAATATCTTTCTTGTTGGAGATCCTTGATCTTCTCTCTCTCTCTCTCTTGAATGTAACGTTCAAAGATCCTTCTTGTTGGAGATCCTCGATCTTCTTCCTTTGTTTGAAAATCTTCTAGATCTTCTCCTTCTTGGAATGTTGTTGAAGCTTTTCCCTTTGAACGTTGAGATCTTCTATTCTGAAACAACCTCATCCCTTTGCGTCAAATGTTAAGATCTTGTTGAGAACTTTTCATGATGGTCTATATCTTCTCCTTGTATCTTGAATGTTCTTCTTGTTAGCTAAGATCTTTCGCCATTTCATGATGGTCGAGATCTTCTCCTTTGTAGGCCGCAAGATGATCTTTAAATTATATTGTTGTTCGTGACCCAAATCTTCTTGTTGAATCTTGGAAGATCTTGTGCCTTTTGAGGATCATTGTCGAGCCAAAATCTTTTTTGTCGTTGTTCATCTTTACTTGGCCGAGATCCTTTGTGTAGAAGTATTGTTGAGATCTTCTTCATCGTGAGTCATTCAATCGTTCTTGTTGTTGTTGTTGACCCATATCTTCTTGTTGAATCTTGAAAATATTCTTGTAATCCATGGTAATAAAGCTTGATTTGGTTTGAATCTTCGTTGGTTGAAAAGTCTTTGTCGTTGAAACACACTCCATCCGAATTTGCTCTTGTATCGTATTTCAAGGTACTTTGAATTATATTGTTGTTGGTGACCCAAATCTTCTTATTGAATCTTGGAAGATCTTGTGCCTTTTTAGGATCTTCATTGTCGAGCCAAAATCTTCTTTGTCGTTGTTCATCTTTACTTACCCGAGATCCTTTGTGAAGAAGTATTGTTGAGATCTTCTTCATCATGAGCCATTCAATCGTTCTTGTTGAATCTTGAAAATATTCTTGTAATCCATGGTAATAAAGCTTGATTTGGTTTGAATCTTTGTTGGTTGAAAAGTCTTTGTCGTTGAAACATGCTCCATCCGAATCTGCCCTTGTATTGTATTTCAAGGTCCTTCAAATCCATTCCAAAATTTGCTTGTCCCTTGATATCCATTCCAAGGCCCCTTGAAACGCTTTTCAAAAACCCTTGGAACTCCGTTCAAATTCTTTGCGTGTTGAAATGTCTTCAGCCGAGCTTACCCTTGTAACCCTTTTCAAAGTCCTTTGCACGTTGAAACAACTTCAGCCGAATTCTCCTTGTATTGCTTTTCAAGGCCCTTGAAACGCCTTTCAAGGCTGCAAATCAGTCCCTTGAAACTTGATCCAAACCTGTTTGCACAAGGCCCCCTGAAACTTTTTTCAAGGATTCAGCTCCGTCCCTTAAAATGTTTTCCAAAGCTTGCACACATTTAACAAACATAAACCAAACAATCTATAAATATGATCGATATTTGTTAGTTCATAAAACCACTAGATACATGTTTAAGTCTTCCATCATAAATATAACCAACTCATAATCAAGGTGGAGTTATCATCTTTCTTAGTCGGTTGAGATCTTCTTTTAAACATATCTTCTTGTTGAGCATATCTTTCTTAGAAGATCTTCTTTGGCGCTTTTCATGGATAAGTAATTTCAATTCCTTCAACGTGCAACCTAGACATGTCTTGACTTTTGATCCCTTGAATGGCTTTCAAGGCCTTTGACTTTTAATCACTCTAAACGCCTTGTCTTTGATTGCTTCCGATTTCAAGGCCTTTCAAGGTCCTTTGAAATACGTTTTAAAACCTGCACACATTCAATACAAACCACCAAACCAAACCAAGCAATTCGATATATAATCAATAAATTGTCAGTGTATAAAACCACTCCATTTGTGTTTAAGTCTTCCATCATCATCACCTATACAAATATATGATCAAGGTGGAGTTTCAGTAATGAATTGTGAATTCTGTAAGCACCATACTGAAAGCACCAAACACCTCTTCTTCGAGTGTCCCTTTATAGTATCAACCATCAAAAGTCAACACATAACAACGATCTTTAAAAACTATGATTTTACTAATTGGAGAATCGTTGAGGCCCTCCATGACTTGAAACAATTATTATCAACTAAAGAAATGAATCTCACTGTAGTCACTTGGTGGAACATATGGATGGCAAGAAATCAATTCATTTTTAACAAAACAAAAATTCCGGAAAATATAAAAGGCATAGCTTTGAACCAAATAGAAGTGTGGAACGATGCAAATAGGAAATAGAACATGAATAACACAACATATAAATCACCAAGAAGAAAAAAAGAAGAGTATTAAGTGGAAAACACCACATAATGGGTTTCACAAACTTAATTTTGATGGTTCACAAAACTCGTCAGGAAAATTTTCATTTGGTTTTATTATCCGAAATCACAATGCCGTCCCAATCGAAATTGGAAGTGGTAGGTGTGATGCTGAATCCGTTTTGGAATCGGAAGCTTTGGCCTTACGAAATGGCCTCCAAAAGGCCAGGAAAATTGGAATTAAATTCATTGAGATTGAAGGAGATAATTTGACTCTTGTCAACTCGATCAATCGTATCTAGAAACCACCTTGGGAACTTGATATGATTATCAACGATATTTCGAATATCATCTATGAGTTTACTGTCTCCGTCACTCGACATATTTTTAGGGAAATTAATCTGGTTGCGGACAAGATAGCTTCACATGGACACAATACCGACATACGCATTGAAGATATTCCAGAAGATGTTCAAGACCTTATCCGCAAGGATGCCTTAGGCCGATTGGCTTCTAGAAATTGATTCACCTAGTTTCTTACCTTTGTATAAAAAAAAAAGGTAATTGTTTTTTCTTAGTTTTTTTTAGTGTTTCTTAATGTATGTGAAAAATCTATATATATTACTAAAACAGCACCATTTTGTCCATGTGTCAACCTCTAAGGCCGTGTCAGCATTTTTCAATTTATTTACTGATTTGCCACAATGTATTTACATATTTGCCATTAATTATTTTATAAAAAAAATTTTTATTAGAATTTGTAAACGGTCATCATGCCACGTCAATTTTATTAAAATAAATAATTAAAAAAATTAATCTACTTATCTACCAATCAAAATTAACAAACAGATCTATTCTAACTGGATTTGTTAGAAAATCTAACGCAAATCTTCTAACAAGATTTGATACATTTGTTAAATTTAAAACTAAATCAAAATTTGCTCCTCTATCTGAATCTGAATCTAAATAAAAGTGATAATATATTAAGGTATAAATATAATACTCGAATAATAATCTTTGTAATAGAATTTTAATTATGTTCTTTTATTTATTTTTAAAAAAAATATTCCTCACATGTTAGTCATATTAATTAATAAAAATAACTTTTATTGTAGATTGATATCAAATATATGATGCATGAAAGTAAAAAGAAACAATTTGATTTATTAGGCTTTTTCTAGTTTTGTGTTTAGTAAATGTATCCCTTGATAGAAGAATGTGTAGAATTTGAAAATAAATACAAAAAGTTGGGTATATTTACTTAATTGAAACGTTAAAAAGTCTAGTTACTAAAATTGCCCAAGTAAAAATATAATATTTTTTATTTAGACAACCGGCACGAGATATGGGTAGTAAATTAGTTGTAGATAATAGTAAGAAACGAAGGAATATCAAATTATATTTAACGAACACGCCCTAAGTATGAGCTTGCTGCTAAACTCGATTTAAAAATTAGGTTTGGTTTAAGTTGATTCAATCATGAATCATGATAATCATATAGTCATGATCATCCATATCCATCCAAATAATGTTATTATGATACTAATTGTGGACATATTTCCCATATCTCTAACCCTAAAGTTGATTGATTTTCCTACTTTTGTAAAAAGCATAATAATGATGCATTGGAAACGCGATTTCAATATACAATAATACTACTTTGAAAAATTCCATCACACAGTCACAGTCACCTAAAAAGTCACATGTCGAACCACTCCCCCACATACAGTCCCCACTCCCTTCCTCCACTCGAAACAACACCTCATTAAAAAGATAAACAAGATTCAACCGCTCCCATTGCTATCGGGTTCCTGCACCGCCTCAAACGCGACGTCGTCGGCAATATCATCATCATCGCCGCCGATCTGGTCAAGAACAAGCACTAGAGACATGGCAAAAGCACAATCGAAACCTGGCTTAACAGATAGAAGAAACACGTCCCTTCCGAGAACGACATGTGTAGTTATATCAACTTTCCGGCGAATCTCCGCCACAATCGACCGTTCTCCAGCTTCGTAGACGGTACAGCTTCGCTTTGAAAACGATCCTTCGATCTGATACTCTGATGGTCCTGAACCGCCGTAGACCTCGACGGTGACGTCCGACGACCTTCCTATTATTGACGATCTCCGTACGCTGAAAATCGGTTTGGATCCGTCTTCTCCTTCTCCCACAAATCCCTCCCATCTCTGATGAAGACTCGGCCTCTATTCAACGTTTCAATTTCACATTAATGTAGCCAAACAACTTTACTTTTAAAAAACTCCACAATGTGAATTTGAAAGCGAGAATATGAAATTGCAAGTGGATTTTGATATTCTATTGAGAAATTTAGCTGGAAGTAGCAAAACACATGGAGATCTGAATTTGAAACGGTTAATGGAGTACAATCAAAGTAATTCTTGAGGAGAAAAAGCAAATTCGAAAACCTAAAACTCTTCCATACAATCGATCGGAAAATCAATAGAAACAAAAACTTGATTTCAACCTGAATCTGATTCAAAACACTAAAAAATAATGTAAGTTAAACCTCTATAAAACAGTAGCCAAATCAAAAAATAAAAACAATACCGAATTAGATCGAGAATGAAATTGCTGATTAAGCTACCTTTCGGCGGAGAGTGAGGAGAGAATGGCCGAGCGAATCCATGAGGACAAGCTCGCGGTGGTCGCGAGTGTCAGGACCGCCGTAGGAGTCGACACGAAAGACGAGGCGGCCGTGGCAGTCGTGTGCAGTGAAGCCGTCGCCGGCGAAGAAGATGGAAGTCTTCATGACCGTAAGATGAATTTCTTCTTCATAAGTGTAACCATCTTCAACCACTATTCCCATGGTGGGAATCTTGAATTGCATACACAAGAGAGGGTTTTGTTGAGGAATAGAGATTATCTGAACGGGGTAATATACGAATATATGGGAGGTGGTGGTGGGCTTGCGTTGTCTACATAAATATCTGAATCTCACTAAAAATATGACATTTCAAGATTCATAAAATGAAAGTTACCGCATTGGGGCGGTGATGGTACTCTACTCGCTTATGGCAGGTCCCTTATGGCATGTGAATATTATGACGCGTTTAAATATGTAACCTTAACTTTGGATGTAACTCCCAAAATAAAAATGAATTTAGTCGACAAGTATATTTTGTTCATAAATTTTATTGAAATTATTTTTTATGATTTCGTAAAAAATGTATAGAGAATAAAAATTAATCAAATTGTAATTCAATTAATTCAAAATAAAAGAAATAATTTCAAAAATTTTCATAAACAAGAGTATACTTAACTAGATTCGTTTTTACCCCTTTTTCGGAGTTAAATCAAAAGGGCCCTAAATTTATAAGGGATTTTTTTCTAAAATAATAACAAAATAAAAATAAATTCTTACTTTAGACATGGAGTAAAACTTATTCCGAGAATAAGAAGGGATTAGGGTCGGAGTAGACCCGCAATTTCAAACTGCAGGTTTAAATGAATAACTCGCAGTTTCAAACTGCGGGTTTTTTTTTCTTTTTTTTTTTAAAAAAAAAATGGGGACCCGCTGCGGGTTTTTCACATATCTTGTGAAGAACCCGCAGTTTAAATAACAAGAAAGGAAAAAGAAATAGGGTCAACTAGATTACTAAGCCTTATTGCGAATTACGTTTTGTAACTAGGCTTTTATAAAAGTCTACACACCTTTTCTTTCGCCACTGGTTCTCGCTGCTTTTAGATCTCCCCTCCTACTTATTCGAGAAGGTTTAGATCCGATTGAAATTACATCCAAATTACTAGTAGTTGCATCCAAATCACTGGTGGTTGCAATCTCGATTTGCAGTTTCACATTTTCCACCATGGCCGAACCTCCGCCACCAGAACCAGCAGTCGAAGAACAACCTTCTCATCCTCCACTGAGGGCTCGATAGTCGCCGCTGGAGGTCGCCTTTGCCGTTATTTTGCTGCCTCCGTTTCCGCCGGTGAGAAATCGTTTCCTCTCGCATCTGAGTTTTGGAAAAAGCTTCTCGAGCTTCCTTTTGCATGGTTGTAAGGATCTTAAATTGGATTACAAATCTGCTCTTCAACTACTTTTTCCTTTGGATTTTTATGGGAAGGCTCACATCCATCATTAGTCATACGCTTGAGAACACCAAAGGCATGACTAAGTGATCCTGAATGATTGTATCCACCGATCAGAACAGTATAGGCTCTGGCATCGCACGCAATACCAGCTGCAGTCATTTCATTGATTAAGTTCTGTGCTGCTTCCATGTATCCCTTGCCCACAATAAGCACAAATAAAGTTGGTATATGTGCAAACATCAGGTTTATATCCCATATAAACCATCTGCTTCCATATTCCATATTATTGTTTATCATCTACTTTCCCTTTTTTGGAATCAAAATCCAATTAATTATGTGTAAAAAAACTCAGGAGCTAGAGGTGGATCAGAGATGAAGATTACTCTACCAAAGACACTCCAGTGGAGCACCTAGTTTTGGATTTAGGAGGCAAGTATATATATACTTGGTTAACATTTTGTTTGTATTACGTTGGTGATATTTCGGTTTATATAGAGGAGCACATGAGGCTAACTTACTATTTGTCTAAGATAAGCCACATATTCAGGATTTTTCTCATTTTAGAGTTCTTAGTAGTCACAGCTAGTGAGTGCATGGCTTTGCTCGAGGCAACAACAAATCATGGTATCATCAATTTCGTCAATGGTGCCGATTTCGCTGTGAGTACTGTTTTCTGAGGATCCATTTTTCATTTATGATTGAAATCCTGAAAGGCTTGTTTGTAATAGTCACCTTAATTTTCGAAGCTGAACCAAAGTGAAACAATAATGGAACTCAATGATTGATTGTTATTGATAAACTTATGGTTGAGCTGAAGATTTCAATAGTTTTATGTCCTGATTGAAACTTTGGCAGGTTTTTTCAAGTCCAAGTTGTAAGAATAATTATTTGACATACACGCTCCTCGTTTGAGCAGGAAAGCATCAGCTCCTCCAAGTGCAAGCAATCGAAGGTAAGGAAGCATTTTCTATGGTAGTGGTTGACCTAAACTGATGTTAAAGTCTGCAGTCTCTCCTAAACCATACAATTCAGCAAATATTTGAAAAGCCGGGTTGGATAGCTTTTTAAGTATAATACCTACAGAATGTTAAATCTGATTTGAATCGTGTAAATTTTGATTTGAACTGTGTTTTCTGAAACTTCTGGTATGATAACTTTTACTTCTGGTATGATAACTTCCGGTATGATAACTTTCGGTATGTGAAATTCCGGTATGTGAAATTTCGGTACGTGAAACTTCCGGTATGTGAAAAATTCTGCTATATAAAAAATTCTGGTATGTGAAAAATAAAAAATAAATTCAGTAATTAAAAATTAAAACTTACACTTAAATAACATATACCAAATATTTTTTTTTTAAATAAAGGAGTTAATTACTTTTACCTATCATTGAATGAAAGTTATAAAAAATATGAGATACATTTATCAAACATAAAATTAAAAAAGGGCTAATATACGCCAAATTCTTTCAAACGAATATGTGTGATTTATACCATAGTTTATCATAAAATACTGTTAACTTAATTTTAAAGCATATTATGATCTAAATGTTTTATACATATTACATCTAACTCTACCCTTAACGTTATTTACCTCTATGAAAGTATGAAGTTGAGAGATTTAAATTTTTTTATAATTGTTACCTTAATTAGGGAAAATAACAAAAAGTAATAAAAACTATCATCCATAAATTAAAAATAATCTAATTTAAAAGTTATTAACTCATATATAAATTTTATTTAGTAGATTTATTGTAGTAGGTTGTCATGTCATTATAAATTATTAAAAATACATTTAATATAATTTTAGTTAATTAGTTATCACGTCATAATAAAAGCTTGTAAAAATTTTGAATTTTTTAGTTTATGATACTTACAAGTTACTATCATCCTTGAACCTTATTTTTATATTTTTTCAGTAAATTTTTTGATGAAAGGACAAGTAAAAAAAACTTATTTGATAAGTAATCGATTTTTTTTGTTACTTTTTAAAATTTATTGATGGCGTAAAACAATATAAAATGTGTTAATCGATAATGTGTAAGGACAGGTAATTTACAAAGTTTAAACTAGTTTAGTTCTCATGCCTTGCACGGGTATTTTGTTAAAATATAATTTGAATGTAGTGTACGTGTATAATTGGTTTGATACAAGGATATAAAATGTTATATCTATTATTTGCAATAACACATATATAATACTAATTAATCACAGTTTCAATCAAATATTTAACACTTTAAATCTTACATTGTAGTTGTATTTATTTAAGTATAAATCAAATAAAATTTTAAATATAAAAATTTGTGGGTTTTTTAGTTAGATAATTGTAGGATAACCAAATTTGTTAAGGTAGTTTTAAAAAAAATCTGATTTTACATAATGATTCAAAATAATAAAAAAAGAAAAAAAAGAATTGAAATTGTGAGATGGTTGACTTAGAACGTTGACTATATTTATTATATGAAATTTCCGTAATAAAATAAAATATGAATTACATACGTGAGACAATTTTCGGTTAAATGTATACATAAATTTCTAAAGATGCATGATTTCGCTTTAAAGATTTTTTTTTAGCATAATCAATACAAATAAATTAAGATTATGGTTATAATTCAAAATTAAACTAAACCTATATTTAACGTCGAAAAATAAATTTGATAAAATGATTACAATCTCAAGTAAATGTTGATAAACTCTTGTTAGAAAATCAAAATAGCCAAAATTTTAATTAAGAAAAAAATAAAAATATACGTTCAAAATCAAAGCAAATCTATAGAAATTAGTTTTGGGAATTTTTATATTAAAAAGAAAAGAAAAACTAAATCAAATTTATATAACAACCAAATTCCACATTAAAATAAAAGGAAAACTAAATCATATTCATTTATATTAAATGAACAGGAAATCTCAATTTGATTACATTGATAATTGATAACTTGATAATTATTAACTAAATTTTTATAAAAGGTAAAAACAAATTTTGAATTTTTGGGTAAAAAGAGAAAATCTTGCCGACGATTGGAAAAATTTAACGAATAATCAGAAAGCATTAGTTCATCGATCGACAAGAGTTTGTTCGTTTGATCGGGGGATCGAAGTTTGTTCGTTCCATCGTTTATTATCATGAAAAAAAAATTTGTTTGATCGGAAATTGGAAAGAATAAGCAAGCAGATTTCGTACCACCACCGTAAACATAAAGAAAGTTAGATGATCAATGTAATGACATTAAAAAAAATGGAACGGTGACCTTAAATATGAATGAGATATGTACCATCTACCTTGGTACCTTGTGAGCGTACATTTAGAAGGAAGCAATGGAATTTTTGTAGGTTTGTGACTATAAGAGTACCATATATTTATAGTGGGTTAGTGTACGATGGAAGACTCGTTAAAATATATATATTGATTAATTCGATATTATCTCAATGGAGATTTGCAAACTTTCAGAGGAAGTTTTATAGATATAGAAGATTTGACTAAAACAACACGGATTAATTAAGAATTAAAAACTAAAAATTAAAAATCAAATCAAAATTATAATAATTAATAAATAAAAGTAAATAAAAACTAAAAAGTAATCCCGTTAAAAATTTATTGACTTGAATTTGAAATATTGATTACGTAATATCTTTCATCTTTATCTTGTTCTCCTTTCTTAATTTTTTTTATTCAGATTTAGATACCGTACAACCTTTTTAATAATTTTCAATATTTGGGGTAAAATTTAAAGATTTATATCTTTGAAAGATTTGGTTGTTATTTCAAATTATAAAAAAAATCAGTTTAAATGGAATATTGATCGGCTTACATGGAATAAAAACTTTTTAGTTATTTTAGATTTTAACAATTTCATTTAGATTACTGAATTTAAAAATTGACCAAAGGTTAATTGCCGAATATTTTACAATTTTTTTTAAAATATTAGTTTTTTTATAAATGTTATTTTTTGTTGATATTGTTGGTCATTTTAACAAATTTTTTAAAAATTTATAATTTTAAAATTTTAATGTGGGTTGAGGTTAATCTTCTAACAATAAATTTTTTAACTATTTAAAATATAAATTTTAACATCAATGCAATTTAGTAAATATTTTACTAAAATGCTGTTGTGGCATCCCTCGTTCCTTGACATGTGGCATTAGCGTCCTTTGTTTTAGTAAGTTATATAGATTAGTATTTGTTTATGAACCATAGTTTTTTTTATCAGTTTTGGTCATTTTTCTTCAAATTATTCTTGCTTAAATTCCGATAAAAGCGATGAAATGAGTTGAATTTATTTAGATTTATATTGGGCAAAAGTTAAGAAAATTGGTTTGAAAGGGAATTTTTAACCGAATGAATGGATTTTTTTTTTTTAAAAACTAAAATTGAAAATCATATTTTGTTACTTAGAAGTAGATTTATATTTCATCTACCCTTACACAAAAATATAATAGTTATCGATACTTAAAATAATATTAGATGACAAAATTAAGATAGCAAAAATCCCTATCATATAGTATTGTCCACAAGTTAGCCTAAATGTTGAAAATAATATTTTATAATCTAAAAAGGGTCTAAAATTGCGATACCTGTCACAACTTTATATTTCAAACGTAATTATCAAACTATTACGATGCACGTACACGGATACGGAAAACGGACACGGCGTGAAACAGGGTAGCGACAATCCTCAAAAGTATAGGAAATGGGGACACGGCGAGTAAAATAATAATATATCATTTTAAAGATGTCGAAATGTAGAGTCCTATATCATAATGAGATACATGTATATGGAAAAAAAATCAATGATATATGAGTACATGAAAATATTAACATGATAACAAAATGAACCATTCATTTATTTCCAGCAGCCACAATCTCTCAGGTGTCCATGTGGGGCTAGGTTTTGTCGAAAAAAAAAATGAGAGAGAAGTAAAAAATATTATGATAAATCAGTTTTTCATTATGTTTTTCAAAAAAATGATTTTTTTTTCTAGCCTTAAAAAATAAGGTAAACTTTCGTTGACCGTGTGGACACAATCCGGATCCTAGACGTGTCCTACCTCAGAAATGTGTCTTGACCGTGTCCGGTCATATTTGACCGTTTTCGAGCCATGTCCTGTTGTGTCCCCGTGTCCGACACGACAGGACACGGAACACGCCGCCTTCTAGAAGTGTCCGTGCATCATAGTTATCAACTATTTTTTTTTTTATCTAAAAAACATACTTGAAGTAAAAATAAAATATAGATTCTAATTAATACAAAAAAATAGTTGCCTAATTTAGACTAAAAATAAAATACAAATGAGGAAATTTATGCCCAACTACAACGGTTTTCTACCTTATCCGCCGAATTGACAGGTCAAAATGTCAAACCAAAAGTCACACACAATTAAGCCCAGTTCAGGCCCATATCGTGATCTGGGCCTATAGAATTGCAGCCCATAGACAACTCACAAGGCCCATTTAGTGATCTGGGCCTATTGAGTTGCAGCCCATAGTCCACTCACGAGGCCCATAGTTTCAACACTACATATTCGCAGCAATTAAACGAGATCCATATTTGTATTAAATGACAAATAAGTTCATATGCAATAGAAGTGTATTTTTGTTTCTTTTGCTTTATTCACATAATATTATAGATATAAATCTCCATAAAAGAGCTATATATTCCTTTTCGATCGGGATACTTTTGCTTTATGGAAGCCTTATTTCTACGCAGGGTCGCGGTACGGGTGCGGAACGCGGGAACATCGGAGCTTCGGCTGTCTTTCTGCGTTGATCCATCTACATTTTTAATAAGTAAATCGGTCACCCATTGTCTTTCAATATAATATTCGGTAAACTTTTTCTACAATCGAATATATATATATATATATATTCTGGTATCATTATAATTTCGATCCACTTTCAAAGAAGAGTTATAATTTTCTTACCTCAAGAAACACTTGTATATTTTCTTTGAGACGGTCATACTCAAAGTCAAGCGTTGTCATATTTTCCAAACACCTATCAAGTTTAAGTAGATGACTTGAATTAAATACAAAATTCATGATATTTTTTTATTGAAATCGTTATGAAATAAGACTTTTTATGACACGGTGATCGGTAAGATATTTTAAATTAACTACCCAAGGCGGTTGCATTCTGTAGCGTTTTTGCGTAAGGCAACGCAAACGAGGTGCATATGCTTGGCGCCGATGCTACAACTGCTCCCCACCAACTGGTGCACATCCATTAGTACTTTGTCGAATTTCACAGCACCCTTCTCCATTCTGCGCAATTCCGACAAATTTGAAGGATTCAAATAAGTCAAAAACATAATATATATACGAAATAAGTAGGAATAAATACAATAGAATTAGACTGGTTGAGAATAATATCAGTTGCAGTTCCAATTCGCAACAAAAATGTTAAAGAGTATACATATATATACATCATACAACCTCAAAAAAGAGACTAAGCACTTATACATACAATAACTGACGGATATTGTTGAGAATTTTATCGGTATCCTCGAAGAAGCCGGTGAGGAGATTGGAAAGAAAGTCTGGATCACTCTCATCCTCCAATTCCCGAAGCTGAAGAAAGTACCGGTTCAATATTCCCTGCAAACTTATTCGGATCAAGAAACAAAGAAAAAGGTCGAATTTATAAGAAATGAATTTTTTTCATGTACGCCAAACCTTTTGAATTAGTTGATTTAGAAAATGATCGATGTCATCACGGAGACGATCGATGATTGCCCGAATCATCCACAAAAGGACCGCCATCGACTTCCGATGATCTCTTTGTTGTAAGTGAGCGGGAAGGGATGAGTTGTGGAATGAAGTCTGAAGAGGTAAATGTTGGTATTTATAGAGAGAAAAATGAACTAGTTTCATGTGCATTCACTTCTACTATTGATACTTAGCTTATACTTTTATTTTTTTCCTTAAAAAATATTGTGAAAATTGCTAGAGATAAGTATTGTCAAACTAAAGGAGTATAAGTTAATCAATAAATTGAATAAAATAATTTGAAAATATTACAATCACAAATTTTGATTTTGGATCAATAGACATTAATTAAAAGATTTTCTTTTCGATGAAAAGCCAAAACATAATAAGGAAATAATTATTATTTCCACATTTAATTATCATAGTCGGCAAAGACAATAGAGAAAATATTTTGAAAACATAAATGTATCGTCTAAAAATATTTTTATAATTGTGAGCTCAATATATATATATATATATATATATATATATATATATATATATATATATATATATATATATATATATATTCTCTTCTATTTCAAATGGTTGTATAACAATAACTTCATTATCTTTGACACCATTATTTTAGAATTATGATTCATGTACAATGCATAATTAAAGTTGAAGTTATGTAATAGCATGTAAGACAATAACTTATCTAATATGCCTAAGACTAGTGTATTAGATAAGATGCTCAAAAAGATGTTATAGGTTGCTATTATGTCTAATGTTGCTAACTATAATGAGTGATCATCTAGCAGTGGTAGCATAAATAATAAATGTTATAATATGTTTTAGAGTTGGATTATCCAATACTTGGATAGGGTTTTTTTTGTTTTGTTTATCTTAATGGAGGTTTTTGGATATGGGTTGTTATTACATAAGAACATGCCTCATTTTTAATGGGTCTGTGCAATGTGTATTGCCTAATCCACGATAAGGTGAACCGGGTTCATTGTAACCTGATTTGTTCCCATACTTTAGCTGACCGGCTCATTTAAGTGAAACGATGAGCTTAAGCTTCTTCACTGAGGTGCGTGAAAAACCCTAAGTGTGAGTTGCCGCTTAGAAGACGATTCACTAGGGTTTCACACAGAGAGAGAGAGAGAGAGAGAGAGAGAGAGAGAGAGTTCTGGTGTCTCCGACGAAGATCTTCGCATAGGAGATAACCAAACTTCGAAGCTTTGTTTAGCCACTCAGGGGCTATTTCGCTATCTTATTCTTCTTGCTTTAATCTTGTTCTTGTGTACTATCTAGCTTAGGTTGTTTACTGAGTTTTTTCTTGCGTGCAAGCTCTTAAACCACACTTGTTAAGTTTTAACTGTCTCGAATGCTTAGTAAATACTTGGATCGGATCTCCCCTCTTGAGGTTCCGCATACGTAAGGTTTATGCCCAAAATGCGTAAACAATTCTCGTATTGATCTTCTTATAATCTTTAACGAATATTCTATAGAATTTAGAGAACTCAAAGGTTAAGAGAATCACTCTCTTTATTGCTTAAGAAAATAACTCAAAACTTAAGCATCCTCAATCTCTCTCAAAACACATGATTTATGTCACACCTTGACATCTCCTTATAAAGGGAAAAATATGCGTAACCTATTCCTATTAAAAATCACTTATGTTTAGATAACTCCTAAGTATATGTTGATCCTTATATCTTTGATAACCATAGCTCGGTTAGGAATAGGATAACTTCTAACTCAAGTTATCTTCAAGCTTAAGTCAACATTCTCCCTCATAAGCTTGAAATCATTTTCACCCAAGTCCTTCACGCCAATGAGATCCCTCATTTCCTTTAACTTGAATCTTCCAAGGTTCTTTGTCAAAATGTCCGCCTTTGCTTATTTTTGGGAACATGCTCGAGTTCTACTTGTCCATTCTCATCACATTCTCTTATGAAGTGATATATCTTGTGTGCATGTGCTTGCTTCAACCATGCAATAATGGGTTCTTAGTGAGAGCAATTGCCGATTGATTATCTATTCGGAAGACAACCTTCTCACATGGTGACCCGTTGAGCAAATCTTGGAGCCAAATTGCTTGTCTTTCCGCCTCAATGCTTTCCATGAACTCTGCCTCACATGAGGACAATGCTATTGTGTCTTGTTTTGTGAACACCAAGAAATTGGACTTCCACCAATATAGAACACATGACAAATTGTGCTTTTACCATCATTTGGATCTACATTATGATTGTTATCGTTGTAACGAGCCAACTTCGTTGCCATTGAAGTTGATCTTTTGAACATTAGTCCAAGTGTGGTTGTGCCTCGTAATTACCTTAAGCATTGCTTCCATGAGACTCCTTAGGATTCTGCATGTAACAACTTAGCACGCCTACACAATAGAACAAATCAGGTCTTGTGTGGAGTAAGTAGTGGAGACACCCGACATTCCTCCTATTACTCGTGGCATCAATGTCCTTTTCTTCCATCGATTTTAAAAATTTCAAACCAACATCCCTTGGTGTATGAACTAGATTACAATTTTTCATTCTTGCCTCCTCTAAGATTTTCAAAGCGTAATGTCTTTGATTCAATGTTATCTGATGACATGAATTATGACCTATGTTTAACCATGCATTTAGATAGATTTTCCCTTTATTTTGCATGCATAAGACATGAATCCATAACATTTGAGCTCCTATTTGCATACTTTGCTAGAATAGATATCTACACTGATTCTTGTTGCATTTGTAGGTAATTTGGTAAAATTTGGAGCAAAATGGAACATATGAGGACTAAGCCTCAAGATGGATCATATTGGGACATGATGGAGCATAAAAAGGAAGCTAGGAACATGCAGATAAGGAAGCCGGAGCGGACTCTGATACCATCACGAAAACTCATCCGAGATTTCCATAAAATAGACCGAGATTTTCTTATTTTCGGCCCAAGCCCAAGCTTCTAAAAACCCTAGATTTTATTATAAAATATGGAGAGGATCCCGAATGAAGAGGGCGGTGACACACATATGAAGGAGGCCGCGGTGGTCGACGGATGGATAGGACTTGACACCTCCTAACACGCTTAGATTCGCGCCTAATTGACGGCTACATCACTTTTGGATTGGGGATTGAGAAGATTTGAGATGGACGGAAATATTTAGTTTTTATATTTCATTGCTTTTGAACATAAGATTGGAACTTTGTAGTTGCTTTGCTACGCTTTGATTATTAAAGACCGTTTGCTAAGTATTTCTTGCCCTTTTCTTGGTTATTTTGGTTTTATGAGTTTGTTTATTTTATATACCTTTGTTGGTATGAATATGTGTGTTGTTGGCTAAAATTCTTGCGATTTTAGGTTGATTAGTTGATGGTTGTGGTATAGATGATGATAAAATGAATCTTTAAGTTAGATTGCATCCTGAAGATTGGTTTTAACCTACGCAGTTACCAAATCTCGGTCTATTCTCAAGAATCTCGGCCGAGATTTGAGCAAGAACAACCCGAAGTTTTCCATGTTTATCCGTTCATGTTATATCCTTAAGCTTAGGTTAAAGATTGTCTAAATCCTAGCCTTGTTGAACCTCTCAAGCTTATATCCAAACTTGAGAAGAGACTTATCCGGTGATTCCATTTCTTGGTTGCCAAAGATGATGAGTTCTACGTAATAAAGGTTTATCCTTTATTAGGTTTAAGTGTGCCTTCACCTTGCCTTTGTGAGCTAGCCTGAGACTTACATGGTAAATGTTAGTTCTATTCCCTTAGGTTGAGTTGTTGGTTTGAGATTATAGTTCATTTCCTTAGATTTTTGAGACTTACCCGGTAATAGGCCCTATGGTTTGGGATTATTGGATAGTGAGATCTCCTCCGTAATATATCCCACCTTAGAAACACATTTCTTTAGCAACCCCAACCTTGTCCATAGATCTTTAGAATTGTTGAATCGAAAACCACAACCGGATACTTTGATCTCTAGAATGTGCAATTTCCCGATTGTCATATTATTCATATTGATTGCTTTTTGTCTTTTCTTTATTTAGAATTAGCATTGATCAATTCTATCATTAATTTTTCACTTATTTCCTTGTGTTCGACGTGGGATATTTGCTTTTGCTACAATTGATCCGTACACTGCGGGTTCGCATATTATTCATACTTTTATTTCAAGTATAAACTTAAACCTATTTTCGTTCATTATCACACGTCTGAGAGCGAACAAGTTTTTGGTGCCGTTGCTGGGGATCAAACCCGGGCCCGCATGACAGGCGGGAATACTCACCACTATACTACAACGATTGTCATATTGTGACATGATATATTTTCCTTTATTTTTCATGCATAAGACATGAATCCATAGTATTTGAGCTCATAGTTGCATACTTTGCTAGAATAGATGTCTACACGGATTCTTGTTGCATTCTTAGATAATTTGACAAAATTTGGAGTAAAATGGAACATATGAGGACTAAGCATCAAGATGAATCATATTGGGACATGATGGAGCATAAAAAGGAAGATAAGAAGACGCAGCTAAGGAAGTCAAAGCGGTATCTGATACTCCGGAGCAAACTCTGATACTGTCACAAAATCTCGGCCAAGATTTCCATAAAATAGTCCGATATTTTCTTATTTTCGGCCCAAACCCAAGCCTCTAAAAATTCTAGATTTTATTACAAAATATGGAGGATGCAACATGTATAAAGGATCCCTAAGGAACAGGGCGGCGATACACATAGAAGGGAAGGTCGACGGTAGGATAGGACTTGACACCCCGTACCACGCTTAGATTCACGCCCCATCATTAATGACAAGACATTGAAGAATTGAGAAGATTTGTGAGGGTTTCTTGAAGGGAGATACTTAGTTCTAGATTTCGTTGTTTGAACACAAGGTTGAACCTTTATTGTTGCTTGACTACACTTTTGATAATTGAAGATTTATTGCTAATTATTCTTTGCCCTTTTCTTGGTTATTTTGGTTTTATGAGTTTGTTTATTTCATATATCTTTGTTGATCTGAATATGTACGTTGTTGGCTAGAATCCTTGTGATTATAGGTTGATTAATTGATGGTTGTAGTACAGATGATGATAGAATGAACCTTTAAGTTATGATTAGATCCTGAAGGTTGGTTTTAACCTACGCAGTTACCGAATCTTGTTCTATTCTCAGGAATCTTGGCCAAGATTTGAGCAAGAACTACCGGAGATTTTTTCTCTTTTCCCGTTTATGTTATATCCTTGAGCTTAGGTTATAGATTGCCCAAATCCTAGCCTTGTTGAGCCTTTCAAGCTTACATCTAAGCTTAGGAAGAGACTTACCCGGTGATTCCATTTCTTGGTTGCCAAATATGATGAGTTCTAGGTAATAAAGGCTTATCCTTTATTAGGTTTGAGTGTGTCTTCACCTTGCCTTTGTGAGCTAACCCGAAACTTACTCGGAAAAGGTTAGTTCTATTTTCTTAGGTTGAGTTGTTGGCTTGAGTTATAGTTCCTTTCCTTAGATCCTTGAGACTTACCCGGTGATAGGAGCTTTGGTTTGGGATTAGTGGATAGTGAGACCTGCCCCGTAATATATCCCACCTTAGAAACACTTTAACTTAGCAATCCCAGCTTTGTTCATAGATCTTTAGAAGTCTTGAATCGAAAACCACAACAAGATACTTTGATCTCTAGAATATGGAATTTTCCTGATTGTCATATTATTCATATTGATTGCTTTTTGTCTTTTCTTTCTTTAGAATTAATATTGATCTATTCTATCATTGATTTGTCACAAACTGATTTCACCTTAGTCCTTGTGTTCGACCTTGGAATATTTGCTTTTGCTACAATTGATCCGTACACTAAGGGTTAACATATTGTTCAGACTTTTATTTCAAGTACAAATTTGAAGCTATATTCGTTCATTATTGACGCACGTCTGAGAGCGAACACGTTTTTGCTTTGTGTTGGCATACCTCAATTCCAAGGTAGTAGGTCAACTTTTCCAAATCACTCATCTTAAATTTGGACGCCATCTCTTTCTTGAAATCTTCTATAACTTTTGTATTTGTCCCCGAAACAAATAGATCCTCAACATACACTACAATAAGAAGGATATCGTCGTTGACCTTTTTCCGATAGACCGATGGTTCTTTGGAGCACTTCTTGAAATGGAGTTTCTTGAGAACTTGATTCAACTTATTTTTCCATGCTCTCGGGGCTTGTTTTAAGCCATACAAAGCTTTATTGATCTTGTAAACTTTGTCACACCTTTTCACTCTAAATCCCTTTGGCTGCGTGACATAAACTGTTTCTTTCAACTCACCATGAAGTAACACTGTTTTGACATCAAGATGATGTATTTCCAATCCATAAGATGCAGCAAGATTGATGAGAAGGCGGATTGTCTATATCCGTGCTATCGGGGCAAATACTTCAATAAAATCAATCCCATATCTTTTCACATATCCCTTGACAACGAGTTTTGGCCTTGTATTTGTTTATGCTACCGTCGGAGTTTCTCTTGATTTTAAACACCCACTTTAAACCTATTGGATTTGCCCCTTGTAGAAGGTCTATAAGATTCCAAGTATAGTTCTTTGTGATTGAGTGAATTTCATCATCAGACGCAAGTACCCAATTCTTTGATTCTTTTTCCTCAAAAAATCTCTAGGCTTATTGTTCAAACATATCGACAACTGTTATCCTTCTTCTTCGGCAAGTAGCACATAGTTCAAGATGTTTTGGTCTCGTCCTTTGCCTTGTTGGTCTTCTTAGCACTGGTTGAGCTGGATACTCGTCATCATCATTATAATCATCATCATTATCATCCTCATCATCGTTAGTTTACTCATAATCACCACCATCGTGTTCATCACCACCACCATTGTGTTTATCATCACCACCATCATGATCTTCATCCTTATCATCGTCATTGTACTACCTCTGTTTTTGCGTACCCGAGGTAACCAAAAACTCGGAGATGATTGATATTGGGTTTCTTAGCACGAAAGACTTCATATGGGGTTCTATCCTAGAGTGCTCTTGTAGCTATCCAATTCAAGAGATATGTAGAATGCCTTATTGCTTCTCCCCATGGAGAATTTTGAACATGCATGCTGACTAAGGGTATTTCTTTGGTCGTCTATACCCTATTAAAAATATAATCCCGACTTAACACTAAAACAAGTATAGTGATTAAGTAAGGGTCGAACCCAAGAGAGTTAAGGTATTTTATTAGATGTAATTATTGATTATAGAAACGAGTAACAAAGGGGGGTTTTGGTTGAATTGATGCACACAAAAACTTATGAAAACGAATAACGCAACAAGTAAGACAATGATGGGTGAATCCACACTAGGTTGATTCTAATCATGCGATTGCTACTTTGGTGAGTTCCTTTTACAAGTTTTCAAGTAATCTCCCATCTCGATCATATATATGTGTTGAGCCAACCGACATAAACACAACTTAACAGGTTAGTGTTCCGTAAACCTACAAGAATAAATAACAAGTTAGCTTTCAAACAAAGACCAAGGGATATAAAGAAAAGATTAAAACCGTTAAACTTATCTTTATATTTGTGTTCCTTTTCTTTAAGCAATTACAACCCGTTATTACTTAAAGTTTACTACTAGATTAAAGACCCGAATCCGGAACCTATTAATCCTAGTTCTTTGCATGCACTTTAGAACCTAAGGTGATCAATCTCAAGTAATAGTAAAACATGCAATTAGACAATGAAGATCAAGGAAACACAAAGAATTACTGAATGAAAACTTATATTAAAAAGAACTTACAACCAAGGTAACAATGCAGCTTCAAACCAACCCAATGTAGCAAGGGAGTTAGCAACTCATTACAATGGAAGTGATGAGAAAATTGGATTCTAAGTGGATAATGATTCTTTATGCTAGCAAACAACCACCTTTAATGCCATAAAGGTGGTGTAAACAGCCGGAGTAAAGCTTCTGTCGTTGAACCGCAGGGGCGGCCTTCAGCTCCGCAGGGGCGGTGAAGGCAAAAACGCTTAATCGTCTTCATGGCCACAGGGGCGGCTAGGCAATTCCGTAGGGGCGGATCTTTAATGCTCTTCAAACGTCCGACTCTTCAATTTCCTGCCGATTCTCATGCCAAGCCGCCGGAGCGTCCCAATGTCGACGTAGGGGCGGTGACACAGACTCTTCATCTTCCAGCTCCCAGGTTGAGGCGCAAGCAGAGGCGTAGGGGAAGGCGTAGGGGCGCTGGTCTTCGCTTCTTCAGGGCAAGCCACCGCAGGGGTGCCGGGGGTTGACGCAGGTGCGGTGACAGTCTTCGTGGTTGGCGCTGGCGAAGGCGCAGGGGGCGCTCCGGAGTGTGGTGTCACCCGCAGGGGCGGTGACAAGGCTCCGCGGGGGCGGTGAAGCAACAGAAGCTTTGCTTCGTGAACGAACTTCACTCCTAAGTGCTTATAACTCCTTCCTTAGCTTCTTTTAGTCTTCTTCTTCTGGACCAAGGAGTTAGTAGCATAAACCGACACTAATGCAATAAAAAGACTTTGAAAACTAGCCTAAATGATAGTGATTCCATCACCTATCAAACTCCCCCATACTTAGACCTTTTACTCATCCCGAGTAAAACATATGACAATAAACTAGACTCAAAGGCCTCAGGAAGCATGGGTAAGCAGAAAAGACAATGAAAACAAAAGAAAAGCCAAGAAAGAAAGAAGGAAAAGAGAGAAAATGTGAGAAGAAGGTGAGAAACTACCATCCTTATTGCTCCAAGAGTGACCTACCCGGACAACCTCCTTATTACTCCCCTCCTTATGTCGCCAAATGCCGGAAAGGGATCCTACACTCGGTGCCTCTCATTTTGACAAGTGCCCTTTCGGGTTTTCACCTTGCCACTCTTCTTCTTTTTCTTTGATGATCTCACTTTGAACTCACATCCCTCAAGTCCAATTTTGCACCAACCTAAGGTTGGTCGGACTACCTTCTTTTTGCCTAAACCGCCCTTTCGGGTTTTTGGTTTATCTAAGCATTTTTCATGCCTTTTTTCATTTTCTTTGGATTTTTCTTTTTTTTTTTTGAATTTCAAACTACAAAAGACTCAATGCAAATCAACTTAAAACAAAACAAAGCGACTATACATGCAATGATATGTCCCTCCACCATACTTGAAGTACACTTTGCCCTCAAAATGGAAATGAAGCAAAGATAAATGAGGGAAAGGGATGAGAATGATACCACTAGTGGGATGGTCCAGCTGGACCACCCGGACCCTCCTCCGATTGGTAAGGAAAGTGGTTGAAGAAATGCTCCTGCCGGCGGTAGATGTCATCAATGCGGGTCTGCTGAGCCTCTATCCGACGGCCAAAAGAGGTCTCAAAGCTGGTTTGCCAAGCTAGCTGCTGAGCCTCCAGCTGCTGCTGCTGGGCCGCCTGCCAAGCCTCCTGCCTCTGGTCGAAGTGGGAGGTCATGGAGGCGGCAAAGCTCGTCTTCCAACTCTGCTGTTGCTCCAGCATGGTCCTCTGGTAGTCGGACTGCCATGTCCGGTGCTGGGTGGTCATAGCCGCCATCTGAGCCTGAAGGCTCGCAAGGGCCGGATCCTCCCCTGGTGCCGCAGTGGGCATCTCCTCGTCGTCGGGGATGGGTATGTGCTCCTCCTGATAAGTCCGGCTGGAGCTCGCAACATGCCTCTCCACAATGGCCACCAGCGGCCTCCTCGGTACGAAGGGATCTGCCGGAATGTAGAGCTCGGAGATCTCATCCCCGAATGGTAAAGGCCGAGGGAGGTAAGTGAGGTGGCTCCCATTTACAAGGGAGATCCAAAATAGGTTCTCCCCGTCCCGTTGGAGAAGCTTGCACCTCCTAAGCATCCTCTCAGTGTAAAGGGGAGCCTCCAGCCCCTCCTCTAGCTCGGACAGGTCCATCACCTGTGAGGCGATCAAGGAGATCACCCCACCGCCGACAATGTCCCTCGGCTTGTTCCTCCTAATCCGCTTCAAAGAGGCAAGGAAGAGGGACGGCCAATCCATCACCTTCTCGCTCATCAGAAGGCATGAGTATAGTAGTGGGAGGTCCTTGAGGGCAACCTTGTTCTCCTCTTTGTGTCCATAGAAGACACTCATGAGGATCTTGGAGAGGAGCCTCAATCAAGGGTGAGTGAGTTTGTTGGAGTATTCACCCCCTGCATGGAACTCTGACCTGGTAGCTGCCTGCCAAAACTCACACAGGTCCGGGGTCGGGACTGGATCCCACCAGTTTGCGGAGGGGTTGAGAGTCACCCCGAATGCCTCTTGTAGCTGGTGGAAGTCAAGTGTGTATTTGGTCTTGTTTAACTTGAAGCTGAGTCCAATATACACATGATCCTCCTTCTCCATGGTGAAGGTGGCTATGAACTGTCTGCTGAGCTCGGGATACGTTGGAGCACTCTTCTGTAGGAAGTCTCCGAGCCCAGCATTGGCTAGAAAGGACTGCATGCTCTCTGGCATGCCTAGCTTCTCCAATGTAGGAACGTGCAAAAACCGAGTTGTGTACACAACTCGATCCTGTACGATCCTATACCTCTCCTTCTCAGCTTCGGACATCTTGTATTTCCTTTGTGGCTCCATTCTGGTATTTGATTTAGCAAAGGAATTAGAAACTTTCAAAAACAGGGAGAGAAGACAAACCCTCTGTTGTGTTTTCCGCAGGGGCGGCTGAAGCAGGCGCAGGGGCGGCAAGGCGCAAGTGCGTGAGCTTGTAGGCGCGGGGGCGGGAGAAGTGCAGAGGGCGATTTCTTGGGAGCAATGAAGGTGGTGATGCTGAGGCCGTTCCGGTGACTTATTTGTTGGTGTAGGCTTCGCCGGAGGTGGAGCAGGAGTGAAGTTTTGTGGTGGGTGGTGATGAAGAGTGTAGTAAGGGGAGAGAGTTTGGAGGAAGGTGGAGCTAGTGAGGGTGGCGCAGGAGTGTCGCAAGGGGTTGAATGTCGTCGGAGGTGGCGCAGAGGCGTCGCAGGGGTGGCTTGTGAGTGTTTGGTGGGGGCACAGGGGCGTTGCAGCTTGAGAGAGTGAAGGTGCAAGGGAGATGGTTGTGGTTGGTGAGGAGAGAGAGTGTGGGTGGGTGGGGTAGGTGTAGGGGAATATTTTTGCGATTTCTATTTTTTTCTTTTTTGGGTAAACCCGCAGGGGCGGGGGCTTTTCGCCGCGGGGGCGGTGACAAGGGAGAGGGGCCACGCAGGCTCAGCGCCGCCCCCGGCGCTGAGGATGTGTTTCAAGGACGGCCGCCTCAGGGGCATAAGGGAGTCACCGCGGGGGCGGTGACTAGTATGTTGCAAACGCTGTCCTAGCGCCGGGGGCGGTGCTGGGCATGGGTGTCACCGCGGGGGCGGTGACACTGAGCCGCATGGGCGGATTTCTTGACAGAGGCTCCTCTTCTTATTCCTTCGGGTTGCCTCCCGAGCAGCGCCTTTGTTTTACGTCGTTGGCTTGATGTAAGGCCTCTACTTCTTTGACCGTGCTTCCTCCAGCACCATCTCATCAATCGGATCGTTCTTGACTCCTTTAAGGTAAGGCTTTAGCCTTTGTCCATTTACCTTGAACACCTTGTGCGTTTGGGGATAAAAAAGATCCACAGCTCCGTGAGGGTATACTTCGGCTACCACGAACGGTCATGTCCATCTCGAGCGCAGCTTACCTGCAAAGAGTTTCAAACGTGATTGAAAGAGAAGTACCTTATTACCTACCTTGAAGTCCTTCCGGAGAATGTCTCGGCCATGCAATGCTTTAGTCTTTTCTTTGTATGCGGTGGCATGGTCATATGCATCTAACCTCAATTCCTTCAACTCTTGTAATTGGAGCTTCCGGAATTCTCTCATTTCCTCTATGTTCATGTTGCACTTCTTTACTGCCCACCAAGCTTTGTGCTCTAGCTCCACCGGTAGGTGGCAAGCTTTCCCAAACACGAGCCTAAAAGGAGACATCCCGATAGGAGTTTTGTAGGCTGTCCGATATGCCCATAGGGCATCATTTAGCCTTGCACTTGTTAGCATGAAATATTGTGATATTTTAGGCACGTTTTCTAAGTGTATTTCATCCATATTGGTGATCATTGATAAAGCATTGAAGCAATTGTGAGTTAGTTTATCTATTTTGTCGATATAGAGGTCTACATAAGCTTTGTGTTAATTGTAGGCGATTAAGAGCTAAAACCGAGCGAATCAAGGGAGAATAGAGATGGATTGAGCATGTCCAAGGAATGAGGACACCAAAAGGGAGCTAAGGAAGGTGCTAGGATGAAGAATGACACAAAACAAAGGAGAATTACGAGCACTCGACGTTCCATGCTCTAAAATACGGCCGTACTAGAGTCCACACTCTAAACCACGGCCGTGGAAGTTGTGAAGCACCGTGATGAATTTCCACGCTCTAAACCACGCTCTAAACCACGGGCGTGGAATCCCAAGGAACCGGGATTTAGGCGATCTTTTAACGTACAATTTGAAGCCATGATCTTTTACACAATGGGCTGGACACATAATTTATCTTGCCCTATAAAAGGACGGAAAGAGAGAGATTCCATCACCTTCGCTTACGCTTGCACTTAGACTTCGCTTACGCTCATTACACGTGCCTAGGGCTTCACGTTGGACGTGTGGAGATTGCTATTTCGCAGCGGAGATTTGCGAAAGACTTGGGAGATTTGGAAGTTACGCTTTATTCTTAGGTTTGATTTGAAGACGGATTGACATCCCGTTCTTCGTTCTTATCAAGGATTGTGATCGGTTTGTGTTATTCTGAATCTGATATACATCATTACTTTGTTTGTGGATTTAAGATTGATTTGAGATTTATTAAAGGTTTTCGAAGATTTTCATCTTTCATTCTTTTAAATCTTGAATTTGATATCATAATGACTGTTGTTGGCTAAAACCCTTTAGCAATTCTAAGGTGAAGGGTTGATAGTTGTGGCTTAGATGATGATAGATCGATCGTAAACAGATTGGACCCTGAGAGTTAGAGAGAATCGCCGACGAACCAAAATCACGGTGTGTTATTGAGTTCCACGGCCGTGGAATCTCAAGATCCAACCGTAATTTTCCTTAGTTTACGAACCTTGCTTTTACTTTAATCCAAAGTTAAAGATTTGCTTTAACTTAGTCTTGGCTTGCCTTTTCTAGGTGGTAGTGAAGCCTCAACAACCTCTACCTCGATTCCGAGTGTCACAACCTTAATCGGTTTAGTTGGTCTTGATCCTTGGATTACAAGTTTGGGTATTTGATATTAATTCTTACCTTTAGATCTTTTCTATACTGAAGCCTCAACAACCTTTATAGAGAGTATTTCTAGATAGGTTATATAAAGCCTTGGAACTTCACCATACATTGCTTTGCATTAGTATACCTTTACAACTCTTAACTCTGTCCTTATATCTTTAGTATATCTTGAATCGATTGCCACAACTGGATTCCTGGATCTTTAGGATTGTCGTTTTCCCAATATTTACAAAGCTTCATACATTTACTTGCTTGACAATTCTATAATTGGATTTAACCCCCCAAATCCCTGTGTTCGATACTCTGGAATTCTTGCTTAACTACGTCGATCCGTACACTGCGGGTTCGCTTGCTTGATTCTAGTTTTATAAATTTAAAGCTTATTTGCACGCACGCTAAGTGGCGAATAAGTTTTTAGCGCCGTTGCCGGGGATTTAGTTTAGGCCGAATTCGGTTATCGGTTGTCAAGCTTGGGAGCTTTTCCCTTGTTATTTGATATCTCTTCAAGTGTATGCGCAGGTCTAGGAACAACGAAGACCTCTTACCTCTTGATCAAGAGCTTGAGAGGACTTTGAGGAGAAAGCTTAAGGAAAGAAAGATGGCTGAAGAAAGAGAACGTGATTACCAAACGGAGTTAGCGGAAAAGGAAGCTCAACTCTAATGGAGTGAGAAGACTCGTAGGGAAGAAATGGATCGTCATCAAATGAAGGTTGATGATCTATTGGACATGATGTTCCAAATGAGGTTGGAAATAAACAACCTCAAGGAGAAAAAGAGAAGAAGGAGACCCGGAAGATCGGTTAGAGCCAACTCATCCAATGAGGATAGCGACTCTTCCATGCCACCACTAGAGGAAATTGATCCAATGATCAATGTGAATCCGTTCTTTCCACGGCCAGCTGCAAATCGCTGTGTTCCAGCTAGAGGTGCGAGAGTCGAACGTGTGGATGAGGAGCCAAGAACTCTTGGCCAAAGGATGGATCCAACGCAGCAACCACGCCGTTTGGGTGTGAACTTTGATGCTGATGATGCACAAGGGTTTAGCTTCAACCCTCAAGTTATTACCATTGTCCGCCAAAATCAATTTGGTGGAACAAGCGCTGAATCTCCACACCAACATCTACAAAATTTTGAGATCATAATGGAGACAATGAAGCCAAAGAATGCAACTACCAACAGCTATAAGCTCAAGCCTTTCTTCTTCTCATTGAAGGGGAAGGCATTGTCTTGGTATCAAGCTCTTCCAAGTGGGAAACTTGAGACATGGGAGGATCTTTCTTCGGAATTCCTCACTAAGTTCTTTCCGCCATCTAAAACGTCGGAGTTAAGAGGTAAGATTAATGCATTTTCTATGAGATCTAACGAAAGTTTATTTCAATCTTGGGAAAGATTTCAGGACTTGCTATTGGATTGCCCACATCATGGCATATCCAAATTGGCGCTATTGGAGATATACTATAAGGGGCTGGATGTGGAGACACAATTCAAGCTCCAATCCCTTTCATGTGGTACACTCATGGACATGAGGGAAGATGACGCTTGGGACTTCATTGAGAAGCAAGCGCGAGTTATTGAGAAGTATTCTCATCGGAAAGTGGAGGCGAATCATGTAGATCAAGGAGCAAAGCTATCACAAGCAGCTCAAACTCAAATCTTTTCTCTCAATACGGAGATTAAAGAGTTGAAGGAAGCCATCAAAACCAACTTTCCGAAGCAAAAAGAGCAAGATGTGGGTTATTTAGGCAACAACAATAACCACAACGGGAATGAGAATACAAACCGCAACAACCGGAACAACAACCGGAACAATTGGAACAACAACAACAACCGGAACAACAATTGGAACAACAATAGGAGTTCAAACAACAACAATTGGCGTCCTAACCAACAAAATTCCGGTAATTCTTATTCCAATTCAGGAAATTCAAATTCACTAACTCCACCTTCCTCTTCTTCCACTCCTTTGAAAAGCCAGGGGCAAACATCTAATGGTGGAAGTACTTCGGGGAAAGAGAAGCCCGATCCCATGTTGGAAACAATTTTGGGGAAGCTTCAAGGATTGGAGACTCGCATCATCAAGGTTGATGATCACATAACTAAGGTTGATAAAGCCCAAAAGGTTTTAGAAAACCAAATGTTTAGTCATGCGGAGGAAGTTCCTAGGAATCAAGGGAAACTTCCAGGAAAAACGGAGGACAACCCAAAAGGAAGGGTGATGACAATCACAACTAGGAGCGGAGTGACAACTACCGACCCGCAACCTAAGTTTGTAGAAGTCCCCGTTGAGAAGGAGAAAGAAAAGGGGAAGGAGAAGGAAGATGTCTACGTTCCTCCTCCAGCTTACAAACCTCCCCTACCATTCCCGCAATCTAGAGCAAGAGCGCGTCTAGACAAGCAATTTGGTAAGTTTATTGAACTCATGAGCAAACTGCATATTAATATACCTTTTCATTGATGCAATTGTAGGTATGCCAGCTTATGGAAAGTTCCTAAAGGAGATCCTCTCTAACAAGAGAAAGCTAGAGGATTTTGGAGAGGTTAAGATGAGTTCGGATTCATCGGATCTCATCAAAACCATGAAAGAGAAGATGCCCCCAAAGCTAAAGGATCCGGGGTCATTTTGTATTCCCATAGGAGTGGGAGATGTCACATATGATGCATTATGTGATTTGGGAGCAAGCGTGAGCATCATTCCGCTTTCCTTATGCAGGAAGATCGGTTTAGGCGATCGTCAACCGGTAAAGATGACGTTGTACATGGCGGATCGATCCATAACTCGCCCCGTTGGTATAGGTGAAGACGTCCCGGTCAAGCTTGGTAAGTTCTATGTTCCTATAGATTTTGTTGTGCTTGACATTCCTGCAGATAGTCCGGTCCCGATCATTCTCGGAAGACCGTTTCTTGCAACATCCGGCTGCATAGTCGATTGCAAGAATGCTAGACTCGCCTTTGACATAGGAGAAGAGAAGGTAGAGTTCGTTCTTTGCACTTTGGTGAAGGAACCAGCCTTCGATGAGGATATATTCAATATCCAAGACGAAGAGCTATCTAGAGAGGAGGTAAGTTCTATTCTCTTCAAAGATCCCTTGCAAAAAGTTATTTCTATGAGCATAATGGATATAGGGGAAGAAGAGGAGTGTAATGAGGCAATTGAAGCCTTAGAGACACAAGAAGAAGTGTGTGAAGAAGAGTTCGAGAAACTCCACGATGAGGCAGAAAACGTACGGATCCACGGTCAGACGGCCTATTCCACGGCCGTGGATTTCACCAACAAAAGCGTGGAGCACTCCGGAGACTTACACGGCCGTGGAGGGAACAGAGGCACCGTATTTACTTTCCACGCCCAAAATCACGACCGTGGAGAAGGCAGGGGTGCCGTAATTTTGGGTGAATTCGAGGGAAACTGTGTTTCTTCCACAACTTCTCTTAACTCTTCTCTAACACCTTCTACATCCTTAGACACTTCTAAGGAAGCATCGGATGCTCCTCAAGAGCCATTGGAAACTCCAATAGTGATGGAATTGAAACCACTTCCTACACATCTAAGGTACGCATTTCTTGGACCTAATTCTACCTTTCCGGTAATTGTTAGTTCCGATTTAAGCATAGATGAACATAGTAAGCTTATGGTTGTCCTTAAGAAACATAGGAAAGCCTTAGGATATACTATAGAGGATTTAGTTGGAATCAAACCTTCCCTGTGCATGCATAAGATCTTAATGGAAGAGGACTTTAGAACTTCGCGACAACCTCAAAGGCGGTTAAATCCGACCATGAAGGAGGTTGTCAAGAAGGAAATTCTTAAACTACTTGATGCAGGTATCATCTATCCTATCTCCGATAGCAAGTGGGTGAGTCCCGTACAAGTGGTTCCGAAGAAAGGAGGAATGACGGTCATCACCAACAAAAACAATGAACTCATTCCTACACGAACCGTAACAGGATGGCGGATGTGTATAGACTACCGCAAGCTAAACAACGCGACGAGGAAGGATCACTTTCCACTACCCTTCATCGATCAAATGCTTGAAAGGTTAGCACAACATTCACACTTTTGCTATCTTGACGGTTATAGTGGTTTCTTTCAGATTCCAATACACCCGGATGATCAAGAAAAGACCACGTTCACGTGCCCGTGGGGTACGTTTGCCTATAGGAGGATGGCCGTTTGGGCTTTGCAACGCCCCAGCCACCTTTCAAAGGTGCATGATGGACATCTTCTCGGAATATATAGAGGAGATCATGGAGGTTTTTATGGATGACTTTTCCGTTTATGGTTCCTTTTTTGACAATTGTCTTTCTAACCTTGCTCTTGTGTTACAAAGGTGTGAAGACACTAACCTAGTTCTTAATTGGGAGAAGTGTCAATTCATGGTGAAAGAAGGCATTGTATTAGGACACTTAATCTCTAGTAGAGGGATTGAGGTGGATAAAGCTAAAATAGAGACAATAGAAAAGCTTCCTCCCCCAACTTCGGTGAAAGGGACAAGAAGTTTTCTAGGACATGCTGGATTTTATAGGCATTTCATAAATGATTTCTCTAAGATATCAAAGCCGCTAACTAATCTATTGATGAAGGATGCAGTTTTTGATTTTTCGCAGGAATGCTTAGATGCGTTTAATATGATTCGGGAAGCTCTAATTTCAGCTCCGATTATCCAACCTCCGGATTGAAATCTTCCCTTTGAGGTTATGTGCGACGCAAGTGACGTAGCTATAGGAGCTGTCCTTGGGCAAAAGAAGGAAGGACGAACCCATGCTATCTACTACGCTAGCAAGACACTAGATGAAGCGCAGCTCAACTACGCCACTACCGAAAAGGAATTCTTAGCTATTGCATATGCAATTGACAAATTTCGCTCTTATCTTGTAGGTGCAAAGGTGATTGTGTACACGGATCATGCTGCGATCCGGTATCTCCTTGCAAAGAAGGATGCGAAGCCAAGGCTAATTAGATGGATTCTTCTCCTACAAGAATTCGATCTAGAGATCCGCAACAAGAAGGGTTCGGAAAATTCTGTTGCGGATCATTTGAGTCGTCTAACACATCTAGAGGACGACCATCTACCTATAGATGACTCCTTTCCGGACGAGCATTTACACATCATAGAGGAGTGCATCGATGTGATCACCAAAGGTAACGAACCATGGTTTGCTGATTTTGTTAACTATTTGGTTTGTCAGGAATTACCGCCCGGACTATCCTACGCACAAAGAAAGAAGTTCTTTAAGGATGTTCGGGAATACTTTTGGAATGAACCTCTTCTCTTTAAAAATGGTCCGGATGGCATTATTCGGCGATGTGTGCCGAAAGATGAGATGCAAAGTGTCATCCGCCATTGTCATTCACTACCTTGTGGAGGACACGCTAGTTCGAACAAGACTAGCACTAAGGTATTACAATATGGATTCTTTTGGCCTACACTATTTAAAGATGTGCAAACCTTTGTTTCTTGCTGCGATGCTTGTCAAAGAACAGGAAATATATCTAGGAGGAATGAGATGCCTCTCAACAACATCCAAGAGGTGGAGATCTTTGACGTTTGGGGAGTAGACTTCATGGGACCTTTCCCATCATCTTGTGGTAACCAATACATACTTTTAGCGGTGGATTATGTTTCGAGATGGGTTGAAGCAATTGCCTCTCCCACCAATGATGCCATGGTAGTGGTCAAGTTCTTTAACAAGACCATCTTCCCACGATTTGGGATACCACAGACTATCATTAGTGATGGAGGTTCTCACTTCATTGCCCGGCGTTTCAAAGCTCTTTTAGCTAAGTATGGGGTGACTCACAAGATCGCCACCCCTTATCATCCACAAACTAGTGGACAAGTGGAGATCTCAAACCGGGAGATCAAAGGAATCCTAGAGAAAACGGTTTCAAGGACTAGGAAGGATTGGTCTTTGAAGCTAGATGATGCATTGTGGGCGTACTGGACTGCATATAAGACTCCCATCGGAACTACGCCATACAACCTTGTGTATGGGAAGTCTTGTCACTTACCGATAGAGTTGGAACACAAGGCGTTTTGGGCAATCAAGTGGTTGAACTTCAGCATGAAGGAAACGGGAGAGAAGCGTCTCTTGGACCTCAATGAGCTTGAAGAGCTTCGCTTGAACGCCTACGAAAACGCCAAGATCTACAAAGAAAGAGCGAAGCGTTGACATGATAAGCATATCATCCCAAAGGACCTCAAAGAAGGAGATCAAGTTCTCCTCTTCAATTCAAGGCTTCGTCTCTTTCCAGGTAAGCTTAAATCTCGTTGGACTGGACCTTTTCTAATCAAACGTGTTTTTCCCCATGGTGCAGTTTAAGTATGGGGTGAAAAGGGCGGAAGCTTTAAGGTGAACGGTCAACGACTCAAGAAGTATACACCGGAACTCCAAGCTGAAGAGTTCGCGCCCACCGCACTCGAATAAGTGCGAATATGGTCTAGCTACGGACCTTAAACAAAGCGCTTCTTGGGAGGCAACCCAAGGTATTGCACTTACGTTTTTGTTTTTTGATTAATAGATTAGTTTAGTTTAGACGTTTTGCTTTGTTTTGCCTTTGATACCTTCCGGTATGTTCGTGTTTTTGGATGTAGGAACAATGGAAAAGAAAGGGGAAAGGAAAAGTTTGAAGAAAATTGACGAAACTTGGACTTTGAGACATTATAGAGAGTTCGACGGCCAAAACCACGGCCGTGACAGCTACAGTGACCGTAATTTTCAAAAGCCTGAGAAAAATCACCAAAACCACGGTTCCGTACATTTCCACGGCCGTGGAACCCCCGAAAGACCATTATTTTAAAAAATTTTTACGGCCACTATATAAATCACGTTTCTTCACAAAACACACCACAAAACCCAAAACCACGCCCCTATTTCGCCGAATCCTTCCCCATCTCCCAAATTCTTGTTCGTTAATCGTTTTTAACGATTCTTTGGCCAAAACTGAAGCAAATCCAATCACCTAAAAGATCCAAGAAACAATTCGAGCGGCAAATCACCGGAGAAGGCAGAATTCGGATTCCAAAATCCGAAAACCTAGGTTTTTGGTTCTTTCTCTCTCTTTGTCGATTTGGGTTCATTTTGCTAGTATTTTTAGGAGAACTGATTGGAATTGGACTGAAATTAGTCTAGGGCTGCTTGTGGTTGAGATTGGTGAAATTCTGTTGAGTTTTGAGAAATCACGTGCCGAATCACGGTTTCTGGAGAAACCACGGCCGTGGAAACCTTAGAATAAACCGTAGATTTTATCAGAAATGGATTTTGTGAGAAGAGTGTATGGTAGAAACAAGGATAAGAAAAGGAAAGGCAATCCCTCTTCCTCTTCTAGAGCACCACCCGCTGAGCCTCCATCACCTCCATCATCACCATCACCACCTCCCCCTAGGATTCCTACTATCCATGAGGATCATTTAGATGCCTTAGAGAGGATCGAGGAGAGGACGGTCATAGGACCTAGATACTTACTGCTTGAGGAGCTTGAGCCCTTGCATGTGATAGGGGATCTCACATGGCTTTTGGGTAGAGCCGGTTTAGTCATCTTCTCCGCTATTCGGGAAGATGCTTATGAGGAGATTACTAGGGAGTTTGTAGTCTCATTCGAGCATAGCCACGTTGATAGGACTGTTTCTTTCCGGCTGATGGAGAGGAACTATGAGTTCTCGATTAGAGAGTTTGGAGCCTTCTTTGGGTTCCAAGAGACCTTTAATGGTCGATTCCCCAGTGGCGTGTACGCCAAGGATTTCTGGGAGGAGATTGCTATGATTTACGCTAGCGAGGACCGCTGGCAACCTGCTGATACCAAGGCTAGATTGATCTATCATCTAGCCTTGGAGATTGCCCACAGAGTGCTTTCTGAGTGTCTCTTTCCTAGGACGGAGACACCTCAGAAGATTAAGACAGATGAGCTGTTTCTTCTCTACAGTATGTTGTATGGCAGACCAGTTGATTGTGCTACCCTCTTAGCTGCTACTATGAGCAAGCTAAAGAATAAGAGGGCAGACAATATTGGATACGGTGGGATGGTCACCCACCTTGCTAGATAGTTAGGGGTAGACTTCTCAGCTTGCACCCGCATTGCAGCTAGACCCCTAGGACTTTAGGCCCTCATGACTAGAGACATCATTTTTCCCACACATAGAGGTCCACCGTATGCTGCTATGCCTTGGGAGAGTAGGACAGGGAGAGGTATTGAGTGGCTTCCCGAGTATTCCATTATGGCTGGACGCCATAACTGGAAGACGACGTTCGCTGCCATGCATGCGAACAGATTAGTAGCCCCTCCCTATGTTCCACCACCACCAGTTGTAGAGGAGGAGATGAGAGGGGATGACGAGTTTAAGGGAGGAGGAGCTGATCATGACTTTGGTACATTCCCTGATCAGCCGGATGCAGTTCCTGACCTTCCTAGACACTCTCCCCGCCCTACTAGAGCTTCAGGTTCTTCCTCTCGCCGTGCTAGTGTGAGCGAGATGCCTACATGGATGGCGGATCCTCCTTCATGGTATAGCACTCTGCCGGATTGGATGGGAGCTCCACCGCCTTGGCATGCACAACCACCACCTGCACCAGCACCTTCAGATGCACCGGCGTGGTACAACCAACCGCCTGGTTGGTATGAGCAGTTGCTAGAGTGGGCTACCAACCTTTTCAGCAGGGTCGGAGCTTTAGAGATCCGTGCAGATGCTAGGGATGCACGAGCCGATGATCATAACCGCATGATGAGAGACATATACCGTCAGCAGTTTGGGCGGAACTATGATCCAGGCTTCTTCCCGTTTCCACCACCGCCTCCACCTCAGTGATGACGTTTGATGATCGACCATTTTAGCCGCTCCACCACCGTTTTGTGAGTCCCTTTTTCTTTCTTTATTTTTCTTCTTTTTCTTTTTGAATATTAGGGACAATGTTTGTTCCAAGTATGGGGTGGGGTGTGACTAATAGTTTGTAATAACTCTTACTCACTTTTGTATGCTTTTATCGAGACTACCTTGCATGTTCATTCTATTGTTACACGTTTCATTATTGCATTGCATGAAAAAGCTTTTGAAAAACCCATAAAAATTGAAAAATTTTGAAAATTTTGTGTTTCTAAGGATAGAGATGATTTCTATGATAATCACTACTTGTGAATTGAGTTTTGATGACAATCGCATGCATAAACAAACAGTGAATTGAAAAGAAATTTAATGAGTTGATTATTCCTCTTTTGCAAGTTTCATAATGTGATGAGTGTTACCTAAATCATATTGACAAATCAAGGTTGAAATCACATGATAAGTTCTTATACTTCTTTTTGAGATGATTAAGGCAATTCGATTTTCTTTCTTCTTTCTTTGATCATTTAGCCCCTCATTGAAATAATGGCCTCCTTTACCTATCCGGGAATTTGGAGGAGTTGAGTAATTGGCATGTTTGATGTGGGAGGGCCATGAAAGCAATGTTTTGCATTCAAAAGAATAGAAAGAAATTATAGGTTTGGGGAAGTCAATCATGATGATGAGTAACTCGACACCATTCACATAGCCGGATGTTTGTGTCTTGCCAAAGTCGGATTGAGCGATATTCCTAGCGGATTATGGTATGTGCATCAAGGGTTTGAGGCATCTCGTAAAAATGAGAACCGCCAATCTCCTAGGCTTCGGTTTTTGTGCACCTCTATCCATAACTCCAAAAGTAAAGTCGAAAAATGAATTGAAAAGAAGAGAGCGAAGCTCCAAGTTGAAAGTGCTGCGGAAACCGCAAGAGAAAAAGAAAAGAGTAGTTATCCATTTTCCCGGATTCATGCACCACATTCCTTAAAGTTTTCCTTCCCTTTCCGCATTCTAGACCTTGTTTGAAAGTCCTTAAGATCAAGAGAACGATATATGACTTGGTGATCTAAATTGAAGTTTCTTATGATTGATTTTGATAATATTTGAAGGTTATGATGTTTACATGGAAGTTTGATAAATTCATGAGCTTTCTTTACTCTTTACTTTGATTATGTGTATGAAAGTCTTATAAACGAATGAAGCAAGATTTGAGAATGATCTATTGATTAGAAAGCACATTCATCTAAAAGAAGTTTTGCTTTGAGAGTGTATCCATATTTCATCCTAACTTGAGTTTTAAAGCTTTTAAAAGACCTTGCTTGGGGATAAGCAAGTGGCAAGTATGGGGTTATTTGTTAGCATGAAATATTGTGATATTTTAGGCACGTTTTCTAAGTGTATTTCATCCATATTGGTGATCATTGATAAAGCATTGAAGCAATTGTGAGTTAGTTTATCAATTTTGTCGATATAGAGGTCTACATAAGCTTTGTGTTGATTGTAGGCGATTAAGAGCTAAAACCGAGCGAATCAAGGGAGAATAGAGATGGATTGAGCATGTCCAAGGAATGAGGACACCACAAGGGAGCTAAGGAAGGTGCTAGGATGAAGAATGACACAAAACAAAAGAGAATTACGAGCACTCGACGTTCCACGCTCTAAAATACGGCCGTACTAGAGTCCACGCTCTAAACCACGGCCATGGAACTTTGGCAACACAAGCGTGGAGCACTCTAGAGGGTTACACGGCCGTGGAAGTTGTGAAGCACCGTGATGAATTTCCACGCTCTAAACCACGCTCTAAACCACGGGCGTGGAATCCCAAGGAACCGTGATTTAGGCGATCTTTTAACGTACAATTTGAAGCCATGATCTTTTACACAATGGGCTGGACACATAATTTATCTTGCCCTATAAAAGGACGGAAAGAGAGAGATTCCATCACCTTCACTTACGCTTGCACTTAGACTTCGCTTACGCTCATTACACGTGCCTAGGGCTTCACGTTGGACGTGTGGAGATTGCTATTTCGCAGCGGAGATTTGCGAAAGACTTGGGAGATTTGGAAGTTACGCTTTATTCTTAGGTTTGATTTGAAGACGGATTGACATCCCGTTCTTCGTTCTTATCAAGGATTGTGATCGGTTTGTGTTATTCTGAATCTGATATACATCATTACTTTGTTTGTGGATTTAAGATTGATTTGAGATTTATTAAAGGTTTTCGAAGATTTTCATCTTTCATTCTTTTAAATCTTGAATTTGATATCATAATGACTGTTGTTGGCTAAAACCCTTTAGCAATTCTAAGGTGAAGGGTTGATAGTTGTGGCTTAGATGATGATAGATCGATCGTAAACAGATTGGACCCTGAGAGTTAGAGAGAATCGCCGACGAACCAAAATCACGGTGTGTTATTGAGTTCCACGGCCGTGGAATCTCAAGATCCAACCGTAATTTTCCTTAGTTTACGAACCTTGCTTTTACTTTAATCCAAAGTTAAAGATTTGCTTTAACTTAGTCTTGGCTTGCCTTTTCTAGGTGGTAGTGAAGCCTCAACAACCTCTACCTCGATTCCGAGTGTCACAACCTTAATCGGTTTAGTTGGTCTTGATCCTTGGATTACAAGTTTGGGTGTTTGATATTAATTCTTACCTTTAGATCTTTTCTATACTGAAGCCTCAACAACCTTTATAGAGAGTATTTCTAGATAGGTTATATAAAGCCTTGGAACTTCACCATACATTGCTTTGCATTAGTATACCTTTACAACTCTTAACTCTGTCCTTATATCTTTAGTATATCTTGAATCGATTGCCACAACTGGATTCCTGGATCTTTAGGATTGTTGTTTTCCTAATATTTACAAAGCTTCATACATTTACTTGCTTGATAATTCTATAATTGGATTTAACCCCCCAAATCCCTGTGTTCGATACTCTGGAATTCTTGCTTAACTACGTCGATCCGTACACTGCGGGTTCGCTTGCTTGATTCTAGTTTTATAAATTTAAAGCTTATTTGCACGCACGCTAAGTGGCGAACAACACTCCAATCCTTCCGTCCGGGAGAAACCGTCTTTTCAAGGATGGTCTTTATTTCCCGGTTGGATACCTCAGCTTGGCTGTTTGTTTGTGGATGATAAGCTGTTGACACTCGTTGGCGGACGTGGTACTTCTTAAGGAGAGCCGTGATCATCTTGTTGCAGAAATGGGTACCCCTATCACTGATTAAGGCTTTCGGAATTCCAAATCTTGTAAAGATATTTTCCTTAAGAAAAGCTGCAACCACTTTTGAATCATCAGTTTTGGGTGCCTTTGTTTCCACCCTCTTGGAAACATAGTCAACCGCAAGTAAAATATATGTGTGCCCGAATGAAGTAGGAAACGGCCCCATGAAATCAATTCCCCAAACGTCAAATATTTCGCAAAATATAAGAGAGGATTGGGGCATTTCATGTCTCCTTGAAAGATTTCCAACCCTTTGGCATCTATCACACACTTTGCAAAATGCAAAAGCGTCTCGAAAAATGTGTGGCCAAAAGAAACCGGCATCCAAAACTTTTCTTGTAGTTTTGTTTGCCCCAAAGTGCCTTCCACATGCTTCAGAATGACAAAAAGTTAGGACGGATTGTACCTCATTGTCCGGAATGCAACGTCGGATCACTTGGTCACTACAATGCTTCCAAAGGTAAGGATCGTCCCAAACGCAGTGTCGAGCTTCAACCTTTACCTTCTCTCGTTGTGCCTTGGTGAAGTCTGGAGGATACTCTTTCCTGACAATGAAGTTCACAATGTCAGCAAACCAAGTCTTAAAAGACTGAAGCTTAAGACAAACCTCTGTCGACAATTCCGCAGGGGCGCCAAGACAGAGCCGCAGGGGCGGCTGGCCGCAGGGGTGGCTGGTGTGAGGCGCGGGGGCGGTTACACAACAGAGAGTTGTGTAAAATGTATCGTCTGGAAAACTTCCAGCTATCTCTCTTCCTTTTCCTGGATCCTCCTCTCTTTCACTAGCCTGCTCAAATGATCGGCCACCAGGTTCTCAGCCCACTTCTTGTCTCGTATCTCTAGGTTAAACTCACTTAGAAGGAGCACCCATCGAATCAATCGTGGCTTTTCTTGCTTCTTCACTATGAGGTACCTAAGAGCTGCATGGTCAATGAAGATAATCACCTTTACCCCAAGTAGGTACTACCTGAATTTCTCAAGGGTAAAAACCACCGCTAACATTTTCTTCTCGGTGGTAGAGTAATTTCTTTGCGCTCTATTGAGTGTCATAGACGCATAATGGATCACATGGGAAGCCCGTCCATCTTTCTGTCCTAAGACAGCTCCAACGGCGTAATCACTGGCGTCACACATGATTTCAAAAGGTTTCTCCCAATCCGGAGAACAGATGATTGGTGTGGTGGTAAGACATGCCTTCAAAGTGTCGAAAGCTTTCTTGCAATTCTCATCTACTATGAAGGTGACGTCCTTCTTGAGCAATTCACATAGAGGTGCCGAGATCTTTGAAAAATCTTTGATGAAATGTCGGTAGAAACCTGCATGACCAAGAAAAGATCGGATTTCCCGAACATTAGTAGGATAAGGTAAATTTTGAATTACATCAACTTTTGCCCTATCTACCTCTATCCCTTTGGAGGATATTACATGTCCTAGCACAATTCCTTGTTCGACCATGAAATGACATTTTTTCCGAATTAAGAACTAAATTGGTTTCAACACATTTTTGAAGAACAAGTTTTAAATGTCCTAAACATGCATCATAATTGTCTCCATGGACGGTAAAATCATCCATGAAGACTTCAATGAAATTTTCTATGTATTCGGAGAAAATACTTATCATGCACCGTTGGAAGGTGCCGGGAGCGCTGCAAAGTCCAAATGGCATTCTGCGGTACGCAAAAGTGCCAAATGGGCAAGTGAACGTCGTCTTTTCTTGATCTTCCTGTGCAATGGCTATTTGGAAATAGCCCGAATATCCATCAAGGAAGCAGTAGTACAGATGACCAGCAAGGCGTTCCAACATTTGGTCAATAAAAAGGCAATGGGAAATGGTCTTTACGTGTTACCTTGTTGAACTTGCGGTAGTCAATGCAAACTCTCCATCCGGTTTGTGTTTTGCTCGGGACCATCTCTCCCTGTTGATTTTCCACCAAGGAGATGCCTCCTTTCTTTGGAACCACTTGGGTTGGACTAACCCAAGTGCTATCTGAGATAGGGAAGATCATATCCGCTTGGAGGAGCTTCAACACTTCCTTCTTGACCACATCTATCATTGGCGGATTCAACCTCCGTTGAGGTTGCCTAGAGGGTTTGGCTTCATCCTCAAGTAAGATCCTATGCATGCAAGTTGAAGGGCTTATCCCTTTGATGTCCGTAATGGTCCATCCAAGGGCTGTCTTGTGCTCTTTTAGCACTTTCACCAACTTGTCTTCTTGACCGGTAGTCAACTTGTTGGAGATGATCACCGGCAAGGTATTGTGTTCTCCAAGGAAAACGTACTTAAGGTGTGACGGAAGGTCCTTCAATTCTATTTCTGGTGCCTGCACTATAGACGGAATAAGCTTCTCGCTTGGGGTTAGTAAAGTGGGCCCAATGGCCAAATTGGAGATAGGTAGCCTTTTATGCCCATCTAATTGGGCTAGGACTTCTTTTTCATGCTGGATGTTAATACATAGTCTGATTTGAAACCATCAATGTTATGCTCAATTACATTTTTCAATTCATCAACATCAGAATTATCAAATACATCTTGCACAAAAGGTTCAATAATGTCAATAGCACATAAAGAATGATCATCACTAGAAATCTCATTGCATCATAGATGTCAAATTCCACTACTTCACCATCAAATTCCATGGTCAATTTGCCACTAACATAATCAATTTTAGTCCTAGCAGTTTTCAGAAATGCCTATCTAACAGAATGGGTGCAGCATGTGAATCATTTTCCATATCCATTACAAAGAAATCAGTAGGAAATATTAGGTTGTCTACCAATACTAATACATCTTCAATTATCCCTTTCGGGTACACATTAGATCTATCAGCAAGTTGTACTATAATCCTAGTTTCCATTAATGGCCCAAGGCCAAGTGATTTGTAAATCGAATATGGTAAAACATTGATAGAAGCACCAAGATCAAGCATTGCTTTGTCAAAGCGGGTTTCCCCTATAACACAAGGAATGCTTACCATGCCCGGATCGCTGCACTTCTTGCGCATTCTCCGTTAGAAAACAGCCGAAACATGCTCACTTACTTGCACTTTTTGTTTCCCCTTCAGCTTCTGGTTCCTCTTGATAGTGCAAAGTTCCTTCAAGAAACGAGCATACTTAGGAATACTTTTCACCAACTTAAGGAGGGGGATGTTTACCTCGCATTTAGAGAAAGTCTCAAAGAGGTCTTTGTCCTCAATGATTCTTCTCTCCTTCAAGGCCTTAGGAAAAGGAGCTGGTGGTTTCTCAGAGTATAGTGGTGGAAAGTTAGGCCGGATGTAAGAATCCTTCTCAGCAGAACCTTCTGTCGTATTTTTCACAGGGGCGTCACCTTGTATGCGCAGGGGCGGCTCAAGGGTTGTCACCTCCAGGGCGGGGACATCCAGCCGCAGGGGCGGCGTCTGCTCGGTGCTGGGCACAGTTGCAGCCGCGGGGCGGCTGTGGGTGCGGTAAACCCGACAGAGGGTTTGCTTTGTGATTCTTTTTGCTGGTTTCTGTTGGATTTGCTTCCCACTCCTTAATGTTAGGGCACTAACATTCTCCTTGGGGTTTACAATCATCTGGTAAGCCAATCCTCCGGAAAATCTAGCTTCGGTCCTTGAAATGGCTTCCGCCATTTGCCCAACCTGTTTTTCAAGGTTCTTGATGCTGGATTATGTTGTTTGGACATGAGTAGCAAAGTGTTTAGTCAAAACTTGTAACATATCTTTAGTTATTTGATACTTACCTTGTCGGGGCTGTTGTTGTTGGTTTTGTTGATCCCTCCAACGAAAGTTTTGTTGATCACGCCAGTTTGGCATGAAATTCTGTGCATAGGGATCGTTCCTAGGCCTTTGCTGTTGTGGCTGTCCATAGCCCATTGCGTTCACCTCAACATCATCATCTTGGACTTGGGGACACATGTCCGTTGGATGGTATGTGTCAGCACACACTCCACATGCCTTCAGCTGTTGTGGAGTTCCCATAAGTGTTAGTCTCTTCACCATCTCCTTCAGCTCCGCAAGCTCAGTGGAGATCTCACTCTTCCCGGAACTCACAGCATGAACACCTCTCTTGGAAGGAGTCCTTCCAAAGTTCCGGGTCCTTTCAACTAGTTCCTGTATTTTTTCCAAAGCAAGGTCAGGGGTAGAGTTAAGAATGTTACCTCCACAAGCCGCATCGACGATCCTCCTTTCATTGTCTAGCAAGCCATTGTACAAGTACAAGACTAGATCTTGAGTTGAATATCCGTGGAAAGGACAGCTGGATCGGAGGCATGCGAATCTTTCGAAGTACTCATAGAGAGTTTCGTCCGCCTCTTGCTCGATGTTGCTTATAGCTTTCTTCAAGCTATTTGCCTTCTTGGCTGGGAAGTATTTCTCCAAAAATGCCATGTGGAGGTTCTCCCAAGTGTCGATACTCCAGGATAGAAGGTGGTAATACCAATCATCCGCTGAATCTTTGAGTGTGAAGCCGAATGCCCTCATCTTGATTTGTTCTTCAGTAATGTTGGCCGGCTTCATGCTCATACACACGGTATGGAACTTCTCAAGGTGTTTGATGGGGTCTTCACCACTTAGCCCATGGAAGGATGGAAGCAAGTGGATGAGACCGGCTTGAGCTCAAAGTTGATTCCTTCCCCTAATGCCGGTATGGTAACCGCAAGAGGGTTTTGGGCCAAAGTGGGCTTAGTAAGTTGATGTTACACTAAGATTGTGTGATGCGCAATTGGGTTTTAAATTTATACTCGTTAAATTTCTCCTAACTCCTAGCGAACCCGCAGTGTACGGGACGTTCGTAGTAGGGATAGTATTCCGAGGTCGAACACAAAGACTAAGGTGAAATTGACTCGAATAGTGATTGAGTTTAGTAAAGACCTAGGTTGAAATGAAAGAAAGAAACAAAGAAATGAAAATCTCAAATGTTTTAGTTGGGGTTTTGGTGATCAATCAAAGATCACAATTCATGCAAGGCAAACAATCAAACTAAACTAAGAATCAACACAAAAATAAACGAGCTAAACAAGATAATGATCAAAGAAAGAGAAAGACGGATTCTAGGGATTGGAAGTTCCGGTTATGGCATAGGACTCAAGCTATCTATTCATTCTTGGATTAACTATGTTGGGGTTAAGTGTTTCTAGATTGGGATTAATTACCGGGTAGGTCTCATGATCCACTTGTCCATTCCCTAAGTCTTATTACCGGGTAAGTCTCTAAGAACCTAAGGGATGGAATTCTACTCGGACCGGATTGCTAACTTAAGATCCAACCTATCCTCACCGGGTAAGTCTCGGAAGGGCTAGTTTCAAGCTACTATCCAGCACACTAAATCCAATGGCGGCTTATTAGGCTCACCACTACCTAAGGTTAGTTATCTTTGGAACCTAAGAGTAAGGATTACCGGGTAGGTCTCTCCTAACACTTAGTTGCTAACACTAGGTCACCCTAGGATAGTTTTAACTCAACAAACACTTAGGATTTCAACATTTTAATAGTTCAAGATTAGATCCCTCGAATCGGGAAAATCACGGTTTGTTCTACCTGAATCACGGCCGTGATTTTGCAAGAACTGGTCGTGATTCCTAACAGAGGATACGTTCATACAAACAAGTTATCCAAAGATAAATCTAAGTCCGTCCTATCATAACCCTAGCCATAACCATCCTTTCCTTACCCTAGAACCACATCAATTTAGCCTACAACGTTCATAATAGAAATCAAAACAAACAAACATAGAATCATAGCATCCATTGCAAGATAATGAGGGAAAAGAGATGCACAAGTGAACTTTAAATCAAACCAAACTGAAATTAGAACAACTTACAACCCTTCCAAGGAAGGTTCAAAGATTCACAAAACTCTAGAAATAGAATCCGGAAATCTTCACTACAAAAACTAGCAAGGATGGCAATGGTGTGTGTGTTCTTCTTCTTCTCTTCAATGGAACTCTTCTTCTTCTCCTTGACACTTTCCTTCCTAGAAAAATTTCTTGTTGAGAGAATATATTTGTTAGAGAGAAATGGATAATGGATGAGCTGCTCCAAACTACTCCCAGCTGCCATTCACAACCCATGAAGGACCACTTTTATAACAAATTTGCATGAGCTGGCCATGAGAGTCGTGACACAGCTGTCACAAGAATCTGGCAAAAACCACGGTTGATTCTACGGCCGTGATCTGTCAGAGAACCGTGATTCTGTGCAGAAACTTTGCCTTGGATCATTAAGCTGTGGTTTGGTGCATGACAAGTGTTGGCAAGGCTCCATGAGTCCTCCTTAGCCTTTAACTTGTGTCCTAATGGGTCCGAGGGTGCGTTGTCTAGATGAACGATCCTCAAACGCATCGTTTTAGCTCCTAAATTTCCCGAATTACCTACAAAACACGCACAAGTCCGTGTAGACATCTATCTCGACAAAATACATGAATTGAGTGTAAAATGTCTCGAACCAATGCTAAACCATGCATGAATGAGCGAGAATTCTACCTAAATGATCACCTAAAACTAACCCATAAATCGTGTTATCAAAATATCCCATACTTAAGGTTTGCTCGTCCCCGAGCAAATTCCCAACTACAGTTTAAGAGATGACATGATTTATGTATGCAGAAAAATGGCAAAAATCTTTTTGGGTTTGTGCTTCTACTATTGGATCACCTTCAAAGTCATGTTTCATGGCTAAGGACAAGCAATCATGCATCAAACAAATGAAAGCATGGAAAGACAATTGTACTTAACTCAAAAGTATGCATGAAATGTAAAGATGAAGAAGTCAAGAAGATCAAGAGTACATCCAATCTAAACTACTAAGTCTTACGAACATGCAAATAGGTCATAAGGTCTTGTGAGATAAAAGGGCCAAGAAATGTAGTGATTGGGTGGGGATTTCTAGGTTATGTGATGCTAATCCGGGAACGGAACTAACTTCACATCCTTGTCCTCGATCAACTTCCCCCAAGTGTATATTTTCCTCTATCTTTTCTTTCTTTTCTTTTTCTTTGACTTATTTTTGAGACAATGGCATTGGTGTACAAAAGCCGAAACCTTGGTGATTAGCCGTCCTCGGGTTTTTTCTTAGTTTTCGAGGTGCATCCACACCGGGCACACATACCAAAGCTCGTTAGGACTATTGGTTCATTTGACTTTGGCAAGGCACCAACACCCGATTATGTGAAGTGTACCGAGTTACTTGTCACTTAAACCAATGTCCCCAAACTTATATTTTGACTACACTTTCACAACAAATTCAGCATTTTATGCATGATATTCTTTTCATCAACAACTTCACCCCACACTTGCTTTTTGCACACATCAACACACTAGCATGCTCCTATTCCCGGATGGGTTAAAAGAGGTTAATTTTATCTCAATTGAGGTGCTCAAGCAATCATGATTAAGATGAGAAGTAGAGAAAGATTGAATTGCCTCATTCATTCCTAGATGGTTTGCAAGAACTATCATGTAATTTCGACTTTCACTACTCAATCCTTTCTAGGCAAACATCATGGTCACAAATCATTCATAGAATTCAAGAGAAATAGTTCAAGTCCACATATGCATTTATCAATTCAACACATAAGGACATTCATAGCCAATTCACAAGACAAGATTTCATCATTAGGATCATATCCAAGCCTAGAAAGCACAAAAATTTTTAAAATTTTCTGATTTTTATGGGATTTTCGTTTTAAGTATGTACAATGCAAGACATGTGTTAATATTAAACTATCCTAGGTGCTCATCATGCAAAGGATCATGCAAACCCCACCCCATACTTAGAAACACATTGTCCCCAATGTGGTATTCAAGCAAAGAGAGTGAAAAAAGGTTCTCACAATGTAAAAGTGGTTTGCTATGGGAATTGGGATTTCTCAAATGAATTGATGTTGGATGATCCTATCAACCATGGTAGAGAGCTCTAAGCATCTATCAAAGCTTCAGAACCCGCGCTAGGCACCGCTAGCCGTCCAAGTCCCGCGTCCGCTCCACCCATAATTGGTGAGGGGTTCATCATCATCATTCATATGCCAAGAAAGGCTTCCAATGCTACTCTAGCACACATACAAAGTAGACAAAACACACACAAAGATAGAAAAATCTAAAAACGAAGACAAAACAAAAGAAGAAAAATGTTACCAATGGGTTGCCTCCCACCAAGCGCTTCTTTAAGGTCATTAGCTTGACCAAACATCGGGAGCGTCTATGCAAGGTGAAGTGGCGCAATCATGTCCACCGGAGCTCCCGGAATATATTTCTTCAAGCGGTGCCCATTCACTTTGAAATTCCCACAATGCCCCCCTCCTATCTCAATAGCTCCATGGGAAAGATCTTCTTCACCACATATGGCCCGGTCCATCTTGATTTGAGCTTTCCGGGAAAGAGTCTTAGCCTTGAGTTGAAGAGAAGGACAAGATCTCCTTCATTCAACTCCTTGGGGATGATCTTCTTGTCATGCCATCTTTTGGTTCGTTCCTTGTAAATCCGGGCATTCTCATAAGCGTCCAACCGGATTTCCTCAAGGGCGTTTAGATCAAGCAACCTATTTTCTCCCGCTTCCTTGAGGTCAAAATTTAGCCACTTAATGGCCCAATAAGCTCTATGCTCCATTTCCACCGGAAGATGGCAAGACTTGCCATAGACTAACTTGTAAGAGGTGGTGTCAATCGGTGTCTTGAAGGCGGTTCTATATGCCCACAATGCGTCATTGAGCTTCATAGCCCAATCCTTTCTAGTTCTAGACACCGTCTTCTCAAGGATGGCTTTTATCTCCCGGTTGGAGATCTCCACTTGGCCACTAGTTTGGGGATGGTAAGGTGTTGCCACCTTATGAGTCACCCCATACTTAGCCAAAAGCGCTCCAAAGTTCCTATTTGTGAAGTGCTTTCCTCCATCACTAATGATCACCCTTGGTGTTCCAAACCTAGGGAAGATCACCCGGTTGAAGAAACGCACCACTTCCTTGGCATCATTTGTAGGAGAGGCGATTGCCTCCACCCATCTTGACACATAATCCACCGCCAATAGGATATAGAGATTGCCACATGAGGAAGGGAATGGTCCCATGAAGTCCACACCCCACACATAAAAAATCTCCACTTCTTGGATGTTGTTCAAGGGCATTTCATTCCTCCTTGAGACGTTGCCCGTCCTTTGGTAAGCATCACATCCAGCTACAAAACCTTGCACGTCTTTGAACAAGTTAGGCCAATAAAAACCGGATTGCAATACCTTTGCACAAGTCTTGTGGGAGCTAGCATGGCCTCCACATGGTAAGGAGTGACAATGCCGGATCACACTCTCTATTTCATCTTCTGGTATGCATCTTCTAAACATCCCATCCGGGCCTTTCTTGAACAAGAGTGGCTCATTCCAATAGTAATGCCTCACATCGTTGAAGAACTTCTTTCTTTGTGCATATGTCAATCCGGGAGGCACTTCCTCACATACTAAGTAATTCACAATGTCGGCATACCATGGCTCATTTCCTCTAGAAACTTGGAACAAGCATTCCTCCACCATTTGCAATTGCTCATCTCGGAATGAGTCATCAATTGGAATGTCGTCTCTTCCAAGCTCCAATGGAGGCAATCTACTAAGGTGATCCGCCACGGAGTTCTCGGATCCCTTCTTATCTCGTATTTCCAAATCAAACTCTTGAAGAAGAAGGATCCACCGAATCAACCTTGGTTTGACATCCTTCTTTGTAAGTAGATAACGGATCGCCGCATGATCCGTATAAACTATGACCTTCGCTCCAACAAGGTATGAGCGGAACTTCTCAAATGCATACACCACCGCCAACAACTCCTTCTCGGTGGTAGCATAATTGAGTTGGGCATCATCTAGCGTCTTGCTAGCATAATAAATAGCATGAGTACGCCCTTCTTTCCTTTGCCCTAAAACAGCCCCAACGGCCACATCGCTTGCATCGCACATGATCTCAAATGGTAGACTCCAATCCGGAGGTTGCATGATCGGTGCGGAGATCAAGGCGTTCTTCAACGTACAAAAGACTTCAAGACAATCCTTGGAAAAGACAAAATCAACATCCTTCATTAGTAGGTTAGTGAGAGGCTTAGAAATTTTAGAGAAATCTTGAATAAACCTCCGGTAGAAACCGGCATGTCCTAAGAAACTCCTTACCCCCTTCACCGAGGTAGGTGGTGGCAACTTCTCTATCGTCTCAATCTTGGCCCTATCAACCTCAATGCCACGGTTAGACACCAAGTGTCCTAACACAATGCCTTCACTTACCATGAAGTGGCATTTTTCCAAATTTAAGACAAGATTTGTCTCCTCACATCTTTGCAATACTAATGACAAGTTAGCTAAGCAATTATCAAAGGAAGAACCATAAACAGAGAAATCATCCATAAACACTTCCATGATATTTTCTATGTATTCCGAAAAGATAGCCATCATACACCTTTGGAAGGTGGCGGGTGCATTACACAACCCAAATGGCATTCTCCTATATGCAAAAGTACCCCATGGACATGTGAAGGTTGTTTTCTCTTGGTCATCGGGGTGGATAGGTATTTGGAAGAATCCACTATAGCCATCTAGATAGCAAAAATGAGAGTGTTGAGCCAACCTTTCTAGCATTTGGTCAATGAATGGGAGGGGGAAGTGATCTTTCCTAGAGGCCGTGTTCAATTTCCTATAATCAATGCACATCCTCCACCCCGTAACCGTCCTAGTCGGGATTAGTTCATTGTTATCATTAGTCACTATAGTCATCCCACCTTTTTTAGGAACTACATGAACGGGACTAACCCACTTACTATCTGAGATAGGGTAGATAATTCCCGCATCTAGCAACTTAATGATTTCCTTTTTGACTACCTCTTTCATTATAGGATTCAATCTCCTTTGATGTTCAATAGAGGGTTTGTGGTTATCTTCCATCATTATCTTATGCATGCACAAAGAAGGCTTAATGCCAACCAAATCATCAATAGTATAGCCAATGGCTTTCCTATGCAATCTTAGTTCATGCAACAATTTAGCAAGTTCATCATCACTCAAACATGCATTAACAATCACCGGATATGAAGAGTTTTCACCAAGAAATGCATACTTTAAATGAGAGGGGAGGGGTTTAAGTTCAAGTTGAGGAGGACCTTTATCGATTTGAGATGATCCAAACAATGTTGGATGAGATGAATCCAAAGCAAATGCAGCTCCTCCAAGGCTCCTAGAAGCTTGATCACTATCAAGGGCTGATCCAGGGAAAACCACGGCTGAAATCACGGGTTGCTCATCTTCCACGGCCGTGGTTCTTGCTAAGCTTGCTTCCCGGAGTTGTCCAGAAATTTTGACGGCCGTGGAGTGTAAATCTCGACCGTGGAATTTGCAGCTGTTCAACACCTCTTCGTGGCTTTCAAATCCAACTCTTGGCTCCTCTTCCAATGCTTCTAAGGCTTTGATTTCTTCATTGCAAGCCTCCTCAACACTTTCCTCCATCATACTTAAGGCGAGAACCTTCTCCAAGGGATCCTTGATCAAGATCGAGCTCACAACTTCTCTAGACTCTTCTTGCTCGACTATGTTGAAGGCATCCTCATCAAGGGTTGGTCCTTTCATCATGGTGGACAGCTTGAACTTGACGTTCTCTTCTCAAATGTTGAAGGAGAGAGTCCCGTTCTTGCAATCCACTAGGCATCCGGAGGTGGCTAGGAAAGGTCTTCCTAAGATGATGGGAACCGGATAGTCCGCCGGAATGTCCAAGACGACAAAGTCAATTGGCACATAGAATCCTCCCAATTGCACCGGAATGTCTTCTAGAATCCCAACCGGGTGAGTGATAGAACGGTCCGCCATGTATAGGGTCATCTTGACCGGCTTTGGCTCTCCTAGCCCGACCTTGTTGCAAAGTGCAAGCGGTATGATGCTTTTTTTTTTCTCCAAGATCACAAAGGGCCTCGTACTTCACATCTCCCACTCCTATTGGAACGCAAAAAGAGCCCGGATCTCTTAGCTTGGGAGGCATATCTTCCTTCATGGTTTGGATCAATTCCGAGGATCTCTTGGTCATTCTTATCTCCCCATACTCCTCCAACTTCCTTTTGTTGGAGAGTATTTCCTTCAAAAACTTGCCATATGCCGGCATTCCTAAAATGGCATCCATGAACGGAATGTTAATATGCAACTTAGACATTAGTTCAAGGAACTTACCAAAGTGATTGTCCAAACGAGCTCTTGCTCTTGATTGTGGGAACGGTAGTGGTGGCTTGTATGGAGGCGGTGCCACATAGGTTGGCTCTACATCCTTGCTCTTGCCTCCATCTTCTTGCATTCTTCCCTCTTCTACCACTTGCTTTCCCTTAGCTTTGTCTTTGGGCAAAGGATCCTTCATACTCAACCCACTCCTTGTTGTAATAGCCAACACTTGGCCTCTTGGGTTGTCTTCGGTCCTTCCGGGAAGCTTTCCCGGATCTCTATGGGCTTCACCCGCTTTTTGGAACACTTGTGCTTCCAAGACCTTTTGAGCCTTAGAAATCGAAGTCACGGTGCTCTCAAGACCACTCAACCTTCCAAGCAATTGCTCAAACATTATCTCGGTTCTATCCTTTGGAGGTTGAGTAAATCCGGGTGGAGGTTCTTGTGAAGCTCTTGATAATGGTGTTGTGCTTGTGGAGGAGGAAGGGTTCAAAGCTCCATCCGGGTTAGAGTAAGAAAACCCGGGATGGTTGTGGTTGAGCCGGTAATTGTTGAATTGCCGGTTGTTGTTGAAACTCCTTGGGCCTTGGTAATTGTTGAAGTTGCCCCTTCCCATATAATTCACATCTTCTTCCTTGGAAGACAAGTTGGCTTGTGGAAGCACTTGAGGAGTTGCTTGGTTCTTCAAAGTTGTAGTACACAACTCCCTCAAGGACTTCAACTCGTTGTTGATGGCGTCAAGCTTGAAATTGCTCATGGTGACCTCACTCACCTCATATGCTCCCGCCTTTCTCCCTTCACTCTTCCTATGGGAGTACTTCTCAATTACTAGAGCTTGCTTCTCCACAAACTCCCAAGCATCATCTACATGCTTCTCCATAAATGTCCCACCGGAGAGAGATTGGAGCTTGAATTGGCTATCTTCATCAAGTCCTTTGAAGTAGATCTCCAATAGCTCAATTTTCGGTATGCCATGGTGTGGACAATCAAGGAGAAGATCTTTGAACCTCTCCCAAGACTTGAATAAACTCTCTCTATCCTTCATTACGAAGGCATTGATCTTCCCCCTCAATTTGGTAGTCTTGGAAGGCGGGAAGAACTTAGTCAAAAACTCGGTTGTCATCTCCTCCCAAGTACCAACTCGCCCTTGTGGAATAGATTGATACCAAGCCAAGGCTTTGTCCTTAAGAGAGAAGGAGAAAGCCCTTAGCTTATGGTTGTTGCTCTCCAATCTTGGCGGTCTAAGAGTCTCCATCAAGATCTCATAATTCATCAAATGTTGATGAGGAGACTCTCCTTCCATCCCTCCAAATTGATTATGCTGGATCATTTGTAGAACTTGAGGGCGGAGCTCATAATTGTGGGTTGCGGGATCTCCTAGGTTCACACCCGGTCGGTGTGCTCTTTGTGCCGGATCCATACGTCTCCCTAGGGTTTGTGGCTCCTCAATAGCAATGGGAACAACCTAACATTTGCCGCCGGCTGCGGTTGTGGTGGAGGAGGTGGAGGTTGTCGGCGATTAAGCTCTCCTTGAACAAGGGCTTGCCTAATCTCCTCAATCTCCCTCCTAGTTTCCTCTTGCCTCTCATTGGCAAGTCTCCTTTCTTCCTCCAAGAGCTCATCTCTTAGCCTTATTTGTTCTAAGGCTTCATCCAACTCAGCTTGGAGGTTTCTTCCGGCCATCTCTTTCTCCTTTCGGATGTTCTTGGATCTAGATCGAAGGGTTTTCTCCGGTTCGGGATCGAATGGAGCTAAATCCTTGTCACGAGATCTTCGCATACACCTAAAGAGTAATAGATGTCCTGAAAAGCAAAGACACAAACCAACAAGAGATCAAAAGCAACAAGAAAGATCTACACTAGAAACAATCACAAAATAGACTCAATCTAGACCTAGTCCCCGGCAACGGCGCCAAAAACTTGTTACGCTAAGATTGTGTGATGCGCAATTGGGTTTTAAATTTATACTCGTTAAATTTCTCCTAACTCCTAGCGAACCCGCAGTGAACGGGACGTTCGTAGTAGGGATAGTATTCCGAGGTCGAACACAAAGACTAAGGTGAAATTGACTCGAATTGTGATTGAGTTTAGTAAAGACCTAGGTTGAAATGAAACATGCAAATAGGTCATAAGGTAAAGATGAAGAAGTCAAGAAGATCAAGAGTACATCCAATCTAAACTACTAAGCCTTACGAACATGCAAATAGGTCATAAGGTCTTGTGAGATAAAAGGGCCAAGAAATGTAGTGATTGGGTGGGGATTTCTAGGTTATGTGATGCTAATCCGGGAACGGAACTAACTTCACATCCTTGTCCTCGATCAACTTCCCCCAAGTGTATATTTTCCTCTATCTTTTCTTTCTTTTCTTTTTCTTTGACTTATTTTTGAGACAATGGCATTGGTGTACAAAAGCCGAAACCTTGGTGATTAGCCGTCCTCGGGTTTTTTCTTAGTTTTCGAGGTGCATCCACACCGGGCACACATACCAAAGCTCGTTAGGACTATTGGTTCATTTGACTTTGGCAAGGCACCAACACCCGATTATGTGAAGTGTACCGAGTTACTTGTCACTTAAACCAATGTCCCCAAACTTATATTTTGACTACACTTTCACAACAAATTCAGCATTTTATGCATGATATTCTTTTCATCAACAACTTCACCCCACACTTGCTTTTTGCACACATCAACACACTAGCATGCTCCTATTCCCGGATGGGTTAAAAGAGGTTAATTTTATCTCAATTGAGGTGCTCAAGCAATCATGATTAAGATGAGAAGTAGAGAAAGATTGAATTGCCTCATTCATTCCTAGATGGTTTGCAAGAACTATCATGTAATTTCGACTTTCACTACTCAATCCTTTCTAGGCAAACATCATGGTCACAAATCATTCATAGAATTCAAGAGAAGTAGTTCAAGTCCACATATGCATTTATCAATTCAACACATAAGGACATTCATAGCCAATTCACAAGACAAGATTTCATCATTAGGATCATATCCAAGCCTAGAAAGCACAAAAATTTTTAAAATTTTCTGATTTTTATGGGATTTTCGTTTTAAGTATGTACAATGCAAGACATGTGTTAATATTAAACTATCCTAGGTGCTCATCATGCAAAGGATCATGCAAACCCCACCCCATACTTAGAAACACATTGTCCCCAATGTGGTATTCAAGCAAAGAGAGTGAAAAAAGGTTCTCACAATGTAAAAGTGGTTTGCTATGGGAATTGGGATTTCTCAAATGAATTGATGTTGGATGATCCTATCAACCATGGTAGAGAGCTCTAAGCATCTATCAAAGCTTCAGAACCCGCGCTAGGCACCGCTAGCCGTCCAAGTCCCGCGTCCGCTCCACCCATAATTGGTGAGGGGTTCATCATCATCATTCATATGCCAAGAAAGGCTTCCAATGCTACTCTAGCACACATACAAAGTAGACAAAACACACACAAAGATAGAAAAATCTAAAAACGAAGACAAAACAAAAGAGGAAAAATGTTACCAATGGGTTGCCTCCCACCAAGCGCTTCTTTAAGGTCATTAGCTTGACCAAACATCGGGAGCGTCTATTCAAGGTGAAGTGGCGCAATCATGTCCACCGGAGCTCCCGGAATATATTTCTTCAAGCGGTGCCCATTCACTTTGAAATTCCCACAATGCTCTCCTCCTATCTCAATAGCTCCATGGGAAAAGATCTTATTCACCACATATGGCCTGGTCCATCTTGATTTGAGCTTTCCGGGAAAGAGTCTTAGCCTTGAGTTGAAGAGAAGGACAAGATCTCCTTCATTCAACTCCTTGGGGATGATCTTCTTGTCATGCCATCTTTTGGTTCGTTCCTTGTAAATCCGGGCATTCTCATAAGCGTCCAACCGGATTTCCTCAAGGGCGTTTAGATCAAGCAACCTCTTTTCTCCCGCTTCCTTGAGGTCAAAATTTAGCCACTTAATGGCCCAATAAGCTCTATGCTCCATTTCCACCGGAAGATGGCAAGACTTGCCATATACTAACTTGTAAGGGGTGGTGCCAATCGGTGTCTTGAAGGCGGTTCTATATGCCCACAATGCGTCATTGAGCTTCATAGCCCAATCCTTTCTAGTTCTAGACACCGTCTTCTCAAGGATGGCTTTTATCTCCCGGTTGGAGATCTCCACTTGGCCACTAGTTTGGGGACGGTAAGGTGTTGCCACCTTATGAGTCACCCCATACTTAGCCAAAAGCGCTCCAAAGTTCCTATTTGTGAAGTGCTTTCCTCCATCACTAATGATCACCCTTGGTGTTCCAAACCTAGGGAAGATCACCCGGTTGAAGAAACGCACCACTACCTTGGCATCATTTGTAGGAGAGGCGATTGCCTCCACCCATCTTGACACATAATCCACCGCCAATAGGATATAGACATTGTCACGAGATCTTCGCATACACCTAAAGAGTAATAGATGTCCTGAAAAGCAAAGACACAAACCAACAAGAGATCAAAAGCAACAAGAAAGATCTACACTAGAAACAATCACAAAATAGACTCAATCTAGACCTAGTCCCCGACAACGGCGCCAAAAACTTGTTACGCTAAGATTGTGTGATGCGCAATTGGGTTTTAAATTTATACTCGTTAAATTTCTCCTAACTCCTAGCGAACCCGCAGTGAACGGGACGTTCGTAGTAGGGATAGTCTTCCGAGGTCGAACACAAAGACTAAGGTGAAATTGACTCAAATTGTGATTGAGTTTAGTAAAGACCTAGGTTGAAATGAAAGAAAGAAACAAAGAAATGAAAATCTCAAATGTTTTAGTTGGGTTTTTGGTGATCAATCAAAGATCACAATTCATGCAAGGAAAACAATCAAACTAAACTAAGAATCAACACAAAAATAAACGAGCTAAACAAGATAATGATCAAAGAAAGAGAAAGACGGATTCTAGGGATTGGAAGTTCCGGTTATGGCATAGGACTCAAGCTATCTATTCATTCTTGGATTAACTATGTTGGGGTTAAGTGTTTCTAGATTGGGATTAATTACCGGGTAGGTCTCATGATCCACTAGTCCATTCCCTAAGTCTTATTACCGGGTAAGTCTCTAAGAACCTAAGGGATGGAATTCTACTCGGACCGGATTGCTAACTTAAGATCCAACCTATCCTCACCGGGTAAGTCTCGGAAGGGCTAGTTTCAAGCTACTATCCAGCACACTAAATCCAATGGCGGCTTATTAGGCTCACCACTACCTAAGGTTAGTTATCTTTGGAACCTAAGAGTAAGGATTACCGGGTAGGTCTCTCCTAACACTTAGTTGCTAACACTAGGTCACCCTAGGATAGTTTTAACTCAACAAACACTTAGGATTTCAACATTTTAATAGTTCAAGATTAGATCCCTCGAATCGGGAAAATCACGGTTTGTTCTACCTGAATCACGGCCGTGATTTTGCAAGAACTAGCCGTGATTCCTAACAGAGGATACGTTCATACAAACAAGTTATCCAAAGATAAATCTAAGTCCGTCCTATCATAACCCTAGCCATAACCATCCTTTCCTTACCCTAGAACAACATCAATTTAGCCTACAACGTTCATAATAGAAATCAAAACAAACAAACATAGAATCATAGCATCCATTGCAAGATAATGAGGGAAAAGAGATGCACAAGTGAACTTTAAATCAAACCAAACTGAAATTAGAACAACTTACAACCCTTCCAAGGAAGGTTCAAAGATTCACAAAACTCTAGAAATAGAATCCGGAAATCTTCACTACAAAAACTAGCAAGGATGGCAATGGTGTGTGTGTTCTTCTTCTTCTCTTCAATGGAACTCTTCTTCTTCTCCTTGACACTTTCCTTCCTAGAAAAATTTCTTGTTGAGAGAATATATTTGTTAGAGAGAAATGGATAATGGATGAGCTGCTCCAAACTACTCCCAGCTGCCATTCACAACCCATGAAGGACCACTTTTATAACAAATTTGCATGAGCTGGCCATGAGAGTCGTGGCACAGCTGTCACAAGAATCTGGCAAAAACCACGGTTGATTCCACGGCCGTGATCTGTCAGAGAACCGTGATTCTGTGCAGAAACTTTGCCTTGGATCATTAAGTTGTGGTTTGGTGCATGGCAAGTGTTGGCAAGGCTCCATGAGTCCTCCTTAGCCTTTAACTTGTGTCCTAATGGGTCCGAGGGTGCGTTGTCTAGATGAACGATCCTCAAACGCATCGTTTTAGCTCCTAAATTTCCCGAATTACCTACAAAACACGCACAAGTCCGTGTAGACATCTATCTCGACAAAATATATGAATTGAGTGTAAAATGTCTCGAACCAATGCTAAACCATGCATGAATGAGCGAGAATTCTACCTAAATGATCACCTAAAACTAACCCATAAATCGTGTTATCAGTTGACGAAGAGTACGATCAACCATTTCTTGTTGGAGTTGTTGTTGTCTTCGTTGCCGGATGTGCGTCCTCTCAATTTCTGGATCAAAAGAAGCAAAGCCGTAGTTAGTAGCACGGGTTTGAACCATAAAATGGTTCAAACCAATAATCAATAATAACAATAGAATAAAAATACTAAACTCCCCGGCAACAACGCCAAAATTTGACTAAGGGTATTTCTTTGGTCGTCTATACCCTATCAAAAATATAATCCCGACTTAGCACTAAAACAAGTATAGTGGTTAATTAAGGGTCGAACCCAAGAGGGTTAAGGTATTTTATTAGATGCAATTATTGATTATAGAAACGAGTAACAAGGGGGGGGGGGGGTTTGGTTGAATTGATGCACACAATAACTTATGAAAACGAATAACGCAACAAGTAAGACAATGATGGGTGAATCTACACTAGGTTGATTCTAAGCGTGCGATTGCTACTTTGGTGAGTTCCTTTTACAAGTTTTCAAGTAATCTCCCGTCTCGATCATATATATGTGTTGAGCCAACCGGCATCAACACAACTTAACAGGTTAGTGTTCCGTAAACCTACAAGAACAAATAACAAGTTAGCTTTCAAACAAAGACCAAGGGATATAAAGAAAAGATTAAAACCGTTAAACTTATCTTTATATTTGTGTTCCTTTTCTTTAAGCAATTACAACCTGTTATTACTTAAAATTTACTACTAGATTAAAGACCCGAATCCGGAACCTATTAATCCTAGTTCTTTGCATGCACTTTAGAACCTAAGGTGATCAATCTCAAGTAATAGTAAAACATGCAATTAGACAATGAAGATCAAGGAAACACAAAGAATTACTGAATGAAAACTTATATTAAAAAGAAGTTACAACCAAGGTAACAATGCAGCTTCAAACCAACCCAATGTAGCAAGGGAGTTAGCAACTCATTATAATGGAAGTGATGAGAAAATTGGATTCTAAGTGGATAATGATTCTCTATGCTAGCAATCAACCAAGGACTATTTATACTACAAAAGATACTAAATAGGAGTAAATGGCCGGCCCAAAACAGCCACCTTTAATGCCATAAAGGTGGTGTAAACAGCCGGAGTAAAGCTTATATCGTTGAACTGCAGGGGCGGCCTTCAGCTCCGTAGGGGCGGTGAAGGCAAAAACGCTTAATCTTCTTCATGGCCGCAGGGGCGCTAGGCAATTCCGCAGGGGCGGATCTTTAATGCTCTTCAAATTTCTGACTCTTCAACTTCCTGCCAATTCTCATGCCAAGCCGCCGGAGCGTCCCAATGTCGACGCAGGGGCGGTGACACAGACTCTTCATCTTCCAGCTCCCAGGTTGAGGTGCAAGCAGAGGCGCAGGGGAAGACGTAGGGGCGCTGGTCTTCGTTTCTTCAGGGCAAGTCACCGCAGGGGCGCCGGGGGTTGATGCAGGTGCGGTGACAGTCTTCGTGGCTGGCATTGGCGAAGGCGCAGGGGGCGCTCCAGAGTGTGGTGTCACCTGCAGGGGCGGTGACAAGGCTCCCCGGGGGTGGTGAAGCAACAGAAGCTTTGCTTCGTGAACAAACTTCACTCCTAAGTGCTTATAACTCCTTCCTTAGCTTCTTTTAGTCTTCTTCTTCTGGACCAAGGAGTTAGTAGCATAAACCGACACTAATGCAATAAAAAGACTCTAAAAACTAGCCTAAATGATAGTGATTCCATCACCTATCACATGCGTTTTAGGATACTTCGAGTCATCTCCATTAGAGTCCTATTACGTCTCTCAACAACTCTATTTTGTTGAGGAGTATATGGAGTTGTGAGGTGCCGTTTTATGCCTGAATTATCGAATAAGGAGTTGAATTCTTGTGACACAAATTCTCCTTCTTTATCTGTTTTGAAGACTTGTATGTTTGCTCCTGATTCTTGCTCTATCAAACTTTTGAATCTCTTGAACTTGTTAAACGCATCACCCTTCTCCTTCAAAAGTATTGTCTACATATATCTAGAGTGATCATCTATCAGAACGAAGACATACTTGTTTCCAACCATCATATTTGGTGTTATGGGGCCACAAAGATCGCCATGTATAAGCTCAAGTACCTTATCTATTGATACATAGTAGCTTGTGGAAACGTTTTTCTTGGTTGCTTTCCAAGCAAGCACGAACCACAAACTTTCTTCTTGAAGTTAACACATGGAGTTCCTATGACAAGCTTTCTTTGCATCATGGATTTCATTGTTTCAAGATTAATGTGACCTAACCTAGCATGCCATTTGCTCGAGTCACTTGTTGATGTTGAATGAAGACACATCATATTCTTTATCCTCATACGAACCTTGCTTTGACGAGAAATTTTCCATCACGAAACTCTGGCCCCCTCATGGAGACACGATCCGAGTCATCTGACTAGACTCGGTGTGAATGTTGTCTCCTAGATCCACCACTCCTCGTCTTTGGACGACACTCTCAACAATCTCCTCATGAACCTCTTCCATCACAAGTGGATCAACAGCGGGAACTGGTCCCTGACCTATCACGCCCGAAGGAAGAGGTGGTCTACCTCTACCCCGGCCTACAATAGGAGTAGCTCTAGTCCGAGCCATCTACGAGGTATGCACACCTAACTTATAAGGCTCTATATCGGCCATATATATATATATATATATATATATATATATATATATATATAGAGAGAGAGAGAGAGAGAGAGAGAGTTTGGCTCCCATGTAAACAGCCCTTATAGTGTACAATGAGAACGAATTATATTCGTTGGATCAATATAATAGACGGCTGAGATTAAGCAGTTTCTTAATTAACAAAAAAATATATATATAAATGCTAAACAATTTTAGGGAAGTTGCAGGCGCGTGTGATACCCTACTCTCCATAACTTCCCTCAATTTTAAAATTTTCCTTTAATAAAACTACTAAATATGCTACGGTTATTTCGTATCCCGCTTATTCCTCCAGAACACAATCCCGTGTTCTTCAACTAGTTTCTTTGGTGCCGATAGTTGCAGGATCTTTCTGTGGTCGCCTTTCTTCCCCATTCATCTACACAAGCAACCGTGTCCGACGTTCTTCGTCTTCACTCGAGGTATTCATCAAGAACACTAATTTTTTTTCGATTCTTCAATTTAGGGTTTTTTCATGGTTAGAACTAACGAAATCCCTAATTTTCTTGTGATTATCTTCTTCTTCAACTGCTGCATTCAAAAATTCGGAGCCATTGAAGTCGCCGGCCAAGTGGTTGAAGATCGATTTCATATTCGGTTTTGTGGTCGACTGTATTCGGAGTTGTAGAACTAAATAAACTGGTTGGTTGCCATATTCTGTTGTTACATTGACTGTATTCGGTGTTCTTTATTCTCCCTTCATCGTCTTCAGTAAAGGTAATGAACATTCTTGAATGCCCTAGTTTTTCCGATTTTTCAATTTAGGGGTTTTTGTGGGATAAAAAGTTATGAGGTGTTCTACATCATATTATCCTGTTTGGTGATCATATTCAGTATATTAAGTTACTATATTCGTCGTACGACATCATAATATTCTGTTCTTCATCGATTCTTACACAAATTTGGGTTTCTATTGTTCTCCATGCCTTTTTGATTGATGCATTTGCTATGCGCATTATATATTCATGAATTTGATGTATTATATTCGTCTTTGTTTGATTGTTTTGTTTAGAAAACAAGATGGTTTCAGACAAGAAACAACAAATTAGAAGTGGAAAAAGGAAGATTGTTTCAATGCAAGAATCTTCAGACGATTTAGAAGATGCTAACATTGTAAGGAATTCAAGAACAAAAAGAAAACATGATAAAACAGCAATTTCGGCTAATAGCGATGATGACTTCATAGATCCTGTTCCTACAAGACACACCCGTTTGGAATCCGGTAACATTTATACAGTTTAATATTATGAATAAATTGATATTGCATGATTTTTTAATTCATAACATCTAGTTTTGTTCTTCTTGTGATATTATGAAAAAATTGATTTGTTAATGAGTTGATATTCGATGAGTTATAATGTATATATTCGATATTGCATGATTTTTTATTCAGTAACTATTTCCTTTATTTTGCTCCATTCATAAGTATGAAATTTTTGTTCTTAATACAGAAAGTGATGATGAGAAGCCTACACGTGGAAGAAAAAGAAGAACGGCTAATGTTGTGGGCAAGTTCCCAAAGTTGGATACTAGGGGATCACCCAAGACCTTAGTCAATTGTTTGAAAAGCTTGAATGAAGCGCAAGTAGAGGCTGTGAAAGGTATTCGCTTAGGTAGCTTGTTGGAGTTGGGGTTGTCAAAGCAACCACTCACATTGGGGAAGTGGTTGGTTGACAATTTTGACGAGAATAATTGTAGTTTGGAATTGCCAGGAGGGCGTAGCATTTACATTACTGAGATTGATGTTCATATATGTTTTGGACTTCCACTGGGAGGCAAACGGATTAGTACTACTGGCCTTGAGGAAACTAGTGAGGTCGTAAAGGAATGGAAGTCTCAGTTTCGTAACAACTCGCTAAAGCTCAGGTTTGAGGAGTTGAATGAAAAAATAAGATCGTGTAGTGATGGAGGCTTCAAGTTTATTCAGAATTTCGTGGTGTTATTCTACACGACTCTAGTTCGCAGCCACCAGTGTGGTGAAATTAACAAGGGCATTGTGAAGCACTTGTGTAGTGTGGATGAAATCAAACAATTAGATTGGTGCGAATACATTATTCGTAACCTCGTTGAATCGAAGAGAGACTACAGGTTGAATGAAAAGGGAAGTTTTAGAGGTCCAGTCTTGTTACTCATTGTGAGTATTTCAATGTTTTATTTTACTTTATTTGTGTAAAGTTAACGTATATAATATATAAATGTTTTTGAATTTGTGTTTGCAGCTTGTGTATATTGATCGGGTTGTTAACGTGAACAACAGACTTGTGGAAAGGGGAGTCCCTGTTTTCAAATTCTGGACTAATGACTTGATATACGAAAGGGAGAAGATAGACAAGAACAATGCTTCTTTTGGCAAAGGTCGTGTAGATCCACCCATTACAACAGTTGAGATCCTACAAACAGATGTTGGTAAACAATGTGGTCCCACTGGTAGTAGTGACATACCAACAAATGGTGATAGAGTGAATTCAATGAAAGAAAATGAATCTGTTGAGGTATTCAGTTGAATACTTTATTATATTGATAATGAATATATTCTGCTTGTTTCCATATTCACTATATTTTGCTGCAATTTTTTTTAATTGATATACTTTTTTTCCTTTGTTATGCACAGGAATTTCTTGGAAAGTTTGTAGATGTGTTTGTGGAGATGGCGGGTGCTGTAACTAAAGTCATTGATATGGTGAAAGAGACGCCAAAAGAATATACGAGTCATCCCGCTATTCAAGCTGCATATGGGTTATTTAAGTCAATGTTAGGTGGTGGTGAATCAAGCTCCGGTGGTAGCACAAGTGACGTTGCAACACAATTGGGGTGTGTAATGACTCAGTCAAGTACTCAAATATTCAACGATGAGACATTGTTGGCGAACATGAAGAAAATTGATGATGCGATGAAGTTGCGGGACGCGGTTTTAGCTGAGAAAAACAAATGGCCTTCTTTTGACCTTGGGATACCCGGTGTTAGGGGTAAGAGTTTGGATCCCGTCGATGTTGTCATCGCGAACATCCTAAAGGGACAGGGCTTGACCGTTGATAAAGATGATGAAATCATCAACCGGACGGATGAGCAAGAAGATATTATATTTAATTCACCGCATGTCGCACCAGAGGTGATTTATTTATTCGTTTACAAATGTTTATTATTATATATATAGAAAATGCTATTTTAATATTTGATGTTCCAGGTACGAGTGGTTGATGAGGATGAAGCAACTGATGGTGATACATTGTGTGCGGATGATACCATGCGGTCTGGGGTTGTTGACAAATCTAGTGTATGTATTTCATTAAGTTTTATTCACAATTATTATGTATTTAGATTCAATTGTTTGTGTTTATATATTCGGTTCAATGTGTGTGTATTTATAAAATTGTAAGTGTACGTTTTGGACTTATCTATAAATGTGCAGGGAAAGGATGTCGACATTGATAATCAAATCACCGCAACAACAGCACCACAAACTTTCAACGATGCATTGCAAATGGATGTATCGTTTAACTCATCAAAGGTATGCATATTAATATCTTACATTCATCTATTTATTACTGTGTATTCATTTGAATTTTATATTATATTCGGTTTGTTTGTAAAATCATCTATTACTTGTTTATGTTATTTTGTTGTTGGATATGTGCAGGGGAATGAAATCGTTGTTTATGATCCTGATAAGATCAAAAATAATGTTCAAGATTCTGTACGAGATGTGCAAACAGGGGTCACCTTGGTTTCGTCAAAGGTATGATGTTGAATATATATGCTGCACATTTGACAGGTAGATTTTATAAAGTTATATTTGACATGTATATAACCTGTATGCTTAGGGTAAGAAAGTGGATGCTCCCACTGTTGTCAAGTCAAAAACTCCGCGTCCAAAGAGGGAGATGAAGAGATCTGTGTATGATAAAAGTCCATATGTTGATAGGGTTGTGAAAATTGCTGGCCGAAGTTCTGCTGAGGAGAATTCATTGAACAAGTTCGTAGGGGCATTGAATGTCAGGTAATTGTGATTGGTCTTCCTAGCAGTTGTAATTGTTATTTATAACTTAAAATTTGTATTAATAATATATTCATGGTTAAAATAAAACTACCATATTGTTTAGGAAAATACTCTTCAAACGTGGAGCAATTGTGATGGATACTGAAATATGTAAATCCATCCAAGGAAACTCAAATGTGGCACCAGCTATTGTGGATGCTTGGGCATCATATTTAAACGCACTTGAGTGGTATAGAGGAGAAAACTCACCGAAAATATTTTTTGTTGGTGTGTCGTGCACGGTAATGTGAAAAATTAATATATATTCTGTCATTTTGTGTATATATATTCAATACCATTTCAATTAATATTCTGTATAATCTTATTTGTTTCTAACCGGAACTTAACGCTGTCAATTGGTGCAACATTGTACGCAGCTACTTTCAATGGGTGACGAAGAGGAAGTTGAGTTCGAAGAAATGTACAGAATTTTCAATTACGAGCTCAACAAGTGCATAATATCAACAAATCATATGGAAGATTTCAGAAATCTTGACATGGTAACATAAAATTAATTTTTTTTAAAATTAACATTACAATATTTATAGAATATGAACTAAGGCTATATTTTATTTGTATCACAGGGTATGTTTCCGATGTGCGTATATGAACATTATTACGTTATGTGCTTCAAAATGAAGGAGGGGGTCATAGACATACTTGACAACTCACTGGGTGGACCACCAACTCTCAATCATCCATACATTAAACACTTCAATTTACTTGTGAGTTTTATTTCAATTAACACGTGCGTTGGTCTTGCTAAGGTGCTATATGCGTACATATTTGCTGACCAACTGTGAGTTTGTGTGTGATGTAGAAGCGGCTATTCCAAGCCTATTTGTTGGAGGATGATTATGCGGATCTGGCTCATAAAGTGAAAAGCATGGTCAGAATGCACAACGTGAATATGAAATGGAGAGATACGCGTGTTAGCCAAGACAGCGATATATATGCGATGCGTCACATGGAAACTTACAAGGGGGATGTCAACTGGGAGTGTAACTTTGCAAGAGGAACCAGAAAAAGTATTGGGGTGTTGAGGGTCAAATATTTATATACTTTGCTCCATTGGTCTGAGAACACATTGTTGCATGACATACCGCGTATGATTGCTAGAGGGGCTTTGGAGATGAACAACGCTAAAGATGATGATGAATAGACGTACCAAGCTGGTGTCTTATTATGTTGCTTTGTAAAACAATTTTGCTACAATTTCTCAAACTATATTCTAACGTGTCTTTCTATGTTTTGCTATTTTGACCACTTATGTATGGATTGTTGTGTTTGACACTACTGTCTTTATTAATGTCAATTCACTAATTTACAACAGTTGTTCGTGTATAATCGATATAGACAATATAAGTATGTTGTTTGATGATGATCAAGTTATTGAATATAGTCAACATATGTAACGAATATATATGTTCAAGTTGTCGCATATATAATATGTTGTATGTTGATAATAACACCCTTTACATTTTTTACCATTACCTTTAAATATATGTTAGTGTGTTGTACGTTAATGACCATTACCTTTGAATATATGCGAAATATGTAATGAATATAAAGTATTGAACTGCCGAATATAATCGATATAGACAATATAAGTATGTTGTTTGATGATGATCAAGTTACTGAATATAGTCAACATATGTAACGAATATATATGTTCAAGTTGTCGCATATATAATATGTTGTATGTTGATAATAACACCCTTTACATTTTTTACCATTACCTTTAAATATATGTTAGTGTGTTGTACGTTAATGACCATTACCTTTGAATATATGCGAAATATGTAATGAATATAAAGTATTGAACTGCCGAATATAATCGATATAGACAATATAAGTATGTTGTTTGATGATGATCAAGTTACTGAATATAGTCAACATATGTAGCGAATATATATGTTCAAATTGTCGTATATATAATATGTTGTATGTTGATAATAACACCCTTTACATTTTTTTACCGTATATGATGTTAAATTCTGTATAATAGACAGTGTATATTTGACTGATATCTAATATATTAGTGGGTTATATTTTAATGATCTCTCTTATTGAATACAGACGATGTAAAGTGTAGAATATAAAGATTTGAGTTCTCGAATATATCCGATAATAATGTCTTAGTGTTATAAAGAGTCAACTAATACAGGCAATTTATTGCAAATTCATGAGCATATAGTATTCATTCGAGGGACTCCTTGCAATTCCTCTTGTCGTGTGTGGTGAGCTGACCACATCTTGCACACTTGCGTAGTGGTTTGTTTGCTTTCGTAGTTGCAGTTTCGAGACTACTTTGTATACGAGTGCCTTTGTTTTTTGCTTTCACTGGTGGCTGAATTGTAACATCTGGTGGAACTTTTATTCCAACAAAACTCTCAACCATGTCTTGTTTTGATGGATTTACAGTGAGTAACACATCACCAGACTTCATGTATTCGGCTCTTTTTGCATTGAGGGTTTGCAACAAATCTTCTAGCATTGCAGTGTCATCAACTGCACTTCCAACTGTCGAGTATATTGCACTCCATACCTTATTTGTTAACTCTTTTTTCTCTTCCAATGCAATACACTGTTGGACAACTACCTGATCTATGTTCGTGCTGGCTACCCGTCTAGCATCCTTCCTCCACCGAGGTAACACCATCTCATTCGGGATCTCCTTCATATACATATATTTGTAGGTGCAGAATATGTGAAGGCAAGGGATACCAACCCTATTAAACATGTTGCACGTACATGTTGATTTTCTCACATCCAAATCATGTTGGACAGTGAATAATCCAATTCCTTCGTCACGAACAACATGTGTCTTATAACCATCCACAACAGTCTCCTCAGTGACATTGAAGTTAACACACGCAAAGTATATCTCATATTGTACCTTTAAAAATGTCTTGAGAGTGTATACAGACGATGCAAACCTCTCTATTTCATGCGGTGTTTTGTAATTGGGTGTCATGGTTGCAGATTCCATGTCCAACTTTGATTGGGCATGCCTTTGAGCATCCATAGCACTATCAAACTGCATCATCAGCTCTATGAGTGTGAAATTCCGCTTGTTGTATCTACCGAAAAAGCTATTGGCTGATTTAGATATTGAAGTTGTACGCATCAGTCCACCCAATAGTACGTCCCTAAAATATGCAGGAATCCATAGTTGCCGCAACAAGTACATTAATGAAAGCCAAGTGTTTGCACCCAAGTCAAATTCATCGATCATTTCTCCCCATTGTTGTTCAAACTCCGTGACTGTAGTCTCGTAACTCCAAACAACCTTGTTAATCTTCAGCCTAAAATCCTTGTTCAACAGCACAACTTTGTCCACCTGTCAGATCGTAAAGAATGATAATTGTAAAATATATTCAATGAAATAGTATAATATATTCGTCAATGAATCAATTATATACGCGACATCTAAAACTTGTATACCAAATATACAAATGTGATCCTTACGTGAAGCGGCAATTTCATCATTATATGCCACATACAAAAGCGGTGTCTAGTATCGGGGAATACGTCTGGCACAGCAATCCTAAGGGCAGGATCTTGATCGGTGACGATAACAGCGGGATACCTGAACATTGCTTCCTTAAAGTGGCGTAGAATCCATGTGTAAGAATCTACGTCCTCTTTCAAAAGTAGACCGGCACCAAATGTGACAGATTTACGATGGTTATCCATTCCTGTAAAGGGAGCGAATACCATACTATACCTGCAGTGTGCGATAATATGTTCATGATACAATAAATAGTTTTAGTTATACCGAATTAATGAATTATGCTGATTGAATATAAAATAACTGTTTAAACTTACTTGTTTGATCGATACGTAGAGTCGAAAGATACCACATCGCCAAACGCTGCAAAATTTGACCTAGCAATTGGGTCACACCAAAACAACCTTGTGAGTCTTTTTTGTTCGTCCACGTCATATGCAAAGTAGAAACCACTGCACCGCTCTTGTTTCTTGTGGAATGTATCCAGAATCATTTGTGCATCCGCACCGGATATGTATGCCATTAAATCCCTCTTGAAATTTCGACAATCCTTTACAATAGGTCCCACATCTCCGCACCCTCCCATAATTTCATTCATCAAACGGTGTGACATAGCTGGACCTAAATTAGCTTTTGCGCAGTTTATAAGAAACTTCTGATGTCCGTAATCAAGCTTCCTGTTCGTTTTCATGAATTTCTTCGACACTCCTTCAAGTAGCGAATGATTATGTTGAGCCTCAAATTTTGATACAATGTACCCGTCGTTTCCGGCATACTTAATAGCAAATATTGCTTTGCAACCAACCCGATTTGAAACTCTATGACGCTTTCCGGTAGTGGGTACATTTCCCTTGAATCCTGACCGACTACACAATATGCGACGATGCAATAAAGTCCCATCTTTTGAGCATATACGTGAAGATGACAACCGAATATCAAAACCGACCTCTTTAGCATACGTCTTATAAAAATCTATACCTTCCTCCGGCGTCTTGAAACACATTCCAATACGTGGATGGTTTGATTCATCATAATGCGGAGTCCAATATTTCGTTTTACCCGGCGATTGCGTCATGACTATTCCGGCATTGAATTCTTCGTTTGCCGCTGCTTCATAAAATTCATCCATACTCTCCATGTTAGCACCAATGCCGGATCCATCAACATCCCAATCTCTTTCACATGGGGAATCTGTAAAAAATTCAATAAATATTTATATTATGATAATTTAAATACGAGTTGTTTAATGGTTGATATATAGGTAAACCTTCACCGTCACCGAATCGTATTCAGTGGTATATTAAAATATATTCGTTATTATGAAACCAAATATCCGTTAACATATTACTTTAACTGTTTATGTTATTCCACGTTCAGTTACCTTCTTCCATCGATTCCGACTCTGTTTCTTGCCTGAATCCCCTACACAAATTAACCGATCAATTGAGGACATATATTGATGAAAAACGAACAACCTGGGTACAAATCAACCGATTGTTTGATGACGAGAATATTGTATACTGAACAAGAAACACTTACTTTTAACTATTCGGACGAAAATATGTTCAGTTCTTCCGGCGACAATGGAGTGTATGGCGTTTCAGCAAAACGTATCATCCATATAATTGATCGATTTTGTTGAAATTAATTGGAAGATTCTGTATATTGTAACTCCCTAAAATAGTGGAAGAAGATCTCATTTATAATTTTTTAAAAATATTGTAATTTCCTTATTTTGGAGAGTGTATTACACATTCCAATGAGGAGAGTGTGCTGAATTTTTCATTGAATATTTATGTTAATTTTCAGCCTTTAGATTAATCAGATCAAGGGCTACGATTTGTTCTCATTGTACACTATAAGGGCTGTTTACATGGGAGTATGATTCTATATATATATATATATATATATATATATATATATATATATATATATATATATATATATATATATATACCACATACACATAATCCACAATACATATATGTGCATATCTATACTGTAGAGATCCATGGCAGCGGTGATGACTTCTCGTACATTCTATTCCAAAACAACACTTTTAAAACTAAAATCCTTTTGAAACCGTCAGACCCCTTTAGGGTTCTGTTTATTTTATCCATCAAATCTCATTACAGGTAGCAAGTGCCATTTTTGCCAACCTAAGACTGTGATACCAACTCTGTAAAACCCCCAATCCGCGGGACTCGGGATACCACATTGGGCTAGGAGATCACAATGGATCATGACCCTAACGTGACAACAAGTTCACTGGACCTTATAACATGGCATTGGCAAATATAAAACAAATACATAAAACTGTACAACCAAAAGGTAAACAAGATCATAGTCGAGTATCAAACATAACCCTCACACATAAGGTTAACAAAACATCATCCTCACGCAGGAGGAAACATAAACCATCCCCAAAACCAACCACCTAATGTACGAGAGTCCTCGGCTTGTCACCCTACCAGATCACTCAGCAGCATGCCTATCCTGCAAGGCATCTAAAACATAGTATGAAACCATTAGCTAACCATACATATATAAGGTAATACATAAGCACAAGCACAAGCACAAATCATGAAGGATAAACACATAAGCATGCTATCACACATTTACCCATTTTATCATCTTTATATAATAGTCATTCACTCAATCGTGTATATATATATATATATAGATGAAACTATGTGACACGGGGAACGTATCATCCCCGCCTCCGAGTGCTATATCCAGCTGGGATGGTATCGGTCACACAACCCGTGTATCCTATGGGAGTGGATTGCGCCCTTCCCGTAAATCAGGCCTGGCCTGACTACAGAGAACCTCCCACATTCCATAGCAGGATGAAAGGGAAAGGTTATCACTACCACACATGCGGGGCAATAAATAAAACATAGGTCGGTAATAATCGACATCACATGCTATCATATCAAACATATATCACACACACCACTCATGCAAACACCAAATATAAGGATGGTAGCTAAGTAAGTCCTACGGACTTACCTTAACCTCGTACAACCACAACCACAATCAACATCAGATCCTGAGAGGGGCACTGCCCAATAACAAGGCATAGAGTTATATCAATCTCCTATCAATCAAAGGGGTCACACCTAGACCCAAGGGATCCATATGATCATCTTCAACATATACCTCACAATCTATAAATCCTCGAAAGCCGTATAAGGTATAACATGATCATATCATCATCACACACTCTCATCTATACCTAGCATGCTACTACACTCTCACACTAGGAAAGGAAGGGGCAATGCCAACCATAGGCAAGCCCAGAAGCAAGACACACCTGCAAAACCAAGAGCAAAGCAAGGCTGGTGCAGGTGGCCGCAGAGGCGGCTGGAACAAGGCGCAGGTGAGGCTCACACACCAAGCGCAGGTGCGGCTCAAGGAAGGCGCAGGGGTGGCTGACTGTGCAGAAGATTGGTCTCGACTCCTCTTCAATCCTTCTCACGATTTCTTCACTTCTTCATCACACAACAAGCAACCACATACATATACACACATATATACATCAAATGAAGCCTGTAAAGGCTGTGACAAGATCAAACTTGTAAAACCTAAGCTAGGAATGAAGAAAAGAAAGAAGAAACAAGATAAGAAAAGATGGAAGAGGAACTCACCAAGCTGAACCTAAACAAATGATACGTTCCCCGTGTCACAGCCTGTAAAGGTTGTGACAAGATCAACATGTGGACAATACTTTTGAAGGAGAAGGGTGATGCGTTTAACAAGTTGAAGAGATTCAAAAGTTTGATAGAGCAAGAATCAGGAGCAAACATACAAGTCTTCAGAACGGATAAAGAAGGAGAATTTGTGTCACAAGAATTCAATTCCTTATTCGATAATTCAGGCATAAAACGGCACCTCACAACTCCATATACTCCTCAACAAAATCGAGTTGTTGAGAGACGTAATAGGACTCTAATGGAGATGACTCGAAGTATCATAAAACGCATACATGTTCAAAATTCTCTATGGGGAGAAGCAATAAGGCATTCTACATATCTCTTGAATCGGATAGCTACAAGAGCACTCTAGGATAGAACCCTATATGAAGTCTTTCGTGCTAAGAAACCCAATATCAATCATCTCCGAGTTTTTGGTTGCCTCGGGTACGCAAAAACAGAGGTAGTACAATGACGATGATAAGGATGAAGAACATGATGGTGGTGATGATAAACACGATGGTGGGGATGATGAACACGATGGTGGTGATGATGAGTAAACTAACGATGATGAGGATGATAATGATGATGATGACGAGTATCCAACTCAACCAGTGCTAAGAAGAACAACAAGGTAAAGGACGAGAACAAAACATCTTGAACTATGTGCTACTTGCCGAAGAAGAAGGATAACGATTGTCGATATGTTTGAACAACGAGCCTAGAGATTTTTTTGAGGAAAAAGAATCAAAGAATTGGGTACTTGCGTCTGATGATGAAATTCACTCAATCACAAAGAACTATACTTGGAATCTTATAGACCTTGTTCGCTCCAAAAGGTGTGTGCAAGCTTTAAATTTATAACCCAAGAAGTATGCTTGAACAATGTTGCGAACCCGCAGTGTACGAGTCTATTGTAATAAAAGCTAGAATTCCAGGGGTCGATCACAGGGACTTAAGGGGAAACCAAGCACATAATCGGTTGTCAAGTAATGCTATTAACCAAAAGCAATCAAACAAACAATCAAATGATCAAAGATGATATAAGTCAAATAAGGGAAAATGCGGATTCTAGAGATTAAAGCATCCACGAAAGGTGTAACAAGGATAGGGTTTGGCAAACTAGATCTTAACTCAGAAAAGGGTCAAGAAAACGTTCACCTCGTTCAGACAGAATCCACCTCGTCCGGGGTGTTCATTGACTGAGCGAGGTGGTCGTCGGTTAAGAATAAAGGCTCAAGCTTTCAGGGTCCGGCTGGGATTAAGATCATTCTATCATCGTCTTTCCCACAACCTTCAACCAATCACCCTAGAATCGCACAAGAAACTTAGCCAACAATCATAATGATAACAATAATCAATGTAAGAAGAAAGGAATCAATAATCGAACAAGAAGACTTTAAGAAAAAGGCTTCAATTACTGAATTAAACAAGTGACAAATCAGTGTTTCAAATATCACCAATCAACAAAGACAACAAACCAAAAGTAGCCTAAGGAAATCTCACAAACTCCTTCAAAGGCTATCTTCCAACAAGGATTCCTTCCTTCCTTGAACTCTTCCTTCAACTCCGTAGAGTAATAATCCGTAGATTCAGGATGCTGCGAACCTGCATGTCTCCAACTTGTGGAAAATCCAACCCTTTATATAGAAAAATTGTCTTCCAAAGATAAAGTATCTTAGAAAGATATTTTCCTATAAATTATATCTATATCTCCTAAAATAAATCTCCCAAAAATAATATCTTCCTTCCAGAAATCCAGCCCAAATATATAGATATCCTCCTTCCAAAAATAGAAGATCTCAGCCAAAAATATGACCTCGCCGGCGACAAGGTGTTCGCCTCGGTCGGGGCGTTCCTCAAGATCACCTCGGTCGAGGTGGTACTGTAGCTGACCGAGGTGATTCTCAGCTAAGAGTAAATCATCTCTAATCTGGCCCAAAATCAAGTCTCTAATCCATTTCAATGCTTCATGAGCCTTCCTTAGTATCCCTGAATGTAGCTCCAATGTCTCCTTAGCTCCCTTAGCTCCTTTTTAGTCCAAAACGTGCCATTTTACCTACATTTACAACGAAACTAGGCGTAGACCTCGATTCCCACAAAGGTGGATAAAACAACAATATAACCGCAGAATATACATTTATACATGCAGATTTATGAAGATAAAACGTCTAAACCGTTCTCAAAACATAGACTATAATACATGCTGTCAAAATACCCCATACTTGTCCCCAAGCAAGTTCCGAATATTAGATAAAGGATAGAATGGATTATAAGTAAAAAGATCAATGAAAAATCCTTCAAAAACCTTTTAATGGTGTGCTTCGCTCTTAGATCACCCTAAGAGAATGCTTCATGGCTAATAAAATCAAAACATGGTCAAAACATTTCATGAATATAAGAAAGTTGTTCATCTTTGCATAAAATCATAGAATGTATAATAATTCATGTTTATCGAAATCAATCATGTATAATCCAGTTTAAACCACCAAGTCAATCAACAAGCTCGAGGTCTCAAGGGCTTTCCAAAAGAGGTCAAGAAACGTGTCAGGGTGAGATGTATAGAAGGTAATGTAGTGCCAGAATATGGGAATAGGATCTTACTTAACTTTCCTTGTATTTGAAACATCTTTCACCAATAAGCTTTGCTTATTTCACTTTTTTACTTTACTTTTTGGGATGCATGGGCAGAGGTGCAGAATAACCAAAGCCTAGGAGATCAGCAATCATCAATTTCTTGAGATGCATCAAACCCTTGATGCACATACCATGACCCGTTAGGAATATCGCTCAATCCGAATTTGGCAAGACACAAACACCCGGCTATGTGAATGGTGCCGAGTTACTCATCTTCATGATTGACTTCCCCAAACCTATGTTTTTCTAATACTTTCACTTCCAGCCAACTTCTCAACGTTTCTTTACTTGCTTTCCATCAATTGCTTCCAAATTCCCGGATAGGTGAAGGGAGGCAAAAGTGTATATGAGGGGCTAAGCATGATCAAGAAGAAGAAGGGAAGAGAATGAATTGGCTTGGTCTTTCCAGGAAGAATGTGGGAGAACTCATCATGTGGTGTCAACCTTCAAATTCAACATAATTTTGATAAAAATAAAGAATTAAACATGCTAGCATTTTAAAACAAAGCAATTAGCAACTTAAACATATCATAAAACCTTTCGAGCATATAAAGATTTCAAAGTCATTCTGCAAACTTTATCTTCACTTAGATCATATCCAGAAAAGAAGCAAAAACGTTTTTTTTCGAAAACTCTTTGTCAAAAACCCTACCTCAGTCGAGGTGTTCTAAGTCAACTGAGGTGTTCAACCTCGTTTGGCTAGAATCATCCCGGTCGAGGTCAAATTTTTTTTTTTCTTAAACCAGATTTTGACGTTTTTCTCAAACGAAAACTTGTATGTGTGCATGTAATGGCAGATAAAACACATAAAGCCAAGTAAACAACGTAAGATCATAAATATCCGAAAGTCATACAAAAGTAGCAAGTAGTCAAATAAGTACATCCACATACCCCATACTTGGGACACATTGTCCCAATGGGTCAAATAAAAAGTCTAGAACAGAGTACTCACCGGACATAAGCTGAGCTGCAAAATAAATAATAAAGAAAATCCATGCATGCTCTAGTCCTGGTCTGGTGGTGGTGGTGGTGGATATGAGATGAAGCGATGCTGAGATGGGTCAAATGGATGTCCCATCATGTGCTGGAACTAGATCTCCATCATCCTCTGCTTGTAGTGCTGGCTCTCTCTAACCTCAAACATCTCTATTGTGAAGGCCTAATTACGCAGATTTGAGGCGTTTATATTGCAGTTTGTTGCTTGAGATCCGATCGTCTTGCTTCTCTTTGCGGAATCGGAGCAGAAATCGTGGAAAACGAGCGAAAAACGAGAGATCGAGGTGAGGAAAGCGCCGCGGTCGAGAAGGGGTTTGGAGGGAAGAGAGAGAATTCTGTTCCCCTTTTATACCCCTCGCTGAATCTGACATCACCTCGGTCGAGGTGGTCCCGACTGGACCGAGGTGTCTGACTGGATTGTCAGACCTAGTCACCTCGGTTGCCCAAGAACATCTCGGTCGAGGCGTTGTGACAGCAACCGAGATGTGTCTCAGTCAATCATCGTCTTCTCAATTTCTCGAACTTCTGTCCTTCTAGTGTAGCTCCTCAACTGTGATCCTTCCTTTTGGAATACCTGGTTTCTGTCTAGAAGAAGCCAAAACAAAACAAAGCGAACTATCTAAACTAAACTAGAAAAGGGAAAAGAAAGCAATACCTTAGGTTGCCTCCCAAGAAGCGCTTGGTTTAAGGTTGCTAGCTGGACCATGTATCACCCTCAAACATGCTGGAGGGATTCCTCACCCCATACTTCACATTCATCGTGGGGTGAGAGAAAGAAATCTATCCAGCGTTCCAGCAAATGCAAGTGCTCGTCAGGAAATGAATCGTCTATGGTAGGTCATCATTTTCGAGCAAGGAGGGAGGTAGCCGGCTGAGGTGATCCGCAACCAAATTCTCGGATCCCTTCTTATCGCGGATCTCTAGGTCAAACTCTTGAAGCAAGAGAATCCAACGAATGAGGCGCGGCTTTGCTTCCTTCTTAGCAAGCAAATGGCGGATGGCTGCATGGTCGGTGTAGACAATTACTTTCGCTCCCACTAGGTAAGAGCGAAATTTCTCAAAGGCATATACAACCGCATAGAGCTCCTTCTTGGTGGTGGCGTAGTTTTGTTGAGCTGCATCTAGCGTCTTGCTAGCATAGTAAATGGCGTTGGTCCGGCCATCCTTCATTTGTCCTAGCACCGCTCCTACGGCCACGTCACTAGCATCACACATGACCTCAAAGAGCAAGGTCCAATCGGGAGGTTGAATGATGGGAGCGGTAATAAACGCTTCCTTTATCCTGTAAAAAGAATCAAGGCATTCCTACGAAAACTCAAAAACAACATCCTTATTCAAAAGATCATTGAGTGGTTTAGAGATTTTTGAGAAATCCTTGATGAACCTCCTGTACAAACCTGCATGCCCGAGAAAGCTCCTCACACCCTTAACAGAACAAGGGGGAGGAAGTTTCTCAATGGTCTCGATCTTAGCTCGATCAACCTCAATACCTCGGCCGGAAACGAGGTGTCCTAGAACAATCCCTTCACTAACCATAAAGTGACACTTCTCCCAATTCAGAACGAGATTAGTGTCTTCACAGCGTTGAAGCACTAGGGAAAGGTTAGTCAAACAATCATCAAAAGAGGAACCATATACCGAAAAATCATCCATGAACACCTCCATGATCTCCTCAATGTACTCGGAAAAGATGGCCATCATACTGTAACACCCCAAATTCTGAGAACTCAGGGAGCTACTGGTTAGGACCTCACAATGGGTCCCGACCTTGGTTTAACAACAACTTCACTAAGATCTTACAACAATGCACAAATGTAATTAAAAACAATTTCCAAAATATAATATTTTTACTGGTATGAAAGTACACATGTGACAGCCTTATAAACATATATAAAGATACATAACATGCATGACGTATGGAAGACTCCCCCGTCCCCATCTAATGTGTACGTGGACCCGGCTGACCATCCGTTCCGGATCACTCTGCAACTGTCTATCTCTACAAATCTACAATACGGATAAACCGTTAGCTAACAATCCAAATATAAGTAGAATAACAACAGCACAAATACACGTAGAAACAAAATAAACAAACATCATGCTGGCACTCAACCGTTTATTATCTCTTAATTAGGTGATTCATCTTATTCAATTTTACAGTTGTGGCACGAGAGCTATTAACAGTTCTCGCCTCCGTTCCTTATCCAACTGGGTGTAGGTCTAGCTGACCTCCGCCGGTAGCATCACTACAAACCGAGTATGGACTAGTCCCTAAAGAAACCCCCAGCGCCCGCAAGCTAACTGAGCAGAATGCCACCGCCCGTTACTCTTAGGCCAAGTATAGGTCGGTAAATATATATCACAACCTATAACTCTAAACATCTCAATCACACACCACTATCATCATTCATGCTCATATTTAGAAGTCAACTAAGTAAGCCCAAAGGACTTACCTGAATTCAAACATAATCTCGTTATCTCGACTCGGTCTGTAACCACAGGAACTCAACCGCCTGTTATAAAAGACAAGTGGATCAATATTATATCCCACTTAATTAGAAGTCTCTAACTTCTAAGATATTTAACTCTATCATCAGCTAAATTACCAAAATACCCTTATACGGATAAATGACTGTTTTACCCCTGGTCCCGAAACTTCTAAAAATTTCATAATTTATGTTTAAACTCTTATTTGGGACTAACTAACCATATTCTACTCCCTAGGATGATTTTAGGTAACAACTAGAAAAATCATCCATTTTCTATTTCTCGAAAAGTCACTAAAGTCCAACTACAGCTTCAAATATAAAATTCGAATAATCTTATAAAAATTCCGAAAATAATTCCCTAGGTCATCTATGATATCCTATCTACTCATAGGAGAAAGAATTTGTTAAAACTGTTAAAGCATCGCTTCTACAAAAATTTCTAAAGTTGGGTACAACACTTAACAAGCAGCACATTGTCTTAACTTTGAAAAATCATAACTCCTAAACTACTCGCTGTATTTATCCCAAATTTTGATATGTTCTACTATTAAATCTTATCTCTAATATATCCAAAATTTAGACGCAAACGAGATCAAAATCCTATTTAAAACTATCTCACAAAACCGAATTTCAGCACAACAGAAAAACTGCTTACGACTCCATCTTTGAAAAAATCATAAATCTCAAACCACTCGCTGGATATTCCTCTCAAATTTTAATATGTTCTACACCAATATGTCAACCATATCATATCCAAAATTCAAGTTCAACGGAGATCAAGAGCTTATTCAAAACCATCTCACAAAACAGCATCACTTGCTGTTTTCCCCAACACTCAGCACATATATAAAAACGTCAACTTTGAAACACAATAACTCTCAAACCGTAACTCCGATTCTTCCCAAATTTTAATATGATCTACAACAAGATGTCAACTATATCATATCAAAAATTCAAGCCTAACAGAGATCAAAAGTCTATTCAAAACTATCTCACAAAACAGCATCCCATGCTGTTTTTCTCAACTCAGCACATTTATAAAACTGAACTTTGAAACCCCATATCTCTCAAACCATAACATGGATTCCTCTGAAATTTTAGTATGATTTACTTTGAAATACCATCTATAACATATCCGAAAATCAGCCAAAAAGAAGAAATCTAACTTACCCAAATCTGGACCCGAAGTTGACTGCTTCTCACTTCCGAAAAATTCAGAAAACGCCTCAACTCTTCAAGCTATCTTCCGAGGCTGTTAGGGATGGATTGATGACAGAAAAGGAGCTCTTATCAGCATATATATATATATATATATATATATATATATATATATATATATCTATATATATATATATATATGTTAAGGATTGCTCAAAAGAAGGACAAAGGTAGGATGGATTGGGACCTTACTCGATTCCATGACTCGAAGGCATGAGAAGGATAACACCAAGGTTGTTGTTGTGGATCAAATCTGGGCTCCTCCATATCAGTGGTCTGCTAGATCGATAGAAGAGAGGCAGCCCGCTGGTGCTACGTTTTGAGTCGACAGACGGAGCAACGTCCAGTCCGGCGCTTGTGCAGATGGGTCGAGTGCAGCAGTCCGGCGCTTGTGCAGATGGCTCGAGTGCAGAAGTCCCAGGCGGCTCTGCGTTGGTCCAGGAAGTCTGTAGAGCATCATCTCCGTCCATTAGCAAGTAATGCAGAAGAGAGGAAGGAGGAAAACGGATGAGAGAAGGAAAGTGGTTGTCTCACCTGTAGATTGAACAGCACCAGATTGCAGCAAGTCGAGATGTCCAGATGGAGATCGAAGGAAGCAGTCACAAGGAGGGAGAGGAGCGTAACGGCTGGAAGGAAGGTGAGAGCTGCACAACGTGATTCTAGGAGCGTTTTATGGCAAGTGAATCGATTCTCTCTCACTGCATTTATTCATCCGTTGAATCTAATACATCACAGCTGGGCTGGCTGCTGAATCCTGGGCTGCGCACTGGGCTGAAGGCTGGACGCTGGGCTGGAGCTGTGGATCCACGGTGCTGAAGTTGGGCTGTGGACAAGCTGCTAAAACTGGCGAGTTTCTGGGCTGGGCAAGATGGCGCTGCTGGGCTGAGGCGGACACTGGGCGCTGGGCAAGCTGATGGCGGCTTCTGGGCTTGTCACAGACTCGTCACAGACTTGTCTGGCCTTGTCACAGACTCGTCACAGACTTGTCTGGCCTTGTCACAGCTTCGTCACAGACTTGTCCAGACCTTGTCACAGCTTCGTCACAGACTTGTCCAGACCTTGTCACAGCTTCGTCACAGACTTGTCAACGACGAGTCATATTCTAAATTAGGGTTTGGGGCTAAACTTATTATTTTATGTGAAGTCAAGGGATCGGAACTGGTAGGCTACGGAATAGACGGATACGGATCATGTTATAGTTTAGGATTGGTTATAATAATCCTATCATTTTATGTGAAGGTAAGCTACATAAAATGATAAAATTTTATAAAGATCCTATCATTTTATGTGAAGGGAAGCTACATAAAATGATAAATTTTATAATAATGTGTCTAACTAAGTAGACGGATATGGGTCAACTGATCGAGATCGGGTTTGTTACAGAAATAAACGGAATAAAAATTCCGGATATTACATCAGTACCCCCTTAAAATAAGTTTCGTCCCGAAACTTAAAAGAAGACTCGTAATGTCAGAGTCCATGCAAACGAATTTAAGCGCCGGAAAGAGGTCACAACGGTCGAGTTCTGATTTGTTTCTGAAATAGCCGGAAGAAATATTCCCGGGTATTACATCAATCCCCCCTTAGGATAAGTTTCGCCCCGAAACTTAAAGTACGTTAGTCATAAGGTCAGCCCTCAAGGTACGAATCTAGTGTATCTACTTGTTACCGTACAAGAGTCATCGTTTCCACATATAAGTATCCCGCATATTAAGGTCACCAATAACACACATCCCGACTAAGCACTCGAGCATGAAAATAAACAAGTACTCACACAATATAACACAGATATAAGGTCAAACCCTAACTCGTCGCTCCTTTGATTACACTATCTCCACAAAGGTCTCTGAAAGGTTATGTCTCATACTACCCATAGTATCCAAGGTGGCCTCGTCGGCTTTTATAAAACCACTAACTCTGAAATCTTTTCATGTACAGACTTCACCAGTGCCTACTACCACGTTCTAGTGTGGTAACTAGATATCTCACCGGTATCATCCGGCTTCATTGCCCGATTCTCTAAGCCGATGTCCTAACTTTTGTCTGGTAAGTATACCTCTAACTGAAACCGTAGAAAACTAGGGTTACACTCTCCAATAGTGTGAGGTTTACTAGTACATCAATCACTTATAAACCACTTTACAGCCTCGAGTGGTCACATTTCGCAACTCACCTCCAGGTCTTTTGATGACCGTACAGAAAATAACCTAGTCAACTTTCTTCCCTTCGTTATGTTTACTTGACTACACACTCAGGCCAAAGGTCTTGGGCCTCCGCCAGCACTTCACCAAGTGTCTAATGCTCTTTGTATCACGACTCACTTGTCTTTTAATATGGCTCGGTCATCTTATTCCTCAGGTAAGGAGTCATCCCTTTACCCTTTTCCGGTCTAGTAGTGGAGACACAATCTAGTGGTCATCATCTGTATTCACTTGGCATTATTATAATATTTATGGATATCTAATATATTGTTAGCTCAGCCTTAGGCTTCTCACGTATTTTTTTTTTTGTCTTGAGTGACATACAATATGTCCGGAATGACAGTATTAGATACAAGGTGATCTCACATCACCGTCATTTGCTCACACTACTTAATAGTTGTTAACATTGTATTGTGTCCTATAATATTCCTCTTACTCAAAACGCAACTCGACTCCGTTCCGAGATAAAATTCTTCTTATACTCCATTCTTGAGATTATGTTTTCTATATGTACGAGTACTGGTCTGTAAGTACACTCCCGTAGCTTCCTTTTCTTATTTGTCTTTCGATTCAACTTGATAGTTACTCCCTTGAGCTTGTTAGTGCAGGCCCTACACAATACCTTTATTACATCGTTTACTTCCTTTTTCATTCCATCAAAAAACTCATTCTAAAGTACCCTGCTAAGTATTAAGTTCCAAATTTATTTGTCTACCGACATGCGACGAGGTCGGCATGCTTCACTTGTATCTATAATGGGGTACCACTCTCTTTCTATACTTCTATGTGCACATACTTTCTTGTCTATCTAGATGGTGATACAGTTCCTCTACAAAATTTCCTGTCACTCCATGTAGCCTATTTTACGTTCCTTCCAAACGAAATGCATTTTACCAATTATCACCGTCTTACACTCGACACGTCATTTTCTGTACTCTCGAATTCCTTGTTATGTGGGTTAGGACCCATCACGCTTCCGCTGTGTTACTTTGATAATTATGTTGTCACCCATTAATCATAAGGGCCTTTTCCCGTGAGTCCAAAATGATTGACCCCAAAACTCTTCCTCTCAATTACACCATATGTCCTATCCGGATGAAGTACCCAATACCTTCCTTATTTGCCTTAAGGAACTAAGATAACGGTTGGAAGACCACCTCTACCGTTTACTGTTGGAATTCTTCTAACATGGATCTAAAACTCTCTGACTCAACCGGAGTTGATCTTAACCATCCAGTAAGAAATCTCTAATTCAATTCTCTCCATGCCTTTAGTTAATCAAAGAAGGTTGTCATTACCTACTTGAGGAAATTCTCCAAGGTGTCGGTAAGGCTAATTTTTATAATTCTACAGTCACAATTATCTTTTCTTAACGGCACCCTATTCCTCAATACCAAAAGAAACACTTGTACGTCCTCCGTTGACGTCAGTCAGCTTATAGTTGACTTATTTCAATATCCTGAACTCTCTCTTCTCATGCTCTACTGGCATAAAATTTGGTAAGCACCAACTACTTGGTTAATCCCTTTCCCTTCGTTAGCTCGTTCTATCTCTTTCACTGCCGTTTTCCTTAGAGTCAACTCTCTTTCTCGAGTCCCCTAGGTCATTCTCACATGTTCCTTCATTTGTGTTGTTTATAATATTTCTCTGTTGAACTCCATTGACTCGGCTACCGGCCTCCTACTCCTTTTGATACTGACTTCGTGATTCCTCACCACAACAACCTCGGAAGATAGCTTGAAGAGTTGAGGCGTTTTCATGCCTTCGAGTCATGGAATCGAGTAAGGTCCCGTACAAACCTGCATGCCCGAGAAAGAAGGCTACCGGCCTTCTCATGCCTTGAAGAGTTAATAAGATCATCAATGGTATAACCCAAAGCCTTGCGATGCTTTCTCAGGACATGCATTAGTTTAGACAATTCAGTTTCGGAAAGGGAAGCACTTACGATGACGGGATAAGTGGTATCCGGTCCAAGAAAAGCATACCTCAAATGACTTGGGAGCGGTTTAAGCTCCACAACTGGGGGTGCTTTCTGGGAGGGATCTGTGCTTCCTTCTTCCAGTGAAGTAGACTTAGATTGAAGAACTGGACTTCCGGAAGTCTCAGTTGACAACATCTCGCTTGATGTCTCGGTCGGTGTCCGAGGTGAGTGACCGAGGTGTTCTTCAGATATGAACACCTCGCTTGGTCCAGAAAGTGCCTCGGTCGAGGTATTGCAACTGGAACCGAGAACTAAATTTCTTCTCTTCCTTTGGATTAGAGTTTCAATCTTAGCTCCTGGATCTTCTTCCAATTCCTTTAAGCTCCGTATATATGCATCACAAGAAGCATCTATACCTTCCTCCATTAAACTAAAACTAAGAACTCTTTCAAGAGGATCTTTAATAAGGATAGAGCTCACCAATTCTCTTGATTCTTCTTTATCGTAGATGTTGAAGATATCATCCTCCAGCGGCTCTCCTTTCATTGCAACAAGCAATGCAAACTCCACATGATCGCCGCCAATGTTAAATTTCAACTTGGCATTCTTACAATCCACATTGCAACCCGAAGTTGCTAGAAATGGTCTCCCGAGAATGATAGGAACGGGATAATCTGCGGGTATGTCAAGCACAACAAAGTCTATAGGTAAATAGAAATTACCTAACTTGATGGGAACATCCTCCTAAATGCCCACGGGATGGGTAATGGAGTGATCCGCCATATACAACCTTATCTTCACCGGCTTGGGATCTCCAAGACCGATCTTCTCACATAGCTCCATCGGGATGATACTCACACTGGCTCCAAGATCACACAAGGCTTCATAAGTCACATCCCCAACTTGAATGGGAATGCAAAATGAGCCAGGATCTCTTAGTTTAGGTGGCATATTTTCCTTCATGATTTGAATGAGCTCCGAGGACTTAGATGTCATCCTTACTTCTCCATAATCTTCCAATTTCCTCTTCCTTGAAAGAATATCTTTCAAGAACTTTCCATAGGTGGGCATCCCTAGAATAGCATAAAGGAAAGAAATGTTAATGTGTAGCTTATTCATTAGGTCAAGGAACTTACCAAAATGCTTGTCTTGATGTGCTCTGGCCCTTGACTGGGAGAATGGAAGTGGTGGTTTATAAGAAGGAGGTGGAACATACACTTCAGATTTCTCCTCTGCTTTCTGGGGCTCCACCTCGGTTGGTACCTCGACCGAAGTGTTCCTCGTCTGTACCTGGACCGAGGTGTTCTTTGTCTGATCTGGCATCGACCGAGGCACTGGATCTGCAATCTTTAGTCCACTTCTCGTCGTTATTGTCATGATCTATCCCTTAGGGTTGCTCTCTGGCCTTGCTGGGAGCTTCTCTGGATCTCTTGGCGCTTCATTCACCTTATTAAAGAATTGTTGCTCTAAGGCTTTTTGTGCCTTCGAACATGAACTCATGGACGTCTCCATAGCGTTGATCTTGACCAATATTGCCTCCAGCACTGCATCCTTCTTCTCTGGATGGGACGTACTTGGTCCAGGCTCCTAGCTCTTCAATGGAGTAGAAGAAGAAGAGGAAGGGTTATAAGTGTTATGAGAATGAAAGTTACCGGGATTTTGTTGATTAGATTTCCAATTGTTGTTGCTGCTTCTATTGTTGTTGTTTCTATTGTTGTTGTTGGAGTTTCTATTGTTGTTGTTCCGTGGTCCTTGGTACTTGTTTCTTCCTTGATACCCTCCATCTTGCTCCTTAGTTTGAACTACTAAAAGCTCTTTCAATTGCTTAACTTCGTTGCTAAGCGAGGTGAGTTGAGCTCCATTTGATGAATTATCTTGGAAGGTCACTCTCTTCGCTCCATTTTCGGCTCCTTGATGGGAGTACTTCTCCTTGTGTAAAGCTTGTTTTTCAATGAAATCCTAAGCTTCATCTATCGGCATGTCCATAAAAGTGCCGGCGGAGAGTAATTGGAGATTGAATTGAGCGTCTCCATTCAATACCTTGAAATAGATCTCTAGTAACTCGATCTTCGGAATCCCATGATGTGGGCAATCCAACAAAAGATCCTTAAACCTCTCCCATGACTTAGACAAGCTTTCCTTATTCTTCATAATGAAAGCAGTAATTCTTCCCCTCAATTCAGCGGTCTTAGAGGGAGGAAAAAACTTAGCTAGGAATTCCGTCATCATCTCTTCCCAAGTGTTGATTTTTCCGTCGGGAAGAGATGATACCAAGAAAGCGCCTTGTCCTTCAAAGAGAAATAGAAAGGCCTTAGCTTGTAGTTGTTATTCTCCAATCTTGATGGCCTCAAAGTCTCCATCAGAATCTCATAGTTTTGCAAATGTTGGTGCGGAGACTCCCTCTCCAAACCTCCATATTGACATTGTCGGATCATGGTTAGAACTTGCGGTCGAAGTTCATAGTCGTTCTGAGCTGGATCACCTAGGTTGACTCCTGGACGCCTGATTTGCTGATAAGGGTCCATCCTCTGTCCTAGGGTTTGTGGAACTCCAACATAAAGAACATCTCGGATGGGCACCCGAGGTGGTAGGTGTACCTCGGCCGGGGCATTTGGAACTGAGTCTTGCCTCGTTCGAGGATCTGGAATCGGTCGAGGCAAAAACTGGTCTCTTAGAGTTGCCATATCTGCTTCAATCGCTTCCGTTCTTGCGCGAGTTTCATCCCTTTCTCGCTGCAGTTCTTCTTTACTGAGGTGTAGCTGTTCCAATGCCTCCTTCAATTTGACCTCAAGATCGTGATCGTCTTGGTTGGCCATTTAGCTTCTCGTAACCTCCTTTTGTAGGTCTTTTCTAGTTCGGGATCGAAGGGAACGATTTCCTTGCCAGCACGGGTTCTTCGCATAAACCTATGAAAAGGTCCTACGAAAACACTCAAGTAAAGAGGTTAATAGCAACAAGGGCAATAGCCCCGAAAGACAACCGTAACCGGCTTGATCTAAACCAAGTCCCCGGCAACGACGCCAAAAACTTGTTCGCTCCAAAAGGTGTGCGTAATCTTTAAATTTATAACCCAAGAAGTATGCTTGAACAATGTTGCGAACCCGCAGTGTACGGGTCTATTGTAATAAAAGCTAGAATTGTAAGGGTCGATCACAAGGACTTAAGGGGAAACCAAACACAGAACCGGTTGTCAAGTAATGCAATTAACCAAAAGCAATCAAACAAACAATCAAAGTGATCAAAGATGATATAAGTCAAATAAGGGAAAATGCGGATTCTAGAGATTAAAGCATCCAGTTGTGGTTCCAACTCAAGATTTCTAGGGATGATGCGGACAAAGCTGAGATTTTGCAAGGGAAGGTGTTTCTAAGGTGGGAATAGATCATTGGGTAAGTCTCACTACTCACTATCCCAAACTGTAATTCCTATTACTGGGTAAGTCGCAAGGAACTAAGGAAAAGAACTATAACCTCAAACCAACACACCAACCAAGTGGATAGAATCAACCTTCACCGGGTAAGTCTTAGGTTAACTCTCAAGGATGGGATGAAGGCACACTCAAACCCCAATAAAGGATAAACCTTTATTACCTATCTCTCATGATCTTGGGTAAACAAGCAAAGGAATCACCGGGTAAGTCTCATCCTTAACTTGCATTGAACCAGGAAAGGTGTAACAAGGATAGGGTTTGGCAAACTGGATCTTAAGGGTCAGGAAAACGTTCACCTCGTTCAGACAGAATCCACCTCGGCCGGGGTGTTCTTCGACTGAGCGAGGTGTTCGTCGGTTAAGAATAAAGGCTCAAACTTTCAAGGTCCGGCTGAGATTAAGATCATTCTATCACCGTCTTTCCCACAACCTTCAACCAATCACCCTAGAATCACACAAGAAACTTAGCCAACAATTATAATGATAACAATAATCAATTTAAGAAGAAAGGAATCAATAATCGAACAAGAAGACTTTAAGAAAAAGGCTTCAATAACTGCATTAAACAAGTGACAAATCAGTGTTTCTAATATCACCAATCAACAAAGACAACAAACCAAAAGTAGCCTAAGGAAATCTCACAAACTCCTTCAAAGGCTATATTCCAACAAGGATTCCTTCCTTCCTTGAACTCTTCCTTCAACTCCGTAGAGTAATAATCCGTAGATTCAGGATGCTGCGAACCTGCAAGCATGTCTCCAACTTGTGGAAAATCCAACCCTTTATATAGGAAAATTGTTTTCCAAAGATAAAGTATCTTAGAAAGATATTTTCCTATAAAATATATCCATATCTCCTAAAATAAATCTCCCAAAAATAATATCTTCCTTCCAGAAATCCAGCCCAAAAATATAGATATACTCCTTCCAAAAATAGAAGATCTCAGCCAAAAATATGACCTCGCCGGCGACAGGGTGTTTGCCTCGGTCGGGGCGTTCCTTAAGATCACCTCGGTCGAGGTGGTGTAGCTGACTGAGGTGATTCTCAGGTGAGAGTAAATCATCTCTAATCTGGCCCAAAATCAAGTCTCTAATCCATTTCAATGCTTCATGAGCCTTCTTTAGTATCCCTGAATGTAGCTCCAATGTCTCCTTAGCTCCCTTAGCTCCTTTTTAGTCCAAAACGTGCCATTTTACCTACATTTATAACGAAACTAGGCGTAGACTTCGATTCCCGCAAAGGTGGATAAAACAACAATATAACCGCAGAATATACATTTATACATGCAGATTTATGAAGATAAAACGTCTAAACCGGTCTCAAAACATAGACTATAATACATGCTATCAAATTACCCCATACTTGTCCCCAAGCAAGTTCCGAATATTAGATAAAGGATAATAATGGATTATAAGTCAAAAAAGATCAATGAAAAATCCTTCAAAAACCTTTTGATGGTGTGCTCTGTTCTTAGATCACCCTAAGAGAATGCTTCATGGCTAATAAAATCAAAACATGGTCAAAACATTTCATGAATATAAGAAAGTTGTTCATCTTTGCATAAAATCATAGAATGCATAATAATTCATGTTTATCGAAATCAATCATGTATCATCCAGTTTAAACCACCAAGTCAATCAACAAGCTCGAGGTCTCAAGGGCTTTCCAAAAGAGGTCAAGAAACGTGTCACGGTGGGATGTATAGAAGGTAATGTGGTGCCAGAATCCGGGAATAGGATCTTACTTCACTTTCCTTGTATTTGAAACATCTTCCACCAATAAGCTTTGCTTATTTCACTTTTTTACTTTACTTTTTGGGATGCATGGACAGAGGCACACAATAACTGAAGCCTAGGAGATCAGCAATCATCAATTTCTTGAGATGCATCAAACACTTGATGCACATACCATGACCCGTTAGAAATATCGCTCAATCCAACTTTGGCAAGACACAAACACCCGGCTATGTGAATGGTGCCGAGTTACTCATCTTCATGATTGACTTCCCCAAACCTTTTTTTTTCTAATACTTCCACTTCCAGCCAACTTCTCAACTTTTCTTTACTTGCTTCCAAATTCCCGGATAGGTGAAGGGAGGCAAAAGTGTATATGAGGGGCTAAGCATGATCAAGAAGAAGTAGGGAAGAGAATGAATTGGCTTGGTCTTTCCAGGATGAATGTGAGAGAACTCATCATGTGGTGTCAACCTTCAAATTAAACATAATTTTGATAAAAACAAAGAATTAAACTTGCTAGCATTTTAAAACAAAGAAATTAGCAACTTAAACATATCATAAAACCTTTCGACCATATAAAGATTTCAAAGTCAATCTGCAAACTTTATCTTCACTAAGATCATATCCAGAAAAGAAGCAAAAACTTTTTTTCTAAAACTCTCAGTCAGAAACCCTACCTCGGTCGAGGTGTTCTAAGTCAACCGAGGTGTTCAACCTCGTTTGGCTAGAATCATCCTGGTCGAGGTCAAAATTTTTTTTCTTAAACCAGTTTTTGACGTTTGTCTCAAACGAAAATCTGTATGTATGCATGTAATGGCAGATAAAACACATAAAGCCAAGTAAACAACATTAGATCATAAATATCCGAAAGTCATACAAAAGTAGCAAGTAGTCAAATAAGTACATTGACTGAAGGTATTTCTATGGTTGTCTATACCCTATCAAAAATATAATCCCGACTTAGCACTAAAACAAGTATAGTGGTTAAGTAAGGGTCGAACCCAAGAGAGTTAAGGTATTTTTAGTAAATGCGATTGTTGATTATAAAAACAAGTAACAAGGGGGGGGGGGGGGTTGGTTGAATTGATGCACACAAAAACTTATGAAAACGAATAACGCAGCAAGAAAGACAATAATGGATGAATCTACACTAGGTTGTTTTTTAACATGCAATTGCTACTTTCGTGAGTTCCTTTTACAAGTTTTCAAGTAATCTCCCGTCTCGATCATATATATGTGTTGAGCCAACCGGCATCAACACAACTTAACAGGTTAGTGTTCCGTAAACCTACAGAACAATTAACAAGTTAGCTTTCAAATAAAGACTAAGGGATATAAAGAATAGATTAAAACCGTTAACCTTATCTTTTTATTTGTGTTCCTTTTCTTTAAGTAATTACAACCCGTTATTACTTAAAGTTTACTACTAGATTAAAGACCCGAACCCGGAACCTATTAATCCTAGTTCTTTGCACGCACTTTAGAACCTAAGGTGATCAATCTAAAGTAATAGTAAAACATGCAATTAGACAATGGAGATCAAGGAAACACAAAGCATTACTGAATGAAAACTTATATTAAAGAAAACATACAACCAAAGTAATAACGCAGCTTCAAACCAACCCAATGTAGCAAGGGAGTGAGCAACTCATTACAATGGAAATGATGAGAAAATTGGTTTCTAAGTGGAAAATGATGGACTATTCGGTTGGATGATTCTGGCAATCAACCAAGGACTATTTATACTACAAAAGACACTAAATAGGAGAAAATGGCCGGCCCAAAACAACCACCTTTAATGCCATAAAGGTGGTGTAAACAACCGGAGTAAAGCTTCTGTCGTTAAACCGAAGGGGCGGCCTTCAGCTCCGCAGGGGAGGTGAAGGAAAAAACACTTGATCTTCTTCATGGCCGCAGGGGTGGCTAGGCAATTCCGCAGGGGCAAATCTTTAATGCTCTTCAAACATCAGACTCTTCAACTTCTTGCCGTTTCTGATGCCAAGCCGCCGGGGTATCCCAATGTCGACGCAGGGGCGGTGACACAGACTCTTCATCTTCCAGCTCCTAGGTTGAGGCATAGGCAGAGGCGCAGGGGAAGGTGCATGGGCGCTGGTCTTCGCTTCTTCAGGACAAGTCACCGCAAAGCCGCCAGGGGTTGACGCAGGTACGGTGACAGTCTTCGTGGCTGGCGCTGGCGAAGGTGCAGGGAGCGCTCCGGAGTAAGGTGTCACCCGCAGGGGCGGTGACAAGGCTCCGCGGGGGCGGTGAAGCAAAAAAAGCTTTGCTTCGTGAACGATCTTCACTCCTAAGTGCTTATAACTCCTTCCTTAGCTTCTTTTATTCTTTTTCTTGTGGACCAAGGAGTTAGTAGCATAAACCGACACAAATGCAATAAAAAGACTCTAAAAACTATCCTAATTGATAGTGATTCCATCACCTATCAAACTCCCCCATACTTAGACCTTTTACTCGTCCCGAGTAAAACAAATGATAGCAACTAGACTCAAAGGCCTAAGGAAGCATGGGCAAGTAGAAAAGACAATGAAAACAAAAGAAAAGCCAAGAAAGAAAGAAGGAGAAGAGAGGAAATGTGAGAAAAAGGCGAGAAACTACTATCCTTATTGCTCCAAGAGTGGCCTACCCGGACAACCTCCTTATGACTCCCCTTCTTATGTCGCCAAACGCCGGAAGGGGAACCTACACTCGGTGTCGCTCATTTTGCCAAGGTGCCCTTTCGGGTTTTCACCTTGCCACTCTTCTTCTTTTCTTTGATGATTACACTTTCAACTCACATCCCTCAAGTCCAATTTTGCACCAGCCTAAGGTTGGTTGGACTACCTTCTTTTTGCCTAAACCGCCCTTTCGGGTTTTCGGTTTATCCAAGGATTTTCATGCCTTTTTTTCATTTTCTTTGGCTTTTTCTTTTTCTTTTTCTTTTTCTTTTTTTTAATATGAATTTCAAACTTAATAAGATTCAATGCAAAACAACTCAAAACAAATTGTACATGCAATGATATGTCCCTCCCCCATACTTGAAGATCAGTTTGCCCTCAAAGTGGAAATGAAGCAAAGATAAATGTGGGAAAGGGAAGAGAAAAGATACCACTAGTGGGATGGTCCGGATGGACCACCTGGACCCTCCTCCGGTGGGTATGAAAAGTGGCTGAAGAAGTGCTCCTGTCAGCGGTGGAGCGTGTCAATGCGGTCCTCCTGAGCCTCCATCCTCTCTCTAAATGTAGTCTCGTAGCTAGCTTGCCAAGCCAGCTGTTGAGTCTCTAACTGCAGCTGATGAGCCGCCTGCCAAGCATCCTGTCGGCGGTCAAAATGGGTGGTCATGAAGGAGGCGAAGCTGGACTGGCACGCCTGCTGCTGCTTAAACATGGACCGTCGGTACTTGGTCTGCCATGCCTGATGCTGTGTGGTTAACGCTGCCATCTGAGCTTGAAGACTCTCCATGGCATGACTGTCGTCTAGTGCTGCAGTAGGCATCTCCTCATCAATAACAGGGCCCGGCTGGAGCCCGCAATATATCTCCCAACAATGTCCTCCTGAGGCCGTCTCGGAGCAACAAGGTCAGCTGGTACGTACAACTCGGAGAGCTCGTCTCAAAGTGGAAGTGGTCAGGGGAGGTATGTGTTCGCTCCAAACGGTGTGTAGCTTTAAATTTATAACCCTAGATGTAAGCTTAAAACAAGGATGCGAACCCGCAGTGTACGGGTCAATCGTAGTAAAAAGCAAGGAATTCCACGGGTCGATCACAGGGACTTAGTGAAATAAAGTCCAATTACGGTAAGCTTTAGCAATTACTAACCACAAAGCAATTAAAACAATCAAAGATGATAAAAGTCAATAAAGGAAATATGCAACTCTAGGGATTAAAGCATCTAGTTGTGCTTCTAACTCAAGATCTAAAGATAAGCGGACAAAGCTGAGATATTTGCATAGGGAAGGTGTTACTAAAGTGGAATAGATCACCGGGTAAGTCTCACTACTCACTAATCCTAAACCGTAACTCCTATTACCGGGTAAGTCTCAAGGAATCAAGATAAAGAACTATAACCTCAAACTAACACACCATCTAAGGGAATAGAATCAACCTTTATCGGGTAAGTCTCAGGCTAACTCACAAAGATGGGACGAAAGCACACTCAAACCCCAATAAAGGATAAACCTTTATTACCTATACTTATGATCTTAAGTAAACAAACTAAGGAATTACCGGGTAAATCTCATCCTAAGCTTGCATTGAACCAGGAAAGGTGTAATAAGGATAGGATTTGGCAAACTCTAACACTTAACTCTCAGTTTCGGATCAGATAAGTCACCTCGGTCAGACGAATTCCACCCCGGCCGAGATGTTCATCGACTGAGCAAGATGCTTAGGGTTAAGGTAAAGACTCGAACTTTCAGGGTCCTACTGTGATTAAGATCATTCTATCATTGTTTTTCCCACAACCTTCAGCCAATCACCCTAGAACCACACAAAGAGATTAGCCACTCATCATCATGAAAGTATTAATCAAATATATGGGAAGAAAGTGATTATTTGAACAAGAAGAATTTAAGGAAAAGACTTCAATAACTGAATCAAATATCACAACAAAGCGTTCCTTGGATAGAAATCCAACAAGGCAAGACAACAAGGAAGGGAATCTAAGACAATCTTACAAAAACCCTTCAAAAGCTATAAAAGCTACAATCTTCCTTCTTCAACCTTCAAAAAGGTTCTTCAAATCTCCCAACTGGAGTATGGCTGCAGCGGTGTAGTAGGTGATAGCGTATTTTCAGCCGTAAGCGGGGTGTATGTAGCGTGTCGGATTTGTGGGAAATCCGACCCTTTTTATAGGAAAAATACCCTCCAAAGATAAGATATCTTAGAAAGATCTCTTCCCATAAAAATAGATAAAAAATATGATCTAGCATATATTCTTCCTTCCAGGAGCCAAGCCCAAAAATATAAGATCTCTTTCCAAAGATAAAAGATCTCAGCCAAGAATAAATTATTCTCGCCGCGTCCCAGGTAATCGCCTCGGTCGAGTCGACTTCTCTGGATCACCTCGGTCGAGGTGAATCTGTAGTCAACCGAGGTGAATCACAACTGAATGTGAAATCTCTCAAATCTGGTCCAAAGTGAATCTTTAATTCATGGCTATGCTTCTTGGATGTTTCCTTATGTTCCTGAATGTAGCTCCAATGACTCCATAGCTCCTTTTGCTCCTTTTTGATGCAAAACGTGCCATTTTACCTACGATTACAACAAAACTAGGTGTAGACCTCGATTCCCGCAAAGGTAGATGAAATGGTAATATAATCACATATTATACATACAAACATGCAGATATATTGAAGATAAAACGTCCAAACAAACCCCAACATATAGACTATAATTCGTGCTATCAGTATGTGATGTGACTCCCATCTGCCAGCGAGATCCAAAATAGGTTCTCCCCGTCTCTCCTGAGGAGCCTGCACCTCCTCAACATACCTTCCGTATACAGTGGGGCCTCTAAACCTTCTTCCAAGTCAGGGAGATCCATCACCTGTGCGGCCAACAAGGATATTACCCCACCTCCCACAATGTCTCGAGGTTCATTCTTCCTAATTCGCTTCAAAGCGGTAAGGAAGAGATATGGCCAATCTGGTACCCAGTCGTTTGTGGGGAGGCAGGCATATAGCAATGGAAGGTCCTTGAGAGCGACCTGATTCTCCTCCTTGTGTCCACAGAAGATACTCATGAAGATCTTCGAGATGAGCCTCAAACAGGGGTGAGTGAATTTATTGGAATACTCACCCCCTGCATGAAACTCAGATCTGGCGGCGGCTTGCCAAAACTCCATCAAGTCGGATGTCGGGATAGGTTCCCACTAGTCTTCGGAGGCGGCTATAGTCACCCCTAATGCCTCCTACAATTGGGCGTAGTCCAATGTATACTTTCTTTTGTTGATCTTGAATGAAAGTCCAACACACACGTGGTCCACCGTTTCCATGTTGAATGTGGCGATGAATTGACGGCTGAACTCGGGGTATGTTGGAGCGCTCGTTATCAGAAAATCACCGAGCCCAGCATTGTTGAGGAATGCCTGCATGCTCTCCAACATGCCCAAGTTTTCCAAGGTAGGGACGTCCAGAAATCGAGTTGCATACACATCCTGGCCTTGCACAATCCTATACCACTCCTTCTCAACTTCCGACAACTTGTATTTCTTCTGTTTTTCCATCTCTTGCACTTGAACAAGCAAAGGAATTAGAAAGTTCAGAATTTAGAGTAAGAGACGAACCCTCTGTTGTGTTTTCCGTAGGGGCGGCTGTAGCCTGCGCAGGGGCGGCTTGGCGCAGGGGCGTCAGCATGCAGGTGCGGGGGCGGGAGAAGAGCAGAGGGCGATTCTGAGAGCCTACGAAGGTGGTGGTGCTAGTGCTGTTCAGGTGACTTTTTTGCTGGTGTAAGTGTCGCCGGTGGTGATGAGCGAGAGTGTAAGGGGCGAGGGCGCTGTAGAGTGAGAGGTTTGAGAGTATGTAGGGTGTGTGTGGTGGTGGTAAGGGCCGGTGTCGAAGGGCGGTTATGGCTAGGTCGCCGGAGGTGGCGCAAGAGCGTTTGCACAAGGCGGCGTGTGAGAGCTTCCGGAGGGCGCAGGGGCGTGGGAGGCGAGGTGGTGTAGGTTTCGAAGAGTAAATGGAGAGGGAGGGGAAAGGGCGGTAGTTGTAGGTTATTTTTGGGAAGTGTATTTTTTTCTTTCCTTGATAAGACCGTAGGGGCGGCGTTTGTCACCGCGGGGGCGGTGACAGGGAAGAGGGGGCACGCAGCCTCAGTGCCGGGGCGGCGCTGAGGATGTTTGTCAAGGATGGCCGCCGCAGGGGCATGGGGTGTCACCGCGGGGGCGGTGACCAATATGTTGCAGATGTTGGCCCAGCACCGGGGGCGGCGCTGGCCATGGGTGTCACCGCGGGGGCGGGGTCACTAAGCCGCAGGGGCGGTTTTCTTGACAGAAGATCCTCTTCTTATTCCTTCGGATTGCCTCCCGAACAGTGCCTTTGTTTTACGTCGTTGGCTCGACGTAAGGACTCTACCTCTATGATTGAGCCTCCTCCAGCATCACCTTTGGGTTTATAACCGTCTGTGAAGGTTATCCTCCAAAGGACCTAGTTTCAATCCTTGTAATGGCTTTCGCCATTTGACCAACCTGTTTTTCAAGGTTCTTGATGCTGGATTCTGTTTGTTTGGACATGAGTAGCAAAGTGTTTAGTTAAAACCTGCAACATATTCTCAGTTGATTGATACTTACCTTGACGGGGCTGCTGTTGTTGGTTTTATTGATCCTTCCAACGGAAATTCTATTGGTCACGCCAATTTGGCATGAAATTTTGTCCATAAGGATCGTTCCTAGGCCTTTGCTGCTATGGTTGTCCATAACCCATCGCGTTTACCTCAGCATCATCATCCTGGACTTGTGGACACATGTCCGTTGGATGATATGGGTCAGCACACACTCCACAAGCTTTGAGCTGTTGTAGGGTTCCCATAAGTGTTAGTCTCTTCACCATTTCCTTCAGCTCCGCGAGCTCAGTGGAGATCTCACTCTTCTTGGTATTCACAACATGAACTCCTTTCTTGGAAGGGGTCCTTCCAAAGTTCCAGTTCCTTCCGCTAGTTCCTATATCTTTTCCAAAGAAAGGTCAAGAGTAGAGTTAAGAATATTACCTCCGCAAGCCGCATCGACGATCCTCCTTTCATTAACGAGAAAGCCATTGTACAAGTACAACACTAGATCTTGAGTTGAATATCCGTGGAAAGGACAGCTGGATCGGAGGCGTGCAAACCTTTCGAAGTACTCATAAAGAGTCTCATCTGCCTCTTGCTCGATGTTGCTTATAGCTTTCTTCAAGCTATTGGCCTTCTTGGATGGGAAGTATTTCTCCAAAAACGCCTTGTGAAGGTTCTCCCAAGTGTCGATGCTCCCGGATGGAAGGTGGTAATATCAATCATCCGCTGAATCTTCCCAAGGTGTTTGATGGGGTCTTCACCACTTAGCCCATGGAAGGATGGAAGCAAGTGGATGAGACCCGGCTTGAGCTCAAAGTTGATTCCTTCCCCTAATGCCGGTATGGTAACCGCAAGAGGGTTTTGAGCCAAAGTGGGTTGAGTAAGTTGACGAAGAGTACGATCAGCCATTTCTTGTTGGAGTTGTTGTTGTCTTCGTCGCCGGATGTGCGTCCTCTCAATTTCTGGATCAAAATAAGCAAAACCGGAGTTAGTAGCACGGGTTTGAACCATTAATAATCAATAATAACAATAGAATAAAAACACTAAACTCCCCGGCAACGGCGCCAAAATTTGACTGAAGGTATTTCTATGGTCGTCTAGACCCTATCAAAAATATAATCCCGACTTAGCACTAAAACAAGTATAGTGGTTAAGTAAGGGTCAAACCCAAGAGAGTGAAGGCATTTTATTAGATGCAATTATTGATAATAAAAGCGAGTAATAAAGAGGGGTTTTGGTAGAATTGATGCACACAAAAACTTATGAAAACGAATAACGCAACAAGTAAGACAATGATGGGTGAATCTACACTAGGTTGATTCTTAGCATGCAATTGCTACTTTGGTGAGTTCCTTTTACAAGTTTTCAAGTAATCTCCCGTCTCGATCATATATATGTGTTGAGCCAACCGGCATCAACACAACTTAACAGGTTACTGTTCCGTAAACCTACAAGAACATTTAACAAGTTAGCTTTCAAATAAAGACTAAGGGATATAAAGAATAGATTAAAACCGTTAACCTTATCTTTTTATTTGTGTTCCTTTTCTTTAAGTAATTACAACCCGTTATTACTTAAAGTTTACTACTAGATTAAAGACCCGAACCCGGAACCTATTAATCCTAGTTCTTTGCACGCACTTTCGAACCTAAGGTGATCAATCTCAAGTAATAGTAAAACATGCAATTAGACAATGGAGATCAAGGAAACACAAAGCATTACTGAATGAAACTTATATTAAAGAATACATACAACCAAAGTAACAACGCAGCTTCAAACCAACCCAATGTAGTAAGTGAGTTAACAACTCATTACAATGGAAATGATGAGAAAATTGGTTTCTAAGTGGAAAATGATGGATAATTCGGTTGGATGATTCTAGCAATCAACCAAGGACTATTTATACTACAAAAGACACTAAATATGAGTAAATGACCGGCCCAAAACAGCCACGTTTAATGCCATAAAGGTGGTGTAAACAGCCGGAGTAAAGCTTCTATCGTTAAACCGCAGGGGCGGCCTGATAGCATGAATTATAGTCTATATTTTGGGACTTGTTTAGACATTTTATCTTCAATAATCTGCATGTTTGGATGTATAATATGTGATTATATTGTCGTTTCATCTACCTTTGCGGGAATTGAGGTCTACACCTAATTTCGTTGTAATCGTAGGTAAAATGGCACGTTTTGCATCAAAATGGAGCTAAAGGAGCTAAGGAGTCATTGAAGCTACATTCAAGAGCTTAAGGAAGAATTCGGGAAGCAAGAAATTAACAAAGAGATTTACTTTGGACCAGATTTGAGAGATTTCACTTTCAGTTTAGAGCCACCTCGGTCAGCTACAATACCATCTCGACCGAGGTGATCTAGAGGAGCGTCCCGACCGAGGCGAACACCTTGGACGCGGCGAGATATATTATTATTCTTGGATAAGATCTTCTATTTTGGGAAGGAGAGATCTTATATTTTTGGGCTGGATTTCTGGAAGGAAGATCATATATTTTAGGGATTTATTTATGAGAGATAGATATATTTTATTAGGAAAATATCTTTTCAAGATATTTTATCTTTGGAGGATAATTTTCCTATATAAAGGGCTGAGTTTTCCACAATTCAGCATCGGCGCATCACCGAAAAATGGGCTACCATCATAACAGCTGGGGATTGAAGAAGCTGTAGTTAGGAAGGTTGAAGGAAGGTTGAAGAAAGGAAGTTAATAGCTTTTATAGCTTTTGTGAAGAGTTTTTGTAAGACTTTCTTAGATTCCCTTCTTGTTGATTGTCTTGTTGGATTTGTGATCCAAGGAACGCTTGTTTGTTTGACAATTGATTCAGTTATTGAAACCTTTTTATTAAGGTTTTTGTGTTCAATTATTCACTTTCTTCCCTTATATTTGATTATTGCTTTCATGATGATGAGTGACTAATTTCCTTGTGCGATTCTAGGGTGATTGGCTGAAGGTTGTTGGAAAAACAATGATAGAATAATCTTAAATTCCAGTAGGACCCTGAAAGCTCAAATCTTTATCCTTAACCTTAGAACATCTCGTTCAGTCGGTGAACATCTCGGCCGGGGTGGAATTTGGCTGACCGAGGTGACTTATCTGATCCGTAACTGAGAGTTAATTGTTAGAGTTTGCCAAATCCTATTCTTATTACACCTTTCCTGGTTCAATGCAAGCCTAGGATGAGACTTACCCGGTAATTCCTTTGTTTGTTTACCCAAGATCATAAGTGTAGGTAATAAAGGTTCATCCTTTATTGGGGTTTGAGTGTTCTTTCATTCCATCTTTGTGAGTTAGCCTGAGACTTACCCGGTAAAGGTTGATTCTATTCGCTTAGTTGGAGTGTTGGTTTGAGATTATAATTCCTTTCCTTAGTACCTTGAGACTTACCCGGTGATCTATTCCACTTTAGTAACACCTTCCCTTTGCAAAACCTCAGCTTTGTCCGCTTATCTTGAGATCTTGAGTTGGAACCACAACTAGATGCTTTAGTCCCTAGAATTGCATATATCCTTAATTGACTTTTTATCATCTTTGATTGCTTTAATCGCTTTTGTGGTTATTAGTTGCATTGACTACCTATATTGGATTTGTTTCACCTAAGTCCCTGAGATCGACACCTCGGAATTCTTGCTTTTACTACGATTGACCCGTACACTGCGGGTTCGCATCCTTATTTTAAGTATACATCTTGGGTTATAAATTTAAAGCTTGCACACACCATTTGGAGCGAACACGGCCTTCAGATCCGCAGGGGTGGTGAAGGCAAAAATGCTTGATCTTCTTCATGGCCGCAAGGGCGGCTAGGCAATTCCGCAGGGGCGGATCTTTAATGCTCTTCAAACGTATGACTCTTCAACTTCCGGCCGTTTCTGATGCCAAGCCGCCGGGGCATCCCAATGTCAACACAGGGGCGGTGACACAGACTCTTCATCTTCCAGCTCCCAGGTTGAGGCGCAAGCAGAGGCGCAGGGGAAGGCTCAAGGGCGCTAGTCTCCGCTTCTTCAGGGCAAGTCACTGCAGGGGCCCCAGGGGTTGACGCAGGTGCGGTGACAGTCTTCGTGGCTAGCGCTGGAGAAGGTGTAGGGAGCTCTCCGGAGTAAGGTGTCACTTGTTACGCTAAAAAGTGTGCACGCAATAAGCCTTAAATTTATACTCGTTATAATTATCCTAACTTCTAGCGCACCCGCAGTGTACGGGACGTTTGTGGTATGGATAGTATTCCGAGGTCGAACACAAAGACTAAGGTGAAATTGATTCGGTTTTTTGTGATTAAGTTAGTGAAGGTCTAAGGTTAGAAAAGAGGGAAACAAAGAAATGAAAAATCTAATTTGTTTTTGGTTGGTTTTTGGTGATCAATCAAAGATCACAATTCATGCAAGGTAAACAATCAAACTAGACTAAAAATAAGCACAAATGAACAAACCAAACAATATAATGATCAAGGGAATAAAAGACGGATTCTAGGGGTCGGAGGTTCCGGTTATGGCATAGAACTCAAGTCATCTATTCGTTCTTTGGATTAGCTAATTTATGTTGGGATTAAGTGTATCTAATTTGGGAACAATTACCGGGTAGGTCTCATGGTCCAACTAGTCCACACCTAAGGTCTTATTACCGGGTAGGTCTCTAAGAGCCTAAGGATAGGAATTTTACACAAACCGGATTGTAAATTAGGGGTCTAACCTATCCTTACCGGGTAAGTCTTGGAAAGGGAAGTCCTAAGCAACTATCCTAGCACATCTAATCCAATGGTGGCTTATTAGGCTCACCACTACCTAAGGATTGCTATTTTAGATTCTAAGGGCAAGGATTACCGGGTAAGTCTCTCCTAACACTTAGTCACTACACTAGGTCACCCTAGGATAGGTAAAACTCAGCAAACACTTAGGGTTTCAACAATCCATAAGTCTAAGGCAAGATCCTTCGAACCAGGGAAAATCACGGTTTGTTCTACCGAAACCACGGCCGTGGTTCTTCAAGAACTACCCGTGATTTCTAACAGAAGCTACGTTCGTAAGCAAAAGTCATCCAAAGGTAAATCTAGTTCATCCTATCATAGTTCTAGCCATAACCATCCCTACCTTACCCTAGAACCACATCAATTTAGCCTACAACATTCATAACAAAAATCGAGACAAACAAACATAGAATCAAATCATCCATTGCAAGATAATGAAGGAAAAGAGATGAACAAGTGAATTTAATTCAAAACCAAGCTGAAGATTAGAATTAGAACCACTTACAACCCTTCCAAAAGAAGGTTCAAAGACTCATACAATCTCTAGAAAACGAAATTCGAAATACAAGAAAGCTATGGTGTGTTCTTCTCCTCCTCTTCAATGGAGTTCTTCTCCTTCTCTTTGGCACTTTCCTTCCTAGAAAAACCTCTTGATTCTTGAGAATATATTTGTTAGAGAAATGGATAATGGATGAGCTGCTCCCCAAACTACCCCAGCTGCCTCAAACAACCCATGAAGGACCACTTTTATAACAAATCTTGCATGAGCTGGCCATGAGAGTCGTGGCACAGCTGTCACGAGAATCTGGCAAAATCCACGGTCATTTCCACGGCCGTGGTTCGTCAGAGAACCGTGATTTTATGCAGAAACTTCGCCTTGGATCTTTAAGCTGTGATTTGGTACATGGCTAGTGTTGGTAAGGCTCCATGAGTCCTCCTCAGCCCTTGGCTTGTGTCCTAATGAGTCCGAGGGTGTGTCATCTAAATGAACAATCTTCAAACGCATCGTTTAAGCTCCTAAACTTCCCGAAATACCTACAAAACGTGCACAAGTCCGTGTAGACGTCTATCTCAACAAAATATGTGAATTGGGTGCGAAACGTCTTGAACTAATGCTAGATCATGCATGAATGAGCGAAAATTCTATCTAAATGTACACCTAAAACTATGTTATAAATTGTGTTATCAAAATACCCCATACTTAAGGTTTGCTCGTCCCCGAGCAAATTCTCACGTATAGACTAGAAGATGACATGATTTATGTATGCAGAAAAATGGTAAAATCTTTTTGGGTTTGTGCTTCTACTATTGGATCACCTTCATAGTCATGATCAATGGCAATTGGATAAGCAATTATGTATCAAACAATAAGGGCATGGAAAGACAATTGTACTTAACTCAAAAGCATGCATGAAATGTGAAGATGAAGAGATCAAGAAGATCAAGAGTCTATCCAATCTAGATTACTAAGTCTTACAAACATGCAAGTAGGTCATAAGGGCTTGTGACATAAAAGGCCAAGAAACGTTGCAATTGGGCGGGGGATTCTCTAGGTTATGTGATGCTAATCCGGGAATGGAACTAACTTCACATCCTTGTCCTCGATCAACTTCCCCCAAGTGTATATTTTTCCCTATCTTGCTTTCTTTTCTTTTTCTTTAACTTATTTTTGAGACAATGGCATTGGTGTACAATAGCCGAAACCTCGGTGATTAGCCATCCTCGGGCTTTTTCTCTTTTTCGAGGTGCATCCACACCGGGGACACATACCAAAGCTCGTTAGGGCTATTGGTTCATTTGACTTTGGCAAGGCACCAACACCCGATTATGTGAAGTGTACCGAGTTACTTGTCATTTAAACCAACGCCCCCAAACCTATATTTTGGCTACACTTCCACAATAATTTCAGCATTTCATTCACGACATTCTTTTCATTACATCTTCACCCCGCACTTGCTTTTCGCACATTTCAACACACTAGCATGCTCCTATTCCCGGATGGGTTTAAAGGAGGTCGATTTTATATCAATTGAGGTGCTCAAGCAATCATGATCAAGATGAGAAGTAGAGAAAGATGAAATGCCTCATTCATTCCTAAATGGTATGCAAGAACTATCATGTAATTTCGACTTTCAATACTCAATCCATTCTAGGCAATCATCATGATCACAAGTCATTCACATAATTTAAGAGAAGTAGTTCAAGTCCACATATGCATTTATCAATTCAACACATAAGGCCATTCATAGCCAATCACAAGACAAGTTTCATCATTAGGATCATATCCAAGCCTAGAAAGCACAAAAAAAAAATTTTAAATTTTCTGATTTTTTTTTTTGGAATGTGTATGTACAATGCAAGATATGTGCAAATATTAACCTATCCTAGATGTTCATCATGCAAAGGATCATGCAAACCCCACCCCATACTTAGAAACACATTGTCCCCAATGTGTAAATGAAGTAGAGAGAGTGAAAGAAGGTTCTCACAATGTAAAATTGTTTGCTATGGTATTCGGGATTTCTCAAATGAATTGATGTTGGATGATCCTATCAACCATGGTAGAGAGCTCTAAGCATCCTTCAAAGCTTCGGAACCCGCGCTAGGCACCGCTAGCCGTCCAAGTTCTGCGTCCGCTCCACCCATAATTGGTGAGGGTTTCATCATCATTTTCATCGCCAAGAAAGGCTTCCAATGCCACTAATGCTCTAGCACACACACGAAGGAAGACAAAACACACACAAGCACACAAAAACAGAAAAATCTAAGCAAAAATGAACAAGGGAAAAATGTTACCAATGGGTTGCCTCCCACCAAGCGCTTCTTTAAGGTCATTAGCTTGACCAAACTCGGGAGCGTCTATTCGAGGTGAAGCGGGGCAATCATGTCTACCGGGGCTCCCGGAGTATACTTCTTCAAGCGATGCCCATTCACTTTGAAATTTCCACAATGCTCCCCTCCTATTTCAATAGCTCCATGGGGAAAGATCTTCTTCACCACATATGGCCCGGTCCATCTTGATTTGAGCTTTCCGGGAAAGAGCCTTAGCCTTGAGTTGAAGAGAAGGACAAGATCTCCTTCACTCAACTCCTTTGGAATGATCCTCTTGTCATGCCACTTTTTGGTTCTCTCCTTGTAGATCCGGGCATTCTCATAGGCTTCCAACCGGAGCTCCTCAAGGGCATTGATATCAAGCAACCTCTTTTCTCCCGCTTCCTTGAGGTCAAAATTTAGCCACTTAATGGCCTAATAAGCTCTATGCTCCATTTCCACCGGAAGATGGAAAGCCTTGCCATAGACCAACTTGTAGGAGGTGGTTCGAATTGGCGTCTTGAAGGCGGTTCTATACGCCCATAGTGCGTCATCGAGCTTCATAGCCCAATCCTTCCTTGTCCTAGACACCGTCTTCTCGAGGATGGCCTTGATCTCTCGGTTGGAGATCTCCACTTGACCACTAGTTTGGGGATGGTAGGGTGTTGCCACCTTATGAGTCACCCCATACTTGGCCAAAAGTGCTCCAAAGTTCCTATTTGTGAAGTGCTTCCCTCCATCACTAATGATTACCCTTGGTGTTCCAAACCTAGGGAAGATCACCCGGTTGAAGAATCGCACTACCACCTTGGCATCATTCGTAGGAGAGGCGATTGCCTCTACCCATCTTGACACATAGTCCACCGCCAATAGGATGTAGAGATTGCCACATGAAGAAGGGAATGGTCCCATGAAATCTACACCCCATACATCAAAAATTTCAACTTCTTGGATGTTGTTCAAGGGCATTTCATTCCTCCTTGAGATGTTGCCCGTCCTTTGGCAAGCATCATATGCTGCTACAAAACCTTGCACATCTCTAAACAAGTTAGGCCAATAAAAACCGGATTGCAATACCTTTGCACATGTTTTGTGTGAGCTAGCATGGCCTCCGCATGGTAAGGAGTGGCAATGCCGGATCACACTCTCCACTTCATCCTCCGGTATGCATCTTCTAAGCACCCCATCCGGGCCTCTCTTGAATAGAAGTGGCTCACTCCAATAGTAATGCCGTACATCGTTGAAGAACTTCTTCCTTTGTGCATATGTAAATCCGGGAGGTACTTCCTCACACACTAAGTAGTTCACGATGTCGGCGTACCATGGCTCACTTCCTCTAGCCACTTGGAACAAACATTCCTCCACCATTTGCAATTGTTCATCCCGGAATGAATCATCTATCGGGATGTTGTCTTTCCCAAGCTCCAATGGTGGGAGTCTACTAAGGTGATCCGCCACAGAGTTCTCGGATCCCTTCTTATCTCGTATTTCCAAATCAAACTCTTGAAGAAGAAGGATCCACCGAATCAACCTTGGTTTGGCTTCCTTCTTGGTAAGTAGATAACGGATCGCCGCAGGATCCGTATAGACTATGACCTTCGCTCCAACAAGGAATGAGCGGAACTTCTCAAATGCATACACCACCGCCAATAGCTCCTTCTCGGTGGTAGCATAGTTGAGTTGGGCATCATCTAGCGTCTTGCTAGCATAGTAAATAGCATGAGTGCGCCCTTCTTTCCTTTGCCCTAAAACAGCCCCAACGGCCACATCACTTGCATCGCACATGATCTCAAATGGTAGACTCCAATCCGGAGGTTGCATGATAGGTGCGGAGATCAAGGCGTTCTTCAACCTACAAAAAGCTTCTAGACAATCCTTGGAAAAGACAAAATCAACATCTTTCATTAGTAGGTTAGTGAGAGGCTTAGAAATTTTAGAGAAGTCTTGAATAAACCTTCGGTAAAAACCGGCATGCCCTAAGAAACTCCTTACCCCCTTCACCGAGGTAGGCGGTGGCAACTTCTCTATCGTTTCAATCTTAGCCCTATCAACCTCAATGCCACGGTTAGACACCAAGTGTCCTAACACAATCCCTTCACTTACCATGAAGTGGCATTTTTCCCAATTTAAGACAAGATTTGTCTCCTCACATCTTTGCAACACCAATGACAAGTTAGCCAAGCAATTATCGAAAGAAGAACCATAAACAGAGAAATCATCCATGAACATTTCCATGATATTTTCTATGTATTCAGAAAAGATAGCCATCATACACCTTTGGAAGGTGGCGGGTGCATTACACAACCCAAATGGCATTCTCCTATATGCAAAGGTACCCCATGGACATGTAAAAGTCGTTTTCTCTTGGTCATCGGGGTGGATAGGGATTTGGAAGAATCCACTATATCCATCTAGATAGCAAAAATGAGAGTGTTGAGCTAACCTTTCTAGCATTTGGTCAATGAAGGGGAGCGGGAAGTGATCTTTCCTAGAGGCCATGTTCAATTTCTTATAATCAATGCACATCCTCCACCCCGTAACCGTCCTAGTCGGTATTAGTTCATTGTTCTCATTAGTTACTACCGTCATTCCACCCTTCTTAGGCACTACATGAACGGGGCTAACCCACTTACTATCCGAGATAGGGTAGATAATTCCCGCATCTAGTAACTTAATGATTTCCTTTTTGACCACCTCTTTCATTATAGGATTCAATCTCCTTTGATGTTCAATAGAGGGTTTGTGGTTATCTTCCATCATTATCTTATACATGCACAAAGATGGCTTAATGCCAACCAAATCATCAATGGTATAGCCAATGGCTTTCCTATGCAATCTTAGTTCATGCAGCAATTTAGCAAGTTCATCATCACTCAAGCATGCATTAACAATCACAGGATGCGTAGAATTATCACCAAGGAATGCATACTTTAAATGCGAGGGAAGGGGTTTAAGTTCAAGTGAGGGAGGACCTTTATTGGTTGAAGATGATCCAAATAAGGTTGGATGAGATGAATCCAAAGCAAAGGAAGACTCCCCATGGCTCCTAGAAGAGTGATCATCATCAAGAGCTGATTCAGGGAAAACCACGGTTGGAAACACGGGTTGCTCATCTTCCACGGCCGTGGTTCTTGCCAAGCTTGCTTCTCGGAGTTGTCCGGAAAGTTTGACGGACGTGGAACATAAATCTCGACCGTGGAATTTGCAGTTGTTCAACACTTCTTCGTGGCTTTCAAATCCAACTCTTGGCTCCTCTTTCAAGGCTTCCAAGGCATTGACCTCTTCATTGCAAGCCTCTTCATCACCTTTCTCCATCATGCTTAGGGTGATAACCTTTTCCAAGGAATCCTTGATCAATATCGAGCTCACAATCTCTCTAGATTCTTCTTGCCCGACTATGTTGAAGATATCTTCATCAAGGGTTGGCCCTTTCATCATTGTGGAAAGCTTGAACTTGATGTTCTCTTCCCCGATGTTGAAGGAGAGAGTCCCGTTCTTGCAATCCACTAGGCAACCGGAAGTGGCTAGGAAAGGCCTTCCTAAGATGATAGGAACCGGATAATCCGCCGGAATGTCCAACACTACAAAATCAATAGGCACGTAGAATCCTCCTAGCTGCACCGGAATGTCCTCTAGAATCCCAACCGGATGAGTGATAGAACGGTCCGCCATATAGAGGGTCATCTTGACCGGCTTTGGCTCTCCTAACCCGACCTTGTTGCTAAGTGCAAGCGGTATGATGCTTACACTCGCCCCAAGATCACGAAGGGCCTCGTACTTCACATCTCCTACTCCTATTGGGACGCAAAAGGAGCCCGGATCCCTTAGCTTAGGAGGCATTTCTTCCTTCATGGTTTGGATCAATTCCGAGGATCTCTTGGTCATCCTTATCTCCCCATACTCCTCCAACTTCCTTTTGTTGGAGAGTATTTCTTTCAAAAATTTCCCATATGCCGGCATTCCTAAGATGGCATCCATGAACGGAATGTTAATATGTAACTTGGACATTAGTTCAAGGAACTTACCAAAGTGATTGTCCAAACGAGCTCTTGCTCTTGATTGTGGGAATGGTAGTGGCGGCTTGTATGGAGGCGGTGCTACATAAGTTGGCTCTACATCCTTGCTCTTGCCTCCATCTTCTTGCCTTCTTCCCTCTTCTACCACTACTTGCTTTCCCTTAGCTTGGTCCTTGGGCAAAGGATCCTTCATACTTAACCCACTCCTTGTTGTGATAGCCAACACTTGGCCTCTTGGGTTGTCTTCGGTTCTTCCGGGAAGCTTCCCCGGATCTCTATGTGCTTCACCCGCCTTTTGAAAGAATTGTGCTTCCAAGACCTTTTGAGCTTTAGAGATTGAAGTCACGGTGCTCTCAAGTCCACTCAACCTTCCTAGCAATTGCTCAAACATGACTTCGGTTCTATCCTTTGAAGGTTGAGGAAAACCGGGTGGAGGTTCTTGTGAAGCTCTTTGTGGTGGAGTTGTGCTTGAGGAGGCGGGAGGGTTCAAGGCTCCATCCGGGTTAGAGTAAGAAAATCTGGGATGGTTGTGGTTGGGCCGAAAATTGTTGAATTGCCGGTTGTTGTTGAAATTTCTTGGGCCTTGGTAATTGTTGAAGTTGCCTCTTCCCATATAATTCACATCTTCCTCCTTGGAAGACAAGTTAGCTTGTGGAAGCACTTGAGGAGTTGTTTGGCTCTTCAAGGTTGTAGTACAGAACTCTCTCAAGGATTTCAATTCGTTGTTGATGGCGTCAAGCTTGAAATTGCTCATGGTGACCTCGCTCACCTCATATGCTCCCGCCTTTCTTCCTTCACTCTACCTATGAGAGTACTTCTCAATCACTAGAGCTTGCTTCTCCACAAATTCCCAAGCATCATCTACATGTTTCTCCATAAATGTCCCACCGGAAAGAGATTGAAGCTTGAATTGGCTATCTTCATCAAGTCCCTTGAAATAGATCTCCAATAGCTCAATTTTCGGTATGCCATGGTGTGGACAATCTAGTAGAAGGTCTTTGAATCTCTCCCAAGACTTGAACAAACTTTCTTTATCCCTCATCACGAAGGCATTGATCTTCCCTCTTAATTCGGTGGTCTTGGAAGGTGGGAAGAATTTGGTCAAGAACTCGGTTGTCATCTCCTCCCAAGTACCAACTCGCCCTTGTGGAATACATTGATACCAAGCCAAGGCTTTATCCTTAAGAGAGAAGGAAAAAGCCCTAAGCTTATGGTTGTTGCTCTCCAATCTTGGCGGTCTAAGAGTCTCCATCAAAATCTCGTAGTTCATCAAATGTTGGTGAGGAGATTCTCCTTCCATCCCTCCAAATTGATTGTGCCGGATCATTTGTAGAACTTGAGGGCGGAGCTCATAGTTGTGGGTTGCGGGATCTCCTAGATTCACACCCGGTAGGTGTGCTCTTTGTGCCGGATCCATACGTCTCCCTAGGGTTTGTGGCTCCTCAATAGCAATGGGAACAACCCTAACATTGGCCGCCGGCTGTGGTTGTGGTGGAGGAGGTGGAGGTTGTCGGCGATTAAGCTCTCCTTGAACTAGGGCTTGCCTAATCTCTTCAATCTCCCTCCTAGTTTCCTCTTGCCTCTCATTGGCAAGTCTCCTTTCTTCCTCCAAGAGCTCATCTCTAAGCCTTATTTGCTCTAAGGCTTCATCCAACTCAGCTTGGAGATTTCTACCGGCCATCTCTTTCTCTTTTCGGATGTTCTTGGATCTAGATCGAAGGGTTTTCTCCGGTTCGGGATCGAATGGAGCTAAATCCTTTCCACTAGATCTTCGCATACACCTAAAGAGTATTAGATGTTCTGAAAAGCAAAGACACCAACCAAAGAGAGATCAAAAGTAACAAGAAAGATCTACACTAGAAACAATCACAAAATAGACTCAATCTAGACCTAGTCCCCGGCAACGGCGCCAAAAACTTGTTACGCTAAAAAGTGTGCACGCAATAAGCCTTAAATTTATACTCGTTATAATTATCCTAACTTCTAGCGCACCCGCAGTGTACGGGACGTTTGTGGTATGGATAGTATTCCGAGGTCGAACACAAAGACTAAGGTGAAATTGATTTGGTTTTTTGTGATTAAGTTAGTGAAGGTCTAAGGTTAGAAAAGAGGGAAACAAAGAAATGAAAAATCTAATTGGTTTTTGGTGATCAATCAAAGATCAAACTTCATGCAAGGTAAACAATCAAACTAGACTAAAAATAAGCACAAATGAACAAACCAAACAAGATAATGATCAAGGGAATAAAAGACGGATTCTAGGGGTCGGAGGTTCCGGTTATGGCATAGAACTCAAGTCATCTATTCGTTCTTTGGATTAGCTAATTTATGTTGGGATTAAGTGTATCTAATTTGGGATCAATTACCGGGTAGGTCTCATGGTCCAACTAGTCCACACCTAAGGTCTTATTACCGGGTAGGTCTCTAAGAGCCTAAGGATAGGAATTTTACACAAACCGGATTGTAAATTAGGGGTCTAACCTATCCTTACCGGGTAAGTCTTGGAAAGGGAAGTCCTAAGCAACTATCCTAGCACATCTAATCCAATGGTGGCTTATTAGGCTCACCACTACCTAAGGATTGCTATTTTAGATTCTAAGGGCAAGGATTACCGGGTAAGTCTCTCCTAACACTTAGTCACTACACTAGGTCACCCTAGGATAGGTAAAACTCAGCAAACACTTAGGGTTTCAACAATCCATAAGTCTAAGGCAAGATCCTTCGAACCAGGGAAAATCACGGTTTGTTCTACCGAAACCACGGCCGTGGTTCTTCAAGAACTACCCGTGATTTCTAATAGAAGCTACGTTCGTAAGCAAAAGTCATCCAAAGGTAAATCTAGTTCATCCTATCATAGTTCTAGCCATAACCATCCCTACCTTACCCTAGAACCACATCAATTTAGCCTACAACATTCATAACAAAAATCGAGACAAACAAACATAGAATCAAATCATCCATTGCAAGATAATGAAGGAAAAGAGATGAACAAGTGAATTTAATTCAAAACCAAGCTGAAGATTAGAATTAGAACCACTTACAACCCTTCCAAAAGAAGGTTCAAAGACTCATACAATCTCTAGAAAACGAAATCCGAAATACAAGAAAGCTATGGTGTGTTCTTCTCCTCCTCTTCAATGGAGTTCTTCTCCTTCTCTTTGGCACTTTCCTTCCTAGAAAAACCTCTTGATTCTTGAGAATATATTTGTTAGAGAAATGGATAATGGATGAGCTGCTCCCCAAACTACCCCAGCTGCCTCAAACAACCCATGAAGGACCACTTTTATAACAAATCTTGCATGAGCTGGCCATGAGAGTCGTGGCACAGCTGTCACGAGAATCTGGCAAAATCCACGGTCATTTCCACGGCCGTGGTTCGTCAGAGAACCGTGATTTTATGCAGAAACTTCGCCTTGGATCTTTAAGCTGTGATTTGGTACATGGCTAGTGTTGGTAAGGCTCCATGAGTCCTCCTCAGCCCTTGGCTTGTGTCCTAATGAGTCCGAGGGTGTGTCATCTAAATGAACGATCTTCAAACGCATCGTTTAAGCTCCTAAACTTCCCGAAATACCTACAAAACGCGCACAAGTCCGTGTAGACGTCTATCTCGACAAAATATGTGAATTGGGTGCGAAACGTCTTGAACTAATGCTAGATCATGCATGAACGAGCGAGAATTCTATCTAAATGTACACCTAAAACTATGTTATAAATCGTGTTATTATCACTCCTAAGTGCTTATAACTCCTTCCTTAGCTTCTTTTAGTCTTCTACTTTTGGACCAAGGAGTTAGTAGCATAAACCGAAACAAATGCAATAAAAATACTATAAAAACTATCCTAATTGATAGTGATTCCATCACCTATCATACATCCACATACCCCATACTTGGGACACATTGTCCCAATGGGTCAAATAAAAAGTCTAGAACAAAGTACTCACCGAACATAAGCTGAGCTGCAAAATAAATAATAAAGAAAATCCATGCATGCTCTAGTCCTGGTCTGCTGGTGGTGGTGGTGGATATGGGATGAAGGGATTCTGAGATGGGTCAAATGGATGTCCCATCATCTGCTGGAACTGGATCTCCATCATCCTCTGCATGTAGTGCTGGCTCTCTCTAATCTCCAACATCTCTACTGTCAAGGCCAAATTACGCAGATTCGAGGCGTTTATGTCACAGTTTGTTTCTTGAGATCCGATCCTCTTGCTTCTCTTTGCGGAATCGGACCAGAAATTGTGAAAAACGAGCGAAAGACGAGAGATCAAGGTGAGGAAAGCGCCGCGGTCGAGAAGGGGGTTGGAGGGAAGAGAGAGAATTATGTTCCCCTTTTATACCCCTCGCTGAATCTGACATCACCTCGGTCGAGGTGGTCCCGACTGGACCGAGGTGTCTGACTGGATTGTCAAACCTAGCCGCCTTGGTTGCCCAAGAATATCTCGGTCGAGGCGCTGTGACAGCAACCGAGATGTGTCTCAGTCAATCTTCGTCTTCTCAATTTCTCGAACTTCTGTCCTTCCAGTGTAGCTCCTCAGTTGTGATCCTTCCTCTTGGAATACCTGGTTCCTGTCTAGAAGAAGCCAAAACAAAACAAAGCAAACTATCTAAACTAAACTAGAAAAGGGAAAAGAAAGCAATACCTTGGGTTGCCTCCCAAGAAGCGTCTGGTTTAAGGTCTCTAGCTGGACCATGTATCACCCTCAAACATGCTGGAGGATTCCTCACCCCATACTTCACCTTCATCGTGGGGTGAGAGAAAGAAATCTATCCAGCGTTCCAGAAGATGCAAGTGCTCGTCAGGAAACGAATCGTCTATGGGTAGGTCATTGTTTTCGAGCAATGAGGGAGGTAGCCGGCTGAGCTGATCCGCAACCGAATTCTCGGATCCCTTCTTATCGCGGATCTCTAGGTCAAACTCTTGAAGCAAGAGAATCCAACGAATGAGGCGCGGCTTTGCATCCTTCTTAGCAAGCAAGTGGAGGATAGATGCTTGGTCGGTGTAGACAATTACTTTCGCTCCCACTAGGTAAAAGCGAAATTTTTCAAAGGCATATACAACCGCCAAGAGCTCCTTCTCGGTGGTGGCGTTGTTTTGTTGAGCTGCATCTAGCGTCTTGCTAGCATAGTAAATGGCATTGGTCCGGCCATCCTTCTTTTGTCCTAGCACTGTTCCTACGGCCGCATCACTAGCATCACACATGACCTCAAAGGGCAAGGTCAAATCGGGTAGTTGAATGATGGGAGCGGTAATCAACGCTTCCTTAATCCTGTAATAAGCATCAAGGCATTCCTGCGAAAACTCAAAAACAACATCCTTATTCAAAAGATTAGTGAGTGGTTTAGAGATTTTTTAGAAATCCTTGATGAACCTCCTGTAGAAACCTTCATGCCTGAGAAAGCTCCACACACCCATAACAGAACAAGGGGGAGGAAGTTTCTCAATGGTCTCAATCTTAGCTCGATCGACCTCAATACCTCGGTTGGAAATGAGGTGTCCTAAAACAATCCCTTCACTAACCATAAAGTGACACTTCTCCCAATTAAGAACGAGATTAGTGTCTTCACAGCGTTGAAGCACTAGGGAAAGATTAGTCAAACAATCATCAAAAGAGGAACCATATACCGAAAAATTATCCATATACACCTCCATGATCTCCTCAATGTACTCGGAAAAGATGGCCATCATACAACGCTGAAAAGTAGCAGATGTTTTACACAATCAGAACGGCATCCTCTGATAAGCGAATGTTCCCTAAGGACAGGTGAAGGTGGTATTCTCTTGATCATCCGGGTGGATAGGAATCTTTAAAAAGCTACTATAACCGTCTAGATGGCATTGGTCCGGTCATCCTTCTTTTGTCCTAGCACCGCTCCTACGGGCACATCACTAGCATCACACATGACCTCAAAGGGCAAGGTCCAATCGGGAGGTTGAATGATGGGAGCGGTAATCAACGCTTCCTTTATCTTGTAAAAAGCATCAAGGCATTCATGCGAAAACTCAAAAACAATATCCTTATTCAAAAGATTATTGAGTGGTTTAGAGATTTTTGAGAAATCCTTGATGAACCTCCTGTAGAAACCTGCATGCCCGAGAAAGCTCCTCACACCCTTTACAGAACAAGGGGGAGAAAGTTTCTCAATGGTATCGATCTTAGCTCGATCGACCTCAATACCTCGTTTGGAAACGAGGTGTCCTAGAACAATCCCTTCACTAACCATAAAGTGACACTTCTCCCAATTCAGAACGAGATTAGTGTCTTCACAGCATTGAAGCACTAGGGAAAGGTTAGTCAAACAATCATCAAAAGAGGAAGCATATACCGAAAAATCATCCATAAACACCTCCATGATCTCCTCAATGTACTTGGAAAAGATGGCCATCATACAACGCTGAAAAGTAGCAGGTGTGTTACACAATCTGAATGGCATCCTCCGATAAACGAATGTTCCCCAATGACAGGTGAATGTGGTCTTCTCTTAATCATCCGGGTGGATAGGAATCTAAAAAAAGCCATTATAACCGTATAGATAGCAAAAATGGGAGTGTTGAGATAACCGTTCGAGCATTTGATTGATGAAGGGAAGCGGAAAATGGTCCGTCGGAGTGGCAATATTCAGCTTCCTATAATCGATGCATACTCTCCAGCCTGTGACTGTCCTAGTTGGAATCAACTCGTTGTTCTTATTCGTCACAACGGTCATCCCTCCTTTCTTAGGAACTACATGCACCGGGCTCACCCATTTGCTATCCGATATGGGAAATATGATACCTGCATCCAACAACTTAAGAATTTCCTTCTTCACAACCTCTTTCATGATTGGATTTAACCGTCTTTGAGGTTCCCGTGAAGTCCTATGATCGTCTTCCATTAGTATTCTATGCACGCAGAAAGAAGGCTTAATGCCAATAAGATCATCAATGGTATAACCCAAAGCCTTGTGATGCTTTCTCGATCAGGACATGCATTAATTTAGAAAATTCAGTTTCGGAAAGGGAAACACTTACGATGACGGAATAAGTGGAATCCGGTCTAAGGAAAGCATACCTCAAGTGACTTGGGAGCGGTTTAAGCTCCACAACTGGGGGTGCTTTCTGGGAGGGATTTGTGCTTCCTCCTTCCAGTGAAGTAGACTTAGATTGAAGAACTAGACTTTCGGAAGTCTCAGTTAACAACATCCCGCTTGATGTTTCGTTCGGTATCCGAGGTGAGTGACCGAGGTGTTCTTCAGATATGAACACCTCGCTTGGTCCAGAAAGTGCCTCGGTCGAGGTACTGCAACTGGAACCGAGACCTAAATTTCTTCTCTTCCTTTGGATTAGAGTTTTAATCTTATCTCTTGGATCTTCTTCTAGTGCCTTTAAGCTCCGTATATCTGCATCACAAGAAGCATCTATACCTTCCTCCATTAAACTAAAACTAAGAACTCTTTCAAGAGGATCTTTAATAAGGATAGAGCTCACCAATTCTCATGATTCTTCTTCATCGTAGATGTTGAAGATATCATCCTCCAACGGCTCTCCTTTCATTGCAACAAGCAATGCGAACTCCACATGGTCGCCGCCAATGTTAAATTTCAACTTGGCGTTCTTACAACCCACATTGCAACCGGAAGTTGCTAGAAATGGTCTCTCGAGAATGATAGGAACGGGATAATCTGCGGTTTATCAAGCATAACAAAGTCTATAGGTAAATAGAAATTACCTAACTTGACGGGAACATCCTCCAAAATGCCCACAGGATGGGTAATGGAGCGATCCGCCATATACAACCTTATCTTCACCAGCTTGGGCTCTCCAAGACCGATCTTCTCACATAGCTCCAGCGGGATGATGCTCATGCTGGCTCCAAGATCACACAAGACTTCATAAGTTATATCCCCAACTTGAATGGGAATGCAAAATGAGTCGGGATCTCATAGTTTTGGTGGCATCTTTTCCTTCATGATTTGAATGAGCTCCGAGGACTTATATGTCATCCTTACTTCTCCATAATCTTCCAGTTTCCTCTTCCTTGAAAGAATCTCTTTCAAGAACTTCCCATAGGCAGGCATCCCTAGAATAGCATCAAGGAAAGGAATGTTAATGTGTAGCTTATTCATTAGGTCAAGGAACTTACCAAACTGCTTGTCTAGATGTGCTATGGCCCTTCACTGGGGGAATGGAAGTGGTGGTTTATAAGCAGGAGGTGGAACATAAACTTCAGATTTCTCCTCCGCTTTTTGGGGCTCCACCTCGGATGGTACCTCGATAGAAGTGTTCCTCGTCTGTACCTGGACCGAGGTGTTCTTTGTCTGATCTAGCATCGACCGAGGCACTGGATTTGCAGTCTTCAGTCCACTTCTCATTGTTATTTCCATGATTTGTCCCTTAGGGTTGCTCTCTTTCCTTTTTGGGAGCTTCCCTGGATCTCTTGGCGCTTCATTCGCCTTATTAAAGAATTTTTGCTCTAAGGCTTTTTGTGCCTTCGAAAATGAACTCATGGACATCTACATAGCGTTGAGCTTGACCAATATTGCCTCCAGCACTGCATCCTTCTTCTCTGGTTGGGACGTACTTGGTCCAGGCTCCTGGTTCTTCAATGGAGTAGAAGAAGAGGAAGGGTTATAAGTGTTATGAGAATGAGAGTTACCGGGATTTTGTTGATTAGATCTCCAATTGTTGTTGCTGCTTCTATTGTTGTTGTTGGAGTTTCTATTGTTGTTGTTTTGCGGTCCCTGGTAGTTGTTTCTTCCTTGATACCCTCCATCTTGCTCCTTCGTTTGAGCTACTAAAAGCTCTTTCAATTGCTTACCTTCGTTGCTAAGCGAGGTGAGTTGAGCTCCATTTGATGAATTATCTTGGAAGTTCACTCTCTTCGCTCAATTTTTGGCTCCTTGATGGGAATACTTCTCCATGTGTAAAGCTTGTTTTTCAATGAAATCCCAAGCTTCATCAATCGGCATGTCCATGAAAGTGCCGGCGGAGAGTAATTGGAGATTGAATTGAGCGTCTCCATTTAATACCTTGAAGTAGATCTCTAGTAACTCGATCTTCGGAATCCCATGATGTGGGCAATCTAACAAAAGATCCTTAAACCTCTCCCATGACTTAGACAAGCTTTCCTTATTCTTCATAATGAAAGCATTAATTCTTCCCCTCAATTCAGCGGTCTTAGAGGGAGGAAAGAACTTAGCTACGAATTCCGTCGTCATCTCTTCCCAAGTGTTGATTTTTCCGTCGGGAAGAGATTGATACCAAGCAAGCACCTTGTCCTTCAAAGAGAAACAGAAAGGCCTTAACTTGTAGTTATTATTCTCAAATCTTGATGGCCTCAAAGTCTCCATCAGAATCTCATAGTTTTGCAAATGTTGGTGCGGAGACTCCCTCTCCGAACCTCCATATTGACATTGTCGGATCATGGTTAGAACTTGCGGTCGAAGTTCATAGTCGTTCTCAGTTGGATCACCTAGGTTGACTCCTGGACGCCTGATTTGCTGATTAGGGTCCATCCTCTATCCCAGGGTTTGTGGAACTCCAGCATAAAGAACATCTCGGATAGGCACCCGAGGTGGTAGGTGTACCTTGACTGGGGCATTTGGAACTGGGTCTTGCCTCGTACGAGGATCTGGAATCGGTCGAGGCAGAAACTGGTCTCTTAGAGTTGTCATATCTGCTTCAATCGCTTTCGTTCTTGCGCGAGTTTCATCCCTTTCTCGCTGCAGTTCTTTTTTACTGAGGCGTAGCTTTTCCAACGCCTCCTTCAATTCGACCTCAAGATCGTGATCGTCTTGGTTGGCCATTTTATCTTCTCGTAACCTCCTTTTGTAGGTCTTTTCTGGTTCGGGATCGTAGGGAACGATTTCCTTGCCAGCACGGGTTCTTCGCATAAACCTAAGAAAAGGTCCTGCGAAAACGCTCAAGTAAAGAGGTTAATAGCAACAAGCGCAATAGCCCTGAAAGACAATCGTAACTGGCTTGATCTAAACCAAGTCCCCGGCAACGGCGCCAAAAACTTGTTCGCTCCAAAAGGTGTGTGCAAGCTTTAAATTTATAACCCAAGAAGTATTCTTGAACAATGTTGCGAACCCGCAATGTACGGGTCTATTGTAATAAAAGCAAGAATTCCAGGGGTCGATCACAGGGCCTTAAGGCAAAACCAAACACATAATCGGTTGTCAAGTAATGCAATTAACCAAAAGCAATCAAACAAACAATCAAAGTGATCAAAGATGATATAAGTCAAATAAGGAAAAATGCGGATTCTAGAGATTAAAGCATCCAGTTGTGGTTCCAACTCAAGATTTCAAAGGATAATGCGGACAAAGCTGAGATTTTGCAAGGGAAGGTGTTTCTAAGATGGGAATAGATCATTGGGTAAGTCTCACTACTCACTATCCCAAACCGTAATTCCTATTACCGGGTAAGTCGCAAGGAACTAAGGAAAAGAACTATAACCTCAAACCAACACACCAACCAAGTGGATAGAATCAACCTTCACCGGGTAAGTCTCAGGTTAACTCTCAAGGATGGGATAAAGGCACACTCAAACCCAATAAAGGATAAACCTTTATTACCTATCGCTCATGATCTTGGGTAAACAAGCAAAGGAATCACCGGGTAAGTCTCATCCTTAACTTGCATTGAACCAAGAAAGGTGTAACAAGGATAGGGTTTGGCAAACTGGATCTTAAGGGTCAGGAAAACGTTCACCTCGTTCAGGCAGAATCTACCTCGGCCGGGGTGTTCATCGACTGAGCGAGGTGTTCGTCGGTTAATATAAAGGCTCAAACTTTCAGGGTCCGGTTGGGATTAAGATCATTCTATCACCGTCTTTCCCACAACCTTCAACCAATCATCCTAGAATCGCACAAGAAACTTAGCCAACAATCATAAAGATAACAATAATCAATTTAAGAAGAAAGGAATCAATAATCGAACAAGAAGACTTTAAGAAAAAGGCTTCAATAACTGCATTAAACAAGTGACAAATCAGTGTTTCAAATATCACCAATCAACAAAGACAACAAACCAAAAGTAGCCTAAGGAAATCTCACAAACTCCTTCAAAGGCTATATTCCAACAAGGATTCCTTCCTTCCTTGAACTCTTCCTTCAACACCATAGAGTAATAATCCGTAGATTCAGGATGCTGCGAACCTGCAAGCATGTCTCCAACTTGTTGAAAATCCAACCCTTTATATAGGAAAATTGTCTTCCAAAGATAAAGTATCTTAGAAAGATATTTTCCTATAAAATATATCCATATCTCCTAAAATAAATCTCCCAAAAATAATATCTTCCTTTCAGAAATCCAGCCCAAAAATATAGATATCCTCCTTCCAAAAATAGAAGATCTCAGCCAAAAATATGACCTCGCCGGCGACAGGGTGTTCGCCTCGGTCAAGGCGTTCCTCAAGATCACCTCGGTCGAGGTGGTACTGTAGCTGACCGAGGTGATTCTCAGCTGAGAGTAAATCATCTCTAATCTGGCCCAAAATCAAGTCTCTAATCCATTTCAATGCTTCATGAGCCTTCCTTAGTATCCCTGAATGTAGCTCCAATGTCTCCTTAGCTCCCTTAGCTCCTTTTTAGTCCAAAACGTGCCATTTTACCTACATTTACCATAAAACTAGGTGTAGACCTCGATTCCCGCAAAGGTGGATAAAACAACAATATAACCACAGAATATACATTTATACATGCATATTTATGAAGATAAAACGTCTAAACCGGTCTCAAAATATAGTCTATAATACATGCTATCAGACCTTCTACAAGGGGCAAATCCAATAGGTTTAAAGTGGGTGTTTAAAATCAAGAGAAACTCCGACGGTAGCATAAACAAATACAAGGTCAAAACTCGTTGTTAAGGGATATGTGAAAAGATATGGGATCGATTTTAATGAAGTATTTACCCCGATAGCACGGATATACACAATCCGCCTTCTCATCAATCTTCTGGCATCTTATGGATGGCAAATACATCATGTTGATGTCAAAATAGTGTTACTTCATGGTGAGTTGAAAGAAACAGTTTATGTCACGCAACTAGAGGGATTTGTAATGAAAAGGTGTGACAAAGTTTACAAGATCAATAAAGCTTTGTATGGCTTAAAACATGCCCCGAGAGCATGGAAAAATAAGTTGAATCAAATTCTCAAGGAACTCCATTTCAAGAAGTGCTCCAAAGAACCATCGGTCTATCGGAAAAAGGTAAACGACGATATCCTTCTTATTGTAGTCTATTTTGAGGATCTATTTGTTTCGGGGACAAATACAAAAGTCATAGAAGATTTCAAGAAAGAGATGGCATCCAAATTTAAGGTGAGTGATTTGGGAAAGTTGACCTACTACCTTGGAATTGAGGTATGCCAACACAAAGCAAAAACTTGTTCGCTCTCAGACGTGCGTCAATAATGAACGAAAATAGCTTTAAATTTATACTTGAAATAAAAGTCTGAACAATATGTTAACTCTTAGTGTACGGATCAATTGAAGCAAAACCAAATATTCCAAGGTCGAACACAAGGACTAAGGTGAAATCAGTTTGTGACAAATCAATGATAGAATAGATCAATATTAATTCTAAAGAAATAAAAGACAAAAAGCAATCGATATGAATAATATGACAATCAAGAAAATTGCATATTCTAGAGATCAAAGTATCTTGTTGTGGTTTTCGATTCAAGACTTCTAAAGATCTATGGACAAAGCTGGGATTGCTAAGTAAAGGTGTTTCTAAGGTGGGATATATTACGGGGCAGGTCTCACTATCCGCTAATCCCAAACCAAAGCTCCTATCACCGGGTAAGTCTCAAGGATCTAAGGAAAGGAACTATAACTCAAGCCAACAACTCAACCTAAGAAAATAGAACTAACCTTTTCCGGGTAAGTCTTAGGTTAGCTCACAAAGGCAAGGTGAAGGCACACTCAAACCTAATAAAGGATAAGCCTTTATTACCTAGAACTCATCATATTTGGCAACCAAGAAATGGAATCACCGGGTAAGTTTCTTCCTAAGCTTAGATGTAAGCTTGAAAGGCTCAACAAGGCTAGGATTTGGGCAATCTATAACCTAATCTCAAGAATATAACATAAACGGGAAAAGAGAAAAAAATCTCCTGTTGTTCTTGCTCAAATCTTGGCCAAGATTCCTGAGAATAGACCAAGATTCGGTAACTACGTAGGTTAAAACCAACCTTCAGGATCTAATCATTACTTAAAGGTTCATTCTATCATCATCTATACTACAACCATCAACTAATCAACCTATAATCACAAGGATTCTAGCCAACAACGTACATATTCAGATCAACAAAGATATATGAAATAAACAAACTCATAAAACCAAAATAACCAAGAAAAGGGCAAAGAATAATTAGCAACACATCTTCAATTGTCAAAAGTGTAGTCAAGCAACAATAAAGGTTCAACCTTGTGTTCAAACAACAAAATCTAGAACTAAGTATCTCCCTTCAAGAAATCCTAACAAATCTTCTCCATTCTTCAATGTCTTGTCATTAATGATGGGGCGTGAATCTAAGCGTGGTACGGGGTATCAAGTCCTATCTAACCGTCGACCTTCCCTTCTATGTGTGTCGCCGCCCTGTTCCTTAGGGATCCTTTTTGCGTGTTGCATCCTCCATATTTTGTAATAAAATCTAGAGTTTTTAGAGGCTTGGGTTTGGGCCAAAAATAAGAAAATATCGGACTATTTTAAGGAAATCTCGGCCGAGATTTTGTGACAGTGTCAGAGTTCGCTCCGGAGTATCAGATACCGCTTTGACTTCCTTAGTTGTGTGTTCCTATCTTCCTTTTTATGCTCCATCATGTCCCAATATGATTTATCTTGAGGCTTAGTCCTCATATATTCCATTTTGCTCCAAAATTTGTCAAATTACCTACGAATGCAACAAGAATCCGTGTAGACATCTATTCTAGCACAATATGCAAATATGAGGTCAAATACTATGGATTCATGTTTTATGCATGAAAAATAAATGAAAATATATCATGTCACAATATGACAATCGTTGTAGTATAGTGGTGAGTATTCCCGCCTTTCACGCGGGTGACCCGGGTTCGAACCCCAACAACGGCGCCAAAAAGTTGTTCGCTCTCAGACGTGTAAAAACGAAAATAGGTTTAAGTTTATACTTGAAATAAAAGTCTGAACAATATGCGAACCCGCAGTGTACGGATCAATTGTAGCAAAAGCAAATATTCCACGTCAAACACAAGGAAATAGGTGAAAAATTATTGATAGAATTGATCAATGCTAATTCTAAAGAAAGAAAAGACAAAAAGCAATCAATATGAATAATATGACAATCGGGAAAATTGCACATTCTAGAGATCAAAGTATCCGGTTGTAGTTTTCGATTCAACAATTCTAAAGATCTATGGACAAGGTTGGGGTTGCTAAAGAAAGGTGTTTATAAGGTGGGATATATTACGGGGGAGGTCTGTTCGCTCCAAATGGTGTGTGCAAGCTTTAAATTTATAACCCTAGACTTAAGCTTAAAACAAGCATGCGAACCCGCAGTGTACGGGTCAATCGTAGTAAAAGCAAGGAATTCCAGGGGTCGATCACAGGGACTCGGTGAAACAAAGTCAATAACGGTAAGCTTCGTGAATACTAACCACAAGAGCAATTAAAACAATCAAAGATGAATAAGAAGTCAATAAAACAAACATGCGATTCTAGGGATTAAAGCATCTAGTTGTGGTTCCAACTCAAGATCTAAAGATAAGCGGACAAAGCTGAGATTTTTGCATAGGGAAGGTGTTACTAAAGTGGAATAGATCACCGGGTAAGTCTCACTAACCACTAATCCAAAACCGTAACTCCTATTACCGGGTAAGTCTCAAGGGATTAAGATAAAGAACTAAAACCTCAAACTAACACACCATCTAAGGGGATAGAATCAACCTTTACCGGTTAAGTCTCAGGCTAACTCACAAAGATGGGATGGAAGCACACTCAAACCCCAATAAAGGATAAACCTTTATTACCTACACTTATGATCGTTGGTATACAAACTAAGGAATTACCGGGTAAGTCTCATCCTAAGCTTGCTTTGAACCAGGAAAGGTGTAATAAGAATAGGATTTGGCAAACTCTAACACTTAACTCTCAGTTTAGGATCAGATAAGTCACCTCGGTCAGAAGAATTCCACCCCGGCCGAGATGTTCATCGACTGAGCGAGATGCTTAGGGTTAAGGTTAAAGACTCGAACTTTCAGGGTCCTACTAGAATCTAAGATTATTCTATCATTGTTTTTCCCACAACCTTCAGCCAATCACCCTAAAATCACACAAGGAAATTAGCCACTCATCATTATTATGAAAGTATTAATCAAATATATGGGAAGAAGGTGAATATTTGAACAAGAAGAATTTGATGAAAAGACTTCAATAACTGAATCAAATATCACAACAAAAGCGTTCCTTGGATAGCAATCCAACAAGAGAAGACAACAAGGAAGGGAATCAAAGACAATCTTACAAAACCCTTCAAAAAGCTATAAAAGCTATGATCTTCAATCTTCCTTCAACCTTCAAAAAGGTTCTTCAAATCTCCAAATTGGAGTTTGGTTGCTGCGTGATTCCCAACTGAATGCTGATTTTTCGGTGTAAGCGGGATTTTGGATTTGTGGAAATCCAACTCTTTTTATAGGAAAATTACCCTCCAAAGATAAAATATCTTAGAAAGATCTTTTCCCATAAAAATAGGTAAAATATAAGATTTTCTTCCTTCCAGGAGCCAAGCCCAAAAACATAAGATCACTTTCCAAAGATAAAAGATCTCAGCCAGGAATAAAATATTCTCGCCGCGTCCCAGGTGTTCGCCTAGGTCGAGTCGACTTCCCTGGATCACCTCGGTCGAGATGAATCTCTGGTCAACCGAGGTGAGTCATAACTGAATGTGAAATCTCTCAAAACTGGTCCAAAGTGAATCTTAATTCATGGCTATGCTTCCTGGATGGTTCCTTATGCTCCTCAATGTAGCTCCAATGACTCCATAGCTCCTTTCGTTCCTTTTTGATGCAAAACGTGCCATTTTACCTACAATTACAGCAAAACTAGGTGTAGACCTCGATTCTTGCAAAGGTAGATGAAATGGTAATATAATCACATAATATACATACAAATATGCAGGTTATGAAAGATAAAACGTCCAAACAAACCCCAAAATATAGACTATAATTCATGCTATCAAAATACCCCATACTTAGCCCTTGCTTGTTCCCAAGCAAGTTCCGCATATAGAAGACAAGATAGAATGGATCATTAGTCATGAAAATCAATGAAAAGTCTTTCAAAAACATTTTATAGTGTGTTACAATCATAGATCACTCTAAGAGAATACTTCATGGAATTTAAAGTCCAAACATGATCAAAACATTTTATAAATATAGGAAAGTTGTTCATCTTTGCATAATATCATAGAATGCATAATAAGTCATAATTATCAAAATTAATCATGTATAATCCAGTTTAAACCACTAAGTCAATCAACAAGCTCAAGGTCTCAAGGACTTCCCAATAGAAAAGGTCAAGAAACGTGTAGGGTAGGGATGTATGTAAGGTAATGTGGTGCTAGAATCCGGGAAAAGGATGAACTTCACTTTCACTTTGACTTGCAACATCTTCCACCAATAAGCTTTGCTTATTTCACACTTTTCTTTTTACTTTACTTTTTGGGATGCATGGACAGAGGTGCACAATAACCGAAGCCTAGGAAATTAGCAATCATCAATTTCTTGAGATGCATCAAACCCTTGATGCACATACCATGACCCGTTAGGAATATCGCTCAATCCGACTTTGGCAAGACACAAACACTCGGCTATGTGAATGGTGCCGAGTTACTCATCTTCATGATTGACTTCCCCAAACCTATTTCTTTCTTTCTAACACTTTCACTTCCAGCCAACTTCTCAACTTTACTTCACTTGCTTTCACCACTTCGCTTGCTTCCAAATTCCCGGATAGGTAAAGGGAGGCAAAATATATATGAGGGGCTAAGCATGATCAAGAAGAAGAAGAGAGAAGAATGAATTGCCTTGGTCTTTCCAGGAAGAAAGTGAGAGAACTCATGATGTGGTGTCAACCATCAAATTCAACATAATTTAGATAAAAACAAAGTATTAAACATGCCAATAATTTCAAACAAAGCATTTAGCAACTTAAACATATTATAAAACCTTTCAAACACATAAAGAATTTAAAACTAGTCAGTAAGCAAGATCTTCACTGAGATCATATCCAAATAAGCAATACAAAAATAATTTTCGAAAACTCTCAGTTAACCCACCTCGGTCGAGGTGTTCCTGGGTCAACCGAGGTGAAATGCCTCGTTTGGCCAAGACTGACTCGGTCGAGGTTAAAAAAAAATTTTAAAAACCATTTTTTTTTTAGTTTCGATGTTTTTCTCAATCAAATAACCTGTAAATATGCATGTAATCTCAGATAAACATATAAATGCAGAAGTGGAGCATAAACATGAAATATCCGATAAAGTAATCATACATCAAAGTAATCAAATAAGTACATCAAGTCGTCATCAAATAAGTACAACAAATACCCCATACTTGGGACACACTGTCCCAGTGGGTCAATATAAGTCTAGAAATAAGAGTACTCACCGGATAAATAGCTGAACTGCATAAAAATATAATAAAGAAAATCCTGCAGCTCCTCAATAGTCGCGATCCGGTGGTGGTGGTGGTGGCACGTATGGATACTGGGTCGGGTCGAATGGATGACCCATGATACGCTCGAACTGAAGCTGGGTCATAATGTGCTGATAATGCTGCCTCTCCTGCATCTCGCGGATATCCAGCGACATAGCAGCATACGAATCAATAACCTGATCCGTCAGGTCATCGATCCGTCTATGAGCATCTGGATCCCTCACTCTGCGTCTTCTGCGTCTAGCAGGCCTAACCGGAGAAGTGGCGGGTGCATCAGCTGGTGCAGGCTCAGTCTCATCATCATCATCCAGATCTATAATCGGTGGCGCGCTCGTCCCAGCAGTATCTGTCCCTGTATCCATCGGGACTCCACCATCTCTCTCATCCACTGTATCCTCGTCGTCAGCCTTCTCCTCCTCAGCTAGCGCAGCTGCTGCCTCCCTATAATCCTCCATCAGTGGAGCCCAAGCTGTCTGCCAATAATGCGGGTCATAAACGGTGAACTGGGTAAACCATCGGATCCCCTGTGGCGCAGTCAGCTCCCACGGCATAGCCACATATGGAGTAGTCAAACCTCGGGGGACGAGAATCCTCCGAGTGATCATCTCCTGCAATCCAAGCGGCTTCGGAGCCGCCACCATCGTACAGGCACTGAGGTCCATGTCATGAAAAGCAGCTATGTGGGTGACAAGCCCTTCCGCAGCAGATGTCTCCCTTCGCTTTGGCCTTGATCTTGTGCAGGTCCTCTGCCAAGATCAAGCCAAAGTCTGGGAAACCCCCCGTAACCATACAGTATAGACTGAAAAGCTCGCCCTGTCGGATCTTCTGGGGCGTCTCAGTACGCGCCAGAAGTGTCTCGCTGAATATCCTACGGGCTAACCTAAAGGCTAGGTGGAAGATGACCTTCTCCCTGGAATCTCCAGGGTGCCATCTGTCTGCATGCTCAACAATATGGGCTATCTGCCCCCAGAACTCCCTAGCTACAGACCGGGAAGGAAGTCAGTGGCGGTGGGCTAAGGAAAGCCGAAGATGTCTCTCCACCTCTCGAGCGGCACTAAGAAGTTCCGGTTCATCAACCGGTACTTCACAGACTGCTCTGTGGGAAGGTAGGTGAAGGAGCTAACGAACTCTAGGGTCGGCTCCAAGTAGGCTGGGGCTCAGATCTCAGTAAACTGATCCAGCCCAACTATGGTGATCATCCTCCTAAGGTCTCCATCTACCCCTAGGCAGTCAAAAGCGGACACGTCCAGGAAACGTGGTGCAATCACTGGACGGCTAGCTATACGGTTATAATCTACCTGGTGTCTCTCATGGATCACCGGGCGGTAAGGTCGGGAAGAAGGGGAAGGAGAGGATCTATCCCTAATGGCAAGCAATCTGTCAAAACTCATCTTCAAAAATATCTTACTGTCAGGTCACCTCGGTCACTGACAACTCTCAGGAATCACCTCGGCTGAGGCCCAGTTCGACTGGACCGAGGCGGAAGCAGTTCGCGATTCAACTCTCAGAAATCCAGTTCTTTTCCCCCAAAAATCACTACAATTGTTTCCTATGGGGTACTTAAGCCTTTTCTCAGCAGATGCAAGGGCAACCAAAGCCCAAATCGAAACGAATGAACGAGTTAGGGTTTCGACTGTTTTTACCTCGTTTCGGTCGATTCGTTCGATTTCTTCGCAGATCTGTACTTGCAATGGGATCCTCTACCCTTCAATCATAGTTTGGAAGCGGAAATATTCGGAAACGAGCAAGATTCGAGGAAGCGAGGTGGAGAGGCGCCGCGGTCGAGTCGAAGAGGGTAAAAAAAGTGAAAAAGAAATTTTTCCCTTTTTATACTGTTCTTGGAACTGCTGTCACCTCGGTCGAAATGGTCTCGACTGGACCGAGGTGGTACGGACCGAGGTGGTTCTTTAGAAACCCTAGTCGTCTCGGTTGCTCAAGAATCAACTCGGTCGAGGTGGCCTCGACTGGACCGAGGTGTCTCAGTCAAACTTCGTCTTCTCAAATTCTCGAACTTCTGTGCTTCCAGTTATGCTCTTGATTGGTTCTTCTTCCTTAGCTGTAACCTGCTATCTGTCTAGGACGCCAAAAACAAACAAAACAAAGCAAAAGCAAACTATCTAAGTTAAACTAGAAAAAGGGACAAGAAAACAATACCTTGGGTTGCCTCCCAAGAAGCGCTTGGTTTAAGGTCGCTAGCTGGACCAATATGCATCATCAAACGTAATGGGAGGTGCCCTCACCCCATACTTCACCTCCATCATGGGGTGAAGTAAGTAAATCTATCAAACGCTCCAACAAGTGTAAGTGCTCATCGGAGAATGAATCGTCTATGGGCGGGTCATCTTTCTCACGTGAAGATGCAGGTAGCCGGCTGAGGTGATCCGCAACAGAATTCTCAGATCCCTTCTTATCGCGGATCTCTAGGTCAAACTCTTGAAGCAAGAGAATCCATCGAATAAGGCGTGGCTTGGCATCTTTCTTAGCCAACAAGTAACGAATGGTTGCATGGTCGGTGTAGACAATGACTTTCGCTCCAACTAAGTAGGAACGAAACTTCTCGAAAGCGTATACAACCGCCAATAACTCCTTCTCGGTGGTAGCGTAGTTGTGTTGTGCTACATCTAGCGTCTTGCTAGCATAATAGATGGCGGTGGTCCGTCCATCCTTCTTTTGCCCAAGCACCGCTCCTACGGCTACATCACTAGCATCGCACATGATCTCAAAGGGCAAGGTCCAATCTGGAGGCTGGATAATAGGAGCGGAGATCAACGCTTCCTTAATCCTGTAAAAAGCATCAAGACACTCCTGCGAAAACTCAAAAACAACATCTTTATTCAAGAGGTTAGTTAAGGGTTTAGAAATCTTAGAGAAGTCCTTGATGAATCTCCTGTAGAAACCTGCATGCCCGAGAAAACTCCTCGCACCTTTAACAGAACAAGGGGGAGGGAGTTTCTCAATAGTCTCGATCTTAGCGCGATCGACCTCAATGCCTCGATTAGAAACGAGGTGTCCTAGCACAATGCCTTCATTAACCATAAAATGAAACTTCTCCCAATTCAAGACGAGATTAGTGTCTTCACATCTTTTAAGCACTAGCGAAAGGTTAGATAGGCAATCATCAAAAGAGGATCCGTATACGGAAAAATCATCCATAAATACCTCCATGATATTCTCTATGTACTCGGAAAAGATAGCCATCATGCATCGCTGGAAGGTAGCGGGTGCATTGCACAATCCAAATGGCATCCTCCTGTAAGCAAATGTCCCCCATGGACAAGTAAAAGTGGTCTTCTCCTGATCATCCGGATGGATAGGAATCTGGAAGAATCCACTATAGCCGTCCAAGTAGCAAAAGTGTGAATGTTGGGCTAACCGTTCGAGCATTTGATCGATGAAGGGAAGCGGAAAATGATCCTTCCGAGTTGCCGTGTTCAACTTCCTATAATCAATGCAAACCCTCCAGCCCGTAACGGTCCTAGTTGGGATCAACTCGTTGTTCTTATTCGTCACAACGGTCATCCCTCCTTTCTTCGGAACTACATGCACCGGGCTAACCCACTTGCTGTCCGAGATAGGATAAATAATACCTGCATCCAACAACTTAAGAACTTCCTTCTTCACAACCTCTTTCATGATCGGATTTAACCGTCTTTGAGGTTCCCGTGAAGTCTTATGATTATCTTCCATTAGAATTCTATGCATGCAGAAAGAAGGCTTAATGCCAATAAGATCATCCGTGGTATAACCTATAGCCTTTCGATGCTTTCTCAGGACATGCATTAACTTAGACAATTCAGATTCGGAAAGGGAAGCACTAACAATAACGGGATAAGTAGAATCCGGTCCAAGAAAGACATACCTCAAGTGACTAGGGAGTTGTTTAAGCTCCACGACTGGGGGTGCTTTTTGAGGGGGATCCTTGCTTCCTCCTTCCAGTGGAGTGGGTTCAGAAACCGGACTTTCGGAAGTCTCAGTTGAAGTCGTCTCGCCATCGACCTCGGTCGAGGCGCAGAGGCGTTGACCGAGATGTTCTTCAGTCGCCTCGCTCAGTCCAGGAAGTGCCTCGGTCGAGGTACTGCAACTAGAACCGAAACTGGAGATCTTCGTCTCCTGGATTAGCTTCTCAGTTCTTGCACCTGGATCCTCTTCCAGTGCCTTTAAGCTCCGTATATCTGCATCACAAGAAGCATCTATACCTTCCTCCATTAAACTGAAGCTAATAACTCTTTCGAGTGGATCGTTAATAAGGATAGAGCTCACCAATTCTCTTGATTCTTCTTCATCGTAAATGTTGAAGATATCATCAGTTAGTTGCTCCCCTTTCATGGCTGCAAGTAGTGCGAACTCCACCTCATCGCCACCAATGTTGAATTTCAACTTGGCGTTCTTGCAATCCACGTTGCAACCCGAAGTTGCTAGAAATGGCCTCCCGAGAATAATAAGAACAGGATAATCTGCGGGAATGTCAAGTACAACAAAATCTATAGGTAGATAGAAATTACCTAACTTGACCGGAACGTCCTCCAAGATGCCCACGGGATGGGTGATGGAGCGATCCGCCATATAAAGTCGAATCTTGACCGGCTTGGGCTCTCCAAGTCCGATCTTCATACATAGTTCCAGTGGGATGATGCTCACGCTGGCTCCTAGATCACAAAGGGCTTCACAAGTGACATCCCCAACTTGAATGGGAATGCTAAATGAGCCGGGATCTCTCAACTTAGGTGGCATCTTCTCCTTCATGATCTTAATAAGCTCCGAGGATTTAGATGTCATCCTAACTTCACCAAAGTCTTCCAATTTCCTTTTCCTTGATAGGATCTCCTTTAAGGACTTCCCATAAGCGGGCATACCTAGAATAGCATCAAGGAAAGGAATGTTAATATACAGCTTATTCATCAAGTCAAGGAACTTACCAAAGTGCTTGTCTAGATGTGCTCTGGCCCTTGACTGGGGGAATGGAAGTGGTGGCTTGTATGCAGGAGGTGGAACATAAACTTCAGTTTTCCCCTCCGCTTTCTGTTGCTCCGCCTCGGTTGGCATCTCGGTCGAGGTGTTCTTCGACTGGATCTGGACCAAGGTGGTCTGCGTCGAACGAGGTACTGGATCTGCAGTTTTGAGTCCACTCCTCATCGTTATGGCCATGCACTAGCCTTTAGGGTTGCTTTCCGTCTTTGCTGGAAGCTTCCCTGGATCTCTTGGCGCTTCATTCGCCCTACTTGCAAGTTGTTGTTCGAAGGACTTTTGGGCCCTCGAAAATGAAGTCATAGAAGTCTCCATAGCACTAAGCTTGATCAAGATAGCCTCCAGAACTGCGTCTTTCTTTTCCGGCTGAGACGAACTTGATCCTTACCCTTGGCTTTTCAATGGAGTAGAAGAAGAAGAAGAAGAAGGGGAAGAGAGGAAAGGGTTAGAGGAATCGTTAGAGTTGGAGTTTGAATAATTGTTACCAGGATTCTAGTTGTTTTGATTGTTCGTCCTCCAATTGTTGCTATTGGACCCTCTATTGTTGTTGTTGTAATTGTTGTTCCGGGAACCGTTGTTGTTGTTGCGGTACCCGTTGTTGTTGTTCCTTTGTCCTTGCTCTTCCTTCTTGGTTTGAGCAACCAAGAGTTCCTTCAATTGCTTCACGTCATTCTTCAAAGACGTGAGTTGATTGTTGTTGGATTGAGTCTCTTGAAAGTTGACTCTTTTAACTCCACCTTCAGCTCCTTGGTGGGTGTACTTCTCCATATGCAAGGCTTGCTTCTCGATGAAGTCCCAAGCCTCGTCAATCGCCATGTCCATGAAGGTACCGGTGGAGAGTAGTTGGAGATTGAACTGGGTGCTTCCGTCCAGTCCTTTGAAGTAAATCTCCAATAACTCTAACTTTGGAATCCCATGATGTGGGCAATCCAAAAGAATGTCCTTGAACCGCTCCCATGACTTGGACAAGCTCTCCTTGTCCTTCATAATGAAAGCATTTATCTTCCCTCTCATTTCAACTGTCTTTGAGGGGGGAAAGAATTTGGTCAAGAACTCCGTAGACATTTCCTCCCACGTGCTAATTTTTCCTGGAGGAAGAGATTGATACCAAGTAAGAGCTCTATCTTTTAAAGAAAAGTAAAAAGGTCTTAGCTTGTAGTTGTTGTTTTCAATTCTCGGAGGTCTCAAGGTTTCCATCAAGATCTCGTAGTTTTGAAGATGTTGATGTGGCGATTCCTTCTCTAGCCCTCCGAACTGGCATTGGCGAATCATGGATAGAACTTGCGGTCGAAGTTCGTAGTCATGGTCCGCTAGATCTCCTAGGTTGACTCCTGGACGCCTCAGTTGTTGATTAGGGTCCATCCTTTGACCTAGGGTTTGTGGAATTCCTGCAAGAAGAACATCTCGGACTGGCATCCGAGGTGGAAGTATCTCGGCCGGGGCGTCAGGTACTGGGACCTGCCTCGGTCGAGGGTCAGCAACTGGGACCTGCCTCGGTCCAGCATCGGGAACTGGGTTGTCCCTCGGTCGAAGTAGAATCTGGTCTCGTATGACGGCCATTTCTGCTTCGATTGCTTCAGTTTTGGTGCGAGTTTCTTCCTTCTCTCGCCTTATTTCTTCCCTACTGAGGCGTAGCAGCTCTAACGCCTCTTTCAATTCGGCCTCAAGATCGCGGTTGTCTTGTTGGGCCATCTTTTCTTCTCTTAAACGTCGCTTGTATGTCTTTTCTGGTTCGGGATCGTAAGGAACGATTTCCTTCCCAGTGCGGGTTCTTCGCATAAACCTAAGAAAGAACCTGCAAAAGTCACTCAAGTAGAGTGGTTAGAAGACACGGGGGCAAGTGCCCCAAGAGCAAACCGTACTGGCTCGGTCTAGACCAAGTCCCCGGCAACGGCGTCAAAAACTTGTTCGCTCCAAACGGTGTGTGCAAGCTTTAAATTTATAACCCTAGACTTAAGCTTAAACAAGGATGCAAACCCGCAGTGTACGGGTCAATCGTAGTAAAAGTAAGGAATTCCAAGGGTCGATCACAGGGACTCGGTGAAACAAAGTCAATAACGGTAAGCTTCGTGAATACTAACCACAAGAGCAATTAAAACAATCAAAGATGAATAAGAAGTCAATAAAACAAACATGCGATTCTAGGGATTAAAGCATCTAGTTGTGGTTCCAACTCAAGATCTAAAGATAAGCGGAAAAAGCTGAGATTTTTGCATAGGGAAGGTGTTACTAAAGTGGAATAGATCACCGGGTAAGTCTCACTACTCACTAATCCAAAACCGTAACTCCTATTACCGGGTAAGTCTCAAGGGATTAAGATAAAGAACTAAAACCTCAAACTAACACACCATCTAAGGGGATAGAATCAACCTTTACCGGGTAAGTCTCAGGCTAACTCACAAAGATGGGATGGAAGCACACTCAAACCCCAATAAAGGATAAACCTTTATTACCTACACTTATGATCGTTGGTATACAAACTAAGGAATTACCGGGTAAGTCTCATCCTAAGCTTGCTTTGAACCAGGAAAGGTGTAATAAGAATAGGATTTGGCAAACTCTAACACTTAACTCTCAGTTTAGGATCAGATAAGTCACCTCGGTCAGAAGAATTCCACCCCGGCCGAGATGTTCATCGACTGAGCGAGATGCTTAGGGTTAAGGTTAAAGACTCGAACTTTCAGGGTCCTACTGGAATCTAAGATTATTCTATCATTGTTTTTCCCACAACCTTCAGCCAATCACCCTAAAATCACACAAGGAAATTAGCCACTCATCATCATTATGAAAGTATTAATCAAATATATGGGAAGAAGGTGAATACTTGAACAAGAAGAATTTGATGAAAAGACTTCAATAACTGAATCAAATATCACAACAAAAGCGTTCCTTGGATAGCAATCCAACAAGAGAAGACAACAAGGAAGGGAATCAAAGACAATCTTACAAAACCCTTCAAAAAGCTATAAAAGCTATGATCTTCAATCTTCCTTCAACCTTCAAAAAGGTTCTTCAAATCTCCAAATTGGAGTATGGTTGCTGCGTGATTCCCAACTGAATGCTGATTTTTCGGTGTAAGCGGGATTTTGGATTTGTGGAAATCCAACCCTTTTTATTATAAAATAATCCTCCAAAGATAAAATATCTTAGAAAGATCTTCTCCCATAAAAATAGGTAAAATATAAGATCTTCTTCCTTCCAGGAGCCAAGCCCAAAAACATAAGATCACTTTCCAAAGATAAAAGATCTCAGCCAGGAATAAAATATTCTCGCCGCGTCCCAGGTGTTCGCCTCGGTCGAGTCGACTTCCCTAGATCACCACGGTCGAGATGAATCTCTGGTCAACCGAGGTGAGTCATAACTGAATGTGAAATCTCTCAAAACTGGTCCAAAGTGAATCTTAATTCATGGCTATGCTTCCTGGATGGTTCCTTATGCTCCTCAATGTAGCTCCAATGACTCCATAGCTCCTTTCGTTCCTTTTTTATGCAAAACGTGCCATTTTACCTACAATTACAGCAAAACTAGGTGTAGACCTCGATTCTTGCAAAGGTAGATGAAATGGTAATATAATCACATAATATACATACAAATATGCAGGTTATGAAAGATAAAACGTCCAAACAAACCCCAAAATATAGACTATAATTCATGCTATCAAGGTCTCACTATCCATTAATCCCAAACCATAGGGCCTATTACCGGGTAAGTCTCAAGGATCTAAATAAAGGAACTATAATCTCAAACCAACAACTCAACCTAAGGGAATAGAACTAACATTTACCATGTAAGTCTCAGGCTAGCTCACAAAGGCAAGGTGAAGGCACACTTAAACCTAATAAAGGATAAACCTTTATTACGTAGAACTCATCATCTTTGGCAACCAAGAAAGGGAATCACCGGATAAGTCTCTTCTCAAGCTTGGAAATAAGCTTGAAAGGTTCAACAAGGCTATGATTTAGGCAATCTTTAACCTAAGCTTAAGGATATAACATGAACGGATAAACATGGAAAACTTCGGGTTGTTCTTGCTCAAATCTCGGCCGAGATTCTTGAGAATAGACCGAGATTTGGTAACTGCGTAGGTTGAAACCAACCTTCAGGATGCAATCTAACTTAAAGATTCATTTTATCATCATCTATACCACAACCATCAACTAATCACCCTAGAATCGCAAGAATTTTAGCCAACAACACACATATTCATATCAACAAAGGTATATGAAATAAACAAACTCATAAAATCAAAATAACCAAGAAAAGGGCAAGAAATACTTAGCAAAAGGTCTTTAATAATCAAAGCGTAGCAAAGCAACTACAAAGTTCCAACCTTATGTTCAAAAGCTATGAAATCTAAAAACTAAATATTTCCGTCCATCTCAAATCTTCTCAATCCCCAATCCAAAAGTGATGTAGCCGTCAATGGGGCACGAATCTAAGCGTGTTAGGAGGTGTTAAGTGCTACCCATCCGTCGACCCACCGTGGCCTCCTTCATATGTGTGTCGCCGCCTTCTTCATTCGGGATCCTCTGTACATGTTGCTACTGTTCACCACTTAGCGTGCGTGCAAATAAGCTTTAAATTTATAAAACTAGAATCAAGCAAGCGAACCCGCAGTGTACGGATCGGCGTAGTAAAGCAAGAATTCCAGAGTATCGAACACAGGGATTTGGGGGGAACAAATTCAGTTCATAAAGTTGTCAAGCAAGTAAAAGGGTAAAGCTTTGCAAATACATTGGGAAAACAGCAACCCTAAAGATCCAGGTGTCTAATTGTGGCAATCGACTCAAGATATACTAAAGAACTAAGGACAGAGTTAAGAGTTACAAGGGTATGCTAAGGTAAAGCAATGTACGGTGAAGTTCCAAGGCTTTATATGACTTATCTAAAGACACTCTCTATAAAGGTTGTTGAGGCTTCAGTATAGAAAGGATCTATGGACAAGAATTAATCTTAAATACCCAAACTTATAACCTAAGGATCAAGACTAACTAAACCGATTAAGGTTGTGACACTCGAAATCGAAATAGAGGTTGTTGAGGCTTCACTACTACCTAGAAAAAGGCAAACCTAGACTAGATTAAAGCTAATCTTTAACCTTGGATCAAAGTAAAAGAAAAGTTCATAAACTGGTATAAATTACGGGCAGATCTTGAGTTCCACGGCCGTGGAACCTCAAGAATAAACCGTGATTTTGGTTCGTCGGCGAAATCTCTCTAACTCTCAGGGTCCAATCAATTTACGATCGATCTATCATCATCTAAGCCACAATTATTAACCCTTCACCTTAGAATTGCTAAAGGGTTTTAGCCAATAACCATTGTCATTATAATATCAAATCAAGTTTAAGAAGAATGAAAGATGAAAACCTTCGGAAACCTTCAATAAAACTCAAATCAATCTCAAATCCACACACAAAAGGAATAATGTATATCGGATTCGGAAGTAAACACAAACCAATAACAATCCTTGATAAGAACGAAGAACGGGATGTCAATCCGTCTTCTAATCAAACCTAAGGACAAAAGGCGTCACTTCTGCCACAAGCAACACCCAAATCTTCAAACCTTCACGAATCACGTTTTGCAAGCGCATATCTCCGGACGTCCAATGCAGCCCTAAGCACGTGTGTCAAATTCTCTCCTCTCCAGCCTTTTTATAAGGAAGGATAAAATAACCGTCCAGCCCATGTGCGTATATGATGTGGCAATAATTAATTCGACAAAAGATCGCCTAAATCACGGTCTCATGGAGTTCCACGACCGTGGTTTAGAGCGTGGAAGTGGATTACGGTTCCATATGATTTCCACAACCGTACTTTATACCGTGTAACTCTTTGGAATACTCCACGTTCATGATGCCAAGATCCAAGGCCGTGGTTTAGAGCGTGGACTTCTCTACGACCGTATTTTAGAGCGTGGAAGTGTAAATTGCTTGTGGTTTCCTTTGTGTCGTGCCATTCCTCATCCTAGCATTACTTTGACTTCTTTGATGTGTCCTTAATCCTTGGATGTGCTAAAATCTTCTCCTATCTCTCTCAAATGGTTCGGTTTTAGCTCTTATTCACCTATAAACAACACAAAGCTAATGTAGACCTCCATATCGAAAATATAGACAAACTAGCTAACAAATGCTTCAATGCCTTGTCAATGAACACTATAATGGATGAAAAACAACTAGAAAAAGTGCCTAGAATATCGCAATATTTCATGCTAACAAAATACCCCATACTTGCCACTTGCTTGTCCCCAAGCAAGGTCTTTTGAAAGCTTTAGAACATAAGTTAGGATGAAATATGCATGCAAACTCAAAAACAAAACATCTTTTATATAAATGTGCTTCTAGTCAATAGATCAACCTCAAACCTTGCTTCAATCATCCTTGAAAACGCTCACATACACAAACCGAAGCATGTAAAGTAAAGAAACATCATAAGCTGCTTAATCCTCAAAACAAACATCATAACCTTCAAAAACCATCAAAATCAAGAATAAGAAACTTCAATTTAGATCACTAAGTCATATAACACTCTTTCGATCTTAAGGACTTTCAAGTAAGGTCTAGAATGCGGAAAGGAAGGATACTTATAAGGAGTGTGGTGCATGAATCCGGGAAAGTGGACAACTAACTCTTTTCTTTTTCTCTTGTGATTTTGCAACACTTTCAACTTAGAGCTTTGCTCTTTTCTTTGTCACATCATTTTTCGACTTTACTTTTGGAGTTATGGACAGCGGTGCACAAAAATCGAAGCCTAGAAGATTGGCGTTTCTCAATTTCGAGATGCCTCAAACCCTTGATGCCCATACCATAATCCGCTAGGAATATCGCTCAATCCGACTTTGGCAAGACACAAACACCCGAATATGTGAATGGTGTCGAGTTACTCATCGTCATGATTGACTTCCCCAAACCTACAAGTTCTTTCTATTCTTTGAATGCAAAATTTTGCTTTCATGGCCCTCCCACATCAAACATGCCAAATATCAACTCCTCCAAGTTCTCGGATAGGTAAGGGAGGCTATTATTTTATTGAGGGGCTAAATGAACATAGAAAGGAAGAAGAAAGGTCGAATTGCCTTAATCATTTCATAAAGAAGCATAAGAACTTATTATGTAATTTCAACCTCAATTTCTCAAATTGATTTAGATGAAGTTCTCACATTACGAAATTTGCAAGTAAAGACAAACAACTCATTCAAACTCTATCCAATTCATAATTCCGTTGAAGCATGCAATTATCATCAAAAGTTCATTCCGCAAGTAAGATTTATCATAGGAATCATCTCAATTTTTAGAAGTACAAAATTTTCAAAATTTTTCAAATTTTTATGGTTTTTTAAAAGATTTTTCATGCAATGCAATAATAAAACGTGTGACAATGAAATGAAACATGCAAAGTGTTCTCGAATCAAAGCAAGCAAAGTGAGTAGAGTTATTACAAACGATAGTCACACCCCACCCCATACTTGAAACAAACATTGTCCCTAATGTTCAAAAAGAAATAAAGAAAAGAAAGAAAGAAAATGAACTCACAAGACGGCGGTGGAGCGGCTAATGCTGTCAATCATGCATGATCATCACTGTGGTGCTGGTGGTGGTGGAAACGGGAAGAAACTGGAGTCGAAGTTCCGCCCAAACTACTGGCGGTAGATGTTTCTCATCATCCTGTCGTGCTCGTCAGCTCGTACATCTCTAGCGTCCTGCCGGACCTCCAAAGCTCCTACTCTCCTGGAGAGGTCGGTAGCCTAATCCGGAAGCTGCTCGTACCACCCCGGTGCCTGGCTGTACCAAGATGGTGCATCCTGTGGTGCTGGTGCAGACGGCGACTGTGCATACCATGACGGCGGAGCTCCCATCCACTCCGGCTGTGATCTATACCAATCGGGAGGGGTATCCATCCATGTCGGCCTCTCACTCACGCTAGCACGGCGAGAGAAAGAGGCTCTTTAAGGTCCAACTGGTCATGATGAACGTCTGGGAGGGTCAGGGAAATGTGTCGGCTGATCTGGGAAAGTGCCAAAGTCATGCTCCTCACCGCCTCCCTCAAAATCATCACCTCCTCCTATCTCCTCCTCATCTACAACTGGTACCTCAGGAGGGACATAGGGAGGGGCTACTGGCCTATTCGCATGCATAGCAACGAATGTCTACTTCCAATTATAGCGTCCAGCTATAATGGAATACTCAGAGAGCCATGGAACGCCTCTACCTTCTCTATCCTCCCAAGGCATGGCAGCGGTAGGTGGACCCCTATGCCTAGGAAAGATCAAACCTCTAGTCATGAGGCTCTGGAGTCCCAACGGTCTAGCTGCTATCCTAGTGCAAGCAGAAAAATCTATCCCCAACTGTCTAGCAATGTGGGTGACTATACCACCATATCCAATGTTCCCGGCTCTCTTATTCTTGAGCTTACTCATGGTGGAGGCTAGAAGGGTAGCACAGTCAGCAGGTCTACCGTGCAACATAGCATAAAGGAGGAACAACTCATCTGTCTTGATCTTCTGAGGGGTCTCGGTCCTAGGGAAAAGACACTCAGAAAGTACTCTTTGGGCTATCTTCTAGGCTAAGTGATAGATAAGCTTAGCCTTGGTGTCAACTGGTTGCCAGCGGTCCTCGCTGGCATAGATCATAGCAATGTCCTCCCAGAAATCCTTAGCGTATACACCGCTAGGAAAACGACCATTGAAGGTCTCTTGGAACCCAAAGAAGGCTCCGAACTCTAAGATCGAGAACTCGTAGTTCTCCTCCATCAGCCTAAAGGAAACTGTCCTATCCACATGGCTATGCTCAAAAGAGATCACAAACTCTCTAGTAAACTCCTCATAAGCATCTTCCCTAATAACAGAGAAGATGGTCAAGCCGGCTCTATCTAAAAGACATGTAAGATCACTCACCACATTCAGTGGCTCTAACTCCTCAAGAAGTAAGTAGCGTGGTCCTATGACCGCCCTCTTCTCGATCCTTTCTAAGGCATCGAGGTAGTCTTCATGGATTTTTGGAATTCTAGGGGTTGGGGGTGATGGTGGTTCACTAGGAGGTATCTGGGAGGAGGAGGAAGCATCACCTTTCCTCTTCTTACTTCCAGTGGACATTCTCCTAATCAAATCCATCTCAGTCAAAAAATCACGGTCTGTTCTACAGGTTCTACGGCCGTGGTTTGCCCAGAGACCGTGGTTTGGCTCTGAATTTCTCAAAACTCAATCAATCAACACAAAATTCACCAGACAACAGCCCTAGACTAATTCCAATCCAATTCCAATCAGTTCTCCTAAAAATTCTTGCGAAAACTGAGCCAAATCGACAAAGTAAAGGAAGAGAAGAAAACCTAGGTTTTGGATTCTTAAAATCCAAATTCCGTCTTCTCCAGTGATTGTCCAATTGAATTGTTGCTTGGATCTTATAGATGGTTGAATTTGCTTCACTTTAGGCTCAAGAATCATTCGAAACGATTAACGAATGGAGATTTGAGAGAGGGGGACGATTTATGGCGCTTTGGGTCGTGGAAGAGGGATTTTTGTGTGATTTTTGTGAAGAAGGTGGTTTATATAGTGACCGTAAAATTTTTGGAAAATTACGGTCACTCGGGGTGTTCCACGGCCGTGGTTTTGTACGGAACCGTGGTTTTGGTGATTTTTCTTAGAATTTTGCAAATTACGGTCACTGTAGCTTTCACAACCGTGGTTTTGGCCGTGGAACTCTCTGTAATGTGCCAAAATTCAAGTTTCGTCAATTTCCTTCAACTTTTCCTTCTCCCTTGCCTATTCCATTGCTCCTACATCTGAAAACACGAATATACCGGAAGGTATCGAAGGCAAAACAAAGCAAAAACGTCTAAACTACTCTAATCTATATATGATAAACAAAAACATAAGTGCAATACCTTGGGTTGCCTCCCAAGAAGCGCTTGTTTAAGGTCCGTAGCTAGACCGTACTTACACTTATTCGAGTGCGGTAGGTGCGAACTCTTCATCTTGGAGTTCAGGTGAGTACTTCTTGAGTCGTTGACCGTTCACCTTGAAGCTTCCGCCCTTTTCACCCCATACTTCAACTGCACCATGGGGAAAAACACGTTTGATTAGATAAGGTCCGGTCCAATGAGATTTAAGCTTACCTGGAAAGAGACGAAGTCTTGAATTGAAGAGGAGGACTTGATCTCCTTCTTTGAGGTCTTTTGGAATGACATGCTTATCATGCCAACGCTTCGCTCTTTCTTTATAGATCTTGGCGTTTTCGTAGGCGTTTAAGCGAAGTTCTTCAAGCTCGTTAAGGTCCAAGAGGCGCTTCTTACCCACTTCCTTTATGCTGAAGTTAAACCACTTTATTGCCCAATACGCCTTATGTTCTAGCTCTACCGGCAAGTGACAAGACTTCCCATACACAAGGTTGTATGGTGTCGTTCCTATGGGAGTCTTATATGCAGTCCGGTATGCTCACAATGCATCATCTAGCTTTAAAGACCAATCCTTTCTTGTCCTTGAAACCGTCTTCTCTAGGATTCCTTTAATCTCCCGGTTTGAAATATCCACTTGTCCACTTGTTTGTGGATGGTAAGGGGTGGCGATCTTGTGAGTCACCCCATACTTAGCTAGTAGAGCTTCGAATCGTCGGGCGATGAAGTGAGAGCCTCCATCACTAATGATAGTTCGTGGTGTCCTAAATCGCGGGAAAATGGTCTTGTTAAAGAACTTAACCACAACCATGGCATCATTAGTAGGAGAGGCAATTGCTTCAACCCATCTCGAAACATAATCTACAGCTAGAAGTATGTATTGGTTTCCACAAGATGATGGGAAAGGTCCCATGAAGTCTACTCCCCAAACGTCAAAGATCTCTACCTCCTGAATGTTGTTAAGAGGCATCTCGTTCCTCCTAGAGATGTTCCTTGTTCTTTGACAAGCATCGTAGCAGAAAACAAAGGTTTGCACATCTTTAAATAAAGTAGGCCAAAAGAATCCAGATTGCAATACCTTAGCGCTAGTCTTGTTCGAGCTAGCGTGTTCTCCGCAAGGTAGTGAATGACAATGACGGATGACGCTTTACATCTCGTCTTCCGGCACACATCGTCGAATGATGCCGTGAGGACCTCTCTAAAAGAGGAGAGGTTCATTCCAAAAGTATTCCCGAACATCCTTGAAGAACTTCTTCCTTTGTGCATAGGATAATCCGGGTGGTAATTCCTGACAAACCAAATAGCTAACAAAATCAGCAAACCCTGGTTCATTACCTTTAGTGATCTTGTCGATGCACTCCTCTATGATATGTAAATGCTCGTCCAGAAAGGAGTCATCTATGGGTAGATCGTCGCCCTCTAGATGTGGTAGACGACTCAAATGATCCGCAACAGAATTTTCCGAATCCTTCTTGTCACGGATCTCTAGATCGAATTCTTGTAGGAGAAGAATCCATCTAATTAGCCTTGGTTTCGCATCCTTCTTTGCAAGTAAATACCGGATCGCAGCATGATCCGTGTTTACAATCACCTTTGTACCTACAAGATAAGAAAGAAACTTTTCAAATGCATATACAATTGCTAGAAACTCTTTCTCGGTAGCGGCGTAGTTGAGCTGCGCTTCATCTAGCGTCTTGCTAGCATAGTAGATAGCATGAGTTCGTCCTTCCTTCTTTTGCCCAAGCACAACTCCTATAGCTACGTCACTTGCATCACACATAACCTCGAATGGAAGATTCCAATCCGGAGGTTGAATAATCGGGGCTGAAATTAGAGCTTCCCGAATCTTATTAAACGCGTCTAAACACTCCTGCGAGAAATCAAAAACTGCATCTTTCATCAATAGATTAGTAAGCGGTTTTGATATCTTGGAGAAATCCTTTATAAAGCGTCTATAAAATTCAGCATGTCCTACAAAGCTTCTTATTCCTTTCACCGAAGATGGAGGAGGGAGCTTTTCTATAGTCTCTATCTTAGCCTTATCCACTTCAATCCCTCTACTAGAGATCAAGTGCCCTAATACAATGCCTTCTTTCACCATAAATTGACACTTTTCCCAATTAAGAACTAGGTTAGTGTATTCACACCTTTGTAGCACAAGAGAAAGGTTAGAAAGACAATCATCGAAAGAGGAACCATAAACAGAAAAGTCATCCATGAAAACCTCCATGATTTCCTCTATGTACTCCGAGAAGATAGCCATCATGCACCTTTGAAAGGTGGCTGGGGCGTTGCAAAGCCCAAACGGCATTCTCCTATAAGCAAACGTACCCCACGGGCACGTGAATGTGGTCTTCTCTTGATCATCCGGATGTATCGGGATCTGAAAGAAACCACTATAACCATCAAGATAACAAAAATGTGAGTGTTGTGCTAACCTCTCAAGCATTTGGTCGACGAATGGTAGTGGGAAGTGATCCTTCCTCGTTGCGTTGTTTAGCTTGTGGTAGTCTATACACATCCTCCATCCATTCGGATCTTATGCATGCATAGTGAAGGCTTGATTCCTACTAGATCCTCTATAGTGTAACCTAAGGCTTTCCTATGTTTCTTAAGAACAACCATAAACTTACTATGTTTATCTATACTTAGATCGGAACTAACAATTACCGGAAAGGTAGAATTAGGTCCTAGAAATGCGTACCTTAGATGTGCGGGAAGTGGCTTCAATTCCATTACTATAGGACTCTCTAATGACTCTTGAGGAGTGTCCAATGCTTCCTTAGAAGTCTCTAAGGGTATAGAAGTTGTTGGAGAAGAATCAAAAGAAGTGGTAGAAAGAACGTAATTATCTTCAGATTTTCCCAAAATTACGGCTCCCCTGTTTCCTCCACGGCCGTGGTTTTGGGCGTGGAAGTCAATTATGGTGCCTCTGCTTGTTCCACCGCCGTGGTTTTGGTCGTGTAACTTACTGGAGTCCTCTAAATAAGTGATTACGATCCCCGGCAACGGCGCCAAAAACTTGTTCGCCACTTAGCGTGCGTGCAAATAAGCTTTAAATTTATAAAACTAGAATCAAGCAAGCGAACCCGCAGTGTACGGATCAGCGTAGTAAAGCAAGAATTCCATAGTATCGAACACAGGGATTTGGGGTGAACAAATTCAGTTCGTAAAGTTGTCAAGCAAGTAAAAGGGTAAAGCTTTGCAAATATATTGGGAAAACAGCAACCCTAAAGATCCAGGTGTCTAATTGTGGCAATCGACTCAAGATATACTAAAGAACTAAGGACAGAGTTAAGAGTTGCAAGGGTATGCTAAGGTAAAGCAATGTACGGTGAAGTTCCAAGGCTTTATATGACTTATCTAAAGACACTCTCTATAAAGGTTGTTGAGGCTTCAGTATAGAAAGGATCTATGGACAAGAATTAATCTTAAATACCCAAACTTGTAACCCAAGGATCAAGACTAACTAAACCGATTAAGGTTGTGACACTCGAAATCGAAGTAGAGGTTGTTGAGGCTTCACTACTACCTAGAAAAGGGCAAACCTAGACTAGATTAAAGCTAATCTTTAACCTTGGATCAAAGTAAAAGCAAAGTTCGTAAACTGGTATAAATTACGGGCAGATCTTGAGTTCCACGGCCGTGGAACCTCAAGAATAAACCGTGATTTTGGTTCGTCGGCGAAATCTCTCTAAATCTTAGGGTCCAATCAATTTACGATCGATCTATCATCATCTAAGCCACAATTATTAACCCTTCACCTTAGAATTGCTAAAGGGTTTTAGCCAATAACCATTGTCATTATAATATCAAATCAAGTTTGAGAAGAATGAAAGATGAAAACCTTCGGAAACCTTCAATAAAACTCAAATCAATCTCAAATCCACACACAAAAGGAATAATGTATATCGGATTCGGAAGTAAACACAAACCAATAACAATCCTTGATAAGAACGAAGAACGGGATGTCAATTCGTCTTCTAATCAGACCTAAGGACAAAAGGCGTAACTTCCTCCACAAGCAACTCCCAAATCTTCAAACCTTTGCGAATCACGTTTTGCAAGCGCAAATCTTCGGAAGTCCAATGCAGCCCTAAGCGTGTGTGTCAAATTCTCTCCTCTCCAGCCTTTTTATAAGGAAGGATAAAATAACCGTCCAGCCCATGTGCGTATATGATGTGGCAATAATTAATTCGACAAAAGATCGCCTAAATCACGGTCTCATGGAGTTCCACAACCGTGGTTTAGAGCGTGGAAGTAGATTACGGTTCCATATGATTTCCACGACCGTACTTTATACCGTGTAACTCTCTGGAATACTCCACGTTCATGATGCCAAGATCCACGGCCGTGGTTTAGAGCGTGGACTTCTCTACCACCGTATTTTAGAGCGTGGAAGTGTAAATTGCTTGTGGTTTCCTTTGTGTCGTGCCATTCCTCATCCTAGCATTCCTTTGACTTCTTTGATGTGTCCTTAATCCTTGGATGTGCTCAAATCTTCTCCTATCTCTATCAAATGGTTCGGTTTTAGCTCTTATTCACCTATAATCAACACAAAGTTAATGTAGACCTCCATATCGAAAATATAGACAAACTAGCTAACAAATGCTTCAATGTCTTGTCAATGAACACTATAATGGATGAAAAACAACTAGAAAAAGGGCCTAGAATATCGCAATATTTCATGCTAACAGCTACCTCCATATTTTATAATAAAATCTAGGGTTTTTAAAAGCTTGGGCTTGGGCCGAAAATAAGAAAATCTCGGTCTATTTTAAGGAAATCTGGGATGAGTTTTCGTGATGGTATCAGAGTCTGCTCCGGCTTTCTTATCTGCATGTTCCTAGCTTCCTTTTTATGCTCCATCATGTCCCAATATGATCCATCTTGAGGATTAGTCCTCATATGTTCCATTTTGCTCCAAAATTGTCCAAATTACCTACAAATGCAACAAGAATCCGTGTAGATATCTATTCTAGCAAAGTATGCAAATAGGAGCTCAAATTTTATAAATTCATGTCTTATGCATACAAAATAAAGGGAAAATCTATCTAAATGTATGGTTAAATATAGGTCATAATTCATGTCATCAGATAACATGGAATCAAAGACATTACGCTTTGAAAATCTTAGAGGAGGCAGGAATGAAAGATTGTAATCTAGTTCATACACCAAACGAATGTTGGTTTGAAATTTTTAAAATCGATGGAAGAAAAGGACATTGATGCCACGAGTTATAGGAGGAATGTCGGGTCTCTCCACTACTTACGCCACACAAGACCTGATTTGTTCTATTGTGTAGGCGTGCTAAGTTGTTACATGCAGAATCCTAAGGAGTCTCATGGAAGCAATGCTTAAGGTAATTACGAGACACAGCCACACTTGGACAAATGCTCAAAAGATCAACTTCAATGACAACGAAGTTGGCACGTTACAACGATAACAATCATAATGCAGATCCAAATGATGGTAAAAGAACAATTTGTCATGTGTTCTATTGTAATATCCAGAATTTTTATTCCGTTTAATTCCGTAGCAAACCGGATTTCGATCCGGTGATCCTTATATGTCTACCTAGTCGGACTCAAAATCTCGAATTTTATCATTTTATGTAACTTCACTTCACATAAAATGATAAGAATTTTATAGCAAACCCTAATCTACAAAACCCTAAGTTATATATTGATTTGTTCTTGACAAAACCGTGACGTCCTTTAGACGAGACCATGACGAGTTAAGACAAGACCGCGACGAGTTATGACGAGACCATGACAAGATTAGGACAAAGCCATGCATGGGCTTGACAAAGCCATGACATGTTTTGACTAAACCTTGACAAGGCTTTAACAAATCAGCCATTCCTTCTAGGCCTATTTTTATTTCAGCCCACACTTCCCTCCTTGAGCAGCTCGTACAAGAAGCCCAGCAGCTATGTTAATCCTTGCTCTTTGCCAGCCCAAGAAGGCCTCCAACCAGCCCAAAAGACAGCCAGCTGCGTGCTCTTTTTCAGCCTGTGCAGCCTGTTCTTTGTCCAGCCCAACAACGAGGATAAGCAGCTATGATGGGCGTGTGTATGTTGAGTTGGAAGAGAGATACGCTTACCATAACTGCTCCTAAATTATCGATGCCCTCCCTCGTAACTCCAGCAAGCACGTCCAGGTTCAGCCTTGCTCCCGTTCAGATCTCCGAGTCAGCCTTCACTTCCCTTCCTTCATTTGGCTTCATTCGGTGACAGTAGATCTACAGCAGCCGTTCCTTCGAGCCGGTCCTTCTGTCACAAAGATTGGGCCAGTGGTAACGCCGCCACACATCACACGAGTCGTCTCCAGGAGCCTGAGCACTACACGTCATTCGGATCTTCCCAAGTGAGATTTTTGGCCGTCTCATTCTCTCATACGCCTCCTTCCAATCTTACCATCTTACTCGACTGCCCAGTTACGCAGACAACCAAATCAACTAGACCTTGGGCGCTGTAGACGAACTCCATGCACTCCCTGTGTCGACAGCTCCGAGTAGCAGTTGTACGGTAAGTCAACCGACAGATCTACATTCCAGCATATTGTCCGCACCAATAGCAAGGGACTCAGAACATCACCCTATTGCCGGTAAACTTCTCTGCACATCCTTCGTATTGTTGTCACACTGGTGTAGGGTAGAGTAGACATGTTGGTTCCAAGTTCAGTGTTTGTACTTTGTGTAGACTTAGAATAATAGAGTAACACGTAAGCTTTGTTGAGACTTCTAGAGTGCCAATTTATAACCATTAGAGGACAGTGAGAGTAGGTCAGATTACTCTAGAAATTGAAGTGAAAAACCCCTTTCAAATTTCAGTTTTGTAAGTTGAGATAGGTCACTGTTGCGGATCAATGTTAAAGAGATTGGTTGAAGATCCACCGTTGAATTTTTTATAGATCATAGATGGGTATAGGTAGTTTACTGTGTCAAAATTTGAGAATAAATGAACGGTCGGATTAGAAATTATATGACTCCAAAGTAGGGTAGTTGTGCTGATTTTTTTTTCAGCAGGGAATTATTTGGTTAATATAGAAATGTTAACTTTTACTCCAACTTTAGAAATTTATGTGGGAGTTATGGTTGAATATTTTTTAGAGATTCTTGCCCCTATGTTGAGTATGCATATCATAGAGGATCTCGAGTTTTATTTCTGAATTTTTATAATTTTTCTGGAGCCTCATATCTTAAGCCAAAGTCGGACCTTAGCGACTCTTAAGAAAATTTAGGATTTTGGTTAACTTCTTTAAAATCTTTAGCAAGCCATCTTGTGAGAACTAGTTTATGAAATTAGGTTTCAAGGGAGGATTTGGAACTAAGTTATAGATTATTCTTGGATTTCGGGATCAGGGGCAAAATAGTCTTTTTACCCTAAGAGAAACCTTTTTCCGTAATTGCTCTTCATGAGATTGTACAACTTTGAAGTTTATAACTTCTAAGAGTTTGGGAATGTGATTTTGATCCACATGCCTTGTTTGACAGGCGTTTGAGTTACCAAGGGTACATACCGAGTTGAGATTTGAGAGAGTGTGATTTGATTCAGGTAAGTCCTTGCGACTTACTTAGCCGGTTTCTAGATGTTAGCTGAATGATGATAGTGGTGTTTGTTGTGTGTTCATAATACTAACTTTTTAGGACGACCGTCGTTATTATGTTTTAAGGCCCAAGTGTATGTATAATGGGCCGTGACATCACTGCCCAGCTCTGCTAGGAGACTGGGAGGTTCTCTATACCCAGACCATACAAGTACAAGGTGAGATGCATCGGATCCATTCCTGATGGTTACGCGGGAACGGAGGCGAGGTTTGGGAATCCCTCGTGTCACAAAATAAGTATCATTAGTAAGAGTGAAAGACCTAAATAAAGATAATAAACCTGGATCTTTCTGAAAGCATGTTATGTGTTTAGTTTTGCTATTGTGTGTGTGTGTGTGCTATTTTCATTTACCTAACGTTTAGATAGCTAGCTAACGATTTATTTATGTTGTTGTTTAGTCTTACCACAAGTTATAGCAACGGTTGAGTGATCCGGAAGTAGTGGTCAGCCGGGTCTCCGTACTCCTTAGAGTGGGGTTGGGTGTTTACCTTGCTGTTTCTTTCTTCTTGTAAAAGACAGTTAGTCTTTTCCGTTGTTTAAGTACCATGGGCTGTTAGACGTTGTTGCATTCATCCCTTGAAAATACTACTTTATGAATTTCGGTTTTTCTTATTTGTGTCTTGTTGCAAGATCCTAGTAATGTCCGCGTGCTGAGAATTCGGGGTGTTACATCTATATTGGTGGAAGTCCAGTTTCTTGGTGTTCACAAAACAAGACACAATAGCATTGTCCTCATGTGAGGCCGAGTTCATGGCAAGCATTGAGGCGGAAAGACAAGCAATTTGGCTCCAATATTTGCTCAACGAGATCAACGGGTCACCGTGTGAAAAGGTTGTCATCCGAATAGATAATCAATCGGCAATTGCTCTCACTAAGAACCCAGTATTGCATGGTTGAAGCAAGCACATGCACACAAGATATATCACTTCATACACTACTAGAAACACGGGTCATTAACTACGCTTTTTTAAGGCTTTCTCGGCACTAAATAGCGTCGAGAAAAAGCATCTCGACGCTTTCACTAAGCGTAATTATTCGCGACACGGAGAATGGTCGACGCTTTTTATCGTCGAACATTGTTGGCGCTATACATGGTCGGTAGCTCATTATCGACAATTTTTATTTTTTGATTTTTTCTAAAAAATCAAATACAATGGGCATTATAAAGTGTCGAGATTTTTGCCCGCCAAGTTCCCTTCAAATTCCCGCCAATTTTATATGCATTTGTCGACACTTAAAACCGTCTATTTCTATGCCCGCCAAGTTCCAACCAACTTCCCGCCAATTTTTTATTGCATTTGTCGACATTGTCAAGCATCAATTATATTTCGCGCTCATTTATTTTTTATTGCATTTGTTGACGCTAAACATTATTGACACTTTATGCACCATTATAATGAAACACCCTCTACAAAACTTCATCACAAAAACAAGCATTTACAATACAAATTGTACGTACAAATTCATCTCCCTAACACTACAATAAGTACCTCGGCATCAGTTAAGGCTAAATAAACTATCTACAACATGAGATACTACAATTACCAATATTCAGGTGTTGAAGAAGAGGAAATGAATGTGTCGTGAGGAGATAAGCTTGTTTCCTTGACATTGCAAAGCTCAACTTTCCTTGACCATATCTTCAACTTGGGGAGATGGAATAGTTTAAGTGTCTTAAAAGAGAAGGGAAAAATAAACTTCATCACAAAAACAAGCATTTACAATACAAATTGTACGTACAAATTCATCTCCCTAACACTACAATAAGTACCTCGGCATCAGTTAAGGCTAAATAAACTATCTACAACATGAGATACTACAATTACCAATATTCAGGTGTTGAAGAAGAGGAAATGAATGTGCCGTGAGGAGATAAGCTTGTTTCCTTGACATTGCAAAGCTCAACTTTCCTTGACCATATCTTCAACTTGGGGAGATGGAATAGTTTAAGTGTCTTAAAAGAGAAGGGAAAAATGTTGACAAAGCAAAGCTTGTTGTTACTGTTTCATTCATTTGTTGCCCATCATCCTCATCTTTTACATACTCTAGCTGATCCAAGATCCGAAGAGTAAGTGCCTCGAGAAGAAGACACCTAAATGGTGGGAGAAGTTTTATTGTTGAACAATTCTTCAAGTGTAGACTTACAAGCTTATTTGGTCTGAAAGGAGTTTTGTATTGTAATATTCTGATGGTAAATATATTTCGTATTTCAAGATTTGTTATACCTGGGAGTACTTGCCACCATTCTTCTCCATCACAAAAATCAATCATAAGCTTGCCAGTAATGTTCAATCTAGCCAACTCAACTAAACTACTGCTCTTACCACATCATCTACAAAGATCTAACTAAATGTTCTGAATTTTCTTTCACAATATTCTCTTGACTAAGACTGAAATGGGGTAACTTTTTTGGTTCTCAGTTTTGATAGTCTCACAACTTATACCACATTTTGTAGACCATACTTAGTAATAGCAAGTTGCCAACTAACAACTTAAGCATCGAGATTAAAGTGAGAGAGTGTGCAAATAGAAGATACCTCGTGATCAAGCAATAAATTCTCCGGCTTGATGTCCTTGTGAATGACATTCTTATCATGACAATACACCAATGCCTGTGTCAAACTTGTAATATACTATTTCATGTTAAGCCAGTGACATAAAAGTGAGAATTTAAAAAACAATATATACACAAGAGTGAAGATTTTTCAACAAGAAGAACACCACCAACTACAATTGATTTGATTTCTCATCTAGCTATAAGTTCCTATAACAATCTGATTAATAATAAAACTACTATCAACTTCATTGTAGTAATTTGTGGATTTAGACGTTAAGAGCTCACTTCCCGAGTAATACTAAGCCCGAATAAACCTTAATGGTTGGGTAGTTAAAGATGGACTTTAGTTACACAATGAACAATGAAAAAGATTTTGGAAGTAGAAGTTAATTATCAACTCATCATAGTTAAGCTTGAATAGCAAATAAAAGAAACGAAGTAACGGCATGGCTCCGTGTACTACAGGACACACAGAACAAAATTTGCTAGCATGAGTCATAAAAATTTGACAATTTTTTAAACTTACTTGACTATAGGTTGCCCTTCCTCTGAATTTGACAATTCAAAATTGAACTTTACTTTGCAATCAGGCAATAACAATCGGTGCACCCAAGATCCTAAAAACAAGGAAAGAATGAGGATAATCCACGTGTAATAATGACACCCCTTGTAAACAAGACAAGATCACCTTGAAAACATTGCTAGATATTTTTGTCGCATTCAACATGTACCCATACTTTACAACCATCACATTTTACCTGATAGTGTACAAAGTAGTCAACTTCATTTAACCGATTTGGAGAAATAAATATTTTAAACTGACTAAAGAATATATCAAAAGTCGCCTTACCCATTTCCCAATATATGATGGGGTTCCAATTGTTTTGTATATGCCTCTGTACTGTTTTAGCTTCAAGGACTGTAGTAAGAATCATTTCACAAAAATTGTATACTTTTTATCAAAATATACAACCAAACTAAGAAGACAAGCTAAAACTAAAATATGGTTCGTTTTTGTGTGAATTAGATGATGTTGCACATGAAAGTAATATTACAAGAAGTCCAGCTTGTAGACACTCACCTTTGCACAAGATGTACATTGTATAGTACAAATGGCTTGGCACTTTTGCTGAGTTTTTAGTTTCAAGTGGGATGCTCAAACCACAACCTTCACATGATGGTGTGTCTTTCCTAGTATATAGAAACTGCAATAGACAATTATAGATCAAATATTAGGATTCATATCTTCACTACATAGTACATCCTAAACTAAGATCCTCATTACAAAGTGAGGAAGATAGTAAAAATATGTCCAAGACAACCATTGATTGCCGGGGTTTAATGTCAAAATTAGATGGAAGTTAATGGACATACTTGTTCATGAGAGTACAATTCAAGATTGTGCTTCAATCTTGTGCTTTCTCTGGATCCTATAGAGATGCTACCAAAGGTGTTATTTCGAGCTGCCATGTTGATCTCCTGCATCAATGTTTTTGTAAAAATAAGAAACAAAAGAGAATAAGAAACAAAAGAGGCAAAAGATATTCAATCACATGACTGAAATTCGATATAGAAATTTCAGTATGTATATCAAATAATCGAAAAGTGGAGTTTGATTAAGATGGATACTTACAAGATGAGCAATTTCACTTGGACATTTCATCGAACACTTTATGGGCATCCTCTATCTGTCTGTTAGCAACATATTTATGGTACCTACCGGTATCTACCTAGGCTGTTCATGTTCATAGAGAGTTGGTATTTGCTTGTGGTCACAATCTCATCTAATTTGTTCAAGAGCTCCAGTTTAAAGTGTTTCTTTACCTGAATAATGTTAACAAAATACAAGGTTATATTATATAGCTGCATTACCATTCAAGGCTATAAGGTCTGATTTGAATTGAATTACCTCTAGCATTACACCCTCACGAGAAGCCTTCATGGTTCTCTTGCCTAATAGATGCTTTGCACCGAGGGTTGAAGTCATTAATCACCGTGTTCTTGAAGTCATAGTTTGGCCTTGCTCATCTGTTAGTTTTCTATCTCTTAGAACTTTAAGGTGAATGCTGAAAATGGACGTGTGAGTCTTCTGTACTTCATCAAACAATACCACACAATATGGTCTCCCCTTCGAGAGCAATAGGAATGAACACCCTCCCATCACACATCCAGAAACGAGGAGCACTAGATCTGGACCAAAAACCCTAACATCATTTAGGGCTTCATCAACTAAGAATTAACGCAACAACCACCCTGAATCGCACTTCCAGAAAAAAGAAATGGTTTAGATTTGAATATACTTACTTGGATTTGCACGGACTTATAGTCGGAGCGGTTGTCGAACTCCGTTGATTGAGCCACCAAGGAAGGTTTGAAAACGGAGAAGTGTAGGTCTCCGGAGATTCGCTAGGACTTGTAGCAGCAAGGACATACTAGGATTCGTAGGGATTGTAGTCGGAGTTAGGTTTCCTCCTCTTCATTAAAGAGAGCAACGAAGATGCCGATCGAGATTCGTAGAGATGTATTAGGGTTTGAGGAAAAAAAAGTTAGAGAAGGGGTCTGTATGAGCGAAAAATGAAAAAGTTAGAGGTGGGTTTCCCGTTTGACTTAAAAAAAGAGGCGGGTTTACGTTTTGTCTTCCGCGGGTGATGAAAATTGGTAATTTTGTTGACGTTTTGTAAATTTTTTGTTATTTATAAGTGTCTATTTTATCTTCGACATTATATAGCGTCGAAAATGTTAAACGCTTGTTGGAAGCGCTGAAATTTCAGCCGACGCAATAGGAAGCGTCGAAGCCAAAGCATAGTTAATGACCCGTGTTTCTAGTAGTGATAAGAGAATGTGATCATAATGGACAAGTAGAACTCGATCATGTTCCCAGAAATAAGCAAAGGCGGACATTTTTACAAAGAACCTTGGAAGATTCAAGTTAAAGGAAATAAGGGATCTCATTGGCGTGAAAGACTTGGGTGAAAATGATTTCAAGCTTAGGAAGGAGAATGTTGACTTAAGCTTGAAGTTAACTTGAGTTAGAAGTTATCCTATTCCTAACCGAGTTATGGTTATCAAAGAGATAAGGATCAACATATACTTAGGAGTTATCTAAACATAAGTGATTTTTAATAGGAATAGGATACGCATATTTTTCCCTTTATAAGGAGATGTCAAGGTGTGACATAAATCATGTGTTTTGAGAGAGATTGAGGGAGCTTAAGTTTTGAGTTATTTTCTTAAGCAATAAAGAGAGTTATTCTCTTAACCTTTAAGTTCTCTAAATTCTATAGAATATTCGTTAAAGATTATAAGAAGATCAATACGAGAATTGTTTACGCATTTTGGGCATAAACCTTACGTATGCGGAACCTCAAGAGGGGAGATCCGATCCAAGTATTTACTAAGCATTCGAGATAGTTAAAACTTAACAAGTGTGGTTTAAGAGCTTGCACGCAAGGAAAAAACTCAGTAAACTACCTAAGCTAGATAGTACACAAGAACAAGATTAAAGCAAGAAGAATAAGATAGCGAAATAGCCCCTGAGTGGCTAAACAAAGCTTCGAAGTTTGGTTATCTCCTATGCGAAGATCTTTGTCGGAGACACCAAAACTCTCTCTCTCTCTCTCTCTCTCTCTCTCTCTCTCTCTCTCTCTCTCTCTATCTCTCTCTCTCTCTCTCCTCTCTCTCTCTCTCTCTCTCTCTCTCTCTCTCGTCTCTCTCTCTCTCTCTCTCTCTCTCTCTCTCTCTCTCTCTCTCTCTCTCTCTCTCTCTCTCTCTCTCTCTCTCTCTCTCTCTCTCTGTGTGTTTGTGTGAAACCCTAGTGAATCGTCCTCTAAGCGGCAACTCACACTTAGGGTTTTTCACGCACCTCCGATAGTAAATACATTTAAGTGAAGAAGCTTAAACTCATCGTTTCACTTAAGTGAGCCAGTCAGCTAAAGTATGGGAACAAACCAGGTTACAATGAACCCGGTTCACCTTATCGTGGATTAGGCAATACACATTGCACAGACCCATTAAAAATGAGGCATGTTCTTCAGTAATAACAACCCATATCCAAAAACCTCCATTAAGATAAACAAAATAAAAAAAAACCCTATCCAAGTATTGGATAATCCAACTCTAAAACATATTATAACATTTATTATTTATATGCTACCACTGCTAGATGATCACTCATTATAGTTAGCAATATTAGACATAATAGCCACCTATAACATATTTTTGAGCATCTTATCTAATACACTAGTCTTAGGCATATTAGATAAGTTATTGCCTTACATGCTATTACATAACCACAACTTTAATTATGCATTGTACATGAATCATAATTCTAAAATAATGGTGTCAAAGATAACCATTTAAAATTGAAGAGAATATATATATATATATATATATATATATATATAATGAAGTTGTTGTTATACAACCATTTAAACTAGAAGAGAATATATATATATATATATATATATATATATATATATATATATATATATATATATATATATATATATATATATACACACGATTATATCTTGAGCTCGCAATTGTAAAAAATATTTTTAGACGATACATTTATGTTTTCAAAATATTTTCTCTATTGTCTTTGCCGACTATGATAATTTAATGTGGAAACAATAACTATTTCCTTATTGTGTTTTGGTTTTTCATCGAAAAGAAAATCTTTTAATTAATGTCTATTGATCCAAAATTAAAATTCGTGATTGTAATATTTTCAAATTATTTTATTCAATTAATTGATTAACTTATACTCCTTTAGTTTCACAATACTTATCTCTAGCAATTTTCACAATATTTTTCAAGGAAAAAAATAAAAGTATAAGCTAAGTATCAATAAAAGAGTATTAGTAGAAGTGAATGCACAAATAAACAAAATATTCATAATTAATATCTCAAGAGTAGGCTGGTCAAATCTGGACAACCCGCCCGACCCGAAAAAAACGGACGGGTATGAACATGGAAACAAGCCTGATCGGACCAAAAAGCCCGGCCCGTCAATCGGGGCAAAAAATAGAAAAATTATATTATAATTATAATCTATATTACTTACTAAAACTAAGGACGCTAGCGCCACGTGTCGTTCAACGAGTAATGCCACATAGGATTTTTTGTGAAATATTTACTAAACTGCCATTCAAATTTTTTTACTCAAAATAAATCTACAAAAAATATTTATTAACTTTAAGTTGTAACAGTAATTAGCGGAATCCAAACTATTCAAATTTTTGTACTCAAAATAAATCTACAAAAAATATTTATTAACTTTAAGTTGTAACAATAATTAGCGGAATCCAAACAAAATAAATACTGTAAATTCTATTCAATCCTGAAACTAACTTCAAATAAAATTCAATTCAATCCTATAATCAATGACTCCTTCTCCTGTATCTCCTTTGAACATTCAGATATCACATTAATTCCACATAAAGATCTGGTGAATTCAATTCAATCCTGAAACTAAATTCAAACAAAAGCAAGTAAAATTTTACATTCACACAATAACATGACAATTTGAGTACAGAAAACCATTGTCACTTTAAATTTCAACAAAAACCCTACAACAAATTCAACAAAAAGTCCTCAACATTTTCATATACCATTAACCATACTATAATTTCATTCGAAAACCTTTTATTTATCTCTTTCAACCACGATAAAAATACATAATTACCATATTTATTCCACATTTTCAGCTTGAATCTTCACATTAAACCTGTTATCAACAACAAATAAAAGCAATTATATATAATAGTATCTAATATGTCATTTATTATAAAGAAATATATATCATTATATAAAAGATTAAAAAAATGTATTAGTTAAGTTTCTTTAAATCAAAACCGTCCTATCACACCATATCTTTTGAATGAAGAAATCTTCACACAAAAGTTTTCAGAAAAGAAAGAATTCAGATTCATTATCTTCAGGTTGTAACAAAATATAAGATTTTCTATCAATCTCATCCATTTTGCAGTTATCATACTCAAGTATACATTGGATATGACCAGATCACACAGATAACTATGAACAGAATATCTACCAAACAAATCTTTTAAATTTTGATATCCAAGATATTTACAATCGTTTTGCGTATAAATATATGATAAACAAACTCATTTCAACGTACAAATCAGCATTCCCTTCGTAGCTACAGAAGAATCACATTTTCTGAGGTTCGATCAAGGTAATTGTGAGAACAAACATTTTCTTTTGCCTACATTCTGCTACTTTCTTTTTGTCTACTGTCAATTTATCCTAATTTCTCTTGGGTTCAATTCTACAGTTCTCATGGCGAAGCAGTACCATTTTATGCAAGATTTGAAATTGAACAACTCAATCCATTGGAAAATTCAAGTTCGCGTAACTCACATGTGGACAGTACCAATTTATGAAAGTCCCAATGAATTTTACTCAAAGGACATGATTCTTCTCGATGAAAAGGTACCTTACATTACTTTCTAATATTTTCCAATCAATATATTTAATAACTATGTTGTTTTTGTTTTTTACAGGGAAATAGAATTCATGCTACAATCAAGAAGGAATTTGTTCATCAATTCCATTCAATTTCTGCTGGTTCTACATATACGATTTCCAACTTTGGATTATCAAAATACTTGTCTAAGCTTTTATATAGTCATTTGCCATATAAGGTTATCTTTAACAAGTCTACTTCTGTCAAAGCTATTCATTTACCTCTTATTCAGATGTATGGTTTCAACTTTATGAATTTCAATGAAATTCATAACACCGATGTTGACCCTAGGTATTTGATTGGTAAGTTTAAATAAATATAGTATATTAGTTATTGTTTATATAAGTTATATATAAATATAAGTTTCTACTAAATTTTTAGATTAACACTATTTTATGATTATATTATTGTAGATGTTATTGGCAATTTGGTTGCTGTTGGTCCAATTGATAACCATTATGAAAGGAGGAACATCTACTTAAGGAGTTTCAGGTTATACTAACTCTCTAATATTATTCATCTTCGAATCTTATACTATTATTTTAACCTTTCATGTATTTCATATTTAGGAAAAACAAATTGATTTCTTTTTTACCTATTTAGGAACGAAGTCCTAAAGTGTACTCTATGGAACGAATATGCTCATCAATTTGATGAGTATTCTCTGCATTTTGAGGCTACAGACAATGTTGTTGTCCTTATACATCTTGCTGCTATCAAAGAATTTGGAGGTATAAATTCTTTCATTACACAGATTCAATCAACTTATATAAATTTTTTATTTTTTCTAATATTTAGTTTACATGTTGCAGGTGAACATTACATTTCTAATGCTAAAGGAGCCACAATTATTTTTGTTGGTGAATGTGGGGTTGCAGAAATGCTGAAATTCAAAAACAAGTTAGTATTTTTAACTTAACTTTAGTCTTCTTTCTATTAGTCCTTACTAATGTATACTAACATATGTTTATATACTTTCATTTGTTATTTTATAGTTATCCTATGACAAGAGAAATAATGGATAAATTGAACTTCCCTATGGAGTCAAATCAACCTTCTTTATCTGTGTTAAAAATCTTCTTGTCTCAAACTGTTAGGAAAACAGTTTCAGAAATACTCTCAACAACCGAGGTAATTTCATAAAGTAATAATAGTTATCTTTATTTTCGTTTTCCACTTATTAACTTATAATAATTTTTTTGTTTCTATTCAGAAATGCACATGTATTACCATGGCAACAATTGAGGCTATTGATGATACCTTTGGTTGGTTTTACAATTCTTGCAAAACATGCAAGTCCAAAGTTGAGGTTGATGGTACTAAATATAAGTGCAAGAAATGTGTTTCAACCATCAAATTTGTTGTTCCTAGGTATGTAAAATTTCATCATTTTCATTGTTAGTAGTTGATGTACTGTTATATTTGTTTTTAACCATAACTTATTAAATATCATTTTTTTCAGATTCAAACTCCATTTGAAGGTGACAGATGAGACAGGGAGTACTGATTTCATTATGTTTGAAAAACAGGTTAAGCAACTTGTATCGAGATCAGTTACTGCAATACAAGATTCACTTGATAAGGTTTTTATAAATCTCTATTTTATAACATACATTTAATTAAGTTTACCAATCTGTGATGTCATTTGTATACAATATATACATACACTAATCTCTCAAGATGTTTTATGTAGGATGTTGACATTAACTCCATTCCTCCAGAACTGAATGATATCTTGAACAAGACCTATTTGTTTAAGATTTTCATATCAGAATACAATTTGGGTCAGACAAACAATTCAGCAGCTGGTTTCACTGTGAACAACATTACTAATGATCTTGATATTATCAATGAGTTCAAAAACCTGGAAGCTCAAAGACCAGTACATTCCTAATCTTTATACCAATTAAAATGTTTATGGAGTTTGAACTAACTTATTTCTATTAATAAAATTTTGTTCATAGGTTGACATATCAACAGCATCTCTCCCAAACACCAAAAAGAATGGAAAAGATTTAATGGTGATCCCCGATGATGAAGGCACTGAAGATGATGAAGTTAATCCTTTGAAACGAAGGAAATACGAAGGTGATTGTGAGAGAACAATCAAAGTATCTGATGGAAAGAGTTTGAACACAGAAGGATCTACCCACAAACATCTCATCACTGTGAAGCAAGAGAAATATTAAGAATTATATTTTTCACCAATTCATACTGTTATGTTTTGATTTACCAGACTTATTTGAGTTGAATTATTTGAATTTTATTTGAATTTATTTCGTCCTACAATTTAGTTTCAATATGCCAATGATCAAATCTAAAACCAAATAATAATTATAATGAATTTTCCGATTTTGTTAATAACTCTTATCTTCATAAAACCTTTTAATAATCAGTCTGATCATCTAATAAACACTTCCCTCAAATATAGGTTTTTTTAAAAAAAATTTGAAGTTTTAAAAACCAAAAAGAAACACACAAATATGTAATCACTTTTCACCATATTTCTTATATTCAGTGTCTAAATTAAACCATCTTATACACATATACAATAATGAATAACATACTCCCCTAAAATAAATATATAAATAGTACTCGGTGTTAATATATAAAATGTTGTTTAAACTTGATTATTATTTTTATGATGATCATATGAATCATTGTAAACTCTAACAATCACATTAACTGATGAGTGGAAGTGTGGTGCAAATTAGGAGAAGTGTATTATTCAATAATGACTCATTTATATTAATGTAGCTACGCATAAATACTAAATTGTATTAGCTTAGTGATACATTAACTGATGAGTGTGTAACACCCCGAATTCTCAGAACCCGGGATATTACTGGTTAGGACCTCACAATGGGTCCCGACCTCAGTTTGACAACAATATTACTAGGATCTTGCAACAAGACACAAATAAGAAAAACCGAAATTCATAAAAATGTATTTGAAAAAGGATGAATGTAACAAAGTCTAACAGCCTATCGTACTTAAATAACGGAAAAGACTAACTGTCTTAACAAAAGGGAAAGACAACAAAACAACAACCCAAACCCCCACTCTATAGAGTACGGAGACCCGGCTAACCACTACTTTCGGATCACTCAGCTGCTGTTCTAACCTGCGGTAAATCTAAAAAAAAACACAACAAAACAACCATTAGCTAGTTATCTAAACATTAGGAGAGTAATAACAGCACACACACACATAAAATAATAAACATTCATCATGCTTTCAAACAATCCATTTATTATCTTCATTTAAGTCATTCACTCTAATGATACTTATTTTGTGACACGAGGGATTCCCAAACCTCGCCTCCGCCCCCGTGTACCCATCAGGAGTGGATCCGATGCATCTCACCGTGTACCTGTATGGTCTGGGTATAGAGAACCTCCCAGTCTCCTGTCAGAGCTGGACAGTGATGTCACGGCCCGTTATAATACACTTGGGCCTTAAACCATAATAACAACGGTCGTCCTAACAAGTGATTATTATTTTCACACACATTGCACACACACAACCATTATCACTCAACTAATATCCGGAAACTGGCTAAGTAAGCCGCAAGGACTTACCTGAATCAAAGGCCACTCTTACAAATCCCAACTCGGTCCGTACCCGTGGTAACTCAACCGCCTGTTAAACAAGGCATGTGTATCAACATTTCATCTCATACTCTGTTAAGGTAAAAAATGTTATTTTACCTTAAATCCCGGAAATTCTCAAAAGTCTATTCTTAACTCTTAATATTCTCTTTTTGAACTTGTTTTTCATAATTTGGTCATCCCCGGATAATTTACTAGAGGTTATAAGGTTAATTCCCAACATCTCGTCAAAGAGAACAACATTACTTCCTTCCCGGTTACTACTCCACTCTTACACATATATGTATACGTGTATAAATACGTTATCTTTCTAAGTATATACTTATGTATATACACTCTGCTTATTCCATATATATATATACTCTTACCTACCATCTCATATCTATAAATACGTATATGTGTACAGGGTATGTAATATATATATATATATATATAGCACACAAACTCCTACCTAATCAAGCCTATCACTACTGCTCAACCATATATATACATATATACAATCAGTACCCTCATATGTATATACATATATTATATATATATATATATATATATATATATATATATATATATATACATTATCCCTAACCATGTATATATACTTATATAATCTATTATTCTACATCTATACATACGTATATGTATTCCAATATTGTACAACTAAATATATATATATATATATATCTTAATCTACTGCCTATACATTTTTATACAAATCCCAAATTCCTCTTAAACCTCTACATACACATAGGTACGTATACTGCACAACAGGAGGAGCACTCACCGCCGTGTTGCAGGGACGAACCGATGCAGTGTTGTTTGGGTCGCGGGAAGGCTGTCACGCGGAGGTCTGTCTACGGGAGGCGGGTTACGGTCCCTATGAAGCGGGGTTGGAGCCTGCTTCCGCCTGCTCGTCGGTCCAGCACAACAGTTCGAGGTACGATTCAGCAATCGAAACCGAAAATGAAGGGGATTCATAGAAGGAAAGCTTACCGTGTCTCTATCGCGTAGGGCGTTGGGTCCGGTGCTGGTGGGTTCGCGGCTGCAGACGACTGGGCAACGACAACGGAACTCTACGCCTCTCGTGCTCTCCGCTGAAGGTGAGTTCGGTAGAGTGGTGGCGGATGTGGTGCAGTGCGGTTAGGCGGCATTGTTTTGGGTTTCTTCTGCGTGCCGTGTTTGCAGTTGGGAGGGAGAGAGATGAAGCAGCGGTAAAGTTGCGGGGTCGGCGTGATTATGTATAGGATTAGATTAGAGTGATGAGGTTTAGATTAATTAGGTTAAAGAGGGTTATTAAGGAAATGGGCCAGCAGGAGGTTACTGGGCCCGTCATTGGGCCTACTCCTCAAATTAAAAGATGACTGAAAGGATAGAACGTTACTCGCACATTGTACGGAATTATTTACGTTACAAAAATTATCATTTTATGTGAATCAAGGTCACATAAAATGATAGAATTTAACATCGTTTTATTTTATTTAAAAGAGTAAATGTTGACAGATCGGAAATCGGTTTGATCCGGTATTAAACTTAAACGGAGTTTAAATTTTTCGGTTATTACAGAGTGGGAGTGTGAAGCAAATTAGGAGAAGCAGAAGAAAGAATGAAGTTGATGAAATAATGCCAAGAAAACTATATATGGCATACACTTCATTGTAATCGTATATATATGGCACTCAACTATATGTTTGATGGCTATAGCAGTGAGTCTTAATATCCTCAATCAACTAACCTCGAATTGATAAGTATTTAATCACTAGGAAAAATATATAAGAATGACCTTGAATAAAAGTGATACATAAGTTAAGAATTTGGTGTGTTTAATTTATAATTTATTCTATAAATTGTTACATGGTGAAACTCAAATGAAATAACTCAATCAGATAGACACAACGATAGATAAGGTAAAACTTAATTGAAAAAATGTTTTGGAGGCGTGGAATTTTGGAAACGAGTAAAAAGGGTTAAATCAAATCTTAAATGGTCTATCTCTGTCTATCATCTACTAACCTAATTAATCACATTTATGGTTAGGATATTCTCTACGATTTGTTACATAAGATATGATACAAAATCAAATCTCATAACAAATTCTAAATGTATCTGTTAAGAAAATCCTAACATCCATAATAATTCAGTTCCATTAACTTATAAAAGGTGTTTCTTCTATCTTATTTCTAACTTCCTGGTATACGTCTCATATAGTATCATCAGAAGCACGAATAACACATCTATGTCGGCTGTTTGCTCTATAACAAGTAAGTATTGTTGATGTCAATCATATTTTATGTATCTACCATGTTTCTATGTTTATTTTCACACCCAACAACTTTGATTTGTTGCTTTTCTGTTTGGTTATTGATAGGCATGGACGAGTATCTTCAGGCCGGTACCATGGTTGAAGTTATAGGAACTGAATCTGACTTTATGGGATCATTTTATGAAGCAAGAATTGTGGATGTTGTCCCACACTATCACTACAATGTTGAGTACACTCATTTGTTTGATCTAGAGACTATGGTTCATTTTAGGGAAATTGTACCACAATGTAGGATAAGGCCACTACCTCCAAAATCTGTTCAAGTTGAATATTTCTCCAGAGACATAGTCGATGTCATAAGAGAAGATGGATGGTGGACATCAACAATCATAAGAAGATGGGTCGGACTCAACAAGTACTTGGTTCGGCTTGAACCATTTGGTGAAAACGTTTATGTATATCCACATATGATGAGGATACATTATCGTTGGGTCAACAATCGTTGGATTATGATCTAAAGAGAAAATTTTCTCATATTGCTTTCTTTTGAATTTATAGTCATTATTGTCTAAATAATATTTTTTAATATTAAGTAATTAGTTTTTAGTTATTAATATAGTTTTTTACGGTATTTGTAATTCATTCATTTGATTCTATTCAATCTCATCACTCAGTCATTTATATGTAGTACATTTTTCTAAATTAATATTATGTAGTACTTTTTTCTAAATAAATATTATGTCAGTTTATTGAATCATCCATAAAAAAACTATGAACAGAATATGAAGACAATTTTGCTTAATATAACTAAAATAATTTGATGAATTTTGAACCCTACAGACATACTTAAATAAAAAAACTTCTATTTTAAAATGTAGCTATACAATATATTAATAAGTCGACAATGCCACTACATATGCATTATTGTTTTATGTATGCTACATTAGTTAACAACCTCAATTATTCCGTTAAGAAAAAGGTCTAAATGAAAATATCAATTCATCTGAAATATGTTTATATAATTGATGACATGAATTATGTATCATCATATTCATGCATATTGCAGCACATTATCTCTATTTACCTTGCATTTAGAGGGATTTTGTATACCTTTTATGTTATATTCAATAAAAACCTTGTGATTCTGGGGAGAATAGTTGATGATTAAGGCTTAGATGATGATAGACTGAACTCATTCAAACATTAGGACCCTGAGAATTTAGATCTTAGTTTTGCGACAACAGGAAAATCGGGTTGTTCTTGAGGAAAATCGGCCGATTTTTCTTATGAACAGGGCGATTTATTCCTCTGACGAACTTTAATTGAATTAATCTTTAATCAAAACTAGTCCTTGCCTAAATCCCAATCTTGATTAACCTTTTTACCCTCTAATTGAATGTTCGAATGCAATTCAAACCTGTTTCTACATTTAATGGATTAAAATTGCAAGATTTGGGTAATAAAGAGACTCAACATCCTTTATTAAGATTTTAAGTGTGCTTTCTATTCATACTTTGGAGAGTCATATCCTGGAGTTTTAGATAGTTAGTTTGAACATAATTCTTATCTTTAGACCTTTCTATATTGCAGCCTCAACAACCCTTATAGAGAGAACCTATAGATTAGTTATATAGGTTTCGGAACTTCATCGTACGAATCCTACCTTTGAACAATTAATCTTGGCAATATAAATTCTGTCCTACACCCGTAGAAGTGTCTTGAATCGAAAGCCTAAATCGGATACTTGAATCCTTGGAATCATTTCTCTCTTTATTACATCACAAAAGCTTTTATACTTTCGCTAGATAATCGAAATTGGAATCTTTCTCACCAAATCCCTGAGTTCGACTCTGGAATTCTTACCTTCCTACAGCTGATCCGTACACTGCGGGTTCGCTTTGCTTTTGAGTTCTAGATATAAATATTAAGACTTTGACGCACACCCTTTTGAGCGAACAAGTTTTTGGCGCCGTTGCCGGGGATTTGGTCTAGATCGAACCCGGTTTTCGGTTGTCTAGCTTGAGAGCTCTTGCTCTTGTGATTTGATTTGTCTACTTGAGTGATCTTCGCAGGTTCTTTAGGTATATGCGAAGGACTAGATCCACTAAAGATCTAGTTCCTTTCGATCCCGAATTAGAAAGAACTTTGAGGAGAAAGTTGAAGGAGAAGAAAATGGCTGAAAACGATGAGAGAAACTACAAGGCTGAACTGAATGAAGCTCAACGCCAACTCCAGTTGAGTGAGAAGGCCCGAAAGGAAGCTGAAATAAGTCATCAATTTCAAATTGATGAACTAAGAGCTATGATTTTGGACATGAAGTTGGAGTCGAACGCCTCCAAGAAGAAGAAGAAAGTCAAGACACCAACTAAGTCCATTCGAGATGACTCGTCCGATGATGACGAGATTGATCCGGATATGCCGGAACTTGAAGAGATTGATCCATCACTTCGTCCTAACCGAAACACTCCAACACCTAAGGTCGTCCCTCGCATTACGACTAGGAATGTTAGAGCTGCCAATAACGAAGATAGACCCCGAACTTTGGGGCAACGGATGGATCCTATTCAGCAACCGCGCCGTTTAGGTGTGGACTTTGGAGCTGAAGACATCCAGGAGTTTAGCTTCTCACCACAAGTCATTACTATGGTTCGCCAAAGTCAATATGGCGGAGCAAGTACTGAATCTCCGCATCAACACTTGCAGAATTTTGAGATTCTCATGGAGACTATGAAGCCGAAGAAGGCTACTACAAGCAACTACAAGATCAAGCCATTCTTCTTCTCTTTGAAGGACAAGGCTCTAGCTTGGTACCAAACACTTCCGGCTGCGAAGTTAGCTACATGGGAGGAACTGTCTTCGGAATTCCTCACCAAGTTCTTTCCGCCATCCAAAACGGCGGAATTAAGAGGTAAAATAAATGCTTTTTCTATGAAACCTAACGAAAGCTTGTTTCAATCTTGGGAAAGGTTTCAAGATCTCTTGTTGGATTGCCCACACCATGGCATTTCCAAGCTGGAATTATTGGAGATCTACTACAAAGGGTTGGATGTGGAGACATAATTCAACCTCCAATCTCTATCTTGCGGCACATTCATGGATATGAGAGAGGATGATGCTTGGGACTTCATTGAGAAGCAAGCCCAAGTGATTGAGAAGTATTCCCACCGGAAGGTGGAATCAAACAGCCGAAATCAAGGCGATACGGGAGCCAAGTTGAATCAAGCGGCTCAAACACAAATATTCTCCCTCAAAGATGACATCAAAGAATTGAGGGAAGTGCTCAAAACGAGTCTTCAAAGGACTCAAGAGCAAGAAGCCAACTACATGGGGCGAGACAACAATCAAAGGAATGATAACCGGAATTCCAATTGGAGTAACAACAACAATAACAACCGAAACTCCAATTGGAATAACAACAACAACAACAATAGGAACTCGAATAACAACAATTGGAGGTCAAATCAGCAAGGTTCAGGTAATCCTTACTCATATGCCGAAAAGGCTCTAACACCTCCATCTTCTTCTACTCCTTCTACAAGCCAGGAACAATCAAGCGGATCAAACAAGCCGGATCCTATGCTAGAAACGATCCTAGGCAAGCTACAAGGATTGGAGAGCTACATAACTTCGGTTGACAAAGCTCACAAAGCTTTAGAAAACCAAATTTTCAACAAGGCCGGAGAAGTTCCAAGGGATCAAGGGAAGCTTCCCGGAAAGACAGAAGATAACCCAAAGGGAAGGGTTATGGCTATAACTACTAGGAGCGGGAAGACAACCACCGACCCTCAACCTAAAGTAGTTGATACCTCCACAAAAGAAGGAGAGGCAAAAGAGAAGGAAGAAGTCTATGTTCCTCCTCCCGCTTACAAACCACCTCTACCTTTTCCTCAATCTAGAGCGCGAGCACGCCTAGATAAACATTTCGGTAAGTTTGTTGAACTTATGAGCAAGCTCCATATTAACATACCTTTTATGGATGCGATTTTAGGTATGCCAGCTTACGGGAAATTCCTCAAGGAGATCTGTTCGCCCCTAGAGGTGTGTGCAAATAAGCTTTATATTTATAAAACTGAAATCAAGCAAGCGAACCCGCAGTGTACGGATCGATATAGTTAAGCAAGGATTCCAGAGTATCGAACACAGGGATTTGGGTGGAACGAACTCGATTGCAGGTTATCAAGCGGTTATTATGAGAGTTTTGCAAATATATTGGGAAAACAACAATCCTAAAGATCCAGGTATCCAGCTGTGGCAATCGATTCAAGATATACTAATAATGTAAAGACAGAGTTAAGATATGCAAAGGTATACTAATGTAAGGTAATCGTACGGTTGAGGTTCCAAAAACCTTATATAACTCACCCAAAAGACTCTTCCTATACAGGTTGATGAGGCGCAATATAGAAAGGTTCTAAGGACAAGGATTAACATCAAATACCCAAACCTATGATCTAAAGATCAAGACTAACTTATCCGATTGAGGTTGTTGAGGCTCACAATCGAGGTAGAGGTTGTTGAGGCTTCACTACCACCTAGAAAAGACAAGTCTAAACTAAGCTAAAGCAAATCTTTAACTTTGGATCAAGATAAAAGCAGGCTCGTAAACTTTAAGGAAATTACGGTTGGATCTTGAGATTCCACGGTCGTGGAACTCAAGAACAGCCCGTGATTTAGGGTTTTCGGCGACAATTCTCTAACTCTCAGGGTCTAATCTGTTTACGATCGATCTATCATCATCTAAGCCACAACTATCAACCCTTCACCTTAGAATTGTTAAGGGTTTTTAGCCAATAACAGTCATATTGATATTAATTCAAGATTTAAAGGATAGAAAATGGGAATTTTCAAGAACTATCAATAATCTTCAATCGAATCTCAGAATCACAGCCAAGAACAAGTGTTTATCAAAAGATGTAAAACGAGATAAACAATCACAATCTTAGGAAAGAAAGGAAACGGGATGTCAATCCGATCCTAAATCAAACCTAAGCAAGAAGAGGAATCTTCTTGCGAAATCCTTCAAGAAACTTCGATCTTCCACACGAAGATCACAACAGCGACTCTCCGACACGAACTTTGGAACTTCAATGAATTCTTCCAAATCACCTCCAAGAATGAGGGTTTGTGTGTTGCTAAGCTTGCGTTTTTGCCGCTAAACTTAGGGTTGAAAGGTCGTAAGTGCGGGAGCGAGGTGACGGAATCTTGCTTCATCCGTCCTTTTTATAATGCAGGGCAAAACGTCGGCCCGGCCCAATCTTCAAAAGATTATGGCTTCGAAAGTGGCGAAAAGATTCGCCAAGATCACGGTCGTGGAAGTTTCCACGACCGTAATTTTGAGGCGTGGAAACAAACACGGATAGCTTCCACGGCCGTAATATCCCCTGGAATGAACATCGAATTCTGCATCAAGATCCACGGCCGTAATTTAGGGTAAAACCGTGATTCTTGCCTTCATTCGTGCATTCCTCAATCTAATACTCCAAATTGCTTCCAAAAGGTGCCCTTGGTCTATGGACACATCAACTCAACTCTCCTTTGCTCAATTCCGTTCGGAAATAGCTCCAAATCACCTAAAATCAACATAGAACTCGTGTAGACATCCATATCGACAATATAGGCAATACTAGCTCATATATGCATAAAGCTCAATCAAAGACTATCAATATGAATCAATTGCGATTAGAAAACGTGCCTAAAATATCACAATATTTCATGCTAACAAATAACCCCATACTTAACACTTGCTTGTCCCTAAGCAAGGTCTTTCAAAAAGCTTTAAAACAAGAGTTAGGATGAAATATGTGTACCTTCTTTTGGATGAAAGTGACTTCTAAAGAATAGATCATTCTCAAACCTTGCTTCAATCGTTTCAAACTTTCACACACTTAATTAGAGAGTAAGAGGTAAAGAAGAATCATGAACCAATTTAACTTCCAAACAAGCATTATAACCTTCAAACATTATCAAAATCAATCATAAGAATTTCAATTTAGATCACCAAGCCATATAACATTCTTTTGATCATAAGGACTTTCAAAGAAAAGGTCTAGAGCATGGAAGGGTGGGGAAAACTTTAAGGGAAAGTGGTGCATAAATCCGGGAAAGTGGATATCTACCTTCTTCTTCTTTTGCGGTTTCCGCAACACTTCACTTAGAGCTTCGCTCTCTCCTTTTTCGACTTTACTTTTGGAGTTATGGATAGAGGTGCACAAAAACCGAAGCCTAGGAGATTGGCGTTTCTCATTTTTGCGAGATGCCTCAAACCCTTAGCGCACATACCATAATCCCCTAGGAATATCGCTCAATCCGACTTTGGCAAGACACAAACACCCGGCTATGTGAATGGTGCCGAGTTACTCATCGTCATGATTGACTTCCCCAAACCTATAATTTCTTTCTATTCAATTGATTGCAAATACTTGCTCTCATGGCCCTCCCACATCAAACATGCCTTTTTTTTCTCATTTACTTTCCAAGTTCCCGGATGGGTAAGGGAGGCTAATATTTCAATGAGGAGTTAGATGATTCAAAGGAAGAAGAAAGAAAATATCGAATTGCCTTAATCATTTCAACAAGAAGTATAGGAGCTTATAATGTGATTTCAACTTCAATTTCTTACATGATTTAGGTAACAATTCTCACATTATACAACTTGCAAAAGAGGTAAAATTCATTCATTCAAATCCTTTTCGAATTACCATCCTTTCAAGCATGCAATTGTTATCAACTCAATTCGCAAGTAATGATTATCATGGAAATCATATCGATTCGTTAGAAGCATCAAATTTTTAAAAATTTTTCAATTTTTATGAGTTTTTAAAGTTCTTTTTCATGCAATGCAAGAATAAAACGTGTAACATACAATGAACATGCAAGGATAGTCTCGGAATAGAAGCAACATATAGAGTAGAGTTATTACAAACGTTTAGTACATCCCACCCCATACTTAGGACGAACATTGTCCCTAATGTTCACAAGAAAGAACAAAAGAAAGAAAAGAAAAAGAAAACTCACAAATGGTGGCGGGAATGTCTAAAACGAGCTGTCCGGTCATCTATCACTGCGGTGCCGGTGGAGGTGGAAATGGAGAGAAGCTCGGATCATAGTACCGCCCAAACTGCTGGCGGTAGACGTCCCTCATCATGTGGTCGAGGTCGTCGAAACGTCTGTCTCTATCATCCGCCCGGATCTCTAGTGCTCCGACTCTCTCTGAAAGTCCGGTAGCCCAATCCGGCATCCTCTCATACCACCCAGGGGGGTGATCATACCATCCGGGAGCATCTGCTGGTGCTGGCTGCGGTGGTGGTGGTGGTGCTGCTGCTGGCTGCGTGGTGGACCAAGGAGGGGGTGTCTCGTACCAGGTGGGAGGTGTAGTCATCCACGTGGGCCTCTCACTCACGCTAGCGCGGCGAGATGACGAGCCTGAAGCTCTAGCCGGACGCGGAGAGCGTCTAGGTACATCCTGGGCCGTATCCGGCTGATCCGGAAACGTGCCGAACTCCTGCTCTGCTCCTCCACCACTCTCATACTGATCTCCCATATCCTCCTCATCTACTACCGGCGGTGGAACGTAAGGGGGAGCTACAAGCCTGTTCGCATGCATCGCAGCGAACGTCTCCTTCCAGTTGTGGCGTCCCGCCACAATGGAATACTCCGGCAGCCACTCAATACCCCTACCGGTCCTACTCTCCCAGGGCATGCCCGCATAAGGCGGACCTCTATGTGTGGGGAAGATGAGTCCCCTAACCATGAAAGCGTGTAGCCCTAATGGAACTGCCGGTATACGTGTGCAAGCCGAGAAGTCCACTCCAAAAGTCCTAGCTATGTGGGTCACTATCCCACCGTATCCAATGTTCCCTCTCGACTTGTTCTTGAGCTTGCTCATTGTCGCCGCCAAAAGAGTAGCACAATCGGCGCGGCATCCGTGGAGCATAGCATAGAGAAGGAATAGCTCATCCGTCTTGATCTTTTGGGGCGTCTCCGTCCTAGGAAAGAGACACTCCGAAAGAACACGGTGAGCTATCTTCAAGGCCAAATGGTACATCAATTTGGCCTTGGTATCAGCTGGATGCCAACGGTCCTCGTCGGCATAGATCATCGCCACATCCTCCCAAAAATCCTTAGCAGAAACGTTCCTAGGGAGGCGACCGTTGTAGGTCTCATGGAACCCAAAGATGGTCCCGAACTCAACAATGCTAAGCTGGTAGTCTCTATTCATGAGACGGAAGGAGACAGTCCTATCGACATGGCTGTGCTCAAAAGACGTCACAACCTCTTGGGTGATCTCCTCATAAGCGTCCTCACGAATGTTCGTGAAGACAAGCAAACCGGCTCTATCCAAGAGCCAAGTAAGGTCATCCACTATGTTGAGAGGATGAAGATCCTCCAACAACAAGTACCTAGGGCCAATCACTGCCCTCTTCTCTATCCTCTCAAATGCAGCTTGGTGGTTTTCGTGTATGATCGGGATGCTGGATGGAGGTGGTGAGGATGGAGGTGAAGATGGGGGTGAAGGTGAAGGGGATGAGGGTGGTGGTGGTGCCCTAGATATGGAGGGGTTACCCTTTCTCTTCTTATTCTGTTCCCCTTTCTTTTCTTTAATCCTCCCCGAAACTCTCCTCACGAAATCCATTCTGTTGAGAATTACGGTCTGTTCTTCCTAAACCACGGCCGTGGAATCTGTGTAGACCGTAATTCGACACGGAATTTCTCAATCCTCAGCAAATCAGCAATCAAACTCCACAACAGGCAGTCCTAATCTAATTTCTTCCAATCTCAATCAGTTCTCCCTAAAAATCTCTAACAAAAACGAACAAAAACGACTAGAATCAAGAAGAGAGCAAAAACCTCTTTTTCGGATTGAGAAATCCAAAATGCGGAATTGTTGATCGTTTTCCGCGTGATTCGTTGCTTGGATCTTGTTCTTGGTTGGATTTGCTTCAGTTTAGGAAGAAGAATCGTTAAAAACGATTAGAGAATGAAGATTTGGGATGAGCTGCGTGTTTTCGGTATTTAGGGCGTGGAAATTGGGGATTTTGTGGTGTTTTTGTGGTGAAGTGTGGCTTTTATACTCGCAGGCAAAATTTCAAAAATCACGGTTTGTCGGGGCATTCCACGGCCGTGGAAATGTACGGACCCGTAATTTTTGTGATTTTTCACAGGCTTTTGAGAATTACGGCCACTGTAGCTATGACGACCGTAATTTAGACCGTGGAACTCTCTGTAAAGCTTCAAAGTCCAAATTTCGTCACTTCTCTTCGTCATTATCCCTCCCTTCTTCTTTTCCATCGATCCTACAACCAAAAACACGAACATACCGGAAGAAATCGAGGCAAAAATAAAGCAAGCACTTCTATTCTAAACTAAACTATGAATCGAAAGCAAAAACGAAAATACAATACCTTGGGTTGCCTCCCAAGAAGCGCTTTGTTTAAGGTCCGTAGCTAGACCATTCTCGCACTTATTCGAGTGCGGTAGGTGCAAACTCCTCAGCTTGGAGTTCCGGTGAGTACTTCTTGAGTCGTTGACCGTTCACCTTAAAACTTCCGCTAGCTTCACCCCATACTTCAACTGCACCATGGGGGAAAATACGCTTAATTAGAAAAGGTCCAGTCCAACGAGATTTTAACTTACCTGGAAAGAGGCGAAGTCTCGAATTGAAGAGGAGAACTTGATCTCCTTCTTGCAAGTCCTTTGGGATGATATGCTTATCATGCCAACGCTTTGCTCTTTCCTTGTAGATCTTAGCGTTTTCATAGGCGTTCAAACGGAGTTCATCCAGCTCGTTGATGTCTAGGAGACGCTTCTCTCCCGCTTCCTTCATGCCGAAATTCAGCCATTTGATAGCCCAAAACGCTTTGTGCTCTAGCTCTACCGGCAAATGACAAGACTTTCCATACACGAGGTTGTATGGTGTGGTTCCTATGGGAGTCTTGTATGCAGTCCGGTATGCCCACAATGCATCATCTAGCTTCAAGGACCAATCCTTCCTAGTCCTTGAAACCGTCTTCTCTAGAATTCCCTTGATCTCCCTATTTGAGATCTCGACTTGTCCACTCGTTTGTGGATGGTAAGGGGTAGCGATCTTGTGAGTAACCCCATACTTGGCTAGAAGAGCTTCAAAGCGACGGGCTATGAAGTGAGAACCTCCATCACTAATGATTGTCCTTGGCGTCCCGAATCGCGGAAAAATGGTCTTGTTGAAGAACTTGACCACCACCATGGCATCATTTGTGGGAGAGGCAATTGCTTCGACCCATCTAGAGACATAATCTACCGCCAATAGTATGTATTGGTTTCCACAAGAAGAAGGGAATGGTCCCATGAAGTCGACTCCCCAAACGTCGAAAATCTCCACCTCTTGGATGTTGTTGAGGGGCATCTCGTTCCTCCTAGAGATATTGCCTGTTCTTTGACAAGCATCGCAACAAGAAACAAAGGATTGCACATCTTTAAATAAAGTAGGCCAATAAAATCCAGATTGCAATACCTTTGCGCTAGTTTTGTTCGAACTAGCATGTCCTCCACAAGGTAGTGAATGACAATGACGGATGACACTTTGCATCTCATCTTCCGGCACACATCGCCGGATGATGCCATCCGGACCTCTCTTAAAGAGGAGAGGCTCGTTCCAATGGTATTCCCGGACATCCTTGAAGAACTTCTTCCTTTGTGCGTATGATAGTCCGGGTGGTATCTCCTGGCAAACCAAATAGTTAACAAAATCAGCAAACCATGGTTCGTTACCTTTGGAGACTACCTTGATGCACTCCTCTATGATGTGTAGGTGTTCGTCCGGAAAGGAGTCATCAATGGGTAGATGATCGTCCTCTAGATGTGTTAGACGACTCAAATGATCCGCAACAGAATTTTCCGAGCCTTTCTTGTCGCGGATCTCAAGATCGAATTCTTGTAGGAGGAGAATCCATCTAATCAGCCTTGGCTTCGCATCTTTCTTTGCAAGGAGGTATCGGATCGCAGCATGATCCGTGTAGACAATCACCTTTGCACCTACAAGATAAGAGCGAAACTTATCAATAGCATAGACAATGGCTAGAAACTCTTTTTCCGTAGTGGCGTAGTTGAGCTGGGCTTCGTCTAGCGTCTTGCTAGCATAGTATATGGCGTGGGTTCGTCCTTCCTTTCGTTGCCCGAGAACAGCTCCAATGGCTACGTCACTAGCATCACACATAATCTCGAAAGGGAGAGTCCAATCCGGGGGTTGGATAATGGGTGCTGAAATTAGAGCTTGCCGAATGGTGTTGAACGCATCTAGACATTCCTGTGAAAACTCAAAAACCGCATCCTTCATCAATAGATTAGTGAGAGGCTTTGATATCTTAGAAAAGTCTTGAATGAAACGTCTATAAAATCCAGCATGTCCTAGGAAACTTCTTATTCCCTTCACCGAAATTGGGGGAGGAAGTTTCTCTATGGTCTCTATTTTAGCTTTATCTACCTCTATCCCTCTACTAGAGACTAAGTGACCTAAAACGATTCCTTCCTTAACCATGAATTGACACTTTTCCCAATTAAGAACTAGGTTAGTGTCTTCACATCTTTGCAAAACAAGAGAAAGGTTGGAAAGACAATCGTTAAAGGAGGAACCGTAAACGGAGAAGTCGTCCATGAAGACTTCCATGATTTCCTCCACATATTCGGAGAAGATGGCCATCATGCACCGTTGGAAGGTGGCTGGGGCGTTGCAAAGTCCGAACGGCATTCTCCTATAAGCGAACGTACCCCAAGGGCACGTGAATGTGGTCTTCTCTTGATCATCCGGATGTATCGGGATCTGAAAGAAACCACTATAACCGTCAAGGTAGCAAAAGTATGAATGTTGTGCTAACCTTTCAAGCATTTGATCGATGAATGGCAATGGAAAGTGGTCCTTCCGCGTTGCATTGTTGAGCTTGCGGTAGTCTATGCACATTCGCCATCCAGTCACGGTTCGGGTAGGAATGAGTTCGTTGTTCTTATTGGTGATGACCGTCATTCCTCCCTTCTTCGGAACCACTTGAACCGGGCTCACCCACTTGCTATCGGAGATAGGATAGATGATACCTGCATCAAGAAGTTTAAGAATTTCTTTCTTGACAACCTCCTTCATGGTCGGATTCAACCGCCTTTGAGGTTGTCTTGAAGTTCTAAAGTCCTCCTCCATTAGTATTTTGTGCATGCATAGGGAGGGTTTGATTCCTACTAAGTCCTCAATAGTGTAGCCTATGGCTTTTCTATGTTTCCTAAGGACAATCATGAGCTGTTCATGTTCATCTATGCTTAATTCGGAACTAACGATAACCGGAAAGGTAGAATTAGATCCAAGAAAAGCGTACCTTAGATGAGTAGGAAGTGGTTTAAGTTCCATTGCTTTCGGAACTTCTAATGATCCTTGAGGAGCTTCCGATGTTTCCTTGGAAGCTTCTAAGGATGTTGAGTGGATTGGAGAAGAATCAGAGGAAGTTGAAGGAGTGTGTCGATCGTCCTTTTCCACGGTCAAAATCACGGTTTCCTCTGGTTTTCCACGGCCGTAATATCCTCTGGAATGGAGGTCGAATTTGGTCATGGAATCCACGGCCGTGGAATACAGAGTATGACCGTGGATTCGAGTGTTTTCTGCCTCATCGTGGAGTTTCTCAAACTCCACTTCATGCATCTCTTCTTGTGCCTCTAAGGCTTCAATTTCCTCTTTGCACTCTTCTTCTCCTCCTACATCGGTTAGACTCATAGTAATAACCTTTTGCAAAGGATCGTTAAAGAGAATCGCACTTACCTCCTCCCTAGATAAACCTTCTTCGTCTTGGAAATTGTAAATCTCCTCATCAAAGATTGGCTCCTTCACTAGAGTGGAAAGAACGAATTCTACTTTCTCTTCCCCAATGTCAAAAGCGAGTCTCCCATTCTTGCAATCGACCATGCAGCCGGAAGTTGCAAGAAACGGTCTTCCGAGTATGATCGGGACCGGACTATCCGCAGGAATGTCAAGCACGACAAAGTCAATTGGGACAAAGAACTTGCCTAGCTTGACCGGGACGTCTTCTACAATACCGACGGGACGAGTAATGGATCGATCCGCCATGTATAACGTCATCTTTACCGGTTTAGGGTCGCCTAAACCGATCTTCCTGCACAATGCAAGTGGTAAGATGCTCACACTTGCTCCCAAGTCACATAAAGCGTCATATGTGACCTCCCCCACTCCAATGGGAATACAAAATGACCCCGGATCTTTCAGCTTTGGGGGCATTTTCTCCTTCATAGTCTTGATGAGGTCCGAAGAGTCCGAACTCATCTTGACTTCTCCAAAATCTTCTAGCTTCCTCTTGTTAGAGAGGAGCTCCTTCAAGAACTTGCCATAAGCCGGCATACCTACAATAGCATCAATGAAAGGTATGTTAATATGCAATTTGCTCATGAGTTCTATGAACTTACCGAATTGCTTGTCTAGGCGTGCTCGCGCTCTAGATTGAGGGAATGGTAGGGGAGGTTTGAAAGCCGGAGGAGGAACATAGATATCTTCCTTCTCCTTCCCCTTTTCTTTACTTTTCTCTACGGGGACTTCAACAAACGTAGGCTGCGGATCGGTGGTAGTCACTCCGCTCCTAGTTGTAATTGCCATCACCCTTCCCTTAGGGTTGTCCTCCGTCTTTCCTGGAAGCTTCCCTTGATTTCTAGGAACTTCCTCCGCATGGTTGAACATTTGATTTTCCAAAACCTTTTGAGCTTTGTCAACCTTAGAAATTTGATCATCAACCTTGATGATGCGGTTCTCCAACCCTTGAAGCTTTCCCAAGATCGTCTCCAACATGGGATCCGGCTTCTCTTTTCCCGTGTTGTTTCCTCCATTTGATGATTGCCCCTGGCTTTTCAAAGGAGTAGAGGAAGAAGAGGGTGGAGTTAGTGGATTGGAATTGGAAGGATGGGAGTTACCGGAATTTTGCTGATTGGAGCGCCAATTGTTGTTGTTCGAACCCCGATTGTTGTTCCAATTGTTGTTGTTCCGGTTGTTGTTGTTTCCATTCCAATTGTTATTCCGGTTATTGTTCCGGTTGTTGTTGTTGCGGTTGGTGTTATCACCGCCGTTGTTGTTGCCCAAATAGCCAACATCCTTCTCTTGTTGCTTTGGGAAGTTGGTCTTGATAGTCTCCTTCAACTCTTTGATCTCATTGTTGAGGGAGAAAATTTGATTTTGAGCTTCATGTGTGAGCTTTGCTCCTTGCTCCACACGATTTCCCTCCACTTTCCGGTGGGAATACTTCTCTATGACTCTTGCTTGCTTCTCAATGAAGTCCCAAGCGTCATCTTCTCTCATGTCCATGAACGTTCCACATGAGAGGGATTGAAGGTTGAATTGCGTTCCCGCATCCAGCCCCTTGTAGTAAATTTCCAGCAAGGCAAGCTTGGATATGCCATGATGAGGGCAATCCAAGAGCAAATCCTGAAACCTTTCCCAAGATTGAAACAAACTTTCGTTAGGTCTCATAGAAAAAGCATTAATCTTACCTCTAAGTTCCGCCGTTTTGGAGGGCGGAAAGAACTTGGTGAGAAACTCTGCGGAGAGGTCTTCCCACGTCTCTAGCTTTCCACTAGGAAGAGCTTGGTACCAAGATAGCGCTTTCCCTTTCAAAGAGAAAAAGAAAGGTTTGAGCTTATAGCTGTTGGTAGTGGCGCTCTTTGGCCTCATCGTCTCCATCATACACTCAAAGTTTTGCAAGTGTTGGTGTGGAGATTCGGTGCTTGTACCGCCAAACTGGCTTTGGCGAACAAGAGTGATGACTTGAGGGTTGAAGCTAAACCCTTGTACATCTTCAGCATCAAAGTTCACACCTAAACGGCGTGGTTGTTGTGTTGGATCCATCCGCTGGCCAAGAGTTCTTGGCTCATTATCCACACGTTCGACCCTCGCATTTCTAGGTGGAATGCGACGGTTAGCAGCTCCTTGTTGATTGAAAGGATTTATATTGATCGTGGGATCAATTTCTTCTAAAGGAGGCATGGAAGAATCACTATCATCGGTGGATGAGTGGTTTCTTCTTCTAGACCTTGTCCTTCTTCTCGAGGACTTCTTCCCCACTTTATTTTCAAGATCGCTCATCTTTATCGTCATTTGGGCGATCACGTCTTGTAGACCGTTAACTTGAGTTTGATGACGATCCATTTCGTCTTGGAGGAAAGACTCATTCCATCGGAGTTGAGCTTCCTTCTCCGCCAACTTAGTTTGAAGATCGCTTTCGTTTTCTTGAGCCATCCTCTTTTCCTTGCGCTTTTGCCTCAAGGTTTTCTCTAACTCTTGATCAAGAGGTAAGAGATCTCCGGTGTTCCTAGACCTGCGCATACACTCAAAGAAAAATCAAATAACGAGAGCAAGCTCCCAAGCTTGACAACCGGCTACCGGATTCGGTCGAAGCCAAATCCCCGGCAACGGCGCCAAAAACTTGTTCGCCCCTAGAGGTGTGTGCAAATAAGCTTTATATTTATAAAACTGAAATCAAGCAAGCGAACCCGCAGTGTACGGATCGATATAGTTAAGCAAGAATTCCAGAGTATCGAACACAGGGATTTGGGTGGAACGAACTCGATTGCAGGTTATCAAGCGGTTATTATGAGAGTTTTGCAAATATATTGGGAAAACAACAATCCTAAAGATCCAGGTATCCAGCTGTGGCAATCGATTCAAGATATACTAATAATGTAAAGACAGAGTTAAGATATGCAAAGGTATACTAATGTAAGGTAATCGTACGGTTGAGGTTCCAAAAACCTTATATAACTCACCCAAAAGACTCTTCCTATACAGGTTGATGAGGCGCAATATAGAAAGGTTCTAAGGACAAGGATTAACATCAAATACCCAAACCTATGATCTAAAGATCAAGACTAACTTATCCGATTGAGGTTGTTGAGGCTCACAATCGAGGTAGAGGTTGTTGAGGCTTCACTACCACCTAGAAAAGACAAGTCTAAACTAAGCTAAAGCAAATCTTTAACTTTGGATCAAGATAAAAGCAGGCTCGTAAACTTTAAGGAAATTACGGTTGGATCTTGAGATTCCACGGTCGTGGAACTCAAGAACAGCCCGTGATTTAGGGTTTTCGGCGACAATTCTCTAACTCTCAGGGTCTAATCTGTTTACGATCGATCTATCATCATCTAAGCCACAACTATCAACCCTTCACCTTAGAATTGTTAAGGGTTTTTAGCCAATAACAGTCATATTGATATTAATTCAAGATTTAAAGGATAGAAAATGGGAATTTTCAAGAACTATCAATAATCTTCAATCGAATCTCAGAATCACAGCCAAGAACAAGTGTTTATCAAAAGATGTAAAACGAGATAAACAATCACAATCTTAGGAAAGAAAGGAAACGGGATGTCAATCCGATCCTAAATCAAACCTAAGCAAGAAGAGGAATCTTCTTGCGAAATCCTTCAAGAAACTTCGATCTTCCACACGAAGATCACAACAGCGACTCTCCGACACGAACTTTGGAACTTCAATGAATTCTTCCAAATCACCTCCAAGAATGAGGGTTTGTGTGTTGCTAAGCTTGCGTTTTTGCCGCTAAACTTAGGGTTGAAAGGTCGTAAGTGCGGGAGCGAGGTGACGGAATCTTGCTTCATCCGTCCTTTTTATAATGCAGGGCAAAACGTCGGCCCGGCCCAATCTTCAAAAGATTATGGCTTCGAAAGTGGCGAAAAGATTCGCCAAGATCACGGTCGTGGAAGTTTCCACGACCGTAATTTTGAGGCGTGGAAACAAACACGGATAGCTTCCACGGCCGTAATATCCCCTGGAATGAACATCGAATTCTGCATCAAGATCCACGGCCATAATTTAGGGTAAAACCGTGATTCTTGCCTTCATTCGTGCATTCCTCAATCTAATACTCCAAATTGCTTCCAAAAGGTGCCCTTGGTCTATGGACACATCAACTCAACTCTCCTTTGCTCAATTCCGTTCGGAAATAGCTCCAAATCACCTAAAATCAACATAGAACTCGTGTAGACATCCATATCGACAATATAGGCAATACTAGCTCATATATGCATAAAGCTCAATCAAAGACTATCAATATGAATCAATTGCGATTAGAAAACGTGCCTAAAATATCACAATATTTCATGCTAACAAGATCCTCTCCAACAAGAGGAAGTTGGAAGATATAGGAGAAGTCAAGATGAGTATGGAGTCATCCGAACTCATCAAGACTATGACAGAAAATATGCCACCCAAGCTCCGCGATCCAGGATCATTTTGCATATCCATCACCTTGGGAGAAGCTACCTATGATGCTCTTTGTGACCTTGGAGCAAGTGTGAGTATCATACCTCTAGCTTTATGCAAGACAGTTGGTCTAGGAGAGCCTAGACCGGTGAAGATCACACTCTACATGGCTGATCGTTCCACCACTAAGCCGGTGGGAATATTAGAAGACATTCCAGTAAAGCTAGGTAAGTTTTACATACCTATAGATTTTGTCGTTCTTGACATACCTGCAGATTACCCGGTTCCCATCATCCTTGGGAGACCATTCCTCGCCACATCTGGATGCATGGTAGATTGCAAGAACGGCCAGCTATCCTTCCACATCGGTGAAGAAAAGATAGAGTTCACACTATCTTCCTTAATCAAGGAGCCAGCCTTGAAAGATGACGTATTTGAAATTGTTGAGGAAGAAGAGTCTAGAGAGATAGTAAGTTCAATCTTGATGAAGGACCCTCTTCAAAAGGTTCTTAGCATGAGCATCATGGAGGAAGGGGTGGAACATGACTGCAATGAGGATGTGAAAGCATTAAATGCTGTGGAGGAAGAGCTAGAAGCAAAAATTGAAGAACTAGAGTGGACTCCGGAAACTGTGAAGAAAATCGACCTGTCAGAAATAAATCGTCCGATTTCTGAAGATTCAGCACGATTTTTTTCGACAGAAACTAAAATCGACCTGACGACAATAAATCGCCCGATTCACCAAGAGGTAGCACGATTTTTTCCAACAGAAAGAAAAATCGTGCAGAAGATCGACCGATTTATTACAGGGGGGGTCGATTCAATGGGTAATTCTATGAATTCTCCAAACTTCGCCGCAGCCGCTTCCGAATCTAATGATGAAGTACTTCCACCTCTAGAGACCTCTTCCACAACACCCGAAAGCCACGATTCATCACCAACCAAGGTACCTCCATCATTAGAATTGAAGCAACTTCCCACACATTTAAGGTACGCATTCCTTGGCACTGATTCCACATATCCAGTTATAGTAAATGCAAATTTGAATGATGATGAATTAGAGAAACTCATGCATGTTTTGAAGCAACATAGGAGAGCACTAGGTTACACCATTGATGATTTAGTAGGAATAAAGCCTTCTCTATGTATGCACAAAATATTAATGGAAGAGGATTATAAACCTTCACGCCAACCTTAAAGACGGTTAAACCCGGCAATGAAGGAGGTCGTGAAGAAAGAAATCCTTAAGCTACTTGATGCAGGTATCATCTTCCCGATTTCTGATAGCAAATGGGTGAGTCCGGTACAAGTAGTACCCAAGAAAGGAGGCATTACCGTTGTTGCCAACAAGAACAACGAACTCATCCCTACACGGACAGTTACAGGGTGGCGAATGTGCATCGACTACCGCAAACTGAACGTGGCCACAAGGAAGGACCACTTCCCCCTTCCTTTCATCGATCAAATGTTGGAAAGGTTAGCCCAACATGCCTACTTTTGTTATTTAGATGGATACAGCGGTTTCTTTCAGATACCAATTCATCCGGATGATCAAGAGAAGACAACCTTTACGTGCCCATGGGGTACGTTCGCCTATAGAAGAATGCCGTTCGGTTTATGCAACGCTCCAGCCACCTTCCAAAGGTGTATGATGGCAATCTTCTCCGAATATGTAGAGAATATCATGGAAGTCTTCATGGACGACTTTTCGGTATATGGTTCTTCCTTTGATAACTGTCTCTATAACCTTTCACTAGTTCTTAAGAGATGTGAAGACACTAACTTAGTCTTAAACTGGGAAAAGTGTCATTTCATGGTCACCGAAGGAATTGTGTTAGGTCACTTAGTGTCACAAAGGGGAATAGAGGTAGATCGATCAAAGATAGAGACCATTGAGAAGTTACCTCCCCCTTCATCGGTAAAAGGAATTAGAAGCTTCTTAGGACATGCAGGCTTCTATAGGAGATTCATAAAGGATTTTTCCAAGATTTCAAAACCTTTGACTAATCTTTTGATGAAAGATGCAACTTTCGAATTTTCGAAAGATTGTTTAGATGCTTTTTGCAGGATCAAAGAACTTTGATTTCAGCACCAATCATTCAACCACCCGATTGGACTCTTCCTTTCGAGGTCATGTGCGACGCAAGCGATGTTGCCATAGGAGCCGTTCTTGGACAGAAGAAAGATGGTCGCACTCATGCCATCTACTACGCTAGCAAAACGCTAGATGAGGCTCAGTACAACTACGCAACTACGGAAAAGGAACTTTTAGCCGTAGTATATGCATTTGAGAAATTTCGTTCCCATCTTGTAGGCGCGAAAGTGATAGTCTATACGGACCACTCCGCAATCCGATACTTATTCACGAAGAAGGATGCGAAGCCAAGGCTTCTACGATGGATCTTACTCTTACAAGAGTTCGATTTAGAGATCCGTGATAAGAAAGGATCGGAGAACTCCGTCGCCGATCACCTTAGTCGTCTTCCACAACTCACTAGCGAGTCGGATGAACTTCCGATAGACGATTCCTTCCCTGACGAGCAGTTGCACGAGATTGAAGAGTGTCTTCAACACATATCACAAGGTAATGATCCATGGTTTGCTGACATTGTAAATTACCTTGTTTGTCAAGAGATCCCACCCGGACTTTCATATGCTCAAAAGAAGAAGTTCTTGAGAGACGTCCGGCATTTTTATTGGAACGAACCTCTTCTATTCAAAAGAGGTCCAGATGGCATCTACAGGAGATGTGTTCCCGAAGATGAGATAGATAGTGTCATCCGACACTGCCATTCTCTACCATGTGGCGGACATGCTAGTTCCCACAAGACTTGTGCTAAGGTACTTCGCTCCGGCTTTTATTGGCCTACACTTTTCAAAGATGTGCAAAAGTTTGTTGTTTCTTGTGATGCTTGTCAAAGGACAGGTAATATATCCAGGAGGAATGAGATGCCTCTCAACAACATACAAGAAGTAGAGATCTTTGATGTATGGGGCATCGACTTTATGGGACCTTTCCCATCTTCATGCGGCAACCAGTATATACTTCTTGCCGTAGACTATGTCTCAAGATGGGTGGAGGCAATCGCTTCCCCTACTAATGATGCAATGGTAGTGGTGAAGTTCCTCAACAAAACGATCTTCCCAAGGTTTGGAACTCCCCGAACCATCATTAGTGACGGAGGAACGCATTTCACAGCCCGTCGATTCGAGACTCTATTAGCTAAGTATGGGGTGACCCATAAGATAGCTACACCTTACCATCCGCAAACCAGCGGACAAGTCGAGATATCCAATAGAGAGATTAAAGGGATTTTAGAGAAGACCGTCTCTAAAACACGGAAAGATTGGTCAATGAAGCTGGACGATGCACTATGGGCATACAGAACGGCCTTCAAGACACCAATAGGTACGACTCCCTATAATCTCGTTTATGGTAAATCATGTCATCTTCCTGTAGAGCTAGAGCATAAGGCTTATTGGGCTATCAAGTGGCTCAACTTCGACATGAAAGAAGCTGGAGAGAAGCGGCTCTTCGACATCAATGAGCTAGATGAGCTCCGACTGAATGCGTATGAGAATGCAAAGAATTACAAGGAACGGACAAAGCGCTGGCATGACAAACACATCATCCCAAAAGACTTGAAGGAGGGAGACCAAGTCCTCCTATTCAACTCAAGGCTGCGTCTATTTCCAGGTAAGCTCAAATCCCGTTGGACAGGACCTTTTGTGATTAAAAGAGTTTTCCCTCATGGTGCAGTTGAAGTATGGGGTGAACAAAGCGGAAGTTTTAAGGTTAATGGCCAACGGTTGAAGAAATACACACCGGAAGCTCCGGTCGAGGAGATAGCTCCTATCCTCCTCCGTTGAACACAACATCATACACTGTCCAGCTAAAGACGATAAATAAAGCGCTTCTTGGGAGGCAACCCAATGATAGTATAGTTTTCCCTTCTTTCCCTCACTTAGTTAGAGTAGATTAATTGCTTTGTTTCTTCGTTTTTCGTTTTTATATGTTCCTCGATGCACTCTTGGTTTGTCGTGTCATTAATCGCAAGAAACTAGGTTCAAATGTGAGAGATTCACGGAGAATGGAGCACAATTAAGTTATATCTTCGAGATTCAAGAAAAACAAGGAAGAAAATCGACCTACCATAAGAAGATCGTCCGATTCAGTAACAGAGCAAGTCGATTTTTCACAACAGAAACAAAAATCGACCTGGAGATCGACCTGCCAAAATAAATCGTCCGATTTTTTCAGTCAGAGAGAAAAATCGCCCCGACAAAAAAATCGACCCGAAAAATCGGCCGATTTTCTTCAGAAATCTTCGACTCTATATAAGGCGATCACACTTGAGCTTCGTCATTCCCACATCTCCAACTCTCGATTTCCCTCTCTCAAGAACGCCGAAAAATCGCCACACCCTCAAATCCTCATTCCTTAACCATTTCAAGAGATTCTTGGCTCCAAACTGAAGCATTTTCAACAAGGAACACGGATCTAACAACAATACACACGGCAATCGACTGCTCCATAAGGAATTCAGGTTTTTCTTTCCAAAACCTAAGTTTTCTCACTTGAAATCGAAGTTGCCTAGGAAGTGCTTTGTTGTTGGAATTGATAGAGGAATTTGCTTAGGATTCATTGTGGAGAACTGTGTGTGGTGATAGATTGAACAGAACTTTACAGAATTGTGAGAATCGTTGAAATCGAGATAAAAATCGACCCATCCCAGAAAAATCGGCCGATTTTTGTGAAGAACAGGTCGATTTTTAGGACTTAGAATGGATCTTGTCAAGAGAATAACTAGGAACACGGGGAAGAAGAAGGGATCTTCTTCAAAAGCCCCTACCCCACATCCACCACCACTCCCGACATCTCCACCATGCTTGCCGACTATCTAGGAAAGATAGCCAACAAAGCCAAGGGTGACATATGTGCAGGAGGCTTGGTCACTCATGTGGCTAGGACTCTAGGTTATGACTTCTCGGGATGCACTCTAGCTGAGAGTGCTCTTCCTTTAGGCTCACAGAGGTTGGTGGTTCGACAGGTCTTGATTCCTCGAGGGAGAGGAACTCTTCATGTGCCGATGCCATGGCACAGGGATCCGAAGAAGAAACCATCCGAGATCATATGGAAATCCGAATACACTATTCGGAATAAGAGGAACTGGAAGGAGACCTTTGAGGCGATGCTTGAGGAGTTCTCACCTCCTACTTACTATGATGATGATGCAGGTAATTCAGATGAGGAGGAGGAGGATGGAGGACAGGACACCATGCTCGAGTTTGAGAGCGATACCCATAGCGGGCATGCTACGGATGCCATGGACACTGACACTCATGGAGCAGGACCGAGCAGGACTAGTAGGCAGGATGAGGAGACGGAGGATGATATGCAGCCACCTCGACACTCTTATGCACATGCTCCAGCTCCTAGACGAGGACGCCGAGCTCCACGCCACTTCAGGGAGCTCGTTACTAGCTTCCAGAGCCTCAGCACCGACTATCATGCTCTCCACACCGACTTTCAGACCCTGAACACTCAGTTCAGGAACTACAGAGAGGAGACGGATGCTAGGCATTCTTCATATGATGGCCAGATGAGGGACATGTACTATCACCAGTTCGGCCACTTCTACGATCCCTCAGCACCGATGTATCCATATCCACCACCTCCACCACCGACAGAGGATTGAGCTTCCACTTCTTTTACATTGTAAGTATTTTTCTCCTTCTTATACTTGATTTTCACATTGGGGACAATGTGGATGTCAAGTATGGGGTGGGGGTACTTACAATACCTTATGTTCCATTCTAGCACTCTATGTACTTTCCACTACTCTTGACAACTTGGCTTGTAATAACTCTTGCACGACTTGCTTTCTATTATGACACGCGCATTTGCATGAACTTTTTCAAAACTTATGAATTTTCAAAAATTTTAAGTGCTTCTTATATGGAAATGACCTCTATGATGAAAATTGTGCATATGATAGGTAAAAAGATGCTTAGTTGTGTTGAGATCTTGATTATAGCATGAATGAAATTGCTTTTGTTACTTGAATACATGAATAAGTTATATGATTTAGTTGTTTTGATGAGAAAATGAAATAATAGTCGAAGCTATATTGCAAGTTCTTTTACATCATTTAAGGATGACTAAGGCATTTCACTTCTTTTCTTTTCTCACGTCTTGATCATGCTAGCTCCTCAATGAAATATGTAACCCTCCTCTTACCATCCGGGAATTAGGATAGGTGATTGAAAAGGGCATGTTTGATGTGGGAGGGCCAAGGAAAATATATTGAAAAATTGAAAAATTTCATAAGTTTGGGGACGTTGAACATGAGGATGAGTAACTCGGCACCATTCACATAGCCGGGTGTTTGTGTCTTGCCAAAGTCCGATTGAATGACAAGTCCTAACGGGATATGGTATGTGCATCAAGGGTTTGAGGCATCTCGAAAATTGAGAAACGCCGATCTCCTAGGCTTCGGTTTTTGTGCACCGCTGTCCATACTCTCAAAAAGTAAAGTATAATGAAAGCAAAGCTTTCTACATGCGAAGCATGTGCGGTGAAGAAAATTCTTGAAGGTGTTATGTGTTCCTCTTTCCCGGATTAGCACCACAATTGCCAAAAAGAACTCCTTCCCTTAATACGTTTCTTGAACCTTTCCTTTGATTTGATGACCTTGAGACTTTTATGCATGTGTTTAAGACTTAATAGCTTAGATTTGTTTGAATTTGATTGCCTCTACACCTTTATCATGTTCTTTATTTATGCTTTCAAGAAAGAAAAGGGAATTTGTTCATCTTATAGTCATCATTGACACATGCTTTACCTCTTTTATGCCTTGAAATATCACTTTGAGAGCGATCCAATGAAAAGAAGCACTACCAAAAGAAAAGTTTTTGAATTTCATACATGCATAATCCATGACATCTTATATTCTAAATTTGAGTCTTGCTTAGGGACAAGCAAGAGGCAAGTATGGGGTATTTTGATGACATGAATTATGTATCATCATATTCATGCATATTGCAGCACATTATCTCTATTTACCTTGCATTTAGAGGGATTTTGTATACCTTTTATGTTATATTCAATCAATTGTCAGAAATAGAGGTCTACACGAGATTTTGATGAATTGCAGGTAAATAGAGCTGAATTGGAAGCAAAAATGGAGCAAGAAGCATCTAAGGATATTAAGGAAGCTAAAGGAGTCTTAGGAGGATCACAAAGGGCTAAGGAATTGCAAAGGAGAAGCATAGAAGACGAACCAAAGGAAGAGCACTTTCTGTTGAAGAAAATCGTGTTAATGCATATAAAAATCGGACGATTTTTATACCTAAAAATCGAACGGTTTTTCACTAAAATCGACTGGGTCGATTTTCTTCACGATTCGGCCAAATGAAAAGACGACATAAAGCCCAATTAATTTGGGCTAGATGAGAGTTTTGCCAAACGGCCCATCTGCAAGAAACTATAGAAGAGAACCCTACGAACAAAGAAGAGGAGGTCGCACCAGATAATCTTTACACGTTTTGAAGAAATCAAGGATTCTTGGAGAAAGATTGAAGAGCTTTTGCCGGAAAGTCATTCTTGATCCTCGATTGTGAGATTTCTTTGTTCCATTGTCTTGTTTGTGGTTTATGAACACGAATTTAAGTTGTTGAGAGATATATTGAACAGATTTGACGATTGTTTTACAGATTTAAGAGTTATAGAATTTTTCATTCAAGATTTGGTTTCTTTGCGATATTTTCTTCAATAATTAATTTGATTCGATTTTGAAAATGGTTGGCTAAAAACCTTGTGATTCTGGGGAGAATAGTTGATGATTAAGGCTTAGATGATGATAGACTGAACTCATTCAAACATTAGGACCCTGAGAATTTAGATCTTAGTTTTGCGACAACAGGAAAATCGGGTTGTTCTTGAGGAAAATCGGCCGATTTTTCTTATGAACAGGGCGATTTGTTCCTCTGACGAACTTTAATTGAATTAATCTTTAATCAAAACTAGTCCTTGCCTAAATCCCAATCTTGATTAACCTTTTTACCCTCTAATTGAATGTTCGAATGCAATTCAAACCTGTTTCTACATTTAATGGATTAAAATTGCAAGATTTGGGTAATAAAGAGACTCAACATCCTTTATTAAGATTTTAAGTGTGCTTTCTATTCATACTTTGGAGAGTCATATCCTGGAGTTTTAGATAGTTAGTTTGAACATAATTCTTATCTTTAGACCTTTCTATATTGCAGCCTCAACAACCCTTATAGAGAGAACCTATAGATTAGTTATATAGGTTTCGGAACTTCATCGTACGAATCCTACCTTTGAACAATTAATCTTGGCAATATAAATTCTGTCCTACACCCGTAGAAGTGTCTTGAATCGAAAGCCTAAATCGGATACTTGAATCCTTGGAATCATTTCTCTCTTTATTACATCACAAAAGCTTTTATACTTTCGCTAGATAATCGAAATTGGAATCTTTCTCACCAAATCCCTGAGTTCGACTCTGGAATTCTTACCTTCCTACAGCTGATCCGTACACTGCGGGTTCGCTTTGCTTTTGAGTTCTAGATATAAATATTAAGACTTTGACGCACACCCTTTTGAGCGAACAATAATGCTATAAGATACTTTATAAAACAACTTTTTCCAATGGCCTTAATGTCAAGTTCCATATATATATATTCTATAATAATTTAATAATTTCTTACATTCTTAGATAAGTACCATTTATCAAGTAAGCTTTATAAGTTATGTAGTTTAATTTTTTCTTTAGTGCCTTCGTGAGTTAAATTTAAATAAGCCTTATCTACTGATTAAGGAAATCTTTTCTTCTTATCTCTTTTAGAATAAACCCTCACCTTATCCACCAAAACAAAACATCTCGGATTGATTGCCAAGAAAACTCTTCTATTCAACCTTATTTTAATTAATAATAAGGATAGACCAAATCTGTTTAACAAGATATCAATCTAAAAACAGATTTATTTTGAACTGACTCATATTATTTAAATATTATATCATAACAGTATTTTTGTGGTTTATACATGTTTATATTGCAGGTTCAATATCGTTTTAGTTGACGAGCCATTTGAAAACAGGTTTAGATGTTCACCACTGTTTATGAGCACAAAATATGTCAAACTATCACAATCATCATCAGCCATTGGTTCGACACTATCCTAGCAAAGTAAGTTAGTCATTCACTCTATTGTTGTGCAAATTTTGTTTAAAGTTTTACACCTAATTTCCTTTATTTTTACTGCAGATTTATATGCCTGAATCAACTGACAAATACCTAGGACATATAGATGAGCCAAAGTATTATGATTTTCCTATTAAAGTAAGAATCGTTAGAGTTTGGTTCAATCAAACTCTGAAGAGAGTTGGTCAACACTATGTGGACGACATATGTCTTGTCTTACTTGATGAAATAGTAAGAAATTCTCAGATTATTGGTATACATAAATTCCTTATAATTAGTTACTTATTATTAGTTTTGATTTTATTTATCACAGGGACAAAGAATTCAAGCTACTACAAAGGCCCCTCATGTATCTAGAAAGTTTAGAGCCCTTTTTACAGAGGGTGAAGTTATAGTAATATCTAACTTTCTTTCAGTTAGACCAACTTATTACTATAGGATTGGCTACCATAAGTTTTGTATTGAATTTCAATACAACTCTATTGTATCCAAATATGATGGTTCTACTAACATTCCTACACTTGGATTGGATTTACATTGTTTTTGTGAAATTATTCACAAGTCAGTTGCTGCACACTACATAGTTGGTAAGTGAACCATTTATTTTGAGGTTTTGCCTAACGTTCTTTAATCTATATATTTATGTTTTTTTAACACAGATGTAATTGGTGTAATTACCAATCAATCAGCAGTTGATGATTTCAATTTCTTAATCAAAAATGGTCATTTATTTGACGGTGAAAAGCATATAGTTGTTCGTCTTAAAGACTGCAAGTATGTCTTGAATATCTTATGATCCATTTTAGTCATTACATTTTCTTGAATGCAATTGTTATAAACTAATGTTGTTGTTTCTCCTTTAACAAATATACAACGACGATTATATAAAGGTTATTATATTAGGTGACGAGTTTGTTGATCCAGTCCTATCATATATGAAAGATTTAAAAAACAATGATGAAGGTTATCTTATAATACAGTTCGTCGGAATAGTTCATCTTCCTTCTGGTTAGTATTTATAGTAATTTTTACTTTAAAAAAATAAATTGCTATTACAATGTCAATGTAATGATTCCATTTTATCTTAATTTTAGGTGATGTTTATTTGAGGACCATATCATCAAAAACAAAGGTTATAGTTGGTATTGACAGTCCTCATATTGACGATTATGTAATGTGGTTAGTGACCCGTAATATTTTATCATAATTATTGAGTATTTTTTATTATTAATTTATAATTATTGTTTGTAGGTACCTACCCATGAAAATTGATGAAAATTCAGAAGCTACCAGCAATTTAGTAGAATGAGTTCAGAAAAAATTCAAGAATTCTATGCCTGATTTCACAGAGTCGCATATGTTTGTTCCAATTTTTATACAATTTGTACTTATTTCTATAATTTTAGTAATGCATTCAGTTTCATAGAAGATTTATTTACTTTTTTATTTTGGTTGAATATAATTATATTATGTACTGTTTTCCAATAACAATTAGAATAGTGGTGGTATGTATTTTTTTTTCCAATAATATTCCAAAATCAATTTTCAAATATAAAGCAAGAACAAAAAAAGGAATGTTTCTAATACCACTAAAATATTGATGTATTTCACATTACAATATTACCATTATATAAAACGGTTTGCAAAATGAAAATATATCACTGAGTATATTAGCCATTAATGAATTAGTAGAGCTAATGATCACATATATTACGCATATATTCTAACCGATTTGTTCAATTTGAAAAATTGTTCGTCTAATTTGTACTATAATCGGAAGAAAGAAAAAAATCAATCGACATCATGCATGCAATCCATAATTAAACTCCAAAATATAAAGTGAGAAAGATAAGCTCACATTGGGTACTCTATGATTTGAACCATCAATTGAAGTATGTACTCAAGTGAACATACATTTGATAAATGTTGATGGATGTCACGTCATATTAGTAGTGCTGCAAGTTAGAGAATTAGAGAAAACAAGTTAGATTAAGCTTCATATATATATATATATATATATATATATATATATATATATATATATATAAATAAAATCAATGTAGAGTTTAAATTTTGTACAAAAATAAAATACTTTCACACTATATTTTAAACGAAGTAAACTCAAAAGAAAATTAGTTATTAAATTCGTCTACTATTTCATATCAATTTGAATAATTTGTTGATCATATATTTTTTCAAACATATATGATAAAACCTAAACATTTAAAAACAGAGGCATGAAATATTTGCAATAATTTCTGTTAACAAATATCTTAACTATATCAGTCGATGATCTTTATAGATATCCAAAATATCTTCATATCAAAGTAAAATATTAAAAACACAGCATATTCCAGCGAGTACAATAAGCTCTATTGAGATTCATTCGAGTGTAGTGCATCAATCCCCAATTTGTAGAAGCAATAAGAGATTCCTTAAAGGTTAATCGGATGCTTTGTTCTTTAGTAGCAGTTTCTAGAGGTTGAAGTTTATCAATCTTTGTTCTCTGTTGATTGGATCTACAGGTATATTAGACATCTATATTGTTTGTTGAATTCCTTTTCATCGTCAGTCCTCTCTTTAACATATGAAATCATGAGTGCTTCCATTTTTTTTTTTTTAAATAATCCCATTACAGAAAAATATATTAACACTGCTATTCTTATTTAAAGTTTTATTTAATCTTTGAAGGGGTGAACAAGATGTTTTCAAGTCCCAAACTGAATCGTCTTAAGAGGAAGATGATTATGAGAGATAAGTCTAATAGAAACACATCTCCAAAAATTGGTAATATTTTGTGTGGCTCTTATGTTTTGTACATATGTATCTAAGTCATAAATTGATTATTCTTATTTTTCAGGATCATCAGTCAACCAAGCTGCAAACAGAATGCCCTTTGTAGACATTACAAATGGTTATTTCTTATAGTTTACACAATATATCATTCTATAAGGATTATATTACTATACAATTTCCTAAAAATTATCTTTCTTTAACCAACAGTTTACCAAGGAATCTCTCCATCACCCTTACAACCTATTCCTTCACGAGTCTCTAATCTAAGTGGTAATACACCTTTCACAAGTCTATTAAACTCTTATTGTTTAGCAATGTTACCTACAACACATCTTTGATGTTTTTTTATTAAATAAATCGATGTTAATTAGAATTTGTATGAAGAATCTTAGTTTATTATATGGTTATCTAATTTATTTTATTTGTAGTTCAAAATCATATTTCTTTATCCTCTCAATATCACGGGTATACACAAATTTCTGAGCAAGCAAGCTCATCTCATCCTACCAATAGAATAAGTGATCAGACACTTCGTTCACAATATTCTAATAATACATCGTCGAGGACCAATTCCCAGCCTACTCTATCATCGGGAGCTAATTCCTTCATGACCAACTATAGCAGTGAGTATAATATTTTTAATTTTTTCACTTTTCATCTTGAAATGTTTAACATACCATATAAATTGTCTTTTATTTTGATATCATAATTATGTAGGTCGGGTTGAATTTAACTATCAGCATGCAGATGATGTGTGTGAGGATAACGTCAGTGATGGTAAATTTTGTTTATATTATTTATAAACACTAAGTCTCGGTTATTAAATAGCCTCAATCATCTTTGTTGATCTTAAACATTTTGTTGTCATTTCCAAGATAATGTTGATGAGGATCTTACTGAAGAACCAATCTACAACCAACAGCAACCATTTTCAACTGACATATCATCAAATGGTATAGAAATATGTAATTTATTTTACTGTTAGTCTATTAATTTCTTCCTATTTTACATATACTAATATTCTAACTTTGAAATTTTATTTTTTTGTAATTTTAGAATACTTGGATTGCGGAGATCCAACATTTGAGTGTCAATCATGTGGTGCACTCATGTGGTATGGTGAGAGACTCAACAACCGAAGAAAACAAAAGATTCCTAAATTTTCTTTGTGTTGCATGCAAGGAAAAGTGGAATTGCCTCTTTTAAAGGAACCTCCTGCTTTGCTCAGTTCATTGTTATTGAATAATGATCCAAGATCAGTTCATTTTAAAAAGCATATTTGAATTTACAACATGATGTTTGCTTTTACTTCTATGGGAGGCAAAGTCTGTAATGTTCAAGAAGGTTGGGGGCCATCTGCCTTTCGAATTCAAGGTCAAAATAACCATTTGATTGGAAGTTTGTTACCAAACGAAGGATGTCAACCAGCTTATTGTCAAATGTATATCATTGATAGTGGGGATGAAGAATCAAATCGACTTAGACCATTCAGGTATGTGTAATGTTTTTAAGTTTATAATATATGATCATAAAAATAGTGAAGGCAAATTTTATTATATAACATATTATAAACTTGTTTGATATTGTAATTATAATGCTTTGCAGTAAAACAGGAAATTTTGACCGAACATTAGTGTCAGATTTGAAAATCATGATTGATCAACACAATCCCCTTGCAAAGGTTTTCCGAATCGCTAAAGATCAGTTAAAAGCCAACCCTAATGCAGATATGGAAATAACGCTGAAAGCTACAAGAGAAACCGATGCTAGAAGATACAATCTTCCTACAACATCAGAAGTGGCGGCTATATTAGTTGGTGACCAAGAAAGTACAATGAATCCTCGAGATATTATATTAGAGAAGCATGATGGAAAATTGTGTAGGATTACTGAGTTACACCCCTCCTTTCTCCCTCTTCAATATCCACTCTTATTTCCCTACGGTGAAGATGGCTATAGAGTTGATATTTTGTTAAGAGATGATGGGAACGAAGATCCTAGAAAAAGGGTTCGTTTGAGTTTGCGTGAGTTTGCATCATTTCGGCTGCAAGATAGGAAAGGAGAAGCTCAAACTCTGTTGTTATCAAAAAGATTGTTCCAACAATTTTTGGTTGATATGTATACCATGATTGAGTCCCAAAGGTTAAACTATTTAAGGAACAATCAGTCCAAGCTGAGATCTGACTTATATAGCAACTTGACTGATGCAGTTGGTCGGGGCAACACCCAAGGGTCTTCTAATGGTAAAAGAATGGTTTTACCTTCTACATTTATAGGTGGTGCAAGATATATGATTCAGAATTACCAAGATGCAATGGCAATATGCAAAAGTCTTGGTTATCCAGATCTATTCATTACTTTCACATGTAACTCCAAATGGCCGGAAATTGTTAGATATGTTCAAAATAAGAGTCTTACTCCAGATGACCGGCCTGATATTATTAGTCGTGTTTTTAAAATGAAGTTGGATGAGATGATCCACGACATTAAAGTTAACAACATCTTTGGCAAAGTTGTGTCCGGTATGTTAATAATATTTTTTGTATTTAATTTCTTTTTTTTTTTGACATTTATATAGTTATAAGATTGTTATTATTTTTAAGACACTAATCTTAAAACTGTTTTTGCAGTCATATATACTATTGAATTCCAGAAGAGGGGACTTTCACATGCTCACATCCTTGTCTTTCTTCATCGAGACAACAAATGCAAAACTGCTGAGGATATTGATCGTATTATTTGTGCAGAAATTCCAGATGAAGATGTTGATCCAAAACTACATGAAGTTGTTAAATAGTTTATGATGCACGGCCCGTGTGGAACCATGAACCCAAAATGTGCTTGTATGAAAGGGTCAAAGTGCAGCAAATATTTCCCCATGAAATTTAACAATGATACAATCATTGCGGAAGATGGGTTTCCACATTACAAAAGAAGAATGGATGGAAGGTCTGTAAACAAAGGTGGTTTTGATTTAGACAACAGGTTTGTAGTTCCCCATAACCCATATCTTCTTCTCAGATATAATGCCCATATAAATGTTGAATGATGTAATCAATCTGAATCTATCAAGTATTTGTTCAAATATATCAACAAGGGCAGTGATCGTGTATCAGTTATATTTGATGATGGAAATTCAACAGTTGGACAAGATAACGCTAGAAATGAGATAAATGATTACGAGAATTGCCGATATATATCAGCAAGTGAAGCATCATGGCGTGTTTTTAAGTTTGGCATTCACTATCGGTTTCCTTCTGTGACGAGGTTAAGTTTTCATCTTCCAAATGAGCAAAACGTCGTGTATGATGAGGACGACCATATAGAGGCAGTTGTCAGCAAGGATAAGGCTAAAAATTCTATGTTTTTAGCTTGGATGGAAACCAACAAGAAAAATCCAAATGCTAGACAATTGACATATTCTGATTTTCCGTCGAGGTATGTTTGGAAGAAGTCAAATAAAAAGTGGTCCGAAAGAAAGGTACGCAGAAATTGCAAAGTAGTTGAACTAACAACAGTTGGAAGAATTTACTATGTTAGTCCAAGTGGTGGAGAAAGATACTACTTGCGAATTTTGTTAAACCATGTCAAAGGGGCAACTTGCTTCGAAGATATACGTACAGTCGATGGTAAGGTTTATCCAACATTCAGAGAAGCATGTTATGCTCTAGGTCTCCTAGAGGATGAAACAGAATATGTAGATGGCATTCGAGAAGCAAGCCAATGGGGAACAGCGCGCTTCTTAAGAAGACTGTTTGTCATGTTATTGTTGTCAGGAAGTATGTCCAGGCCATATTTTGTATGGACTGAAACATGGAAGTTGTTATCGGATGACATACTTGCTTCTCAAAGAAGGAGGCATTGTAATAAGGGTTAGTTGAATTTATATAATTCATACAACTTTAAATAATCAACCTATAGTACTTTACATCATATTAAATTTCTATTTTTTTTCATACAGATTTAATTTTCTCGGACGACGTTCTGCAACAGTACGCCCTTGCTGAATTAGAGAAGTTGATGCAGAAAAACGGTGCAACCTTAAAGAGTTATCGATCGATGCCATTGCCAGACGAAGCTTTGATTTCAAGAAATCAAAACAAGCTCATTGAAGATGAACTTGATTATGATAGAGAAGAACTTTCAAGACAACATGAGTCCCTAATCGACAAATTTACTGATGAACAAAGAGGAGTTTATAACGAAATTATAAACTCTGTCTCAAGCGACACTGGTGGTGTATTCTTCTTATATGGATATGGGGGGACTGGAAAGACATATATTTGGAGAGCTCTATCTGCTGGAATAAGATCAAAGGGGGACATTGTCATCACAGTTGCATCCAGTGGGAATGCAGCTTTATTGCTTCCAGGTGGTAGAACTGCACACTCGAGGTTTGCTATACCTATTAATGTGGATGAGAATTCTTTATGCAATATCCGTGCAGGAACAGATTTGGCTGAGTTGTTAGCTATGACTAAGCTAATAATATGGGATGAAGCTCCTATGGTCAATAAGCATTGCTTCGAAGCCTTGGACAAAAGCCTTAGAGATGTTATGCGTTGCTATTCACCGTCTAAGTCTCATCTACCTTTTGGAGGTAAAGTTATTGTGTTTGGTGGTGATTTTAGGCAGATTTTACCCGTGGTTCCAAGTGGCACTAGAGAAGAGATTTTGTTTGCAGCAATAAATGCTTCTTATTTGTGGAAGTATTGTAAGGTCCTTAAGCTCACAAAAAATATGAGGATATTGCCTGGTTGTAATGAATTAGAAGCAAAAAGAACTAAGGAATTTTCAGAATGGATTCTAAGGATTGGGGATGGAGAAGAAGGTAGTGTTGTTAATTTTGATTCAATCGTGGATATTCCTTCAGATTTATTAGTCAAAGATGTAGACGATCCACTTAGTTCTATTATTCACTCCACCTACCCCATGTTGTCTACTGGTCTACCTCCACCAAGCTACTTTCAAAATAGAGCAATTCTAGCACCAACAAATGATATTGTTGACAAGGTTAATGCTCACATTTTGGCTTCTATCCCAGGAGAGGAAACTGTGTACTTCAGTTCTGACACTATTTGTCCAACAGAAGGTGGCTCATCATTTGATGAATCGATATTTTCACTAGACTTTCTAAATGGCATCAAATGCTCTGGATTTCCAAACCATGTTCTGACTTTGAAAGTCGGTGTTCCTGTTATGCTAATGCGCAATATTGATCAATCTGCTGGACTGTGCAATGGGACTAGATTGATAGTCACTAAACTTGGTCAACATATTATTGAGGCAGATATCATCACCGGCATTAGTATTGGTAAAAAAGTGTTTATTCCTCGCACTCTCCTCTCCCCTTCAGACTCTAAATTCCCTTTTAAATTCCAAAGGAGGCAATTTCCCTTAATGGTATGTTTTGCAATGACAATCAATAAAAGCCAGGGACAATCTCTCTCGCATGTTGGTTTATACCTACCAAGACCAGTTTTTAGTCATGGACAACTTTATGTTGCAATTTTTAGAGTGACAAGTAGAGATGGTTTGAAGATTTTGATATGTGATGATAAAGGTGAAGTCCAAGATACTACCACAAATGTAGTATACAAAGAGGTTTTCAAGAATGTCAATTAAGGTATTCTAAAACCTTTTATATTATTTATTTATATAGATTAATTCTATTTTAAATTATACTTATATATACTGTAGAAATTACTAACTTATTTTTTTATGGCGTATTATCTATTGTAAGTTGGCTAACCTTACATTTTTATAGTTGACATAATGATGTTACAAAACCTTTTAGCATGTTAAAAAACATGTATATATGTTATTTACAATTTAGTGTATATATTATTGTAAAACTAACAAAGAAATTTTATTCGCAGATTTTTTTAATTCAGCCACTGGGTTATTTTAAAGTTGAACATTAGACATTGCTGGTACCCGATAAAGGTGATATATTGATTAGAATTTGTTTATATAATGCTTATAATTACATTGTTTTAATTTATCCAATGTAATTGAGATATATATAAGACAATCAAACTATCAGGTTGCACACTATCAAAAAGATACAAATAATGTATGATTGTATATGTGTAAATTAAAAAATTATATTAATCTGTTATAGTAATATTCCATAATTCAGGTTAAGTATGTTAAGTTAGAACATTATTAAGTGCAGACAATGTATAATATTATATTCATATATCACATAACTTATTCTGATATTATTTTACATGTTACATAATTGAATAATTGATAATATTAAATTATTATTAAGAATGATACCATCAAATATATTGTTTCTCATAAAATTTTATAGCAATGTTGTAAATGTGTTTCACATTTCATTAATCACTATGTTTGGAAATTATGCAGTTATGTTACCTTGTGGTGCGTGCATTACTATCCATAGATTGATCTCCATTGCAGTGCTAGAAACCTTCCTCTATTAGTCTTATGTCCAGACTTTCGCTCCCATTACACATGCAAGGGTTGCAGTTCCTGAAACGAAGATGAAAACATTCAGTGATAGCATTCAGTGATAGCATCCACATGCTTTTTAGACATTCTTGATCATCTTATTGTGTTGTTTCAATTTTCAATTTCATATTTAGTGTTATGGTGAATGGACGTTATGAAATAAGTGAAAACTAAACTACTTAATGTTATTAAGTTTATCAAATGGAAATAAATTGCCTTTAGTCTATCTAAATGAAGACATATTAAACCCAATTCATTGGTTCACATGGGGTTCTGTTTAGATAACTATGAAATATAGTACAGTAAGGGTGTAAAAAACGTTCACACTATAGGTAGGAAGATTCTCTGACTAATATGACAAGCCAATAAGACATAGAATTGGTTCACATGTTACACAACTCAGTTATTATCTAGAAATTTACAATATTTTGTAGAAGAAATAACCATTATAATGATCCTCAATAAAGAAACAACTTGTACTATTTATACCTCTTTTTTTTGGAAATATAAATGAGGTTTATGATAATAAAAAAACAAAAAAGGCTAACATTAGGTTCCCATTGGGTTACAAGCATAAAATTAAAATATGTGATAGAATAATGGAAACAAACAAAACCACTCACATGCTAAACAGGAAAAGCAAAGTTATATAAAAAAAGAAATAAAAAATTAGTGGTTCACGTGACCAAAAAATAGGGGGGAAATTTGTAGAGTAGATACATTGTCTAATATAGGACAAAAAATTCAATCAGAAAGTAAAAAAAGTTGTAAACCACACAAAAAGGTTCACATGTTGAATAGTATAAAGTATAAAAAATTTTATTAACTTTTTTATTAATGATGGTATATCATATCAAAAAGACACTATAAAATCCACCATACTAGATGTATTCATTCATCTAAAAATTCAATCTCTTCGAAATGGACTACTATCGTCCAGATCATACTGAGCTCCCTCCAAACTTTTCATGGAATAAGGAGACATTCATTGTTTTGTTGCAATTATGTGCTCATTGCAACGAAACAAAGAACTTGCCTCGTGGTGAATATGATTGGAAGGAAATTTCAACTCAATTTCACAGTAGAACCGGCTTCATGCTTAGTGAAAACAAGCTCCATAATAAGCTTCTTGCATTGAGAGCTGAACTAAGGAGGTGGAGGAACATTGTGCATTCATCTGGTTCTAAGCCTGATCCTATTACAGGTGAAATAAAGGTTCCTGATGCTTGGTTCGATGAAAATGTCAAGGTTAGTAAGTTTCAACTGAAAGTTTTTATAATTCTTAAACTATATGACCTAATATGTTTTGTGTTTACATCTTCTTTATGTAGAAAAATTTCTTTTGGGCCCCCTATCGTAAGAATCCAATGGACAAGGATGTTCAATATTGGTGTGAAAGAGTGTTCTACTTCTGTCGGGAATCTACATCCTAATGGTGTATTAAAATTATCTTGATTATGTTGTTGTATTGTGTTTAATGTCCCTACTGATCATGCAGGTAATGTTATGTACTTTTCATTTTATGTATCGTTTATGAACCGTATTGTGTACCAAGTAAGAGTTTTATGTTGTGTATTTTGCTGTCAATTCATTTTGTTTTAACTATATTATTTAAAATATTACCATTAGTTTATAAGTTGAGACTACCATGTGAATTGATCTAATTAGCTTAAGAAAAGAATTCCAAACTGAGGATATGTGCAAACATGATAAATGATTTATCTATATGATTTCTCCTATGAAAAAACATATATAATGCACAATTGATCGTTCAAAGACAAATTGAACAACAACAACATTACTGTGTGTATTGGTAGTACTTTGCTCCAATCTAAGTAGGCCACAAACCAAGTATCACACTAAGTCCTATCATTCACTAGGACAATTTCAGAAAAATAAGTCTTATTCTACAATAGTGCATATAAGTGACCATGCTGCAATTTTATACAGCTAACATACACAGATCATTCATTAATATTCCAGAAAAAGAAACATTACCTTTTATTGTAGAAATAAAAAGTCGAATATCCATTGAATCAGCTCGAAGGTTCTCCACAACTTTGAACTATTTTTAAAAAATTTGGTATGATGTATACAGAAAAAATTAGTCAATTGGTACCCAAAATGACCTAATCAAGAAATCAATTTAATACAGATGCATTACCTAATACTGTAGAAATTGTAATCGAAGCTCCACTCGATCAATATCAATTCGCTCCATAGATGTGTACTATACGTAAAAAAATTTGACTGAGTTTTGGAGGAATAACTAATCAATTTGCAGTAGAAATTGACGCAATCGATAAATGAATCAGAGATAGAAACTTAGCTTTAACTGGATAAATGGTTATCGAAGCTCCATTGAATCTGCTTAAATACTCTGCACAGCCTTCGACTATCAATTGGATATCGGCCAAAATCTCATACATTAGAAATGGACACAATCGATAAATGAATCAGGGATAGAAACTTAGCTTTAACTGGATAAATGATTTTCGAAGCTCCATTGAATCAGCTTAAATACTCTGCACAGCCTTCTACTGTCAATTGAATATCGGCGAATAATCTTGCAGACGAGTAATCGATTCAAAAAACATCAATTGTAGATTGATGAATGAGGTTCGGTGGTTTAACATTCTCATTTCCTAAAGGTTGTTGAGGTAGGGTTGCCATACTTCCAGCTTGAAGACAACAAACTATCTTACCACACATTTGGTGTAATAATTTCAGAATTTTTAAAGCCCAATTTCAGGCCCAATAATAAAGTTTCTTACACAAGTTTTAAAATGCTGCTAAGGCCCAGTACTTATATGAACACTAATTTTGACAAAGTGCTTTGTTTAATTATAATAAAATAAAACTTAAAAAATTTAATTAAAATAAAATTTTGAAAATCTTAATCTAAAATTAAGTCTAATATATACATAATAAGAATTAAGGCATCTAAAAGAAAAACTATTTAACTTTATTTTGAATATTAATTAAGGTTTCATGATGATCTATAACTATTTGTATCAATATTATTCCCAAAGAAAGTGTATGATAGTTAATATTGATTTAAAAAAAACTTTAATAATTGGTCAATAAATTATAGTTGATAAATTTCAATTTAGTTTCGTTAATAATAATTATTTTATAATTAGTTATTGTGTATATATTATCATTAGTTATAAGTTATTCATACGAAAAGTTGATCGATATGTATTTTTAAAACATATTAATAACAACATAAATATTATTATTTTATATAAAAAAAAACCCGTGCTTGGCACGGGCACTGAACTAGTAAATTTAATATAGTTTACATAAATATCTTAAATATAACTTATTTTAGAAAAAATTAAATTAAAAACATTTATTTAAAATATTTAAAAATAAATAAATAAAAAACGGTACCCGCGAGTACAGTCAGATACGACACCCATCTCAGGCTCGAAAGTAAAGCCGAGCCCAATCTGTGCCCGGCTAAACGGGCCGAATATTTTATAAACTCGACACGGATCCGGATATGAATAGGGAAAATATATTTATATTTGACCGTAGTGTCTTCTGGGTCCGTGTCGATTTCCCCTGCAACATATCATATTAATAAAGCTTCAAAACCCTAGCTCTATGATGCACGGACACGCCTAATAGGTGGAGTGTCGCGTGTCGGACACGGCGGGACACACGGAAACGCCTGGAAACGCCGGGGAAACGGTCAAACTTGAGCGGAAACGGTCAAGACACGGTTCGGGGGAGGGAAACGGCTGGGAAACGGACCGGAAACGGACCGGACACGGGCCAGGCACGGACCGGACACGAACCGTGTCCGGTCAAGACACGGTCAACTCATTTTTAGAGGAAAGAAAAAAAAATTGAAGCCTCGCTGTTCTGATTCTTCTCAGAATCTCAACTTATTTCTCACAGACGACAATCGCAACTGGGAACCCTAGCAGCCAGGACCGGCCATCAGCGCTTCACTCTTCAGGACCGGCCGTCGACGCTTCGCTCCTCAGGACCGGCCCTCGGCGTTCCTCTCTTCAGGCCATCGACCCTTCCTATCAAGACTCTTTGTCTCAATTACCTCTTCGACTCTTTACGGCGTCGGCCCTTCCTCTCTTCAGGACCGGCCGTCGGTTACCTCTTCGATAGTTAGCGGCTTTGTCCTAGTTAGAAGCTTCGTCCCAGACTCTCAAATCGCAGCTTCAGGCCGTCATCCTTGCTTCGTCTTCAGGTCAGGCCCTTCGCATTGTGGTGCCTTGTCTCACAGTCTCAGCCCTCAATCTGTCACTCGTCAGACTCATTACCTTAGGTATGTTGGTAACTCTTCTAGTTTTCTTCCTCTTCAATCTTCGATTTTGTATGTGTATTTGAGTATTTCATATACTGTTGTTGATTCTTAAGTTTTCTTACTGTAATTTTGTAGCACCACGCCACTACTTAGTTGTTGATTGTTTTGAATAAGTGCAAAATGCCAAAAAGTATCAGCTGTTCAATTACAGTTAGACACTTAGACATGTTTGCCTTTGATTTTGATGAAATTCTATAATCAATTGTTGTTGATTCTTAATTTTCTTACTTGCGTTTGATTTTAATGAATTTCTTTGAGCAATTGTTTATACTTGGAAGAATTTCTTAGTTTTCTTACTTAATTTTGCACTCTGCACTTCTGCAGTACTATTTGGATCTTTGAAGATACTAGAGTTCTTGAATTTACAAATCTCTCTCTTGACGATCTAGAGATGGAGGGTGTGCTAATTGAAGATATTGAATAATCTTGTATTTTGTGACTTGGTTAAGGTTTGTGATTTGGACCTTTGGTTTATGACTTGGCTGGTGATTTTGTTTGATGTAACATGTAAGACTAAGTATGTTTAATTTTGTATTTTGTAAGATTTAAATATTAAAATGTTTGTTTCTAAGAATGTATTTGAATTTGGAGTACTTATTCTTTTATATGTATGTTATTCATTATGATAAATGAATTAATCGTACAAAAAGCTTTAAAATGATATATTATTTATTTTCCTCGCCGTGTCCCCGTTTCCTATGTTTTTAGGATTGCCGCTTCCCCGTTTTTCGCCGTGTCCGTTTCCTGTGTCCGTGTCCGTGCATAGCTGTATCTCAAAGCTCGATCTCCTCTTCCCTCTTCGGCTCCCTCACTATTTCCCTCTGCGAACAGTTGCTTCTTCTCTCCCTTTCACGTAACTCTTGTTCAACATTTTGGTTTTCAGTTTTCGCTGCTTTCGATTTCAACATGTTCTTGCGTTTATTTTTAGTAATTCCCGAGTACGCGAGTGAAAATGAAACTTCTGGAAGCGATTCTAGTGCACAATTGCCCTAATTTTGAACTTCTTAATTTTCAGTTTACGTCAGGCTATGGCTACATTTGGTACAACAATTTCAGCGGCAAATACAAATCCTAACAAGTCTTCTGAGGTATTCTTCGATGATACATTTGGAATTGATGAGAAGTTGTTGATTTGTTATAGTCTGTTTACGTCTAAGCTCTATCTGTATTTGACACCGTTCGTAATGTCTGTGTTCAGAATTATGAGTGTTTATGTGGTGCTGACTGTCGTAGATTATTTTGTGAATTCAAATGTATTGCTTTCAGTCAGTAAGGAGAAATATTCTCTCCATTTCCATAGTACTGGTTTTATGATAAAGAGATTCAATGTGTTTGTGTATGGTTGGCATGTTTGTAAAGTCTTCCAATATATGCATTGAGAGGTATTATCTTTTTACAAATCCAACTGAACTGTTAAACCTTGATGATATATTCATCCTCTCTAGAGGATATGTTATTCTCAATTGGACGCCTTGTATAGTTGTTTAATTTAGTTTTCATTGATTATATTCTTATCTGAAAATGAACTGGACCTTCTTGATGGATGCTTAAGTGGAATCGTTTTTTTCCTCTTCAGATCGCGCAACCTCCATCTGATTCAGTTTCAAGCCTTCATTTTAGTCCAAAGGCTAATTTCCTTGTTGCTACGTCGTGGGATAACCAGGTACAAATAAGCAGGCGGTAGTGCTGGCATGTGTGGTATCTTTTATCTATTATTGTTTTACCCTACAAAAATGAAGGATATCATCATACCATTTTACCATTCGCAGTTGCAAATAAAAATAATAGACCTGTTTTTCCCCCTGTTTTCTTTCCTTTTTTGATTAGCCGTTTTATCTTTTGGTCGCTTTTAATCTGTTTATACTTTTTCAGTGATAACTTTACAGAGTATTTGTATTATTGATTTTGTATTTATTATTTTTGAAATCTTAATTTTGGCACTTGTATGCATATGTAGGTACGATGCTGGGAAGTAATGAGAAATGGAACTACTGTAAGCAGTGTTCCAAAGGCTGCAATATCTCATGATCAACCGGTACAGTTGACATACATTCTGTTGTGAAATTGAAAGATGATCCCTGTCGTCTTCTAACAATACATTCTGCTGAAAAGGTTCTTTGTTCCACTTGGAAAGATGACGGGACAGCAGTTTTCAGTGGAGGTTGTGACAAACAGGCCAAGATGTGGCAGTTAGGTGGTAATCAACCGGTGGCTATTGCTATGCATGATGCACCCATAAAGGATATGGCTTGGATCCCGGAGATGAGCGTTTTGGCTACAGCAAGCTGGGATAAGACAGTCCGGTAATTGTTTCTGCCTTTGCTTATTATCTGCACATTGTTTGTCACATTATTAAAGCTGCTAGATTTTGATGAACCCTTCAGGCCATGGAAAATGTAGCTAAAATATTAATGGGAATGGAAGGATAATGAAAATAGGCTGATCAATAATCAAATACTATATAAGTCTATAAGATATATACTTCAACCTGACCAGGGAAAAAGAATCATATACTTCAGATGTGAAAATGTGGCCTCACTTATATGAAGTGCAACCTGTGTCTTTTTAATAGCTTTAGTATGCCTCAACCCTTTTGATTAACTGTTGTAAAAACAACCACCTTGTCCAGCCTACTTTTGTAAAAGCCTGCCTACTCCAGTTGGAGTCACTTATAAATGTTAAGAATATCACTATTACGGTTTTATATATGCTTGAGGAATGCTAATCCAAAAAATATAAAGTTGTACTCCCTTTTTTTGATCATATATCCACTTCTTATCGTTGCGGCTTGCCAGCAACGGGAATCAAATTGTTTCAAGCTAGGCAAATTGATAATATTAAGTGAAAGTACTAAGTTCGGTCTTATTCTAGATCTATTTCTATTCATCCTTGCATGATATTGTTACTGTCACTTTCTTCTGGGCACATTATTAATTTCCCATTTTTTCCGAAGAAAGGTATTGGGATACAAGACAACCAAATCCAGTCCATACGCAGCAGCTTCCTGATCGTTGCTATGCTCTGACAGTACAACATCCACTGATGGTTGTTGGTACAGCAGATAGAAATCTAGTCGTTTTTAACCTGCAGAACCCTCAGGTATCTTCCTAGTGAGTTTTGTTGGGATCTCTGTTTCTTATTCTTGCTGCTGTATTTTGAATGTGAGTTGATTTTATGCAACATCAACTGTAACCATGTTGAACTGCATCTACTACGCCTTTCTGTTGCTTTCTTTCATCCTATTATTTTGAATTTACAGGCTGAATTCAAGAGAATTACTTCACCTTTGAAATATCAAACAAGGTGTCTTTCTGCCTTTCCAGACAAACAAGGGTTTTTGGTAGGGATCTATTTTCTCCTTCTGATTAGTGTAGTTAGAGATTGACTGTATGTTTCATTGGAGTTCATGCTATCGCTGTCACTGTATTTTTACTCTGTTCCACCATGTTATATAATCTTAATCAGCCTATCTGAAGAAAATGCATCCCGATTACAGGGATGAACCGATGAAGGTGCATTGCTTGCTTCATGTTGCCTGTGAATTTTAAAAAACACCATATTGCCTTGTAGCAGTAGTACAAAGATTGAATGCTTAAATAGGAAGATCGTTTATTTTATAAAAAAGAAAGGCTGACTGGGAGCTCATTTGCGGTGACTACTTTGTGGTGTCAGCTTAAATAGGAAGATCTTTTTTTTAAAGCTGGCTTGGGAGCTCGTGACTATATCAAATCATTTTAGTTCTTTAGTGGTGGTGAGTATGATAATTTTGGGTAAAGATCACCAGAGTACAGTGAAGTTGTATGCAGAAAATCCAGAAGTTTTAGTTGTGGCTGTAAGATCTTACCAAAACAAATTAATTGGATTATGATAATTCCTTATTATTGGATGTGTGCTCTATTTTCCATATTATTTTACCGCCTATTTACATCCAAGCTGCTAGACTGTTACGTATGATCATTTGCACTTTGTAGGTTGGATCGATAGAGGGGCGAGTTGGTGTACATCATCTGGATGATGCACAATCTAGCAAAAACTTCACGTTCAAGTGCCACAGGGATGGCAATGAAATCTACTCAGTGAACGCAATTAATTTCCATCCTGTAAGTCTGCCACTTTATTTTTCAACTTAATGAGCTCTCAAGTTTAACTTTTTTTTTTGCAGTGCCATGTTCATGTCTTTGTATATATCTGCTAGTAATAATAAACTAGACTTGTCTGGGTGCATAGCCGCATAACTCATGCCTTTTCTTGCCTCGGATGGCTTGAGGCAAGGTGATGAGGTGCATGCACACCTAGGGATGCTAGGCACCGAAGTACATGACCTCTATACCAGTAACCTTAACCCTTGGTCGTGCGATTTAGGATTAAACATAACGAAGCATGTCGATGCACAGTGAGTTTTAGAGACATTCTGTTATCTGGAAATATGTCTGCTATTAGATGGAGAAAATCTGCGTGACTCATCAGTTCCACCAAAAGAGATAAAAGGGAAGGAAAGTTGTGTAAATTTGTTAGAATCTGTTTGCATTGAAGGGAAAATAAAGATGCCTAGATTTTGGGTATCTCTTAAAAACCTTTTGTGAGAAGCCCATCCAACTTAGGTATTCTTCCTCCCGTTCGCTGGGCTCTTTCTGTGGCTTCTAAGATGCTTATCAAGTCTGTCTCTTTCTGAAGTTTTTCCTTCCTGATATTAATGTGGTGGTATTTTGAGATTGACCTTATTGTAGAAATATGATGTAGAATGGATTAACTTTCCAAGTGTTATTGCGTTTGGTGCACGCTGAAGTTTCTGCAAATATATATTAATTTTTCCAGGGAATAGAGTCTGATTTATACTACAGCTACTCTTGATCTGTTATACTTGCATCACTTTTAGTTACCTACCTTCTTCAGGTTCATCACACATTTGCAACAGCTGGTTCTGATGGCGCCTTCAACTTCTGGGACAAGGATAGTAAACAGCGTCTGAAAGTGAGTCACTGTGCTTCTGATTTCTGTTTTTTCTACATACCTGGAGTTCTAAGATGATATATACTTAATATATTTAATGTTCTTATTCATTTCTCTAATATTAAATCACAAGTGACATAATTTCAGCTGTGCAAGTTTCCTGAAATTATTCCTTGTGCTGTAAAATCTAATATAAGTTATATTTAAAAATGGGTAACACTAACAATCTAACATGGAATTACTGAACTAAACAACTAAGCAGCTTAAAACCAGTCTAATAACAACTAGTAAACGTAAGTTAAGATAAATATTTAAAACAACAAAAACTTAAACTGTAAGTCCTTATTCTACATAACTAGTTAAATTTTGATTTTTGTAAGAATTGGGTGGAGCTGGCTTGTTAAAATAATTGTGTTAGTCTTTTTGCAAGTTCTTCTGTTAGGAAGTTCATTCAAAAATCTACGAACGGTTTTTAGTTTGCATCATGTGGATCATGTGTAGGAGTTTGTTTATATTATTGTTGACAAAGCTCTTTTTATTCAGTTGTGATGGATGTATCATGTTATTTAAGCTATCCATTTTGTCCATTACATGAATGTTTTTTTCATCTTCAGGCCATGTCAAGGTGCAGCCAACCCATACCGTGCAGTGCTTTCAGTAATGATGGTTCTATATATGCCTATGCGGTATGTCTCCTTCTGTTTTAACCTAATATAGCAATACAAGTACTATGGAGCCTTTTTCTGATCAGATAAGATAAATGAAATAAAAAAATAGTAGTAATAATGGTAGAATGTAATAAATCTTTGTAAAGTTATTCTACGAACAAATCCACTTTTTAAGCTGTCTTTTGGGACTTCTATGTGTGATTTTGCCGTCTGTACTATCCTGACATCCATTGTACATGCTAGATTTCTGCGATCATATGTTGGTTCTTCCATACCTCCCTCCTTGCACTGCTGTACGTTGCAAACATATTGAAGAACTGTTGAAAGCATATATGGGTCGTTTGGTTAGAGTTTAGGAATGAAAACAGAAAGATAATGGTTAAGGAGAAGTAAACGAAATGAAAATGTTTATAATCCTTAACATTCCATTCTAGTCGCTAAACAAACAATTAATTTTCTTAGATATTTTTTAGCAAAGCAAACGGGTAAATACAGTAGTTCTCTTGAAATTCATTTGTTAAAACTTGCACCTTCCAACTCTATGTTGACTTCCGATTGTTGCTTCTCCACTCTTCTAAGTGATTCAGTTTCAAAAACTACAGTATTGGTTGTTTTCAATTGAGTGGAAAATAGTAGTTGGTGAGTTGCATTTATAGCTGGTTGTCTTTCTCTGTTTGACTCTAAAGGTCCTTAATACTCTGTAAAAGGGCAGAAAAAGCTGTGCTGCCAGATTAGAAGAGCCTTGTAGAAGATTCAAATATGTTTTTTCCTGGACTGTAATTCAAATTTAGGAAGTTAAATTCGTTAAATCCAAAATATACATTTAATGTTATAGTTGAGAGTTAAAAATAAATTTTAGGGCTAGGAGTTAAAACTAAATGACTTGACATTTTATGGGTGTCAATATCAATTTTAATTGGGTGTGAATTAGAGCCTTGTAGAAGAATCAAATGTGTTCTTTCCTGGACTGTAATTCTTACTCTATTTACTATAGAAATGGCATGCCCTCGGGAATGTTGTGTTTCTTTCTTGCTCTTTTTAGTGCTTTGATTGGGAAAACTGCTTGTTGACTAGAATTATGTTGAAGTTGTTCAGCTGAAACACAAATTATACAAGAAAAGTAAAATCCTAAACTTGTTTATGCTGTCAGGTTTGCTATGATTGGAGTAAAGGTGCTGAGAATCATAATCCACAAACTGCTAAAACCAACATTTTCTTGCACTTGCCTCAGGTAAACTCTCTAATTGCTCAAGATGAATTCAAAAACCCAAAAAGATAACAATTGGGTTAAATAGGCTCTTTTTACAGTTTTTTGCTTTATAGACTCCTCTAATTTTACCATATATATAATTCCCTCCTAGATGAAAGAATTGGGTTAAATAGGAGTATATTTACTAAATAAGTTTATGTTACGGGTACTCTTAGGGCCCGTTTGGTTCCAACTCCGGAAACGGAAACGGAATGGAAACGAATTTAGTCCATATGTATATCCATATTGATGAGATTTTATGGAATCATTCCCCATGGTTTAATGAAAAATGCACTTGGTTTCTCACATTTTGTTACCCTATAGGGTATCAAAATTAATCAAACTCTCATCCAATTAATACAAACCACAAGGAATGATTCCAGAAATTTTAATGAACAAGGGTATACGTATTGACTAGATTCGTTTCCATTCCGTTTCCGATTCTGGAGTTAAAACCAAACGGACCCTTAATAGTTAATAGTGGTAAAAGACCTAGTTAGTCATTACACCCGAATCACTCTAAACTTGCTATTATGTTGATGTAGGAGGCTGAGGTTAAAGCTAAGCCAAGGACTAACACAAGCACCAGAAGATGAACAAACGTCGAGTCCTTGTTCGTTGTAATTCTTAGATATTAAGGATACTACAAACTTCCTTTCGTCTTTTCGGGTTGTGCTTAGACTCATCACCTGATCTTCTGGTGAACATGTAGTTTTGTGTTTGTGATTTTAGGTCAATTTACCAGAATATTAAAGGCTTTATAAATTTGTTGAAGTTTTTTAGTTACAATTTTATATAGCCATATGAGCTAACCTAGAACTTGTGCTATATATGAATCTCTCTTTTCCTCGTTGTTTTCCAAAACAGAACACTGCAGCCTTCATTTATTCACTATGACTGCAGCCTTCATTTATTCACTATGGCTCAGAAAAGAAGGAAAATAATCCATATTTTATATTGCAAGAATTGGTCTATTGTCATATTTTTATCAAAATTGAAAATATTTACAAATGAACTAAATTATTTTGGGTAATTTTACATGGTATTTAAAAAAAAAAAAATTGGGTGGTTCATTTGAACTTGTTATTTTTGTAACTTGTTCACTAACATTAAAATGCTTCAGTACAGAAGCAGATAAAAAAGGTAAAATATTTTGTGACTTTGTGAGTTTTAGGTAGGGTTGTTATCTCATCCTGTAAAAAGCTCGGTTTGAGCTTGTTCATTTTCTAAGCAATCCAAAAATGACACATTTTAAAACTCGTATAATTTTTAGGCGCAACTTGTTCGGCTAATATAACACTACAAGAACATTATATTGACCGAGTTAGTCGGGTTGGCTCAGAAGAAGCTCAAGCTTATTCACTTTTTAAATAAGCCGACTATAACATATTTTAAACCTCGTATAAAATTGACCCTCGTATAACAATACTAGTTTTAGGTCTTTTAAACGATTTGCCCATGTCACAAAATAAAACAAGATGTCGAGTCGTCGAGGATACCACACAATTTATTTTTTAGAAAATAGGTCCATTTGGTGAAATATACAAGATGTGAAAAATATAGCCTAAAATTACCCAAAAGTTCAAGAGTAAATGTGGTGATATAACCTTTCTTAAAGATTTTGTAAGCATTAAAACTTACATGGTGATTGTTTGACATAAAACAAAATAAGGGTGATTTTTGATAAATAACTCGGAATAGAAAAACGTGATTTGAGGTTCCCAATGTAAGGAGTAAAAAAAATACATTGCAAGTAGACCCTTCACAAACTTTAATTAAAGTCTTGTTTTTTGTTTTCCTTTATCCACATATCTCTTCTATCTTAGCAAATATAGGATCACTTTGACCAACATTTTATGATTTTTATCCATCTTAAATGTAAATGTTTATAAAAAGTTTTGGAATATAATTTATAAGTTAGTAAAATAAAATTCCAAAAATGAGAGATTTTAGTATATAAGAAAATTTATAAGAAATAATGGTTTCATATCTCCGTCCCCGCATTGGAATATAATTTATAAGTTATATTAAGGCTAATTGAACTCATTTTTAATTATAATCAGGATGAGGACAAATACTTGAATACTTCAAATGAAACTAGGCTCAATCATCTCGAATTGAAAGTGAATATGGTCTGTGTAGTTGTCTTTCCAATTTATATATTCTACTTGCATACTTTTCCTTTTTTAGGCACTTTAACAACATCAACCCCTCATTGATTACATATTTTTTATAATTCTAATTACATATTGGTTTTATTGTTCACGTCTCTCTTGGCTTCGGCCCCTACTCATTTACAATACTCGTTTTAGTCAATTGAGTTTGGATACTACTTTGACAAGAATTAACAACCGAAATTCGTCTTAAATTCGCATTTATTATCCTCCTTTATTTTTATTTGGTGCTTTGCAGATGAACCCAACACACTTATCTTCTCATCTTCGTGTGCTAGCCACGAGTCGTGTGACCCACCACAAACGTGTAAATACATGAGTTAAATTTTTCATAACTTGCACCTTCCATCTCTACGTTGACTTCCCATTGTTGCTTCTAAGTATTGGTTGTTTTCAATTGAGTGGAAAATAGTAGTTGGTGAGTTGCATTTATAGCTTCTTGTTTTGACTGTAAAGCTCCTTAATACTCTGTAAAAGGCCAGAAAATAGTAGTTGGTGAGTTGCATTTTTAGTCTTGTGTTCAAGTTATACAATAAAAGTAGCCCTATACTTGTTTATGTTTGCTAAAACCATTTCTTGCACTTGTCTCACCTAAACTCTTTGAGTAACCGTTTGGTTGGAGCGGTGGAATGAAAATGGAATGAAATATGATAAGAGTAAGGAAAGAAAAGGGAAATGATGAGATTACTTTCATGTGTTAAAATACTTCTAATCAAACATGGTTTTTGATTGATTCGGAATCATTATGTTACCGAGAATGATTCCTGGTGATTCCAAACGAAAATGGTCAACATAAATTCAAAAACCCAAAAAGATAATCAATCACTCTAAACTTGCTATTGTGTTAGATATCAAGGGATTGTTGCTCATTTATCATGGTCAATAATGAATCAAGGTTTATCTGATGACTTCGAAAATATATTATAAAATTACCCAAAAATTCAAGAGTAAAAGTGGTGATAAAACCCTTTCTTACATATTTTGTAAGCATGAAAACTCACATGGAACAAGAGATGGGTAATTTTTTGTAAATAGAATATAAAGCCGTGGTTTGAGGTTCCCAATGTAAGGAGTAAAAAAAACACATTGAGTAGACCCTTCACAACCTATAATTAAAGTCTTGTTTTTTTCTTTCTTTTATCCACATATCTCTTCTATCTTAACAAATATAGGATCAATTTGACCAACATTTTATCATCTTAAATGTAAATGTTTATAAAACAATTTTGAAATATAATTTAAAAGTTACTGAAATAAAATCTAAAAATGAGAGATTTTAGTATATAAGAAAAATTATAAAAAATAATGGTTTATGAAAACATTATTTCTTTTAGTATGAACAATTTATCATGCAAGATTATTATGAATATTTTACCCATATGCCTTAAATGCTCAGGTAAACGTAAAAGCGTTTAAGGTAAATGGATAAAATACTTTTTGTCGTAAAATCAAGCTTTTGGGGTCATTTGATATCCTCGTTTTGATATCAAGATGTTGATACGAGACTGTTACCTTGTATATTTGTTAGGTATTTTGTAGGATATCACGTAATATTAACTACCAAACTGTAGAAAAAACAATGCATGAGATGAGAGAGATAGGAGCAACTAGAGGAATTGTGATATCTTAGGGTTGTTATACGAGCCGAACGAGTTGAGTCTTAACATGCTCAAGCTTAACTCGTTTATAAATGAGCATTTACGAGCCGAGCTTTTGACGAGCCGAACCCGAGTAGCTCATCTAAAATTATGCTCGCATATTGTTATTTTAGCCGAACGAGCCGCACATTGACATGTTGGAGTTCGGGTTGTTTATAACCGAGTCGAGTTCAAATCGAACTTTTAACGAACCGAACGCGATCCCGAATAATTTTTCTCATGTATCAGCCCTAATCTTAATACAACCCGAACTTTCCCGAATAATTGTTGGAAAAGTATGTCAATAATACAAGCTTTTATGGATAAAGTAATTACCAAAACTTTCCCGAGGCAAGAAGGGTAATTTCACTAAAATTATTTCATAATTGACCAATAATTTCACTAAAATTACCTAATAAATCCATTAAAAATCTGTAATTTTTTATAGATTGGTAATGATGATTTGTATTCAATTAAAAAATTACATTTATAGATGAATTTGACCAATTCTTAATACATTTACCAATGTTTTGGAAAATATACTATAATTATCTATATTTACTTTATTTTGGTCCGATAAAAAATTACATTTACCTTAGCTTTAAATTATCTAAGCTTAAACTTTACGCCATGCACACTTTTGTCTCTCTCGAGACTTACGTAAGCTAAAATGTTACTGCACGTCAATTTCAACTTATTGTTAATCCTCCACGTAATAATGCATTGACAAATTTCACCTACTAAGGGTACTTCGGTAAATTTCAATCTAAGGTTAATAAAATTGAAATTATTTTACTTAAAATATTAGATTTGGTAAATAAAATAACTAGACTTATTCAGAAATTTAGTAAAAAAAAAGGTTATATCTAGACATTAAGATTTTTTTTTTTAAATTTATGTATTTTCTCCATTAAGTTTTTAATTTTTTTTTTTACACCTATGCATTTCTATTTCTCAGTTTTTTTTAGGGATGTGCAACGGTACAAGGTTTTTTGAAAATTCGGGTTACGGTCCGATCTGGTTTTTGGACCGTATAAAACCGTAACCAAGGTTGGACCGTAAACTACGGATTTCCGGTCCGGTCCAGTTCGGTTCGATCCGGTCCGGTTTTGAACCGAAAAACCTCACCAAAATTGCACCATTTAGGTACAAACCGGTCCGGTCCTGTCCGATCCGGTCCGAAATATTCAAAATTGCACAATTTAGGTACAAACCTGTCCAATCCGGAACCGGACCGTTACAGTCCGGTCTCAATCTAGTCTACCGTTCAAGGTTTTATTAATTTACGGTCCACCGGTCCGGACCGTATGCACAACCCTAGTTTTTTTCCCTCTTTCAATGTTTTTCTTTCTTGTTATTCAATTCATAACAAATTAATTTAGTTTTATTTCATATAATGTAATTTAACATTACTTTCTTCTACCTGTCATCATAATTAACATAAACTATATATTTAGTTAGTACAAGTTTTACAATATTTAAAAATAAATTATTTTATCTAACATATATTTTATTTCTCTTTTATTTTTACATCAATATATGAATAAAACAATTATACACGAAATATTAAAGTTTTATTTTTCGCTATAAAAAAAATGAATATATATTTTTTATACTCTACACTTCTACAGTGACCCAAACTGTATAGTCTGCACTGTACTGTATAGTGTACAGTGTAACACAATGCCACGTATTCCCTTATTTCCTTTTTTTTTAATAAATAATATAAAAATGGATAAAGACAAAAGAGGGTAAGGCCGTAAATATTGGAAATTGGGAGGCCCAATTCGCAAAAGGACAAAAAAAGTCGAGGTCTGGTCTTTGGCCCCTTGGCTATGGTTAGTGCTATTCGTACCCACCATTTCATTCTATTTGTACCCATTTTACGACTACGCATCACGTAGCCGTAAGGAAAGCATAAATCAATCGCCAAAATGCAACAACAAACTACGCCTACGCAGCGCGTAGGCGTAGACTTCACAACGCTTGCTTGATCGAGAACTACGCTTACGGGATGCGTAGGCGTAGTTCTCGGATCATGTAACCGTTGTGAACTCTACGATTACGCGCTGCGTAGGCGTATTGTGGAGAACTAGCCGTTACCAACGGTAATGTAACCCAAAGATTAGTATAAATATCATGTATTCGACCCATTTCATAAAACCTCATTGTCAAACGTTGTTTCGCAAAAAAAGTCCTTTCGAAAATGAATTCCGACGATGGAGAAGCAAGCTATCATTCCGGCGATAGAGAAGAGGATGACGGTGTTGCTTTCGGCGGTGGTGAAGATGACGTGGAGGGGGACGAGGGCTTGTTCAATCCCGCGATGCTCAGTAGTTACGATCCGTATTCGGGTGTTGAGGTTAGTTTTTTCAATTCGTTTGTTTTGACGTAGTTTAGTGTTATATGTTTTAGTTAGTTTATGTTATATGCTTGACTCGTTAATTAATGAAGTAGTAGACAATTAGTCAATAAGTAATGTTATTTGACGTAAACTGAAGAATTTACTCGTTAATTAGGTGTCAATTAGTCGTTAATTGAAGAAAATAGTCGTTAATTAATGAATTAGTAGACAATTATTATTTAAGTAGTTGTTAATTAATTTGAGCAATCTCAGAACATATGATATAGTCGTAGTGAATGAAATTTTCGAAATAATTATTGTAGGTTGCCGATATTCCCGATGATTATGACTATACTAGTTTGTTCGTTGACCATCGGATATGGACGGATATGGACTCGTTAGTTGCGTGGGTTCTTGAGAGAGCAGGAAGTAGAAATATGGTTCTCATCAAACTAAAGTCCTACAAGTCGGATGATAAGCGTTTTGGAAAGGTGATATTTGCGTGTGAGCATCACAGAGTCCGCAAGAGTGAGGCGAAGGGCTTGAGGGTATGCAAAACGAAGAAGTTTGATTGTAATTTTCGCTTACACGTTGATGAGGTGCAAAGGGGTCTTTGGAGTGTGAGGAATGTTCACGGAATTCACAATCATCCTCTTCCGAAGAAGTTGGTAGGTCATGCCTTTGCTGGACGGTTGACGAAGGCACAAATGAAACGAGTCCAAATCTACACCGAGGCGGGAATGCCTCCGAGGGAAATTGTTCGTTTGTTAAAGAGTGATTTTGAAGATCCCGAAAAGATGGTCACGTCTAGGAAGCAAGTTTCAAACGCTCGGAATAAAATTAGGTTGGAAGCGATGGGAGATCGAACGGTAATTCAAGAAGCGTTGAAATTCTTGCAAGATAAGGATTATATGTGGGATATTAGGATGGAAACCACTGAAGGAGGAGAGGTAGTGAGCGACTTATTCCTAGCCCATCCAGACTCGAAGCGTTGGGTTGCCATGTTTCCATACGTTGTCATCATGGATGCTACATACAAGACGAACAGGTTAGTATGTAATTCATTCAGTTTGTTTATATTAAACTTTTTTTTTAATTACAAAGTCTCATTCATTATATTTTGCAGATATGACATGCCGTTGTTGGAGATCGTCGGATTGACTAGCACACAACAAACTTTTCCCGTTGCGTTTGTGTTAATGAAACGAGAGACGACGGGTCATTACGAGTGGGCTTTGGAACGGATTGCCTTGTTATTCAGTGGAAAGAAGCCGGAAGTGATAGTGACGGACAGAGAATTAGGTCTCATAAAAGCAATGCCTAGAGTCTTCGCAAATGCCAAACATATTTTGTGTGAGTGGCACGTGTATCGAAACATAGAATCAAATAGTTGGTGGAAGTCACATTCGCCATCCATCCAAGTAAAATTCATGAGAGATTGTCATGAGTTGTTTGAATCGACTACTATTGCGGCTTATGAGGCGAGGCTCTTGCATATGAGGGATAGTTGGATGGACAAGTATCATTTGATGGAGTACCTCGAGAAGACATGGTTGGACAAGTACAAGGAAGCTATTGTTCGTTGCTGGACCGATCACTATCTCCATCTCGGATCAAGGACGACAAGAAGGTTAGACAAATACTCATTGCATCTTTTATTGTTTAGTTTACTTGTGATGATTTATTTTATAATTATAAATTATGTTCTAATCTTAGGGCCGAGGGTGCTCATTCGGTGTTGAAGAGAACTCTTAAGTCTACTCGTTGTGGATTTGATACTCTCATCAAGGCCATCCATAGAATGATTGGAGATCAGATTGATGAGATTCAAGGTTGCATAGAAAAGTCGCGTACTCATACTATCGTAGGCATCCAAGAAGACCCTATGTTTACATTTCTTCTTCGAAAGGTGTCTAACAATTGCATGAAGTACTTGATCGAGAATTGCAAATTGGCGCGGCAAGGGACATTTGATGCTACATGTGACGATTGGTATTGGAGGCAATCGTATGGGATCCCGTGCATTCATGAGTTTGCTGCTGCCCTCCGGGAAAACAGACCTATGTTTTTGACTGCAATACATCCTTTTTGGAGACAAGTTACGTGGCATGAGGTCACCGAAGAAGTGGAAGAACCCGAGGCTATTCCTCTGTCAATGGGGATATTACTTTGACATCTTTTATGGCCATGCACAGGGAGGGTAGGTTGCCCCAAGACGTTGTGAACAAGTTTGGCGCTTATATTGCAACCATGTTGAACCCGACGGACTCAGTAGCTCGGGAGCCGAGAATTTCACATCCTTCAAACAAGGGAAGCAAGCAAGGACGAGTGCCATCTGGATTTGAGCATGCTCGAGCTGATAAGGATTCATAGATGAGGAAATCTTCACAAAGTTCTAGAGGAAGAGTTCGAGGACGAGGCCGAGGACAGGGTCGAGGACGAGCAGACACCACAGGCGAGCCTAGTACCATCTCGGAGCCTAGTACCATCCCGGAGTCTGAGCCTAGTACCATCCCGGAGTCTGAGACGGCCGTTCCAAATGAGCCATCTGAACCTGTGGTCCGAGGATTCAACTGGGGTTATCGGAATATCCCAGCATTTATGTTATCTTACGTTGATCGTGTGATAGATGTTCCGGGCGATGGACATTGCGGATATCGATCACTTGGTGCGTTATTGGGTTACCGTCCAGATGAGTACATTCGTATCCGGAGAGAGATAGCTTGGGAGTTGAGTAGACACATGCATGTATACTCCGGAATACATGGTGATGATGAGATCGAAGAACTGATTGACAACGTCAACTACCTTAACCCCGCACCTTGCGCATCACAGTTCTGGATGGAGGTTCCTACTTGTGCTCTCGCATACGCTACTTTATTTCGGGTGTCCCTTGTCGTCTTCTCTAGATTGGACTCCTACACCTGCTTGCCATTGATTGCCGATTCTGAAGCCGAACAAGAACCTCCAACGGTAGTTCAAGCAATCGCAGTACTCAATGATCATCACTACGTTCCGGTAGGTCCATTTTATTCCCTTGATTTGTGAAACAAGTTTGGTTGTATCAAAACTTGTTTGACTAACATGCTATTGATTTGTAAAACAGGTTTGGTTGCATCAAAACGCTCCATTGCCCCCGATATGTCTTGATTGGATGCGAGGTCACGACGCTTCAGTTGATGGTTTTACCGACATACATAACCGAAGAATAGCAAGATACGGAAGACTGCTTCAGAGAGAAGAAGATGCGGGTTCTTAGTTTGATGTTGAATTGTGATTTCGAATAGTAGTGTTGAATTGAGTTTTTGATTTGTGATTTGTGATTTGTGATTTCAATATTGAGGTTTGTGATTTGTGATTTGTGATTTCAATATTGAGGTTTTTGATTTGTGAGTTGTGATTTGTGATTTCAATATTGAAGTTTTGATTTGTGATTTCAAATTGAGATTTTGATTTCAAATTTGATTTCAAATTTGATTTCAAAACATAAATCACAAGTCAAAGTAATAAAATGAAGCAAGCACGGGACGTTGGAAATAGAAACAAGTCAAAGTAATGAAACATGTTCATACATAAAATGAAGCAAGCACGGGACGTAATAAATAGAAACAAGTCAAAGTAATGATACATCCGGGACATAATAAACAAAATAGAAACAAGTGTCTAGTCCTGTCGCTGTGATGCCCTAACAGGAGGTGGCGCCTCTGGTGCCTCGTCTCCTCCTAGAACATCTAGGAGACATCGAAGAAAATCAGCCTCAGACGGAGGACAACGAGTCAACTGATCTCTAACCATACCTATAGCTATATGTACACGCTGCAGAACATGAAAATAGGTAAGTAACTGAACTAATTCTTAAATAAAATGAACTTTAACGTAATAATTCATATCGTACCCGCTCTGAAAGTACAACAGGTGCAACTGGAGGTGCAGGCGGTGGTGGTGCACCATCTGGAGGTGGCTGCAGGTGGGAGTGAGTACGTGGTAAGAACCAGTCCAAGAAGTACTCATCCATCTGCCATGGGTCGACAACTGCTGGGACGCTCTGTATGTCGTACAGATGCTGGTCTCGCGTCGCCCACATATGCCATGCGTCGGGAGAAAATAGCAGCTCATACTTCCCTATCCTCGCCGGCCTCTTCATCACGAAGGGGCGAATGATACATCCGGGAGGAACTGTATGAAGCTCTGGGGGGGACTATCTGTACATGCCCGAACTGACGTAGCATAAACGGTGGCTGATAGGGCTCCTCCAACCAACAGAAGCGTATCACCCCAAAATAGGCTGATACGCGCATCTGTCCAGTCTGAAAGCCGTCTAGCGAACCCCACGGCATCCACGTCACCTACGACAAACATATAACGTCAATTCAGAAGATCAATTCAAAATATACGTAAGAAACTTGACTTTATTAGTACCTCGTCCATCCTACACCTCGACAACTGGGCCCTAAACCCTAATAGGGCCGATCTCTCCATCTGTCCTGTAGGAGCCCTCTCCGACCTCTGTGCATGTCTCGCATCTCTCTGTCTAAGAGGGTCTGTATGTCCTCTAGGTCGGAAGTGAGGGAAATAAGCGTGAATCCATGACTGCGAAAAACATATCATTTCAATATTAAATTGATTATCAATTAAAAGATTGTAACCTATGAAATTATAGTTCATTGCTTACCTCTAAGAGAAGAGAACAACCGGCTAATGTATGAACCTCCCTCCGAGAGGACTCGCCTAGCTGTCTGTATAGATATGCCAGTGTGGCAGTCCCCCAAGCACGGGACGCCATGGTGATGGGGTCTCGACAAACGCTCAATAGATGAGACTTCACCCTGTTCGTGGTCTTGTCAATGAACAAGGTGGAGCCAATGAGAAGAGCAAGAAATCCGGTAGCGATGTCCTCCTGTCTAGCATCTAGGGACTCGGCCATAGTCCTAATAGTAGAGAGGAGATGAGAAGACGGCCACCCACCCGCCTTCACGGCGTCCTTCACCTCCAACGTCGGGAAGCCGAACATGGAGGTGAAGAGTGTGTCATCCCTGGCGCCGATAACCTCGTCTCCGTCAATGCGAAGTCCTAGGAGGTGATATACGTCGTGGAGGGTGATAGAGATCTATCCCCATGGGAAGTGAAATCCGGAAGTCTCTGGATACCACCTCTCAACAAAAGCAGATGCAAGCGCATGGTCGACACCGCCCCACTGCATCTCTAGGAGGCCATGCAATCCACTCCCCCTAACCAGTGTCATCCACTCTGACTCTGGAAATCGATCAGCAAGGCTACGTAAGCCACTGACCGTGGCACCTAGCCTATAGACTCGTAAAACACCTCTATCTTGTTATGAAAATATCATTTAAACGTAAGTAACACGTTTGAATTTAAGGAAATATAAAAAGCTAAACGAAATTTAAATTCATACCTGACCGACCCATATGTCACGAGCGACATGAGTGTCATAGCTGTAAAGTAAGTCCCGTATAGCGGGACCTCCTGGATACCCAGCAACGTCATCTGCAACCACAGGCGGAGGTGGAGGTGGAGGTGGAGGTGGAGGTGGTGGTGAACCCTCCTGACCGAGTCTCCTACTCCCGGCGGCAAAGCTCTCTGAATGAGCAGGTGCAGGTGATCGGCGGTCCAACGTGTCATGCAACTCCAATACAAAAGCATCAACGTCTGCCTCGGGTAACATCTGGCCGCCGGAAACGTCGGACGAACCGAACAACATGTCCATCCGCTCGTCTACATGCTCCTCCCCAACTCTCTCCTCCTCCTCCTCCTGAGGATCCTCAAGAACGTCATCAGGACGCGCTACTCCCATCTCAATCATACGCCGCTTACGGTTCGAAACCGTAGCGGCCAATGGACGAGTACTAGTCCCGGCAACCTATTATCGAGTAATTTCAATCTTTATTAACTAATTATCGAGTAATTTTAATATTTATTAAACTAATTTCTATTAACTAATTATCGAGTAATTTCAATATTTATTAAACTAATTATCTATTAATTATCTACTAGTTCCAATAATTAACAACTAATTATCGAGTAATTAACTAATTATCGACTAATTTAAGGAAGTTAACAACTAATTATCGAGTAATTTCAATATTTATTAAACAAATTATCTATTAATTATCTACTAGTTATCTACTAGTTCCAATAATTATCGAGTAATTAACTAATTAACAACTAATTATCGAGTAATTAACTAATTATCGAATAATTTCAATATTTATTAAACAAATTATCTATTAATTATCTACTAGTTCCAATAGTTCTAATTTCAATATTTATTAAACTAATTATCTATTAATTTCAATAATTTTAAACGTAATTATCGAGTAATTAACTAATTACGGAATTTACAACTAATTGCAATATTTATTAAACTAATTATCAACTAATTATCGAGTAATTAACTAATTATCAACTAATTATCGAGTAATTAACTAATTATCAATATTTATTAAACAAATTATCTATTAATTACGGAATTTACAACTAATTTCAATATTTATTAAACTAATTATCAACTAATTATCGAGTAATTAACTAATTATCAACTAATTATCGAGTAATTAACTAATTATCAATATTTATTAAACTAATTATCTACTAGTTCCAATAATTAACAGCTAATTATCGAGTAATTAACTAATTATCAAGAAATTTCAATATTTATTAAACAAATTATCTATTAATTATCTACTACTTCCAATAGTTCTAATTTCAATATTTATTAAACTAATTATCTATTAATTTCAATAATTTTAAACGTAATTATCGAGTAATTAACTAATTACGGAATTTACAACTAATTTCAATATTTATTAAACTAATTACCAACTAATTATCGAGTAATTAACTAATTATCAAATAATTACGGAATTTACAACTAATTTCAATATTTATTAAACAAATTATCTATTAATTATCTACTAGTTCCAATAATTAACAACTAATTATCGAGTAATTAACTAATTATCGACTATTTTAAGGAAGTTAACAACTAATTATCTAATTATCGACTATTTTCAATAAACTAATTATCTAATTATCGACTTTTTTCAATTTTTATTAAACTAATTATCGACTATTTCACTAACTAGTGACTAATTGTCCACTAATTTAACTAATTATCGACTAATTGAGACTATTTCATTAATTCATTCACTAATTCTATACATAATAAGTAATTAACAACTAATCCTACACTAATTATCGATTACTATTCTCTAATTAACGAATATAAAGACAAATGTAATAAAAATAAATTAAAACGTATCCCAACCTCGCTAGAAACGCGAGATGTCGCGCAACCTCGGACTACTCCCCCTACTCGCCCTCCACGAGAGCCCCGTCCTCGCCCAACCTCGGCATCGGAAACCGCTCGCCCCCGACCCTCGCCGGAAAAACTGCCGGAGGACTCACCGCCGCCGTTGCCGGAGCGGCTCCCCCGGACCACGCCTCCGTCTCTTCCCCGAGTTCGGACCATGGCTGCTGGTGATGTGTGTAAACGTCGTCGGAGTGGTTGGTGGTGGTCGTCGCCTCTTCTTCGTCGCCCTCTTCTTCGTCGTCGTCGGTAAGGAAAAGTTTGGAGGCGGAATGAGGAAGACGACCTTCCGTTTTCGCGTTATGGAAGCGAAGAGACCTACACCTACGCGTTACGTACGCGTAGTAACTTTCTGCCGTTTGGAAAGTTACTACGCGTACGTAACGCGTAGGCGTAAAGACTTCTCCCAATTTTGAATTGAGAATGTCTTTACGCCTACGCGTTACGTACGTGTAGTAACTTTCGCCTCAGAAGTTGATCCATTTTCTACGCGTACGCAACGCGTAATCGTGTAATGGGTATAATTAGCATGAAATGGTGGGTACGAATAGCAATCTCGCTTATATCCTCTTCCAAGTTGTAATTATTCATTTATTTCAAATAATTATTTTTAAATTTTTTTTTAATATCCTTGTTTTGTTTTCTACCTTTTCTTTGTACAATATAAATGTTCTAATCTATTTTTTCTTCTCTATTTTAATTTGCTTTGGCTTTTTTTTTTAATGACGGAAAGCGGGTAAGTTAGAGGTAGTCCACCCTAAAATATCTTGAAACAATTTGGTTTATTAGGCTTTTTTCTAATTTTATGTTTAGTAAATGTTCCCTTGAGCGAAGAGTGTGTAAAGTTTGAAAATAAATACAAAAGGTTGGGGGTACATTTACTCAATTGAAACATTAAAAAGTCTAGTTAGTATCCTAATTTTTCAAAAAGGCCTAGTTACCAAAATTGTCCAAATATCTTTATGGATGAGAATACAAAAATCGGGATTATCAGAAAAGGTGATGTTGGGTGTCAATATTCTCAAATGGGTTAATGTGTGTGCAACCGAATTTGATTTGTTAGTACATAAATCTTTATTTAACAGGATTTTTTTTTTCCAATAATGTAAATTTTAAAAAATAGTGAAAGGAAAACATATCTAGTATTAATTTTATTAGTTTGTAAAAGTATGTATTTTCTTTCTTGTGTAAAATCAATGAATTTTTTTTATATATAATTACATATGTAAGTTCAAGTTTTTCTGGTTCTATTAAAGTTTAGGGTATTTAAATATATTTTTATTCACTTTTAATTTGACTAAAAGGATAATGTATTTCAAAAAAATATATTGTAGACTTATAGTTAGGAAATTAAACGCGGAAAGAATATGTATCGACTTTCACTATCATTTCTCCCATCTTAATGACACGTGTTTACTACGAGTATATAATTAGTGACACAATTATTTGGTATATAGTCTCATTGATGACTACCAAAACAAGCCAAAAAAGCTTCATTGATGAGTAATATGTCACACTTATTATAAAACTTCATTAAAATCTATGTATTTCAGATCTAACACGCGTACTACCAACGCGAATTTTGATTCGTTAGGTATAAAGAGAATGAGATGTCAAGATACTTTCATTAAGGTGTCAACTAGGTCTTTTTTTCAGATTGTGTATATAGTGACACGTTGAGATAATAAAACTAAAATGAAATATCGTTCTACTTATGTGTTGAGTTTCAACATAGCGTGTTGAGAAGGAGAAATGAAGCTGATTTTTAGGACGAAAAGGACCTTAGGATGTCTACAAGATCATTGTTAAGAAGTTCACAAGTTATGAGAAAGCTTGGAGAAGTTCTTTCAATGGTGATACTGCAAGTATGATCCCATATAAGACATATTGCGTTGACTGCTCCTCCTACAAACTGGATGAAGGTTAACACCAACGAGGCGGTCAAGTAAAACGAATAGGCTACGGCGGCAGGGTTGTTAGAAATGTGTATGGTGTTTGACAACGGGGTTCGTTCACAAAATCGGAACATGTAAAGTACTCATGGCTTAATTATGAGGTATTTTGTATGGACTCGAGATTGCTTAGAGGATAGGGCAAGACTTGTGGTCCTTGAAACGGACTCACACCTTGATGTTAACCTTTTGAATAAAAACTTCCCCTCGTGTCATCCTCTATTTAATTTGACTTATAGATGCATAGACTTTTTGAGAAAAGACTAAATTATTGTCATATTTTTAGGGAAGTAAACTATGCTACGAATTTCCTAGCTAACATTCGTTTTCGTATATTGTTTGACACTCTCGAGAGTGTAGTGAGCATTGTCGATGTTGATGTAAGGGGTCGGACTATCCTCATCTGATGACTACTTAGCCTTCTTCGATTAATAAAAAGCGTCTCTAAATGCGTTGAATATCATCAATGAGTGCATTAAGTTGATATATAATATAATAAATTCATCACCATTTATGCAGCAATTTAATAATTCTATACACGCTTACGAAGGCAAGGCCGAAAGGCAACAACATTTCAACCTTTGATAGTATGACTTTTTGGAAGAATTAGGGTTTGGTTCATACGAAAAACTATAAATTTAGGTGTGGAAGGTTTGGTTGAGCCTTCATGGCCCACACTGTTCACATCAGAACTTGTTGGGTACGAACAAATGTCACTTACCCTATCATACAAAACAAATGAATTACCTCTACCTAATGTATTCATGGGATGTGTTCTCATGACTCGAGTTGAAAGGTGAGAACGCTCGGTAATTTTGAAAAGAACTTTATAAATACCTTAATTATACTCGTAATTTTCATAACCTATCTTTCGGAAATCTTCATAATCTATTTTTACTGGATGCACCCTCAATTTAGATATAGGTTTATGTGTGTGTCGTGATAGGCACATATGATGTCTCATACGAGGCACACAAATGCACCTTATAATGGGGAGTTGTTAACGGTTTATAAATTTAGAAACGAAGAATCGAACTGTTTTAGGTATATATTCGTCGGTTCATTTATTTTTAAGAAGTGGTATTTGTTTGAAAGTGAGATGTTGTCCAATTCCGATATTTTTAAGAATCGAACCAAATTTGAGTTGATAGGTTTTAAGGAAAACCTCCGCCAAAAATATATGTACCAAATTAAAAATATATTCATATACAAGTATAAAACGGCTTCATTTAATATTCCATGTACGTATAAACGAAATTATCATAGGTAAAGATGAAGGGAGTTGAATATAGTAGATGATTTAAAGAGATGAAAAAATCTATCTAGTATGTGTTTGGTATAGAGGGATCATTAAGGGTTATATTAAGAAAAAGGGTTTGACGGTACATTTTTAAAAACCATTTCAAGGAAGATGTCCGGTTAGAAATGGGATTGCTACCATCTCTCAACATCCAAATAATCGGTTGGCATTAAAGGCTCGTTTGGTTTTAATTCTGAAAACGGAAACGAAATGAAAACAAATTTATTTCATACCTATACCCTTATTCATGAAACTTTTTGGAATCATTCCTTGTGTTTTGAAGTAATTGGAGTATAATTTGTTTAGCTTGATACCCTATAAAGCAAATGCAATTTGCATGAAATCACATGAACAAGTTGACTAGATTCATTTCCACTCCGTTTCCATGTTCAGAGTTACAACCAAACGGAGCTAAAATTCTCCAGATTTTTTTGTCCCCTTATCATCTCCTCAAATTATCTTCATCCAAATAATCTTTGTGAACTGAACTCCACAAAATAATCTCCCTTTTCACCCCTACCGAGCGGACCTATTACCGCTCGAACATAACATTATAAATCCTAGCTAAAATGAAATGTTACCCTAAAGACATTCATTAATCAACAAAGTGACAACAATAGTTAAGTAAAATTACTAAATGTTTTTCTAAAATAACATCAGAATAAAAAACTTTTCACAATCATATGTGATGATGTTATAATGCATATATAGTTCTGAAATAACTCCAGGTTAGGTTTGGTTTGGTTTGGTTTGGTTCAAACCCTAGTTCATCATCCTTCCACTTTAGTAGAAATCTAGGGTTTCATGAGGTTGCTCACATTATCACTCTTAGTAGAGAGAGAGGGAGAGAGTTACGAGGCTTTTGCACATTTGGCCCAATTATTTCTAATCAATAAAATACATTAAAAAAACAAAAACTTAACACTGTAATCTTGTTGGAATGTTGAGTATCACAATGCATGTGTACTTAGAAATGACAATATTTTTTCCACACTCATGATTACTTAATTAATTCAATTCTTATGAAAAGAGCATGTATGGCTTTCAACGCATGATGAGTCGCAGACTTTGGATCAAGTAAACAAAACAAAAAGACATGCCCTTCCTTTCTCACTAAACGATAAACTAATCTTGCACCCATCATTTTTTGGCACTAGGGTTTTGTACAGGCTTCAAACAAATTTTTTTTATTTTTTTATTATCAAACATCATATGCAGCATCGTCCTCATACTCTCAAAGATAAAGTCGTTAATAGACATTTTTGTTGAAAATCATATTTTGGACCATCTAACCTATATGCCTTATGGAGCGGCACATTCAAGGCTGGGTGATGCCTCATTTCTCTCGAGCAGCTTCAGCTTCCGGCTGATTTGAGTATGGAACATCAAATCCTGTTGCCCCCAACTGCCACCGAAGCCAAACCAGTAATCACCCACCCCATGAAAGTGATAAAACAGAAGATGTGAACCAACGCATGTTCAGATCTAACTTTATAAGACATAAGACTTGTTTCTCCACAGTCATGCGTTCTAGATTCTGGGCTAGCATCTATTAGTTGGCATAGGCATTAATGCATAATATGTCCGCATTGCACGTACTCATTTCTTGATACTTACATACAACTTATTCTTAAAGCTTCTAATCATGATATTATACTAAAATGAGTCTTCTGTATGAATTAAGCAAGTAAAACATAATCAACGACTTCCTCTTTGATGATGTCGTTGCTGCTATGACGCCGTCAATCAGTTCAACACCAGGTACCTCGCACCAGCTGCCAACGCTCTTTGTTGCTGCATCTGTAATTTGATATTCATACAAAGAATGTTAACCCCTTCGGTAATCAATGTAAATATTTCTAAATAAAAATTTTGCTACATTTTTTTATTGAAAAGAAACGAAATCATTCTATATTTAAACTCAACCAAAGCAATGTCTATTACAACAGATGGAACAATTCCATCACACATTTCCTCAGATCCAGAAGGAGTGTATTTTGCAATGTCATCAGCCAGCATACTACTACATTTGAGTGATCACTTCATTGAGTTAGACTGTTTAATTGCGGTGAAAAAAATTGTTCTGGAACCCAACTACGTTCCTACTTATTTGATGGATAATTTTATGTGGAAAGTGACAATAGCAACTCGATTCGACCACTTAAACCACCGAATCACATTACACATGACGTGATTTTATAGTGTGATACACGAGACTTGTTACTATTCTTGGCATAAGATGATTTCCACCGTTGGTTTTCATACTAGAAACGTTATGTTTTGTGAGGACTAGTAAATAGACGACGAAAAAAATAAATCAACGAAAAGCAATTAACAGCTAGATTGTGTAATTTCAGCGTCTTGTAGTTGATATAATTATTCATTATATGACCTAAAAATAGAAAGCTACGATTTGCCTTACTTGAAAAAAGTCGTGCAAATTATTTTTGAGATAGCAATACTCCTGTTCAAGCACTGACAAAGCTCTCAAACACCTGTCAAGATTCAGATCAAAATTTCTTGGATTTCCACAAGATTAAAGTCAGGCATGATGATCCGAAAGCGGTTACCCAGGGCGGTTAGAGAGTTCAGCAGCACAGCGAAAGGCAAGGCAAACGTTGCGGATACGCTTTGCGCCGATGCTTGAACTGCTTCCTATCATCTGATTTGTATACACTCCTACTTTCTTGAATTCCGTTACATCCATCTCCATTCTGTGAAATTCCATCAAAGCTCATTACAATTAAAAAGTCACATCGTTCGTAATTAACAAAATCAACCGATCGGTAATCAGACCTGTCAGTTTTAGAAAAAATTGAATACATACAGTAGTCGATGCAGAATCTTGAGATGTTTCTCGGTCTCCTGGAAGTAAATGTTAACGACTTCGATAACGAAATTCGGTTCAGTTTCATCTTCCAATTGTTGAAGCTCAAGGAAATACTCATCCAGAACTCCCTGCGTTTCATATTTGAATCAGATCGTAACTGACAGAAAAAAGATTCAGCGGAGATGTTCGATTCGAGTTTCGAAAACTTGACGAACCTGATGAAAGAGTAAATTCAGCAAACGATTCATCTCGCCGAGCAGTTGGTCGCCGGCCAAATCAAGCATCAACAACGGAACCGCCGTCTTGTCCGGTGTTTGATACTCCTCCGATCGTACGGATTAGTGTCAGGAATCTCTCGATCACAAAATCTAAATTTGGATTTGGTTTCTGTGTTTTCTATAAGCAGGAGCGGGAAGATTATGAGTTTGGCAATGGAGTCTGAACATGAGGAAACCACCGTTCATATTTATAGAGGGTCCCCCAATTTGCAGAATAAAAGTTATAAAACAAAAAAAACAAGTCAAAATATTACACATTTATTTTTTATGAAATTAAATAATTTAAAAGGGAAATTCCGGATGGTACCCTCGTGGTTTGGGGTATTCCGGATTTTGCCCACCAGTTTTTTCAAGTTCGGATGGTACCCTCAAGTTTATGTTGTTTTCCGGATTTTGCCCAAATTCATTACACTTTTTTAAATTCCATTAAAAACGTACAAAAAAAAATAAACTAAAATTAAAAAACAACTTAAAATAGAAAGAATAATTAATTTATTTTAAAAATAAAGTAAAACAGTAACTTTTAAAATATATATATATATATTATATTAATTTAAAAATAAATTCGTTAGATAATTTTTAAAAAATTAAAAAAAATCAGTGTTTTCTTTTATTTTAAAAATAAATAAATTGGGTTAGTATTTTTTAACAAAATCTAAAAAAATAAGTTTTATACTTTATTTCAAAAATAAATAAAATAAGGATTTTTAAAAATTTTTTTTAAAAAATCACTGTTTTAATTTATTATTAAATTGAATAAATCAGTTTTCTATTTTTTTTTATTTTTTAATATTACTTTATTTTCTTTCTTTTAGTTTTGGGAAATAAATAAAATAGAAAAATTATTTATTTATTTTAATAATAAATTAAAACAGTGCTTTTTTATTATTTAAAAGAGTCCTTATTTTATTTATTTTTTAAATAAAGTATAACACTTATATTTTTAGATTTTGTAAAAAATATGCTAATTCGTTTATTTATTTTTAAAATAAATAAAATACTGATTTTTGAATTTTTTAAAATTTATTTAATTTATTTATTTTTAAATTAATATAATATATATTTTTTTATAAAAGTTACTGTTTTACTTTATTTTTAAATTAAATAAATTATTATTTCTATTTTAAGTTATTTTTTAATTTTAGTTTATTTTCTTTTGTATGTTTTTAATGGAATTTAAAAAAGTGTAATGAATTTGGGCAAAATCCGGAAAACAACATAAACTTGAGGGTACCATCCGAACTTGAAAAAACTGGTGGACAAAATCCGGAATACCCCAAACCACGAGGGTACCATCCGGAATTTCCCAATTTAAAATGAACAAACTGGAACTTTGGGATGGTATATGAACCAGTATCACGCCTTTCCTCACACTCACGCTTCTTGAATGTAGTGTGCTTAGCTGGTCGCCTTAAACTTCTATAGCTAGTTTAATTTAGTTATGACTAGTTTAGGGCGTATTTAAAAAAATATTTATTATTATAATTATTGAATGTATAATATACGTATAATATTTAATTTATATAATTAAATATATTTAGTGGTTACAACCATTATATATTAATTCATAAAGAAAATTGAAAGTTATTGGGTTAAATAGGCTATTCTTTTATAGGTTTTTACTTTGTAGTCCCTCTAATTGTACTCTATATATAATTTCCCCTAGATGAAAAAATTTGGGTTAAATAGGGTTATATTTACAAAATAAATTTAAGCTATGAGTACTCTTAATAGGGTAATAGTTGTAAAAGGCTTAATTAGCAATTTTATCCAAAAAAATTCGAGAGTCGGCACACCACCGCATGCATTGCCACCATAGCTACCATCGACGGACTTTCAAAGCGAAATCTTTTCCGACAATTCCACCTTCTACAACTAACCATAACCACAACTAAGCATAGCCAATTTTTAGTAATTTGGTAGTCAAGGATTAACACATAAGCTAATCATTTTTGCATCACTCCATGTGCTTCTCCCACGTACTTTTCTTGTATTAAACATAAATAGCACCCTCTGTACCATAAACCTTAATAACTAAACCCTCTAACGGCCGATTCCTATTCCGACCTCAGAGAACGTACATGCCCTCAAAAAATAGACAACTTCAAGCGATCCAAGTGTATACCTATCACTCGTACCGTCGTATGAATCCTCCCTACGATGCATGACAAGTAGTTTTCTTTACTTTTTATGAAAATGTAGTTTTCCTTATTAAGGTCGAGAAAGCTCCAACTACTCTTCTCTTGCTTGTTAATCCACTATCTTGATGGCTTTTGTTGGCTTTCATCTCACCATTTGACAAGCCTTTAATGAGCGTCTTTGCTAGTGAGGAGTTGGATCCCGCTTTGCTTGCTGTTGTTCAAGGCTTTGAAGTAGCTCTATTGTCCGACTTTGCTGGATCGGGTAGAATAGTTTTTCGGGTACCCTACATGAGATGGCTAATCGTTTGCAAAATCTCATCAAGAATACAAGATACCAACACATTTGCAATTGGGTCGGCTTAAAGATGTTGCAGCATATACTTATCTGCAAAAAAGAACGATGCAAAAATGGAAAAAGAAGATTGCAAGGATGAAGAAGGATTAAAGTTTGATGCAACAACATTAGAACAAAAATTAAAAAAATATAAGGAATTGGTACCTATCAGGCTATCTCAAATTGAAGATAAATAAACAATATTTATAGATGTCACAAAATTGTGCAGATTTGAAACTTTTAGGGCAAGATCTCTTTAATTTATTGGTTTTAAAATATATTAAAATTTTTAAAAATCAATATTAGATATGAAACTTACTCGCGAAGAATCATCGTCAGAGTAGATAATATCCATTAGGTGAAAATAAATAAAAAAAACCAAAAAAATATGTTTAAATGATTTGATGAGATCTAAACAATTTTGTAATGAAAGAACTATTTGTGTTTGGTTTTCTAAGGATGCGAAATCCGCTTTGAATGGGCCCTTTGTTGCCCTCGTTTTGACTAAGTTACAAATAACAAGTTGTAAACTTATGAAGTGTAGAATCCTTGTATCCCTTAGTTGGCAAAAAAAAATTCTACTTGGTTAGTAGACACTTCATCTTATACGAAACACATGAGTCATTTTGGTTGACTAATTGTAGCAAGGAAAAAGGAGGTAAATACCATTTCAAAACACCACTAATGTTTGTCAAAATTGTGATACCTCACAAAATTGAAATCACACTGCGAAATTTAGAGTATGTTGAAGACTCTAAACAACTTGAGATACTGCATTTCAATAACAAATAAAGTCCTTCAAAGAAGATATGAACAACTGTTATAATTGAGGACAATGATCCATCTACACAAGAACAACCACAAAATTAACCTCCAACATTAATGTTATGAATAAGCAAGTAAAAGTTAGCTTTTAAAATAAATAAATTATGCCGAGCTTTTGGAATCCAGATTTCATCCTTCCAAAAATTATGGGATGACTTTCCTCTTTGAAGATGTTTCTCGAGTGTGGTCTAAACGATTGTCTTGGAAGATGTCGTAGTCACATGCCCCTGTTGATCGTGTTGATTGTGATCGTGGTTGTGTTCGAGGTCTCCGAAGATCCTCCATCTTGGTGGGGGCAACGTCGTGGGATCCACATTTCCGCAGGAGGTATGACACCCCCTTAAAAAGGTTTCTACCATCCTACTTCCCAGCGGCGAGACACCGCGTCAGTTCATCTAGCCCATGCCCTCTCCATGTTTTGCTTGCCTCGAGTGTTCCACGTCTTCTCCCAAGGAGTAGTTGTTCTGTTTTTTGGATCTTTCTCGTTTTTTCGGTCTTTGCTTGCGGTGATTGTATTGTTTCCGTTTTTGGTTTTTGTATTTGCATGACGGTTTGCCCGTTTGCCGGTTGTCGGCCTCTCGATACATCAAGTATGTTTGGTGTAATCGAGCCTCTTACCTTCTTGATCAAAAAAAAAAAAAAAAATTGATTCGGTCTAAATATTTTTTTAAAAAACATTTGGCCCTAAATTTAGGTTGCTCTTAAATTTGAAATGTATGGATGTTATTGTAATTTTTCAGATGTTTTAACTTTGGCTATAATCAAACAAAATATATACCAGTTTTTTTAATTATTTTTTTAAATTTATCAAATTATATTTGCAATTGGTTGAAACTTATTTTTTGTAAAAACGTGATCTGAACCAAAAGATTTGAAATTGAAACATTTAGAAATAAAAGATTTCAAATGGTTGTTATAAAAAATTTAATTTTATAATTTATAGAAAAAAATTATGGTTTTAATTGAGAGAGCTCGATTTCAAAATCCTCGCATCGGGCAGATCAAGAGAACTCTACTTTAGTATAAAGAATTGATATTGATTATAAACTTTTTAATGAAATTCATGTAAATTTAAATGAGAATATAAATTGAAATTTTCATATTACATTAATTAAACGAGTTTTCTATCAAAATACGAATAAATAACCGACGATCATTTGACAAATTTAATTAGCGTTGTTTATACATGAAACACGTTTGAGCCACAACGACTTAACCTCAAAATGTTTTTAGGGTAACTTCGTGATTACCCTCGGATATAACATCTAACACACATTTTGTGGCTATATAGCAAAGAAATCACTATGCAGTTGAATGTCGTGGCTAATTAGCAAAGAAAACAAATTTTAGGGCAAAGTCGTTAGTTACTCTCCAAAAATTACGAAATCGAATAAAATGGTTGTCAATTTCGTAGCTACGTACCCGAACTTAATTTTTTTTAACGTTACATTTGTGGGTAGTTACTCTCGGAATCAAGTGAGGCCAAAATCGAGGGCACATTTGATGCAAATACCATCGAACTTTATCTGTGGGAATATTTGCGAGTGCATTTGTTATCTCATTCTTCCCCGTTAAGTTGTCAACAAAGATTTATTGATTCTACTTTTCTACTTGTTTCATTAACAATGTACACACTCTTCTTATATATCCAGTCCCCTCTTCACGTCATACCTAGACCTGTACGAAAGCGGGTTTAGGCCGGGCTATAACTAAAAACTCTATCCGGAAGGTGTGGGTTGGGTTGGCCCAACCCGGCTTGTCTGGGCCACAAGCGTTTCTCATGTCCACCCATGTAAAAAGTGGGCCGGTCCGGATGGCCTGTATGTACGCGATTGTGCAATTTTTCCCTGAGATTTATCGTTCAAAACAAGTAATATAATGTATTTAACACACTTTCAATCCAATTATGCTTGCATAGTGCATTATTAACAAGTTCAACGATAATCAACACACAAAATTGAATAAATTCAAATACCTGAAAATAACAAGTATCATTACAATCAAGTTAGCCGTGCAATCTAGCTTGTATTACAAACGAGAATAACTCATCAAAATACTCCAAACAAACTAAATAAAAAATCAAAGTATGTATGTGACATATAAAACAATATAAATTATATATACATATATTAAAAAATTATTTGTACAAAATTAAATACAGGCCGAGTCGGGTTAACCCGCGGGCAAAAATGTTCACCCATACCCGTCCCACCAATATACGGGCCGGACCAGACCCAAACGGACCAAACTTGTTGCACATATCCATGTTTTTCCCGGGCGGGCGGGTTGGACGGACCAACCCGGATTTGTACAGGTCTAGGCATACCCTTCTATTTCCTCATTCATTCTATAAATTTTAAATTAAAATGTTTCATTGTTTTGCATGTTGACATTTGAGAAAAATCTTGTGTATATATATATATAGGGTGTTGTTCCCATGAGAACAACCTTATCGTGCAATCATGAGAACAATTGTAGATTCTCGGATGGTGAGTATTAAGGGTCGAGATTTAGGGTAAATATCATAATTATTAGATAAATAATATTCTGAAACTAATAATAACTACGAACTGTTCTCATGATTGCACGATAAGGGTTGTTCTCATATGATCTATACTATATATATTTCACTCAAATGTCTTCTAAACATGCAAACAATGAAACATTTTAATTTGCAAAATCTTTTAAAAATGACAAGATTGTCTATAAATTATAATATTTGCGAAGTAAAATAGAAAAAAAAATTATTCTCATATATTTTCTATTACAAATTTAGCTTCGATATGTTTATTTGTGGGTATTTTCGCCACTGGTAGCCGCAAAAACCTATTTGAGGCTAAAAGTGTGATAAAGTCGTGGTTATAAAAGACTATTTCTAGAACTGTACAACACATAACCATAATTTCCTACTACTACTATTTTGGATAATTAGGATAAAATATAACAAAATTGATTATTTTTGTGCTTTTATTATTTTCTATATCGTAAGATAATTTTTTTGGGTATGTTTTTTTTTATACCAAAGGTATTCAAATATGGACAATCGTGAATGAATGTATGATAGATGTCAACCAAGTGGTGGTGGTTATACCACTAAATTTATTGATTGTGTTTTTGTAATCATAAATTATATGATGTTCTAGTTCATCTATGTTGAAATGGTTTCTTGAGGGTTATTTTTGATGGTCATCACATGGAAAACCATTATTTGCCTATATGCTCCTTGTAGAGAAGCATCCAAACTTAATATTCAATGATATGAAATTTTATTTAGGATAGGGATGCAATTATTTGATAATTTAAATCCTACTCAAATAATGTTTTTTGACGTAGATAGCTAGTCCAACATTTTTCCACCTCAATGGTTTGACCCTAGCACATCTATCTATGAATCAAGTATCAATGATGTATTGCATAAAAGTCATGCGTTTACCGAATAAAAGATGAACATTGAATAACCAACCATGGTGTTTGGTCTTGATCAGGACAACACTTCCTTATTGTCACATAAGTTTTTTGAAGTGTAGAGACCATTTAGAAAGGCCACTAGATCGTGGTTCTTCCACATTAAAATTAGCCGCAATAAGAGCTCTTTTATAGAGTAAGAGATCAACCACAATATGACACAAGGTGGGTATAGTGCCCTTCTTGAAAAAGTTGGCAATGTATTACCAACGGATCATACTTTTCCCACATGTTTTTTTTGTAACGATTCGGGTTTTAAGTAACCCAAGACGTCACTAGGCTAAGGACCACACAATGAGTCCCATCAGTTAGCCTGACAACAACTTTACAAATAGGACCTTGCAACAAGAAACACAGAGAAATAATGAAAACATCCAACTTGTCATTTAGAAAACATTTACATAACACCATGCATGCAATTAGTATGTACGTATATCCAAAACGACACTACAAAACATAAAAATTAAATAGTTGTCATGAAACATCATCTTGAAGCCAACACATTTACAGAGTTGCACACAGGCAACAAAAGACTCGCTTGCAAACGATTAATTTTTAAAGAAGTTCAACCAACCCTTTGGGTTAACTCTGCCCCGGTTCTCCACATCTTGAAGGTGACGTCCTTGCAACGTCCCTATGATCGGCATTAACTAAAAAGAATTCTTTCCAACCCTTAGCTACAGATCATAATCTATTCACGAGAGATCATAAATATCAACTTATCACAACACAACACAACACGTGTATTCATAAACCATATAACATGCTTATGAGATGATATCATGCATATATTAATGATGCATATGAATGTGGTATGAAATTTACAATTAGAGACCCGAACCAAATCCAGAATCATTTCTTATATCGGTCCAGACTTTGGTGTGAGCACCACCATTTCATGGATTAAGTTAATTCAAACATTTTTCTCTTAGGTCGGATCCAGAGTGATCAAGCCTATGGGACAGGATTTATCAGGGCGGGTTATAATCTTAACCCCTAACCACATGCAATATTTTTCCGTTCATGTTAATACAACCATTTACCACTTTATTTAGGTGTGCGAATCGAGCCTGGAAAACCATCAAACTCGACGTCATTTCTTATACAAACGCAAGTGATCTAGGCTTGACCAAGCTCGGGAATTCATTACAATAGCTAGCGGCATGGCTAATGGTTAAGCTCAGCGTCTTGACTTACATTAGCGACCTGAGCGACATATCAACCCAACATCACAAATGCTCCTAGCTACTTGAGTAATGGTTAAGCTAAGCGTCATTTATCCATCTTTACATACTCTTGACCTTTACAGGTCACCATCATAACACACACGCCTTAACAGGCTTATCATGCCTCAACAAGCTAACACTTGTCAATTTAATCATTTCTCCTAACCATAACATGATATACACAACAATAACATTAAGGATGTTTTATACATTACATCATCATGTTCATCATAAAATACAACAAGCATGCTTCACACATAACACATCACATTGCATAGCATCATTCACAATTCAACACAACAAGATATGAATATCTCAGGCATGGGTTTCTACTTTCTACAGATCATAGCCAAGTAAGTCTAAAGACTTACCTAGATACGCTCACAAAACACTAAGCTATACTTAGACCAAAGACTTCAACAATATTTGTCAAAAAGATCATATTCCTGGTATTGAACTTCTCGCTTCAAAGATCAATTAAATTCATTCCTTTGAGTTTAATTAGCTTTACGACATTTTCTAGAATCTTAATTTAATTAATTAAAACTTTAATTAATTAATTAAATTTTGGCAGCTAGCATAACATTTTGCCCGAAGGCAATTTTGAAACCACTTATTATCAAATCTTGTGATTCATACAACCTAAGATCATCAGATTATTTAAACGAATATAATGAAATTTGAATTTATCCATTTTGACAAGCCTACGGTCAATTTAGGTCAAATCGCAATACGAAAAACGAATAAATTTAGATATTATCTGAATATAACCCGATTGACGAACCAAAAGAAGATTCGGAAGCACAATGATGAAGAGTACGCTCGGACACCACCGAATTCACCGGAATATGAGCGAATGAACTAGACACATGATGAATATGCTTGACCTGACCTCAAAATCGTCTGGTATCAAAATGAAGAGAACAAAAATTTGAATTGGATTTGAAGTTGGATTACAAACGAAGAGTATATCTGAATTTGAAGATTGAGAGAAATCAAAGCTTTCACGAGATATGTGAAAGGAAATGAAAGAATTTCCGCTATTCAAAGCAAAGCCGATAATTATCCTTTAGCAAAGTCGATAATTATCCTTTAGCAAAGTCGATAATTATCTTTTAGCAAAGTTGATAATTATCATTTTACCGATCCGAAGGCGGTTTGATCATCTTCTCCAAACTTCTCAAAGTTGGAATAATAAATTCAGAATATTGTGTGGATAATTATTCCAAAACTTTCTCGTAAAACGTGTATTCCTAAGCTGTTAAGAAATAAAATATCGACTCTTTTGGCTGTTTTTCCTTTTCATATTATTTCACATCTAGGACATATCCGATGTCCCGATCATTTCTCGCAACTATAATTTTATTTGTTCCCAAATGCTCCAAATACCACCGGAGGGTAAAAGTTATTCTCCTGAGGAAAAAAAAATTTCCCACAAGGTCAATTCTAATTCAGAAACACAAAAGTGGGATCCATGCTCATCAATTTCACCCCATTAGCAAGTTAACCCAATATTACTATCAATGTATATGTTTAATCCACCACCTTAATCATCATTATTTAGGATTTAATTATCCTAGCTTTTACATTTTTATGAGATACAAAAGTCGATAGTAAATTTAGGATTGCCGTAACAAACGATATGTACGCGTTATGAAGATTGCATGTTGTTTTAAAAGGATGGTGTTGATTTGTCCGGGTATGAGTTTTGCAATAGTCTAACATATAAATGTTAGCTATCCGAGAGAGAGAAATCGATATCCAATAACTAATCTATAACACTATACTAAAACAGGATATCCATCTTAGATTATTTTCTAGTTATTTACATATTTGTCACAGTATATTTACAAGATTTTCCATTAACTATTTTATAAGAAAACTTCTATTAGAATTAGTAAATTGTTAGATGTCATACATCAACTTTATCATCAACAACACCAACTTTAATAAAAATTAATTAATCTAAAAGAAATTTATATCAATACTGAATAAAAAAAAATGGGTTAAAAGGTTAAATAAACTCTTATTACATATAGGAACATTAGTTAAGCCTTTTTGTTTTATGTGTAACAAACTAGACCACTTATATTTATGAAATAAATTTAATTGAATAATAGTATACGTAAATTCGTAAACAAACTCTCTATTTTGTTTTATGGGTAGTTTGTGGGTTTCAAACCTTGATTGATAGTCCCACTCTCCTCCTATTACAAGTTCGACTAATTGAATCTCACTATTTTGTTATTGTTTTTTTTAGTTATACTTAAATCTTAATTGGAACACCCAATCTTAATTACACAATTAAGTCGAACAATTACCTATTTTCACAATACCCAATTTTTATAATATCCAATTTTGTAATGCCCAATCTTAATATCCAATTTTCGTAATACCCAATTTTAATTACCTAGTCTTATCACCTAATCTTAATACCCATTCTTTGCACCGTGAAAGTAGCACTATATTCATAAATTGCAACAACGAGGCAATCCCGACAAGAAGAGAGCGGCAACGGTGGTTACGGAAGGGAGAAAGCCTGTGGGAGAGAATGACATGAAAAGTAGATTTGGGACAGGAGAAGGAAGAAACGGAAGAAAAGAGAGAATGAAGTGAAATGTGAATTTAGAGATCATATGACATATTAAATAGGATTATCTCATATTTATTTTAACTAATTTAAAATATATTATTTGAGGAGTCTAGTTTGTATCTTCAATTAATACAAAAACGTCTTATTAACTAAATTATATCAAAACAAATCTAATGTATAGGATCTACCAATAATTCTAAATAGAAAATTTTCGAACAACTATAAAAACAAACTCCTTTCTTAGATTTAAAAAAATCACTTTACTACATTTTTTTTACATAAACAATAATTCTAAAAAGGATAAAATGGTTAACTAGGCCTTTTTATCAATATTACCATATTAAGAATACCCATAACATAAACTTATTTAGTAAATATACCCCTACTTAACCCAATTAGTTCTTTTTCTAGAGGGGTTTACAAAATGGTTAACTAGGCCTTTTTAGAGGGGTTTACAAAACAAAAACGTAAAAAAAAGTCTATTCAACACAATTAGTTCTTTTTTTTTTTTTGGTGTGAAGGAGAGTTAGTGGTCTCCGGCGCATCTAAACGCGCTTCTTATAAATGAAAAGGCTAAGTAGTCAGCAATCGGGGGATAGTCTGACTCCTTACATCGGAACGTAAAAGATCAACTACACCCTCAGGAGGATCAAACAATACATAAGCCCAACGGGAAAAATACAAAGAGATGCTAGCTAGATAGTCCGCCACTTTATTCGCCTCGCAGTAGGCATGTCGGATCTGGATTTCCCATTCCCTTTTAATGAAGTCTTGACTTTTATAAACTAGACTAGAAAGAGGGTGACAACGAGGGATCGGCTTTCCCAGAAGTGAGATGGCTAACTAGGAATCCTATTCAATAGTCACCTTACAATACCCACACTCCCATGCGAGCTTTAGACCATGGTAAATATCCCACAACTCAGTCATTGGTACAATGCAAATACCCAGATTCACGACATATCCCCGTTGCCACTCTCCTACGTTGTTCCTAATGATACCCGCCGCCGAGGCGTGACCGTTGCTTCGCACTGAGCCATCGGAGTTAATTTTCACCTCGTTGATAAGGGGTGGGTTCTATCTGATGAGCTAAATCCTCCTTGTTGGTAGAGAGGAGGGCGCTACGTTATTCTTCCAAGATTTGACATACTCCGTGGTTCTTTCGATAATGAACTTCCGTTTCTCGATCGTCACCAGAGCCGCTCTAAACACTTTGTTGTTTCTCCATTTCTAGATCCAGCACAATCCTACAACAAATATAGAGTTCCAACTACACATGTTATTAAAATTAATCATAAAGGAGAGGTTACCTCGTATCCAAGATGCAAACGGTGTCTCAAAAAATCCCTCCATGCGGATGTGGGCATGAAGCTCTCGCCATATTAGTCTGTTGTGCATGCAGTCACGGAAGAGATGAATTAACGATTCACCCTCTAGTGAACAAACTGGACACGTGGCAGAATCAAACAAGTGACGTATGCGTCTCTCCATATTTCCCGTCTCTCCGCCTTGTATCAACTTCCAAGCAAAGCTGCCCACTCTTTCTTGTGCCTTGATCCTCCATATCTTCTGAGAAACGCTCCCGTCAACTCTCGAACTAGAGATCGTCCCCCTGAGAAGACTATAGGCCGATCCGATGGAGTAATTGCCATCAAGGCTGAGGGCCCAACTGAGTTCATCTTTGCTTCCAGAAACATTGCTACTCATTCCCGCTGTATTCGAGACTTGTCCGGGGCCAAAGCAGCCAGCTTCATAAGGATCTCGGAAGGTAAGAACTCATTGATCATTGACCATCTCCACCGCTTTTCGTCACTTCATAATTCTCGAACTCGCTTGTGGAGAAGCTCGGTATTCACTGGGCTAGAGGCTTCATCGAGCAGAGGCTTATTTCCGACCCAATTGTCCTCCTAAAAGGCGATCAAATTCCCATCTCCCAGAATCCATCTGTGTCCTGGATGCAGCACTTTCTTGACTCCTTGCTGTAAACTCTTTCAAACGTGGGATGGTGTAGTGTGGCCTTCCATTGAACCTCACATACTTGCTCTTGATAGTCCGAGCCCATAGGCTCGTATCATCTCTCAAGAACCGCTAGTCAAGTTTTCCTACCAGAGCGAGATTAAGATCCTTCATAACCTTGATGTCAAGCCCACCACATTCTTTAGGAAGGCAAATATTGCTCCAAGCCACTGTGTGCATAGTCCTTCTTCCCTCATTGTGGCCCCAAACAAAGTCTCTACAAGACTTGTCAATCGCCTCGCAAACGCTTATCGGTAAGATCATGGATGCCATCAAGTACACAGGTAAAGCAGCGAGCACCGATTTGTTTAATGTAACTGTGCCTGCGAAGCTAAGGGGTCTTCCTTTCCATCCGGTTAACTTACCATTGATCTTGTCAAGGAGACCTGAAAACGTGCTTTTCGTTATTCTTCCTTAGATGATGGGCATGCCATGATAGTTGCCCAAGTTTCTCGTAACGTCGATGCCGCTCATTCTCTGAAACCTGTATTGGGCCTCCTGATGAACATTGGGGGACACATAGATTCTAGATTTTTGCGTGCTAATCCTTTGGCCTGATGCTTTGCAGAACGTGTCCAAGCAATTCATAACTACTCTTAACTGTTCCGTATAAGCCTCCACAAATAGTGTTTGATCATCCACGAAGAACAAGTGAGAGAGTTTTGGACCATCCCTCGATAATCTAATAGGCTTACAACTTCCTTGTTCTACCTTTTCAATAATGAGGTGGCTGAGTCTCTCGATACACAACACAAATAGGTAGGGTGAAAGCGGATCCCCTGACGAAGCTCTCTTTCGGATCAGAACTGATTTGTGAGATCTCCATTCCAGAGCACCTGTCGGTGTGATAATACACTCCTTAACCATACACTTCCACTCTGGTGGGAAGTCGACTGCCTCTATGGTTTCCAAAACAAAATCCCATCTAACTCGATCATAAGCTTTCCCCAAGTCAATTTTTAGAATCATCCACTTCTTCCCGGAATTTTTCTTCCTCATAGAGTGGACAATTTCCTGCATGAGAAAATTTGTATTGGATGTACCTTCCTGGTATAAAACTACCATGTGTAGGTCCCACCAGATAACTCATAATACCTTGAAGTCTTTGAACTAACACCTTCGTGATAATCTTGTATAAGACATTGCAAAGGGCAATAGGGCGGTGATAACATGAAATATGACGTTATTTTAGGCTCACGTATTGATTGTTTTTCCCTTTCTTTTGTGTATGTGGATACAAGTTTGAAGCATTTATGAGCTCATTCACCTATTTTGTCGATATAGAGATCTACACAAGCTTTGTTGTGTTTTTAGGTGAATAAAGGAATGGATTGAGGAATAAATGGTGTGTATAGGAGTGATTGATCATGCTAGGCATCAAGGAGATGCATTCGAGAAGCCAAGGAAAGGATGGGAGTGGAAAGCTTTTGGAAACAAGAGGATTCATGCATGTTTCAAGCATTCCACGACCATATTTGAGTTTCCACGGTCGTGGTTTTAGAATTTCTTTTAATTTCAACCGTGGGAAATAAGGTCGAGAGCAACATAAGGGTTCCACGGCTTATTCCACGGGCGTGGAAGTTTGCACTAGGCCGTGATACTTGTAACGGTCGCCATGTGTCATTTAGCCACGTCGCCAACGGTTATTGGGCTTTTTGTAACCCTATTTCCTCCTATAAGAAGGCTGAAGAAAGGAGAAAAACCATCGGCTTGCATCCAGCGTATTTCAAGGGCATTGCTTAGAGAGGTTTCTATTGCATACAGGGAGGATTCGGAGAAGTACACATTCAAAGATTGCGTACTTGGAGAAAGATCTTAGGATTTCGATAGAAGGCGGATTGACATCCCGTTCTTCTTTTGTTATTGAGATTTGTGAGAAATTTTTACTCTATTCCGCATACATTGAACACGATTTACAGATTTTGGTTTTATTGAGATTGATTTCGGAGTTTGTTATTGAGGTTTTAAAGTTCTATTCTTTATTCCTTTCATATTTTATTATTGATTTTACAATGATGATTGTTGGCTAAAAACCTCATGCGATTATAAGGTGAGAGGTTGATAGTTGTGGCATAGATGATGATAGATTGAGCCAAAACAGATTAGACCCTGAGAGATGCGAGAAACCTCGTCATCGAAGGTTTCCACGGTCTGTTCTTGAGTTCCACTGCCATGGTACTTCAAGATCTAGCCGTGGTTTCCTCTATCGTACCTTCTTTGCTTTTGCTTTGATCCAAAGTTAAAGATTTGCCTTAACCTAGCCTTGGCTTACCTTTTCTAGGTAGTAGTGAGACTTAACATCCTCTACTTTTGTTTCGAGTGTCACAACCTTAACCTTTTTAGTTTATCTTTGATTTCCTTGGGTTTGGGAATGGATATTTGAGAGCAATTCTTATCCTTTGATCCTTTCTATACTGCACCTTCAACAACCTTTATAGAGAGAGTCTTTGGGTGAGACATATGGGTTTGGAACTTCACCATACATAACCCTACATTAGATATACCTTTGCAATTCCGACTTTGTCCTTACATCTTTAGAATATCTTGAATCGATTGCCACAATTGGATATCCGAATCATTAGAATCGCTGTTTTCCCAATATTATTTGCAAAAGCTTCTATTTTTACTTGCTCGACAATTTGTGAACTGATTTTGTTCCCCCCAAATCCCTAAGTTTGATACTCTGAAATTCTTGTTTTACTACGCCGATACGTACACTGCGGGTTTGCTTTGCTTTAATTTCAGTTTTATAAATTTAAGATTTGCACGCACACTTCCGAGCGAACAGGCGGAACTGATTGACTTGCTCTAGCGTAGCCACCTTAGCGATCAAACAAATAAGAGTATCATTCAACCCTCTAGGGAGAGACTGAGTTTCAAAGAAACGAGTCACCTCTCTCTTAACCGAGTCTCCGACATTGTTCCAACACTTCTGATAAAGGATGGGTTGAAAACCATCGATCCCTGGGGACGTAAAAACACCCATATCCTTGACCGCTCTCCATACTTCCTCACCTCTGATAGGTATCATCAAACCAAGCTTGTCCCTCTCATCAATATCCGGAAAACCATTAGTAATGAGATCCATTCGAGAGTATTGTCAAAGTCGCTCTTACTATAAAGATGGGTGAATTAGTCTATCACCATACTCACCATACTCTCTTCATATTCCACCCAAATCCCTTGTGTAGGCATCAACCCGTCCACTCTGTTACGTCTTCTTCTAAAAACAAGTCGGCATAACATGCCAAACTAGTTATATGTATTGATTATTCAAGAAGGAGATATGTCCTCCTCCTCGCAGTGGGAATGTTTCAAAACAAATACTTATATTGGTATGAATTTTCTACATCGAAAGTTTGGGTTATTCCGAACTTAGTATATAAGTTCAGTAAACTACTGCTATTGTCAATTAGTTTTAGGATAGATACATGTCAAGTTTGTGGATTGGACTTGATCCTAACGCACATGTGTGCTCATATGCACACTACCCCGTTCTTTGGTCCGTTTGTGTCGGATTTTGATAATTTGTAATAAATTAGCGGCTAAATTTTATCCTAAACTGTTCATGATCATACATTTTGCGGTTTTAATTAAATAAAAGAATAGTTTACAATTGGAAGCGCTTACATTTTTCTAATTAATAGTTTATAAGTTTTACAAATTATATGACAAGGCTTTTGTTCAGGTACGGTTCAATTAATGCGGTACGGCCGACACGTGTCCTGAAATTTTTTTTTTTTTTTTCTTTTTCCAAAAACGAATGAAAATTTGTTTGAACTATCATGTTATAATTTATGCACTATTCTCCTATAAACTTTGAACTATTCTCATATAATCCATGAACTATTACTTTTTAATATATTTTTATCAAATTATTCATAAATTAATCGTTTATATGTTATGAACTATTCAATTGTAATTCATGAACTATCATTTTATAAGTTATGCATTATCCTTTATAAATTTTGCACTTTGAACTATTCTATTATAATTCATGAACTATTCTATTATAATTCATGAACTATCCCATAATAAGTTTTGAACTATTACTTTCACTCCTTTATAAATTTTGCACTGTGAACTATTTTATTATAATTCATGAACTATCCTTTTATAAGTTATGAATTATTCCATAATAAGTTTTGAACTATTACTTTTACTCGTTTAAAAAAAAAACTCGTTAAAAAATTAAAATTTTTTTTCCGGGACACGTGTCGGCCGTACGATCGGTCGCACGGTCGTACCGGAATAATGTGTCTTACTTGAACAACACCCTATATTACAATACTAATGGAGCCATATATTTGGATTTTAGATGATGTTTTAGAGCATCCCCAACAACTTCTCCATTTTAGAATATTTGAAGAATTTTAAATATTTTTTGGTTCAACAGATTCTCCATTTCATTCTCCAAAATGGAGAATAATGGAAAAAAGTGGGGAGTCTTCCCTAAATTTGAAGACATTTTCCAAATAAATGGAGAATTCTCCAAGTTAGGGAATCTGTTGGATTTGATAAAAATATAAAGGGTAGATTTTTAGTTTTAATTCTCCATTTTGAAGAAAAGTTTGGAGAAACCGTCGGGATGCTCTTATTAGTTTTTCCTCTTATTATTAGTACAAAAATTATTAAGTCCAAATTCACCGGATTTACATGTGATGATTTAAAAATTAAAAAAAAAAAAAAAAGGTAAGAGGAGGCCTCCTCCGCCAGTGGCGTGCTGTCTGTAGCTTAGTGCCTCTAATTTACACACTTCCCTAGTACTAGTACTATTTCTTTTTAACTTTTATGCTATAATTGTTGCCTTTTTTTTATTTATTCTCCAATATTTTATCTAATAATGAAATTTGATTAGGTTTAGCCATTTATGTGTAATGTTATAGGCACAGTCAAACGGTAAATGATAAAGATCTTCTTAGGGTAGAATTTAGCAATAGTTACTTGATATCCTTTTTATAATATAAAGGAAGGATAAAACGGCAAAATATATAAAACTATAACCTAACCATAATTCTGTCTCTATCACTCCCCCTCAAGCTGGAGGTGAGAATTCACGCTTGAACAATAGAAACCGTAAAGGTTGTTGGTCTTTGATGCTCCTCATTACTTGCATTTGAAGAAAATGAGTCTTGAACAAAAATTGTTGTTGGAGCGAAGAAATGTGAGGTGGACTTGATGGACCTCCCTTCTTTGCTATTTATTTGTTTTGTTGTTCACGAAAATTGCATGCCGGTAAATTGAGCCCTAGGGCGCAAGTACGTTGACATCCTTGAGAATTGATATGAAGAGATGAAATGAGAACAAGATGGACCCTCCTTCCTTCATTGGTCTTTGTTTTGTTGGCGTCAATACGACACTAGTTTTGTGTTTCGTACACGTAACTTCGGACTTCATTATCTCATTCACTCATAATCCAGTTTTAGCAAATAAGTATACCACGATTCAGTGCTTGCAGACCCAAAGTCAATGCTTTCATTTTCCGCTGTTGACGATGAACGGAGCTCACCGGAAATTTGTCCGGAAAATCCCGGCACACCACTTATTTAAAATATTGGTTCCAACATGACGCGGATAGATTAGCGTCCTAGGGAGTTGATACAAAGGATGAAATGAGGACTTGATTTTGTTAGGTTGGCGTTAGCAACACGCCAGTAGAGTCGTCACTCGGGCGCATGTAGGTTGATGTGATAGCCGGCGACGGCGATGATATTGCACCTCACAACACATGGTACCAAATTTTACCTTTTTTATTCTCTAAATTTGGGTGTTTCACTAACTTAGATTAAAGTTTTAAAAAAAATTACTCCACCCAATTCTAACGCAATGCTTCTTCCTTGGGCAATTAAAACGACTTTTATGAAAAAGTTGATTTCTTCGTAAGATAAAATAGTGGACAAAATGTATCATCATACACAATTTATGAAATAAAGATATAGACAATATAATTTCCAAATTACAAAGAAACAACGTGTCATAGATAGGGTCGTTAATATGAGATATTCTGTCTCGGCTCATATTAAAATCAATTTGTTTATTTTCTAACGTGTTGAATATAAATTAATTTTAAAATTCGGTTCATAATATATGAATTGAGTTTAAGCATATCAAAATTCATCTCGATCGGATAAAATAACATTGTAAGATTGGTGCCTCAGTCAACTCGTTTGGCTTTGAAAAAATTCGACTCAGGTTCACTAAATCACATTCTAAACGAACTGAATATGAACATACGTTAAAAATCGTCTAAAATTTACGTTCAACTTATATATAAACGAGATTAACATGAACGTGTCAGTGTTCGGCTCATATAATAACCTACCATATATTCAATCGATAAATTTCAAAAATAAAACATGTATAGTTGAAGCATGCACAAAACCCTAGTGTGAGACAAATGATGGGTGTAGGATTAGTTTAGTGAGTTAATAAGTCAGAAAGCAAGGTCATGTCCTTTTGCTTTGTTTACTTAATCCAAAGCCCGAGACTCCTCGTGCTATGTTTGACGTCAGCAATATGTCACTATTTACTTAATTGGGTCATAAAATGAGTAATTTTTTTGGATTTTTTCTAAATAATAAGAATTTTTTTCTAAATATAAAAAAAGTATACATTTGTTTAGGAGAATAGAAAGGTTTTGAAGTTCGGAAATACCCGGAGTTTGAAACCTCGATTTATGTGAATAAGTCGTTGTTTAAACTAACAATTTCTTTTAAAAATATTTTTTTGAAGTGCACAAATGTATTTAACTAGGAGAGGTCCAAATTGGCCAAACTTACATGGTTCTCCGAAAAATCCCAAAGGTAAGATGAAAGAAGCCATTTCGTGCATGGAATTAGCTAAAGAACGAGTTATCATGCCAAGAAAACCCTTTTGGCTTTAGGAAAACGCGAACCATGTGTTGCCTTCCTCCTCCCTCTCACTCGCCTTGCCATGGGCGGTTTCAAACGCATAAAAAAGCTCTCCATTAAGCTATCGGAGCTTCCATCCTCGACCACTGCCCCCTCCAAACCTTCACAACCCTCCTTCCCACTCAACCCCTTTGAGGCTATACCCAAAGACCTCATTATGTCCAACAATCTCAGACTTTAAAAAAACTTAACCTCTACCCCCTCCGGTCATCTCCGACGAGTTGTTCTCCCCTCTACCTCCACCTATATCCACACCCTCTCCTTGCATTCTGCAAATCCCCTTGTCTCTCCTACCAAAGCCTCAAATATCTCCACCACCCCCATAGCTAAAAGCCTAAACATTACCCCACCCACCATGGCTATCCCTCTACCTGCACTCCTCCAAGATGCTCTACCTCCCACACAACGGGAGATTATCCCAATCGTCACCCATGTTAACCATGCAACCATTCATCCTCACACAAGGAGATAGTCTCGAAAACTCTTTTTAGAACCATGTCCCACTCTCATTCACACCGGGTCTCAAGGCTGGAGTCATTCTGTTTACCAATGAGGATGTCTCTGACATTACAAAAAAAAAGGAAACTATCTCTATTTGGTTTCCACATCAATAGCCACATCAGCTTCCCAAAAATGGCGTCATTTGCCTCCACTGCCTGGAATTCCATTCAACCGCCAAAGATCCTTCGCAATGACAAGGGCATCTTAATCTTTCACTTCTCCTTTGAAGACGAACTCAACACTATTCTTCTTGGCAACCCTTGGGTGACAAATGGTTCTTCCACCTTGCTCCTTAAACGTTGGTACCATGGGTTGAACCTAGACTACTCTAGTCTTGACTCAATCCCCGTTTGGTACCATGGGTTGAATTGGTTCGGCTATTGGAACTCCTTTGCTCACCGATTCTTGTTCTGCACACCATGCACGTCTTGGATTCGCTCACATCCTTTGACATCCAAGCATCCAAGCATCTACTCCGTGAGGTTCATCTCAAAGGACCCGATAACGAGTCCATCACCCAAAAGATCACCTACGACTGGCTCCCTAATCACTACACCATATGCATGATCTTTGGCTATCGATGTGGACCTATCCAGCCTCCCAAAAACGAAACTAAAACAACCAAAACCCCACGTACCATCACATGCTCTAACCCTAAATCCCTCCTCCTGATGAATCCCTCAGGATCAATAACCCTTCAAGCTCTCATCTTAACACAAATCTGATCTCATATATATCCCCAATCTCTACTCCTCCGAACGACGAGGTACAAGTTGTATGTAAGACCCCAGTCATTTGCCTTCAGCGCCCCCGCGGTGAAGTGTGCCGCCCCTGCGGCAGGCCGCACCCGCGAAAGGGTCAGCCGCAGGGCGGCTGACGACAGATCGCGCCCGATCTTTCTTTCGTTCGTTTTATCTCCCTTCCATGGATAGAATATCCGATATTCTATCTTATGGGCCGGTTTCCTTGTCTTCTTTCTAACCCTAGACGCCCTTTCCGTCTATCTTTCTAGCCCGTCCCTTTATATTCCCGTCTTTTCCTCTTTTCCCCGTTTCTTGCTTACGTCTTCTTCAACCCTAAGAGCTGCAGCCGTTCCCTTGGTTCCTGCGACCTTGCTGAACGTGTAAGTTCATCTCTTCTGGTTTCTTCATCACGTTCTTACAGTTGCTGCATGCCTTCTCCTTTTGTTTCGTTTCTTCTTCGTTCTTCTCTTTCCTTCTTCTCCAAGGATCAAGCTTGAGCCTTGATTCTTGTGGAGCGTTCCGTTGTTGATCCTTTGATGTTCACAGGCTCCCTTGGTCTAGTTGTGACATGGTTGTGCATTGAGAAGAGCAAGCTTTGGCCTTTGCTGAGTTCCTTGTTGTTGAAGGAGTCGACAACGCTTCTGCACTGTAAACCGCCCCCACGCCTCTATTGTGCCGCCCCCGCGGTCATCCGCCCCTGCGCCTGGTCCAGCCGCCCCTGCGGTTTCCTCTACAGTAACTCCCGTCTTTGGTGAGTTGCTTCCTTCCTTCCTTTTCTCGTTCCTTTCTTGGTTTCTTATGGTTGTTCCTTGTCCCCTGAGTTGTTGTAAGACTAAGGTTGAGCCCTTAGCTTGTGGAGATCTCTTAAAGATCATTGAGATTAGAAGTTATAGACTTCTAGCAACCGTTTCGTTCCTGATTCGTGATGCTTGTATGAACAGGCTTTCCTTGCTCCTTTCCTGAGGGAAATTGAGTGTTCTCTGAGTTGTTCGTTGATCTTTGAGTTACCTTCGAGTGAGGTAAGTCCCTCGGACTTACGTAGCTTCATTCCGTATAGTGGTTTGAGTGTTTTGGCTTGTTTGTGTTCTTTATCTTGTTTATAACGGATAACCGAAATAGGATTCACCCTTTATAACCTTATCTGACCCAAGTGTATTATAACCGGGCGGTGACCACTTGTCTAGTTCTACAGGAGACTAGTGTCACGGGCTGAGTTTTCCCTAACTCCAAACCGTGCGGCTCTTAGCTTTTCTCGACCCCTTGTTGTGCTAAGATCAGCCTATCCCCGATGGCTAAGAGAACTTGGAAGGCTTTGTGTGTGGGAAAGAAAGCTTTGTATCACAAGAGAGCTTTACAATGCTTGTTGAGAGCTTGGAACTTGGATGATGTAAATGAGGGGAAGGCACCACCTATTTATAGCCCAAGGCCTCCCCTCCTAGGAAGGTTCCGGATTTAGACAAGTCTTGGACAATCCGGATCCTTCTTGTCTTGAATTAATTACAAGTCACTCTATTTATCTAGAATATTCCATAAGGCTCTAGCCAAGCCTAGATGGTTCCACATCTTTCTCGCACCTTCGGGTCATGTCCGGAATCTTCTACGAGCGTCCCGAACGTTCCGGAATGCAGCCCGTGTCATCCTCCCCCACTGAATCCTGTGACGCCCTCATCGCGTTGGTCTCGTAAGTCTCGATCTTGTCCTTGAATTGCCACAAGGACTCGGATGGTTCCCATGTCATCTCCGCCTCGGGGAGTCCCTTCCATCTCACTAAGTATTCGAGCCTTGGGAGTCGATACTTCTCGCGCACAACCCGATCAAACATGATCTCATCGACTTCTTTGTCAAAAGAAGTCCGGACTCCCATTGGCGCCCTTTGTGCATCTCCCCGGGATGGGTCTTCCATGTCTTGATGGTAAGGCTTGAGCATACTCACATGGAAGACGGGGTGTATCTTGAACTTAGACGGCAACTCGAGCTTGTAGGCGGTGCACCCGATCCTCTTAAGAACTCTGAAAGGCCCCTCGTACCACCGTATCAACGCCTTGTGTTTTCCCATGTGCCACATGATAAAGTGGAGTGATGACATGATTTATGAAACTAGTTTAGGCACTCTTTTAGATAGTTTTCCTTTCCATTCATGTATGTTTCCGCATTAGTTCGTGACGTTTACGCTTAATTCAAGCATATTGTCGAAATAGACGTCTACACAAACTCTTGTCAGTTTTGTAGGTATTTTGGGGAGCTTTTGGAGCTTAATCGATACATTCGAGGATCATTCCTCGTGGTGGCACACATCTGGACTCTTTAAGGAGCAAGGTAGGAGCAAAGGAGAACACATAGGACCTTGTTGGTGCATGCCTTGCACCAACTCATGGCTTAATGATCCAAAGAGAGATGAATAGAGAAAACCACGGCCCAGAAGGCCTTTCCACGCCCGTGGTTTTGGTCGTGGTTTCTGTCTGGACCACTTTGACACGTGTCCCACTATCTCTTTGCCCGACCTTTTCTTATTGGAGGAGTATTTAAGTGATGTTGCATGTTGTATTTGGGAATCTCTCCCTTCTCCTTTTGACCTAGCTTCTTCCCCAAAACACTTCTCCATTGTAGCCTCTGTTCCAAGCACCAATTGTTGGTGTTCTTGGGAGAGATTAGTGACCGAAGGTATTTCTATGGTTGTCTATACCCAATCAAAAGTAAATCCCAACTTAGCACTAAGAACAAGTATAGTGATTAAGTAAGGGTCGAACCCAAGAGAATTGAGGTGTTTTAGATGCAATTATCGATTATAATGACGAGTGACACAAAGGGGGGGGGGGTTTGGTTGAATTGATTCACAAAAACTAATGAAAACGATTAATGCGACAAGTAAGACAATAATGGGTGAATCTACACTAGGTTGATTCTTGAACTTCAACGTCCTCCACCAATAAGCTTTGCTTATTTCACACTTTTCTTTTTTTACTTTACTTTTTGGGATGCATGGACAGAGGTGCACAATAACCGAAGCCTAGGAAATCAGCAATCATCAATTTCTTGAGATGCATCAAACCCTTGATGCACATACCATGACCCGTTAGGAATATCGCTCAATCCGACTTTGGCAAGACACAAACACCCGGCTATGTGAATGGTGCCGAGTTACTCATCATCATGATTGACTTCCCCAAACCTATTTATTACTTTCTAACACTTTCACTTCCAGCCAACTTCTCAACTTTTCTTTCACCTACTTTTCACTTTCTTGCTTCCAAATTCCCGGATAGGTAAAGGAAGGCAAAATGTATATGAGGGGTTAAGCATGATCAAGAAGAAGAAGAGAAGAGAATGAATTGCCTTGGTCTTTCCAGGAAGAAAGTGAGAGAATTCATAATGTGGTATCAACCTTCAAATTCAACATAATTTTGATAAGGACAAAGTATTAAACATGCCACAAATTTCAAACAAAGTATTTAGCAATTTAAACATATTATAAAACCTTTCAAGCATATAAAGATTTCAAAACCAGTCAGCAAACAAAATCTTCACTGAGATCATATCCACGTTCCAGTAAAAACGCCTCGGTCGAGATGTTCTAAGTCAACCGAGGTGAAGTACCTCGTTTGGCCAGAATTACTTCGGTCGAGGTCAAAATTTTTTTTATTTAAACCAGTTTTTGACGTTTTTCTCAATCAATTAACCTGTATGCATGCATGCATGCAGTCTCAGATAAGCGCATAGAGCGGAATAAAATACATATATCCGATAGAGTCAAGTCATACAACATAAAAGTCGAATAGTACATCAATACCCCATACTTGGGACACATTGTCCCAATGGGTCAAAATAAGTCTAGAGGAATAAAGTACTCACCGGACATAGCTGAGCTGCATAATAAATAAAGAAAGAAAATCCTACAAGCTCTTAATAATCCCGATCCGGTGGTGGTGGTGGTGGCACATACGGGTACTGGGATGGATCAAATGGATAACCCATGACATGCTCAAACTGGATCTCCGCCATCCGTCGCTGATAGTGTTGGCTCTCTAGCATCTGATGAGTCCAGCCCTCGATCTCTCAACGCTGGTCGTCAAATCTCTCCTGGATGTCTATAGTCAGGGCAACATAGGAGTCTATCATCTGATCGGTGAGGTCATCGATTCGACGGTGAGCATTTGGATTCCTCTACTGGCGTACCCTACGCCTAGCGGGACGTGCTGGTGCTGCAGCCGGCTCGGTTTCAGTCACGTCATCATCCAAATCGATGACCGGCGCACTAGTCCCAGCCGTATCCGTGCCCGTATCCATAGGAACACCACCATCCTCAGCAACATCATCATCATCATTCTCAGTCTTGTCCTCCTCAGCTGGCCCCTGAGCTGCTGCAGCTGCCGCCTCTCTAGCATCCTCCATAAATGGGATCCACGCAGTCTGCCAGTAATGTGGATCAAACACGGAGAACTGAGCTGACCATCTGATCCCCTGTGGTGCAGTCGGCTCCCATGGTATCGCCACATATGGCGTAGTGAGTCCTCAGGGAACCAGTATCCTCCGAGTGATCATCTCCTGAAGTCCAAGCGGCTTGGCAGCCGCCACCATGGTACAAGCACTGAGATTCATATCCATGTAACTCGCTATATGAGTCACAATACCTCCACAACAGATGTCGCCCTTCCCCTTCGCCTTTATCCTATGCAGATCCTCTGCCAGCATCAAACCAAAATCTGGGAATCCTCCAGTCACCATGCAGTATAAGCTCAGAAGCTCGCCCTGTCTGACCTTCTAGGGCGTCTCAGTACGCGCCAAAAGAGTCTCACTGAATATCCTGTGGGCTAGTCTGAAAGCAAGATAGAATATAATTCTCTCCCTGGAATCTCCAAGTCTCCATCTATCAGCATGCTCAACCACGTGAGCTATCTGTCCCCAGAACTCCTTAGCTACAGCTCGGGAGGGAAAATCAGCAACAGTCGGAATCGGGAAGCCAAAGGTATAACGCCAGTGATCTAAGGGAACCAGGTAGTTCCGGTTCATCAACCGGTACTTCACTGCGCCCTCGGTAGGCAGGTAGGTAAAGGAGCTGACAAACTCCAGTGTAGGCTCTAGATAGGCCGGAGCTCTGATCTCTGTGAACTGCTCCAACCCCACAGCAGAAATCATACCCCTCAAATCATCGTCGACATAGAGGCAGTCAAAAGCTGAAATGTCTAGGAAGCGGGGTGCAATCACTGGACGGGCCGCTATGCGGTCATAATCGACCCGGTGTCGCTCGTGGATCACCGGTCTAGTACGGCGGGAGGAAGAAGAAGGAGAAAGAGAAGATCTGTCCCTCAGGACCAACTGTCTCTCAAAACTCATCTTTCTGTAATCTGTCAGGTCACCTCGGTTGCTCTAACAACCCTGTAGAACACCTCGGTCGAGGCGCAGGCCGACTGGACCGAGGCGAAGAGCTGTTCGATCGATTTCCTCAAAAATCCAGTTCTTTTCCCCCAAAATCACTACCACAGGTTCCTATGGGGTACTTAATCTGTTTCTCAGCAAATGTAGGGGCAACCAAAGCCCAGAACGAGAGAAATCAATGGAGAAAGACGAAGTTAGGGTTTTTTCGATAATTACCTAGATTCGGTCGATTCGATTCGTTCTTTCTGCAGATTGGTGCTTGCAATGCGATCCTTGATGCTTTCCTCTCAGTTTGGAAGCAAGAATCGTCGAAAATGAGCGAAGAATGGAGGAGCGAGGTGGAAGATGCGCCGCGGTCGAGAAGAGGGTAAAGAGAGGAGAGAGAAATTTTCAGCCCTTTTTATACCCTTTTCTGGAACTGCTGTCACCTCGGTCGAGATGGTCTTAACTGGACCGAGGTGTACGGACCGAGGTGAATGTTCGGAAACCCTAATCACCTCGGTTGCTCAAGAATCATCTCGGTGGAGGTGCTGTGACAGCAACCGAGATGTGTTTCAGTCAGACTCCGTCTTCTCAAATTCTCGAACTTCTGTCCTTCCAGTTGTGCTCATGGGTTGTATTCCTTCCTTAGATGTCACCTGTTGTCTGTCTAGGACGCCAAAACAAAACAAAGCAAAGCAAAAGCAAACTATCTAAAGCTAGACTAAAAAAAAAAGGGAAAAGAAAGCAATACCTTGTGTTGCCTCCCAAGAAGCGCTTGATTTAAGGTCGCTAGCTGGACCGTACAGCGTCTCTATGTGTGATAGGAGGTGTCCTCAGCCCATACTTCACCTTCATCATGGGGTAAGATAAATAAGTCTATCAAACGCTCCAACAAGTGCAAGTGCTCATCAGGGAATGAATCGTCTATGGGTAGGTCGTCCTTCTCGCGTGAAGATGGAGGTAGCCGGTTGAGGTGATCCGCAACAGAATTTTCAGATCCCTTCTTATCGCGGATCTCTAGGTCAAACTCTTGAAGCAAGAGAATCCATCGAATAAGGCGTGGCTTGGCATCTTTCTTTGCAAGCAAGTAACGGATGGCTGCATGGTCGGTGTAGACAATGACTTTCGCTCCTACTAAGTAAGAACAAAACTTCTCGAAAGCATATACAACCGCCAATAGCTCCTTCTTGGTGGTGGCGTAGTTACGCTGGGCTTCGTCTAGTGTCTTGCTAGCATAGTAAATGGCGGTGGTCCGGCCATCCTTCTTTTGTCCAAGCACCGCTCCTACTGCCACATCACTAGCATCACACATGATCTCAAAGGGCAAGGTCCAATCCGGAGGTTGGATAATGGGAGCGGAGATCAACGCTTCCTTAATCCTGTAAAATGCATCAAGACACTTCTGCGAAAACTTAAAAACAACATCTTTATTGAAGAGGTTAGTTAGGGGTTTAGAAATCTTCGAGAAGTCCTTGATGAATCTCTTGTAGAAACCTGCATGCCCGAGAAAACTCCTCACATATTTGACAGAACAAGGGGGAGGGAGTTTCTCAATAGTCTCGATCTTAGCGCGATCGACCTTAATACCTCGATTAGAAATGAGGTGTCCTAGCACAATGCCTTCATTAACCATAAAGTGACACTTCTCCCAATTCAAAACAAGATTAGTGTCTTCACATCTTTGTAGTACTAGAGAAAGGTTAGATAGGCAATCATCAAAAGAGGAACCATATACTGAAAAATCATCCATAAATACCTCCATGATCTCCTCTATATACTCGGAAAAGATAGCCATCATGCATCGCTGGAAGGTAACGGGTGCATTGCATAATCCAAATGGCATCCTCCTATAAGCAAATGTCCCCCATGGACAAGTAAAAGTGGTCTTCTCCTGATCATCCGGATGGATAGGAATCTGGAAGAAACCACTATAGCCGTCTAAATAGCAGAAGTGTGAATGCTGGGCCAACCGTTCGAGCATTTGATCAATGAAGGGAAGTGGAAAATAGTCCTTCCGAGTGGCCGTGTTCAGCTTCCTATAATTAATGCAAACCCGGGTCACACGTGTGACAGACGGGAATACTTACCACTATACTACAACGACTTTCGCAGGTTCCTTTTCATAGGTTTATGCGAAGAACCCGCGTTGGGAAGGAAATCGTTCCTTACGATCCCGAACCAGAAAAGACATACAAAAGACTCTTGAAAGAATCGAAGATGGCCAACCAAGACAATCGCGATCTTGAGGACGAATTGAAGGAGGCGTTAGAACAACTACACCTCAACAGGGAAGAACTAAGGCTAGAAAAGGAAGAAACTCGCACAAGGACTGAGGCGATCGAAGCAGATATGGCGGCTTTACGAGACCAGTATCTACCTCGACCGAACCCAGATCCTCGACCGAGGCAAGACCCTGTTCCAGATCCTCGACCGAGGCAGAATCCAGTACTTGTTGCCCCGGCCGAGATACTTCCACCTCGGATGCCAGTCCGAGACGTTCTTTTTGCAGGTATCCCACAAACCCTAGGACAAAGGATGGACCCCAATCAAAAACTGAGGCGTCCAGGAGTTAACCTAGGAGATCCAGCGGACCATGATTACGAACTTCGACCGCAAGTTCTTTCCATGATTCGCCAATGTCAGTTTGGAGGGCTTGAGAAGGAATCCCCGCATCAACATCTACAAAACTATGAGTTCTTGATGGAGACCTTGAGACCTTCAAGAATAGAAAACAACAATTACAAGCTAAGGCCTTTCTACTTCTCCTTGAAAGATAAGGCGCTTACATGGTATCAATCTCTTCCTCCCGGAAAGATCAACACTTGGGAAGAGATGACGACGGAATTCTTAACTAAATTCTTTCCCCCCTCTAAAACTGCTTAAATGAGAGGGAAGATCAATGCATTCATCATGAAAGACAAGGAGAGCTTGTCCAAGTCATGGGAGAGATTTAAAGACATTCTTTTGGATTGCCCACATCATGGGATTCCAAAGATAGAATTGCTGGAGATATACTTCAAAGGACTGGACGGCAATGCCAAAAACTTGTTCGCTCCAAACGGTGTGTGCAAGATTTAAATTTATAACCCTAGATGTAACTTAAAACAAGGATGCGAACCCGCAGTGTACGGGTCAATCGTAGTAAAAAGCAAGAAATTCCAGGGGTCGATCACAGGGACTTAGTGAAACAAAGCAGGAATAGGTAAGCTATGTAATTACTAACCACGAAGCAATTAACACAATCAAGGATGATAAAAATTCAATTAAGGAATTATGCAATTCTAGGGATTAAAGCATCTAGTTGTGGTTCCAACTCAAGATCTAAAGATAAGCGGACAAAGCTGAGATATTTGCATAGAGAAGGTGTTACTAAAGTGGAATAGATCACCGGGTAAGTCTCACTACTCACTAATCCCAAACCGCAACTCCTATTACCGGGTAAGTCTCAAGGAATCAAGGTAAAAAACTATAACCTCAAACCAACACACCACCTAAGGGAATAGAATCAACCTTTACCGGGTAAGTCTCAGGCTATCTCACAAAGATGGAATGAAAGCACACTCAAACCCCAATAAAGGATAAACCTTTATTACCTACACTTATGATCTTTGGTAAACAAACAAAGGAATTACCGGGTAAGTCTCATCCTAGGCTTGCATTGAACCAGGAAAGGTATAATAAGAATAGGAATTGTGAAACTCTAACACTTAACTCTCAGTTTCGGATCAGGTAAGTCACCTCGGTCAGAAGAATTCCACCCCGGCCGAGATGTTCATCGACTGAGCGAGATGTTCTAGGGTTAAGGATAAAGACTCGAGCTTTCAGGGTCCTACTGTGATTAAGATTATTCTATCATTGTTTTTCCCACAACATTCAGCCAATCACCCTAGAATCACACAAGGAAATTAGCCACTCATCATGATGAAAGGAATAATCAAATATAAGGGAAGAAAGATAATAATTGAACAAGAAAACCTTAAGAGAAAGGCTTCAATAACTGAATCAATTATCAATCAACAAGCGTTCCTTGGATCAAAATCCAATAAGACAATCAACAATGAAGGGAATCTAAGAGAATCTTACAAAACCCTTCAAAAAGCTATAAAAGCTATAAACTTTCTTCCTTCAATCTTCTTTCAACCTTCAAAAAGGTTCTTCAAATCTCCCAACTTATAGTGGGATAAAACGGCTGTCTCGCGCGATGTGCAGCCCTAAGCGGTCTTCCGAGTGATAGCGGATGTTTAAACACTATCGGTGGTATAGCGTGATGTTTCAGATGTAAGCAGGTTATAGCAGATGTTGGATTTGTGGAAAATCCAACCCTTTTTATAGGAAAATTACCCTCCAAAGATAAGATATCTTAAAAAGATCTCTTCCCATAAAAATAGGTAATATATATGGACTAAATTATCTTCTTTCTTCCAGGAATCCAACCCAAAAATATAAGATCTTCTTTCCAAAAAATAAAAGATTTCAGCCAAGAATAAAATATCCTTGCCGCGTCCAAGGTGTTCGCCTCGGTCGAGTCAGCTCCTCTGGATCACCTCGGTCGAGGTGACTTTGTAGTCAACCGAGGTGAATCACAACTGAATGTGAAATCTCTCAAATCTGGTCCAAAGTGAATCTCTAATCCAATTCCATGATTCCTGGATTCTTCCTTAAGCTCCTGAATGTAGCTCCAATGACTCCTTAGCTCCTTTTGCTCCAATTTGATGTAAAACGTGCCATTTTACCTACGATTACAACGAAACTTGGTGTAGACCTCGATTCCTGCAAAGGTAGATGAAACGACAATATAATCACATAATATACATCCAAACATGCAGATTATTGAAGATAAAACGTCTAAACAAGTCCCAAAATATAGACAATAATTCATGCTATCAATTCTAAGCATGCAATTGCTACTTTGGTGTATTCCTTTTACACGTTTTTAAGTAATCTCCCATCTCGATCGTACATATGTGTTGAGCCAACCGGCATCAACACAACTTAACCTATTAAAGTTCCGTAAACCTACAAGAACAAATAATAAGTTAGCATTTAAACAAAGACTAAGGGATATAAAGATAAGATTAAAACCGTTAAACTTATCTTTATATTTGTGTTCCTTTTCTTTAATGTACTTCAATGTCTGACCGCAGGGGCGGTTCTTTAATGTACTTCAATGTACTTCAATGTCTGACCTTTCGCCTTCCTGACATTTCTGATGTCAAGGCGCAAGGGGCGCCTCAAGGCCAACGCAGGGGCGGTGACACAGACTGTTCGCCTTCCAGCTCCCAAGGCGAGGCGCAGGCAGGGCACAGTGGGAGGCGCAGGGGAGCTGGCCTTCGTCTTGTCAAGGCAAGTCACCGCAGGGGCACCGATGGGTGGCGCAGGGGCGGTGACCTGCATCTTGGCCGGCGCTGGTGAAGGTGCTAGGAGCGCTTCAGTGGGAAGTGTCACCCGTTGGGGCAGCTGCAAGGGCCCGCGGGGGCGGTGGAGCAACATAAACTTTTCTTCTTGATCGATCTTTGCTCCTAAGTGCTTATAACTCCTTCCTTAGCTTCTTTTGATCTTCTTCTTCTGGACCAAGGAGTTAGTAGCATAAACCGACACTAATGCAATAAAAAGACTCTAAAAACTACCCTAAATGATAGTGATTCCATCACCCATCAAACTCCCCCATACTTAGACCTTTTACTCGTCCCGAGTAAAACAAATGACAACAATTAGACTCAAGGTCTCATGAAGCAAGGGAAAGAAAGAGAAATAATGGAAAACAAGAGAAAAACCAAGAAAGAAAGAAAGGAAAAAGAGAGGAAATGTGAGAAAAAGAAGATACTACCATCCTTATCGCTCCAAGAGTGGCCTACCCGGACAACCTCCTTATGACTCCCCTTCTTATGTCGCCAAAATGCCGGAAGGGAAATCTACACTCGGTGTTGCTCATCTTGCCAAGGCGCCCGTTCGGGTTTTCACCTTGCCACTCTTCTTCTTTTCTCTCTTAAGCTCACATCCCTCAAGTCCATTTTTGCACCAACCTAAGGTTGGTCGGACTACCTTCTTTTTACCTAAACCGCCCTTTCGGGTTTTCGATTTATCCAAGGATTTTCATGCCTTTTATTTCACTTCTTTGGCTTTTTTTTAACAGATTTCAATAATGCAAAACAAAATGTCAAAAATAACTAACAACTGTACAAGCAATTATATATATCCCTCCCCCATACTTGAAGTGCATTTTGTCCTCAAAGTGAAAATGAGTCAAAGATAAATGTGGGAGAAGGGAAAGAGATGTACCCCTCACTGGGGTGGTCCGGATGGACCACCAGAACCCTCCACCGGCGGGTAAGGGAAGTGGCAGAAGAAATGCTCCTGCCGACAGTGAAGGGTGTCAATCCGGTCCTCCTAAGCCTCCATCCTCTCTCGAAATGAAGTCTCATAGCTAGCCTGCCAAGCTAGCTGCTGAGTCTCCAACTGCTGCCGATGAGCCGCCTGCCAAGCATCCTGACGGCCGTCAAAGTGGGTGGTCATGGAGGAGGCGAAGCTGGATTGCCACGCCTGCTGCTGCTCAAGCATGGACCTCTGATACTCTGTCTGCCATGCCTGGTGCTGTGTAGTCAAAGCAGCCATCTGAGCCTACAAACTCTCCATGGCCTGCTTGTCGTGTCCCGCCGTCGGCATCTCCTCATCAGTGTGGTGGGCCCTGCTAGAGCCGGATGTGTACCTCCCAACAATATTGACCTGAGGTCGTCTCGGAGGGACAGGGTCAGCCGGGACATATAGGTCGGAGGGCTCTTCTCCCAATGGGAGTCGGCGGGGTAAATATGTGAGATGACTCCCATCTACAAGGGAGATCCAAAAACGATGTCCCCCATCTATCTTGAGGAGCCTGCACCTCCTCAATAACCCCTCATTGTTTAAGGGTGCCTCCAAACCTTCTTCTAATGGAGGAAGATCCATCACTCGTGCAGCTAGTAGTGAAATGATACCTCCTGCCACTATGTCACGAGGCTCATTCCTCCTAATCCGCTTTAGAGCGGTGAAGAAGAGATATGCCCAATCCGGCACAAATTCGTTGAAGAGACAAGCATATAGCAGTAGAAGGTCTTTAAGAGCGACCTTATTCTCTTCCTTGTGTCCACAGAAGACACTCATGAAGACCTTGGAGATGAGTCTTAAAAGGGGTGAGTGAATTTGTTGGAGTACTCACCCCCTGCGTGAAACTCTGACCTAGTAGTGGCCTGCCAAAACTCCAACAGATCCGGTGTCGGAATGGGTTCCATCCAGTCATCGGAAGCTGCAATGGTCACTCCCAATGCCTCTTATATTTGAGTGTAATCCAATGTGTATTTCCTCTTGTTGTACTTGAATGAAACTCCTATACACAATTGGTCTTCCGTCTCCATTTTAAATGTTGCTATGAATTGTCTGGTGAGGTCGGGGTGTGTTGGAGCGCTCTTTATCAGAAAACCACCTAACCCGGCATTGTTAAGGAAGTCCTGCATACTTTCCAACATCCTTAGATTTTCCAAGGTGGAAGCATCAAGGAACCGGGTTGCATGCATCTCCCGGCTTTGAGCAATCCTGTACCGGTCCTTCTCACCTTCCGTCAACTTGTATTTCCTTTGTGGTTCCATCTCTTGCAATTGATCAAGTAAAAAGTCAGAAAGTTAAGCAATTTGATCAAGAGGCGAACCTTCTGTCGTGATTTATGCAGGGGCAGCTGCAACAAGCGCAGGGGTGGCTCGACGCAGGGGCGGGAGTTTGCAGGCGCAGGGGCGGTCGAAGAGCAGAAATGCGATTTGGTCGTTCGACAAAGGTGTTGGCGATTGTGCTTTTCTGACGTCTTCCTTGCTGTCGCAGACGTTGCCGGAGGTGGGACAGGGGAGTGGTGAGAAGGGATGAGTGTATGTAGTGGAGATTGTTTGTGTTTGCAGGAAAGGGGTGGCACTGCTGGGTTGCTAGAGGTGGCGCAGGGGGCGCGTCGAGGTGGTGGTGATAAGGTGCTGGAGGGCGCAAGGGCGTAGGGGGTTGAGCGGCTAGGTTTTTGCAGAGTGAATGGAGAGGGAGTGGGGAAGGTGGTAGATTTAGGTTATTTTTGGTAAGTGTATTTTTTTTTCTTTCCTTAGCTGTACCGCAGGGGCGGTGTGTGTCGCCGCGGGGGCGGTGACAAGAGAGAGGGGCCATGCAGCCTCAGCGCCGGGGGCGGAGCTAGGGGTGCATGTCAAGGGTGGCCGCCGTAGGGGCGTAGGGTTGGCACCGCGGGGGCGGTGACCTACGTGAGCAGACGCAGGCCCAGAGCCGGGGGTGGCGCTGGCTAGGAGTGTCGCCGCAGGGGCATGTTTTTAGAGCTGCAGGGGCGGTTTTCTTGACAAAAGCTCCTCTTCTTATTACTTCGGGTTGCCTCCCGAATTAGCGCCTTTGTTTTACGTCGTTGGCTCGACGTAAGGACTCTTCCTCTATGTTTGAACCTCTTCCTGCATCCCTTTTGGATTTATAACCGTTTGTGACGGTAATCCTCCGGAGGCCCTAGTTTCAATTCTTGTAATGGCTTCCGCCATTTGACCAACCTGCTTCTCAAGGTTCTTGATGCTTGATTCCGTTGTTTGGACATGAGTAGCAAAGTGTTTAGTCAAAACCTGCAACATATCTTCAGTTGAGTGATACTTACCTTGGCGGGGCTGTTGTTGTTGGTTTTGTTGATCCCTCCAACGAAAATTATGTTGGTCACGCCAATTTGGCATGAAATTCTAGGTATAGGGATCGTTCCTAGGTCTTTGATGCTGTGGTTTTCCATAACCCATTGCGTTTACTTCAGCATCGTCATCTTGAACTTGTAGACACATGTCCGTTAGATGATATGGGTCAGCACAAACTCCACAAGCTTTTAGCTGTTGCGGTGTTCCCATAAGTCTTAGCCTCTTCACCATTTCCTTCAGTTCCGCTAGCTCGGTGGAAATCTCGTTCTTCCCGGAACTCATGGCATGAACTCCTTTCTTAGACGGGATCCTTCCAAAGTTCCGAGTTCCTTCCGCTAGTTCTTGTATCTTTTCCAAAGCAAGGTCAGGAGTAGAGTTAAGAATATTACCTCCGCAAGCCGCATCGACGATCCTCCTTTCATTGTCTAGCAAGCCATTGTACAAGTACAAGACTAGATCTTGAGTTGAATATCCGTGGAAAGGACAGCTGGATCGGTGGCGTGCAAACCTTTCAAAGTACTCGTAGAGAGTTTCGGTTGCCTCTTGCTCAATGTTGCTTATAGCTTTCTTCAAGCTATTGGCCTTTTTAGCTGAGAAGTATTTCTCCAAAAACGCTTTGTGAAGGTTTTCCCAAGTGTCAATGCTCCCGGATGGAAGGTGGTAATACCAATCATCCGCCGAATCCTTGAGTGTGAAGCCGAATGCCCTCATCTTGATTTGTTCTTCGGTAATGTTGGCCAGCTTCATGCTCATACAAACGGTGTGGAACTTCCCAAGGTGCTTGATGGGGTCTTCACCGCTTAGCCCATGGAAGGATGGAAGTAAGTGAATAAGGCCTGGTTTGAGATCAAAGTTGACTCCTTCCCCTAGTGCCGGTATAGCGACCACAAGAGGGTTTTGAGCCAAAGTGGGCTGCGTAAGTTGACGAAGAGTATGGTCAGCCATCTCTTGTTGTAGTTGTTGTCTTCGTTGCCGGATGTGCGTCCTCTCAATTTCTGGATCAAAAGAAGCAAAGCCGGAATTAGTAGCACGGGTTTGAACCATAAAATGGTTCAAACCAATAATCAATAATTACAATAAAACACAAAAACTCCCCGGCAACGGCGCCAAAATTTGACCGAAGGTATTTCTATGGTCGTCTATAACCAATCAAAAGTAAATCCCGACTTAGCACTATGAACAAGTATAGTGATTAAATAAGGGTTGAACCCAAGAGAGTTGAGGTGTTTTAGATGCAATTATCGATTATAATGACGAGTGACACAAAAGGGGGAGGGGTTTGGTTGAATTGATTCACAAAAACTAATGAAAACGATTAATGCGACAAGTAAGACAATAATGGGTGAATCTACACTAGGTTGATTCTAAGCATGCAATTGCGACTTTGGTGTATTCCTTTTAAAAGTTTTTAAGTAATCTCCCATCTCGATCGTACATATGTGTTGAGCCAACCGGCATCGACACAACTTAACCTATTAAAGTTCCGTAAACCTACAAGAACAAATAATAAGTTAGCATTCAAACAAAGACTAAGGGATATAAAGAGAAGATTAAAACCGTTAAATTTATCTTTATATTTGTGTTCCTTTTCTTTAAGTAATTACAACCCGTTATTACTTAAAGTTGCTACTAGATTAAAGACCCGAACCCGGAACCTATTAATCCTAGTTGTTTACATGCACTTTAGAACCTAAGGTGATCAATCTCAAGTAATAGTTAACATGCAATTAAACAATGAAGATCAAGGAAACACAAAGCATTACTGAATAGTCACTTATATTAAAAGAACTTACAACCAAAGTAACAAAACAGCTTCAAACCAACCCAATGTAGCAAGGGAGTTAGCAACTCATTACAATGGAAAACTCAAGTCTAAAATGGATTTTTGTGAGGGAAAGCATGCCTGATTCTAGCAATCAGCCATGGACTATTTATACTACAAAAGACACTTAATTAGGAGTAAATAGCCGGCCTAAAACAGCCACCTTTAATGCCATAAAGGTGGTGTAAACAGCCGGAGTAAAGCTTTTGGCGTTAAACCGCAGGGCGGCCTTCAAGACCCGCAAGGGCGGTTTAGGCAGAATTGGTTGATCTTCTTCATAACCGCTGGGGCGGCTACACAACTCCGCTGGGGCGGTTCTTTAATGTACTTCAACGTCTGACCTTTCGCCTTCCTGACGTTTCTGATGTCAAGGCGCAGGGGCGCCTCAAGGCCAACGCAGGGGCGATGACACAGACTCTTCGCTTTCCAGCTCCCAAGGCGAGGCGCAGGCAGGGCGCAGTGGGAGGCGCAAGGGAGCTGGCCTTCGTCTTGTCATGGCAAGTCACCGCAGGGGCGCCGATGGGTGGCGCATGGGCGGTGACCTGCATCTTGGCCGGCGCTGGTGAAGGTGCTGGGAGCGCTTCAGTGGGAAGTGTCACCCGCTGGGGCGGCTGCAAGGGCCCGCGGGGGCGGTGGAGCAACAAAAACTTTGCTTCTTGATCGATCTTTGCTCCTAAGTGCTTATAACTCCTTCCTTAACTTCTTTTGATCTTCTTCTTCTGGACCAAGGAGTTAGTAGCATAAACCGACACTAATGCAATAAAAAGACTCTAAAAACTACCCTAAATGATATTGATTCCATCACTATCAATTAGTGTAGATTTTAGTTTTGTAGTGAGATTTGAGTGGTTTTGAGTGAGGTTTCCATTGTTGACAACTTGGAGCAGCTCTTGGAGCCCTTGTAAGATTTGGTAACTTTTATTCTAGCTTTTAATGTCTTTTCTTTGGATTATTCTTAATTATCTAGCCATGACTTGCAAGCATGCTCTATTTGTGAAGTTTGATCTTGAAATGTATGTTGTTGGCTGAATAGTTGTGATTCTAGGGTGAAGGAATGATGTTTATGCTTTGGACTATGTTTGTATGGACTTCCATGTTAGCTTAGGATCGATTTGTGTTCGAAACCCCAACTCAGTGGAGAATCATGGCCCGTTCTTCATGATTCCACGGCCGTGGTTTAGGATGATCTGCCCGTGGTTTTCTTTGTAGTGCTTGTATTGATAAATCTGGATGTTAGGATGTAGATGAGTTGAAATCCTAGTGTTTGTTGAGCCTAATCTAGCTTAGGGTGACCTAAAGCTAGCAACCTTATTGAGGAATGAGACTTACCCGGTAATTTCCTCTCTTAGATACATAAGATGATGAACTCTAGGCAGTAGTGAGCCAAAAAAGCCACTATTGGATTGAGTGTGTTACGCTAGGAATTGATGCACGCAAAAGTCTTAAATTTATAACTCGATATATTTTTCCTAACTCCTAGCGAACCCACAGTGTATGGGTCGTTTTGTAGTAAGGATAGTATTCCGAGGTCGAACACAAAGACTAAGGTGAAATTGAATCAATAGTGACTAAGGATAGTGTTGATCTAGGCTAAGAAAAGAGAAAGGAATAAAGAAATGAAAATCTCAATGTTTTTGGATTGGTTTTGTGGTGATCAATCAAAGATTACAAATCATGCAAGATTAACAAATAACTAAGATAGCAAGGCAAATAAACAATCACAAACACGAGATAGGTAATCAAGAAAGGAAAACGGATTCTAGGGGTTAGAAATTCCGGTTATGGCATAGGACTCAAGCTATCTAATCATTCCTTGGATCAACTATAGTTTGTTGGGAGTGAGTGTTTCTAGATTGGGATCAATCACCGGGTAGGTCTCATGGTCCACTAGTCCGTTCCTAAGGTCTCATCACCGGGTAAGTCTCAAAGAACCTAAGGATAGGAATTCTACACAAACCGGATTGTCATCTAGGGATCTAACCTCTCTTTACCGGGTAAGTCTCGAGAAGGCAAGTCCTAAACATCAATCCTAGCACACTTAGTCCAATAGCGGCTTATGAGGCTCACTAATACCTAGAGTTCATCATCTTCGGTATCTAAGAGCAAGAATTACCGGGTAGGTCTCTTCTCACACTTAGTTGCTAACACTAGGTCACCCTTGGATAGATCTAGCTCAATAAACACTAGGATTTCAACAATCTAACAACCTAACACTTAGATTTATCAATACAAGCAATTCAGACAGAATCATGGTTTGTTCCTCACTTCCACGGCCGTGGAACCCACTAGAACATGCCGTGATTTCTACCAGAGGCTAGGTTCAAGCAAACAATTCATCCAAAGGTACGTTTAAGTCTATCCTATCATAGTCCAAGCCATAACCATCATTTCCTTACCCTAGAACCACATCTATTTAGCCAACAACTTGCATTATCACAATCAAAATCATCATGCATGAAATCATAGAGTCCATATCAAGGGGATGAAATGGAAGGGAGATGAAACAAATAGAATAAGAAAAATGAGCTGAATAAATGTTAAAAGAAAGACTTACAACCCTTCAAAAGAAGGTTCGAATCGTTCTTACAACCCTAGCAAATGTCTTCAACAAAACTCACTCAAATCTATGAAAAACTAAGAATGGTGTGTTCTTCTCTTCTTCTCCAATGGAAGCCTTTCTTCTCCTCCAAGAATGTCTCCAATCCAATCTTCCAATGAGAGAATATGTGTTGTTGAGAGTGTGAGAGAGAATGGAATGATGGGGTCTGCCCTTAACAGCCTGCAAGACCACCTTTTATACACCATCAAGGGCAAGGGTCGGTTATGGAGATCGTGGGACAGCTGTCGCAGCTATGCAGGGAGAACCACGGCCTATTTCCACGCCCGTGGAAGTCCCAGTGGCCGTGGTTTTTGTGATGCAGCTTTCTTTGGATCATCAAGCCACAATTTGGTGCAAGGCATGAACCAACAAGGTCTCATGTGTCCTCCTTAGCTCCTAGCTTGCTTCCCAATGAGTCCAAAGGTGTGTCATCTTGAGGAACGATCCTCGAATATATCGATTAAGCTCCTATAGTTCCCAAAATACCTACAAAACATGCAAAAGTCCGTGTAGACGTCTATCTCGACAAATATACAAGAATTGAATGCAAACGTCATGAACTAGTGCTAAACCATGCATGAATGAGCGGAAAAACTATCTAAATGAGTGCTTAAACCTACGTCATAAATCGTGTTATCAAAAATACCCCATACTTAAGGTTTGCTCGTCCCCGAGCAAGTCCCAACTGTAGACTAAGAGATGACATGATTTATGAATGCAAAAAAACAACAAAATATTTTTGGAGTTGTGCTTCTAATATTGGATCACCTTCATAGTCATGTTTCATAGCAAATGGGCAAGCAATCATGCATCAAATGAATGGAGGAACGGAAAGACAATTATACTTAACTAGAAAGCATGCATGAAAGGTAACAATGAAGAAGTCAAGATGATCATGAGCACATCCAATCTAGATTACTAAGTGTTACACACATGCAAATAGGTCACAAGGACTTAGGAAATGAGGCCAAGAAACGTTGTGATTAGGTTGAGATTTTTCTAGGTCATGTGATGCTAATCCGGGAATGGAACTAACTCCACAACTTCACATTTTTTATCAACTTCCCACAAGTGTATATTTTCTCCATCTTTTCTTTCTTTTCTTTTCTTTTTCTTTCACTTATTTTTGAGACAATGACATTGGTGTACAAAAGCCGAAACCTTGGTGATTAGCGGGCCTCGGGTTTTTTTTAATTTTTCGAGGTGCTCCACACCGGGCACACATACCAAAACTCGTTAGGACTATCGGTTTATTTGACTTTGGCAAGGCACAAACACCCGATTATGTGAATGGTGCCGAGTTACTCGTCATTTAAACCAACGTCCCCAAACCTATATTTTTTGTCTACACTTTCACAACAATTTCAGCACTTCATTCACAACATTCATGTAACACCCCAAATTCTAAGAACTCGGGGAGCTATTGGTTAGGACCTCACAATGGGTCCCGACCTTAGTTTGACAACAATTTTACTAGGATCTTACAACAAGGCACAAAAGTATTAAAAACATTTGAAAACTTTAAACAATATATACATGAAAAATATGTATCAGCCTTACAAATGAAAGGTACTAAAACGACGCATATGAAGTATATAAGACAACCTCGTCCCCAACTAAATGAGTACGTTGACCCGGCTGACCATAACCTCCGGATCTCTCTACAACTGTCTTAACCTGCAAGGCATCTACAAGCGGTATAAAACCGTTAGCTAACATTCTATACATAAGTATAAAGGTAAAAGCACAATAACACATCATACACAATCAACATGCAACACTCAATCCTTTTATTATCTTTAATTAGGTGATAGGTCATTACTAATGATACTTATTTTGTGACACGAGGGATTCCCAAACCTCGCGCCTGTCCCCGTTTACCAACGCAGAATGGTACTAATGCATCTGACCGTCTACCGGACTGGGCTGGTCGCAAGGAACCTCCTAGACTCTCGCAAGAGCTAGGCAGATGATGTCACGACCCGTTATCATACACTTGGGTCAATTATGTAAATAATAAAGTCGGCCTAATCCGGTTTTTCGTTGTTTATCATAACTAACAAACACCACTCATACACATTACACTCATACAAGAAGCCAACTAAGTAAGTCCGTGGACTTACCAGAATCAAATCTCGACTCTCTCTTAACCACCACTAAATCCGTAAGTGCAGAACTCAGTTGCCTGTTAGAGGAGGCACGTGGGTCAACACATTTCCCTAGATACTTATAAGTCTAAAACTCTTAAGATAAATGATTCTATGTGTAGAAGTTATTATAGTGTTTATTTAAGGTAAAATGACTATTTTACCTGATAACACGATTTATGACTTAGGTTTAGGTAATCATTTAGATAGATTTCTCACTCATTCATGCACGTTTTGGCATTGGTTCATGACGTCTTCGCTCAATTCATGCACATTTCTAGAAAAGACGTCTACACTACCTTTTATCGGTTTTGTAGGTAATTCGGGGATCTATTGGACGTTAATCGAAACATATGAGGACCAAGCCTCATGATGGTACACATCCAAAGCCTTGGAGGAGCATAATTGGAACAACAAAGGACACAAAGATCACTATTGATGCAAGCAATGGAGCAACTCATGGCTAGACGATCATATCATGTTTCTGCTGAAGAAAATCGGACCAGCTAGCAGATAAATCGTCCGATTTAATCCACTGGGTCGATTTTTGGGCCTTTGACAGCTTAAGCCACATGTCCCACGATCTCTTGTCCGGCCTTGCTCTTGGTGGAGAATATAAGTGGTCCTGCAGGTTGTTACTGAGCATCCCTCCTCTCCCACACTCTCATTTTCACAGCTCATCCATTGGAGGAAAGGATTGAAGGAGAAGAAAAGCTCTCAAGGATTGAAGGAAGAAGAAGAACACCATTCTAGGAGTGAAAGGGAGGTTTTGAGTGATTTTTAGAGTTTTGGGATTGAAGAACTATTGCAAGGGTTGTTAGAAATGTTTTGGATCTTCATTTTAGAGTTTGTAAGTCTTGCTACAACTTAGATTCAGTTGAGATTTATTGATTTTGCTTGTTTATCTTTCATTATCCATCTATGAACACCATGTATGCTTGTTTGATGATTTTGGATCTTGATATGCATACTATTGGCTAGTTTATTGTGATTCCGGAGTGATGGATTGATAGTTATGGCTAGGACTATGATAGGATGAACTTATATGTTAGTTTAGGATGAATTGATTGAACCAAACCTTAACCAGAAAGGAAAATCGGCCTGTTCATCAGGTAAATCGGCCGATTTCCCTATGATCCACCCGATTTTCTTCTCTGTTGCTCTTTAAATGATGAATCTGTATGATTGGGGTGTTAGGTTGTTAAATCCTAGGGTTTATTAAGCCTAATCTAGCTTAGGATCACCTAATGCTATCAACCTAAGTGAGGGAAGAGATCTACCCGATGATTTCCGATCTTAGATACCTTAGAAGATAAATTCTAAGTAGTAGTGAGCCTCATAAGCCGCTATTGGATCAAGTGTTCTAGGATTATTGCTTGAGATTTCCCTATTCCGAGACTTACCCGGTAAGGAGAGGGTTACCCCTTGAGTAGTATCTAGTTTGTGTAGAATTCCTTATTCTAACCCCTTGAGACCTACCCTGTGATAGGAGTTTGATGCGGGATTAGTGAAGTGAGAGACCTACCCGGTAATTGCTTCCATTAGTGAAACATTCTTTCCTCAACACCACAGTTTTTCCTTAGAATCCTTAGAACCTTGAGTCCGATGCCATAACCGGAAATCTTGACCTCTAGAATCCACTTTTCTCTCTTGATCATATACTTTATTCAAGACTTCTCTAAAATTTCTGAGCCTCTTACTAACCTACTAATGAAGGATGTTGAATTTGTCTTTTCCAAAGATTGTCTTGAAGCTTTTTGTAGGTTGAAGAACGCTTTGATCTCCGCACCTATCATGCAACCTCCGGATTGGAGCTTACCGTTTGAGATCATGTGTGATGCAAGCGATGTAGCCGTTGGGGCTGTTTTGGGGCAAAGGAAAGATGGGCGCACTCATGCCATTTATTATGCTAGCAAGACGCTAGATGATGCCCAACTTAACTATGCCACAACCGAGAAAGAGTTGCTAGCGGTCGTGTATGCCTTTGAGAAGTTTCGGTCATACCTTGTTGGAGTGAAGGTCATAGTGTATACGGATCATGCTGCGATCCGTTATCTCCTTACCAAGAAGGATGCAAAGCCTAGATTGATTCGATGGATCCTTCTTCTTCAAGAGTTTGATTTGGAAATCCGGGACAAGAAGGGATCCGAGAACTCCGTGGCGGATCACCTTAGTAGACTACCTCCTCTAGAGATTGAGAGAGATGACATCCCGATTGATGACTCATTCCGGGATGAGCAATTGCAAATGGTGGAGGAGTGCTTGTTCCAAGTGTCTAGAGGAAGTGAACCATGGTATGCCGACATTGTGAACTACTTAGTGTGTGAGGAAGTGCCTCCCGGATTAACATATGCCCAAAGGAAGAAGTTCTTCAAGGATGTGAGGCACTACTATTGGAGTGAACCGCTTTTGTTCAAAAGAGGGCCGGATGGAATGTTTAGAAGATGCATACAGGAGGATGAGGTGGAGAGTGTGATCCACCATTGTCATTCCTTGCCATGTGGAGGGCATGCTAGCTCACACAAGACATGTGCTAAAGTGTTGCAATCGGGCTTCTTTTGGCCAAGTTTGTTCAAGGACGTGCAAGGCTTTGTGGTAGCTTGTGATGCTTGCCAAAGGACGGGCAACATCTCGAGGAGGAATGAGATGCCCTTGAACAACATACAAGAGGTGGAAATATTTGATGTATGGGGTGTGGACTTCATGGGACCATTCCCTTCTTCATGTGGCAACCTCTACATCCTATTGGCGGTGGATTATGTTTCGAGATGGGTGGAGGCAATCGCCTCTCCTACAAATGACGCCAAGGTTGTGGTGCGGTTCTTCAACCGAGTGATCTTTCCTAGGTTTGGAACACCAAGGGTGATCATAAGTGATGGAGGGAAGCACTTCACCAATAGGAACTTTGGGGCACTTTTGGCTAAGTATGGGGTGACTCATAAGGTGGCAACACCTTACCATCCCCAAACTAGTGGCCAAGTGGAAATCTCCAACCGGGAGATCAAGGGTGACTCATAAGGTGGCAACACCTTACCATCCCCAAACTAGTGGCCAAGTGGAAATCTCCAACCGGGAGATCAAGGGTGACTCATAAGGTGGCAACACCTTACCATCCCCAAACTTTGGGGCTCGATGATGCCTTGTGGGCATATAGGACCGCTTTCAAGACACCAATTGGCACCACTCCGTACAAGTTAGTCTATGGCAAGTCTTGCCACCTTCCGGTAGAGATAGAGCATAGAGCTTATTGGGCTATTAAGTGGCTAAATTTTGACCTCAAAGAGGCGGGAGAGAAGAGGTTGCTTGACATAAACGCTCTTGAAGAGATCCGGTTGGATGCTTATGAGAATGCCCGGATTTACAAGGAGCGGACCAAGCGTTGGCATGACAAGCGCCTCATCCCAAAGGAGTTGAGTGAAGGCGACCTTGTCCTTCTCTTCAACTCGAGGCTGCGGCTCTTCCCCGGAAAACTCAAATCAAGATGGACCGGGCCCTATGTTGTGAAGAAAGTTTTTCCTCATGGAGCGGTAGAGATAGGAGGAGATCATTGTGGTAACTTCAAGGTGAATGGGCATCGTTTGAAGAAGTACATCCCGGAAGCCCCGGTGGAAGTGATTGCCCCACTTCACCTTGATTGAAACACTCCTGAATTTGGTCAAGCTAATGACCTTAAAGAAGCGCTTAATGGGAGGCAACCCATTGGTACATATTTTTCCCTTTCTTTTTCTTACTTTTGTTTAATCTCACTCTTGGTGTGCTTTGTTTTTCTTTTGTGTTTTTGGGTGCTAGATCTTGTTGATTGTCGTGTGTGACGAGATGTTGGAGGTCATGTGAGAACCTCATGGAATGGTTGAAGGTGCAAGATCCGAGCACATGGACAAGGAAGAAAGCACCCAGGAAATCGGACTGTTCATGCACAAAATCGGCCGATTTTCCTGGGTTGTTTGGCCGATTTTTCCTCTGTATGAAGGAAAGTGATGATCTCCAATCAAGCATGGGTGGAGCGGACGTGGAACTTGAACGGCTTGCGGTGCCAAGCGCGGGTTCCAACATCATAATGAACATCAAGAGCTCTCTACCATCCTTGATCAATCATCCACCATCATCATCCAATGTGAACCGAAATACCAAAGCATCACCAATTTTACATTGTGAGGACTCTCTTTCACTTCTTTATTTAGTTTCCACATTGGGGACAATGTGTTTCTAAGTATGAGGTGGGGTTTTCATGATCACTTGCATGATTAGCATCTAGGATAGCTTAATATTGTCACATGTTTCATTATGTCTTGCATTGTACATACATATTTCGAAAAATCCAAAAAAATCAGAAAATTTTAAAAATTTTTAGTGCTTCTAAGGCTTGGATATGACCCTAATGATGAACCTTGTCTTGTGGATTAGCTATGGATGACCTTGTGTGTTTAATTGATGATGCATATGTGGACATGAAGTACTTCTCTTGAATCCCATGAATGAATTGTGATCATGATGTTTGCCTTGATTGAATTGAGTATTGAAAATCGAAATTGCATGCTAGTTCTTGCACATCATCTAGGAATGAATGAGGCAATTCATCTTTCTCTACTTCTCATCTTGATCATGTTGTTTAAGCACCTCAATTGATGAAAAATTGACCTCTTTTGACCCATCCGAAAATAGGAGCATGATAGTGTGTTGATGTGTATGAAAAGCAAGTGTGGGGTGAAGATGTTGATGAAAGAATGCCATGAATAAAATGTTGAATTTGTTGTGAAAGTGTAGGCAAAAACATAGGTTTGGGGACGTTGGTTTAAATGACAAGTAACTCGGTACACTTCACATAATCGGGTGTTGGTGCCTTGCCAAAGTCAAATAAACCGATAGTCCTAACGAGCTTTGGTATGTGTGCCCGGTGTGGATGCACCTCGAAAAAATAGAAAAAGCCCGAGGACGGCTAATCACCAAGGTTTCGGCTTTTGTACACCAATGCCATTGTCTCAAAAATAAAAGAAAAGAAAGAAAAGAAAATGAAGAAAAATATACACTTGAGCGAAGTTGAAAAGAAATGTGAAGTTGTGGTTGTTTAGTTCCTTTCCCGAATTAGCATCACATAGCCTAGAAAATTCCCGCCTAGTCACAACGTTTCTTGACCTTCTATTTCACAAGTCCTTATGACCTACTTGCATGTGTGTAAGATTAAGTGATTTAGATTGGATATGCTCATGATCATCTTGACTTCTTCATCTTTACACTTCATTGCATGCTATCAAGTTAATTGTAATTGTCTTTTCATGTTTTCATTTATTTGATACATGATTGCTTGTCCATTGCCATGAAACATGACTATGAAGGTGATAAAAAATTAGAAGCACAAACCCAAAAAGATTTTACCATTTTTCTGCATACATAAATCATGCTATCTTGTAGTCTATAGTTGAGAATTTGCTCGGGGACGAGCAAACCTTAAGTATGGGGTATTTTTGATAACACGATTTATGACTTAGGTTTAGGTAATCATTTAGATAGATTTCTCACTCATTCATGCACGTTTTGGCATTGGTTCATGACGTCTTCGCTCAATTCATGCACATTTCTAGAAAAGACGTCTACACTACCTTTTATCGGTTTTGTAGGTAATTCGGGGATCTATTGGACGTTAATCGATACATATGAGGGCCAAGCCTCACGATGGTACACATCCAAAGCCTTGGAGGAGCATAATTGGAACAACAAAGGACACAAAGATTACTATTGGTGCAAGCAATGGAGCAACTCATGGCTAGACGATCATAGCATGTTTCTGCTGAAGAAAATCGGACCAGCTAGCAGATAAATCGGCCGATTTAATCCACTGGGTCGATTTTTGGGCCTTTGACAGCTTAAGCCACGTGTCCCACGATCTCTTGTCCGACCTTGCTCTTGGTGGAGAATATAAGTGGTCCTGCAGGTTGTTGCTGAGCATCCCTCCTCTCCCACACTCTCACTTTCATAGCTCATCCATTGGAGGAAAGGATTGAAGGAGAAGAAAAGCTCTCAAGGATTGAAGGAAGAAGAAGAACACCATTCTAGGAGTGAAAGGGAGGTTTTGAGTGATTTTTAGAGTTTTGGGATTGAAGAACTATTGCAAGGGTTGTTAGAAACGTTTTGGATCTTCATTTTAGAGTTTGTAAGTCTTGCTACAACTTAGATTCAGTTGAGATTTATTGAGTTTGCTTGTTTATCTTTCATTATCCATCTATGAACACCATGTATGCTTGTTTGATGATTTTGGATCTTGATATGCATACTATTGCTAGTTTATTGTGATTCCGGAGTGATGGATTGATGGTTATGGCTAGGACTATGATAGGATGAACTTATATGTTAGTTTAGGATGAATTGATTGAATCAAACCTTAACCAGAAAGGAAAATCGGCCTGTTCATCAGGTAAATCGGCCGATTTCCCTATGATCCACCCGATTTCCTTCTCTGTTGCTCTTTAAATGATGAATCTGTATGATTGGGGTGTTAGGTTGTTAAATCCTAGGGTTTATTAAGCCTAATCTAGCTTAGGATCACCTAATGCTATCAACCTAAGTGAGGGAAGAGATCTACCCGATGATTTCCGATCTTAGATACCTTAGAAGATAAATTCTAGGTAGTAGTGAGCCTCATAAGCCGCTATTGGATCGAGTGTGCTAGGATTATTGCTTGAGATTTCCCTATTCCGAGACTTACCCGGTAAGGAGAGGGTTACCCCTTGAGTAGTATCTAGTTTGTGTAGAATTCCTTATTCTAACCCCTTGAGACCTACCCGGTGATAGGAGTTTGATGCGGGATTAGTGAAGTGAGAGACCTACCCGGTAATTGCTTCCATTAGTGAAACATTCTTTCCTCAACACCGCAGTTTGTCCTTAGAATCCTTAGAACCTTGAGTCCGATGCCATAACCGGAAATCTTGACCTCTAGAATCCACTTTTCTTTCTTGATCATATACTTTGTGCTTTGTGTTACTTTTTCGTTGCTAGCTTAAGTTGTTAGTTGTTTTATTACCGTTCTTGCTTTGTGATCTTTGTTTGATCACCACAAAAACCTCCAAAACATTGAGTTTTCCATTTTCTTTGTTCCTCATCTTATCTTAGCCTAGATTCACACTATCTATGACCATTGTTTGACTCGATTTCACCTTAGTCTTTGTGTTCGATCTCGGAATACTATCCCTACTACAAACGTCCCGTACACTGCGGGTTCGCTAGGAGTTAGGATAATTATAACGAGTATAAATTTAAAACCTATTGCGTATCACACATATCCTGAGCGTAACATTACCCTTAGTCCCGGAACTTCCAAAAACTCGGAATATGTACTTAAATTATAATTTGAGGCTAACTAACCATATTCTACTCCCTAGGATGATTTTAGGTAACAACTAGAAAAACTACCCATTTTCTATTTCTCGAAAAGTCACTAAAGTCCAACTACAGCTTCAAATATAAAATTCGAATAATCTTATAAAAATTCCGAAATAATTCCATAGGTCATCTATGATATCCTATCTACTCATAGGAGAAAGAATTTCTTAAAACTGTTAAAGCATCCCTTCTACAAAAATTTCTAAAGTTGGGTACAACACTTAACAAGCAGCACACTGTCTTAACTTTGAAAAAATCATAACTCCTAAACTACTCGCTGGATTTATCCCAAATTTTGATATGTTCTAGTATAAAATCTTATCTCTAATATATCCAAAATTCAGACGCAAAGAAGATGAAAATCCTATTTAAAACTATCTCACAAAACCGAATTTCAGCACAACAGAAAAACTGCTTACGACTCAATCTTGTAAAAATCATAAATCACAAACCACTCGCTGGATGCCTCTCAAATTTTAATATGTTCTACAACAATATTTCAACTATATCATATCCAAAATTCAAGCCCAACGGAGATCAAGAGCTTATTAAAAACTATCTCACAAAACAACATCCCATGCTGTTTTTCTCAACTCAGCACATTTATAAAAACTGCATGAGGAGTCAACTTTGCAACGTCATAACTCTCAAACTGTAACTCATATTACTCTAAAATTTTAGTATGTTATACACTGCAATACCGAATATATCATATCCAAAAACCAGCCAAAAGTAATGAGTTTAGCATACCTAAATCTGGCCCAGAAGTTGGATCCTCGACACAGTTTCGAAAATTCAGAAAAAGGCTGAAACTTCACAGCTCTTGGTCCGGAAGCAGTCGGGGTCGAAGGAGTAGCAGCTTTGGCCGGGCTCTTCGAGTGCGCTGCTGTTGCAAGTTGTGCAGCCAGATGGGAGATTGTCGACTATAGCTGTTGAACGTCTCCTCCCATGCTGGTTCCTTTCCTCGAAATTTTCTGCGTATGGGATTGTTGAAGAATGTGTGCCGAAGTGAAGATCTGGCGAGAAGGCAAGGAATCAGAGGAAGGAGCAAGAAGGCGGAGGGTCTCGTTCAGATGTAAGGAGAGGCGATATGGCCTTGTTGTTGAAGGAAGAACGGAGGAGAGATGGATTCAGAATGTAGACAGAAGAATGGGAACGTGGCTATGTTCAGAAGGAAGTTAAGCGCTGCTGCGATGATTGTGGAGGAGTTACAGAACTTGAAGCGTCTATGCTGAAGATGTTGGCCACGTTGCTGCTTTTCTAGTTGGGCCCGGATTGATTGTTCTTGGGCTGGAGAGAGGAACTGCAAGGCCTGCCTGAAGGAAGTTGCTGCTGTCACCTACAGATCGCTCCTGGGCTACTGCTGGGCGTGCTGGGCTGCTGCTGGACGTGCTGGGCTGCTGCTGGACGTGCTGGGCTGCTGCTCTCCCAAGGACCACGCTGGCTGGAGCAAAGGTATGTGGGCTGAGGTAAGGTAAAGGTTGGGCTTTAAACAAGGTAAAAATAAGAGTGGGCTGTGGTTGTCAAAACTCGTCAAAAACTCGTCATGGCCTTGTCAAGCCCATGCATGGCCTTATCACGGATTTGTCATGGCCTCGTCATAACTCGTCATGGTCTTGTCACAGCTTTGTCATGATCTCGTCTAAAGTCGTCGTTAATGATTAATTATAAGAATTAGGATTTGATATAATTCTATCATTTTATGTGAATTAAGTTTTACACAAAATGATAAATAATTATAAGAATTGGGATTTGATATAATTCTATCATTTTATGTGAATTAAATTCTACATAAAATGATGAATAATTATAGGAATTAGAGCTTGATATAATTTTATCATTTTATGTGATTTAGCTTCTACATAAAATGATAAAATTTGTGAAGAAAGACTTGCTAGATAGAATGGAAAACCGTCAACGGCTCAAAGTCCGATTTGATTCGGAATTAAACGGAAATAAAAATTCCGGATATTACATCAGTACCCTCTTAAAATAAGTTTCGTCCCGAAACTTAGGACAAGGTACTTAATTAAACGACTTCCATAAATAAACTGGTATGTCCTAGTCTCACTAAATTTTTATTCATTTCCTAAACTTCTCTAACTCTATCAAAGCGTAACGAAAAAAACTGGTCGTTACATCAGATCCCCCTCAAAATAAGTTTCGTCCCAAAATTTAGGGTAAGACAATCCTGATCGGCCTTTAAGGCACCTGATGGATGTGTTTGATCACTACACAAAAGTCACGTCGTTTCCACATCTAAGTATCCCGCACATCAAGGTTACCAAAAGAAAACATCATTGACTAAATACTCAATCAAGAAATAAACAAGCAGTCAAACAATATCACACATACAAGGTCAAGCCCTAACTCGTCACTCCCGAGGTTACAACCATCGCTACATAGGTCTTTGAAATGTTACGTCTCTTACTATCCCCAATATCTAGGTAGCCCTATCGGCTTTTTCATAAAACTACTAAATCTTAAATCTTTTCAGGTACTTAGATCACAAGCGTCTGCTACCCCGTTCTAGAATGGTTACCGGATATCTCACCGGTATCATCCGGCTCAACTGTCTGATCCTCTAATGTGATGACCTAACTCGTGTCTGATAGGTATCTCTCCAACTGAAATTCTCAAACTCAGTTCCCAAACTTAGTCTCCGTGGAAAACTGAAGCTACACTCTCCAATAGGGTGAGGAATACTAGTCCATCAGTCACTTCTAAACCGCTTTAAAACTTCAAATGGTTGCCTTACACAACTCACTTCCAGATCCTTTGATGACCCTACGGACTCTAATCTATTCAACTTTCTTCCCTTTCGTTATGACCACTGCTTCCGGCCTTCTGAAAAGGTTCTGACTACACACTCAGGTCAAAGGTCTTGGACATCCACCAACACTTACCAAGTGCTCAATGCTCTTCGTATCACGACCCACTTGGTCTTGTCTTTTAATATTACTCAGTCATCTTATTCCTTAGATAAGGAATCATCACCTTTACCCTTTTCAAGTCTACCACTGAGACAACTAAAAATCAAATCTAGTGGTCATCCTCTTTGTTCACTTGACATTTTTCTGCCTTGCTAACCGTGAGGCCAAGAAGAGTGGAGAGTATGAACCATCAGACAAGCCTGAACCAGGTTCAAATTACGAGAAAGCGCAACAGGCCCGACGATTCATGATCTATGTTCACTCAAAGATGATGATCGGTACGTTTAAATTCCTCCCTGTTAGATATCGGTATCAGGTATGAGTATGAGTGATACCATATCAACTCACGGATATGACTAACATCCAAAATCATGCACATTTGATATCCTGATATCAAAACCAAATGGCCATAGTCCTGACTTCCTATTATCTACAAAATTTTCCGATATTGTGCAGTCGATGACGAGTACATAATAGTCGGATCGGCCAATATCAACCAAAGATCCATGGATGGTTCAAGGGATTCGGAGATTGCGATGGGAGCATACCAGCCACACCATCTAGTAAGCAACCGACCAGCAAGAGGGCAAGTCCATGGTTTCCGTATGGCACTATGGTACGAGCACCTTGGCATGATCGATGAATCCTTCAATCACCCGGAAAACCGGGAATGTGCAGAGAAAGTGAACCAGATGGCTGACAAGTACTGGGACCTTTTCTCAAGTGAGACACTTGAACGTGACTTACCCGGTCACCTGCTTCGTTACCCTATAGCAGTTTCCAGTGACGGGGTTGTGAGTGAGCTCCCAGGAGTCGAATGCTTCCCTGACACGAATGCTAAGGTGCTCGGTTCCAAGAATGACTACCTCCCTCCTATCCTAACCACATAATCTAATCCATCTTAGCTCTCACCGCCCTAGCTTTAAGCTTTCAATAATGAGATCACTTGTTTGGCAACACATTTTTATCTTTTCTTTTCCCCTGCATACTTACGACATCTGGGTTTTGACATACTTGACATTAGATCTTGTTTCATATGATGATGATCATTGGAGAGTTGGCTTACTAGCTAATGCAGCTATGGAAACTAGAAAGCTAGCCTATACGGTTTTGTACTACTGTATTTTTTTTATCAGTGACATGTTGAACTATGCAGTAATTTTTTCAACATATACTGATTGATTATCCTCGGCATTTCTTCTAATGAGCTAGTATCTCAATATCATGAAGTTTCAATCTACACTAGACGTATCAGCATTTACTCCCGGTCACGGCCAGTCTATCAGTCCACACTAAATACCCTCATGTACCTAAAAGACTTGCAAAATAAAATGAACAGTTTTCGTATTGATTCTAATATTTCTTGATTAGATAATATCAAGGTATGTGGTGCCATTGCTCATTCATGTAGAAGCAGCACCTCCTAGTCTATTCAACGATCAGCTGGGTCGTTCTCACCCGAATCAACGAAATACAGAAAAGACACTTCAGTAGCTAACAACACGGGCATGGATCAATTGAACAACGCATTTAGATTAATGCAGAAATTATACATAGATACAATATACATGGCCGATGCCTGTCATTTCTTGAGAAGCACATAATATGGAATGGCATGATCAAACAATAATCAATGACAAACATCATCAAAATTTTCTTTAAAACTTTTGCGTCTACCAAAATCTGTATATTTTACAACTCACCTTTGCATAGACAAACAAGCTTATGTGCATACTTGTAGCTTGAAACACCAAAACAGCGCAGTCCTGCAACAACAGCATACGTTAAATGCAAAGATCATTAGAAATAGAAGTGTATGTATAAGAAGTTACTCTATCTTGTACAGAAGACTAAATTAATAATCTACCTTGATCATCTTGGCCCTGAAAGTCGAATGGCTGACAGTGTTGTGGCTCTACTGTTATCAGTCCATAAGGAGCAGCTACTATCTTCACTACTTGGTTTAAGCAAGCCAGAGTAGATACGAGAAGCCGTCTGATGAGAGATTGGAGGATCGGGCACAGTACATAGACCTTGCAGCATTTGCACCACTTTGGCCATTGATGGTCTTATGGTTAGATCTTCTTGTATGCACCATAGCGCAACTCTGATGGCGGTCTGAACCTTCTCAACATCGCCGCACTCGCCGTATTTTAACTTTGTGTCAAGAATCTCATCCAGCTTTCCCTCTTCCATCTTTTTGAAAGCATATGATGGGAAGTAAGATTTTTCCGAATTCATTTCAGCCTTGTAGTTCTTCCTCCCTCCGATTATCTCGAGCAAGAGCATTCCATAGCTGTAGACATCACTCTTTTCTGATATCAAAAAGTTAGTAAGCCATTCCGGTGCAAGGTAACCCCGTGTACCCCTTAAGGTGGTCATTACATGGCTCTGCTCTTTGTTCATCAACTTAGCTAAACCGAAATCTGAAACTTTTGCAACAAAATGATCATCAAGAAGAACATTTTCAGGCTTGATATCACAGTGAATAATCTTCGCCTCACACTCTTCATGAAGATAAGCGAGCCCTTTAGCTGTCCCCAATGCAATGTTGTACCTCGTTTCCCAATCCAATGTAAGATGATTCTCATCATTGTTGAAGATCCATCTGTCCAAAGATCCATTTCCCATGTACTCATACACAAGAAGCCTGTGAGCACCTTCGGCACAAAAGCCCTTGAGCTTCACAAGATGAACATGGTGTATGCTTCCGATAATGTTAACCTCGGCCTTAAATTCCTTCCTCCCTTGCCCCACTCCCTCCAACTTTTTTACAGCCAATTTCGTTCCATTCGCTTGAACTCCCATGTACACAGATCCAAATCCTCCTTGCCCAATCCTAATCGAGAAGTTCTTTGTTGCTGTTCTCAACTCATTGTATTTGTAACGTACAGGCATCCCTCCTATACCTTCAAAGAAGTTATCTTCTTCAGAAACATCAGGTGAGGCTTCCGATAATCTCTTTTTTCTCCGATAGTACCAGACTCCACAACTTACTAGAGCCAGTATCACCACTGTTGTCACAGCAATTATACTGATAGTAACAACAGTAACAAATGAGCCTTTTGAGGTGCGTCTTTCTGCATGAGGTCCAACTCCAACATTGGCTACCTTAATTATCAGTGTATAGCCAGTGGCGTTCAGCTCAGCACGTTGTAAACTTCCAACCTGGTCAAACAGGAAACAATTGTTTGTGCTATTGTCAAAGAAAAGTGCATTGCAGGAGCAGTTACGATCACAAGCTTGCTTGCAACCATCAAGACTTGTTTTCAGTTTCGGAGGAACATATCCAAGGACAGAGTAATCCAACCTCTCATCTACAAGCTGAAACTTATAAGAAACACTGGAGAGTTTGCAGAGTGGCATAACGGACGGTTTGCAGAAGGGTGCGTACCTGAGACCCGAAGGGCATTGGCATTGGTTGAAACCAGAACAAACTTCAAAAGGATCACAAGAAACCGGAATGTTACAAGAGCTTTGTGGTATCTTGACTGTTCGTGCAAAGCTCATCTTCCCATCAATATTAAGGAATTGGATTGACCCATCGGGACCCAATACAATGATCCACAACGCACTCGGATCATACTCCTTTGAGATATTAAACTGCCAAACCAACACACCAGTTTGATCATCATAGAAATTCCATGAGTTCTTTACAATGGTTGCAGATGAGACGTTACCGCCAACCTCTCTAACCATCTTTCTCATTTCCCTTGACATGGACCAATATACTTGTGGACCATTGTCATAAGGCGCATACAAAATTGCATCATTGGACTTAATCTCAAAATAACTTCTCATGTGTTTCTTAGGGAGACTCTCAAGCAAAGTTCCTTCACTAATCTTTTGGCCTGATATCAGAGTATCAGTAGGATGATCAAAGCTTTGCCAAAGAATTTTTCCATCTCCACCGAGTAAAACTAGGTTGCCGCTATCCTCCAACTTCATAGCCTTAGCTCGGACGCCTACGGTATCAGTAGACCATACAACACTAGTAGAGTTTCCCAAGTAAGCATTTCCATTATTACCAAATACAAACTTATCCGAAGAAGGAACCAGTATGTATCTATTAGCAGTCCAAATCACCCTCTGGCTACTAAAATGCATGATAACAAGTTGATACAGTGAGCAATCGACATCAATGTTGAACCCGAAAACAAATGCTGAATTGTTTGATAACAAAAACCAGCCATTGTGATCAGCCCAGTCAGCTTGAGAGGCTTGGAAACCAGGAGTTATAAGACCAATCTGCTGACTGGCACCCAAGGATGATTCAAAGAGAAGAAGACAGAAACATGTGGATATCATGATGCACAAGAGAACCCTAGAACCCATATCCAACAAATTGATTTGGATTATCCCCAGAGTTTGCACATGAACTTGAAAATTCAATCACACCCACCAATTCTATTTCCTAAATAAGCAAAATTAACCTAAAATTTGAACAAAAATAAGAAAATAGCTGCTACTTGAATCTTTAAAATTAGGGAATGTCACCTGTAAACAGCAAGAGTAGAAAGAATCGCCTATTTGGGCGTTTCAAAGAAAACCCAGTAACTGAACAGAAACAAGTTGAGGAATCTAATTAGAAAGAGGGAAATCTCTGTTCTAAACAGAGAATCAAAGCAAAAAAATTAGATGATAGTGCGGAAAGTGTGGGTGCGTTATCAATGGATTTCAAGGAGAGTGATAAACTGGGTCTTAACTCTTAACAACGGATATACAGAATCATGAAATGATTAATTTAAAGAAAAGTAGCTTAAGGAAGTTTCACTCTAGTAGCTGACCTAAGTGGAGAGGAAAGGTTGCTTTTTGACCCATCTGCTCAAAATTTTGTCAATCTGTTCCACTTCACCTTCTCAAAATCTCAGACGTGTGAGAGAGGGAGAGAGAACAAAAGAGATGACATAAATGTTGAGCAGAGTTTTGAATGATCCAGCAAAAGGATATGTATCACTAGCAACTGGCAAGCAGCACTGCAGCAGCACCCATCACCACTTCAGTAACAAATAACATAAAGTCACTTATTAAATATGGAAATTGCATACAACCACCCATTAAAATGAATATTATATAAAAGAATATGTTGTAAAATCACCCATTAAAATGAATATTATATAAAAGAATATGTTGTAAAATCTTGGTCATTCAAAAAAAAGTAACTAAAATAAGGGGTGAATCTAGTAAATATATTTTTGTGTGAAAGGGATAGTTTGATATTGTGCTATTTACTTTTCCAAAATCAAATTTATTTTAATGGACCTTTATGGTAACCCAAGCAATACAATAATAATTTTGGCTGCAGAAACAAAGGTAGTGAGGAGACAAAATAAATAAAAATTAGGTGAAAAGAAGATGCTAGAGAATAGAAGAATAATTTTGGCCTTTCTTGATAAATAAAAAATAAAACGTAAAGTCACCACCAATTCACACTATTATGTGAAGTAAGTCAAGTGTTCAAACACATCGAATTTGGATGGGACCTTTTTTGGTTATAAAATACGATGTAGATGAAAGTAATTCTTAATTATATTTTGGAGTCACGATGGACTATAGTCTAGACCGTTGACTTTAAAGTACAAAACTCTACTTACTAATATTTGTAGATATAGTTAAAATTTCGTGTTTTCTTTCCATATTTCCATCCATCTTTTAAAAAAAAAAGCTTATATATTTTTAATCATCTCTAAATCATCTAATTTTAGTGTGATATATTTTTAATCATCTCTAAATCATCTAATTTTAGTGTGAAAGCGAAATTAAGGGGGTGTATTCAATCCGGACTTTTAAAGATTTTGACGGATTCTTAATAATTATAGGATTTGCAATTATGTGGGAAATTTTAATTCTATATAGAGTCAATACAGATTCTGTGAAAATCTTAGGTGTTGGGAGAAGATTTCTATGGATTTTAGGTATGTATAAAAGTAATGAAAAATCCTACAAAATCAATGAAATAATAGATTCCTTTAAAATCCACAAACTTTTAAATATCATAGGAATTTTATGGAAAATTTTAAATCCTAACTAAATACCTACAGATTTATATGGACTTTTAAAAATCTATATTCAATACCCATAGACTTTTAAATTCCAAAAAATTCCTATAAACTCTTGATTGAATACACCCCCTAAGACTAATTAGTTTTGTATTTGTGGTTCAAAAGCAAAATTGGTTTCGTATTTGGGGTGTGAAAGCAAAATTGGTTTCGTATTTGGTCCGCATTTGGGATCCGAAAGTGAATTTCAGTTTAATCAGTTTTGCACTTGAGCCCCAAAATTAAAATTGAGTTTGATCAATTCCGCACTTAGATCCCAAAATTGAATTGAAAATTTTTAAATAATAATAATAATAATAATAATAATAATAATAATAATATTAATAATAATAATAATAATAATAATAATAATAATAATAATAATAATAATAATAATAATAAATTTGATGACCGATTTAGTTCCGGACTCAAAGTGCGAAACTTAGTAATAGAATATAGGGTATGTCTAGCATGACCCTTTTTAAAAAAAAAAACGGAAAGTAATTCGATTCATTAGATGGCGCGCCATTTAGTGGATCGAAAGGCCGAAAAAAGATCGGTAGACGGACTAACCATCATGAAGGGCCACACAACAAAGGAGAAAAGAAATACACAAAAATACATCAAAAGAATCCCGAAAGCAAAAGAGTCTTCAAGGAAAAACATGATGATCCAACCAATAAGAGGCAACGAGCATAAACGTGCATTTTTGAAGTACACATGTAGGAAGCCTGGGAACAACAATGCACACCTCATATTTGGACAACAACAGAGCCATCAGGAGTCGATCATAAATCAACGCCCCCTTCTCAACAAAATGCTCATACCGCCACCAAAAGACAACATCAAACCTCAGGAGACAAAACTGTTGAAAACGGTATCATGATATATACATGTGTATAACTTGATAGTTTAAAGATTAACGATTTGTAAGGAGAAAATTGTTCATATAAGATTGGATAGCAAGTTGATTAACAACGCAAGAGCTTATCGAAAGAAAAGTCGTAAGCCCACTAGTTTTTGGTTGTAATGTAAGCAATAACTAATTTGGAGGAGATTTTCAAAACATCTCCATTAGTGTCTTTCGGACTATTTTAACGAGTTTCATTTTAGTTACACTAGTGGAAGACATAAGTCATGATATCTTTGTCTTATTCAATTCATTGTCTGAGATTACATATTTATAGAAAGCTAGCAGTACTATGATATGTAATACTGGGCTGTTAGCCTTGGGCCTCTGATGACTGGGTTGGCTCTATTCTAGCATCCCCTTGGTCCAAAGTGTAATAGATAGGATTTCCGAATTCTAATTAATGTTGATTAACTTAATCGTTGATAGTAATTGACATATAACTCACGAAGATTTCGCAAGTGATGAGTATGAGTCCCACCGTTATGTTCCTAGCGTAATTTTGGACGTTTGGAGAAATTTTTACTTTTTCCCTCGGGTAATTATTTTTACCCTCCGGTGTTATTTGGAGCATTTGGGAGCTCCAATTAATAAAAATGCAGTTGAGAGAAATGATTAGGACATCGGATATGTCCTAGATAAGAAATAACATGGAAAGGCAAAACGGCCAAAAAAGTCGCTATTTCGTTTCTTAACGGCTAAGAAAAACGGCTTAGGAGTACACGTTTTTCGAGACAGTTGTGAAATAATTATCCCTACAATATTCCATATTTAATATTCCAATCTCGAGAAGTTTGGAGAAGGAGGTTCGACCCGCCTTTGGATCGGTTAAAGGATAATTATCGACTTCGCTAAAGAATAATTATCGTCTTCACTATAAATAGCGAAAAATCCTTTATTAATTCATTTCCTTTCACGTTTCCTCGTAAAAACTCTAATTTCTCTCAACCTTCAAAATCATATCTACTCTCCGTTTCTAATATGATTTCAATTCTGTTTGAGTTTCTGGATTCCTCTCTTCATTCTCTTCATATCGGTACCGAATTTCTACATTTGTGAATAGATGAAGAGCTGGTCGAGCATATATGTCACCAAGCAGGTTTCGTCGCTCAGATTCCGATGAATATGATGTTGTTCATGCGTATCCTACGTCGTTGTGATTCCGAATCTTCTTTCAGATCATAAATTGGGTTAGTAACAAATAAGTTATGAATTTATTCGTTTTTCGTACTGCGATTTGGCCTAAATTGACTTTAGACTTGTCAAAATGGATAATTAGAAATTCCATTATGGTCGCTATATTATTCTGGTGATTATGGGTAGTTTGTTTGATGAAATCTGATGACAAGTGGGTTTAGAAATTGTCTGCGAGCAAAACGTTATTCTGGCGAAATTTAAATAATTAATTAATTAATGGTTAATTAATTAAATTAGGATTAGAATTGAGATTGAGGAATGTCGATTAGATACTACCTTGAGATTTGAGGAATTGTGAGTTATGTTGAGATATTGAGGTTTAGTTAGTTGTGAGGCTTATAGATTGAGTATGATCCTTATGGATCCCTTGGGTCTAGGTGTGACCTTTTTGATTGATAGGAGTATTGACATCTCTTTATACCTTGTTATTAGGCAGTGTCCCTCTCAAGATTGAAGGTTGATCATGGTTGTCATTGTACAAGGTTGAGGTAAGTCTGTAGGACTTACTTAGCTACCATCCTTATATTGGGTGTTTGCATGAGTGGTGTGTGTTTTATATGTTTGCTATGATAGCATGAGTTGTCGTTTATACCGACCTGTGTTTTATTGACTGCCCCGTTGCGTGGATTTGATAACCTTTCCCTTTCATCACGTAGTGGAGTATGAGAGGTTCTTTGACGTTAGGCCAGTCTGGTTTACAGGAAGGGCGCAATCCACTCCCATAGGGTACACAGATTGTGTGACCGATACTCTTACAGCTGGATATAACACTTAGAGGCGAGGATGTATCGGTCCTCGTGTCACATACTTTTATTTATCTATATATATATATATATATATATATATATATATATATATATATATATATATATATATATATATATATATATATACGACTTGAGTCAATGGCTATTATATAAAGATGATAAAATGGGTAAATGTGTGATATCATGCTGATGTGCTTATCCTTACATGTTTGTGATGGTGCTTATGCATTACTCTACATATGTGTATGGTTAGCTAATGGTTTATTACCATGTTGTAGATGCCCCACAGGATAGGCATGCTGCTGGGTGATCTAGCAGAGTTGTAGACCGATGACCTCTTGTACATAAGATGGTTGTGGTATTTTGGGGTGTTTACTTTTCCCTCCTGTGTGAGGATGTTGTTTATACTCGGCTACGTTGTTGTTACCTTTTGGTTGTATAATTTATACAGTGCCATGTTGTAAGGTACAGTGAACTTGTTGTCAGGCTAGGGTCAGGATCCACTGTGAGATTCTAGCCCAATGTGGCATCCCGAGTCCCGCAGATTCGGGGTGTTACGGAGTTGGTATCAGAGCCTTAGGTTGACAACAATGGCATTTGCTACCTGCAATGAGGTTTGATAGATAAAATAAACAGAACCCGAAAGGGGTCTGACGTTTTCAAAATGATTTATGGTTTTAAGTGTGGTTTTGGGTTATAATGTACAAGAAGTCGCCACCTCTGCTATGGATCTCTACAACATAGATATGTATATATATATGTATTATGGATTATGTGGATGTGTTATATACATATATTCCGATACATATGGCATATATATAGCCTTTTAAGATTAGGTGCGTATACTCTGTAGATGGCTCAGACTAGAGCAACATCTATAGTGGAACGAGGTGGGAATATGCCCCTGTTCCTCTAGTAGTGATAGGTAGGGACCAGTTTCCGCTATTGTATCGCCTATAGCAAAGGACGACCATGAAGAGCTTGTTATGTCTCGATGAGTGGACTCGAGTTTCGAGAATATATACGCCAAGTATATGAAGCTGCAACAGCGGGTAAACCTACACCGGGCTTACCGACATCTGTGCTATCAACTGAAGCTTCCAAATCAAAGAAGAAACAACGGATCGAGCTAGTGAATGAGGAAGTAGACCCTTCAGGAGGTAGACAGAGTCTAGCACATGGACATTCGAGTGATCCCCGTTCTACACGGACTGTTGGTGGGATGAGATCTTGTTATAATTATGGGAAGTCTGGACATTTGCGACCAAAGTGTATGAGACCACCAGTGACTTGCTACACCTGTGGTAGACCAAGTCATAGAGTTGCCTTTTGTAGGAAAAGTAGAGTTGCATCACATTAGGGATCTTCCCCTGCCAGTGTGGCGGGAGGTGGTCCGAGGACACCTCAGCAACAAACACAGGGACAACAAAGAGCCCTAGATCGTCCTTTTACTCAGAGATCTGTTCCCGGGTCAAGTAGAGGTAGAGGTCGTGGTGGAAGTATCACTGACCCCAGAGGAGATCAGGGTATAGCCTTTGAGCTGAGAAGTGCAGAGGAGTCACCCGTATCAATAGTAGAGATGGGACGTCTGTGTCTCAACTGTGGCGATCCAGATCATTTGCGCCCCGAGCGTTCCTTGGCACCGATAGTGTGCTTTACATGTGGTGAACTAGGCCATTTGGCCCCTTTTTGTCAACAAGGTAGTGTTTCTTCTCAGCAAGACCTTCCTCTTTCTGGTGCAGAAAGAGTAGAAGTGGAGGCTATGGTGATGACCTCAGTGATACGTGAGGAGCATAGGTCCGAGGTTTGAGTGATGATATACAATGGAGCTACCGGCGTTAGCTGTTACAGGTACCATTCCCGTTAATGGTTTACCTAGTGGAGTTTTGTTTGATATGGGTGTTATGCACTCTTCGCTTTTGATGCATGTATAGATTGATTTTAGATACAATAGAGGGTAGACGTTCCTTTATAGGGATACTAGTTAGGGGTCTAAAGTACCCGCGAGATATGTGATTGTCCCCTTTATGTAGGGACTTGTGTGTTGCTTGTAGACTTCTTTGTCATGTCATAGGTGCATGAGGAGGTCATTATGTGTATAGATGAGACGGATAGATATCATGTTGTGTTAGATGTCAATTGGAAGACTGTTATAGTCTCTATTGAGATAGATTAGATAGAGGTCTTCCGAGGTTAAGACCTATCAAGAGACGGGTTTGTCATTAGTGTCATACGGGAAGCTAGGCTTATAGCACAGGCATGTGATGCCTTTTGACGTTATGCAATGGAGGAGGAAGAGAGTCCAACCTTGGAAGATATTCCAGTGGTTTATGAACTTAAAGACGTGTTACTGAACCGTCTGATTTGTTGCCTAAGTGGAGTGTGGACTTTGATATTGAGTTGAAGTGTGGTATGAGATTGATTTGAAAGGCCCCATATCGTATGTCACCTGTTGAGATGTTAGAGCTGAAGAGACAACTTGAGGAATGGGTAGAGAAGGGCTTCATTCGCCCTAGTGTATTCATTGTGTCGGGTTGACAACTTGTTGTGTCATCTTCAAGAAGCGATTATATGTTCCAAGACTTCCTTGCGCTCAGGATATCACCAGTTAAGGGGGGAGATCAGGATGTGCATAGGAGGGTATTTCGTACCCGTTATGGACCCTACGAGTTTGTAGTGATGTCATTCGGGGTGACGAATGCCCCGCTACCTAGTGTATTCCTTGTGGTAGTCTTCATTGATGAAATTTTGATATACTCTCGTAGCAGAGAGGAGCATGTCGGTCATCTGAGGACAATTTTATTGATTTTGAGGGATAGAGGGTTGTATGTCATGCTCTCTAAGTGCGAGTTTTGGATGTCCGAGGATTGCTTTTCTAGACCACATGGTATCTGCTAGTGGGATCAAGATTGATCCGGCGAAGATTGAGTATGTTGCAGCATGGACAAGAACAGTAAGGAAGTACGTAGCTTTCTCGGCTTAGCCGATTATTACCGACGCTTTGTGGAAGGATTTTTTGTGATCATCGTCCACTTACGAGTCTTTTGAGGAAGAGTACCAGATTTGTGTGAACTGATCAGTGTGCCAAGAGTTTGAGGAGTTGAAGAGGTGTTTGACTTCTGCTCCTGTTCTGGCACAACCAGAGGATTCTGATAATTTCGTGGTCTACAGTGATGCACCCAAGCTATGTTTGGGATGTGTTTTGATGTAGAAGGGCCGAGTGATTGCATATGCGTCTCGCCGGTTTAAGACGTATGAGGAGAAATACCCGAGTCATGATCTGGAGTTAGCAGCGGTAGTTCATGCTTTGAAGATCTAGAGACATTACCTGTATGGTGCTACATGTTAAATCTTCACAGACCATAAGTTTGAAGTATAGTTTTACGCAGTGGGAATTGAATAGCCGCCAGCGTAGATGGTTTGAGCTAACCTAGGATTTTGACCTCGAGAATTTGAAAACAAATTCAGACTACTTTGAGGACAAGTCTACACTTCACGACTGCGTTTCACCCCCAGACCGATGGTCAGTCAAAGAGGACCATCCAAACCCTTGAGGATATGTTGTGAGTTGATATGTTGGATTAGGGACAAGGATGATCAGATTACCTCCCAATAGTTGAGTTGTCATACAACAACAGCTGACATGCATCTATTGGGATGTCCTCTTATGAGGCACTGTATGGGCGTAGATGCCGTACACCTTTATGTTGGGATGAGTCTAGCAGTACAGTGGGATAGCACCAGAGAAGATTCAGGATGCTATGGCTCGAGTAGCGTTGTTTAGGAAGTGGATGCTGGCGGCACAGAGTCGCTAGAAGTCGTATGTAGACGAGAGGCGCCGGCCTCTAGAGTTTAGAATAGGAGCTCATGTCTTGCTGAGAGTATCTCTGACGCGAGGCGTCAGACGTTTTGACATAAGGGGGAAAGTTGAGTCCCCGATATGTCGTTCCTTTCAAGATAGTGGATAGAGTTGGGAGGGCAGCATACATAGTAGCTTTGCCTCCAAGGTTAGAGGGTATTCACCTTGTTGTTCACGTGTCTCAACTAAAGGAGTATATTCTAGATCCGAGATGCACTGTAAGCCATGCTGATTTAGTGGTCGAGGCACACCACATGTTTGCTGAATATCTTGTTGTAGTCTTAGAATGAGGTATAAAACGTTTATGCTTGAAGAAAATTTTGCTGATGAGAGTATAGTGATCAAGACGAGGCCACCTGAGTGACTGAGGATAGTATATATAAGAACTAATCCAAGTTTATGCAGAGAAGGTTGCACCGTAGACTTGTTGAGCAAGCCATGTTTGTGTATATGAGATATATGATGATGTGATTATGTGATTATGTGATATGTGATGTTCTCTTCCGTGCTAGATTATTGGTGATCCTAGTGGATCTTGTTATGTTAGGGCGAGTTATGTTATGGCTGGAGAAGTTTTACCTCCAAGCCCTCGAGCGTTGATTTTACCATTGGAGAAGTTCTACCTCCATACCATCGTGTATAGGTCAGTTGCAGATGGTTCTACCTTCATGTTGTCGAATGAGATTAGTTTTAGTTGGAGATGATATTACCTCCATGTTTGGAATTTAGGTATAGAGATTTCTGGAGATGTTCTTCCTCCATACGGTCATTTGTGTTTTGGAGATGTGTTGCCTCCTTGATGATGAGTTGGTAGCTGGAGATGTTTTTCCTCCATGCCCTTGTGATGTGAGCCAGTTGGAGGTGTATTTCCTCCATACTGTTATAGTGATTATAGTTCTTGGAGATGTTTTCCTCCATGGTGTGATTAAGGATATAGTTGCCAGAGATGTTTTACCTTTGTACCTTTGGGATAGATTAGACTGCTGGAGATGTTTTACCTCCATACCTTTGGGATAACGTTATGATCTTGTTTTCTGGAGTTGATGATTCCTCCATGCTTATGTTTTCAGGTTATAGATTGTTATAGGTTGATACCTTTGAACGGAGATATGATACCTCCGATTGAGACAGTGTTTATACCTCGGCGTATGGGTCCGAGAGGATTTGGGAATTGTTCAAGTTTCGGGACAAAACTTTTTTTAAGGGGTGTGTGATGTAATAGCTAGGATTTTCGAATTCTAATTAATGTTGATTAACTTAATCGTTGATAGTAATGGACATATAACTCGCGAAGATTTCGCAAGTGATGAGTATGAGTCCCACCGTTATGTTCCTAGCGTAATTTTGGACGTTTGGGAAAATTTTTACTTTTTCCCCCGGTTAATGATTTTTACCCTCCGGTGTTATTTGGAGCATTTGGGAGCTCCAATTAATAAAAATGCAGTTGAGAGAAATGATCAAGACATTGGATATGTCCTAAATATGAAATAACATGGAGAGGCAAAATGGCCAAAAGAGTCGCTATTTCGTTTCTTAACGGCTAAGAAAGACGACTTAGGAATACACTTTTTCCGAGGCAGTTGTGGAATAATTATCCCTACAATATTCCAGATTTAATATTCCAATCTCGAGAAGTTTGGAGAAGCTCGTCTTTTGATCGGTTAAAGGATAATTATCGTCTTCACTATAAATAGCGGAAAATCCTTTACTAATTCATTTCCTTTCACGTTTCCTCGTAAAAGCTCTGATTTCTCTCAACCTTCAAACTCAGATCTACACTCCGTTTCTAATCCGATTTCAATTCCGTTTGGGTTTCTGGATTCCTCTCTTCATTCTCTTCATATCGGTACCGAGTTTTTGCATTTCCGAGTAGATGAAGAGCTGGTCGAGCATATATGTCACCAGACAGGTTTCGTCGCTCATATTCCGATGAATATGTTGTTGTTCATGCGTAGCCTGTGTCGTTGTGATTCCGAATCTTCTTTCAGATCGTAAATCGGGTTAGTAACGAATAAGTTATGAATTTATTCGTTTTTAGTACTGTGATTTGACCTAAGTTGACTTTAGACTTGTCAAAATGGATAAATAGAAATTCCAATATGGTCGTTATATTATTCTGGTGATTATGGGTAGTTTGTTTGATGAAATCTGATGACAAGTGGGTTTAGAAATTGCCTGCGGGCAAAACGTTATTCTGGCGAAATTTAATTAATTAATTAATTAATTAAAGGTTAATTAATTAAATTAGGATTAGAATTGAGATTGAGGAATGTCGATTAGAAACTACCTAGAGATTTGAGGAATTGTGAGTTATGTTGAGATATTGAGGTTTAGTTGGTTGTGAGGCTTATAGATTGAGTATGATCCTTATGGATCCCTTGAGTCTAGGTGTGACCTTTTTGATTGATAGGAGTATTGATATCTCTTTATAACTTGTTATTAGGCAGTGTCCCTCTCAGGATTGGAGGTTGATCATGGTTGTCATTGTACGAGGTTGAGGTAAGTCCGTAGGACTTACTTAGCTACCATCCTTATATTGGGTGTTTGCATGAGTGGTGTGTGTTTTATATGTTTGCTATGATAGCATGAGTTGTCGTTTATACCGACTTATGTTTTATTGATTGCCCCGTTGCGAGGCTGTGATAACCTTTCCCTTTCATCCCGTAGTGGAGTCGGGGAGGTTCTCTGACGTCAGGCCAGTCTGATTTACAAGAAGGGCGCAATCCACTCCCATAGGGTACACGGATTGTGTGACCGATACTCGTACAACTGGATATAGCACTCAGAGGCGAGGATGTATATGTCCTCCTGTCACATACTTTCATTTATCTATATATATGTATATATATACATATATATATACATATATATATACATACATATATATATATACATATATATATACATACATATATATATATATACATATATATATACATACATATATATATACATATATATATATACATACATATACATACATATATATATATATATATATATATAGGACTTGAGTCAATGGCTATTATATAAAGATGATAAAATGGGTAAATGTGTGATATCATGCTAATGTGCTTATCCTTACATGTTTGCGATTGTGCTTATGCATTACTCTATATATGTGTATGGTTAGCAAATGGTTTATTACCATGTTGTAGATGCCCCACACGATAGGCATGCTGCTGGGTGATCTAGTAGAGTGGCAGGCCGAGGACCTCTCGTATATAGGATGGTTGTGGTATTTTGGGGTGTTTACTTTTCCCTCCTGTGTAAGGATGTTGTTGTTTATACTCGGCTATGTTGTTGTTAACTTTTGGTTCTACAGTTTATACAGTTTTAAGTATTTGTTCTATATCTGTCAGTGCCATGTTGTAAGGTCCAGTGAACTTGTTGTTAGGTTAGGGTGAGGATCCACTGTGAGATCCTAACCCAATGTGGTATCCCGAGTCCCGCAAATTCGGGATGTTACACCAAGTCCGTGACTCGGAGATGAGAGCGAAAAGTAGCCAGTCTATGTGAGGTAACAACTTTGGTAAGAAGATCAACAACCTGATCTTTGGAGGATACAAAGGCACCAATCAAGGTTTTGTTTTGGACTCGTTGGCGAACAAAGTGGTAATCAAGCTCCAGGTATTTGATTCGATTATGCATCACTGGGTTGACTACCAAGTATGTGATGCCTAAGCTGTCACACCATAATGTGGGTGCGTGAGGAAGCTTGACACCTAGTTCCATCAGAAGACATTGGAGCCACAATATTTCTAATGTGGCACGAGCAACAGCTCTGTATTCTGCTTCAGTAGATGATTTGGCAACAATATGTTGTTTTTTCGATGTTCAAGAAATGAGATTGCTGCCAATATATGCATAGTAGGCGCTTGTAGATCTTCGATAAGAGATATCACTACCCCAATCAGCATCAGAGAAGGCTGACAAAAGATATCCTGGTGTTGATGAAATGTGAAATTTGTGAGATGAAGTGCAATTTAGGTATCTCAGAACTCTTTTAACATACTGCCAGTGGGCTTGTTTCGGATGATGCATATATATTGTGCCAGTTTATTGGCAGCAAAAGATATATCGGGCCTAGTGAAGGCAAGATATCGCAGGCTTCCCAGGATGCTTCTGTAGAGGGTAGGATCATCAAAGGTTGGTGATGATGAGAAACTTTCTTAAAAATTTATGGCCAGTGGAGTTGAAACTGGTTTGGAATTTTGCATTAGTGCCTTTGTGACTAGATCATGAATGTATTTTGTTTGTGAAAGATAGAAGCCAGAGCCATTTCGTTGGATTTCAATTCCTAGGAAATAGCTTACTGGGCCAAGGTCTTTTATTGGGAATGATTTGGAGCGAGTGGTGGTGAAATTTGTGGCAAGAGTTGGGGAAGATACAATGACCAAAAGGTCATCTACATAAACCAGAATACAGACAAAGGCAAAGGCTGATTTGAATAGAAACATGGATGTGTCTGAAGTGGATGGTGAGAATCCCATGGAAATCAGAGCATCACCAAGTCGAGAGAACTAGGCTTGAGGGGATTGATTCAGTCTATAAAGGGATTTCGTCAATTTGCAGACATGTGAGGGGTAGTTTGGATGAATGAAACCTAGTGGTTGGGTGATGTAAACCTCTTCAAGCAAGTCCCCGTGCAAGAAAGCATTCTGGATGTCAAGGTGCTGAACTGTCCAATGGTTCATCGCTGCCAAGGAAAGTAGGAGACGGATGGTTGAAGGTTTGGCTACAGGATTGAATGTATCGTGGTAATCTAGGCCATACATTTAATGGTAACCTTTGGCTACTAATCAGGCCTTCCTTCGTTCAATTGTCCCATCAGAGAACCGTTTTGTTTTGAATACCCATTTGACACCCAAAAAATTTTGGGATAGAGTTGATGAACAAGGCTCAAGGTTTGGGTGGAAAGAAGGGCTTGAATCTCATTTTCCATGTCAAGGCGCCATTCTAGAAACTTGGAGGCAATGGTGAAGTTTGTTGGTTCGTCTAGGATGGTTATGGTGTGAGAGCAAGACGAAGGGGGCCAGGGTATCATGCCATCTTGGCGGATTAGAGGTTTACGTATCCTGCTTGATGTCCTGGGTTGGTTCTGGTGTGGTGGATTAAGGGAGTGGGCCGTAGTGGGGTTAATGTCTTCTGCATATGGGCCCATGGGAAGGTTGGTGGAGATAGATGGATTTTGTAAATTTTGTGGAGCTGTTGGGCTTTGTGCACTGGATTGAGCATGTAATTCAGGTGAATTATAGGGGATTGAAGCCACTGGAGATTGGGCCTGTGTAATGGAGTTGGTGGTGAAGGGAAATGTACGTTTATATAAAAAAATGTCACGGGATATGTATGTCTTGTGGTTGACCCAATCGTAGAAAAATTACCCAAGGTGATTGGAAGAGTACCCAAGGAAGATTGTAGGTGTTGATCGAAAATTGAATTTGTGGGAATTATATGGTCGAAGGTTGGGAAAGGCGAGACATCCAAACACCTTGAGAAATTTGTAGTTTGGCGATTGCTTGAAAACAAGCTCAAATGGGGATTTATGTTTGAGTATGGGGGTAGGGAGATGGTTGATTATGTATGTGGCGGTTTCAAAAGCGAAGTCCCAAAACCGGAGAGGGAGAGATGAATGTTTGCGAAGGGTTAAACCCATGTCCACAATTCTACGGTGACGAGTTTTGACGGACCCGTTTTGTTGTTGCGAATATGGGAAAGTAAAATGATGTGTGATACCCATCTTTTGAAAAAGTGGGATTAATGGTTTAACTTCCGAACCACCATCGGTTTGTACCGATATGATCGTAGTGGATATAAGATTGGTTACGAGTTTGAAAAATGTAGTAATGACCGGTGTTACCAAGAATTTGTTTGGGAGGGGAAAGAGCCAAATGAACTTTGAGAAATCATCAACAATAGAGACATAAAATTTGTGGCCTTTAAAAGACAAAGTGTGACTTGGTCCCCAAACATTTAAAAACAAAAGAGATAACACTCTATCACTTGTTGAAGGGCTTGGTGGATGTGGGAGGGCATGAGCCTTGGCCTAAGTGCATGAGGTGCAGCCAATTGGGTGGAATGATGGACTTCGAAGTGGGCCTTGTAGATGGGTAAGGATAGAGTTAATGATGGGCGTGGAGACATGCCCTAACCGGTCATGCCAAAACGTGGTTTGTTGGGTGGAGGTTAAATGAAGCTGGGGAAGCGATGATGAACCAGAGGCAGAGGGCAGCACATACAAGCCATTCTCAACCGGTCCTTGAAGAAGAGGTTGGTTGGTCTTGGTATCTGACCGGAGGTATTTCTATGGTCATCTATATCCAATCAAAAGTAAATCCCGACTTAGCACTAAGAACAAGTATAGTGATTAAGTAAGGGTCGAACCCAAGAGAGTTAAGGTGTTTTAGATGCAATTATTGATTATAATGACAAGTGACACAAAAAGGGGGGGGGGTTGGTTGAATTGATGCACAAAAACTTATGAAAACGATTAATGCGACAAGTAAGACAATAATGGATGAATCTACACTAGGTTGATTCTAAGCATGCAATTGCTACTTTGGTGCATTCCTTTTACAAGTTTTTAAGTAATCTTCCGTCTCGATCATACATATGTGTTGAGCCAACCGGCATCAACACAACTTAACCTATTAAAGTTCCGTAAACCTACAAGAACAAATAACAAGTTAGCATTCAAAAAAGACTAAGGGATATAAAGAGAAGATTAAAACCGTTAAACTTATTTTTATATTTGTGTTCCTTTTCTTTAAGTAATTACAACCCGTTATTACTTAAATTTGCTACTAGATTAAAGACCCGAACCCAGAACCTGTTAATCCTAGTTGTTTACATGCACTTTAGAACCTAAAGTGATCAATCTCAAGTAATAGTTAACATGCAATTAAACAACGGAGATCAAGGAAACACAAAGCATTACTGAATAAAAACTTATATTAAAAAGAACTTACAACCAAAGTAACAAACCAGCTTCAAAAATGTAGCAAGGGAGTTAGCAACTCATTACAATGGAAAGACTCAAGTCTAAAATTGATTTTGTGGGGAAAAGTATATATATATATATGGATGATCCTAGCAATCAGCCATGGACTATTTATACTACAAACGACACTTAATTAGGAGTAAATAGTCGGGCTAAAACAACCACCTTAAATGCCATAAAGGTGGTGTAAACAGCCGGAGTAAAGTTTCTGGCGTTAAACCGCAGGGGCGGCCTTCAGGAACCGCAGGGGCGGTTTAGGCAGAATCGGTTGATCTTCTTCAGGACCGCTGGGGCAGCTACATAACTCCGCTGGGGCGGATCTTTAATGCACTTCAACGTCTGACCTTTCGCCTTCCTGACGTTTCTGATGTCAAAACGCTGGGGCGTCCCTATGTCGACGCAGGCGCGTCGACATAGCCTCTTCGTCTTCCATCTCCCAGGTTGAGGCGCAGGCAGGGGCGCAGTGTGAGACGCAGGGGAGCTGGTCTTCATATCTTCAAGGCAGGTCACCGCAGGGGCGCCAAGGAGTGGCGCAGGGGCGGTGACGCACTTCATGTCCGGCGTTGGTGAAGGCGCAGGGAGCGTTCCAGTGAAAACGTCATCCGTAGGGGCGGCTGCAAGGATCCGCAGGGGCGGTGAGGCAACAGAAGCTTTGCTTCTTGATCGATCTTCACTCCTAAGTGCTTGTAACTCCTTCTTTAGCTTCTTTTGCTCTTCTTCTTCTGGACCAAGAAGTTAGTAGCATAAACCGACACTAATGCAATAAAAAGACTCTAAAAACTATCCTAATTGATAGTGATTCCATCACCTATCAAACTCCCCCATACTTAGACCTTTTACTCGTCCCGAGTAAAACAAATGACAACCATTAGACTCAAGGTCTCAGGAAGCAAGGGAAAGAAAGAAAAATAATGGAAAACAAGAGAAAAACCAAGAAAGAAAGAAGGAAAAGAGAGGAAATGTGAGGAAAAGAGATACTACCATCCTTAGCGCTCCAAGAGTGGCCTACCCGGACAACCTCCTTATGACTCCCCTTCTTATGTCGCCAAAACGCCGGAAGGGAAACCTACACTCGGTGTCGCTCATTTTGCCAAGGTGCCCTTTCGGGTTTTCACCTTGCCACTCTTCTCCTTTTCTCACTTAAACTCACATCCCTCAAGTCCAATTTTGCACCAACCTAAGGTTGGTCGGACTACCTTCTTTTTACCTAAACCGCCCTTTCGGGTTTTCGGTTTATCCAAGGATTTTCATGCCTTTTTTTTTCCATTTCTTTGGCTTTTTTCTTTTTCTTTTTTTTTTCAAAATGATTTCAACAATGCAAAACAAATGCCAAAAATAACACAATAAACTGTACAAGCAATGATATGTCCCTCCCCCATACTTTAAGTGCACTTTGTCCTCAAAGTGAAAATGAGTAAAAGATAAATACGGGAGAAGGGAAAGAAATGTACCCCTCACTGGGGTGGTCCGGATGAACCACCAGGACCCTCCTCTGGTGGGTAAGGAAAGTGGCGGAAGAAGTGCTCTAGCGGCGGTGAAGGGTGTCAATCCGGTCCTCCTGAGCCTCCATCCTCTCTCAAAATGAAGTCTCATAGCTAGCTTGCCAAGGTAGCTGCTGAGTCTCCAACTGCTGCCGATGAGCCGCCTGCCAAGCATCCTGACGGCCGTCAAAGTGGGTGGTCATGGAGGAGGCGAAGCTGGATTGCCACGCCTGCTGCTGCTCAAGCATGGACCTCTGATACTCTGTCTGCCATGCCTGGTGCTGTGTAGTCAAAGCAGCCATCTGAGCCTACAAACTCTCCATGGCCTGCTTGTCGTGTCCCGCCGTCGGCATCTCCTCATCAGTGTGGTGGGCCCTGCTAGAGCCGGATGTGTACCTCCCAATAATATTGACCTGAGGTCGTCTCGGAGGGACAGGGTCAGCCGGGACATATAGGTCGGAGGGCTCTTCTCCCAATGGGAGTCGGCGGGGTAAATATGTGAGATGACTCCCATCTACAAGGGAGATCCAAAAACGATGTCCCCCATCTATCTTGAGGAGCCTGCACCTCCTCAATAACCCCTCATTGTTTAAGGGTGCCTCCAAACCTTCTTCTAATGGAGGAAGATCCATCACTCGTGCAGCTAGTAGTGAAATGATACCTCCTGCCACTATGTCACGAGGCTCATTCCTCCTAATCCGCTTTAGAGCGGTGAAGAAGAGATATGCCCAATCCGGCACAAATTCGTTGAAGAGACAAGCATATAGCAGTAGAAGGTCTTTAAGAGCGACCTTATTCTCTTCCTTGTGTCCACAGAAGACACTCATGAAGACCTTGGAGATGAGTCTTAAAAGGGGTGAGTGAATTTGTTGGAGTACTCACCCCCTGCGTGAAACTCTGACCTAGTAGTGGCCTGCCAAAACTCCAACAGATCCGGTGTCGGAATGGGTTCCATCCAGTCATCGGAAGCTGCAATGGTCACTCCCAATGCCTCTTATATTTGAGTGTAATCCAATGTGTATTTCCTCTTGTTGTACTTGAATGAAACTCCTATACACAATTGGTCTTCCGTCTCCATTTTAAATGTTGCTATGAATTGTCTGGTGAGGTCGGGGTGTGTTGGAGCGCTCTTTATCAGAAAACCACCTAACCCGGCATTGTTAAGGAAGTCCTGCATACTTTCCAACATCCTTAGATTTTCCAAGGTGGAAGCATCAAGGAACCGGGTTGCATGCATCTCCCGGCTTTGAGCAATCCTGTACCGGTCCTTCTCACCTTCCGTCAACTTGTATTTCCTTTGTGGTTCCATCTCTTGCAATTGATCAAGTAAAAAGTCAGAAAGTTAAGCAATTTGATCAAGAGGCGAACCTTCTGTCGTGATTTATGCAGGGGCAGCTGCAACAAGCGCAGGGGTGGCTCGACGCAGGGGCGGGAGTTTGCAGGCGCAGGGGCGGTCGAAGAGCAGAAATGCGATTTGGTCGTTCGACAAAGGTGTTGGCGATTGTGCTTTTCTGACGTCTTCCTTGCTGTCGCAGACGTTGCCGGAGGTGGGACAGGGGAGTGGTGAGAAGGGATGAGTGTATGTAGTGGAGATTGTTTGTGTTTGCAGGAAAGGGGTGGCGCTGCTGGGTTGCTAGAGGTGGCGCAGGGGGCGCGTCGAGGTGGTGGTGATAAGGTGCTGGAGGGCGCAAGGGCGTAGGGGGTTGAGCGGCTAGGTTTTTGCAGAGTGAATGGAGAGGGAGTGGGGAAGGTGGTAGATTTAGGTTATTTTTGGTAAGTGTATTTTTTTTTCTTTCCTTAGCTGTACCGCAGGGGCGGTGTGTGTCGCCGCGGGGGCGGTGACAAGAGAGAGGGGCCATGCAGCCTCAGCGCCGGGGGCGGAGCTAGGGGTGCATGTCAAGGGTGGCCGCCGTAGGGGCGTAGGGTTGGCACCGCGGGGGCGGTGACCTACGTGAGCAGACGCAGGCCCAGAGCCGGGGGTGGCGCTGGCTAGGAGTGTCGCCGCAGGGGCATGTTTTTAGAGCTGCAGGGGCGGTTTTCTTGACAAAAGCTCCTCTTCTTATTACTTCGGGTTGCCTCCCGAATTAGCGCCTTTGTTTTACGTCGTTGGCTCGACGTAAGGACTCTTCCTCTATGTTTGAACCTCTTCCTGCATCCCTTTTGGATTTATAACCGTTTGTGACGGTAATCCTCCGGAGGCCCTAGTTTCAATTCTTGTAATGGCTTCCGCCATTTGACCAACCTGCTTCTCAAGGTTCTTGATGCTTGATTCCGTTGTTTGGACATGAGTAGCAAAGTGTTTAGTCAAAACCTGCAACATATCTTCAGTTGAGTGATACTTACCTTGGCGGGGCTGTTGTTGTTGGTTTTGTTGATCCCTCCAACGAAAATTATGTTGGTCACGCCAATTTGGCATGAAATTCTAGGTATAGGGATCGTTCCTAGGTCTTTGATGCTGTGGTTTTCCATAACCCATTGCGTTTACTTCAGCATCGTCATCTTGAACTTGTAGACACATGTCCGTTAGATGATATGGGTCAGCACAAACTCCACAAGCTTTTAGCTGTTGCGGTGTTCCCATAAGTCTTAGCCTCTTCACCATTTCCTTCAGTTCCGCTAGCTCGGTGGAAATCTCGTTCTTCCCGGAACTCATGGCATGAACTCCTTTCTTAGACGGGATCCTTCCAAAGTTCCGAGTTCCTTCCGCTAGTTCTTGTATCTTTTCCAAAGCAAGGTCAGGAGTAGAGTTAAGAATATTACCTCCGCAAGCCGCATCGACGATCCTCCTTTCATTGTCTAGCAAGCCATTGTACAAGTACAAGACTAGATCTTGAGTTGAATATCCGTGGAAAGGACAGCTGGATCGGTGGCGTGCAAACCTTTCAAAGTACTCGTAGAGAGTTTCGGTTGCCTCTTGCTCGATGTTGCTTATAGCTTTCTTCAAGCTATTGGCCTTTTTAGCTGAGAAGTATTTCTCCAAAAACGCTTTGTGAAGGTTTTCCCAAGTGTCAATGCTCCCGGATGGAAGGTGGTAATACCAATCATCCGCCGAATCCTTGAGTGTGAAGCCGAATGCCCTCATCTTGATTTGTTCTTCGGTAATGTTGGCCAGCTTCATGCTCATACAAACGGTGTGGAACTTCCCAAGGTGCTTGATGGGGTCTTCACCGCTTAGCCCATGGAAGGATGGAAGTAAGTGAATAAGGCCTGGTTTGAGATCAAAGTTGACTCCTTCCCCTAGTGCCGGTATAGCGACCACAAGAGGGTTTTGAGCCAAAGTGGGCTGCGTAAGTTGACGAAGAGTATGGTCAGCCATCTCTTGTTGTAGTTGTTGTCTTCGTTGCCGGATGTGCGTCCTCTCAATTTCTGGATCAAAAGAAGCAAAGCCGGAATTAGTAGCACGGGTTTGAACCATAAAATGGTTCAAACCAATAATCAATAATTACAATAAAACACAAAAACTCCCCGGCAACGGCGCCAAAATTTGACCGAAGGTATTTCTATGGTCGTCTATAACCAATCAAAAGTAAATCCCGACTTAGCACTATGAACAAGTATAGTGATTAAGTAAGGGTTGAACCCAAGAGAGTTGAGGTGTTTTAGATGCAATTATCGATTATAATGACGAGTGACACAAAAGGGGGAGGGGTTTGGTTGAATTGATTCACAAAAACTAATGAAAACGATTAATGCGACAAGTAAGACAATAATGGGTGAATCTACACTAGGTTGATTCTAAGCATGCAATTGCGACTTTGGTGTATTCCTTTTAAAAGTTTTTAAGTAATCTCCCATCTCGATCGTACATATGTGTTGAGCCAACCGGCATCGACACAACTTAACCTATTAAAGTTCCGTAAACCTACAAGAACAAATAATAAGTTAGCATTCAAACAAAGACTAAGGGATATAAAGAGAAGATTAAAACCGTTAAATTTATCTTTATATTTGTGTTCCTTTTCTTTAAGTAATTACAACCCGTTATTACTTAAAGTTGCTACTAGATTAAAGACCCGAACCCGGAACCTATTAATCCTAGTTGTTTACATGCACTTTAGAACCTAAGGTGATCAATCTCAAGTAATAGTTAACATGCAATTAAACAATGAAGATCAAGGAAACACAAAGCATTACTGAATAGTCACTTATATTAAAAGAACTTACAACCAAAGTAACAAAACAGCTTCAAACCAACCCAATGTAGCAAGGGAGTTAGCAACTCATTACAATGGAAAACTCAAGTCTAAAATGGATTTTTGTGAGGGAAAGCATGCCTGATTCTAGCAATCAGCCATGGACTATTTATACTACAAAAGACACTTAATTAGGAGTAAATAGCCGGCCTAAAACAGCCACCTTTAATGCCATAAAGGTGGTGTAAACAGCCGGAGTAAAGCTTTTGGCGTTAAACCGCAGGGCGGCCTTCAGGACCCGCAAGGGCGGTTTAGGCAGAATTGGTTGATCTTCTTCATAACCGCTGGGGCGGCTACACAACTCCGCTGGGGCGGTTCTTTAATGTACTTCAACGTCTGACCTTTCGCCTTCCTGACGTTTCTGATGTCAAGGCGCAGGGGCGCCTCAAGGCCAACGCAGGGGCGATGACACAGACTCTTCGCTTTCCAGCTCCCAAGGCGAGGCGCAGGCAGGGCGCAGTGGGAGGCGCAAGGGAGCTGGCCTTCGTCTTGTCATGGCAAGTCACCGCAGGGGCGCCGATGGGTGGCGCATGGGCGGTGACCTGCATCTTGGCCGGCGCTGGTGAAGGTGCTGGGAGCGCTTCAGTGGGAAGTGTCACCCGCTGGGGCGGCTGCAAGGGCCCGCGGGGGCGGTGGAGCAACAAAAACTTTGCTTCTTGATCGATCTTTGCTCCTAAGTGCTTATAACTCCTTCCTTAACTTCTTTTGATCTTCTTCTTCTGGACCAAGGAGTTAGTAGCATAAACCGACACTAATGCAATAAAAAGACTCTAAAAACTACCCTAAATGATATTGATTCCATCACTATCAATTAGTGTAGATTTTAGTTTTGTAGTGAGATTTGAGTGGTTTTGAGTGAGATTTCCATTGTTGACAACTTGGAGCAGCTCTTGGAGCCCTTGTAAGATTTGGTAACTTTTATTCTAGCTTTTAATGTCTTTTCTTTGGATTATTCTTAATTATCTAGCCATGACTTGCAAGCATGCTCTATTTGTGAAGTTTGATCTTGAAATGTATGTTGTTGGCTGAATAGTTGTGATTCTAGGGTGAAGGAATGATGTTTATGCTTTGGACTATGTTTGTATGGACTTCCATGTTAGCTTAGGATCGATTTGTGTTCGAAACCCCAACTCAGTGGAGAATCATGGCCCGTTCTTCATGATTCCACGGCCGTGGTTTAGGATGATCTGCCCGTGGTTTTCTTTGTAGTGCTTGTATTGATAAATCTGGATGTTAGGATGTAGATGAGTTGAAATCCTAGTGTTTGTTGAGCCTAATCTAGCTTAGGGTGACCTAAAGCTAGCAACCTTATTGAGGAATGAGACTTACCCGGTAATTTCCTCTCTTAGATACATAAGATGATGAACTCTAGGCAGTAGTGAGCCAAAAAAGCCACTATTGGATTGAGTGTGTTACGCTAGGAATTGATGCACGCAAAAGTCTTAAATTTATAACTCGATATATTTTTCCTAACTCCTAGCGAACCCACAGTGTATGGGTCGTTTTGTAGTAAGGATAGTATTCCGAGGTCGAACACAAAGACTAAGGTGAAATTGAATCAATAGTGACTAAGGATAGTGTTGATCTAGGCTAAGAAAAGAGAAAGGAATAAAGAAATGAAAATCTCAATGTTTTTGGATTGGTTTTGTGGTGATCAATCAAAGATTACAAATCATGCAAGATTAACAAATAACTAAGATAGCAAGGCAAATAAACAATCACAAACACGAGATAGGTAATCAAGAAAGGAAAACGGATTCTAGGGGTTAGAAATTCCGGTTATGGCATAGGACTCAAGCTATCTAATCATTCCTTGGATCAACTATAGTTTGTTGGGAGTGAGTGTTTCTAGATTGGGATCAATCACCGGGTAGGTCTCATGGTCCACTAGTCCGTTCCTAAGGTCTCATCACCGGGTAAGTCTCAAAGAACCTAAGGATAGGAATTCTACACAAACCGGATTGTCATCTAGGGATCTAACCTCTCTTTACCGGGTAAGTCTCGAGAAGGCAAGTCCTAAACATCAATCCTAGCACACTTAGTCCAATAGCGGCTTATGAGGCTCACTAATACCTAGAGTTCATCATCTTCGGTATCTAAGAGCAAGAATTACCGGGTAGGTCTCTTCTCACACTTAGTTGCTAACACTAGGTCACCCTTGGATAGATCTAGCTCAATAAACACTAGGATTTCAACAATCTAACAACCTAACACTTAGATTTATCAATACAAGCAATTCAGACAGAATCATGGTTTGTTCCTCACTTCCACGGCTGTGGAACCCACTAGAACATGCCGTGATTTCTACCAGAGGCTAGGTTCAAGCAAACAATTCATCCAAAGGTACGTTTAAGTCTATCCTATCATAGTCCAAGCCATAACCATCATTTCCTTACCCTAGAACCACATCTATTTAGCCAACAACTTGCATTATCACAATCAAAATCATCATGCATGAAATCATAGAGTCCATATCAAGGGGATGAAATGGAAGGGAGATGAAACAAATAGAATAAGAAAAATGAGCTGAATAAATGTTAAAAGAAAGACTTACAACCCTTCAAAAGAAGGTTCGAATCGTTCTTACAACCCTAGCAAATGTCTTCAACAAAACTCACTCAAATCTATGAAAAACTAAGAATGGTGTGTTCTTCTCTTCTTCTCCAATGGAAGCCTTTCTTCTCCTCCAAGAATGTCTCCAATCCAATCTTCCAATGAGAGAATATGTGTTGTTGAGAGTGTGAGAGAGAATGGAATGATGGGGTCTGCCCTTAACAGCCTGCAAGACCACCTTTTATACACCATCAAGGGCAAGGGTCGGTTATGGAGATCGTGGGACAGCTGTCGCAGCTATGCAGGGAGAACCACGGCCTATTTCCACGCCCGTGGAAGTCCCAGTGGCCGTGGTTTTTGTGATGCAGCTTTCTTTGGATCATCAAGCCACAATTTGGTGCAAGGCATGAACCAACAAGGTCTCATGTGTCCTCCTTAGCTCCTAGCTTGCTTCCCAATGAGTCCAAAGGTGTGTCATCTTGAGGAACGATCCTCGAATATATCGATTAAGCTCCTATAGTTCCCAAAATACCTACAAAACATGCAAAAGTCCGTGTAGACGTCTATCTCGACAAATATACAAGAATTGAATGCAAACGTCATGAACTAGTGCTAAACCATGCATGAATGAGCGGAAAAACTATCTAAATGAGTGCTTAAACCTACGTCATAAATCGTGTTATCAAAAATACCCCATACTTAAGGTTTGCTCGTCCCCGAGCAAGTCCCAACTGTAGACTAAGAGATGACATGATTTATGAATGCAAAAAAACAACAAAATATTTTTGGAGTTGTGCTTCTAATATTGGATCACCTTCATAGTCATGTTTCATAGCAAATGGGCAAGCAATCATGCATCAAATGAATGGAGGAACGGAAAGACAATTATACTTAACTAGAAAGCATGCATGAAAGGTAACAATGAAGAAGTCAAGATGATCATGAGCACATCCAATCTAGATTACTAAGTGTTACACACATGCAAATAGGTCACAAGGACTTAGGAAATGAGGCCAAGAAACGTTGTGATTAGGTTGAGATTTTTCTAGGTCATGTGATGCTAATCCGGGAATGGAACTAACTCCACAACTTCACATTTTTTATCAACTTCCCACAAGTGTATATTTTCTCCATCTTTTCTTTCTTTTCTTTTCTTTTTCTTTCACTTATTTTTGAGACAATGACATTGGTGTACAAAAGCCGAAACCTTGGTGATTAGCGGGCCTCGGGTTTTTTTTAATTTTTCGAGGTGCTCCACACCGGGCACACATACCAAAACTCGTTAGGACTATCGGTTTATTTGACTTTGGCAAGGCACAAACACCCGATTATGTGAATGGTGCCGAGTTACTCGTCATTTAAACCAACGTCCCCAAACCTATATTTTTTGTCTACACTTTCACAACAATTTCAGCACTTCATTCACAACATTCATGTAACACCCCAAATTCTAAGAACTCGGGGAGCTATTGGTTAGGACCTCACAATGGGTCCCGACCTTAGTTTGACAACAATTTTACTAGGATCTTACAACAAGGCACAAAAGTATTAAAAACATTTGAAAACTTTAAACAATATATACATGAAAAATATGTATCAGCCTTACAAATGAAAGGTACTAAAACGACGCATATGAAGTATATAAGACAACCTCGTCCCCAACTAAATGAGTACGTTGACCCGGCTGACCATAACCTCCGGATCTCTCTACAACTGTCTTAACCTGCAAGGCATCTACAAGCGGTATAAAACCGTTAGCTAACATTCTATACATAAGTATAAAGGTAAAAGCACAATAACACATCATACACAATCAACATGCAACACTCAATCCTTTTATTATCTTTAATTAGGTGATAGGTCATTACTAATGATACTTATTTTGTGACACGAGGGATTCCCAAACCTCGCGCCTGTCCCCGTTTACCAACGCAGAATGGTACTAATGCATCTGACCGTCTACCGGACTGGGCTGGTCGCAAGGAACCTCCTAGACTCTCGCAAGAGCTAGGCAGATGATGTCACGACCCGTTATCATACACTTGGGTCAATTATGTAAATAATAAAGTCGGCCTAATCCGGTTTTTCGTTGTTTATCATAACTAACAAACACCACTCATACACATTACACTCATACAAGAAGCCAACTAAGTAAGTCCGTGGACTTACCAGAATCAAATCTCGACTCTCTCTTAACCACCACTAAATCCGTAAGTGCAGAACTCAGTTGCCTGTTAGAGGAGGCACGTGGGTCAACACATTTCCCTAGATACTTATAAGTCTAAAACTCTTAAGATAAATGATTCTATGTGTAGAAGTTATTATAGTGTTTATTTAAGGTAAAATGACTATTTTACCTGATAACACGATTTATGACTTAGGTTTAGGTAATCATTTAGATAGATTTCTCACTCATTCATGCACGTTTTGGCATTGGTTCATGACGTCTTCGCTCAATTCATGCACATTTCTAGAAAAGACGTCTACACTACCTTTTATCGGTTTTGTAGGTAATTCGGGGATCTATTGGACGTTAATCGAAACATATGAGGACCAAGCCTCATGATGGTACACATCCAAAGCCTTGGAGGAGCATAATTGGAACAACAAAGGACACAAAGATCACTATTGATGCAAGCAATGGAGCAACTCATGACTAGACGATCATATCATGTTTCTGCTGAAGAAAATCGGACCAGCTAGCAGATAAATCGTCCGATTTAATCCACTGGGTCGATTTTTGGGCCTTTGACAGCTTAAGCCACATGTCCCACGATCTCTTGTCCGGCCTTGCTCTTGGTGGAGAATATAAGTGGTCCTGCAGGTTGTTACTGAGCATCCCTCCTCTCCCACACTCTCATTTTCACAGCTCATCCATTGGAGGAAAGGATTGAAGGAGAAGAAAAGCTCTCAAGGATTGAAGGAAGAAGAAGAACACCATTCTAGGAGTGAAAGGGAGGTTTTGAGTGATTTTTAGAGTTTTGGGATTGAAGAACTATTGCAAGGGTTGTTAGAAATGTTTTGGATCTTCATTTTAGAGTTTGTAAGTCTTGCTACAACTTAGATTCAGTTGAGATTTATTGATTTTGCTTGTTTATCTTTCATTATCCATCTATGAACACCATGTATGCTTGTTTGATGATTTTGGATCTTGATATGCATACTATTGGCTAGTTTATTGTGATTCCGGAGTGATGGATTGATAGTTATGGCTAGGACTATGATAGGATGAACTTATATGTTAGTTTAGGATGAATCGATTGAACCAAACCTTAACCAGAAAGGAAAATCGGCCTGTTCATCAGGTAAATCGGCCGATTTCCCTATGATCCACCCGATTTTCTTCTCTGTTGCTCTTTAAATGATGAATCTGTATGATTGGGGTGTTAGGTTGTTAAATCCTAGGGTTTATTAAGCCTAATCTAGCTTAGGATCACCTAATGCTATCAACCTAAGTGAGGGAAGAGATCTACCCGATGATTTCCGATCTTAGATACCTTAGAAGATAAATTCTAAGTAGTAGTGAGCCTCATAAGCCGCTATTGGATCAAGTGTTCTAGGATTATTGCTTGAGATTTCCCTATTCCGAGACTTACCCGGTAAGGAGAGGGTTACCCCTTGAGTAGTATCTAGTTTGTGTAGAATTCCTTATTCTAACCCCTTGAGACCTACCCTGTGATAGGAGTTTGATGCGGGATTAGTGAAGTGAGAGACCTACCCGGTAATTGCTTCCATTAGTGAAACATTCTTTCCTCAACACCACAGTTTTTCCTTAGAATCCTTAGAACCTTGAGTCCGATGCCATAACCGGAAATCTTGACCTCTAGAATCCACTTTTCTCTCTTGATCATATACTTTATTCAAGACTTCTCTAAAATTTCTGAGCCTCTTACTAACCTACTAATGAAGGATGTTGAATTTGTCTTTTCCAAAGATTGTCTTGAAGCTTTTTGTAGGTTGAAGAACGCTTTGATCTCCGCACCTATCATGCAACCTCCGGATTGGAGCTTACCGTTTGAGATCATGTGTGATGCAAGCGATGTAGCCGTTGGGGCTGTTTTGGGGCAAAGGAAAGATGGGCGCACTCATGCCATTTATTATGCTAGCAAGACGCTAGATGATGCCCAACTTAACTATGCCACAACCGAGAAAGAGTTGCTAGCGGTCATGTATGCCTTTGAGAAGTTTCGGTCATACCTTGTTGGAGTGAAGGTCATAGTGTATACGGATCATGCTGCGATCCGTTATCTCCTTACCAAGAAGGATGCAAAGCCTAGATTGATTCGATGGATCCTTCTTCTTCAAGAGTTTGATTTGGAAATCCGGGACAAGAAGGGATCCGAGAACTCCGTGGCGGATCACCTTAGTAGACTACCTCCTCTAGAGATTGAGAGAGATGACATCCCGATTGATGACTCATTCCGGGATGAGCAATTGCAAATGGTGGAGGAGTGCTTGTTCCAAGTGTCTAGAGGAAGTGAACCATGGTATGCCGACATTGTGAACTACTTAGTGTGTGAGGAAGTGCCTCCCGGATTAACATATGCCCAAAGGAAGAAGTTCTTCAAGGATGTGAGGCACTACTATTGGAGTGAACCGCTTTTGTTCAAAAGAGGGCCGGATGGAATGTTTAGAAGATGCATACAGGAGGATGAGGTGGAGAGTGTGATCCACCATTGTCATTCCTTGCCATGTGGAGGGCATGCTAGCTCACACAAGACATGTGCTAAAGTGTTGCAATCGGGCTTCTTTTGGCCAAGTTTGTTCAAGGACGTGCAAGGCTTTGTGGTAGCTTGTGATGCTTGCCAAAGGACGGGCAACATCTCGAGGAGGAATGAGATGCCCTTGAACAACATACAAGAGGTGGAAATATTTGATGTATGGGGTGTGGACTTCATGGGACCATTCCCTTCTTCATGTGGCAACCTCTACATCCTATTGGCGGTGGATTATGTTTCGAGATGGGTGGAGGCAATCGCCTCTCCTACAAATGACGCCAAGGTTGTGGTGCGGTTCTTCAACCGAGTGATCTTTCCTAGGTTTGGAACACCAAGGGTGATCATAAGTGATGGAGGGAAGCACTTCACCAATAGGAACTTTGGGGCACTTTTGGCTAAGTATGGGGTGACTCATAAGGTGGCAACACCTTACCATCCCCAAACTAGTGGCCAAGTGGAAATCTCCAACCGGGAGATCAAGGGTGACTCATAAGGTGGCAACACCTTACCATCCCCAAACTAGTGGCCAAGTGGAAATCTCCAACCGGGAGATCAAGGGTGACTCATAAGGTGGCAACACCTTACCATCCCCAAACTTTGGGGCTCGATGATGCCTTGTGGGCATATAGGACCGCTTTCAAGACACCAATTGGCACCACTCTGTACAAGTTAGTCTATGGCAAGTCTTGCCACCTTCCGGTAGAGATAGAGCATAGAGCTTATTGGGCTATTAAGTGGCTAAATTTTGACCTCAAAGAGGCGGGAGAGAAGAGGTTGCTTGACATAAACGCTCTTGAAGAGATCCGGTTGGATGCTTATGAGAATGCCCGGATTTACAAGGAGCGGACCAAGCGTTGGCATGACAAGCGCCTCATCCCAAAGGAGTTGAGTGAAGGCGACCTTGTCCTTCTCTTCAACTCGAGGCTGCGGCTCTTCCCCGGAAAACTCAAATCAAGATGGACCGGGCCCTATGTTGTGAAGAAAGTTTTTCCTCATGGAGCGGTAGAGATAGGAGGAGATCATTGTGGTAACTTCAAGGTGAATGGGCATCGTTTGAAGAAGTACATCCCGGAAGCCTCGGTGGAAGTGATTGCCCCACTTCACCTTGATTGAAACACTCCTGAATTTGGTCAAGCTAATGACCTTAAAGAAGCGCTTAATGGGAGGCAACCCATTGGTACATATTTTTCCCTTTCTTTTTCTTACTTTTGTTTAATCTCACTCTTGGTGTGCTTTGTTTTTCTTTTGTGTTTTTGGGTGCTAGATCTTGTTGATTGTCGTGTGTGACGAGATGTTGGAGGTCATGTGAGAACCTCATGGAATGGTTGAAGGTGCAAGATCCGAGCACATGGACAAGGAAGAAAGCACCCAGGAAATCGGACTGTTCATGCACAAAATCGGCCGATTTTCCTGGGTTGTTTGGCCGATTTTTCCTCTGTATGAAGGAAAGTGATGATCTCCAATCAAGCATGGGTGGAGCGGACGTGGAACTTGAACGGCTTGCGGTGCCAAGCGCGGGTTCCAACATCATAATGAACATCAAGAGCTCTCTACCATCCTTGATCAATCATCCACCATCATCATCCAATGTGAACCGAAATACCAAAGCATCACCAATTTTACATTGTGAGGACTCTCTTTCACTTCTTTATTTAGTTTCCACATTGGGGACAATGTGTTTCTAAGTATGAGGTGGGGTTTTCATGATCACTTGCATGATTAGCATCTAGGATAGCTTAATATTGTCACATGTTTCATTATGTCTTGCATTGTACATACATATTTCGAAAAATCCAAAAAAATCAGAAAATTTTAAAAATTTTTAGTGCTTCTAAGGCTTGGATATGACCCTAATGATGAACCTTGTCTTGTGGATTAGCTATGGATGACCTTGTGTGTTTAATTGATGATGCATATGTGGACATGAAGTACTTCTCTTGAATCCCATGAATGAATTGTGATCATGATGTTTGCCTTGATTGAATTGAGTATTGAAAATCGAAATTGCATGCTAGTTCTTGCACATCATCTAGGAATGAATGAGGCAATTCATCTTTCTCTACTTCTCATCTTGATCATGTTGTTTAAGCACCTCAATTGATGAAAAATTGACCTCTTTTGACCCATCCGAGAATAGGAGCATGATAGTGTGTTGATGTGTATGAAAAGCAAGTGTGGGGTGAAGATGTTGATGAAAGAATGCCATGAATAAAATGCTGAATTTGTTGTGAAAGTGTAGGCAAAAACATAGGTTTGGGGACGTTGGTTTAAATGACAAGTAACTCGGTACACTTCACATAATCGGGTGTTGGTGCCTTGCCAAAGTCAAATAAACCGATAGTCCTAACGAGCTTTGGTATGTGTGCCCGGTGTGGATGCACCTCGAAAAAATAGAAAAAGCCCGAGGACGGCTAATCACCAAGGTTTCGGCTTTTGTACACCAATGCCATTGTCTCAAAAATAAAAGAAAAGAAAGAAAAGAAAATGAAGAAAAATATACACTTGAGCGAAGTTGAAAAGAAATGTGAAGTTGTGGTTGTTTAGTTCCTTTCCCGAATTAGCATCACATAGCCTAGAAAATTCCCGCCTAGTCACAACGTTTCTTGGCCTTCTATTTCACAAGTCCTTATGACCTACTTGCATGTGTGTAAGATTAAGTGATTTAGATTGGATATGCTCATGATCATCTTGACTTCTTCATCTTTACACTTCATTGCATGCTATCAAGTTAATTGTAATTGTCTTTTCATGTTTTCATTTATTTGATACATGATTGCTTGTCCATTGCCATGAAACATGACTATGAAGGTGATAAAAAATTAGAAGCACAAACCCAAAAAGATTTTACCATTTTTCTGCATACATAAATCATGCTATCTTGTAGTCTATAGTTGAGAATTTGCTCGGGGACGAGCAAACCTTAAGTATGGGGTATTTTTGATAACACGATTTATGACTTAGGTTTAGGTAATCATTTAGATAGATTTCTCACTCATTCATGCACGTTTTGGCATTGGTTCATGACGTCTTCGCTCAATTCATGCACATTTCTAGAAAAGACGTCTACACTACCTTTTATCGGTTTTGTAGGTAATTCGGGGATCTATTGGACGTTAATCGATACATATGAGGGCCAAGCCTCATGATGGTACACATCCAAAGCCTTGGAGGAGCATAATTGGAACAACAAAGGACACAAAGATTACTATTGGTGCAAGCAATGGAGCAACTCATGGCTAGACGATCATAGCATGTTTCTGCTGAAGAAAATCGGACCAGCTAGCAGATAAATCGGCCGATTTAATCCACTGGGTCGATTTTTGGGCCTTTGACAGCTTAAGCCACGTGTCCCACGATCTCTTGTCCGACCTTGCTCTTGGTGGAGAATATAAGTGGTCCTGCAGGTTGTTGCTGAGCATCCCTCCTCTCCCACACTCTCATTTTCATAGCTCATCCATTGGAGGAAAGGATTGAAGGAGAAGAAAAGCTCTCAAGGATTGAAGGAAGAAGAAGAACACCATTCTAGGAGTGAAAGGGAGGTTTTGAGTGATTTTTAGAGTTTTGGGATTGAAGAACTATTGCAAGGGTTGTTAGAAACGTTTTGGATCTTCATTTTAGAGTTTGTAAGTCTTGCTACAACTTAGATTCAGTTGAGATTTATTGAGTTTGCTTGTTTATCTTTCATTATCCATCTATGAACACCATGTATGCTTGTTTGATGATTTTGGATCTTGATATGCATACTATTGCTAGTTTATTGTGATTCCGGAGTGATGGATTGATGGTTATGGCTAGGACTATGATAGGATGAACTTATATGTTAGTTTAGGATGAATTGATTGAATCAAACCTTAACCAGAAAGGAAAATCGGCCTGTTCATCAGGTAAATCGGCCGATTTCCCTATGATCCACCCGATTTCCTTCTCTGTTGCTCTTTAAATGATGAATCTGTATGATTGGGGTGTTAGGTTGTTAAATCCTAGGGTTTATTAAGCCTAATCTAGCTTAGGATCACCTAATGCTATCAACCTAAGTGAGGGAAGAGATCTACCCGATGATTTCCGATCTTAGATACCTTAGAAGATAAATTCTAGGTAGTAGTGAGCCTCATAAGCCGCTATTGGATCGAGTGTGCTAGGATTATTGCTTGAGATTTCCCTATTCCGAGACTTACCCGGTAAGGAGAGGGTTACCCCTTGAGTAGTATCTAGTTTGTGTAGAATTCCTTATTCTAACCCCTTGAGACCTACCCGGTGATAGGAGTTTGATGCGGGATTAGTGAAGTGAGAGACCTACCCGGTAATTGCTTCCATTAGTGAAACATTCTTTCCTCAACACCGCAGTTTGTCCTTAGAATCCTTAGAACCTTGAGTCCGATGCCATAACCGGAAATCTTGACCTCTAGAATCCACTTTTCTTTCTTGATCATATACTTTGTGCTTTGTGTTACTTTTTCGTTGCTAGCTTAAGTTGTTAGTTGTTTTATTACCGTTCTTGCTTTGTGATCTTTGTTTGATCACCACAAAAACCTCCAAAACATTGAGTTTTCCATTTTCTTTGTTCCTCATCTTATCTTAGCCTAGATTCACACTATCTATGACCATTGTTTGACTCGATTTCACCTTAGTCTTTGTGTTCGATCTCGGAATACTATCCCTACTACAAACGTCCCGTACACTGCGGGTTCGCTAGGAGTTAGGATAATTATAACGAGTATAAATTTAAAACCTATTGCGTATCACACATATCCTGAGCGTAACATTACCCTTAGTCCCGGAACTTCCAAAAACTCGGAATATGTACTTAAATTATAATTTGAGGCTAACTAACCATATTCTACTCCCTAGGATGATTTTAGGTAACAACTAGAAAAACTACCCATTTTCTATTTCTCGAAAAGTCACTAAAGTCCAACTACAGCTTCAAATATAAAATTCGAATAATCTTATAAAAATTCCGAAATAATTCCATAGGTCATCTATGATATCCTATCTACTCATAGGAGAAAGAATTTCTTAAAACTGTTAAAGCATCCCTTCTACAAAAATTTCTAAAGTTGGGTACAACACTTAACAAGCAGCACACTGTCTTAACTTTGAAAAAATCATAACTCCTAAACTACTCGCTGGATTTATCCCAAATTTTGATATGTTCTAGTATAAAATCTTATCTCTAATATATCCAAAATTCAGACGCAAAGAAGATGAAAATCCTATTTAAAACTATCTCACAAAACCGAATTTCAGCACAACAGAAAAACTGCTTACGACTCAATCTTGTAAAAATCATAAATCACAAACCACTCGCTGGATGCCTCTCAAATTTTAATATGTTCTACAACAATATTTCAACTATATCATATCCAAAATTCAAGCCCAACGGAGATCAAGAGCTTATTAAAAACTATCTCACAAAACAACATCCCATGCTGTTTTTCTCAACTCAGCACATTTATAAAAACTGCATGAGGAGTCAACTTTGCAACGTCATAACTCTCAAACTGTAACTCATATTACTCTAAAATTTTAGTATGTTATACACTGCAATACCGAATATATCATATCCAAAAACCAGCCAAAAGTAATGAGTTTAGCATACCTAAATCTGGCCCAGAAGTTGGATCCTCGACACAGTTTCGAAAATTCAGAAAAAGGCTGAAACTTCACAGCTCTTGGTCCGGAAGCAGTCGGGGTCGAAGGAGTAGCAGCTTTGGCCGGGCTCTTCGAGTGCGCTGCTGTTGCAAGTTGTGCAGCCAGATGGGAGATTGTCGACTATAGCTGTTGAACGTCTCCTCCCATGCTGGTTCCTTTCCTCGAAATTTTCTGCGTATGGGATTGTTGAAGAATGTGTGCCGAAGTGAAGATCTGGCGAGAAGGCAAGGAATCAGAGGAAGGAGCAAGAAGGCGGAGGGTCTCGTTCAGATGTAAGGAGAGGCGATATGGCCTTGTTGTTGAAGGAAGAACGGAGGAGAGATGGATTCAGAATGTAGACAGAAGAATGGGAACGTGGCTATGTTCAGAAGGAAGTTAAGCGCTGCTGCGATGATTGTGGAGGAGTTACAGAACTTGAAGCGTCTATGCTGAAGATGTTGGCCACGTTGCTGCTTTTCTAGTTGGGCCCGGATTGATTGTTCTTGGGCTGGAGAGAGGAACTGCAAGGCCTGCCTGAAGGAAGTTGCTGCTGTCACCTACAGATCGCTCCTGGGCTACTGCTGGGCGTGCTGGGCTGCTGCTGGACGTGCTGGGCTGCTGCTGGACGTGCTGGGCTGCTGCTGGACGTGCTGGGCTGCTGCTCTCCCAAGGACCACGCTGGCTGGAGCAAAGGTATGTGGGCTGAGGTAAGGTAAAGGTTGGGCTTTAAACAAGGTAAAAATAAGAGTGGGCTGTGGTTGTCAAAACTCGTCAAAAACTCGTCATGGCCTTGTCAAGCCCATGCATGGCCTTATCACGGATTTGTCATGGCCTCGTCATAACTCGTCATGGTCTTGTCACAGCTTTGTCATGATCTCGTCTAAAGTCGTCGTTAATGATTAATTATAAGAATTAGGATTTGATATAATTCTATCATTTTATGTGAATTAAGTTTTACACAAAATGATAAATAATTATAAGAATTGGGATTTGATATAATTCTATCATTTTATGTGAATTAAATTCTACATAAAATGATGAATAATTATAGGAATTAGAGCTTGATATAATTTTATCATTTTATGTGATTTAGCTTCTACATAAAATGATAAAATTTGTGAAGAAAGACTTGCTAGATAGAATGGAAAACCGTCAACGGCTCAAAGTCCGATTTGATTCGGAATTAAACGGAAATAAAAATTCCGGATATTACATCAGTACCCTCTTAAAATAAGTTTCGTCCCGAAACTTAGGACAAGGTACTTAATTAAACGATTTCCATAAATAAACTGGTATGTCCTAGTCTCACTAAATTTTTATTCATTTCCTAAACTTCTCTAACTCTATCAAAGCGTAACGAAAAAAACTGGTCGTTACATCAGATCCCCCTCAAAATAAGTTTCGTCCCAAAACTTAGGGTAAGACAATCCTGATCGGCCTTTAAGGCACCTGATGGGTGTGTTTGATCACTACACAAAAGTCACGTCGTTTCCACATCTAAGTATCCCGCACATCAAGGTTACCAAAAGAAAACATCATTGACTAAATACTCAATCAAGAAATAAACAAGCAGTCAAACAATATCACACATACAAGGTCAAGCCCTAACTCGTCACTCCCGAGGTTACAACCATCGCTACATAGGTCTTTGAAATGTTACGTCTCTTACTATCCCCAATATCTAGGTAGCCCTATCGGCTTTTTCATAAAACTACTAAATCTTAAATCTTTTCAGGTACTTAGATCACAAGCGTCTGCTACCCCGTTCTAGAATGGTTACCAGATATCTCACCGGTATCATCCGGCTCAACTGTCTGATCCTCTAATGTGATGACCTAACTCGTGTCTGATAGGTATCTCTCCAACTGAAATTCTCAAACTCAGTTCCCAAACTTAGTCTCCGTGGAAAACTGAAGCTACACTCTCCAATAGGGTGAGGAATACTAGTCCATCAGTCACTTCTAAACCGCTTTAAAACTTCAAATGGTTGCCTTACACAACTCACTTCCAGATCCTTTGATGACCCTACGGACTCTAATCTATTCAACTTTCTTCCCTTTCGTTATGACCACTGCTTCCGGCCTTCTGAAAAGGTTCTGACTACACACTCAGGTCAAAGGTCTTGGACATCCACCAACACTTACCAAGTGCTCAATGCTCTTCGTATCACGACCCACTTGGTCTTGTCTTTTAATATTACTCAGTCATCTTATTCCTTAGATAAGGAATCATCACCTTTACCCTTTTCAAGTCTACCACTGAGACAACTAAAAATCAAATCTAGTGGTCATCCTCTTTGTTCACTTGGCATTATTAAATTATTTATAGATCTCTAATATATCGTTAACTCGAACTTAGGCTTCTCACGCATTTTCCAAGATCTTAAGTGACATAGAATATGTCCGGAATGACGGTATTAGACACAAAGTGATCTCATATCACCGTTATTTGATCATAACTACTCTATTAATGCTAGCACACTATCAACATAGCACTCTTATATCCTCCCCTTTTATCGGACCATTATAGCCCTCTAACTAAAAATGAAACTAGGCTTTGTTCCGACATAACATTACACAAAAAATCTACTCCGAGATTATGCTTCTCTTAAGCACAGTTACTAGGTTGCAAGTATGCTCCTGTCGCTTCTCTTTCTTATGTATCTTCGACTCAGGATGGTAGTTACTCACTTTGAGCTTTCTAGTGCAAACCATGCACAATACTTTTATTACATCGTTAATTCTTCTCTCAATCCATCAAGAAAACTCGCTCTAACGTACTCCGTTACGTATTGGATTCCGAACTAGTTATTTGACAACATGTGACAAGCCGTCATTATTCACTTGAATCCATAATAGGGTACTAATCTCCTTCTTTAACCTCTTACATGCACATACTTTTCCGTCTAACTTCAGGGTGATACAGCTCCCGTACAATATTTTCAATCACTCTCCGTAACCTATCTCACGTTCCTTCCAAGCGAAATGCGTTTCACCAACTATCATCATCTTAAACTTCAGCTCTGTGGGTTAGGACCCACCACACTTCCGTTGTGCTACTCTGATATTGTCACTCATAAATCATAAGGACATTTTCTGTGAGTCCCAAGTGATTAACCTCAAACTCTTTCTTCCAATTATACCATAAGTCTTAACCAGATGAAGTACCAAGTACCTTCCTTAGCTGGCTGGAGCAAAGGTATGTGGGCTGAGGTAAGGTAAAGGTTGGGCTTTAAACAAGGTAAAAATAAGAGTGGGTTGTGGATGTCAAAACTCGTCAAAAACTCGTCATGGCCTTGTCAAGCCCATGCATGGCCTTGTCACAGATTTGTCATGGCCTCGTCATAACTCGTCATGGTCTCATCACAGCTTTGTCATGATCTCGTCTAAAGTCGTCGTTAATGATTAATTATAAGAATTAGGGTTTGATATAATTCTATCATTTTATGTGAATTAAATTCTACACAAAATGATAAATAATTATAAGAATTAGGATTTGATATAATTCTATCATTTTATGTGAATTAAATTCTACATAAAATGATGAATAATTATAGGAATTAGAGCTTGATATAATTTTATCATTTTATGTGAATTAGCTTCTACATAAAATGATAAAATTTGTGAAGAAAGACTTGCTAGATAGAATGGAAAACCGTCAACGGCTCAAAGTCCGATTTGATTTGGAATTAAATGGAAATAAAAATTCCGGATATTACAATTCATTCATCAACAACTTCACCCCACACTTGCTTTTCACACACATCAACACACTAGCATGCTCCTATTCCTGGATGGGTCAAAAGAGGTCAAATTTTTATATCAATTGAGGTGCTCAAGCAACATGATAAAGATGAGAAGTAGAGAAAGATGAATTGCCTTAATCACTCCTAAATAATGTGCAAGAACTAGCATGTAATTTCGACTATCAATCCTCAATCCAATCAAGGCAAACATCATGATCACAATTCATACATGGGATTCAAGATAAGTACTTCAAGTCCACATATGCAAACATCCATTCAACACACAAGGCCATCCATAGCCAATTCACAAGACAATCTCATCATAAGGGTCATACCTAAGCTTAGAAGCACTAAAATTTTTTAAATTTTCTGATTTTTTTGGATTTTTTGAAATATCTATGTACAATGCAAAACATGTGACAATATTAAACTATCCTAGATGCTAATCATGCAAGTGATCATGAAAACCCCACCCCATACTTAGAAACACATTGTCCCCAATGTGTAAATGAAGTAAAGAAGAGTGAAAGAGGGTCCTCACAATGTAAAATGGTTTGCTTTGGTATTTGGGATTACTCAAGGGGATTGATGGCGGATGATCGTATCAACGATGGTAGAGAGCTCAAGGTGTTCGTTATGGCGTCAGGACCCGCGCTAGGCACCGCTAACCGTCCAAGTTCCGCGTCCGCTCCACCCATAATTAATGAGGGATTCATCATCATCATCCACATCCCATGCAAGGCTTCCATGCTACTTAAACTCTAGCACACAAACTCCAAACACAAACAAAAACACAAAAACAGAAAAATAGAAAACAAAACAAAAACAAAAAGGGAAAGATGTCTACCAATGGGTTGCCTCCGACCAAGCGCTTCTTTAAGGTCATTAGCTTGACCAAACTCGGGGCATCTCATTCGAGGTGAAGTGGGGCAATCATGTCCACCGGAGCTCCCGGGATATACTTCTTCAACCGGTGCCCATTCACCTTAAAATCTCCACAATGCTCCCCTCCTATCTCAATGTTCGCCACTTAGTGTGCGTGCAAATAAGCTTTAATTATAAAACTAGAAATCAAGCAAGCGAACCCGCAGTGTACGGATCGATATAGTTAAGCAAGAATTCCAGAGTATCGAACACAGGGATTTGGGGGGTTAAATCCAATTATGAGTTATCAAGCGAGTAAATGTATGAGCTTTGTAAATTATTGGGAAAACAACAATCCTAAAGATCCAGGAATCCAGCTGTGGCAATCGATTCAAGATATACTAAAGATATAAGGACAGAGTTGAGGTATGCAAAGGTATACGAATGTAAGGCAATGTACGGTGAAGTTCCAAGACCTTATATGATTCACTCAAAGTCGCTCTCTATAGAGGTTGTTGAGGCTTCAGTATAGAAAGATTCTAAAGGTAAATATTAATGTCAAATACCCAAACTTGTAATCCAAGGATCAAGACTTACTAAACCGATTAAGGTTGTGACACTCGAAATCGAGGTAGAGGTTGTTGAGGCTTCACTACCACCTAGAAAAGGCAAGCCAAGACTAAGTTAAAGCAAATCTTTAACTTTGGATTAAAGTAAAAGCAAGGTTCGTAAACTGACACAAAATTACGGGTAGTTCTTGAGTTCCACGGCCGTGGAAGCTCAAGAACAGACCGTGGATTAGGTTCGTCGGCGATTCTCTCTAACTCTCAGGGTCCAATCTGTTTACGATCGATCTATCATCATCTAAGCCACAACTATCAACCCTTCACCTTAGAATTGCTAAAGGGTTTTAGCCAACAACAGTCATATTGATATCAAATTCAAGATTTAAAAGATTGAAGGATGAAAACTTCCGAAAACCTTTAATAACCTTCAAACCAATTTCTAATCCACAAATCAAGAACAATGATGCAAGTATATTCGGAAATAACACAAACAATCACAATCTTAGATAGGAACGAAGAACGGGATGTCAATCCGTCTTCTAATCAAACCTAAGAACAAAGTATGAAATCTCCTTACGAATAATCTTCCAAATCTTCACTCTTTCTCCAACTTTCCGTCAATCCGGAAATCTCAATAGGGCAAAGCGCAAATCTCCCAACGGCGGTCTAAGCGAAAGCGTAAACTCGGGTAAGCAGGAGTAGCGGTAGCGAAGGTGACGGAATCCTCTTCCTTCCGTCCTTATATAGGCCCAAATAAAATGCGTCTTCGGCCCATGTGCATAGAAGATTGTGGCTTAATATATTGCGTAAAAGATCGTCAAGTTCACGGTCGTGGAAGGGTTCCACGCCCGTAATTTAGAGCGTGGAGTTGGGTCACGGTTTGTCACAACTCTCCACGGCCGTGTAAGTTGCTGAAATGCACCACGCTCGTCTTGCCAAGGTTCCACGGCCGTGGATTAGAGCGTGGACTCTAATACGGTCGTACTTTAGAGCGTGGAATGTACATAGCTCGTAATTTCCTTTGTTTTTGTGTCATTCTTCATCCTAGCATCATCCTTAGCTCCTAGTAATGTCCTCAATCCTTGGACATGCTCAATCTATCTCCATTCTCTATCAATCCGTTCGGTTTTAGCTCTTAATCGCCTACAATCAACACAAAGCTTATGTAGACCTCTATATCGACAAAATAGATAAACTAACTCACAAATGCTTCAATGCTTTATCAATGACTACTATTATGGATGAAATACACTTAGAAAACGTGCCTAAAATATCACAATATTTCATGCTAACAAATAACCCCATACTTGCCACTTGCTTGTCCCTAAGCAAGGTCTTTCAAAAGCTTCAAAAACTCAAGTTAGGATGAACTATGTGTACCTTCTCAAAGTCAAACTTCTTTTAGATGAATGCGCCTTCTAATCAATAGATCATTCTCAAATCTTGCTTCATTCGTTTATAAGACTTTCATATACATAATCAAAGAGTAAAGAGTAAAGAAAGCTCATGAATTAATCAAACTTCCATGTAAACATCATAACCTTCAAACATTATCAAAATCAATCATAAGAAACTTCAATTTAGATCACCAAGTCATATAACATTCTCTTGATCTTAAGGACTTTCAAACAAGGTTTAGAATGCGGAAAGGGAAGGAGAACTTTAAGGAATGTGGTGCATGAATCCGGGAAAGTGGATAACTACTCTTTTCTTTTTCTCTTGCGGTTTCCGCAGCACTTTCAACTTAGAGCTTCGCTCTCTCCTTTTCATTTTTCGACTTTACTTTTGGAGTTATGGATAGAGGTGCACAAAAACCGAAGCCTAGGAGATTGGCGTTTCTCATTTTTACGAGATGCCTCAAACCCTTGATGCACATACCATAATCCGCTAGGAATATCGCTCAATCCGACTTTGGCAAGACACAAACACCCGGCTATGTGAATGGTGCCGAGTTACTCATCATCATGATTGACTTCCCCAAACCTATAATTTCTTTCTATTCTTTTGAATGCAAAATATTGCTTTCATGGCCCTCCCACATCAAACATGCCTTTTTCATTCAACTCCTCCAAATTCCCGGATAGGTAAAGGAGGCCATTATTTCAATGAGGGGCTCAATGATCAAAGGAAGAAGAAAGAAAATCGAATTGCCTTAATCATCTCAAAAAGAAGCATAAGAACTTATCATGTGATTTCAACCTTGATTTCTCAACATGATTTAAGTAACATTCATCACGTTATGAAACTTGCAAAAGAGGAATAATCAACTCATTCAATTTCTTTTCGATTCACTATTTGTTTAGGCATGCGATTGTCATCAAAACTCAATTCACAAGTGGTGATTATCATAGAAATCATCTCTATCCTTAGAAGCACTAAATTTTCAAAATTTTTCAATTTTTATGGGTTTTTCAAAAGCTTTTTCATGCAATGCAATAATGAAACGTGTAGCAATAGAATGAAACATGCAAGATAGTCTCGATAAAGCATACAAAGTGAGTAAGAGTTATTACAACTATTAGTCACACCCCACCCCATACTTCGAACAAACATTGTCCCTAATGTTCAAAGAAAAGAAAAAGAAGAAAAGAAAGAAAGAAAAAGAACTCACAAAATGGTGGTGGAGCGGCTAAAACTGTCGATCATCCAAGTCATCACTGCGGTGGAGGCGGTGGTGGAAACGGAGAGAAACTGGAATCATAGTATCGCCCGAACTGCTAGCGGTAAACGTCCCTCATCATGTGGTCTAGATCGTCCACTCGTGCATCCCTAGCATCTGCACGTATCTCCAAAGCTCCAACCCTGCTGGAAAGGTCGGTAGCCCACTCTGGCAACTGCTCGTACTAGCCAGGCGGCTGGCTGTACTACGCCGGTGCATCTGAAGGTGCTGGGGCAGGTGGCGGCTGTGCATGCCAAGGCGGTGGAGCTCCCATCCAATCCGGCTGCGTCGAATACCAAGCAGGAGGGTCAACCATCCATGTAGGCCTCTCGCTCACACTAGCACGGCAAGAGGAAGAGCCATATGCTCTAGTAGGGCGGGGAGAACGTCTAGGCATGTCGGGAACTGCATCCGGCTGATCCGGGAACATACCAAAGTCCTGCTCAGCTCCTCCTCCTCCCTCATAATCATCTCCTCCTCTCATCTCCTCCTCCTCTACAACACGTGGTGGTGGAACGTAAGGAGGGGCTACCAATCTATTCGCATGCATGGCAGCGAACGTCGCCTTCCAGTTATGGCGTCCAGCCATAATGGAATACTCGGGGAGCCACTCTATACCTCTCCCGGTCCTACTCTCCCATGGCATAACAGCATATGGTGGACCTCTATGGGTGGGGAAGATGATGCCTCTAGTCATGAGGGCCTGAAGTCCTAGGGGTCTAGCAACAATACGTGTACAAGCCGAGAAATCAACCCCTAACTGTCTAGCAAGGTGGGTAACCATCCCACCATATCCAATGTTGCCAGCCCTCTTGTTCTTTAGCTTGCTCATGGTAGCAGCTAAGAGGGTGGCGCAGTCAGCTGGCCTGCCATACAATATGCTGTAGAGCAGGAATAACTCATCCGTCTTGATCTTCTGAGGTGTCTCCGTCCTAGGGAAGAGACACTCAGAAAGCACTCTATGAGCTATCTTCAAGGCTAGATGGTAGATCAATCTAGCCTTGGTGTCAGCAGGCTGCCAGCGGTCCTCGCTGGCATAGATCATAGCGATCTCTTCCCAGAAATCCTTGGCATACACGCCACTGGGAAACGACCATTGAAGGTCTCTTGGAACCCAAAGAAGGCTCCGAACTCTCTAATAGAAAAATCATAGTTTCTTTCCATCAGCCGGAAAGAAACTGTCCTGTCAACATGGCTATACTGGAAGGAAACCACAAACTCCCTAGTGATCTCCTCATAAGCATCTTCCCGAATAGCGGAGAAGATGACTAAGCCGGCTCTATCCAAGAGCCAAGTAAGGTCCCCTATCACATGTAGGGGCTCTAACTCCTCAAGCAGCAAGTATCGCGGTCCTATGACCGTCCTCTCCTCTATCCTCTCCAAGGCATCTAAATGATCCTCATGGATGGTAGGGATCCTAGGGGGAGGTGGTGATGGTGATGATGGAGGTGAAGGGGATGAAGGAGGTGGTACTCGAGAAGAGGAAGCATCATTGCCTTTCCTCTTTTTATTCTTATCCTTATCCTTATTCTTGTCCTTGTTCCTACCGGACACTCTCCTCACAAAATCCATAATCTGTCAGAAACCACGGTCTGTTCTTGGCTTTCCACGGCCGTGGAACGTACAGTGACCGTGGTTCGTCTCGAAAATTCTCAAAACTCAGCAACAATTCACCAAACTCAGCAATAATCAGTCCTAGACTAATTTCTTCCAATTCCAATCAGTTCTCCTACAAATTCTATCAAAAATAAAGCCGAATCGACAAAGAGAGAAAAAGAGCCAAAAACCTAGGTTTTGGGATTTTGGAATCCGAATTGTGGCTTCTCCGGTGATTTGCCGCTCGAATCATTGCTTGGATCTTGTTGGTGATCGGATTTGCTGCAGTTTAGGTCAAAGAATCGTCAAAAACGATTAACGTATGAAAAATTTAGAGAAGGGCGTGGATTCGGCGTTCTTGGCGTGGTTTTGGGTGTTTGTGTTGTGTTTTGTGAAGAAACGTGGTTTATATAGTGGGCGTAAAAAATATTGAAAATCACGGTCTGTCGGGGGGTTCCACGGCCGTGGAAATGTACGGAACCGTGGTTTTGGTGATTTTTCTCAAGCTTTTGAAAATTACGGTCACTGTAGCTGTCACGGCCGTGGTTTAGACCGTGGAACTCTCTGTAATGCTCCAAAGTCCAAGTTTCGTCACTTTTCTTCAAGTTTTCTCTTCCCCTTTTCTTTTCCACTGTTCCTACATCCAAAAACACAAACATACCGGAAGGTATCGAAGGCAAAACAAAACAAAAACGTCTAAACTAAACTAATCTATGAATCAGAAACAAAAACGACAATGCAATACCTTGGGTTGCCTCCCAAGAAGCGCTTTGTTTAAGGTCCGTAGCTAGACCAAATTCGCACTTATTCGAGTGCGGTGGGCGCGAACTCTTCAGCTTGGAGTTCCGGTGTATACTTCTTGAGTCGTTGACCGTTCACCTTAAAGCTTCCACCCGTTTTACCCCATACTTCAACTGCACCATGGGGGAAAATACGTTTGATTAGAAAAGGTCCGGTCCAACGAGATTTAAGTTTACCTGGAAAGAGACGAAGCCTTGAATTGAAGAGGAGAACTTGATCTCCTTCTTTGAAGTCCTTTGGAATGATATGCTTATCATGCCAACGCTTTGCTCTTTCTTTGTAGATTTTGGCATTTTCATAAGCATTCAAGCGGAGTTCTTCAAGCTCATTTAGGTCCAAGTGACGCTTCTCTCCCGCTTCCTTCATGCTGAAATTTAGCCACTTGATTGCCCAAAACGCCTTGTGCTCTAACTCCACCGGTAAGTGACAAGACTTCCCATACACAAGGTTGTATGGTGTAGTTCCGATGGGAGTCTTATACGCAGTCCGGTATGCCCACAATGCATCATCTAGCTTCAAAGACCAATTCTTTCTAGTCCTTGAAACCGTCTTCTCTAGGATTCTTTTGATCTCCCGGTTTGAGATCTCCACTTGTCCACTTGTTTGTGGATGATAAGGGGTGGCGATCTTGTGAGTCACCCCATACTTAGCTAAGAGAGCTTCAAAGCGCCGGACAATGAAGTGAGAGCCTCCATCACTAATGATGGTCCGTGGTGTCCCAAATCGCGGGAAGATGGTCTTGTTAAAGAACTTAACCACTACCATGACATCATTGGTGGGAGAGGCAATCGCTTCAACCCATCTTGAAACATAATCAACCGCTAAAAGTATGTATTGGTTACCACAAGATGATGGGAATGGTCCCATGAAGTCTACTCCCCAAACGTCGAAGATCTCCACCTCTTGGATGTTGTTGAGAGGCATCTCATTCCTCCTAGATATATTTCCTGTTCTTTGACAAGCATCGTAGCAGGAAACAAAGGTTTGCACATCTTTAAATAGTGTAGGCCAAAAGAATCCAGATTGCAATACCTTAGCGCTAGTTTTGTTGGAACTAGCGTGTCCTCCACAAGGTAGTGAATGACAATGGCGGATGACACTTTGCATCTCATCTTCCGGCACACATCGCCGAAAAATGCCATCCAGACCTCTCTTAAAGAGGAGAGGTTCATTCCAAAAGTATTCCCGAACATCCTTAAAGAACTTCTTTCTTTGTGCGTAGGATAATCCAGGCGGTATTTCCTGACAAACCAAATAGTTAACAAAATCAGCAAACCATGGTTCGTTACCTTTAGCGATCACATCGATGCACTCCTCTATAATGTGTAAATGTTCGTCCGGAAAGGAGTCATCTATAGGTAGGTGGTCGTCCTCTAGATGTGTTAGGCGACTCAAATGATCCGTAACGAAATTTTCCGAACCCTTCTTGTCGCGGATCTCTAGATCGAATTCTTGTAGGAGAAGAATCCATCTAATTAGCCTTGGCTTCGCATCCTTCTTTGCAAGGAGGTACCGGATCGCAGCATGATCCGTGTATACAATCACCTTTGCACCTACAAGATAAGAGCGAAATTTGTCAATTGCATAAACAATGGCTAAAATTTCTTTTTCCGTAGTGGCGTAGTTGAGCTGCGCTTCATCTAGCGTCTTGCTAGTGTAGTAGATGGCATGGGTTCGCCCTTCCTTCCTTTGTCCAAGAACAGCTCCTATAGCTACGTCACTTGCGTCACACATAACCTCAAAGGGAAGATCCAATCCGGAGGTTGGATAATCGGAGCTGAAATTAGAGCTTTCCGAATCATATTGAACGCATCTAAACATTCCTGCAAAAACTCAAAAACTGCATACTTCATCAATAGATTAGTTAGCGGTTTTGATATTTTAGAGAAGTCTTTTATGAAGCGTCTATAAAATCCAGCATGTCCTAGAAAACTTCTTATCCCTTTCACCGAAGTTGGGGGAGGAAGCTTTTCTATAGTCTCTATTTTAGCTTTATCCACCTCAATCCCTCTACTAGAGATTAAGTGTCCTAATATAATGCCTTCCTTCACCATGAATTGACACTTTTCCCAATTAAGAACTAGGTTAGTGTCTTCACACCTTTGTAACACAAGAGCAAGGTTAGAAAGACAATTGTCAAAAGAGGAACCATAAACGGAGAAGTCATCCATAAAAACCTCCATGATTTCCTCTATGTATTCGGAGAAGATGGCCATCATGCACCTTTGAAAGGTGGCTGGGGCGTTGCAAAGCCCGAACGACATTCTCCTATAGGCAAACGTACCCCACGGGCACGTGAATGTGGTCTTCTCTTGATCATCCGGGTGTATCGGAATCTGAAAGAAACCACTATAACCGTCAAGATAGCAAAAGTGCGAATGTTGTGCTAACCTTTCAAGCATTTGATCGATGAAGGGTAGTGGGAAGTGGTCCTTCCTCGTCGCGTTGTTTAGCTTGCGGTAGTCTGTGCACATCCGCCATCCTGTTACGGTTCGGGTAGGAATGAGTTCGTTATTCTTGTTGGTGATGACCGTCATTCCTCCCTTCTTCGGAACCACTTGTACCGGACTCACCCACTTGCTATCGGAGATAGGGTAGATGATACCTGCATCAAGAAGTTTAAGAATTTCCTTCTTGACAACCTCCTTCATGGTCGGATTTAACCGCCTTTGAGGTTGTCGCGAATTCCTAAAGTCCTCTTCCATTAATATCTTATGCATGCATAGGGAAGGTTTGATTCCTACTAAGTCCTCTATAGTATATCCTAAAGCTTTTCTATGTTTCTTAAGGACAACCATGAGCTTACTATGTTCATCTATGCTTAAATCGGAACTAACATTTACCGGAAAGGTAGAATTAGGTCCAAGAAATGCGTACCTTAGATGTGTAGGGAGTGGCTTTAGTTCCATCACTATCGGAGTCTCTAATGGTTCTTGAGGAGCATCCGATGCATCCTTAGAAGTGTCTAAGGATGTAGAAGGAGTTGGAGAAGGATCAAGAGAAGTTGAGGAAGAGACACAATCACCTTCGGAATCACCCAAAATTACGGCCTCTCTCCATCCTCCACGGCCGTGATTTTGGGCGTGGAAAGTAAATACGGTTGCTCTGTTCTCTCCACGACCGTGTAACCCTCTGGAGTGCTCCACGCTTTTGTTGGTGAAGTCCACGGCCGTGGAATATAGTGTATGACCGTGGGTCCGTACGTTCTCCGCCTCGTCGTGGAGTTTCTCAAACTCTTCTTCACATACTTCTTCTTGTACTTCTAAGGCTTCAATTGCCTCATTGCACTCCTCTTCTTCTCCTACATCCATTAGACTCATAGTAATGACCTTTTGCAAAGGATCTTTGAAGAGAATAACACTTACCTCCTCTCTAGACAACCCTTCTTCATCTTGGATATTGAATATATCCTCATCAAAGATTGGTTCCTTCACTAGAGTGGAAAGAACGAACTCTACCTTCTCTTCTCCTATGTCAAAGGCGAGTCTAGCATTCTTGCAATCGACTATGCAGCCGGTTGTTGCAAGAAACGGTCTTCCGAGAATGATCGGGACCGGACTATCTGCAGGAATGTCAAGCACAACAAAATCTATAGGAACATAGAATTTACCTAGCTTGACCGGGACGTCTTCAACAATACCGACGGGACGAGTTATGGATCGATCCGCCATGTACAACGTCATCTTCACCGGTTTAGGGTCGCCTAAACCGATCTTCCTACATAATGCAAGTGGGATGATGCTCACACTTGCTCCTAAGTCACATAATGCATCATATGTGACGTCTCCCACTCCTATGGGAATACAAAATGACTCCGGATCATTTAGCTTTGGGGGCATCTTCTCTTTCATGGTCTTGATGAGATCCGAAGAATCCGAACTCATCTTAACCTCTCCAAAATCCTCTAGCTTTCTCTTGTTAGAGAGGATTTCCTTTAAGAACTTACCATAAGCCGGCATACCTACAACAGCATCAATGAAACGTATGTTAATATGCAATTTGCTCATGAGTTCTATAAACTTACCGAATTGCTTGTCTAGACGCGCTCTTGCTCTAGATTGCGGGAACAGTAGGGGAGGTTTGTAAGCTGGAGGAGGAACGTAGACATCTTCCTTCTCCTTCCCCTTCTCTTTCTCTTTCTCAACGGGGACTTCTACAAACTTAGGCTGCGGGTCGGTAGTTGTTACTCCGCTCCTAGTTGTGATTGCCATCACCCTTCCTTTTGGGTTGTCCTCTATTTTTCCTGGAAGTTTCCCTTGATTCCTAGGAACTTCCTCCGCATGGCTGAACATTTGGTTTTCTAAAACCTTTTGGGCTTTATCAACCTTAGTAATGTGATCATCAACCTTGATGATGCGAGTCTCTAATCCTTGAAGCTTCCCCAAAATCATTTCCAACATGGGGTCGGGCTTTTCTTTCCCCGAGGTACTTCCACCATTAGATGTTTGCCCCTGGATTTTCAAAGGAGTGGAAGAAGAGGAAGGTGGAGTTAGTGAATTTCCTGAATTGGAAGGATAAGAATTACAGGAATTTTGTTGATTGGAGCGCCAATTGTTGTTGTTTGAACCCCTATTGTTCCAATTGTTGTTCCAGTTGTTGTTGTTGTTGTTCCAATTATTCCGGTTGTTGCGTTTGGTATTCTCATTACCGTTGTGGTTATTGTTGTTGCCTAGATAACCCACATCTTGCTCCTTGTGCTTCGGGAAGTTGGTTTTGATGGCTTCCTTCAACTGTTTAATCTCCGTGTTGAGAGAAAAGATTTGAGTTTGAGCTGCTTGTGATAGCTTTGCTCCTTGATCTACATGATTCGCCTCCACTTTCCGATGAGAATACTTCTCTATCACTCGCGCTTGCTTCTCAATGATGTCCCAAGCGTCATCTTCCCTCATGTCCATGAATGTACCACATGAAAGGGATTGGAGCTTGAATTGTGTCTCCACATCCAGCCCCTTATAGTATATCTCCAATAGTGCAAGCTTGGATATGCCATGATGAGGGCAATCCAATAGCAAATCCTGAAATCTTTCCCAAGATTGAAACAAACTTTCGTTAGATCTCATAGAAAATGCATTAATCTTACCTCTTAGCTCCGCCGTTTTAGATGGCGGGAAGAACTTAGTGAGGAATTCCGAAGAAAGATCCTCCCATGTTTCAAGCTTCCCACTTGGAAGAGCTTGATACCAAGACAATGCTTTCCCCTTCAAGGAGAAGAAGAAAGGCTTGAGTTTGTAGCTGTTGGTAGTTGCATTCTTAAGCTTCATTGTCTCCATCATAATCTCAAAGTTTTGTAGATGTTGGTGTGGAGATTCAACACTTGTTCCACCAAATTGGTTTTGACGGACAATAGTAATAACTTGAGGGTTGAAGCTAAACCCTTGTACATTATCAGCATCAAAGTTCACACCTAAACGGCGTGGTTGCTGCGTTGGATCGATCCTTTGGCCAAGAGTTCTTGGCTCCTCATCCACACGTTTGACCCTAGCATTCCTAGGTGGAACACGGCGATTTCCAGCTGGCCGTGGAAAGAATGGATTCATATTGATCGTGGGATCAATTTCCTCTAGTGGTGGCATGGAGGAGTCGCTATCCTCATTGGATGAGTTGGCTCTAACCGATCTTCCCGGTCTCCTCCTTTTCTTTTTCTCCTTGAGGTTGTTTATTTCCAGCCTCATTTGGAACATCATGTCTGTTAGATCATCAACCTTCATTTGATGACGATCGTTTCTTCCCTACGAGTCTTCTCACTCCATTGGAGTTGAGCTTCCTTTTCCGCTAACTCCGATTGGAGATCACGTTCTCTTTCTTCAGCCATTTTTATTTCCTTTCGCTTTCTCCTCAAAGTCCTCTCAAGCTCTTGATCAAGAAGTAAGAGGTCTTCATTATTCCTAGACCTGCGCATACACTCGAAAAGATATCAAATAACAAGGGAGAAGCTCCCAAGCTTGACAACCGATAACCGAATTCGGCCTAAACCAAATCCCCGGCAACGGCGCCAAAAACTTGTTCGCCACTTAGCGTGCGTGCAAATAAGCTTTAATTATAAAACTAGAAATCAAGCAAGCGAACCCGCAGTGTACGGATCGATATAGTTAAGCAAGAATTCCAGAGTATCGAACACAGGGATTTGGGGGGTTAAATCCAATTATGAGTTATCAAGCGAGTAAATGTATGAGCTTTGTAAATTATTGGGAAAACAACAATCCTAAAGATCCAGGAATCCAGCTGTGGTAATCGATTCAAGATATACTAAAGATATAAGGACAGAGTTGAGGTATGCAAAGGTATACGAATGTAAGGCAATGTACGGTGAAGTTCCAAGACCTTATATGATTCACTCAAAGTCGCTCTCTATAAAGGTTGTTGAGGCTTCAGTATAGAAAGATTCTAAAGGTAAATATTAACGTCAAATACCCAAACTTGTATCCAAGGATCAAGACTAACTAAACCGATTAAGGTTGTGACACTCGAAATCGAGGTAGAGGTTGTTGAGGCTTCACTACCACCTAGAAAAGGCAAGCCAAGACTAAGTTAAAGCAAATCTTTAACTTTGGATTAAAGTAAAAGCAAGGTTCGTAAACTGACACAAAATTACGGGTAGTTCTTGAGTTCCACGGCCGTGAAAGCTCAAGAACAGACCGTGGATTAGGTTCGTCGGCGATTCTCTCTAACTCTCAGGGTCCAATCTGTTTACGATCGATCTATCATCATCTAAGCCACAACTATCAACCCTTCACCTTAGAATTGCTAAAGGGTTTTAGCCAACAACAGTCATATTGATATCAAATTCAAGATTTAAAAGATTGAAGGATGAAAACTTGCGAAAACCTTTAATAACCTTCAAACCAATCTCAAATCCACAAATCAAAAACAATGATGCAAGTATATTCGGAAATAACACAAACAATCACAATCTTAGATAGGAACGAAGAACGGGATGTCAATCCGTCTTCTAATCAAACCTAAGAACAAAGTATGAAATCTCCTTACGAATAATCTTCCAAATCTTCACTCTTTCTCCAACTTTCCGTCAATCCGGAAATCTCAATAGGGCAAAGCGCAAATCTCCCAACGGCGGTCTAAGTGAAAGCGTAAACTAGGGTAAGTAGGAGTAGCGGTAGCGAAGGTAACGGAATCCTCTTCCTTCCGTCCTTATATATGCCCAAATAAAATGCGTCTTCGGCCCATGTGCGTAGAAGATTGTGGCTTAAAATATTGCGTAAAAGATCGTCAAGATCACGGTCGTGGAAGGGTTCCACGCCCGTAATTTAGAGCGTGGAGTTGGGTCACGGTTTGTCACAACTCTCCACGGCCGTGTAAGTTGCTGGAATGCACCACACTCGTCTTGCCAAGGTTCCAGGGCCGTGGATTAGAGCGTGGACTCTAATACGGTCGTACTTTAGAGCGTGGAATGTACATAGCTCGTAATTTCCTTTGTTTTTGTGTCATTCTTCATCCTAGCATCATCCTTAGCTCCTAGTAATGTCCTCAATCCTTGGACATGCTCAATCTATCTCCATTCTCTCTCAATCCGTTCGGTTTTAGCTCTTAATCGCCTACAATCAACACAAAGCTTATGTAGACCTCTATATCGACAAAATAGATAAACGAACTCACAAATGCTTCAATGCTTTATCAATGACTACTATTATGGATGAAATACACTTAGAAAACGTGCCTAAAATATCACAATATTTCATGCTAACACTCAACCGCTCCATGGGAAAGATCTTCTTCACCACATAAGGACCCGTCATTCTTGACTTAAGCTTTCCGGGGAAGAGCCGCAACCTTGAGTTGAAGAGAAGGACCAAGTCTCCTTCACTCAACTCCTTCGGGATGAGACGCTTGTCATGCCAACGTTTGGTCCTTTCCTTGTAGATCCGGGCGTTTTCATAGGCATCCAACCGGATCTCCTCAAGAGCGTTCATATCTAGAAATCTCTTCTCACCGGCTTCTTTGAGGTCAAAGTTTATCCACCTAATGGCCCAATATGCTCTATGCTCCATCTCCACTAGAAGGTGGCAAGACTTGTCATAGACTAGCTTGTAGGGAGTGGTGTCAATTGGTGTCTTGAAAGTGGTTCTATATGCCCACAAGGCATCATCGAGCTTCATAGCCCAATCCTTTCTCGTCCTAAAAACCGTCTTCTCAAGGATCCCTTTTATCTCCCGGTTGGAGATCTCCACTTGGCCACTAGTTTGGGGATGGTAAGGTGTTGTCACCTTATGAGTCACCCCATACTTAGCCAAAAGTGTCCCAAAGTTCCTATTGGTGAAGTGCTTTCCTCTATCACTTATGATCACCCTTGGTGTCCCAAACCTAGGAAAAATCACTCGGTTGAAGAACCGCACCACAACCTTGGCATCATTTGTGGGAGAAGCGATTGTCTCCACCCATCTCGTCGACACAGAGTCCACCGCCAATATGATGTAGAGGTTGCCACATGAAGAAGGGAATGATCCCATGAAGTCCACACCTCACACATAAAATATCTCCACTTCTTGTATGTTATTCAAGGGCATCTCATTCCTCCTTGAGATGTTGCCCGTCCTTTGGCAAGAATCACAAGCTACCACAAAATTCTGCACATCCTTGAACAAACTTGGCCAATAAAACCCGGATTGCAACACCTTTGCTCATGTCTTGTGTGAACTAGCATGGCCTCCACATGGTAAGGAATGACAATGGCGGATCACACTCTCCACCTCATCCTCTGGTATGCATCTTCTAAAGACTCCATCCGGCCCTCTCTTGAACAAAAGTGGTTCACTCTAATAGTAATGCCTCTCACATCCTTGAAGAATTTCTTCTTTTGGGCATAGGATAAACCGGGTGGCACCTCCTCACACACAAGGTAGTTCACAATGTCGGCATACCATGGCTCATTTCCCTTGGAAACTTGAAGCAAGCACTCCTCCACCATTTGCAATTGCTCATCCCGGAATGAGTCATCAATCGGGATGGCATCTTTCTCAATCTCCAACGGTGGGAGTCTACTAAGGTGGTCCGCCACAGAATTTTCGGACCCTTTCTTATCTCGGATTTCCAAGTCAAACTCTTGAAGAAGAAGGATCCACCGAATCAAACGAGGCTTGGCATCCTTCTTGGTAAGGAGATAACGGATCGCATCATGATCCGTATACACAATGACCTTCGCTCCAACAAGATACGAGCGGAACTTCTCAAATACATACACAACCGCTAGCAACTCCTTCTCGGTGGTAGCATAATTAAGTTGGACATCATCTAGCGTCTTGCTAGCATAATAGATGGCATGTGTAAGCCCATCCTTCTTTTTCCCCAAAACAGCCCCGACGGCTACATCACTCGCGTCGCACATCATCTCAAACGGTAGACTCTAATCCGGAGGTTGCATGATGGGTGCGGAGATCAAAGCATTCTTCAACCTACAAAAAGCCTCAAGGCAATCCTTGGAGAAAACAAACTCAACATCTTTCATTAGTAGGTTAGTAAGAGGCTTAGAAATCTTAGAGAAATCTTTAATGAATCTCCGGTAAAAACCGGCATGCCGTAGAAAAATCCTTACCCCCTTCACCGAGGTAGGTGGTGGCAACTTCTTTATCGTCTCTATCTTAGCCCTATCAACCTCAATGCCACGGTTGGACACCAAGTGTCCCAACACAATGCCTTCACTTACCATGAAGTGTCATTTTTCCCAATTCAAGACAAGATTTGTCTCCTCACATCAAATAAGCATCAAAGACAAATTATCTAAACAATCATCAAATGAAGATCCATAAACAGAGAAATCATCCATAAACACTTCCATGATGTTTTCAATGTATTCAGAAAAGATAGCCATCATACACCTTCGAAAGGTGGCGGGTTCATTACACAACCCAAATGGCATTCTCCTATATGCAAATGTACCCCAAGGACATGTGAATGTAGTTTTCTCTTGGTCATCGGGGTGGATAGGGATTTGGAAGAATCCACTATAACCATCTAAGTAGCAAAAGTGAGAATGTTGAGCTAATCTCTCTAGCATTTGGTTAATAAAGGGAAGAGGGAAGTGATCTTTCCTAGAGGCCACATTTAGTTTCCTATAGTCTATACACATCCTCCATCCCGTAACCGTTCTAGTCGGAATTAGTTCATTATTCTCATTGGTCACTACGGTCATCCCACCCTTCTTAGGAACCACATGCACCGGACTAACCCATTTACTATCCGAAGTCGGGAAAATGATTCTCGCATCTAGCAATTTATGGATCTCTTTCTTCACTACTTCTTTCATGATAGGGTTTAGTCTTCTTTGAGGTTCAATTAAAGGTTTATGATTATCTTCCATTAAGATCTTATGCATGCACAAAGAAGGTTTAATGCCAACTAAATCATCAATGGTATAGCCAATAGCCTTCCTATGCAATCTCAACTCATGCAACAATCTACTCAACTCATCATCATTCAAGCATGCATTAACAATCACCGGATATGTAGAATTATCACCAAGAAAAGCATACTTAAGATGAGAGGGGAGGGGTTTAAGTTCAATTTTATGAGGACCTTTATCGATTGGAGACGCTCCATACAATGTAGGTTCAGATGAATCCAAAGCTTTGGAAGACTCCTCAAGGCTCCTTGAAGCTTGATCAACAACCAATGCAGTTTCTGGAGAAACCAAGGGTAAAATCACGGGCTTTGGCACAACCACGGCCGTGGAACTTGCAAAGCTAGCCTTTTTGAGCACTCCAGAGAGTTCCACGGGACATTCCACGGGCAAGGTTCTTCCCCCAGGCCGTGGTTCACACAGCAATTCAGCACACCTTCGTGTACTTCAAGTTCAGCTCTTGTCTCCTTTTCCAATGCATCCAAAGCCTTGATTTCTTCATTGAAAGATTCATCCACATTCTTTTCCATGAAAGTCCCACCGGAAAGAGATTGAAGCTTGAATTGGCTATCTTCATCAAGTCCCTTGAAGTAGATCTCCAAAAGCTCTATTTTCGGTATACCATGGTGTGGACAATCTAGGAGAAGGTCTTTGAACCTCTCCCAAGACTTGAATAGGCTTTCTCTATCCTTCATCATGAAGACATTGATCTTCCCTCTTAGCTCGGTAGTCTTGGAAGGTGGGAAGAACTTAGTCAAGAACTCGGTTCTCATCTCCTCCCAAGTACTCACACGCCCTAGTGAAATCGATTGGTACCAAGCGAAGGCTTTATCCATAAGAGAGAAGGAAAAAGCCCTAAGCTTATGGTTGTTGTTCTCCAACCTAGGTGGCCTTAGAGTCTCCATCAAGATCTCATAGTTCATCAAGTGTTAATGAGGAGACTCTCCTTCCATCCCTCCAAATTGATTATGCCGGATCATTTGTTGAACTTGAGGGCGGAGCTCGTAATCATGGCCTACGGGATCTTCTAAGTTCACACCCAGACGGTGCTCTCTTTGAGCCGGATCCATATGTTGCCCTAACGTTTGTGGCTCCGCAATAGCAATGGGCATAACCCGAATATCGACCGCCGGCTGCGGTTGTCGTGGAGGTTGTTGACGATTAAGCTCTCTTTGCACAAGAGCTTGCCTAATCTCTTCAATCACCCTCCTAGTTGCTTCTTGCCTCTCATTGACAAGTCTCCTTTCATTCTCCAAGAGCTCATCTCTTAACCTAATTTGCTCTAAAGCCTCATCCAACTCAGCTTGAAGATCTCTTGCGGCCATCTCTTTCTCCTTTCTAATGCTCTTAGATCTAGCCTTAAGGGTTTTCTCCGGTTCGGGATCGAATGGAGCTAAATCCTTGCCATGAGATCTTCGCCTGCACCTAAAGAATGAGAGATGTCCTGAAAATGAAAAGACACAAACCAAACAAGATCAAAAGCAGCAAGAAAGACCTACACTATAAACAATCACAAAAATGACTCAATCTAGAACTAGTCCCCGGCAACGGCTCCAAAAACTTGTTACGCTAGAAATTGATGCACACAAAAGTCTTAAATTTATAACTCGATATATTTTTCCTAACTCCTAGCGAACCTACAGTGTATGGGTCGTTTTGTAGTAAGGATAGTATTCCGAGGTCGAACACAAAGACTAAGGTGAAATTGAATCAATAGTGACTAAGGATAATGTTGATCTAGGCTAAGAAAAGAGAAAGGAATAAAGAAATGAAAATCTCAATGTTTTCGGATTGGTTTTGTGGTGATCAATCAAAGATCACAAATCATGCAAGATTAACAAATAACTAAGATAGCAAGGCAAATAAACAATCACAAACACGAGATAGGTAATCAAGAAAGGAAAACGGATTCTAGGGGTTAGAAATTCCGGTTATGGCATAGGACTCAAGCTATCTAATCATTCCTTGGATCAACTATAGTTTGTTGGGAGTGAGTGTTTCTAGATTGGGATCAATCACCAGGTAGGTCTCATGGTCCACTAGTCAGTTCCTAAGGTCTCATCACCGGGTAAGTCTCAAGGAGCCTAAGGATAGGAATTCTACACAAACCGGATTGTCATCTAGGGATCTAACCTCTCTTTACCAGGTAAGTCTCGGGAAGGCAAGTCCTAAACATCTATCCTAGCACACTTAGTCCAATAGCGGCTTATGAGGCTCACTACTACCTAGAGTTCATCATCTTCGGTATCTAAGAGCAAGAATTACCGGGTAGGTCTCTTCTCACACTTAGTTGCTAACACTAGGTCACCCTAGGATAGATCTAGATCAATAAGCACTAGGATTTCAACAATCTAACAACCTAACACTTAGATTTATCAATACAAGCAAGTCAGACAGAATCACGGTTCGTTCCTCACTTCCACGGCCGTGGAACCCACTAGAACAGGCCGTGATTTCTACCAGAGGCTAGGTTCAAGCAAATAATTCATCCAAAGGTACGTTTAAGTCTATCCTATCATAGTCCAATCCATAACCATAATTTCCTTACCCTAGAACCACATCTATTTAGCCAACAACTTGCATTATCAGAATCAAAATCATCATGCATGAAATCATAAAGTCCATATCAAGGGGATGAAATGGAAGGGAGATGGAAACAAATAGAATAAGAAAAACGAGCTGAATAAATGTTAAAAGAAAGTCTTACAACCCTTCAAAAGAAGGTTCGAATCGTTCTTACAACCCTAGCAAATGTCTTCAACAAAACTCACTCAAATCTATGAAAAATAAGAATGGTGTGTTCTTCTCTTCTTCTCCAATAGAAGCCTTTCTTCTCCTCCAAGAATGTCTCCAATCCAATCTTCCAATGAGAGAATATGTGTTGTTGAGAGTGTGAGAGAGAATGGAATGATGGGGTCTGCCCTTAACAGCCTGCAGGACCACCTTTTATACACCATCAAGGGCAAGGGTCGATTATGGAGATCGTGGGACAGTTGTCGCAGCTGTGCAGGGAGAACCACGGCCTATTTCCACGCCCGTGGAAGTCCCAGTGACCGTGGTTTTGGTAATGCAGCTTTCTTTGGATCATCAAGCCACAATTTAGTGCAAGGGATGCACCAACAAGGTCCCATGTGTCCTCCTTAGCTCCTAGTATAACACCCCGATTCCTAGAGGACTCGGAATGCTACGAGCTGGGACCTCACAATGGGTCCCGGCCCTTAGCCTGGCAACAACTTCATCGGACCTTACAACACGGCACAAATAAAAACGCAACACACATAGTTTTATAACATGAGCGGAAGTAAAAAGTACAAATCCGAAAAAGGAACAATCCAACCGAGTCTCAAAACCAAAGAACAACATAAGTCTCAACATTCAAAATATAAAGATAACAGTCCTGTCCTATAATGCACGGAACCCCGGCTGCCCACTACCGCCGGATCACTCGATCGCCTCCCTAGCCTGCAAGGCATCTACAAGCGGTATAATACCGTTAGCTGACAATCTATGCATAAGTATAAAGGTAAAAGCACAAACACACGACGTACGCAATCAACATGCAACACTCAACATCTTATTATCTTTAATTAGGTGATAGTCATTACTAATGATACTTATCTTGTGACACGAGGGATTCCCAAACTTCGCCCCTGATCCCGTTTACCAACAAGGAATGGTGCTAATGCATCTGACCGTCTACCTGCCTGGGCTGGTACAGGGAACCTCCTAGACTCTCGCAAGAGCTATGCAGATGATGTCACAACCCATTATCATACACTTGGGTCCATTACGTAATATAATAAAGTCAGCCTAATCCGGTTTCGTTGTTTATCTTAACTAGCAAACACCACTCATACACAATACACTCATACAAGAAGCCTACTAAGTAAGTCCGTAGACTTACCAGTCTCCGAAGCGCACAAGATCACCTCACTCGAAAGTTCCCTCGGGAAAACGTACAACGCCTGTTCAAGACAAGGCACACAATCAAGCCACACTCTAGTCCACTAGAAGTCTTTAGACTTCTAGGCTCAAACTCCTCAACCACCTAGTCCAAGAAGCTACACTCTCAGTCCATGACCTAACCAACTCTCAAACGTACGATATACCCAAGGTTACATTCACCAAGCCCGAAACGAACCCTCAACAACTGTTCGCTCCAAACGGTATGTGCAAGCTTTAAATTTATAACCCTAGATGAAAGCTTAAACAAGGATGCGAACCCGTAGTGTACGGGTCAATCGTAGTAAAAAGCAAGAAATTCCAGGGGTCGATCACAGGGACTTAGTGAAACAAAGCAGGTATAGGTTGTCAATGCAACCACTAACCACAAATGCGATTAAAACAATCAAAGATGATAAAAAGTCAATTAAGGAAGTATGCAATTCTAGGGATTAAAGCATCTAGTTGTGGTTCCAACTCAAGATCCAAAGATAAGCGGACAAAGCTGAGATTTTTTGCAAAGGGAAGGTGTTACTAAAGTGGAATAGATCACCGGGTAAGTCTCACTACTCACTAATCCCAAACCATAACTCCTATTACCGGGTAAGTCTCAAGGAATTAAGGAAAAGAACTATAACCTCAAACTAACAATCCACCTAAGGGAATAGAATCAACCTTTACCGGGTAAGTCTCAGGCTAACTCACAAAGATGGAGTGAAACCCCAATAAAGGATAAACCTTTATTACCTATACTTATGATCTTTGGTAAACAAACAAAGGAATCACCGGGTAAGTCTCATCCTAGGCTTGCATTGAACCAGGAAAGGTGTAATAAGAATAGGATTTGGCAAACTCTAACACTTAACTCTCGGTTTTGGATCAGAAAGGTCACCTCGGTCAGACGAATTCCACCCCGGCCGAGATGTTCATTGACTGAGCGAGATGCTTTAGGATTAAGGATAAAGACTCGAGCTTTCAGGGTCCTACTGTGATTAAGATTATTCTATCATTGTTTTTCCCACAACCTTCAGCCAATCACCCTAGAATCACACAAGGAAATTAGCCACTCATCATTATGAAAGTAATAATCAAATATAAGGGAAGAAAGAGAATAATTGAACAAGAAAACCTTAAGAGAAAAGCTTCAATAACTGAATCAATTATCAATCAACAAGCATTCCTTGGATCAAAATCCAACAAGACAATCAACAATGAAGGGAATCTAAAGGAATCTTACAAAACCCTTCACAAAGCTATAAAAGCTATCAACTTTCTTCCTTCAATCTTCCTTCAACCTTCAAAAAGGTTCTTCAAATCTCCCAACTATAATGGGGTAAAACGGCTGCTCTAAGCATCTTCCGGGTTATAGCGGATGTTCGCGTGGTAAGTTGGATCTCGATTTGTGGAAAATCCGACCCTTTTTATTTTACCCTCCAAAGATAAGATATCTTAGAAAGATCTTTTCCCATAAAAATAGGTAAAATATATGGGCTAAATTATCTTCTTCCTTCCAGGAATCCAGCCCAAAATTATAAGATCCTCTTTCCAAAAATAAAAGATCTCAGCCAAGAATAAAATATCCTTGCCGCGTCCAAGGTGTTCGCCTTGGTCGAGTCAGCTCCTTTGGATCACCTCGGTCGAGGTGTCTCTGTAGTCAACCGAGGTGAATCACAACTGAATGTGAAATCTCTCAAATCTGGTCCAAAGTGAATCTCTAATCCAATTCCATGATTACTGGATTCTTCCTTAAGCTCCTGAATGTAGCTCCAATGACTCCTTAGCTCTTTTTGCTCCTTTTTGATGCAAAACGTGCCATTTTACCTACGATTACAACGAAACTTGGTGTAGACCTCGATTCCCGCAAAGGTAGATGAAACAACAATATAATCACATAATATACATCCAAACATGCAGATTATTTGAAGATAAAACGTCTAAACTGGTCCCAAAATATAGACAATAATTCATGCTATCAAAATACCCCATACTTAGCCCTTGCTTGTCCCCAAGCAAGTTCCGAATATAAAATACAAGATAGAATGGATTATTAGTCATGAAGATCAATGAAAAAGTCTTTCAAAATATTTTAATGGTGTGCTACAATCATAGATCCCTCTAAGAGAATACTTCGTGGAATTTAAAATCAAAATATGATTAAAACGTTTTATAAATATAAGAAAGTTGTTCATCTTTGCATAAAATCATAGAATGCATAATAAATCATAATCATCGAAATTAAACATGTATAATCCAGTTTAAACCACTAAGTCAATCAACAAGCTCGAGGTCTCAAGGGCTTCCCAGAAGAAAGGTCAAGAAACGTGTAGGGTAGGGATGTATAGAAGGTAATGTGGTGCTAGAATCCGGGAAAAGGATATCACTTCACTTTCACTTGACTTTCAACATCATCCACTAATAAGCTTTGCTTATTTCACACTTTTCTTTTTTTTTTACTTTACTTTTTGGGATGCATGGACAGAGGTGCACAATAACCGAAGCCTAGGAAATTAGCAATCATCAATTTTTTGAGATGCATCAAACACTTGATGCACATACCATGACTGTTCGCTCCACACGGTGTGTGCAAGCTTTAAATTTATAACCCTAGACGTAAGCTTAAAACAAGGATGCGAACCCGCGTACGGGTCAATCGTAGTAAAAAGCAAGGAATTCCAAGGGTCGATCACAGGGACTTAGTGAAACAAAGTCGGAAAAGGTAAGCTTTGTAAATATTAACCACGAAAGCAATTAAAACAATCAAAGATGATAAAAAGTCAATAAAGGAAATATGCAATTCTAGGGATTAAAGCATCTAGTTGTGGTTCCAACTCAAGATCTAAAGATAAGCGGACAAAGCTGAGATTTTACAAAGGGAAAGTGTTACTAAAGTGAAATAGATCACCGGGTAAGTCTCACTACTCACTAATCCCAAACCGTAACTCCTATTACCGGGTAAGTCTCAAGGAATCAAGATAAAGAAATATAACCTCAAACAAACACACCACCTAAGGAAATAGAATCAACCTTTACCGGGTAAGTCTCAGGCTAACTCACAAAGATGGGATGAAAGCACACTCAAACCCCAATAAAGGACAAACCTTTATTACCTACACTTATGATCTTAGGTAAACAAACTAAGGAATTACCGGGTAAGTCTCATCCTAGGCTTGCATTGAACCAGGAAAGGTGTAATAAGAATAGGATTTGGCAAACTCTAACACTTAACTCTCAGTTACGGATCAGATAAGTCACCTCGGTCAGCCAAATTCCACCCCGGCCGAGATGTTCATCGACTGAGCGAGATGCTTAGGGTTAAGGTAAAGACTCGAACTTTCAGGGTCCTACTGTGATTAAGATTATTCTATCATTGTTTTTCCCACAACTTTCAGCCAATCACCCTAGAATCACACAAAGAGATTAGCCACTCATCATCATGAAAGTATTAATCAAATATATGGGAAGAAAGAGAATAATTGAACAAGAAAACCTTAAGAGAAAGGCTTCAATAACTGAATCAATTATCTAAACAACAAGCGTTCCTTGGATAGAAATCCAACAAGACAACAACAAAGAAGGGAATCTAAGATAATCTTACAAAAACCCTTCAAAAGCTATAAAATCTATAGACTTTCTTCCTTCAACCTTCAAAAAGGTTCTTCAAATCTCCCAAATGGAGTATGGTTGTAGCGGTGTATTCGGATCTATGCTAGATGTATAGCATGAATCGGTGTAAGAGGATGTATGCAGGTCCTGGATTTGTGGAAAATCCAACCCTTTTTATTGGAAAATTACTCTCCAAAGATAAGATATCTTAGAAAGATCTCTTCCCATAAAAATAGGTAAAATATATGATCTATCATATCTTCTTCCTTCCAGGAGCCAAGCCCAAAAATATAAGATCCTCTTTCAAAAGATAAAAGATCTCAGCCAAGAATAAAATATTCTCGCCGTGTCCCAGGTGTTCGCCTCGGTCGAGCGACTCCTCTGGATCACCTCGGTCGAGGTGACTCTGTAGTCAACCGAGGTGAATCACAACTGAATGTGAAATCTCTCAAATCTGGTCCAAAGTAAATCTCTAATCCATGGCTATGCTTCCTGGATGTTTCCTTATGTTCCTGAATGTAGCTCCAATGACTCCTTAGCTCCTTTTGCTCCTTTTTGATGCAAAACGTGCCATTTTACCTAAGATTACAACAAAACTAGGTGTAGACCTCGATTCCCGCAAAGGTAGATGAAATGGTAATATAATCACATAATATACATACAAACATGCAGATTATTGAAGATAAAACGTCCAAACAAACCCCAAAATATAGACTATAATTCATGCTATCAAAAATACCCCATACTTAGCCCTTGCTTGTCCCCAAGCAAGTTCCGCATATAGAAGGCAAGATAGAATGGAGTATAAGTCAAGAAAATCAATGAAAAAGTCTTTCAAAAACATTTTTATGGTGTGCTACAATCATAGATCACTTTAAGAGAATACTTCATGGAATTTAAAATCAAAATATGATCAAAACATTTTATAAATATAAGAAAGTTGTTCATCTTTGCATAAAATCGTAGAATGCATAATAAACCGTAATCATCAAAATTAATCATGTATAATCCAGTTTAAACCACTAAGTCAATCAACAAGCTCGAGGTCTCAAGGACTTCCCAAAAGAAATGTCAAGAAACGTGTAGGGTAGGGATGTATGTAGGTAATGTGGTGCTAGAATCCGGGAAAAGGATATACTTCACTTTCACTTTGACTTTCAACATCTTCCACCAATAAGCTTTGCTTATTTCACACTTTTTCTTTTTACTTTACTTTTTGGGATGCATGGACAGAGGTGCACAATAACCGAAGCCTAGGAAATCAGCAATCATCAATTTCTTGAGATGCATCAAACCCTTGATGCACATACCATGATCCGTTAGGAATATCGCTCAATCCGACTTTGGCAAGACACAAACACCCGGCTATGTGAATGGTGCCGAGTTACTCATCATCATGATTGACTTCCCCAAACCTATTTATTGCTTTCTAACACTTTCACTTCCAGCCAACTTCTCAAACTTTACTTCACTTGCTTTTACCACTTTGCTTGCTTCCAAATTCCCGGATAGGTAAAGGGAGGCAAAAATGTATATGAGGGGCTAAGCATGATCAAGAAAAAGAAAAGAGAAGAATGAATTGCCTTGGTCTTTACAGGAAGAAAGTGAGAGAACTCATAATGCGGTGTCAACCTTCAAATTCAACATAATTTGGATAAAAACAAAGTATTAAACATGCCAAAAATTTCTAACAAAGCATTTAGCAACTTAAACATATTATAAAACCTTTCAAACACATAAAGATTTCAAAACCAGTTAGCAACAAGATCTTCACTGAGATCATATCCAGATAAGAAGCACAAAACGTTTCGAAAACTCTCAATTAAACCACCTCGGTCGAGGTGTTCTAGGTCAACCGAGGTGAAGCACCTCGTTCGGCCAGAACTGTCCCGGTCGAGGTCAAAAAGTTTTTGTTGTTTTTTTTTTTCTTTTTTTTTTAAACTAGTTTTGACGTTTTCTCAATCAAATAACCTGTATGTATGCATGTAATCTCAGATAAAACCATAGAAGCAAAATAATCATAAATATCCGAAAATGTAGAGTCATACATCACATAAGTCAATCAAATACATAAACACCCCATACTTGGGACACACTGTCCTAGTGGGTCAGAATAAGTCTAAAGAAATAAAATACTCATCGGACATAAAGCTGAGCTGCATAATAAATAAGAAAGAAAATCCTGCAGCTCTCAATAGTCACGATCCGGTGGTGGTGGTGGTGGCACATACGGATACTGCAATGGGTCGAACGGGTAACCCATGATGTGCTGAAACTGAATCTGAGCCATCATGTGCTGGTAATGTTGTCTCTCCTACATCTCACGGATATCCAGTGATAGGGCAGCATAAGAATCGATCATCTGATCCGTCAGATCATCGATCCGACGGTGTGCCTCTAGATCCCTATGTCGGCGTGCCCTACGCCTAGCAGGTCTCAATGGTGATGTGACTGGTGCAGGCTCAGTATCATCATCATCTATGTCAATAACCGGCGCACTCGTCCCAGCAGTATCTGTCCCTGTATCCATCGAAACTCCGCCATCCCTATCATCGTCATTAGCAGTCTCCTCCTCTACCTCATCCTCCTCAGCTGGTGCAGCTGCTGCCTCTCTAACATTTTCCATCAATGGGATCCAAGCAGTCTGCCAATAGTGAGGGTCATAAACTGAGAACTGGGGTGACCATCTGATCCCCTGTGGTGTAGTCTGCTCCCATGGCATGGCTACGTATGGTGTAGTGAGTCCTCGGGGAACCAGAATCCGCCGAGTGATCATCTCCTGATGTCCTAGCGGCTTGGCAGCCACCACCATAGTACAAGCACTGAGATCCATATCCTCAGAGCTAGCAATGTGGGTCACAAGGCCTCCGCAGCAGATATCCCCCTTCGCCTTGGCCTTGATCTTGTGCAGATCCTCTGCCAACATCAAGCCAAAGTCTAGGATCCCTCCAATCACCATGCAGTAAAGGCTGAAAAGCTCCCCCTGTCGGACCTTCTGGGGCGTCTCAGTACGCGCCAAAAGCGTCTCGCTAAAAATGCGGTGAGCTAAGCTCAAGGCTAGGTGAAATATGATACGCTCCTTGGAGTTCCAGGGCGCCACCTGTCTGCGTGCTCAACAACGTGAGCAATCTGACCCCAGAACTCCCTAGCTACAACTCGGGAGGGAAAATCTACAGCGGTCGGGGCCGGGAAACCAAAAATATCTCTCCAGTGCTCTAAAAGAACTAAGAAGTTCCGGTTCATCAACCGGTACTTCACAACTCGCTCTGTGGGAAGGTAGGTGAAGGAGCTGACAAACTCCAAGGTAGGCTCTAAGTAGGCAGGTGCTCGGATCTCAGTAAACTGATCTAGCCCTACCATCGATATCATACGTCTAAGATCTCCATCCACATGGAGACAATCAAAGGCTGACACGTCCAGGAAGCGAGGTGCTATCACTGGATGGGCTGCTATACGGTCATAGTCGACCTGGTGTCTCTCGTGGATCACCGGTCTATATGGTCTAGAGGAAGAAGAAGAAGGAGAAGGGGAGGATCTATCCCTAAGGACAAGCTGTCTATCTGAACTCATTTTCCAAACTAACTCTGTCAGATCACCTTGATCGGTTTGACACAACCCAAGAACATTTCGGCCGAGGCACAACACAACTGGACCGAGGCGAAGAACTGCGCGATCGAATCTCTCAAAAATCCAGTTCTTTTCCCCCAAAATCACTACAACTGGTTCCTATGGGGTACTTAATCTGTTTCTCAGCAAATGCAAGGGCAACCAAAGCCCAATTTGAAGCAAAACAGTGAAAAGGAGAGAGGTTAGGGTTTTTTGATGTTTACCCTGATTCGGTCGATTCAGTTCGTTTTTCTCGCAGATTGACACTTGCATTGGGATCCTCTATCCTTTCTTTGCAGTTTGGAAGCAAGAATCGTCGAAAACGATCGAAGAAGGGCGAAGCGAGGCGAGGGGCTGCCGCAGTCGAGGAGAGGTAAAAAAGAAGAGAGAGAAATTCAGCCCCCCTTTTATACACTTTCTGGAACTGCTGTCACCTCGGTCGAGGTGGTCTCGACTAGACCGAGGTGGTACGGACCGAGGTGGATCTTCAGAAACCCTAGTAGCCTCGGTTGCTCAAGAATCATCTCGGTCGAGGTGCTTTGACAGCAACCGAGATGTGCCTCAGTCAAACTCCGTCTTCTCAAATTTTCGAACTTCTGTCCTTCCAGTTGTGCTCCTGGTTTGTACTCCTTCCTTAGATGTCACCTGTTGTTTGTCTAGGACGCCGAAAGCAAAACAAAGCAAAGCAAAAGCAAAACTATCTAAGCTAGACTAGAAAAAGGGAAAAGAAAGCAATACCTTGGGCTGCCTCCCAAGAAGCGCTTGGTTTAAGGTCCCTAGTTGGACCATAGTGCGTCTCTCAAACGAGGTATAGTGGTGCAACCTCCTCAACCGGAACTTCCGGTTTGTATTTCTTAAGCCTATGACCATTGACCTTGAAGCTTCCGCTCGTTTCGCCCCATATCTCAACTACACCATGAGGAAAAACATGTTTCACAACATAAGGTCCGGTCCATCTAGATTTCAACTTACCTGGAAAGAGGCGGATGCGGGAGTTGAAGAGTAGAACTAAGTCTCCTTCGTTAAGCTCTTTAGGGATGATATGCTTGTCATGCCATTTCTTCGTCCTCTCCATATAGATTTTGGCATTCTCATAAGCGTTCAAACGCAGCTCCTCCAGCTCATTGATATCCAATAGCCTCTTCTCGCCGGCTTCCTTAATGTCGAAGTTCAATCATTTGATCGCCCAATATGTTTTGTGTTCTAACTCAACGGGCAAATGACAAGACTTCCCATATACCAAATTATAGGGGGTGGTACCAATGGGAGTCTTAAATGCGGTCCTGTAGGCCCAAAGAGCGTCGTCTAATTTCATGGACCAATCCTTCCTCGTGCTAGAGACGGTCTTCTCCAAAATTGCTTTGATTTCTCTATTCGAGATCTCGACCTGTCCACTAGTTTGAGGGTGATAAGGGGTTGCCACCTTGTGGGTAACCCCATACTTCGATAGAAGTGCCTTGAACTTCCGGTTGATGAAATGCGTTCCTCCATCGCTGATGATGATACGTGGAGTTCCAAAAACGTGGAAAGATAGTCCTGTTTAAGAATTTCACAACTACCTTGGCGTCATTAGTGGGAGAAGCAATGACTTCGACCCATCTAGAGACGTAATCAACTGCTAGAAGAATATAGAGGTTTCCTCCGGAGGATGGGAAAGGTCCCATGAAGTCTATCCCCCATACATCAAAGATTTCCACCTCTTGAATGTTATTAAGTGGCATTTCGTTCCTCCTAGATAGATTTCCTGTTCTTTGGCATGCATCACAAGAGACAACAAACGATTGCACATCCTTAAATAATGTAGGCCAAAAGAAACCGGAACGTAATACCTTAGCGCATGTCTTATCGGTGCTAGCGTGTCCTCCACAAGGAAGTGAATGACAATGCCGTATGACGCTATTTACTTCATCTTCCGGAATGCATATTCGAAGCATCCCATCCGGTCCGCGCTTGAATAGTAGCGGTTCATCCCAGTAGTAATGACGTACGTCCTTGAAGAATCTCTTCTTTTGAGAGTACGTCAATCCGGGTGGTATTTCCTGGCAAACAAGATAATTCACAATATCAGCATACCAAGGTCCTTTGTTATCAGAAAGTTGGTGGATAGAATGTTCCACCAACTGAGGATGAATGTCAGAGAAAGGAGTAAAAAGTTTGTTATTCTCAGTAGTCTCAATTGACATCATCTCGCCATCGACCTCGGTCGAGGCGTAGAGGCGTTGACCGAGATGTTCTTCAGTCGCCTCGCTCAGTCCAGAAAGCGCCTCGGTCGAGGTACTGCAACTGGAATTGGAGATCTTCGTCTCCTGGATTAGCTTCTCAGTTTTAGCTCCTGGATCTTCTTCCAGTGTCTTTAAGCTCCGTATATCTGCATCACAAGAAGTATCTATACCTTCCTCCAATAAACTGAAACTAATAACTCTTTCAAGTGGATCGTTAGTAAGGATAGAGCTCACCAATTCTCTTGATTCTTCTTCATCATAAATGTTGAAGATATCGTCTCCTAGCTGCTCCCCTTTCATGGCCGCAAGTAATGCAAACTCCACTTCATCTCCACCAATGTTGAATTTCAACTTGGCGTTCTTACAATCCACGTTGCAACCCGAAGTTGCTAGAAATGGCCTCCCGAGAATAATAGGAACAGGATAATCTGCGGAAATGTCAAGTACGACAAAGTCTATAGGTAAATAGAAGTTACCTAACTTGACCGGAACGTCTTCCAAAATCCCCACGGGATGGGTAATGGAGTGATCCGCCATGTATAATCGAATCTTGACCGGCTTGGGCTCTCCAAGTCCGATCTTCACACATAGCTCTAGCGGAATGATGCTCACGCTGGCTCCTAGATCACACAAGGCTTCACAAGTTACATCCCCAACTTGCATGGGAATACAAAATGAGCCGGGATCTCTCAACTTAGGTGGCATCTTCTCCTTCATGATTTGAATAAGCTCCGAGGATTTAGATGTCATCCTTATTTCACCAAAGTCTTCCAGTTTCCTCTTCCTTGATAGGATCTCCTTCAAGAACTTCCCATAGGCAGGCATCCCTAGAATAGTATCAAGGAAAGGAATGTTAATGTGCAGTTTGTTCATCAAGTCAAGGAACTTACCAAAGTGCTTATCTAGATGTGCTCTACCCCTTGACTGGGGGAATGGAAGTGGTGGTTTGTATGAAGGAGGTGGAACATAAACTTCAGTTTTCTCCTCCGCTTTCTGTTGCTCCACCTCGGTTGGCATCTCGGCCGAAGTGTTCTTCGACTGCACCTTGACCGAGGTTGTCTTCGTCGGTATTGGCACCGACCGAGGCACTAGATCTGCAGTTTTTAGTCCACTCCTCGTAGTTATGGCCATAATCTGGCCCTTAGGGTTGCTTTCCGTCCTTCCTGGAAGCTTCCCTAGATCTCTTGGCGCTTCATTCGCCCTACTAGCAACTTGTTGTTCAAAGGCTTTTTGGGCCTTCAAAAATGAAGTCATAGATGTCTCCATAGCACTAAGCTTGATCAAGATAGCCTCCAGCACTGCGTCTTTCTTTTCCGGCTGAGACGAACTTGATCCTTGCCCCTGGCTCTTTAATGGAGTAGAAGAAGAAGAAGAAGAAGAAGAAGAAGAAGAAGAAGAAGGGGGAAAGAGGAAATGATTAGGAGGAATCGTTAGAATTTCAGTTAGAATGATTGTTACCAGAATTTTGGTTGTTCGCCCTCCAATTATTGCTGTTGGATCCTCTATTGTTGTTGTTGTAGTTGTTGTTCCGGGATCCGTTGTTGTTGTTACGGTATCCATTGTTGTTGTTCCTTGATCCTTGCTCTTCCTTCTTGGTTTGAGCAACCAAGAGTTCCTGCAATTGCTTCACGTCATTCTTCAAAGACGTGAGTTGATTGTTGTTAGGTTGAGTCTCTTGAAAGTTGACTCTTTTAACTCCACCTTCAGTTCATTGGTGGGTGTATTTCTCCATATGCAAAGCTTGCTTCTCAATAAAGTCCCAAGCTTCGTCAATCGCCATGTTCATAAATGTGCCGACGGAGAGTAGTTGGAGGTTGAACTGGGTGCTTCCGTCCAGTCCCTTGAAGTATATCTCCAACAACTCTATCTTTGGAATCCCATGATGTGGGCAATCCAAAAGAATGTATTTAAACCTCTTCCATGACTTGGACAAGCTCTCCTTGTCCTTCATAATGAATGCATTAATCTTCCCTCTCATTTCAGCGGTCTTAGAGGGGGGAAAGAATTTAGTCAAGAATTCCGTAGTCATCTCCTCCCAAGTGCTAATTTTTCCTGGAGGAAGAGATTGATACCAAGTAAGAGCTCTATCTTTTAAAGAAAAGTAAAAAGGTCTTAGCTTGTAGTTGTTGTTTTCAATTCTTGAGGGTCTCAAGGTCTCCATCAAGATCTCATAGTTTTGAAGATGTTGATGCGGAGATTCTTTCTCTAGCCCTCCAAACTAGCATTGGCGAATCATGGAAAGAACTTGCGGTCGAAGTTTGTAGTCATGGTCCGCCGGATCTCCTAGGTTAAGTCCTGGACGCCTCATTTGTTGATTGGGGTCCATCCTTTGACCTAGGATTTACGGGATTCCTGCAAAAAGAGCGCCTCGGACTAGCATCCGAGGTGGAAGTACCTCGGCCGGGGCGTCAGGTACTGGGACCTGCCTCGGTCGAGGGTCTGCGACTGGGACCTGCATCGGTCCAGCGTCGGGAACTAGATCTTCCCTCGGTCGAAGTAGATATTAGTCTCGTAAGGCTGCCATATCTGCTTCGATCGCCTCAGTCCTGGTGCGAGTTTCTTCTTTCTCTTACCTCAGTTCTTCCCTGTTGAGGCGTAGCTGTTCTAACGCCTCCTTTAATTCAGCCTCAAGATCGCGATTGTCTTGGTTGGCCATCTTCCTTTCTCTTAAGCGTCGTTTGTATGTCTTTTCTGGTTCGGGATCGTAAGGAACAATTTCCTTCCCAATGCGGGTTCTTCGCATAAACTTAAGAAAGAACCTGCAAAAGTCACTCAAGTAGAGTGGTTAGTAGACACGGGGGCAAGTGCCCCAAAATCAAACCGTAACCGGCTCGGTCTAGACCAAGTCCCCTGCAACGGCGCCAAAAACTTGTTCGCTCCAAACGGTGTGTGCAAGCTTTAAATTTATAACCCTAGACGTAAGCTTAAAACAAGGATGCGAACCCGCACTGTACAGGTCAATCGTAGTAAAAAGCAAGGAATTCCAAGGGTCGATCACAGGGACTTAGTGAAACAAAGTCGGAAAAGATAAGCTTTGTAAATACTAACCACGAAAGCAATTAAAACAATCAAAGATGATAAAAAGTCAATAAAGGAAAATATGCAATTCTAGGGATTAAAGCATCTAGTTGTGGTTCCAACTCAAGATTTAAAGATAAGCGGACAAAGCTGAGATTTTACAAACGGAAGGTGTTACTAAAGTGGAATAGATCACCGGGTAAGTCTCACTACTCACTATTCCCAAACCGTAACTCCTATTACCGGGTAAGTATCAAGAAATCAAGATAAAGAACTATAACCTCAAACAAACACACCACCTAAGGGAATAGAATCAACCTTTACCGGGTAAGTCTCAGGCTAACTCACAAAGATGGGATGAAAGCACACTCAAACCCCAATAAAGGACAAACCTTTATTACCTACACTTATGATTTTAGGTAAACAAACTAAGGAATTACTGGGTAAGTCTCATCCTAGGCTTGCATTGAACCAGGAAAGGTGTAATAAGAATAGGATTTGGCAAACTCTAACACTTAACTCTCAGTTACGGATAAGATAAGTCACCTCGGTCAGCCAAATTCCACCCCGGCCGAGATGTTCATCGACTGAGCGAGATGCTTAGGGTTAAGGTAAAGACTCGAACTTTCAGGGTCCTACTGTGATTAAGATTATTCTATCATTGTTTTTCCCACAACTTTCAGCCAATCACCCTAGAATCACACAAAGAGATTAGCCACTCATCATCATGAAAGTATTAATCAAATATATGGGAAGAAAGAGAATAATTGAACAAGAAAACCTTAAGAGAAAGGCTTCAATAACTGAATCAATTATCAATCAACAAGCGTTCCTTGGATCAAAATCCAACAAGACAATCAACAATGAAGGGAATCTAAAGGAATCTTACAAAACCCTTCACAAAGCTATAAAAGCTATAGACTTTCTTCCTTCAACTTTCAAAAAGGTTCTTCAAATCTCCCAAATGGAGTATGGTTGTAGCGGTGTATTCGGATCTATGCTAGATGTATAGCATAAATCAGTTTAAGCGGATGTATGCAGGTCTTGGATTTGTGGAAAATCCAACCCTTTTTATTGGAAAATTACTCTCCAAAGATAAGATATCTTAGAAATATCTCTTCCCATAAAAATAGGTAAAATATATGATCTATCATATCTTCTTCCTTCCAGGAGCCAAGCCCAAAAATATAAGATCCTCTTTCAAAAGATAAAAGATCTCAGCCAAGAATAAAATATTCTCGCCGCGTCCCAAGTGTTCGCCTCGGTCGAGCGACTCCTCTGGATCACCTCGGTCGAGGTGACTCTGTAGTCAACCGAGGTGAATCACAACTGAATGTGAAATCTCTCAAATCTGGTCCAAAGTAAATCTCTCAAATCTGGTCCAAAGTAAGTCTCAAGGAATTAAGGAAAAGAACTATAACCTCAAACTAACAATCCACCTAAGGGAATAGAATCAACCTTTACCGGGTAAGTCTCAGGCTAACTCACAAAGATGGAGTGAAACCCCAATAAAGGATAAACCTTTATTACCTATACTTATGATCTTTGGTAAACAAACAAAGGAATCACCGGGTAAGTCTCATCCTAGGCTTGCATTGAACCAGGAAAGGTGTAATAAGAATAGGATTTGGCAAACTCTAACACTTAACTCTCAGTTACGGATCAGATAAGTCACCTCGGTCAGCCAAATTCCACCCCGGCCGAGATGTTCATCGACTGAGCGAGATGCTTAGGGTTAAGGTAAAGACTCGAACTTTCAGGGTCCTACTGTGATTAAGATTATTCTATCATTGTTTTTCCTACAACTTTCAGCCAATCACCCTAGAATCACACAAAGAGATTAGCCACTCATCATCATGAAAGTATTAATCAAATATATGGGAAGAAAGAGAATAATTGAACAAGAAAACCTTAAGAGAAAGGCTTCAATAACTGAATCAATTATCAATCAACAAGCGTTCCTTGGATCAAAATCCAACAAGACAATCAACAATGAAGGGAATCTAAAGGAATCTTACAAAACCCTTCACAAAGCTATAAAAGTTATCAACTTTCTTCCTTCAATCTTCCTTCAACCTTCAAAAAGGTTCTTCAAATCTCCCAACTATAATGGGGTAAAACGGCTACTATAAGCATCTTCCGGGTTATAGCGGATGTTCGCGTGGTAAGTGGGATCTCGATTTGTGGAAAATCCGACCCTTTTTATTTTACCCTCCAAAGATAAGATATCTTAGAAAGATCTTTTCCCATAAAAATAGGTAAAATATATGGGCTAAATTATCTTCTTCCTTCGAGGAATCCAACCCAAAATTATAAGATCCTCTTTCCAAAAATAAAAGATCTCAGCCAAGAATAAAATATCCTTGCCGCGTCCAAGGTGTTCGCCTTGGTCGAGTCAGCTCCTCTGGATCACCTCGGTCGAGGTGTCTCTGTAGTCAACCGAGGTGAATCACAACTGAATGTGAAATCTCTCAAATCTGGTCCAAAGTGAATCTCTAATCCAATTCCATGATTCCTGGATTCTTCCTTAAGCTCCTGAATGTAGCTCCAATGACTCCTTAGCTCTTTTTGCTCCTTTTTGATGCAAAACGTGCCATTTTACTTACGATTACAATGAAACTTGGTGTAGACCTCGATTCCCGCAAAGGTAGATGAAACGACAATATAATCACATAATATACATCCAAACATGCAGATTATTTGAAGATAAAACGTCTAAACTGGTCCCAAAATATAGACAATAATTCATGCTATCAAAATACCCCATACTTAGCCCTTGCTTGTCCCCAAGCAAGTTCCGAATATAAAATACAAGATAGAATGGATTATTAGTCATGAAGATCAATGAAAAAGTCTTTCAAAATATTTTAATGGTGTGCTACAATCATAGATCACTCTAAGAGAATACTTCATGGAATTTAAAATCAAAATATGCTTAAAACGTTTTATAAATATAAGAAAGTTGTTCATCTTTGCATAAAATCATAGAATGCATAATAAATCATAATCATCGAAATTAATCATGTATAATCCAGTTTAAACCACTAAGTCAATCAACAAGCTCGAGGTCTCAAGGGCTTCCCAGAAGAAAGGTCAAGAAACGTGTAGGGTAGGGATGTATAGAAGGTAATGTGGTGCTAGAATCCGGGAAAAGGATATCACTTCACTTTCACTTGACTTTCAACATCATCCACTAATAAGCTTTGCTTATTTCACACTTTTCTTTTTTTTTTACTTTACTTTTTGGGATGCATGGACAGAGGTGCACAATAACCGAAGCCTAGGAAATTAGCAATCATCAATTTTTTGAGATGCATCAAACACTTGATGCACATACCATGACTGTTCGCTCCAAACGGTGTGTGCAAGCTTTAAATTTATAACCCTAGACGTAAGCTTAAAACAAGGATGCGAACCCGCACTGTACAGGTCAATCGTAGTAAAAAGCAAGGAATTCCAGGGGTCGATCACAGGGACTTAGTGAAACAAAGTCGGAAAAGATAAGCTTTGTAAATACTAACCACGAAAGCAATTAAAACAATCAAAGATGATAAAAAGTCAATAAAGGAAATATGCAATTCTAGGGATTAAAGCATCTAGTTGTGGTTCCAACTCAAGATTTAAAGATAAGCGGACAAAGCTGAGATTTTACAAAGGGAAGCTGTTACTAAAGTGGAATAGATCACCGGGTAAGTCTCACTACTCACTAATCCCAAACCGTAACTCCTATTACCGGGTAAGTCTCAAGGAATCAAGATAAAGAACTATAACCTCAAACAAACACACCACCTAAGGGAATAGAATCAACCTTTACCGGGTAAGTCTCAGGCTAACTCACAAAGATGGGATGAAAGCACACTCAAACCCCAATAAAGGACAAACCTTTATTACCTACACTTATGATCTTAGGTAAACAAACTAAGGAATTACTGGGTAAGTCTCATCCTAGGCTTGCATTGAACCAGGAAAGGTGTAATAAGAATAGGATTTGGCAAACTCTAACACTTAACTCTCAGTTACAGATCAGATAAGTCACCTCGGTCAGCCAAATTCCACCCCGGCCGAGATGTTCATCGACTGAGCGAGATGCTTAGGGTTAAGGTAAAGACTCGAACTTTCAGGGTCCTACTGTGATTAAGATTATTCTATCATTGTTTTTCCCACAACTTTCAGCCAATCACCCTAGAATCACACAAAGAGATTAGCCACTCATCATCATGAAAGTATTAATCAAATATATGGGAAGAAAGAGAATAATTGAACAAGAAAACCTTAAGAGAAAGGCTTCAATAACTGAATCAATTATCAATCAACAAGCGTTCCTTGGATCAAAATCCAACAAGACAATCAACAATGAAGGGAATCTAAAGGAATCTTACAAAACCCTTCACAAAGCTATAAAAGCTATAGACTTTCTTCCTTCAACCTTCAAAAAGGTTCTTCAAATCTCCCAAATGGAGTATGGCTGTAGCGGTGTATTCGGATCTATGCTAGATGTATAGCATAAATCAGTGTAAGCGGATGTATGCAGGTCTTGGATTTGTGGAAAATCCAACCCTTTTTATTGGAAAATTACTCTCCAAAGATAAGATATCTTAGAAAGATCTATTCCCATAAAAATAGGTAAAATATATGATCTATCATATCTTCTTCCTTCCAAGAGCCAAGCCCAAAAATATAAGATCCTCTTTCAAAAGATAAAAGATCTCAGCCAAGAATAAAATATTCTCGCCGCGTCCCAAGTGTTCGCCTCGGTCGAGCGACTCCTCTGGATCACCTCGGTCGAGGTGACTCTGTAGTCAACCGAGGTGAATCACAACTGAATGTGAAATCTCTCAAATCTGGTCCAAAGTAAATCTCTAATCCATGGCTATACTTCCTAGATGTTTCCTTATGTTCCTGAATGTAGCTCCAATGACTCCTTAGCTCCTTTTGCTCCTTTTTGATGCAAAACGTGCCATTTTACCTACGATTACAACAAAACTAGGTGTAGACCTCGATTCCCGCAAAGTTAGATGAAATGGTAATATAATCACATAATATACATACAAACATGCAGATTATTGAAGATAAAACGTCCAAACAAACCCCAAAATATAGACTATAATTCATGCTATCAAAATACCCCATACTTAGCCCTTGCTTGTCCCCAAGCAAGTTCCGTATATAGAAGGCAAGATAGAATGGAGTATAAGTCAAGAAAATCAATGAAAAAGTCTTTCAAAAACATTTTTATGGTGTGCAGATTATTGAAGATAAAGTCTTTCACCTGCTTTTCACTTGCTTGCTTCCAAATTCCTGGATAGGTAAAGGAAGGCAAATATGTATATGAGGAGCTAAGCATGATCAAGAAGAAGAAGATAAAAGAATGAATTACCTTGGTCTTTCCAGGAAGAAAGTGAGAGAACTCATAATGTGGTGTCAACCTTCAAATTTTATATAATTTTAATAAAAACAAAGTATTAAACATGCCACAAATTTCAAACAAAGCATTTAGCAACTTAAACATATCATAAAATCTTTCAAACATATAAAGATTTCAAAACCAATCTGTAGACAAAATCTTCACTGAGGTCATATCCAGATAAGAATCACAAAAATCGTTTTCGAAAAATTCCTTTCAGTTAAAACGCCTCGGTCGAGATGTTCTAGTCAACCGAGGTGAAGTACCTCGTTTGGCCAGAACTACTTTGGTCGAGGTCAAACTTTTTTTTTTTTTTATTGTCCAGTTTTTGACTTTTGCTCAATCAAATAACCTGTATGCATGCATGTAATCTCAAATAGAGCAGAATAAAACATAAATATCCATCAAAGTAGCATACAATCATCCATAGTCAAATAATACATCAAATACCCCATACTTGGGACACATTGTCCCAATGGGTCAAAATAAATCTAGAAAATAAGTACACACCGGACATAGCTGAGCTGCATAATAAATTAAGAAAGAAAATCCTGCAAGCTCTCAATCATCTCGATCCGGTGGTGGTGGTGGCGGCACATACGGGTGCTGAGATGGGTCAAAGGGATAGCCCATGACATGCTGAAACTGAATCTCAGCCATCACGTGCTGGTAGTGTAGTCTCTCCTGCATCTCTCGGATCTCTAGGGATATGGCAGCATAGGAATCTATCATGTGATCCGTCAGATCATCGATCCGACGGTGAGCAAGTGGATCCCTTTGCCGACGTGCCCTACGCCTAGCGGGGCGTGCTGGTGCTGCAGCCGGCTCCTCCTCAGTCTCATCATCATCCAAATTGATGACCGGCACACTAGTTCCAACTGTATCCGTGCTCGTATCCATAGGAACACCACCATCCTCACCAACATCATCATCATCATCCTCAACCTCGTCCTCCTCAGTTGGCCCCTGAGTTGCTGCAGCTGCTCCCTCTCTAGCATCCTCCATCAGTGGAATCCACGCAGTCTGCCAGTAGTGTGGATCAAACACGGAGAACTGAGCTGACCATCTGATCCCCTGTGGTGCAGTCGGCTCCCATGGCATCGCCACATATGGCGTAGTAAGTCCTCGGGGAACCAGTATCCTCCGAGTGATCATCTCCTGAAGTCCAAGCGGCTTGGCAGCCGCCACCATGGCACAAGCACTGATGTCCATATCCATGCAACTCGCTATATGAGTCACAATACCTCCACAACAGATGTCGCCCTTCGCCTTTGCCTTGATCTTATGCAGATCCCCTACCAGCATCAATCCAAAATCTGGGACTCCTCCAGTCACCATGAAGTATAAAGCTCAGAAGCTCCCCCTGTCTGACCTTCTGGGGCGTCTTAGTACGCGCCAGAAGAGTCTCACTGAAGATCCTGTGGACTAGTCTAAAAGCAAGATGAAATATAATCCGTTCCCTGGAGTCTCCAAGTCGCCATCTGTCTTCATGCTCAACCACGTGAGCAATCTATCCCCAGAACTCTCGAGCTACAGCTCGAGAGGGAAAATCAGCAACTGTAGGAATCGGGAAGCCAAAGATATCCCGCCAGTGATCTAAGGGAACCAAATAGTTCCGGTTCATCAACCGGTACTTTACGGCGCACTCGGTAGGCAAGTAGGTAAAGGAGCTGACAAACTCCAAGGTCGGCTCTAAGTAGGCCGGAGCTCTAATCTCTGTGAACTACTCCAGTCCCACGGCAGAAATCATACGCCTCAAATCATCATCAACATGGAGGCAATCAAAAGCTGAAATGTCCAAGAAGCAGGGTGCAATCACTAGACGGGCCGCTATGCGGTCATAATTGACCCGGTGTCTCTCGTGGATCACCGGTCTAGTACGGCGAGAAGAAGAAGAAGGAGAAGGAGAAATCTATCCCTCAGAACCAACAGCCTGTCAGAACTCATAATTTATGTGACCTGTCAGACCACCTCGGTCGCCCTGACAACTCTGTAGAACACCTCGGCCGAGGCACAGGCCGACTGGACCGAGGCGAAAAACTGCTCGATCGATTCCCTAAAAAATCCAATTCTTTTCCCCCAAAATCACTACCAAAGGTTCCTGTGGGGTACTTAATCCTTTTCTCAACAAATGCAGGGGCAACCAAAGCCCAAATCGAAAGGAAATAGTGGAAAGGAGGAGGGTTAGGGTTTTTTCGATTTTTACCCTGATTCGGTCGATTCGGTTCGTTCTTTTTGCAGATTGGTGCTTGCAATGCGATCCTCTACCCTTTCCTCTCAGTTTGGAAGCAAGAATCGTCAAAAATAAGCGAAGAACGGAGGAGCGAGGTGGAAAATTCGCTGCGGTCGAGAAGAGGGTAAAGAGAAGAGAGATAAATCTTCAGCCCCTTTTATACCCTTTTCTGGAACTGCTGTCACCTCGGTCGAGATGGTCTCGACTGGACCGAGGTGTACGGACCAAGGTGAGTCTTCAGAAACCCTAATCGCCTTGGTTGCTCAAGAATCATCTCGGTCGAGGTGTTGTGTCAGCAACCGAGATGTGTCTCAGTCAAACTCCGTCTTCTCATATTCTCGAACTTCTGTCCTTCCAGTTGTGCTCCTGGGTTGTATTTCTTCCTTAGATGTCACCTGTTGTCTGTCTAGGATGCCAAAAACAAACAAAGCAAAGCAAAAGCAAACTATCTAAAGCTAGACTAGAAAAAGGGAAAAGAAAGTGATACCTTGGGTTGCCTCCCAAGAAGCGCTTGATTTAAGGTCGCTAGCTGGACCGTACGGCATCTCTCAAACGAGGTATAGCGGTGCAACCTCTTCAACCGGAACTTCCAGTTTGTATTTCTTAAGTCTATGACCGTTGACCTTGAAGCTGCCACTCGTTTCTCCCCAAATCTCAACTGCACCATGTGGGAAAACATGTTTCACAACATAAGGTCCGGTCCATCTAGATTTCAACTTACCTGGAAAGAGGCGGAGTTGGGAGTTGAAGAGTAGAACTAAGTCTCCTTCTTTAAGCTCCTTTGGAATAATGCGCTTGTCATGCCATTTCTTCGTCCTTTCTTTATAGATTTTGGCATTCTCATAAGCGTTCAAACGCAGCTCCTCCAGGTCATTGATATCCAATAGCCGCTTCTCGCCGGCTTCCTTGATGTCGAAGTTTAACCATTTGATCTCCCAATATGCCTTGTGTTCTAACTCAACGGGCAAATGACAAGACTTCCCATATACCAAATTATAAGGGGTGGTACCAATGGGAGTCTTGAATGCGGTCTTGTAAGCCCAAAGAGCGTCGTCCAACTTCATGGACCAATCCTTCCTCGTCCTAGAGACGGTCTTCTCCAAGATTGCTTTAATTTCTCTATTCGAGATCTCGACGTGTCCACTAGTTTGAGGGTGATAAGGGGTTGCTACCTTGTGGGTCACCCCATACTTCGATAGAAGTGCCTTAAACTTCCGGTTGATGAAATGCATTCCTCCATCGCTGATGATGATGCGTGGAGTCCCAAAACGTGGAAATATAGTCTTGTTAAAGAACTTCACAACCACCTAGAGACGTAATCAACTGCTAGAAGAATATAGAGGTTTCCTCCGGATGATGGGAAAGGTCCCATGAAATCTATTCCCCATACATCAAAAATCTCAACCTCTTGTATGTTATTGAGTGGCATCTCATTCCTTCTAGATAAGTTCCCTGTTCTTTGGCATGGATCACAAGAGACAACAAACGTTTGCACATCCTTAAATAATGTGGGCCAAAAGAAGCCGGAACGTAATACCTTAGCACATGTCTTGTTGGCGCTAGCATGCCCTCCACAAGGAAGTGAATGACAATGCCGTATGACGCTATTAACTTCATCTTCCGGAATGCATCTTCGAAGCATCCCATCCTTCCCGTGCTTGAATAGCAGCGGTTCATCCCAGTAGTAATGGCGTACGTCCTTGAAGAATTTCTTCCTTTGAGCGTACGTCAATCCGGGTGGTATTTCCTGGCAAACAAGATAATTAACAATATCAGCAGACCAAGCTCCTTTATTATCAGAAATTTGGTGGAGAGAATGTTCCACCAACTGAGTATGAATGTCAGAGAAGGGAGTAAGAAGTTTGTTATTTTCATTAGTCTCGGTTGACATCATCTCGCTTTCGACCTCGGTCGATGTCCAAAGAGGTTGACCGAGATGTTCTTCGGTCACCTCGCTTGGTCCAGAAAGTGCCTCGGTCGACGTATTGCAACTGGAACCGAAACTGGAGATCTTCTTCTCCTGGATTAGTCTTTCAGTTTCAGCTCCTGGATTTTCTTCCAGTGCCTTTGAGCTCCGTATATCTGCATCACAAGAAGCATTTATACCTTCCTCCATTAAACTAAAACTAATGACTTTTTAAAGTGGATCGTTAATAAGGATAGAGCTCACCAATTCTCTTGATTCTTCTTCATCATAGATGTTGAAGATATCATCTCCTAGCTGCTCTCTCCTCATAGCCATAAGTAATGCAAATTCCACTTCATCTCTGCCAATATTGAACTTCAACTTGGCATTCTTACAGTCCACATTGCAACCCGAAGTTGCTAGAAATGGTCTCCCGAGAATGATAGGAATAGGATAGTCTGCGGGAATATCAAGCACAACAAAATCTATAGATAAATAGAAGTTACCTAAACCGGAACGTCTTCCAGAATGCCTACGGGATGGGTAATGGAGCGATCCGCCATGTATAATCGTATCTTCACCGGCTTGGGCTCTCCAAGTCCTATCTTAACACATAGCTCCTAGATCACATAAGGCTTCACAAGTGACATCCCCAACTTGAATGGGAATGAAAAATGAGCCGGGATCTCTCAACTTGGGTGGCATCTTCTCCTTCATGATTTGAATAAGCTCCGAGGATTTAGATGTCATCCTTACTTCACCAAAGTCTTCCAGCTTCCTTTTCCTTGATAGAATCTCTTTCAATAACTTCCCATAGGCGGCCATCCCTAGAATAGCATCAAGGAAAGGAATATTAATGTGTAGTTTATTCATCAAGTCAAGGAACTTACCAAAATGCTTGTCTAGATGTGCTCTGGCCCTTGACTGAGGGAATGGAAGTGGTGGTTTATATTCAGGAGGTGGAATATAAACTTCAGTTTTCTCCTCCGCTTTCTGTGGCTCCAACTCGGTTGGCATTTCGGCCGAAGTGTTCTTCGACTGCACCTGGCCGAGGTGGTCTTCGTCTGTACTGGCATCGACCGAGGCACTGGATCTGGAGTCTTCAGTCCACTCCTCGTCGTTATGGCCATAATCTGGCCCTTAGGGTTCCTCTCCGTTCTTGCTGGAAGCTTCCCTGGATCTCTCGGCGCTTCATTCACCTTATTGAAGAATTGTTGTTCTAAGGCTTTTTGTGCATTCGAAAATGAAGTCATGGATGTCTCCATAGAGCTTAGCTTGATTAAGATGGCCTCCAGCACTGCGTCTTTCTTTTCTGGCTGGGACGAACTCGATCCTTGCTCCTGACTCTTTAATGGAGTAGAAGAAGAAGAGGAAGAGAGGAAAGGATTAGAGGAATCATTCGAGTTGGAGTTAGAATGATGGTTACCCGAATTTTGGTTGTTTGCCCTCCAATTATTGTTGTTGGATCCTCTATTGTTGTTGTAGTTGTTGTTCCGGGAACCGTTGTTGTTGTTGTTACGGTATCCATTGTTGTTCCTTGATCCTTGATCTTCCTTCTTGGTTTGAGCAACTAAGAGTTCCTTCAATTGTTTCACGTCATTCTTCAAAAACGTGAGTTGATTGTTGTTAGGCGGAGCATCTTGAAAGTTGCCTCTTTTAACTCCACCTTTAGCTCCTTGGTGGGAGTATTTCTCCATGTGCAAAGCTTGCTTCTCTATAAACTCCCAAGCTTCGTCAATCGGCATGTCCATGAACGTGCCGGCAGATAGTAGTTAAAGGTTGAACTGGGTGCTTCCGTCCAGTCCCTTGAAGTATATCTCCAACAACACTATCTTTGGAATCCCATGATATGGGTAATCCAAAAGAATGTCTTTAAACCTTTCACATGACTTGGACAAGCTCTCCTTGTCCTTCATGATGAATGCATTAATCTTCCCTCTCATTTCAGCGGTTTTAGAGGGGGGAAAGAATTTAGTCAAGAATTCCGTCGTCATCTCCTCCCAAGTACTGATTTTTCCTGGAGGAATAGATTGATACCAAGTAAGAGCTCTATCTTTCAAAGAGAAGTAGAAAGGCCTTAGCTTGTAGTTGTTGTTTTCCAGCCTTGAAGGTCTCAAGGTCTCCATCAAGATCTCATAGTTTTGTTGATTAGGGTTCATCCTCTGCCCTAGGGTTTGTGAAATACCTGCAAAAAGAACATCTCGGACTGGCATCCGAGGTGGAAGTATCTCGGCCGGGGCGATAGGTACTGGATTCTGCCTTGGTCGAGGATTTGGAGCAGGGTCTTGCCTCGGTCGAGGATCTGGGTTCGGTCGAGGTAGATACTGGTCTCGTAAAGCTGCCATATCTGCTTCGATCGCTTCAGTCCTTGCGCGAGTTTCTTCCCTCTCCAGTCTCAGCTCTTCTTTGCTGAGGCGTAGCTGTTCTAAAGCCTCCTTCAATTTGGCCTCAAGATCGCGATTGTCTTGGTCGGCCATCTTCGCTTCTTTCAAGCGTCTTTTGTATGTCTTTTCTTGTTCGGGATCGTAAGGAACGATTTCCTTCCCAACGCGGGTTCTTCGCATAAACCTAAAAAGAACCTGCGAAAGTCACTCAAGTAGAGTGGTTAGTAGAAACAGGGGCAAGTGCCCCGAAAGCAAACCGCAACCGGCTCGGTCTAGACCAAGTCCCCGGCAACGGCACCAAAAACTTGTTCGCTCCAAACGGTGTGTGCAAGCTTTAAATTTATAACCCTAGATGAAAGCTTAAAACAAGTATGCGAACCCGCAGTGTACGGGTCAATCGTAGTATAAAGCAAGAAATTCCAGGGGTCGATCACAGGGACTTAGTGAAACAAAGCAGGTATAGGTTGTCAATGCAACTACTAACCACAAAAGCGATTAAAACAATCAAAGATGATAAAAAGTCAATAAAGGAAGTATACAATTCTAGGGATTAAAGCATCTAGTTGTGGTTCCAACTCAAGATCTAAAGATAAGCGGACAAAGCTGAGATTTTTTGCAAAGGGAAGGTGTTACTAAAGTGGAATAGATCACCGGGTAAGTCTCACTACTCACTAATCCCAAACCATAACTCCTATTACCGGGTAAGTCTCAAGGAATTAAGGAAAAGAACTATAACCTCAAACTTACACTCCACCTAAGGGAATAGAATCAACCTTTACCGGGTAAGTCTCAGGCTAACTCACAAAGATGGAATGAAACCCCAATAAAGGATAAACCTTTATTACCTACACTTATGATCTTTGGTAAACAAACAAAGGAATCACCGGGTAAGTCTCATCCTAGGCTTGCATTGAACTAGGAAAGGTGTAATAAGAATAGGATTTGGCAAACTCTAACACTTAACTCTCAGTTTCGGATAAGAAAGGTCACCTCGGTCAGACGAATTCCACCCCGGCCGAGATGTTCATCGATTGAGCGAGATGCTTTAGGATTAAGGATAAAGACTCGAGCTTTCAGGGTCCTACTGTGATTAAGATTATTCTATCATTGTTTTTCCCATAACCTTCAGTCAATCACCCTAGAATCACACAAGGAAATTAGCCACTCATCATTATGAAAGTAATAATCAAATATAAGGGAAGAAAGAGAATAATTGAACAAGAAAACCTGAAGAGAAAGACTTCAATAACTTAATCAATTATCAATCAACAAGCGTTCCTTGGATCAAAATCCAACAAGACAATCAACAATGAAGGGAATCTACAGGAATCTTACAAAACCCTTCACAAAGCTATAAAAGCTATCAACTTTCTTCCTTCAATCTTCCTTCAACCTTCAAAAAGGTTCTTCAAATCTCCCAACTATAATGGGGTAAAACGGTTGCTCTAAGCGTCTTCCGGGTCATAGCGGATGTTAGCGTGGTAAGCAGGATCTCGATTTGTGGAAAATCCGACCCTTTTTATAGGAAAATTACCCTCCAAAGATAAGATATCTTAAAAAGATCTTTTCCTATAAAAATAGGTAAAATATATGGGCTAAATTATCTTCTTCCTTCCAGGAATCCAGCCCAAAAATATAAGATCCTCTTTCCAAAAATAAAAGATCTCAGCCAAGAATAAAATATCCTTGCCGCGTCCAAGGTGTTCACCTCGGTCGAGTCAGCTCCTCTGGATCACCTCGGTCGAGGTGACTGTGTAGTCAACCGAGGTTAATCACAACTAAATGTGAAATCTCTCAAATTTGGTCCAAAGTGAATCTCTAATCCAATTCCATGATTCCTGGATTCTTCCTTAAGCTCCTGAATGTAGCTCCAATGACTCCTTAGCTCTTTTTGCTCCTTTTTGATGCAAAACGTGCCATTTTACCTACGATTACAACGAAACTTGGTGTAGACCTCGATTCCCGCAAAGGTAGATGAAACGACAATATAATCACATAATATACATCCAAACATGCAGATTATTTGAAGATAAAACGTCTAAATAGGTCCCAAAATATAGACAATAATTCATGCTATCAACAACATACCACCACAAGACTCACGTAACTCACACTAGATCTTTAAAGTCCCATCGCTCTAAAGCATTCCAGTTCAACTGCCCTAAGCCAGCCTAGCATGCTTCTAAGGTATAACGAACCTACACTACTAGAAACACGGGTCATTAACTACGCTTTTTTAAGGCTTTCTCGGCGTTAAATAGCGTTGAGAAAAAACCTCTCGACACTTTCACTAAGCGTAGTTATTCGCGATGCGGAGAATGGTCGACGCTTTTTATTGTCGAACATTGTTGGCGCTATACATGGTCGGTAGCTCATTATCGACGCTTTTTATTTTTTTAATTTTTCCAAAAAAGCAAATACAATGGGCATTATAAAGCGTCGAGATTTTTTCCCGCCAAGTTCCCTTCAAATTCCCGCCAGTTTTATATGCATTTGGCGACACTTAAAACCGTCTATTTGTATGCCCGCCAAGTTCCAACCAACTTCCCGCCAATTTTTTATTGCATTTGTCGACATTGTCAAGCATCAATTATATTTCGCGCCCATTTATTTTTTATTGCATTTGTTGACGCTAAACATTATTGACACTTTATGCACCATTATAATGAAACACCCTCTACAAAACTTCATCACAAAAACAAGCATTTACAATACAAATCGTACGTACAAATTAATCTCCCTAACGCTACAATAAGTACCTCGGCATCAGTTAAGGCTAAATAAACTATCTACAACATGAGATACTACAATTACCAATATTCAGGAGTTGAAGAAGAGGAAATGAATGTGCCGTGAGGAGACAAGCTTGTTTCCTTGACATTGCAAAGCTCAACTTTCCTTGACCATATCTTCAACTTTAGGAGATGGAATAGTTTAAGTTTCTTAAAAGAGAAGGGAAAAATGTTGACAAAGCAAAGCTTGTTGTTACCGTTTCATTCATTTGTTGCCCATCATCCTCATCTTTTACATACTCTAGCTGATCGAAGATCCGAAGAGTAATTGCCTCGAGAAGAAGGCGCCTAAGTGGTGGGAGAAGTTTTATTGTTGAACAATTCTTCAAGTATAGACTTACAAGCTTATTTGGCCTGAAAGGAGTTTTGTATTGAAATATTCTGATGGTAAATATATTTTGTATTTCAAGGTTTGTTATACCTGGGAGTACTTGCCACCATTCTTCTCCATCATCTGCATCACAAAAATCAATCATAAGCTTGCCAGTAATGTTCAATCTAGCCAACTCAACTAAACTACTGCTCTTACCACCATCATCTACAAATATCTAACTAAATGTTCTGAATTTTCTTTCACAATATTCTCTTGACTAAGACTGAAATAGGGTAACTTTTTTGGTTCTCAGTTTTAATAGTCTCACAACTTATACCATATTTTGTAGATCATACTTAGTAATAGCAAGTTGCCAACTAACAACTTAAGCATCGAGATTAAAGTGAGAGAGTGTGCAAATAGAAGATACCTCGTGATCAAGCAATAAATTTTCCGGCTTGATGTCCCCGTGAATGACATTCTTATCATGACAATACGCCAATGCCTGTGTCAAACTTGTAATAAACTATTTCATGTGAAGCCAGTGACATAAAAGTGAGAATTTAAAAAACAATATATACACAAGAGTGAAGATTTTCCAATAATAAGAACACCACCCACTACAATTGATTTGATTTCTCATCTAGCTATAAGTTCCTATAATAATCTGATTAATAATAAAACTACTATCAACTTCATTATAGTAAATTTGTGGATTTAGACGTTAAGAGCTCACTTCCCGAGTAATACTAAGCGAGAATAAACCTTAATGGTTGGGTAGTTAAAGATGGACTTTAGTTACACAATGAACAATGAAAAATATTTTGGAAGTAGAAGTTAATTATCAACTCATCATAGTTAAGCTTGAATAGCAAATAAAAGAAACGAAGTAACGGCATGGCTCCGTGTACTACACGGCACACAGGACAAAATTTGCCAGCATGAGTCATAAAAATTTGACAATTTTTTAAACTTACTTGACTATAGGCTGCCCTTCCTCTGAATCTGACAATTCAAAATTGAACTTTACTTTGCAATCAGGGCAATAACAATCGGTGCACCCAAGATCCTAAAAACAAGGAAAGAATGAGGATAATCCATGTGTAATAATGACACCCCTTGTAAACAAGACAGGATCAACAAACCTTGAAAACATTGCTAGATATTTTTGTCGCATTCAACATGTACCCATACTTTACAACCATCACATTTTACCTGATAGTGTACAAAGTAGTCAACTTCATGTAACCGATTTGGAGAAATAAATATTTTAAACTGACTAATGAATATATCAAAAGTCGCCTTACCCATTTCCCAATATCTGATGGGGTTCCAATTGTTTTGCATATGCCTCTGTACTGTTTTAGCTTCAAGGACTGTAGTAAGAATCAATTCACAAAAATTGTATACTTTTTACCAAAATATACAACCAAACTAAGAAGACAAGCTGAAACTAAAAGATGGTTCGTTTTTGTGTGAATTAGATGATGTTGAACATTAAAGTAATATTACAAGAAGTCCAGCTTGTAGACACTCACCTTTGCACAAGATGTACATTGTACAATACAAATGGCTTGGCACTTTTGCTGAGTTTTTAGTTTCAAGCGGGAGGCTCAAACCACAACCTTCACATGATGGTGTGTCTTTCCTAGTATATAGAAACTACAACAGACAATTATAAATCAAATATTAGGTTTCATATTTTCACTACATAGTACATTCTAAACTAAGATCCTCATTGCAAAGTGATGAAGATAGTAAAAATATGTCCAAGGCAACCATTCATTCCCCGGGTTTAATGTCAAAATTAGATGGAAGTTAATGGACATACCTGTTCATGAGAGTACAATTCAAGATTGTGCTTCAATCCTGTGCTTTCTCTGGATCCTTTAGAGATGCTACCAAGGTGTTATTTCGAGCTGCCATGTTGATCTCCTGCATCAATGTTTCTGTAAAAATAAGAAACAAAAGAGAACAAGAAACAAAAGAGGCAAAAGATATTCAATCACATGACTGAAATTCGATATAAAAATTTCAGTATGTATATCAAATAATCGAAAAGTGGAGTTTGATTAAGATGGATACTTACAAGATGAGTGATTTCACTTGGACATTTCATCGAACACTTTATGGGCATCCTCTATCTGTCCGTTAGCAATATATTTATGGTACCTACCGGTATCTACCTAGGTTGTTCATGTTCATAGAGAGTTGGTATTCGCTTGTGGTCACAATCTCATCTAATTTGTTCAAGAGCTCCAATTTAGAGTGTTTCTTTACCTGAATAATGTTAACAAAATACAAGGTTATATTATATAGCTACATTACCATTCAAGGCTATAAGGTCTGATTTGAATTGAATTACCTCTAGCATTATACCCTCACGAGAAGCCTTCATGGTTCTCTTGCCTAATAGATGCTTTACACCGAGGGTTGAAGTCCTTAATCACCGTGTTCTTGAAGTCATAGTTTGGTCTTCCTCATCTGTTAGTTTTCTATCTCTTAGAACTTTAAGGTGAATGCTGAAAATGGACGTGTGAGCCTTCTGTACTTCATCAAACAACACCACACAATATGGTCTCCCCTTCGAGAGCAATAGGAATGAACACCCTCCCATCGCACATCCAGAAGCGAGGAGCACTAGATCTGGACCAAAAACCCTAACATCATTTACGGCTTCATCAACTAAGAATTAACGCAATAACCACCCTGAATCGCACTTCCAGAAAAAAGCAATGGTTTGGATTTGAAAATACTTACTTGATTTGCATGGACTTATAGTCGGAGCGGTTGTCGATCTCCGTTGATTGAGCCGCCAAGGAAGGTTTGAAAACGGAGAAGTGTAGGTCTCCGGAGATTCGTAGGGATTGTAGTCAGAGTTGGGTTTCCTCCTTTTCATTAAAGGGAGCAACGAAGATGCCGATAGAGAGTCGTAGAGATGTATTAGGGTTTGAGGGAAAAAAAGTGAGAGAAGGGGTCTATATGAGCGAAAAATGAAAAAGTTAGAGGCGAGTTTCGCGTTTGACTTAAAAAAATAGGCGGGTTTACGTTTTGTTTTCCGCGGGTGATGAAAATTGGTAATTTTGTTGACGCTTTGTAAATTTTTTGTTATTTATAAGTGTCCATTTTATCTTCGACGTTATATAGCGTCGAAAATGATAAACGCTTGTTGGAAGCGCTGAAATTTCAGCCGACGCAATAGGAAGCGTCGAAGCCAAAGCGTAGTTAATGACCCGGGTTTCTAGTAGTGCTAAGACACGAAAGAAGGAAAGGAAAGAACGAGATTCGGGACTCACTGGAGCCAAACCGCCCCTACGCCTGCTTGAGCCGCCCCTGCGCCTGTCTGAGCCACCTCTGCGTCGATCTGGGTCCGTTCCTGCGCCTGACAGAGCCGCCCCTATGCCTTGGTGGATCCGCCCCTGCGCCTATCTGTGCAGAAGGTTCGCCGGTTGAGTTCTTCGATTGTGCAGCCGGTCCTTTGGGGTCTCCTTTGATGCTATGAACGTCTTCCATTTCTCTCACTTGGTCTTAGTCTCCCTCCAAGGTCTAGCTTCGTCATTGAACCAACAAAACAACGATAGATCGTTGAGCAAGGATTCAAGAGTGTCTTCCATTCAAGCCATGGAAGGGCAAGGAAGGAAGAAGAAGAAGAAGGAGGAAGAAGGGAGGAGAAAAGGATGAAACCTTACCCACGTCTCGTCACTACAGTCCCGGCTTCAAAGATGGTGAATCAAAGCTAGAGCACTCCAAGAGAAGAATGTGAGAAAGGATGTAAGAGGAAGAAGTGATAGGAGAAAAGAAGTAACGTGAGTGAAGGAATGAGAGGAGGAGAAGGGTTGGCTGCAAAAAAGAGAAGGAATCCCAAAGGTCTTCAGCCAACAACTCCTCATGGAATTAAAGAGGAGAGTTAAAAAGGGTCGGAAGATGAACAGTTGCCCAAAACGCTACTACCCGTCCACACATGTCACCGCCCCCGCGGAAAACCTAACCGCACCCGCGGCCTACGCGACTGCGTTGCCAAAGCCGCAAGGGCGTGAACCTTGCGCCTGGCTTCTACCCTCATCTAACTCTACCCAAGCGTAACGAAAAATCCGGTCGTTACATCAGATCCCCCTCAAAATAAGTTTCGTCCCGAAACTTAAGGGATACCAAACGCGGTCATAAGATATAAGCAAGCCCTAGGTCTAACAATTACCATATCAAGACCACCTAAGGGTCGCACACAAGCACATAATATATGTCACACATACAACACTGCAAACAACCAAAACAAGAAGGTAGACTACCTGATAGTCCTATAGACGTCTCTATACTCGCATAAAACTCAGGATAGTTCCGCCGGATACTATCCTCCGTCTCCCAAATGGACTCGTCAGTCCCTCGTCTCGACCACTGCACTCTCATCATGGGTATTACCTTCGATTGAAGGCGTCTCGTACCTCTCTCCAAAACCGCTATCGGGTGCTCTGGGAATGTATGATCCGGCTCGACCACCAGGTCGTCATGACTAACTATGTGCCTCGGGTCATGCAAATACTCTCGCAGCAGCGATACGTGAAATACTGGATGAACTCCCTCCAATGGGGTGGCAATGCCAATCTGTACGCCACCTCTCCTACCCACTCAAGGATCTCAAAGGGTCCGACATATCGAGGACTCAACGTCCCCTTAATGCAGAAGCGTCTAACACCCCTCGTCGGCGACACTCTCAACCATACCTGGGCTCCAACCTTGAACTCCAAAGGCCTACGCCTCTTATCAGCATAAGATCTCTGACGGCTCTGTGCGACCAACATCCGCTCTCGGATCAATGCTACCCGAGCCATATCATCCTGCACCTGCTCAAGTGCCACACCACTCATCCTCCCTGGCTCATCCCAACATAATGGTGTACGGCACCTCCGTCCATATAGCGCCTCATAGAGAGCCATCCCAATAGTCGCATGCCAACAATTATTATAGGAAAACTCCACCAAAGGAAGATGATCGGCCATACCTGACCCTAATCAAGCACACATGCCCTCAACATGTCCTCAAGAGTCTGTATAGTCCTCTCAGACTGCTGCCATAACCTCGAGGTAAAACGCCCATCCCTATCTGAAATGATAGTCATCGGCACTCCATGGAACCTCACAATCTGCTGGGTAAACTCCTCGACTAAACGAGACACCGGCCACTTTCCTTAATAGGAATAAACCGTGCCGTCTTCGTCAACCGATCCACTACCACCCATATCGCATCAAAGCCTCTACTCAACCTCAATCCGGTAACGAAGTCCATAGAAATGTCGTCCCACTTCCACTTTGGAATCGGAAGTGGTTGGAGCTCTCCTGCGGGCCTGTGGTGCTCGATCTTGACCTGCTGACAGGTCGCACACTGGGCTACATATCTAGCCACGTTGGGCTTGAGCCCGCCACACCAATAAGATCGTCGTATATCCTGATACATCTTACTCGCGCCCGGGTGGACGGAATAAGGTGTAGAATGGGCCTCCTGCAGTATACGTTCCCTCAAATCTCTGTCGGAGGGTACACATATGCGCTCCTGGCGCCTCAAAATCCCGTCTGCACCCACCATAAACTGTGGTGCCTCCCCTCTGAACATCCTATCTCTGATCCCTGTCAAACTGGACAAACCTCCTGTTTTTGCCGTATCTCTTATGTCAGATCTGGTGAAACCTCTAACGCTGACAAAAGACCGTCAGTATCCGGAAATCGGATGTCTACCTTCAACCAAATCAAATCTCTCTGCAATTAGGTCTGAACGGTCAATCTAGCTATCGCAGCCTCGCGGGGTGTCATCCTACTCAAGGCATCGGCGACTACATTCGCCTTCCCCGGATGATAAAGGATCTCTAATTCAAAATCCTTAATCAGCTCTAACCATCTCCTTTGGCGGTTATTCAACTCCCGCTGAGTGAATATGTACTTCAGACTTTTGTGGTCTGTGAAGATCTGACAGGTGGCCCCGTAGAGGTAATGACGCCAGATCTTCAATGCGTGAATGACTGCAGCTAGCTCAAGGTCGTGAGTAGGATAATTCTCCTCATATGTCTTCAGCTGTCGAGACGCGTAAGCAATGACCCTACCCCTCTGCATCAGGACACATCCCAAACCTAGCTTGGATGCATCACTGTAAACAACGAAGTCCTCAACGCCCTCTGGTTATGCTAACACGGGAGCAGAAGTCAATCTCCCCTTCAGCTCTTCAAAACTCTACTGATAGGGCTCGGACCACGTAAATCTGATGGACTTCCTTAACAAGGAAGTGAGTGGCCTGGAAATCACAGAAAAACCCTTCACGAACCTGCGGTAGTATCCGGCCAGACCTAGAAAACTGCGTACCTTCTTGACCGTCTTAGGAAGCGGCCATGATGCAACTGACTCTATCTTCGCCGGCTCTACCTTGACACCCTCGGCGGAGACAATGTGGCCAAGGAAGGCAACCTCTGGCATCCAAAACTCACACTTAGAGAGCTTAGCATAAAGCTCCCTATCCTGTAAAACCCGCAACACCGTCCTCAAGTGTCTGGCGTGCTCCTCCATACTCCGGGAATATACCAAGATGTCGTCGATGAAAACTACCACAAACTGGTCTAAGAAGTCGATGAAGATTCCATTCATCAACTCCATGAAGCAACCTCTGGCATCCAAAAACTCACACTTAGAGAGCTTAGCATAAAGCTCCCTATCCTGTAAAACCCGCAACACCGTCCTCAAGTGTCTGGCGTGCTCCTCCCTACTCCGGGAGTATACCAAGATGTCGTCGATGAAAACTACCACAAACTGGTCTAAGAATTCGATGAAGATTCCATTCATCAACTCCATGAAGACAGCAGGAGCATTGGTGAGCCCGAAAGGCATCACCACGAACTCATAATGACCGTATCTGGTCCGAAACGCCGTCTTCGGTACGTCCTCCTCCCGTACTCTGAGCTGATGGTATCCTGACCTCAAGTCAATGCGGGAAAACACCTTAGCTCCCTGTAACTGATCCAGCAAATCATCAATATGCAGTAACGGGTACTTGTTCTTGACGTTGAATTTTTTCAACTCTCAATAGTCGATACAAAGCCTCATAGATCTGTCCTTCTTCCTGACAAAGAGGACAGGTGCTCCCCAGGGAGATACACTGGGTCATATGAATCCTTTCTCTGCCAATTTCTCGAGTTGCTTCTTGAGCTCAAGCATCTCGACTGGTGACATGCGGTATGGAGCCTTGGAGATTGGCCTCGTGCCGGGCTCCAACTCAATCCCAAAATCTACGCTCCTCTGCGGTGGTAAGCCAGACGGCTCGCCAAAGACCTCCTCAAACTCACAAGCTACCGGGATTTCCGCTAAAGATGATCTCGTCTCCTCCTTCACGGCGTAACACCAGAAGGCCTCGCACCCCTGACCTATGAGCTTTGCGGCTCGGACCACACTAATGACCGTCCCTATCTTTCCGAGGTCCCATCCTCGAAAGACCTCCTCTTGCCCAAACTCCATGGTGACCGTCACTGTCCTCTTACTTACATCCAGAATAGCTCTATGGCGGTCCATCCAGTCCATCCCAAGTATGACTTCTTCATGCACTACGCATGACGTGGAAGTCGGCTAACCAGTCACGATCTCCCAAGCGGATGGGACAACCGTGAATCTCTCGAGTACCGTGAACCTTACTCCCATCGGGTAACCTTATAAGGAAAGGTTCCCCCTCTACTGTATCTAAGTTCAACCTATCTATTCAATCATCAGATATGAAAGAGTGCATCGCACCGTATCAAAAAGTACTCGGACTGGAAAGTCATGAATCGTAATAGTACCTATGGCTGTGGGCGCTGCTGGCTCTACGGCGCTCCTCAACTCAAAGACTCGAGCCTGAGTACCCCTAGTCTCTGAAGTGCCTCCACCACGTCCTCTACCTTTGCCTGGAATCTGAGCCGAACCTTGTGAATATGCCTGACCAAGAGCTCGTTGCTGCTGTCTCTGTCCTCCCCCTGAGGTACCAGCAGGCGAGGACCCCTGTTGTGATGTCACCTTGCATTGTCGGCAGAAGGTAGCTATATGGCCCAGCTGGCCGCAAGTGAAACATGTGACTGATGGCCTCCTACACTCCGGCTTAATGTGTCCATACTCTCCGCAATTGTAGCACTAGCGTCCCCTAGAACCAGCCGGTGATACAACCTGGTAACTAGAGCGGCCCTGAGACTGACCACGCTCATGACCTGAACCTCCCGCTCCTGTGCTGGCTGGTCCGGTCCTCTGTCTCTTGTCTGACCCTCCAAACTGCATAGCTCTCTTAGGACCTAGTCGGTCCCTCTCATACGCCGAAGCCCGATCCTGGTAATCGGCTAAGGAGTCACAGCGAAATCCTGCCAAGTAGGAGCGTGTAGTCTCCCTTAATCTCCGGGAGAACAGATACACATGCTGGTCCACAGGTGGTGCAGCAGGACCCAACAGTGACAGCTCCTCCTGGAACTTCCTAATCGTCTCAGCTATCGGGACATCCTTAAATCCTGCCTCCAAGAAGTCCTGCACTCGGTCTCTCCTCAGTGAGGTAGGACAAAAAGTCTCCCACACAAGGCTCAGCAACTGCTCAAATTTGGACACGCCGCCCCGCACGGTCCTCCACCAGAACTGTGCCTGGTCTATAAACAAGTTCTGCACCAACTCCACCTTACGACTCTCAGGACAGCGGATCACCTCCAGTGCGGACTCCACATGGCTAATCCAATGCTCTACCTCAAGTCCAACATTCCCGTCGAATGTGGGAACTCTCTGATGGTTGAAAGTCTTCAACCATTCGTCCGGCCTCGGTACCCTCAGCTCCTCTCTCACTCCGGCATCCTCAACAATCCTCACTGGTGCAGATACCACCGGTGGAACACCCACCTGAGTCACCCTTTGAGAGACCTCAGCCGACATAGCTGGCACCGGCGGTGCTGGAGGTGGTACTCCAGCCCTGTATGCCTCTTGCACTTGCTGGACATACGCTCGATACTCCGACGCTCCAATCGACACATGGCCCGAATCAGCAGGACCAACACTCCGAACTCCGGACCTAGTAGATGTCCCATCCCTAACCTCGGGAACAATGCTCTCAGCTACCTCCTTAGCAGGAATGTCCGCAACTGGCGGATCTACAACGGGAGCACGTCCCAGACCTCTGCCCCTCTGAGGCCTACCCACACATCCCGGTCTCGGTGCTCCTAAAGGAAGGGGAGGTCGGCCCCCTCCTCATCCAACGTAAGCTGTCGCTCTCATACGTGCCATCTGATAGAGATGTGATCGATGTGAGACTAATTTAATGGTTAGTAAGGACATAACTATCTTACTACCCTAGGTCACTTCTAAAGGTCACAAAGTAACTACTAACACAAGCTATAACAAAAGTCCAATAAACTATGCAAACGAGTTCAACGGAGGTAGTGGCGGTCCGTGCATTCTATTCCCAACCCATTTATGCTCATGGTTTTAAAAACGAAAATTCTTTTAAAAGTTCGAAACCCTTGCGGTTTCCGTTTATTTGTTTATTCGGCCTTTTAGAAGATAGCGAGTTCCGTTGTTGCCAACCTAGGGCTCTGATACCATATTGTAACACCCCGATTCCTAGAGGACTCAGAATGCTACGAGCTGGGACCTCACAATGGATCCCGGCCCTTAGCCTGGCAACAACTTCATCGGACCTTACAACACTGCACAAATAAAAATGCAACACACATAGTTTTATAACATGAGCGGAAGTAAAAAGTACAAATCTGAAAAAGGAACAATCCAGCCGAGTCTCAAAACCAAAGAACAACATAAGTCTCAACATTCAAAATATAAAGATAACAGTCCCGTCCTATAATGCACGGAACCCCGGCTGCCCACTACCGCCGGATCACTCGATCGCCTCCCCAACCTACAAGGCATCTACAAGCGGTATAATACCGTTAGCTGACAGTCTATTGTTAGCATGAAATATTGTGATATTTTAGGCACGTTTTCTAAGTGTATTTGATTCATATTGATAGCCATTGATGAAGCATTGATGCAATTGTGACCTAGTTTATCTATAATGTCGATATAGAGATCTACACAAGCTTTATGTTGATTATAGGTGATTGAGAGCTATTTCCGAGCGGAATCGAGTAAGGATGGAGTTGTTGAGCAATGTCCATGGATTGAGGACATTCATAGGAGTTAAGAGAGTGCCAACTTGAGGAATGCACGAGGCTAGGGAAGAATCACGTTCTTGCCCTAAACCACGCTCTAAAATACGGCCGTATTACTTTCCACGTTCAGTTCCACGGCCGTGGAACCATGGCTAAGGAAGCGTGGTTCATTCCAGCAACTTCTACGGCCGTGGAGAAGATGGTTCAAACCGTGTTGATTCCCACGCTCTAAATTACGGCCGTGGAACCTTCCACGACCGTGATCTTGGCGATCTTTTTCGCCATACTTTAAGTCACAATCTCCTACGCAATTGGGCCGGGCCAATATTTTATCTTACACTATAAAAGGACGGACGAAGAGAGATTCCGTCACCTCTGCTTAGACGCACCTTCGCTTACACCTTGCTTTTGCCCTAATTTCACATTCGGTGGAGATTTTGTTGAGAGATTTTGGCGCATTGCTATTGGCGATTTCCGGATTGACGGAAGATCGAAGATTTGGAAGATTGTTCGCAAGGAGATTTCGCTTCTTGCTTAGGTTTGATTTAGAAGACGGATTAACATCCCGTTCTTCCTTCTTATCTAAGATTGTGTTTGCTTGTTCTATTCCGAATCGAGTGACGATATCTGTTCTTGATTGTGACTTTGAGATTGGTTTGAAGTTTATTGAAGGTTTTCGGAAGTTTTCATCTTTCAATCTTTTAAATCTTGAATTTGATATCAATATGACTATTGTTGGCTAAAAACCCTTAACAATTCTAAGGTGAAGGGTTGATAGTTGTGGCTTAGATGATGATAGATCGATCGTAAACAGATTGGACCCTGAGAGTTAGAGAGAATCGCCGACGAACCCTAATCCACGGTCTGTTCTTGAGCTTCCACGGCCGTGGAACTCAAGAACTAGCCGTAATTTTGAGTTAAGTTACGAACTTGCTTTTACTTTAATCCAAAGTTAAAGATTTGCTTTAACTTATTTTAGGCTTGCCTTTTCTAGGTGGTAGTGAAGCCTCAACAACCTCTACCTCGATTGTGAGTGTCACAACCTCAATCGGTTTAGTTAGTCTTGATCCTTGGCTTACAAGTTTGGGTATTTGACATTAATTCTTGCCTTTAGAATCCTTCTATATTTAAGCCTCAACAACCTGTATAGAGAGTTTCTTGTAGGTGAGTCATATAAGGTTTTTGGAACTTCACCGTACGATTACCTTACATTAGCATACCTTTGCATAGATCAACTCGGTCCTTATATCATTAGTATATCTTGAATCGATTGCCACAGCTGGATTCCTGGATCTTTAGGATTGTTGTTTTCCCAATAATTCGAAAAGCTCTTATATTCACTCGCTTGATAATCTACAACTGGATTTAACCCCCCAAATCCCTGTGTTCGATACTCTGGAATTCTTGCTTAACTACGTCGATCCGTACACTGCGGGTTCGCTTGCTTGATTCTAGTTTTATAAACTTAAAGCTTATTTGCACGCACGCTAAGTGGCGAACAAGTTTTTGGCGCCGTTGCCGGGGATTTGGTCTAGGCCGAATTCGGTTTTCGGTTGTCAAGCTTGGGAGCTTCTCTCTTGTTATTTCATATCTCTTTGAGTGCATGCGCAGGTTTAGGAACACCGAGGATCTCTTACCTCTTGATCAAGAGCTTGAGAGAACTTTAAGGCAAAAGCGCACGGAAAAGAAGATGGCTGAAGAACACGAACGTGATCTTCAAGCGGAGTTAGCGGAGAAAGAAGCTCAACTCCAATAGAATGAGAATATTCGCCGGGATGAAATGGATCGTCATCAATCTGAAGTTAACGATCTAAAAGATATGATGTTCCAGATGAGGATAGAAATAAGCAACCTTAAGAATAAGGGGAACCAGAAATCCTCAAGAACGGCCGTGGAAGCTCAAGAACAGACCGTGGATTAGGGTTCGTCGGCAATTCTCTCTAACTCTCAGGGTCCAATCTGTTTACGATCGATCTATCATCATCTAAGCCACAACTATCAACCCTTCACCTTAGAATTGTTAAGGGTTTTTAGCCAAAAATAGTCATATTGATATCAAATTCAAGATCTAAAAGATTGAAAGATGAAAACTTCCGAAAACCTTCAATAAACTTCAAACCAATCTCAAAGTCACAATCAAGAACAGATATCGTCACTCGATTCGGAATAGAACAAAATAACACAATCTTAGATAAGAAGGAAGAACGGGATGTCAATCCGTCTTCTAAATCAAACCTAAGCAAGAAGCGAAACCTCCTTGCGAACAATCTTCCAAATCTTCGATCTTCCGTCAATCCGGAAATCGCCAATAGCAATGCGCCAAAATCTCTCAACAAAATCTCCGCCAAATGCGAAATTAGGGCAAAAGAAAGGTTTAAGCGAAGGTGCATCTAAGCAGAGGTAATATCTCTAGGAGGAATGAGATGCCCCTCAACAACATCCAAGAGGTAGAGATTTTCGATGTTTGGGGAGTAGATTTTATGGGACCATTCCCATCCTCTTGTGGAAACCAATACATACTATTGGTGGTAGATTACGTTTCTAGATGGGTGGAAGCAATTGCCTCTCCCACAAATGATGCTATGGTGGTGGTCAAGTTCTTTAACAAGACCATCTTCCCGCGATTTGGGACGCCAAGGACTATCATTAGTGATGGAGGTTCTCACTTCATTGTCCGTCGCTTTGAAGCTCTTCTAGCTAAGTATGGGGTTACTCACAAGATCGCTACCCCTTATCATCCACAAACTAGTGGACAAGTTGAGATCTCAAATAGGGAGATCAAAGGAATCCTAGAGAAGATGGTTTCAAGGACTAGAAAGGATTGGTCTTTGAAGCTTGATGACGCATTGTGGGCGTACCGAACCGCATACAAGACTCCCATAGGAACCACACCATACAACCTTGTGTATGGGAAGTTTTGTCACTTACCGGTGGAATTGGAGCATAAGGCGTTTTGGGCTATTAAGTGGTTGAATTTTGGCATTAAAGAAGCGGGAGAGAAGCGTCTCCTAGACCTTAATGAGCTGGAAGAACTCCGCTTGAATGCCTATGAGAACGCCAAGATTTATAAGGAGAGAGCAAAGCGTTGGCATGATAAGCATATCATTCCAAAGGACTTCAAAGAAGGAGATCAAGTTCTCCTCTTCAATTCAAGGCTTCGTCTCTTTCCAGGTAAGCTTAAATCTCGTTGAACCGGACCTTTTCTAATTAAGCGTATTTTCCCCCATGGTGCAGTTGAAGTATGGGGTGAAGCGGGCGGAAGCTTTAAGGTGAACGGTCAACGACTCAAGAAGTACACGCCGGAACTCCAAGCCGAAGAGTTCGCGCCTACCGCACTCGAATAAGTGCAAGATTGGTCTAGCTACGGACCTTAAACAAAGCGCTTCTTGGGAGGCAACCCAAGGTATTGCATTTTTGTTTTTGTTTTCGATTCATAGGTTAGCTTAGTTTAGACGTTTTTCGCTCTATTTTTCCTCGATTTCTTCTGGTATGTTCGTGTTTTTGGATGTAGGAACGGTGGAAAAGGAAAGAGGAAGAGTTATTTTGAAGAAAAGTGACGAAACTTGAACTTTGGAGCATTACAGAGAGTTCCACGGCCTAAACCACGGTCGTGACAGCTACAGTGCCCGTAATTTCCAAAAGCCTTTGAAAAATCACCAAAACCACGGTTCCGTACATTTCTACGGTCGTGGAACCCCCGACAGACCGTGATTTTCAAAATTTTGCCTGTCACTATAGAAACCACAATTCTTCACAAAAACACTTCACAAAACCATTTCCACGACCCAAAACGCCGAATTCACGCCCTTACTCCCAAATCTTCGTTCGTTAATCGTTTTCAACGATTCTTCTTTCCAAATTGAAGCAAATTCAACCACCAACGAGATCCAAGCGACGAATCGAGCGGAAAAGCACCAAGGAACGCACAATTCGGATTTTAAAATCCGAAACCTAGGTTTTTTCCACTCTTCTTGATCTTTGTCGATTTGGTTCGTTTTTGCTAGAAATTTTAGGAAGTACTGATTGAAATTGGAAGGAATTAGACTAGGGCTGCCTGATTGCTGAGTTTGAGTGCTGTTTGTTGAGATTTGCGAAAGAACCAGACAAACCACGGTTCCTGTCAGTTCCACGGCCGTGGAAATACCAAGAACAGACCGTGATTCTGAACAGTGATGGATTTCGTTAGGATAGTTTCTGGGAGAAACAAGGATAAGAATAAGGAGAAAGAAAAGAACAAAAAGAGGAAGGGTAACCCCTCTTCCTCTTCATCCTCTAGAGCACCACCACCTTCCTCCCCTTCACCTCCATCCTCACCTTCATCACCCGCACCTCCTAGCCCTAGAGTAATGACCATTCACGAGGATCATCTCGATGCACTCGAGAGGATCCATAAGAGGGCAGTTATTGGACCTAGGTATCTATGGTTAGAGGATCTACTTCCTCTAAACATAGTAGATGACCTTACTTGGCTCTTGGATAGAGCCAGTCTTATTGTCTTCTCGGCTATCCGAGAGGACGCCTACGAGGAGATTATGAGGGAGGTTGTGACATCTTTCGAGCACAGCCATGTGGATAGGACCGTTTCTTTCCGTCTTATGGAAAGAAACTATGATTTTACCATTCGTGAGTTCGGAGCCTTTTTCGGGTTCCAAGAGACCTTTAACGGTCGTTTTCCTAGTGGCGTTTATGCCAAAGACTTTTGGGAGGAGGTTGCTATGATATACGCCAGCGAGGACCGCTGACAACCTGCTGATACCAAGGCCAAGTTGATGTATCACTTGGCCTTGAAGATTGCTCACCATGTTCTTTCGGAGTGTCTCTTCCCTAGGACGAAGACGCCCCAAAAGATCAAGATGGATGAGCTCTTTTTGCTGTATTCTATGTTGTATGGGCGCCCTGCTGACTGCGCCACCCTCTTAGCTGCTACCATGAGCAAGCTTAAGAAGAAGAGGGCGGGGAACATCGGATATGGTGGGATAGTTACCCACCTTGCTAGGATGTTGGGAGTTGATTTTTCTGCATGTACCCGCATACTAGCCGTAACCTTAGGACTTCAGGCCTTCATGACTAGAGGTCTCATCTTCCCCACACATAGAGGTCCGCCTTATGCGGCCATGCCTTGGGAGAGCAGGACGGGTAGGGGTATTGAGTGGCTACAGGAGTATTCCATTATGGCTGGACGCCATAATTGGAAGGCTACGTTCGCAGCTATGCATGTGAACAGGATTTTAGCTCCTCCGTATGTCCCACCACCGCCAGTAGTTGAGGAGGAGGAGATGAGGGATCAGTTTGAGGGTGGAGGAGGAGCCGAGCAGGAGTTTGGCACGTTTCCGGATCAGCCGGATGCGGCCCCCGATGTGCCTAGACGTTCTCCACGTCCCGCCAGAGCTTCAGGCTCGTCTTCTCGCCGCGCCAACGTGAGTGAGAGACCCACTTGGGCAGAGACACCTCCTGCATGGTATGGAGCTCCACCTCCATGGGCTACACAGACACCATCTACACCAGCACCAGCACCGTCCGACGCTCCAGGATGGTATAGCCAGGCCCCGGGATGGTATGAGCAGATGCCAGATTGGGCCACCGGCCTTTCGGAGAGAGTTGGAGCATTGGAGATTTGAGCCGAAGCTAGAGATGGACGCTTGGACGACCTCGATCACTTGATGAGAGATGTCTACCGCCAGCAGTTTGGGCAGTTTTATGACTCCAGCTTCTCTCCATTCCCGCCTCCACCTCCACCGCAGTGATGATGATGATGACCGATTGCTTTAGCCGCTCCACCGCCACTTTGTGAGTTTCTTTTTCTTTCCTTTCTTTTCTTTCTTTTATTTGAACATTAGGGACAATGTTTGTTCCAAGTATGGGGTGGGGTGTGACTAAAAGTTGTAATAACTCTTACTCACTATGTTTGCTTCTATCGAGACTATCATTGCATGTTCATTATATTGTTGCATGTTTCATTATTGCATTACATGAAAAGAGTTTGAAAAACCCATAAAAATTGAAAAATTTTGAAAAATTTTGTGCTTCTATGGAATTGAGATGATTTCTATGATAATCGCTACTTGTGAATTGAGTTTGATGACAATTGCATGCTTAAACGAATAGTGGATTGAAAAGAAATTGAATGAGTTGATTATTCCTATTTTACAAATTTCATAATGTGATGAATGTTACCTAAATCATGTTGAGAAATTGATGTTGAAATCACACTATAAGTTCTTATGCTTCTTGTTGAGATGATTAAGGCAATTCGATTCTTTCTTTCTTCTTTCTTTGATCATTTAGCCCCTCATTGAAATATTGACCTCCTTTACCTATCCGGGAATTTGGAGGAGTTGATTGAAAAAGGCATGCATGATGTGGGAGGGCCATGAAAGCAATACTTTGCATTCAAAGGAATAGAAAGAAATTATAGGTTTGGGGAAGTCAATCATGACGATGAGTAACTCGGCACCATTCACATAGCCGGGTGTTTGTGTCTTGCCAAAGTCAGATTGAGCGATATTCCTAGCGGATTATGGTATGTGCGCTAAGGGTTTGAGGCATCTCATTAAAATTGAGAAACGCCAATATCCTAGGCTTCGGTTTTTGTGCACCTCTATCCATAACTCCAAAAGTAAAGTCGAAAAATGAAAGGAAGAGAGCGAAGCTCTAAGTTGAAAGTGTTGCGGAAACCGCAAGAGAAGAAGAAAAGAGTAGTTGTCCACTTTCCCGGATTCATGCACCACAATCCTTAAAGTTTCCTTCCCTTCCACATTCTAGACCTTTTTCTTTGAAAGTCCTTAAGATCAAAAGAATGTTATATGACTTGGTGATCTAAATTGAAGTTTCTTATGATTGATTTTGATAATGTTTGAAGGTTATGATGTTTGTATGGAAGTTTGATTGATTCATGAGCTTTCTTTACTCTTTACTCTTTGATTAAGTGTATGAAAGTCTTATAAACGATTGAAGCAAGATTTGAGAATGAATCTATTATTTAGAAGGCACATTCATCCAAAAAGAAGTATTGCTTTGAGAAGGTACACATATTTCATCCTAACTCTTGTTTTAAGGCTTTTGAAAGACCTTGCTTAGGGACAAGCAAGTGTTAAGTATGGGGTTATTTATTAGCATGAAATATTGTGATATTTTAGGCACGTTTTCTAAGTGTATTTGATTCATATTGATAGCCATTGATGAAGCATTGATGCAATTGTGAGCTAGTTTATCTATAATGTCGATATAGAGATCTACACAAGCTTTATGTTGATTATAGGTGATTGAGAGCTATTTCCGAGCGGAATCGAGTAAGGATGGAGTTGTTGAGCAATGTCCATGGATTGAGGACATTCATAGGAGTTAAGAGAGTGCCAACTTGAGGAATGCACGAGGCTAGGGAAGAATCACGTTCTTGCCCTAAACCACGCTCTAAAATACGGCCGTATTACTTTCCACGTTCAGTTCCACGGCCGTGGAACCATGGCTAAGGAAGCGTGGTTCATTCCAGCAACTTTTACGGCCGTGGAGAAGATGGTTCAAACCGTGTTGATTCCCACGCTCTAAATTACGGCTGTGGAACCTTCCACGACCGTGATCTTGGCGATCTTTTTCGCCATACTTTAAGTCACAATCTCCTACGCAATTGGGCCGGGCCAATATTTTATCTTACACTATAAAGGACGGACGAAGAGAGATTCCATCACCTCTGCTTAGACGCACCTTCGCTTACACCTTGCTTTTGCCCTAACTTCGCATTTGGCGGAGATTTTGTTGAGAGATTTTGGCGCATTGCTATTGGCGATTTCCGGATTGACGGAAGATCGAAGATTTGGAAGATTATTCGCAAGGAGATTTCGCTTCTTGCTTAGGTTTGATTTAGAAGACGGATTGACATCCCGTTCTTCCTTCTTATCTAAGATTGTGTTTGTTTGTTCTATTCCGAATCGAGTGACGATATCTGTTCTTGATTGTGACTTTGAGATTGGTTTGAAGTTTATTGAAGGTTTTCGGAAGTTTTCATCTTTCAATCTTTTAAATCTTGAATTTGATATCAATATGACTATTGTTGGCTAAAAACCCTTAACAATTCTAAGGTGAAGGGTTGATAGTTGTGGCTTAGATGATGATAGATCGATCGTAAACAGATTGGACCCTGAGAGTTAGAGAGAATCGCCGACGAACCCTAATCCACGGTCTGTTCTTGAGCTTCCACGGCCGTGGAACTCAAGAACTAGCCGTAATTTTGAGTTAAGTTACGAACTTGCTTTTACTTTAATCCAAAGTTAAAGATTTGCTTTAACTTAGTTTAGGCTTGCCTTTTCTAGGTGGTAGTGAAGCCTCAACAACCTCTACCTCGATTGTGAGTGTCACAACCTCAATCGGTTTAGTTAGTCTTGATCCTTGGCTTACAAGTTTGGGTATTTGACATTAATTCTTGCCTTTAGAATCCTTCTATATTTAATCCTCAACAACCTGTATAGAGAGTTTCTTGTAGGTGAGTCATATAAGGTTTTTGGAACTTGACCGTACGATTACCTTACATTAGCATACCTTTGCATATATCAACTCGGTCCTTATATCATTAGTATATCTTGAATCGATTGCCACAGCTGGATTCCTGGATCTTTAGGATTGTTGTTTTCCCAATAATTCGAAAAGCACTTATATTCACTCGCTTGATAATCTACAACTGGATTTAACCCCCCAAATCCCTGTGTTCGATACTCTGGAATTCTAGCTTAACCACGTCGATCCGTACACTGCGGGTTCGCTTGCTTGATTCTAGTTTTATAAATTTAAAGCTTATTTGCACGCACGCTAAGTGGCGAACATCTATGCATAAGTATAAAGGTAAAAGCACAAACACACAACATACGCAATCAGCATGCAACACTCAATATCTTATTATCTTTAATTAGGTGATTGTCATTACTAATGATACTTATCTTGTGACACGAGGGATTCCCAAACCTCGCCCCTGATCCCGTTTACCAATAAGGAATGGTGCTAATGCATCTGACCGTCTACCTGCCTGGGCTGGTACAGGGAATCTCATAGAGTCTCGCAAGAGCTAGGCAGATGATGTCACGACCCGTTATCATACACTTGGGTCCATTACGTAATATAATAAAGTCGGCCAAATCCGGTTACGTTGTTTATGTTAACTAGCAAACACCACTCTTACACAATACACTCATACAAGAAGCCAGCTAAGTAAGTCCGTAGACTTACCAGTCTCCGAAGCGCACAAGATCACCTCACTCGAAAGTTCCCTCGGGAAAACGTACAACGCCTGTTAAAGACAATGCACACAATCAAGCCACACTCTAGTCCACTAGAAGTATTTAGACTTCTAGGCTCCAACTCCTCAACCACCTAGTCCAAGAAGCTACACTCTCAGTCCATGACCTAACCAACTCTCAAACGTATGATATACCCAAGGTTACCTTCACCAAGCCCGAAACGAACCCTCAACAACATACCACCACAAGACTCACGTAACTCACACTAGATCTTTAAAGTCCCATTGCTCTAAAGCATTCCAGTTCAACTACCCTAAGCCAGCCTAGCATGCTTCTAAGGTATAACGAACCTAAGACACGAAAGAATGAAAGGAAAGAACGAGATTCGGGGCTCACTGGAGCCAAACCGCCCCTGCGCCTGCCTGAGCCGCCCCTACGCCTGTCTGAGCCGCCCCTGCGTCGATCTGGGTCCGCCCCTCCGCCTGACAGAGCCACCCCTGCGCCTTGGTGGATCCACCCCTGTGCCTATCTGTGCAGAAGGTTCCCCGGTTGAGTTCTTCGATTGTGCAGCCGGTCCTTTGGGGTCTCCTTTGATGCTATGAACGTCTTCCACTTCTCTCACTTGGTCTTAGCCTCCCTCCAAGGTCCAGCTTCGTCATTGAACCAACAAAACAACGATAGATCGTTGAGCAAGGATTCAAGAGTGTCTTCCATTCAAGCCATGGAAGGGCAAGGAAGGAAGAAGAAGAAGGAGGAAGAAGGGAGGAGAAAAGGATGAAACCTTACCCACGTCTCGTCACTACAGTCCCGGCTTCAAAGATGGTGAATCCAAGTTAGTGCACTCCAAGAGAAGAATGTGAGAAAGGATGTAAGAGGAAGAAGTGATAAGAGAAAAGAAGTAACGTGAGTGGAGGAATGAGAGGAGGAGAAGAGTTGGTTGCATAAAAGAGAAGGAATCCCAAAGGTCTTCAGCCAACAACTCCTCATGGAATTAAAGAGGAGAGTTAAAAAGGGTCAGAAGATGAACGTTTGCCCAAAACTCTACTACCCGTCCACACATGTCACCGCCCCCGCGGAAAACCTAACCGCACCCGCAGCCTACGCGACTGCGTTGCCAAAGCCGCAAAGGCGTGAACCCTTGCGCCCGGCTTCTACCCTCATCTAACTCTACCCAAGCGTAACGAAAAATCCTGTTGTTACACCTTGCTTGCTTCCCAATGAGTCCGAAGGTGTGTCATCTCGAGGAACGATCCTCGAATGTATCGATTAAGCTCCTAAAGTTCTCAAAATACCTACAAAACATGCAAAAGTCCATGTAGACGTCTATCTCGACAAATATACAAGAATTGAATGCAAACGTCATGAACTAGTGCTAAACCATGCATGAATGAGCGGAAAAACTATCTAAATGAGTGCTTAAACCTACGTCATAAATCGTGTTATCAGAGTGTTCTAGGATCGTTGTCTAAGACTTATCTTTTCCGAGACTTACCCGGTGAGGAGGGGTTTGACCCTTAGATAGTGGCCGGTTTGTGTAGAATTCCCGTCCTTAGGTTCCTTGAGACTTACCCGGTAATAGGACCTTAGGTGCGAGACTAGTGGAGCATGAGACTTACCCGGTAATAGGACCTTAGGTGCGAGACTAGTGGAGCATGATACTTACCCGGTAATTGCTCTCATTAGAGAAACACCCAACTCCGAACAACCATAATTTTCCTTAGATCTTTAGAAGCATGAGTCCATTGTCATAATCGGAATTCCGAATCTCTAGAATCCGCTTTCTTAACTCTTATCTCTTATCTTTGTGTTTGTGTGTTAGTTTGCTTGTCTGTGTTGATATATTTGTGATCCTTGTTTGATCACCCAAAACCATCCAAAAATATTGTGTTTTGCACTTTCTTTATTCCTCATCTCATCTTAGTTTAGATTTACACTATCTTTGATCATTGAATGACTTGATTTCACCTCAGTCCTTGTGTTCGACCTCGGAATACTTTCCTTCATACATGACGATCCGTACACTGCGGGTTTCGCTAGTTAGTTTAGGATTTTAGATTGAGTTATAAATTTAAGACTTTGTGTGTGCATGTTTTGGGCGAACGAATTCTTGGCACTCTTGCCTTGGATTTGTGTCATACAATATCTAGCCTACCAAGTTTTTGGCGCCGTTGCCGGGGACTAGGTCTCGATTAAGTCATTTAATTTTGATTGTTTTTAGTGTATATCTTTCTTGTTACTTTTGATCTTGTGTTGTTTTTGTCTTTGCCTTTTCATGTTTGCTATGGACGGATTGTACTTCCAAGACGACCTTGACAACATGGAGTATGAGGAGTGGATGGAATACCAAGATTGAGGACCTCTTCATGATGAGTTTGAGTATTGAGAGGAGTTTAATGCCTATCACGAGTCCCATGATCAAGCTCACATGACTACATTACCTTATGTGGAACCTCACCATCAACCTCACAATGACCGAGTAGAATCAATGCTAGAAGAAATGTTGAGGAAGATGGATGATCTAGAGAGCAACCTTGCTTCCATTTCGAGTTCCCACATGGTGCTTGAAGCGGAAGTATTTCAACAAGAAGAGGTTCACCATGAGGAGATCTAAGAAGTTCCCGATTCAACCATGACCATTAAGGAACTTTAAGAAGAGTTGGATGAAGCTTTGGAGCAAGTGAGGCTAATGGATTTAGCCTTGAAGGATGAAAGAAGATTGAATTTCGAGAGACAAGAACAAATGAGGAGGGAGATTGAAGAGATTAGGCATGCTCTTATGCTAGGAGATCCTACCATCTTTCAAGGCTTACCTCCACCTCCTTCACCTTTGGAGGAGTGCAATGAAGTGCTCTCACCCCTGGACATCCTTGCCATCAACCCTAGAACCACACTTGAAGAGCTCACGAGGGAGGAAGAGAACAGAGAAAACCACAGCCTATCTGGCACAACCACGCCCGCGGTTTCAACCGTGGAAAGCTCTGTCGTAGAGAACCCTTAGTTAACTTCGACTCCTTCCAATCCTTTCTTGCTTGCCCGGAGTACACACGAAGATTGGAGTCCCTTTCCTAAGGAGTCTCCCATGTTGAATGAAGGAGGCAAGCATGATGGATCCATGATGGTTATGAAGCACTTCAATGAAGGATTCTTTCCAAGAATCGGCTTTCTTCGGATCATAGAGGATGAGGATGGCAAGCATTTCACCGGTGTGACCGCGGAGTACCAATTGTCAAAGTATGGGGTGGCACCTATGGTTGCAACACCATACTATCATCAAGGGAGCGGTGATGAAGGAGTCTACTACTCACCGTTGAAGAGAGAACTTAAAGCTTATTTGGGCATCAAGTGGCCCGTGCTTGTCATCATGGATGCTGGAAAGCGATGGTTGCTTGGACTCCTCAAGCAAACCATGGTATTTGAGTTGGATTGACATATCCACGGAGTTTGGTCAAGCTAATGACCTAAAAGAAGCACTTCTTAGGAGGCAACCCAATGCTAACAACTCTTTCCCTTTTCTCTTTCGTTTTTGTTTTTGTTTTTGTTTGTTTTTGTGTTTTGTGTTTGTGTGCTAGAGTCTAGGTAACAAAGAAGCCTTGTAAGGCGATTTGATGATGATGATCCCGTTTTCAACCATGACTGGAGCGGACGTGAGACTTGGACGGCATAAGGTGTCTTTGAAGGGTAGAAGAGCTCCCATCTCTCATACATCTTGGCACGGGTCTCGACGCCGGAATGACTATGAAGAGATCTCTACCATGCTTGATCGATCATCCGCACCACCACTCCACATGAGTAAACTAAAATACCGAAAACACTACATTTTTACATTGTGAGGACTTCTTTCACTCTTCTTTACTTGATTTACACATTGGGGACAATGTGTTTTTAAGTATGGGGTGGGGTTTTCATGATTATTAGCATGGCATGATCGCATCTAGGATAGTTTCGCTTTATTGTCACACGTCTCTTTTCATGTTTTGCATTGTACATATGTATCTCAAAAATTCAAAAAAATCAGAAAATTTAAAAAATTTTGTGCTTCCTAGTTTGGATATGACCCTTATGATGAGATTGTTTTGTGAATTGGCTATGGATGGCCTTGTGTGTTGAATGGATTTATGCATATGTGGACTTGAAATACTTCTCATGAATCCTATGTATGAATTGTGATTATGATGTTTGCCTTGATTGGATTGAGGATTGATCGTCGAAATTACATGCTAGTTCTTGCACATCATTTAGGAATGATTAAGGCAATTCATCTCTCTTCTTCTCATCTTGATCATGTTATTTGAGCACCTCAATTGATTTAAGAATTTGACCTCTTTTGACCCATCCGGGAATAGGAGCATGCTAGTGTGTTGAGTGTGTGAAAAGCAAGTATGGGGTGGTGAAGTTGGTGTATGAATGTTGTGAATGAAGTTGTTGATAATGTGTTGTGAAAGTGTAAAAAAAATATAAGTTTGGGGACTTTGGTTTTGATGACGAGTAACTCGGCACCATTCACATAATCAGGATTTTGTGCCTTGGCAAAGTCGGATAAACCGGATGTCCTAACGAGCCTTAGTATGTGTGCCCGGTGTGAGGCACCTCGGAAAAATCCCGAGGTCCGCTAATCACCAAGGTTTCGGCTTTTGTACACCAATGCCATTGTCTCAAAAATAAGTGAAAGAAAATGAAAAAGAAAAAGAAAAGAAAAAATAAATAAATACACTTTGGTGGATGAAGTATAAATGTGAAGTTGTGGTTGTTTAGTTCCTTTCCCGGATTTGCACCACATGACCTTAGAAAATTCCCACCTTCTCATCACGTTCTTGGCCTCTTCTTTCCTAAGTCCTTAAGACCTATTTGCTTATGTGTATGACTTAGTGATCTAGATTGAATATTCTCATCATCATCTTGACTTCATCATTTTTACCTTTCATGCATACTTTCGAGTTAAGTATGATTGTCTTTCCGTGCCTTCATTCATTTAATACATGATTGCTTGTTCATTGCCATGAAACATGACTATGAAGGTGACCCATCTTTAGAAGCACAATTCCAAAAATATTTTCAGTTTTTCTGCATTCATAAATCATGCCATCTCGTAGCCTATAGTTGAACCTTGCTCGGGGACGAGCAAGTGGCAAGTATGGGGTATTTTGATGACATGATTTATGACACTAGTTTAGGCACTCTTTTAGATAGTTTTCCTTTCTATTCATGCATGTTTCCGCATTAGTTCGTGACGTTTACGCTTAATTCATGCATATTTTCGAAATAGACGTCTACACGAACTCTTGTCAGTTTTGTTGGTATTTTGGGGAGCTTTTGGAGCTTAATCAATACGTTCGAGGATCATTCCTCGTGGTGGCACACATCCGGACTCTTTAAGGAGAAAGGTAGGAGCAAAGAAAAATACATAGGACCTTGTTGGTGCATGCCTTGCACCAACTCATGGCTTAATGATCCAAAGAGAGCTGAATAGAGAAAACCACGGCCCAGAAGGCCTTTCCACGCCCGTGGTTTTGGCCGTGGTTTCTATCTGGACCACTTTGACACGTGTCCCACGATCTCTTTGCCCGACCTTTGCTTATTGGAGGAGTATTTAAGTGATGTTGCAGGCTGTATTTAGGAATCTCTCCCTTCCCTTTTTGACCTAGCTTCTTCCCCAAAACAATTCTTCATTGTAGCCTCTCTTCCAAGCACCCATTGTGGGTGTTCTTGGGAGAGATTAGTGTAGATTTTAGTTTTGTAGTGAGATTTGAGTGGTTTTGAGTGAGGTTTCTATTGTTGACAACTTGGAGCAGCTCTTGGAGCCCTTATAAGATTTGGTAACTTCTATTCTAGCTTTTAATGTCTTTTCTTTGGATTATTCTTCATTATCTAGCCATGACTTGCAAGCATGCTCTATTTGTGAAGTTTGATCTTGAAATGTATGTTGTTGGCTGAATAGTTGTGATTCTAGGGTGAATGAATGATGTTTATGATTTGGACTATGATTGTATGGACTTCCATGTTAGCTTAGGATCGATTTGTGTTCGAATCCACAACTCAGTGGAGAATCACGGCCTGTTCTTCATGATTCCACGGCCGTGGTTTAGGAAGATCTGCCCGTGATTTTCTCTGTTGTGCTTGTATTGATAAATCTGGATTTTAGGATGTAGATGAGTTGAAATCCTAGTGTTTGTTGAGCCTAATCTAGCTTAGGGTGACCTAATGTTAGCAACCCTTTTGAGGAATGACACTTACCCGGTAATTTCCTCTCTTAGATACATAAGATGATGAACTCTAGGTAGCAGTGAGCCAAAAAAGCCGCTATTGGATTGAGTGTGCTAGGATTGTTGCCTAAGACTTACCTTTTCCGAGACTTACCCGGTGAGGAGGGGTTTGACCCTTAGGTAGTGGCCGGTTTGTGTAGAATTCCCGTCCTTAGGTTCCTTGAGACTTACCCGGTAATAGGACCTTAGGTGCGAGACTAGTGGAGCATGAGACTTACCAGGTAATTGCTCCCATTAGAGAAACACCCAACTCCGAACAACCACAATTTTCCTTAGATCTTCAGAAGCATGAGTCCATTGTGATAATCGGAATTCCGAATCTCTAGAATCCGCTTTCTTACCTCTTATCTCTTATCTTTGTGTTGGTGTGTTAGTTTGCTTGTTTGTGTTGATATATTTGCGATCCTTGTTTGATCACCCAAAACCATCCAAAAATATTGTGTTTTGCACTTTCTTTATTCCTCATCTCATCTTAATTTAGATTTACACTATCTTTGATCATTGAATGACTTAATTTCACCTCAGTCCTTGTGTTCGACCTCGGAATACTTTCCTTCGTCCATAACGATCTGTACACTGCGGGTTTCGCTAGGTAGTTTAGGATTTTAGATCGAGTTATAAATTAAGACTTTGTGTGTACATGTTTTGGGAGAACGACTTCTTGGCACTCTTGCCCTGGATTTGTGTCGTACAATATCTAGCCTAACATGGAGCTTGACCATGACTAAGTCCCCGACTTTATACTCTATGTCCCTTCGGTGTTGGTCAACCCACTTCTTTGTCCTCTTGTTGGCTTTGACAAGGAAAGCTTGTGTCAAATCCAACTCCTCTTGCCAACCCCTGATAAACCTGTACGCCGCTGGTGTCGGTCCGGTGTAGCCTGTTGGAATGGTACTCGGCGTACTCGGTTGAAAACCCATGATGATTTCAAACGGAATCTTCCCTGTAGACTCGCTCCTTTGCAAGTTGTAAGAGAACTGAGCAACGTCTAGTAACTTCGGCCAATCCTTTTGTGACGTGCTGACATAGTGCCAAAGGTAAACCTCAAGTAAGCAGTTTGCCCTCTCGGCTTGTCCGTCCGTCTGAGGATGCAAGGCCGTGGTGAACTTCAAGTCCAATCCGAGCATCTTGAATAATTCCATCCAAAATTTCCCCGTGAACCTTCCACCTCGGTCACTGATGATGGATTGTGGCAAGCCCCAGTACTTGACCACATTCTTCATAAACAATTTGGCCGCTTCTTCTGCGGGGCATTCCTTTGTTGCTGGTATGAAGGTTGCATATTTTGAGAGTCTGTCTATCACCACCATGATGCTCCCGAACCCATCCGTCTTGGGTAGTCCGACTATGAAGTCCATGATAACGCTTTGCCAAGGGTGGTCTAGTATTGGCAAAGGTTCTAAGAGTCCCGCTAGTTGTCTTTGCTCGACCTTGTCTTGTTGGCAAACAAGACAAGTCTTGACGTATACCTCGACGTCGTCCCTCATCTGCAGCCAATAATATTTTTCTTCTACAAGGGCTAAGGTGCGGTGTATACCTGGTTGTCCAGCCCACTTGGAGTCATGACAATCTTTGATGACTTCGCGTCTCAATCCTCCGAAGTGGGGTACATATAGCCGCTGCCCCTTTGTGAAGATCAAGTCCTGTTCGACCCAAAACCGTCTCGTCTTGCCCTCCTTGATGTACTCCCTTAAATTCTTGGCGGTTGGGTCATGATCAAGGCCCTCTTTGATGTGGTCTTCCAAAGTACCCATTGGTAGACTGATGGCGGCTAACTCCGCTTTGCGACTAAGTGCGTCGGCGACTAAGTTGGCATTGCCCGGCTTGTATTCCAACTCATATTCAAACTCGGCAAGAAAGTCTTGCCACTTGGCTTGCTTGGGTGTTAGCTTCTTTTGGCTTTGGAAGTAACTTGTGGCCACGTTGTCGGTCTTCACCACGAATTTGGACCCTAGGAGATAATGACGCCATGTTATAAGGCAGTGGACAATGGCCGTCATCTCCTTCTCTTGTACCGTGTAACGCCGTTCGGTGTCATTAAGCTTCCGGCTCTCGAAAGCTATTGGGTGTCCCTCTTGCATCAAAACTCCCCCAATGGCATACTCTAATGCATCCGTGTGTATCTCGAACGGATTCCCGTAGTCGGGTAGGGCTAGCACGGGTTCCTCCGTCATTGCCTTCTTGAGTAGGTCAAACCCCTCTTGGCTCTCCTTGCTCCACGCCCAAGGTATTCCCTTCTTGAGCATGTTGGTTAAAAGCGTCGTGATGTGTGAATACCCGTGGATGAAGCGACGGTAGTAGTTGGCTAGCCCAAGAAAAGAACGAAGCTCGGTCACCTTAGTCGGCGGCTCCCAATCGGCAATTGCCTTGATCTTAGCGGCATCCATCCTTATCCGTCCTTTGCCGACTATATGCCCCAGAAATGGGACCTCTTGTTGAGCAAACGAGCATTTTTCTCTTTTGGCATAGAGCTCGTGCTCGCGTAGTACTTGGAAGACTTGCCGTAAGTGTTCAACGTGCTCCTCCAATGTGCGGCTATGGATAACAATGTCGTCCAAGTAGACTACAACAAAGTGATCAAGGAAGGGCTGGAGTACCTTGTTCATGAGGGTGCAAAATGTTGCCGGCGCGTTTGTCAAGCCAAATGGCATGACTAAGAACTCATATGACCCATATCTTGTTAGGCACACGGTCTTCTCCTCGTCTCCTTCCGCGATCCTGACTTGATAATATCCCGATCTTAAGTCAAGCTTGGTGAACCACCGGGCTTCTCCAAGTATGTCAAATAGGTCGGTGATGAGTGGGATCGGGTTCTTGTTTTTGATCGTCAACTTGTTGAGCGCCCGATAGTCAATGCACATGCGTAGATTCCCGTCGTGTTTCTGTTGGAACAACACGGGCACTCCATATGGTGCCTTAGATGGTCTGATGTAACCGGCCTCCAATAATTCCTTGAGTTGTCTCCTTAGCTCCTCTAGCTCCGGTGGGACATGCGGTAGGGTGCTCGTGCGGGTGGCCGGGCATCGGACACGAGCTCAATCTTGTGATCTACCTCCCTCTTAGGTGGGAGCTTCTTCAGAAGCTCGGGTGGCATGACGTCTTTGAAGTCTTCCAAGACATGACAAACTTTAGTTGGTGTCAGGTCTCCCTCCTTTGGCGCCTCGTCCAACTTGAGAGTTGCCAAGTATGTTGGCTCCTCTCACCTCAGTCCCTTAGAGAGTTGTATCACCGAGGCGACCTTAGCATTTGGCCCCTTCTCCCGGTATACCAGCACGATGCAACGGTGATGGGGTCCAAGATGCAAATACAATTGGCAAATGGCACAAGGAGAGCATTGATACGATCGAGGAATGCTAAGCTAATGACTAAGTCATAGTCGTTTAGGGGGATTACCTCGATTGTGGCCTTTTCCGACCAGTCCCCCGATGATAACTCCACTCCTGGTGCTACCCCGAGTGTTGGAACTTCCTTAGAGTTTACTGTCTTGATCCAGCCGGTGCTCTTGGTGACTTCTAGCCCCAACTTCTTCGATGTTTCCTCGGACATGAAGATGTCCGAAGCCCCGGTGTCCACCAATGCGGTTACTTTTGTCCCACCGATGATGGCATCTATGAACATAAGACCCTTTTGGTTGGTGAACCGCTTAGTCTTGATGAAACTAAGCATCATGGCCCCAAGTCATAGCTTTTCGGTCTCGGGTGGATCTTCCCCTGTTATGAGGGCGCTTAACTTGTTCCGTGATGGGCAGTCGCGCATCAAGTGTTTCTCCCCGCATAGGAAGCAACTCAAGGGTTGCCTCTCAGCTGGCCTCTTGCCCTTGTCGGCCCTGGAGTATCTCTCCTTGTCTTTTGGCTTGGACGAGTCCTTGGATGAGTCCTTTGAAGACTCATCAGTGTCCCTTCTTGGTGGCTTGCCCCGTCCTTGGTCTCCCCCACTTTTTCCCTTGTCTCGGGAGGAGTTACCTCAGTCTTGGCTTCGGAACTCGATGAGGGAATTCACCTCAGTCATGGCTTCGGTAAGGGTCTGAACTTTCTACCGGTGAAGCTCTTGTCTTACCCACGGCTTAAGTCCGTCCATGAATTGGAAGAAGGCTTCCTTCTCATTCATGTCTGAAATCTACAACATTATCTCCGAGAACTCCTTTATGTATTCTTGGGTGGTCCCTCTTTGGGTGAGTCTGCGAAGCTTGGCCCGGGCTTCGTATTCGGCATAGATGGGGTATAATTGTTTCATCAGCTCAGCCGAGAACTCGTCCCAAGTCGTTATTGGGGTCCCTCCAGTCCTTTCGCAGGTCCTCCTTCGCCGCCATAATAAAGCTATTCGCCAAGATATAAGGAAACGGTACTTACGTTCCTTCCCTCGTCCGCGATCTCCATGACGCGGAAGTATTGCTCCATGCCCCATAAGAATTTCTCGACGTCTTTGGCGGAACGACTTCCATTGAACGTCGTCGGTTTGGGTGCATCCCCCTTCTGCAGTTTGGCAACTCCAACTAGGCCAGTCCCCACGGCTGCCCTACACGCCGCCAATTCCCTTAAGACGGCCTCCATCTTGTTGGTCAGCGCCTCATATTGGGTCTTAAGAACTTCATGTTCAGCGGCAAGGGTCTTGTAGGACGCGTTCATGGCCCCTTGGAACTCCCCCTTGAGTTCCTCGATTGAGGATTCCATCGTGGATTCGACGTCATCAACCCGCTTGTTTCCGTCTTCGATGGAGTCCCGCATCTCGCCCACGGCTAACTCGACTTTCTCCAGCCTCGCCTCTGTGCTTGACACCACGTCCCTTGATGGGTCCCTTGCCTTCTTGCCTTTCTTGGTTTGGTTGCCTGCGTCCAAGATTTCCGACACACCTCCTTGGCTTGCCATCAAAACCTCCATTTGGAACGATGTTAGTCTGATACCACTTGTCACGGGCTGAGTTTTCCCTAACTCCAAACCGTGCGGCTCTTAGCTTGTCTCGACCCCTTGTCGTGCTAAGATCAGCCTATCCTCGATGTTGCCAACTGAAGAGATTAAGATTGATGGCTAAGAGAACTTGGAAGGCTTTGTGTGTGGGAAAGAAAGCTTCGTATTACAAGATTGCTTTACAATGCTTGTTGAGAGCTTGGAACTTGGATGATGCAAATGAAGGGAAGACACCACCTATTTATAGCCCAAGGCCTCCCCTCCTAGGAAGGTTCCGGATTTGGACAAGTTTTTGACAATCCGGATCCTTCTTGGCTTGAATTAATTACAAGTCTCCCTATTTATCTAGAATATTCCATAAGGCTCCAACCAAGCCTAGATGGTTCCGCATCTTTCTCGCACCTTCCGGTCATGTCTGGAATCTTCTACGAGCGCCCCGAACGTTCCGGAAAGCGGCCCGTGTCACTAGAATGTTCTCTTGCAACCCAGGCCCGTAGGTAACGGATAGTACTGATCTATTCCTATTGGTAGATGGAAGTGGAGGCGAGTTTCAGGAGATTCTCGTGTGACAAAAGAAGTTGAATTAGTAATGAATAACCTTAATGGAAGATAATAACCGGTTGTGTGCAAGCATGCTATGTGTTTTCTTTACCTTATGTGTGCTTGTGCGTTTACGCTCTTGCTAGTATCTAGAATGTTAGCTAACGGTTTATACCGTCGTTGTAGATTTTTCCGCAGGTTCAGGATTCTGCTGAGTGATCCAGATGGTGTGGTCAGCTGGGGTTCCCGTACATTATAGGACGGGATCGGGTTTTTGTTTCTTTTGTTGTTTCCCTTAAATTTTGAACTCGGTTGCGGAGCTTTTGTGTTTTCTTTTGTTTAAAACTTTGGTTTTATTTTGAGTTTTGGTTTTCATACGTCCGTGCCTTGTTGTAAGATCTGTTTGCTGTTGCTACTCTAAGGGTCGGGATCCATTGTGCGGTCCTAGCCCGTAGCGCTTCAAGTTCTCAGAACTTGGGGTGTTACAACATGGTATCAAAGGCTCTAGGTTGACAACAATGGCACTCCAAATATTCTAAAGGTCGGATAGATAAATAATTAGAACCCGCAAGGGATCTAACGTTTTCATAAGGGGGTTTTTGTTTTAAACTTGTCGGTCAGGGATAGATGTACGGGCGACTGTTACGCTAAGATTGTGACACGCGAAAGTCTTAAACTTATAACTCGGTATATTTTTCCTAACTCATAGCGAACCCACAGTGTATGAGTCGTTTTGTAGTAAGGATAGTATTCCGAGGTCGAACACAAAGACTAAGGTGAAATTGAATCAAATAATGACTAAGGATAGTGTAGACCTAGTGTGAGAAAAGAGAAAGAAATAAAGAAATGAAAATCTAAATGTTTTTGGATTGGTTTTTGTGGTGATCAATCAAGGATCACAAATCATGCAAGGATTAACAAACGACTAAGCTAGCAACACAAATAAAAAAACACAAACATGAGATAGGTGATCAAAGAAAGAAAAGCGGATTCTAGGGGTTAGGAGTTCCGGTTATGGCATTGGACTCAAGCTTCTAATCATTCCTTGGATCAACTATGGTTGGGAAAGGGTGTTTCTAAAATGGAACCAATCACCGGGTAGGTCTCATGATCCGCTAATCCCGCAACTAAGGTCCTATTACCGGGTAAGTCTCTAGGAGTCTAGGGTTGGAAATCTACACAAACCGGATTGCTATCTAGGGATCTAACCTCTCCTTACCGGGTAAGTCTCGGGAAGGCAAGTCCTAAACATCAATCCTAGCACACTCGATCCAATAGCGGGTTATGAGGCTCACTACTACCTAGAGTTCATCATCTTTGGTACTTAAGATCGGAAATCACCGGGTAGGTCTCTTTCCTCACTTAGATTGCTAGTATTAGGTCACCCTAGGCTAGATTAAGCTTAACAAAAACTAGGATTTCAACAATCTAACATCCTAACATGCAGATTTATCATTTAAAGCTCAATAGAAGCAAATCACGGTCAGATCCTAAGACCCACGGCCGTGGTCTGGCTAGAACAGACCGTGATTTCTAACAGCACTCAAGTACGAGCAAGTAAATCTTCCAAAGATACATTTAAGTCTATTCTATGATAGTTCAAGCCATAACCATCATTCCCTTACCCTAGAATCACATCTATTTAGCCATCAACATGCATCATAATAATCAAACTCAACAAGCATACATTCATGGCTTCCATTAGGAATAGTATGAACTGAAAGAGAAACGAAACAAGTAGGATAAGAAAACCAAGTTGAATCAAAGTCAAGAAGGACTTACAACCCTTCAAAAGAAGGTTTGAATCGTTTCTTACAACCCTAGCAAATGTCTTCAACAAAACTCACTCAAAACCACTCAAAAACTATGAAAACTATGAAACTAGTGTGCTTCTTTTTCTTCTCCAAATGAGAGTGTTCCTTCTTCTCCAAGAGTAGCTCCAATCCAAATGAGAGAATGTGGAAGAGGGTATGAGTGGTGAGGTCCCCTCTAGAATCAGCCTGCAAGAGTACTTATAGCCTTCACCATTTGCAAGAGTCGGTTAAGGAGATCGTGGGACATCTGTCCCAGCTGTCTAGAGGGAATCACGGTCCATTCCACGGCCGTGGAAGTCCCAAAGACCGTGGTTTTGGTGTTTCAGCCCTCTTTTGATCGTTGAGCCATGAGTTGGTGCAAGGCATGCACCAACATGGTCCCATGTGTTCTCCTTAGCTCCTAGCTTGCTCCCTAATGAGCCCAGAAGTGTGTCATCGCGAGGAAGGATCCTCGAATGTATAGATAAAGCTCCAAAAGCTCCCAAAATACCTACAAAACATGCAAAAGTCCGTGTAGACGTCTATCTCGACAACATTCATGAATTAAGTGCAAATCGTCACGAACTAATGTCAAACTATGCATGAATAGCGGGAAAAACTATCTAAATGGACGCCTAAACTAACGTCATAAATCGTGTTATCAAAATACCCCATACTTAAGGTTTGCTCGTCCCCGAGCAAGACCCAACTATAGACTAAGAGATGACATGATTTATGCATGTAGAAAAATAACAAAAGCTTTTTGGAATTGTGCTTCTAACATTGGATCACCTTCATAGTCATGTTCCATGGCAATGGACAAGCAATCATGCATCAAACGAATGAAAGCATGGAAGGACAATTATACTTAACTCAAAAGCATGCATGAAAGGTGAAAATGAAGAAGTCAAGATGATCATGAGTATATCCAATCAAGATCACTAAGTCTTACACACATGCAAATAGGTCACAAGGACTTAGGAAAGAAGAGGCCAAGAAACGTTGTGGTAGGTGGGAATTTTTAGGTCATGTGATGCTAATCCGGGAAAGGATCTAACTCCACAATTTCATTTTTGATCAACTTCACCACAAGTGTATATTTTCTCCATCTTTTCTTTGTTTTCTTTTCTTTTTCTTTTATTTTTGAGGCAATGGCATTGGTGTAAAAAAGCCAAAACCTTGGTGATTAGTAGACCTCGGGATTTTTCCGAGGCGCCTCACACTGGGCACACATACCAAGGCTCGTTAGTACATTCGGTTTATCTGACTTTAGCAAGGCACAAACACCCGATTATGTGAATGGTGCCGAGTTACTCGTCATCAAAACCAAAGTCCCCAAACCTATATTTTTTTCTACACTTTTCACAACAAATTCAGCACTTCATTCACAATATTCTTTCATCAACAACTTCACCCAACACTTGCTTTTCACACACGTCAACACACTAGCATGCTCCTATTCCCGGATGGGTCAAAAGAGGTCAAATTTTATATCAATTGAGGTGCTCAAACAACATGATCAAGATGAGGAGTAGAGAAAAATGAATTGCCTTAATCACTCCTAAATGATGTGCAAGAACTAGCAAGTAATTTCGACCATCAATCCTCAATCCAATCAAGGCAAACATCATGATCACAATTCATACATGGGATTCAAGATAAGTACTTCAAGTCCACATATGCATACATCAATTCAACACATAAGGCCATCCATAGCCAATTCACAAGACAATCTCATCATAAGGGTCATACCCAAGCTTAGAAACACTAAAAATTTTTAAATTTTCTGATTTTTTGGATTTTTCGAAATATATATGTACAATGCAAGACATAATGAAACATGTGACTAAAAGATACTATCCTAGATGCTAATCATGCAAGTGATCATGAAAACCCCACCCCATACTTAAAAACGCATTGTCCCCAATGTGTAAATGAAGTAAAGAAGAGTGAAAGAGGGTCCTCAAAATGTAAAAATGGAGTTGCCGGTATTTGGATTCACTCAAGTGGATTGATGGCAGATGATCTATCAAAGATGGTAGAGAGCTCAAAGTGTTCGTTATGGCATCGGGACCCGCACTAGGCACCACTAGCCGTCCAAGTTCCGCGTCCGCTCCACCCACAATTGATGAGGGACTCATCATCATCATCCACATGTCATGCAAGGCTTCCATGCTACTTGGATTCTAGCACACAAACTCCAAACACACAAAAACACAAAAAAACAGAAAAATCAAAACCAAAACAAAAGGAAAAGGGAAAGATATCTACCAATGGGTTGCCTACCATCAAGCGCTTCTTTAAGGTCATTAGCTTGACCAAATTCGGGGGCGTTCTACTCAAGGTGAAGTGGGGCAATCACATCCACTGGAGCTTCCGGGATGTACCTCTTCAACCGATGCCCATTCACCTTAAAATCTCCACAATGCTCCCCTCCTATCTCAACCGTTCCATCGGGAAAGATCTTCTTCACCACATAAGGACCCGTTCATCTTGACTTTAGCTTTCCGGGGAAGAGCCACAGCCTTGAGTTGAAGAGTAGAACAAGGTCACCTTCACTCAACTCCTTCGGGATGAGACGCTTGTCATGCCAACGTTTGGTCCTTTCTTTGTAGATCCGGGCGTTTTCATAGGCATCCAACCGGATCTCCTCAAGAGCATTCATGTCTAGCAACCTCTTCTCACCGGCCTCCTTGAGGTCAAAATTCAGCCACCTTATAGCCCAATACGCTCTATGCTCCATCTCCACCGGAAGGTGGCAAGACTTGCCATAAACTAGCTTGTAGGGAGTGGTGTCAATTGGTGTCTTGAAAGTGGTTTTATATGCCCACAAAGCATCATCGAGCTTCATAGCCCAATCCTTTCTCGTCCTAGAAACCGTCTTCTCAAGTATCCCCTTTATCTCCTAGTTGGAGATCGACACTTGGCCACTTGTTTGGGGATGGTAAGGTGTTGCCACCTTATGAGTCACCCCATACTTAGCCAAAAGTGTCCCGAAGTTCCTATTGGTGAAGTGCTTTCCTCCATCGCTTATAATCACCCTTGGTGTTCCAAACCTAGGGAAGATCACTCGGTTGAAGAAACGCACCATAACATTGGCATCATTGGTGGGAGAAGCGATTGCCTCCACCCATCTCTACACATAGTCCACCGCCAATAGGATGTAGAGGTTGCCACAAGAAGAGGGGAATGGCCCCATGAAGTCCACACCCCAAACATCAAATATTTCCACCTCTTGTATGTTGTTCAAGGGCATCTCATTCCTCCTTGAGATGTTGCCCGTCCTTTGGCAAGCATCACAAGCTACCACAAAATTTTTCACGTCCTTCAACAAACTTGGCCAATAAAACCCGGATTGCAACACCTTTGCACATGTCTTGTATGAGTCACAACTGAACGTGAAATCTCTCAAATCTGGTCCAAAGTAAATCTCTAATCCATGGCTATGCTTCCTGGATGTTTCCTTATGTTCCTGAATGTAGCTCCAATGACTCCATAGCTCCTTTTGCTCCTTTTTGATGCAAAACGTGCCATTTTACCTACGATTACAACAAAACTAGGTGTAGACCTCGATTCCCGCAAAGGTAGATGAAATGGGAATATAATCACATAATATACATACAAACATTCATATTATTGAAGATAAAATGTCTAAACAAATCCCAAAATATAGACTATAATTCATGCTATCAAAATACCCCATACTTAGCCCTTGCTTGTCCCCAAGCAAGTTCCGCATATAAAAGGCAAGATAGAATGGATTATAAGTCACGAAAATCAATGACAGTCTTTCAAAAACATTTTTATGGTGTGCTACAATCATAGATCACTCTAAGATAATACTTCATGGAATTTAAAATCAAAACATGATCAAAACATTTTATAAATATAAGAAAGTTGTTCATCTTTGCATAAAATCATAGAATGCATAATAAGTCATAATTATCGAAATTAATCATGCTTAATCCAGTTTAAACCACTAAGTCAATCAACAAGCTTGAGGTCTCAAGGGCTTCCCAAAGGAAAGGTCAAGAAACGTGTAGGGTCGGGATGTATGTAAGGTAATGTGGTGCTAGAATCCGGGAAAAGGATATATTTCACTTTCACTTTGACTTTCAACATCTTCCACCAATAAGCTTTGCTTATTTCACACCTTTTTCTTTTACTTTACTTTTTGGGATGCATGGACAGAGGTGCACAATAACCGAAGCCTAGGAAATCAGCAATCATCAATTTTTTGAGATGCATCAAACCCTTGATGCACATACCATGACCCGTTAGGAATATCGCTCAATCCGACTTTGTTAAGACACAAACACCCGGCAATGTGAATGGTGCCGAGTTACTCATCATCATGATTGACTTCCCCAAACCTATTTATTTCTTTCTAACACTTTCACTTCCAGCCAACTTCTCAACTTTAACTTCACTTGCTTTCACCACTTTTCTTGCTTCCAAATTCCCGGATAGGTAAAGGGAGGCAAAAAAAATGTATATGAGAGGCTAAGCATGATCAAGAAGAAGAAGAGAGAAGAATGAATTGCCTTGGTCTTTCCAGGAAGAAAGTGAGAGAACTTATCTTGTGGTGTCAACCTTCAAATTCAACATAATTTGGATAAAAACAAAGTATTAAACATGCCAAAAATTTTAAACAAAGCATTTAGCAACTTAAACATATTATAAAACCTTTCAAACACATAAAGATTTTAAAACCAGTCAGTAAGCAAGATCTTCACTGAGATCATATCCAGATAAAAAGCACTAAAATCGTTTCGAAAACTCTCAGTTAACCCACCTCGGTCGAGGTGTTCTTAGGTCAACCGAGGTGAAACACCTCGTTCGGCCAGAACTGCCCCGGTCGAGGTCAAATATTTTTTTTTTAATTTCTTAGTTTTGACGTTTTTCTCAATCAAATAACCTGTATGTATGCATGCAATCTCAGATAAACATATAGAAGCAAAAAGTGAAGCATAAATATCCGGTAATGTAGAGTCATACAACACATAAGTCAAATAATACATAAACACCCCATACTTGGGACACACTGTCCTAGTGGGTCAAAATAAGTCTAAGGAAATAAAATACTTACCGGACATAAAGTTGAACTGCATAATAAATAAGAAAGAAAATCCTGCAGCTCTCAATAATCCTGATCCGGTGGTGGTGGTGGTGGCACATATGGATACTGGGATGGGTCAAATGGATAATCCATAGCCTGCTGAAACTGGATCTCCATCATCCGGCGCTGATAGTGTTGTCCCTCTAGCATCTGATGAGTCCAGTTGTCGATCTGTCGATGCTGGGCAACGAATCTCTCATGCATGTCCACAGTAAGGGCAGCATAAGAGTCTATCATCTGATCCGTCATATCATCGATCCGACGGTGAGCCTCTGGATCTCTGTGTCGGCGTGCTCTACGCCTAGCAGGTCTCACTGGTGATCCAGCTGGTGCAGGCTCAGTATCATCATCATCTAGATCAATAACCGGCGCACTCATCCCAGCAGTATATGTCCCTGTATCCATCGGGACTCCACCATCCCTGTCATCAGTAGTCTCCTCATCTACCTCCTCCTTCTCAACTGGTGCAGTTGTTGCCTCTCTATAATCCTCCATCAGTGGGGCCCAAGCGGTCTGCCAGTAGTGAGGGTCATAGACAGAGAACTGTGGTGACCATCTGATCCCCTGCGTTGCAGTCAGCTCCCATGGCATCGCCACATATGGAGTAGTCAGTCCTCGGGGAACCAGAATCCGCCGAGTGATCATCTCCTGTAGCTCTAGCGGCTTGGCAGCCGTCATCATAGTGCAAGCGTTGAGATCCATATCCTGATAGCTTGCGATGTGGGTCACAATCCCTCCGCAGCAGATGTCCCCCTTCGCCTTGGCCTTGATCTTGTGCAGGTCCTCTGCCAACATCAAGCCAAAGTCGGGGATCCCTCCAATCACCATGCAGTAAAGGCTGAAAAGCTCCCCCTGTCGGACCTTCTGGGGCGTCTCAGTACACGCCAGAAGCGTCTCACTGAAAATACGGTGAGCTAACCTAAAAGCTAGGAGAAAAATAACCTTCTCCCTGGAGTCTCCAGGGCGCCACCTGTCTGCGTGCTCAACTACATGAGCAATTTGACCCCAAAACTCCCTAGCTATAGTCCGGGAAGGGAAATCAACAGCGGTCGGGGCTGGGAAACCGAAAATATCTCTCCAATACTCTAATGGAACTATGAAGTTCCGGTTCATCAACCGGTACTTCACAGCTCGCTCTGTGGGGAGGTAGGTGAAAGAGCTAACAAACTCTAGGGTGGGCTCTAGGTAGGCTAGTGCGCGGATCTCAGTAAACTAATCTAGCCCTACCGTCAATATCATCCGTCTAAGGTCTCAATCTACATGGAGACAGTCAAAGGCTGAAACGTCCAGAAAGCGTGGTGCAATCACTGGACGGGCTGCAATACGGTCATAATCGACCTGGTGTCGCTCGTGGATCACCGGTCGATAAGGTCTGGAAGAGGAAGAAGAAGGGGAAGGGGAGGATCTATCCCTAAGGACTAGCTGTCTGTCAGAACTCATTCTCAACACTCTCTGTTAGATCACCTCGGTCGGCCTGACAACACTGAAGAACACCTCGGCTGAGGCACAACACGACTTGACCGAGGCGAAAAACTGTGCGATGTATTTCCTCAAAAATCCAGTTCTTGTCCCCCAAAAATCACTACAATTGGTTCCTATGGGGTACTTAATCTGTTTCTCAGCAAATGCAAGGCAATCCAAGCCCAAATCGAAGCAAAAACAGCGAGGTTAGGGTTTTGTTCTATTTTACCTCGTTCAGCCATTTCGGTTCGATTTCTTCGCATATCTATGCGTGCACTGGGATCCTCTACGCTTTAATCGCAGTTTGGAAGCGAAAATCTTCGAAAACGAGCAAGAATCGAAGAGGCGAGGTGAAAGGGTTGCTGCGGTCGAGGAGGTTTGGGTAAAATGAGGAGAGAGAAATTTCACCCTTTTTATACCCTTTCTGGAACTGCTGTCACCTCGGTCGAGGTGGTCTCGACTGGACCGAGGTGGTACGGACCGAGGTGGTTCTTCAGAAACCCTAGTCGCCTCGGTTGCTTAAGAATCATCTCGGTCGAGGTGCTCTAATAGCAACCGAGATGTGCCTCAGTCAAACTTCGTCTTCTCGAATTCTCGAACTTCTGTCCTTCCAGTTATGCTCCTGGTTTTTACTCCTTCCTTAGATGTCACCTGTTGTCTGTCTAGAATGCCAAAAACAAAAACAAAGCAAAGCAAAAGCAAAACTATCTAAACTAGACTAGAAAAAGGGAAAAGAAAGCAATACCTTGGGTTGCCTCCCAAGAAGCGCTTGGTTTAAGGTCGCTAGCTGGACCATACGGCATGGAATTACTCAATGTACCTCGAATATCTTGGAGTTCTCATCACATCCATAATAAAACTCTCCCAAAAAGGTTCCGGTTCCTAACTTCACCGGCAAATGGTAGGATCTCCTAAGTACAAGCTTGTACGGTTTGGTCCTCACCGGGATCCTACCGGTCTTCCTCTTTTTCCGTGGGACATAACTTAGTCTTTCATCCCATCCTTTCCTTGATCGAGAAAACAGCTTCTCGAGAATCCTAATAGCTTCCCCATCTTTAGCTTGGGGATGGTACAAGGTTCTTAGCATGCGAGGGACCCCATACTTGAACAAGAGACACTTCATCGCCTTAACGGTGTAGTGCTTGCAAACTCCACTCCTTATAATCCAAGGAGTATCTTCTTCCAACAGTTTCAAGGGAGGTTTCATCTTGATCTTAGGAGGTTCTTTCGGAAGAGACCTCCAACTCTCCGGTGCATTCCTGAAAAATTCAGAAATTTTAATAAGGATTTCAAATGAAGTAGGAGAATGTACCTTGTAAAGTTCTCCAAAGCTTGAGACAAGTTTCATGTTGGGTTGATAATCCACACACGAAATCCCTCTCAACTCAGCTGATCTTTCTTCCACCTTGACCACAGTCTCAGTAATTTGGCCAAGGTTCCCCGTATCTTGCAGTTCTACAGATTTTTCCTCCACCTCGGTTAATCTCTCTTTCACCTCGGCCGAGGTCTCAACAGTTAGATCGAAATCTTCCAAATCTTCTTCTCCCTCAAAAGCTTCAGGAGAAACTTCTGGTTTGATTGGAGGGGTGCTTGGAACTTGCAGCATTTCCTTATGCTCCTCTTTCGGCTTAGCATAGGATAGGGTGCTTTCCTTGAGCTCCTCCACCTTCTTCATCAACCTCTCCCATCTTGATTCAAGAGAATCTTCAAGGGGTTGCTCACAAATCTTTTTAGGGACATTCAGTTCATCCCACATTGCAAGTTCATGCTTAATGGCCTCTTCTCTTTCCCATTCATTGTTGAACAAATAGAAGGAGTACTTATCCTCCAAGTATTCATAATGGTCCGCCCTATCACTTTGTCTTGCTATCCAAGCTGGATCAAATGTAGTCATTGGAAATCCTAAAAACTACAAAACTCATAGAAAGAGTAGTTAGTAGCAACAGGGGCAAGTGCCCCGAAAGCAAACCGCAACCGGCTCGGTCTAGACCAAGTCCCCGGCAACGGCGCCAAAAACTTGTTCGAAAACGGTGTGTGCAAGCTTTAAATTTATAACCCTAGATGTAAGCTTAAAACAAGGATGCGAACACGCAGTGTACGGGTCAATCGTAGTAAAAAGCAAGAAATTCCAGGGGTCGATCACAGGGACTTAGTGAAACAAAGTCCAATTACGGTAAGCTTAAGCAATCACTAACCACAAAGCAATTAAAATAATCAAAGATGATAAAAGTCAATAAAGGAAATATGCAATTCTAGGGATTAAAGCATCTAGTTGTGGTTCCAACTCAAGATCTAAAGATAAGCGGACAAAGCTAAGATTTTTGCATAGGGAAGGTGTTTCTAAAGTGGAATAGATCACCGGGTAAGTCTCACTACTCTCTAATCCAAAACCGTAATTCCTATAACCGGGTAAGTCTCAAGGAATTAAGATAAAGAACTATAACCTCAAACTAACACACCATCTAAGGGAATAGAATCAACATTTACCGGGTAAGTCTCAGGCTAACTCACAAAGATGGGATGAAAGCACACTCAAACCCCAATAAAGGATAAACCTTTATTACCTACACTTATGATCTTAGGTAAACAAACAAAGGAATTACCGGGTAAGTCTCATCCTAAGCTTGCATTGAACCAGGAAAGGTATAATAAGGATAGGATTTGGCAAACTCTAACACTTAACTCTCCGTTTCGGATCAGATAAGTCACCTCGGTCAGCCAAATTCCACCCCGGCCGAGATGTTCATCGACTGAGCGAGATGCTTAGGGTTAAGGTTAAAGACTCGAACTTTCAGGGTCCTACTGTGATTAAGATCATTCTATAATTGTTTTTCCCACAACCTTCAGCCAATCACCCTAGAATCACACAAAGGGATTAGCCACTCATCATCATGATAGTATTAGTCAAGTATATGGGAAGAAAGAGAATAATTGAACAAGAAAACCTTAAGAGAAAGGCTTCAATAACTGAATCAATTATCAAACACAAGCGTTCCTTGGATAGAAATCCAACAAGACAACAAACAAGAAGGGAATCTAAGATGATCTTACAAAAACCCTTCAAAAGCTATAAAAGCTATAGACTTTCTTCCTTCAACCTTCAAAAAGGTTCTTCAAATCTCCCAACTGGAGTATGGCTGATGCAGTGTATAAACCCTGATCGGTGGTATAGCATGATATGGATTTGTGGAAAATCCAACCCTTTTTATAGGAAAATTACTCTCCAAAGATAAGATATCTTAGAAAGATCTTTTCCCATAAAAATAGGTAAAATATATGATCTAGCATATCTTCTTCCTTCTAAGAGCCAAGCCCAAAAATATAAGATCTCTTTCCAAAGATAAAAGATCTCAGCCAAGAATAAAATATTCTCACCGCGTCCCAGATGTTCGCCTCGGTCGAGTCGACTTCTCTGGATCACCTCGGTCGAGGTGAATTTGTAGTCAACCGAGGTGAGTCACAACTGAACGTGAAATCTCTCAAATCTTGTCCAAAGTAAATCTCTAATCCATGGCTATGCTTCCTGGATGTTTCCTTATGTTCCTGAATGTAGCTTCAATGACTCCATAGCTCCTTTTGCTCCTTTTTGATGCAAAACGTGCCATTTTACCTACGATTACAACAAAACTAGGTGTAGACCTCGATTCCCGCAAAGGTAGATGAAATGGTAATATAATCACATAATATACATACAAACATGCAGATTATTGAAGATAAAACGTCTAAACAAACCCCAAAATATAGACTATAATTCATGTTATCACCCCATGAAGTCCACACCCCAAAAATCAAATATTTCCACCTCTTGTATGTTGTTCAAGGGCATCTCATTCCTCCTTGAGATGTTGCCCGTCCTTTGGCAAGCATCACAAGCTACCACAAAATTCTGCACGTCCTTCAACAAATTTGGCCAATAAAACCCGGATTGCAACACCTTTGCACACGTCTTGTGTGAGCTAGCATGGCCTCCACATGGCAAGGAATGACAATGGCGGATCACACTCTCCACCTCATCCTCCAGTATGCATCTCCTAAAGACCCCATCCGGCCCTCTCTTAAACAAGAGCGGTTCACTCCAATAGTAATGCCTCACATCCTTGAGGAACTTTTTCCTTTGGGCATAAGATAGACCGGGTGGTACTTCTTCACAAACGAGATAGTTCACTATGTCGGCATACCATGTCTCATTACCCCTTGACACTTGAAGCAAGCACTCCTCCCCCATTTGCAATTGCTTATCCCGGAATGAGTCATCAATCGGGATGTCATCTCTCTCAATCTCCAATAGTGGTAGCCTACTAAGGTGGTCTGCCACAGAATTTTCGGATCCCTTTTTATCCCGGATCTCCAAATAAAACTCTTGAAGAAGAAGGATCCACCGAATCAAACGAGGCTTGGCATCCTTCTTTGTAAGGAGATCACGGATCGCAGCATGATCCGTATACACAATGACCTTTGCTCCAACAAGATACGAGCGGAACTTCTCAAATGCATACACAACCGCTAGCAACTCTTTCTCGGTGGTAGCATAATTGAGTTAAGCATCATCTAGCGTCTTGCTAGCATAATAGATGGCATGTGTAAGCCCATCTTTCCTTTGTCCCAAAACAGCCCCAACAGCCACATCACTCGCGTCACACATGATCTCAAACGGTAAACTCCAATCCGGAGGTTGCATGATAGGTGCGTGATAGCATGAATTATAGTCTATATTTTGGAACCTGTTTAGACGTTTTATCTTCAATAATCTGTATGTTTGGATGTATATTATGTGATTATATTGTTGTTTCATCTACCTTTGCGGGAATCGAGGTCTACACCAAGTTTCGTTGTAATCGTAGGTAAAATGGCACGTTTTGCATCAAAAAGGAGCTAAAGGAGCGAAGGAGTCATGGGAGCTACATTCAAGAGCTTAAGGAAGAATCCAGGAAGCATGGAAATAGATTAAAGATTTACTTTGGACCAGATTTGAGAGATTTCACATTCAGTTTAGAGCCACCTCGGTCAGCTACAGTACCATCTCAACCGAGGTGATCCAAAGGAGCGTCCCGACCGAGGCGAACACCTTGGACGCGGCGAGATATATTTTATTCTTGGCTGAGATCTTTTATTTTTGGAAAGATGATCTTATATTTTTAGGTTGGATTTGTGGAAGGAAGAAGATAATTCAGCTGATATATTTTACCTATTTTATGGGGAAATATCTTTCTAAGATCTTTTACCTTTGGGAGGCAATTTTCCTATAAAAAGGGTTGGATTTTCCACAAATCCAACAACTGCTTACGGTTGGAAAACATCTGCTTACGGCTGGAAAACATCCGCTAACGGCAAGAGGCAGCATCCAGCAGTTGGGAAGGATTTTTGGAAGGTTGAAGGAAGAAAGTTGATAGCTTTTATAGCTTTTGTGAAGGGTTTTGTAAGATTCTCTTATATTCCCTTTTTGTTGATTGTCTTATTGGATTGTGATCCAAGGAACACTTGTTTGTTTGATAATTGATTCAGTTATTGAAGCCTTTTTCTTAAGGTTTTTGTATTCAATTATTCACCTTCTTCCCTTATATTTGATTATTGCTTTCATGATGATGATTGGCTAATTTCTTTGTGTGATTCTAGGGTGATTGGCTGAAGGTTGTGGGAAAAACAATGATAGAATAATCTTAAATCCCAGTAGGACCCTGAAAGCTCGAGTCTTTATCCTTAACCTTAGAACATCTCGCTTAGTCGATGAACATCTCGGCCGGGGTGGAATTCGTCTGACAGAGGTGACCCTTTCTGATCTGAAATTGAGAGTTAAGTGTTAGAGTTTGCCATATCCTATTCTTATTACACTTTTCCTGGTTCAATGCAAGCCTAGAATAAGACTTACCCGGTAATTCCTTTGTTTGTTTACCTAAGATCATAAGTGTAGGTGATAAAGGTTTGTCCTTTATTGGGGTTTGAGTGTGCTTTCATCCCATCTTTCTGAGTTAGCCTGAGACTTACCCGGTAATGGTTGATTCTATTCCCTTAGTTGGAGTGTTAGTTTGAGGTTATAGTTCTTTTCCTTAATTCCTTGAGACTAACCCGGTTTTAGGAGTTATGGTTTGGAATTAGTGAGTAGTGAGACTTACCCGGTGATCTATTCCACTTTAGTAACACCTCCCCTTTGCAAAAATCTTAGCTTTGTCCGCTTTATCTTGAGATCTTGAGTTGGAACCACAACTAGACGCTTTAATCCCTAGAATTGCATATTCCTTTAATTGACTTTTTATCATCTTTGATTGCTTTATTCACTTTTGTGGTTAGTAATTACATAGACAACCTACACCTGCTTTATTTCACCAAGTCCTTGAGATCGACACCCCGGAATTTCTTGCTTTTTACTACAATTGACCCGTACACTGCGGGTTCGCATCCTTGTTTTAAGCTTACATCTCGGGTTATAAATTTAAAGCTTGCACACACCGTTTGGAGCGAACAAGTTTTTGGCGCCGTTGCCGGGGACTTGGTCTAGACCAAGCCGGTTGCGGTTGGTTTTCGGGGCACTTGCCCTTGTTTCTACTAACCACTCTACTTGAGTGACTTTCGCAGGTTCATTTTCTTAGGTTTATGCGAAGAACCTGCTCTGGGAAGGAAATCGTTCCTTACGATCCCGAACCAGAAAAGACATACAAAAGACGCTTGAAAGAAGCGAAGATGGCCAATCAAGAGAATCGCGATCTTGAGGCCAAATAGAAGGAGGCATTGGAACAACTACACCTCAGCAAGGAAGAACTGCGATTGGAAAGGGAAGAAACTCGCGCAAGGACTGAGGCAATCGAAGTAGATATGGCAGCTTTACGGGACCAATATCTACCTCGACTGAATCTAGATCCTCGACCGAGGCAAGACCCAGATCCAGCTCCTCGACCGAGGCAGGGCCCAGCTCTAGCTGCCCCGGCCGAGATACTTCCACCTCGGATGCCAGTCCGAGATACTCTTTTTGTAGGTATTCCACAGACCCTAGGGCAAAGGATGGACCCCAATCAGCAACTGAGGCATCCAAGAGTCAACCTAGGTGATCCAGCGGACCATGATTATGAGCTTCGACCGCAAGTTCTTTCCATGATTCGCCAATGCCAGTTTGGAGGGCTAGAGAGGGAATCTCCACATCAACATCTACAAAACTATGAGATCTTGATGGAGACTTTGAGACCTTCAAGACTGGAAAACAACAATTACAAGCTAAGGCCTTTCTATTTCTCTCTGAAAGACACGGCGCTTACTTGGTATCAATCTCTCCCCCCCGGAAAAATCAATACTTGGGAGGAGATGACTACGGAGTTTTTGACTAAATTCTTCCCCCCCCCCCTTCTAAAACCTCTGAAATGAGAGGGAAGATTAATGTATTTATCATGAAGGACAAGGAGAGCTTGTCCAAGTCATGGGAGAGATTTAAAGACATTCTTTTGGATTGCCCACATCATGGGATTCCAAAGATAGAGTTGTTGGAAATATACTTCAAGGGACTGGACGGCAACACCCAGTTCAACCTTCAACTACTATCCGCTGGCACGTTCATGGACATGCCGATTGACGAAGCTTGGGAGTTCATAGAAAAGAAAGCTTTGCACATGGAGAAGTACTCCCACCAAGGAGCTGAAGGTGGAGTTAAAAGAGTTAACTTTCAAGAAGCTCACCCAAACAATGATCAACTAACCTCTTTGAAGAATGATGTGAAGCAATTGAAAGACCTTTTGGTTGCTCAAACCAAGAAAGAGGAGGAAGGATATCAAAACTCAAGGAACAACGGGTACCGAAACAACAACAACGGTTCCCGGAACAACAACTACAACAACAACAGAGGATCCAACAGCAATAATTGGAGGGCAAACAACCAAAATTCGGGTAACCCTTACTCTAACTCTAATTCGAATGACTTCTCTAATCCTTTCCTCTCTTCTTCTTCTTCTACTCCATTGAAGAGCCAGAAGCAAGGATCAAGTTCGTCCCAGCCGGAAAAGAAAGATGTGGTGCTGGAGGCCATCTTGATCAAGCTCAACTCTATGGAGACATCCATGACTTCATTTTCGAAGGCACAAAAAGCCTTAGAACAACAATTCTTTAACAAGGCGAATGAAGCGCCAAGAGATCCAGGGAAGCTTCCAGCAAGGACGGAAAGCAACCCTAAGGGACAGATCATGGCAATAACGACGAGAAGTGGACTGAAGACTGCAGATCCAGTGCCTCGGTCAATGCCAGTACAAACGAAGACCACCTCGGTCCAGGCACGATCGAAGAACACTTCGGCCGAGGTGCCAACCGAGGTGGAGCCACAGAGAGCGTCGGACAAAACTGAAGTTTATGTTCCACCTCCTGCATATAAACCACCACTTCCATTCCCCCAGTCAAGGGCCAAAGCACATCTAGACAAGCACTTTGGTAAGTTCCTTGACTTGATGAATAAACTACACATTAATATCCCTTTCCTTGATGCTATTCTAGGGATGCCCGCCTATGAGAAGTTCTTGAAAGAGATTCTATCAAGGAAGAGGAAGTTGGAAGACTTTGGTGAAGTAAGGATGACATCTAAATCCTTGGAGCTCATTCAAATCATGAAGGAGAAGATGCCACCCAAGTTAAGAGATCCCGGCTCGTTTTGCATTCCCATTCAAGTTGGGGATGTCACTTGTGAAGCCTTGTGCGATCTAGGAGCCAGCGTGAGCATCATCCCGCTGGAGCTATGTGTGAAGATCGGACTTGGAGAGCCCAAGCCGGTGAAGATACGGTTATACATGGCGGACCGTTCCATTACCCACCCCGTGGGCATTTTGGAAGACGTTCCGGTTAAGTTAAGTAACTTCTATTTACCTATAGACTTTGTTGTACTTGACATTCCCGCAAATTATCCCGTTCCTATCATTCTTGGGAGGCCATTTCTAGCAACTTCGGTTTGCAATGTGGATTGTAAGAACGCCAAGTTAAAATTCAACATTGGCGGAGATGAAGTGGAGTTTGCATTACTTGCGGCAATGAAGGGAGAGCAGCTAGGAGATGATATCTTCAACATCTATGATAAAGAAGAATCAAGAGAATTGGTGAGCTCTATCCTTATTAAAGATCCACTTGAAAAAGTTATTAGTTTTAGCTTAATGGAGGAAGGTATAGATGCTTCTTGTGATGCAGATATACGGAGCTTAAAGGCACTGGAAGAAGATCCAGGAGCTAAAATTGAACAGCTAATCCAGGAGAAGAAGATCTCCAGTTTCGGTCCCAGTTGCAGTACCTCGACCGAGGCACTTCCTGGACCAAGCGAGGTGTTCTTGACTGAAGAACATCTCGGTCACCCTCTCTGGACCTCGACTGAGGTCGAAAGCGAGATGATGTCGACTGAGAATAACAAATCTCTTACTCCCTTTTCTGACATTCATCCTTAGTTGGTGGAACATTCTCTCCACCAAATTTCTGATAATAAAGGACCTTGGTATGCTGATATTGTTAATTATCTTGTTTGCCAGGAAATACCACCCGGATTGACGTACGCTCAAAGGAAGAAATTCTTCAAGGATGTATGCCATTACTACTGGGATGAACCGCTGCTATTCAAGAGAGGTCCGGATGGGATGCTTCGAAGATGCATTCCGGAAGATGAAGTTAATAGTGTCATACGGCATTGTCACTCACTTCCTTGTGGAGGGCATGCTAGCGCTCACAAGACGTGCGCCAAGGTATTACGTTACGGTTTCTTTTGGCCTACATTATTTAAGGATGTGCAATCGTTTGTTGTCTCTTGTGATGCATGCCAAAGAACAAGGAATTTATCTAAGAGGAACGAGATGCCACTCAATAACATACAAGAGGTTGAGATCTTTGATGTATGGGGAGTAGATTTCATGGGACCTTTTCCGTCATCCAGAGGGAACCTCTACATCCTCCTAGCGGTCGACTACGTCTCTAGATGGGTTGAAGCCATTGCCTCTCCCACTAACGACGCCATGGTGGTTGTGAAGTTCTTTAACAGAACTATCTTTCCACGTTTTGGGACTCCACGCATCATCATCAGTGATGGAGGGGCACATTTCATCAACCGGAAGTTCAAGGCACTTTTATCGAAGTATGGGGTAACCCACAAGGTAGCACCCCCTTATCACCCTCAAACTAGTGGACAGGTCGAGATCTCAAATAGAGAATTTAAAGCAATCTTGGAGAAGACCGTCTCTAGGACGAGGAAGGATTGGTCCATGAAGCTGGACGACGCTCTTTGGGCTTACAGGACCGCATTCAAGACTTTCATTGGTACCACCCCTTATAATTTGGTCTATGGGAAGTCTTGTCATTTGCCCGTTGAGTTAGAACACAAGGAATATTGGGCAATCAAATGGTTGAACTTCGACATCAAGGAAGCCGGTGAGAAGCGGCTATTGGATATCAATGAGCTGGAGGAGCTGCGTTTGAACGCTTATGAGAATGCCAAGATCTATAAAGAAAGGACGAAGAAATGGCATGACAAGCGTATCATCCCTAAGGAGCTCAAAGAAGGAGACTTAGTTCTACTCGTCAACTCCCGCCTCCGCCTCTTTCCAGGTAAGTTGAAATCTAGATGGACAGGACCTTATGTTGTGAAACATGTTTTCCCTTATGGTGCAGTTGAGATTTGGGGAGAAACAAGCGGAAGCTTCAAGGTCAATGGTCATAGACTTAAGAAATACAAACCGGAAGTCCCGGTTGAGGAGGTTGCACCACTATACCTTGTTTAGGGACTCCGTACGGTCCAGCAAGCGACCTTAAATCAAGCGCTGCTTGAGAGGCAACCCAAGGTATTGCTTTCTTTTCCCTTTTTCTGGTCTAGCTTTAGATAGTTTGCTTTTGCTTTGCTCTGCTTTGTTTTTGGCATCCTAGACAGACAACAGGTGACATCTAAGGAAGGAATACAACTCAGGAGCAACACTGGAAGGACAGAAGTTCGAGAATTTGAGAAGACGGAGTTTGACTGAGACACATCTCGGTTGATGTCACAGCACCTCGACCGAGATGATTCTTGAGCAACCGAGGCGATTAGGGTTACTAAAGATCCACCTCGGTTCGTACCACCTCGGTCCAGTCGAGACCACCTCGACCGAGGTGACAACAGTTCCAGAAAAGGGTATAAAAGGGAGATTGATTTCTCTCTCTTCCCTCTCTCACCTTCTCGACCGCGGCGTACATCTCATCTCGCTTCTTTATTTTTCGATCGTTTTCGACTATTCTCGCTTCCAAACTGCAAGAAAAGGGTAGAGGATCAATTTGCAAGCAACAATCTGCAGTGAAAACGCACCAAATCGACCAAATCTGGGGTAAATTCGAAAAAACCCTAACTCCCTCTTCTTCCACTGATTTTATTCGATTTGGGCTTTGGTCTCCCCTACATTGTGCTGGAAAAGGATTAAGTACCCCATAGGAACAATTGGTAGTGATATTAGGGGAAAAGAACTGGATTTTTGAGAGAAACGATCGCACAGCACTTCGCCTCGGTCCAGTCGGCCTGCGCCTCGGCTGAGGTGTTCTTGAGATTTGTCAAGGTGACCGAGGTGGTCTAACAGTGATAGAAAGAGATGAGTTCTGACAGGCAGTTGGTTTTGAGGGACAGATCTTCTCCTTTTCCTTCTTCTTCTTCACGTCGCTCCATACCGGTGATCCACGAGCGTCACCAGGTAGACTATGACCGCATAGCGGCACGTCTAGTGGTTGCACCACGATTTCTGGACATTTCTGCATTTGACTGCCTCCATGTGGAGGATGATCTGAGGCGGATGATATCTGCGGTGGGGCTGGAGCAGTTTACTGAGATTAGAGCTCCAGCCTATCTTGAGCCTACCTTGGAGTTTGTTAGCTCCGTCACTTATCTGCCTATTAAGCGCGCCATCAAGTACCGGTTGATGAACCGGAACTATCTAGTTCCTATGGACCATTGGAGGGATAACTTTGGCTTCCCGGCCCCACTATTGCTGATTTTCCTTCTCGAGCTGTAGCTCGAGAGTTCTGGGGCCAGATAGCTCACGTAGTTAAGCACGGTGATAGGTGGAGACCTGGAAACTCCAGGGAGCGGATTATCTTCCACCTAGCTTTTAGACTTGCTCACAGGATCTTTAGCGAGACTCTTCTGGCGCGTACGGAGACGCCCCAGAAGATTAGACAGGGTGAGCTGCTGAGTCTTTACTGCATGGTGACCGGCGGAGTTCCGGATTTTGGAGTTATGCTGGCGGAGGATTTGCACAGGATCAAGGCGAAGGCAAAGGGGGACATCTGCTGCGGAGGGATAGTGACTCACATAGCGAGTTACATGGATCTTGACTTGAGTGTGTGTACTATGGTGGCGGCTCCCAAGCCGCTCGGGCTGCAGGAGATGATCACTAGGAGGATACTGGTTCCTCGCGGACTTACTACGCCGTATGTGGCGATGCCCTGGGAGCAGACTGCACCTCAGGGTATTAGGTGGTCACCTCAGTTCTTTGTTTATGACCCGCACTACTAGCAGACCGCATGGATTCCGCTTATGGAGGATGCCAGAGATGCAGCAACTCAGAGACAGGACGAGGATGAGGAGGTTGAGGAGCAGGAGGATGAGGATGAGGATGGCGGTGCTTCCATGGATACAGGTACGGATACAACTAGGACTAGTGTGCCGGTCATCGATCTGAACAACGACGAGACAGAGGAGGAGCCAGCTGCAGCACCAGCACGTCCAGCCAGGCGTAGGGTACGCAAACAGAGTGATCCAATCGCTCACCGCCGGATAGATGATCTGACGGATCAGGTGATAGATTCCTACGCCGCCCTATCCCTGGACATTAGAGAGATGCAGGAGAGACTACACTACCAGACACGATGGCTGAGATTCAGTTTCAGCATATCATGGGCTATCCTTTCGACCCATCTCAGTACCCGTACGCACCACCACCACCACTGGATCGGGATTAGATGCTTGAGAGCTTGCAGGATTTTCTTTATTTATTTATTTATTATGCAGCTCAGCTTTATCCGGTGAGTACTCTATTTTCTTTAGACTTATTTTGACCCATTGGGACAATGTGTCCCAAGTATGGGGTATGTGGATGTATTATATGACCTTATGTGTACGCTTGTATGACTCTTGATTCGGATATTTATCGTTTTATCTTGCTCTATGTGTTTATCTGAGATTACATGCATGCATACAGGTTATTTGATTGAGAAAAACGTCAAAAACTGGTTTGAAAAAAAATTTTATTGACCTCGACCGAAGTGATTCTGACTAATCGAGGTGCAGCACCTCGGATGACTTAGAACATCTCGACCGAGGTGGTTTAACTGAGAAAGTTTTCGAAACGATTTTTTTTGTGCTTCTTATCTGGATATGACCTCAATGATGATTTTGTTTATTGACTGGTTTTGAAATCCTTATATGTTTGAAAGGTTTTATGATATGTTTAAGTTGCTAAATGCTTTGTTTGAAATTTTGGCATGTATAATACTTTGTTTTTATCCAAATTATATTGAATTTGAATGTTGACACCACATGATAAGTTCTATCACTTTCTTCCTGGAAAGACCAAGGCAATTCATTCTCTTCTCTTCTTATTCTTGATCATGCTTTAGGCCCTCATAAACGTATTTGCCTCCCTTTACCTATCCGGGAATTTGGAAGCAAGCAAGTGAAAAGCAAGTGAAAGAAAAGTTGAGATGTTGGTTGGAAAGTTAGAAAGAGACAAATAGGTTTGGGGAAGTCAATCATGATGATGAGTAACTCGGCACCATTCACATAGCCGGGTGTTTGTGTCTTGCCAAAGTCGGATTGAGCGATATTCCTAACGGGTCATGGTATGTGCATCAAGGGTTTGAGGCATCTCGAGAAATTGATGATTGCTGATCTCCTAGGCTTCGGTTATTGTGCACCTCTGTCCATGCATCCCAAAAAGTAAAGTAAAAAATAAATAAGCAAAGCTTATTGGTGGAAGATGTTGAAGTTCAAAGGAAGTGAAGTAAAGATCCTTTTCCCAGATTCTAGCACCATATTCCCTATATACATCCCACCCTCACACGTTTCTTGACCTTTCATTTGGAAAAGCCCTTGAGACCTCGAGCTTGTTGATTGACTTGGTGATTTAAACTGAATTATGCATGATTAATTTCGATAATTATGATTTATTATGCATTCTATGATTTTATGCAAAGATGAACAACTTTCTTATATCTATAAAATGTTTTGATCATATTTTGATTTTAAACTCCATGAAGCATTCTCTTAGAGTGATCTATGATTGTAACACACCACTAAAATGTTTTGAAAGACCTTTTCATTGATCTTTATGACTTATAATTCATTCTATCTTGTATCTAAGATTTGGAACTTGTTTGGGGACAAGCAAGGGCTAAGTATGGGGTATTTTGATAGCATGAATTATAGTCTATATTTTGGGACCTGTTTAGACGTTTTATCTTTAATAATCTGTATGTTTGGATGTATATTATGTGATTATATTGTTGTTTCATCTACCTTTGCGGGAATCGAGGTCTACACCAAGTTTCGTTGTAATCGTAGGTAAAATGGCACGTTTTGCATCAAAAAGGAGCTAAAGGAGCGAAGGAGTCATTGGAGCTACATTCAGGAGCTTAAGGAAGAATACAGGAAGCATAGAAATGATTAAAGATTTACTTTAGACCAGATTTGAGAGATTTCACATTCAGTTTAGAGCGACCTCGGTCAGCTACAATACCATCTCGACCGAGGCGATCCAGAGGAGCGTCCCGACCGAGGCGAACACCTTGGACGCGGCGACATATATTTTATTCTTGGCTGAGATCTTTTATTTTTGGAAAGAGGATCTTATATTTTTAGGCTGGATTTCTGGAAGGAAGAAGATAATTCAGCTGATATATTTTACCTATTTTATGGGGAAATATCTTTCTAAGATCTTTTATCTTTGGGAGGCAATTTTCCTATAAAAAGGGTTGGATTTTCCACAAATCCAACAGCTGCTTACGGCTGGAAAACATCTGCTACGGCTGGAAAACATCCGCTAACGGCAAGAGGCAGCATCCAGCAGTTGGGAAGGATTTTTGGAAGGTTGAAGGAAGAAAGTTGATAGCTTCTATAGCTTTTGTGAAGGGTTTTGTAAGATTCTCTTATATTCCCTTCTTGTTGATTGTCTTATTGGATTGTGATCCAAGGAATACTTGTTTGTTTGATAATTGATTCAGTTATTGAAGCCTTTTTCTTAAGGTTTTTGTATTCAATTATTCACCTTCTTCCCTTATATTTGATTATTGCTTTCATGATGATGATTGGCTAATTTCTTTGTGTGATTCTAGGGTGATTGGTTGAAGGTTGTGGGAAAACAATGATAGAATAATCTTATATCCCAGTAGGACCCTAACAGCTCGAGTCTTTATCCTTAACCTTAGAACATCTCGCTCAGTCGATGAACATCTCGGCCGGGGTGGAATTCGTCTGACTGACGTGACCCTTTCTGATCCGAAACTGAGAGTTAAGTGTTAGAGTTTACCAAATTCTATTCTTATTACACCTTTCCTGGTTCAATGCAAGCCTAGGATGAGACTTACCCGGTAATTCCTTTATTTGTTTACCTAAGATCATAAGTGTAGGTAATAAAGGTTTATCCTTTATTGGGGTTTGAGTGTGCTTTCATCCCATCTTTGTGAGTTAGCCTGAGACTTACCCGGTAAAGGTTGATTCTATTCCCTTAGTTGGAGTGTTAGTTTGAGGTTACAGTTCTTTTCCTTAATTCCTTGAGACTTACCCGGTAATAGGAGTTACGGTTTGGAATTAGTGAGTAGTGAGACTTACCCGGTGATCTATTCCACTTTAGTAACACCTTCCCTTTGCAAAAATCTCAGCTTTGTCCGCTTTATCTTGAGATCTTGAGTTGGAACCACAACTAGACGCTTTAATCCCTAGAATTTCATATTCCTTTAATTGAATTTTTATCATTTTTGATTGCTTTATTCGCCTTTGTGGTTAGTAATTACATAGACAACCTACACCTGCTTTGTTTCACCAAGTCCCTGAGATCGACACCCCGGAATTTCTTGCTTTTTACTACGATTGATCCGTACACTGCGGGTTCGCATCCTTGTTTTATGCTTACATCTCGGGTTATAAATTTAAAGCTTGCACACACCGTTTGGAGCGAACAGTGCGGAGATCAAAGCATTATTCAACCTACAAAAAGCCTCAAGGCAATCTTTGGAGAAAACAAACTCAACATCTTTCATTAGTAGGTTAGTAAGAGGCTTAGAAATTTTAGAGAAATCTTTTTTGAATCTCGGGTAAAAACCGGCATGCCCTAAGAAACTCCTTACCCTCTTCACCGAGGTAGGTGGTGGCAACTTGTCTATTGTCTCTATCTTAGCCCTATCAACCTCAATGCCTCGATTGGACACCAAGTGTCCCAACACAATGCCTTCACTTACCATGAAGTGGCATTTCTCCCAATTCAACACAAGATTAGTCTCCTCACATCTCTTTAGCACCAAAGACAAGTTAGCTAAACAATCATCAAATGAAGATCCATAAACCGAGAAATCATCCATAAACACTTCCATGATGTTTTCAATATATTCAGAAAATATGGCCATCATACACCTTTGAAAGGTGGCGGGTGCATTACACAACCCAAATGGCATTCTCCTATATGCAAATGTACCCCAAGGACATGTGAATGTAGTTTTCTCTTGGTCATCCGGGTAGATAGGGATTTGGAAGAATCCACTATAGCCGTCTAAGTAACAAAAGTGTGAATGTTGAGCTAATCTCTCTAGCATTTGGTCAATGAAAGGAAGAGGGAAGTGATCTTTCCTAGAGGCCACATTTAGCTTCCTATAGTCTATACACATCCTCCATCCCGTAACCGTCCTAGTAGGGATTAGTTCATTATTCTCATTAGTCACTACAGTCATCCCACCCTTCTTAGGAACCACATGCACGGGACTAACCCATTTACTATCCGAAATCGGAAAAATAATTCCCGCATCTAGCAATTTAAGGATCTCTTTCTTTACTACTTCTTTCATGATAGGGTTTAGTCTTCTTTGAGGTTCAATTGAAGGTTTATGATTACCTTCCATTAAGATCTTATGCATGCACAAAGAAGGTTTGATGCCAACTAAATCATCAATGGTATAGCCTATAGCTCTCCTATGCAATCTCAACTCATGCAACAATCTATTCAACTCATCATCATTCAAGCATGCATTAACAATCACCGGATAAGTAGAATTTTCACCAAGAAAAGCATACTTCAAATCAGAGGGGAGGGGTTTAAGTTCAAGTTTAGGAGGACCTTTATCGATTGGAGACGCTTCATACAATGTAGGTTGGGATGATTCCAAGGCCATGGAAGACCCTCCTAGGCTCCTTGAAGCTTGATCAACCACTAAGGAACTTTCTGGAGAGATCACGGGCAAAATCACGGCCTCTGGCACAACCACGGCCATGGAACTTGCTAAGCTGGCACTTTTGAGCATTCTAGAGAGTTCCACGGTACAAATCACGGCCGTGGTTCTTGGTGGCAACTCGGAAGATCTCTTTGTCATTCTCACTTCTCCATACTCCTCCAACTTCCTTTTGTTGGAGAGTATCTCCTTCAAAAATTTGCCATAGGCCCGCATACCTAGAATAGCATCCATGAACGGAATGTTAATATGCAATTTAGACATAAGTTCAAGGAATTTACCGAAGTGTTTGTCCAAACGAGCCCTTACTCGTGATTGTGGGAATGGTAGTGGTGGCTTGTATGGAGGTGGTGCCACATATGTTGGCTCATCAGCCTTGCTCTTTCCTCCTTCTTCTTGCAATGTCTCTTCTTCTATCACCACTTGCTTTCCCTTATCATTTCCCTTAGGTAAAGGGTCCTTCATGCTCAGCCCACTCCTTGTTGTAATGGCCAATACTTGGCCTCTTGGGTTATCTTCGGTTCTTCCGGGAAGCTTTCCCGGATCTCTATGAGCTTCACCTGCCTTTTGGAACACTTGTGCTTCAAGCACCTTTTGAGCCTTATAAATGGAAGTCACCGTGCTCTCAAGACCACTCAACCTTCCAAGCAATTGCGCAAACATCATCTCGGTTCTATCCTTTGGAGGTTAAGTAAATCCGGGTGGAGGCTCTTGTGAAGCCTTAGGTGGTGGAGCTGCGCTTGTGGAAGCGCGGGGGGGGGGGGGTCAAGGCTCCATCCGGGTTAGAATCCGGGATGGTTGTGGTTAGGCCGGTAATTGTTGAATTTCCGGTTGTTGTTGAAGTTCCTAGGGCCTTGATAGTTGTTGAAGTTTCCCCTTCCCATATAGTTCACATCTTCCTCCTTGGAAGACAAGTTTGCTTGCACTTTCCCTTGAGGGCTTGCTTAATTCTTCAACGTTGTAGCACACAACTCCCTCAAAGACTTATGCTCATTGTTGATTGCATCGAGCTTGAAATTACTCATGGTGACTTCACTCACCTCATATGCTCCCGGTTTCCTCCCATCACTCTTCCTATGGGAGTATTTTTCTATCACCAAAGCTTGTTTCTCTACAAAGTCCCAAGTCTCATCCACATTCTTCTCCATGAAAGTTCCTCCGGAAAGAGATTGAAGCTTGAATTGGCTATCCTCATCAAGCCCCTTGAAATAGATCTCCAATAGCTCTATCTTCGGTATACCATAGTGTGGACAATCTAGGAGGAAGTCCTTGAACCTCTCCCAAGACTTGAATAGGCTTTCTCTATCCTTCATCACGAAGGCATTTATCTTCCCTCTTAACTCGGTAGTCTTGGAAGGTGGGAAGAACTTAGTCAAGAACTCGGTTGTCATCTCCTCCCAAGTACTCACACATCCTAGTGGAATGGATTGGTACCAAGCCAAGACCTTATCCTTAAGTAAGAAGAAAAAAGCCCTAAGCTTATGGCTGTTGTTCTCCAATCTAGGCGGCCTTAGAGTCTCCATCAATATCTCATAGTTCATCAAGTGTTGATGAGGCGACTCTCCTTCCATCCCTCCAAATTGATTGTGCCGGATCATTTGTAGCACTTGAGGGTGGAGCTCATAATCATGGGCTGCGGGATCTACTAAGTTCACACCCGGACGGTGCACTCTTTGGGCCGGATCCATATGTTGCCCTAACATTTGTAGCTCCTCAATCATGATCGAATCAAACCGAATATTAACCGCCGGCTGCGGTGGTGGTGGAGGTGGAAGTTGTTGTCGATTAAGCTCTCTTTGCACAAGAGCTTGCGTAATCTCTTCAATCTCCCTCCTAGTTGCTTCTTGCCTCTCATTGGCAAGTCTCCTTTCATTCTCCAAGAGTTCAACTCTTAACCTAATTTGCTCAAAAGCATCATCCAACTCAGCTTGAAGATCTCTTGCGGCCATCTCTTTCTTCTTCTTAATGCTCTTGGATCTAGCTTTAAGGGTTTTATCCGGTTCGGGATCGAATGGAGCTAAATCCTTGCCACGAGATCTTCGCATGCACCTAAAGAACGAGAGATGCCCTGAAAATGCAAAGACACAAACCAAACAAGATCAAAAGCAACAAGAAAGACCTACACTATAAACAATCACAAAAATGACTCAATCTAGACCTAGTCCCCAGCAACGGCGCCAAAAACTTGTTACGCTAAGATTGTGACACGCAAAAGTTTTAAATTTATAACTCGATATATTTTTCCTAACTCCTAGCGAACCCACAGTGTATGGGTCGTTTTGTAGTAAGGATAGTATTCCGAGGTAGAACACAAAGACTATGGTGAAATTGAATCAAATAGTGACTAAGGATAGTGTAGACCTAGTGTGAGAAAAGAGAAAGAAATAAAGAAATGAAAATCTAAATGTTTTTGGATTGATTTGTGGTGATCAATCAAGGATCATAAATTATGCAAGGATTAACAAACGACTAAGCTATCAACACAAATAAGCAAACACAAACACGAGATAGGTAATCAAAGAAAGAAAAGCGGTTGGGGTTAGGAGTTCCGGTTATGGCATTGGACTCAAGCTTCTAATCATTCCTTGGATCAACTATGGTATGTTGGGAAAGGGTGTTTCTCAAATGGAACCAATCACCGGGTAGGTCTCATGATCCACTAATCTCGTAACTAAGGTCTTATTACCGGGTAAGTCTCTAGGAGCCTAGGGTTGGGAAATCTACACAAACCGGATTGCTATCTAGGGATCTAACCTCTCCTTACTGGGTAAGTCTCGGGAAGGCAAGTCCTAAACATCAATCCTAGCACACTCGATCCAATAGCGGCTTATGAGGCTCACTACTACCTAGAGTTCATCATCTTTGGTACTTAAGATCGGAAATCACCGGGTAGGTCTCTTTCCTCACTTAGATTGCTAGCATTAGGTCACCCTAGGCTAGATTAAGCTTAACAAACACTAGGATTTCAACAATCTAACATCCTAACATGCAGATTTATCATTTAAAGCTCAACAAAAGCAAATCACGGTCAGATCCTAAGAACCACGGTTGTGGTCTGGCTGGAACAGACCGTGATTTCTAACAGCACTCAAGTACGAGCAAGTAAATCTTCCAAAGATACATTTAAGTCTATTCTATCATAGTCCAAGTCATAACCATCATTCCCTTACCCTAGAATCTCATCTATTTAGCCAACAACATGCATCATAACAATCAAACTCAACAAGCATACATTCATGGCTTCCATTAGCAAGAGTATGAAATGAAAGAGAAACGAAACAAGTAGGATAAGAAAACCAAGCTGAATCAAAGTCAAGAAGGACTTACAACCCTTCAAAAGAAGGTTCGAATCGTTTCTTACAACCCTAGCAAATGTCTTCAACAAAACTCACTCAAAACCACTCAAAAACTATGAAAACTATGAAACTAGTGTGCTTCTTCTTCTTCTCCAAATGAGAGTGTTCCTTCTTCTCCAAGAGTAGCTCCAATCCAAATGAGAGAATGTGGAAGAGGGTATGAGTGGTGAGGTCCCCTCTAGAATCAGCCTACAAGAGTACTTATATCATTCACCATTTGCAAGAGTCGGTTATGGAGATCGTGGGATAGTTGTCCCAGGTGTCCAGAGGGAATCACGGTCCATTCCACGGCCGTGGAAGTGCCAGGGACCGTGGTTTTGGTGTTTCAGCCCTCTTTTGATCGTTGAGCCATGAGTTGGTACAAGGCATGCACCAACATGGTCCCATATGTTCTCCTTAGCTCCTAGCTTGCTCCCTAATGACTCCAGAAGTGTGTCATCGCGAGGAAGGATCCTCGAATGTATCGATAAAGCTCCAAAAGCTCCCAAAATACCTACAAAACATGCAAATGTCCATGTAGACGTCTATCTCGACAACATTCATGAATTAAGTGCAAATCGTCACGAACTGATGTCAAACTATGCATGAATAGCGGGAAAAACTATCTAAATGGATGCCTAAACTAATGTCATAAATCGTGTTATCAGCGACCACCACTACCTCCGCGGATCTCAGCAGTGTAGTTTCTTATATGTTGGCCTTTATATGCGCATTTTCTGGTTTTGTGCGTTTGCTGTAGTATGGCCTTATATATCTATCCTTATAGTAGATGGCGCGTACTAGAGCTACATCTGCTATGGGGCGAGGAAGGGGTCGACCACCACTTCCACCTGCCGTCCGTGGACGAGGACATGCAGGAAGACCTCCACTAGCTAGAGGTCGGGGCCAGGCCCAATTTCTAATTCGCCTATCGCTGAGGCGTTTGTTGAAGAAGTTGCTGAGAGTGTTGTTCCTGATGTTGGGAATGGGACCGCTGCTAGGTCTGGAGCACTAGGAGCGCTATCGATAGAGTCCGCACGAGTGTCTATCGGAGCTTCTGCATATCGCGACTATGTGTAGAGAGTTGAGGAGGCTATCAGGACTGGAGGACCAGCACCAGTGCCGCCAGTTCCTGCGAGATCAGTTAAGGTTTCGCAGAGAGTTTCACAGGTTGTTGTCCCGCTTGCTAGAGTTGTTGAGGTTGTCAAAGCGACGGCTGAGACGGAGGAGCCAAAGCCCGACAGTTGGTTGATGGTTTTCGATCAGTTGAAGATTCCCACTTTCATAGGGAAGACTGGTTTGGAGGTGGAGCACTGGCTAGGACAGCTGGATACTGCTATGGAGGCTATCAGTTGCCTAAAGGGACGTCAACTCAACATAGCATAGACACTACTGAAGGATCAGGCTCATTCTTGGTGGAGGATTGTTCGCAGTAAGACCACTAGTTATGAGCAGATGAAGACAGTGATCAAAGATCGCTACTTGCCTGCAGCTATGAGGAGAGACCGTCTTCCGGATTTCCTTAAGGCTGGATTTGAGGATTTGCCTATTGCTGAGATCATCAGCAAGTTTCAGGATGAGTTGTCTTTGTTGGGTCCGTCTACACCACCTGAGGATCAGCATGTTTACCTTTTCTCTCGGAGGCTGAGGGAGTCGACACGCTCTTATCTTGCAGGTTTTCGTTGTGATTCTTTGGCAGACTATCAAGATAGAGCTTCTGCTTATGAGAGAGGCCGACCGGGTCATAGGAGAGCTTCTTAGACAAGAGGTCCTGAGAAGAGACAAAAGACTGGATCAGCCAGTGCTGGAGCTGGAGCAGCTGGTTTTGGGCATAGTCAAACGCATGGATGTTCTAGTTTCCAGTAGAGTTTTGACAAAGGATGGCAGTGTCACAACTGCGGAGTAGCTGGACACATCCGAGCTGATTGCAAGAAGCCAGCAGTGACTTGCTTTTCTTGTGGCAAGCCCGGACACAAAGCTGCGTTTAGCCGCCAGGGCAAGGCGCTATCACAGCAGGGTTCTTCACCTGCCAGTGTTGCTAGAGGAGGACAGAGATCTCAGTATTAGCAGCAGCAACAGCAGAGAATTTCTGGTTCTACCGCTCCTCAAGGTTCCACTCTGGGACAGGGGAGAGGTATAGGACGTGTCGGTGGATCTGTAGACACCAGAGATGCATCAACCAGAGTGTATGAGTTGAGGAGTGTTGTAGAGCCGACAGCACCGGCAGACACAAGTACCATTCATATTAATGGTTTTCCTGTCAGAGTTCTTTTCGATATCGGTGCTACGCATTCTTTTATATCTTATGCATGTGTAGATAGATTGGCCTTAGTTACAGTAGAAGGTAGACCCTTCTTTATAGGATTACCCGATGGGGTAAAATTTGAGGTACACGAGAGGCTCGCAATTGCCCTATTAGATTGGGTGGTCGCGATTGGCCAGCTGACTTCTTCGTCATGTACTTAGTACACGAAGAATTTATTCTGGGTATGGATTGGATGGACCGATATCGAGCAGTTCTGAAAATCAGCAAGAGGACAGTGACAGTGACTACAAATGCAGGCCATGTTGAGATCTTCCGAGGATAGGATCTCGAGAAGACTGGTACAGTCATCAATGCAGTTCGAGCTGCGAGACTTATTAGTCAGGGATGCGAGGCTTTTTGGTGCTATGCCATGAAGGATAGTACTACTTCGGCTTTGGAAGAGATTTCAGTAGCTTGCGAGTTTGCTGACGTCTTTGGAGAGCCATCAAGTTTACCTCCACTGAGGAGTGTAGACTTTGGCATTGAGCTAGAGCCCGGTACAAGACCGATCTCTAAGACTCCTTATCGTATGGCGCCTATCGAGATGCTTGAGTTGAAGAAGCAGCTCGAGGAGTTAGCAGAGAAGGGCTTCATCCGCCCTAGTGTATCTCCTTGGGGCACACCAGTTCTCTTCGTCAGGAAGAAAGACGGGTCAATGAGGTTATGTATCGACTACCGAGAGCTGAACAAAGTGACAATCAAGAACAACTACCCATTGCCCCGTATCGATGATCTTTTGGATCAGCTGCATGGAGCTTCAGTGTTTTCGAGGATCGATCTGAGATCTGGGTATCACCAGCTGAGGGTGAGAGAGCAGGACGTAGCCAAGACGGCATTTCGGACCAGATATAGACACTACGAGTTTGTAGTGATGTCATTCGGACTCACGAACGCGCCCGCAGTCTTCATGGAGTTGATGAACAACATTCCTTGATCACATAGTTTCAGCTGAAGGAATCAAGGTAGATCCGGCGAAAATTGATTCAGTAGCATCATAGCCGCCTCCTAAGAACGTCAAGGAGGTACGCAGCTTCTTAGGATTGGCGGGCTACTATAGGCGTTTTATTGAGGGCTTTTTTCAGTATTTGCCCGACCGCTCACTTCCTTGCTACGGAAGTCTACGAGATTCATATGGTCCGAGCCGTGCCTACAGAGCTTCGAGGAGCTGAAGAAGAGGTTGACCTCTGCTCCTATCCTAGGTCAGCCAGAGGGCATTGAAGATTTTGTGGTTTACAGCGACGCATCCAAGTTGGGCTTGGGATGTGTTCTGATGCAGAGGGGAAAGGTGATTCCTTACGCGTCTAGACAACTGAAGACGTACGAGGAGAATTACCCTACCCATGATCTAGAGTTGGCTGATGTGGTTCACGCTTTGAAGATTTGGAGGCATTATCTATACGGAGCTACGTGTCAGATTTTCACAGACAATAAGAGTCTGAAGTACATATTCACTCAGCGGGAGTTGAATAACCGCCAACGCAGATGGTTGGAGTTGATCAAGGACTTCGATCTTGAGATCTTATACCACCCGGGGAAGGCTAATGTGGTAGCAAATGCCCTTAGTAGGAAGACTGCCCGAGAGATGGCGATCGCTAGGCTGGCAACTCAACCACAGTTACAACGAGATCTGGCACGGCTAGAGATGGATGTCCACTTCCCAGATTCCGACAGTCACTTGTCCACCTTGGAGATAGTACTTGATCTGTTGGCCTAAATCCGATAGAAGCAGGAGAGTTGTCCAGCTTTGACGCAGATCTGAGACCAGATGTCTCAAGGAGAGGCGCCGCAGTTTGCAAGTGGTGCTGATGGAGTTTTGAGATGCCAGGAGCGTGTTTGTGTGCCTTCAAATCGAGAGTTGAGATAGAGGATCCTTCAAGAGGCTCACTCTTCACCTTACTCAGTACATCCCGGTGCGAGTAAGATGTATGAGGATATCAGACGCACTTTCTGGTGGGGAGGTCTGAAGCCATACGTCACGAGATATGTAGCTCAATGTGCGACCTGTCAGCAGGTCAAGATCGAGCATCATAGCCTAGAAGGCGAGCTACACCCACTTCCCGTTCCTTAGTGGAAGTGGGAGGACATCTCTACGGATTTTGTTACCGGTTTGAGACCGAGTCGAGGCTTTGATGCTATTTGGGTCATAGTAGATCGACTGACGAAGACCGCACGTTTTATTCCGATTAAGGAAACGTGGCCGGTGAGTCGATTGGCAGAGGAGTTCACGAGACAGATAGTGAGACTTCATGGAGTACCTAGGACTATTGTCTCTGACAGAGACGGACGGTTCACTTCGAGGTTCTGGCAGCAATTACATGCCGTCCTAGGTACGAGTCTGCAGTTCACGACTACTTATCATCCTCAGACCGATGGTCAGTCTGAGCTTACTTTCCAGACTTTGGAGGACATGTTATGAGCTTGTGTGTTAGACTGGGGACAGGTATGGCTAGATCACCTTCCCTTAGTGGAGTTTTTGTATAACAACAGTTGGCACGCATAGATCGGGATGGCTCCTTATGAGGCTTTATACGGACAGAGATATCGTACACCGTTGTGTTGGGACGAGCCTATTAGTGCTAGCGGAGTAGCACCTGAGCAGATACAGGATGACATGGCTCGAGTAATAGTGATTCGAGAGCGGATGTTAGCAGCACAGAGTCGACAGAAGTCTTATACAGATATGAGGCGCAGACCTCTAGAGTTCAGAGTTGGAGCTTAGGTTTGGTTGAGAGTATCCCCGACACGAGGCGTCAGAAGTTTCGGTATCAAGGGGAAGCTGAGCCCCAAATATGTTGGACCGTTTGAGATTCTTGAGCGAGTTGGGGAAGCAGCATACAGACTTGTTTTGCCACCAAAACTCGAGGGTGTTCAGCTAGTCTCCCATGTGTCTCAGCTACGGGAGTACATACCAGACCCAAGACACATTGTCAGTCATGAGGATCTAGTGATCGAGCTAGACCACATGTTCGTAGAGCACCCGATAGCTGTCTTAGAGCGTAGTACGAGACGCTTGCGTTCGAAAGATATACCGATGATGAAGATACAGTGGTCGATCCGAGGAGCTGATGAAGCGACTTGGGAGTCAGAGGATAGTATCCAGAGGAACTATCCCGAGTTTTACGCTGAGCTTGATGCACCATTAGTGTAGTTGTTTTGTTTGGTTTTTCCCTTTGTTGTGTTGCATACGCTTTTTGTGACGTTTTGAGTTACGTGCCCCGATTGGGAATATATGAGTTCAGTTCTGTTTCTATGTGTTGTTGTGATCGTTGGGCTTTTACAAGTTTCGGGACGAAACTTCTTTTTAGGGGGATCTGATGTAAGACCTCAGTCTTTTGCCTTCACCGTCCCCGCGGTGAAGTGTGCCGCCCCTGCGGCAAGGTCAGCCGCCCCTGCGGCTAACAACAGATCGCGTCCGATCTTTCTTTCGTTCGTTTTATCTTCTTTCCATAGATAGAATATCCGATATTCTATCTTATGGGTCAGTTTCCTTGTCAACTTTCTAACCCTAGACGCCATTTCCGTCTATCTTTCCAGCCCGTCCCTTTATATTCCCGTATTTTCCTCTTTTCCCCGTTTCTTGCTTACGTCTTCTTCAACCCTAAGAGTTGCAGCCGTTCCCTTGCTTCCTGCGATCTTGCTGAACGTGTAAGTTCATCTCTTTTGGTTTCTTCATCACGTTCTTACAGTTGTTGCATGCCTTCTCCTTCTGTTTCGTTTCTTCTTCGTTCTTCTCTTTTCTTCTTCTCCAAGGATCAAGCTTGAGCTTTGATTCTTGTAGAGCATTCCGTTGTTGATCCTTTGATGTTCACAGGCTCTCTTGGCTGAGTTGTGATGTGGTTGTGCAATGAGAAGAGCAAGCTTTGGCCTTTGTTTTGTTCCTTGCTATCGAAGGAGTCGACAACGCTTCTGCACTGTAACCCGCCCTCGCGCCTCTGCTGTGCCGCCCCGCGGCCATCCGCCCGTGCGCCTAGTCCAGCCGTCCCTACGATTTCCTCTGTAGTAACTCCCGTCTTTGGTGAGTTGCTTCCTACTTTCCTTTCCTCGTTCCTTTCTTGGTTTCTTATGGTTGTTCCTTATCCCCTAAGTTGCTGTAAGACTAAGGTTGAGCCCTTAGCTTGTGGAGATCTCTTAGAGATCATTGAGACTGTAAGTTATAGACTTCTAGAAACCCTTTCGTTCCTGATTCGTGATGTTTGTGTGAACGGGCTTTCCTTGCTCCTTTCCTGAGGGAAACTGAGTGTTCTCTGAGTTGTTCGTTGATCTTTGAGTTACCTTCGAGTAAGGTAAGTCCCTCGGACTTACTTAGCTTCATTCCGTATATTGGTTTGAGTGTTTTGGCTTGTTTGTGTTCTTTATCTTGTTTATAACGGATAACCGGAATAGGATTCACCCTTTATAACCTTATCTGGCCCAAGTGTATTATAACCGGGCGGTGACCACTTGTCCAGTTCTACAGGAGACTAGAATGTGATCTTGCAACCCAGACTCGTAGGTAACGGATAATACTGATCTGTTTCTATTGGTAGACGGAAGCGGAGGCGAGTTTTAGGAGATTCTCGTGTGACAAAAAAAGTTGAATTAGTAATGGATAACCTTAATGAAAGATAATAACCGGTTGTGTGCAAGCATGCTATGTGTTTTCTTTACCTTATGTGTGTTTGTGTCTTTACACTCTTGCTAGTATCTAGAATATTAGCTAACGGTTTATACCGTCGTTGTATATATTCCGCAGGTTCAGGATGCTGCTGAGTGATCCGGATGGTGTGGTCAGCCGGGGTTCCCGTACATTATAGGACGGGATCGATTTTTTGTTTCTTTTGTTGTTTTCCTTTTGTTTTGAACTCGGCTGCGGAGCTTGTGTTTTCTTTTGTTTAAACCTTTGGTTTTATTTTGAGTTTTGGTTTTCATTCATCTGTGCCTTGTTGTAAGATCCGTTTGCTGTTGCAACTCTGAGGGTCGGGACCCATTGTGCGGTCCTAACCCGTAGCGCTTCAAGTTCCCAGAACTTGGGGTGTTACATTGTACCCCCCCCCCCCTCTCAGCTTCTCCATCTGCACCCAACCCTACCCCCTACCTTAATCGAGCACCTTGATCAAACCCCTCCCATCTCTCCTCACCCTCTCTCAATGAATATCAAAATATGCTCTTCGAATATAAGAGGCCTTAATCACCCCAATAAGCAGAAAGTGATACAAGGAATTGTCAAGCGACACAAGATTGAACTCATTGCCATCATTGAGACTCATCTCAAGAAGAACAAAGAAGACTGTATTGCCTCATCTCTTTCCCCTAATTGGAAGCAACTCTCTAACTCTTCCTTAGCCCACAACTACTGCTTATGGGTTTGGTGGAACCCTTTGAGCCTCCACCTCACGTCTACCATCAACACTGATCAAGTCATCCATTTCCGTATCACCAATGCCACAAACACCCCTACCCATCCAACATACTTCGAATGCTCCTTCATTTACGCACATCAACAATGCTTGTTTGTCATCCTTTCCACTGCTCAACACTCTAACAGTCTTAAGTAATCCTCTTTCAGATAATTTTTTTTCCAAAACAATATACCTTAGGTTACATAAAGTTATGACAGATTTCTATATAAAATGGTACAAAATTTCTCAACATATATATATAGGGTGCGGTTCCCATGAGAACAAGCTTATCGTGTAATCATGAGAACAATCTTAGATCGTCGGATGATGAGTATTAAGGGTCGAGATTTAGGACAGATATCATAATTAATAATAACTACGAATAATAATAACTACGAAGCATTCATTCAACCACCTAACTACGAATAATCCATTCAACCAACAATAAATACGAATAATACATTAAACGATATGGGACATTCGTAACAAAACTAATAATAACTACGAATATTATACTAAACAATAAGGTATGTTCTCATGATTACACGATAAGCCTGTTCTCATATGATCTATACTATATATATATATATATATATAAGTGAGAACCTTTTTTACAATAAGGAGTGAAAACTTATGAGAGCCATCTAATCCCTCGTCCAAATCCTTCCCAATTTCAGAAGCTTACCTTGAACGGAAGATCCAGTGGAAAGCAAACCCTAATTTCCCCAAACTCAATCATTCGACCATCCAAGTGAACTTGTCTCTCCTAGGTGACAAGGGTGGATTCGGATCTCTTCTTCGTGGGGCGGCCACAAAAGCTATCTAGAAGAAGACAAACAACTTTGATGCTTGCAAGGATACGAGCGGTCGGTGGCTAAGGCATGTGAACTTCGAGAAGAAGATTGAAGAGTGGATGACGGAAGAGCAAAGGTGGGTGGCGGAGGATTATATCAAAAGATAGTCAAGACTGAAAAGAACAAAGGTGGTGATGTAATTGACAAGGTGTATATACCTATAAAAAATAAAAAGTAAACCGCGGTTTATGAGGGAAAATAAATAAAAAGAAAAAGAAAAAGAAAAAAAGGTCGTAGTTTATAACCACGAGTTATTCAGGTAAATCTAGAGGTGGGTCGCAAACCTAAACCGCCGGTTTAGGTTTGGCCTTTGGCCAAACCTAAACCTAAACCGTCAAAATCCAAACCAGCGGTTTAGGTTTAACCTAAACCGCCGGTTTGGTCGGCGGTTTAGCCGGTTTATTAAAAAAAAAAAAAATTGAAAAAGTGGACCAAAACGGACCAAACCGGCGGTTAACCGCCGGTTTAGGGGACCAAACCGGCAGTTAACCGACGGTTTGATCTCCAAACCGCCGGTTTGGTCCATTTTTTTTAAAAAAAAAAAAAAATAACCAAACCGGCGGTTTAACCGCCGGTTTAGGTTTGGCCAAAGGTCAAACCTAAACCTAAACCGCAAACCGCCGGTTCAACCAAACCGGCAAACCTAACCGCCGGTTTGGTCAAACCGGCGGTTTGCGCCGGTTCACAAACCGCCGGTTCGGCGGTTTGGTTTGAACCGGCCCCATCTCTAGGTAAATCCATGGTTTGAAATTATAAGTGTGCTCCGAATCTATTTATCTTCCTATTGTGGAAAATAGTTTTCCTTCGTAACTAATATCATAAATAAAATTTTTTTTCTGATTGTTTTAGGAAAAAAAAATCACAAATTTTGTACAACTTGAAGGTTTTATTCCAGAAAACAATGATCTAGCTGTCCACTTGATGAATACAAATGACAGGTTAGTGAATTTTTAAGAGCAGTATCGAATGATACAAATTAGTTTTGTAGATACAAATAGTTTTCCTTCAAGGTTTCATTCACTCACCCGTTACTCTAATTTTTTTGTCATCCCTTGTACCCTTACATCACTCAAAGATACAAATTAGTTTTGTAGATCTGATCATGTCAATTTGAATCCAGATCCATCCACCGCAATTTACATTTGGGCTGTAAAAATATACTTTTCACTAAAAAGATTAAAATGGGCCGAAATTGGGCACATTTAGAAAAGAAAATTCAGGTCCACTAATACCTCCAATTTTTACTACTCCGCTAAAAAATCGTTGTAGTGCTATGTAAATTTTACAACAACAATAACAATGAACACCACCGTCAACGGTGGCTACAGGCCGGCGCCAATCTGTTCAGCCACGACAGCAAGCGCCACAGCGAAGGCGGAATCAAAGCCCGGCATTACACGCAGAACAAAACCATCCCCTTCTCGTCGCATCCCCGCCACCATCGACCCGTTTCCGGTATCGTAGACGTTAAAACACCGCTTCTCAAACCTCTCGATTCTGAATTTCCCGGCGACAGGGTTATTGTATACCTCCGCAATCAAATCTGACCGTCCAATCATCGAAGATCTGCGAACACTGAAAATCGGCTTGGTTCCATATCCTTTTCCAGCAAACCCCTCCCACCTCCGGCGAAGACTCAAGATCTACTCAAAATGTCATAAAATAGAAATCGTAGATTGAAGAATTGGCGAGTTTAAAGTTGGATTACGTACCTTGCGATGGAGAGTGAGAATCGGCTTGCGATGCGGGTCGTTGACGAGGATTTGGATTTCCCGGCGGTAGCGGTGAATCAGGAAGAGTGAAGTGCCGGAGAAGAAGACGGTGTCATCGTTGACGATGAGTTGAATCTCTTTTTCGTTGGAGTAGCCATCGTTTACCACTATTCCCATGGTGAAGCTAACTGAATTTGATTCGATGTTGATGGAGCTAGCTAGGTAGAGCTAGAGTGATGGATATATATAAGCAAATGGTACTTCAATTTGAGCTCCACACGTTTGAAAATCTTGAAAATGAGTTCATAAAGACAGATTAGTGAAGGAAGGTTAAGAGTAGAAAGTTGAAGTTTGCAACCAATGAAATTCTATTGCTTCAAGTCACTTTCATACGTTGCTATTGGTTGCATTGAAAGTGAAATTGCTGCTCATTCAATTAATCTCCAACCACATGGCATTGAAGCCCTATGTGGGGTGAAAATCGCTGCCGACGCTGACAAGGCCTTTTTGTTTTTATAATTAAAATAAAAATCATGGAAAATAAGATAAAAATCCGGTTTTCTTAATAGGGCTGGCTGTGCACCCGGTCTGAATTTGGCAGGAATGGACCTTCTGAACCGGAGACTAAGCCAGGATCATTACGATCCCGATCGGTACGGACCAAATTTCATTCACCAAGGCTATTGTCTCGGTTTATTCAGTACAAAGCCAAGTCAGTCTGGGTTTAGCTAATAAGATTACAGGATTTTAAAATCTTTTTTTATTATATTAAAATACAAACCAAAATTGGCAAACGATCGGGTCCTAAAGTGCACGTTAACACTTGAATATTTTTTTTGGATGAAAATTTGAGTTTTAGACTGTAAATAGACAAGATATCAGAAATATTATGGTCAATTGAAGTAATACTATATCGACGTTAGGCGGGTAATTAGCAAATGAACAAAAGTTAAGGACTCTAATAAAACATGAAGAAAGTAGGGACATATTTGGATAAATTTGAAAAGTTAGGGGGTAGTAAAGAATTTTACCCAATGAGTTGGACTCTTGTGATTCACTATTTGAATCTTGAGTCCACGTTAGGCGGAAACCGGGTTCAATATTCGGTCTTCTTATTGTGGGTCATTAAAGTTCAAGGGGACCACTAATCCACCATCATCATTCATCATATAATATTGCTACTTTTGTTTCATTACTGAAATAAAATTCTTCTATCTTCTTCAACCTCGGCATCACTCACAGTCATCAGATAATTAAGAATCTTCTTCCTAATATTGAAGATATAATAAAATTAGGATAAATTTTCGGCCGTGATTCTATACTTTTAAATTTTTTGAAATTTTTCTAAGAATATTTCAGTTTTTGGATGATAATTTTGAGTTTTATAATTTTCTAAAACGCCTATTTTACAATTTATTATTTAATATTTTGAGAGAAAAAATAAATTATTATTTTTTAGCTATTATTTATAGTCATTTAAAGGTATGAATAATTTATCGATTTAAATTATCTTTTTTTTAATTTATCGATAATAAAAGGATATAATCATCCAAAATTTTACTAGGATTTATTTCATTTTTGGGAAAAGGATGACAACAGTACTATTTGAAAAATTACAGAAGAAAAATTCCAAGAAGAAAATTCCAAGTTTCTTCTTCTACTATTGTAGACTAAGAAAAAGCTTCCAGTCAAACCATCCTACGAACACATCACCCGGACACCGCAACGTCGCCGTGAATCTCATCGAGAATAACAACGAGGGCCACCGCAAAAGCGCTATCAAACCCGGCTTTAATGTAAAGAAGGTACATGTCTTCCTCTCCGGTGACCTTCCCTGAATCCAGTAATATCTCCGCCACCTCCGTCGAGTCTCCGGCATCGAAGACCGTGAATCTCTGGTTCTCAAACGAGCCTTCGATCTGAAACTTTCCGGCAAGAGAGTTTCCGTACACATTAGCTGTCAAATCTGACTTTCCGATGATCGACGATCTCCGGACGCTGAATATCGGCTTCGATCCCTCACCGTAGCCTTCCCATCTTTTGTGCAGACTCACCGTCTAACAACAATTAAGTGATTAATTCATGAATTTAATCGAATATTGTTGGGTTTAAGTTTGAGTTACCTTGGGGTGGAGGGTGAGAAGGGGGCGGTCGTTGGAATCGTCTATAATGAGGTCACGACTGTGATGGCGGCGGCGGAGGTGGTAGAGAGGGCGACCATCGGAGAAGACGACGGAATCTTTTTTTACCGTTAGACGGATGTCTAGGTGACAAGCATATCCGCCTTTAACAACGATCCCCATGGCTCCAAATGAGATAGAGAATATAGAGATGGAAATGGATAGACAGAGACTATGTTAAGATATCGATAGATATAAGCATCTATTCTTTTGCATTACTTGTTTTATATATTTGCCTATTAGGATTATTTTTATCTTATGTTAAAAATTTTAGTCTGGATCAAATCAAAAAACCATATTCTGGAGTATAATCATTTTTATTTTATTGTTATTTTTTACACCAAGAGTTTATGAAGTTGATTAACATAAGTCATATATCGATATCATTTTAATGTCTAATTAATTTTTTGAATACAATTGGAGAAATGATTTACACCAAATAAAGACGGATAAAAAATTGGGCAAATTTGGTTAGTAGGCTATTTAGAGAAATAGTGATAGTAAGTAGGCTTTTTTGTTTTTCAATTAAGTAAATATACCCCTCTTTTTTTTTTTACCTTCAAACCTTCTTCATCCTCTTGTTTTCTTCTTTCTTCCAAATGTTTTTTAAAAACTGAATTTCTTTTTTTATTTTCTTTTATTAATTTTTTTTGTCTTTTTTATTTTTTTTTATTTTTTATTTATTTTCTAGAATGAAGAATTTTTTCACACACCGGAATTATCACATACCGGAATTATCACATACCGGAATTTCCACATACCGGAATTTCACATACCGGAATTTTCACATACTGGACCGGAATTTTACATACCGGAATTATCACATACCAGAATTATCACATACCGGATTTTCACATACCGGAATTTTCATATACCATAATTTTCACATACCGGAATTTCACATACCGGATTTTCACATACCGGAATTATCACATACCGGATTTTCACATACCGGAATTTCACATACCAGAATTTCACATACCGGACATTTACATACCGAAATTTACATACCGGGATGAATTTTTAATTGTCTAATATTTAATTTTGCAAATTTTAGGGGGCTCGTTGTAATTTTGCAAATTTTTTTATTGTAGTTTGCGTATATGATGACGGTTTGCAAAAATGGGTCCATCACCGTCTCTTTTGGTTTCCAAAAGACTTGTTCTTTTTCCCAGTTGACAATGACAAATTGACAAGACGTGGAGGAGTTGAGCATTATTTGAGTGGAGAATTATATGTTAAAATTGTCTCAAAATAAAAGTATTATGTAAACAAAAATAAATAGCGGACAAAAAGTACAAGGATCAAGTGTTGATTGTGCCGCTAGTTTTAATTCAGAAATTTCTGGAATGAAATTTCTCGTATGAACTTTTCGTATGAAATTTCTGGTATGAAAAATTCTGGTATGAAAAAATTCTAGTATGAAAAAAATTCTGGTATGAAAAAAATTCTGGTATGAACTTTTCGTATGATAATTTTTGGTATGAAAATTCTGGTATGAGAATTTCCGGTATGAGAAATTCAGTACAGAAAATAAAAAAGAAAATAAAAAATAAATAAAAAAGGCAAGAAAAACAATAAAAGAAAACAAATTCAGTAATTAAAAATTAAAAATTATACTTATATAACAAATAACAAACATCATTTATTCTTTCTTTCTAATAGAAGGGTTAATAATTTTTACCTACTATTAAATGAAAGTGGTAAAAAATTTGTGGTACATTTTCTTAAACAAAACTAAAAAAAGCCTAGTATGTCAAATTCTCCCTAAAAAATTTAGGGTTACAATTTACAACAATCAAAAGATTATATTGTTTAATCAAATAATAAATTATTCAAATATTTATTATATACATTACAAGTAACGGTCGTCGGTTACGGTTACGGTTCTCTTCCTTATAACCCTAAAGCCTTCCTTCTCTTAACCTATTCCTATAGTATGCCGCTTTATCCAGAAATCTCGACAGCTTGTGGAGAATCACGTAAGTCTTGTTCTCTCTTCTTCCCCCCCTTCCTTCAAGTGATTCATTCTTCTTCCTTCCTCCCCTCTCAGATGCGTCCTTGGACACGTCAAGGAAGATTTCCGGATCTAGATCAAGCTAAAGCGTCAACTACTCCTTAGTTGAAGTGCGGATGCGATTGAAGGTTTGAATGTGGGTTGCGGAAGCTTAGAGATGGAGGCGGAAGTTGAATGGTTGAGTCGATCTAGATTGATCGATCAAGCCTTGAAGTAGATCGGTTGAGTTGATTCTTGAAGAATCCTCAAATGTGGATGAGTTTGGATCGAAGATCCAAAAGAAGAACTTTGAGAGGATAGAAGAGAGATTGATGCTCAAGTAAGTAGGAGGAAAATACTTCTCAAATAATTAATCAAATTGAACATGCTTTACAAATGAGCCAAGCATCCCCTTAAATATTGGATGTGGTCATACAAAGAGTCAGAAGAGTAAATGACGAAAATAAAGTCGGAATTAAAGTTCCAAAAATGAAAAGTCTAGAAATGTGAAAGGTTTGGAATTTAAGTTTGGAATCAAGTTTCCGAATTAAATTCCGAAACCAAAGGTCGACTCTTAAATTCGGAAAATTAAGTTCCGGAAATAAAGTCCCGGAAATTAATATTTCGAAAATAAAAAGACTTATTATTACAGAAAGCTAAATACGGAAAATGCGCCGGAACGGTGTCGGCTTGGCAAGCTTCATGCCATGGAGGCGTAGAGGCACGGTACGCTACTAACGGGCCCGTGACAAGCAACGGTGCGGGCAATGATGGAGCCGGTAGCTTGAGCGATGGCCTTGCACGGGAACGAGTAAGCGGTCCATCGAAGCAAAACCGGAATGCCTCGTCTTCCTCATTGTGGGACATGGTGGTCAAGGGCGCATCACTCTCTCTCCCTTTTTCTCTCTTGTTTCAATCACCAGCGGCGTTGTGCTTTTCATCTTCATCGGACTGTAGCAAGATTATTGAAGGGATCCGTCTTCGTGTATTCCGGAAGAACCGCTCGTCTCCTTCGATTTTGTTGACAAGTAAAGGGTAGGTTGTCCTCGTTATCGTTCGTTTGGTTACCGAGTAGCAACATGAAGATCTGACTGTGTATACACAACGTTACAAGAAGGGTTGAGGAAGAAAGAAGATCGGACACGAATAAGAGAAGCCGGAGATCACAGTCGTCAGTGGCGCGATTGGGCCTGCAATCCCCCACGACCGCGCCTCACCGCCCCCTGCGCCTTGCTCTTGCCGCGGGTGCGGCCTTTGGGTTTTTGCCGCCCCTGCGCCTCTTTAGCTCCGCGGCTGCGGTTTTCCTCCAGTGAGACCCTTAAGTCGTTCTTATGACTTAAGGGTGTTCTCTTGGTATGTCGTTCCTCCTTCTTTGTACCCCTTTGATCATGTTTTAGTATCATGATAGGTGGCCTAGCAAATCTTGAGCAAATCCCATGTAGTGGGTTAGAGTTAGGTTAGTTTCCGAGTTACGTTGAGGTATGCATAAGGTAGGAAGTTGTTAGGATGCAACTTTGTATGGATGTAAATTTATTTTTAAAACACCTTGCCTTGACTTAGATAAGACATCGATGAGTGATTACAAATTGAGTTGTGTGGATAGCTGAGAGTATTTTGTTTCAGGTAAGTCCTTAGGACTTACTTAGCTTCTATGATATATTGGTGAATGCTTGAGTGGTGTGTGTTGTGGTATTATGACGTTTTGTTATCTTTTATACACCGACTTACTACTTGGACCACGAGTAACGGGCGGTGATCACTTGTCTAGTTCTTCCGAGGGAGTCTGGGAGGTGCTTCGCGACTAGGCCAGACTTGGTATACGGGGAGGGTACTGAACTACTCCATTGTGTATACGGGGAGGTGCACCGAACCACTCCAACTAGATAAAGGACTAAAGATGAGAGTCTAAGACTTCTCATGTCACACCTATAAATGAATAATGTGGATGACCTTAATTAAGATAATAAAGGAGTTTTGTGATAGTATGTTGTGTGTTTACTTCTTGCTTTATATGTGTTTGTGCTTCGGTATTTTCTTATATATTATAGTTAGCTAACGATTTATCCGTGTTGTTAAATGCCTTGCAGGATAGGGTAGTTGCCGAGTGATTTGGATGAGGGGGGCCTCCCGTACGTGATAGGACGGTGTGGGTTTTACGTATTTACGTCTAGCTGTTTCCGATAGTTTCTTTTGCGAATTATATTTTTAATGTTTGTACCTAGGGTGAGAGTATGTTTATCTTGTTTGACATTGCATACTATTATATTTGGATTTATACGTTTTATCGTTTGTGCATTGTTGTAAGATCCAATAATATTGTTGTCGAGTTAGGGTCGGGACTCATTGAGAGGTCTTAGCCTGTAGCGCCCCGAGTCTGAGATTTGGGGTGTTACAATATGGTACCAGAGCTCTAGGTTGACAACAATGGCACTGAAATCTTCTAAAAGGTTGAATGATCAAAAGCAAAACCCTAAAGGGGTATGAGCTTTTAAAAGGATTTTATTTTCAAAATTCATATGCATAGTCAAGTTGGGGTAGAAGTACGAAAACCGCCACCACCTCCGCAGATCTCGGCATGATATTTTAGTTGACCTTCGTATGATAGTTTTGAACTTATGTGATAGTTATGTACACGTTATCTTGTCCTGATTAGAGGATATGTATCTCGTGCCGATGGCACGTACTAGGACAGGAACAACTGCGGGACGGGGAAGAGGTCGTCCACCTCTTCCTCCAGCTGGACATGACGGTGCTGATAGGACTCATGCCGTCCGAGGGTGAGGACGAGGAGGTCGACATCCACTAGCGAAAGGTCGGGGGCGTGCCCTCATTGCGGATCCGCTAGCTGTGGATCCGCTAGTTGTTGATGCTCCTGTTGAGGAGGTTGCGGAGAGTGCTATTCCCGAGGTTAGGGGGAGGATCACTGCTAGGTCTGGAGTACGAGTTCACCGTCGTCCGAGTGTGGTCGAGTATCGATAGGAACGTCAGTATACCGAGAGTACGTATAACGGGTTGAGGAAGCTTACAAGGCTGGAGTACCACCCCCAACACCACCAGTACCTGCGTGATCGGTTTAGGTCTCTCAGAGGGTTACTCAGGTTATAGTTGCACCGGAGACAGCTGCACCAGTGTTCGTTGTTGAGAGCGATAGAGGGTGAGATGAGCTGAGATCGCCAAGACCGGAGTCTTGGTTAAAGGATTTCAAGCAACAGTGAGTACCCACTTTCGACGGAAAAGTGGGGCTAGAGGTGGAGCATTGGATAGGCCACGTAAAGTCCGCTTTGGAGGCGATTTGTTGCCTTGAGGAGCGACGGGCAGAGCTAGTTCAATCTTTCTTCCGAGATCAGGCACCATACTGGTGGAGGACGGTCCGGAGCGAAGTTACCAGGTTGGATCAATTGTTTAGCCTTGTTTGGGAGAGTTTTTGCCCTGCATCACTGAGGAGAGATAGGGTGCAGGATTTTCTTGAGGCCGGGTTTGAGAAGGTCCCGGTGGCGGAGGCGATCAGGAGGTTTAGGGAGGAGTTGACACTGCTGGGTCCCGCCGCATCTCCGGTGGACCAGCACTATACCTGTCCTCATGGAGGTTGAGAGAGTCCATCTGTGCGTATCTTGCGGGTTTCCGCTGCGCCTCCCTGACAGATTACCAGGATCAAGCTTCAACATATGAGAGGGACTGACCGGGTCCTAGGATGGTTGCGTAATCGGGCGGGCCTGAGAAGAGGCAGAAGACTGGGCAATTTTTACGCTAGAAACGTGACATGCAAAAGTCTTAAATTTATAACACGATATATTATTCCTAACTCCTAGCGAACCCACAGTGTATGGGTCGTTTTGTAGTAAGGATAGTATTCCGAGGTCGAACACAAAGACTAAGGTGAAATTGAATCAATAGTGACTAAGGATAGTGAAGATCTAAGCTAAGAAAAGAGAAAGGAATAAAGAAATGAAAATCTCAATGTTTTTGGTTTGGTTTTGAGGTGTTAAATCAAGGATCACGAATCATGCAATATTAACAAACAACTAAGCTAGCAAACACAAATAAACAAGCAAACACGAGATAGGTAATCAAAGATAGACAAAAGGATTCTAGGGGTTAGAAACTCCGGTTATGGCATAGGACTCAAGCTATCTAGTCATTCTTTGGATTCAACTATAGTATGTTGGGAGTGGGTATTTCTAGATTGGGATCAATCACCGGGTAGGTCTCATGCTCCACTAATCCGTTCCTAAGGTCTTATCACTGGGTAAGTCTCAAAGAACCTAAGGTTAGGAATTCTACACAAACCGGATTGCTATCTAGGGATCTAACCTCTCCTCACCGGGTAGGTTTGGGGAAGGCAAGTCCTAAACATAAATCCTAGCACACTCAGTCCAATAGCGGCAAGTGAGGCTCACTATTACCTAGAGTTCATCATCTTTGGTACCTAAGAGCAAGAATCACCGGGTAGGTCTCTTCTCACACTTAGTTTCTAACACCAGGTTACCCTAGGATAGATCTAACTCAATAAACACTAGGATTTCAACAATCTATCAACCTAACACTTAGATTTATCAATACAAGCAAGTCAGACAGAATCACGGGCAGTTCCTCACTTCCACGGCCGTGGAACTACCTAGAACAAACCGTGATTTACAAAAGAGGCTAGGTTCGAGTGTTCGCTCCAAACGGTGTGTGCAAGCTTTAAATTTATAACCCTAGATGTAAGCTTAAAACAAGGATGCAAACCCGCAGTGTACGGGTCAATCGTAGTAAAAAGCAAGGAATTACAGGGGTCGATCACAGGGACTTAGTGAAACAAAGTCGGAATTGGTAAGCTTTAGCAATTACTAACCACAAGCAATTAAAACAATCAAAGATGATAAAAGTCAATAAAGGAAATATGCAATTCTAGGGATTAAAGCATCTAGTTGTGGTTCCAACTCAAGATCTAAAGATAAGCGGACAAGGCTGAGGTTTTTGCATAGGGAAGGTGTTACTAAAGTGGAATAGATCACCGGGTAAGTCTCACTACTCACTAATCCCAAACCGTAACTCCTATTACCGGGTAAGTCTCAAGGAATTAAGATAAAGAACTATAACCTCAAACTAACACACCATCTAAGGGAATAGAATCAACCTTTACTGGGTAAGTCTCAGGCTAACTCACAAAGATGGGATGAAAGTACACTCAAAACCCAATAAAGGATAAACCTTTATTACCTACACTTATGATCTTTGGTAAACAAACAAAGGAATTACCGGGTAAGTCTCATCCTAGGCTTGCATTGAACCAGGAAAGGTGTAATAAGAATAGGGTTTGGCAAACTCTAACACTTAACTCTCAGTTTCGGATCAGATAAGTCACCTCGGTCAACCAAATTCCACCCCGGCCGAGATGTTCATCGACTGAGTGAGATGCTTAGGGTTAAGGTAAAGACTCGAACTTTCAGGGTCCTACTGTGATTAAGATTATTCTATCATTGTTTTTCCCACAACCTTCAGCCAATCACCCTAGAATCACACAAAGAGATTAGCCACTCATCATCATGAAAGTATAAATTGAATATATGGGAAGAAAGAGAATAATTGAACAAGAAAACCTTAAGAGAAAGGCTTCAATAACTGAATCAATTATAAAACCAACAAGCGTTCCTTGGATAGAAATCCAACAAGACAACAAAGAGGAAGGGAATCTAAGGTGATCTTACAAAAACCCTTCAAAAGCTATAAAAGCTACAGACTTTCTTCCTTCAACCTTCAAAAAGGTTCTTCAAATCTCCCAACTGGAGTATGGCTGCAACGGTGTATAAAACACAATCGGTGGTATAGCATATGAATCGGTGTAAGCGGGTGTCGGATTTGTGGGAAATCCGAACTTTTTTATAGGAAAATTACCCTCCAAAGATAAGATATCTTAGAAAGATCTCTTCCCATAAAAATAGGTAAAATATATGATCTATCATATCTTGTTCCTTCCAGGAACCAAGCCCAAAAATATAAGATCCTCTTTCTAAAGATAAAAGATCTCAGCAAAGAATAAAATATTCTCGCCGCGTCCCAGGTGTTCGCCTCGGTCGAGTCGACTTCTCTGGATCACCTCGGTCGAGGTGAATCTGTAGTCAACCGAGGTGAATCACAACTGAATGTGAAATCTCTCAAATCTGGTCCAAAGTGAATCTCTAATCCATGGCTATGCTTCCTGGATGTTTCCTTATGTTCCTGAATGTAGCTCCAATGACTCCATAGCTCCTTTTGCTCCTTTTTGATGCAAAACGTGCCATTTTACCTACGATTACAACAAAACTAGGTGTAGACCTCGATTCCCGCAAAGGTAGATGAAATGGTAATATAATCACATAATATACATACAAACATGCAGATTATTGAAGATAAAACGTCTAAACAAATCCCAAAATATAGACAATAATTCATGCCATCAAAATATCCCATACTTAGCCCTTGCTTGTCCCCAAGCAAGTTCCGCATATAAAATACAAGATAGAATGGATTGTAAGTCATAAAGATCAATGAAAAAGTCTTTCAAAAACATTTTTATGGTGTGTTACAATCATAGATCACTCTAAGAGAATACTTCATGGAATTTAAAATCAAAATATGATCAAAACATTTTATAAATATGAGAAAGTTGTTCATCTTTGCATAAAATTATGGAATGCATAATAAATCATAATTATCGAAATTAATCATGTATAATCCAGTTTAAACCACTAAGTCAATCAACAAGCTCGAGGTCTCAAGGGCTTCCCAAAAGAAAGGTCAAGAAACGTGTAGGGTAGGGATGTATAGAAGGTAATGTGGTGCTAGAATCCGGTAAAAGGATATACTTCACTTTCACTTTGACTTTCAACATCTTCCACCAATAAGCTTTGCTTATTTCACACTTTTCCAAAAACTTGTTCGCTCCAAACGGTGTGTGCAAGCTTTAAATTTATAACCCTAGATGTAAGCTTAAAACAAGGATGCGAACCCGCAGTGTACGGGTCAATCGTAGTAAAAAGCAAGGAATTCTAGGGGTCGATCACAGGGACTTAGTGAAACAAAGTCGGAATTGGTAAGCTTTAGCAATTACTAACCACAAGCAATTAAAACAATCAAAGATGATAAAAGTCAATAAAGGAAATATGCAATTCTAGGGATTAAAGCATCTAGTTGTGGTTCCAACTCAAGATCTAAAGATAAGCGGACAAGGCTGAGGTTTTTGCATAGGGAAGGTGTTACTAAAGTGGAATAGATCACCGGGTAAGTCTCACTACTCACTAATCCCAAACCGTAACTCCTATTACCGGGTAAGTCTCAAGGAATTAAGATAAAGAACTATAACCTCAAACTAACACACCATCTAAGGGAATAGAATCAACCTTTACCGGGTAAGTCTCAGGCTAACTCACAAAGATGGGATGAAAGTACACTCAAACCCCAATAAAGGATAAACCTTTATTACCTACACTTATGATCTTTGGTAAACAAACAAAGGAATTATCGGGTAAGTCTCATCCTAGGCTTGCATTGAACCAGGAAAGGTGTAATAAGAATAGGGTTTGGCAAACTCTAACACTTAACTCTCAGTTTCAGATCAGATAAGTCACCTCGGTCAGCCAAATTCCACCCCGGCCGAGATGTTCATCGACGGAGCGAGATGCTTAGGGTTAAGGTAAAGACTCGAACTTTCAGGGTCCTACTGTGATTAAGATTATTCTATCATTGTTTTTCCCACAACCTTCAGCCAATCACCCTAGAATCACACAAAGAGATTAGCCACTCATCATCATGAAAGTATAAATCGAATATATGGGAAGAAAGAGAATAATTGAACAAGAAAACCTTAAGAGAAAGGCTTCAATAACTGAATCAATTATAAAACCAACAAGCGTTCCTTGGATAGAAATCCAACAAGACAACAAAGAGGAAGGGAATCTAAGGTGATCTTACAAAAACCCTTCAAAAGCTATAAAAGCTACAGACTTTCTTCCTTCAACCTTCAAAAAGGTTCTTCAAATCTCCCAACTGGAGTATGGCTGCAACGGTGTATAAAACACAATCGGTGGTATAGCATATGAATCGGTGTAAGCGGGTGTCGGATTTGTGGGAAATCCGAACCTTTTTATAGGAAAATTACCCTTCAAAGATAAGATATCTTAGAAAGATCTCTTCCCATAAAAATAGGTAAAATATATGATCTATCATATCTTCTTCCTTCCAGGAACCAAGCCCAAAAATATAAGATCCTCTTTTTAAAGATAAAAGATCTCAGCCAAGAATAAATATTCTCGCCGCATCCCAGGTGTTCGCCTCGGTCGAGTCGACTTCTCTAGATCACCTCGGTCGAGGTGAATCTGTAGTCAACCGAGGTGAATCACAACTGAATGTGAAATCTCTCAAATCTGGTCCAAAGTGAATCTCTAATCCATGGCTATGCTTCCTGGATGTTTCCTTATGTTCCTGAATGTAGCTCCAATGACTCCATAGCTCCTTTTGCTCCTTTTTGATGCAAAACGTGCCATTTTAACTACGATTACAACAAAACTAGGTGTAGACCTCGATTCCCGCAAAGGTAGATGAAATGGTAATATAATCACATAATATACATACAAACATGCAGATTATTGAAGATAAAACGTCTAAACAAACCCCAAAATATAGACAATAATTCATGCTATCAAAATACCCCATACTTAGCCCTTGCTTGTCCCCAAGCAAGTTCCGCATATAAAATACAAGATAGAATGGATTATAAGTCATAAAGATCAATGAAAAAGTCTTTCAAAAATTTTTTTATGGTGTGCTACAATCATAGATCACTCTAAAAGAATACTTCATGGAATTTAAAATCAAAATATGATCAAAACATTTTATAAATATGAAAAAGTTGTTCATCTTTGCATAAAATTATAGAATGCATAATAAATCATAATTATCGAAATTAATCATGTATAATCCAGTTTAAACCACTAAGTCAATCAACAAGCTCGAGGTCTCAAGGGCTTCCCAAAAGAAAGGTCAAGAAACGTGTAGGGTAGGGATGTATAGAAGGTAATGTGGTGCTAGAATCCGGTAAAAGGATATACTTCACTTTCACTTTGACTTTCAACATCTTCCACCAATAAGCTTTGCTTATTTCACACTTTTCTTAAAACTTGTTCGCTCCAAACGGTGTGTGCAAGCTTTAAATTTATAACCCTAGATGTAAGCTTAAAACAATGATGCGAACCCGCAGTGTACGGGTCAATCGTAGTAAAAAGCAAGGAATTCCAGGGGTCGATCACAAGGACTTAGTGAAACAAAGTCGGAATTGGTAAGCTTTAGCAATTACTAATCACAAGCAATTAAAACAATCAAAGATGATAAAAGTCAATAAAGGAAATATGCAATTCTAGGGATTAAAGCATCTAGTTGTGGTTCCAACTCCAGATCTAAAGATAAGCGGACAAGGCTTAGGTTTTTGCATAGGGAAGGTGTTACTAAAGTGGAATAGATCACCGGGTAAGTCTCACTACTCACTAATCCCAAACCGTAACTCCTATTACCGGGTAAGTCTCAAGGAATTAAGATAAAGAACTATAACCTCAAACTAACACACCATCTAAGGGAATAGAATCAACCTTTACCGGGTAAGTCTCAGGCTAACTCACAAAGATGGGATGAAAGTACACTCAAACCCCAATAAAGGATAAACCTTTATTACCTACACTTATGATCTTTGGTAAACAAACAAAGGAATTACCGGGTAAGTCTCATCCTAGGCTTGCATTGAACCAGGAAAGGTGTAATAAGAATAGGGTTTGGCAAACTCTAACACTTAACTCTCAGTTTCGGATCAGATAAGTCACCTCGGTCAGCCAAATTCCACCCCGGCCGAGATGTTCATCGACTGAGCGAGATGCTTAGGGTTAAGATAAAGACTCGAACTTTCAGGGTCCTACTGTGATTAAGATTATTTTATCATTGTTTTTCCCACAACCTTCAGCCAATCACCCTATAATCACACAAAGAGATTAGCCACTCGTCATCATGAAAGTATAAATCGAATATATGGGAAGAAAGATAATAATTGAACAAGAAAACCTTAAGAGAAAGGCTTCAATAACTGAATCAATTATGAAACCAACAAGCGTTCCTTGGATAGAAATCCAACAAGACAACAAAGAGGAAGGGAATCTAAGGTGATCTTACAAAAACCCTTCAAAAGCTATAAAAGCTACAGACTTTCTTCCTTCAACCTTCAAAAAGGTTTTTCAAATCTCGCAACTGGAGTATGGCTGCAACGGTGTATAAAACACAATCGGTGGTATATCATATGAATCGGTGTAAGCGGGTGTCGGATTTGTGGGAAATCCGAACCTTTTTATAGGAAAATTACCCTCCGAAGATAAGATATCTTAGAAAGATCTCTTCCCATAAAAATAGGTAAAATATATGATCTATCATATCTTCTTCCTTCCAGGAACCAAGCCCAAAAATATAAGATCCTCTTTCTAAAGATAAAAGATCTCAGCCAAGAATAAAATATTCTCGCCGCGTCCCAGGTGTTCGCCTCGGTCGAGTCGACTTCTCTGGATCACCTCGGTCGAGGTGAATCTGTAGTCAACCGAGGTGAATCACAACTGAATGTGAAATCTTTCAAATCTGGTCCAAAGTGAATTTCTAATCCATGGCTATGCTTCCTGGATGTTTCCTTATGTTCCTGAATGTAGCTCCAATGAGTCCATAGCTCCTTTTGCTCCTTTTTGATGCAAAACGTGCCATTTTACCTACGATTACAACAAAACTAGGTGTAGACCTCGATTCCCGCAAAGGTAGATGAAATGGTAATATAATCACATAATATACATACAAACATGCAGATTATTGAAGATAAAACGTCTAAACAAACCCCAAAATATAGACAATAATTCATGATATCATGGAGCAAACAAATCATCCAAAGGTACGCTAAGTCTATCCTCTCATAGTCCAAGCCATAACCATCATTTCCATACCCTAGAATCACATCTATTTAGCCAACAACATGCATCATCACAATCAAAATCATCAATCATAAAATCATGGATTCCATATCAAGAGGATGAAATGAAAGAGAGATAAAGCAAAAAGAACAATAAAAACGAGCTGAATAAATGTTAAAAGAGAGACTTATAACCTTTCAAAAGAAGGTTCGAATCGTTCTTACAACCCTAGAAAATGTTTCCAACAAACTTCACTCTAAATACTATGATACTCTAAGAATGGTGTATTCTTCTCTTCTTCTCCAATGGAAGTCTTTCTTCTCCTCCAAGAGGTAGCTCCAATCCAATTCCAAAATGAGATAGTATGGGAGAGAATGAGTGTGAGGTAAGGTGTGTAGTGGATCCTTTTAGAATCAGCCTGCAAGGGTACTTATAGCCTTCACCATTTGCAAGAGTCGGTTATGGAGATCGTGGGACAGATGTCCCAGCTGTGCAGAAGGAATCACGGGTAGTTTCCACGGCCGTGGATCTCTCAGTGGCCGTGATTCTTGTGTTTCAGCCTTCTTTTGATCATTGAGCCGCGAGTTGGTGCAAGACATGCACCAACATGGTCCCATGTGTTCTCCTTTGCTCCTAACTTGCTTCCTAATGAGCTCGATACGTGTCATATGATCCTCTGATGTATCGATTAGGCTCTAAAAGCTCCCAAAATACCTACAAAACATGCAAAAGTCCGTGTAGACGTCTATCTCGACAAATATACATGAATTGAATGTAAACGTCACGAACCAATGCTAAACTATGCATGATTAGCGGGAAAATCTATCTAAATGGATGCCTAGACTAACGTCATAAATCGTGTTATCAAAATACCCCATACTTAAATTTTGCTCGTCCCCGAGCAAGTCCCAACTATAGACTAAAAGATGACATGATTTATGCATGTAGAAAAATAAAAAAATCTTTTTGGAATTCTGCTTCTAATATTGGATCACCTTCATAGTCATGTTTCATGGCAAATGGACAAGCAATTATGCATCAAACGAATGAAGGCATGGAAAAACAATTATACTTAACTAGAAAGCATGCATGAATGGTAAAAATGAAGAAGTCAAGATGATCATGAGCATGTACAATCTAGATCAGTAAGTCTTACACACATGCAAATAGGTCACAAGGACTTAGGAAAGAGAAAGCTAAGAAACGTTGTGAATAGGTGGGAATTTTTAGGTCATGTGATGCTAATCCGGAAAAGGAACTAACTCCACAATTTCATTTTTGATCATCTTCACCACAAGTATATATTTTCTCCATCTTTTCTTTGTTTTCTTTTCTTTTTCACTTTCTTTTTCTTTTATTTTTGAGGCAATGGCATTGGTGTACAAAAGCCGAAACCTTGGTGATTAGTGGACCTCAGGATTTTTCCGAGGTGCCTCACACCGGGCACACATACCAAGGCTCGTTAGGACATTCGGTTTATCTGACTTTGGCAAGGCACAAACACCCGATTACGTGAATGGTGCCGAGTTACTTGTCATCAAAACCAAAGTCCCCAAACCTATATTTTTTCTACACTTTTCACAACAAATTCAGTACTTCATTCACCACATTCTTTCATCAACAACTTCACCCCACACTTGCTTTTCACACACATCAACACACTAGCATGCTCCTATTCCCGGATGGGTCAAAAGAGGTCAAATTTTATATCAATTGAGGTGCTCAAACATGATCAAGATGAGAAGTAGAGAAAAATGAATTGCCTTAATCACTCTTAAATGTTGTGCAAGAACTAGCATGTAATTTCGACCATCGATCCTCAATCCAATCAAGGCAAACATTCATGATCACAATGCACACATGGGATTCAAGATAAGTACTTCAAGTCCACATATGCATACATCAATTCAACACATAAAGCCATCCGTAGCCAATTCACAAGACAATTTCATCATAAGGGTCATACCCAAGCTTAGAAGCACTAAATTATTTTTTTAAATTTTCTGATTTGGTTGAATTTTTTGAAATATATATGTACAATGCAAGACATAATGAAACATGTAACTAAAAGAAACTATCCTAGATGCTAATCATGCAAGTGATCATGAAAACCCCACCCCATACTTAGAAACACATTGTCCCCAATGTGTAAATGAAGTAAAGAAGAGTGAAAGAGGGTCCTCACAATGTAAAATGGGTTGCTTCGGTATTTGGGTTCACTTAAGTGGATTGATGGTGGATGATCCTATCAACGATGGTAGAGAGCTCAAGGTATTCGTTATGGCGTCGGGACCCGCGCTAGGCACCGCTAGCCGTCCAAGTTCCGTGTCCGCTCCACCCATAGTTTATGAGGGGCTCATCATCATCATCCACATGCCATGCAAGGCTTCCATGCTACTCAAACTCTAGCACACAAACTCCAGACACACACAAAAACACAAAAACAGAAAATGAAATCAAAAACAAAAACGAAAAGGGAAGATTGCTACTAATGGGTTGCCTCCCACCAAGCGCTTCTTTAAGGTCATTAGCTTGACCAAATTCGGGGGCGTCTCATTCGAGGTGAAGTGGGGCAATCATATCCACTGGAGCTCCCGGGATATACTTCTTCAACCGGTGCCCATTCACCTTAAAATTTCCACAATGCTCCCCTCCTATCTCAACCGCTCCGTGGGGAAAGATCTTCTTCACCACATAAGGACCCGTCCATCTTGACTTTAGCTTTCCGGGGAAGAGCCGCAGCCTTGAGTTGAAGAGAAGGACAAGGTCGCCTTCACTCAACTCCTTTGGGATGAGATGTTTGTCATGCCATCGCTTGGTCCTTTCCTTGTAGATCCGGGCGTTTTCATAAGCATCCAACCGGATCTCCTCAAGAGCGTTCATGTCTAGCAATCTCTTCTTACCGGCCTCCTTGAGATCAAAATTCAGTCACCTAATGGCCCAATATGCTCTATGCTCCATCTCCACCGGAAGGTGGCAATACTTTCCATAAACTAGCTTGTAGGGAGTGGTGCCAATCGGTGTCTTGAAAGCGGTCCTATATGCCCACAATGCATCATCGAGCTTCATAGCTCAATCCTTTCTCGTCCTAGAAACCGTCTTCTTAAGCATCCCCTTTATCTTCCGGTTGGGGATCTCCACTTGGCCACTAGTTTGGGGATGGTAAGGTGTTTCCACCTTATGAGTCACCCCATACTTAGCCAAAAGTGTCCCGAAGTTCCTATTTGTGAAGTTCTTTCCTCCATCACTTATGATCACCCTTGGTGTCCCAAACCTAGGAAAGATCACTCGGTTGAAGAACCGCACCACAACCTTGGCATCATTTGTGGGAGAGGCGATTGCTTCCATCCATCTTGAAACATAGTACACCGCCAATAGGATGTAGAGGTTGCCACAAGAAGAGGGGAATGGTCCCATGAAGTCCACACCCCACACATCGAATATCTCCACCTCTTGTATGTTGTTCAAGGGCATCTCATTCCTCCTTGAGATGTTCCCCGTCCTTTGGCAAGCTACCACAAAATTCTACACATCCTTGAACAAACTTGGCCAATAAAACCCGGATTGTAACACCTTTGCACATGTCTTGTGTGAGCTAGCATGACCTCCACATGGCAAGGAATGACAATGGCGGATCACACTCTCCACCTCCATCCTCCGGTATGCATCTTCTAAAGACTCCATCCGGTCCTCTCTTAAACAAAAGTGGCTCACTCCAATAGTAATGCCTCACATCCTTGAAGAACTTTTTCCTTTGGGCATAAGAAAGACCGGGTGGCACCTCCTCACAAACGAGATAGTTCACTATGTCGGCATACCATGGCTCATTTCCCTTGGACACTTGAAGCAAGCACTCCTCCACCATTTGCAATTGCTCATCCCGGAATGAGTCATCAATCGGGATGTCATCTCTCTCAATCTCCAATGGTGGGAGTCTACTAAGGTGGTCCACCACAGAATTTTCGGACCCCTTTTTGTCCCGGATTTCCAAATCAAACTCTTGAAGAAGAAGGATCCACCGAATCAAACGAGCTTTGGCATCCTTCTTTGTAAGGAGATAACGGATCGCAGCATGATCCGTATACACAATGACCTTCGCTCCAACAAGATATGAGCGGAACTTCTCAAATGCATACACAACAGCTAGCAACTCTTTCTCGGTGGTAGCATAATTGAGTTGGCATCATCTAGCGTCTTGCTAGCATAATAGATGGCATGCGTAAGCCCATCTTTCCTTTGTCCCAAAACAGCCCCAATGGCCACATCACTCGCGTCTCACATGATCTCAAACGGTAAACTCCAATCCGGTGGTTGCATGATAGGTGCGGAGATCAAAGCATTCTTCAACCTACAAAAAGCCTCAAGGCAATCCTTGGAGAAAACAAACTCAACATCTTTCATTAGTAGGTTAGTAAGAGGCTTAGAAATCTTAGAGAAATCTTTAATGAATCTCCGGTAAAAACCGGCATGCCGTAGAAAAATCCTTACCCCCTTCACCGAGGTAGGTGGTGGCAACTTCTCTATCGTCTCTATCTTAGCCCTATCAACCTCAATGCCACGGTTGGACACCAAGTGTCCCAACACAATGCCTTCACTTACCATGAAGTGTCATTTTTCCCAATTCAAGACAAGATTTGTCTCCTCACATCAAATAAGCATCAAAGACAAATTATCTAAACAATCATCAAATGAAGATCCATAAACAGAGAAATCATCCATAAACACTTCCATGATGTTTTCAATGTATTCAGAAAAGATAGCCATCATACACCTTTGAAAGGTGGCGGGTTCATTACACAACCCAAATGGCATTCTCCTATATGCAAATGTACCCCAAGGACATGTGAATGTAGTTTTCTCTTGGTCATCGGGGTGGATAGGGATTTGGAAGAATCCACTATAACCATCTAAGTAGCAAAAGTGAGAATGTTGAGCTAATCTCTCTAGCATTTGGTTAATAAAGGGAAGAGGGAAGTGATCTTTCCTAGAGGCCACATTTAGTTTCCTATAGTCTATACACATCCTCCATCCCGTAACCGTTCTAGTCGGAATTAGTTCATTATTCTCATTGGTCACTACGGTCATCCCACCCTTCTTAGGAACAACATGCACGGGACTAACCCACTTATAATCTGAAATCGGGAAAATGATTCCCGCATGTAGAAATTTAAGGATCTCTTTCTTTACTACCTCTTTCATGATGGGGTTTAGTCTTCTTTGAGGTTCAATTGAAGGTTTATGATTATCTTCCATTAAGATCTTATGCATGCACAAAGAAGGTTTAATGCCAACTAAATAATCAATGGTATAGCCAATAGCCTTCCTATGCAATCTCAACTCATGCAACAATCTATTCAACTCATCATCATTCAAGCATGCATTAACAATCACCGGATATGTAGAATTATCACCAAGAAAAGCATACTTAAGATGAAGGGGAGGGGTTTAAGTTCAAGTTTAGGAGGACCTTTATCGATTGGAGATGCTCCATACAATGTAGGTTGAGATGAATCCAAAGCTTTGGAAGACTCCTCAAGACTCCTTGAAGCTTGATCAACCATCAAGGCACTTTTTGGCAAAATCACGGTCTGAATCACGGCCTCTGGCAAAACCCCGGGCGTGGAATCTGAGAAGCTAGCATCGTGGAGCACTTTAGAGAGTTCCACGGGAAAAACCAAGGCCGTGGTTCCCTGTGCCAGACCGTGATTCCTACAGCTCTTCAGCACACTTTTGTGTACTTCAAATTCAGCTCTTGCCTCCTTTTCCAATGTATCTAAGGCCTTGATTTCTTCATTACAATCATCCTCAACACCTCCCTCCATCAAACTTAAGCTAAGAACCTTATCCAAGGGGTCCTTGATCAAGATCGAGCTCACAACTTCTCTACATTCCTCTTGCTCGACAATTTTGAACACATCTTCACCAAGGGCTGGCCCCTTCATCATTGTGGATAATTTGAACTTGATATTCTCTTCTCCAATGTTGAAGGAGATAATTCCATTTTTGCAATCCACCAAACATCCAGAAGTGGCTAGGAAAGTTCTTCCCAAGATGATGGGAGCCGGATAGTCCGCCGGGATGTCCAAAACAACGAAGTCTATGGGCACATAGAACTTCTCGAGTTGCACCGGTATGTCTTCCAAGATTCCAACGTGGTGGGTTATTGATAGCATGAATTATAGTCTATATTTTGGGGTTTGTTTGGACGTTTTATCTTTCATAATCTGCATGTTTGTATGTGCATTATGTGATTTTACTACCATTTCATCTACCTTTGTGAGGATCAAGGTCTACACCTAGTTTTGTTGTAATCGCAGGTAATTTGGTACGTTTTGCATCAAAAAGGAGCAAAAGGAGTCATGAGTCATTTGGAGCTACATCCAGGAAGCATAGCCATGGATTAAAGATTTACTTTGGACCAGTTTTGAGAGATTTCACATTCAGTTGTGACTCACCTCGGTTGACCAGAGAGTCATCTCGACCAAGGCGATCCAAAGACGCCGACTCGACCGAGGCGAACACCTAGGACGCGGCGAGAATATTTTATTCTTGGCTGAGATCTTTTAAAATTGGAAAGTGATCTTATATTTTTGGGCTTGACTCCTGGAAGGAAGGAGATATGCAGAATCATATATTTTACCTATTTTTATGGGAAAAGATCTTTCTAAGATATTTTATCTTTGGAGGGTTATTTTCTTATAAAAAGGGTTGGATTTCCACAAATCCGACATCTTGCTTACGAGAAGAGCCGCATACAGTTGAAGGCCGCATACATCACGCTATACCGCCGATCAGGGTTTATAGCACGCAGCAGCAGCATACTCCAGTTGGGAGATTTTCGAAGAACCTTTTTGAAGGTTGAAGGAAGATTGAAGATCGTAGCTTTTATAGCTTTTTGAAGGGTTTTTGTAAGATTGTCTTCAATTCCCTCACTTGTTGTCTTCTCTTATTGGATTTATATCCAAGGAACGCTTTGTTGTGATATTTGATTCAGTTATTGAAGTCTTTTCATTAAATTCTTCTTGTTCAAATATTCACCTTCTTCCCATATATTTAATACTTTCATGATGATGATGAGTGGCTAATTTCCTTGTGTGATTCTAGGGTGATTAGCTGAAGGTTGTGGGAAAAACAATGATAGAATAATCTTAGATTCCAGTAGGATCCTAAAAGTTCGAGTCTTTTACCTTAACCCTAAGCATCTCGTTCAGTCGATGAACATCTCGGCCGGGGTGGAAACTGGCTGACCGAGGTGACTTATCTGATCCATAACTGAGAGTTAAGTGTTAGAGTTTGCCAAATCCTATTCTTATTACACCTTTTCTGGTTCAAAGCAAGCTTAGGATGAGACTTACCCGGTAATTCCTTAGTTTGTGTACCAACGATCATAAGTGTAGGTAATAAAGGTTTATCCTTTATTGGGGTTTGAGTGTGCTTCCATCCCATCTTTGTGAGTTAGCCTGAGACTTACCCGGTAAAGGTTGATTATATTCCCTTAGATGGTGTGTTAGTTTGAGGTTATAGTTCTTTATCTTGATTCCTTGAGACTTACCCGGTAATAGGAGTTACGGTTTAGGATTAGTGTGTAGTGAGACTTACCCGGTGATCTATTCCACTTTAGTAACACCTTCCCCATGCAAAAATCTCAGCTTTGTCCGCTTATCTATAGATCTTGAGTTGGAACCACAACTAGATGCTTTAATCCCTGGAATTGCATGTTTGTTTTATTGACTTCTTATTCATCTTTGATTGTGTTAATTGCTCTTTGTGGTTAGTATTCACGAAGCTTACCGTTATTGACTTTGTTTCACCGAGTCCCTGTGATCGACCCCTGGAATTTTCTTGCTTTTACTACGATTGACCCGTACACTGCGGGTTCGCATCCTTGTTTTAAGCTTAAGTCTAGGGTTATAAATTTAAAGCTTGCACACACCGTTTGGAGCGAACAAGTTTTTGGCGCCGTTGCCGGGGACTTGGTCTAGACCGAGCCGGTTGCGGTTTGCTTTCGGGGCACTTGCCCCTGTTGCTACTAACTACTCTTACTATGAGTTTTGTAGTTTTCAGGATTTCCGATGACTACATTTGATCCAGCCTAAAGTGCTAGGGCGGACCATTATGAATACTTGGAGGAGAAGTACTCCTTCTATTGGTTCAACAATGAATGGGAAAGAGAAGAGGCCATTCAGCGTGAACTTACGATGTGGGATGAACTGAATGTCCTTAAAAAGATTTGTGAGCAACCCCTTGAAGATTCTCTTGAATCAAGATGGGAGAGGTTGATGAAGAAGGTGGAGGAGCTCAAGGAAAGCACCCTATCCTATGTTAAACCGGAAGAGGAGCATAAGGAAGTGCTGCAAGTTCCAAGCACCCCTCCAATCAAACCAGAAGCTTCTCCTGAAGCTTTTAAGGGAGAAGAAGATTTGGAAGATTTACATCTAACTGTTGAGACCTCGGCCGAGGTGAAAGAGAGATCGGTCGAGGTGGAGGAAAAATCTGTTGAAGTGGAAGATGCAGAGAACCTTGGCAACATTACTGAGATTGTGGTCAAGGTGGAAGAAAGATCAACTGAGTTGAGAGAGATTTCATGTGTTGGTTATCAACCTAACATGAAACCTGATCCGAGCTTTGGAGAACTTTATAAGGTAAGTTCTCTTACTCCATTCGAATTCCCTATTAAAATTTCTGAATTTTTCAGGAAGGCACCGGAGAGTTGGAGGTCTCTTCCGAAAGAACCTCCTAAGATCAAGATGAAGTCTTCCTTGAAATCGTTGGAAGAAGAAGCTCATCGGATCATGAGGAGTGGAGTTTGCAAGCACTACACCGCTAAGGCGATGAAGAGTCTCTTGTTCAAGTATGGGGTCCCTCGCATGCTCAAGACCCTGTACCATCCCCAAGCTATAGATGGGGAAGCTGCTATAATTCTCGAGAAACTGTTTTCTCGATCAAGGAAAGGATGGGACACGAGGAATGTCCCATTGAAGTGCAGGAAGGCTAGAAGGATTCCGGTGAGAATCAAACCGTACAAGCTTGTACGTGGGAGATCTTACCATTTGCCGGTGAAGTTAGGAACCGGAACCTTCTTGGAAGATTTTTACGGATGTGATGAGCACTTCACGACATTCGAAGTGCATTGAGTAATCCCATGCCGTATGGTCCAGCTAGCGACCTTAAACCAAGCGCTTCTTGAGAGGCAACCCAAGGTATTGCTTTCTTCTCCCTTTTCTAGTTTAGTTTAGATAGTCGCTTTGTTTTTGTTTTCCTCTAGACAACAACCAGGTATTCCAAAAGGAAGGATCACAGTTCAGGAGCTACACTGGAAGAACAAAATTTTGAGAAGTTGAGGAAACGAGCTTTACTAAGATACATCTCGGGTACTGTCAGAACACCTCGACCGAGATGTGCTTCGCCAACCGAGATAGTCTTATCTGGGAGCTGTTTCTTACTTCTTCATGCAGTTTAGCTATGTTCGGTGAGTATCCTATCCTTAGACTTATTTTGACCCACTAGGACAGTGTGTCCTAAGTATGGGGTATTTGTATTTATTTGATGACTTCGATGTACGACTTATTTGATCGGATATTTCATATTTATGCTTCAGTTGCCTTTATATGTTTATCTGATATTACATGCATATTTACAGGTTATTTGATTGAGAAAAACGTCGAAACTGAAAAAAATGGTTTCTTTTAAAAAAAAAAAACCATTGACCTCGACCGAGTCAGTCTTGGCCAAACGAGGCATTTCACCTCGGTTGAACCAAGAACACCTCGACCGAGGTGTGTTAACTGAGAGTTTTTCGAAAACGATTTTGTGTTATTTATCTAGATATGATCTCAGTGAAGATCTTGTTTACTGACTGGTTTTGAATCCTTTATGTGTTTGAAAGGTTTTTTTTAATATGTTTAAGTTGCTAAATGCTTTGTTTGAAATTATTAGCATGTTTAATGCTTTGTTTTTATCCAAATTATGTTGAATTTGAAGGTTGACACCGCAAATTAAGTTCTCTCACTTTCTTCTTGGAAAGACCAAGGCAATTCATTCTCTTCTTCTTCTTCTTCTTCTTGATCATGCTTAGCCCCTCATATACATTTTGCCTCCCTTTACCTATCCGGGAATTTGGAAGCAAGCAAAGTGGTGAAAGCAAGTGAAGTAAAATTGAGAAGTGGCTGGAAGTAAAAGTGTTAGAAAGCAATAATAGGTTTGGGGAAGTCAATCATGAAGATGAGTAACTCGGCACCATTCACATAGCCGGGTGTTTGTGTCTTGCCAAAGTCGGATTGAGCGATATTCCTAACGGGTCATGGTATGTGCATCAAGGGTTTGATGCATCTCGAGAAATTGATGATTGTAGATTTCTTAAGCTTCGGTTATTGTGCACCTCTGTCCATGCATCCCAAAAAGTAAAGTAAAAAGAAAAAAAAGTGGAATAAGCAAAGCTTATTGGTGGAAGATGTGGCAAGTCAAAGTGAAAGTGAAGTTCATCCTTTTCCCGGATTCTAGCACCACATTACCTTACATACATCCCTACCTTACACGTTTCTTGGCTTTTCTTTTGGGAAGCCCTTGAGACCTTGAGCTTGTTGATTGACTTAGCGGTTTAAACTGGATTATACATGATTGATTTTGATAATTATGATTTATTATGCATTCTATGATTTTATGCAAAGATGAACAACTTTCCTATATTTATAAAATGTTTTGCGCATATTGAGTTTTTAATTCCATGAAGTATTCTCTTAGAGTGATCTATGATAGTTGCACACCATAAAAATGTTTTTCATTGATTTTCTAGACTTATAATCCATTCTATCTTGTCTTCTATATGAGGAACTTGCTTGGGGACAAGCAAGGGCTAAGTATGGGGTATTTTGATAGCATGAATTATAGTCTATATTTTGGGGTTTGTTTGGACGTTTTATCTTTCATAATCTGCATGTTTGTATGTGCATTATGTGATTTTACTACCATTTCATCTACCTTTGCGAGGATCGAGGTCTACACCTAGTTTTGTTGTAATCGCAGGTAATTTGGTACGTTTTGCATCAAAAAGGAGCAAAAGGAGTCATGAGTCATTTGGAGCTACATCCAGGAAGCATAGCCATGGATTAAAGATTTACTTTGGACCAGTTTTGAGAGATTTCACATTCAGTTGTGACTCACCTCGGTTGACCAGAGAGTCATCTCGACCGAGGCGATCCAGAGACGCCGACTCGACCGAGGCGAACACCTAGGACGCGGCGAGAATATTTTATTCTTGGCTGAGATCTTTTAAAATTGGAAAGTGATCTTATATTTTTGGGCTTGGCTCCTGGAAGGAAGGAGATATGCAGAATCATATATTTTACCTATTTTTATGGGAAAAGATCTTTCTAAGATATTTTATCTTTGGAGGGTTATTTTCCTATAAAAAGGGTTGGATTTCCACAAATCCGACATCTTGCTTACGAGAAGAGCCGCATACAGTTGAAGGCCGCATACATCACGCTATACCGCCGATCAGGGTTTATAGCACGCAGCAGCAGCATACTCCAGTTGGGAGATTTTCGAAGAACCTTTTTGAAGGTTGAAGGAAGATTGAAGATCGTAGCTTTTATAGCTTTTTGAAGGGTTTTTGTAAGATTGTCTTCAATTCCCTCACTTGTTGTCTTCTCTTGTTGGATTTATATCCAAGGAACGCTTTGTTGTGATATTTGATTCAGTTATTGAAGTCTTTTCATTAAATTCTTCTTGTTCAAATATTCACCTTCTTCCCATATATTTAATACTTTCATGATGATGATGAGTGGCTAATTTCCTTGTGTGATTCTAGGGTGATTAGCTGAAGGTTGTGGGAAAAACAATGATAGAATAATCTTAGATTCCAGTAGGATCCTAAAAGTTCGAGTCTTTAACCTTAACCCTAAGCATCTCGTTCAGTCGATGAACATCTCGGCCGGGGTGGAAACTGGCTGACCGAGGTGACTTATCTGATCCATAACTGAGAGTTAAGTGTTAGAGTTTGCCAAATCCTATTCTTATTACACCTTTTCTGGTTCAAAGCAAGCTTAGGATGAGACTTACCCGGTAATTCCTTAGTTTGTGTACCAACGATCATAAGTGTAGGTAATAAAGGTTTATCCTTTATTGGGGTTTGAGTGTGCTTTCATCCCATCTTTGTGAGTTAGCCTGAGACTTACCCGGTAAAGGTTGATTCTATTCCCTTAGATGGTGTGTTAGTTTGAGGTTATAGTTCTTTATCTTGATTCCTTGAGACTTACCCGGTAATAGGATTTACGGTTTAGGATTAGTGTGTAGTGAGACTTACCCGGTGATCTATTCCACTTTAGTAACACCTTCCCCATGCAAAAATCTCAGCTTTGTCCGCTTATCTATAGATCTTGAGTTGGAACCACAACTAGATGCTTTAATCCCTGGAATTGCATGTTTGCTTTATTGACTTCTTATTCATCTTTGATTGTGTTAATTGCTCTTTGTGGTTAGTATTCACGAAGCTTACCGTTATTGACTTTGTTTCACCGAGTCCCTGTGATCGACCCCTGGAATTTTCTTGCTTTTACTACGATTGACCCGTACACTGCGGGTTCTCATCCTTGTTTTAAGCTTAAGTCTAGGGTTATAAATTTAAAGCTTGCACACACCGTTTGGAGCGAACAGTTATTGAACGGTCCGCCATGTAAAGGGTCATCTTGACCGGCTTCGGCTCTCCTAACCCAACCTTGTTGCAAAGTACAAGCGGTATGATGCTTACACTTGCCCCAAGATCACATAGGGCTTCATACTTCACTTCTCCCACTCTAATTGGCACACAAAAAGATCCCGGATCTCTTAGCTTAGGAGGCATCTCCTCCTTCATGGTTTGGATCAATTCCGAGGACCTCTTCGTCATCCTCACTTCCCCATACTCCTCCAACTTCCTTTTGTTGGAGAGTATTTCCTTCAAGAACTTGCCATATGCCGGCATACCTAGAATAGCATCCATGAACGGAATGTTAATATGCAATTTAGACATAAGTTCAAGGAATTCACCGAAGTGTTTGTCCAACCGAGCTCTTGCTCGTGATTGTGGGAATGGTAGTGGTGGCTTATATGGAGGTGGTGCCACATACGTTGGCTCATCATCCTTGCTTTTTCCTCCATCTTCTTGCAATGTCTCTTCTTCTATCACCACTTGCTTTCCTTTATCACTTCCCTTAGGTAAGGGATCCTTCATGCTCAGCCCACTCCTTGTTGTGATGGCCAAGACTTGGCCTCTTGGGTTATCTTCGGTTCTTCCGGGAAGCTTTCCCGGATCTCTATGAGCTTCACCTGCCTTTTGGAACACTTGTGCTTCCAACACCTTTTGAGCCTTAGAAATGGAAGTCACCGTGCTCTTAAGACCACTCAACCTTCCAAGCAATTGCTCAAACATCATCTCGGTTCTATCCTTTGGAGGTTGAGTAAATCCGGGTGGAGGTTCTTGTGAAGCCTTTGGTGGTGGAGTTGCGCTTGTGGAAGCGGAAGGGTTCAAGGCTCCATCCGGGTTAGAATAGGAAAACCCGGGATGGTTGTGGTTAGGCCGGTAATTATTGAATTGCCGGTTGTTGTTGAAGTTCCTTGGGCCTTCATAGTTGTTGTAGTTTCCCCTTCCCATGTAGTTCACATCTTCCTCCTTGGAAGACAAGTTTGCTTGCACTTGCACTTGAGGGCTTGCTTGACTCTTCAAAGTTGTAACACAAAACTCCCTCAAAGACTTAAGTCATTGTTGATTGCATCAAGCTTGAAATTACTCATGGTGACTTCACTCACCTCATATGCTCCCGCTTTCCTTCCATCACTCTTCCTATGGGAGTACTTTTCAATCACCAAAGCTTGTTTCTCTACAAATTCCCAATCTTCATCCACATTCTTTTCCATGAAAGTCCCACCGGAAAGAGATTGAAGCTTGAATTGGCTATCTTCATCAAGTCCCTTGAAGTAGATCTCCAATAGCTCTATTTTCGGTATACCATGGTGTGGACAATCTAGGAGAAGGTCTTTGAACCTCTCTCAAGACTTGAATAGGCTTTCTCTATCCTTCATTACAAAGGCATTGATCTTCCCTTTTAGCTCGGTAGTCTTGGAAGGTGGGAAGAACTTAGTCAAGAACTCGGTTGTCATCTCTTCCCAAGTACTCACATGCCCTAGTGGAATCGATTGGTACCAAGCCAAGGCTTTATCCTTAAGTGAGAAGAAAAAAGCCCTAAGCTTATGGTTGTTGTTCTCCAACCTAGACGGCCTTAGAGTCTCCATCAATATCTCGTAGTTCATCAAATGTTGATGAGGGGACTCTCCTTCCATCCCTCCAAATTGATTATGTCGGATCATTTGTAGAACTTGAGGGCGGAGCTCGTAGTCATGGGTTGCGAGATCTCCTAAGTTCACACCCGGACGGCGTACTCTTTGAGCCGGATTCATATGTTGCCCTAACGTTTGTGGCTCCTTAATCATTATCGGCTCAAACCGAATATTAACCGCCGGCTGCGGTTGTGGTGGTGGTGGAGGAGGTTGTTGGCGATTAAGCTCTCTTTGCACAAGAGCTTGCCTAATCTCTTCAATTTCCCTCCTAGTTGCTTCTTGCCTCTCATTGGAAAGTCTCCTTTCATTCTCCAAGAGCTCATCTCTTAACCTAATTTTCTCTAAAGCCTCATCCAACTCAACTTGAAGATCTCTTGCGGCCATCTCCTTCTTCTTCTTCTTAATGCTCTTAGATCTAGCTTTAAGGGTTTTCTCCGGTTCGGGATCAAATAGAGATAAATCCTTGCCACGAGATCTTCGCATGCACCTAAAGAATGAGAGATGTCATGAAAATGCAAAGACACAAAACAAACAAGATCAAAAGCAACAAGAAAGACCTACTCTATAAACAATCACAAAAATGACTCAATCTAGACCTAGTCCCCGGCAACGGCGCCAAAAACTTGTTACGCTATAAACGTGACACGCAAAAGTCTTAAATTTATAACTCGATATATTATTCCTAACTCCTAGCGAACCCACAGTGTATGGGTCGTTTTGTAGTAAGGATAGTATTCCGAGGTCGAACACAAAGACTAAGGTGAAATTGAATCAATAGTGACTAAGGATAGTGAAGATCTAAGCTAAGAAAAGAGAAAGGAATAAAGAAATGAAAATCTCAATGTTTTTGGTTTGGTTTTGAGGTGTTAAATCAAGGATCACGAATCATGCAAGATTAACAAACAACTAAGCTAGCAAACACAAATAAACAAGCAAATACGAGATAGGTTATAAAAGATAGACAAAAGGATTCTAGGGGTTAGAAATTCCGGTTATGGCATAGGACTCAAGCTATCTAGTCATTCTTTGGATTCAACTATAGTATGTTGGGAGTGGGTGTTTCTAGATTAAGATCAATCACCGGGTAGGTCTCATGCTCCACTGATCCGTTCCTAAGGTCTTATCACCGGGTAAGTCTCAAAGACCCTAAGGTTATGAATTCTACACAAACCGGCTTGCTATCTAGGGATCTAATCTCTCCTTACCGGGTAGGTCTCGGGAAGGCAAGTCCTAAACATAAATCCTAACACACTCAGTCCAATAGCGGCTAGTGAGGCTCACTATTACCTAGAGTTCATCATCTTTGGTACCTAAGAGCAAGAATTACCGGGTAGGTCTCTTCTCACACTTAGTTGCTAACACTAGGTTACCCTAGGATAGATCTAACTCAACAAACACTAGGATTTCTACAATCTAACAACCTAACACTTAGATTTATCAATATAAGCAAGTCAGACAGAATCACGGGCAGTTCCTCACTTCCACGACCGTGGAACTACCTAGAACAGATCGTAATTTACAACAGAGGCTAGGTTCGAGCAAAAAAATCATCCAAAGGTACGTTAAGTCTATCCTCTCATAGTCCAAGCCATAACCATCATTTCCTTACCCTAGAATCAAATCTATTTAGCCAACAACATGCATCATCACAATCAAAATCATCAAGCATAAAATCATGGAGTCCATATCAAGAGGATGAAATGAAAGAGAGATGAAGCAAAAAGAACAAGAAAAACGAGCCGAATAAATGTTAAAAGAGAGACTTACAACCCTTCAAAAGAAGGTTCGAATCGTTCTTACAACCCTAGAAAATGTTTCCAACAAACTTCACTCTAAAAACTATGATACTCTAAGAATGGTGTATTCTTCTCTTCTTCTCCAATGGAAGTCTTTCTTCTCCTCCAAGAGGTAGCTCCAATCCAATTCCAAAATGAGATAGTATGGAGAGAATGAGTGTGAAGTAAGGTGTGTAGTGGATCCTTTTAGAATCAACCTGCAAGGGTACTTATAGCCTTCACCATTTGCAAGAGTCGGTTATGGAGATCGTGGGACAGCTGTCCCAGCTGTGCAGAAGGAATCAAAGGCATTTTCCACGGCCGTGGATCTCCCAGTGGCCGTGATTCCTGTGTTTCATCCTTCTTTTGATCGTTGAGCCGCGAGTTGGTGCAAGACATGCACCAACACGGTCCCATGTGTTCTCCTTTGCTCCTAACTTGCTTCCCAATGAGCTCGGATACGTGTCATCACGAGGAATGATCCTCGGATGTATCGATTAGGCTCTAAAAGCTCCCAAAATACCTACAAAACATGCAAAAGTCCGTGTAGACGTCTATCTCAACAAATATACATGAATTGAATGTAAACGTCACGCACCAATGCTAAACTATGCATGAATAGCGGGGAAATCTATCTAAATAAATGCCTAGACTAACGTCATAAACCGTGTTATCAGTAGGCTAGTGCAAGGGTAGGAGCATCGGGGTATGGACGAGTTTCAGCCCACAGTAGACAGGGTTCTAGATCATCGGCACCGCTTCCCGAGGGTGGCAGACAATGCTTTAACTGTGAAGAGCGGGGTCATATTAAGCCCGCTTTTAAGAGGCCGTTGGTGACTTGTTTCACTTGCGGCAAGACTAGTCACTGAGCTAGCTTCAGCCGTCAAGGCAAGGCTCCGTCACAACAGGGATCATCACCTACGGGAGCACAAAGTGGTGGACCGAGATCATTGCAGTATCCGACCCAGAGGCAACAACAATATAAAGCCCCTGGGCATTCTACTCCACAGGGTTCCACACCGGGATTAGGTCGGGGCTGAGGTCGTAGTGGAGGTACTTCAGAGGATAGAGGTTTGCAGGCTCGAGTGTTCGAGATAAGGAACACGGAGGATCTAACAGCACCAGCGACTACATGTACCATTCAGATTCATGGCATGTCTGTTAGAGTTCTATTTGATACGGTTGCTACACACTCGTTTATATATGATGCTTGTGTGGTGCGGCTATCGCTAGAGATAGTAGAGGGAGCACCTTTCACCATCGGGTTACCCGATGGGGGAAGGTACGGGGAACTCGGGAGATCCACGATTGTCCTATCCACTTAGAAAATCGTGATTGGTTAGTAAACTTCTTCATCATGTATTTAGCACATAAAGAAGTTATTCTGGGCATGGATTGGATGGATAGGCATGAAGCAGTTCTAGACATAGGTAGGAGGACCGTGAAGGTCACTACCATGACAGGGCAGGTTGAGATATTCTGAGGTTAGGACCTCGGGAAGACCGATAGAGTTATTAGCGCCATCCGAGCGGCGAGATTGATCGGGTAAGGATGTGAGGCCTTTTGGTATTATCCCATGAAGGAGAGTAAGAGCCCGATTGTAGAGGAGATCCCAATTGTGAGTGAGTTCACGGACGTGTTTGGTGAGTCATCAAGGTTGCCACCACAGAGGAATGTAGATTTCAGCATCGAGTTGAGCCAAGGACGAGACCAATCTCGAAGAGTCTTACCGCATGACCCCTATCGAGATGTTGGAGCTGAAGAAGCAGCTAGAGGAGCTGGCAGAGAAGGGCTTCATCCGCCCTAGTGTTTCACCTTGGGGAGCACCAGTCTTGTTTGTGAGGAAGAAGGACGGGTCGATGAGGTTGTGCATCGACTACCGGGAGTTGAATAAAGTGAAGATCAAGAACAAGTATCCACTACCACGCATAGACGACTTGTTAGACCAGCTACATGGAGAGACCGTGTTCTCCCGGATCGACTTGAGGTCAGGATATCACCAATTGAGGGTGAGAGATCAAGATGTGCCTAAGACGGCATTCCGGACCAGGTACGGCCACTACGAGTTTGTAGTGATGCCGTTCGGACTGACGAATGCGCCTGCCGTGTTTATGGGGCTAATGAACGACATTTTCATCGACTTCCTAGACCAATTTGTGTTAGTGTTTATTGACGACATCCTAGTGTACTCTAGGAGCAGAGAGAATCACGCCGGTCATCTGAGGACGGTGCATAGAGTTCTTTAGGATAGAGAGTTGTACGCTAAGTTCTCTAAGTTTGAGTTCTAGATGTCCGGGTGGCATTCTTGGGGCATGTGGTCACCGGCAAGGGGGTCAAGGTTGATCCGGCCAAGATCGAGTTAGTGACTACTTGGCCGCCTCCGATGAATGTTAAGGAGGTATGCAATTTCTTGGGTTTAGCACGGTACTATCGGCTGTTTTTTGAAAGAATTTTCAGTGATCGCTCGATCACTCACCAGCCTTCTAAGGAAGAACGTCCGGTTTACGTGGTCTGAGCAGTGTCAACATAGTTTCGAGGAGCTGGAGAGGAGACTGACCTTTGCTCTTATCCTAGCACAGCCCGGGGGAGTAAAGGATTTCGTGGTATACAATGATGCATCCAAGTTGGGCTTGGGGTGCGTGTTGATGCAGCGAGGTAGAGTCATAGCATACGCTTCGAGACAGTTGAAGACCTACGAGGAGAACTATCCGACTCATGACCTTGAGCTGGCTCCAGTAGTTTATGCTCTAAAGTTTTGACGAAACTACCTTTACGGGGGCGACGTGCTAAATCTTCACTGACCATAAGAGCCTTAAGTATATATTCACTTAGCGGGAGTTGAATAACCGCTAGAGGAGATGGCTGGAGTTGATTAAGGATTTCGACTTGGAGATACTGTATCATCCAGGAAAGACGAATGTGGTTGTCGGCGCCCTTAGCCGGAAGACGCCTCGGGATAAGGCGATAGCTAGGTTGACAACTCAGCCTCAGCTGCAGAGAGACCTAGCTGGATTGGAGTTAGACATTCAGTTCCCGGATACAGACGGTCACTTGTCTTCCCTAGAGTTGTTGTCAGATCTGTTGGGAGAGATCCGACAGAAACAAGAGAGCTGTCCTACATTGTTAAGGATCCGAGACCGGATGTCTCGGGGAGAGGCACCACAATTTCTAGTGGGTGTCAATAGAATAATGAGACGCCACGAGCGTATCTGTATACTAGCAATCCGAGAGTTAAGGCAGAGGATCGTAGAGGAGGCTTACTCTACCCCTTACTCTATGCACTCAGGTGAGAGTAAGATGTACCAGGCCGTGAGGCGGTCCTTCTGGTGGGGTGGGATGAAGCCCGACGTGGCTAGATATGTAGCCCAGTGCGCGGTCAATAGGTCAAGATTGAGTACCACATGTTTGGAGGAGAGATCCACCCATTACCGGTTCCGCAGTGGAAATGGGAGGACATCTCCATGGATTTTGTTACCGGCCTGAGACCGAGCCGAGGTTATGACGCCATCTGGGTGATACTAGACCACCTGACCAAGACCGCATGTTTCGTTCCTATTAAGGAAATGTGTCCGGTGAGTCGGTTGGCAGAGGAGTTCACTAGACAGACAGTGAGACTCCACGGGGTACCGAAGACCATCGTCTTAGACAGGGACGGTTGATTTACCTTGAGATTTTGGCATCAGGTGCATGCCACCTTGGGTACTAGTCTGCATTTCACGACATCATACCATCCGCAGACGGATGGATCGTCGGACAAGACTATCCAGACTTTAGAGGATATGACGAGAGCATGCATGCTAGATTGGGGACAAGTATGGCCCGATCACTTTCCTCTGGTAGAGTTTTCATATAACAATAAATGACATGCGTCGATTAAGATGGCTCCGTATGAGGCTTTGTACGGGCGGAGATGTCGTACTCCACTTTGCTGGGAGGAGCCGAGTAACGATAGCAAAGTTAAACCAGAGCAGGTACTAGATGATATGGATCGAGTGGCCCTGATACGGGAGCGTATGCTAGTAGCACAGAGTCGCAAGAATTCCTACGCGGACAAGAGGCACCAACTCCCCGAGTTCAAAGTAGGGACTCAGGTTTGGTTGTGAGTATCATCGACGCTGGGCCTTTGACGTTTCGGCATCAAAGGGAAGTTAAGCCCCGGGTATGTTGGACCGTTTGAGATCTTAGAGCGAGGTAGGGAGGTAACGTACCGACTAGCTTTACCGCCGAGACTGGAGGGAGTTCACCTAGTCTTTCACATGTCTCACCTTAGGGAGTACATACCGGACTCGAGACACGTCATCAGCTGCGAGGACTTAGTAGTTGAGCCAGACCACACCTTTGTGAAGCATCCGGTAGCGGTCTTGGAGAGGAGCACGAGACGTTCACGCTCCAAAGATATACCGATGATACGACTTTAGTGGTCGCGGCGAGAAGCCGACAAGGCTACTTGGGAGACGGAGGATAGTATCCGGAGGAACTATCTGGAGTTCTGGATTGAGTTATCTATTCAGAGAGGATCATCGGGTTAGTTTTGGACCCCAGTTTACATATGCTTACTTGTGTATGATTTGATGTGTGTATGTCTTCTTAGACTTGTAATTTATGAGCTTGGGATCTTCATATTGATTTGTTGATTGGCGGAATAGTGTGTTAAGAAGTTGCGACTTTGGCGTGAGTTTTTTTGGTCTCGATGAGTCTAGACCGTGAGGATCTTTTGGGTCTAAGTTTCGGAACGAAACTTGCTTTTAGGGGTGATGATGTAACACCCGGTTCTTTAGACACTTCTTTAGGAGGACCTTCGGGTAGGTTACCCACGGGGCGGCCATAGTTTCCCGCGGGGGCGGGTAAACAGTGGGTCGCACCCTTTTTATTTTCGTAACCGTCGTCGGTTACGGTCTCTTCCTTATAACCCTGAAGGCTTCCTTCTCTTAACCTAATCATATAGTGTGTCTCTTTATCCAGAAAATCTCGACAGCTTGTTGAGAATCACGTAAGTCTTGTTCTCTCTTCCTTTCCTCCGTCCTTCAAGTGATTCCTTCTTCTTCCTTGCTTCACTCTCTCTCCCTCTTTCTCTCGTGTTTCCATCACCAACGGCGTTGTGCTTTTCATCTTTATCGGACTGTAGCAAGGTTAACGAAGGGATCCGTCTTCGTGTATTCCGGAAGAACCGCTCATCTCCTTCAATTTCATTGACGAGTAAAAGGTAGGTTGTCCTCCCTTTTCGTTCCTTTGGTTACCGAGTAGCAACATGAAGATTTGACTGTGTATACACAGAGTTATAGGAAGGGTTGAGGAAGAAAGAAGATCGGATATGAAGAAGAGAAGTCGGAGATCACAATCGCTAGTGTCGTGACCGCGCCTGCAATCCCCCGCGACCGCACCTCACCGCCCTCGCGCCTTGCTCCTGCCGCAGGTGCGGCCTCTGGGTCTTTGTCGCCCCTGCGCCTCTTCACCTCCGCGGTTGCGGTTATCCTCCAGTGAGACCCTTAAGTCGTTCTTGTGACTTAAGGGTGTTTTCTTGGTATGTCGTTCCTCCTTATTGGTACCCCTTTGATCATGCTGTAGTATCATGATAGGTGGCCTAGCAGATTTTGAGTAAATCCCATGTAGTGAGTTAGAGTTAGGTTAGTTTACGAGTTACGTTGAGGTATGCATAAGGTAGGAAGTTGTTAGGATGCAACTTTTTATGGATGTGAATTGGTTATAACACCTTGACTTGACTTATATAAGACATTGAGGAGTGTTTACAGATCGGGTTGTGTGGATAACTGAGAGTATTCTGTTTCAGGTAAGTCCTTAGGACTTACTTAGCTTCTATGATATATTGGTGAATTCTTTAGTGGTGCATGTTGTGGTGTTGTGACGTTTTATTATCTTTTATACACCGACTTACTCCTTGGCCCACGAGTAACGGGTGGTGATCACCTGTCCAGTTCTCCCGAGGGAGTTTGGGAGGTGCTTCGCAACTAGGCCATACTTGGTATACAAGGAGGGTATTGAACCTCTCCATTGTGTATACGAGGAGGTGCTCCGAACCACTCCAACCGGATAAAGGACCGAAGGCGAGAGTCTAAGACTTCTCGTGTCACACCTATAAATGAATAATGTGGATGACCTTAATAAAGATAATACAGGAGTTTTATGATAGTATGTTGTGTGTTTACTTCTTGCTTTATATATGTTTGTGCTTCGGTATTTTCCTATATATTATAGTTAGCTAACGGTTTATCCGTGTTGTTAGATGCCTTGCAGGATAGGGTACCCGCCGAGTGATTCGGAGGAGGTGGTCAATTGGGGCTCCCGTACGTGATAGGACGGGCGTGGGTTTTACGTGTTTATATATAGTTGTTTCCAATAGTTTCTTTTGCGGATTATGTTTTTAATGTTTGTACCTCGGGTGAGAGTTTGTTTATCTTGTTTGAGATTGCATAATATTATATTTGGATTTATACGTTTTATCGTTTGTGCCTTATTGTAATATCCAGTAATATTGTTGTCGAGCTAGGGTCGGGACCCATTGTAAGGTCTTAGCCGTAGCGCCCCGAGTATGAGATTTGGGGTGTTACAACTATAGAGCCGTCAGGATTCGATCACAAATATGCGCCCCCTTCTCGACAAAATACTTGAACCGCCACCAAAAAACAATATCAAACCTAAGAAGACGGTTCCGCAAAACACAGGTATCATGATATACAAAGGTGTATAACTTGATGGTTTAAAGAGTAACGATTTGTAAGGAGAAATGTCGTTAGGCCGAGATCGGTGCCGTTAGGCCGCGAGATTGGTGTCTTTAGGTTGAGAACAAAACTCCTCTTTTTCGTGTACCATTTTATTTTTATAATTACTTTTAAGCAGATTTTAGATTCGGAAATTTGGTTTCTTTACTTGGATTGAAATTGAAGACATCCGGGTAATGCTATGTTTTTAATTATTATTTTTTTTATAAGAAATCACTTTCTTTATATACATCTACCCTCAATGTCGTTACTTATTATGAACACCGAAACCCTCTCATCTTATCCGAAGAACGCGCTCTCACACGCGTCAAATAAACTTCGGAGTCGATGGCAACACCGAGAAACCTTAAACCCAATACCAAAAACACCTCACCACATACCCTCCGATATAAGAGTGGTATGGGCTTCTCTTATGCCCTCCTTCTCCTAGATGCTTTCATTTGTCCTACACTCCTTTTTCTCCAGTATCGCTTCAATGGTAAGCGAAAAGATGGTAAACTCTGGCTCTAGTATCTCAGAAGAGATGTTCCTCGAATCATCATTATACAATGGAATAAGAAGAAGAAAACTCATGTTGATTATTAAAGGTGGTGGCGACGACAAAGTCAAGGGTTACTCAAGGTATTTCAGCGAAGATATGTAGTATGACTCTACATTTCTTTGGCACTACTTTGTCTCTTGAAGTTTATCGCTCCATCGACACCGATATGCTACAAATGGTCGTATAAATCCAATGTTCGAACAAAAAACTTGGATATGTTGAAATATCTTTCTGGTATTTTCAACCCAAACAATGGGCTTTGTCTCCTATCCAAATACCGAGATCTCTTCCCCGAGACAAACAGAACAAACCTCTTTGGAGACCTAGAAAAGTATGGTTCTCCAACCGTTACCCCCGGAAGTTTAAAAATCCTAATTCCGCTTCCCCTTCCTGGTGTTATAAAGAGACGAAATTGATTTCTTCGTGCTCACTGACAAAGATCTACAGCTCCATAAAAAGATATGTTGCTCTATTGTTTTCAATAGAGGAAGATGGTTGTTATAAACTTCCCCAAACCATGAACCGAGAATACAAACAACAGAATGGAGTACATGTCTAGAAGCCCAAATCAAGTACTTTCATCCATCTTTTATTTAGTGATGCTTATGATTCAACTATTCTTTATGGCTTGCTTGGAGATTTTTATTTGGTTTGCCCTGATCCTAACAGAAGCATGCTCCGTGTTTTCTATCCAAATCTATATATATTATTAAAACAACTCCCATTTTTCCCACGTATCAACTTCTAAGGCCGTCCATGTTAGCATTTTTTCAATTTATTTACATATTTACCATAATATATTTATAGATTTGTCATTAATTATTTTATAAGAATTTTTTTGGTAAACAATTACAATGCCACGTCAATTTTGTTAAAAAGAAGAATAAAAAAAATCAACTTATCAATCAAAATTAACAAATTGATCTATTTTAACTAGATTTGTAGAGAAAATGTCACGCAAATTTTCTAACAAGATTTTACACATCTTTTAAATTTAAAACTAAATCAAACTTTGCTCCTCTAACTTTCTATAAGTAAAAGTGATAATATATTGAGGTATAAATATAATACTCGAATAATAATCTTTGTAATAGATTTTTAATTATGTCCTTGTATCCATTAAAAAAATTATAAGTTAATCCTTACAGATGTTAGTCATATTAGTTAATAAAAAAATAATTTTTTGTATAGATGAATATCTAATACATGATGCATAATAGTGAAAATATTTTTTTTTATTTAGAAAAAACCCGCACAAAGTGCGGGCACTAAACTAGTTTACTGATATATCTCTCGTCCAATCCGAACCCAATTTCTATACTCATTAATCTAGAAGTAGCTCATACTTTAAGTTGGCATATGGGTTATGTAATTGTTGTTATGAACCCTCAATTTTCATCTCCACCAACTAGTATAATTCTTGGTTCAGTTGGAGCTGTAAAAGATGCAACTTCAATGATGATGAAACTTTAGTTCGTTTTAGAGCATTTGCGTGTTGAGTGTTATTTGGAACTTGTTTTGTTGCTTAGAATACCTTCTAAATCTAAGAACAAACGAAAAACTCGTGATAAGAAATCTCGCATACGGAACGAATATGAGCCTTACCTAGCCTATTTACTTGCTTGTTGGTGTGACTTTAAACCTATTTTTCTTTGTGTGATGTTTTTGATGTCAGCTATGTTTCATCTAGAATTCGTGATTGTGTCTAATTTGCCTTTTGTTTTACTTTGTGTATGTTTGGAATAACCCGTCTCATGCTTTATTGAACAAAGTAAATCCATAACCTCCTTTTTGAATCATGTCAATCGAACCAACACCTCTCACTTTGCTCTAACCAATATTGGTGTATGCTTAAGTGGGATCCTATTAGATGAGGTTATGCATTATTGGCATATGCTATACCATGTTAATGATGTCTTATACTCCCTGAACATGTTATATTGGGACTTTTATTCACAAACCTCTTATCTCCTAGTATGTATGTGTTTATTATTGCAGGTAAATAAAGGACAAGTTGATCCCAAAAAACAGAAAGCAACTCACATGAGTGCAACAAACAAATAAGAGAAAACTTGGCTTTCCTAACCCATTCTCAACTAGAGAACAAACTCCGAATGGTCTTTACAACAGACATCCAATGGGAAACTCCTTCAAACCGTGAACAAAGGTATATTGCTCTAATGTATTTAAAAAATCCAGCTACAAGAACAATGTGACTATCAATAGCATGTTGTATGAATCATGTAATTTCCGGCATTTTTGTAGGTGTTTGATTTATCTCTATGAAAAATGTAAATTGCCTAATGCTTGGAACATAGTTTATAATCTTTGTACAGCCTTGAAATTGAAGTTCCAAAGGGATTTCATGTTTTGAGAACTTGTCCGTCTCACAAAACAAATACAGTACCGGAAAATGGAGAAGATTTTCTCAAATATCCCATATGAACAATAACACAATTTCCGAAAATTCATAAAAATGTGTTAATCAAGCCAACTTGAAAGAAGCATTTGCTAAGATTATCAACCATTCAACTAGAACTGATAAATTTGAATGCATAAACCATCAATATAAATCCAATGACACACGACACTACCCCTACTTTTCTCAATGAGTTTTATTTATAAATCTGGATAAGAGCGCAAAAATAATAATATATGAGACAACAAATGTACCCTATTGGAATAAGGTATAAACAATGGGAGCTCTACCACCCTCTACAAAACTTAGTTATATATGATGATAGCATTTTAGAATTGTACCCTATCTTTATGTCCTCAATTATTTCATCTATATTTTATCTAAATGGTGTTTTTCTCCTCTGCTTGGCCAAACCCCACCTTCCCAACACTTTTTTTTTTGATACAAAGGTAACAGAAACAAGAGGGTCAACATCTAGAAGTTGACCAAACCCCACCTTCCCAACACTTTCAACAACAAAGCATTTATCAAAATTAGTTTTCACTATAACCTCCTCCATCCATTTCCTATCACATTTTGTCTCCACCAAGAAGATACATTTAGGGGGCCTCCCTTCTCACTTAAATTTGTGAAGCCTTTGCATAATGCTATTTGGTTTACAGATTTTGATTTTTGTTTCACTTTCGTATCTTTTTATGTGTTAAAACTATGTAGGATATTTGAGATTTATATTTTCATATCTTTTTATGTTTATTTGAAATTTATATTTTTATTCCAACCATGTTAAGAATTAATGCTTACATCAAATTATTCAATTTTAGGTTGCGCAATTTCACTTTCTTTTAAATTTTTGGTTAAATTTTAACTTAAAAAAACAAGTTGAAATTTACCCTAAAAGAACTTGATCCACTCGACGGGTACAGTTGACAAAGGTTACATGTTAGGTGACGGTCAGGTAATTAAAGTGATACATCCCGGCTATCACCCGAACAATTGTTATCCCGTAATATTCTTTCAATCGGTCAAATTGGTTAAGTAGGATTTTTTGAGATTTCTTTCTAGTAACTATCCATGCGTTTATACAAAACTAATAAGAACCTATTTGGTCAAACTCTTTGAATCAAATACTCTAGTCATCGATCTAGGTGGACTGTATGTTATCTAGGTCGGACAGTAACATACAGTCCGGTTTGATCTAGACCGTCTCTGGCCTATACCATCTACAGATTCTACACAACCCTTCAACCAAATGTCCAAATGCACCACTTGCTGGCTGCTGCAAAAAAGCTACTGCAGTCTTTCTACAACTATAGCCATCAACTTCAACTTAGCATTGTGCATGTCCTGGACAAAATCATGAGCAAACCAAAATGCACTAGTCGAGGCTCGTCCCTCGTCAATTTCGCTAGCCAATGTCGGCCCATGCCCAAAGGGTTCAGATTAATGAATAAGTTCTACAGCCAGATTTCCACATAATAGAATGCAGTTCCTTTAATAGGACTTCAAAGTATGAACTAATATCACAATTACACGAAAGAATCACTTGATTTAGCCCCCTGAACAACCATCCACATACTATAGGCATATCTCTGAAGAATAAATACAGCATACTACATCAATGCAGCCTCACCTGATCTTGTGTTGTTATCAGCTATTCTTGCTAGCCCCGGCAAGGGGTAAATTTTTCTTGTTTTCATCGTACGTTGCAGCAAGAAAGTCGAACAGAATGCCTGCCCCAACGCCAACAGCCAGGTCGATTGTGTAGTGACCCCGAGTTCCCAAAAGCCTCACTACTTGCAATAAGTTGAGCATGTCAAACGTCCAAGCCAACTCCTTCCTCTGCAAGCGCCTCATATCAAGGGATGCGATCACAGATCCTGCCACGTGACCTGAGAAGAAGAGAAAGAAAGAGACATTCCCTACTGGAAAGTCGGCCCCGGACCCCAAAAAGTCCTGGTAAGAGAGAAAATCACCAACTTCGATCAATATACCTCAAGTAGATTACTTCAAAGAAACTGAAGATTTTAACAGGAATTTTTAGCTCAAAATGTAACATGACCAAACAAGTGCTTAATGATTCCTTCATGCGGAAACAATGTATAGTCTGACTCGGATTCTGCCTTATAACATTGTTTCATAACTTGTCTCCGTGCATATTTTGTTGCTCAACTAAAAGGCAGTTACATTAAGATGACAAACTTACAGGCGTATCAGAAGTAGCATTTTGTGAAGCCAAGTTTACGAGTAACAATACACTGATACCAAAACATGAGGTTGTGGCTTACAAGACAGATTGCTCTTATTTTGGTTCCAACTTACTATCAAGAACTCAGGATGACCAACTTCAAAATAAGCAGTTCATCTGATCTATTCTTCAAGAGAGCCATACATGGATGGTTGAAAATAAGTATTTATTGCTACTCCACGGAGTATCCGCTTTCACCTACAACTGCACTCATTACTTACCAGGCTAAATGAAATTTATGGTTCATCTCCGTTACGGCGCAACTACAATTTTAGTAGTCTTTCTCCCAAGTTCTAAATAAAGTCATTTTTGGTCCCCTACCCTCCATTGGCAGGTAATTCTCACCTCATTAACAATCTTATACCGTGTCATTGTCTAGGACTGACTGAACGCGACACCTAACGTGCCTACGAATCACCAATACTTGAGAACTATCAAACGAATAGAAAACATCAAGTTGATATCCAGATAAGAAATGGGAGATAAAAGAAAGTGGTGCCACGAGAGATGAAGAACCTCAGGCAAAGGAAGCTGAGTTGAATAACCAAGAATGCCCCTGCAAGTGAACATCATCAAGGTAGCAAGTCCGGGCCGTAACCTTCCTTCTATCAAAAATGTCCAGAGTATGTATATTGACTGCATTGCCACAAACACCTACCAAAAACCAACCATGTACAAAACTACAATTAATTTCCATCATCAAACCATCACACTTGGCCAGAATGTAGGTAAACAAATGTATCTGCAAAAACTACCCCTGTTGGTATAACTGTATAAACCATCACAGTTGGACAAATTCACTGATTATATAAGGTAAGAGTGGTGTTTCGGATTACTTCTCTTACAAATCACATCCTAAGGAAGTCCATTCACAATTCAATAATACAAATTAAATGCCAAATAAACTAGATTAATTAATAAAGCTAACAAATGAGAACATGAGTTTTATAACAGAAAAAAAATGCATTCCATACACGTTTTTAGGGTAAAGAATTCCCAATAAACTAGATTAATCAACGCAGATGAATAAGGAACTAAGAACCCTGATTCCGGGGAAATTACGAGAATACCCTTGGAAGTTATAAGGGATATGAGTATCATTACCGTGTTGAGAGCGGCGAAAAGGGTATTAAGCGCCGGCGATTCCGCGAGGAAGCGGTTGAGCCAACGAGTGGCGATGAAGCCGACGTCGAAAGGAGGTGACGAGGCAGGGACCATATGGAGCGTGTATTCGACGGCCATGAAGAACAAAAGCGAAACGGAGAAAAGGCAGGGGAGGGGGTGGAGTTTAACGGCAGAAGGTATATCCCTAATTCCCCATTGTAAAAACGCCGCCGTTTCGAGGAAGCTTTGTTTCCGGTAGGGTTTATGATTTTCGAAATTTGCAACACCAGAATCGGAGGAGCGGCGGCGGCGGAGAGGGGTGCTGTTGGATTGGGTTTGGGTGAGGGTAGTGGCGGTGGAAGGCGGCGACATTGTAAACGAGGACAATGCGACGTTAATGGAGGAAAACAGAGAGAGAAATTTGGTGGGTTAAAAGGAGAATGGTGGGGCTCAAATTGAAGGATTAGCGGAGATAACGAGGAGAAGATGTGGACGTGGGTAGTTCGTGAGATTACTCGTCGTGATTATTCATCATCCATTAACAGAGGAAGACAAGTCTCTCTTTCAGTATCGGAGATGGTTGGGCATTCAATGGGAAATCTACCAAAGTATGTTTCAGTTTTTCTTATTTATTGTTAAGGGCCCGACTGGTAATCAAACAGAGAAAACTCTGTTTTTCATTTCCTTTTTCTTTCCTAGGAATTAATGTGACTATTACGATATTTTTAATAAATTTTTAAAAAATAATTACAGAAATTCAAATTAGCTTTGAAAAAAAAACAGATTATTTATACCATTAATTTATATATTTTACAATAAAGTTTATAAATGTTATTATTTCATAAATTTTGTTTGATTCATATATAATTTGTACTATTATTAGTTTTTCATATTTTGATATTATTGTGGTTCGTGTATTATTCGTAATATTTATTAGTTATGTTTTGAACATTAGAATCGTGAGTCGTTAACCTATACGAAAAAGGACGTACTCTTCTCACCTTTCTTGCATTTGCATCTCCCCATCAAAAACTTTACGCCAAAATTATAGATTTTAACTTTCTCAAAACATATGAAATTTATGTTTCTTATTTATTCGCCCACACAATAAAAACAAAATGAATTTCATATCTTCCTTGTGTGTTCATTGGCTATTACGCCACTCACAAAAATTATATCGTTTTCACAACTTTATATTGCTTGACATGTTATTTTTAATGAAAATGTTTTCCCGTAGGTCATCAACCGCCACCACCATCTCAGCCTACTTCCCTAACCCTTCTCGTTTTGGCTGTTACGCCGGAACCTTCCCCATCCGTGCCTAGTTGCTTCCAACCTGATGCACAAAATCAAGGCCCAAACCACTAGGGCTAGTACAAACCCTCTCTGCCCTAGAGCTCGAGCTATCACTGCATTCAATCACCCACTAACCCTCCGCAAGTTGTATACATTTTATTCTCGTAAATTATTTAGTACCTTTCAACTAATATCAATCGAACGAACCCTTAAAAACACAACACAAACTTATGAGCAAACTTGAAATATTACTCAAAAATCAAAATTCACAAGAATTCAAAGTATATGTTTACCGGAAATAATTATGTCACCTCAATTTTTCTTGGAAAAAAAATATAAATACTTACAAATTACGATGTAAAGGGGGATTATAATAAACGAATTTTTACATATTTTAAATGTACCTAATTATGTGGCGAAATGTGTGATTAGGATATGATATTTCTACTTTAGAAGATCAATTAAGTGTCTAGTTTATTTGTACTACGAAGGTGAAACTGATTGATTTTCACTTTGAGAGCTAAATAAGTAGATGATTTTCATCTCGGCGAATGTGGTATGTAGTTGACTTCCGCTTCGGAGTCATGTGAGTAATTATTTTTCACTCCACATTCCATACACATAATTATGTGCCTCGTTTCGGCTCCAAACAACTACCATGTTGGAGCTCATATGTGTAATGTACCGTAAATTTATTTATTACGCATCCAAATTACGTGATTATGTATAAGTTCAATCAAATTTGTCTAGCATTCCTCTCGTATGTCATCTTTAAAAAGAAAACGATGATGTAATCCTCCGGGAGACATGTATGGAAAAATTGGTATTGGGAGGGTATCCCCTTAATGGGCCACTGTAAATACCCTATCCGGACGTAGGCGAAGCCGAACCGAAAACGTACCATTTCAAAAAAAAAAAAAAACGATGATGTAATAACCAACAAGCATGGTTGTAGGAAAACAAGTCATGTCTAGAAAATGAAAAATGACATTAATTTAATGTTTTATAGTAGCAATGAGTGGAGGAGCATGGTCAAAAAGTGAGGTTAACCAAACTGAAAGCATTGGACAAGGTTGGTTTGAAAATGGAGTCACGTAATAGTCCCATCCACCACCTCCAACGCGTTTTATATTGTGTCATTCGGTGAAATAAAAGATTAAAAACTTCAATTTAAGAAATTTAACTTAGGTACATGCATCCATGAGTAGGGCGACGATGGGTAAAAGTTTTTACTAATGATCTAGAATAATTTTTCTTGTTTTCTTACTTTTTTCTGACAATAAAAAACGGTTAGGTTGACCTATGCTCTAAAAATAGTCTACCCTAAAACATTCTTCCGAGATTATGAAGTGGTTGGTGTAGTTTGGGAAGCAAGGTTGTCGCCAATATTGACATGTCGAAGTCAAGATGTTGTAGGAGTAGTTTTAGGGTTCACATTGCTCTCTCCTCCACGAATTTGTAGAATATGAATCCAAGATTTTGAGTCATCAAAATTTGGCAATTGGATTCATTAGTGTCCGTATGCCTATTCAATAAAAAATGATTGAAACCCTAAACATGAAACGGTAAACCCATGAATGAGGATAGACGGCCTCGTAACGGCAAAATTTGATGAAGTGACTTAAGTGTATAGTAACTGATTATTATACTACAAAAATTAACTAGTTTTGCGACGGAGGTTTGCGTCGGGATGGGTTTCCGGCGCCAATGAGCAATTTTTGCGACGGTGTTTACTGTGGTCGTTTAGTTTGCTACCGCGACATCATTCCCGTCACGAATGGTACATCGATTTGCGACATTGTTTAGGTGCCGACCTTAAAATAATTGTCTTTGCGTCGGCTCTTGATCACCGTCGCAAAAATCCTAGATTGCTGCTCAAAGTTGAGCGCCAAAAAAATATATTGAGGTCCGTAAAAAAGCGAAAATAATAATTTATTTACTTTTTTTTGGATACAAGAGGGAAATAACATATTAGCCCTAAAACGTTAGACATTCGTCTCTTCCACGATTCTTCAATCCCTTCCACCATTGCTGCACCTCGACCGAAGGTATCTTGTCTTCGCCTCTTCTTCGTCTCTTCCTTATTTTGTTGGTGAATTTTGTTGTTTTTAATTCCAACCCTTCTTCTCTTTTTGGAATTTGAGTTTCATATTAACCCTAAAATGTTTATCCTCTTCATCTCTTCCACGATTCTTCCATAGGTGCTCCTCAATTCGACGGTTTTCAACCCCTTCCATCATTGTCGCTCCTCAGTTGAGGTATCTCGTCCTCTTTTCATCTTCGTCTCTTCCTTGTTTTGTTGGTGACTTTTTATTTTTTCTGGGACTTTGTTTATCTTCCAACTTGTCATGTTCCTCCATGAACTTCCTTTGGGACTTTGTTTGGAGCTTTGCTAATAGAAAAAACATGTTTAGTGACTTTGTTGTCTGATTTTGTTTGTATGTCTTTGCTTGATGAGAAGTTGTAATTTACTTGGGAGGTGTAATTGTTTGCTAGGATAGAAGTAGAGCATGCTCTTTTTTGTACCCTATTTAATTAGATGTGACAATTTTTGATTAACGATTTCTAATCACAATCAAATTCGAGTTATGTTAAACAACATATCTTTTGCTTTGTTTCCGTTATTTAGTTAATCATGGTCATGTGCCATATCTCATCTGTTGGTTTTGCAACATTTACTTTCAATGTGTTTATTATCGCTGAAAGTTATATCTAGTCCTCACGGCATTGATAACTTTCAGAACCAAATATTGTAGTCCTCAAACAGTAATTGAAAAGATGTAGCATGTTCTTTTGCAGGCATTACTCCTCCATACATTTTGGAGCATCTTTGCTCTAATATGATGATATTTATGGTAAAATGTGCTAACACCAAATCCTCCGGTGCATATTGCCAATTATAAAGAATGCAAGACTTTCTGTTTACATTATCGAATCTGGTTTATAGTTCATAATGTGGTAGGCAAACATATTAAGTGGTTCTACATTTTTTTTATCTGTGTTTATTCCTTTCAAAATTGATGTTGTGGTTCTATAGGTGCATTCAGTTTAACAATGTATAGTTTTTTAGTAGGTATTTGTTTTTGGGTTTGGAATGTTTTTGTGTGGGTTTCCTTCTGTTGCATATAAACTTGCATTTTAGGGTCATGGGTATGTTGATCTAGGTACCTTTGGGTACCTGTAATACAATCAGACCCTCAAACAGTAACCTATAGATTGAAGTCGCCCTTTGTAGTATGCTTATCTGAGTTTATGATTCAACTGAAGAATTTGGATTTCTTCATGACTTTATGATTCTCAAACAGTAAAAGTAGAGACGTGTGATAACCAACTTTCCCTGATGGGCTCTCTTTGTATTTCCTATTGTTATGACTACCTGTATTTATTGTAGTATGCTTGGACTAGGATTATAATTATTTTTGAACACTAGTAGTGTACAATTTGTAGCCTTGTGTCTCACAAGTTAGGTCTTATTAGATCTATTGTTCAGATTAAGTTATCCCTCATCCCCAGGAGTAGATAGGTATCTGTACAATTTTTAATGGTAATATATGGATTTTACGAGGATTGCTTATTGGTGAATAGGGGAGGGTCTTCCATGCGTCTTTTCTTTTGGGTGCTGAAGTATTTAGAACATATTTGGTGCATCAAAATGTTTGCAATTGTTTTCATGTAACTTACTAAGTGATTGCTCAAAACTAACACTGACATAAAAGGCTAGTTTGGCTAGTACAGACTAGACTTAACTTCTCCTGATCCAACTAGCAATCAGATTAGATAGTGTTTGTTATCATTTCAGGTTGTTTAATGTTTGATGGGTAAGTGACAGTTAATTATTACTTCACATATTAACTGATGTGTATGATATAATGCATGGGCTTATGTTATTCATTCAGCAATTGTCTACATATAATCAATTTTTCTTTTATTTGTCTTTCTTTCATTGAAAGTAATGTAAGTATGAAAATGAAAATAAAGTTTAGAATAACAATTATAGATCAACACATAATTAATTGTAAAAACATAGTATAACCTAAAAGTATATATATATATATATATATATATATATATATATATATATATATATATATAGTTATTATTAATATTGACCTAAAAATTATAACACCCCAAATTCTCAGAACTCGAGAGCTATTGGTTAGGACCTCACAATGAGTCTCGACCTTGGTTTAACAACTTCACTTAAGTTAACGTCATGCATGCAATAGGAAGACTCCCCCGTCCCCATCTAATGAGTACGTGGACCCGGCTGACCATCGCCCCGGACCTCTTTGCAACTGTCTATACCTACAAACAATCTAACAAGACGGATAAACCGTTAGCTAACTATCCAAATATTAGAAGAATAAATAATAACACATACACACATTATAACAGAAATAAAACACTCATCATGCTTTTAGAGAATTCCATTTATTATTTTTAGTCATACACTTTACTAATGATACTTATTTTGTGACACGAGGGATTCCCAAACCTCGCCTCCGCCCCGTGTAACCATCAGAGTGGATCCGATGCACCTCACCATGTACCTGCCTGGTCTGGGTATAGAGAACCTCCTAGTTGTAACACCCCGAATTCTCAGAACTCAGAGTATTACTGGTTAGGACCTCACAATGGGTCCCGACCTCATTTTGACAACAACAATACTAGGATCTTGCAACAAGACACAAATAAAGAAACCGAAATTCATAAAAACCATGTTTTTAGAGTAATGAATGCAACACTGTCTAGCAGCCTACGGTACTTAAACAAAAGAAAAGAACAACTGTCTTAACCAAAAGAAAGGAAAGACAAACAACCCCAACCCCCACTCTAAGGAGTACGGAGACCCGGCTGACCACTACTTCCGGATCACTCAGCTGCTGATCTAACCTGCGGTAAATCTAAAACAACAACAACAAGAACCGTTAGCTAGTTATCTAAATATTAGCAGAATAATAGCAGCACAAACACACTCAGATAAACATAAACACTCAACATGCTATCAAACAAGTCCGTTTTATTATCTTGCTTTAATTTACTCATTCACTCTAGTGATACTTATTTTGTGACACGAGGGATTCCCAAACCTTGCCTCCGCCCCCGTGTAACCATCAGGAATGGATCCGATGCATCTCACCTTGTACCTGCATGGTCTGGGTATAGAGAACCTCCCAGTCTCATGTCAGAGCTGGGCAGTGATGTCACGGCCCGTTATACATACACTTGGGCCTTACGTAAATAGTAACAGTCGTCCTAGCAAGTTATTATTATTAAATCAAGCAATAACACACACCACTACTATCACTCAACTAACACTCAGAAACTGGCTAAGTAAGTCGCAAGGACTTACCTGAGTCAAAATACACTCTAACACGTCTCAGATAGTCCGTACTCGTGGTAACTCAAGTACCTGTCAAATGAAGGCATGTGTATCAAAATCACATCTCTATGTCCAACCTCATGCGAAGGAATTACGGAAAGGACGATTCTCATGCGGTAAAAGACCGTTTTACCCTTCGTATAAATACTTCTCCGGTCGCTGCTTGACCTCTCATATTTCTTTTGGAACATTTTTCTAATCTAGGATTATTTCCAAAACAGTTTACTAAGGTTCTAAAAATTAATCTCGTCCATTCGTCGTCTGGAATCACGTTACTTCATTTTCGGGTATTAACAATTCTTATATATATATACATATCTATATATATACATATACTTTCGTGCATATTAACCTTCCTTCCAATTATATAACATCCGAAGTTCTTAGGTATTTAGATATACATATATAAATTCACATACTTTAATATTTCACCTACTTAAACTCGTAAGTATACTTTTATATAATATATATATATATATATATATATATATATATATATATATATATATGTATATTTATGTACTCGGCTTACACTTGCTCCCGTTAACCTTCCGTGACTGAATATATATGTACTTATATGTATTCTATATATATATATATATATATATATATTTCGATCTACTTATTCATACCCAACTCAGTACCCGTATATAATTATATACACATTACGTCTCCTATATTTATCATTCTATACATATATACGGGTAATACACACATTTAAACTATACATCTATATGTACTGCAGGGTAGGAGCCACATTCAAATCATACCCAACTCAGAAATATATATTTCAATCATCCAACTATATATATTTATTTCGATCATACATATACACGTACTGCAGGTGGGGGACAAGATCGGAGAAGCCGGCTTACCGGGCTGCAGTCCGGCAGGTGAGTGCAGGCGGTGCACTGGCGTCCGGCGATGGCTGGTGTTCCGGCGGCCCCTCCCTGGTGGTCGACTGGCTGCTGCTGCGGAACGATCAAAGAGAGGCAGCGGGGTTAGGTTTCTCGAAATCGAGACAGAAGGCGAGGAGAAGGAAGGGCGGCGACCTACCAGGATTAAGGCGATGCGAGGCGGCTCTTGCGGCGACCCTGGCTTCGGCGTCGGAGGAGACGGTGGTCCGGTGGCAGTGCTACTGCAGGCCGAGAGAAGGCACGGTGGTTAACGATCCCGGAATCGAGAGAAGGAAGGGTGAAGAGAAGGGAGGCACGCACTTACCGAACCTACCGCGGCGGTCGGCGGAGAGCGGCGCGGCTCGGTGGCGGCTCGGTGGCTGCGGCCTGCTGCTGATCCAGTCGCGAGAGAGAGAGAGAGAGAGGCAGTAGCGGCGTATTCTCTTGTCTAGAAGAATGTCGATGCGGTAGGTTAATTAGAGTAGGATTAGGTTAGATTAGTTTAATTAGGGTTTAATAATTAAATTTTAAAATGGGCTTAGGAAAGTGGGCTGATGGTTGGCCCAACTGAGCGGTGATTTCAATTACGGATACGCAACTCGTTATTTGCGTGCGGAAATTATAAAAATACAGAATTAAATTCCGTATTTTATAACTTATTTTTATTCTTATTTTAATGTACGTAAATTATTTCCGGTCATTTAATTTATCATTTTATGTGAATCTAGGTCACATAAAATGATAGAACCAAGCTCGTTTTATTTACTTATTTATTTATTTACGATCTTCTCATCGGGCTTTGGTTAATTTCAATTTACCGGAACTTAAAATTTTCGGTTATTACATCAGTGCCCCCTTAAAAGAAGTTTCGTCCCGAAACTTAGATTATTCCCCTTACTCACACATTTCTTTCGGTATATTTTAGTTTTCTCGACATCTTCGTTTTCTACTAAGCAGCTGCTCAGGCATCGAACAAACAAGTATCACAAAAGAGAAACAGAAACACTCAAAACAATATGAAAACCTGAAAGGTCAAACAACACAACATCCGAGTACTAACTCGTCAAACAGAAGTAACCTCTAACCCCGCAAAGAACTCGGGATAGTTACGTCTAACACTCTCCTCAGTCTCCCAAGTGGCCTCATCAGCTCCTCTCCTACACCACTGGATCCTCAGCATAGGTATCTCCTTGGATCGTAGACGTCTGATACTGCGTTCCAAGACAGCCACTGGGTACTCTACAAATGTATGGTCAGACTCAACTGTCAGATCCTCATGGCTGATGACGTGTCTCGGATCCGGAATGTACTCTCTCAACTGAGATACATGAAAGACCGGATAGATACTCTCTAGTCTCGGCGGTAGTGCTAGTCGGTAGGCCACCTCCCCAACTCTCTCCAGGATCTCAAAAGGTCCGACATATCGGGGACTCAGCTTTCCCTTAATGCCGAAACGTCTGACTCCTCTCGTTGGTGATACTCTCAACCACACCTGAGCACCCACCCTAAACTCCAAAGGTCGACGCCTCTTGTCGGCGTAGGACTTCTGACGACTCTGGGCTGCTAACATTCGCTCTCGGACTAGGGCAATCCGAGCGATGTCATCCTGTACCTGATCTGGAGCTACTCCATCAACTATGCTAGGCTCATCCCAACATAAGTGAGTACGACATCTCCGCCCGTACAAAGCCTCATAAGGAGCCATCCCAATAGATGCGTGTCAGCTATTGTTATACGAAAACTCTACCAGTGGAAGATGATTTGGCCATACCTGTCCCCAATCAAGTACACACGCCCGAAGCATATCCTCTAAGGTCTGAATGGTCCTCTCAGACTGCCCGTCTGTCTGTGGATGATATGCGGTAGTGAAGTGGAGACTCGTCCCCAAAGTAGTATGTACTTGCTGCCAAAATCTCGAGGTAAAACGTCCATCTCTGTCAGAGACGATAGTCCTCGGTACCCCATGGAGTCTCACAATGTGCCTGGTGAACTCCTCAGCCAGACGACTCACCGGCCACGTTTCCTTAATCGGAATGAAACGTGCGGTCTTCGTCAGGCGGTCTACCACTACCCAAATAGCATCAAATCCTCTGCTGAGTCTCAAACCAGTGACAAAATCCATAGATATGTCCTCCCACTTCCACTGTGGTACTGGGAGTGGGTGGAGCTCTCCTCCAGACCTACGGTGCTCAATCTTGACCTGCTGGCAGGTCGCGCACTGAGCTACATATCGAGTCACATCGGGCTTCAAACCACCCCACCAGAAGGACCGTCTCATGTCCTTGTACATTTTACTCGCTCCAGGATGTACTGAGTATGGGGTAGCATGAGCCTCACCTAGTATCCTCTGTCTCAACTCACTGTCTGACGGTACACAAACGCGATCCTGACGTCTCATCACTCCATCTGCACCAACAGTAAACTGTGGGGCCTCATCTCGAGACATCCTGTCTCGGATCCTGATCAAAGTGGGGCAAGTCTCCTGCTTCTGTCGGATCTCATCCAACAGATCAGGAAGTAACTCCATAGTAGACAACTGACCATCGGTATCGGGAAACTGAACCTCTATCTCCAACCAAGCTAAGTCCCTCTGCAACTGTGGCTGTACTGTCAACCGGGCTATCGCCCTCTCTCTAGACGTCTTCCGGCTTAAAGCATCAGCTACCACATTCTCCTTTCCGGGGCGGTAAAGGATCTCAAGGTCGAAGTCCTTGATCAACTCTAACCACCGGCTCTGGTGGTTATTCAACTCTCTCTGAGTGAATATGTACTTCAGACTCTTGTGGTCTGTAAAGATCTGACATGTCGCTCCATAGAGATAGTGACGCCAGATCTTAAGAGCATGGACTACTGCAGCCAACTCTAGATCATGTGTGGAGTAGTTCTCCTCATACGTCTTCAATTGTCGAGACGCATAGGCTATGACCTTACCCCTCTACATCAAGACACACCCCAAGCCCAGCTTGGATGCATCACTGTATACCACAAAGTCATCAATACCCTCAGGCTGTGCTAAAATCGGAGCGGACGTCAATCTCCTCTTCAGCTCCTCAAAACTCTGCTGACACGGCTCAGACCAGACAAACCGAGTGGTCTTCCTCAGAAGATAAGTAAGTGGTCGGGCAATCAAAGAGAACCCTTCCACAAACCGGCGGTAGTAACCTGCTAGACCTAGAAAGCTGCGAACCTCCTTAACATTCTTAGGAGGTTGCCAAGAAGATACTGACTCGATCTTCGCCGGATCGACCTTAATACCCTCAGCAGTCACCACGTGTCCTAAGAAAGCCACCTCTGACATCCAAAACTCACACTTGGATAGCTTAGCATACAGCTGGCTATCCTGTAGAATCTGCAGTACTGTCCTCAAGTGTCCGGCATGCTCCTCCCGACTCCTAGAGTAGACTAGGATGTCGTCAATGAAGACCACTACAAACTGGTCTAAGAAGTCAATGAATATCCCATTCATCAACTCCATGAACACCGCTGGTGCATTAGTGAGCCCGAATGGCATCACTACGAACTCATAATGACCATACCTAGTCCGGAATGCCGTCTTAGGTATGTCCTGATCTCTCACCCTCAACTGATGGTAACCTGACCTCAAGTCTATCCTCGAGAACACGGACGCCCCATGCAACTGGTCCAACAGATCATCTATGCGTGGCAGTGGATACTTGTTCTTGATGGTTACTTTGTTCAGCTCTCTGTAGTCTATGCACAGCCTCATCGATCCGTCCTTCTTCTTCACAAACAACACTGGCGCACCCCAAGGAGACACACTGGGGCGTATAAAACCCTTCTCTGCCAGCTCCTCTAACTGCTTCTTCAGCTCAAGCAGCTCTATAGGTGCCATACGGTACGGGGCCTTCGAGATAGGTCTCGTGCCCGGCTCCAAGTCAATGCTGAAATCAACGCTCCTCTGTGGGGGTAGCCCTGGCAGGTCATCACTGAATACCTCTGCAAACTCGCATGCAACAGGTATCTCCTCTATAGTCAGGCTCTTGCTTTCCTTCATGGCATAACACCAGAAGGCTTCGCAACCCTGGGCTATCAGTCTCGCTGCTCTCACTGCACTGATAACTGTACCTGACTTTCCGAGGTCCCAACCTCGGAATATTACCCTATGACCCTCCTCCGTGACAACGGTCACTGTCCTCCTACCAATGTCTAAGACTGCTCCGTGTTTCCTCATCCAGTCTATCCCTAAAATGAGATCCTCATGAGCTAAGGGCATGACTAGAAAATTGACTAGCCAGTCTCGATCTCCCATGCGAACAGGACATCCAAGGATCTCTCTAGTCCCTCTTACCTTACTCCCATCAGGTAAGCCTATCGTAAAAGGTATCCCCTCTACAGTAGCTAAGGACAACCTATCTACGCATGCATCAGATATGAAGGAGTGTGTAGCACCCGTATCAAATAAAACTCGTACAGGTAAGTCATGAATCTGGATCGTACCTGTGGCAGTAGGTGCATCTGGCTGATCAACATCTCTCAACTCAAACACTCGTGCCTGAGCTCCTCTAGTATCAGCCACACTACCACGTCCTCTGCCCCGACCTGATCCCTGCATAGAACTCTGTGGTGGTGTGTGTCCGGGAGCTCTGTAAGACTACTGCTGACTAGGAGCTCTGTACTGCTGCTGCTGACTCGGTGTCCGGTACTGTGGCGGTCTTTGTACACTCCCTGATAAGCCTGCAGGAGAAGAACCCTGCTGAGATGGAGCCTTGCCTTGACGGCAGAATGCAGCTCTATGTCCAACCTTGCTGCACTGGAAGCAAGTCACTACTGGCTTCGTGCAGTTCGATCGGATATGTCCATAACTATTGCAGTTGTGACACTGCAAGCTACCAGCTGAAGTCTGACCAGTAGCTGTATGGCTCTGTCGCCCCTGAGTCTGTCCCCGTCCAAAAGCAGCTACTCCTGAACTACCACTAGCATAACCTGTCCTCTGCCGCTTATCCGGCCTGTCTGACTGAGCAGCTCTCCTTGACACTAGTCTGTCTCTCTCATAAGTAGATGCTCTATCCTGATAGTCTGACAGAGTCTCACAGCGAAATCCTGCCAGATAGGAACGGGTACTCTCTCTCAATCTCCGAGAAAAGAGATAGACATGCTGCTCCTCAGGAGGCGCAGCTGGTCCAAGCAGTGTCAGTTCCTTCTGGAACTTCTTGATGGCAGCAGCGATCGGGACGTCCTCAAATCCAGCCTCAATGAAGTCCTGAAATTTCTCTCTCCTCAACGAAACAGGGAAGTATCTGTCTCTAACAATGCTCCTCATCTGCTCCCAACTGGTGACTCGACTACGCATGGTCCGCCACCAGGAATGAGCATCTCCAGTGAAGCAGGTCTGCACCAAGTCTACCTGCCGATCCTCTGGGCAGCGTATTGCCTCTAACGCAGTCTCTACCTGCCCAATCCAGTGCTCCGCCTCCAATCCTATCTCTCCATTATATGAGGGGACCTTCTGAGAGTTGAAAGCCTTCAACCACTCATTTGGCATTGGTGCTCTAGTCCCAGTAGGCGCTCTACCAGCCACAACTCTCCTTGCAGGTACAGCTGGCACCTGAGGCGCTTCCTATGTCACCTAGACAGATCTAACCGGTACTGGTGGTACCTAGGTAAGTCTCTCTGTCCTAGCAGCCTCCTCCCTACGCTCAACGTAGGCTCGGTACTCTCTGTACTCAGTCGCTCCAATGGAAACACGCCCTGACTCTGTCGAACGCGCTCTCTATGCTCCAGACCTAGCAACGGTCTCATTCCTGACCTCAGGACCAACACTCTCAGCTACTTCCTCCACTCCAGCCTCTGGCATGATCACTGCTGGGGAATCCTCTCGTGGAGCTCGACCTCGACCTCGGGCTAGTGAGGGTCTACCTCCACGGCCGCGTCCTCTAACTGTAGGGGCCCTATCTCCCCTACCTGGTCCAGCTGGAGGGAGAGGTGGACGACCTCTGCCTCGACCAGTAGCTAGCGTAGCTCTAGTACGTGCCATCTGTGCAAGAATAAAAACTATAATTACTACTAGCTGAAAGTCCAAAAGTCTAACTACAGTAACCTAAAGTCCAACTAAGCATACTGAGATCCGCGGTAGTAGTGGTGGTCAACCGTACTTTTCTATTCCCAACCAGACTATGCATGCATTTAAAACCAAAAATTTTCTTTTTAAAACTCAGATCCCTTTTCGGGTTCTGCTTAAAACTTATTGGGTCTTTCAGAAGATTTCAAGTGCCATTGTTGCCAACCTAGAGCTCTGATACCATGTTGTAACACCCCGAATTCTCAGAACTCGGAGTATTACTGGTTAGGACCTCACAATGGGTCCCGACCTCATTTTGACAACAACAATACTAGGATCTTGCAACAAGACACAAATAAAGAAACCGAAATTCATAAAAACCATGTTTTTAGAGTAATGAATGCAACACTGTCTAGCAGCCTACGGTACTTAAACAAAAGAAAAGAACAACTGTCTTAACCAAAAGAAAGGAAAGACAAACAACCCCAACCCCCACTCTAAGGAGTACGGAGACCCGGCTGACCACTACTTCCGGATCACTCAGCTGCTGATCTAACCTGCGGTAAATCTAAAACAACAACAACAAGAACCGTTAGCTAGTTATCTAAATATTAGCAGAATAATAGCAGCACAAACACACTCAGATAAACATAAACACTCAACATGCTATCAAACAAGTCCGTTTTATTATCTTGCTTTAATTTACTCATTCACTCTAGTGATACTTATTTTGTGACACGAGGGATTCCCAAACCTCGCCTCCGCCCCCGTGTAACCATCAGGAATGGATCCGATGCATCTCACCTTGTACCTGCATGGTCTGGGTATAGAGAACCTCCCAGTCTCATGTCAGAGCTGGGCAGTGATGTCACGGCCCGTTATACATACACTTGGGCCTTACGTAAATAGTAACAGTCGTCCTAGCAAGTTATTATTATTAAATCAAGCAATAACACACACCACTACTATCACTCAACTAACACTCAGAAACTGGCTAAGTAAGTCGCAAGGACTTACCTGAGTCAAAATACACTCTAACAAGTCTCAGATAGTCCGTACTCGTGGTAACTCAAGTGCCTGTCAAATGAAGGCATGTGTATCAAAATCACATCTCTATGTCCAACCTCATGCGAAGGAATTATGGAAAGGACGATTCTCATGCGGTAAAAGACCGTTTTACCCTTCGTATAAATACTTCTCCGGTCGCTGCTTGACCTCTCATATTTCTTTTGGAACATTTTTCTAATCTAGGATTATTTCCAAAACAGTTTACTAAGGTTCTAAAAATTAATCTTGTCCATTCGTCGTCTGGAATCACGTTACTTCATTTTCGGGTATTAACAATTCTTATATATATATACATATCTATATATATACATATACTTTCGTGCATATTAACCTTCCTTCCAATTATATAACATCCGAAGTTCTTAGGTATTTAGATATACATATATAAATTCACATACTTTAATATTTCACCTACTTAAACTCGTAAGTATACTTTTATATAATATATATATGTATATTTATGTACTCGGCTTACACTCGCTCCCGTTAACCTTCCGTGACTGAATATATATGTACTTATATGTATTCTATATATATATATATATATATATATATATATATATATATATATATATATATATATATATATATATATATTTCGATCTACTTATTCATGCCCAACTCAGTACCCGTATATAATTATATACACATTACGTCTCCTATATTTATCATTCTATACATATATACGGGTAATACACACATTTAAACTATACATCTATATGTACTGCAGGGTAGGAGCCACATTCAAATCATGTCAGAGCTGGGCAATGATGTCACCGTCCGTCATACATACGCTTGGGTCATATAATAATAAGGTTCGTCCTAAGCAAGTTATAATTATTAAACACATAAACACACACCACTATCACCATTCAACTAATATCTAGAAGTCAACTAAGTAATCCCAAAGGACTTACTTAAATCAATCTCAATTCCTATTATCTCGACTCGGTTTGTAACCGCAGAAACTCAACCGCTTGTTATACAAGGCAAGTGGATCAATAATGTATCCCACTTTCTTAGAAGTCTCTAGCCTCTAAGATACTCAAATCGATCATAAAGAAATTACCATAATACCCTTATAAGGGTAAATGACCATTTACCCCTTGGTCCCGAAACTGTAGAAAATTCTATAACAAAGTTCCAAACTATTCTTTGGAACTCAAAACCACACTCTAACTCTCAAAAGGAAGGTTGCTAAAGATTTAGAAGAGTTAATCAAATTTTTGACTTTCATAAAAAGTCACTAAGGTCCAACTTGGCTCAAGATACGAGACTCGAATAAAAATATCAAAATTCCAAGAAAATTATCTAGGTCTTCTATGCTATCCACTCTACTCATAGAAGCAAGACTTTCTCAAGAATACCCAACAAAACTTCTACACACTTCTCCAAAGTTGGTTCCAAAACCTAGAATTCTATACTTAGCCAAAAAATCTGGGTGATTTCAAAATTGCACAACCAACCAACTTTGAGCCCTCATGGACCCAAATTTGACCGTTAGATTAGTCTAAACTTTTGGTACACCATACTATGCATATCCTTCTATAACATGCTAAAATTTTAATGGTAGATGTTATTTATAACGTATCCAAATATATGCTCAAACATGACTACAACACAGATTTTTCTGAACTCAAAATTCAGAAAAATGCATTTGATCTTAGGTTCGATACTCACCAAGCTACGATTCTGATTTGAAGTCCAAAAATAGATTTATCCCTTAAGTTCTAGTGGAACACAACAAAGGCAAGGCTGAAGGAATGGAATTCGACACCAACGCCTACTTGTAGCACCTAGAGTCGACAAGGCTACCAAGGGTTATACTCAGGTTAAGGGGAGAAGCACATACTGGATCTGAATCACCTTTATTGGCGTCGGCAATGGTGGCAATGCAAGATACTTCTCTGGACAGGCGTGGACACGGTGGAGATGGTTGTCATCTTCTTCTACATCGAGACTAGGGTTAGAAACGATCAAAGAGAAGGTGGAGGGAGTAGAAGGAAAGGGGTCTCACGTACTATAGGTTCCTCACAATGGCTTACTCGACGGATCTGCAGTTGGTCAAAAAAGGTCTGTTGGTTGCCTGCGTCTTGTGTGTAGACGATTGGTTGGGTTGCCCGACGAAGTGCTTGACTCTCTCAAAAGCCATGAAGTAGCAACCAAGATCTGGATCTTGTTGAAGTAGGGTGCGGGCTCACCGGGAGGTAAGGCACCAGATGAGGATGGTTCTCTCAGTCCTATGCCCGAGAAGAGACAACACCACGCAATCCGTCGCTGTGTCTTCGCACGGATAGAGGGGGCTCTTGGATCTGCCTTCTTTCTGTAGTTGTGGACGTCGATGGTAATGTAGGGCAGAAGTCAGTTCTTACGGTGATGGAGGCGATATGTTGCTCGGTTTCCACGTGTAGTGAGGCTTCGACACAAAAGCAAAGTCCTCAAGGTTCAGGCGTGATGTGCAGGAAGAGTGTTTAGTGAATTGTGGCTGCGTAACGCTTAGAAGGAAGGTATCAATGGAGTGAGGAAAAGGGACGGTTGGTTAGGGTAGAATCAGATCGTGTATAACTGATAAGGAAAGAGTATCATGAATGGACGGAAACTCAATCACAGATGTGAAGATACGTATACAAGGGATTTGTAAGACTCCTACGTGTGTGAGACGGCTGCAGCTCTCCCTTCCGGGCTTAAAATGACCTCAAGCGCGAGATCTACTCATGGGTTGACGGTTGGGATTCTTTCATGCTGGCCCAAACGTGGAGTGCAAGCAGGGTTGGCTGTCTATTGGGCTGGTTGGCGATCTCCTTGGGCTGACTAGGAGCAAGGCATGGTAAGGAGGACAAGGCCGGCTAGGGAAGAGAGGATCATGAAGTTTAAGGATTGTTCTTGGTCTTGTCAAGTGAATGTCCTGATCTTGTCAAAAGCATGTCTGACTTTGTCGAAAATATATCGATATATAATAGGGTTTGCAAGATTTAGGGTTTGCAAGATTTATGGTTTGGTGATCATTTCATCATTTTATGTGAGTTTAAGGCTTACATAAAATGATAAAATTTGTGGTGGTAAAAATAGCATGAAAGGGAACTTTAGGTTTGTGACGGCTCCAAATCATCGTAATTATGCGATTCAGGTGTAACATTTGCGTCGGCATGTACCATCGTAAATTTTAAATAATGTAGGCGTTACACTATTTGCGACGGGAGATTGCCATCACTATGATCAATTCGGTTTGCCATTTTTTTGTGACAACGCTTGTCGTCGCAAATATTTGAAAAATACACGTCATCGCTTTTTGCGACGGCTTTACTAGTCGCAAAATTTAAATTTGGCGCCGACGGAGACCACTTTCTTTGCGTCAGTTGTTGCCGACGCCATGTTGTCGCAAACTTTTTCGCGGCGGTAAATACCGTCAAAAAGGTGGTTGCCGTCGCAATTTTTGTGTGTGTGTGGTGTCACTAGATACAAACCTTAAAAATACACAAGTTGAAACCAATATAAACGATAAAAACTCAAAGAATTTCGAAATGTCACCTCTCTATCTAGCATCAATAGATCGAAGTAAAGATCATAATACTCGCAGATCCAAAACTTGATATAATCAATAGTTGTACAATCTTGTTTCAAAATCATGAAATTGTTTCTTCTTCACAAATTCAAAAAAAGGGTTGATATCGCCCGTTTAAATTTGATATTCACCCCATTAATACATTGATCAAAAACACATCTCACACTTCTAATGCATGAAGGTTATTTTTCAATTTTTTTGAAAACACCTTTTGCACATTAAATGCAGAACAAAGGATCTTTTTATTTTTATTTTTTAATTTAGTTTTGCCTCTCGCGCATTGAATGTGTAACTAGTTGAATTTTTTTAAATGTATTTGTCTCCCGCACTGATCCTATGTGATTAGAAAAGTTATTTCATTCAACTGCGCATTTAAGATGGGTGGGTGGTGACTAAACATTACGTGTGGGAGAATAAATTTTGAATTTTACGGTTGAGTTAATTAAAATTTACGGTTGTATATTAAATTTACCGTTGGATATCTTGGCTATATAGTATATATAAGTGTTTTTACCAAATAACACATCCTTCTTAATAATTAGCAAAAGTTTGCCCTTACAATAGTGTTCAAACGTTTTTACCATCTCTTTTTTTTTTTGGTTTGATGGAAAGTAAGTGGTTTCCGACACATCTAGACGCGCTTTTATTAATAGGAAAGAAGGTTGTAGTCCTCAAGCGGGGGATAGCCCGACCCCTTATATCAGCGACTAACAGATCAACTACACTCTCCGGTGGATCAAGCAATACGTTCAATCCAATAGGAAGGTTCAAAGCGTAATTAGCAATAAAATCTGCAACTTTATTCGCCTCGCGGTAGGCATACGAAACTGGATATCTCAGTCCCTTTTCATAAAGTATTGGCACATATGTACCACACTAGCATGAGGGTGATGAGGGGTTATGGCATTCTCGATGAGTTTAATGGTCAATTGGGGATCTAATTTAAAGATTACCAATCGGAAACCTAACTCCCAAGCGAACCTTAAGCCATGGACTAATCCCCGGAGCTTAGCTATGGTGACAGAGCAAATCCCAAGGTTTACACCATAGCCTCTCACCCACTCTCCTGACTTATTCCTAACAATACCTGCAGCACTAGCAACCCATCTGCCTTCTTGGAGCCATCCATGTTGACTTTGATGAAACCTTCCGGAGGTGGAGTCCAGTTGACACTGATCCTAACAACACCTGCAACACTAGCAAACCCTCTCATTTTCTAGTAATTACAAGAATGTCATTTACCCTATTTTGTATCGAGTCTTTCATTAAATGGGCTTTATTTACATTTTGGGCCACTTTTTCCAGATGAACAACTTTTGTCTTGACATGTATCTTGAACGCGGCATCTTCTCCTTCTCCTCTCGACACATGTCATCTTCTCCTTCTCTTGTCAATACGTGTCTACAAAATATCTTCCACCTAATATAAAACCTACATATTCGACTTCAAGCGATCCTCCATCGCCGAGTACTCCTTCTCTGGTACAGTAGTCACCACCATCGTCTCTCAATTATCTATGACAATGGATCAAGGTCAAAGGAAGTGTCTTATTCTCTCAATCTTGGTGAGCAAATTATGACTCAAAGGAAGTGTTTGCATCGCTGAGTACTCCGTCTCCGGTATGGTAGTACTCCTACATATGTGATGACCCCCCTTTAAACTCTCTTCTTGACAGTGGATTGGGCAAAAATTTCTACCCTTCTTATTGAGTTCTGTCTTCTACAGTTGTACATCAACTATAGTGCAAGAGTGGTGGTTATTTATCAAATACCTCAATCTCTCCCTTTGAGAGCATCTTCTAATGTATGTGTAACATGTGAAAGATCTCTTCAAGAGCCATTTACGTATTGTTCACTCTCTTGCAAGGTACATTTTATCATCTAGGTAATCTTCAAATCAATTGAATACATTAACATGCGCTTTGTTTGTAATTGAATGGAATCGAATCAGTACAACAATTAGAAATTTTGAGCTAATTGTGTTTGAAACCGATAGTAAATCCTGCTTATTGTCTGTCTACCGATCCTCCTATATATGGAGCTAATGAGGGCTAGTACTCCAAAAGTGTAACCATGAAGTAGCAAGAACAAAAAAGTTTGACATGATTAGAGCAAAGTAGGAGGCATTGCCGGTTAGACCGCAAGTCCTTAAATCCCACCACATGTGGTTGATTGCTATATAATCAATAAAATAAGCAATTCTACATCATCTCACATTCTTTATTACTATTAATTAGTTTAGTGCTCACACCTTGTGCGGGTTTTGTATAAATAAAAAAAAATTATATTTTCACTTCTATGCATATGTATTAGATTTTTTTAAATAAAATATTATATTTTTATTTTATGTATCATGTATTGGATATTTTACCAAAGCTCAGTTGTTTTTTATTAACTAACATGACTAACATTTGTGAAGAATAAATTATAATTTTTTTATAAATCAAAGGACATGATTACAAAAATCTATTAAAAAGATTATTGTCATCAATCTTAATTGGTAATCGCCGTGGGATAACAAAATCTCTCAAAATATTTAACGTAAATATGTCATGTTGATAATCCTTCAAAAAAATAAGGAAAAATCGTCCGAAAATATATAAATTCAGGTACACGATTACTTAATATATATTTTAGGGAAAGTACTTATTTAATTTTACCAAGCAAAATAAAAATAAATTTAATTAAGAATTTGTTTATAATGATATAAACGACGTCAATGTCCGACATTACGACCCAGATAATTGTAAGCTAACGATCCCACATAACATATATTAATCCGATATGAATAATAATTGAAAGAATTTGGCCAACTAGACTCTATTCTATCTTCATTAAGTTTGTGTACCCCATTATTTTTTACCAATTTCATTTAATTGTCGGTAAAAGTAATTAAGCCCTCTATTTTAATAAAAAAAGAAACAAACATTGCAATTATAAATCAATCTGAAATTGTTATGTACAAACGAAAGAATTATTGACTTTGTTTTTTATTTTCTTTTCTTCTATTTTGCCTTTTTATGATATAATTTTCATACCAAAATTTCATTCTTTTTTTCTAGTATGAATTTCATACCAGAATTTCATACCATAATTTTTAATATAATTTTTCATACCAGAATTTTTACAATAATTTTTGAAAGAAATGGCAAGAAAGTACCTTGCTTTTTTGATTTTGTGTATAGACCCCTTGTATTTTAATACTGAAAAAAAGGGGAAATATTTTAAATTGAAAAAAATACTGGAGAGGAGTCACATCTCAAAACTCTCTCTCCCATATTGAAATGATGGGTGGGTGAAAATTTGAATTTTAGCGTGATAAATGGCATTATTTTAGGCATTCCTCCTCATCCCACACAAGTCTCTCTCCTCACTTTCTTTCACCCAAAACTCTCTCTCCCAAAACTCTCTCTCCTGTAATATCCGAAATTTTTTATTCCTTTTATTTCCGAATCAATTCGAACTTCGAGCCGTTGACGGTTCCCATTATATCTAGTATTTCTTTCTTCACAAATTTTATTATTTTATGTAGAATTTAATTCACATAAAATGATGGAATTATATCAAACCCTAATTCTTGTAATTAATCCTTAACGACGACTTTAGACGAGATGATGACAAGGCTGAGACGAGACTGTGACAAAGCTGTGACGAGACCATGATGAGTTATGACGAGGCCATGACAAATCTGTGACAAGGCCATGCATGGGCTTGACAAGGTCATGATGAGTTTTGACGAGTTTCGACAACCCAACCCACCTTTGCTTTTTACAACTTCAACTCACCTTGGTTCAGCCCAACTCTCATGTCAGCCTCGCCTCAGCCCATTTCTGTGCGTGCCTCCAGCCAGCCCAGATCACTCCCAGCCCAGAGAGAAGGTGGCCTGCACTCCGTAACCCTCGCAGCCAGAAGCCCAGCGGATGAGATCTTGTGCAGCTGTTACACCGTTTCCCTTCTTTCCCTCTAACCCTAATTCTATCTCCACGTCCGGAACCTGCCGTCACCCTCCTTCCCTGGGCAGCAGCCGGCGTGCAACCCCCTACCGCCTCCAGTAGCGCCGACCAATGTCAGCCTTCCCCGCCGTTGTCGACGCTAAACATGGAAGTTGTTCCTATCTGCTTCTCGTGCAAACCGAACTTCAACCCTAGCTTATGCCTTCAACCATCGAGGCCTCCTCGACCTCCTTGCCGTCCGCCTCGAGCCCACACAGGAGGACCGTTCGCCTCGAGCCCACACAGGAGGGCCGTCCTCCGTAGCCGGGTCGTCCATCTGCAACCGCCGCTGGCCTTTATCGCCCTTCACACAACAGCGGATCCTCCTCGCCTTCGGATGCCCATGCCTTCCCTTCGTCTTCGCGCAGGAGAAAGGAGTAGATCTCTGTGCGATGCCGTCCCTCCTGGCCACTGTTGCCTCATCTCCCAGCCGTTGGTGCGTCCAAGTGACAGTTTCCGATCCGTCTTCGTCCTCTTCCTACCCGTATTAGTGAGCTTGTCGAGTCTCTCTTGTTGGGTAAGCATCTCCCCTTCCTTTACTACATTACACTCTCTACTTATGTGCTGATGAGAGCCCCAATTGTATCCTTGACCCTTTCATAGCAGCCCTAGAAGATGGCTCATGGAGCTGCTGCGTTTTGTGAGTTTTCGGAAGTGACGAGCAGTTAACTTCGGGTCCAATTTTGGGTAAGCTAGACTCCTTTTTTTTTGGGCTGGTTTTCAGATATGTCGTGGACGGTATCGCATAGTAAATCATACTAAAAGTTTAGAGGAATCCATGTTACAGTTTGAGAGTTATGATGTTGCAAAGTTGACTCCTCATGCAGTTTTCATAAGTGTGCTGAATGTTGAGAAAAACAGCATGTGATGCAGTTTTGTGAGATAGTTTTGAATAGGCTTTTGATCTCTGTTGGACTTGAATTATGGATATGATATAGTTGGCATATTGTAGTAGAACATATCAAAATTTGGGATAAATCCAGCGAGTGGTTTACGAGTTATGATTTTTCAAAGTTAAGACAATGTGCTGTTTTGTTAAGTGTTTGCTGAATTTCCAGAAACTGTGTTGATCAGTCAAGTTTGAGCATACTTTTCGATGTCGTCGAGATAAGATCCACCGTTCAGATTTTGGGATGTTGTTTAGTGCCATGCAAAGGTTAATATGTCAAAAGTTAGGATGAATCCAACGGTGGGATTTAGAGTTATAGAGGCTCAAAGTGGACTTGTTGTACAATTAGAAAATATACTCAGATTTTGGCTAAGTATAGAAAATTTCAAGTGTTGTAACCAACTTTGGAAATTTTTGTAGAAGTGATGGTTGAACAGTTTTAAGAAATTCTTGCTCCTAGGAGTAGATGAGATATCATAGATGATCTAGGGAATTGTTTCGGAATTTTTATAAGGTTATTCGAATTTTTTATTTGAAGCCGAAGTTGGACCTTAACGATCTTTCCGAAAATTGGAAAATGGGTAAATTGCCAGTTTGTAACCAAACTCATCTTTAGGAGTTAGAATATGACTCTTTAGTCTCAAATAAGAGTTTAGGCATGAATTATGGAATTTTTGGAAGTTTCGGGACCAAGGGTAAAATAGTCATTTTTACCATAAATTGTTACTATATTACATTCTTATCTAATAGGATCTACTACCTTAGAAGTCTTAGACTAATTACCTAGAAAGTGTGCTGACACAGTTGCCTCCTTTGACAGGCAACCGAGTTATACAGTTACAGATTGAGTTGTGATTAAGAGAGTCGAGATCTGATTCAGGTAAGTCCACGGACTTACTTAGCTGGCTTCTTGTATGAGTGTAATGTGTATGAGTGGTGTTTGTTAGTTATGATAAATAATAAAACCGGATTTGGCCGACTTTATTATTTACGTAATTGACCCAAGTGTATGATAACGGGTCGTGACATCATCTGCCTAGCTCTTGCGAGAGTCTAGGAGGTTCCCTGCGACCAGCCCAGTCAGGTAGACGGTCAAATGTATTAGTATCATTCCGCGTTGGTAAACGGGGATAGGGGCGATGTTTGGGAATCCCTCGTGTCACAAAATAGGTATCATTAGTAATAACCTATCACCTAATTAAAGATAATAAAAGGATTGAGTGTTGCATGTTGAATGTGTATGTTGTGTGCTTGTGCTTTTACCTTTATACTTATGCATAGAATGTTAGCTAACGGTTTTATACCGCTTGTAGATGTCTTGCAGGTTAAGACAGTTGTAGAAAGATCCAGAGGGAATGGTCAGCCGGGTCCACGTACTTATTTAGTTGGGGACAGGGATGTCTTCTTTTCTTCTTATGTGTCGTTTTGGTACCTTTGGTTTTAAGGCTGATACATATTCTTCATGTGTATATTGTTTAAAGTTTTCAAATGTTTTAAATACTTTTGTGCCTTGTTGTAAGATCCTTGTGAAATTGTTGTCAAACTAAAGTCGGGACCCATTGTGAGGTCCTAACCAGTAGCTCCTCGAGTTCTCAGAATTTGGGGTGTTACATCTCCCATAACCCTCGAGTTCTCAGAATTTGACCACCAGTCAGACAACGAAGGGCGAGCGAGAGATCTAAGGTTTCACCATCAAGGTCGTCCTTCATTCTAGGGTTTACTCACGCCGTAAACAAGGCAAAGGATCGTAAGATTGCCGTCTAGGCTATCATGGCGGAGGGTGCTAGATTTGTATTTTTGGGTACGATTTTGATTTGTTGGGTAGGCTATTTGTACTAGATCTGTATTTTTGGGTTCGTCATTGATGCTCTGTCACTGTTGGAAACCAGATATGTATTTTTTGGGTAGGCTATGTGTACTAAATTTCTGGGTAGACTATTTCCACTAGATTTTGGGTACGATTTTGATTCGTTTTGTTAAGTAGTATTGTGTATGGATTTTGATGAATTGTGTAAACTGTTAGAGCATTATTGGTATGTTTGGGCATGTGTATTTAATCTTACAAGATTATTTAAGTGTGGTAAAATGTTACCCATTTTATGGGCATGATTATTTTATTGGGTATATGTTATTATTTTTGTGGTATGTTTCTTATTATTATTATTATTATTATTATTATTATTATTATTATATATGTTTAAAGTGAAATGTTGGATAGGTTTTATGGGTACCCAAACTGTGTTATAATGACCAAATGTCATTTGATATTGATGTTTGTGTACAATATCGATTTGTGTAACATTTGGGTACGACAAATACACCGAGACTATTCTTTTAGTATCAAATGTGAATTAAATTGAAGAGAAAAAATTGGATTGAGTATGTATACTTTGGGTATGAAAAGGTCATCGTTTTGGGTATGACACTATGACAGTGACGAATATTACTCAGTTAAACCCGGACAAACAGTAACCTTACCCAAATGCAAATTGGGTATTCTCTTAGTATCAAATGTGAATTAAATTGAAGAGAAAAAATGGATTGAGTATATATACTTTGGGTATGAAAAGGTGATCGTAGTCAACACATTATTTGTTATGTATGAAGGAATGAATGCCCAAATTTTTTGGAAAGGATGATTTCAAAATGGAAGATATTTAGTTGTTCTGGCGTATTGTTGCAGGAAAGGCCTGTTTTGGAGGGAAGGAAAGAAAGAAACTTTGTAGAGGTGTCACATCGACGACTGCGTCATGATGGATTTCCTGCAGGCTGCAGCAGTACTTTATGCATTTTCACCAAAACAATTTTATGAAAAGACTGCAGGAAAGGGGATATGATGTATTAGGCACTATTTTGCCAAATGTTTAAAGTGGGGGTTAGTATGTATAGTGTAATATTAGATTAGGTACATTCCACCAAAACCGCCATAATTTTTCATATCAGAAATTCAAAAACAGAAATTCATACTAAATTTTCTAATATGAATTTCTAATATAAATCATACCACAAATATGACTGCAAAAATAAGGCATCTTATGTTCACATACGTCCAAATTTCATACTAGAAATAAGGCATCTCATGTCAACAAGGAAATAGAAAAACAGAAATTATCTCCTAACTAGTCAGCTTCTATGCACACAATAAAACTGGAAAGAAGAAATGTAAATTCATTAAAGATCCAGTTTGATTCCCACTGCCTTCTATTCTGCTCCAACTCTCTACTCTCATACATCCTAGGTTCGAACCTACTGACCCCTATACTCCAAGTCACCTTAATGTTGTATAACACACAATACTACTTTTAGAATCAAACCCCCCTCATGTAAGTTATCCCTGTAGAAGCAACCGACAGAACTCAGCAAAGGCTTACCAGCACAGGAAAAAGGCACACTTAGTTCTTTTGTTGCTGACCCGTATCCGAGGTGGCTGGGAGCTCCGGATCCACAGAAGAGACGTCCCTGGTGTGCTACGCCGTTGAATAAAACAAGAAGAAGGTTACCATCCCGCACTAGTTACGAGCAAGGATTAGGGAGGAAGGATGGTCCTACCGGAGAGTCGTAAACAGAAAGTCGCAGCAAGGTCTGATATGGGCTCCGGCACGTCGAGGTTGGCTAAGGTGTCGCTGAAGGACGCAGAAGGTCGCAGCAAGTGCTGTGGCGGAGATGGTTGGCGTCCCAGGCAAGGCTGTTGGCGATCTCCGATCTGGCGCACAAACTGCTTGTTTTCCTGAGGATTTCCCGACGACGATGGGTGTTCCGGTCCGGTAGAATGGAGACGGTTGAAGGGAGAGAAGGGAGAGGTGGGATGAGTTTCTCAAGGCGTGGAAGCGGCGTGTAGGTGGGCAAGGTAGAAGGTGAAGACGTGAGAGAGTGTAATTAGGTTAGGGTTAAATTAGGTTTAGCGTTAATTGTAATTAAGAGAGGATTAGGGTAAGATAGGGTTTTTGTGCAGGTGGCTAATTATAATGGGCCTAGTCCGTTGGCTTATTGATCCCGCTAATGATGGCTGCTACTTGAGTCGTACTCGTATGGAACCGCTCTTCGAGTTTTAAAAATATACGAAATTCCAATTGGTTAAATAATTATCATTTTATGTGAATTAAGGTCACATAAATGATAGAATAGTGTTGTTTTATTTTGTTTAAAAATAAGACAGGTTAGCGGATCGGAATCCGGTTCGATCGGATTTTAAACGGAAATTAAATTTTATGGGTATTACACTAGATTAGGCTCAACAAACACTAGGATTTCAACACATCTACATCCTAACATCCAGATTCATCAATACAAGCACAACAGAGAGAATTACGGGTGGATCATGGAAACCACGGCCGTGGAATCATGAAGAACAGGCCGTGATTCTACACTGAGTTGGGGTTTCGAATACAAATCGATCCTAAGCTAACATGGAAGTCCATACAATCATAGTCCAAAGCATAAACATCATTCCTTCACCCTAGAATCACAACTATTCAGCCAACAACATACATTTCAAGATCGAACTTCACAAATAGAGCATGCTTGCAAGTCATGTCTAGATAATGAAGAATAATCGAAAGAAAAGACATTAAAAGCTAGAATAGAAGTTACCAAATCTTACAAAGGCTCCAAGAGCTGTTCCAAGTTGTCAACAATGGAAACCTTACTCAAAACCACTCTAATCTCACTTTAAAATGAAAATCTACACTAATTTCTTCCAAGAACACCCACAATGGGTGCTTGGAAGAGAGGCAACAATGGAGAAAGTGTTTTGGGGAAGAAGCTAGGTCAAAAAGGGAAGAAAGAGATTTGATGTGAATCTCCCCCAATTACAGCCTGCAAGATCACTTAAATACCCCACCAAGAGCAAGAGTCGGCCAAAGAGATCGTGGGACACGTGTCAAGGTGGTCTAGACAGAAACCACGGCCTATTTCCACGCCCGTGGAAGTCCCAGTGACCGTGGTTTTGGTGCCTTAGCCTTCTTTGGATCATTAAGTCATGAGTTGGTGCAAGGCATGCACCAACAAGGTCCCATGTGTTCTCCTTTGCTCCTAACTTGCTTCCCAATGAGTCCGGAAATGTGTCACCACGAGGAACGATCGCCAGATGTATCGATTAAGCTCCAAAAGCTCCCAAAATACCTACAAAACATGCAAAAGTCCGTGTAGACGTCTATCTCGACAACATACATGAATTAAGTGTAAACGCCACGAACTAATGCGGAAACATGCATGAATGGGAAGGAAAACTATCTAAAAGAGTGCCTAAACTAGTGTCATAAATCGTGTCATTAGTTATCATAGTCAACACATTATTTGTTATGTATGAAGGAATGAATGCCCCAATTTTTTGGAAAGGATGATTTCAAAATGGAAGATATTTAGCTGTTTTGGTGTATTGTTGTAGGAAAGGCCTATTTTGGAGGGAAGGAAAGAAAGCAACTCTGCAGAGGTGTCACATCGACGACTGCCTCATGATGGATTTCCTGCAGCAGTACTTTATGCATTTTCACCAAAATAATTTTATGAAAAGAGTGTAGGAAAGGGGATATGATGTATTAGGGGCTATTTTGCCAAATGTTTAAAGTGGGGGTTAGTATGTATAGTGTAATATTGGATTAGGTACATTCCACCAAAACCGCCATAATTTTTCATTCGAAAAATTCTAAAACAGGAATTCATACTAGATTTTCTGATATGAATTTCTAATATAAATCATACCACAAATATGCCTGCAAAAATAAGGCATCTTATGTTCACATACGTCCAAATTTTATACCAGAATTAAGGCATCTCATGTCAACAAGGAAATAGAAAAACATTCATCTTTTCATGGAAAAGAATCTTAGCTTCATCAAAATCCAAACACTCCACTAATAATTGCTTATATTAACCCATCTCTTTACAGACATCAGCATTCCTTGATATAAAAACAGCTTTGCAGATTGCCTTTCCATGCTCTTGTCCATGTGGAATTCCAATCCTTGCAATATACTTGAAGGTTTTGAACAAGTATGCCTCAGAAGAACGAAGAGCGGAAGGCTATGGCTTGGTTTGATCAATGAGGCCTTTTTTTATTACTCTCTCAGTTTGCTGACGTGTGTTGACCTGCGGAGACAAGAACATTGAATAAAACAGGGTGATAAACGTTGTTAACTTAAACACAGGATAGTATACCGTGAGGAGAATGAAGAAGAACAACACTTCAATATATTAAGATGTAGCTAAAAATGACGAATACCTAAGCTCGTGCCAAAACAAATCGGTCCATCCACCCAAAAATCTTCGCTGTGGGACGAGCAAGTCTTCTTGGGAACCAAGAAGTTCAGCAAAGAAGATTGAATTCTCAAAAGCTTAGACAAATAATGAAGGGAAAGGGCCAGAGCCGATGCTCTCGAAACTGCTCTCCGCGGCGGCTAGAGCCGATGCTCTCGAAACTGCTCTCCGCGGCGGCTCCTCTACGGACAGCGTTGTAATCTGACTCGATAGAGGAGTGAAGGGAAAGGGCCAGAGATGGTCATGGGTGATGAAGGAGAGTGAACTTAGCAAAATATAACAAGAGTCTACTTAGCAAAATCACCCGTAATAATTATATTTGAAGTTATTCAAAAGGCCAAAAAAATGTTATATTTGTATAATCTTTAACTTCCTATTTATCAAATTTAATTGTTAATCGACGTGGGATAACAAAATTCCTGAAAATATTTAACGAATATATCTGATAATCCTTCAAAAAAAAGAAAAGAAAACGTCCAAAATAAAACTTGCGGGACACAATTTACTACGACGTCAACGACCCATATAATTATAGGTTAACGATCACATAATATAGTAATTCGATATAAATAATAATAATACTTTTTGTATAATCTTGAGACTCTCTATTCTAGCATGTATAATAGATAGAGGTCGTAGCCTATCAATCCATTCAACCAATTCTGAACTTGCCCTTTTAGCTATCATCGGAAAATTACTTGATTTAGTTGCAATTGTCATGACTTTTTTTGTTAACTTCATCATGAGACCAATCTACTACTTTTACTGGTGGCCTTCCCAAATGGATGAGACGGTATCTATCAATTGTTATGTTCGATTCGTTGAGGTGTGAGGCTGAAGCTATGACTTTTGAATAAACATAACCACGTAGTGTAATAAGAGTTTTTCTATTTGATTTTTTGAGTGTCAACTACATTAAGGCTTCCTTGAGTAGAGTGCAAGTGTTTTTCAAGTTGACCAACTTCAACAAGACCACAATCAATCGGGCTCAAATTGTTTGCTCTTTGAGTATTAGTGCATATGTTTTTCAAGTAGTTTTTAGTAGAATTTGGAATAATATTCAGTGAACTTTTATGATAGAAAGCTCTCAAATGCCACGATAATGAATATAAGCACATATATGTTGATAAATTAATCACGAGAACCTGAACTGCTTATGCAATGAATGTGGATATAGAAAATCAATTTATCAACAAGTTATTGTACAACGATGATCAATCCGATCTCCAAAATGATATTTGTGAGTTGAGCATCCCCAACAGCTTTCTCTAAACTCTTCTCTAAACTGGAGAATTAGAAGTAAAAATCTACCCTTTATATTTTTATCAAATCCAACAGATTCCCTATTTTCAAAAATTCTCCATTTATATGGAGAATGTCTTCAAATTTAGGGAAAACTCCCCACGTTTTTTCATTATTCTCCATTTTGGAGAATAAAATGGAGAATTTGTTGGAAAAAAATCTTTAAAATTCTCCAATATTCTAAAATGGAGAAGCTACTGGGGATGCTCTTACAAAGCCAAAAGACCATGTTAATAACTGATTAAATTTCCGTACTGAATTGATCAGCCGAACCTAGTCCAAACAAATGTTTGAGAGAGTATATAGAGAGGTAACTAAATTTTGAGTGGTTTTGTTCTTATATGATGTCTTCGCATTGTTCGGATAAAGAAGATGGTCATGCAAGTCAAGTTCAAGTATGCGGTATATATTATGTATTTTATTTTAAAATCATAAAATTTTGAGTGGTTTTATTTTATTTTTATGGTGGTCCTTCATTTGGCCAAAATGAAGGACTCGATTATTCGGGGATATTCGTAACCGACCAATGGTGGAAAGATAGAGAATCTATGATTGCTTGAGCTTAGATTGAGGTAATGAAATATTTTATGGTGCTAACAATAAAACGATCACGGAAAGCGTTAGAAACACGGAGTTACGGTATGGTGCACTTAGCTTGCGACCAATTTGGGTGCAAGAAGATTGGACGGAAAACAATGCTCGGAACGGCATACTTGACGTTGAGAGGGCAACAATGGCCAGAAAGGCACCGAAGGTTGTACATGAGATTTTGAGACAAAAATATTATGAAGGTAGTTGGTCGGGGAGGCAACATGTATACAATGCACGGGTGAGGATTCAAATGTTAAAACAAGGAATAATGAGTCCGACACAATTACTATTCAACATGTTGGTGGAGTGAACATAAATTTTTTATTTCAGCGAGTCTAACGATGGAAGCTTTCAAGACATTGCATTTGTCCATGAGCAATCGATCAAAGTATGAGAGAAATTTCATTACATCATGATCATGGACACCACCTATAATACCAACATGTAAGCTTAAATATGGTAATTTTCACCATTTATATTACTTTGAGTTACTAGAGTAAGTAATTTATTTATTTTCGTCTTTTAGGTTCAAAATGCCATTTTTGAAGATTCTCATTCAAACATTCACCGACTTGACATTCCACTTGGGGTTTGTGATTATGACAAGGGAATATGCACATACATACAATTGAGTTTTGCGTTAGGTCGAAGGGTGGTGTAAATTAGACATGGGTCGCAAACCTAAACCGTGGAAGTATAAACCGCCAAACCGGCGGTTTGGCACCTAATTTTAAAAAACAAAATTATTAATGTAATATATAAGTTATGTTAGTTATAAAAAATTGAAATATACATCACTAATTTTTTGTAAATAAACAAAATTACTAAATTAGTAAATTAAAAAAAATTGTACATTTAAAATTTATATTACATTAGTAAAGTTTTGTAAATTGGAACGTTACATTGAATTATTTATACATTGAATTGTTTATACATTTAAAATTTGTAAATAAATAAAATTACTATCTTTTTATACATTGAATTTTTTATACATTTACTATCTTTTTAAACATTGAATTTTTTTTATTACAATAATTACTAAGTAAATAAAAGAGATCGCAAAATAAAAAACAACAAGTAAAATAATTACAACAAAGCGAACTCATTTTTTTTATACATTCTATTTTTTTTTATTACATTAGCATTTGAATAGAACTACTAACTAAAATAAAAGAGAGCAAGTAAAATAAAAATACTAACTAAAATAAAAAGAAAGCGAACTCATTTATTTAACATTCAAATTTTTTATATTACATTAGCTTTTGAATAGAATAATTACTAAGTAAATAAAATTACTAACTAAAATAAAACAGAGCAACTAAAATAAAATTACTAACTAAACTCCAATAAAGAGAATACTCATTTTTTTTATACATTCGAATTTTTTTATTAGATTAGCATTTGAATACAAGTAATTAAAAAAAAAAAAAGGAGAGGGCTTGAACCGGTTTCCCGGTTGCCTACGTATCCTCTTGGGGTTTAAGAGGAATCAAAGTCTACGTAGTCTTACCTTTGCTTACCTTTTTCGGACTTCCGAGTTGTATTCGTTACCCCCTTACCTTTGCGCCTCGGAGTCGGAAGTAGTGGCCGGATCATCGGAGTTGGAATCCGATTTTGAGTCATAAACGGGTGGATTCCGTTGTTTTATCTTCTCCGCCCTTATCCAATCTTGAACACAAACTTGAGCTTCCAATTTGTCGGGCTTCAATTGACTCCCCTTATAGCTTAGCATGTTTCCTCCTTGACTAAAAGCTTGTTCCACGGCCACCGTTAATGCGGGGACGGTCATAATTTGTTGCACAAACTTGGCCAATGTTGGATACTTTAGGGCCATCTTCTTTCAATAATCTAAAACTTGAAAACTATCACTTTCACCATCAAAACTAAAAGGAGTTGTTAGATAATCTTCAAATTCCGCATTTGCGGATGAATGTCTAGGTGTTTTTGTTCTTTTAGCTAAAATTTGTTTTGTTGTAGAAAGAATGGAAGAAGAAGAAGAAGAAGAAGAAGAAGAAGAAGAAGAAGAAGAAGAAGAAGAAGAAGAAGAGGGTGGGGGAGTTGATTGGGTGGAAGCACTACTAGCACTTGTTTCAAATAAAGGAAGCAATTTACCAATTTCAACACGAATAGTAAGAGTAATAGAATTAACGTTATTTAATAGAAGATAAACCTAAACATTCATAATAGGCATTTAAAAATTCGGTAACACCATCAATTTTAAGTGTAGGATAAAAAACGGCGGCAAAAAGATAAACTAGGGCAAAAAAAAGCCGTAGGCAAAAAAAAAAAAAAAAAAAAATTAAACATCCGGTTTGACCAAACCGGCGAACCTAAACCTCCGGTTTGGTCAAACCGGCGGTTTACGCGGTTCACAAACCGCCGGTTCGACGATTTGGTTTGAACCGGACCCAAGTCTAGTGTAAATAGTCTAAATACCGACCCGAGCGATTACATTTGCACGTCTTCTACTCGCCGGTTCTCTTTGTGCCTCGGTTCGAACCATATCGTAACTAACTTCTAAACTAGATAAAAATGAGAGAGATGGAGAGTATAGAGACGAAAGTATAAAGATGAGAGGGAGAGACACATTATATAGGTGAGAGTAGTCACGGTACTGTCACTCACGCAGAGTCACGAGATAAGAATCTCGGGAAAATTTTGAATTTAACCCTTCTGCACAATATATGCAAGACATATTTTTGAGAAAGCTTGTCTCGGGACAATCTCAACCTAGTAAATCTTTTACTGCTTTTTACTCTCCTGCACAATACATGCGTGACTACAATTCCCGAAATTCCTCTACCCGAAACTGTTTCCTTGTCTCTTCTTTTAATTGAACTCGAAACTCCATCCTACATTTACTTCTCCCGAATACCAAGTGCGTAAAGCCAATAAACATGGGGTGCCATCATCAATTTAATTAGGGTCCTAATAAGGGTTTTGTTCGAAAAATATCAAACGGAGGTTATCCAAGATTAAAGTAATAAAGGTATATTATACCAAAAATTTTAAATAATATTAACTAACGATCACTGACAATTCATTTTCCATTATTACAAGGAAAATAACCCAAATTAATACCAACTACTAACATTGAATCCAAAAGAATACCAACTATTAACATTGAATCCAAAAGAATACCAACATTGAAAATTACGAGGAGGGATACAAACTATCAACTTATTTACCAAAGTAATACGTCTTGCTTTTCCGACAAAAGTCCTAACTACGGCAATGACGTGACAATAAAATCTTAACATGTCATCAAAATATTTGGACGAGACGTGTGATGTGGATTTTATTTATTGCAAAAATTAAATTAGTGTTATTTAACATGCTAAAACTTTAAATAAGTATTTTTATAATTAAAGAATAATTATTTTTTACGAAAAAAATTTTGGAAACTTTTTCTTTTGAATTTTTTTATCATATTTATTTTCATAATCTTATAATGAAATTTTTTAGAAAAATTAATTTATTTGTAAAAACTTTTGTGTTTTAAATTTTGTAAAAAAGATTGATTTATAGTTTTTTTCATCATTTAACTCGAATCCTTATAGAAAATTTTTTTGATTATGCTGAGAACATATTTTTTATGAGTACATATAAAAAAATCCAAAGAAGTTTTCAAAAAACTTCATAAGAAAACGATTTATCTTTTAAATATTATATTTTTTATAATAAATAATTTTAAAAAATTAATTACATTTTTAACATATTAAATGATATCAATTTAATCTAATTAAAAAATAAAATTCACATCGCCCAATTAATCCCATTTTTGATGACATGTAGTGTAACACCCCAAGTTTCACAACTCGGGGAGCTACTGTTAGGACCTCACAGTGGGCCCCGACCTTAGTTTAACAACAACTTAACTAGATCTTACAACAAGACACAGATAAGGAAACTCATAAATCATAAAGTATATTTTAACAAACAATGAATGTGACCAGAAAACTGACAGCCGGAAATAACAAGGTCTCACAATCTGAGAAAAAGAAACAATACCATCTGAAAGACCAACAAAAGAGACCGCAACCCGTCCTAAGGAGTACGACACCCCGGCTGTCCACTACCATCCGAATCACTCGGCATCTGCTCTAACCTGTGGCAACTCTAAACAACGATAAACAGTTAGCTAACTAATAAAAAATAAGTAGAAAGATAAATAGCACAAACACAGGGAAGAAGAATATAAACACTCAACATGATGGCACACAATCCGGTTATTATCTGAAAACTTATGAGATTCACTTCATCCTGTTTTAAAAGTTGTAGCACGAGAAATCTTAAGATTCTCGCCTCCGTTCCTTATCCAACTAGTGATGGTTTGGCACACCTCCGTCGGTGGCGTTCCCGCAAACCAAGTATGGACTAGTCTCGAAAGAAACCCCCAGCGCCCTAGGGCTAACTGAGCAGAATGCTACCGCCCGTTACTCTTAGGCCAGATATGTAAGTCGGTCGATGATTACTATGAAATACACTAGTACACACATCATTCAAACACCACTATCATCATTCACACTCATATCTGACAGCTAGCTAAGTAAGCCCAAAGGACTTACCTGAAGCAGATCTCGACTCTCTAATTCGCAAATCGATCTGTAACTGTAGGAACTTAGTGGCCTGTCAAAGGAGGCAAGTGCGTTAGCACACTTTCTGGGTAATTAGAAGTCTAAGACTTCTAAGATAGTAGATCTTATTAGAACAGAATTGATTACAGTACTAATTTATGGTAAAATGACTATTTTACCCTTGGTCTTGAAACTTTCAAAAATTCCATAATTTATGCTTAAACTCTTATTTGAGACTAAAAAGCCATATTTTAACTCTCAAGGATGAGTTTAGGGTAAAACTAAAAAAACTACACATTTTTCTATTTCTCAAAAAGTCATTTAGGTCCAACTTTGGCTTCAAATATGAAACTCGAATAAATTTATAAAAATGCCGAAATAATTCTCTAGATCATCTATGATATCATCTACTCATAGGAGCAAGAATTTATTAAAACTGTTCAATCATTACTTCTACAAAAATTTCTAAAGTTGGTTACAACACTTAAAATTTTTTACACTTAGCCAAATTTTCACTATTGGAAAAACAGCTCAACTACCCTACTTTGGAGCCTTATAACTTCTAATTCAACCGTTCATTTATTCCCAAATTTTGACACAATAAGCTACATATATCCCTCTACGACCTACTAAAATTTCAACGGTGGATCTTCAATGTAACTCCTTAACATTGGTCTACAAGATGGGCAGTTTCCAACTTCAAAACTGAAGCAAATAAAAATTCATTTACTGCAGTTCATGGTTACAACTATCTTTGACAGCTCACTCAACAAATACTCTCTACTTATCTAACAACTCACTACTCAAGTCTTAACCCAAATATATCTCAACAACAGAATATACTACTACTAGCAATGCGGGAGACGTATTCTTACTCACGAGTCTGCAGTAGCCGAGGAGCGTAATTCCCTCTTTACCCAACCTTGGCTACTGAGTCCTGGACGACCGGACTAGGGTGAAGGTTGGGCGTGCTGCAGTTACGTTGGCAGTCCTATGACAGAAGGACAATTAGCCCTGGCCGGTCTTTAGACTAGGCCTAAGTTGAAAGAAAGGTAAACAGAAGTAGCCTCACCATACTGCCTTTCTCATATTGAAGATGGACGGCTACTGTTTGGTTTGCTCGATTCTATGGATCTGAGATAGTGAAACTCAAGCCTTTTGCACGTGTGAAAGCATTTAACCACGAGATCTGGCTAAGCAGGAGGAAGAAGAATAGGGCTAGCATACTCAGAGTCACCAGTGTAGAATACTCATCTGTACAGAAGAATCGCCTGGCGAGAAAGTCGTGTGCAGAACTTATGTCTCTAGGCGTCAATATGTGTGCAACAACCTTGCTACCGTCTGGATCTCACAACAAGGAGCGTCTGGCTTTGTCTGAGAGTGTCGTTGGTATGAAGTTATGTACGCAGGAGAGTTAGGAAGGGAGAGTGCAGAAACGTGGGCAACAGAAGTTTTGCTATGGTTAGCTGCGTGAATCTGGACGGAAGTAAGGAGAGAAGGGAGATATGATGTGCGTGATTCCAGGCTGAACAAAAGGCGATCTTCCTCCCAAAAATAGCAGTTGTTACGTGGAAGCTGAGAGGAAAATCAACGTTGCTGATCTTCTCCTTCCAGCTGGGCTCGAATTGCCGCTGGGCCAGCACACAAGCGAGGCAACTAGGCTGGATAGGAAAGTTGTGCGGCCTGCAAGATGTTAGTAGCTACTGGGCTCGTAAACAAGGTCCTTCTAGGCTAGACAAGTAAATCCACAAGGAGCATGGTTGAAGACAAGGTAAAAATGAGGTTGTCAAGGCCTTGTCAAAACTCGTCCGGGCTTTGTCAAGATCTCGTCTTGGTCTCGTCAAAACTCGTCATGACTTTGTCAAGGACAAGTGATGATATAAATTAGGGTTGGCTATTGTAACACTCCGAATCCGCGGGACTCGGGATGCTACGGGCGGAGACCTCATAATGGGTCCCGACCCTTAGCTTGACAACAATTTCACCGGATCTTGCAACAAGGCACAAATAAAGGCCAAAACCGAAATACATTTTTATGCAATGTTATGAAACCCGAAAATAAAAGAAAGGAAAGACTTCTGCCGTCCTTACAACAACATCAACACAATATATAATAACAACAACACAAGAACTCCAAAACCCAACTCAACCTAAAATGTACGGAACCCCGACTGCCCACTCCTCCGGATCACTCGGCCACATCCTATCCTGCACATCAACTACAACAATCGGTATAAAACCGTTAGCTCACATTCTAGGCATTATAAAGATAATATGGCACAAACACACACAGAAGAACACAAGGCACGCAACATGAACATTCATTCCATAATATCTTTTTAGGTCGTTCCATATCTAATTCATTTGTTTCAAGTGTGACACAAGAGTCTTATAACTCTTGCCTCTGTCCCCGTGTAACCAACAGGAGTGTGGCGGCGCCCAACCCGTATACCCTGAGGGAGTGATGAAGAAGTCCGCCCGTATACCGTGTATGGCCTGGTCGCAGAGATCCCCCCAGTCTCCCTCGGGAAACTGAGCGGTGATGTCACCGCCCGATAATAATAGTAACAATGGGCCAAATAATATATATAGTCAAGTAATCCTAATCCGGTTTCATGATCAAAAGCGATAAAACACACACCACCATAATGTATCCAAATAATGCATAAAAGCGGCTAAGTAAGTCCGAGGACTTACCTCGTCTCAATGCTAACCAAAAACGATAACACTCTCCGAAAGAATATAACCAAAGTCTGTTCAAGACAAGGCATGATAATCAACAACCACTCACGCGAGTTAGAAGTCCTTAGACTTCTAGTACTATATACTCTTACAAGATCCTACACTCCCATAAACTAAGATACTCTCATCTTAAACTCCGCAATCTCAACCAACATATAAATATCACCTCAAGTCTCACAAAATCAACCATGAGGCTCACAACTGTATAACAACTCAAGATCAACACACCAAATGACATAGAACATCAATAACCTCAAACACTCACCTAAAGGTTCCAAGCCACTACTTGACATTTGCCCTAAGTTATGCTAGATCCAACCTAGCATGATTCTACCACTAAACATAACTAGATCGAGGAGGAAGGCACTCATACACGATCCGAGGTTGAAGATGATCTACGGACGTCGAGATTGAATTTGTTGGTCTATAACGGCCGCTTCCGGACCTAAAACCAAAGTCAAGGAAATTTAGCTTGTATGCTAAATTTGAACGGAAAAAAATATAAAATATATAAAACTAAGGAAAACTCGATTTCAAAAGCCCATGTTAAAACCCACAAAACACCTCCGGGGCAAAATACGCAACATCACAACTTGCATCATAAGTCCGCAATTGAAATCTCCGGGCCGTAAATACGAACGCAAGAACTTAAGCTATTTCCGAAAATAACTTTTGGTCAAAACAGTAAAATATATTCCAGCACGGCATAAAAATCAAATTCCAGAAACTTGGGTCATTTTTCCAAAATTAAATCTGCAGGGGCATAATTGCATAAACTCATAAACATGGGCCAAAACTGCAAATACAAAATATAGGGCAAAATCTGCAATTATCCCAAATTCTGGTATCCCAAAATAAAACTCGCAGAAGGGTTTTTTTTTGTTTCTCAAAAACCTATTCAGCCTACAGGATTTAGAAGGTGGCAGCTTGGAGGGGGCAAACAGTCAGGGGAACCGGCTCCAAGCTTCGGTCTCCGGCAAGGGCGAAGACTGACAGTCCCGGCGAAGGCGAGGCAGGGGATGCCGGTGGTGGCTGCCGCTCCTGGTTCCGGTGGAGTTGGCACTCTGACTGGGCAAGGCGCGGTTCGACAGAGGAGTAGAAAAAGGGCGAGGCGAAGGTTGCACAGGTGATGACGACTCCGGCGGAAGGGCAGAGGCAAGGCTTCCTCCGGCTTCGACAGGGCAGCAACTCTTCGTCTCCGGCGGTGTTTGGCTGCTTCTCCGGTGACAGGGTTGTTGCTCCACCGCATCGGTGACAGGCTCGAAAAGGTAAGGCTTGTACGTTGTGGTTTCCAGAGAGGTGAAAGGATGCTGAGCAAGGAAGGCTTAATGGTGGTTGCGGCTCGTTGACAGGCTCGACATGGGTTGCTCCTGGAGAGACGAGACGCAGACTGGGAGAGGGGAGGGATGATGTTCATGGTTGCTGGATGTAGAGGGATGGAGTGAACAGAGGAAGGAGATCGATAGGCTTGCTGAGCGGAGAGTTGCCGACATGGAGAAGTGAGGACCGGTGAGGGAGAGTTGGACAAGGATGAGGGTTGCAGAAAGGAGGCTTGAGGGAGATGAAACAACAACGGAAGTAGGCCAAGACAGATGGAGAGGTCGAGAGGTCGACCTACGTGCTAGGCTGGACATATAGATGGGCGGCAACACACGGCAACGCAGTCCTCAAGTCGGGAAGACGAATATCAGAGAAAAAAAAATAATAAATAAATAGGAAAAGGAAAATTGGAAATAGAATATACTTGATCAATAATATCAAAATGAAATTTTTGGATTCGAAGAACTTTTTTGAAACTTTCCTTAAAGTAAAAATATGGGACTATATATATAAATATACTCGTAAAATTTAATTTACAATCACAAATTACTCGCGAATATATTTATGCTATTAAAATAGAAATAAAATTACGGAAGAATATATATCGAAAACGCACCCAATAAATGGGGCGTTACATCAGACCCCCCTAAAAATAAGTTTCGTCCCGAAACTTGCTATGCGTCGAACTTCTTGGTCCCTTTAGGCCGGGGTATGAACTCTCACACTAAGAAGGCTGAAACCTTCTAATCTATATACATAAACTACTTAAACTACCACCACAAGATATATCAGGTCATATAACACATTCCCGCACAGGACATAACTACACATAACATCACACATGCACATAACTTAACCAAGGGGAGAACTAGGTCTAACCCGTCGATTATATCAATTCTACTAGCTTAGCGTAACACTCACTCAAAGATATTGTCCCCCGTCTTCCAGTTAGCCTCATCGGTTCCTCGTCTGCCCCTAGACCATGATGACTGACAACATATCTCGAGTCATGTATGTACTCTATCGACTGATACACATGAAACACCGGGTGAACAACCTCTACTCTTGGCGGCCAAGCCAACCGGTAAATCACTTTCCCAACTCGCGCTAAGATCTCAAAAAGGTCCGATATATCGAAAACTAAACTTCCTTCTCGAGTCTTTCTCGATGCAACATTTCCATTATATTTCTATTTGATCGACTAATAATATCGAATCTTCTCATTTACACCTTGACTTTGGTCCTTGTCAAACCAAACTATGATGTTATGTTCCCTCCATTCTTGTTCCAACTTCCAAGTAACGAAGGGAGTACTTACTTGACACCGCTTCTACTAACGAGATATATAGGCTATTACTTTTATATTGTTCCTCAATACTCAATCAAGACCTCGTCTTGGAGAATCACTTGTACACTTCAAACCCGTCCTACCTCGAGGCGATTTCCACATAGTTGCACCACTGAATCTCCTCTTAACTCTCCATAACATTTCACTAATTCTACTGAATTCTTATCAATAAGTTCTTCAATTGGTCCTTCACTTGCTTCCACAACTCATGTCTCTTCACAAGTGTCATTCCATATTGCGCCTTAGATATCGGAATTGAGTCGAGCTTGACCTTAGTGGAAAAATCCACATTCGGACGTATTGGGACTCTATGATATCTCGGGTTCCATCTTTTCTTCTCCCGTCACATAATGCAATAATCAACACAACCTTACCTTAACACTTGACGGGTTGTCATGGTACTAATGATCTACCCCTATCTGTTGAGGTGACGTCCTTCTTACATTTGTAATGATTCATTTTTAGCTACAATGTTGACTTGGTTTTAACTACATGACTTAACCACGCGTTGAAACGATCGATCTTATCTTCTTCGTTTTCAATGACATCCCAACATATTGGAGGAGTTCTTCGTATTCTACATAAGCTTGCCTCAGTCCTTCGAGTAGGTGTAGCACCTACCTCCTTTCCTTATGTAACGTCAATCCGTCTGTAGAGGTTCTAACCTCAATCTTCATATGCTTCTCGTACATTTCATGTTGACATCAACCTTCAAAACTTCGGTATTCTCTTACTCTTGTTGGTCACCTTATGCACATCTTGATATTCTAAGGACAACTTCACAACCATACCAGCATGCCTCATGGAGAACGCTAGGCGAAATTCTCAACCACGTCACCGAAACCCAACACACATTACTTCTCAAGTTCTAATGTCATAAGCTTAAAGTTTGCAGCGTTACTATGATCAAGATTCCCTGTTCCACGTCACATCTACCATAGCATAACATGCATCCCATTTTTATATTCTCCTTACGCTACGTCAACAATTGAAGACTTTCCTACCTCGCTGTCCTTCTAGTTCTTTTTGCCTTGATCCATGTCGTTCCCCATATGTCAATCCTATGACCTAATAAAGTCGCATAGGGTCATTACAATCCCTCCATAGGAAGTCTGTTACATTTACTAGGTTTGAACTCCTACAACGCTACTCGATTAGAACATTTATGTTTCCGTGGATACACCTCCTTACTACTGACATTGAATCACCGGAAATACTCCAAGCTCTTGCTAACACTCCTTTATAATCCACACTCTAGGTTACTCTTTCCATGTTACCCTTCTCGTGAAGGCTACCCCTCGGGGTAACTTCGCTAGCTCATACCACACTCCATGCTTCTCTCTTATAGGATAACTATTATTTCTTGGGCCATTTTGTGCCCTATGTCCCACTTTTACATGCTTAACTGCTCTTCCATCATGTCCTACAAGCGCACCTTCTTAATATTATGACCTTAGTTAGCGTCAACTCACGTCTCCCTTAGTTGGTATCTTGATTCTTTTGATCCAAGCTCCTTGTTTCATCTTTCATCTTCTAAAGATCATCATCCTCACACACTTCCTCCTTCTTAGCGTTGGTCAGTCTCATCACACGGACGGAAATCGATTGACTCCCACGGTAAATCCACTATGTGAATTTTCACCATGTGATCCTCCTCGTAACTCTAAAACTTCTGAATAAGTCACCAGCTTAAAATCTCGCAAAGATTGTCACTACACCCTCGGGTACCTCCGTAAGCTTAACTTCCGGTTCTCGTCAATGTTTCTAAATTCTTGGACTACTCTTTTCATCTTGACTCTCATCCTTAGGAGCGCCTATTGAAAACTCGTCTTACTTAAAACGCCACTTTTATTCTCGAACGAGAATGTAGTCCTCTTTACTTCATTCGCATCTTTACTTCATCGATTCCGCACTTGGAAAAAATCTTATGTTCGTTATCTCTAGTTGCCTTATTGATGCTCCTTCATTGTTTTCTTGCTATCACTCTCATGTCTTCAAGTCGATTTTATATCAGTATAGTCTCCATCTTGGTTTCGCTTAAGTCGCCACGAGGTTCTCTTTTATTTATTTGTCCTTTGGTTACATCATCTCTAGTCTTCTTCTTCGACGTCCTCTTAAAGGAGTCCAGGAAATCACCGGGGTGTTTGCGTAAACTTGATGTTCAACTCGATAACTTGAGCATACTCATCTTCGTATGTATACTATCCTAAGCCAAAAAGGTGTTGTCCATGGGGGCGATGATAGCTTTCTATCATCGTAGCTATAAGGTCTACTATCACTAATATGATATTAGCATACCATATGTTTATATATATAAGGATATAAACGCCATGCTACTACTATAAACATAACCAGTCCATAAACAATTTTCAATTCAACATACAAGTATAGTCCAAAACATCCTAAGTCCACATATACATATCTACATATATACACATATATATACATATTATAATAATAATCAATAACTACGTCGCCGAGATCCGCGGAGAAAGTGGTGGTCCCGTACATTCTACCCCAACTAACTCATGCACATGATTTGAAAACGAAATTCATTTCATTAAAACTCGGAAACCTTGAGGGTTCTGTTTATTTTTATTCGGCCTTTAGAAGATTGCGAGTGCCATTGTTGTCAACCTAGGGCTCTGATACCACTTTTGTAACACCCCGAATCGGCGGGACTCGGGATGCTACGGGCGGAGACCTCATAATGGGTCCCGACCCTTAGCCTGACAACAATTTCACCGGATCTTGCAACAAGGCACAAATAAAGGCCAAAACCGAAATACATTTTTATGCAATGTTATGAAACCCGAAAATAAAAGAAAGGAAATACTTCAGCCGTCCTTACAACAACATCAACACAATATATAATAACAACAACACAAGAACTCAAAAACCCAACTCAACCTAAAATGTACGGAACCCCGGCTGCCCACTCCTCCGGATCACTCGGCCACATCCTATCCTGCACATCAACTACAACAATCGGTATAAAACCGTTAGCTCACATTCTAGGCATTATAAAGATAATATGGCACAAACACACACAGAAGAACACAAGGCACGCAACATGAACATTCATTCCATAATATCTTTTTAGGTCGTTCCATATCTAATTCATTTGTTTCAAGTGTGACACAAGAGTCTTATAACTCTTGCCTCTGTCCCCGTGTAACCAACAGGAGTGTGGCGGCGCCCAACCCGTATACCCTGAGGGAGTGATGAAGAAGCCCGCCCGTATACCGTGTATGGCCTGGTCGCAGAGATCCCCCAGTCTCCCTCGGGAAACTGAGCGGTGATGTCAACGCCCGATAATAATAGTAACAATGGGCCAAATAATATATATAGTCAAGTAATCCTAATCGGGTTTCATGATCAAAAGCGATAAAACACACACCACCATAATGTATCCAAATAATGCATAAAAGCGGCTAAGTAAGTCCGAGGACTTACCTCGTCTCAATGCTAACCAAAAACGATAACACTCTCCGAAAGAATATAACCAAAGCCTGTTCAAGACAAGGCACGATAATCAACAACCACTCACGCGAGTTAGAAGTCCTTAGACTTCTAGTACTATATACTCTTACAAGATCCTACACTCCCATAAACTAGGATACTCTCATCTTAAACTCCGCAATCTCAACCAACATATAAATATCACCTCAAGTCTCACAAAATCAACCATGAGGCTCACAACTGTATAACAACTCAAGATCAACACACCAAATGACATAGAACATCAATAACCTCAAACACTCACCTAAAGGTTCCAAGCCACTACTTAACATTTGCCCTAAGTTATGCTAGATCCAACCTAGCATGATTCTACCACTAAACATAACTAGATCGAGGAGGAAGGCACTCACACACGATCCGAGGTTGAAGATGATCTACGGACATCGAGATTGGATTTGTTGGTCTATAACGGCCGCTTCCGGACCTAAAACCAAAGTTAAGGAAATTTAGCTTGTATGCTAAATTTGAACGGAAAAAAAATATAAAATATATAAAACTAAGGAAAACTTGATTTCAAAAGCCCATGTTAAAACCCACAAAACACCTCCAGGGCAAAATACGCAACATCACAACTTGCATCATAAGTCCGCAATTGAAATCTCCGGGCCGTAAATACGAACGCAAGAACTTAAGCCATTTCCGAAAATAACTTTTGGTCAAAACAGTAAAATATATTCCAGCACGGCATAAAAATCAAATTCCAGAAACTTGGGCCATTTTTCCAAAATTAAATCTGCAGGGGCATAATTGCATAAACTCATAAACATGGGCCAAAACTGCAAATACAAAATATAGGGCAAAATCTGCAATTATACCAAATTCTGGTATCCCAAAATAAAACTCGCAGAAGGGTTTTTTTTTGTTTCTCAAAAACCCATTCAGCCTACAGGATTTAGAAGGTGGCGGCTTGGAGGGGGCAGACAGTCAGGGGAACCGGCTCCAAGCTTCGGTCTCCGGCAAGGGCGAAGACTGACAGTCCCGGCGAAGGCGAGGCAGGGGACGCCGGTGGTGGCTGCCGCTCCTGGTTCCGGTGGAGTTGGCACTCTGACTAGGCAAGGCGCGGTTCGACAGAGGAGTAGAAAAAGGGCGAGGCGAAGGTTGCACAGGTGATGACGACTCCGGCGGCAGGGCAGAGGCAAGGCTTCCTCCGGCTTCGACAGGGCAGCAACTCTTCGTCTCCGGCGGTGTTTGGTTGCTTCTCCGGTGACAGGGTTGTTGCTCCACCGCATCGGTGACAGGCTCGAAAAGGTAAGGCTTGTACGTTGTGGTTTCCAGAGAGGTGAAAGGATGCTGAGCAAGGAAGGCTCAATGGTGGTTGCGGCTCATCGACAGGCTCGACATAGGTTACTCCTGGAGAGAATAGACGCAGACTGGGAGAGGGGAGGGATGATGTTCATGGTTGCTGGATGTAGAGGGATGGAGTGAACAGAGGAAGGAGATCGATAGGCTTGCTGAGCGGGGAGTTGCCGACGTGGAGAAGTGAGGACCGGTGAGGGAGAGTTGGACAAGGATGAGGGTTGCAGAAAGGAGGCTTGAGGGAGATGAAACAACAACGGAAGTAGGCCAAGACAGATGGAGAGGTCGAGAGGTCGACCTACGTGCTAGGCTGGACAGATAGATGGGCGGCAACACACGGCAACGCAGTCCTCAAGTCGGGAAGACGAATATCAGAGAAAAAAAATAATAAATAAATAGGAAAAGGAAAATTGGAAATAGAATATACTTGATCAATAATATCAAAATGAAATTTTTGGATTCGAAGAACTTTTTTGAAACTTTCCTTAAAGTAAAAATATGGGACTATATATAAATATACTCGTAAAATTTAATTTACAATCACAAATTACTCGCGAATATATTTATGCTATTAAATTAGAAATAAAATTGCGGAAGAATATATATCGAAAACGCACCCAATAAATGGGGCGTTACAGCTATTAAATTCTATCATTTTATGTGAAGTGAGGTTACATAAAATGATAAATTTTTAGATAGTGTATACTACTAGGTAACCCGGTAAGGATCAACGGATCGAAATCCGATTTACTACGGAATTAAACGTAATAAAAATTCCGGATATTACATGTAAGAAATTGGTTGTCACGTCATTGCCGGAGTTAAAAGTTTTGCCGGAAAAGCAATACATTTTTTTTTTGGTAAATATGTACCGTCCTAGTAATTTTCAAAGTTAGTATTATTTTGGATTCAAAGTTGATAATTGATATTATTTTGTATTATTTTTTCTTATTACAATACTGAATACCGTAACAACCCAATTTCAGTTGTAGTAATCGAATCCGAGACCTTAAGGTAATGGTCAAATAGCCACGATCGTTGAATTACTTTGATTTACGTGAAATAATTTTAGTTATTTAATATTTTATAAGATTTTTTTAAATTTTTTCATAATAATAAAAATTGTGGTATGTGCCAGTTAGATCCGAAGTCCAACTGGATGAACATGACCTATGGTTGTTACATGAGAAAAGTTGTTCGGGATCAGCTCACGTTTGCCTCGTCAAAAACTTGACTTGAGCTCGTTGATTTTCTAAATGATTTGAATATGAATACATTTTATATCTCGTATACAGTGGCGGCCGCAAGATTTGTATAGGGGGGCAAAATTTCCCAAAATCTCGACTAGTACAATTAGGAAGAATCAATGAAGCGAAAATTGTAATATCGCTAAAACCTTATCTCAGAAGTCGAATCGAATTTGAGAGTAATAAACACGACGAAGAAGTATTGTCTACGAACTTGTAATTCAATTGTAAAAAAACAAATAAGGAATACAGAAGTGAAGAAAGATAAAATTGCCAACCAAAACGCACAAAACTCATAAGACTTCAAGTTTTACGTCAGCTTCAAGTTACCAAATAATAAAATCTCAATAACTTGTTCACAATTATTTCATCTTTCTCAAACCCTCATGATCAAACATGAATTAAAGTCCACAAAAAGCTTCCATGGCAAGCTTCCTCTTCTCCTCCAAGCTCCCAAACGTCGGCAACATACTAAGCCAAAAAGAGATTAAGCTTCCACTCCGCCATGTTCTCGTAATCCTCCCTCGTATAGCGCGGATAATGTAACGGCATCTTGAAGCAGCTCGGCTTTAGCACGGTGTTGGCTTAGCTGCTACTATTTTTTCCTGGTTGCCTAGTAGATTTGGAGAATTGAAGTCTTTGTGCCATATTTATATGGAAGAAACCGTCATTACTGTAACATCCGGAATTTTTATTTCGGGTATCGAGGTGTTTCCAAGTTTCACCCGTCCGCGGCCTCGTTTTCCCGCAGGCACGTGTGCTGAGTACCGGGATTTATTCCCAAAAATCTCGCGTTGACCCCTCGTTCCCCTTATTCCGTTTTTGACCTTTCGTTTCTAGCTGAGGTGACAAGGGGCCAGTTGACCCCTTGGTTCCCTTCCACCTTTTCAGCCTTGTTGGATTCTCTCTCTCTCCTCTTCCAATTCTCTCTCACGTTAGTCAACTCTTGCTCTCTACTCTCTTGTGCTCTTCCTCTCTTCCCTTAGATTTACTTATGGATGAGCTGCAGCAAAGAAGGATCTCAATGGTTGGTAAGTCTTTCCCTTCTTTCCCCTTCACTTTCCTTGCTAAACAACCTTCCATTCCTTCCCCTTCATCCATGGTCATGGATAGAGCTTTTGAGGAAGCATTTTCTTGATCCTTTGCATGCATGGGTTCTTAGCTCGATTATGTCTTGAGGGAGAGTCTTTATACCATGGATAATGTTTGGAGAAGACCCAACAAGATAAGGAGGTCATTGGAGCCCAAGATCCACAGTCGAAGATGAAGAAGACGATCCTCTGCTGTTCGATCGCGGGGGCGGATCTTCAGAGCCGCGGGGGTGGCCAAAGCACTGAGCCGCAGGGGCGGCCAAAGCACTGAGCCGCAGGGGCGGCCAGCAGGAGCCGTAGGGGCGGCCCTCTGGGCCGTAGGGGCGGCTGCCCTAGGCCGCAGGGGCGGCCACTGGCTCAGCCAGCTCGCCCTTGCGGTCTTCTTCTCCGTTTTGCAACGTTGCTTCCTCCTTCCGATCCCGTGCCTTTTCTTGGTGAGTCCCTACCTTGTGTATGTATTCTTAGATGATCTTAGAGAGTGTTGATGATAGAAGCATGCTAGGCTTGGACCTAGGATAGTTGGAATGCCATGTAGTGGCTTGTGGACCCTAGGTGAGTATGAAGAGGTTGATGGAATATTTTGAGAGCTAAGGGTTGTATGTTTCTGAGTGGTACATGGGATGAGTGTATGTTATTCCTTGTGAGGCTTGTGAGGATGAGATTGTGAGTTTATGGTTGTGAGGTTGTGGGCTAGGATATGCGTATCCTAGCATAGAGTGGTTACCGTTGAGTTGTTGAGACTAGGCATGTTTAGCCTAGTATGTGTTATGGGTTTTGTTTGTGAGATCATAGAGTCTAGAAGTCTAAGGACTTATAGATCCTTTTGAGTGTGATGTGAGCATGAGGGATTCTAGGATGCGGTCCTAGAATTGAGAGTCAAATGGTCTTGTGTAGATCATTTGTATAGAAGTTTTAGACTTCTATTGTGAGAGGGTGGTTGTTGATATAGTTATCTTCTTGTGAGCATGTTATGGTCTTCCTCCCCTAAGGAAGCGAGAGTGTTGTGAGTTGAGAGTGATGACGAGGTAAGTCTCCGGGCTTACTTAGCTCGTATTCTTTGTATTAGCGTTGATGTGTGTTTGGTGGTGTGTGTTTATCGTTTATGTTATAACAACGGAATTGGAAATAGGATTACCGACCTTTATAATATGTTGGCTCAAGTGTATGATAATGGGTGGTGACATCATCTCCCTAGCTCTTGCGAGATTCTAGGAGGTTCTCGGCGACTAGCCGTGCTGGTTAGACGGTCGGAGGCATCCGTACCGTTCCATGCCGGAAATAGGGACCGAGGCGGGACCACGGTGGTCTCGTGTCACAAATCTAAGTTGAATTAGAACGGGATATGGCTTAATCATAATAAAGATAATAAACCGGATTGATGTGTATTTGAGTATGTTGTGTGTTTATGATGATTTACTTATGTTTGTGCCTTTCCCATTGATTCTAATGCTTCGAATATAAGCTCACGATTTTATACCGAATGTTGTAGATTGTCTTGCAGGTTAGGAATGCGGTCGAGAGATCCGGAAGGGTGGGCAGCCGGGGTCCGTACATTTTAGGAAGGGTTTTGAGTTGGAGTTGTCTTGTTTTTGTCTTTCGATTATTACGTTTTGTGTTCCGCGTGTTTGGCGTTTGGTTTGAGTTGTACCTCGGCTGAAGTTTGTTGTTGCATTCTTTCGGGTTTCTCATCATTTGTATTAAAAATGATTTACGTTTTTGCCTTCATTTGTGCCATGTTGGAAAGGTCCGGTGAAATTGTTGTCAAGCTAAGGGTCAGGACCCATTGTGAGGTCTCGCCCGTAGCATCCCGATATCCCGCGGATTCGGGGTGTTACAATTACAGAATTACCCGAAACCTTAGACCTTGGCTACATAATATCCACAGTTTACCTTCTATCTTGAAAACCTTTTAGTCTTGAAGAAGCTTCATCATACTTACTGTGAAGAGCTCGAGTTGTTACCTCGTCTTCCTCGGAGTTTGATGGAGCTAAATGTTACGAATTGTTTTATTTTGTCAAGCATACCTAATCTTTCAAATCTAACAAAGTTAGAGGAGTTGCAATTCAAGTTTGAAATTGTAGTAGATTACAAGATGTTTCGGGACTTGAATCTGTTTATGGGGTATGAGTTTAGCAGGCGGTTGGAGCTGGTTATGAGGTATGAGTTTACGTGAAATTTCAAATCTCATTATGCTTTGCCCATATGGAGCTAAATGTTGCCAATCATTTTCTTATTGGACTTTTTTTTCCTGGAGGGTGGGGCAGCTGCCCCACCCTGCCCCACCCAAAGGCCGCCCCTGCTCGTATACAATTTAGATTCGGCTTGCACTCGAGAAAGACAATGCTTGGCTCGTACAAAGTATAACACCCCTAACAAGACCTAGGCACGAGCCCCGTCCGGAAAAAACCAGATAAATTTTTGAGGAAATTACCAGAAACCACTTGCTAAATAGGCCATATTGCAAATATGCAAATAACTACCCGCTCTATCACTATTTACCGGAAACCACCCGCTAAAAATACTCTGTTACCAAAATACCACCTTGTGTCAGAATACCGTGAGTTTACCGTCTTATGGGCCCCAATTTGTAATAAAATAATAATTCCCCTTCATTTTTTGTATTTTCAATTTTTGAATGTATTTTGTTTTTTTTGTTTGTATTATTTACTTAACAAATAAAAAAGTACATAGCCACCATTTTTGTATTTCCAATAATAATAATAATAATAATCTATTATACTTACTAAAACAGAGTACGGGTTGATGACGTGGCGTGTTGTGGACGCATGATTTTTAAAATTGAGCTCCCATAATTAAAGCTAATAAATCTTTATTTTTTACACTATTTTTTAAACCATAAAATATTTTATTATTAAAATAATAATTTTATAGAAACCAAATCAGCTTAACAACCAAATCAGTTTATTATTAAATAAAAATTTATAAAAAGATATTAAAAGATATTAAAAGTACTAGACCAACCTTATATAACAACCTGACGTCCAAACATATTTTCAAAATCTTCTACAGAGGTATTGCTTTAACGTCTCTAGCTTCATTCTCCATTATTGTATTCTTTATTGTATTTAATTTATATTTTCATTGAATCCGTATCAAGCTTCAAGCATCAGGGATTTCATTAGGTGATTGCAACCAAAACTTCAAGCAATTGCAGTTTAGAGTGAAAACGAAGTGAAGCAGTATTCAATGAAGGTTAGTTTTTTTAGCAGTTTACAAAACTTCAAGCAATTTGCAAAATTTACAAAATTATGGTTCAACTCCTTTCAACTGGAAGAATAATTTCAGTTTATTCTCATGAATTAAGAAATCATGGTCGTTTGGTGTTCTAAATGCAACGTTGGAAAATCGAGTCCGGATATTTCTTCATATTTACAGTTTTTTATTTTTTTATATTTATTTACAAACTTTATATGATCGTTAATTAGAATTAAACTTCAGTTATACTAATGATTCAATCATTCTTTAAATTTTCAAATCTCAATAGCATCCATTGATGGACATGGACCTTGAGTTCTTTTTATTTACGTGAAAACCATGTCCGTAGTCTGTACTACATTCATACCCACCTACTATTATCATATAATCAATAAAGTAGATAATCTTTCTATTTGAGTTTCTATTTGTCATTTAATTAATGATTAAATCACCACATAAACCAAACATGGAATTTGGGATCTATAATTTTATTTTTATTCAATATTTTTAATTCAAATAACTTTCATGTGTATCCAATGTTGCTATGCCCATATAATTTAAGTTGATCGATATACGACCACGTATATTCAGCCTGATATTTCCATTTAACAAAAAAAATAGAAATTAGTTTGACCTCGATATAAAACGATTGTTTCAGATTTGTAAAATTATATTATTTAGAAAACAGATATTATGTATTTTTTATATTATCATTATTTTTTGTTTAACATATCATTTTATTTTTATGGAACATAAAATCTACTTCTATTTCTTTTTCTTATTTTTCAAGATATGATACGATATTTTTAACCGAAATTCGACTGCAGATTCTACCACAAATTATTTATAACAAAATTCGAGTGCAGATTTAGTAACCAAAGTTCTTGGATTAAATTTTTATAAATCTATTATACATACTAAAACAGAACACGGGTTGATGACGTGGCGCGTTGTAGAAGTAGTGTTTTTTAAATGGAGCTCCTACAACTAAAGCCAATAAATCTTTATTTTTAAATAATTTTTTTGGCCAAAAAATCTTTTATTATTAAATTAACAATTTTATAGAAATCAATTCACATTATTCGAACGAATCTTTTCTTTGAACAATTATCTTATAATAAAATTTTGAATAATAAAAAAAAATATTAACCAAATTAGCTTAACAATCAAATCAGCTTAACAACAAAATCAGTTATTTAATAAATAAATATTTATAAAAAGATATTAAAAGATATTGCGATTTTGATTTCCCTTTTATTTATATTTTTCGGTTAGGATTTTTATTCGACGAATTTTTTTCGAACGTTCCATCAGATTTTTCCATGGCTTGCTTAGAACTTTTACGTTTTAAACACTCGTCAAAGAGAACTACATTATCCTTTCTCCGGTTATTCCACTTTAATATTTATGTGTGTGTACGTATATTATACGTTACTCTTACTCATCTATGTATATATATACTTATGTATATATACACTCTACTTATTCACACATAAACACTTATGTTTCCCATCCCATACCTATCTATACGTACCTATGTACCCGGCACCGATACATGTATCTTTATTTCTATCTCTCATTATTACCTCTATGTACACACACGTATAACACGCCTCACTATCTCTACATCAATATATAAACTTATCAGCCATATACCTATAAAAATCTATATATTTACATATAACACTCACACTCTCATCCATAAATTGTCTATATGCTAGGTAAGATTGCGCGTGCTCCACACGCGCGTGAGTTAATATATTTGATGTACGATAATTTAAAAAATAATGTCGGAGAATCGTTAGCGTTTTTTTTTAAATTTTATTATATATTTATAACAACTCATTTATTTTAAAAATAATACAGGAATTAAGATAACTAAATTACCCATCCATGAGACTAATATTGAATGCTTGAATGGTTCCATTTCGATTGTTATAGTGAGATTTGAAGGCACGGGGATATAAGGTCGCATCCTTATACATGTATAAATATTTATATATATTCCACTGTTTTACATTTATATATATATATATATATATATATATATATATATATATATATATATATATATATATTCCACTAATATACATTTATATATACTTATATACGTATTCCACTATTATACAATCATATATACTTATATACATATTCGTCTCTTCCAGCCCTTCATCTATCTATATACCACTTAAATATACTGCACTAAACTTATACATTTACTTATATTTATGCAAACTTCGTACTGACAGGTTCTTGAATATAGACACTTATCTACCTTTATATATATATATATATATATATATATATATATATATATATTATATATATATATATATATATATATATATATATATCCTACAACAATACATGTATAACTATATACTACATATATATATTGTACTAGGGAGCAGCTTACCATCCAATACTACGTCACGCCATTGGAGAGGAAGCGGCAACCTGGTTCGATCAGAGCAGCCTTCGGTTAGGGACTCTTCGAATCTGCGTAGCACTAGTCACAAGGAAGGTGAGGAACGTCTCCCGATCGAGGTTGCGTGCAAGGAAAGACGAAAAGGACGTGAGGTACGTTACCTTCGTCGTTGGCAACTTGAAGGCTGCAGAACACGGCTACCCTCCGGCTGGCGAGAGGAGGACAAATCGACGCTGTGCCGCCTGGGTCGTGAGGAGAGGTTCGTTCAGCAGTCGCCGGTTGGCGGTGGTCGCTTGTCCGGAAGTCGATCGACAGGGCAGCAGTCCGGCAATGATGTAGTAGTGCGGTTAACTTCGGCGCTCGTCTCGATGACTGATGGTGATGCAACAGTTCCGGCACAAAGAGGGTCGTCTGGTGGACCGATGGGCGGCGCTTCCAAGCTCAGCGGCGGTTGCCTGAAATGCCGAAGTCACTGGTTCCTGCTACGTGGTTACATATGAAGGTAGGAGGATAACGGCGTAGTGGATATCAATTAGGTTAGGGTTAAAATTTAGGTTAGACGTAACTAATGGGGAATTAGGGAAGTTTAAGAAGTGGGCCAGCAAAAGCTACTGGGCCAAAGATTTGGGCCTGCTCCTCTAAAAAAAAATGGTTGAATGAATAAAACGTTGCCCGCACGGAACCGCTCTTCGATTTTTAAAATGTACGGAATTATTTACGGGTTAACGTAAATTATCATTTTATGTGAATCAAGGTCACATAAAATGATAGAATTTAAATTGTTTTAATTTATTTAAACAAATAGAGGTTGGCGGGTCGGAATCCGGTTTGATCCGGTATTAAACGAAGTTTAAATTTTTCGGGTATTACATCAGTGCCCTCTTAAAAGAAGTTTCGTCCCGAAACTTAGAATAATGTACCTAATCAAACGACTTTCTTTGTATATATGAATTATTTTTTATTTTTTTTTGCTTTCTATCATGCAACTACTCAATCATCATACTCAAACCCACACCACATAAAACATAATCACTCAATCCAATATAAAAATCATGAAAGGTTAAACAACACAACTTCCGAGTACTAACTCGTCGATACAGAAGTAACATCTAATCCCGCAGAGAACTCGGGATAATTACGTCTAATACTCTCCTCTGTCTCCCAAGTGGCCTCATCAACTCCTTGTCTAAACCACTGGATCGGCAATATCATAAATTCTTATGTCGTAGGCGTCTAGTACTATGCTTATAGGACGCTCACCAGATACTCTGCAAAAGTATAGTCCGGTCCAACTATGAGATCTTCATAGCTAATGGCACGTCCCGGCTCTCGTAATTATTCCTCTAACTATTACACGTGAGCACTGTGTGTACACCTCCTAGTATGGGTAGGTGTGTTGGTCGGTTACTAACTTCTCAGTCTTCTTTAAGATCGCACAAGGTTCCATTCCTCGACTTACTTTCAGATACTCTTGGTGGCTTTTCGAAAATGACCATATTACTTTACTCCTTTTATTTAATCTAATTGTTTCAAATTTTTTTTTTTTTGGAGGATCCTGATTAACGCTTTCAACCATTGATCTTAGACCTCTTCCGGCACTTTACTAAGTGTCTAATGCTCTTTGTAAGATCGCTCACTTGGTCTTGTCTCCCTATTATGACTCAGTCGAATCGTTCCTCAAGTAATGACTCAACACTTATATCTTCTCAAGCTTTCAACTTGTTGAAATCCAAAGTCACACTACTAGCGGAGGTTTTCATAAAGATCTCTAATTCTTTAACTTGAGGTCATAGAAGTAATATCCTTGAGTTTCATGATCTTTGGGTTATGAGCCCACTGCTTCCGTTCCGCTACCCCGATCATTCAGTTGCCACCCATTACTCATAATGGCGTTCTCCGTAAGTTAGTATGATTTACTAACTCTCGTCTATAACTTCCCTTCTAATAAAGGTAGGATCCTCTTCAAGTAAACCGTCAGTTTAAAGATGATTTGCTATAGTAAAGGAATGGCTTGTACTCTAGTCGTGAGTATCGGCCGTCCAAAACCTCGAAATAACCGTCCATATATGTCGCAACTATGATCCTCGACCCCCATGGAGTTTCACAAAAGGTCTAGAGAATTCCTCAGTAGAATAACTCGCCGGTAACGCCTCCTTGTAAGGATTGGAACGTGCGGTCTTAGAAATTCCCGGAATTCCCTTATGTCTCATCGGAACTCGACTACTACTCATCATAACTACTCAACGGGGTTTACCTCCAACTTAGGAGCACATCGCGATGACCTACAAGTCATTGCCTTGACATATTTACCATCTTGACATGGAGTTCTCTATTTAACTCCAAATTCTCGAGGTGTAGTAATAAGTCTACACCGAGGCAATAATATCCCCCACATGATGGTCTCTCATGTTTGTCATGTGAACTTTTCTACTAGGTGACTCATCTTATAACATTTTCCTTATCTGAATCAATCTCTAACTGTCAGTGGATCATTTCCACTCATTCCGGGTTGAAACCCTAGTTTTGTTGTACTCTTGCATAGATTTCCTAAGGAGATCCTCATCTCAAGACTTTATTTAAATTTAGCATGACCCGCATTTTGATACATGACTTTCCTTCTCACCGGTTAAGTTATACGCTTGGTTTACACTTAATCCATCATAGTGTCCTCAATCCGATAGTATAATTTTTATTAAACATCTAATGGTACCATTTGTATACGATACATCAGATGCATATGATTTTCTCACCAATCCAACTTTTCGCATTGCATTTATTATGTTTCCCTTATACTCATGTCGCTTTACCTTCTTTAAATCTTTACCCCGTAAGATAGTTAAATCCCTTTGAGTTTCCTCGTTTACGCCTTACGGACCACGTTGGTTGGTCTTGTTACTTTCCTCAACTCATTTGTGATCAGTCGGGAATGGACTTCTAGTACACCATTTGTATGCAATCTCACTACTACTCCTCCATCTACATATTATTGGTTATCAGGGTAAACTTAGATTTTCATTGGAGTACCACCATTTCACTTTAAATTCTTTCTGATGTTTGTTCCAACAAAGATGTAGGTTCCATTTACAATCACCTCAAAACTCTATAAGACTTTTCACCACGGCATTAAGTTATATTCTCTATGTTTGTGCCGCCTCTATAATTCCAATTATTATGTGTCACATCTTTAGTCATAAGGGCTCCTTTGTAAATCTCGAAAATTGACCCCAGCTTTTTCTCGGAAGTATACCATCAATCTCATTTGAGTGGTATACTACGAGCATACCCTTTTGTCCGGACTGACGTATGAATTGGTCAAAATCATTTGCTTCTTCTTACCCCTCTGGTTCTCCTTATACGAATCCATCCATACTATCCGTGATTTGTAACATTTTCCTTAGTCAGTAGACAAGCATCTGCTCACATTAATTCTTTTTATATCATTACAGATATAAGGGGTCATTTCGGACCGTCAATTCTCTTTAGAGTTACTGACTTGAACTTATTCAGTATTACTAGCACTCGTATTGATTGACTTCACAATTGCCGCAATTGGTCGCTTTAAGGATTCCTCCTCATGTCAATACAGTTCTTTTGTAACTCTGTGGTTATTCTTATTACTTGGCAACCAGTCACCACCTGTTAACCCGCACGTGTAAAGTCCCAGTTGTTGTCAAGTAGTCTACAGTTGACCTTCTACAAGATCGTAGGCTTACGTTTCTTCTATCTCTTTGAAATTTGATAAACCTGGTGAAAATCTATCTTCTCTAGTTTCTCCGCTTGTACTTCTTTAAATCTTCTATAATCTACACTTTTCTTTCACACTATAAGGGCGTTATACTCTTTCCGAGTTTAGAATTATCATTCATCTACCGTCAACGGACTCGTCAATTCTCCCACGATAGCTCGTATATGCATCTTCGCGATTACTTTTACCTCAGCCATCAGCTGCTCGTGGTTCCCCGGGGTAAATCGTTGGTGTTGAAATTTTTAAGTCCACTTGTGCGAGGGAGATTATTGTGGCCATTCGAGTACGCCAAGATCCTTCTCACAAACTCCCTTATTTGATTAATTGGTATTATAATGCTGCCTTTATAGTGATCCCTTTGACTCTACTTTCAAGATTCTATGATTTTGATATTTATATCACGGCCCTTGTTGTCACTCACTTGTCTTCTAGAAAGTCACTCCGCTTCCATGTTGGTGAAATCTGTCTTTCACTTGTTGGCAACGCGTATGCTTCCATTTTACAGCTCTTTAATTCTTCATATTTGGATGGACAATGTATTTCGTGTAGACTTCTATGCTTTTGACTGTCTTGGTTATCCATTTTAATGGTGATGTCGAGTAGACTGTCGAGGTGATCACATTTTGTTCTGTTTCTGGCATCAACTTCTTTGTCTATAACGTTGCTTTCCACCACACTTGAAAGAATTTATGGGTTATGTCTCCTAATTTGTATAATTACCGGTCAGCCAACGCTTTTCCGGAACCTCTCTCATGGATTTTCTTCATTTGACCCTGTGGAGTTGGCTGTATCTCCTTCTTGTTATTGTCGTTGGCGTTGTCTTTTGGTCTTCACTTTTCCGTTCCTCCACAAGCTCGAAGGAGTTGTCCGCCGTTCGTCTACCCTAATGCACATATGATGTGCATACTAATCCTCACGTTGGCACCCTTCAAAATCTACTTAGATGTGTCAAAGGGGTGAGAAACTCATTATGTTATCTCCGTTAAGGACATAACATAACTACAATTTCTACTAATCTTCGTCATATACTTATCTATATCACATATCTTTATAATCAAGCTAAAACGTCTAACTAAAGTAAAACCTAAAGTTCATGCTAAGCATACTGAGATCCGCGGTAGTAGTGGTGGTCAGCCGTACTTTTCTATTCCCAACTAGACTATGCATGTATTTGAAAACCAAAAGTTCCCTTTTTAAAACTCAGACCCCTTTCGGGTTCTGCTTAATACTTATTTGGTCTTTCAGAAGATTTCAAGTGCCATTGTTGCCAACCTGGCTCTGATACCATGTTATAACACCCCGAATTCTCAGAACCTGGTGTAACACCCCGATTCCGCGGGATATCGGGATGCCACGGGCGAGACCTCACGATGGGTCCCAACCCTCAGCTTGACAACAATTTCACCGGACCTTTCCAACATGGCACAAATAAAGGCAAAAACTCAAATTTGTTTATAATGTATGCGAGAACTGAAGTAAAAGTACAAAGTGGAAACTCAGCCGAGTCCTCAAAACGACACGATCTCAAAGTATAAATCAGAAATCCATAATCCAAACATAACAAGATAATCCCAAAAACGCCCCCGTCCTATAGTGTACGGCGACCCTCGGCTGTCCACTCCTCCACCTCACTCGGCGGCGTCCCTAACTTGCAAGGCGTCTACACAAACGGTTTAAAACCGTTAGCTCATATTCTAGACATTAGAATCAATGGGCGAGGCACATACACACGTAATCTCATCACAAGCATACAACATACATAAAAGCAAAGCAATCCAGTTTATTATCTTTATTATTATAAAGTCGTATCCCGTTCTAATTCAACTTAAGTTTGTGACACGAGACCACTGTGGTCCCGCCCCGGTCCCTAATTACCGGCATGGAACGGTACGGATGCCTCCGCCCGTCTAACCAGCACGGGCTAGTCTCCGAGAACCTCCTAGACTCTCGCAAGAGCTAGGCAGATGATGTCACCGCCCGTTATCATACACTTGGGCCAGAATAATATAAAGTCGGTGATCCTATTACCGGTTTAGTTGTTTATAACAATAACATATACATACACCACCACACACACATCAATGCTAATATGTAAAATACGAGCTAAGTAAGTCCGAAGACTTACCTCTCTCAAGGGAACTCGAATAACCACTCTCAACGTCCCGTAGGAAAACGCTCTAAGCCTGACCAAGTGAGACATTCTATCAATAACCAACTAAAAGCTAGAAGTTCTCGGACTTCTAGTCTCCAACTTATATATAAGATATCTAACTCTAACATGTTAGGTCCAAACCAAAATCTCGAAGGTCATCCTAAGATCGTAGATAAGATAATTCAACAAGTTCAAAATCTAAACACTAATACCTATGGTTCAAGGCCACTACATGGCATTTGCTCTACGTTATACTAAGTTCACCTAACATGTTATACTACCATCACCGAACTAACGAAGGAAAATACTCACACGAGATCCAAGGTGAAGCACGGTCTACGGAGTCAAGAACGAGTTTGATTGCTTCTATTAGGCGCTTCCGGACCTAAGGACAAAACTAAGCAAAATTAGCTTAACCGCTAATTTTGAAAGGAAGGTTTAGCGCATCAAGATTTCCAATAAAAACTCCATTTTCTAAAGCCGAGGTTAAACTCTTTAAAACGAATTCCGGGCAAGATATCCAAAAATGGTCCGTTGATTGAAAACCGACTTTAAAATTATCCAACAATCGGGTTTTTAAACCATTTAAGACACCAATTTATTTGTCAATGACTTAGGTCAAAAAGCTTAGCCAAACTAGGGTTTAAGAATATTAATAATGTACTGCAGGGTATAAAATGTCATTTTCCAAAGTTATAGGGTAAAACTGCAATTCCACATCAAAAGGGGTCACAACAGTAATTAGGTGCAAAGAGAGGGCCAATACTGTAATAATCACAAAAGAACAAATCCCTCTTCTGTACTGTTGTTTAATCGACAGGAAACGGAGAAGAGGGCAAGCTGGCGGCGGCGGCTAGGCGGAGGGAGGAGAGGGCCGGCGCTCCTGGTGCGACTCCGGCGGCGAGCTGCGGCCCAGACTCCGGCGGCGGTGGTCCACTCTGGCGATTGCTACACGGGATAGGGCGGACTGTTATACAGAAGAAAAGAAAGGAAGAGGAGAGGGAGAAGTCAGCGGCCTTACAGCGCCGGAGACGCGGTGGCTCAGCGGAGGACGGTGGCGCGGCGATGGCTCCTTCCGGCGAGCCCCTGGCGGCTTCGAGCAGCCTCGCACAACCCGGTCTGCGCTGCTGTGCTGTGCGGCGGTTCCAAAGAGAGGAGGAGCAGCGCAAGGGAGGTCGAGGGAAAGAGCGTGAGAGAGATTGAGAGGAAGAGTGGGTTGTTGGGGACTTGGTTGGACTGAGAGAGGGTTAGAGGCAACAAAGCGGAAGAAACGAGGGGTCACTGCAGGCTAGGGCTGCAGCAGGGATAACGAGGAGACAGATCTTCCTTCTCCCCAGGCAGAAGGCACGCGCAGCGTAAGAGGAAAGAAAGAGAGAGAGAGAGAGAAAAAAAAGAATAAAAGGAAAAGAAATAAGAAAGGAGGTTTAGAACGGTTAACTCAATTCAGCAATCGAAGCGGAATCTCCGAAACGAAAATTTTCCGTCCCATTATTTCACCACAATATACCAACTCTAAAATTAATACTCGGGAATAAATAAATAAATAATTAAAATTATTTACGCTTTAAAACATTTAGAGGGAAAAGAATATAATTATAGCTTAGAATAATCGGTAGAAGTACTCAAGATGGGAGGAATCGAATCCGGGCGTTACATTAGGTCCTCCTAAAAACAAGTTTCGTCCCGAAACTTGCTAAACGTGCTACTCTCAAACGACCTCGCCTCGCTAACCGCTCGGAACCCTATAACGTGGCAACCACTACCCGCAAATCTAAAGTCTATCCGCCTAGACACATCAAGACACGCAAGGTATACACATATGAAACACATCACGTCACAAATCACATAAGAATAACCAAAATAGATCTCGGGACTAACCCGACGGTCCTGTAGATGCGGCTAATCCTGCGTAAAACTCAGGGTAGTTCCTACGGATACTATCCTCCGTCTCCCAAGTGGCCTCGTCGGCTCCTCGCCTCGACCACTGCACTCTCAACATCGGTATCTCCTTCGACCGAAGTCGTCTCGTACTACGCTCCAAAACCGCAATCGGATGCTCCGCGAAAGTATGGTCTGGCTCGACCACCAGGTCCTCGTGGCTAATGACATGCTTCGGGTCATGTATGTACTCTCTCAACTGAGATACATGGAACACCGGGTGAATACCCTCCAACCTCGGTGGCAACGCTAACCTATATGCCACCTCTCCGACTCTCTCTAAAATCTCAAAGGGGCCGACATATCGGGGGCTTAACTTCCCCTTAATGCCAAATCGCCTGACACCCTGTGTCGGTGATACCCTCAACCAGACCTGAGCTCCTACTCTGAACTCTAGGGGCCTACGCCTCCTATCTGCATATGATCTCTGACGGCTCTGCGCAGCCAACATCCTCTCCCGAATCAAAGCAACCCTAGCAATGTCATCCTGTATCTGGGCTGGAGCTATAACACTAGAACTGCCCGGCTCATCCAAACACAAGGGAGTACGACATCTCCGTCCATACAAGGCCTCATACGGTGACATCCCAATCGATGCGTGCCAACTGTTATTATACGAGAACTCCACTAATGGAAGGTGATCTGGCCATACATGCCCCCAGTCCAACACACATGCCCGTAACATGTCCTCTAAGGTCTGAATAGTCCGCTCGGACTGACCGTCGGTCTGTGGATGATATGCGGTGGTGAAATGCAGACTCGAGCCTAGGGCGGCGTGTACCTGCTGCCAGAACCTCGAAGTAAAACGTCCATCCCTATCCGAGATGATAGTCCTCGGGACTCCATGCAATCTCACAATCTGACGAGTAAACTCCTCAGCTAGACGACTCACCGGCCACGTCTCTCGAATAGGAATGAAACGTGCGGTCTTCGTCAGCCGATCCACTACCACCCAAATCGCATCAAAGCTCCTACTCTGTCTCAAACCGGTGACAAAATCCATGGATATGTCCTCCCACTTCCACTGCGGCACAGGCAGTGGGTGGAGCTCTCCCCCCGGTCTCTGGTGCTCGATCTTGACCTGCTGGCAGGTCGCGCATCTAGCTACATATCTAGCTACATCGGGCTTAAGCCCGCCCCACCAATAAGATCTCCTGATATCCTGGTACATCTTACTCGTGCCTAGATGCACCGAGTAAGGAGTAGAATGTGCCTCCTGCAAGATCCGCTCTCTCAACTCTGGGTCTGACGGCACACAAATACGTCCCTGACGTCTCAACAACCCGTCTGCTCCTGTGAAAAACTGTGGTGCCTCCCCTCGGACCATCCTGTCCCGAATCCTCATCAAAATGGGACATCCCTCCTGCTTCCGTCGGATCTCTCCGGACAGGTCAGGTAATATCTCTAACTCGGACAAGTGACAACCCGTATCCGGAAATCGGATATCCATCTCCAACTCTATCAAATCCCTCTGTAACTGAGGCTGAACCGTAAGCCGAGCTATCGCCTCCTCTCGAGGTGTCCTCCTACTCAAGGCATCGGCAACTACGTTCGCCTTCCCCGGATGGTACAAAATCTCCAAATCGAAGTCCTTAATCAACTCTAACCATCTCCTCTGGCGGTTATTCAACTCCCGCTGAGTGAATATGTACTTCAGACTCTTATGGTATGTGAAGATCTGGCACGTGACCCCATACAAGTAGTGTCGCCAGATCTTCAGGGCATGAATCACCGCCGCTAGCTCAAGATCATGGGTGGGATAATTCTCCTCGTACGGCTTCAGCTGCCGTGTAGCGTACGCAATAACCCTACCCCTCTGCATCAAAACGCACCCCAAGCCTAGCTTGGAGGCATCACTATACACTACGAAATCCTCTACGCCCTCTGGCTGGGCTAATACAGGAGCGCAGGTCAACCTCCTCTTCAACTCTTCAAAGCTGCGCTGACAAGGCTCGGACCAGACGAACCTAGTAGACTTCCTCAGCAAGGAAGTAAGTGGCCGTGCAATCACGGAGAAACTCTCAACAAACCGGCGGTAATATCCCGCTAAACCCAAGAAACTGCGCACCTCCTTGACCGTCCGAGGAGGCGGCCATGAGGAAACGGTCTCTATCTTCGCCGGGTCAACCATGACACCCTCGGCGGAAACTATGTGACCTAGGAATGCCACCTCTGACATCCAAAACTCGCACTTAGAGAGCTTTGCATAAAGCTCTCTATCCTGTAGGACTCGAAGCACCGTCCTCAGGTGTCCTGCATGCTCCTCTCTACTCCGAGAGTATACCAAGATGTCGTCTATGAACACTACCACAAACTGGTCTAAGAAGTCGATGAAAATGCCGTTCATCAACTCCATGAAGACAGCAGGTGCATTCGTGAGCCCGAAGGGCATCACGACAAACTCATAATGACCGTATCTCGTCCTAAATGCCGTCTTCGGCACGTCCTCCTCTCTCACCCTCAGCTGGTGGTATCCCGACCTCAAGTCGATACGTGAAAACACGGAGGCTCCCTGCAACTGGTCTAGTAAGTCATCTATGCGTGGTAGAGGGTACTTGTTCTTGATGGTGACTTTGTTCAATTCCCGGTAATCAATGCATAGCCTCAAAGACCCGTCCTTCTTCTTAACGAAGAGGACCGGTGCACCCCAAGGGGAAACGCTCGGGCATATAAAACCCCTCTCGGCTAACTCCTCGAGCTGCTTCTTCAGCTCCAGCATCTCGATCGGTGCCATGCGGTATGGAGCCTTGGAGATCGGCCTCGTGCCGGGCTCCAAATCAATAGAAAAATCCACGCTCCTCTGTGGTGGTAATCCGGGTGGCTCTCCAAATACATCCTCGAACTCACATGCCACGGGAATCTCCTCTAGCGACGGTCTCGCCTCCTCCTTCATGGCATAGCACCAGAAGGCCTCACATCCCTGTCCGATAAGTCTTGCGGCTCGGACCGCACTAATGACAGTACCGGTCTTTCCGAGGTCCCAACCTCGGAAAATCACCTCATGTCCCGTCTCCGTGGTAACTGTCACGGTCCTCCGACTGACGTCCAAGATGGCTCGGTGGCGGTCCATCCAGTCCATGCCCAAGATGACTTCTTCATGCACTAAGTGCATGACATAGAAGTCGGCTAACCAATCTCGGTTTCCCAAACATATGGGACAACCGCGCACCTCTCGGGTACCACTAACCCTACCCCCATCAGGTAACCCCACAACAAAGGGTCTCCCCTCTACCGTAACTAAGGACAACCTAACTACACAATCATCGGATATAAAAGAGTGCGTAGCACCCGTATCAAATAAAACTCGGACCGAAATGCCGTGAATCTGAATAGTACCTGTAGCTGCTGGCGCTGCTGGATCAACAACACTCCTCAACTCGAACACCCTAGCCTGTGTGCCTCTAGTATCCTGGGCACCTCCACCCCGGCCTCTGCCTCGGCCCTGTCCCTGGGATGACCCCTGAGTACGAGTCTGAAACTGACCCTGGCTCCTCTGCTGCGAGCTCTGAAACTGTGGTGGCCTCTGGCTACCTCCTGCCACACCAGCAGGAGAGGAACCCTGCTGTGACTGTGACTTGCCCTGACGGCAAAAAGCAGCTCGGTGACCCATCTGACCACAAGAGAAGCAAGCTACGGGTGGTCTCCTACATGTGTTCCTCATGTGCCCAAACTCTCCACAACTATAACACTGGCGTCCCTTGTCGGGTACCTGCCTCGACGTCTGAGGACCAGGACGTCCTTGAGTCTGACTACGTCCTTGTCCTGACACTCCTGCCCCTGAACTAGCTGGTATGGTCTTCTGTCTCTTGTCCGGCCCTCCGGACTGTGCTGCCCTCCTATGCCCAGGGCGGTCCCTCTCATAGGCTGAAGCTCGATCCTGATACTCCGCCAGTGAATCACAACGAAATCCCGCCAAGTAGGCGCGGGTGGACTCTCTCAATCTCCTGGAAAAGAGGTAGACATGCTGGTCCGCTGGGGGTGCAGCGGGTCCTAGCAAGGCTAACTCTGCTCGAAAACGTCTAATCGTCTCCATCACTAGGACATCCTCAAATCCTGCCTCCAAGAAATCCTGTACTCTATCCCTCCTCAGTGAATCTGGGCAAAATGTCTCTTTAACGAGACTCAATAACTGCTGCATCCTAGTCACACCTCCTCTAACAGTCCTCCACCAATACTGGGCCTCCTCTCGAAATAACGTCTGGACTATCTCCACCTGTCTCTCCTCTGGACAACGGATCGCCTCTAGTGCGGACTCCACGTGTCCAATCCAGTGCTCGACCTCTAACCCTACCTTCCCGTCGAAGTAGGGTACATGCTGCTGGTTGAAAGCCTTCAACCATGAATCAGGTCTAGGAGACCTCAACTCATCTCTAGCTCTGGCGACCTCGATAACCGGCTCGGCCACAACTGCCGCTGGTGCAACCACCTCTGGTGCGGCCCTAATAGGAGTAACTCTCTGTGAGACCTCAACTGATCTCGCAGGTGCAGGTGCAGGTACCGGGGGTGCGGGAGGTGGTGCTCCTGTCCTGAATGCCTCCTCCACTCGGCGTACGTAATCTGCAAATTCAGTAGCTCCAATAGATGGTCCCCCGGTCCTAGCAGATGGGGAACTATGCGCCCCGGACCTCACAATTGTCCTATCTCTAACCTCGGGAATGACGCTCTCAGCTACGTCCTCTACTGGAATCTCAGCTGCTGGAGGATCCACAGCGGGTGGGTCCGCAATGGGGATACGTCCCCGACCTCTCGTGCCTGGAGGTCTCCCTACCCGTCCCCGTCTCTGGGCGGTAGGTGGAAGAGGGGGTCTACCCCTGGCGGGTCCTACGTAAGCCGTGGCTCTCGTACGTGCCATCTGATAGCGTGTGGCGTATATTTATATAAATACGTATGTAATACTTATGAACTTAATTTGATAATAATCCATAAAAGCATAATAATGATCAAAATCCAAATATGCAACCAAGGCCCATAAGCCCAATCACCCTAAGGTCATATACATATCTAGATACATATAAATCCAAAAACATCCTAAGGCCGTAAATATATATATATATATATATATATGACTATGTAATAATAACGTATATATACAAACATCAAATCCAGGAATCTATGCCGCCGAGGTTTGCGTGAGGAGTGGTGGTCCCGTACATCCTAACCCATTCCCGACTCATGCATATGAATTTTGAAAACTAAAAAGTCAGAACCCGAAGGGTCCTGTTTATCCCTCATTCGGCCTTTAGAAAGTTGCGAGTGCCATTGTTGTCAACCTAGGGCTCTGATACCACTTTTGTAACACCCCGAATCCGCGGGATATCGGGATGCCACGGGCGAGACCTCACGATGGGTCCCAACCCTCAGCTTGACAACAATTTCACCGGACCTTTCCAACATGGCACAAATAAAGGCAAAAACTCAAATTTGTTTATAATGTATGCGAGAACTGAAGTAAAAGTACAAAGTGGAAACTCAGCCGAGTCCTCAAAACGACACGATCTCAAAGTATAAATCAGAAATCCATAATCCAAACATAACAAGATAATCCCAAAAACGCCCCCGTCCTATAGTGTACGGCGACCCTCGGCTGTCCACTCCTCCACCTCACTCGGCGGCGTCCCTAACCTGCAAGGCGTCTACACAAACGGTTTAAAACCGTTAGCTCATATTCTAGACATTAGAATCAATGGGCGAGGCACATACACACGTAATCTCATCACAAGCATACAACATACATAAAAGCAAAGCAATCCAGTTTATTATCTTTATTATTATAAAGTCGTATTCCGTTCTAATTCAACTTAAGTTTGTGACACGAGACCACTGTGGTCCCGCCCCGGTCCCTAATTACCGGCATGGAACGGTACGGATGCCTCCGCCCGTCTAACCAGCACGGGCTAGTCTCCGAGAACCTCCTAGACTCTCGCAAGAGCTAGGCAGATGATGTCACCGCCCGTTATCATACACTTGGGCCAGAATAATATAAAGTCGGTGATCCTATTACCGGTTTAGTTGTTTATAACAATAACATATACATACACCACCACACACACATCAATGCTAATATGTAAAATACGAGCTAAGTAAGTCCGAAGACTTACCTCTCTCAAGGGAACTCGAATAACCACTCTCAACGTCCCGTAGGAAAACGCTCTAAGCCTGACCAAGCGAGACATTCTATCAATAACCAACTAAAAGCTAGAAGTTCTCGGACTTCTAGTCTCCAACTTATATATAAGATATCTAACTCTAACATGTTAGGTCCAAACCAAAATCTCGAAGGTCATCCTAAGATCGTAGATAAGATAATTCAACAAGTTCAAAATCTAAACACTAATACCTATGGTTCAAGGCCACTACATGGCATTTGCTCTACGTTATAATAAGTTCACCTAACATGTTATACTACCATCACCGAACTAACGAAGGAAAATACTCACACGAGATCCAAGGTGAAGCACGGTCTACGGAGTCAAGAACGAGTTTGATTGCTTCTATTAGGCGCTTCCGGACCTAAGGACAAAACTAAGCAAAATTAGCTTAACCGCTAATTTTGAAAGGAAGGTTTAGCGCATCAAGATTTCCAATGAAAACTCCGTTTTCTAAAGCCGAGGTTAAACTCTTTAAAACGAATTCCGGGCAAGATATCCAAAAATGGTCCGTTGATTGAAAAACCGACTTTAAAATTATCCAACAATCGGGTTTTTAAACCATTTAAGACACCAATTTATTTGTCAATGAGTTGGGTCAAAAAGCTTAGCCAAACTAGGGTTTAAGAATATTAATAATGTACTGCAGGGTATAAAATGTCATTTTCCAAAGTTATAGGGTAAAACTGCAATTCCACATCAAAAGGGGTCACAACAGTAATTAGGTGCAAAGAGAGGGCCAATACTGTAATAATCACAAAAGAACAAATCCCTCTTCTGTACTGTTGTTTAATCGACAGGAAACGGAGAAGAGGGCAAGCTGGCGGCGGCGGCGGCTAGGCGGAGGGAGGAGAGGGCCGGCGCTCCTGGTGCGACTCCGGCGGCGAGCTGCGGCCCAGACTCCGGCGGCGGTGGTCCACTCCGGCGATTGCTACACGGGATAGGGTGGACTGTTATACAGAAGAAAAGAAAGGAAGAGGAGAGGGAGAAGTCAGCGGCCTTACAGCGCCGGAGACGCGGTGGCTCAGCGGAGGACGGTGGCGCGGCGATGGCTCCTTCCGGCGAGCCCCTGGCGGCTTCGAGCAGCCTCGCACAACCCGGTCTGCGCTGCTGTGCTGTGCGGCGGTTCCAAAGAGAGGAGGAGCAGCGCAAGGGAGGTCGAGGGAAAGAGCGTGAGAGAGATTGAGAGGAAGAGTGGGTTGTTGGGGACTTGGCTGGACTGAGAGAGGGTTAGAGGCAACAAAGCGGAAGAAACGAGGGGTCACTGCAGGCTAGGGCTGCAGCAGGGATAACGAGGATACGGATCTTCCTTCTCCCCAGGCAGAAGGCACGCGCAGCGTAAGAGGAAAGAAAGAGAGAGAGAGAAAAAAAAGAATAAAAGGAAAAGAAATAAGAAAGGAGGTTTAGAACGGTTAACTCAATTCAGCAATCGGAGCGGAATCTCCGAAACGAAAATTTTCCGTCCCATTGTTTCACCACAATATACCAACTCTAAAATTAATGCTCGGGAATAAATAAATAATTAATTAAAATTATTTACGCTTTAAAACATTTAGAGGGAAAAGAATATAATTATAGCTTAGAATAATCGGTAGAAGTACTCAAGATGGGAGGAATCGAATCCGGGCGTTACACTTGGGATATTACTTGTTAGGACCTCACAATGGGTCCCGACCTCAGTTTGACAATAATATTACTAGGATCTTGCAACAAGACACAAATAAGAAAAACCGAAATATATAAAAGTAGTATTCTTTTAAGAGATGGATGCAACAACTTCTAACAGCCTATAGTACTTAAACCACAAAAAAAACTAACTGTATTTAACCAAAAGAAAGAAACCACAAGGTAAACACCCAACCCCACTCTAAAGAGTACGGAGACCCGGATGACCACTACTTCCGGATCACTCAGCTACTGTTCTAACCTGCTGTAAAACTAAAAACACAACAAAACAACCATTAGCTAGTTATCCAAACATTAGGAGAATAATAATAGCACACATACACATAAAATCATAAACACTCATCATGCTTCCAAATAATCTATTTATTATCTTCATTTAAGTTGTTCACTCTAATGATACTTACTTTGTGACACGAGGGATTCCCAAACCTCGCCTCCGCCCCCGTGTACCCATTAGGAGTGGATCCGATGCATCTCACCGAGTACCTGTATGGTCTGGGTATAGAGAACCTCCCAGTCTCCAAGTAGAGCTGGACAGTGATGTCACGGCCCGTTATACATACACTTGGGCCTTAACACATAACAACCACGGTCGTCCTAACAAGCTATTTTTATTATAGCACACATTGCACACACACAACCATTATCACCCAACTAATATCCAGAAACCGGCTAAGTAAGTCGCAAGGACTTACCTTGATCACAAATCGTTTTTCTCAAATCTCAACTCAGTCCGAACCCGTGGTAACTCAAACGCCTGTCAAATAAGGCATGTGGATCAAAATCACATCCAGATGTCCAACCTCATGCGAAGGAATTACGGAAAAAGCTCTCTTACGGCAAAAGACCATTTTACCCTTAGTACCGAAAATTCTCAAAGTCTATCATTAAAATATAACATTCATATTTAGAACTTGTTTCCAAAATTTGGTTCTCACGGATAGCTTACTTAGAGGTTATAAGATCAATTTCAAACACTCGTCAAAGAGAACTACATTATCCTTTCTCCGGTTATTCCACTTTAATACTTATGTGTGTGTACGTGTATTATATGTTACTCTTACTCATCTATGTATATATATACTTATGTATATATACACTCTACCTATTCACACATAAACACTTATGTTTCCCATCCCATACCTATCTATACGTACCTATGTACCCGGCACCGATACATGTATCTTTATTTCTATCTCTCATTATTACCTCTATGTACACACACGTATAACACGCCTCACTATCTCTACATCAATATATAAACTTATCAGTCATATACCTATAAAAATCTATATATTTACATATAACACTCACACTCTCATCCATACATTGTCTATATGCTAGGTAAGATTGCGCGTGCTCCGCACGTGCGTGAGTTAATATATTTGATGTACGATAATTTATAAAATAATGTCGGAAAATTGTTAGCTTTTTTTTTAAATTTTATTATATATTTATAATAACTCATTTATTTTAAAAATAATACAAGAATTAAGATAACTAAATTACCCATCTATGAGACTAATATTGAATGCTTGAATGGTTCCATTTCGATTGTTATAGTGAGATTTGAAGGCACGGGGATATAAGGTCGCATCCTTATACATGTATAAATATTTATATATATTCCACTGTTTTACATTTATTTATATATATATATATATATATATATATATATATATATATATATTCCACTATTATACATTTATATATACTTATATATGTATTCCACTATTATACAATCATATATACTTATATACATATTCGTCTCTTCCAGCCCTTCATCTATCTATATACCAGCACTAAACTTATACATTTACTTATTTTTATGCAAACTTCGTAGTGACAGGTTCTTGAATATAGACACTTATCTACCTATATATATATATATATATATATATATATATATATATATATATATATATATACTCATATATATCCTACAACAATACATGTATATCTATATACTACATATATATATTGTACTAGGGAGCAGCTTACCGTCCAATACTACGTCACGCCATTGGAGAGGAAGCGGCAACCTGGTTCGATCGGAGCAGCCTTCGGTTAGGGACTCTTCGAATCTGCGTAGCACTAGTCACAAGGAAGGTGAGGAACGTCTCCCGATCGAGGCTGCGTGCAAGGAAAGACGAAAAGGACGTGAGGTACGTTACCTTCGTCGTTGGCAACTTGAAGGCTGCAGAACACGGCTACCCTCCGGCTGGCGAGAGGAGGACAGATCGACCCTGTGCCGCCTGGGTCGTGAGGAGAGGTTCGTTCAGCAGTCGCCGGTTGGCGGTGGTCGCTTGTCCGGAAGTCGATCGACAGGGCAGCAGTCCGGCGATGATGCAGTAGTGCGGTTAACTTCGGCGCTCGTCTCGATGGCCGATGGTGATGCAACAGTTCCGGCACAGAGAGTTAAAATTTAGGTTAGACGTCACTGGTTCCTGCTACGTGGTTACATATGAAGGTAGGAGGATAACGGCGTAGTGGATATCAATTAGGTTAGGGTTAAAATTTAGGTTAGACGTAACTAATGGGGAATTAGGGAAGTTTAAGAAGTGGGCCAGCAAAAGCTACTGGGCCAAAGATTTGGGTATGCTCCTCTAAAAAATAATGGCTGAATGAATAAAACGTTGACCGCACGGAACCGCTCTTCGATTTTTAAAATGTACGGAATTATTTACGGGTTAACGTAAATTATCATTTTATGTGAATCAAGGTCACATAAAATGATAGAATTTAAATTGTTTTAATTTATTTAAACGAATAGAGGTTGGCGGGTCGGAATCCGGTTTGATCCGGTATTAAACGAAGTTTAAATTTTTCGGGTATTACATTTTTGATAGTTTTTTAAATAAAAAAAACTTTTATTTTATCAACAAAATTGATTTCCATTTTGACGGTAAATTGATTTCCATTGTTGTTATATCTTTTTATCATGGCTTTTAATTAAATAGGTTTCGATTTCATTTCCGTTTTAGTTATATTTTCGGTTAGGATTTTTATTCGAACGGATTTTTTTTTCCTAACGTTCCATCTGATTTTTTTCATGGTTCCCTTAGAACTTTTTACGTTTTACAAATTTGTTGAACAAAATTTATATTTTTGGAACTAAAAATTTTACGTTATGTGCGAGTCTATATCTACTACTAGAGTAGTATACATGACAATTTACGTGGTGCGTTGTGAGAGTAGTATTTCGAATTGGAGCTCCCACAATTTTTTTGAAACTGTATAATTAACGATCATTTTTTTATAGTTTCATCCCTTTATTTGATTTTTAACCGTAACCCCGTGTATCTGATCTATTTTCAAGTTATTAAAAAGTTTTTTGACGTATACACCTTTTTTATGTTAATTTTATTTATTTATTGATTTTCTTCCACCCAGTTATTTTTAGATAATAGTTATCGGACTTTTAAGTTAATTTTGAATTAAATATAATTTTTGTTAATTTTTTTAGCTTGTAGATATAGACCACGTGAATTTAACTGAGTTATATAAATTAAATTTTTGTTTAATTATGTTAAGTTTATTAGCTCTAGATCACGTAAATCTTTTGTAATTTTAATAATTAAAAATAAAATTAACTAATCTATATAACTTACTAAAACAAAGGACACTAAGTCCACATGTCAATCAACTAGGTATGCCACATAGGATTTTTTGTGAAATATTTACTGAAATGTCACTCCTAAAAAATTTATGAGAGATTACTAAATTACCACTCCTAAATAATAGAATCCTAATTACTAAATAAATATTTAAGATTTCTATCTATAAATAATAGAATCCTAATTACTAAATAAATACTAAATATTTACTAAATTTCCATTATTACTAAAAGTTAAATTTAAATAGTTAAAAAATTAACCTCAAACCACATTTTTTTAATTACGTAATTTATATCTAAATTTTGTAATCGAAATTTTTAACAAATTTTTTTAATTTTTTTTTTACTAAATAGCCTTTGTTTTGTTTATAAGTTAGGGGAAAAAATTAATCAAAATTCGAAAATTTCATAGCGTGTATCGAAAGTCTAATATTAACAAAATAAATGATTTTAGAGTCCGAAAATTAAAAATTTAAGTTTGACTAATTATAATAACAAGAATATTATAGTCAGGAAAAAAACATGAAAAGTTGTAAAAACAAATAATTTGAATGTCAAACACGTGTTAAAAATATTGTAGAAATAAAAAGGTTGTTAGCAATTAAGCAGAAAAAAACATTAACTCATTATTTTTAAATTAGATAGAAAAAATAAACTAAACAAAAGATATGAATTGATGTTAATCTAACATTACGAATCAAAAGATATTAAAAAATTAACTTAAACAATAGTAGTTCAATCAATTTGTTATAACCGATTCAAAAGATAAATGTTTTCCTAAAGTAAATCTTTTCTTAATTTTTATTATTTAGGAAATAATTTTATTAATTTTAAATGTGTAATCATTAAGCTTTCATAGGAAGCTTTATTAGTCCTAAAGCTTTCTTAACAAGCATTGTAAACCCTAATTATTTTTTACACTATATATATCCGTACAAGTTTCGCTGCTTTTGCAAATTCAACATTTTTCTTGATCATTTTGATGTTGTTCTTAGAAGATACTTTCATTCTCCTTGCAAAAATCAAGACGCATTATGTAAGGTATGTGTATATCGACGACAATAAGTAAAACTATATGATGATTCCGATCACTAACTTATGTTTGTGCAATTTTCAATTCGATGCTATGGATTTACTACGTCTTGCTCAAAACTAATGGTTTTCTACTCATCACCATCCACAATTTTGATTGTGAAGTTGATGCATTTATATCGGCGTCTTCCTCACTTACGCTCTAAGGAAGCAAAGATAACTTCAAAGACTTAGATTAAAAACTTAATTATCATTTATTGTGAAAATTAACTAATTGTATTAATATGTATATGTTCTTGTAATCTTGGAGATTAGTATTTGGAAGAGAATGAGAGATCTCGGTTTTGCAGATGTTGATGGCGTTTACAAGGACGCAAAAAAGAGGGCATGTCGGATGCACCGTCTCAAAATAATCTATTTTAGGGTTTTTTGACGACATTCCATGTACTTTAAATAGTGATATGCATCAATTGAATTGTCAATACTGTATAGATTAAGGTTGAAAAAATATATATTCTAGACAATGAATAAAGCTTGCAATTACGGATGAAGCTTATAAATTGTGTGTTGTTAGATATTGAACGATGTATCATTTATTTTAAATTTCAGTTATTTAACAAAATGTATAACTTTTTAGTGATATAAGATAAGGTTGAAATACTGTAAAATACTTTTTTAATTTTATTTTAATTAAGTCATGTTTTTGTTTTGATTTTAAATTAAAATTTAATTAAATTAAAAAATTAAAATTTAAAACAATACATGTAATATATATATTTGTCTCAATATTTTTCCATCTTGTATATCAATCCAAATCTCCTTTCCATATCAACTAATTTCTCCGATAGATTTCATCAAAAAAAATCACCGATAATTAATGAAAATAATTATTTATTATATAAAAATAGAAGCAGCAAACAACCATTTTTACTCCACAAAAGTTCAATTTTTTTTTTTGTTAAATAATGGACAATCTTTTATAATTTAATTCTTCTTAATCAATGAGCTAGCTATAATTCTGATAAGTTTTTAGTCGAATATAATTACTACAATTAAATTAATTAATATTTAAGTTATGGAGTATATTATATGTTCAAATCTCCTTTTAAATATTAAGTTATGATTTTACCAAAAAGTTAAATTATTTAAATTTCAAGAAATTTATGCTAAAAGTAGTTAATAAAGAGTTCTCGGAACAACTCAAAAAATTTAAAATGAAAAAACTTATTATATATATTAAAGAATTTATATGTGAAATTGAATTTTTTTATTTAAATAACTTCAATTTTTCTAATTTTGTTGAGGCACATATGTCCATCACATCTCAATTATCTTATAAAAGTTGATATTTACAATTCTTTTGTTCAAATATTTTTATTTGTTTTTTCCAGATTGTTAGGTAATTTATCTCATCATATTCGTAATTTGTTTATTTATTATATTTTTATTTATTCAAAAACTAATCTATTTTTTATTAGATACGTGAGTTGTCTAATTTTTTAAAATAGTCAATTTAAAAACTGATTTATTTATGTAAAAAACGTCTATTTATAGTTGTAATTTACGTTAACTTTTCTCGATAAAATTATATTAAAATTTAAAACCTATAATTAAATATTTGGTGAAATTATAAATATGTTTGTAGGTATATATGAATATAAAATTTGGTTAAACATGCATATCTAAATAGGAGTAATAACGAGAAAAAAAAAATTTTAACAAATCCCGTGCAAGGCACGGGCAATACACTAGTTAACTAATAAATTTATAGTCCAAAAATAATTAATTAAAATAAAAATTGTAATACACCAATAAGCATTATAATTCCAAAAAAAACAAAAGAGTTGGTAAATACAAAAAAATTGTAAAATCAAATTGTTAGCCATTAACTAAAAAAATCCATAAACTCATTACATAATCGGAAAAAAAAAACAAAAATGTTGTTATGTATATTAATATTATTCTGTTAAGCATGTCCATAGTATAATCTCATTTGGTAAATTTATCCTTAATAAAGTAACAGTGGTAAGTCAATTAGATTAGAGAAGTATACAAAACAAAAACACGTAAAGAAAAACCTATTTCACAATATTCTTTCTTATTTTTTTTCAAAACCCTCGCACAAGGTGCGGGTATTATACTAGTAATAATAATAATAATAATAATAATAATAATAATAATAATAATAATAATAATAATAATAATAATAATAATATTCATATAAAAATAAAAATAAAATTTTGTGCATGTATGCTTTCGATCAAAATTAGCATTATTTACTAGAATAAACCCCAAAAATGACATTTGAATGCATTTGATAATTTATCTCAATATATTATCAAAATTTACGTTTAAATGATTTTGTAGGTTGTTAAAAAAAATTAATAGAAGACGATCATACAAAGTTCAAAGATTTCATAAGTTTTCATATCCACGTATGTTGCTGAATCACAATCGCTGTCGTGGTTGGACAAGTGAAGTTGTTAAAATCTCAATTATATGAAATCTGTTAATTTTCTAATATTTTTTTAATATAGTTTTTTTATATTATCTTCAATTATCTATATTATAAATCAATGATAAATTTTAAAGAAATTATATATAGAGTAGATGATTAATCTTTGTATTTTTATAAACTTTTAAGATGAAAATTCACCAATAAAAATAATTATAACATATGTTTTAAACAATTATTATTATTATTTTTATTTATAAGTTTGTTTAAAAATATGAATTTCCATCATAATTTTTAATAAACATACATGAATATCATATATATATTATAACTATTTTTTTATTATAGTAAAAAAAAATAGAGACAACTTAAAAGATATTGTAAGTTATATTTTTTATTTTTAAGTTATAACTAAAAGTAAATAATACAAACCAAAAAAGAACAAAATACATTTGAAAATTAGAAAGGGAGAATTTGACATACTAGGCTTTTTTGAGAATATGATTTTGTAAATGTACCCCATAATTTTTTACCACTTTTATTTAATGGTAGGTAAAAATAATTAACCCCTTTATTTTAATAAAAAAAAGAATAATAGACATTAGTTAGTGTTAAGTTGTAATTACTATTACTGAATTTATTTATTTTATTTATTTTATTTAATTTTTTTTAATTTTTCTTTTATTTTTTATTTTTTATATTTCCTGAAATAAATTTCTGGTATGAAATTTTTCATACCAGAAATTTTCATACCAGAATTTTTCATACCATAATTTTTTCATACCATAATTTTTTTCATACCAGAAATTTTTTCATACCAGAAATTTTTTCATACCATAATTTTTTTCATACCAAAATTTTTTTCATACCAGAATTTTTTTCATACCAGAATTTCTCATAAAAGAAGTTCATACCAGAATTTTTTTCATAACATAATTTTTTTCATACCAGAATTTTTTTCATACCAGATTTTTTTTTTTTTTTTTTTTGGTCTTTTTTATTTTTATAATTTTCTGGTATGCTCATACGTTTCTGGTATGAAAAATTCATACCAGAAAAATTAACATTAATACCAGAAAACTCGTTTGGTATGAAAAATTCATATGTTTCTGGTATGAATTTTTAATGCTAATTTAAGCTCCATCACCAACTAATCCAAATAAAAACAAGCTACTAATAGTCAATTACTGAAGAAGGAAAAGACTACTTGTTCTTTTGTAAGTGTCTATAAACAGTCAGTTTCTACTTACAGATCTTCAAGCAAACAAATCTAAACAAAGGACTTCATAATTGGCATTCTGCATATATGCTCTTTAAACTCATATTTCTTCACGTGCATGCATTCCAAACCCACATAAATTGGAAGTATGTATTCACACAATATTTTTAACAAATTTGATATCCAAAGAGGTGGAAAAGCCCGGTCCATACTCTTCATCTCTCTGAAATATGATAATAAGCACAATAGATTCGAAGAAAGAGATCAAGCAAACAAGTACAATCAGGCCAAATCCCTTAAAATTGAGACAAAATTCAGCTTGCAAAGCCTCGTCATCAACTAAAATTGGACAGACAAAGCAATTTCATCTCCAAGCTAATAACCAAGATCCAAAAAAAACACAGAGAGGTTGTAGTTGCCTTGTGTCATCCGGTTGTCAGTATTGTGCGAGAAAGGAAGAGACAGACACGAAAAAAGGTTGAACACCACAAACAGCTTTCAACTACAAAATGAAGGTGGAGCTTCAAATCTAGATCTGAGAGAGAGCTTGTCCCGTTCATGGCTCGTCGGCATCCTGGTTTTCGACTACAAAAGGAAGATGAAATCGCAAAGAGGAGGGAGCTTGTCCCGTCCATCGCCGGCTCCGAACGCCCTGCTCGATCTCTCTGTTTGTGTGTAGAAGAGCTTCACACTAGATCTGAGAGAGAGGTTTGTTTGTGCGTAGAAGAGCTTCAGATCTAAATTTGAGAGATCTGACGACAAGAAGGACATGAAGAGTGAGATCCATGCCAGGTATCAACACAAGGGACATGAAATCCATGTCCACACTGCGGGAGAATGCAAATTTCATCTCCGGTGACGAATTCTGACAAACGGGCAATCCACAAGCTTAGAGGATAGATCGTCGGAGAAAGTGAGTTTCGGTAAGGAACGAACGGCTGCCGAAAGAAAGAAAACAAGAGAAGGGGAAGGGAGTTAGGTTTTCATTGTTAAAAAATATTTGGGGTATATTTACTAATTGGAAAACTAATAAAAGCCTACTTAGTGTACAATATTAAAAAAAAGCCTACTTACCTAATTAGCAAAAAAATAAGGAAAATTATTATTTTATTAAAAAGTGGGACCCACAAGATGGTAAGATGACGGTATTCTGACACAATGTGGTATTTTGGTGACGGAGTATTTTTAACGGTGGTTCCGATAAATAATAATAGAGCGGGTGATTTGCAATATGGTCTATTTAGCGGGTAGTTCCGGTAATTTCCTCTAAATTTTTAGAAGTCCCGTTCGGGTTTGCCCGGGTCTAGTAGTAACACACTTACACACCGCCTCCCTTTACCTACATCCCAGTTTACTCCTCCGGTAGTCGCCGATCCTCTCCCCTTCCAGTGAACTGATCCCTTCTTACTACTCGCCGGTCTTTGCTTGACACCTCTGTCTCCACTTACCAGCACGTCGCCGGGAAAGCACCAGAGGAAGAGTTGTTCCTTGCCTAATATTCTGTAAGTTAGGGTTGTTCCATTTTTTAATTTGTTCGCGTTATTGGGATCGGTATCTAATTGTTTTGATTCGGTTTCGTTATTGCTTGATAGTAGATTGATTTCTCCTGCTTTGGGTAATGCTTCTGGACTGTCTTAGTACCATTCGCGGTCTCATTCTCATGTGGTTGGACATCGTTTTGAACCCAAATATTTATCATCCACATTTTGACGGAAAAATTGACGCTCATATTTCATGTTAGATTAGTTGAGTTGTGATTTCTTTTTCATGACACTATTTTAGGATCTAATTTCCCTTTTCCTGCCAATTCCGTCCATTGAATCCAACTTCGTATTGCTCTTGTTATTGTAGCAATGAAGTTTATGATACAACTCTCAATATATGTTGTCACCTGCTCTTCGATTTGCTTGTTTCTATCAGTAACCGAAAACACAATTACTGAGTGGGAAGCAGTGAATAACAACTTCACCGAATTTATAATACAACTTTCAGTATATTTTGCTACCTGATTGTTTCCATTGATTTGCTTATTTGAAACACGTGAGATATAATAACCTTATGTAGCTTGGTTCACTCTTTGGAGGATTTGACGTGAGATTCTACGGCTGTACTTCCTAAGCTATATTTTCATCAATGTTGTTGGGTAGGGTTCTTTTTGTTTTGACATTCTTGCATACTTATTCACCTTGTGCTTGTTTGCTTTATTGATTGAAGGCAAGAATGGGAGTTGTCAATGGAGAGGGATATACACCCCCAGCTGACTATGTGGAAAATACCAGGGATTCCCTAGTTGATCTTAATATCACAAACAACACTGAACTTTGGCTCATGCAATTTCCTACAAATCTAGTAAGTTCTTTCAGATTTTGTTTGTTGTTTGTCTCCTACTTCCCAATGAAGTTCAAATCTCCATTTTGGATGGAAATTTTGTGTGTAAATTTTCTTTTTGTTCTTCTAGGGTATTGATTTTGATCATCAGGAAGTGACTCTAGATCTTCATCATGAGGGAAAGCTTGGTAGTGTTCAGGGATCATCAGGTATTTGATCACCTCCCTTATTACCCCCCCCTAATTCCTGAACAATTGCACACAAGTAGCACGGGCATACAACCCTTCGCGAGAAAAAGGAAAAGGATCAACATAATAAAATGTAGGACCTAGATACATTTTTGTGTGTTAGCAACTTAGCAATAAAATCGTTTTTTTAACTTGAATTGAGTTGAGTAACCTCTATTCACGAGCTCTGTCGACACCTTATGGATTCATTGTTTTTTACAGTTCCATTGTAGTGGCACTTTATTAGTGACCTCAACATGAAGCATTACCTCTTATGTGTATTGAGGGCACCAACCGCCTGTTCTCCAATATGTTATGCATTTTTGTAGGAGCAAAATGTCGTGGTGTAATCAATGGATGGTTACTCTCAGAACTTTCGAACTGAAATCCAATATATGTTTCAGAACCATATTGTCTTATTAGACCAGCTTGCATCAATATCAAGTTCTTGCTGTCATTCCTCATCTTTTCTATCCTTTCAGAAAATGAGGAGGGCAACTGTTTAAGTGGTTTAACCACCATTTTGGATGGAACAGACAGGAAAAAACATTCCTTGTCCCTCCTCTTTGATTACTGTTCTGTCAACTTCTATGGCTCTCTTTTCTCACCATTCCCTATCCTATGGATGACTTCTCTGTACCTTAGATAAATATTACTAAATGGTTGTATATGTTATGATCTGTCAGTCTTTATTGTATCTCTAAAGCTACCTATTGCTAATCAAGAATGGTGGTTTGAACTGAGATTAAATTCTAAAATGGTTCTTCACTGAAAAATGTGGGAATCTGTGATTGCTAGTTCCCCTCCCTTTAAAATAGAGTTATAAAAAACAGCTTGTTATTCAGGCCTTGCAATTGCTGTCTTGGCTCAAAGACCTATCATTTTAGTTTATTAATTCTGTCTAACAAAAAAAACAGTTTCCTGATCTTGTACAGTTCATATTTTCTTGCTTCAAGCTGTAATGGAAGAGGACTGGTTATTCACATTTTTTATATGGCAGGTAAAGATTATGATCTGGTCAGCTTTTCATCACAAGAACCAGAGGCAACTGTTTTTGCGTCCTCTGCGTCAGGGTCAAAAATTGGTATGTTTATGTCATCTGTTTTCAGTAGGATAATAGATTTGTGCAGATCTTGTTTGGATAACTTTTGGAGATAGAACGGTGTAAAAATAAATAGAAAGAATATAAGTTGAGAAAAGAACATAAACTTAATTTCTTGAGATTGATATAGTGAATTATGCTTGGCAGTTGGGAGGATTTCACGGCTTGTTTCAGTAGTAAATTACCCAGATCCCAATGAAATCAAGAACACCAAGAACAAGTCGATGTCATTATCTTCTTCGAGCGCCATGAAATCCTCCCGCAATACGACAACTCCTTCACGTAGCACGATGCGGAGATCAATGAGCAAAGGTGCAGCCTCCACACATAGCAGTAGGCAAATTAGTGCTTTGTCCGAGGAGTTAGGAGAGCCTTCAAAAACTTCGAAAAGACAAAAAATGTCCGGCGTCACTTCTTCAGGATCAATGGGGAGTTCTCATCAAAAGAAGTCCAAGAGTAAAATAGATATCTGATTATAGGAGGCATTAGGCAATGCTTCCTTCCTTCTCTTGCAATTTGAACTTGAGTTTTTATATTATCTAGTGATTTAAGCACTTTACAGTTTCTAGTTGATCAATACTGACCTAAATGAATGAGAACAATCAGTTCTACTGCTGTTTCTCTATGTATTGCTATTACTGGGTATGAAGTTTTGTTTTAGAAAGTAAATCACGCCCTTTGCTTTAGAGCTTGCCAATGTTTATGTCTCTCATTTCAGGGCTTGTTAAGTTTAACTTGAACGTGGGATTTACAGTTTGGGGAAGTCAATTTCCATGAGTTGCACAATTTACTTTTCCTTACAATGCTTGATATCTGGCTGTTGTATTTTGCATTCGTGCGAGTATGGCAAAAGTCAGCAAAAGACACGAGATAAAGAAAAAGCCAATCATATACACAGTTCCAATGTTCAAGTTACATAATCGCAGGTCGATCCTTTTCGTAATGGTAGCACCCTCGACTCCTATAATGGTAGCACCCTCGACTCCTATATTAAGGGAATTTCGAACGTGATTTTTCAAGTCAAATTGCATCTAAAGGATAAGCAGTATTCTTACCCACTTCATTGGTGTAACCAATGCACTTATATGTCACGCCTCATATGATTGTTAGCTACATGTCATCCGTTGAGTTAACAAACTCGTTCCTCACACACCCTCTACTCCTATATTAATGGAATTCGAACGTGATTTTTCAAGTCAAATTGCATCTAAAGGATAACCAGTATTCTTACCCACTTCATTGGTGTAACCAATGCACTTATATGTCACGCCTCATATGATTGTTAGCTACATGTCATCCGTTGAGTTAACAAACTCGTTCCTCACACACCCTCTACTCCTATATTAAGGGAATTCGAACGTGATTTTTCAAGTCAAATTGCATCTAAAAGATAACCAGTATTCTTACCCACTTCATTGGTGTAACCAATGCACTTATATGTCACGCCTCATATGATTGTTAGCTACATGTCATCCGTTGAGTTAACAAACTCGTTCCTCACACACCCTCTACTCCTATATTAAGGGAATTCGAACGTGATTTTTCAAGTCAAATTGCATCTAAAGGATAACCAGTATTCTTACCCACTTCATTGGTGTAACCAATGCACTTATATGTCACGCCTCATATGATTGTTAGCTACATGTCATCCGTTGAGTTAACAAACTCTTTCCTCACACACATCACGTATGTTCACACATATCATTTGATTGTTAGCTATATGTCATTCATTGAGTTAACAACACTTTACTTATATAACACAACATGATATAGCTAATGCATAAACCAGTTACAAAACATTCAATTGAGCATTGTTTGTCATAAACTTATCATCAGTTCATCACATCACGTCAATAACATAAACCAACATACTCAACATCTAACACATGTATAACGGTCTATGTTGTGTTGTGCACGACGGATTTGATTAAAACTTTATACACTGCATTTAAGTAACATGATTTATGATCATTGAATTAAATAGAAAGCGCTATACAATCTTGTAATTGTAATCCTTCATATATGGAACCTTCTCCGCTCAATTACAAAAACGACCTTATAATGGAAGTTGTTAAGAAGTAGATTCATTATGCAACGCGAATACATAGTAGAATTAGTTCCACATATAGAATCCGAAGTTGTAATCATACAAGTGGGTAGTTTATTAAAAGAATATGACCGTTAAATTCCTATTCCGCATGTCAAGTGAGTAGTTTATTATTTCTACTACGAAGATCATATGTGAAAATTGATTGATTTCCACTTCGGAAGCCATACGAGTAGTCGATTTCCATTTCGGGGAGTCAAGTACGTAGTTGAGTTCCACTTTGAGAGTTATGTGCGTAGTTAATTTCCACCACACGTAGCATACGAGCATTTGTGTTGTTTCGGCTCCAAACAACTCTCATCTTGGAAGCCATTTGCGTAGTCAAACGAAAAAATAATGATTACACACCCAAATTATGTGAATATGTATATTTATAAATTTTTTATCCTAACAATCCTCATACTTAACATTATAATTACAAATACAGTTTTTTGAAATAAACACATTTTACATCCTTATATTTTTCTATAACAAATTATCATTAAAAAAACCAAAGAGAAACAATATTATATAACACATTTGCTAAATTTAACCACCAGTAATCATTTAAAAAAAAATCTATTTGTAGTTTATGAATTATATTAGTCGGACTAGACGATTTAACATTGTAAATATATTTGTAAATAGTTTACCGTACAAACGAGTTTGATAATTGTAATATAAATCAAAACAATAGGAATAACATGAATTAAATTTAACCGGCCAAATTTGTTCGGTATATATTTTTGAGATTTTGTTCTACTAACTAGACCCATAACATAAATAAATTTAGTAAATGTACATTTTTTTTACTATTCAAAGCTAGAGTTTTGAAGAATCATATAACGCAATTAGCAATTCCTTTCTTTTAGATGATGATTTCAAAGGTCGAGCATCGAGGGAGAAGCAAAGCAAAGGAAATCAATCAGGCAGCCATGAAATCAACTTCGTCTTCTACCATTCTCTACAATACAATCTTTCTTCTCAACCAAAATCAGCCTCCTTATTTTCTCAATTCTCACCCTCAGGTTCATCACTACCACTCTCCTCCTCTGTCGCCTACTACTGCTACCCCTGCAAACCTCAGGTTTTGTCCTATGGCTTCTAAATTCATCGATTTGTTGCTCCGAATTCGCCCCTTGGATCATCTGACAGTGATTTCTCGCCTTCCGAAGATCGGTATGCTATTATTCTCGAAGTTGATTTGATTTGGTTTGGGACCTAGCAATTGCTCCATATGACATTGTTGATGAGCTTCATCCAACCGAAACCATACCAGAAATTCATACAAGAAACTCATACATGAAACTCGTACTAGAAATTATACCAAAAACTCAACCAGAAACCATACTAGAAATTCATACTAGAAACCATACCAGAAACTCAACTAGAAATCATACCAGAAACTTAACCAAAATTTCATACCAGAAACTCAACCAAAACCCATGCTGAAAACTCAACCAGGACCATACTAGAAATTCATATCAGAAAGTCATACGAGAAACTCAACTAAAAACTCATACCAGAAACTCAACTAGAAATCATACCAGAAATTCATACCAAAAACTCATACTAAAACTCAACCAGAAAATCAATCAGAAATTTATACAAAAACTCATACTAGAAAGTCAACAAAAAACCATAACAAAATTTCATACTAGAAATTCGTATCAAAAATTAAACCAGAAACCACGTATATGAATGGAGGGGTTGAAAAGAGACCTATTATTTTTTTAAAAAAAATCTATTTGTAATTTATGAAGTAGGCCAATTCTCGTCTTCTCTTCCCCAAATCATAGTTGGGCTAAGGCCAAGGTTCAGTTGTAGACATGTGGAAACTGGGCCACATCGTTCTTCTTACCGGGTGGGTGGCCATTTGGGTCAAGGCCCTTGCTTTATCTAATTCACTATTTCGACACTCATCTTTCTCCCCGTCCGAGTGGCCATTTATGAGCTTGTTTTCAATTCTTTTACTTTCTGCATCAAAATTTTTCGATATGGTTTATGGTAGGGGTAGGCATAAATCCCGCTTAATCCCGTCCCGTCCCGCATCCCGTCCCGATCCCGGCGGGATTTGGAAAAAAAAATGTGTATCCCGTCCCGTCCTGTCCCGCAAAAAATTTGCGGGACGGGATGCGGGACGAAGACTTCCCATCCCGGTTAATCCCGTCCCGTCCCGCATATATATATAAATAATATTTTTATATTTTTATAAATATTATATAGATAAATAATATACATAAATTATAATTTTTAAAAATATTTTTTTATTTTTAAAATTATTAGATCTATGATTTTTCATCATTCATTCACTCATTCTTTACTACTTATTCGGTTGGATCTAAAATACTAGAGTTTCTGATCTCCCTTGATTTAGTCCGTTTGCCGCCTTGCTCTGGTCCGTTCCATCGACACCCTTGCTCTAGTCGGTTCCATCGCCCTTGTATTTGTGGATTACCACAATTGTAATCGATAGTTAAATAAATATAATTTTCATTAAATTATCTATTGTTATTTTTTGAATATGAGCCGGTAAAACATTTTGATCTAACTTAAATTTGTTTTCAATGTATAAACTACTAATGTAGGCGTCATGAATCATAATTCGGTATCGAGTTTTTCCCCCGATCATTTATGTCTTTAAACACGAGAGAAAACAAGTATTTATATTAAACTAGTTTAGCGCCCGTGCCGTGCACGGGTATTTGAAAATATATTTCTTACAGTTTTTTTTCGTATGAGTAATTTTTTATAGATTTATTTTTCTTATTATATTTTGTTGATTTGATTACGAATGTTTATGTTAAATAGTATACGCATATAAGAAAAATAATAACAACATAGTTGTTGACCCAGTTCGGGGCATACCAAGCCAGGAGTGTCCACTATCTCTGTATTATAAAAATCACAATGTTAATAATGTCAAAAAACAGTTAAAATTGTGTACATTTAATATAATAGAAATCACGATGATAACCTTTGACGTGAAACCTCGAGCACATGCGCGACAGTCCGATCCTGAAAAGGAGAAGAAGATAAACTTTATATAAGTGTAAGCTCAAGGACGGGTTTATGATCGCTTGATATTATTGATTGAAAATGAAATAAAATGAAGAAGAAATTCTAACGTACCTTAAATTATGTGGCGAAAAACTTCGTCAAATACAACATTAGTTGTAGTATCTTGAACCTTGCCCTTAGGGTCACATATCATAATCCTTAATCCATCTCTGCTCGTCACTCTTGAGATAGCGACATATAATTGGCCGTGACTGAAGACCGGTCTAGGCAAATATATTTCAACCTGTGCAAGGGACTGACATTGACTTTTATTTATAGTCATAGCAAAACATACCATAACTGGGAACTGTCTCCTTCGAAATTTAACAGGAATTTTCAAGTCTGTGGGTGTAAGAATTGTTTGCGGAATGAAGACCTTATGACCTATATTGTTCCCAGATATTATTTCTGCCTCGATGATTTGTTTTCCAAGTCTCCTAATTATCAGTCTGGTTCCGTTACACAACCCTGGAGACTGATCAATGTTTCTCATCAACATAATTGGAATTTCAACTTTCAGTCTCAAGACATGGTTCGGAAACCCAAAACACTTGATGTAGTTCAAGAACTCGCTCGAGTAGAAACCATCATCAAGAGAACCTTCGCTTGGACATATAGTATCCAAACTCAAGTACTCTGTCACGTCTCCAGGTATCAATGATAGAATATAGTCATTAATCTTCTCAACAATCTCATTGGTAGTGCGAGAATAGCTCTTTCTTGAAAGTAGGTCGGTGGATCCTGAATATTGTAACTCAAAGGATATACATGGTCAACAATAGTTGCAATCGGGTCACATGTAGATGCAAGTAGGAGATCTTCGGGGATGATAATCTGAGCTTCTCCATTAACACTTTCACCTTCCGTGCCATCTCCAATGCCCAATATCCAATCTGAAAACTCCTTAGCCTTTCGAGCTTCTAATTCAGTAACTCCACGTATAACCCTCATGTTTTGAGTTAATCTAAGCACCGTGCAGTGATCCCACAAATATGACGCATTGATTGCAGCAAAGACAATATCATGTCTATTTCCATGACTTACAACAGACAATATTTGTCTAAAATCACCACCAAAAACGACAACCTTACCACCAAACGGGAGAAGTGAGCAGTCTGGATTATAAGATCGCATGACGTCCCTTAAACTTCTATCGAGCGCTTCAAAACAACATTTGTTAACCATGGATGCTTCATCCCATATTATCAGCTTTGTCTTTGACACTAACTCAGCCAGATCCGTACCTAAACATATAAGATTAAAACATTAATATATTGTTCAGTGTAATATGAACAATATATTAAAAAAGAAGTTTTAATAATTGAATAATAAGTTTATACCTGCACGAATGTTGCATGTTGAACTTTCGTCAACATTTATTGGGATGCCAAACCTCGAATGAGCGGTTCTACCGCCTGTAAGCAAGAGAGTTGCATTACCACTCGAAGCAACTGTTAGAACGATCTCACCTTTACTCCTCAAACCAGCCGAAAGGGATCTCCATTTAAAGTCTTTCTTGGGGCACCGTATCCATAAAGAAAAAACACCCCCCTATCAGCAGACACAACACACATAATCTGATCATACACTCCCCTCTGCTCGTCGGTGAAACTGGAAACCAATCTGTCATGGTCCAAAGATAACTGAGATCGATCATAGTTTAGTTCATCTTGAATTAGTCTATTATGCTGCTCCATAATCAAGGCTTTGTCACGATAAGGCATAGACTTATTCGTCTTCAAACTGCCGCCGTTCCTCTGTAAAAGTTTCTCTATCTCAACCAAGGCGTAATTTTGCAGCACGACATCATCTAATTGCAAATCTACGTACAAATAAACCAAGTTAAACATGTTTACTTACCTAGTACAAAATATACTAAACAAATTGAAAAAATAATGCAAAACTCAAATTAAATTCATATACATGAAAGAAAGAATACCATTATTACGCAACACCCTTCTCTATCGTGCAAGAATATCATCAGATAAGTACTTCCATACTTCGTCCCAAACCAGATAAGGCGACGACATGCTACCTGAGAGATACAACATGACGAATAAATTCCGAAGATAACCAGCAGTTCCCCAAAAACTTGCTTCTTTTATACCGTCAATGTATTCTCGGTCGTCATCCAACAACCCCATAGCATAACATGCTTCCCTAAATGTGGCATATAGTGTACCGTTGATTGTCCGAATTTCCTCGTAGCATGTAGGACCCTTAATATGATTCAGCAAAACCCTCAAGTAGTACCTCTCTCCAGACCCAGGTGCAACGTGGTATATCCTCCCTAGTGTATATCCCGCACCTTGTGCGGTTTTTTAATAAAATAGCTTATCATATTACATTTTTTTACTATATTATATGTTGTTAACTTTATTAGTTATATGTTATGAGCTCGTATAAATAACGCGTCAAGTGTTACATAGTAAATGAGACCACGTAACCCATGTGTTGATCATTAATAAGTTTTATACTAATAAATTTTTTTAAAATCTAATTTATTATTTAATAAATAATAATTTAAAGAAAAAGAATAATCAAATAATTTAAAAATACCATAATCTGATATGAATTCAATTAGTAAAAAAAGATTAATTGGCTTAATTTGTGATTTAGTAAAAAAAATTTAATCCGAGAAAAAACATAGGAGCGCCACGTCAGCATTAGTTTCGTATGTTTTAGTAAAATATGCAGAATATAGATGTATATTTAGTATATTGATAAAATAAGAATTACGAATTTAATAGTTCAACGGTCTAGGAATCAGTAGGTTACAAGGACCCACAAATTAGTAGATCACAAGGACCCACAAGAGCACAACAACCCACAAATCATTAAGTCACAACGACCCAAAAATCATTAGGTCAAAACGACCAAAAAATTAGTAGGTCACAATGATTACATAAAAATACTAATCCGATATGATTAATTATTATATTTGATTCTGACCAAAAGGTACATAAATGTATGAATTTTATAAGCCTCAAACACTCTACATCTATTTATACATGTTTTCGAATTGTCATCATTTCCTCATAATCGATGTGGAAGAACAAAAATCATATTTTACAAAATAACTATGGTTTAATTAAAAAAATATTTATTAGCTTAATTCGTGATTTAGTAAAAAGTTTAATCCGAGAAAAAACGTGGGGGCGCCACGTCAGAATTAATGTCTTTTGTTTTAGTAAAGTATATAGAATATATATGTATAATTAGTATATTGATAAAATAAAAATTACGAATTTATTAGTTCAACGGTACACAAATTAGTATGTCACAAAGACCCACAAATTAGTAAGTCACAAACGACCCACAAATTAGTAGATCACAACGAAAATTAGTAGATCACAATGACCCCCACAAATTAGTAGATCACAACTCATAACGACTTACAAATCAGTAGGTCACAACGACCCTCAAATAAGTAGGTCACAACGATTCAAAAATCAGTAGCTCAGTAGGTCACAAACGACCCATATATCAATGGGTCACAAATGACACACAAATTAATAGGTTACAACAACCCACAAATTAATAGGTCACAAGGACCCACAAATCATTAGATCTAGGTCACAACGACCCACAATGTATTAGATTAAAACGACCCACAAATCATTAGGTAACAACAATCCACATTCAAATACTAATCCGGTATGAATAAGTATTATACTTGATTCTGATCAAAAGGTCCAGAAATGTATGCTTTGTATAATCTTCAAACCTTATAGGTCTATAAATGTTGTCAAACTATCATATTTCTCTAATAACCGATGTGGGATAACAAAATTCATATTTTACAAAATAATTATGGTTTAGTAAAAAAGGATTTATTAGCTTAATTCGTGATTTAGTAAAAATTTTAATCCGAAAAAAAACGTGGGGCGCCACATCAGAATTATTGTCTTTGTATTAATAAATTATATTGATGTATATTTAGTATATTGATAAAATCAGAATTACGAATTTAATAGTTCAACGATCCACAAATCAGTAGGTCACAAACGACCACAAATCAGTAGGTTACACTGACTCACGAATCAGTAGGTCACAACGACCCACAAATCAGTAGGTCACAACTACCCACAAATCAATAGGTCACAACAACCCACGAATCAATAGGTCACAACGACCCACAAATTCATAGGTCACAACTACCCTCAAATTCATAGGTCACAACGACCCACAAATTCATAGGTCACAACGACCCACAAATCAGTGCGTCACAACGACCCACAAATTATTAGATCAAATCGACCCACAAATCAGTAGGTTATAACGATCCAAAAAGCAGTAAGTTACAACGACTCAAAAGATTTAGAAATGTATGATTTCTATAATCTTCAAACCTTGTAGGTCTATTTATACATGTTGTCAAAGTGTCATTCTTCTCTGATAACCGATGTGGGATAAAAAAAATTCATATTATACAAAATAATTAAGGTTTAGTAAAAAAAAAGTGATTGGCTTAATTCGTGATTTAGTAAAAGATTTAATCCGATAAAAATGTGGAGCGCCACATCAGCATTAGTTTCTTCTGTTTTAGTAAAGTATATAGATAGGAAGGAAGTTAAGCTTATGGGTATGAGATAGGCTTATGAACAATATCTTTTAATTTTAAACATTTGGAAAAAAAATTAAAAGAAGAAGAAATATTATTGTAATCGGAATTAGTTAGTAATCCAAATAAAATACTTTAAAATTGGAACTAATTAATTAGGCTAATTATGGTTTAGTAAAAAAAGGATTTATTAGCTTAATTCGTGATTTAATAAAAAGTTTAATTAGAGAAAAAACGTGGGGTGGCACGTCAAGAATTAGTGTTTTTTGTTTTAGTAAAGTATATAGATGTATATTTATTATATTAATAAAATAAAAATTACGAATTTAATAGTTCAACGGTCCACAAATTAGTAGGTCACAAACAACCCACAAATCAGTAAATTTTAAGGACCCACAAATTAGTAGGTCACAAGGACCCATAAATTATTAGGTCACAATGACCCACGAATCAGTAAGTCACAACAACCCACAAATTAGTAGGTCACAACGACCCACAAATCAATAGGTTACAATGACACACAAATCAGTGGGTCACAACGACCCACAACATATTGGGTCACAACGACCCACAAATTATTGGGTCACAACAACCCACAAATCAGTGGGTCACAACGACCCACAAATTATTAGGTCAAATCGATCCAAAAATCTATAGGTCAAAACGATCAAAAAATCTGTAGGTCAAAACGATCCAAAAATTATTAGATCAAAACGACCCAAAAATCATTAGATCAAAACGCCCAAAAAATCATTAGATCAAAAGGACGTACGAATTAGTAGGTCACAACAATCCACTCCACATACAAATGCTAATCCGGTATAATAAGCATTATACTTGATTCTGACCAAAATGTCCGAAAATGTATGATTTGTATAATCTTCAAACATCTGAGGTCTATTTATACATGTTGTTAAAGTGTCATCCTTCTCTAATAACCGATGTGGGATAACAAAATTTATATTTTACAAAATAATTAAGATTTAGTAAAAAAAAGTTATTGGCTTAATTCGAGATTTAGTAAAAAAGGATTTATTAGCTTAATTCGTGATTTAATAAAAAGTTTAATTAGAGAAAAAACGTGGGGTGACACGTCAAGAATTAGTGTTTTTTGTTTTAGTAAAGTATATATATGTATATTTATTATATTGATAAAATAAGAATTACGAATTTAAAAGTTCAACGGTCCACAAATTAGTAGGTCACAAACAACCCACAAATCAGTAGATTTTAAGGACCGACAAATTAGTAGGTCACAAGGACCCATAAATTATTAGGTCACAACGACCCACGAATCAGTAGGTTATAACGACCCATTAATCAGTAGGTCACAACAACCCACATATTAGTAGCTCACAACGACCCACGAATCAATAGGTCACAATGACACACAAATCAGTGGGTCACAATGACACGCAAATTAGTGGGTCATAACGACCCACAACATATTGGGTCACAACGACCCACAAATTATTGGGTCACAACGACCCACAAATCAGTGGGTCACAACGACCCACAAATCAGTGGGTCACAACGAACCACAAATTATTAGGTCACAACGACCCACAAATCAGTGGGTCACAACGACCCACAAATTATTAGGTCAAATCGACCTAAAAATCTATAGGTCAAAACGATCCACATCCAAAAATCATTAGATAAAAACGACCTAAAAATCATTAGATCAAAACGACCAAAAAATCATTAGATCAAAACGACCAAAAAATCATTAGATCAAAACGACCTACGAATTAGTAGGTCACAACAATCCACTCCACATACAAATGCTAATCCGGTATAATAAGTATTATATTTGATTCTGACCAAAAGGTCCAAAAATGTATGATTTGTATAATCTTTAAACATTTGAGGTCTATTTATACATGTTGTCAAAGTGTCATCCTTCTCTAATAACCGATGTGGGATAATAAAATTCATATTTTACAAAATAATTAAGGTTTAGTAAAAAAAAGTTATTTGCTTAATTCGAGATTTAGTAAAAAAATTTAATCCGATAAAAATATGGAGTCTTAATTTTTATTTTACAAAATAATCAAAGATTCTGATTATGATTTAGTAAAAAAAGTATTTATTAACTTAATTCGTGATTTAATAAAAAGTTTAATTAGAGAAAAAACGTGGGGTGACACGTCAAGAATTAATGTTTTTTGTTTTAGTAAAGTATATAGATGTATATTTATTATATTGATAAAATAAGAATTACGAATTTAATAGTTCAACGGTCCACAAATTAGTAGGTCACAAACAACCCACAAATCAGTAGATTTTAAGGATCCACAAATTAGTAGGTCACAAGGACTCATAAATTATTAGGTCACAACGACCCACGAATCAGTAGGTTACAACGACCCATGAATCAGTAGGTCACAACAACCCACAAATTAGTAGCTCACAACGACTCACGAATCAATTAGTCACAATGACACACAAATCAGTGGGTCACAATGACACACAAATCAGTGGGTCATAACAACCCACAACATATTGGGTCACAACGACCCACAAATTATTGGGTCACAACAACCCACAAATCAGTTGGTCACAATGACCCACAAATTATTAGGTCAAATCGACCCAAAAATCTATAGGTCAAAACGATCCAAAAATCTGTAGGTCAAAACGATCCAAAAATTATTAGATCAAAACGACCCAAAAATCATTAGATCAAAACGCCCAAAAAATCATTAGATCAAAAGGACCTACGAATTAGTAGGTCACAACAATCCACTCCACATAAAAATGCTAATCCGGTATAATAAGTATTATACTTGATTCTGTGCAAAAGGTCCGAAATGTATGATTTGTATAATCTTCAAACATTTGAGGTCTATTTATACATGTTGTCAAAGTGTCATATTTCTGTGATAACCGATGTGGGATAACAAAATTCATATTTTACAAAATAATTAAGGTTTAGTAAAAAAAAAGTTATAGGCTTAATTCGAGATTTAGTAAAAAAATTTAATCCGATAAAAATATGGAGTCTTAATTTTTATTTTACAAAATAATCAAAGATTCTGATTATGATTTAGTAAAAAAAGGATTTATTAGCTTAATTCGTGATTTAATAAAAAGTTTAATTAGAGAAGAAACGTGGGGTGGCACGTCAAGAATTAGTGTTTTTTGTTTTAGTAAAGTATATAGATGTATATTTATTATATTGATAAAATAAGAATTACGAATTTAATAGTTCAACGGTCCACAAATTAATAGGTCACAAACAACCCACAAATCAGTAGATTTTAAGGACCCAAAAATTAGTAGGTCACAAGGACCCACAAATTAGTAGCTCACAACGAACCACGAATCAGTAGGTCACAATGACACACAAATCAGTGGGTCATAACGACCCACAACATATTGGGTCACAACGACCCACAAATTATTGGGTCACAACGACCCACAAATTACTCGGTCACAACGACCCACAAATTATTAGGTCAAATTGATCCAAAAATCTATAGGTCAAAACGATCCAAAAATCTGTAGGTCAAAACGATCCAAAAATCATTAGATCAAAACGACCCAAAAATCTATAGGTCAAAACGATCCAAAAATCTGTAGGTCAAAACGATCCAAAAATTATTAGATCAAAACGACCCAAAAATCATTAGATCAAAACGCCCAAAAAATCATTAGATCAAAAGGACCTACGAATTAGTAGGTCACAACAATCCACTCCACATACAAATGCTAATCCGGTATAATAAGTATTATACTTGATTCTGTGCAAAAGGTCCGAAATGTATGATTTGTATAATCTTCAAACATTTGAGGTCTATTTATACATGTTGTCAAAGTGTCATATTTCTGTGATAACCGATGTGGGATAACAAAATTCATATTTTACAAAATAATTAAGGTTTAGTAAAAAAAAAGTTATTGGCTTAATTCGAGATTTAGTAAAAAAATTTAATCCGATAAAAATATGGAGTCTTAATTTTTATTTTACAAAATAATCAAAGATTCTGATTATGATTTAGTAAAAAAAGGATTTATTAGCTTAATTCGTGATTTAATAAAAAGTTTAATTAGAGAAAAAACGTGGGGTGGCACGTCAAGAATTAGTGTTTTTTGTTTTAGTAAAGTATATAGATGTATATTTATTATATTGATAAAATAAGAATTACGAATTTAATAGTTCAACGGTCCACAAATTAATAGGTCACAAACAACCCACAAATCAGTAGATTTTAAGGACCCAAAAATTAGTAGGTCACAAGTACCCACAAATTAGTAGCTCACAACGAACCACGAATCAGTAGGTCACAATGACACACAAATCAGTGGGTCATAACGACCCACAACATATTGGGTCACAACGACCCACAAATTATTGGGTCACAACGACCCACAAATTATTGGGTCACAACGACCCACAAATTATTAGGTCAAATCGGTCCAAAAATTTATAGGTCAAAACGATCCAAAAATCTGTAGGTCAAAACGATCCAAAAATCATTAGATCAAAACGACCCAAAAATCATTAGATCAAAAGGATATACGAATTAGTAGGTCACAACAATCCACTCCACATACAAATGCTAATCCGGTATAATAAGTATTATACTTGATTATGACCAAAAGGTCCAAAAATGTATGATTTGTATAATCTTCAAACATTTGAGGTCTATTTATATATGTTGTCAAAGTGTCATCCTTCTCGGATAACCGATGTGGGATAATAAAATTCATATTTTACAAAATAATTAAGGTTTAGTAAAAAAAAGTTATTGGCTTCATTCGAGATTTAGTAAAAAAATTTAATCCGATAAAAATATGGAGTCTTAATTTTTATTTTACAAAATAATCAAAGATTCTGATATGATTTAGTAAAAAAAGGATTTATTAGCTTAATTCGTGATTTAATAAAAAGTTTAATTAGAGAAGAAACGTGGGGTGGCACGTCAAGAATTAGTGTTTTTTGTTTTAGTAAAGTATATAGATGTATATTTATTATATTGATAAAATAAGAATTACGAATTTAATAGTTCAACGGTCCACAAATTAATAGGTCACAAACAACCCACAAATCAGTAGATTTTAAGGACCCACAAATTAGTAGGTCACAAGGACCCACAAATTAGTAGGTCACAAGGACCCACAAATTAGTAGGTCACAAGGACCCACAAATTAGTAAGTCACAAGGACCCACGAATTATTAGGTCACAACGACCCATGAATCAATAGGTCACAACGACCCATGAATCAATAGGTCATAACGACCCACGAATCAATAGATCACAATGACCCACGAATGAATAGGTCACATTGACCCACGAATCAGTGGGTCACAACGACACATGAATTAGTGGGTCACAACGACACACAAATTATTGGGTCACAACGACCCACAAATCAGTGGCTCACAACGACCCACAAATCAGTGGGTCACAACGATCCAAAAATCTATAGGTCACAACGATCCAAAAATCATTAGGTCAAAACGATCCAAAAATCATTAGATCAAAACGATCCAAAAATCATTAGATCAAAAGGACCCAAAAATCATTAGATCAAAAGGACCCAAAAATTATTAGATCAAAAGGACCTACGAATTAGTAAGTCACAACAATCCATTCCACATACAAATACTAATCTGGTATAATAAGTATTATACTTGATTATGACCAAAAGGTCCGAAAATGTATGATTTGTATAATCTTCAAACATTTGAGGTCTATTTATACATGTTGTCAAAGTGTCATCCTTTCTCTGATAACCGATGTGGGATAACAAAATTCATATTTTACAAAATAATTAAGGTTTAGTAAAAAAAAGTTATTGGCTTATAAATAATAAAAATAAAAAGGAGATTTGACTATAACCTATAAAATCTTGGAAAATCTCAACAAAAAAAAAGTTACGTACAATTTTGAATAGAAGTTTTTTTTAGTAAAAAAAGCTTTTCTCCCACAAAAAATAAAGATTTATTGGCCTATAAAATCTTGGAGAATCTCTAACAAAAAAAAATTACGTATAATTTTGAATAACAATTAGTTTAGGAAAAAAAGATTTTATGGCTTAAAAAATAAAGATTTATTGGCCAAAAAATTGTGGGAGCTCCATTTGATTGCTGATTCCACAACGCGCCACGTCATCAAATCATGTACTCTGTTTTAGTATGTATAATAGATATAATCGGTGCGTAATTTTTGCGAGATTTGTCCCGTCCCGTCCCACATGGGACAGGGCCCGCGCAGGACGAAGAAAAAATGTCATAAATCCCGTCCCATCCCGCAAATAACTTGCGGGACGGGACGCGGGATGACCCTGTCCCGTCCCGTCCCATGCCCGCCCCTAGTTTATGGGATTTAGGGTTTTTATGTACCACTGTACCAGTTCTCGTCCGTCATTGCGCAGATAAATAGTGCTGTAAATTAGCAACAGAAAGGAAACTAAGGATAAAGCCGTTAATTTTGCTGACCGGAGATAGACAATTCGTGTGATGAATCCATGGAAATGGGCTCTTTTCTTGGGAGGAAGGAGCAGCAGGAGCTATTGTACCGGTCTTCTCCGCCAGGAGATCCGTCTGGTTGAAAGTCCTAATAGTTGCACATCTTGCACCACTAGCAACCTAATTCCAGACGTCAATTTTCGCACTTTTGGTGAGTACAATTCGTTGATTTTGCGTTTTGTAATGTAACCATAATTATTGCTTTTGTTGATTTAGAAGTGTCTGTAAGTATATGTTTTAATCAAAACGGTGGGAATTAGAGCAGGCAAAACCTCCATAAAATGTCATGGTTTTGGTCAATTTGCTAGATTGGTGATGCCCAGTGCTTCGAATTTTCAGGATCTCTTGTGGATACCCGGGGAATCAAGAATGTGGTGGGAAGATCACTTATATTCTCTAATTATTGTTCAACGGCTCGTGGGCTAGTCGGAGATGAGTTACATTCAAAAGAGGAGGATAGAATGTTGGAGTGCAGTTCTGTTTGCTCAAACTTAGATGATTCTGAATACAGAATACCTGACAAACCAACAGACAACAAACCACATATAACATCTGTGGATTTTGGCCAGGTTGACAAAGACTTGCTTCCCAATGTGATTATATTGGGGCGTCCAAATGTCGGCAAATCTGCACTATTTAACAGGTAAGATTAGCCTATCATCTATTTTAATGATGTTTAATTGGGCTTGATTTGGTCAATCATTGTCAGGTTGATTCGGAGGAGAGAGGCTCTAGTTTACAACACTCCTGCTGATCATGTGACCCGTGACATACGTGATGGTATTGCAAAACTAAGTGATTTGCGGTTTAGGGTACTCGATTCAGCTGGCTTAGAAGCGGAAGCTACCTCTGGTTCGATTCTGGAAAGAACTGCAGAAATGACTGCAAATATTCTGTCAAAAACCCAAGTTATTCTCTTCTTGATGGATGGAAGGTACACCATCAGTTGCTCTTTTATCAACCATGAAGTGTATTATCTGTCTACTTTGATCCATTCAATTACACAACATTAGGTGATGGGTTTGTGGATTATATAGATGCATACTTGTAGCCTTGTGGAAAAGAGCAGTAAATTGATGTAAATAATGATTTAAGAAAGTCTAGAAGAATGATTTCTGAACCATGACTTTGTGCCACGAGACATATTGGCTTCCTTTGTTCTATTTCTACTAGTTTGAGAAATTATAATTACACACCATTCCTATGTGCTCTTGGGCTTCTTGGGAGGGGTTGAGATGCCTAAAAACCTAAGCTCCGGTAGTTCCTCCACATTGAAATTATGAACACTAAGTGTTGAGAGTCTTTCTGAAAAGAATGCAACACCAATTTATTTACAGTTTGTTATTTTTTGCAGAGAAGGATTGCATCCCTTAGATTTGCAGGTAGGGAAGTGGTTGCGCAAGCATGCGTCTGGCATTACAACTATCCTAATAATGAATAAAACTGAATCTCTTGATATGACTGACGGTTCACTTGCATCTGCTGCTGGAGAAGCATACAGATTAGGATTTGGTGATCCTGTTCCTATATCTGCTGAAACGGGGGAGGGTATGGCAGACCTTTATAGTTCTCTTAAGCCTTGGCTCGAGGAATATATGCTTCAAGTCCTCAATAATAAAGAAGGTAAAGTCCTCTGTTAAAATACTACTCGTACTTGAGGTATATAAAAGCACTTGATCCCTTCTCCTATTAACAAGTTGTGAGTCTTGTGACGATGGTAACAATTTCTTTCAATTTCAATGCGGTGAACTTTTGATTTTGTTTGGATAAAAGGATGAAGGATAAAACTTTCTTAGAAAATCCTTGAGCTCTTTGTTACTGTTTGTACGCGGTCTTAAATGTCTGTGTTTGATTTTATGAATTTATGGTTTTACTTATTGATGAATCTTAACCAATCTCCTGGAAAATTTACTTGGGTTTATGTAAATTATCATGAAAATAGATGTTTCTCTCATTTGGATAGAAGGATATGATTTGTTAAACCTGTGATTGACTACTGAGCTTGAAAATTTTTTCTCTTGTGTGTGCTGTTTTAATGATTAGTGTATGTACCATACGTGCAGACTAGTGTACATAACATGATACTTTTGGAATAAGGAATAATGTTTTTTCATGTTTTTCTAACTATTCTATCAGATACACACTCTTGTTATACACTTTTCTTATTAATCTTATGCATCTTACTATAACTTCTAAATAGGTGAAGCTACTGAAGACAGTAACCCTCCTGAAGTAGAAGACTCTAAGTTGCCTATGCAGTTGGCACTTGTTGGGCGACCAAACGTTGGAAAATCAACCTTGCTAAACACATTGCTGCAAGAAAATCGTGTTCTAGTAGGACCAGAAGCTGGTTTGACAAGGGACTCTATTCGTGCTCAGTTTGAATATGAAGGTCGGACTATATACATGGTAACATATTTACCTTCTTGTATTCTGCCCTTTTCCTTTTAATTGTTTGTATTCTAAAGTTGCAGGCATGCAGTGGATGTATTTTGCTCTTTGTATGCTAATGCTTTGCGTTATGCAATTCCTGGGCCCCTACTTCTGCTCCAGTTCAGTGATATTGGATATTTTTTCGCTTGGCTTCCTTTTGAGCAGTTGAAATGTATAGTCTATACCTAGGATATCTGTCTTTTTTTTTAGTTTCCTTGTTGCCCTAACATGGTGGACATGCTTGAGTGGTTTGGGAATCTAAAAATGATTGCTGAATGAATCTGAGGAGAGAGTTTTCGTTCACCTTTGCTTGTTTACTTCATCAACATAAATAATCTTGAAACTGCGCCATATAATTATTAGTTGGCTTTCATTTTGTAGATTCTGAAACTCTTGGCACATTTCATTAATGTGAACCATTACATATCTCTGTTTAAAACCTTTGTGGCTACAACTTGTCAGCTAGATAGAGATCCAAATTTACCACATATGTCCTCGTTATTAACCTGATCAGCACGATTTAGATACGTTGATACAGGTTAGGACTTTGAGTTATAGATGTTTCTTTATGGACTGATGTTGAGAACTAGAAATCAATCACGTGGCAAAAAATGATTCATTTCCTGATATAGCAGTTGGGGCGAGGGCTTGGTTATGTTGACAGTGCAAGAAGACTTATTTTGGTATCAAGTTTACCTAAGGTTTTTCTTATACAAATATAGTAGTTTACTTTTTTCTATTTATATCAAGTATCACCATAAAGATAAAATTTTATCAATAACCGTGGATATACAAATTCTTAGTCTGTTAATGTGGTTACTGTGGCCTGCTATCCAGGTTGACACAGCAGGTTGGTTGGAAAGATCAAAACAAGAGAAGGGGCCAGCATCCTTGAGCATTATGCAGACACGGAAAAATCTTATGAGGGCTCATATAGTGGCTTTAGTTCTTGATGCAGAAGAGGTACTTCCACTATGCTTGATTTTAGTTTGTGCAATTGTATCACCACCGAGTTTATATATACCTGATTCAAGCAATATTACCTGCTTCTCATCCTCCAGTTTATGTTACTAATTGTAACTTCTTGTCTTTTAAGATTGCTAATTCTAGGAGGAGCATGAATCATGCAGAAGTAGTAATAGCAAGACAGGCAGTTGAAGAAGGACGAGGTTTAGTCGTAGTTGTTAACAAGATGGATCTCTTGAAAGGAAGGAAAAATTCTAAGTTGTACGAGGATGTCATCAAAGCCGTTCCTGAAGAGATTCAAACACTTATACCTCAGGTTAGCCCTTGTGTACACACATTGATCATTTCCCCACATGCAAACTTGTTGATTAGATATTGGCCAGCATTTTTCTCCTTTGCTATTAAAATGTAGATCCTTGTCTCAAATATTTCTTGCTGTACTAGATTCAATCTTCGGTTTGTAGCTTAAAAGAACTTTCCGTGATAAAATGCTGTATTTACAAACTATCACTGATGAACCGGAAAAGGTGAAATGCGGAGTTTGACAGGTGCAAGAAATTCTAGATTATTGACTTGCAGTTTTTGACAGATAACTGGCATACCTGTGGTGTTTATCTCAGCATTGGAAGGAAGAGGACGAATGACAATCATGCGTAAAGTTATTGAGACGTATGAGAAATGGTGTTTCAGATTGTCAACAGCTCGTCTGAACCGTTGGCTGCGCAAGGTATGTACCTAGTGTGTGTCTATAATGTGTAACAGTTTCAAAGACGAAAGGGCTAAGGATATGCATAACGTTACACTAACAAAATCCTTCATTACTGATGATCTAGTATTGGTTTCATAGAAGCAATGACTTGATTTGTAGAGAAGCTCATTTTTGACTGTTGAGGTGTATGTTTCACATAGACTATTAGTTTCAACTTTCAACGATTTATGTTGGTTTTAGGTCATGAGTCGACACTCGTGGAAAGATCAAGTTTCTCAGCCGAAGATCAAGTATTTCATCCAGGTGAAGGCTCGACCACCCACGTTCGTTGCATTTATCAAAGGGAAGAGCGAGCTCCCTGATTCGGATATCCGGTTTCTAACCAAGTCCTTGAAGGAAGACTTTGAGATGGGCGGGATTCCGATCCGAATCCTGCAAAGGTTTATAGCGAGGAAGAATGAGGATAATAGTAGCAGCAATACCAGTAGTAAGAAGAAGACCCATGGAAAGAAGGTAGAGACCACCAATCCTTCTACCAAAAGGACTGTTTTTGTATAGACAATGGGGATTGTTTTATGTCTCTTAAAATATAAGAATAGTTGATACCCAAAATATTTGATTTTAAAGCATGTATTAGTATTATTATTCTAGGTTTGAGAAAATTCCAAGTATGAATTATGTCTTTCGGTTAGGGTTTTAAGATACTTGCGTTCTGCTCGTTTGTAAATGATTTGAAGTTTTGAACCCCAACCAACCCTAAACTTTAATTAAGTTTTATAATTTGTTTATATTCGGTCCTTTTAAAGTGAATGAGTTTGATTTGAGTTTTTTTTTCGAGCGTATCGATCCGAGCCTCAACTTTGGTATGTTTGGATTTGACTCGTTTATAAATAATCCGATTTTCAAAATGGGTAGATACCGTGATTTATGTGTATGCATGGTTAAGGTTTAATCAATCATGGTTTAACACATTATGTAACCTTGTACATAAGTCCTATTGTTTATACTAGACATAATATAAGTCCTATTGTTTATACTAGACATAATATGCTCTCCTGTCCGTCCTCACTCCTCAATCCATGTAAGAACATATCTCGGAGTACATCAGATATGCCTGCAATATGCAAATTTGTCAGCAGTCAAAATTTGGTACCAAAATCAGATGAATTCATATTACCTTTGGTTTTTTGAACATGTATGAACTTGTGTTTCACTTTCTTTTTGATATAGTGGAACCTAATATCAATATGTTTGGTCTTTTCATGGTACATGGGATTTGTATAAAGATATAATGCACTTTGATTGTCAATGTTAATAACAAGAATATGGGATTTGTACAAATATATAATGCACTTTGATTGTCAATGTTAATAACAAGAATATAAGACTTGTTCTCAATGTCTTCTAGTAAACCTTTAAGCCAAGTGACTTCTTTTAACAACCTCTATTGCAACCACATACTCAGTCTTAGTTGAAGATAGGGCTACCACAAATTGTCTTTGTGATTTTCAAGATATACAGTTCCCATGTGAAAAATAGCACTGGTGGATTTCCTGTTATCCTTGTTGTTAGCATAGTTAGAATCTTAGCCAATCAAGTCATTACCAAAACAAGGTTCTTTGTACAATAAGCATTTATTCTTTGTGCCATTCAAATATATCAACATATATTTCATAGAATCCCAATGTGGTAAACCGGGGTTAGACACAAACCTGCTTAACGCATTATAACAAAAGCTAAAACAGGGTGAATACATAACATAACATCAGAGAAACAACAACAATATCATAAGGTACTTTGGTCATCTTGGCCTTACCATCTAGATTGGGAGGACAATCTCTTTTTGACAGTTTCAGGTGTCCTCATAAAGGGACTGCTTAACACACTTTATGAACATATTCAATTTGGGATAACAACATGGATTTATTAGGCATATCTCTAATAATAGAGATGCCTAATACTTTCTTAGCATTACCAAGGCCCATCATATTAAAAATTATCTCTTAGATCATGCTTTACACCATTAATGAGAGCTTTAGAAGAAGAAATAATCAAGATATCATCAAGATACAATAAAACATAAAGGGGAACAAACTTTTTGATGTTTTTAATATAAAAACAAGTATTATATTCACTTCTTATAAATCCTAGTTTGGTCATACATGCATCAAATTTGAGATTTAACTATCATGGTGATTGTTTCAAACCATAGATAGATTTCTTAAGGAGACATGCAACATGTAGTTTGTTTTTATCAATAAAAACCTTAAGGTTGAGACATGTATATAGTTTCAACTAAATCACCATGCAAAAAAGCAGTCTTAACATCCATCTGTTCAAGTATTCAATTATAAACAACAGCCATAGCAAGCAAAAGTTTAAGAATTTTATATTTCACAACAGGAGCAAAAATATCATCATAATCCAGTCCTTCTCTTTGTGTAAAACCTTTAGCAGTTAATCTTAAATATGGTTAGTTCAATATTATTAGTTCCTTATTTTATTTTGTAAATCCATCTTAGCTTTCTCAGGTTTATCACATAAAATCTAAGTATTGTTTTTTGGGTTTTTGGGGTCCGGTTTTAGACCAAAGGGCCGTAGTCTCACTTAAGTGAGCAGACGTTTGTCCCAATTTCCAATCAAATTAATATAATTTATCTTGAAGTGAAATAAATTATTAGACAAGGTTTTGTAATCTCCACAAAGGAGTAGACAAAACCCAGCCAAGAGTTTGCAATCTCCGAAAAGGAGTAGACTAAACTCTAATAGAAATTAAGTTCAATTGCAAGTCTTATAAACCGATTATTATATGTTAAAACATTGACTTGGATTATATAATGAGTCATTCATAAATGAATGATCCTTCTAACTGTATTCTCCCCTACACCGTGAATATCCAAATACCTTAGTGGGATAAAACGGTACACGTTACAAAGATTAAGTAAGAGTCTTACTTCTCTTACTTTGTAGAAATAGTAATCCTAGGTTTTGTCAATACAAAACCAAACTAAGATGGATGCCTATCCTTTGTCAATACAAAGAAACTATACTGGTCTTCTGAGTTTTGCAAACAAGCTTATAAGAAGGCCTATTCAATGAATACAACGGAACTAAAAGCTTTATTCTTGCAAAAACAAATGTCAAATCAAGTGTAAATGACTCTCCCTTTTATAGGCATAGGGGGCCACGGTTTTGGGGAGTTAAAATCAGTTAAAATCGGTTATGGAAGTTACGTGGAAGTTACTTGGAAGATGGGCCTTGAAGCCCTAGAAAGCCCGAGGCCCACATAGGGAGCCCAAAACCGCTCCTCGGAGCTAGCTTAGAACTAGCTTATTTTTCTTGGTCCAAACCAAACACTTCTAATAAGCTTCATTCACTTTAATATAGCTAGGGTAAGCTCTAAGATCCACAAATACTCATTATCTTAGCTCAAGCTAGTGTAGCTCCTTAAGAAGCTCACTAGCTGCTTCATTGACATTCACTAAGCATTTGAGCTTGGTTTGCTCCCAATTTTTAACCACGTATTCTTTAGCCAATATAAGGCCTAAGAACCAAAGGTGTGCCGATAAAATTTAGCTAAAAAACCCCAAACACCGGTCTTCTAAAATCTAGCACAAGTTGACCTTGTCGTGAATCACCTTGCTTTGATTCGATTCCTCTTATAATGCTAGTTGTTCTTAGTGCCGGTCACTTGACTTACCTCCCGCAACCCGGACCATAGTGACACACATGTGAACAACTCATTGCACCTTGTCTCAAGACAAGCTAAACGGTTACAATGAAGACTTAGCCCAAATCTCCAACATTCCTCCCGATTTGAGCAAAGTCAAGAAATTTTTAATAGACATACATCCAAACAAAATATTCGCATAATCATAAATATCTTTCGATTGAATTTATTGAATTAGATAGTTACACATTCTACACTAAAGAATTGTGGTGTCCTAATGGATTGAACCACTTAACTTGTTAAAGTACACGAAGGCAACATACACAAAATTTACATTTCCTTTACAAATAAATAACACTTTTAAAGGTTATTTTGTCCTAATCCTTTAATGAACATATAGGCGAGTCGACCATCTACTCCCTTGAAGAAGCCTTGACACTTCACGTTCACGTAGCCAACTCTCTTTTGATCTTGCACCTATAATTGCAATTTTTCAAAAGAGTTGTTAAGAAATTACATGTTTCAAACTATATATATTATATAGGCATAGAGCATTACCTTGGATGGACATTTTATGCTTACAACTTCTTGAAATGGGCTTTCCTCATTGAATTCGGCTAAGGCATCAAGCCATAGGCGAATTGGGTGTCCCACGACAAGTCGTTTTCAATTTAGGTCGTTAACCCCATCCCATTGGATGACTTTTGAACTAAGTCCATAGCCAAGATCTTGGTTAAGTGATCGGCGAGATTATTGTGTGTTCTCACAAAATCAACCGATATTATACCGTGAGTTATGAGCTCTCTAACCGAGCTATTTCTCACACCAAGATGTCTTGATTTCCCATTGTATATTTGACTATAAGCTTTTGAAAACTCCACCTTGATTATAAAGTTATACAGGTGTTGATGATGGAAGATTTAAACACAAATGAAGTAGTTTGATACACTAACAGTTTATTGATTATATATCGAGTTACTTGGTTTGGTGGTTTGGACTAAGTAAAGTGCAGGTTTTGCAAGAGACTTCAAAGGACCTTGGAAGACCTTGAAAGACAAGGAGTTTAGAGTGTTCAAATGACGAAGGCCTTGAAATGAATTCCAAGGGAACAAAGAAGTCAAGGCCGCACGTTAAAAAGATTTCAAATCACTAAGAAGATCTTCTACGAGAGATTCGTTCAAACAAGAAGATATGATCAAGTGAAGATCTCAACCGGCCATTAAAGATCTTACAAAGATCCTCAACCGAAAAGCACGAAGATTCTGTCCTATGGAATTTAATATTGTTGCAACAAATACGAGATGATCAAGGAGCGAGAGATCAACGTATTCTCAGGAGATGAAGATTCACAGCGTCTATCTCATCTCAACCAAGAAGCGATCTTCACGGAGAAGAAGAGTGATCTTCAAACGGTCATCTTTCCAACGTCTAGAAGACCTCTCCATAGAAGGCTATAAATGAAGATGGCAATTGAAGAACAAGGACAGAAGCTTACACAAAAACATCAATAGTCTTTAAGCGATCCAAAACATCTTCATTCGATCAAATAGTTTTTCTTTCTCTCTTTCACTAAAAGCTTTATCCCCTAGAGAGAGATAAAACTCGAGAGCTCCATTGGTATATCTAAAGAGTGTTATACTCGAGTGTGTGTTACTCTGCGAAGTAACTAGGCTATTATAGCAAGGTGAAAAGTTGGAGCTAGATCGTAGCATTGACTACAGTGAGAGAAGAAGGGGATTTCTTCTAGTTTGTATCTAGGACTCTTTGAAGCTGATAATAGATAGTTAGATCCTAAGGCTATACCCTGGGACGGAGAGTAGGCTATTTAGAGCTGAACTTCGTAAACATATCCTTGTGTCGATCTTTTACATTCCGCACTATATCTTGCTTTATTGTGACTAACTTTGTTTTGCAGGATTACAAAGTCAAGACCCTTGAAAGTTATTTCAAAACCCTTGAAATCAAAGTATCACAAAGAGCTTAGATCGACATCAAGGCCCTTGAAAGTGGTTTCAAGGCCTTGAGATTGGTTTTGCGAAAAGTTCCCATACTCTATTCATCCCCCCCCCCGTTCTAGAGTATTTTTTTTATCCTTTTTATTCACTTACCGGTTCTTCAGCTTTAGCCAACGTAGCTGCACTATCACAATGAATTGAGATAGGAGAAACCGGTTTTGGCCATAGAGGAATTTCTAGAACCAAATTTCTTAGCCATTCAACTTCCTTACCGACAGCGGGAAGTGCCACAAACTCGGAATCCATGGTCGAGGTTGTGCTGTATGTTTGCTTCTTTGAAGCCCACGAAATGGCACCACCACCTAACAAGAAAACCCATCATGTGGTGGATGAGTGATCATCTAGATTAGTGACCTATGATGCATCCGAGTAGCCTTCTATCACCGAAGGATACTTACTGTACAAGATGTCAAAACCCATGGTCCCCTTGAGGTACCTAAGCACACGCCTTAGTGCCTTCCAATATTGTGAGCTAGGACAACTTGTGTACCTACTCAATTTACCAATAGCAAAAGCAATAACTGGCCTAGTGCTAGTCATTGCATACATGCAACATCCTATTACTTGTGCATACTCAAGTTGAGAGACAGCTGATCCTTGGTTAGGCATCAACTTCTCACTTGAGTCCATAGGAGTACTAACAGTTGTACTTTTATCACATTGGAAGTGTTTGACAATCTTCTCAATGTAGTGTGATTGTGTGAGGCTTAAGCCTTTAGCATCACGTTTCATTCTTATGCCTAGAATCACATCCTCCTCACCTAAGTCTTTCATAGAAAACTTAGTGGAAAAGAAATCCTTAGTGAGATCTACTTGTCTTTGGTTTGTTCCAAAGATTAACTTGTCATCAACATATAAGCATATGATCACACCTTGACCGGTATGATCAAACTTACTATAGACACACTTCTCAACTTGATTTATCTTAAATCCATTTGACAATACGACATCACCAAACTTTTGATGCCATTGTTTTGGAGCTTGCTTTAGGCCATATAAGGATTTGACCAAGCGACACACTTTGTACTCTTGTCCTTTTAAGACAAACCCTTCCAGTTGTCTCATATACACTTCCTCATCTAGATCATCATTAAGGAATGTTGTCTTGACATCCATTTGATGAATCACTAGATTATGTATAGCCGTCATAACAAATAATAACCTAATGGTTGTAATCCTAGCCACCGGAGCATATGTGTCAAAGTAATCGACACCTTCCCTTTGTCTAAAGCCTTGGATGACCAAGCATGCCTTAAACTTGTCCATGGAACCGTCAACTTTCATCTTCCTCTTGAATATCCATTTGCATCTCAAAGGTTTGTAATCGGAAGGAAGGTTGGCTAACTCCCATGTATGGTTGCCCATATAATGGAGTCCATCTCCTCTTGGATTGTTTCCTTCCAAAAGGCAAGATCTTGAAACTTCATGGCCTCGTTAAATGTCTTTGGATCCTCATCTATATGAAAGTAAGAGTGACGATCCATTTCATTATCTCTTGACCCTTCAACCAAGAACACTTGGAAAATTGATTGTTTGGGACAAATTATTGCTTATGGGAGCAATCTTTGGCAAGTCAAGCCCATGGAACGCTTGCCATCATTCATCTTGAATCCTACGATGCTTGTTTGGGTGTTCCTCATCTAAATTCATGTTGATCACTTCCCTAGGCCTAGTGATGCGCCCTTGGATGCCCCTTTTACGTTGACCATAGACGAAGAGGACGAGGCTCTTAGAGTTCGTTCAGATGGACCGATCACCCGATCCCGAGCTAAGGCCATTGCTCGAGCCACCGGCTCCATCATCGCCCGCATTACTTCTTCACTTGGTTCCATTACCGGCATGCCATGTCTCTACACCACCATGGCATAGGCTACCGGTTCCGTTAGCGGCATGTCTCGTCTTTCCGACTCCATGGCATGAAGCTAGCTTATTTTCGGACTATATTTTCATGTTTACCTTTTTATGTAATAAAGGGATATTCCGTATAAGAATATTCCCTTTTGACCTTACCCTTTTAGGATTTGCTCTTATCCTTTTAGGTTTTCCCCTTTTGGGCTTTTCTTCATGTATTTTATTTGGCCCGTTGGCCCATAGGTAGGCAAGTCTCTCTATATAAGAGATATCTTGCCTCACTTATTTTCCATGTTCAATATTACTAAGTTTTGAGAAGAATTTCCTCCTACTTAGCTTGGGCATCAAAACCTCTCTTCTATCTCTCAAATTTCTTCCTTGGATCTCGTCTTTGATCCCAGAAATCCATATTCGAGGATTCTTTTTAAGAATCAACCTTCGATCCACACAAAAAGGTTTATTCGATCTCTCTAGATCGAAGTAATCCTTGTTTCTTCATCGCTTCCGCCCCTTTGGATCCGAAACGATACAACGTTGCACAAAGAATCAAGGAGTAGTTGGAGTTTTGCTTGATCTAGATCCGGAGTTATCCTTGGTTACCTCCAAGGACGCATAAAATTGGTATCAGAGCAAGGGATCAAAGCTAAGTTCTCTTTACTCTTGTTTTTGTGCGTTATTATCTTAAAACCTATTTAGCCTTTTTTTTGTTCATGATGTTCTTCGTTTGTTCATGATGTTCTTCATTTGTTCTTCATGATCTTCATGTTGTTCATCATGTTCTTCATCATGTTCATCCATTTTTCCTGAAATATTTTTTTCTTTTCCGTGTTTAACTCAAAACAAAAAGTACAAAAATAGGAGATATTTGGTTTGCCTTCAAACCATTTATCAAACCCGTCGTTTTCTTAAACCGACCTAATCCGACAATTTTGTTAATTAATTTCACCAAATCTCTTGGGATATTTTTGTTAACGAAAAGTTCGGATATCTCGCATTTGATATTCCAAGAAAAGCAAAAAAACTCTTTATCAATACGGATTTGTGTTCAAAAAAAAAAAAAAGAAAGTGTTGCTCAAAACGTTTCAAAGAAACAAAACACACAAAGTGAAAAGACGTCCGGAAAACCGGTCCATCCGAAGAATCGGATTTTACAAAACGGTCAAAGACCGAAAGCAAGCAAAACTTGCCGAGTGAACAATCCGTCCATCTTCTATCTCTCCATTTTCTTACATACGTTTGCAAAATATCACTTGTTTATTTGTGTGTAATTGGTTAAATTTTGTTGGACTTGTCTTCCTTGCCTAACCGCCAAACGGCCTTCCCCAAAGTAGAACCCGATAACGCACTTGAACTTGGGTAAAGTTGACCTAACTTGTCACCTTGCTCACTTGATTGCTTGCAATTGTGTGCTGATTTGGAGCAATGACTAATGTTGAAATGGAAACTTCTCAGGATTCTGGTCCGCAAGAGTTCAGTGAACCCTTGGCTCAAGAAACTGCTTCGTTGTCCCTCGAAAATGACTCCACAAGGCGAGAATTGGAAGCCTTGAAGGCACAACAAAAGTTTGATGCCTTGACCCGAGAAAACATTGCCTTGAAAAAAGAGCTCGAAGCTCTTAAGGCCCTTCAGATTGCTCAACGTCCCACCCCAACATATCCGAATGAGACCGTGGTCAATGCTTCCACATCCGATGCACAACGGAAAGGCAAGAAACTTTTGGGAGCCGGACCATCAAACGTTACCCGGCTTGCGTCTGTCATTGAACGCACCCATCCTTTACCTCTTGACGGAAATGAGTCCCATGAAGAAGAGGAGGAATTCCCCGACCCGCGTCAAGATGACTTGCCCATAGTCGATACGGAACATCGGTACCAATATTATGAGCATCAACATCAACGGTATGTTCCTTCTCCACCTCCACCTAGTGTGCCCCGCACCGACCGACAAACCCGGGAAGAGCCCCGGTACCGTCCCAACTCCACCACCAATCATGGTCGTGAGCATGATTGTTCCGAACACCGTCGCCAATGGTCAACCCGGCAACCGAGGACCCTTGACTTTGATGAGTACGATGAGCAACACAACTTCAACGAGTTATCTGGTGATGAATCCGATTTAGAATGGGTAGCACATAACCGTCTGTGGCACCCACCCGTCATAGACCTTTATGAGAACCAAGACCGGGGTGAAGAATGGTTGCCTCCCCCAAATCCACCTAGGCAGGCCCCACCCGTTCATGGACGCCAACGGCCTCATGGCGGCCACCGGCGAGCCCGTGCCGATGATGCCTACATTCCACCGCCCCGCCCGGACCTCTACCGAGCTCGTAGGGAAGGTAAGGTTAAGTTCCCTACCTTTCATGGTGAATATGATCCGTGTGTTTTTCTTGATTGGGCGCAGGATATGAAACGAGCATTAAAACATTGTCATTATGAGGAGGAATACGAGAAAATCGAGGCGGCAACTCTATACTTTGAAGGAGATGCGAAGTCTTGGTGGAACCGGTATGAGTTCACCCGAGAGAGGCGAGGATGGGCACCGATTGAGACATTTGAATAATTGCTCTATTGCATGACCAAGAAGTACGTGCCCGAGGACTTTAAGAATGATATGCGGTTGCAAATTGCCGAGTTCAAGCAAGGCAACCTCACTCCGGTGGCTTACTTGGATAAACTTGAGGACATGCACATTAAGGCCGGCGTCTCGGCCTCCCCCTCCGCACCAAGTTCATGAGTGGGCTTAATGTTTCCATCCGGCGGCCGCTCGAGATTGTCCCATTCAAGGATTTGGGAGCATTATGTCATGCCGCCATGAAGCTATATAAACAACAACTCGAAACACCGTGGTATTCTAGGTATACCTCTTCCTCGAGTCCATATCTTTATCCGTCTAACACACGTTCTCGAGATGCGCCTAGTCCTACAGATACCGACGCTTCCAAAGGGACCCAACGGACGGGTCCTTCCAATAGGCAAACGGGTACCGAGAAGGCACCAAACCGTGGCCGGCACCGGCGCCTCCCTCTCGAGGTCAACAAGGACCCTTACCGGCGGCTCGCCCTAGGGAGCCCGTGTGCTACAAGTGTAGCGGTTTTGGCCATGTACAACGTGATTGCCCAAACACCAAACGGGTCTTGTTTGCCGACCCAACATATTTCGAGGACGACGATGGTCAACATGACGATGATATCATTATTGAGGATGACCATGATACCGACCCACTTTTTGGCATGGAACCTTGTGATGACGAGCTTGCTTGCGGCCCAGCACAACCCGGTAAATTCGCTCTTGTTTCTCGTCGTATTTTGGCTATTAAAGAGCATATTTCTATTGATCAACATGAGAATCTCTTCCACTCTCGTTGCTTGGTTAATAATACGAGTCTTTCTCTCATCGTTGACAGGGGTTCTTGTTGCAATATTGTCAACGAACGGGTGGTAAAACACTTCAAGTTGTCTACGACCCCCCACCCAATGCCTTACGGACTCCAATGGATTTCCGATACGGCATGTGACACCGTCACACAACAAGCTTGGGTGCCGTTTTATATTGCGCCTATGTTGATAAGGTCCTTTGTGATGTTATCAAGATGGACGCCACACATGTCATATTAGGAAGACCATGGCAATTCGATCGCCGCACATATCATGATGGTTATCTTAATCGGTACATGTTCCAATATAATGGAAAACGGGTCACACTTTTGCCTATGACTCCGCACAAAATTTTGGTTGACTATGCGGAACGGAAGAGGCAACAAACTATTGATGAGTCCGCTAAAGCACCGGAAAAATCGGACCCCCGGAGTCCCGATGTTGTAGGTGCTAGTACTTCCAAATCCCGAAACACCGCCCCTCTTGTCCATGCTACCGAGTCCAAAGGTAGTAAAGGTCGCATCGTTTCTTCGGGCGCACCTTTACCACCTTCGGATTCCGTAATTCAAGGACGGTGTGAACCGCGGATACTCTTAGCTCGCCGGCATGATTTGCAACCGGTCATGGAAGACAAGTTCCCATGCTTTTTACTTGTTCCGTTTTGTTTATCTACTTCTCATGACCCAAGTAATGTGCCACACGAGGTGTCTTTGTTGTTGTCCGAATTTCAGGATATTATGCCCAAAGATCTCCCACCCGGCTTGCCACCTATCCGAGGGATTGAACATCAAATTGACTTTGTGCCCGGTGCTTCCTTGCCAAACCGTGCCGCGTACCGAGCAAGTCCGGAAGAGACGAAGGAGCTACAACGTCAAGTGCAAGAGCTCCTAGACCGGGGACATGTGCGTGAATCTTTATCACCATGTGCCGTCCCGGTAATTTTAGTACCAAAGAAAGATGGATCATGGCGAATGTGTGTTGATTGTCGTGCCATCAACCTAATCACCGTCAAATACCGCCACCCTATCCCGCGCCTTGATGACATGTTGGATGAGCTTTATGGCGCCACTATCTTCTCCAAAATTGATCTTCGGAGCGGTTACCACCAAATCCGGATGGCCGAGGGTGACGAGTGGAAAACGACATTCAAAACGAAGTATGGACTCTATGAATGGCTTGTCATGCCATTTGGCCTCTCCAACGCCCGTCCACCTTCATGCGCCTCATGAACCATGTCTTGCACCGATTCTTGGGTACATTTGTTGTTGTTTATTTTGATGATATTTTGGTGTTTAGTACGTCTTTGGAGGATCACATCGGACACCTTCGTCAAGTGCTCGAGTGCCTTAGACAAGAGCAATTGTATGTCAACTTTGACAAATGCGTCTTTTCCTCGGACACCACTATCTTTCTTGGCTATGTCGTGTCTAAGGACGGACTACGAGTAGACGAATCTAAAGTTCGTGCTATTCGGGAGTGGCCTACTCCTACTACGGTCACCATGGTCCGAGCCTTTCTCGGCTTAGCGGGTTTCTACCGACGCTTTGTCAAGGACTTTAGCACGGTAGCGGTACCGCTCCATGAGCTCACTACCATGGGTGTCACGTTTGAGTGGTGTGATATCCATGCTCGAGCGTTTGATGCGCTCAAAGACCGCCTTTGTAATGCACCATTACTCCAACTCCCAAACTTTTCGAAAACTTTCGAGGTGGAGTGTGATGCATCAAATGTGGGCATTGGAGGAGTTCTCTTACAAGAGACTCGTCCAATTGCCTACTTCAGTGAAAAACTGTCCGGTCCTTCGCTCAACTACCCTACATATGACAAGGAACTATATGCTCTAGTTCGTTGTCTTAAGACATGGCAACATTACTTGTGGCCGAAGGAGTTCGTGATTTATTCGGATCATGCGGCTCTTTCGTATCTCAAGAGTCAAACAAATCTCAGTCGGCGCCATGCTAGTTGGGTAGAGTTTGTAGAGACCTTTCCTTATGTCATTCGGCATAAGAAAGGCAAAGAGAATGTGGTAGCCGATGCCCTTTCTCGCCGCTATGCCCTCCTTGTATATATGGATGCCAAGATACATGACTTTGCTCTTATCAAAGAGTTATATGCCACGGATCTTGACTTCAAGGACATATGGGCACAATGCCTCGACCTCCGAGAGCACGAGTCTTTCTTTATTAATGATGGCTATCTTTTTCGAGTGGGAAAACTTTGTATTCCGCGCTCATCTATACGCCATTTGTTGGTCAAGGAAGCTCATGAGGGCCGTGGTCATTTCGGTGCTACCAAGACCCTTTCCGCTCTCCAAGAGCATTTCTTTTGGCCCCGGATGCGTATGCATGTGACACGGTTTTGCAAGGGTTGCATCACATGTCATCATGCCAAGTCGCGCCAAGGTCCGGATGGAATGTATTATCCTTTGCCTATACCAATGGGACCTTGGGAGGATCTATCCATGGACTTTGTGGTCGGGTTGCCTATGTCAAAACGAGGCAAAGACTCCATTTTCGTGGTAGTCGATCGCTTCTCCAAAATGGATCATTTCATCGCATGTAAAAGCACCCTAAATGCTAGTGAAGCTGCCACCTTGTTCTTTGACAATGTGGTGCGTTTACATGGGATACCACGTTCCATCGTTAGTGATCGGGACGTGAAATTCGTAAGTCGTTTTTGGAGAACGTTATGGGGAAAACTTGGAACCAACTTGTTGTTTTCAAGTAGTTATCACCCCTAAACCGATGGTCAAACGGAGGTGACCAATCGGACTCTTGGTGCTCTACTTAGAGCCACCACTAGGACCAACCCACGTAGGTAGGAGGACTTACTTTCTGTTGTAGAGTTTTCGTATAATAGGTCTAGGCACACGGCAACTAAATTGTCCCCATTTGAAGTTGTCTACGGCCTCAATCCACACACACCATTGGATTTCACTCCCCACCCGCTCAAGGATGGAGAACACATCATCGCCGGGAACCGAGCCGCCCAAATCATTGAGCTTCATGAGCGGACTAGGACACAACTTGAACGTCGTGCCGCCCAACTTGCCGGACAACGCAACATGGGCCGCCGCGATGTCTCTTTTGAGCCCGGTGATCTTGTTTGGCTCCACCTACGGAAGGAGCGTTTCCCTACTCGCCGCATGAGCAAGCTCTCGGACCGTGGTGATGGTCCATTCCGCATCTTAGCCCGTCATGGTCCAAATGCATACAAGTTAGAGCTTCCAGATTCCTACGGAGTACACCCAATGTTCAACGTCAAGGACCTTGCCCCTTATGTTGAGCCCCTCTTTGACGATGGTGAAACGGGGACGTTTCACAGCCAAGATGGGGGACTGATGCGCCCTTGGATGCCCCTTTTACGTTGACCATAGACGAAGAGGACGAGGCTCTTAGAGTTCGTTCAGATGGACCGATCACCTGATCCCGAGCTAAGGCCATTGCTCGAGCCACCGGCTCCATCATCGCCCGCATTACTTCTTCACTTGGTTCTATTACCGGCATGCCATGTCTCTACACCACCATGGCATAGGCTACCGGTTCCATTTGCGGCATGTCTCGTCTTTCCGACTCCATGGCATGAAGCTAGCTTATTTTCGGACTATATTTTCATGTTTACCTTTTTATGTAATAAAGGGATATTCCGTATAAGAATATTCCCTTTTGACCTTACCCTTTTAGGATTTGCTCTTATCCTTTTAGGTTTTTCCCTTTTGGGCTTTTCTTCATGTATTTTATTTGGCCCGTTGGCCCATAGGTAGGCAAGTCTCTCTATATAAGAGATATCTTGCCTCACTTATTTTCCATGTTCAATATTACTAAGTTTTGAGAAGAATTTCCTCCTACTTAGCTTGGGCATCAAAACCTCTCTTCTATCTCTTAAATTTCTTCCTTGGATCTCGTCTTTGATCCCAGAAATCCATATTCGAGGATTCTTTTTAAGAATCAACCTTCGATCCACACAAAAAGGTTTATTCGATCTCTCTAGATCGAAGTAACCCTTGTTTCTTCATCGCTTCCGCCCCTTTGGATCCAAAACGATACAACGTTGCACAAAGAATCAAGGAGTAGTTGGAGTTTTGCTTGATCTAGATCCGGAGTTATCCTTGGTTACCTCCAGGACGCATCACCTAGGAGCCGAGGTGAAGCGATCTTCATCAAAGATGGCGCCCCTAGACTCTATTACGGTATTAACCGAGATGAAGTCATTTGGTTCTATCACATAGAACCTATAAGCTTTGGAGTGTTCTGCATAGCCAATGAACACACACTCAACACCTTTTTCACCTAAAGTTTTACGTTTGTTGTCATTGAGCCTTACTATGGCTCGACATCCCCAAACTCGTAAGTAATGTAGGTTTGACTTCCTTTTGAACCATAGTTCATAAGGAGTCTTCTTGCTTCTTTTGTTTGGAACACGATTAAACAAGTAGTTTTCCGTGAGCATAGCTTCACCCCAAAACGAATGCTTAAGACCCGAGTAAGACAGCATGGCATTGACCATCTCTTTAAGCACTCGGTTCTTTTGTTCGGACACACCATTTGATTGTGGTGTGTAAGGTGCCGTGGTCTCATGTATGATCCCAACACTCTCAAAATATTCCTTATCCATAAATTCACCACCACGATCCGTGCTTATTTTTTTTATTAAGGTACCTTATTGCAACTCAGATTCATTCTTGAATACATAGAATTTGTCTAAGGCATCACTCTTTGCAAGGAGTAGATATACGTAACAAATCCTAGAGTAATCATCTATAAATGATACGTAATACTTCTTCTTTCCTAATGAAGGAGTAGAGTGCAAGTCGCCTAGATCCGAGTGGACTAAGCCTAGCATTGATTGTTCTCTTTCAACTCTAGGAAATGGAAGAAGAAAAAGACAATGTAAACAAACTGTTCTTGTTTATATTAGTATTAGAAAGTTTATTATAAAAAGAGAGAAGAAACATATTATTCTTCTAATGGCCAAAGCCTACTTATGTTCCTGTCCTAGATAATACATGGTGGTCGGCTTCTATGACTTATTTGAAGCCTGATGACATGATTTATGAAACTAGTTTAGGCACTCTTTTAGATAGTTTTCCCTTCCATTCATGCATGTTTCCGCATTAGTTTGTGACGTTTACGCTTAATTCATGCATATTGTCGAAATAGACGTCTACACGAACTCTTGTCGGTTTTGTAGGTATTTTGGGGAGCTTTTGGAGCTTAATCGATACATTCGAGGATCATTCCTTGTGGTGGCACATATCCGGACTCTTTAAGAAGCAAGCTAGGTGTAGTGAGTACATAAGCGGCTTTTAGTGTAGTCAAGTGGAAGTGCATTTTCTTTTGCCACCTCCTAAAGTCTACACCCTCAAACTTATCCAACTTCCCAAAACGAGAAGTCATTTCTGTCATTAACATCTTACTCATTATTGACCAATTCAATCCTACAAAATAATTAACAATAAATACATTTAGAAGATTGTTGGGTTTTCGCGGTCCGGTTTTAGACCAAAGGGTCGTAGTCTCACTTAAGTGAGTAGACGGTTGTTCCAATTGCCAATCAAATTAATATAATTTGTCTTGAAGTGAAATAAACTATTAGACAAGGTTTTTTAATCTCCACAAAGGAGTAGACTAAACCCAGCCAAGAGTTTGTAATCTCCAAAAATAAGTAGACTAAACTCTAATAGAAATTAAGTTCAATTGCAAGTCTTATAAACCGATTATTATATGTTAAAACATTGACTTGGATTATATAATGAGTCATTCATAAATGAATGATCCTTCTAACTGTATTCTCCCCTACACCGTGAATATCCAAATACCTTAGTGGGATAAAACGGTACACGTTACAAAGATTAAGTAAGAGTCTTACTTCTCTTACTTTGTAGAAATGGTAATCCTAGGTTTTGTCAATACAAAACCAAACTAAGATGGATGCCTATCCTTTGTCAATACAAAGGAACTATACTGGTCTTTTGAGTTTTGCAAACAAGCTTATAAGAAGGCCTATCCAATGAATACAATGGAACTAAAAGCTTTATTGTTGCAAAAACAAATGTCAAATCAAGTGCAAATGGCTCTCCCTTTTATAGGCATAGGGAGCCACGGTTTTGGGGAGTTAAAATCAATTAAAATCGGTTATGGAAGTTACGTGGAAGTTACTTGGAAGATGGGCCTTGAAGCCCTAAAAAGCCCGAGGCCCACATAGGGAGCCCAAAACCGCTCCCTTGAGCTAGCTTAGAGCTAGCTTATTTTTCTTGGTTCAAACACTTCCAATAAGCTTCATTCACTTTAATATATCTAGGGTAAGCTCCAAGATCCACAAATACTCATTAGCTTAGCTCAAGCTAGTGTAGCTCTTTAAGAAGCTCACTAGCTGCTTCATAGACATTCACTAAGCATTTGAGCTTGGATTGCTCCCAATTTTTAATTACATATTCTTAGCCAATATAAGGCCTAAGAACCAAAGATGTGCCGATAAAATGTTTCTAAAAAGCCCCAAACATTGGCCTTCTAAAATCTAGCACAAGTTGACCTTGTCGTGAATCACCTTACTTTGATTCAACTCCCCTTATAATACTAGTTGTTCTTAGTGCCGGTCACTTGGTTTGCCTCCCGCAATCCGGACCATAGTGACACACATGCGAACAACTCATTGCACCTTGTCTCAAGACAAGATCAACGGTTACAATGAAGACTTAGCCCAAATCTCCAACATTGTTAGCATTCATAGAAGCAGTTTCATCATGCATAACAATCACCCATTTCTTAGCATTAGAGAAATTCATGGCTTGTTCATAAGTCTTAGGAGTGTAGGGATTAGACACAATATCAACAATAATAAAATCACATTCAACAACATTAGAAGATTGATATTTTCTATTAGATATAATAGCTCTAGTAATTCTATGTCTAGTTAACTGAGAGTCTAACACATCATCAAAGGTATCATCAACATTTGCATCAGAGGTAGAAGAACCATGCATATTATTAGACAAATCATTAATATTGGAAGCATGAAAATTATAAAATTATCTAATAGTGGATAAAAAAAACATCTCCCCTTTGGGAATTACCCTCCCTTGATTGTAGTGTATGCTCAGAGACTGCGAATTCATTCATTCTAGAATGATGTGATCCATTGGCTTCATGTGAGCCAATTGTATCATTGTTGCAATCATTAGGTTTAGAAGAACCTTTATCTGTATATTCCCATATGTCAAACTCTACTTATGTGTCATGTGGAATAGCATTGGGAGTGTACAAGTGTATATGCATTTCACTTGTTAACCATGCTTGCTTAAAGGTAGATGTTAGTTTATTCTTAAAATTGAAAATTATTTTCATTAAATGTTACATTTCTATAATTAATCACCTTATATCCACCCGGTTGTATGAGAAGGATTTTATATCCTTTAACATTCTCAAGATACCCAAGCATGACTCTTTTTAGTGCTCTTGGTTGCGGCTTACCTTTCACCACAAGTGCATAGGCAATGCATCTAAAGGGCCTAAAGTATGTCAAATTAGGCTTCTTAGAAGTTCACTCTCTTGTGGTATTTTAAAGTCAATGATAGAGGATGGAGACTTGTTAATGAGGTAAGCAACAATGGTCACTACTTCACCTCATAGGGAAGATTTCAAGCCAACATTGACTAACATACATATGGATTTCTCTAGTAGGGTTTTCTTCATCCTTTCTGCATTGTCATTCCGTTGTGGAGTACCAAGGACATTGAGATGTCTCCTGATGCCAGGCACTTGATAAAAATCATTGAAGTCTTTACTATAGAATTCAAGGCCAATGTCTATTCTTAGACATTTGACTTTGTGAGTAACTTGATTTTCAACTAGGGAATTTCAGTTTTTGAAAGTGTCAAAGGGCTCATCTGTTGCTTTCAAAAGGTATATCCAGACTTTTCTGGAGTAGTGATCTATGAAAGAGATAAAATATATTCCCCAACCTGTCCATGACCTCATAGGTCAGAGTGAATGTACTCTAAGGGTTATTTGACCTTATAACGGAGGTGGAGAAGTTGTATTTGAATTTCTTACACATGACAAATGTTTCACAAAACTCTATGGTAGCATGTTTTTGGTCTAATAAGCCTTGTTTATAAAGACTTTGAAATCCTTTGATCCTAATGTGACCTAATTTATTGTGTAGAGGGGGGGGGGGTGTTGCTCTAGGGTCATAGGGTTAGTGAACTTAACAAGGTTGATCTCAGGTAAGGAATGACATGGTATAACCCACTTTTCTTCACACTCTTTACTAACATTGTTTCATCCCTACTAACCTCTCTAATACCACTGATGGTATTTATGGTGCAACCTAGGTCATCAAAAAGTGACCCAGATTGCAGGTTTCTCCTAAGTTTAGACATCCATCTTACATTTTGTAAGATTCTAAATCTACCATTCTGCATAAGCATATGTATATTACATGTACCTTTTAACAAATTAATAAGGAGGAATTATCTCCTAACATAACATCACCACCATCATACAAATTCAGTTTATTGAACATGTTTTTATGTGGTGTAGCAAGTATGGTACACTTGTTATCCTTATTAATTATTATCGTATTTATCCTTGTTGTCATTTGTTTTTTGTCTTTATCCTTTTTAGAATTCTTTTTACCCTTAAACACGATTTGCCTCAAATTGGTTATCGGTTTTATTGCCAGATTTGCGTTTAAACGCTTTCATGCTTTCATTTTTTTTGGAACAACATGTTTAAGGATTGTCTTTAGATATCTCTTGGCTATATTGAATCACATCTTTGAAGTTATCAAATTGGGTAGCTAAAGAATTCAACAAAAGAATTAAAAAAATGATCATGAAAAATCTATCATTGCATCTATTTAATTCTTGAGTTAATTTCAAGAAAATATCCAAATTATCTTGCAAGGTAACATGAAAATCCATTCTGAATCTAGATAGTCAACACAACAAAGAGATACGACAAGACAAAGATTTTCTAAGGTATAGATCTTCTAATTTCTTTCACAATAATCCAGGATCAGTGATACTTACCACTTTTCGAGCTACATCATGAGATAGTTTTATGAAGATCTCAGAGTGAGCATTCTCCTCTAACTCCAACCATTTATTAGGTGATGTACCAATAGGGAACGTTTCTTGCATTGTGTTTCAGTATTTTTTCCTTACAAGTATAGCCTTCAACTTTAGTTGCCAAATAGCAAAGTCTGAAATGTCATCCAATGGACTTATCTGAATGTATTTTGTTCTCTAGCATAGTCCTTTTTTATGAAACAAGATCACAAATGTCAAATACTTCATTTTGTATCTCATGAAATTTGAGAACACTACGAGTTTCTAAACCTCGGGTACGAAAAATAAAGTTTTTCAAGCAAGATGCTTACATTCTTTTAAAATCTTTTGAAGTCAGAAGCAAGAATCGAAGGGTTGAAGTGTAAAACATGATATTTCCTAGCAACTAAGAGGAAATCAAGATCTAGGGTTTTGAATCTTAGAAAGACGCAAATGTTTTGAATTTCTAGTCAATGGACACACGATTAATGTTGTCTTCTGTTCAAAGAAACCCTAGAAATCTTGAAACTCGAAATTATAGAAGCTCTCATATCAAATTGATAAAAGTAAATCTAGAGGTTTAAAAAAAACACTTTGACAAATGTAGAATGATCTGCTAAAACAAAGATTTAAAAGATTCAGCCCAAGGGATTTGGTGATGCAATTCGGGAGTACCCAACTCTACGGGATTTCAAGAGGGAAATATATCCCAATTCACTAGGTAGGTAGATCGTAGGTGTACATGTTACAAAAAACTCGTAAAATCCAAGGTCAAAACTTAAAACATAGAAATAGAAAGAACGCTACAAACGCAATAAAGAGATAAAAGGAAGATGATGCAAATCAACCAGAGCAAAGCTTCTAGTGAAGCGTATGTTTGTAATTTGCCTTCGTCAAGGATCATAGAAGACCTCGCTCTTCTCTCGCTCTCAGATTCTCTCTTTTCTCTTCTCTCCAAACTCTCTCTTTGGATGAAGGTTTTGTGAATGCTGACTTGTAAGCTCTAGAAAGTTTTGGAGAGCTTAAGTACCTAGGGTTAGTTGGTGCCATCTTTAAAACATGTGATCAATGTGTGCCTTCATTAAACAACCAAACAAATTATTGGCGAAACCCAACACTCAAAGGCCCTGAGAGTAATAACAGGCCCATCATGCACTTACATACACATTAGCTAGGTTATAACATTCTATGTTATTTATATGCATAAATCCAAAGTTTTAGGATATTATCAAAGTAACACAATATCAATGATCACATCAACAAATTAGAGCAACTTAAGTTATGTTGGAGTCACACCATGATTACACCCAATAACTTCAGTGTCTTTATATGTTATCCAACAAGTCTTAAGCCACCTGCTAACATGTGTGTATTGATAAGTATGTGTATGCATGGTTAGGGTTTAAGAAGTATTACATAACCTTGTATGTAGGTCCCGTTGTTTATACTAGACATAACAATTAAGAGTTTGAATAATGAATTGTTATCGGTCGTCAACTTGTACATATGGGAAAATGATAAGAAGAAGATACCGCCAATACCAATACCAAGAATCAAAATCCTAAAAATTCTTTTCTGGGAGGGAGAGTTAAATCGAAGAGTAAAAAAAAGCAAATATAATGTCATCTTGGATTTGATTTTGTTGTTGACTTGTATAGTTGTATCAGTTGTCGAGAGATGAAGTCCTAAGAGCATACAAAATTTAAGCACATGCACTTTCTTGCATATTTAGAACATATTAGGATCAGTTTATGAGTCCTGGGTAAATAATTAGCAACATGTATAGGCATGAATAGAGCAATTGGTTTACAGATTAACATGTATATCGTTTGATGTTGTTCAATTTTGAATTATGGGAAAGATTGAATCTAGGGTTTCACTTGATTCGTGTTAAATTAAATCTGACATAAAGTTGGATAATTACATATTTAAATTTACGAGATTGACCCAAATTTGGGTAATTGAATGAGATAATTAAAGTTGGATATGTGAGTGAAGTTGTTTACGTGAGGTTGAGTATGTAAAAGTTGGTTATGTAAAATTTGGTAAGTAACATTAAGTATGTAAAATTGAGTAAGTAACATTGGGTATGTAAAATCGGGTAAGTTGGGTATGTGAAGTTGGGTACTTGAAGTTGAGTATGTGAAAATTGCGTATGTGAAGTTGGGTGTGGAAGTTGGGTATGTGAGGTTGGGTACGCGAGTGAAGTTGAGTATGTGAAAGTTGGGTATGTGAAGTTAGGTACGTGAATGTTGGGTATATAAAAGTTGGATATGAGAAGGTGGGTACATGAAGTTGGATATGTGAAAGTTGTGTATGTGAAAGTTATGTATGTTATTTTTTTCTTTATTCCCACTATTATTAAAAAAATATCATTTAACTCCTATAACGATTTTCTTATTAATTCTTTCTTTTTTCTTAAAATTATTAAAATTAGGGCTAATTTAGTTAGTAGGCCTTTTAAGAATATCATTAGTAAGTAAGCCTTTTTAGATTTTTAGTTTAGTAAATATACCCCAAATGTGTTTTTAACCGTGGAACCCTAACCTTCTATTCCTTCCGTCTTCCTCTTTGCAAGCCGCAACCTCCTTCAACTCTCCCTCTCTCACAACCTCTGCAAGCAAAGATTCACTTTCTACGTCCGCCATTCTTCTCCGCAAGCAATTCGTCACCGACAGGTCGACAACTGGAGAAACCGCAGGTGGATGGTGTTGAATTGAGCGGAAACTGATAGAATCCGTCAATTTTGTAAGTGATTCCTCATGATTTTGAGATCTAAGAGGTGAGGGATTAAATGAAAGGAGAAGCACGTGGCTGAATGTATTGGAATTGAACATGATATAGCCTCATCAAACGAGTTTTTTTTTTGGGGAAATTGTAGTTGTTGGCTATTTGTTTGCTGTTGTGAGAGATTTTTGCTGGATTTTTAGATGTCAAGTGCGAAGGTAGGGGTTAGAATGGGAAAATTAGTGTGGAATGATGAGGAAAATTCAATTGTTGCTTCGGTGTAGCAAGGCGTATGAGTACTTGATGTGTAGCTCAGTCATGGCTGAGACTTTGTTGGTGAGTGTTAACATTCTTATCCTCTGATGTACTTTCCTCTTTCACATGACGAAGCTAAAGGCTGTACATAAATTTGAAGTCTCTACAGGCAGAAGAGATCCAAAGATCAATCAGTTAGCGCTAACAGGTAAACAGAGTGCTCCACTCTGGTAGGAGGGCTTCCAAAAACAGGGAAGTAGGATTCAATTTCAAGCTCCTCTAGTATCTAGTTCGTGGCCCATAAATAGGAGGAATGACCTTCAATTATATGTGTTGCATCAACCTGCAAGGCTAGATGAATTAGTTGTGCATCATAGAAGGTTTATCTAAAGAAAGTTGACATGAATGAATCACATTCTCAATCCCAGGCACGTCGACAGCTTGTATACCTGTTAACCCTTTAGCGAGCAAGCTGCAATAGCGGACAACAAATTGAAAATTATATCTTCAATTATAATGGTCATCTACAAATGATATGCAAGCCTCCTCTTCCAACACATCATGTGGCACTTTCCCATGTTATCAAATCAACTTAACATATATGGCTGCAGATATTGTATATTGAACAACTACACTGTATAATTTTTTGGTATGAGCATACCAGAAAATTATAAAAAAAAAGACCAAAAAAATAAAAAAAATATGGTATGAAAAAATAATGGTATGAAAAAAATTATGGTATGAAAAAAATTCTGGTATGAACTTCTTGTATGAGAACTTCTGGTATGAAAAAAATTCTAGTATGAAAAAATTTCTGTTATGAAAAAAATTATGGTATGAAAATATTTCTGGTATGAACAAAAATTATGGTATGAAAAAATTTCTGGTATGAAAAAAATTATGGTATGAAAAAATTATGGTATGAAAAATTCTGGTATGAAAAATTTTGGTATGAAAAAATTTATGGTATGAAAAATATCATACCAGAAATTTATTTCAGGAAATAAAAAAATTAAAAAAAAAAAAAAATTAAAAAAATTAAAAAAATAAATAAATATAGTAATAGTAATTACAACTTAACACTAACTAATGTCTATTATACTTTTTTTATTAAAATAAAGGGGTTAATTATTTTTACCTACCATTAAATGAAAGTGGTAAAAAATTATGGGGTACATTTAGTATGTCAAATTCTCCCTTAAAATTATCACGCATTTACAAAAAGACATACTTTATACACAATATAAAAAATACATACTTACCGAAATCATTCTAAAGTCTATTAATTTGATAAGTAGTGTTTTTTTAGGAAATATATTTTATTTTAAGAACCATAATTATTAGACTTAAGATAATTTTAGAATATAAATGATGTTAATCTTTAGTAATTTATTTATTTTTATCTTTAATATATTATATTTTTTAGTTAGCAAAAAAGTTAAGGCAAATAGGTGACAAAAAAGTAAAAAATAATGTCAAATAATCCTTTTGTGGCGCCACATCATTAAAATAATTAAGATATATCACTGGAATTAGACTTGTGCTATAAAATGCAACCACGCTAAATGTGAAGTTATTTATCACCACTAGCCTTTTTTAAAGGTAAGTTCAAGTGCAAGAACGCTCACTTACCAACGACACGTATCTAGTGATTCATACATCTATACAATTATTTTATAAGTTTAAAATAAAGTATAAAATTTCAATATAAAATGTTTGAATTAATAAACATTCTATATGAATCAATAGTATAATTTTTTTTTAAACTAATAAATATTAATAAAAACATACAAATAAAATTTGTGTTCTATAGACATTACCTGATGGAAAATGAGTCAATGGTGCAAAGTATAAGAACTAAATTAACAAAAATGTTAAAACTATAGTCTACAAATTTTGAAATAAAACTGTAATAACTATGTTGTGTTTCATGAAACAATATTTACTTTAAATAAAAAAAAATTATATTAGAATATCATTTTAGTAGTTCGTTTTATGTTTATTTTTTAAAAAAATGAATGTCTAGTTCATATTATGTTAGCTAACAATTATATTTTATCAACGTACATTTTATTACTCCGAACTTCGTACCGAATGAAACCTATTTTACCTAAACCACTATCATTTTTTAAATCATAATTTAAAAAGCTTGAAAAAGTTTATTCGGCAAGTTTATATTAGACGAGTTGTTCGTAGCTGAGACCTTTCCTTGATTAATAGTGAGGTAATTTTGATATATTATTCTATTTGAATGTACAATATCTACACTTGTAGAAAAAAATCGTTCAAAATAGATAACTCATTTAAAATTCACTTTATTTTATTCCCTCCTTTTTGTTACTTTCAATTTTAAAATTCTTTCAATAACAAATGGTAAATTACATAAACTATCCTCCAAACATGCATATTTACAGAAACACACTCTTAAGTTACAATATTACACAAAAGCATTCTCAAAATCATTTGGTAGCAAAGTCACGTCCGTATATTACACAAAACCGCCATTTAAAATCATTTGTTAGGAAAGGCATACCTCTCAATTAACCCATATAACTGACTTATTTGGTTCTTGACTTATTTAAAAGTTTGTACTCATCAAAATTAAGTTAAATAAATAAGTTGGCAAGTTTTACTTATCAAATTTTAGTTAAATAACTAAGGTGACAAGTTTCATTTGGTTGGCTAGTATATGGATCATTTACCTTTTGCTTCTCAAGCTTAATAGAACTTAGTTAGGAGTGTAACTTTGCTAACCAATGATCTTTAATAGGTGATTTTGTGAAATTCTGAAATTTAAGGGCGATTTTCTGAAGAAAGGTATATTTCAAGGATAACTTTGTGTAATTTATCCATAAACTTTTGCAGAGACGAATTGAATGGGCAATTAAATCCACTGTGGACCAGTCCAGTTGTTCATAAAACCCAAAGTCCCATTCCCGTGAATTCCATTTAATGACCCAAAATTCCATTTAATGCCCCCAAAATTCCATTTAATTCCTCTTCTTCACTACTAACCCGTGAGGCCCATTATGAAAGCCTACCATTTAATACCCTTCTTATAACTATTTATACACCATTCAAAATTGCCAACTCCGCAGAAATCTCACTCAAAATGTCATCCTATAATTCTACAAACTCTTCATTCCTTCGATTTCTACCCTTCCTTGCTCTCCTTGTCTCGTTCGTCGCGTCCTACACGGTGCCCGTCCCTGACTCGACCGCTTCCTCGGCCCTAATCGACGCTCCCCAATCAGGGTTCGCCATGAAGAAGAGTGGGGCCCACACCGACGCTCGAGAGCAGGATGCAGTCTATGATATCATGAAGGCAACCGGAAATGATTGGGCCATTGACATACCCGACGTGTGTCGTGGTCGTTGGCATGGCATTGAATGTATGCCCGACGACAACAATGTTTATCACGTTGTATCCTTGTCATTTGGGGCGTTGTCCGATGACACCGCGTTCCCCACTTGTGATCCGACTCGATCATTCATCTCACGGTCAATCACTAAGCTCCCTCATATCCGGACCCTGTTTTTTTACCGTTGCTTTAATAATAACCCCCAACCCATCCCGGCGTTTTTGGGCCTATTGGGCCCGTCTTTGCAAACTTTGATACTTAGAGAGAATGGGCATGTTGGCCCAATTCCTAATGAGCTTGGCAACTTGACCCATTTAAGAGTCCTTGATCTCCACAAGAATAATCTCAACGGATCGATACCTACTTCATTGGGCCGGGTCACCGAGCTAAGATCCTTAGATTTGAGTGGAAATGAGTTGTCGGGTCGGATTCCGGATCTGAAATTCCCTTACTTGAATATCTTGGACCTCAACCAAAACCATTTGTCAGGCCCAATTCCTTTGAGTATTGGGCTTTCCAAACCTTTGATAAAACTAGACCTTAGTAGAAATTGGATCTCAGGCCCAATACCCGAATCCATTTTGGGCCTTCAAGATCTTATCCTTATGGATTTGGGCTTTAATCACCTCTCAGGCCCAATACCAACTTCACTCAAAACCTTGACTTCCCTCCAAGCCTTAATCTTAACCAACAACCCTTCAATGTCCACAACAATCCCAAATGACACATTTGATGGCATGAAAAACCTACTCATTCTAATCCTCTCACACATGAACCTTCATGGCCCAATCCCGCCATCCCTCGGACACCTCCCGAAAATCCGGGTTATCCATCTAAACAACAACAAGTTAAACGGGTCAATACCTACAAATTTCGGTGATTTAGGAAACCTGAACGAGCTAAGATTGGATGATAACCAACTAATGGGTCCGATTCCACTAGGCAAAGACATGGTGTGGAGGATGAGGAGAAAGCTTAGGCTTCATGACAACTTAGGGTTGTGTTTTAAAGACAATGGCGGTGATGCGGACTTGGTGGTGGACTTAGGAGTTGAATCTTGTGACACACCGAAGGTCGAATCGAGCTTGACAAAGGTGGTTCAACATTGGTCCATTTCAAGGAGTGTGACTAGTAATGTGGGTGCGACAAACATAACATCTTCTACTTACAGTGAGTTTCATAAGTGGTCAAAGGGTTTGTGGTTGGTGGGTCAATTAATCTTTGTTTTATCGTTAGTTTTGAGTTGGTAATCTTTGGAGAAAATGGGTCCAACTTAACATGTATTAATTTTAGCTATAATGTATATGAACTAATTGCGTTAATAATGTACCCTGAATTAATTTTTATAAGTCCTTTTGGTAAAGTTTGTATTTGCAAAAGCCTACAATGTAGTAGTATTTGCAAGCTTTACGCAAAAGGAAAGGCCTTGTCTTGTCAATATCATATATCATGCAGTTATGTTCTTTTTTTTTTTTTTCCACAAATGAAACCGGTTCGAGATTAGACATCACGCCGTCGAATGAATCAAAAGGCTATAAAAATAGGCAGAAGAATAAACCGTCGTGAAAGAGCTAAACGAACAAAAACAAAGAAATACACAAAGTATACTAGGAAATTCCGATAGCAAATAAGTATTCAAGGGGAAGGATAATGAGCTAGTCACAAGAAAGTGGAGAGACAAAGTCAATCGTCGAAGAAAGTGTACATAAAGCCCGGGGAACGACTTTATGTTAAGGAAACAATCACTCTTCATGATCTCATGTGTCCATACTTGTGTTATCCTTTTTCCCTTTCTCTTTGACTATCTCTTAATTCTAGCATCATTGTGTTGTATATATGTATTCATCATTGATCAATAAACATTATCCGAGTATAAGCTCTTACATGGTATCAGAGCAGTGAACTATCCATATTTTTTTCCCTCTCAAACACCACTTCTCTCCATGGCTTCACCAACTATAACCATATCAAACGAAAATGACACCACTCAACCGTTTGTTGTCATCTCCTTCCCCAATGCCATCAAAATGACCACCAAAAGCTACCTTTCCTGAAAGCTTCAACTTGAAGCCATTCTTGTAGGCTATGACCTCTTCAAATTCATCAATGGATCCTATATTACCCCAAGTGACATTGTCACTGTGACGGATACAACTGTGAGAATAAATATGAATTCCCCCTTAGGGTTTCCGTCATCAGACGGCTCATATTAATAATAAGTGGAGTTTACATAATTACATAAGGGCACCCTATATTTACATAAACTGTCATACCCCCGCAGTCGAAACTATAGGAGGTTGAACAGTGAGACTGGATCTTGTAATACCCGGAAATTTAATTCCGAATATTTCCGGATCAAACCGGACTCCAAAGACTTTACCTTATTGCACGATAATTTAAATCAAGTTTTAACGTATGCTTCTATCCATTCTTTTTACGAAAAGTTAACTTGCTTAAATACAAGTTTATCTTCCTCGAGATAAACTGCCGGGCCCATTTAGCTAGGCCTGCTGGGCCCATCTAAATAGGCCCAACAACATGTGTCTATGGCCGGCCTTACAAGCTTACAAGGGATGTGCCTTTTCTTTTAATTCTAGCGGGGCCCAGTGGAGGAAGATCTCATCAGCTGTGGCACGTGGGTAGTGTAACGGACCTCACTATCCCCCTCCCCATATCTTCTCTCTTCCCATATATTTTCTCTCTCCCCGTATCTCTCTCTTCCCTTTTTTTTGTAACCCCCATTTGTTTCCTTAACCCGTAAGAGCCCTCTCCTCACAGACCTTGCGCCGATCTTGCCTAACCTTCCTCAGCAGCGACGATCCCTGTCGATGTATCTGAAGGAATTATGTCCTTTATCCAAGGTGCAATTACTGATGATGAGATAGGACATTAAATATAGGGATATATAATCCGATAATATTAGGGGTCATGACGTTTTGCTAGAAGCTAACCATGATCGGTACATTTATATGATAAAATGTATTGCTAGTGTTATCGGGTCCTACGAGGTCACACCATAACGAGCATGTGAACTGAATCAATTAATGAGAGAATTACCATATAGGAGTATATGGTGGAAAAGGATATATTTTGTAGGAGTACAAAATATATTATGGAGTTGGTAATTAATAATAGATAAAGGGTTATTTATTTATTAATTACTAAAATATATATATCTTATATTTTAAGGACGGGCTTTTTAATAGTTAAAAAGGCCAACCCTAATTTGATATATTTGATCGATCGATTGATACGTAGGATGATTCAGCCGTGTATTCACGTAAGAAGCGGCGTTCTTCCTCTTCGATCCCTCTCTCTCAAAAGCTTCATCTTTTGTTCTAGCAATCGAAGGTTAAGGCGATTCTTGTTCAATCTCGGGTGGACCAACTAGAGGAGTAACACTTGGGACTCTACATATCCTTGAAGGAGTTATCGAACACGCATCAAAAGGTATTCCTTTTCCCCTGATCTAATCTATTATGCATGCGATCCATGTTTAGATGTTTAGGAAATCGTTTCCTGAAATTCCGCTTTTACACATCTAAAATCTCAATAGTATCCATGGTGCGCAGTAGCCTGGGAGCATCACCGTCCTTGCGTTTTCGCACGCCAACCTACCCCAGCGAGACAAGCCGACAACAGTCCTCTCTGCGTCACATCGGCATCAACAAGCAGACCCGTCTCGCCTGGTGTGCTAGACAACTTCGTCGTGCTCCAATGGTCGACAACAATGACCGTCGGCTTTTGCAAACAGCAACCTTCCATGAAGTAGATCGGTTCTTCATCCTAGTCTGCAGCATCGATATCACGTACCAACACACATCTATCTACTGCCACTGTCCTCCACACACACACTAACAACGATTGAAGCAGACCTTCTCCCCAGCCGACTGCAGACCGCCTGGTAAGCAGATTTCCTTGACCAGTATTTTCTGTTGACACATAAAAGAAAAGAAGGTGATTAAGTTCACGCAGGACGTTCACAAGGTTGAGGTGAGAGTCTTTTGCGTCACTGTGTTCAACACACGAGCCAGAAGCCGAGCCAGACTCCTTCAATCGATGACCCGCAATAAACTCGAGCCTGGAGTAGTGGTTACGACGCTCGTAGGGGTCGAATATGAGATCTCTTCCATGACGGATTTGGGACAACTAGTTGAAGTTGGGAAGACTCGAACTCCATCGTGTGGGAAAGTTTCATTGCAGATCCTGTACTGGTGAGATTCGAACCCTACCTCACTTGCAAACCTTAGTTATGTCGATTTTCAAAACTACTTAACCAGTCCATTTTGAGCTTAATATTTGATACCTTAAGATGATAATTCACCGTTCAATATTTGATAGATTGTAGATGGATATGCATACTTTGATGTATCAAAAGTCGGGGTCGATCCAATGGTCGGATCTAGAGTTAGGATATCCCAAAGTAGAGAAGTTGGGCAGTTTTACTATAGTGGATATTTGGCTAAGTATGTGAGATTTTGTGTTGAGTAGCCAACTTGGAATTTTTGTGTAGGATAAGTCTTTGATCTATTTTGGAATCTCTTTATCCTAGTGAGTAGAGTGCATATCATAGGATATTGAGAGCTTTTTATTTGGAATTTTTATATTTTATTCAAGCCTCGTATCTGAAGCTAAAGTCGGACCTTAACGACTTTTTATGAAAGTCAAGAACGTAGTTAACTTTTCTAAATCATTAGTAAACTTCCTCTTGAGAGTTAGATTGTGGATTTAGGTTTCAAAGGAGAGTTTGGAATTTTGTTATGGAAATTTCTAGAGTTTCGGTACCAGGGGTAAAATGGTCATTCATCCTTATGAGGGTATTTTTAGTAATTTCTCTTGATCGATTTAAGTATCTTATAAGTTGGAAACTTCTAAGATAGTGGGATACATTATTGATATACGTGCCTTTATTAACAGGCGGTTGCGTTTCTACGGATGTAGACCGAGTTGAGATTTCGAGAGTTGAAATTCGATTCAGGTAAGTCCTTGCGACTTACTTAGCTGGTTTCTGGATATTAGTTGAGTGATAATAGTGGTGTGTGTACCATGTGTGTTATAATAACAACTTGTTAGGACGACCGTCGTTATTATGTGTTAAGGCCCAAGTGTATGTATAACGGGCCGTGACATCACTGCCCAGCTCTGCCAGGAGACTGGGAGGTTCTCTATACCCAGACCATACATGTACACGGTGAGATGCATCGAATCCACTCCTGATGGGTACACGGGGGCGGAGGCGAGGTTTGGGAATCCCTCGTGTCACAATATAAGTATCATTAGTAAGAGTGAACGACCTAAATAAAGATAATAAATAGATTGTTTGAAAGCATGATGAGTGTTTATTATTTTATGTGTGTGTGCTATTATTATTCTCTTAATGTTTAGATAACTAGCTAATGGTTGTTTTGTTGTGTTTTTAGATTTGCCCCAGGTTAGAACATCAGCTGAGCGATCCGGAAGTAGTGGTCAGCCGGGTCTTCGTACTCCTTAGAGTGGGGGTTTGGGTTGTTATCTTGTCGTTCTTTCCTTTTGTTAAGACAGTTGGTCTTTTTCCTTTGTTTAAGAGCTATAGGATGCTAGACCTTGTTGCATTTATTCCTTTAAAAATACTATTTCATGAAATTCAGTTTTTTCTCATTTGTGTCTTGTTGCAAGATCCTAGTAATATTGTTGTCAAATTGAGGTCGGGAGCCATTGTGAGGTCCTTACCAGTAATGTCCCGAGTTCTGAGAATTCGGGGTGTTACAGATCTAAACTCTAAAAATAATTGTCGGGGAAGTCTATCTGAAACTGGGCTGGTGGGCTGGGGAAAAGGATACCAGCCCTGGGGTCTCCAATTGTAGCGGATGGACTGCCTTGCGCCGCCTCCAACTTGTTGTGCGTCGCCTCCAGTCGTTCCACTGTTGCCGCCTCCAGCCTGTTGTTGTCGACCTTTCCGGCCACGACCACGCCGGTTGGACGAGGAATCCGGTGAGGCAGTGGAGGTGCCGGGGTTGGGCTGCGAAGAAGAGCCGGACGAAGAAGACCGGGCATCGGTGTGTAACGCAGTTTGCGAGGAGCCGGAAGCAGTTTGTGATGCCATTCGAGTTTCTTCAAGCTGTAATTGAGATCGAGCTTTTGTAAAACTCAGATTCGGGTCGGATTGTTGAATAAAGCTCGCCACAACATTATACTCAGAAGTTAAACCCGAAAGAAGTTGAAGAACAAGTCGGGTTTCAGGAACCGGTGAGCCGACCCCTTTGAGTTTATTGGCCAGAGACTTGAGTTGAAGACAATAAGCGTTAATCGAAGCAAATCCGGATAACTTACAATTCTAGAACTCATGTTCGAGATAGACTGCACGAGTATTTTTGTTATCTTGAAAAATATCTTTGACTCGATTCCTTGCATGGAGTGCGGTATTGTCAAAGTCAAGAATTTACAACAGAATATCCCTTGAGACCGTACTGTAGATCCATTGAAGAACTGCAACGTCAACTTGTAGCCATAACGAATCGTCAATATCCGTCAGTTTAGGAACCTTGGCGTCAATATGATCGAGAACGTTGTGTGCCTTCGCAGTGACACGAAAAAGAGCAACCCAAGAAGCATATGGGGTGTCATGGTCAAGGATGAGGGCAATGTTATTCTTGATGTCGGAGATTCCGAGGGCGGAATAGAAGGAAGGTTTCCGTTTTGCAGCCATCGAGGAACGTCGAGAAGGGGAAAACAAGATCGATCGGCGGTGGTGAAACCGGCCTTAGGGTTTGGGAAAATAGCGGAAGAGAATTAGAGGAACGAGAAGTCTGATACCATGTGAGAATGAATATGAATTCCTCCTTAGGGTTTCCGTCATCAGACGGCTCATATTAATAACAAGCGGAGTTTACATAATTACATAAGGGCACCCTATATTACATATATTTACATAAACTATCAACAACTACCACCAATCCAACCTACTTGTCTTGGCTATGCCAAGACAAGTAGTAATATTATTTTACTTGTTAATTTGGCCATAATGAATACACCCACCTAGTAATACATCAACAACTACCACCGGTGTTCTCTCTTTACTTGTTAATTTGTCAATATGAAGTTATGATTTGGCCATAATGAATATACCCACCTAGCTAGTAATATTATTTTACTCCAACACATCTAGGGCTATTGGAGTAATAGTCCTTAGAAGTACATGCTCTTCTCCTAAGATCCGATTTCTCGACCCATAGTTTACTGGGTTACAAGTATAGTTCTGTCGCTTTGCCATCTTATAAGTCCTTATACTAAGTATGATGGTTAAATTCCTTTGAGCTTTCTCGTACAACATTTACGGACCACGTGGATAATTTTTGTTACTTTCATTAATCCTTCTCCCATCAATCGGAAAATGACTCCACGGTACACTATTTGTATGTGGTTCCAAAACTATTCCTCAGTCTACCTATGACAAGTTTATCATAATTGGCTTGATTCTACATCGGAGTACCACCATCTCTCAGTAAACTCTTATATCAACACTTTTCTGTACTTATCTTGTCAAGGTGACACAAGGTCCATATACCAACCTTCCTCAGCCCGACAACATTCTATCTCACGTATGTTCTAACCGAGATGTATACTCTAACTATAATTACCTAAGCACTGGACAAGTCTTCTCACCCATGTGTTAATGTCATAATCTCTACGCTTGCCCCGCCGCTATAATTCTAGTTATACCATGTCACACCCTTAGTCACACAAGTTTCCTCAGTGAGTTTGGAAGGTTGACCCAACTCTCGCTCGTGAGAGCACCATCAGTCCCATTTATGTGGCATGTTAAACACCTTCTATCTTGACGTAGGACATGATCAAAATTATCTGCTTCTTCTTAATTCTGTAGGTCTTCTTATACAATTCATCCGTACTAACTTTGAATTGTACCCTTTTCTTAGCCAGTAGGTAAGCAACTGCTCACAAGTCACAACAATTTTCTTTATCTCATTAATGACCTAAGGGGGTCATTTCTGGCCGTCAAAATCTTATCCTCAAATTCATAAGTAGAGTTACTCGCTTGCACTCATTTCATGTTACTATCAAGGGTACTTGTATTTGCATCGATTAATTTCACAATTTTTGTCGTTGATCTCTTGTAGAGATCCTTCATATATCGATCAAATTATTTTATAGATCCGTTGTCATTCTCCTTATCTACCAACCAATCATCACTAGTCACTGTTCGCCACTAAGCGAGCGTGCAAATAAGCTTTAAATTTATAAAACTAGAATCAAAGCAAGCGAACCCGCAGTGTACGGATCGGCGTAGTAAAGCAAGAATTCCAGAGTATCGAACTCAGGGATTTGGGGGGAACAAATTCAGTTCACAATTAGTCAAGCAAGTAAATGTTATAAGCTTTGCAAATATTGGGAAAACAGCAATTCTAAAGATCCAAGGTATCTAATTGTGGCAATCGATTCAAGATATACTAAATAACTAAGGACAGAGTTAAGAGTTGCAAAGATATGCTAAAGTAAAGCAATGTACGATGAAGTTCCAAGACTTTATATGACTTATCTAAAGACACTCTCTATAAAGGTTGTTGAGGCTTCAGTATAGAAAGGATCTATGGATAAGAATTAATCTTCAAATACCCAAACTTGTAACCCAAGGATCGAAACTAACTAAAACGATTAAGGTTGTGACACTCGAAATCGAAATAGAGGGTGATGAGTCTCACTACTACCTAGAAAAGGATAAGCCAAGACTAGATTAAAGCTAATCTTTAAACTTGGATCAAAGTAAAAGCAAGGTTCGTAAACTAGGGTAAATCACGGTCAGATCTTGAGAACCACGGCCGTGGAACTTCAAGAACAAGCCGTGATTTGGGTTCGTCAACGAGATCTCTCTAACTCTCAGGGTCCAATCAATTTACGATCGATCTATCATCATCTAAGCCACAACTATCAACCCTTCACCTTAGAATTGCTAAAGGGTTTTAGCCGACAATCATTGTCATGATATCAAAATTCAATTTAAGAAGAATGAAAGATGAAAACCCTCGAAAACTCAAATATAACTCAAAGTCAATCTCAAATCCAAACACCGAATGGAATACTCAATCGATTCAGAATATAACACAAAACCTCACAATGATCTTAGGCAAACACGAAGAACGGGATGTCAATCCGTCTTCAATATCAAAACCTAAGAAAAGGGTGCAACTTCCGCCATACACAATCTTCGGGAATCCAAACTGCCGGCACTTCCGCAAAGTTTCTCTCGAAAACCCTAAGGCTAACTCTCCCAAAGCGAGGTTGCTGAAAACTCCCTTCTCCCGCCTTTTTATCCGTAGAGTAAGAGATATCTTCCAGCCCAAATACGTAGATGATGTGGCAATAAATGATTCGTCAAAGGATTGCCTAAATCACGGTCTCTTGATGTTCCACGATTGTGGTTTAGGGCGTGGAATTGGATTACGGTGTCTCTCATCTTCCACGACCGTACTTTAGGTAGTGTAACTTATTGGAATGCTCCACGCTCATGATACCAAGATCCACGGCCGTGGTTTAGAGCGTGGACTCTTCTACGACCGTAATTTAGGGCGTGGAAGTGTAGATTGCTTGTGGTTTCCTTTGTGTCGTGACATTCTCCATCTTAGATCCTTCTTTAGCTTCCTTGATGTGATCCTAATCCTTGGGTATGATTGAATCCTCTCTTTTCTCTCTCAAATTGTCCGGTTTAAGCTCTTATTCACCTATAATCAATCACAAACTAATGTAGACCTCCATATCGAAAATATAGGTGAACAAGTTAACAAATGCTTCAATGCCCCATTCATGAACACAATAATGAATGAAAAAAAACTAGAATAAGTTCCTAGAATATCGCAATATTTCATGCTAACAGTCACTCACACGTGTAAATTCTCAGTTGTTACTAGTTAGTCTATAGTTGATCTTCTAGAAGATCTTAGACTTACCTTTCTTCTATTTCCTTCGATTTGGATATATTGGTGAAAAGTTATATCTTCTAGGTTATCCGTTTATACACTTTTAGCTCCTTCCACAATCTACACTTCTCTCTCTCTAAGATCACTTTACTCGAGTCCAGCTGTATTATTCATATGTCATCTACAACTTATCAAATCTTTCCCGATAGCTTGTAGATGCGTCTTCGAGAATCCTTTGACCTTAATTTTCCAACCGCTTGCGGTTTCTCTTCTTATATGGACCGTTGGTGTCGGTAACTTAAGTCTTGTGCTGAGTGAGGGGTCATGGTGGACACTTGAGTCTATCCAAGTCATTCTCACTCACTCTTCTCCCTTTGCTAGTGTTGTTTTATAACATTGTCTTCATGGAAATCCATTGTGATGGAGACCATCTCCAATACAATGACCAGTTACACGCTCAAAGGCTAAGACATTGAAGGATAAACCAGCAACCCCTTCACCTTCTTCGGATTCAATCATGGATGAAGAGATCACAAGGTCAAGAGCAAAGGCGATTCAAGAAGAAGTTGCGGACATGCTCATGACATGTACGCTCAAGGAAACTCTCCTCACTCTCAAGAGTTCCTTGGTGATGTTACTGACTGTTATAGAAGAGCTAAGCCACGACCAAGAAGATCCACCAAACGAAGAAGAAGAATAAGAGCAAGGATGAGTCTCAAAGAGGAAAAATCGACCGATTTTCCAGAAAAAATCGACCGATTTTCCTGTAGGATTCTTCTATCGATCTTGCAGTCCAATTTTCCTCAATGAGACGAGTTTCTGCAAAGATCCGACCATGATCTTTTATCTTTTGACAAATATAAACTGGACTAGGATGACCACATATGATTATTTAAATGACCCAAGTGCATTATAACGGGTCATGATCACTTGCCTAGTTCTATAGGTCACTGGGGGGTGCTCTTGCAACCTAGGCCCACAGGTAACGGATAGACTGATCTATTCCTGTCGGCAAATGGAAGTAGAGGCAAGTTTCGGGAGATTCTCGTTCCGCAAGAGAAGTTGAATTAGTAATAGAATAACGTAATTGAAGGTAATAAACAGTTATGTGTGTGACATCTCATATTGTGATGTGTTGATGTGTTTGTATGTGTTATTACTTTCATTCTTATCTATGTTCTGTTAGTTAACGGTTTATACCGTGTTGTAGATGAGCTGCAGGTTAGGAAAGCTGTAGAGTGAGCTGGAAGGGTTATTGACCGAGGGCTCCTGTACACTAGGTTGGGCATTCGTTATCCGAGGCTATCCGTTCGTTATCCGAGGAAAACACCATTATAAGGCGTGACATAGAAGAGATTAAGGAACAAATGCGGGCTTTGACGGAGTCCTTACAACACCAAACGGATATGGAAAGGGGCCAACACCATGTCCATGTTTCCCAAGTACTTCCAACTTAAGTTCAAAATCCGTTATATATCATTGAAAATTCCGCCCTGGTACTTCCACTTTACCTTGTCAACCCATTGTATGATGAGTCTTTTGAAGAGGACAATCTTGAAGTCATCACCGACAAAGAAGAAGTAATCTTCGACAATGTCGACACGATCATGAAAGATGACGCCATCAATTTCAAAAACGGTGCCATGATATTGAAATAATATAAATTTGAGCCGCCCGATTCGAGGTTTGTCTTTATCGTGCCCAATAATTTACCTTCCGACATTCCTTTTGATCTAGTCAACATGCAACTGGAGTTCAACTTCAACGGCATGTACGAATAGTTAAACTATGCTACATTTCTAAGCAAATACAAGTTCAAGCCTCCTGATCAAGGGTTTGTTCTTATTATGTCCGATAGTCTACCTCGACATGGCCCGGATGAGTATTGGAGGAAGTGTGTAGTTGTCCATGCCGTTAACAAAATCACCGATAAGTACCGGCATTCAATCCTTTGCACCATGATGGACTACAAGTCCAAGCCTCCAGATTCCTACGGCATGCACCATCCAACCACGGTGTAACGGAGACGTTTCACAGCCAAGAGGAGGAGAATGATACGCCCCTGGATGGCGATGCCATCCGTACCTCCGGCATGATACGCTCTTTGCTAGCGACGAAAGATTTGTCGTGCATATTTATTTCCATCATATTTTATCTATTTAATATTTTAGATATTTAAATAATTAAAGGGATATTCTTGTGGATATTTCCCTTTAAGAGGAAGATTTGACTTTATAGAATATTCCAATCAAATCCCTTAAATTAAGCCTAGAATCTCTCAATTGTGACTTAAGGATTTCCATCTTTGCCACTACCCTCCTGATGCGTCCTTGGATGCGTTCAAGGACAAACTCCGGATCTAGATCGAGCTTGAACTTCAACTACTCCGTTTTGTTATGTGCGGATGGATTTGATGTAGAAAATGAGTTTGTGGAAGCTTGAGAGATGATGTTGCGGAAGCGTATGATTGATTCGATCTAAAAAGATTGAACAATCCTTCAAGTGGAGCGAACTAGTGATCCTTGAAGGATCCTCGAGTTGGAGACTTGGATCAAAGATCCAAAGCAAGAACTTTAAAAGAGAGGAAGATGTGATGCCCAATAACCAAAGATGAGGAAATGCTTCTCAATTATACTTGATTAGTAATGAACATGCTTTTACAATGAAGCCAACCATCCATTATATAGTGGAGGGTGGTGGAAAAGATGGAAATCCTTAAGACATAATTGAGAGATTCTAGGCTTAATTTAAGGGATTTGATTGGAATATTCTATGAATGATTCCAAGTCAAATCTTCCTCTTAAAGGGAAGTATCCACAAGAATATCCCTTTAATTATTTAAATATCTAAGAAAATAAATAGATAAAATATGATGGAAATAAATATGCGGGACAAATCTTCCGTCGCTAGCAAAGAGCGTATCATGCCGGAGGTATGGATGACATCGCCATCCAGGGGCGTTTCAGTTGGGCGTTGGTTATGGGATGTTTTATATACGTGATTGTGATGTGGTTGTTTTGTACTTGGCCAGGTTTTGTAAATTGACGATGTATATATTTATATACTGCTTTATGTATTTGGTTTGTATTTGTCTGTGCCTTGTTGTAAGATTCAGTGAGATTATTGTCAAGCTAGAGTCAGGATCCATTGTGAGATCCTAGCCCTGTAGCGCCCCAAGTCCCGTGGATTTGGGGTGTTACAGTTGAGCATTTCGACAATAAGAAGGAGAAACACAAACATAAGGACAAAGAAGCAACTCTTAGAGAAGAAAATTTGGGCAGTTCTTCAAAAAAGTCGACCGATTTCTGACGAAAATCGGTATGTTCATGGGAAAATCGACCGATCTTCCTGTAGCTCATCCAATTTTTCCTCTCTAGGACAACAACAAGCCCTTCTTACATCTATAAGGGAGTTTCTCGATGATTATATTTCTTTAGATCTTTCTTTACCGAGCTTATATAAAAGCCTACTAACTTTAAGTGATGAAGAGAAGGCCGCTTTGCCTTCAAACATTTTATAGGCGTTGGATGAATATAAAGACGTATTTCCGGATGAGATTCCTGCAAGACTTCCACCATTCCGAGGCATTGAGTATCAGATTTATTTCATTCCTGGATCATCACTTCCTAACCATCCTGCTTATAGGATGAGTCCGCAGGAAAGACAAGATATACAAGATCAAGTGCAAGACCTTTTGAACAAAGGTTATGTACGGGAAAACTTCAGTCCTTGTGCGGTTCCAGTTCTATTGGTACCCAAGAAGGATAACACTTGGAGGATGTGTGTCGATTGTCGAGCAATTAACAACATCACTATCAAGTACCGACATCCCATTCCTCGATTAGACGATATGCTGGATGAGTTGAGCGGATCAACTTTGTTTTAGAAGATCGACCTTAAGAGTGGATATCATCAAATCCGAACGAGGGAGGGAGATGAATGAAAGACAACATTCAAGACCAAATTCGGATTATATGAGTGATTGATTATGCCTTTCGGTTTGACTAACACTCCTAGTACTTTTATGAGGTTAATGAATCATGTCTAGCGCCATTTTATTGGGAAGTTTGTGGTTGTCTACTTTGATGACATCCTCATTTATAACAAATCCATTGAGGAACATGAAGAACATTTAAGGAAAGTACTCGCAACTCTTAGATCTGAATCTCTATATGCTATTATTAAGAAATGCGAGTTTAGTACTAACGAAGTTGTTGTCCTTGGATTTGTAGTTAGCACAAGAGGACTTGAGGTGGATAAAGAGAAGATCAAAGCCATTCAAGAATGGCTTACACCTACCGTTGTCGGATATGTGCGTTCTTTCCATGGATTGACAACGTTCTATAGGCGCTTTGTGAAGGATTTTAGCACCATTGTAGCCTCTCTCATGCAACTCACGAAGAATCAAGTACCGTTCGAGTGGGAAGAAGCACAAGAGAAAGCTATTTCGGAACTAAAGAAGACTATCAAATGCACCTCTTCTTGCACTTCCGGATTTCACCAAACCGTTCGAAGTAGAGTGTGACGCTTTAGGTATTGGTATAGGAGGCATACTCATGCAAGAAGGTAAATATTTATCCTACTTTAGTGAGAAATTAAAAGGTCCATGTTTAAATTACACTACTTATGATAAGGAACTATATGCTTTATTTCGAGTTTTCAAAACATGACAACACTATCTTTGGCCTAATAAATTCATCCTTAAAACTGATCATGAGTCTTTGAAGCATTTTTGAAGTCAAGATAAGTTGGACAGAAGACATGGAAGATGGATGGAGTTCATTGAGACATTTCCTTATATTATCATATAAAAGAAAGGGAAGGATAATGTCGAAGCGGATGCTCTTTCTAGGAGGTATAGTTTGATCACAACAATGGATTCCAAGGTCCTAAGATTCCATTATATCAAAGATCTATACGAGGATGATGAAGACTTTGGCGAAATTTACACTGGATGCAAAATTCGACCCAGTTCCAGGAAAATCGGCCGATTTTCTGACCGATTTTTGCCTCGATAGAGATAAGTATTATCTTTTTGAAGGATTTCTGCTCCATGAGGATAAAGTTTGTATTCCTCGATGCTCTCTGAGATTATTATTAGTTGAGGATACTCATATGGGAAGATTATTGGAACATTTTGGAAGAGATAAGACTTATCACATGCTTCATTCTCATTTCTTTTGGCCTCACATGCTCAAGGATGTTGAACATTTGATTAAGAGGTACCTTGTTTATCTAAAAGCAAAGTCAAGATTGAAACCGCACGGTTTGTATCCCCCTCTACCTATTCCTACACCCCCTTGGCTTGACATTAGTATGGATTTTGTTATAGGTTTGTCAAGGACTAAGAAGGGGAGAGATTCTATCTTTGTGTTTGTTGATCGCTTTTCTAAATTGGCTCACTTTATTGCTTGCCATAAAACTGATGATGCATATAATGTAGCTAAGTAGTTTTTCAAGGAAGTTGTTAGATTGCATGGAGTTCCAAGAACTATTCTGAGCGATAAAGATGTCATGTTCCTTAGCTTCATTTGGAAGACACTTTGGGGAAATCTAGGTACAAAGTTGTTGTTCTCAACTTCTAGTTATCCTCAAACGGATGGTCAAACGGATGGTCAAACAGAGGGTCAAACTGAGGTAACTAATCAAACTTTGACTACGATTTTATGAGCTGTTTTAAAGGACAATTTGAATGCATGGGAAGATGTTTTACCACATGTCGAATTTGCTTATAATCGTACCTTGCATTCACTACTAACCTAACGCCGTTTGAGTGTGTTTATGGAGTGAATCCTTTGACTCCCTTTGATCTTATACCGTTGTCTTTAGAGGCGCAAGTAGATATTGTTGTAGGACAACAATTGGAGTTCATAAAGGAGTTATATGAGAAAACGTGCTCACGGCTTGAGCAAAAAGGAATTTCCGTTGCTTCCAAAGAAAGTCGGAATTGCAAGGAGATGCTATTCAAGCCCGGAGATCTAGTGTGATTACATCTAAGGAAGGAGTGATTTCCGGACAAGAGGAAGTCTAAGTTATCTCCAAGAGAGGATGGACCTTTTAGAGTCAAAAGAAAGTTGGTGATAATGCTTACGTCTTGGAGCTTCCAACTGATTATGGTGTAAGCCCCATCTTCAACGTTGGCCACTTAAGTCCTTACGATTTTAGAGATGGGCATGCTGATGATTCGAGGACGAATCCTTCTCGAGAAGGGGAGTCTGAAGTGGGACCATCTCCAACACAAGGACCAGTTACACACTCAAAGACTAAGACATTGAAGGATAAACCAGCAACCCCTTCACCTTCTTCAGATTCAATCATGGATGGGGCAATCACAAGGTCAAAAGCAAAGGTGATTCAAGATGAATTTGCGGAAATGCTCATGACATGTACGCGCAAGGAAACTCTCCTCACTATAAAGAGTTCCTTGGTGACATTACTGACTGTTATAGAAGAGTCAAGCCATGACCAATGTAATAACCGAAAATTTTAAACTCCGTTTAATACTGAATTTAACCGGATTCCGATCCGCCAACTTTTACTTTAATAATAATAATAATAATTAATAAAAAATAAAACGAGATTTAATTTCTATCATTTTATGTGACCTTAATTCACATAAAATGATAAATTATGTAACCATAAATAATTCCGTAATTATACCCGCAAATTCTCTTTCGGTCCAGCGCGATTAACGAGTTTTCCTTTAGCCTTGTTTTAATGGGAGAGCAGGCTGGTTCTGGCCCTACACCAGGCCCAATGACCTTTTCGCGGGCCCACCTCCTTAATCCTAACCCACTTCTTCTAGCTGCAGCCGGCCCAAACCATGCATCTATTTCCTAATGGATCGGTCCAAGAGGATGAAGAGCTGCTTGCCAATCCGATGAAGGGATGCCTGCCGATCCATTTGATTTTCACTAGCCCAGCCGTTACATTTCTAAACCCACTCCCATAACCTAATTAACTGTCCTAATTTAACTCCTAGTTAACTACACCCCGATTAATCCTATCCCTATCTACCGTAATCAGCACTTTAACCTAATCTACCATTTTGTTATCCGGCAATCACACAACAGGAGTACAAACGTGAAGAGCTCTCCCTCTACATCTCAACGCAATCTCGCCAACGCTGGTGGAGCAAGAAAGCAGAGGCTGTTGTCTCCGACAAGAGAGTTGTCGCCGTCTCGAGCCCAGTCAGGACAGTAGAGCAGGTAAGGTCTTTTTATTTCCCGAGTCGTCTTTCCTCCGTCTATGCCGCTGAACTCTTGAATCTTCAGCCGACACCAGGCCACAAAGAAGGGCGAGCCTTCCAGGCGGAACCGCAGACCCGTACAGATCCCTACGGCTTTGGTCAAACGACCCATTGCTGAAAAGGAAGGACTCGCTACTGCTAGCCTTAGACGTACCTCTGTCTTCATCACTGATACCGATCGTCACCGGAGTCCTCAGTAACGCTGACTCTTCCTTCCTCGTTGCAGACAGGTAAATCCATCCCACTTCCTTCCCTTCGTTATAGTAGTGAGGAGAGTCGAGCGATCAGATCCGATAGGTAAATCCATCCCACCTACTGCACGTTGTTACAGTGAGTTGCAATCAGGAAAGTAGGGTGGAATTTATTTAACTGTGTTGCTAGTAGGAGTCGAAGTCAAGACCACCTTCTAACCTTTCATCCTGCCAGAATAAATTTTGTGTAAGTTGCTGACTTTGAGGATTCATTTTAATGCCTTAGATTAACCATCCACCTTTCAAAATTTGATATGTTGTCGATAGATATAAGTAGGTTGCTGTGTTAAAAGTTGAGAACGAATTAACGGTCGGATTAGAAATTATAAGGTTGCAAAGTGGGGCAGTTGGGTTGATTTTTCCAGCAGAAGAAATAATGGCTAAGTATAGAATTTATAGAGTTACATCCAACTTTGGAGACTTGTGTAGGAGTTTTTGGTTGGGTAGTTTTGAAAAATCTTTGCTCCTATGAATATCCTACATATCATAGATGGCCTAGAGATTTACGTCGGGATTTTTATCTTTTTATTCAAGCCTCTTACCTTAAGCCAAAGTCAGACCTTAGAGAAACTTTTTCGTTAGCGAACTATATCGTTGAGATTTACGTTGGCTAGATTTGTGTTTAACTCCCACAAATCGTTAGCGAACTATATCTTGAGAGCCAGATTAAGGAGATAGGTTCCGAAAGAGAGTTTGGAACTAAGTTATAAAATATTCTGAAGTTCCGGGATCAAGGGCAAAATGGTCTTTTAACCTAAGAGAAACTTTTTCGTAAATTTTCTTTGTGAGATTGTACATATTAGAAGTTTATAACTTCTAAGAGTTTAGGGATGCGTTTTGATTCTCATGCCTTATTTGACAGGCGTTTGAGTTACCATGAGTACGGACCGATTTGAGACTTGTTAGAGTGTGATTTGACTCAGGTAAGTCCTTGCGACTTACTTAGCCAGTTTCTGGATATTAGTTGGGTGATGATGGTTGTGTGTGTGCAATGTGTGTGATTATAATAATAACAACTTGTTAGGACGACCGTTGTTGTTATGTTTTAAGGCTCAAGTGTATGTATAACGGGCCGTGACATCACTGCCCAACTCTGACAGGAGACTGGGAGGTTCTCTATACCCAGACCAGGCAGGTACAAGGTGAGATGCATCGGTTCCATTCCTGATGGTTACACGGGGGCGGAGGCGAGGTTTGAGAATTCCACGTGTCACAAAATAAGTATCATTAGTATGAGTGAATGACCTAAATGAAGATAATAAATGAATTGTGTGAAAGCATGATGAGTGTTTATTTTGATATGTGTGTGTGTGCTGTTATTATTCTTCTAATGTTTAGACAACTAGCTAATGGTTGTTTCGTTGTGTTTTTAGACTTACCGCAGGTTAGAGCAGCATCTGAGTGATCCGGAAGTAGTGGTCAGCCGGGTTGCCGTACTCCTTAGACTGGGGGTTTGGGTTGTTACTTTGTCGTTCTTTCCTTTTGTTAAGACAGTTAGTCTCTTTCCTTTGTTTAAGAACTATAGGCTGCTAGACCTTGTTGCATTTATTCCTTTAAAAATACTATTTCATGAATTTCGTTTTTTTCCTATTTGTGTCTTGTTGCAAGATCCTAGTAATATTGTTGTCAAACTTAGGCCGGGACCCATTGTGAGGTCCTAACCAGTAACGTCCCGAATTTTGAGAATTCGGGGTGTTACAAATGTTATCAGAGCTCTAGGTTGGCAACAATGGCACTTGAAATCTTCTAAAAGACCGAATAAGTACTTGAACAAGAACCCGAAAGGGATCTGAGTTTTAAAAGGAATTTTGTCTTTCAAATGCATGCATAGTCTGGTTGGGAATAGAAAAGTACGGCTGACCACCACTACTACCGCGGATCTTAGTATGCTTAGTATGGACTTTAGGTTTTACCGTAGTTGGCACGTACTAGAGCTACGCTAGCTACTGGCCGAGGTAGAGGTCGTCTACCTCTCCCTCCAGCTGCAAAGGGTAGGGGAGATAGGACTGCTATAGTTAGAGGACGCGGCCGTGGAGGTAGACCTCCATTAGCACGAGGTCGAGGTCGAGCTCCTCGAGAGGATCCACCAGCAGTGATCATGCCAGATGCTGAAGTGGAGGAGGTGGCTGAGAGTGTAGGTCCTGAGGTTAGGAATGAGACCGTTGCTAGGTCTGGAGCGCAGAGAGCACGTTCGACTAAGTCAGGACGTATTTCTATTGGAGTATCTGAGTACAAAGAGTACCGAGCATACGTCGAGCGTATGGAGGAGGCTGCTAGAACAAAGAGACTTACCTAGGTACCACTAGTACCGGCTAGGTCCGTTCAGGTGACACAGGGAGTGCCTCAAGTGCCGGCTGTACCTGAGAGGAGAGTGGAGGTTGATAAAGCTCCTACTGGGTTTAGAGCACCGAGACCGGATGAGTGGTTGAAGGCTTTCAACTCTCAGAAAGTCCCCTCATTCAGTGGAGAGATAGGGTTAGAGGTAGAGCACTGGATTGGACATTTAGAGACTGAACTAGAGGTGATACGTTGCCCAGAGGATCGACCGGTGGATTTGGTGCAGACATGTTTCACGGAGGATGCTCATTCCTGGTGGCGGACCATTCGTAGTCGAGTCACCAGTTGGGAGCAGATGAGGAACATTGTTAGAGAGAGATACTGCCCTATCTCATTGAGGAGAGAGAGGTTTCAGGACTTCAGTGAGGCAGAATTTGAGGATATTCCGATTGCTGCTGCCATCAAGAAGTTCCAGAAGGAACTGACTCTACTTGGACCAGCTGAACCTCCTGAGGAGCAGCATGTGTACCTCTTTTCACGGAGATTGAGAGAGAGCACCCGTTCCTATCTGGCAGGATTTCGCTGCGAGACTTTGTCAGACTATTAGGATAGAGCGTCTGCATATGAGAGAGATAGGCCAGTCCAGAGGAGAGCTGCACAGTCAGATAGGCCGAATAAGCGATAGAGGACAGGATATGCTAGTGGTAGTACAGGAGTAGCTGTTTTTGGACGGGGACAGACTCAGGGGCGACATAGCCATACCGCTACAGTCCAGTCTTCAGCTGGGGGTTCACAATGCCACAACTGTAGTGGCTATGGACACATCCGATCGAACTGCATGAAGCCGTTAGTGACCTGCTTCCAGTGCGGCAAGGTTGGACATAGAGCTGTTTTTTGCCGTCAGGGCAAGGCTCCATCTCAGCAGGGTTCTTCCCTGCCGGTCTATCAAGGAGTGTACAAAGGCAGCCACAGTACCGAGCTCCGAGTCAGCAGCAGTAGTACCGATCCCCAGGTCAGCAGCAGTCTTACAGGGCTCTAAGACACACCTCTTCACAAAGTTCTATGCAGGGATCAGGTCGGGGCCGAGGACATGGCAGTGTAGCTGATACCAAAGGAGCTCCGACACGAGTGTTTGAGCTGAGGAGTACTGATAAGCCAGAGGCACCGACTACCACATGTACTATCTGGATCCATGGACTACCTGTACGAGTTTTGTTTGATATGGGTGCTACGTACTCCTTTATATCTGATGCATGCGTAGACAGTTTGTCCTTAGCTATTGTAGAGGGGATACCTTTTGTGATAGGATTACCTGACGAGAGTAAGGTTAGAGGGACCCGAGAGATCTATGGATGTCCCATTCATTTGGGAGATCGAGACTGGCTAGTAAATTTACTAGTCATGCCCTTAGCTCATGAGGATGTGATTCTAGGGATAGATTAGATGAAGAGACATGGAGCAGTCTTAGACATTGGTAGGAGGACAGTGACTGTTGCTACTGAGGAGGGTCATAGAGTGATATTTCGAGGTTGGGACCTCGGAAAGTCCGGCACAATTATCAGTGCAGTGAGAGCAGTGAGACTGATAGCACAGGGTTGTGAGGCCTTCTGGTGTTATGCCATGAAGGAACGCAAGAGCCTGACAGTAGAGGAGATACCAGTTACATGCGAGTTTGCAGAGGTGTTTAGTGATGACCTACCAGGACTACCCCCACAGAGGAGCGTTGACTTCTGCATTGAGTTAGAGCCGGGCACGAGACCGATCTCGAAGGCCCTGTACCGTATGGCACCGATAGAGCTGCTTGAGTTGAAGAAGCAGTTAGAGGAGCTAGCAGATAAGGGCTTCATACGCCCTAGTGTGTCTCCTTGGGGCGCGCCCGTATTATTTGTGAGGAAGAAGGACAGATCAATGCGGTTATGCATAGACTACAGAGAGCTGAATAAAGTCACCATCAAGAACAAGTATCCACTGCCGCGTATAGATGATTTGTTGGACCAGTTGCATGGAGCATCCGTGTTCTCGAGGATAGACTTGAGGTCAGGTTATCACCAGCTGAGAGTGAGAGATCAGGACATATCTAAGACGGCATTCCAGACTAGGTATGGTCATTATGAGTTCGTAGTGACGCCATTTGGGCTCACTAATGCACTATCAGTGTTCATGGAGTTGATGAATGGGATATTCATCGACTTTTTAGACCAGTTTGTAGTGGTCTTCATTGATGACATCCTAGTTTACTCTAGGAGTCGAGAGGAGCATGCCAGACACTTGAGGACAGTATTGCAGATTCTGCAGGATAGCTAGCTGTATGCTAAGCTATCCAAGTGTGAGTTTTGGATGACAGAGGTGGCTTTCCTAGGCCACGTGGTGACGACTGAGGGTATTAAAGTCGATCCAGTGAAGATAGAGTCAGTGTCTTCTTGGCAACCTCCTAAGAATGTTAAGGAGGTTCGTAGCTTTCTAGGTTTGGTAGGTTATTATCGCCGGTTTGTGGAAGGGTTCTCCCTGCCCGACCACTTACTTGCCTTCTGAGGAAGACTACTCGGTTTGTTTGGTCTGTGCCGTGTCAGCAGAGTTTTGAGGAGCTGAAGAAGAGATTGACGTCTGCTCCGATTTTAGCACAGCCTAAGGGTACCGATGACTTTGTGGTACACAGTGACGTATCCAAGCTAGGCTTGGGGTGTGTTTTGATGCAGAGGGGTAAGGTCATAGCCTATGTGTCTCGGCAGTTGAAGACGTATGAAGAGAACTACCCCACACATGATCTAGAGTTGGCTGCAGTAGTCCATGCTCTTAAGATCTGGCGTCACTATCTCTATGGGGCGACATGTCAGATCTTCACAGACCATAAGAGTTTGAAGTATATATTCACTCAGCGGGAGTTGAATAACCGCCAAAGGCGGTGGTTAGAGTTGATCAAGGACTTCGACCTTGAGATTCTCTACCACCCCGGAAAGGCGAATGTAGTAGCTGATGCTTTGAGCCGGAAGACGCCTAGGGAGAGGGCGATAGCCCGATTGACGGTACAACCACAGTTGTAGAGGGATTTGGCTTGGTTAGAGATAGAGATTCAGTTTCCCTATTCAGATCGCCAGTTGGCTACCTTGGAGTTACTTCCTGATCTGTTGGATGAGATCCGACGGAAGCAGGAGACTTGCCCAAATTTGACCAGGATCTGAAACAGGGTGTCTCGAGATGAGGCCGCACAGTTCACTATTGGTGCTGATGGAGTGATGAGATGTCAGGACCGCGTTTGTGTGCCGTCAGACAGTGAGTTGAGACAGAGGATACTAGGTGAGGCTCATGCTACCCCATACTCAGTACATCATGGAGCGAGTAAGATGTACAAGAATGTGAGACGGTCCTTCTGGTGGGGTGGTTTGAAGCCCGACGTGGCTTGGTATGTAGCTCGGTGTGCGACCTGCCAGCAGGTCAAGATTGAGCATCGCAGGTCCGGAGAAGAGCTCCACCTACTTCCAGTACCACAGTGGAAGTGGGAGGATATATCTATGGATTTTGTCACAGGGTTGAGGCTCAACAGAGGTTTTGATGCTATTTGGGTAGTGGTAGACCGTCTGACGAAGACCGCACGTTTCATTCTGATTAAGGAAACGTGGCCAGTGAGTCGTCTAGCTGAGGAGTTCACCAGACACATTGTTAGACTCCATGGAGTACCGAGGACTATCATCTCCGACAGAGATGGACGTTTTACCTCGAGATTTTTGCAGCAGGTACATGCTGCTTTGGGAACGAGTCTCCACTTTACCACCGCCTACCACCCACAGACCGACGGTCAGTTTAAGAGGACCATCCAGACATTAGAGGACATGCTGCAGGCTTGTGTACTAGATTTGGGACAAGTATGGCCAAATCATCTTCCACTGGTAGAGTTTTCGTATAACAGCTGGCACGCATCTATTGGGATGGCCCCTTATGAGGCTTTCTACGGACGGAGATGTCGCACACCATTATGCTGGGATGAGCCTAGCAGAGTTGATGGAGTAGCTCCAGATTAGATACAGGAGGACATCGCTCGGATTTCCCTGGTCCGAGAGCGGATGTTAGCAGCTCAGAGTCGTTAGAAGTCATACACCGACAAAAGGCGTCGACCATTGAAGTTTAGGGTGGGTGCTCAGGTGTGGTTGAGAGTGTCACCTACGAGAGAAGTCCGCCATTTCGGTATTAAGGGGAAGCTGAGCCCCCGATATGTCGGACCTTTTGAGATCTTGGAGAGAGTTGGAGAGGTGACCTACAGATTAGCACTACCGCCGAGACTGGAGGGTGTCCATCCGGTCTTCCACGTATCTCAGTTGAGAGAGTACATCCCGGATCTGAGACACGTCATCAGCCATAAAGACCTGATAGTTGAGCCCGATCATACATTTGTAGAGTACCTAGTAGTTGTCTTGGAGCGCAGTACTAGACGTCTGTGGTCCAAGGAGATATCTATGTTGAGGATCCAGTGGTCTAGACGAGGAGCTGATGAGGCCACTTGGGAGACAGAGGAGAGTATTAGACGTAATTATCCTGAGTTCTTTGTGGGGTTAGATGTTACTTCTGTATCGACGAGTTAGTACTCGGATGTTGTGTTTTGACTAGTCATGTTTCTATTTTGGATTCAGCGATTATGTTTTATGTGATGTGTGATAACACGATTTATGACTTAGGATTAGACACTCATTTAGATAGTTTTTCCGCTCATTCATGCATGGTATGCACTAGTTCGTGACGGTTTGCACTCAATTCATGTATTTTGTCGAGATAGACGTCTACACGGACCTTTGCATGTTTTGTAGGTATTTTGGGATGCTTAGGAGCTTAATCGATACATTCGAGGATCGTTCCTCGAGATGACACACCTTCGGACTCATTGGGATGCAAGCTAGGAGCTAAGGAGGACACATGGGACCTTGATGGTGCATGCCATGCACCAAATTGTGGCTTGATGATCCATATAGTGCAGAAGCAGCAAAACCACGGTCACTGGAAGAACCAAGCCCGTGGAAATAGGCCGTGGTTTTGGCCAGACAGTTGTGACAGCTGTCCCACGATCTTCATGGCCGACTCTTGCAAATTTGGAGGATAAAAGGTGGTCCTGCAAGGCTGTTAGGATCAGACCCCTCACTCCCATTCTCTCCCACACTCTCAACAACAATATTCTCTCATTGGAAGATTGGATTGGAGCTACCATTGGAGAAGAAGAAAGGCTTCCATTGGAGAAGAAGAAGTAGCACACTAGTTCATAGTTCCATAGTCTTTTTGAGTGATTTTGAGTGAGCTTTGTGAAACGTTTTGCAAGAGTTTGTAAGAAACGATTCGAACCTTCTTTTGAAGGATTGTAAGTCCTTATTGAACCTTGATTTAGCTTGTTTTACTTGTTTCATTTTCCTAATCCATCTTTCATTTCACCCTCTTGACATGGATTCCATGATTTTATGCTTGATGATTTTGATTGTGATAATGCATGTTGTTGGCTAAATAGATGCGATTCTAGGGTAAGGAAAAGATGGTTATGGCTTGGACTATGATAGAATAGACCTAAATGTATGCTTGGATGACTCGCTTGATTGAACCTAGTCACTGTTTAAAACCACGGTTTGATCTTGCCTTTCCACGGCCGCGGAAGGAGATGAACACCCTGTAATTTTGATCAACTTGCTTGTATTGATAAATCTAAGTGTTAGGTTGTTGATTTGTTGAAATCCTAGTGTTAGTTGAGCTAAATCTATCCTAGGGTGACCTAATGTTAGCAACTAAGAGTTAGAAGAGACCTACCCGGTGATTCTTGCTCTTAGATACCGAAGATGATGAACTCTAGGTAGTAGTGAGCCTCACAAGCCGCTATTGGACTGAATGTGCTAGGATAAGTGTTTAGGACTTGCCTTCCCGAGACTTACCCGGTAAGGAGAGGTTAGATCCCTAGATAACCATCCGGTTTGTGTAGATATCCCTACCTTAGGCTCCTAGAGACTTACCCGGTGATAGGACCTTAGGTGCGGATTAGTGGATCATGAGACCTACCCGGTAATTGACCCCACTTGAGAAACATTCACTCCCAACAAACTATGGTTAATCCAAGGAATGATTAGATTGCTTGAGTCCTATGCCATAACCGGAATTTCCAACCCCTAGAATCCGCTTTTCTCTCTTTGATCACATATTTCGTGTTTGCCTTGCTTGTTTGTGTTTATTTGCTAGATTGTTAGTTTGTTTTGCATTCTTACATCGTTGTAATTCTTGATTGATCACCACACAAAACCAAACCCAAAAATATTGAGATTTTCATTTATTTGTTTCTTTCTTTTTTTTTTCCTTAGCCTAGATCAACACGATCCTTAGTCACTAATCGATTCAATCTCATCTCAGTCTTTGTGTTCGACCTCGGAATACTATCCTTACTACAAAACGTCCCGTACACTACGGGTTCGCTAGGAGTTAGGAAAAATATATCGAGTTATAAATTTAAAGCTTTTGCGTGTCACGTTCTTAGCGTAACAAGTTTTTGGCGCCGTTGCCAGGGACTAGGTTAAGATTGAGTCATTGTTTGTGATTATTTATAGTGTAGGTCATTCTTGTTGCTTTTGATCCCGTTTGGTTTGTGTCTTTGCTTTTCAGGACATCTCTACTCTTTTGGTGTATGCGAAGATCTCGTGGCAAGGATTTAGCTCCATTCGATCTCGAGCCGGAGAAAACCCTTAGATCTAGATCAAAGAGCATTAGAAAGGGAAAAGAGATGGCCGGAAGAGATCTCCAAGCTGAGTTGGATGAGGCTTTAGAGCAAATTAGGCTAAGGGATGAAGCCTTGGAGAATGAGAGGAGACTTGCCAATGAGAGTCAAGAAGCAACTAGGAGGGAGATTGAAGAGATTAGGCAAGCTCTTGTGCAAAGAGAGCTTAAGCGTCAACATCCTCCACCTCCACCACAACCGCAGCCGGCGGTTAATATTCGGGTTGTGCCCATTGCAATTGAAGAGCCACAAACGTTAGGGCAACGTATGGATCCGGCACAAAGAGCACACCGTCCGGGTGTGAACTTAGGAGATCCCGTAGCCCATGATTACGAGCTCCGCCCTCAAGTTCTACAAATGATCCGGCATAATCAATTTGGAGGGATGGAAGGAGAGTCTCCTCATCAACACTTGATGAACTATGAGATCTTGATGGAGACCCTAAGACCGCCTAGATTGGAGAGCAACAACCATAAGCTTAGGGCTTTCTCCTTCTCACTTAAGGATAAAGCCTTGGCTTGGTATCAATCTATTCCGCAAGGGCGAGTGAGTACTTGGGAGGAGATGACAACCGAGTTTTTGACAAAGTTCTTCCCACCTTCCATGACTACCGAGTTAAGAGGGAAGATCAATGCTGTTACGCTAAGATCGTGTAATGTGTGTACGCAATAAATCATCCTAAACTAACATATAAGCCCATCCTATCATCACCCAAGCCATAACCATCAATCCATCACTCCAGAATCACAATAAACTAGTCAACAATATGCATATCAAGATCCAAAATCATCAAACAAGCATACATGGTATTCATAGATGGATAATGAAAGATAAGCAAGCAAAATCAATAAATATCAACTAAATCCAAGTTGTAGCAAGACTTACAAACTCTTAAATGAAGATCCAAAACGTTTCTAATAATCCTTGCAATAGCTCTTCAATCCAAGACTACGAAAGTAACTCAAAATCACTCAAAATCTCACTATCACTCTTAGAATGGTGTTCTTCTTCTTCCTTCAATCCTTGAGAGTTTTTCTTCTCCTCCAATCTTTCCCCCCAAATTGATGAGTTGTGAATGAGAGTGTGGGAGAGGAGAGATGCTCAGCAACAACCTGCAGGACCACTTATATTCTCCACCAAGAGCAAGGCCGGACAAGAGATCGTGGGACACGTGGCTTAAGCTGTCAAAGGCCCAAAAATCGACCCAGTAGGATTAAATCGGCCGATTTAGCTGCTAGTTGGTCCGATTTTCTTCAGCAGAAACATGCTATGATTGTCTAGCCATGAGTTGCTCCATTGCTTGCACCAATAGTGGTCTTTGTGTCCTTTGTTGCTCCAATTATGCTCCTCCAAAGCTTTGGATGTGTACCATCATGAGGCTTGGCCCTCTAATGTATTGGTTAATGTCCAAAAGACCCCCGAAATACCTACAAAGCAACGCACAAGTCCGTGTAGACGTCTATCTCGACAAAATACGTGATTTGAGTGCAAACGTCGCAAATTTGTGCTAAACCATGCATGAATGAGTGATGAATCTATCTAAATGATTACCTAAACCTAAGTCATAAATCGTGTTATCAAATGCCTTCGTGATGAAGGATAGAGAAAGCTTATTCAAGTCTTGGGAGAGGTTCAAAGACCTTCTCCTAGATTGTCCACACCATGGTATACTGAAAATTGAGCTATTGGAGATCTACTTCAAAGGACTTGATGAAGATAGCCAATTCAAGCTTCAATCTCTTTCCGCTGGGACTTTCATGGAAAAGAATGTGGATGAAGCTTGGGAGTTTGTAGCGAAACAAGCTTTGGTGATTGAGAAGTACTCCCATAGGAAGAGTGATGGGAGGAAAGCGGGAGCATATGAGGTGAGTGAAGTCACCATGAGCAACTTCAAGCTTGATGCAATCAACAATGAGCTTAAGTCCTTGAGGGAGTTGTGTGCTATAACTTTGAAGAATCAAGCAACCCCTCAAATGCAAGTGCAAGCAAACTTGTCTTCCAAGGAGGAAGATGTGAACTACATGGGAAGGGGCAATTATAACAACTATCAAGGCCCAAGGAACTTCAACAAAAACCGGCAATTTAACAATTACCGGCCTAACCACAACCATTTTGGGTTTTCCTATTCTAACCCGGATGGAGCCTTAAACCCCCCCGCTTCCACAAGCGCAGCTCCACCACCAAAGGCTTCACAAGAACCTCCACCCGGATTTACTCAACCTCCAAAGGATAGAACCGAGATGATGTTTGAGCAATTGCTTGGAAGGTTGAGTGGTCTTGAGAGCACGGTGACTTCTATTTCTAAGGCTCAAAAGGTGTTGGAAGCACAAATGTTCCAAAAGGCGGGTGAAGCTCATAGAGATCCGAGAAAGCTTCCCGGAAGAACCAAAGATAACCCGAGAGGCCAAGTGTTGGCCATTACAACAAGAAGTGGGCTGAGCATGAAGGATCCCTTGCCTAAGGGAAGTGATAAAGGGAAGCAAGTAGTGGTAGAGGAAGAGCCATTGCAAGAAGAAGGAGGAAAAGACAAGGAAGATGAGCCAACATATGTGGCACCACCTCCATACAAGCCACCACTACCATTCCCACAATAACGAGCAAGGGCTCGCTTAGACAAACACTTTGGTAAATTCCTTGAACTTATGTCTAAATTGCATATTAACATTCCGTTCATGGATGCTATTCTAGGAATGCCGGCATATGGCAAGTTTTTGAAGGAGATACTCTCCAACAAAAGGAAGTTGGAGGAGTATGGAGAAGTGAGGATGACAAAGAGGTCCTCGGAATTGATCCAAACTATGAAGGAGGAGATGCCTCCTAAGCTAAGAGATCCAAGATCCTTTTGTGTGCCGATTGGAGTGGGAGAAGTGAAGTATGAAGCCCTATGTGATCTTGGGGCAAGTGTAAGCATCATACCGCTTGCACTTTGCAACAAGGTGGGGCTAGGAGAGCCAAAGCCGGTCAAGATGACCCTCTACATGGCGGACCGCTCAATCACTCATCCCATAGGAATCTTAGAAGACATACCGGTGCAACTCGGGAAGTTCTATGTGCCAATAGACTTCGTTGTTTTGGACATCCCGGCGGACTATCCGGTTCCCATCATCTTAGGGAGACCTTTCCTCGCCACATCCGGATGCTTGGTGGATTGTAAAAATGGAATTCTCTCCTTTAACATTGGAGAAGAGAATATCACGTTCAAGCTATCCACAATGATGAAAGGGCCAACCCTTGGGGAAGATGTGTTCAACATTGTCGAGCAAGAGGAGTCTAGGGAAGTTGTGAGCTCGATCTTGATCAAGGACCCCTTGGAGAAGGTTCTTAGCTTAAGTTTGATGGAGGAAAGAGTCGAGGAGGCTTGCAATGAAGAAATCAAGGCTTTGGAATCATTGGAAAAGGAGACAAGAGCTGAATTTGAAGCACACGAAGATGTGCTGAATTTCTGCAAGAACCACGGCCAGGGACCAAGAACCACGCCCGTGGTTTCTCCCGTGGAACTCTCTGGAATGCTCAAAAAGGCTAGCTTTGCAAGTTCCACGGCCGTGGTTGTGCCAGAGCCCGTAAATTTGCCCGTGGTTTCTCCAGAAACTACCTTAGTTGTTGATCAAGCTTCAAGGAGTCTTGAGGAGTCTTCAAAAGCTTTGGATTCATCTCAACCTACATTATATGGATCGTCTCTACTCGATAAAGGTCCTCCTAAAATTGAACTTAAACCCCTCCCCTCTCATTTGAAGTATGCTTTTCTTGGTGAGAATTCTACATATCCGGTTATTGTGAATGCATGCTTGAATGATGATGAACTTGCTAGATTGTTGCATGAATTAAGATTGCATAGGAAAGCCATTGGCTATACCATTGATGATTTAGTTGGCATTAAACCTTCTTTGTGCATGCATAAGATCTTAATGGAAGACAACCATAAACCTTCAATTGAACCTCAAAGAAGACTAAACCCTATCATGAAAGAAATAGTCAAGAAAGAGATCCTTAAATTGCTAGATGCGGGAATCATTTTCCCGATTTCGGATAGTAAGTGGGTTAGTCCCGTACATGTGGTTCCTAAGAAGGGTGGGATGACTGTAGTGACTAGTGAGAATAATGAATTAATCCCAACTAGAACGGTTACGGGGTGGAGGATGTGTATTGACTAAAGGAAGCTTAACATGGCCTCTAGGAAAGATCACTTCCCTCTTCCTTTTATTGACCAAATGCTAGAGAGATTAGCTCAACATTCTCACTTTTGCTACTTAGATGGCTATAGTGGATTCTTCCAAATCCCTATCCACCCGGATGACCAAGAGAAAACTACATTCACATGCCCTTGGGGTACATTTGCATATAGGAGAATGCCATTTGGGTTGTGTAATGCACCCGCCACCTTTCAAACGTGTATGATGGCCATCTTTTCTGAGTATATTGAAAACATCATGGAAGTGTTTATGGATGATTTTTCTGTTTATGGATCTTCCTTTGATGTTTGTTTAGCTAATTTGTCTTTGGTACTTAAGAGATGTGAGGAGACTAATCTAGTCTTGAATTGGGAGAAATGCCACTTCATGGTAAGTGAAGGTATTGTGTTGGGACACTTGGTGTCCAACCGAGACATTGAGGTTGATAGGGCTAAGATAGAAACCATAGAGAAGTTGCCACCACCTACCTCGGTGAAGGGGATAAGGAGTTTTCTAGGGCATGCCGTTTTTTACCGGAGATTTATTAAAGATTTCTCTAAGATTTCTAAGCCTCTTACTAACCTACTAATGAAAGATGTTGAGTTTATTTTCTCCAAGGATTGCCTTGAGGCTTTTTGTAGGTTGAAGAATGCTTTGATCACCGCTCCCATCATGCAACCTCCGGATTGGAGTTTACCGTTTGAGATCATGTGCGACGCGAGTGATGTAGCCGTTGGGGCTGTTTTGGGACAAAGGAAAGATGGGCTTACACATGCCATCTATTATGCTAGCAAGACGCTAGATGATGCCCAACTCAATTATGCTACCACCAAGAAAGAGTTGCTAGCGGTTGTGTATGCATTTGAGAAGTTCCGCTCATATCTTGTTGGAGCGAAGGTCATAGTGTATACGGATCATGCTGCGATTCATTATCTCCTTACTAAGAAGGATGCCAAACCTCGGTTGATTCGGTGGATCCTTCTTCTTCAAGCGTTTGATTTGGAAATCCGAGACAAGAAGGGGTCCGAAAATTCTGTGGCGGACCACCTTAGTAGACTCCCACCGTTGGAGATTGAGAGAGATGACATCCCAATTGATGACTCATTCCGGGATAAGCAATTGCAAATGGTGGAGAAGTGCTTGTTTCAAGTGTCAAGGGGTAATGAGCCATGGTATGCCGACATTGTGAACTACCTTGTGTGTGAGGAGGTGCCACCCGGTTTATCCTATGCCCAAAGGAAAAAGTTCTTCAAAGATGTGAGGCATTACTATTGGAGTGAGCCGCTTTTGTTCAAAAGAGGGCCGGATGGAGTTTTTAGAAGATGCATACCGGAGGATGAGGTGGAGAGTGTGATCCACCATTGTCACTCCTTGCCATGTGGAGGCCATGCTAGCTCACACAAGACATGTGCTAAGGTGTTGCAATCGGGTTTCTTTTGGCCGAGTTTGTTCAAGGATGTGCAGAATTTTGTGGTAGCATGTGATGCTTGCCAAAGGACGGGCAACATCTCAAGGAGGAATGAGATGCCCTTGAACAACATACAAGAAGTAGAGATATTCGATGTGTGGGGTGTGGACTTCATGGGGCCATTCCCCTCTTCATGTGGCAACCTCTACATCCTATTGGCGGTGGACTATGTCTCGAGATGGGTGGAGGCAATTGCCTCTCCTACAAATGATGCCAACGTTATGGTGCGGTTCTTCAACCGAGTGATCTTTCCTAGGTTTGGAACACCAAGGGTGATCATAAGTGATGGAGGGAAGTACTTCACTAATAGGAACTTCGGGACACTTTTGGCTAAGTATGGGGTGACTCATAAGGTGGCAACACCTTACCATCCCCAAACTAGTGGCCAAGTGGAGATCTCCAACCGGAAGATAAAGGGAATTCTTGAGAAGACGGTTTCTAGGACGAGAAAGGATTGGGCTATGAAGCTCGATGATGCTTTGTGGGCTTATAGAACCGCTTTCAAGACACCGATTGACACCACTCCCTACAAGCTAGTCTATGGAAAGTCTTGCCACCTTCCGATAGAGATGGAGCATAGGGCGTATTGGGCTATAAGGTGGCTGAATTTTGACCTCAAGGAGGCCGGAGAGAAGAGGTTGCTTGATATGAACGCCCTTGAGGAGATCCGGTTGGATGCCTATGAAAACGCCCGGATCTACAAAGAAAGGACCAAACGTTGGCATGACAAGCGTCTTATCCCAAAGGAGTTGAGTGAAGGCGACCTTGTCCTTCTCTTCAACTCAAGGCTACGGCTCTTCCCCGGAAAGCTAAAGTCAAGATGGACGGGTCCTTATGTGGTGAAGAAGATCTTTCCCCATGGAGCGGTTGAGATAGGAGGGGAGCATTGTGGAGATTTTAAGGTGAATGGGCATCGGTTGAAGAAGTATATCCCGGGAGCTCCGGTGGATATGATTGCCCCACTTCACCTTGAGTGAGACGCCCCCGAATTTGGTCAAGCTAATGACCTTAAAGAAGCGCTTAATGGGAGGCAACCCATTGGTAATCGTTTTTCCCTTTTCGTTTTTGTTTTTGTTTTGATTTTTCTGTTTTTGTGTGTTTGGTGTGCTTTGTGTGTGTGCTAGAGTCTTGGTAGCATGGAAGCCTTGCATGGCATGTGGATGATGATGATGATTCCCTTATCAATTGTGGGTGGAGCGGACGCGGAACTTGGACGGCTAGCGGTGCCTAGCGCGGGTCCCGACACCATAACGAACACCTTGAGCTCTCTACCATCGTTGATAGGATCAACCGACATCACTCCACTTGAGTATCCCAAATACCAAAGCAAATCATTTTTACATTGTGAGAACCCTCTTTCACTCTTCTTTACTTGAATGCCACATTGGAGACAATGTGTTTCTAAGTATGGGGTGGGGTTTTCATGATCACTTGCATGATTAGCATCTAGGATAGTTTAATATTGTCACATGTCTTGCATTGTACATAGATATTTCAAAAAAATAAAAAAAAATCAGAAAATTTAAAAAATTTTAGTGCTTCTAAGCTTGGGAATGACCCTTATGATGAGATTGCCTTGTGAATTGGCCATGGATGGCCTTATGTGTTGAATTGATGAATGCATATGTGGACCTGAAGTACTTATCTTGAATCCCATGAGTGAATTGTGATCATGAATGTTTGCCTTGATTGGATTGAGGATTGAAAGTCGAAATTACATGCTAGTTCTTGCACATCATCTAGGAGTGATTAAGGCAATTCATCTTTCTCTACTTCTCATCTTGATCATGTAGTTTGAGCACCTCAATTGATATAAATTTGACCTCTTTTGACCCATCCGGGAATAGGAGCATGTTAGTGTGTTGAGTGTTTGAAAAGCAAGTGTGGGGTGAAGTTGTTGATGGATGAATGTTATGAATGAAGTGCTGAATTTGTTGTGAAAGTGTAGACAAAAATATAGGTTTGGAGACGTTGGTTTAAATGACGAGTAACTCGGCACCATTCACATAATCGGGTGTTTGTGCCTTGCCAAAGTCAAATAAACCGATAGTCCTAACGAGCTTCGTTATGTGTGCCCGGTGTGGATGCACCTCGAAAAATAAAAAAGCCCGAGGACGGCTAATCACCAAGGTTTCGGCTTTTGTACACCAATTCCATTGTCTCAAAAATAAGTGAAAGAAAAAGAAAAGAAAAGAAAGAAAAGATGGAGAAAATATACACTTGTGGGAAGTTGATAAAAAATGTGAAGTTCAAGTCAGTTCTATTCCCGGATTAGCATCACATAGCCTAGAAAAATTCCCACCTAATTACAACGTTTCTTGGCCTTTTATTTCACAAGCCCTTGTGACCTATTTGCATGTGTGTAAGACTTAGTGATCTAGATTGAATATGCTCATGATCATCTTGACTTCTTCATTTTTACATTTCATGCATGCCTTCGAGTTAAGTATAATTGTCTTTCCATGCCTTCACTTATTTGACACATGATTGCTTGTCCATTGCCATGAACATGACTATGAAGGTGATCCAATATTAGAAGCACAACTCCAAAAAGATTTTGTTGTTTTTCTGCATGCATAAATCATGTCATCTCTTAGTCTATAGTTGGGACTTGCTCGGGGACGAGCAAACCTTAAGTATGGGGTATTTTTGATAACACAATTTATGACTTAGGATTAGGCACTCATTTAGATAGTTTTTCCGCTCATTCATGCATGGTTTGCACTAGTTCGTGACGGTTTGCACTCAATTCATGAATTTTGTCGAGATAGACGTCTACACTGACCTTTGCATGTTTTGTAGGTATTTTGGGATGCTTAGGAGCTTAATCGATACATTCAAGGATCGTTCCTTGAGATGACACACCTTCGGAATCATTGGGATGCAAGCTAGGAGCTAAGGAGGACACATGAGACCTTGTTGGTGCATGCCATGCACCAAATTGTGGCTTGATGATCCATATAGTGCAGAAGCATCAAAACCACGGTCACTGGAAGAACCAAGCCCATGGAAATAGGCCGTGGTTTTGGCCAGACAGTTGTGATAGTTGTCCCACGATCTTCATGGCCGACTCTTGCAAATTTGGAGGATAAAAGGTGGTCCTGCAAGGCTGTTAGGATCAGACCCCTCACTCCCATTCTCTCCCACACTCTCAACAACAATATTCTCTCATTGGAAGATTGGATTGGAGCTACCATTGGAGAAGAAGAAAGGCTTCCATTGGAGAAGAAGAAGAGGCACACTAGTTTATAATTCCATAGTCTTTTTGAGTGATTTTGAGTGAGCTTTGTGAAACGTTTTGCAAGAGTTTGTAAGAAACGATTCGAACCTTCTTTTGAAGGGTTGTAAGTCCTTCTTGAACCTTGATTTAGCTTGTTTTACTTGTTTCATTTGCCTAATCCATCTTTCATTTCACCCTCTTGACATGGATTCCATGATTTTATACTTGATGATTTTGATTGTGATGATGCATGTTGTTGGCTAAATAGATGCGATTCTAGGGTAAGGAAAAGATGGTTACGGCTTGGACTATGATAGAATAGACCTAAATGTATGCTTGGATGACTCTCTTGATTGAACCTAGTCACTGCTTAAAACCACGGTTTGATCTTGCCTTTCGACAACCGTGGAAGGAGATGAACACCCCGTAATTTTGATCAACTTGCTTGTATTGATAAATCTAAGTGTTAGGTTGTTGATTTGTTGAAATCCTAGTGTTAGTTGAGCTAAATCTATCCTAGGGTGACCTAGTGTTAGCAACTAAGAGTTAGAAGAGACCTACCCGGTGATTCTTGCTCTTAGATACCGAAGATGACGAACTCTAGGTAGTAGTGAGCCTCACAAGCCGCTATTGGACTGAATGTGCTAGGACAAGTGTTTAGGACTTGCCTTCCCGAGACTTTCCCGGTAAGGAGAGGTTAGATCCCTAGATAACCATCCGGTTTGTGTAGATATCCCTACCTTAGGCTCCTAGAGACTTACCCGGTGATAGGACCTTAGGTGCGGATTAGTGGATCATGAGACCTACCCGGTAATTGACCCCACTTGAGAAACATTCACTCCCAACAAACTATGGTTAATCCAAGGAATGATTAGATAGCTTGAGTCCTATGCCATAACCGGAATTTCCAACCCCTAGAATCTGCTTTTCTCTCTTTGATCACATATTTCGTGTTTGCCTTGCTTGTTTGTGTTTATTTGCTAGATTGTTAGATTGTTTTGCATTCTTACATCGTTGTAATTCTTGATTGATCACCACACAAAACCAAACCCAAAAATATTGAGATTTTCATTTACTTGTTTCTTTCTTTTTTTTTCTTAGCCTAGATCAACACTATCCTTAGTCACTAATCAATTCAATCTCACCTCAGTCTTTGTGTTCGACCTCGGAATACTATCCTTACTACAAAACGTCCCGTACACTGCGGGTTCGCTAGGAGTTAGGAAAAATATATCGAGTTATAAATTTAAAGCTTTTGCGTGTCACGTTCTTAGCGTAACAATGTGTGTCTAAGTTTGATGTCTGAGTAGTTGCCTGGTAGAAAACGAAAATTTTAAGAAACTAAAATATATACCAAGGAAACCGTGTGAGTAAGAAGATTATTCTAAGTTTCGGGACGAAACTTCTTTTAAGAGGGCACTGATGTAATAACCGAAAATTTTAAACTCCGTTTAATACTGAAATTAACCGGATTCCGATCCGCCGACCTTTACTTTAATAATAATAATAATAATAATAATAATAATAATTAATAAAAAATAAAACAAGATTTAATTTCTATCATTTTATGTGACCTTAATTCACATAAAATGATAAATTATGTAACCGTAAATAATTCCGTAATTATTCCCGCAAATTCTCTTTCGGTCCGGGGCAATTAACGAGTTTTCCTTTAGCCTTGTTTTAATGGGAGAGCAGGCTGGTTCTGGCCCAACACCAGGCCCAATGACCTTTTTGCCGGCCCACTTTCTTAAGCCTAATCCTAACCCACTTCTTCAAGCTGCAGCCGGCCCAAACCATGCATCTATTTCCTAATGGATCGGTCCAAGAGGATGAAGAGCTGCTTGCCAATCCGATGAAGGGCTGCCTGCTGATCCATTTGATTTTCACTAGCCCAACCGTTACATTTCTAAACCCACTCCCATAACCTGATTAACTTCCCTAACTTAACTCCTAATTAACTACACCCTGATTAATCCTATCCCTATCTACCGTAATCAGCCCTTTAACCTAATCTACCATTCTGTCATCCAGCAATCACGCAACAGGAGTACAAACGTGAAGAGCTCTCCCTTTGCATCTCGACGCAATCTCGCCAACGCTGGTGGAGCAAGAAAGCAGAGGCTTTTGTCTCCGACAAGAGAGTTGTCGCCGTCTCGAGCCCGGTCAGGACAGTAGAGCAGGTAAGGTCTTTTTGTTTCCCGAGTCGTCTTTCCTCCGTCTATGCTGCTGAACTCTTGAATCTTCAGCCGACACTAGGCCACAAAGAAGGGCGAGCCTTCGAGGCGGAACCGCAGACCCGTACAGATCCCTATGGCTTTGGTCGAACGACCCATTGCTGAAAAGGAAGGACTCGCTACTGCTAGCCTTAGACGTACCTCTGTCTTCATCACCGATACCGATCGTCGCCGGAGTCCTCAGTAGCGCTGACTCTTCCTTCCTCGCTGCAGACAGGTAAATCCATCCCACTTCCTTCCCTTCGTTATAGTAGTGAGGAGAGTCGAGCGATCAGATCCGATAGGTAAATCCATCCCACCTACTGCACGTTGTTACAGTGAGTTGCAATCAGGAAAGTAGGGTGGAATTGATTTAACTGTGTTGCCAGTAGGAGTCGAAGTCAAGACCACCTTCTAACCTTTCATCCTGCTAGAATAAGTTTTGTGTAAGTTGCTGACTTTGAGGATTCGTTTTAATGCCTTAGATTAACCATCCACTGTTCAAATTTTGATATGTTGTAGATAGATTTAAGTAGGTTGCTGTGTTAAAAGTTGAGAACGAATTAACGGTCGGATTAGAAATTATAAGGTTGCAAAGTGGGGTAGTTGGGCTGATTTTTCCAGCAGAAGAAATAATGGCTAAGTATAGAATTTATAGAGTTACATCCAACTTTGGAGACTTGTGTAGGAGTTTTTGGTTGGGTAGTTTTGAAAAATCTTTGCTCCTATGAATATCCTACATATCATAGATGACCTAGAGATTTACGTCGGGATTTTTATCTTTTTATTCAAGCCTCTTACCTTAAGCCAAAGTCGGACCTTAGCGACTCTTTAGGAAAATCTAGATTTGTGTTTAACTCCCACAAATCGTTAGCGAACTATATCTTGAGAGCCAGATTAAGGAGATAGGTTCGGAAAGAGAGTTTGGAACTAACTTATAAAATATTCTGAAGTTCCGGGATCAAGGGCAAAATGGTCTTTTAACCTAAGAGAAACTTTTTCGTAAATTTTCTTCGTGAGATTGTACAGCTTAGAAGTTTATAACTTCTAAGAGTTTAGGGATGCGTTTTGATTCCCATGCCTTATTTGACAGGTGTTTGAGTTACCACGAGTATGGACCGATTTGAGACTTGTTAGAGTGTGATTTGACTCAGGTAAGTCCTTATGACTTACTTAGCCAGTTTCTAGATATTAGTTGGGTGATGATGGTTGTGTGTGTGCAATGTGTGTGATTATAATAGTAACAACTTGTTAGGACGACCGTTGTTATTATTTTTTAAGGCCCAAGTGTATGTATAACGGGCTGTGACATCACTGCCCAGCTCTGACAGGAGACTAAGAGGTTCTCTATACCCAGACCAGGCAGGTACAAGGTGAGATGCATCGGATCCATTCCTGATGGTTACACGGGGGCAGAGGCAAGGTTTGGGAATCCCTCGTGTCACAAAATAAGTATCATTAGTATGAATGAATGACCTAAATGAAGATAATAAATGAATTGTGTGAAAGCATGATGAGTGTTTATTTTGATATGTGTGTGTGTGCTGTTATTATTCTTCTAATGTTTAGACAACTAGCTAATGGTTGTTTCGTTGTGTTTTTAGACTTACAGCAGGTTAGAGCAGCAGTTGAGTGATCCGGAAGTAGTGGTCATCCGGGTTGCCGTACTCCTTAGAGTGGGGGGTTTGAGTTGTTACTTTGTCGTTCTTTCCTTTTGTTAAGACAGTTAGTCCTTTTCCTTTGTTTAAGAACTATAGGTTGCTAGACCTTGTTGTACTCATTCCTTTAAAAATACTATTTCATGAATTTCGTTTTTTCCTATTTGTGTCTTGTTGCAAGATCTTAGTAATATTGTTGTCAAACTGAGGTCGGGACCCATTGTGAGGTCCTAACCAGTAACGTCCTGAGTTCTGAGAATTTGGGGTGTTACAACCAAGACGATCCACCAAACAAAGAAGAAGAATAAGAGCAAGGAAGAGTCTCAGAGAGGAAAAATCGACCGATTTTTGATGCGCCCTTGATCCCTATTCCCCAAGATGAGGAAGACGAGGCATTCCGGGTTCGCTCCGGTGGACCGCTCACCCGTTCCCGTGCTAAGGCCATTACCCAAGCTACCGGCTCCATCATTGTCCGCATCGTTGCTTGTCACAAGCCCGTTTGTAGTGTACCGTGCCTCTAAGCCACCATGGCATGAAGCTTGCCAAGCCGGCACCGTTACGGCGCATTTTCCGTATTTAGCGTTTTGTAATAATTAGTATTTTTATTTTTAGAATATTAATTTCTGGGACTTTATTTTCGGAACTTAATTTTCCGAATTGAAGAGTCGACTTTTGATTTTGGAATTTAATTCGGAAACTTAACTCCAACTTAAATTTCCAACCTTTCACATTTTTAGGATTTTCATTTTCGAAACTTTAATTCCGACTTTATTTTTGTCATTTACTTTCCCGACTCTTTGTATGGCCACATCCATTGCATAAGGGAATGCTTGTCTCATTTGTAAAACATGTTCAATTTGATTAAGTATTTGAGAAGTATTTTCCTTCTACTTACTTGAACATCAATCTCTCTTCCATCCTTTTAAAGTTCTTCTTTTGGATATTCGATCCAAACTCATCCATCTTCGAGGATTCTTCAAGAATCAACTTAACCGATCCACTTCAAGGCTTGATCGATCAATCTAGATCGACTCAACCATTCAACTTGCACCTCTATCTCTAAGCTTCCGCAACCCACGTTCAAACCTTCAAACGCATCCGCACTTCAACTAAGGAGTAGTTGACGCTTCAGCTTGATCTAGATCCGGAATCTTTCATTGACGTGTCCAAGGACAAATTAAATTGGCATCAGAGCACATGGATCTAAGCTAAGTTATCTTTACTCTTGTTTTTGTGCGTTATCACATTCATCCTTTTTTCTTCTTGTTCATCATCATCTTCATTTCGTTCTTCGCATCTTCATCCAAGTTCTTTTAATTTTTTTTCACGATCTATTTTGCAAAGCAAATTTAGGAGATTTTTGGTTTGCCATCAAACCATCAATCAAAAAACGTTTTTCCTCACCCAATCCGACAACTTGTTAATCACTTTCACCAATTTGTTGGGATTTTTTGTTGACAAAATCGGATATCTCATTTTTGATATTCAAAAAAACAAAAACATGCAAAAAACTCTTCAAAAAACGGATTTGTTTCAAAAAGAAAAAGTGGATTCATCTCTTGCATTCAAAAGTTGTATTCAAAAGTATCAAAAAGAAACAATTCCACACAAACAAAGTTTAAAAGAAGTCCGGCAAACTGGTCCATCCGAAAAATCGGATAATTAAAAAAACGGTCAAAGACCAAAGCAAGTAAAACTTGCTGTTAAATAATCCGCCCATTTCCTATTTCACCATTTTCTTACAGTTGCAAATTATTTCTTGATTTTGTGTGCATTTTTGTTCAAATTTGTTGGATTTGCCTTCCTTGCCTAACCTCCACGGCCTTCCCAAAGGTAGAACCCTAAGGCACTTGAACTTGGTAACGTTGACTTAACTTGTCACCTTGCTCATTTGATTGCTTAAAATTGTGTGTGTTCAATTGGAGTTATGACTAATGTCGAAATGGAATTTTCTCAGGAATCTCGTGAAAGGCAAGAGCTCAATACCTTAACCGAAGAAAATACCTCTCTTAAGCAAGAAGTTTAAGCTTTGAGGGCACAAGTGCTTACCCTTACGACCGCCCATGTCCCGCCCCACCGAATACAAATGGAACCTTGGTCGATGCTTCCACATCCGATGGACGTCGCAAATGCAAAGGTATTTTTGGAGCCGAACCGTCTAACAGTCAACGGCTTGCCTCCGTCATTGAAAATCAACGGCCCTTACAAGATGACGGTCATGAGTCCCACAATGAAGGTGACATGAACCTTGACCCTTCTCCTCTTCCATCTAGTGTCCAACGTATCAACCGCCCTCCCGGGTTGAGGACCGGCACCATCATCAAACAAACGATCGCTCTCAACGTCCCGAGAATGATCGGTTTGGACAATACTGCTAACGACATAGCCGGCAACTGATATACCATGATTATGAAGAGTATGACAAGAGAGATGACTTTAACGAGTTCTCCGACGATGATTCGGACTTGGACCAAGTGACACATGTCCGTCCATGACACCCACCCATCAAGAGCCTTTTGAGAACCAAGATCGAGGAAACAAATGGTTTCCTCCTCCTAGCCCACCAAGGCATGCACAACCTAATCATGGGCACCAACGGCATAACAATGGCCACCGGTGAGCCCATCATGAAGAGACCTACATGGCACCACCCCGACCGGGTCCCTACAAAGCTCGTAGGGAAGGTAAGGTTAAATTTCCTATATTTTATGGTGAATATGACCCTTGTGCATTTCTTGATTGGGCACATGATATGAAAAGAGCTTTAAAGCATTGCCATTATGAGGAGTATGAAAAAATCAAAGCGGCAACACTTTACTTTGAAGGTGATGCCAAATCTTGGTAGAACCGGTATAAGACCAACCGTGAGAACCGGGGATGGGCACCAGTTGCGACATTTGATCAATTGATCTATCTCATGACTAAGAAGTACGTGTCCGACGACTTCAAAAACGACATGCGGTTGCAAATTGCCGAATTCCAACAAGGAAGTCTTACCCCGGTGGTTTACTTACCCAAGCTTGAGGACATGCATATGAAGGCCGGCATCTCGGCCTCCGTCTCCGCCCTTCAAACCAAATTCATGAGCGGCCTTAAACCGTCAATCGGCGCCCCCTTGAGATTGTCCCATACAAGGACTTGAGAGCCTTTTGTCATGCCGCCATGAAACTTCACAAGCAACAACTCGAAACGCCTTAATATTCAAGGTATAAATCTTCCTCTAATCAATATGCTTGTACCACTAAATTCTCGTTCTCGAGATGTTTCTAGTTCTCAAGATTCCGGCACCGCTAAAGGATCACCACGAATGGGGCAACCCACCCGGCAAGCATCTACCGAGAAGATACCATACCGTGATCCCGTTGCTCCAACACAAACACCTCCGGGCCAAACCCAACAAGGATCTCAAACGGTGGCCCGCCCAAGAGAACCCTGTGCTACAAATGTAGCGGGTTTGGTTATGTCCAACGTGATTGTCCGAACACCAAGTGGGTGATGTTTGCCAACCCATCATATGACGATGGTGAAGAAGAAGATAAGGGAGATCTCATCATGGAAGATGACCAAGATGCCGACCCCTACTATGGCATGGAGCCTTGCAACGACCAACTTGCTTGCGGTCTGGCACAATCAGGTTAGTTTGCTCTTGTCTCTCGTCGTATTTTGGCTATAAAAGAGCATCTCCCTATTGACCAACACGAGCTTGCCCACATGGACAGATTAACCACCGTAGTACACTTCTTTATTTTTCCAAAATCTCTTCCACTCTCGTTGCTTGGTCAATAACACTAGTCTCTCTCTTATCATCGATGGGGGTTCGTGTTGTAATATTGTCAATGAAAATGTGGTGAAATACTTTAAGTGGCCTACGAACCCCCACACCCAACCTTACGGACTCCAATGGATTTCCGATAAGGCATGTGACACCTTCACACAGCAAGCGTGAGTGACGTTTTCTATTGGCGCCTATGTTGATAAGGTCCTTTGTGATGTTATCAAAATGGACGCCACACATGTATTGTTACGTTGACCATGGCAATTTGACCGTAAAAATTTTCATGATGGTTATCTCAACCGGTACATGTTCCAATATAATGGAAAACGGATCACAATTTTGCCTATGACTCCGCAAGAAATTTTAGTTGACTATGCAGAACGAAAGAGGCAACAAGTTATCGATGACACAACTAAGCACCGGCAACATCAGACCCTCCTCGAATCTCTGCCGATGTTGTAGATGCTCATACTTCAGGATCCCATACCTCTAGCCCTAAGGTTCCTGCTACTGAAGCAAGAGGTAGTAAGAGTATTGTCCCTACAAATGCACCTCTGGCTCCTACCATTCAAGGGCGATGTGAGCCACGAATCCTATTAGCTCGATGACATGATTTGACACTGGTCATGGAAGGTAAGTTTCCTTGTTTCTTACTTGTCCCTTTTTGTTTATCTATTTCTCATGATCTGAGTAATGTGCCACATGAGGTGTCCTTGTTATTGTCCAAATTTTAGGACATTTTGACCGACAAACTACCACCTGGCTTGCCACCAAATCGAATTGGTGCCCGCCGCATCTTTGCCCAACCATGCCGCTTACCGTGCAAGTCCGGAAGAGACCAAGGAGCTACAATGCCAAGTCCAAGAGCTCCTAGACCAGGGATATGTCCATGAGTCCTTATCTCCATGTGCCTTTCTAGTCATACTTGTGCCCAAGAAAGACAAATCTTAGCGGATGTGTGTAGATTGCGGAGCCATCAATCAAATAACCGTCAAGTACCGTCATCCAATCCCGCGCTTAGATGTCATGTTGGGCGAGCTCCATGGCGCCACCATCTTTTCCAAGATCGACCTCCGAAGCGGGTACCACCAAATCCGCATGGCCGAAGGTGACGATTGGAAGACGGATTTCAAAACGAAGCATGGCCTTGTCATGCCTACGCCTCGTCCACATTCATGTGCCTCATGAACCATGTCTTGCACCGATTTTTAGGTATTTTCGTAGTAGTTTATTTTGATGATATTTTTGTTTTTAGCAAGTCTTTGGATGAACACATCGAGCATCTTCGCCAAGTGCTCGAGTGCCTTAGACAAGAGCAATTGTATGTAAATTTAGAGAAATGTGTCTTTTGCTCGGACACTACCGTTTTTCTTGGCTATGTCGTGTCTAAGGACGAACTACGAGTGGACGAATCAAAAGTTCGCGCCATTTGGGAGTGGCCTACTCGTACTACGGCCACCATGGTTCGAGCCTTTCTTGGCTTAACGGGCTTCTATAGACTCTTTGTCAAGGACTTTAGCTCGATAGCGGCATCGTTACATGAGCTTACTAATAAAGGTGTCATGTTTGAGTGGCGTGACACCCATGATCGAGCGTTTGAGTTGCTCAAAGACCGTCTTTGTAATGCGCCACTACTCCAACTCCCAAACTTTTTCAAAACCTTCGAGGTGGAGTGTGACGCATCTAATGTGGGCATGGGAGGGGGGGGGGTTCTCCTACAAGAGCATCGACCCATTGCTTACTTTAGCAAAAAACTTTCCGGTCTTTCACTCAACTATCGAACTTATGACAAAGAACTATATGCTTTAGTTCGTTGTCTAAAAACGTGGCAACATTACTTGTGGCCGAAGGAGTTCGTGATTCATTTGGATCATGCGGCTCTTTTGTATCTCAAGGGTCAAACAATGCTAAGTCGGCACCAGGCAAGTTGGGTAGAGTGTCTTGAAACCTTTCCTTATGTCATTCGGCATAAGAAAGGTAAAACGAATGTGGTAGCCAATGCCCTTTCTCGACGATAAATCCTTCTTGTGCATATGAACGCCAAGGTCCGTGGATTTTCTCTTATCAAATAACTATATGCCACGGATCTTGACTTCAAGGATATATTCGCTCAATGCCTTGACCTCTGAGAGCATGAGTCTTTCTTTATTAACGATGGCTACTTATTCCGTGCGGGCAAGCTTTGTATCCCGCGCTCGAGTATTCGTCATTTGTTGATAAAGGAGGCCCATGAGGGTCGTGGTTACTTCGGTGCTACCAAGACTCTCGCCGCTCTACAAGAGCACTTCTTTTGGCCCCGCATCCGCAAGCATGTGACACGGTTTTGCACAAGTTGCATCACATGTCACCATGCAAAATGGCGCCAAGGTCCGGATGGATTGTATTCTCCTTTGCCTATCCCAATAAGACCTTTGGAGGATCTTTCTATGGACTTTGTGGTTGGCCTACCCATGTCTAAACGAGGCAAAGACTCCATTTTCGTGGTATTCGACCGTTTTTCAAAAATGGCACATTTTATTGCATGTAAGAGCACACAAAATGCTAGCGAAGTCGCTACCCTTTTCTTTGACAATGTTGTGCGCTTACATGGAATACCGTGTTCCATCCTTAGTGATCGGGACGTAAAGTTTGTGAGACATTTTTGAAGAACTTTATGGGGGAAACTTGGAACCAACTTGCTGTTTTCAAGTAGCTATCATCCCCAAACCGATTGTCAAATGGAGGTGACCAATCGAAGTCTCGACGCTGTACTTAGAGCGACCCTTAGGAACAACCCATGCAAGTGGGAGGACTTACTTTCTATCGTGGATTTTTCATATAACAGGTCTTGACACTCGGCAACAAAGCTCTCCCCTTTTGAAGTTGTCTACGGCTTTAATCCATTCACACCGATGGACTTCACTTCGCGACCACTCAAAGACGGAGAACACATCACCTGCGCAAGTTGTGCGGCTCACATCATTGAGCTTCATGAGCAGACTAGGACACAACTCCAACGGCATGCCGATCAACTTGCCTCACAACGCAACAAAGGCTGCCGTCCAATCTCATTTGAGCCCGGTGATCTTGTTTGGCTCCACTTAAGGAAGAAGCGTTTTCCATCTCGCCACAAAGGCAAGCTCTCGGACCGCGGTGATGGTCCTTTCCGCATCTTATTCCTCCATCGCCCGAATGCATACAAGTTGGAGCTTCCGGATAACTATGATGCGCACCCGACGTTCAATTTCAAGGATCTAGCACCATACATTGAGACCCTATTTGACGAAGGTGAAACAGAGACGTTTCACATCCAAGATGGGGGGACTGATGCGCCCTCGACCCCTATGTCCCGATGAGGAAGACGAGACATTCTGGGTTATCTCCGATGGACCGCTCACCCGTTCCCGTGCTAAGGCCATCGCCCAAGCTACCGGCTCCATCATTGCCCGCACCGTTGCTTGTCACGAGCTTGTTAGTAGCGTACCATGCCTCTACGCCACCATGGTATTAAGCTTGCCAAACCGGCACCGTTCCGGCGAATTTTCCATATTTAGCGTTTTGTAATAATAAGTCTTTTTATTTTCGGAATATTAATTTCCGGGACTCTATTTCCGGAACTTAATTTTTCGAATTTAAGAGTCGACTATCGGTTTCGGAATTCAATTCAGAAACTTAATTCTGAACTTAAATTCCCAACCTTTCACATTTTTATGTTTTTCATTTTCGGAACTTTAATTCCGACTTTATTTCCGTCATTTACTTTCTTGACTCTTTGTATGGCCACATCCACTATATAAGGGGATGTTTGGCTCATTTGTAAAACATGTTCAGTTTGATTAAGTATTTGAGAAGTATTTTTCTCCTACTTACTTGAGCATCAATCTCTCTTCCATTCTCTCAAAGTTCTTCTTTTGGATCTTCGATCCAAACTCATCCATATTTGAAGATTCTTCAAGAATCAACTCAATCAATCCACTTTAAGGCTTGATTGACCAATCTAGATGGACTCAACCATTCATCTTCCGCCTCCATCTCTAAGCTTCCGTAACCCACGTTCAAACCTTCAAACACACCCTCACTTAAAATAAGGAGTAGTTGATGCTTCAACTTGATCTAGATGTGGAATCTTTCATTGACGTGTCCAAGGACGCATCAATTTTCCTGTAGGATTCTTCGATCGATCTTGCAATCCGATTTTCCTTACTGAGACGAGTTTTTGCAAAGATCCGGCCATGATCTTTTATCTATTGGAAAATATATCTTGTTATAATTCTTTAAAGCTCTTAGGCTATCTTAAGGGGTTAATAGTTAAGATCATATCTTTTTAGTTTTTATATTTTTATATATCTTATAGATATCTTTACAAGATAATTTTTAATATATATATTTTCTAGTTTTTATAGGTAATCTCCCTTATAAATAGCCTTAGTGGGGGAGATTGTTAGATAGATTAGATTTGATATATTTCCACATATTGTGTGAACTTGCAACTTTTCTTACGAAGTTTGTATTTTATTCATTACTATTCAATCAAAGGAGAGTTTTGGTTGAATTGTTGTGACATTCTTGCTAGATTGTGCTTGTGTGTTAATCTTATTGAAGGTTGGTGCTCTTGGTCAATACTATTCCCTCCTTGTGTTTGTCTTAATTAGAAGACTTGTGTAAGGTTAAAGGAGTGCGGGTTAAGGTAATCTTCTTGTTCAAGGGTTTGGACACATCATTGGTCAAGGTTCTTTTGCGGAACTATCTTAGTTCCTATCTTCCTATATATCTTTCATTTATCATTTTATATTTATCTTCTTATCTTTCCATATCATTCACTAATCCGATTATGAGTTTCAAAGAAAATCGACATGTTCGTCACATAAATCGACCGATTTATTCCCTAGAAAATCCCGATTTTTATCCCAGCTAAGGACTTTCAATCTAGATTGGGAACTGTGACTTATCCCCGCATCATGTTGTCTTAGTTGCAAACTTCTACTCTCTTTGATACTTGCGTCGTGATTTCTTTTAAAATTCTCGTATCTTTGAAAAATCAACCCGTATCCATATTTATGAAATTTATTTTTCCTCTTTAAACTCAATTTTAAATGTCTGTCTTTGTATTCCTTTAATCCTTCACATATGGGTCAACACCTTCTCTTCTCTGTGCTCTCATGCCCATACTTGTCTATGGCAACATCCCCCTTGTTTGCAATATTATTTAACTCGCCAAGTGTGGTCGTACTCTACAATGCTTGATTTGTGTTCCAATATTATCATCTTCAATCCGCGCTCTAGTCAGTTCTTACATGCATCTTGGAGTTTCATCTCTCGTCTTCATTCCGTTAAGTCCCTTGAACGGGTTCCTATCACTTCTATCTGAGTTAATATGCTATTCTTTTTCATCTATCTGTTCTTGTGGTTAAGAATCATCTCGCACTCTTCACCTCCTTGTCCACCCGTCCTTCGGAATATTTCTAGGAGTCACAGTGTCTGCCAGAACACAGTACTCTACTCCGAGGTCTGATTCCACTATCTTGTATTTATACTCCTAAAACCTACTAACGTCTTATCATGAGGCGAGGACCGCATCGTGATATCTCAACTAAAGGATAATAAGAATTATCCTTTAGGGTACTAACATGCTACATGCATATATATATATATATATATATATATATATATATATATATATATAACATACATAAGTGTACAATATTATAAGTCCATATACTATTTTACTCATCATATGAAGTTGTAGAGATCCACGGAGGGCGATGGTGGTCCGACGTACTACTATCCCAACAATCCGACTATGCACATGATTTTGAGGTACAAATTTATTTTAAAAATTTCAAACCCCTTCGGGGTTCTAGTTATTTTCTGCATTCGGTCTTTCCAAAGATTCCGATTGCCATTGTTGTCAACCCAAAGCTCTGATACCATGTTGTAACACCCCAAATTCTCAAAATTCGGGGAACTACTTGTTAGGACCTCACAATGGGTCCCGACCTTGGTTTAACAACAACTTTATTTAGTATCTTACTACAAGACACAAATGTTGATAAATATTTTGAAAAACATCAAATTATATTTGAATGAAAGTACTACATGTGACAACCTTACAATAAATAAATAAATAAATTAACGTCGTGCATGCAATAGGGAGACTCCCCCGTCCCCATCTAATGAGTATGTGGACTCGGCTGACCATTCGCCCCAAATCTCTTTGCAACTGTCTATACCTACAAGTAATCTAACAACACGGATAAACCGTTAGTTAACTATCCAAATATTAGTAGAATAATAATAACACACACATATAACAACAAAAGTAAAACACTCATCATGCTTTCAAAGAGTTCCATTTATTATCTCTATTTAACATGCACTTTACTAATGCAACTTATTTTGTGACACGAAGGATTCCCAAACCTCGCCTCCGCCCCCGTGTAACCAACATGAGTGGATCCGATCCACCTCACCGTGTACCTGCCTAGTCTGGGTATAGAGAACCTCTTAGTCACGTGTTAGAGCTTGGCAGTGATGTCACCTCCCGTTATATATACACTTGGGCCATAAACTTATAAATGTCATCCTATGCATGTTAGAATTATTAAACACTCAATCACGCACAACCATCATCATTCAACTAACATCTAGAAGCCAACTAAGTAAGCACAACGGACTTACCTGAATCAACTCTCAATTCCCGTTATCTCAACTCGGTCTGCAACCACAGGAACTCAACCGCCTGTTATAAAAGGCAAGTGGATCATTAATGTATCTCACTTTCTTAGAAGTCTCCAACTTCTAAGATACTCAAATCTATCAATAGAGAAATTACCCTTCGAAGGGTAAATGAGTATTTTGCCCTTACTTATTATGAAAATCCTAATGGCCCTAGGAAGATTCATAAACCTCTAACTAATATTCAAGGACATGATATAAAATCTTAAACAAAGAATCTAATGAGTTTGAAAGTTTTTCTTAAACTTTCCAACTCCTTAATAAATCTAAACTTATATCCAAAGCTAACTAAGGCCTTACTTTGGTCTAAAATTATAATCTCCAAATAGCCTCAAAAAAATCCAAGGAAAATATCTAGCAACACTGACATATATACTATCCTATATATGTCATAAGCTCATAAACTCCCATCAACTAATTTTACAAAACTTCACAAATATGCCTCCACAATACCCTTCTAACACTTGGAAAAATTTCAGGACACTTATAACTCAACTTAGCTTCGGTCCAATTTCATAAAATCATATCTCATGATCCAACCGTTGGATCTCCCTTAAATTCAAACATGTTGAACTATAGTATCTAGACTATATCCTATCGAAATTTCAAGTTCATAAAAAATGTCTAACCCAATCGTATTTGACTCTAGAAACTGCATCAACTAACAGTTTATCCATACTTGGAAAATTTTCAGCATTTTCCAGAAAAACTGCTTTTGGTCTCAACTTTGAAAAGTCATAACTTCTAAACTACTCGCTGGATGTTTCTCAAATTTTGATATGTTTTACAACAATAACCCAACTACAACATATATAAATTTCAACCAGAAAGGAGGAGTCCTTCACACCCATATATGGCTCCAAAGTTGGTTGATTGACGATTTTATAAACGCAAAACTTTGAGCCGGTTTGTGAGGTTTTTCCCTTGGCTATTCTGTATGAGTTTAAGACTGGATTGTTGATTGTGCGAGAGACGAAGATGAAAGTGTAAGAGCCTTATTCATGATCTATTAGTAATGGTATAACGTAATTGAAGATAATAAACGGTTGTGCAAGGGTTTTGGGATGTTTTGGTATAACGTAATTGAAGATAATAAACGGTTATGTGTGTGACATTGCATATGTGATATGTTGATGTGTGTATGTACTATTACTTTTATTCTTATCCATGATTTGTGAGCTAACGGTTTTATACCGTGTTGTAGATATTCTGCAGGATAGGAAGAAGGCAGAGTGAGCCAGATGGGTGATCAACCGAGGGCTTCCGTACACTAAGTTGTGCAAGAGTTTTCGGATGTTTTGCATATGTATGGATATGTTGTTGCCGTTTTTACTCGGTTATGTTCTGTAAACCTTTGATGTACATTTATCCAGTTTTATGTATTTGAGTTTATATCTATTTGTTCCTTGTTGTAAGATCCGGTGAACTTGTTGTTAGGCTAGGGTCAGGATCCACTGTGAGATCCTAGCCCAGTAGCGCCCCGAGTCCTGCGGATTTATGGTGTTAGAAAGTTGGTATCAAAGCCTTAGGTTGACAACAATGACATTTGCAATCTGCGATAAAGGTTGAATAGATAAATAAACAAAACCCGAAAGGGGCCTGACTTTTGAAAATAATTTTTTGTTTTGAAAAGTGTACAATTGTTTTGGGATAGAGTGTACGGGAAGCCATCACCCTTCTGAGGATCTCAAAAGTATATATATATATATATATATATATATATATGCTTATCATGTGTTGAACTATGCATGTATGTTAGATTTAAGTATTATATATATATATATATATATATATATATATATATATATATATATATATATATATATATATATATATAGGTGTGCATACCCCGCAGATGGCTCGGACTAGAGCGACATCTGTAGTTGGACAAGGTAGGGGTAGACCCCCTCTTCCTCTAGAAGTGATAGGCCAAGGACATGTTCCCATTGTTGATCCGCTTGCAGCGGAGGACATACACGAGGATGTTGCTTAGAGCGTCGTTCTTGAGACTAGGAGCGGCCTGGCTGCGAGACAACGATCTCAGCGAGTCCAGTCAGATGACTCAAATCATGCCTCTATGAGGGGACCAGAGTTCCACACGTATATCAAACGAGTCGAGGAGGCTGCCGAGGCAGGTAGACGTGCCCCGAATCTTGCAGCACAAATGGGATCTTCTGAGATGTCCCAGGGAGCTACTAAGGTCCCAGGGAGCTACTTGGTTGAAGGTATTTCATCAGATGGGCGTACCCCCTTTCTTTAGAAAGGTGGGGTTGGAGGTTGAGATATGGAGTGGGCATGTAGAATTAACCCTTGAGTCTATTAGATGTCCAGAGGATTGACAAATAGAGTTAGTACAGACTTTATTCCGTGACCTAGCCCAACAGTGGTGGAGGACCATGCGGGTTCGAGCCACCATCTATGATCAGATGTGGAGCATGATTAGAGAGCGTTTCTACCCTGCCTCTCTGAGGAAGGAGAAGTTGCAAGACTTTGTTGAGGTTGGTTTGAGGATGTGTCAATAGTAGAGGCGATTAGCAGATTTCAGGAGGAGTTAGCATTACTAGTTCCAACTGCACCTCCAAGGGACCAAAATATGTATTTTTCTCCCGTCGACCGAGGGAGAGTACTCGCTCCTACATGGCTGGTTTTCATTGCGAGTCTTTGACAGACTACCAAAATAGAGCCTCATCTCACGAGAGTGAGCGGGCGAGTCAAAGGAGGACTTCTCAAGCAGGAAGGTCTGAGAAGAGACAAGGTATTGGATAAATAGGTGTAGGAGCATCAAGGTACGGGCGAGACCAGACTCAGGGCCGCTCGAGGCCTCGAGTTACCCAGTTTCAGCCCAGACTTCTGATAGAGGCCAATAGTCTTACAATTGCGAAGGGTCAGGGCATGTGAGAGTGGATTGCCAGAGAGCACAAGTGACTTGCTTATCTTGCGGGAAGCTAGGACATCGAGATACTTTTTGCTGCCAGGGAAAGGCGTCGTCGCAACAGGGATCTTCCCCTGCTGGTGTAACAAAAGGTGGGCAAAGGCCGCCTCAACATCAGGTGCAAGGACAGCAGAGAATCCCGGGCCTTCCTCCTACTCAAGGTTCCTCTCCAGGACCTAGTAGAGGCAAGGGTCGAGATAAAGGTACCAATGATACTAGAGGAGATCGAGGTAGAGTTTTTGAGTTGAAGAGCGTTAAGGAGCCGCCAACGTCAGCTGCTATAGGTACCATTCTGAATAATGGTTTACCTGTTAGAGTTTTGTTTGATACGGGTGCTACGCACTCATTCATTTCTGATGCATGCGTTGATAGACTGACCTTAGATACGATAGAGGAGAGACCCTTTGTTATAGGGTTACCCGATGGGGGTTAGGTGAGAGGCACCCGAAAGGTACATGGTTGTCCTATACATTTCGGAAACCGTGATTTGTTAGTAGACTTCTTTGTCATGCCGCTGGTGCATGAGAAAGTCATTCGGGGTATGGATTGGATGGATAAACATCGTGTTGTATTAGATGTAGGTAGGAGGACCGTGACGGTCTCTATCGAGTCAGGTAAGATCGAGATTTTTTGAGGTTGGGAGCTTGGAAAGACGGGCATGGTTATTAGCACAGTACGAGCAGCGAGGTTGATAAGGATGTGATGCCTCTTGGTGTTATGCCATGAAGGAGGCAGAGAGTCCAACGTTAGAGGATATCCCCGTGATTTGTGAGTTTTTGGATGTGTTTGCCGAGCCATCCAGTTTTCCGCCTCAGAGAAGCGTGGACTTTAGCATTAAGTTGGAGCCTGGTACGAGACCGATCTCGAAGGCTCCATACCGCCTGACCCTTGTCGAGTTGCTAGAGCTGAAGAAACAACTCGAGGATTTGGCTAAGAAGGGCTTCATCCGCCCTAGCATATCCCCGTGGGGAGCACCTACCCTCTTCGTGCAGAAGAAGGACGGATCGTTGAGATTGTGCATCGACTATAGAGAGCTGAACAAGGTGACCATCAAGAACAAGTATCCTTTTCCCCACATTGATGACTTGTTAGATAAGCTTCAAGGAGCGATTGTGTTCTCTACGATCGACTTGCGATCAGGATATCACCAGTTGAGGGTGAGAGAGCAAGATATGTATAAGACGGCATTTCGGACTTGATATGGCCACTACGAGTTTGTAGTCATGCCATTCGGGATCACGAATGTGCCCGCCGTCTTTATGGAGTTGATGAATGGCGTATTCATCGACTTCTTGGATTAGTTTGTGGTGGTCTTCATAGACGATATCCTGGTGTACTCTCGTAGCAGAGAGGAACATGTAGAACATCTGAGGACCGTGTTGCAAGTTTTGCGAGATAGAGAACATCTGAGGACCGTGTTGCCAAGTTCTTTAAGTGCGAATTCTGGATTCCAGAGGTAGCATTTCTAGGTCATGTTGTTTCCGCCGAAGGGATCAAGGTTGATCCAGCAAAGATCGAGTCTGTAGCAGTGTGGACGACACCGACGAACGTCAACGAAGTACACAACTTTCTTGGCCTTGCGGGTTACTACTGTGAGTTTGTAGAGGGATTCTCTGTGATTGTCCGTCCACTCACCAACCTGCTGAGGAAGACTACCTGGTTTGTATGGTCCGAGCCGTGTACTCAGAGTTTTGAGGAGCTGAAGAGATGTCTGACTTTGCTCCCATCTTAGCGCAGCCGGAGGGCACAAAGGACTTTGTAGTCTATAGTGACGCATCCAAGCTAGGCTTGGGATGTGTATTGATGCAACATGGTAGAGTGATTACCTATGCGTCAAGACAGCTGAAGTCGTATGAGGAGAACTACCTGACTCACGATCTGGAGTTGGCCACGGTAGTTCATGCATTGAAGATCTGGAGACATTTCTTGTATGGCGTTGCCAGATCTTCACAAACCATAAGAGTCTGAAGTATATTATCACACAACGGGAATTGAATAACAACCAGCGTTGATAGCTTGAGTTGATCATGGACTTTGATCTTGAGATTTTGTACCATCCGGGAAAGGCGAACGTTGTCGCCGATGCCCTTAACAAGAAGACGCCCCGAGAGAAGGCAATTGCACGACTGACAATTCAGCATCAGTTGCAGAGGGATCTAGCGTGGCTAGAGCTGGACATTTAGTTTCCTGATGAGGATGCCAGTTGTATACCTTAGAAGTTCTACCTAATGTGTTGGGTGAGATCCAAAAAAGTCAAGAGAACTGCCCGACGCTAATGAGGATACGAGATAAGATGTCTCGTGGTGAGGCCCCAGAGTTCTCCATAGGAGCAGATGAAGTGATGAGACACCGCGATCGTGTCTGTGTACCCGCTAACGCGGAGATGAGACAGAGGATTTTGTAGGAAGCTCACTCCACACATTAGTCAGTGCACCCAGGTGCGAGTAAGATGTATCAGGATGTGAGAAGCTCATACTAGTGGGGAGGGTTGAAGCCTGATGTGGCCAGATTTATGGCACAGTGTGCGATTTTTCAACAAGTCAAGATAGAGCAATGTAGACCAGGAGGAGAGCTCCACCCACTGCTAGTACTGCAGTGGAAGTGGGATGACATCTCCATGGACTTTATGACAAGATTGAGGCCGAGCAAGAGCTTTGATGCCATCTGGGTTGTGGTTGACAAACTGACGAAGATTGCACATTTCATCCCTATTCGGGAAACATGGCCAATGAGCTGATTGGATGAGGAGTTCACTAGGTAGATAGTGAGCCTCCATGGTGTGCCGAGGACGATCGTCTCAAATCGAGATGGACGATTTACCTTGAGGTATTGGCAACAGATTCAGACTACTTTGGGTACGAGTCTATAATTCACGACTGCGTTTCATCCTCAGACAGATGGTCAGTCAAAAAGGACCATTAAGACCTTGGAGAATATGACGCGAGCTTGTGTGTTGGAATGGAGACAGGTGTGGTCAGATCACCTCCCATTAGTTGAGTTTTTGTACAAAAATAGCTGGCATGCATCAATTGGGATGGCCCCATATGCTGGGATGAGGCACTGTATGGGCGTAGATGTCGTATACCATTATGTTGGGCTGAGCCTAGTAGTGTCAGTGGTATAACGCCTGAGTAGATTCAGGATGATATTGAACAAGTAACACTGATTAGAGAGAGTATGTGTTAGCATGAAATATTACGATATTCTAGGCATTCATTCTAGTTGTTTTTCATTCATTATAGTGTTCATGGATAAGGTATCGAAGCATTTGTTAGCTTGTTTATCTATATTTTTGATATGGAGGTCTACATTAGTTTTTGATTGATTATAGGTGAATAAGAGCTGAAACCGGACCATTTGAGAGAGATAAGAGATGATTTGAGCATATCCAAGGATTAGGAACACATCAAGGAAGCCAAAGGAGGGGCTAGGATGGAGAATGGCACGACACAAAGGAAATCAAAAGCAATCTACACTTCCACGCCCTAAAATACGGCCGTAGAAGAGTCCACGCCCTAAACCACGGCCGTGGATCTTGGCATCATGAGCGTGGAGCATTCCAGTGAGTTACACGGTCTAAAGTACGGTCGTGGAAGTCACAAGAGACCGTAACCCAATTCCACGCCCTAAACCACGGTCGTGGAATCCCTTGAGACCGTGATTTAGGCGATCCTTTGACGAGTATTCATTTACCACGTTATCCACGTGATGGGCCGGAACGGTTACTTTTACTCCGTCTTATAAAAAGGCCAGAGAAGAGACCTTTGGGCATCGACGCTTACGACCTATTCCCGTAACATTGGCATTGGATCTCGCGGAGACGTGACGGCCGCCTACCTTGCTTGGAGCATTCTTGCCTAGGGAAGATTGAAGATCGCCGAAGGTTTTTACCTCTTTCTTAGGGTTAGTTATTGAAGAAGGATTGACAACCCGTTCTTCGGATTTGCCTAAGATCATTGTGAGGTTTTGTGTTACATTCTAAATCCATTGAATATTCCAATTTGTGTTTTGGATTTGAGATTGACTTTGAGTTATATTTGAGTTTTCGAGGGTTTTCATCTTTCATTCTTCTTAAATCGATTTTTGATATCATGATGATGGTTATTGGCTAAAACCCTTTAGCAATCCTAAGGTAAAGGGTTGATAGTTGTGGCTTAGATAATGATAGATCGATCGTAATTTGATTGGACCCTGAGAGTTAGAGAAATATTGTCGACGAACCTAAATCACGGCCTGTTCTTAGGTTTCCACGGCCGTGATCCTCAAGAACTACCCGTGATTTACTTCAGTTTACGAACCTTCCTTTTACTTTAATCCAAAGTTAAAGATGTGCTTTAACTTAGTCTTGGCTTACCTTTTCTAAGTAGTAGTGAGACTCAACATCCTCTATTTCGGTTTCGAGTGTCACAACCTTAACCGTTTGAGTTTTTCTTGATCCTTGGGTTACAAGTTTGGGTATTTGAGATCAGTTCTAGCTTTTAGATCCTTTCTATACTGCAGCCTCAACAACCTTTATAGAGAGTTCTTTTGGTTAGACATATAAGGTTTTGGAACTTCACCGTACATTGCTTTACTTTAGTATAATTTTGCAACTCTTAACTCTGTCTTTAGTTCTTTAGTATATCTTGAATCGATTGCCACAATTGGATACTTGGATCTTTAGGGTTGCTGTTTTCCCAATATTTGCAAAGCTTATTACATTTACTTGCTTGACGATTTGCCAACTGAATTTGTTCCCCCCAAATCCCTGAGTTCGACACTTTGGAATACTTACTTTACTACGCCGATCTGTACACTGCGGGTTCGCTTGCTCGATTCTAGTCTTATGAATTTAAAGCTTATTTGTACGCATGTTTTAGGGCGAACAAATTTTTGGCGCCGTTGCCAGGGATTTGGTTTAGGCCGAATTCGGTTATCGGTTGTCAAGCTTGGGAGCTTTGCTGTTGTCATTTGATATCTATTTTGAGTGATATTTGCAGGTTACCTTAGGTATATGCGCAGGTCTAACACCAACAAAGATCTCTTACCTCTTGATCAAGAACTTGAGAAGACTTTGAGGAAAATCTTAAAAAAGAAAGATGGCTGAAAGTAAACAGAGGGATATCCAAGCAGAGTTGGAGGATTCCGAAGCTCGACTTAGATGGAGCGAGAAGACTCGCAAGGAAGAATCAGACAGTCATCAATTGCAAATTGATGAGCTCAAGGACATGATGCTTCAAATGAGGCTGGAGATGAGTGATTACAAGAAGATGAAGAGAAGGAAACCGACAAGATCGGTTAGAACCAACTCATCCGATGAGGATAGCGACTCCTCCATGCCATCGCTAGAGGACATTGATCCAACGATCAATGCGAACCAGAATAAATCAAGACCGGTGATAATGTGATTTATGACTTTAGTATAGGCATTTATTTAGATAGTTTTTCCCGTTATTCATGCACGGTTTGGCATTAGTTCACGACGTTTACACTCATTTCGTGCATATTTCTAGAAAAGACGTCTACAAGAGCTTTTGTCGGTTTTGTAGGTATTTCGGGGATCTTTTGGACATTAATCGATACATTCGAGGGTCAAGCCTCATGGTGGTACACATCCAAGGCTTTGAAGGAACATTATTGGAGCAATGAAGGACACAAGGACCCTTATTGGTGCAAGCAATGGAGCAACTCATGACTAGACGATCATAACAAGCCTCTGTTGAAGTAAATCGGACCAGCACTCAGGAAAATCGTCCGATTTATCTGACTGGGTCGACTTTCTGGCCTTTGACAACTTAAGCCACGTGTCCCACGATCTCTTTGTCCGGCCTTGCTCTTGATGGAGAATATAAGTGGTCCTGCAAGCTGTTGCTGAGGGATCTCTCCCACATTCTCTCACACAGACCTCATTCTATGAGAGGATAGACTTGGAGAAGAAGAAAAACTCTCTCATTTTGGAGAAGAAGAAGAAGAACATCAAAAGCTTAGAGTGGTAGTGAGTTTTTGAGAACTTTTGAGTGATTTTTAGAGATTTTGGTTGAAGAACTCTTGGAAGGATTGTTAGAAACGTTTTGGAACTTCTTTTGAAGGGTTGTAAGTCTTGCTTAAACTTATATTCAGATTAGATTTCTTGTTTTACTTGCTTACCTTTCATCTTCTACCTATGAAAACCATGTATGCTTGTGTGATGATTTTGGATCTTGAAATGCATGTTATTGGCTAGTTTATTGTGATTCTGGAGTGATGGATTGATGGTTATGGCTTGGGTGATGATAGAATGGACTTGTATTTTAGTTTAGGATGATTCGTATGCACAAAACCTAACCCAGACAGAAAAATCAACCTGTTCATAGTGTAGATCGTCCGATTTCCCTTATGATCCACCCGATTTTTCTCTTTGTTGCTCTTTAATTGATGAATCTGTATGTTAGGATGTTAGGTTGTTGGAATCCTAGTGTTTATTAAGCATAATATAGCTTAGGGTCACCTAATGCTAGCAACCTAAGTGAGGGAAGAGACCTACCCGGTGATTTCCGATCTTAGATACCTAAGATGATGAACTCTAGGTAGTAGTGAGCATCACAAGCCGCTATTGGATTGAGTGTGCTAGGATTATTGCTTGAGACTTCCCTTTTCCGAGACTTACCTGGTAAGGAGAGGGTTGCCCCTTAAGTAGAGTCCGGTTTGTGTAGAATTCCCTACTTTAACCCTGTAATAGGAGTTTTATGCGGGATTAGTGAAGCGAGAGACTTACCCGGTAATTGTTTCCATTAGAGAAACACCCTTTCCCAACACCGCAACTTTATCCTTAGAATCTTTAGAAGCTTGAGTCCAATGCCATAACCGGAAATCTTGACCTCTAGAATCCACTCTTCTCTCTTTGATAACATATTTTGTGCTTATGTTACTTGTTTGTTTTGCTAGCTTGAGTTGCTAGTTTGTTTTATTATCTTGCTTGATTTGTGATCTTTTCTTGATCACCACAAAAACCAAACCAAAAATATCATGATTTTCATTTCTTTATTTCTTTCTCTTTTCTTAGACTAGATTCACACTATCTATGATCACTTGTTGATTTGGTTTCACCTTAGTCTTCGTGTTCGACTTCGGAATACTATCCTTGCTACAAAACGACCCATACATTGTGGGTTCGCTAGGAGTTAGGAAAAATATAACGAGTATAAATTTAAGACTTTTGCGTGTCACAATCTTAGCGTAACAAGTTTTTGGCGCCGTTGCCGGGGACTAGATCTAGATTGAGTCATTTTTGTGATTGTTTATAGTGTAGATCTTTCTTGTTGCTTTTGATCTTGTTTGGTTTGTGTCTTTGCATTTTCAGGGCATCTCTCACTCTTTAGGTGTATGCGAAGATCTCGTGGCAAGTTTTTAGCTCCATTCGATCCCGAACCGGAGAAAACCCTTAGATCTAGATCCAAGAGCATTCGAAAGGGGAAAGAGATGGCCGGAAGAGATCTCCAAGCTGAGTTGGATGAGGCTTTAGAGCAAATTAGACTAAGAGATGAGCTCTTGGAGAATGAAAGGAGACTTGCCAATGAGAGGCAAGAAGCGACTAGGAGGGAGATTGAAGAGATTAGGCAAGCTCTTGTGCAAAGAGAGCTTAATCGTCAACAACTTCCACCTCCACCACAACCGCAGCCGGCGGCGGTTAATATTTGGCTTGTGCCCATTGCTATTGAAGAGCCACAAACGTTAGGGCAACGTATGGATCCGGCACAAAGAGCACACCATCCGGGTGTGAACTTAGGAGATCCCGCAACCCATGATTACGAGCTCTGCCCTCAAGTTCTACAAATGATCCGGCATAATCAATTTGGAGGGATGGAAGGAGAGTCTCCCCATCAACACTTGATGAACTATGAGATCTTGATGGAGACTCTTAGACCGCCTAGATTGGAGAGCAACAACCATAAACTTAGGGCTTTCTCCTTCTCACTTAAGGATAAAGCCTTGACTTGGTATCAATCTATTCCACAAGGGCGAGTGAGTACTTGGGAGAAGATGACAACCGAGTTTTTGACTAAGTTCTTCCCACCTTCCAAGACTACCGAGCTAAGAGGGAAGATCAATGCCTTTGTAATGAAGGATAGAGAAAGCTTATTCAAGTCTTGGGAGAGGTTCAAAGACCTTCTCTTGGATTGTCCACACCATGGTATACCGAAAATTGAGCTATTGGAGATCTACTTCAAGGGACTTGATGAAGATAGCCAATTCAAGCTTCAATCTCTTTCCGGTGGGACTTTCATGGAAAAGAATGTGGATGAAGCTTGGGAGTTTGTAGAGAAACAAGCTTTGGTGATTGAGAAGTACTCCCATAGGAAGAGTGATGGGAGGAAAGCGGGAGCATATGAGGTGAGTGAAGTCACCATGAGTAACTTCAAGCTTGATGCAATCAACAATGAGCTTAAGTCTTTGAGGGAGTTGTGTGCTACAACTTTGAAGAGTCAAGCAAGCCCTCAAGTGCAAGTGCAAGCAAACTTGTCTTCCAAGGAGGAAGATGTGAACTACATGGGAAGGGGCAACTACAACAACTATCAAGGCCTAAGGAACTTCAACAACAACCGGCAATTCAACAATTACCGGCCTAACCACAACCATCCCAGGTTTTCCTATTCTAACCCGGATGGTGCCTTGAACCCTCCCGCTTTCACAAGTGCAGCTCCACCACCAAAAGATTCACAAGAACCTCCACCTGGATTTACTCAACCTCCAAAGGATAGAACCGAGATGATGTTTGAGCAATTGCTTGTAAGGTTGAGTGGTCTTGAGAGCACGGTGACTTCTATTTCTAAAGCTCAAAAGGTATTGGAAGCACAAGTGTTCCAAAAGGCGGGTGAAGCTCATAGAGATCCGGAGAAGCTTCCCGGAAGGACCGAAGATAACCCAAGAGGCCAAGTGTTGGCTATTACAACAAGGAGTGGGCTGAGCATGAAGGATCCCTTACCTAAGGAAAATGACAAGGGGAAGCAAGTGGTGATAGAAGAAGAGCCATTGCAAGAAGATGGAGGAAAGAGCAAGGATGATGAGCCATCATATGTGGCACCACCTCTATACAAGCCACCACTACCATTCCCACAATCACGAGCAAGAGCTCGTTTGGACAAACACTTCGGTAAATTCCTTGAACTTATGTCTAAATTGCATATTAACATTCCGTTCATGGATGCTATTCTAGGTATGCCGGCATATGGCAAATTCTTGAAGGAAATACTCTCCAACAAGAGGAAGTTAGAGGAGTATGGAGAAGTGAGGATGACAAAAAGGTCCTCGGAGTTGATTCAAACTATGAAGGAGGAGATGCCTCCTAAGCTAAGAGATCCGGGATCCTTTTGTGTGCCAATTGGAGTGGGAGAAGTGAAGTATGACGCCCTATGTGATCTTGGGGCAAGTGTAAGCATCATCCCGCTTGCACTTTGCAACAAGGTTGGGCTTGGAGAGCCAAAGCCGGTCAAGATGACCCTTTACATGGCGGACCGTTCAATCACTCACCCGGTTGGAATCTTGGAAGACATACCGGTGCAACTAGGGAAGTTCTATGTGCCCATAGACTTCGTTGTTTTGGACATCCCGGCGGACTATCCGGTTCCTATCATCTTGGGGAGACCTTTCCTAGCTACTTCCGGATGTTTGGTGGATTGCAAAAATGGAATTCTCTCTTTCAAAATTGGAGAAGAGAACATCAAGTTTAATTTGTCCACAATGGTTAAGGGGCCAGCCCTAGGTGAACATGTCTTCAACATTGTTGAGGAAGAGGAGTCTAGAGAAGTGGTGAGCTCAATCTTGCTCAAGGATCCACCTGAGAAGGTTCTTAGCTCGAGTTTGATGGAGGAAGGAGTTGAAGAGAGTAGCAATGAAGTGATCAAGGCCTTGAATGCATTGGATGAGCTACCAAGTGTTGGATTTGAAGTATTAAAAGAAGGGACAAATACCTGTAGAAAAATCGGACAGAGAGGGCAAAAATCGGCCGATTTTTGCATAAATCCTGAATTTTCATCCGATTTTGCAAATGCCGTAGCTGAAATCGACCCCCAGATCGTCCGATTTTCTTCAAAGAGGGTCGATTTTCCTGAGTCTTTTAAGCATCATCCAAGTGTTTGTGAGCAATCATCAAGGGACTTAGGTGAGGCTTCCATGGCTTTGGAATCATCTCAACCTATATTGTATGGATCATCTCCAACCGATAAAGGTCCTCCTAAACTTGATATAAAACCTCTTCCTTATCATTTAAAGTATGCTTTCCTTGGTTCAAATTCTACTTATCCGGTGATTGTGAATGCATCTTTGAATGATGATGAGCTTAATAGATTGTTGACTGAATTGAAACTGCATAGAAAGGCAATAGGATACACCATTGATGACCTTGTTGGCATTAATCCCTCTTTGTGCATGCATAAGATATTGATGGAAGATGACCATAAACCCTCTATTGAACATCAAAGAAGATTGAATCCTATAATGAAAGAGGTAGTCAAGAAAGAGATCATTAAGTTGCTAGATGCGGGAATCATCTACCCGATTTCGGATAGTAAGTGGGTTAGTCCCGTTCATGTGGTTCCTAAGAAGGGTGGTATGACCGTAGTGACAAATGAGAATAATGAACTAATCCCTACTAGAACGGATAAGGGATGGAGGATGTGCATAAACTATAGGAAACTAAATATGGCCTCTAGGAAAGATCACTTCCCTCTTCCTTTCATTGACCAAATGCTAGAAAGATTAGCTCAACATACCCATTTTTGTTACTTAGATGGTTATAGTGGGTTTTTCCAAATTCCTATTCACCCGGATGACCAAGAGAAAACAACATTTACATGTCCTTGGGGTACATTTGCATATAGGAGAATGCCATTTGGGTTGTGTAATGCACCCGCCACCTTCCAAAGGTGTATGATGGCTATCTTTTCTGAATATATTGAAAACATCATGGAAGTGTTTATGGATGATTTCTCTGTTTATGGATCTTCATTTGATGATTGTTTAGCTAACTTATCTTTGGTGCTTAAGAGATGTGAGGAGACAAATCTTGTCTTGAATTGGGAGAAATGCCACTTCATGGTAAGTGAAGGCATTGTGTTGGGACACTTGGTGTCCAACCGTGGCATTAAGGTTGATAGGGCTAAGATAGAGACGATAGAGAAGTTGCTACCACCTACCTCGGTGAAAGGGGTAAGGAGTTTTCTAGGGCATGCCAGTTTTTACCGGAGATTCATTAATGATTTCTCTAAGATTTCTAAGCCTCTTACTAACCTACTAATGAAAGATGTTGAGTTTGTTTTCTCCAAGGATTGCCTTGAGGCCTTTTGTAGGTTGAAGGATGCTTTGATCACCGCCCCCATCATGCAACCTCCGGATTGGAGCTTACCATTTGAAGTGATGTGTGATGCAAGTGATGTGGCCGTTGGGGCTGTTTTAGGATAAAAGAAAGATGGGCGTACACATGCCATCTATTATGCTAGCAAGACGCTAGATGATGCCCAACTTAACTATGCCACAACCGAGAAGGAGTTGCTAGCGGTGGTGTATGCCTTTGAGAGTATTCGGTCATATCTTGTTGGAGCAAGGGTCATTGTGTACACGGATCATGCTGTGATTCGTTATCTCCTCACAAAGAAAGATGCCAAGCCTCGCCTCATTCGTTGGATCCTTCTTCTTCAAGAGTTTGACTTGGAAATCCGGGATAAGAAAGGGTCCGAAAATTCTGTGGCGGATCACCTTAGTAGACTCCCACCATTGGAGCTTGAGAGACACGACATCCCGATTGATGACTCATTCCGGGATGAGCAATTGCAAATGGTAGAGGAGTGCTTGTTTCAAGTGTCAAGGGGTAATGAGCCATGGTATGCCGACATTGTGAACTACCTTGTGTGTGAGGAGGTGCCACCCGGTTTATCCTATGCCGAAAGGAAAAAAATCTTCAAGGATGTGAGGCATTACTATTGCAGTGACCTCTCTTGTTCAAGAGAGGGCCGGATGGAGTCTTTAGGAGGTGCATTCCGGAGGACGAGATGGAGAGTGTGATCCGCCATTGTCACTCCTTGCCATGTGGAGGCCATGCTAGCTCACACAAGACGTGTGCAAAGGTATTGCAATCCGGTTTTTATTGGCCTAACTTATTTAGGGATGTGTAGAATTTTGTAGTGGCATGTGATGCTTGCCAAAGGACGGGCAACATCTCAAGGAGGAATGAGATGCCCTTGAACAACATACAAGAGGTGGAGATATTTGATGTTTGGGGTGTGGACTTCATGGGAGCATTCCCTTCTTCATGTGGCAACCTCTACATCCTATTGGCGGTGGACTATGTGTCGAGATGGGTGGAAGCAATCGCTTCTCCCACAAATGATGCCAAGGTTGTGGTGCGGTTCTTCAACCGAGTGATCTTTCCTAGGTTTGGGACACCAAGGGTGATCATAAGTGATGGAGGAAAGCACTTCACTAATAGGAACTTTGGGGCACTTTTGGCTAAGTATGGGGTGACTCATAAGATGGCAACACCTTACCATCCCCAAACTAGTGGCCAAGTGGAGATCTCCAACCGGGAGATAAAAGGGATCCTTGAGAAGACGGTTTCTAGAACAAGAAAGGATTGGGCTATGAAGCTCGATGATGCTTTGTGGGCTTATAGAACCGCTTTCAAGACACCGATTGGCACCACTCCCTACAAGCTAGTTTATGGCAAGTCTTGCCACCTTCCGGTGGAGATGGAGCATAGGGCATATTGGGCCATAAGGTGGCTGAATTTTGACCTCAAGGAGGCCGGTGAGAAGAGGTTGCTATACATGAACGCCCTTGAGGAGATCCGGTTAGATGCTTATGAAAATGCCCGGATCTACAAGGAGAGGACCAAGCGTTGGCATGACAAGCGTCTCATACCAAAAGAGTTGAGTGAGGGTGACTTAGTGCTTCTCTTCAACTCAAGACTGCAGCTCTTCCCCGGAAAGCTCAAGTCAAGATGGACGGGTCCTTATGTTGTGAAGAAGATCTTTCCTCATGGAGCGGTGGAGATAGGAGGAGATCATTGTTGTAACTTTAAGGTGAATGGGCATCGTTTGAAGAAGTACATCCCGGAAGCCCCGGTGGAAGTGATTGCCCCACTTCATCTTGAGTGAAACGCTCTTGAATTTGGTCAAGCTAATGACCTTAAAGAAGCACTTAATGGGAGGCAACCCATTGGTACATATTTTTCCCTTTTATTTTTCTTGTTTTTGTTTGATCTTGCTCTTGGTGTGCTTTGTTTTTCTTTTGTGTTTTTGGGTGCTAGATCTTGTTGATTGTCATATGTGATGAGATGTTGGAGGTCATGTGAAAACCTCATGGAACTGTTGAAGGTACAAGATCCGAGCACATGGATGAGGAAGAAAGCACCCAGGAAAATCGGACTGTTCTTGCACAGAAATCGGCCGATTTTCCTGGGTAGATGGTCCGATTTTTCCTTCTGTCAAGGAAAGTGATGATCTCCAATCAAGCATGGGTGGAGCGGACGTGGAACTTGGACGGCTTGTGGTGCCAAGCGCGGGTTCCGACACCATAATGAACATCAAGATCTCTCTACCATCCTTGATCGATCATCCACCATCATCATTCGATGTGAACCGAAATACCAAACACCAATTTTACATTGTGAGGACTCTCTTTCACTTCTTTATTTAGTTTGCACATTGGGGACAATGTGTTTCTAAGTATGGGGTGGGGTTTTCATGATCACTTGCATGATTAGCACCTAGGATAGTTTAATATTGTCACATGTTTCATTATGTCTTGCATTGTACATATATATTTCGAAAAATCAAAAAAATATCAGAAAAATTTAAAAATTTTAGTGCTTCTAAGCTTGGGAATGACCCTTATGATGAGATTGTTTTGTGAATTGGCTATGGATGGCCTTATGTGTTGAATAGATGAATGCATATGTGGACTTGAAATACTTATCTTGAATCCCATGAATGATTTGTGATTATGATGCTTGTCTTGATTGGATTGAGGATTGATAGTCGAAATTACATGCTAGTTCTTGCACATCATTTAGGAGTGATTAAGGCAATTCATCTTTCTCTACTTCTCATCTTGATCATGTTGTTTGAACACCTCAATTGATGAAAAATTTGACCTCTTTTGACCCATCCGGGAATAGGAGCATGCTAGTGTGTTGATGTGTGTGAAAAGCAAGTGTGGGGTGAAGTTGTTGATGAATGAATGATGTGAATGAAGTGCTGAATTTGTTGTGAAAAGCGTAGAAAAAAAATATAGGTTTGGGGACGTTGGTTTAAATGACGAGTAACTCGGCACCATTCACATAATCGGGTGTTTGTGCCTTGCCAAAGTCAAATAAACCGATAGTCCTAACGAGCTTTGGTATGTGTGCCCGGTGTGGATGCACCTCGAAAAATAAAAAAGCCCGAGGACGGCTAATCACCAAGGTTTCGGATTTTGTACACCAATGCCATTGTCTCAAAAATAAGTGAAAAAGAAAAGAAAACAAAGAAAAGATGGAGAAAATTATACACTTGTTGGGAAGTTGAGCAAAAACGAAATTGTGGAGTTAGTACCTTTCCCGGATTAGCATCACATGACCTAAAAATTTCCACCTAATCACAACGTTTCTTAGCTTCATCTTTTCTAAGTCCTTGTGACCTAATTGCATGTGTGTAAGACTTAGTGATCTAGATTGGATATACTCATGATCATCTTGACTTCTTCATTTTCACCTCTCATGCATGCTTTCTAGTTAAGTATAATTGTCTTTCCATGCCTTCATTCATTTGATGCATGATTGATTGTCCATTGCCATGAAACATGACTATGAAGGCGATCTAATGTTAGGAGCACAATTCCAAAAAGATTTTGTTGTTTTTTTGCATGCATAAATCATGTCATCTCTTAGTCTATAGTTGGGTCTTGCTCGGGGACGAGCAAATCTTAAGTATGGGGTATTTTGATAACGTGATTTATGACGTTAGTATAGGCATTCGTTTAGATAGTTTTTCCCATTATTCATACACGGTTTGGCATTAGTTCATGACGTTTACGCTTAATTCATGCATATTTCTAGAAAAGACGTCTACACGAGCTTGTGTCGGTTTTGTAGGTATTTCGGGGATCTTTTGGACATTAATCGATACATTCGAGGACCAAGCCTCATGGTGGTACATATCGAAGGCCTTGAAGGAACATAATTGGAGCAATAAAGGACACAAGGAGCCTTGTTGGTGCAAGCAATGGAGCAACTCATGTCTAGATGATCATAACAAGTTTCTGTTGAAGAAAATCGACCTTCACTCAGGATAATCGGCCGATTTTTCTGTCTGGGTCGATTTTCTGGCTTTTGACAGCTTGAGCCACGTGTCACACGATCTCTTTGTCCGGCCCTTGCTTCTTTGTGGAGTATTTAAGTGGTCCTGCAGGCTGATTGGACGATCCTTCTCCTTCCTTTTGGACCCTTCTCCTCTAGCATCTTCCCAAAGACTCTTCCATTGTAGCCTCTCTTCAAGGCACCCTTGTGGGTGTTCTTGAGAGAAATTAGTGTAGGCTTTAGTTTTGTAGTGAGATTTGAGCGATTTTTGTGAAGAAACTTGTTGAAGGTTGTAAGATCTGACTTGAAGCTACATTTGGTGTGTTGAAAGACTTGTTTTGAACTCAAATCCAGCTAAGTTTCATTGCTTTCATTTCCTTACTTCATCTTCTTGCTATGGATTCCATGTATGCTTGTATGATGATTTTAGATCTTGAAATGCATGTTGTTGGCTAGTTTATTGTGATTCTGGAGTGATGGATTGATGGTTATGGCTTGGGTGATGATAGAAATGATTTACATGTTAGTTTAGGATGATTTTTGTGGCCGAAACCTAAACCAGAGGAGAAAAATCGACCTGTTCTTCAGAGTAAATCGGCCGATTTTTGCTATGATCCACCCGATTTTTCCTTCTGTTGCTCTTTAATTGATGAATCTGTATGTTAGGATGTTAGATTGTTGAAATTCTAGTGTTTGTTGAGCATAATATAACTTATGGTGACCTAATGCTAGCAAACTAAGTGAGGAAAGAGACCTACCCGGTGATTTCCGATCTTAGATACCAAAGATGATGAACTCTAGGTAGTAGTGAGCCTCATAAGCCGCTATTGGACAGAGTGTGCTAGGATTGTTGCTTGAGACTTACCTTTTCCGAGACTTACCCGGTAAGGAGAGGTTTGCCCCTTAAGTAGTGTCCGGTTTGTGTAGAATTCCCAACTTTACCTCCTTGAGACTTACCCGGTAATAGGAGTTTGGTGCGGGATTAGTGAAGCATGCGACTTACCCGGTAATTGCTTCCATTAGAGAAACACCCTTTCCCAACACCGCAACCTTGTCTTTAGAATCTTTAGAAGCTTGAGTCCAATGCCATAGCCGGGAATCTTGATCTCTAGAATCCACTTATCTTACCTCTTATCTCCTATCTTGCATTCGCGTGATTGTTTGCTTGTTTGATTTGCATATTTTGTGATCCTTGCACTATCTTTGATCATTAAATGACTTAATTTCGCCTCAGTCCTTGTGTTTGACCTCGGAATACTTTCCTATTGGAACAACCGGCCGCCAATTTTCGCTATATAGTTTAGGAGATTAGATCGAGTTTATAAATTGTAAGACTTTTGTGCTACACAATCATAGCGTAACAACCGGCCGCCAATTTTCGTATCCCAGGTGGGGGTGCGAGAGCCGCTCGTGTAGATGAAGATTAAGAACTCTTGGCCAAATAATGGATCCAATTCAGCAACCATGCCGTCTAGGTGTGAACTTTGATGCTGACGATATTCAGGGGTTTAGCTTCAACCCACAAGTTATTACCATCGTTCGCCAAAACCAGTTTGGAGGAACGAGTGTCGAATCTCTTAATCAACATCTACAGAATTTTGAGATCTTGATGGACACAATGAAGCCAAAGAATGCAACCACCAACAACTACAAGATCAAGCCATTCTTTTTCTCCTTGAAAGGGAAAGCTTTATCTTGGTATCAAGCTCTTCCAAATGAAAGACTCAACCATGGGAGGATCTTTCTTCGGAGTTCCTAACCAAATTCTTTCCGCCATCCAAGACGGCGGAGTTGAGAGGTAAGATTAATGCTTTTTCTATGAGATCTAATGAAAGTTTGTTTCAGTCTTGGGAAAGATTTCAGGATTTATTATTGGATTGCCCACACCATGGCATTTCCAAATTGGAGTTATTGGAGATATACTACAAGGGGCTGGATATGGAAATACAATTCAAGCTCCAATCCCTTTCATGTGGTACATTCATGGACATGAGGGAAGATGACGCTTGGGACTTCATTGAGAAGCAAGCCCGAGTCATTGAGAAGTATTCTCACCGGAAAGTAGAAGCTTATCGAGTGGAGCAAGGAGCAAAGCTAACACAAGCTGCTCAAACTCAAATCTTTTCTCTCAACACCGAGATTAAAGAATTGAAGGAAGTCATCAAGACTAGCTTTCCAAAGCCTAAGGAGCAAGATGTTGGCTATTTAGGAAACAACAATAACCACAATGGGAATGAGAACACCAATCGCAACAGCCGGAACAACAACTGGGACAATTCGAACAACAACAACCGGAATAACAATTGGAACAACAATGGGGGTTCAAACAACAACAATTGGCATTCCAACCAACAACAAAACTCCGGTAATTCTTATCCCAATTTAGGAAATTCACTAACTCCACTATCTTCTTCTTCCATTCCTTTGAAAAGCCAGGGGCAAACATCTAATAGTGGAAGCACTTCGGGGAAAGAGAAGCCCGATCCCATGTTGGAAACGATCTTGGGAAAGCTTCAAGGATTGGAGAGTCACATCACTAAGGTTGATAAAGCCCAAAAGGTTTTAGAAAACCAAATGTTCAACAATGCTGAGGAAGTTCCTAGAAATCAAGGAAAACTTCTAGGAAAGACGGAGGATAACCCGAAAGGAAGGGTGATGGTTATCACAACTAGGAGCGGAGCAACAACCACCGACCCGCAACCTAAGTTTGTGGAAGTTCCCGTCGAAAAGGAGAAGGAAAAGGGGAAGGAGAAGGAAGACATCTACATTCCTCCTCCAGCTTACAAACCTCCCCTACCATTCCCACAATCTAGAGCAAGAGCGCGTCTAGACAAGCAATTCGGTAAGTTCATTGAACTCATGAGCAAACTGCATATTAACATACCTTTCATTGAAGCAATTGTAGGTATGCCAGCATATGGAAAGTTCTTAAAGGAGATCCTCTCTAACAAGAGGAAACTAGAAGACTTTGGAGAAGTCAAGATGAGTTCGGATTCATCGGATCTCATCAAGACGATGAAGGAAAAGATGCCCCCAAAGCTGAAGGATCCGGGGTCATTTTGTATTCCAATAGGAGTAGGAGATGTCACATATGATGCATTATGTGATTTAGGAGCAAGCGTTAGCATCATTCCGCTTGCCTTATGTAGGAAGATCGGTCTAGGCGATCCTAAACCGGTGAAGATGACGTTATATATGGTGGATCGATCCATAACTCGTCCCGTCGGTATCGTTGAAGACGTCCCGGTCAAGCTTGGTAAGTTCTATGTTCCAATAGATTTTGTTGTGATTGACATTCCTACAGATAGTCCAGTCCCGATCATACTCGGAAGACCGTTTCATGCAACATCCGGTTGCATGGTAGATTGCAAGAATGCTAGACTCGCCTTCGACATAGGAGAGGAAAAGGTAGAGTTCGTTCTTTCCACCTTGATGAAAGAACCAGCTCTTGAAGAGGATATGTTTAACATCCATGATGAAGAGACATCTAGAGAAGAAGTAAGTTCGATTCTCTTCAAAGATCCCTTGCAAAAGGTGATCACTATGAGCATTATAGACATAGGAGAGGAAGAGGAATGCAATGAGGAAATTGAAGCTTTAGACGAGCAAAAGAAAGTGCATGAAGAAGAGTTTGAAAAACTCTACGATGGGTTAGAAAACATGAGGAATCACGGCCAATCGTGCTATTCCACGGCCGTGGTTCCCACCAACATGACCGTAATTAGCTATTCAGAGGACTCCAGTAAGTTACACGGCCAAAACCACGGCCGTGTAACTATCAGAGGTGCCGTAATTGATTTCCACGCCCTAAACCACGACCGTGGAGGAAACAGAGGTGCCGTAATTTTGAGAAAATCTAAGGACAATTACGTTCTTTCTACCACTTCTCTTGATTCTTCTCCAACAACTTCTATACCCTTAGAAACTTCTTAGGAAGCATTGGACACTCCTCAAGAGCCATTAGAGAGTCCAATAGTGATGGAATTGAAGCCACTTCCCGCACATCTAAGGTACGCATTTCTAGGACCTAATTCTACCTTTCCGGTGATTGTTAGTTCCGATCTAAGTGAAGATGAACATAGTAAGCTTATGGTTGTTCTAAAGAAACATAGGAAAGCCTTAGGTTATAATATAGAGGATCTAGTAGGAATCAAGCCTTCATTATGCATGCATAAGATCCTAATGGAAGAAGATTTTAGAACTTTGCGACAACCTCAAAGGCGGTTAAATCCGACCATGAAGGAGGTTGTCAAGAAGGAGATTCTTAAGCTACTTGATGCATGTATCATCTACCCTATCTCCGATAGCAAGTGGGTGAGTCCCGTACAGGTTGTTCCAAAGAAGGGAGGAATGACGGTCATCACCAATAAGAACAATGAGCTCATTCCTACACGAACCGTGACGGGATGGAGGATGTGCATAGACTACCGCAAGCTAAACAACGCAACGAGGAAGGACCACTTCCCATTACCATTCATCGATCAAATGCTTGAGAGGTTAGCACAACACTCACATTTCTGTTATCTTGACGGTTATAGTGGTTTCTTTCAGATCCCGATACACCCGGACGATCAAGAGAAGACCACATTCACGTGCCCGTGGGGTACGTTTGCTTATAGGAGAATGCCGTTCGGGCTTTACAACGCCCCAGCCACCTTCCAAAGGTGCATGATTGCTATATTCTCGGAGTACATAGAGGAAATCATGGAGGTTTTCATGGATGACTTTTCTGTATATGGTTTCTCTTTCGATAATTGTCTTTCTAACCTTTCTCTTGTGCTACAAAGGTGTGAAGACACTAACCTAGTTCTTAATTGGGAGAAGTGTCAATTTATGGTGAAAGAAGGTATTGTACTAGGACACTTGATCTCTAGTAGAGGGATTGAAGTAGATAAGGCTAAGATAGAAACTATAGAAAAACTCCATCCTCCATCTTCGGTGAAGGAAATAAGAAGCTTTCTCGGACATGCAGGATTTTATAGACGTTTTATAAAGGATTTCTATAAGATATCAAAACCGCTTACTAATCTATTGTTGAAGGATGCAATTTTTGATTTCTCGCAGGAGTGCTTAGATGCGTTTCATAAGATTCGGGAAGCTCTAATCTCAACCCCGATCATTCAACCTCCGGATTGGAATCTTCCATTCGAGGTCATGTGTGATGCAAGTGACGTAACTATAGGAGTTGTGCTTGGGAAAAAGAAGGAAGGACGAACCCATGCTATCTACTATGCTAGCAAGACGCTAGACGAAGCGCAACTTAACTATGCCACTACTGAAAAAGAATTTCTAGCTACTGTTTATGCATTTGAAAATTTTCCTTCTTATCTTGTAGGTGCAAAGGTGATTGTATACACGGATCATGCTGCGATCCGGTATCTACTTGCAAATAAGGATGCGAAACCAAGGCTGATTAGATGGATTCTTCTCCAACAAGAATTCGATCTAGAGATCTGTGACAAGAAGGGTACGGAAAATTCTGTTGCGGATCATTTGAGTCGTCTACCACATCTAGAGGACGACAATCTACCTATAGATGACTCCTTTCCGAACGAGCATTTACACATCATCGAGGAGTGCATCGACAAGATTACTAAAGGTAACGCACCATGGTTTGCTGATTTTGTTAACTATTTGGTTTGCCATGAAATACAACCCGGATTATCCTATGTGCAAAGAAAAAAGTTATTTAAGGATGTCCGGGAATACTTTTGGAATGAACCTCTCCTCTTCAAGAGAGGTTCTGACGGCATCATTCGACGATGTGTGCTAGAAGACGAGATGCAAAGTGTTATCCGTCATTGTCATTCACTACCTTGTGGAGGACACGCTAGCTCGAACAAGACTAGCGCTACGGTATTGCAATCTGGATTCTTTTGGCCTACTTTATTTAAAGATGTGCAAACCTTTGTTTCCCGCTACAATGCTTGTCAAAGAACAGGGAACATATCTAGGAGAAACGAAATGCCTCTTAACAATATTCAGGAGGTAGAGATCTTTGACGTTTGGGGAGTAGATTTCATGGGACCTTTCCCATCATCTTGTGGAAACCAATACATACTTCTAGTTGTAGATTACGTTTCGAGATGGGTTGAAGCAATTGCCTCTCCTACTAATGATGCCATGGTTGTGGTTAAGTTCTGTAACAAGACTATTTTCCCACGATTTGGGACACCACGGACTATCATTAGTGACGGAGGCTCTCACTTCATTGCCCGACGATTCGAAGCTCTACTAGCTAAGTATGGGGTGACTCACAAGATCTCCACCCCTTACCATCCATAAACGAGTGGACAAGTGGAGATTTTGAACCGGGAGATTAAGGGAATCCTAGAGAAAACAATTTCGAAGACAAGGAAAGATTGGTCTTTGAAGCTAGATGACGCATTGTGGGCATACCGGACTGCATACAAGACTCCCATAGGAACGACACCATACAACCTTGTGTATGGGAAGTCTTGTCACTTATCGGTAGAGCTAGAACATAAGGCGTATTGGGCGGTAAATTGGTTGAACTTCAGCATGAAGGAAGCGGGCGAGAAGCGCCTCTTAGACCTTAACGAGCTTGAAGAACTTCGCTTAAACGCCTACGAGAACGCCAAGATCTACAAAGAGAGAGTGAAGCATTGGCATGATAAGCATATCATTCCAAAGGACCTCAAAGAAGGAGATCAAGTTCTCCTCTTCAATTTGAGACTTCGGCTCTTTCCAGGTAAGCTTAAATCTCGTTGGACCGGACCTTATCTAATCAAACATGTTTTTCCCCATGGTGCAGTTGAAGTATGGGGTGAAAAGGGCGGAAGCTTCAAGGTGAACGGTCAACAACTTAAGAAATACTCACCGACTTCAAGCTGAGGAGTTCGCGCCTACCGCACTCGAATAAGTGCAAGTACGGTCTAGCTACGGACCTTAAACAAGCACTTCTTGGGAGGCAACCCAAGGTATTACACTTATGCTTTTGTTTGACATTCGTAGATTAGATTAGTTTAGACGTTTTTGTTTTTGTTTTGCCCTCGATTCCTTCCAGTATGTTGTGTTTTTGGATGTAGGAGCAATGGAATAGGAAATGGGAAATAAAAAAGTTGAAAGAAATTGACGAAACTTGGATTTTGGCACATTACAGAGAGTTCCACACCCTAAACCACGGTCGTGGAGGCTAAAGTGACCGTAATTCTTCAAAATCTGAGAAAAATCACCAAAAAACCCGGGTCCGTACAAAACCACGGCCGTGGAAACCCCCAAGTGACCGTAATTGTCAAAAAATTTTACGGCCACTATATAAACCACCTTCCTTCATAAAAAACGCCCAAAATCCCTCTTCCACGCCTCTTTCCACGCCCTAAACTCCGAAAAACTCTCCACCTCTCGTAATTCTTCATTCGGTAATCGTTTCGAACGATTCTTGGTGCAAAAGTGGAGCAAATTCATTCCTCTACAAGATCCAATCGACAAAACAAGTGAACAATCCATCAAGAAAGCAGAATTTGGATTCAAAGATCCAAAAACCTAGGTTTTTACTATTCTTCTCTTCTTTGTCAATTCGGGTTAAATTTTCGCAAGAACTTAGAGAAATTGCATAGGATTGAGATTGGAATTAGCCTAGGACAGGTTCTGCTGAGTTTACTGTTGATTTGATTAAGATTTGAGCAATTCAGAGCCGAATCACGGTCTTTGGGACTTCCACAGCCGTGGAAAACTAAGAACAGATCGTGGTTTTTTCTGAATTTGGGAAAATGTTCACAAGAAGTGTAGGAAAGAAAAAGAAGAGAAAGGGTGATAGTTCCTCCTCTTCCCATGGCCCTCCTAGTGAACCATCACCTCCACGCCCTAGAATCCCAACCATTCATCCTAACTATCTTGATGCTTTAGAAAAGATCGAGGAAAGACCGGTCATAGGACCTAGATACCTCTTGCTTGAGGAGTTGGAGCCACTTAATGTGGTTAATGATTTGACATGGCTCTTGGATAGAGCCGGATTCATTGTTTTCTCCGCTATTAGAGCGGATGCTTATGAGGAAATTACAAGGCAATTTGTTATCTCCTTCGAGAATAGCCACGTCGATATGACGGCATCCTTTCGATTGATGGAGACGGACTATGAGTTCTCCATCCAGCAGTTCGGAGCCTTCTTTGGGTTCCATGAGACCTTTAACGGTCGTTTCCCTAGCGGTGTATACGCTAAGGACTTTTGGGAAGAGATTGCTATGATTTACACTAGCGAGGACTGTTGGCAACCAGCTGATACCAAGGCTAAGCTCATCTACCACTTAGCCTTGAAGATAGCTCATAGGGTTCTTTCCGACTGCCTATTCCCTAGGATCGAGACCCCGCAAAAGATTAAGACCGACGAGCTATTCCTTCTCTATGCTATGCTACACGGTAGACCTGCCGATTGTGCCACCCTCTTAGCCTCCACCATTAGCAAGCTTAAGAACAACAGGGCCGGGAACATTGGGTATGGTGGGATAGTTACCCACATAGCTGCGCAGCTTGGGATTGATTGCTCTGCTTGTACTAGGATAGCGGCGAGACCTTTGGGTCTCAAGAGCCTTATGACTAGGGGTTTGATCTTTCCTAGGCACTGAGGTCCACCTACTGCTGCTATGCCATGGGAGGATAGAGGAGGTAGAGGCATTCCATGGCTTCCCGAGTATTCCATTATGGTTGGACACCATAATTGGAAGGAGACTTTCGCTGCTATGCATGCGAATAGGTTAGCGGCACCTCCCTACATTCCCGATGAGATTCCAGCTGCTGATGTTGATGAGGATAGAGGAGGTGACGAGCAGGATTTTGTTACCTTTCCGGATTAGCCGAACATCTTCCCGGACCCACCTAGACAGTCTCCCTGTCCTTCTAGACCTTCCGGTGCTTCTTCATCTCGCCGCACTAGTGTGACCGAGAGACCGACATGGATGGAGACTCCTCCCACTTGGTATGGAGCACAGCCGGAGTGGATGGGAGCTCCACGACCATGGTATGCACATCCACTAGCGGCACCGGCCCCACAGGATGCACCTGCATGGTACAGCCAGGCACCGGAGTGGTATGAGCAGCTACCGGAGTGGGCTACCGACCTTTCCAAAAGGGTCGGTAATTTGGAGATCCACCAGGACGCTAGAGATGTACGAGCCGATGAGCATGACCGGATGATGAGGGACATCTACCGCCAGCAGTTTGGGCGGAACTTCGACTCCAGTTTCTTCCCGTTTCCACCACCGCCTCCACCGCAGTGACGAGCTATGCCGATTGACAATTTCAGCCGCCCCACCGCCGTCTAGTGAGTTCATTTTTCTTTTCTTTCTTTTCCTTATTTCTTTTTTAACATTAGGGACAATGTTTGTCTCAAGTATGGGGTGGGGTGTGACTATCGTTTGTAATAACTCTACTCACTTTTCTTGCCTTGATTCGATGACACTTTGCATGTTTCATTTCATAGTCACACGTTTCATTATTGCATTGCATGAAAAAGCTTTTGAAAAACCATAAAAATGTGAAAAATTTTGAAAAATTCTAAACGTTTTGTGCTTCTAAGAGTTGGGATGATTTCTATGATAGTTACCACTTACGGATTGAGCTTTTGACGACACTTGTATGCTTAAACGAATAATGAATTGAAAAGGAATTGAATGTTTTGATTATCCTTTCTTGCAAGTTTCATAATGTGAAGAGTTTTATCTAAATCATATTGAGAAATCGAGGTTGAAATCACATGATGAGTTCTTATACTTCTTTATGAAATGATTAAGGCAATTCGACCTTTCTTTCTCCTTTCTTTGTTCATTTATCCCCTCAATGAAATAATTGCATCCCTTACCTATCCGAGAATTTGGAGGAGTTTTGTTTTGGCATGTTTGATGTGGGAGGGCCATGTGATGTAATTCGAACTAGATTCGAACACGAGGATCCACCGGCACAAGTTCACAATCGGATTGAAATCGATGAAATGGAACTCTCTCTTTTTTTTTGGATTTTGTGTTTTTGGATATGAAGAGCAAATTCCCTCGGCCTCTCACTTTGGGAATCCCTCAACTCGAACGAACTACCCTCGGAATCTCACTTTGGGGTTCGAACCTTTGTTCCTCGGCCTCTCACCTTAGAACCACCTAAGCATCTCACCTAGATGTTTGAAAACTAAGCATCTCACCTAGAATTCGGGGTTTGTTTTAAAGCAAACAACAACTTTGAAAGCACAAAGGCTAACTTACTTCATTTAACTTCACTTGCCTTACAATGGGAGGATACAAGGCTTTATATAGCCACAAAACTCAGCCTAGAAACTCCCTAATTAAGTGCTAGAAATATCAAAGGTTTATCAAAAGGAAATGCAAGAAATTCAAGAGTTTTTCTAAGAAATTCAAACACATAAATGGCCACATTTGGCCTTTAATCAAAGATGACTCTTGGATCCTATTCTCTTCACTTGGACAACACATCAAGGATGGTCTAATCAAGTCTTGGACGTCCATATTGAAGGAGAAGAAGACCATTGAACTACCTTGGCCTCCATTCAATGTATGTGTGTGAAGATGCCTTCAATGTTTGATTGAATGTTGACATGTTGACCTTCACATGATCAATACATAAATTCATGCATAATATATGAATAATATGAGCATGGTATGCTGCATGAAATATGTATGGCAGGACGTGCATATGTTTTGTATAACCATCTTTCATGCCTCCATGCATGATCTTGTCCAACAATCCATACAAGTACCGTACTTGCTGCAATGTAGGGTCATTTTCACCCTCTTCCTCTTGCAATATCGACTTTGAGTAAACTAGAAAGTTGTAGATATTGAAAATACCTTTCAAAGTAGTACTCATGGGTATTTTAATTCCAAGTATTGCCTCAGTTATAGTCGTTTTACTGAGAGTGCGCAAACCTGACAGCTTAGCCGGAGAGAGTGAAAATTGGCTTCCATTTGGCATGCTCGGTGCAAGCATTTTCGGTTTCATTTCAATAAGTTTTGGCTCAGTTTTAGGCATGATCTCCAACACATAAGTATTGATTTCGATAGGTGCCGGTTGAGTTTTGACTTGGACGGTTGGTGGCAAAACAATTAGTTCCGGCATATTGACGATGATTTCTTCTCCGGTGGGGATCACATCATCCCCTTTCCCTTGAAAAGGATTCGTCCTCGAATCCGTCATGCCATCATTGGGAAATTGATTATCGGATTTATTACCATGGTAACTACTTCTCGCGACTTCGATGCCGTCATGTTGAGATGCTTGAATACGATCCGGGGACCCAAGGGCACGACTATTCAGATTTTGTTCTCGATGGTTGTTGCTTCGTTCATTCCGGTTTGCATGGTTGCTACCTCCTTGTATTTTTTCATGAGGGTTCAAGAGAAGGAGAGGAAACCTTCTCAATATCTCAGCTAGTTGGGCTTCAAGCCTATCCAAACGTTGGTTGTTTCGATTACCACCGTTTGCATTGTCGTTGATGATCGTCATCCCCGAAAGCTTGAGGAACTCGCACCGTTAGGCTCTGATACCACTTGATGTAATTCGAACTAGATTCGAACACGAGGATCCACCGGCACAAGTTCACAATCGGATTGAAATCGATGAAATGGAACTCTCTCTTTTTTTTTGGATTTTGTGTTTTTGGATATGAAGAGCAAATTCCCTCGGCCTCTCACTTTGGGAATCCCTCAACTCGAACGAACTACCCTCGGAATCTCACTTTGGGGTTCGAACCTTTGTTCCTCGGCCTCTCACCTTAGAACCACCTAAGCATCTCACCTAGATGTTTGAAAACTAAGCATCTCACCTAGAATTCGGGGTTTGTTTTAAAGCAAACAACAACTTTGAAAGCACAAAGGCTAACTTACTTCATTTAACTTCACTTGCCTTACAATGGGAGGATACAAGGCTTTATATAGCCACAAAACTCAGCCTAGAAACTCCCTAATTAAGTGCTAGAAATATCAAAGGTTTATCAAAAGGAAATGCAAGAAATTCAAGAGTTTTTCTAAGAAATTCAAACACATAAATGGCCACATTTGGCCTTTAATCAAAGATGACTCTTGGATCCTATTCTCTTCACTTGGACAACACATCAAGGATGGTCTAATCAAGTCTTGGACGTCCATATTGAAGGAGAAGAAGACCATTGAACTACCTTGGCCTCCATTCAATGTATGTGTGTGAAGATGCCTTCAATGTTTGATTGAATGTTGACATGTTGACCTTCACATGATCAATACATAAATTCATGCATAATATATGAATAATATGAGCATGGTATGCTGCATGAAATATGTATGGCAGGACGTGCATATGTTTTGTATAACCATCTTTCATGCCTCCATGCATGATCTTGTCCAACAATCCATACAAGTACCGTACTTGCTGCAATGTAGGGTCATTTTCACCCTCTTCCTCTTGCAATATCGACTTTGAGTAAACTAGAAAGTTGTAGATATTGAAAATACCTTTCAAAGTAGTACTCATGGGTATTTTAATTCCAAGTATTGCCTCAGTTATAGTCGTTTTACTGAGAGTGCGCAAACCTGACAGCTTAGCCGGAGAGAGTGAAAATTGGCTTCCATTTGGCATGCTCGGTGCAAGCATTTTCGGTTTCATTTCAATAAGTTTTGGCTCAGTTTTAGGCATGATCTCCAACACATAAGTATTGATTTCGATAGGTGCCGGTTGAGTTTTGACTTGGACGGTTGGTGGCAAAACAATTAGTTCCGGCATATTGACGATGATTTCTTCTCCGGTGGGGATCACATCACCATGAAAGCAAATTTTAGCATTCAAAGAATAGAATTAATAGGTTTGGGAAAGTCAATCATGACGGTAAGTAACTCGGCACCATTCACATAGCCGGGTGTTTGTGTCTTGCCAAAGTCGGATTGAGCGTTATTCTTAACGGATTATGGTATGTGCATCAAGGGTTTGAGGCATCTCGAAATTGAGAAACGCCAATCTCCTAGGCTTCGGTTTTTGTGCACCGCTGTCCATAACTCCAAAAGTAAAGTCGAAAAATAATGTGAAAAAAGAAGAGAGCAAAGCTTAAGGTTGATGGTGTTGCAAAGCAAAATAAAAGAAGAAGAGTTAGTTATCCACTTTCCCGGATTCATGCACCACATCCTTTATAAGTTTCCCTCCCTTCCGCATTCTAGACCTTACTTGGAAGTCCTTAAGATCAAGAGAATGTTATTTGACTTGGTAATCTAAATTGAAGTTTCTTATGCTTGATTTTGATAATGCTTGAAGGTTATGATGTTTAGTTTAAAGTTTAACCAATTCACGATGTTTCTTTTCTTTACATTCTTTTGTTTATGTATATAAGCGTTTCAAGGGTGAATGAAGCAAGGTTTGAGAATGATCTATTGACTAGAAGCACACTTACTTAAAAGATGTTTTGTTTTTGAGTTTGCATGCATATTTCATCCTAACTTGTGTTCGAAGCTTTCAAAGACCTTGTTTGGGGACAAGCAAGTGACAAGTATGGGGTATTTTATTAGCATGAAATATTGTGATATTCTAAGCATTCATTCTAGTTGTTTTTCATTCATTATAGTGTTCATGGATAAGGTATCGAAGCATTTGTTAGCTTGTTTATCTATATTTTCGATATGGAGGTCTACATTAGTTTTTGATTGATTATAGGTGAATAAGAGCTGAAACCGGACCATTTGAGAGAGATAAGAGAGGATTTGAGCATATCCAAGGATTAGGAACACATCAAGGAAGCCAAAGGAGGGGCTAGGATGGAGAATGGCACGACACAAAGGAAATCACAAGCAATCTACACTTCCACGCCCTAAAATACGGCCGTAGAAGAGTCCACGCCCTAAACCACAGCCGTGGAACTTGGCATCATGAGCGTGGAGCATTCCAGTGAGTTACACGGCCTAAAGTACGGTCGTGGAAGTCACAAGAGACCGTAACCCAATTCCACGCCCTAAACCACGGTCGTTGAATCCCTTGAGACCGTGATTTAGGAGATATTTTGACGAGTATTCATTTACCACGTTATCCACGTGATGGGCCGGAACGGTTACTTTTACTCCATCTTATAAAAAGGCCAAAGAAGAGAGTTTTGGGCATCGACGCTTATGACCTATTCCCGTAACATTGGCTATGGATCTCGCGGAGACGTGACGGCCGCCTACCTTGCTTGGAGCATTCTTGCCTAGGGCAGATTGAAGATCGCCGAAGGTTTTTACCTCTTTCTTAGGGTTACTTATTGAAGAAGGATTGACAACCCGTTCTTCAGATTTGCCTAAGATCATTGTGAGGTTTTGTGTTACATTCTGAATCCATTGAATATTCCGATTTGTGTTTTGGATTTGAGATTGATTTTGAGTTATATTTGAGTTTTCAAGGGTTTTCATCTTTCATTCTTTTTAAATCAATTATTGATATCATGATGATGGTTATTGGCTAAAACCCTTTAGCAATCCTAAGGTGAAGGGTTGATAGTTGTGGCTTAGATAATGATAGATCAATCGTAATTTGATTGGACCCTGAGAGTTAGAGAAATATTGTCGACGAGCCTAAATCACGGCCTGTTCTTAGGTTTCCACGGCCGTGATTCTCAGGAACTACCCGTGATTTACTTTAGTTTACGAACCTTGCTTTTACTTTAATCCAAAGTTAAGATTTGCTTTAACTTAGTCTTGGCTTGCCTTTTCTAAGTAGTAGTGAGACTCAACATCCTCTATTTCGGTTTCGAGTGTCACAACCTTAACCGTTTGAGTTTGTCTTGATCCTTGGGTTACAAGTTTGGGTATTTGAGATCAATTCTAGCTTTTAGATCCTTTCTACACTGCAGCCTCAACAACCTTTATAGAGAGTTCTTTTGGTTAGACATATAAGGTTTTGGAACTTCACCGTACATTGCTTTACTTTAGTATACTTTTGCAACTCTTAACTTTGTCTTTAGTTCTTTAGTATATCTTGAATCGATTGCCACAATTAGATACCTGGATCTTTAGGGTTGCTGTTTTCCCAATATTTGCAAAGCTTATTACATTTACTTGCTTGACGATTTGCGAACTGAATTTGTTCCCCCCAAATCCCTGAGTTCGACACTTTGGAATACTTGCTTTACTACGCCGATCCGTACACTGCGGGTTCGCTTTCTTGATTCTAGTCTTATAAATTTAAAGCTTATTTGCACGCACGTTTTAGGGCGAACAGGATGCTGGCTGCACAAAGTCGCCAAAAGTCGTACGCAAATAAGAGGCGTCGGCCTCTAGAGTTCAGGGATGGAACTCATGTCTGGCTGAGAGTTTCACCGACGCGTGGCGTCCGACGTTTTGGCATAAAGGGGAAGCTAAGTCCCCGATATGTCAGCCCTTTTGAGATTATGGACAAAGTTGGGAGAGCAGCATACAGATTGGCTTTACCACCGAGGTTAGAGGGTTTTCACCTTATGCTTCATGTGTCTTAGCTGAGGGACTACATAACAGATCCGAGGCACATTGTCAGCTATGATGACTTAGTGGCTGAGCAAGACCACACTTTTGTTAAGCACCTGATTGCAGTCCTAGAGTGAGGTATGAGACGCTTGTGTTTGAAGGACATTCCTATGCTGAGGATACAGTAGTCTAGACGAGGACCTGAGGAGGCCACATGGGAGAGCGAGGATAGTATCCAGAGGAACTATCCAGAGTTCTATGCTGAGATAGATGCACCTGTAGGATCGACGAGTAGATCTTAGTGCTATCTTGGTGAGTGCTATGATTATATTCTTATGTATTATGATGTGTTTTCGTGCTAGTTGTGATGTATGGATATGATCTTATTAGATCTTGCTTGCTATTGCGAGTTGTGTTTATAGCTGGAGATGGTTCTTCCTCCCTGCTATCGAGATGTGATTAGGGTTTAGCTGGAGATGGTTATTCCTCCATTCTACTATTGTGGACATAGTTTGGCTGGATATGGTTTTCCTCGAAGCCTTTGTGTTACGAGTACGGTTTGGTTGGAGATGGTTTTTCTCCATACCATTGTGATGTGGTTATAGGTTGGCTAGAGATGCTTTTCCTTTATGCCTTGATTAGCGATCATGATCTTGTTGCTGGAGTAGATGATTCCTCCATGCCATGTTTTGAGGTTATAGAATGTTATAGGTAGATACCTTTGAACGATGATGTGATGCCTCCGATAGAGAGTGTGTATACCTCGGCATATGGGTCGGAGAGGACTTGAGAATTGTTCAAGTTTCGGGACGAAACTTGTTTTTAGGGGGATCTGATGTAAAAGCCTTAGCTTTATAGGGATCCCGCCCCTGTGGTTTTTCTTGCCGCAGGTGCGGTGCCCCCCCCCCCCCCCCCCCCCCGTGGCTTTGGTGGCCTCAACCGTTTTCTTTGACCCTTGACCTGTGCTTTTTCTTTACTTTCTTCTTAAGCATCTTCTTTCCTGGGATGAGGGTTTTCCTATCTTCATTCCCAGACTTCATCTTCCCCACATTCTTCTTTCTCTCTTCCTCATCTTGCCTTGGTTTCTTCCTTAGTTTTCTTGAATCTTTTCTCTTGTGAGAAGCTTTGGTGCTTTGTGGCTGAGTATGATGATGGTGTTGTGCTATGTTACTAGTTAAGGTTGTTGTTAGCATGAAATATTGTGATATTTTAGGCACGTTTTCTAGATGTTTTTCATCCATTATGGTGTTCATTTATAAAGCATTGAGGAAATTGTTAGCTAGTTCGTTTATATTGTCGATATAGAGGTCTACATAAGATTTGTGTTGATTGTAGGCGAATAAGAGCTAAAACCGAACGAATTAAGAGAGAATAGTGATGGATTGAGCACATCCAAGGATTGATGGCATCACAAAGAAGCTAAGGAAGATGCTAGGATGAAGAATGGAACAAAACAAAGGGAATTACAAGCAACCTATGCTTCCACGCTCTAAAATACGGCCGTAATGAAGTCCACGCTCTAAACCACGGCCGTGGAACTTGGCAACATGAGCGTGGAGCATTCCAGAGAGTTACACGGTATAAAGTACGGTCGTGGAAGTTGTGAAGAACCGTGATTGAATCCACGCTCTAAACCACGGGCGTGGAACCCTCTATGACCGTGATTTAGGCGATCTTTTAACGTACTAATTAAAGCCACGATCTTTTACACAATGGGCCGGAGAGAGACATTTTATATTGCCCTATAAAAGGACTAAAGGAAGAAGAATTCAGTACCTCCGCTTAGACCGCGCTTAGACTTCGATTACACCCTCGCATAGAGCATCATCGCTTGGAGATTTGCTTCCGCACATTGAGGGTATTATTAGACGTGCGGAGATTACGTCTTTTGTCCTTAGGTTTGATTAGAAGACGGATTGACATCCCGTTCTTCGTTCTTATCAAGGATTGTGATTGTTTGTGTTATTCTGAATCTAATATACATCATTACTCGTGTTTGTGGATTTGAGATTGATTTGAAGTTTATTGAAGGTTTTCGAAGGTTTTCGAAGGTTTTCATCTTTCATTCTTCTAAGTCTTGAATTTGATATCATAATGACTGTTGTTGGCTAAAACCCTTTAGCAATTCTAAGGTGAAGGGTTGATAGTTGTGGCTTAGATGATGATAGATCGATCGTAAACAGATTGGACCCTGAGAGTTAGAGAGATTCACTGACGAGCCAGAATCACGGTGTGTTCTTGAGTTCCACGGCCGTGGAATCTCAAGATCCACCCATAATTTTCCTTAGTTTACGAACCTTGCTTTTACTTTAATCCAAAGTTAAAGATTTGCTTTAGCTTAGTCTTGTTTGCCTTTTCTAGGTAGTAGTGAAGCATCAACAACCTCTACTTCGATTTTGAGTGTCACAACCTTAATCGGTTTAGTTAGTCTTGATCCTTGGGTTACAAGTTTGGGTATTTGATATTAATTCTTGCCTTTAGATCCTTTCTATACTGAAGCCTCAACAACCTTTATAGAGAGTGTCTTTAGATAAGTCATATAAAGTCTTGGAACTTCACCGTACATTGCTTTACCTTAGCATACCTTTGCAACTCTTAACTCTGTCCTTATATCTTTAGTATATCTTGAATCGATTGCCACAACTGGATTCCTGGATCTTTAGGATTGTTGTTTTCCCAATATTTACAAAATCTCATACATTTACTTGCTTGACAATTCTATAACTGGATTTAACCCCCCAAATCCCTGTGTTCGATACTCTGGAATTCTTGCTTAACTACGTCGATCCGTACACTGCGGGTTCACTTGCTTGAATTCTAGTTTTATAAATTTAAGACTTATTTGCACGCACGCTAAGTGGCGAACAAGTTTTTGGCGTCGTTGCCGGGGAGTTAGTTTAGGCCGAATTCGGCTATCGGTTGTCAAGCTTGGGAGCTCTTCCCTTGTTATTTGATATCTTTTCGAGTGTATGCGCAGGTCTAGGAACAACGAAGACCTCTTACCTCTCGATCAAGAGCTTGAGAGGACTTTGAGGAGAAAGCTCAAAGAAAGAAAGATGGCTGAAGAAAGAGAACGTGATTACCAAACGGAGTTAGCGGAATCCGAAGCTCAACTTCGATGGAGCGAGAAAACTCGCAAGGAAGAATAGGAACATCATCAAACGAAGGTTGATCTAACGGACATGATGTTTCAAATGAGGCTGGAAATAAACGACCTCAAGAAGAAAAAGAGAAGAAGGAGACCGGGAAGATCGGTTAGAACCAACTCATCCAATGAGGATAGCGACTCTTCCATGCCACCACTAGAGGACATTGATCCAACGATCAATGTGAACCCGTTCTTTCCACGGGCAGCTGCCAATCGCCGTGCCCCAGCTGGAGGTGCGAGAGTCGATCGTGTGGATGAGGAGCCAAGAACTCTTGGCAAATGGATGGATCCAACGCAGCAACCACGCCGTTTGGGTGTGAACTTTGATGCTGATGATGCACAAGGGTTTAGTTTCAACCCGCAAGTTATTACCATTGTCCACCAAAATCAATTTGGGGGAACAAGCGCTGAATCTCCACATCAACATCTACAAAATTTTGAGATCATGATGGAGACAATGAAGCCAAAGAATGCAACTACCAACAACTATAAACTCAAGCCTTTCTTTTTCTCCTTGAAAGGGAAAGCATTGTCTTGGTATCAAGCTCTTCCAAGGGGAAACTCGACACATGGGAAGACCTTTCTTCGGAATTCCTCACTAAGTTCTTTCCGCCATCCAAGACGGCAGAGTTGAGAGGTATGATTAATGTATTTTCTATGAGATCAAACGAAAGTTTGTTTCAATCTTGGGAAAGATTTCAGGATTTGCTATTGGATTGCCCACATCATGGCATATCCAAATTGGCGCTATTGAAGATATACTATAAGGGGCTGGATGTGGAGACACAATTCAAGCTCCAATCCCTTTCATGTGGTACATTCATGGACATGAGGAAAGATGACGCTTGGGACTTCATTGAGAAGCGAGCGCGAGTCATTGAGAAGTATTCTCACCGGAAAGTAGAGGCGAATCATGTGGAGCAAGGAGCAAAGCTATCACAAGCAGCTCAAACTCAAATCTTTTCTCTCAATACGGAGATTAAAGAGTTGAAGGAAGCCATCAAAACCAACTTTCTAAAGCAAAAGGAACAAGATGTGGGTTATTTGGGCAACAACAATAACCACAACGGGAATGAGAATACAAACCGCAACATCCGGAACAACAACCGGAATAATTGGAACAACAACAACAACAACCGGAATAATAATTGGAACAACAATAGGGGTTCAAACAACAACAATTGGCGTCCCAACCAACAAAATTCCAGTAATTTTTATTCCAATTCAAGAAATTCACTAACTCCAGCTTCCTTTTCTTCCACTCCTTTGAAAAGCCAAGGGCAAACATCTATTGGTGGAAGTACTTCAGGGAAATGGAAGCCCGATCCCATATTGGAAACAATTTTGGGCAACCTTCAAGGATTGGAGACTCGCATCATCAAGGTTGATGATCACATAACTAAGGTTGATAAAGCCCAAAAGGTTTTAGAAAACCAAATGTTTAGCCATGCGGATGAAGTCCCTAGGAATCAAGGAAAACTTCCAGGAAAGACGGAAGATAACCCAAAGGGAAGGGTGATGGCAATCACAACTAGGAGCGGAGTAACAACTACCGACCCGCATCCTAAGTTTGTAGAAGTCCCCGTTGAGAAGGAGAAAGAAAAGGGGAAGGAGAAGGAAGATGTCTATGTTCCTCCTCCAGCTTTCAAACCTCCCCTACCATTCTCGCAATCTAGAGCAAGAGCGCGTCTAGACAAGCAATTCGGTAAGTTTATCGAACTCATGAGCAAACTGCATATTAATATACCTTTTATTGATGCAATTGTAGGTATGCCAGCTTATGGAAAGTTCCTAAAGCAGATCCTCTCTAACAAAAAAAAGTTAGAAGATTTTGGAGAGGTTAAGATGAGTTCGGATTCATCGGATCTCATCAAGACAATGAAGGAGAAGATGCCCCCAAAGCTGAAGGATCCGGGGTCATTTTGTATTCCCATAGGAGCGGGAGATGTCACATATGATGCATTATGTGATTTAGGAGCGAGCGTGAGCATCATTCCGCTTGCCTTATGCGGGAAGATCGGTTTAGGCGATCCTAAACCGGTAAAGATGACGTTGTACATGGCGGATCGATCCATAACTCGTCCCGTCGGTATAGTTGAAGACGTCCCGGTCAAGCTTGGTAAGTTCTATATTCCTATAGATTTTGTTGTGCTTGACATTCCCGTAGATAGTCCGGTCCCGATCATTCTCGGAAGACCGTTTCTTGCAACATCCGGCTGTATAGTCGATTGCAAGAATGCTAGACTCGCCTTCGACATAGGAGAAGAGAAGGTAGAGTTCGTCCTTTCCACTTTAGTGAAGGAACCATCCTTCGATGAGGATATGTTCAATATCCATGACGAAAAGCTATCTAGAGAGGAGGTAAGTTCTATTCTCTTCAAAGATCCCTTCAAAAAGTTCTTTCTATGAGCATTATGGATATAGGGGAAGAAGAGGAGTGCAATGAGGCAGTTGACGCCTTAGAGAAACAAAAAGAAGTGTATGAAGAAGAGTTCGAGAAACTCCACGATGAGTCAGAAAACGTACGGATCCACGGTCAGACAGCCTATTCCAAGGCCGTGGAATTCACCAACACAAGCGTGGAGCATTCTAGTAAGTTACACGGCCAAAACCACGGCCGTGGAGAAAACAGAGGCATCGTAATTACTTTCCACGCCCAAAATCACGGCCGTGGAGAAGGCAGGGGTGCCGTAATTTTGGGTGAATCTAAAGGAAATTGTGTTTTCTTCACAACTTCTCTTGATTCTTCTCCAACACCTTCTACTTCCTTAGACACTTCTAAGGCACCATCGGATACTCCTCAAGAGCCATTGGAGACTCCTATAGTGATGGAATTGAAACCACTTCCTACACATCTAAGGTACGCATTTCTAGGATCTAATTCTACCTTTCCGGTAATTGTTAGTTTAGATTTAAGCATAGATGAACATAGTAAGCTTATGGTTGTACTTAAGAAACATAGGAAAGCCTTAGGATATACTATAGAGGATTTAGTAGGAATCAAACCTTCCCTATGCATTCATAAGATCTTAATGGAAGAGGACTTTAGAACTTCGCGACAACCTCAAAGGCGGTTAAATCCGACCATGAAGGAGGTTGTCAAGAAGGAAATTTTTAAACTACTTGATGCAGGTATCATCTACCCTATCTCCGATAGCAAGTGGGTGAGTCCCGTACAGGTGGTTCCGAAGAAGGGAGGAATGACGGTCATCACTAACAAAAACAATGAACTCATTCCTACACGAACCGTAACAGGATGTCGGATGTTTATAGACTACTGTAAGCTAAACAACACGACGAGGAAGGATCACTTCCCACTACCCTTCATCGATCAAATGCTTGAAAGGTTAGCACAACATTCACACTTTTGCTATCTTGACGGTTATAGTGGTTTCTTTCAGATTCCGATACATCCAGACGATCAAGAGAAGACCACATTCACGTGTCCATGGGGAACGTTTGCCTATAGGAGGATGCCGCTCGGGCTTTGCAATGCCCCAGCCACCTTTCAAAGGTGCATGATGGCCATCTTCTCGGAATATATAGTGGAAATCATGGAGGTTTTTATGGATGACTTCTCCGTATATGGTTCCTCTTTTGACAATTGTCTTTCTAACCTTGCTCTTGTATTACAAAGGTGTGAAGACACTAACCTAGTTCTTAATTGGGAGAAGTGTCAATTTATGGTAAAAGAGGGCATTGTATTAGGACACTTGATCTCTAGTAGAGGGATTGAAGTGGATAAGGCTAAGATAGAAACTATAGAAAAGCTTCCTCCCCCAACTTCGGTGAAAGGGATAAGAAGTTTTCTAGGACATGCTGGATTTTATAGACGTTTCATAAAGGATTTCTCTAAAATATCAAAACCGCTTACTAATCTATTGATGAAGGATGCAGTTTTTGATTTCTCGTAGGAATGCTTAGTTGCGTTTAATATGATTCGGAAAGCTCTAATCTCAGCCCCGATTATTCAACCTCCGGATTGGAATCTTCCGTTTGAGGTTATGTGTGACGCAAGTGACGTAGCCATAGGGGCTGTGCTTGGGCAAACAAAGGAAGGGTGAACTCATGCTATATATTACGCTAGCAAGACGCTAGATAAAGCGCAGCTCAACTGCGCCACTACAGAAAAAGAATTCTTAGCAATTGTATATGCAATTGACAAATTTCGCTCTTATCTTGTAGGTGCAAATGTGATTGTATACATGGATCATGCTGCGATCCGGTATCTACTTGCAAAGAAGGATGCGAAGCCAAGGCTAATTAGATGGATTCTTCTCCCACAAGAATTCGATCTAGAGATCCGCGATAAGAAGGGTTCGGAAAATTCTGTTGCGGATCATTTGAGTCGTCTAACACATCTAGAGGACGACCATCTACCTATAGATGACTCCTTTCTAGACAAGCATTTACATATCATAGAGGAGTGCATCGACGTGATCACCAAAGGTAACGAACCATGGTTTGCTGATTTTGTTAACTATTTGGTTTGCCAAGAGATACCGCCCGGATTATCCTACGCACAAAGGAAGAAGTTCTTTAAGGATGTCCGGGAATACTTTTGGAATGAACCTCTCCTCTTTAAGAGAGGTCCGGACGGCATTATTCGGCGATGTGTGCCGGAAGATGTGATGCAAAGTGTCATCCGTCATTGTCATTCACTACCTTATGGAGGACACGCTAGTTCGAACAAGACTAGCACTAAGGTATTGCAATCTGGATTCTTTTAGCCTACTCAATTTAAAGATGTGCAAACCTTTGTTTCCTGCTGCGATGCTTGTCAAAGAACAGGGAATATATCTAGGAGGAATGAGATGCCTCTGAACAACATCCAAGAGGTGGAGATCTTTGACGTTTGGGGAGTAGACTTCATGGGACCTTTCCCTTCATCTTGTGGAAACTAATACATACTTTTAGCGGTGGATTATGTTTCAAGATGGATTGAAGCAATTGCCTCTCCCACCAATGATGCCATGGTAGTGGTTAAGTTCTTTAACAAGACCATCTTCCCACGATTTGGGACACCACGGACTATCATTAGTGATGGAGGTTCTCACTTCATTGCCCGATGCTTTGAAGCTCTTTTAGCTAAGTATGGGGTGACTCACAAGATCGCCACCCCTTATCACCCACAAACTAGTGGACAAGTGGAGATCTCAAACCGGGAGATTAAAGGAATCCTAGAGAAGACGGTTTCAAGGACAAGGAAGGATTGGTCTTTGAAGCTAGATGACGCATTATGGGCGTACCGGACTGCATATAAGACTCCCATCGGAACAACACCAAACAACCTTGTGTATGGGAAGTCTTGTCACTTACCGGTAGAGTTGGAGCATAAGGCGTATTGGGCAATAAAGTGGTTGAACTTCAGCATGAAGGAAGCGGGAGAGAAGCGTCTCCTAGACCTTAATGAGCTTGAAGAACTTCGCTTGAACGCCTACGAAAACGCCAAGATCTATAAAGAAAGAGCAAAGCGTTGACATGATAAGCATATCATCCCAAAGGACCTCAAAGAAGGAGGTCAAGTTCTCCTCTTCAATTCAAGGCTTCGTCTCTTTCCAGGTAAGCTTAAATCTCGTTGGACTGGACCTTTTCTAATCAAACGTGTTTTTCCCCATGGTGCAGTTGAAGTATGGGGTGAAAAATGGCGGAAGCTTTAAGGTGAACGGTCAACGACTCAAGAAGTATACACCGGAACTCCAAGCTGAAGAGTTCGCGCCCACCGCACTCGAATAAGTGCGAATATGGTCTAGCTACGGACCTTAAACAAAGCGCTTCTTGGGAGGCAACCCAAGGTATTGCATTTACATTTTTGTTTTTGATTCATAACTTAGAGTAGTTTAGAGGTTTTTGTTTTGTTTTGCCTTCGATACCTTCCGGTATGTTCATGTTTTTGGATGTAGGATCAGTGGAAAAGGAAAAGAGAAGAAAAGGTTGAAGAAAATTGATGAAACTTGGACTTTGGCACATTATAGAGAGTTCCACGGCCAAAACCACGGCCGTGACAGCTACAGTGACCGTAATTTGCAAAAGCCTTTGAAAAATCACCAAAACCACGGTTCCGTACATTTCCATGGCCGTGGAAACCCCCGATAGACCGTGATTTTCAAAAATTTTTATGGCCACTATATAAACCACCTTCTCTTCACAAACACCACCAAAATCCCAAAATCCACGCCCAAAACGCCGTAATCAGCCCCTTTCCCCTAAATTCTCGTTCGTTAATCGTTTTTAACGATTCTTTGACCAAAGTTGAAGCAATTTCCGTCACCTACAAGATCCAAGCAATGATTCGAGCGGAAAATCCCCAGAGAAGACAGAATTCGGATTTCAAAATCCGAAAACCTAGGTTTTTCATTCCTTCTTTCTCTTTGTCGATTCGGCTCCGTTTTTGCTAGAATTTTTAGGAGAACTGATTGAATTGGACTGAAATTAGTCTAGGGCTGCTTGCTGTTGAGTTTGGTGTGAATCTGCTGAGTTTTGAGAAATCACGAACCGAATCACGGTCTTTAGGCATTCCACGGCCGTAGAACCTGAAGAACAGACCGTGGTTTCTAACAGAAACATGGATCTAGTTAGGAGAATGTCCAATAGAACAAAGAAGAGGAAAGGCAATGCTTCCTCCTCCTCTCAGGCACCCCCTAGAGACCCAACACCACCACCATCACCCCCACATCCTAGAATCCCTACTATCCATGAGGATCACCTCGATGCTTTAGAGAGGATCCATAAGCGAGCGGTCATAGGACCTAGGTATTTACTACTTAAGGAGTTCGAGCCTTTGCATGTGGTAGTGGATCTCACTTGGCTACGAGATAGAGCCGGATTGGTCATCTTCTCCGCTATTCGAGAAGATGCATATGAGGAGATCACTAGGGAGTTCGTGGTCTCGTTTGAGCATAGCCATGTTGACAGGACCGTTTCTTTTTGGGTGATGGAGAGAAACTAAGAGTTTTCTATTAGAGAGTTTGGAGCCTTCTTTGGGTTCCATGAGACCTTCAATGGTCGATTCCCTAGTGGCGTGTACGCCAAGGATTTCTGGGAGGAGATAACTATGATATACGCCAGCAAGGACCGTTGGCAACCTGCTGATACCAAGGCTAGGTTGATCTATCACTTAGCCTTGAAGATTGCCCATAGAGTGCTTTCTGAGTGTCTCTTCCCTAGGACGGAGACACCTCAGAAGATCAAGACGGATGAGTTGTTTTTGCTTTACTGTATGTTGTACGGTAGGCCAGCTGACTGTGTCACCCTCGTAGCTTCTACTATGAGCAAGCTAAAGAACAAGAGGGTCAGCAACATTGGATACGGTGGGATGGTCACCCACCTTGCTAGGCAGTTAGGGATAGACTTCTCCGCGTGCACCCGCATTGTAGCTAGACCTCTAGGACTCCAGAGCCTCATGACTAGAGGCATCCTCTTCCCTAGAAATAGAGGTCCACCTACAGCTGCCATGCCTCTGGAGAGTAGGACAAGTAGAGGGATTGCATGACTTCCTGAGTATTCCATTATGGCTGGACGCCATAACTGGAAGGAGACATTCGCTGCTATGCATACGAATAGACAAGTAGCACCGCCCTACGTTCCCCCTGAGCCACCAGTTGTAGAGGAGGAGGAGATGAGAGGGGATGACGCTTTGAGGGAGGAGGAGATGAGCATGATTTTGGTACCTTTCCGGATCAGCCGGACGTAGTTCTTGACCTTCCTAGACACTCTCCCCGCCCTGCTAGAGCTTCTGGCTCTTCCTCTAGCTGTGCTAGTGTGAGCGAGAGACCTACATGGATGGCGGACCCTCCTTCATGGTATAGCACTCAGCCGGAGTGGATGAGAGCTCCACCACCTTGGCATGCCCAGCCACTACCTGCACCAGCACCGTCAGACACACCGGCATGGTATAGCCAGCCGCCCGGATGGTATGAGCAGTTGCCAGAGTGGGCCACCGATCTTTCCAGTAAGGTCGGAGCCTTGGAGATCTGTGCAGATGCTAGGGATGCACGAGCCGACGATCATGACCGCATGATGAGAGACATTTACCGCCAGCAGTTTGGGCGGAACTATGATCCCGGCTTCTTCCCATTCCCAGCACCACCGGCACCTCAGTGATGACCTTGGGCGATCCACCGTTTTAGCCGCTCCACCACCGTCTTGTGAGTTCTTTTTCTTTCTTTCTTTTCTTTATTTTCTTTTTGAACATTAGGGGCAATGTTTGTCTCAAGTATGGGGTGGGGTGTGACTATTCATTTGTAATAACTCTACTCACTTTGTATGCTTTGATCGAGAACACCTCGCATGTTTCATTCAATTGTTACACGTTTCATTATCACATTGCATGAAAAAGCTTTTGAAAAACCCATAAAAATTGAAAAAGTTTGAAAATTTTGTGCTTCTAAGGATAGAGATGACTTCTATGATAATCACTACTTGTGAATTGAGTTTTGATGACAATCGCATGCTTAAACAAATAGTGAATTGAAAAGAAATTGAATGAGTTGATTATTCCTCTTTTGCAAGTTTCATAATATGAAGAACGTTACTTAAATCATATTGAGAAATCAACGTTGAAATCACATGATAAGTTTTATACTTCTTGTTGAAATGATTAAGGCAATTTGATTTTCTTTCTTCTTTCTTTGATCATTTAGCCCCTCAATGAAATTATGGCCTCCTTTACCTATCCGGGAATTTGGAGGAGTTGATATTTGGCATGTTTGATGTGGGAGGGCCATGAAAGCAAAATTTTGCATTCAAAGAATAGAAAGAACTTATAGGTTTGGGGAAGTCAATCATGACGATGAGTAACTCGGCACCATTCACATAGCCAAGTGTTTGTGTCTTGCCAAAGTCGGATTGAGCGATATTCCTAGCGGATTATGGTATGTGCATCAAGGGTTAGAGGCATCTCGCAAAATTGAGAACCGCCAATCTCCTAGGCTTCGGTTTTTGTGCACCTCTGTCCATAACTTCAAAAGTAAAGTCGAAAAATGAATTGAAAAGAAGAGAGCGAAGCTCTAAGTTGAAAGTGTTGCAAAACCGCAAGAGAAAAAGGAAAGAGTTAGTTATCCACTTTCCTGGATTCATGCACCACATCCCTTAAAGTTTTCCTTCCCTTTCCGCATTCTAGACCTTGTTTGAAAGTCCTTAAGATCAATAGAATGATATATGACTTGGTGATCTAAATTGAAGTTTCTTATGATTGATTTTGATAATGTTTGAAGGTTATGATGCTTACATGGAAGTTTGATCAATTCATGAGTTTTCTTTACTCTTCACTCTTTGATTATGTATATGAGAGTCTTATGAACGAATGAAGCAAAATTTGAGAATGATCTATTGACTAGGAAGCACATTAATCTAAAAGGCGTTTTGTTTTTTAGAGTGTATCCATATTTCATCCTAACTTGAGTTTTAAAGCTTTTGAAAGACCTTGCTTAGGGACAAGCAAGTGGCAAGTATGGGGTATTTTGTTAGCATGAAATATTGTGATATTTTAGGCACGTTTTCTAGATGTTTTTCATCCATTATGGTGTTCATTTATAAAGCATTGAGGAAATTGTTAGCTAGTTCGTTTATATTGTCGATATAGAGGTCTACATAAGCTTTGTGTTGATTGTAGGAGAATAAGAGCTAAAACCGAACGAATTAAGAGAGAATGGTGATGGATTGAGCACATCCAAGGATTGAGGACACCACATAGAAGCTAAGGAAGATGCTAGGATGAAGAATGGCACAAAACAAAGGGAATTACAAGCAACCTATGCTTCCAGACTCTAAAATACGGCCGTAATGAAGTCCACGCTCTAAACCACGGCCGTGGAACTTGGCAACATGAGCGTGGAGCATTCCAGAGAGTTACACGGTATAAAGTACGGTCGTGGAAGTTGTGAAGAACCGTGATGGAATCCACGCTCTAAACCACGGGCGTAGAACCCTCTATGACCGTGATTTAGGCGATCTTTTAACGTACTAATTAAAGCCACGATCTTTTACACAATGGGCCGGAGAGAGACATTTTATCTTGCCCTATAAAAGGACTGAAGGAAGGAGAATTCAGTACCTCCGCTTAGACCGCGCTTAGACTTCGCTTACACCCTCGCATAGAGCATCATCGCTTGAAGATTCGCTTCCGCACATTGAGGGTATCATTGGACGTACGGAGATTACGTCTTTTGTCCTTAGGTTTGATTAGAAGACGGATTGACATCCCGTTCTTCGTTCTTATCAAGGATTGTGATTGTTTGTGTTATTCTGAATATGATATACATCATTACTCTTGTTTGTGGATTTGAGATTGATTTGAAGTTTATTGAAGGTTTTCGAAGGTTTTCATCTTTCATTCTTCTAATTCTTGAATTTGATATCATAATGACTGTTGTTGGCTAAAACCCTTTATCAATTCTAAGGTGAAGGGTTGATAGTTGTGGCTTAGATGATGATAGATCGATAGTAAACAGATTGGACCCTGAGAGTTAGAGAGATTCACTGACGAGCCAGAATCAAGGTGTGTTCTTGAGTTCCACGGCCGTGGAATCTCAAGATCCACCCGTAATTTTCCTTAGTTTACGAACCTTGCTTTTACTTTAACCCAAAGTTAAAGATTTGATTTAGCTTAGTCTTGGCTTGCCTTTTCTAGGTAGTAGTGAAGCCTCAACAACCTCTACTTCGATTTCGAGTGTCACAACCTTAATCGGTTTAGTTAGTCTTGATCCTTGGGTTACAAGTTTGGGTATTTGATATTAATTCTTGCCTTTAGATCCTTTCTATACTGAAGCCTCAACAACCTTTATAGGGAGTGTCTTTAGATAAGTCATATAAAGTCTTGGAACTTCACCGTACATTGCTTTACCTTAGCATACCTTTGCAACTCTTAACTCTGTCCTTATATCTTTAGTATATCTTAAATCGATTTCCACAACTGGATTCCTGGATCTTTAGGATTGTTGTTTTCCAAATATTTACAAAAGCTCATACATTTACTTGCTTGACAATTCTATAACTGGATTTAACCCCCCAAATCCTTGTGTTCGATACTCTGGAATTCTTGCTTAACTACGTCGATCCGTACACTGCGGGTTCGCTTGCTTGATTTCTAGTTTTATAAATTTAAGACTTATTTGCACGCACGCTAAGTGACGAACAAGTTTTTGGCGCCGTTGCCGGGGAGTTGGTTTAGGCCGAATTCGGCTATCGGTTGTCAAGCTTGGGAGCTCTTCCCTTGTTATTTGATATATTTTCGAGTGTATGCGTAGGTCTAGGAACAACGAAGACCTCTTACCTCTCGATCAAGAGCTTGAGAGGACTTTGAGGAGAAAGCTCAAGGAAAGAAAGATGGATGCAGAAAGAGAACGTGATTACCAAACGGAGTTAGCGGAATCCGAAGCTCAACTTCGATGGAGGGAGAAAACACGCAAGGAAGAATCGGAACGTCATCAAACGAAGGTTGATGATCTAACGGACATGATATTTCAATTGAGGCTGGAAATAAATGACCTCAAGAAGAAAAAGAGAAGAAGGAGACCAGGAAGATCGGTTAGAACCAACTCATCCAATGAGGATAGCGACTCTTCCATGCCACCACTAGAGGACATTGATCCAACGATCAATGTGAACCCGTTCTTTCCACGGGCAGCTGCCAATCGCCGTGCCCCAGCTGGAGGTGCGAGAGTCAATTGTGTGGATGAGAAGCCAAGAACTCTTGGCCAAAGGATGGATCCAACGCAGGAACCACGCCGTTTGGGTGTGAACTTTGATGTTGATGATGCACAAGGGTTTAGTTTCAACCCGCAAGTTATTACCATTGTCCGCCAAAATCAATTTAGGGGAACAAGCGTTGAATCTCCACATCAACCTCTACAAACTTTTGAGATCATGATGGAGACAATGAAGCCAAAGAATGCAACTACCAACAACTATAAACTCAAGCCTTTCTTTTTCTCCTTGAAAGGGAAAGCATTGTCTTGGTATCAAGCTCTTCCAAGTGGGAAACTGGACACATGGGAATACCTTTCTTCGGAATTCCTCACTAAGTTCTTTCCGCCATCTAAGACGGCGGAGTTGAGAGGTAAGATTAATGCATTTTCTATGAGATCTAACGAAAGTTTCTTTCAATCTTGGGAAAGATTTCAGAATTTGCTATTGGATTGCCCACATCATGGCATATCCAAATTGGCGCTATTGGAGATATACTATAAGGGGCTGGATGTGGAGACACAATTCAAGCTCCAATCCTTTTCATGTGGTACATTCATGGACATGAGGGAAGATGATGCTTGGGACTTCATTGAGAAGCAAGCGCGAGTCATTGAGAAGTATTCTCACCCGAAAGTAGAGGCGAATCATGTGGAGCAAGGAGCAAAGCTATCACAAGCAGCTCAAACTCAAATCTTTTTTCTCAATACGGAGATTAAAGAGTTGAAGGAAGCCATAAAAACCAACTTTCCAAAGCAAAAGGAACAAGATGTGGGTTATTTGGGCAACAACAATAACCACAACGGGAATGAGAATACAAACCGCAACAGCCGGAACAACAATCGGAATAATTGGAACAACAACAACAACAACAACCGGAACAATAATTGGAACAACAATAGGGGTTCAAACAACAACAATTGGCGTCCCAACCAACAAAATTCCAGTAATTCTGATTTCAATTCAAGAAATTCACTTACTCCACCTTCCTTTTCTTCCACTCCTTTGAAAAGCCAGGGGCAAACATCTAATGGTGGAAGTACTTCAGGGAAAGAGAAGCCCGATCCCATGTTGGAAACAATTTTGGGCAAGCTTCAAGGATTGGAGACTCGCATCATCAAGGTTGATGATCAGATAACTAAGGTTGATAAAGCCCAAAAGGTTTTAGAAAACCAAATGTTTAGGCATGCGGAGGAAGTCCCTAGGAATCAAGGAAAACTTCCAGGAAAGACGGAATCACAACTAGGAGCGGAGTAACAACTACCGACCCGCAGCCTAAGTTTGTAGAAGTCCCCGTTGAGAAGGAGAAAGAAAAGGGGAAGGAGAAGGAAGATGTCTACGTTCCTCCTCCAGCTTTCAAACCTCCCCTACCATTCCCGCAATCTAGAGCAAGAGCGCGTCTAGACAAGCAATTATGTAAGTTTATTGAACTCATGAGCAAACTGCATATTAATATACCTTTTATTGATGCAATTGTAGGTATGCCAGCTTATGGAAAGTTCCTAAAGGAGATCCTCTCTAACAAAAGAAAGTTAGAAGATTTTGGAGAGGTTAAGATGAGTTCGGATTCATCGGATCTCATCAAGACAATGAAGGAGAAGATGCCCCAAAGCTGAAGGATCCGGGGTCATTTTGTATTCCCATCGGATCTCATCAAGACAATGAAGGAGAAGATTTTGGTATAACATAATTGAAGATAATAAACGGTTGTGTGTGTGGTATTGCATATTGTGATGTGTTGATGTGTGTATGCGCTATTACTTTTATTGTTATTCATGATTTGTTAGCTAACGCTTTTATACCGTGTTGTAGATATTCTGCAGAATATGAAGACTACAAAGTGAGTCAGATGGGTGATCAGCCGAGGGCTTCCGTACACTAGGTTATGCGAGGGTTTTGGGATGTTTTGTATATGTATGGATATGTTGTTGCCGTTTTGTACTCGAATGTGTTTTGTAACCCTTTGTTGTACATTTATCCAGTTTTATGTATTTGGTTTTATATCTATCTGTGCCTTGTTGTAAGATTTAGTGAACTTGTTGTTAGACTAGGGCCAGGATCCACTGTGAGATCCTAGCCTAGTAGCGCCTTGAGTCTTGCGAATTTGGGGTGTTACAGAAGGCTGCTGGCTCAGTTGGGTTCGTGTACATGAATGAAGAGTGAAGCTCTTTAGTGTGCTGTTGTGCATTCTAGGATGACATTAAGTTGTTGTTACGTGAGTTTTGGAGAGGGTAGTTGCCGGTTACAAGAGTAAGTCAAGGCTATTACAAGGGTAATATTTGCATTAATTAGTATCATAATTAGGAGGATTATGGATACTTTCTTTTTGTTGCGTACACATGATGAAGGTAAGGAATTAAGGTAATTGTGAGTGTGGTATACGAGTGGGCGAAGGAGGGAAACAACCGTTACAAAAGGGGCAAGTCAAGGCTGTTTAAGAGGGGGTTTAATGTAAAAATCAAGGTTGTTGATTAGGGTAATATTTGAAATGAATGGTCGAATTAAGAAGCAAGAATCTCAGCAAAAAAAAATGTGAGGAAATAAAACCTTATAAGAGTGTTCTTGTGAAACAAAAATAATAAAAGTATAGGTATAGAAAAGGGGACCAATCTAAGTGTGATGGTATAGATAATTTCATAAGAATTGGTAGGGTGTGAGATGAATAATTGTTTGGCTATTTTGGGTAGGTATACCCACGTTAAACTGTGACACCAACTCAACATAATTTGATGAATATAAATTGGTAGTGTATGTGTATAAAATAATCACCTAAAATGATACGCACAAAATGCTAAGCATAATGTAGGTGGTACATAGCTATACTCACATAAATGATAAGTATAGTTGACTTATAATACCAATTACCACATAAATTAAATGAGAGGTTAGACATATAGAAGGTTTGCCATCAAAATAAAACTTATGGCCTCAAAAAAAAATGAAATGGATCCATACTAGTCTAAATCCGGTTTGACTCATAAATAATCGAAAATTTTAGAGTATTACATGTGAGTAGGGATGGATCTAAGATTAGAATTCTAGGTAAGCCAAATTTGTCTTGGACACTAAATTTCTTAAACGGACGTTCACTTGTTTTTTTTTTGTTTATTTTTGTAATTAAACTAAATTAATGATAATATATATATATATATATATATATATATATATATATATATATATATATATATGATGTTACAACTATAAAATAAATGTGCAAGCATAAAAATATCGTATATAAAATTATAAATCTAAAATTCATATATACTATTAATTTTCATTCAAAATTTTTTATTATTAATCTATAATTCAACTAAAGTCACCACACAACAAGGAAATACACATGGTTCATATAATTAAAATTAAAAAAACATATTTGCTTCTTTAAAAAACATATGGTTCGATTTTCCTTCAATCTTTTAACCCCAAATCTGGCCTTCCTTCGTTCTTTCCCCAACCGTTCTCTATATATTTTCGCCATCTCTTCCTTTTCCCATTTCTTGCTTATGTTTTCTTCAACCTCGAGCAAGCTGCAGCCTTTCCCTTGTGATCTTGTACAGAGTCTTCATCCCTTTGATCTTCCTTTATTCTTGAGCCTATTGCATACTTCTCTTCCTTATATAGCTCATTTCTTCTTCTTCTTCCTCCTTTTCACATGAATCAAGATCGAGTCTTGATTCTTGTGTGTCTTCCGTTGTTAATACGTATATCTTCCCAGACTTTCTTTGTTGAGAATTGACATGTGTGGATCGAAGAATCAAGTTTTAGTCTCCTTGTTGTTCCGTTCTGTCAAAGGAAGTCCCGACAGTAGCTTCTGTCACGCCGCCGCCCCCGCGCTTAAAACATTCCCCCCCGTGGTTGCAAGCCACCCCCCCACGGCTGCAAGCCAACGCCTCCTCCGTGGCTGCAAGCCAGCGCCGCCCCCGCGCCTCTGTCTTCCGCCCCCGTGGTTTAACTGTAATGACTACCGTCTTTGGTGAGTTGCTTCCTTCCTTGCTTTATTTGCCCTTTCCTTATGTTAGATCATGCTAGGCTAGACCTAGATGATTAGTGTGAATTTCAGTTAGTGGCTTGTTGATCTCCATGAGTTGGTTACACCCTTGAGTTGTGTTGTTGATGACGTTCCTTGCGAACCTTGAGACTAGGAATCCTTCTCCTAGCATGTTGAGATCAGTTAGCGATCTTTGAGACTAGAAGTAGGAAACTTCTAGCACGCTGCAGTAGATCTATATAGAGATCATTGAGACTAGAAGTATGTAGACTTCTAGCATTCGTTCAGTTTCTAATTCGCGATGCCTTGTTTGAGAAGACATCTACCCTTTCCTTCGGGAAGTTGAGCAGTTAGCGGATTCTTGAGTTTACATTTGAGTGAGGTAAGTCCCTTGGACTTACTTAGCTACGTTCCGTATATTGGTTTGACCGTATTGGTTGTGTTTGTTTACTTTATCGTTATAACGGAAAACTGGACTAGGATGATTTTAAACCCTTAATTGGCCCAAGTGTATTATAACCGGGCGGTAACCACTTGTCCAGTTCTACAGGAGACTGGTAGGTGCTCTTGTGACCAGACCCATAGGTAACGGATAATATTCATATGATCTATTGTTGTCGGTAACGGAAACGGAGGCGAGTTTCGGGAGATTCTCGTGTGACAAAAGAAGTTGAATTAGTAATGGATAACTTAATAAAAGATTATAACCGGTTGTGTGAGAGCATGCTATGTGTTTACCTTCTTATATTATTTGTGCCTTTATTGTCATTCTGATATGTAAAAATAGTTAGCTAACGGTTCATACCGATGTTGTAAATACCCTGCAGGTCAGAGATGTTGTTGAGTGATATGGACGGTGTAGTTAGCCGGGATTCCCGTACATTATTGGACATGATCGGGTTTTGTATTTATGTTGTTGTCTTTCCATTTTGTTTTGAACTCGGATGCGAGTCCTTTGCGTTTTCATTGTTATACCTTATGGTTTTTATATAAATTTTGGTTTTCATTTATTTGTGTCTTGTTGCAAGATCCGATGTTATTGTTTTTTACTCTGACGGTCGGGACCCATTGTGAGGGCCTAGCTCGTAACACTTTGAGTTTCTAGAACTTGGGGTGTTATAATATGGTATTAGAGCTCTAGGCTTACAACAATGGCACTCGTAATCTTCTAAAGGTCAAATTGTGAGGGCCTAGCTCGTAACACTTTGTCGGTCTGGGATAGATGTACGGGCGACCACCACTATATTCGCGGATCTCAGCAGCTTAGTTTTTATTTTGTTGGCCTTTATGTGCTTTTTTTGGATTTCTGTAGTAGTTGATAGTATGGCCTTATATATATATACCTATCGCAGATGACGCGTACTAGAGCTACATCTGCTATGGGGCAAGGAAGGCGTCGACCACCAATTCCACCTCTTCCACCCGCAGTCCGCGGAGGAGGACGTGTAGGAAGACCTCCACTAGCTAAAGGGCAGGGCTAAGCCCTTTTTGCTGACCCGCCTGTCACTGAGGTGTTCGCTGAAGAAGTCACTGAGAGTGTTGTCCCCAAGGCAGGAAACGGAACGCTACTAGGTCCGGAGCGCATAGAGCACAGTCGACCGAGTACGGTCGAGTGTCTATTAGAGTATCTGCATATTGCGACTACACTCTCAGTGAGATCAGTTGAGGTTTTGGGGAGAGTGACGTAGGTTGTTGTCGAACCTACTTGAGTTGTTGAGGTTTCTAGAGTATCAAAGGAGGAGAGAGAGCTGATACCCGATTGTTAGTTGAAGTCTTTCAACCAGCTGAAGGTTCCTTCTTTCGAAGGAAAATCTGGATTTGAGGTAGAGCTTTGGCTAGGCCAGGTGGATTCTACTATGGAGGCGATTCGTTGTCCAGAGGGTCGTCGAGTCGATATAGCACAAACGTTGCTGCGAGATCAGGCTCATCGCTGGTGGAGGACCATTCGCAGTAAGGTCATGAGTTATGAGCATATGAAGATTGTGACCAGGGATCACTATTGCCCTACAGTTATGAGGAGTGATAGACTACAAGATTTCCTCGAGGCTGGATTCGAGGATATCCCTATTGTTGATATTGTCAGCAAGTTTCAAGAGGACTTATCTTTCCTAGGTCCGTCTGCACCACCCGAGGATCAACATTTATTACTATACTCTCGGTGGTTGAGAGAGTCTACTCGCTCTTATCTTGCTGTTTCCGTTGTGAGTCTTTGACAGACTTTCAGGATAGAGCATCTGCTTACTAGAGAGACCGACCGGGTTAGAGGAGAGCTTCTCAGACATGAGGTCCTCAAAAGAGGCAAAGGACTGGACCAACCAGTACTAGAGCTGGAGCATCTGGATTCGGGCGTAGTTAGACGTTGGGACGCTCTGGTTTCCAGCAGACGATGTAGGGTTCCGATAGAGGATGGTATTGTCATAACTACGGAGGTGTCGGACACATCTGAGCTTATTGTAAGAAGACTACAGTAACTTGCTTTTCTTTTAGCAAGCACAGACACAAAGCTGGGTTTTGCCGTCAGGGCGAGGCACCATCACAACAAGGTTCATCACCTGCTAGCGTCGTTGGAGGTGGGCAAAGGCCACCTCAGTATCAGCACCAGTAGAGAGCTCTTGGATATACCGCTCCTTAGGGTTCCGCTCAAGGACAAGGGAGAGGTTGAGGACGAAGTGGTGGTACTTTTGACACCTGAGGTGTTTCAGCTAGAGTTTATCAGTTGAGGAGTGTAGTGAAACCGGAAGCTCCAACGACCACATATACCATTTATATTAATGGTTTTCTTGTCACGATTCTTTTCGATACCGGTGCTACGCATTCTTTTTTATCTGATTCATTTGTAGATAGATTGGCCTTAATTATCGTAGAGGGGAGACCTTTCTTTATAGAGTTACCCGATGGAGGTAATATTAGAGGTACATAAGAGGTTCACGACTACCCTATTAGATTGGGAGGTCGCGATTGGCTAGCTGACTTCTTTGTCATGTACTTAGTACAAGAAGAAGTTATTTTTGGCATGGATTGGATGGATCGACATCAAACAGTTCTGGACATCGGCAAGAGGACAATGACGGTGACTATAAAGTCAAGCCATGTAGAGATTTTCCGAGAATGGGATATCGGAAAGACTGGTACTATCATTTGTGGTTTACAGCGATGCATCCAAGCTAGGCTTGGGGTTTGTTCTGATGTAGAGGGGTAAGGTCATAACATACGCGTCTAGATAGCTGAAGACGTACGAGGAGAATTACCCTACCCACGATCTCGAGTTAGTTGTTGTTCACACTTTGAAGATTTGGAGACATTATCTGTACGGAGAAACGTGTAAGATTTTCACCGACCATAAGAGTTTGAAGTATATATTCACTCAGCGGGAGTTGAACAACCTCCATAGGAGATGGTTAGAATTGATCAACGACTTTGATCTAGAGATTTTATGATACCCGGGGAAGGCGAACGTGGTAGATGATGCCCTCAGTAAGAAGACTCCCCGGGAGATGGAGATCGCTCAGGTGACATCTCAACCTCAATTACAGTGACACTTAGTATGGCTAGAGATGGATATCCACTTTCAGGATTCCGATAGCCACCTGTCCGCCTTGGAGATTTACCTGATCTGTTGGTAGAAGTCCGACGAAAACAAGAGAGTTTCCCAATTTTGACACGGATCCGAAACAGGATGTCTCGAGGAGATGCGCCACAGTCTGCAGTTGGTGCCGATGGAGTTTTGAGGCGCCAGGAGCGCGTATGTGTGCCCTCAGATCGAGAGCTGAGACAACGGATCTTACAGGAGGCTCACGCTACACCTTACTCAGTACATAGTAAGATGTATCAGGATATCATACGCTCTTTCTAGTGGGGAGGTCTGAATCCTGACGAGATATGTACCTTAGTGTGCGACTTGTCAGCAGGTCAAGATCGAGCACTACCGACCATGAGGAGAGCTACACCCACTTCCCATTCCCTAGTGGAAGTGGGAGGACATCTCGATGGGCTTTGTTACCGGTTTGAGACCGAGAAGAGGTTTTGATGCCATCTGGGTTATAGTGGATCGATAGACGAAGCCCACACGTTTTATTCCTATCAAGGAAAGGTGGCCGGTAAGTCGATTAGCAGAGGAATCCACTAGACATATAGTGCGACTTCATGGAGTACCCAAGACTATAGTTTTTGACAAAGACGGACGTTTTACTTCGGGAGCAACATGTGCATGCCACCCTAGGTACGAGTCTACAGTTCAAGACAACTTATCATCCTCAAACCGATAGACAGTCGGAGCGGACCATCCAAACTCTAGAGGATATGTTGAGAGCATGTGTGCTAGACTGGGGACAAGTGTGGCCAGATCACCTTCCCTTAGTGGAGTTTTTGTACAACAACAATTGGGACGCATCGATCAAGATGGCCCCTTATGAGGCTTTATACGGATAGAGATGTTGTACCCCGCTATGTTGGGACCAGCCGCGTAGTGCCTGCAGTGTAGCACTTGAGAGCAAATATAGGACGATATTGCTCGAGTAGCGATGCTCCGCTGGTGCGACCGACCCGAAATCGCGCACGATCTGTTTGATCCCGTTTTTATTTCCTTCCTTTCTTAGAAGATCTGATCTTCTATCTTATGGGCCGACTTTCCTTCTATCTTCTAACCTTAAATCTAACTTGCAAAGCAAGCAAAGCAATGATCAAATGTAATGAATAAGATGTAATGATAATTGGGAATGTAGATTCTAGAGATCCAAGTATCCGATTGTGGTTGTCCATTCAAGATGTATAAGGATGTGCAAAAGATAGAGTTGGATAGTAAAGGTATATGATCTAAGGTAGGATATCGTACGGTGAAGTTCCAACACCCTTTTTTACTCACCCAAAGGTTTTATTTAACGGATGTTGAGTCTCGTTAAAAAGAGGTTCTCGGGATATGATTACACTCTCAATACCAAACCTCAGCCCAAAGAAGTCAAAAGGAAGCATAAGGTACATGCTATGACACTCTCCACCTTAATAGAGGGTTTTAAATCCTCTTTACCTAGAACTCGTAAACGCTCACAACCAAGCAAGGTTATGGGTTAGAAAGGCTCAACAAGTTTAGGGTTTAGGCAATCTAAGATAAGGTTATGTTCGGTGAAGTTCCAAAACCCTATATATCTCACCCAAAGGCTCTCTCTATAAAGGTTGTTGAGGCTGCAGTATAGAAAGGATCTAAGGATAAGAATTACTCTCAAATACCCATGCCCAAGCCCAAGGAATCAAAGATAAGCTAAAACGGTTAAGGTTGTGACACTCGAAACCGAAGTAGAGGATGTTGAGTCTCACTACTACCTAGAAAAGTTAAGCCAAGGATAGGTTAAAACAAATCCTTAACTTTGAATCAAAGCAAAAGCAAAGGACGTATGACAGAGGAAACCACGGCTTGATCTGGAAGAAACACGGCCGTGGTTTTCAAGAACAGACCGTGGAAAAGGCTGTCGACGAAGTTTCTCGCAACTCTCAGGGTCCAATCTGTTTACGATCAATCTATCATCATCTAAGCCACAACTATCAACCCTTCACCTTAGAATTTCTAAAGGTTTTTAGCCAATAACCATCATCATTGAATCAATAATTAGGTTTAAAAGATAAAAATGTAAAATCCTCGAAAACTCAATAAAAACTAAACAATCAATCTCAAATCCAAACAACCAATGTATGTGTTTAATGAATGCGGAAAAGGGAACATAAAACCTCACAACAATCTCGAGGAACAATGAAGAACGGGATGTCAATCCGTCTCCAAATGTAAACCCTAAGATAATTTCTAAGTACTCAATCTCCAAATTACGTCCTTCTCGGGATCTTTCCTGTACACAACGGAATCTTCTTAAGCAACGATCCAAAATCTCTCTCTTCGGGATATAAGCAACCGTCAATGCCAGCGTCCCCATTTTCTCCCTCCTTCAGCCTTCTTATATGGAAAAATAGGGTTACGAGAAAGCCCGATAACTATTGTTGACGTGACAAATATGACACGTGGCAACGTCATGGAAATCACGGTCTAGTGTAACATTCCACGGCCGTGATTTAGGGCGTGGAATCCTCTGTTGCTCTTCGAAATCACCTTCCACGAACTCAATGCATAACCACGGTCGTGGTTTAGGTCGTGGAACTCAAAAACCTTTGTGAAAGCCTTTGTTTTGTAAAGTTCTTTACTCATGCTCCTTCCTTATCTTCTCCAATGCATCTCCTTGACATCTAGCATGATCAAACACTCCTATCCCTTTGCATATGCTCCAATTCAAGCCTTTAGTCACCTATAAACATAACAAAGCTTGTGTAGATCTCTATATCGACAAAATAGGTGAATGTGCTCATAAATGCTTCAAACTCATATCCATGTACACATCTAAGAGGGAAAAAGAATCAAAATAAGTGCCTAAAATATAGTCATATTTCATGCTATCAGGGATTAGCCAACACTCATCATCATGTTCAATTCAAGATTAAAGGAAGAATTCAAGAATGGCATGCAACCAAGGAGGACACAAAGAATAATAATAATATCTCAACAATCAATCTTCAAATATCAATAACCAAATCAAACAAGTAATCTCAAGTATTTGTATTCTCAAAAAACAATAACCAAAACCTAAGAAAATCTCACAATTTTTCTTCAATCTCCAAGTCGTAGTTCCAAAGCTCTTCAATCTCCTTCCAATGATGAAGAAAGAGAATCTCGAACGTGGAGTAATCCGTCAAGCCTAAGTATGAAGGTGAATCCAAGTGTGTAGCGTCCAAGCATCCTTTCAAAATGCAGCCGTCGACCTTCTTATATAGAATAAAGTAAAGTCTAAACGCTCTCTCTTTTGCTTTGCTTCCGTGGCAATAACAGAACGGCTTTTCCCGAAGAAAACCACGGGTGAAGTCATCAAAACCACGGCCGTGGTTTGTCCCGTGATGACTCTCGACCGTCCTTTCCACGTGTGGCAATCAAAGAATTATCAAAGAATTACCAAGTGTGTATGAAATAGGAATGATGATAAGGGGTGTCCCAAATCGTGGAAAAATGGTCTTGTTAAAGAACTTAACTACAACCATGGCATCATTAGTAGGAGAGGCAATTGCTTCAACCCATCTCGAAACATAATCTACGGCTAAAAGTATGTATTGGTTTCCACAAGATGATGGGAAAGGTCCCATGAAGTCTACTCCCCAAACGTCAAAGATCTCCACCTCTTGAATGTTGTTAAGAGGCATCTCGTTTCTCCTAGATATGTTCCCTGTTCTTTGGCAAGCATCGTAGCAGGAAACAAAGGTTTGCACATCTTTAAATAAAGTAGGCCAAAAGAATCCAGATTGCAATACCTTAGCGCTAGTCTTGTTCGAACTAGCGTGTCCTCCACAAGGTAGTGAATGACAATGACGAATGACACTTTGCATCTCTTCTTCCGGCACACATCGTTGAATGATGCCGTCAGGACCTCTCTTAAAGAGGAGAGGTTCATTCCAAAAGTATTCCCGGACATCCTTAAAGAACTTCTTTCTTTGTGCCTAGGATAATCCGGGTGGTAATTCCTCGCAAACCAAATAGTTAACAAAATCAGCAAATCATGGTTCGTTACCTTTGGTGATCACGTCGATGCACTCCTCTATGATATGTAAATGCTCATCCGGAAAGGAGTCATCTATAGGTAGATTGTCGTCCTCTAGATGTGGTAGACGACTCAAATGATCCGCGACAGAATTTTCCGTACCCTTCTTGTCACGGATCTCTAGATAGAATTCTTGTAGGAGAAGAATCCATCTAATTAGCCTTGGTTTCGCAACTTTCATTGCAAGCAAATACCGGATCGCGGCATGATCCGTGTACACAATCACTTTAGCACCTACAAGATAAGAGCGAAACTTTTCAAATGCATATACAATTGCTAAAAATTCCTTCTCGGTAGTGGTGTAGTTGAGCTGCGCTTCATCTAGCGTCTTGCTAGCGTAGTAGATAGCGTGGGTTCGTCCTTCCTTTCTTTGCCCAAGCACAGCTCCTATAGCTACGTCACTTGCGTCACACATAACCTCAAATGGAAGATTCCAATCCGGAGGTTGAATAATCGGGGCTGAGATTAGAGCTTCCCGAATCATATTAAACGCATCTAAGCATTCCTGCGAAAAATCAAAAACTGCATCCTTCATCAATAAATTAGTAAGCGGTTTTGATATCTTGGAGAAATCCTTTATAAAACGTCTATAAAATCCAGCATGTCCTAGAAAACTTCTTATCCCTTTCACCGAAGTTGGGGGAGGAAGCTTTTCTATAGTCTCTATCTTAGCCTTATCCACTTCAATCCCTCTACTAGAGATTAAGTGTCCTAATACAATGCCCTCTTTCACCATAAATTGACATTTCTCCCAATTAAGAACTAGGTTAGTGTCTTCACACCTTTGTAGCACAAGAGCAAGGTTAGAAAGACAGTTATCGAAAGAGGAACCATAAACAGAAAAATCATCCATAAAAACCTCCATGATCTCCTCTATGTACTCCGAGAAGATAGCCATCATGCACCTTTGAAAGGTGGTTGGGGCGTTGCAAAGCCCAAACGGCATTCTCCTATAAGCAAACGTTCCCCACGGGCACGTGAATGTGGTCTTCTCTTGATCGTCGGGATGTATCATGATCTGAAAGAAACCACTATAACCATCAAGATAGCAAAAATGTGAGTGTTGTGCTAACCTCTCAAGCATTTGGTCGATGAAGGGTAGTGGGAAGTGATCCTTCCTCGTTGCGTTGTTTAGCTTGCGGTAGTCTATGCACATCCTCCATCTTGTAACGGTTCGTGTAGGAATGAGTTCATTGTTCTTGTTGGTAATGACTGTCATCCCTCCTTTCTTCGGAACTACCTGTACGGGACTCACCTATTTGCTATCGGAGATAGGATAGATGATACCTGCATCAAGTAGTTTAAGAATTTCTTTCTTGACAACCTCCTTCATGGTCGGATTTAACCGCCTTTGAGGTTGTCGCGAAGTTCTGAAGTCTTCTTCCATTAGGATCTTATGCATGCATAGTGAAGGTTTGATTCCTACTAGATCCTCTATTATATACCCTAAGGCTTTCCTATGTTTCTTAAGAACAACCATAAGCTTACTATGTTCATCTATACTCAAATCGGAACTAACAATTACCGGAAAGGTAGAAATAGGTCCTAGAAATGCGTACCTTAGATGTGTAGGAAGTGGCTTCAATTCCATCACTATAGGAGTCTCTAATGGCTCTTGAGGAGTATCCAATGTTTCCTTAGAAGTGTCTAAGGGTGTAGAAGATGTTGGAGAAGAATCCAAAGAAGTGGTGGAAAGAACACAATTGTCTTCACATTCACCCAGAATTACGGCTCCCCTGTTTCCTCCACGGCCGTGGTTTTGGGCGTGGGAATCAATTACGGTGCCTCTGTTTGTTCCACGGCCGTGGTTTTGGCTGTTTAACTTACTGGAGTCCTCTGAATAGCTAATTACGGTCATGTTAGTGGATTCCACGGCCGTGGAATAGCACGACTGACCGTGATTTCTTACGTTTTCTTACCCATCGTAGAGTTTCTCAATTTCTTCTTCATACACTTCTTTTTGCTTCTCTAAAGCTTCAATTTCATCATTGCATTCCTCTTCTTCCCCTATATCAATAATACTCATAGAGATAACCTTTTGCAAGGGATCTTTGAAGAGAATCGAACTTACCTCCTCTCTAGATAGCTCTTCATCATGGATGTTGAATATATCTTCATCGAAAGCTGGTTCCTTCACCAAAGTGGAGAGAACAAACTCTACCTTTTCTTCTCCTATGTCAAAAGCGAGTCTGGTATTCTTGCAATCAACCATACAACCGGATGTTGCAAGAAACGGTCTTCCGAGTATGATCGGGACCGGACTATCTGTAGGAATGTCAAGCACAAGAAAATCTATAGGAACATAGAACTTACCAAGCTTGACCGGGATGTCTTCAACTATGCCGACGGGACGAGTTATGGATCAATCCGCCATGTATAACATCATCTTCACCGGTTTAGGTTCGCTTAAACGGATCTTCCTACATAAGGCAAGCGGAATGATGCTCACGCTTGCTCCTAAATCACATAATGCATCATATGTGACATCTCCCACTCCTATGGGAATACAAAATGACCCCGGATCCTTCAGCTTTGGGGGCATCTTTTCCTTCATTGTCTTGATGAGATCCGATGAATCCGAACTCATCTTGACCTCTCCAAAATCCTCTAATTTCCTTTTGTTAGAGAGGATCTCCTTTAAGAACTTTCTATAAACTGGCATACCTACAATTGCATCAATGAAAGGTATATTAATATGCAGTTTGCTCATGAGTTCAATAAACTTACCGAATTGCTTGTCTAGACGCGCTCTTGCTCTAGATTGCGGGAATGATAGGGGAGGTTTGAAAGCTGGAGGAGGAACGTAGATGTCTTCCTTCTCCTTCCCCTTCTATTTCTCCTTCTCGACGGGAACTTCTACAAACTTAGGCTGCGGGTCGGTGGTTGTTGCTCCGCTCCTAGTTGTGATAGCCATCACCCTTCCTTTTGGGTTATCCTCCGTCTTTCCTGGAAGTTTTCCTTGATTCCTAGGAACTTCCTCAGCATGGCTAAACATTTGATTTTCTAAAACCTTTTGAGCTTTATCAACCTTAGTAATATGATCATCGACCTTAATGATGTGACTCTCCAATCCTTGAAGCTTTCCCAAAATTGTTTCCAACATGGGATCGGGCTTCTCTTTCCCCGAAGTACTTCCGCTATTAGATGCTTGTTCCTGAATTTTCAAAGGAATGGAGGAAGAAGAAGGTGGAGTTAGTGAATTTTCTGAATTGGGATAAGAATTACCGGAATTGTGTTGTTGGTTGGACCACCAACTGTTGTTGTTTGAACCCCTATTGTTGTTCCAACTGTTATTCTGGTTGTTGTTGTTGTTCCAATTGTTCCGGTTGTTGTTCCGGTTGTTGCGATTTGTATTCTCATTCCCATTGTGGTTATTGTTGTTTCACAAATAACCCACATCTTGCCCCTTTTGCTTTGGAAAGTTGGCTTTAATGGCTTCCTTCAACTCTTTAATCTCGGTATTGAAAGAAAAGATTTGAGTTTGAGCCGCTTGTGATAGCTTTGCTCCTTGCTCCACATGATTTGCTTCTACTTTCCGGTGAGAATACTTCTCAATGACTCGGGCTTGCTTCTCAATGAACTTCCAAGCGTCATCTTCCCTCATGTCCATGAATGTGCCACATGAGAGGGATTGGAGCTTAAATTGTGTTTCCACATCTAGCCCCTTATAGTATATCTTCAATAAACCCAGTTTGGAAATGCCATGGTGTGGGAAATCCAATAGTAAGTCCTGAAATCTTTCCCAAGATTGAAACAAACTTTCGTTAGATCTCATAGAAAATGCATTAATCTTACCTCTCAACTCCGTCGTCTTGGATGGCGGAAAGAATTTGGTGAGGAATTCCGAAGAAAGATCCTCCCATGTATTAAGTCTTCCATTTGGAAGAGCTTGATACCAAGATAAAGCTTTCCCTTTCAAAGAGAAGAAGAATGGCTTGATCTTGTAGTTGTTAGTGGTTGCATTCTTTGGCTTCATTGTCTCCATCATGATCTCGAAATTTTGTAAATGTTGATGTGGAGATTCAACACTCGTTCCTCCAAACTAATTTTGGCGAACGATGGTAATAACTTGTGGGTTGAAGCTAAACCCTTGAATATCATCAGCATCAAAGTACACACCTAAACGGCGTGGTTGCTGAATTGGATCCATCCTTTGGCCAAGAGTTCTTGGCTCTTCATCTACACGAGCAGCTCTCGCATCCCCAGCTGGAACACGATAATTGGCAGCCGGTCTTGGATTATATTAATTTACATTGATCGTCGGATCAATGTCCTCTAGTGGTGGCATGGAAGAGTCACTATCCTCATCGGATGAGCTGGTTCTAACCGATCTTGGCGATTTCCTCTTCTTCTTCTTCTTCTTCTTCTTGAGGTCGCTTAGTTCAAGCCTCATTTGAAACATCATATCCGATAGCTCATTGATTTTCGCTTGATGACGGTCCGATTCTTCCTTGCGAGTTTTCTCGCTCCATCTAAGTTGAGCTTCGGATTCCGCTAACTCTGTTTGATAATCCCGCTCTTTATTTTCAGCCATCATTCTTTCTTTGAGTTTCTTCCTCAAAGTCTTCTCAAGTTCTTGATCAAGAGGTAAGAGGTCCTTATTGTTCCTAGACCTACGCATATACCTAAAGTAACCTGCAAATATCACTCAAAGGAGATATCAAATAACAAGAGCAAGCTCCCAAGCTTGACAACCGAAAACCAAATTCGGCCTAAACCATATCCCCGGCAACGGCGCCAAAAACTTGTTCGCCACTTAGCGTGCGTGCAAATAAGCTTTAAATTTATAAAACTAGAATCAAGCAAGCAAACCCGCAGTGTACGAATCGGCGTAGTAAAGCAAGAATTCCAGAGTATCGAACACAGGGATTTGGGGGGAACAAATTCAGTTTGTAAATTGTCAAGCAAGTAAATGTGTGAGCTTTGCAATTATTGGGGAAAACAGCAACCCTAAAGATCCAAGTATCTAATTGTGGCAATCGATTCAAGATATACTAAAGAACTAAGGACAGAGTTGAGGTTTGCAAAGGTATGCTAAGGTAAAGCAATGTACGGTGAAGTTCCAAGGATTTATATGACATATCTAGAAATACTCTCTATAAAGGTTGTTGAGGCTTCAGTATAGAAAGGATCTAAAGACAAGAATTAATCTCAAATACCCAAACTTGTAACCCAAGGATCAAGACTAACTAAACCGATTAAGGTTGTGACACTCGAAATCGAAGTAGAGGTTGTTGAGGCTTCACTACTACCTAGAAAAGGGCAAGCCAAGACTAGATTAAAGCTAATCTTTAACCTTATATCAAAGTAAAAGCAAAGTTCGTAAACTAATGTAAATTACGGGAAGATCTTGAGTTCCACGGCCGTGGAACCTCAAGAACAGGCCGTGATTTTGGTTCGTCGGCGAATGTCTCTAACTCTCAGGGTCCAATCTGTTTACGATCGATCTATTATCATCTAAGCCACAACTATTAATCCTTCACCTTAGAATTGCTAAAGGGTTTTAGCCAACAATAGTCATTATGATATCAAATTCAAGTTTAAGAAGAATGAAAGATGAAAACCTTCGAAAACCTTCAATAATTCTCAAATCAATCTCAAATCCACAAACAAGGGTAATAACGTATATCAGATTTGGAATAAACACAAACCAGTAACTATCCTTGATAAGAACGAAGAACGGGATGTCAATCCGTCTTCTAATCAAACCTAGGAATAAAAGGTGCAACTTCCGCCACACACAACTTCCAATGAAACCCTAGGAACGTGTAAGTGAGCGTAAGCGACCGAATTCTCCCTCCTTCAGTCCTTTTATAAGGAAGGATAGAATAACCGTCCGGCCCATATGCGTAAACAATGTGTACATATATTATTCGTCAAAAGATTGCCTAAATCACGGTTTCATGGAGTTCCACGGTCGTGGTTTAGAGCGTGGAAGTGGATTACGGTTCTTCACAACTTCCACGACCGTACTTTATACCGTGTAACTCTCTGGAATGCTCCACGCTCATGATGCCTAGTTCCACGGCCGTGGTTTAGAACGTGGATTCTCTTACGGCCGTATTTTAGAGCGTGATAGTGCAAATTGCTCGTAGTTTCCTTTGTGTCGTGCCATCCCTCTTCTTAGCATCTTCCTTGGCTTCTTTGATGTGTCCTCAATCCTTGGATGTGCTCAATTCATCTCCATCCTCTCTTAATTGGTTCGGTTTTAGCTCTTATTCACCTATAATCAACACAAAGCCTATGTAGATCTCTATATCGATAATGTAGATAAACTAGCTAACAATTGCTTCAATGCCTTATCAATGAACACTATAATGGATGAAAAACATCTAGAAAACGTGCCTAAAATATCACAATATTTCATGCTAATAATATGCTCAATAAATGCTATGAAAACATGTCCCTGTACTCAAAAGAAAGGGAAAAACTACCTATATGCACATCTAAACTACGTCATATTTCATGCTATCAAAATACCCCATACTTGGCTCTTGCTTGTCCCCAAGCAAGGTTCAAATCTAGAATACAAAGATGTATGAAATAGGAATGCAAAGACAAGGAAAAACACAATATTTTTGGTTCCGTGCTTCTATTCAAATCTCTTCTTTTTCAGCAACTATTTCTTTACTTTCACTTTTGAGATCAAGGACAGATGTGCACGGTAACCGAAGCCTCGGAAAATTAGCATTAACTCTCTTTTTTGAGTTACCTCAAACCGTAATGCACATACCATGACTCGTTAGGAATATCGCTCAATTCGGCTTTGGCAAGACACAAACACCCGGCTATGTGAATGGTGCCGAGTTACTCATCGTCATGATTGACTTCCCTAAACCTATTTTCTAACACACTTCACTACTTTCAACTTCACAACTTTACAACTTTTACACAATTGCATCCTAATTCCCGGATAGGTAATAAGGAGGAAAAGATATATACATGAGGAGCTAGAAGGTGAATCAAGAAGAAGAAAGGAATGAAAATCGAAGTGCCTTAATCATATCAATAAGAAGTTCAAGAACTTATAGAGTGGTTTCAACCTTTAAATTCTCAACATGAATTAGATCAAATTCCAAATTATCAAACTCGCAAGAAAATTCAACAAAACATTCAAATCCTTCATAATCCACAATTCAGTTTAAACACATACAAATCATAAAAAAATCCATTCTGTAATATTTTTCTTCATTGAGGTCTTTTCCAATCCTAGAAGCACAATTTTTAAATTTTTCAAAATTTTCTGGTTTTTCAAAGCAATAATGTGCAAGACAATATCGAAATATGTGACAAAAATAACAAAAATGCAAAGTACGATGGACATAGATCAAAGCAAGTATCAAAGTAGTTATTACATAACATGTTTCTCAATCACCCCATACTAGAACTACACATTGTCCCCAATGTGCAATAAAAGAAAGAAAAGTACAAGAACTCACAAAGTCTGGTAAAACTAATTGAAGTGGAACGTCATTATTCGAGTGGTGGTGGGAACGGGAACCAAGAGAGTTCATAGGGACGACCGAACTGAGCCTGGTAGAGATCTCATGCCATCCGTGCATCTTGATCTATGGTGTTGAGGTGGCTATCCATTCGTCCTACAATAACTATAAGATCTCTCATCTAGCTCTAGATGTTGGTGGCCCAAGCAGGCTGCTTGTCATACCATGAAGGGCGCTCGGAGGTGTTGGCTCGGCGTTGTGATGGGCTAGCGCGGGGGCGGAGAGCGGTGGACCTCTTAGTAGGGTCAGGTTACTCTCCCATGGGTGGAAAATCAGGTGGCGGCTCCGGAAAGCTACCATAGTCACCCTCAACTCTGAACTCACTAGGACCGGCATCCGTCCCAGTATCCATATCCTCAATGCCTTGTCCTCCATCCGCCTCATCCGCGGTATCATCATCAAGGACATTATTCCTCAGGTCTAAAATTCACCGTCCTTTCTCTAGCATCATGGTCAAGGGAACTAAGGAATTCCATGGTCAATTCCTCATAAGCATGTTCCCGAATGCCTAGGGTTTCGATTGAAAAATCCAAATGTCCATCGATTCTCTGATTTCCCATGTTATTTGAGCACTGAATCTTCAAGAGGATCTGATTTGCTTGCGTTTTGGTGAAAGAATTGTTCGAAATGATCAACGAAGGCGAGATTGGGTACCGGGGAATGAAATTGCGGTTTTAGGGGTTTGGGCGTGATTTTGGGGAAGAGAATTGTGCAGCTTGAAGGTGAAGTGTTCCTTATATACTCTCGCAAATTTATTGAAAACCACGGCTGTGGTTTTGACCGTGGAATCTTGGTTGGCCGTGGTTATTGTAAGTTATGCTCTCGACATGATTTTCCACGGGTTTAATTAGCATACCTCGCCCGTGGAACCCTATTTTTGCCCGTGCAAACTCCTTTTACATCTTAATTAACAATTTTGACTTTGTTCTTGCATATATTGAATCTTTTTGGAGATTTCCTAGTTCCCGCCATCCAAAGACACAAGAAAACCGGGAACAAACCAACGAAAACAACAAAACAATCTATCTACTCTAATCTGTGGAAATATGGAAAGAAAGCAATACCTTGGGTTGTCTCCCAAGAAGCACTTTGTTTAAGGTCTGTAGTTAGACCAATTCTTTTTCTACTCAAGTGAGGAGGATAGATGCAATCCCCTCAATCAGACTCTCGGGTGTGTACTTCTTAAGGCGTTGACCATTGACCTTGAAAGCTCCACATTATTCACCCCATACTTCAACTGAACCATGGGAAAAACGTGTTTAATTACAAAAGCTCATGCCCAACGAGATTTCAACTTACCGGGAAATAGACGAAGTCGGGAATTAAAGAGAAAGACAAGGTCTCCTTCTTTCAAGTCCTTCGGAATGATGTGCTTGTCATGCCACTTCTACGTCCTTTCTTTGTAGATCCGTGCATTCTCATATGCATTCAAGCGGATCCCTTCCAACTAATTAATGTCGAGAAGGCATTTCTCTCTAGCCTTCTTGATGTCAAAGTTCAGCCACTTAGTTGCCCAATAAGCCTTGTGCTCTAGCTCAACGGAAAGATGACAAGACTTCCCATACACGAGGTTGTATGGTGTAGTGCCAATGTGAGTCTTGAAAGCTGTCTTGTACGCCCAAAGTGCATCGTCTAGCTTTAGTGACCAATCTTTCCTTATTCTAGAGACAATTTTCTTTAGAATGTCCTTGACGTTTCTATTGGAAATCTCCCCCTGCCTGCTAATTTGAGGATGATAGGAAGTGGAAATCTTGTGAGTCACCCCATACTTGGCTAGTAGAGTTTCAAACTTACAGGTCGTGAAGTGCGTTCCTCCATCACTAATGATGGTTCGGGGCATCCCAAACCTCAAGAAGATCGTTCTATTAAAGAACTTCACTACCACCATAGCATCATTAGTGGGAGAAGCAATCACTTCAACCCATCTTGAAACATACTCTACAAGAAGAAGAATATATTGGTTACCACAAGAAGATGGGGAATGTTCCTATAAAGTCCACACCCCATACATTGAAGATCTCCACTTCTTGGATGTTGTTGAGTGGCATCTCGTTCCTCCTAAATATGGTTCCTATTCTTTGACAAGCATCGTGTAAGAGCCTTAGTCTTTGAGGTGCTGAATGTTTGAGTTTGTGCTTGAACCGCCCCTGCGGCCACCATGATCCTCCCCTGCGCCTCCATGAGCCGCCCCTGCGGTTTGTGGTATGCAGCAACCGGCTTTGTTAACCTTGACGCGTGCTTCTGGATGGCTTCCTATATAATCCGCCCCATTGCTTCAGGAGGAGGGTTTCTCATCTCTTCTAGCTCGATCTTCTCACCCTTACGTTCTTCTTCCTTCTCCTTCCTCCTTTGAATCTTCTTCTTGTTTTCTTGATCTTGCAAGAGTTTCGAAGAGAGTTTTGTTTGATTTTGGATGATGATGATGATGATGATGATTGAGGACGTTGCCGTGCTTGTGTTGAGCCAGCCTTAAGGTTGTGGTGTGTTCTTCCACTGTTAGGTTTCATCTTGGTGAGTTCTTCATTACTTTCCTCTTTCTTTCTTCTTTTCCTTCTCTTCTCCCTTTCTAGCCTAGCTTCCACAAGATTTGATCTTGTGGCAGCCCTAGCCTCCTAGGATTTGTTTGATGTATATATGTTTGTATATGTATGTATGGGTCTGTTGGCTGAAGAAGGAGTGAAGAGGTTCGAGTGAAGACGAGAAGAGAAGATGAAGTGTGCATTCTACACACCAGCCGCCCCAGCACCGGCCAGACGCCAACCTTGTGCCACCCAGGGCCGCCCTTGCGGTTCCTTGCACCAGCCTTGCTTTTTTCCTTGTCACGCAGGTTTGTCTTGCTTCCGGGCTTGCCTAAGGATGGCATTGTCCCTTCGTTTCCTAGTGTGTGTATCATCATGCTAGGTATAGATGAGAGTGTGGTGATGATCTTATGATCATGTTATGCCGGTTATGGCTTTGAGGATTAGTAGGTTGTGAGATTTAGGTTGATTATAATCCTATGGATCCCTTGGGTCTAGGTGTGACCCCTTTGATTGATAGGAGATTGACATATCTCTATGCCTTGTTATTAGGTAGTGTCCCTCTCAGGAGTAGAGGTTGATCATGGTTGAGATTGTACCAGGTTGAGGTAAGTCCGTTGGACTTACTTAGCTATCATCCTTATATTAGGTGTTCGCATGAGTGGTGTGTGTGTTATCTGCTTGATATGATAGCATGCGATATCGATGTTACGCTAAGGATGTGTGCACGCAATAAGCCTTAAATTTATACTCGTTATATTTCTCCTAACTCCTAGCAAACCCGCAGTGTACGGGACGTTTGTAGTAGGGATAGTATTCCGAAGTCGAACACAAAGACTAAGGTGAGATTTGAATCGATTAGTGATTAAGTTTAGTGAAGACCTAGGTTAAGAAAAGAGAAAGAAACAAAGAAATGAAAATCTCAATATTTTTGGTAGGTTTTTGGGTGATCAATCAAGGATCACAAATCATGCGAAATAAAAAACCAACTAAGCTAACAAATCAACACAACCAAATAAGCTAAACACGAGATATGAATCAAGGAGAGAAAAGCGGATTCTAAGGGTTGGAAATTCCGGTTATGGCATGGGACTCAAGCTATCTACTCATTCCTTGGGTTAACTACAGCATATTGGGAGTAAGTGTTTCTAGATTGGGATCAATTACCGGGTAGGTCTCATGGTCCACTAGTCCGTTCCTAAGGCCTCATCACCGGGTAAGTCTCAAAGAGCCTAAGGAATGGAATTCTACTCAAACCGGATTGTCACCTAGGGATCTAACCTATCCTCACCGGGTAAGTCTCGGAAGGGTAAGTCCTAAACAACTATCCTAGCACACTTAGTCCAATGGCGGCTTATGAGGCTCACCACTACCTAAGGTTTGTCATCTTTGAAATCTAAGAGTAAGAATTACCGGGTAGGTCTCTTCTAACACTTAGTTGCTAACACTAGGTCACCCTAGGATAGATTTGACTCAACAAACACTAGGATTTCAACATTCTAACGTTCTAGAACCTAGACTCAACAATTCAGACAAACCACGGTCTGTTCTACCACTTCCACGGTCGTGGAATGGCAAGAACAAACCGTGGACTGCAACTGAGGCTTCGTTCAAGTAACCAAGTCATCCAAAGGCAAATCTAAGTCCATCCTATTATAGTCTTAGCCATAACCATCCTTTCCTCACCCTAGAATCGCATCTATTTAGCCTACAACATTCATCATAACAATCGAAATCATCAAACATAAAATCATAGCTTCCATTTGCAAGGTAATGAAGAGAAAGAGATGAACAAGTGAGGCAAGCAAAACCAAGCTGAAAGTAAGATTAGAAAGACTCACAACCCTTCCAAAAGAAGGTTTAAACGATTCTTACAACACTAGAAATCGATTCCGAAAATCTTCACTACAAAACTTATCAAGAACTAGCAATGGTGTCTTCTTCTCTTCTTCTCCAATGGAGCTCTTCTCCTCCTCCAATGGTACCTCTCCTCTTGAGAGAATCTTCTTGTTGAGAGAGTGTTTTTGATTGGATGATAGGGGATTGAAAAATTGGAAGGTGTGTAGTGTTTTTTTGGTCTCAGCCTTGAGGACCACTTTTATACTACAACTTTGCTAGAGAAGGCCATGAGATCATGGCACAACTGTCACAACCGTCTGGCAAAAACCACGGTTGGTTTCCACGGCCGTGGAAGTGCCAGCAACCGTGGTTTGGTGCTTCAGCTTTGCCTTGGATCATTAAGCTATGATTTGGTGCATGGCTTGTGTTGACAAGGTTCAATGAGTCCTCCTTAGCCTCTAGCTTGCATCCTAATGAGTTCGAGGGTGTGTCATCTTGATGAACGATCCTCAAACGTATAGATTAAGCTCCTAAATCTCCCAAAATACCTACAAAGCAATGCGAAAGTCCGTGTAGACGTCTATCTCGACAAAATACGTGAATTGAGTGCAAACGTCGTGAACTAGTGCTAAACCATGCATGAATGAGTGAGAAATCTATCTAAATGATTACCTAAACCTAATTCATAAATCGTGTTATCAAAAATACCCCATACTTAAGGTTTGCTCGTCCCCGAGCAAATTTTCAACCATAGACTAAGAGATGACATGATTTATGCATGCAGAAAAATGGCAAAATCTTTTTGGAGTTGTGCTTCTAATATTGGAGCACCTTCATAGTCATGTTTCATGGCAATGGACAAGCAATCATGCATTAAACAAGTGAAGGCATGGAAAGACAATTGTACTTAACTCGAAAGCATGCATGGTATGTAAAAATGAAGAAGTCAAGATGATCAAGAGCATATCCAATCTAGATTACTAAGTCTTACAAACATGCAAATAGGTCATAAGGTCTTGTGAAATAAAAGGCCAAGAAACGTTGTGATTAGGTGGGGATTTTTCTAGGCTATGTGATGCTAATCCGGGAATGGAACTAGCTCCACAATTTTGTCCTCGATCAACTTCCCTCAAGTGTATATTTTCTCCATCTTTTCTATCTTTTCTTTTTATTTCACTTATTTTTGAGACAATGGCATTGGTGTACAAAAGCCGAAACCTTGGTGATTAGCCGTCCTCGGGTTTTTTCTATTTTTCGAGGTGCATCCACACCGGGCACACATACCAAAGCTCGTTAGGACTATTGGTTTATTTGACTTTGGCAAGGCACAAACACCCGATTGTGTGAATGGTGCCGAGTTACTCGTCATTTAAACCAACGTCCCCAAACCTATATTTTTGTCTACACTTTCCCAACAAATTCAGCATTTTATTCATGACATTCTCTCATCGACATCTTCACCCCACACTTGCTTTTCACACACATCAGCACACTAACATGCTCCTATTCCCGGATGGGTCAAAAGAGGTCAAATTTATATCAATTGAGGTGCTCAAACATCATGATCAAGATGAGAAGTAGAGAAAGATGAATTGCCTCATTTATTCCTAGATGATGTGCAAGAACTAGCATGTAATTTCGACTTTCAATACTCAATCCTATCAAGGCAAACATTATGATCACAATCCATTCATGGAATTCAATATAAGTACTTCAAGTCCACATATGCATTCATCAATTTAACACATAAGGCCATCCATAGCCAATCCACATGACAAGATTCATCATAAGGGTCATATCCAAGCCTAGAAAGCACAAAAAAAATTTTAAATTTTCTGATTTTTTGGATTTTTTCGAAATGAGTATATTCAATGCAAGACATGTGATAATATTAAACTATCCTAGATGCTAATCATGCAAAGGATCATGCAAACCCCACCCCATACTTAGAAACACATTGTCCCCAATATGGCATTCAAGTAAGGAAGAGTGAAAGAGGGTTCTCACAATGTAAAAATGGTTTGCTTCGGTATTTGGGATTACTCAAGTGGATCGGTGGTGGATGATCCTATCAACAATGGTAGAGAGCTCTAAATGTGCATCATGGCGTCGGGATCCGCGCTAGGCACCGCTAGCCGTCCAAATCCCGCGTCCGCTCCACCCATAATTGATGAGGGATTCATCATCATTCACATGCCATGCAAGGCTTTTATGCTACCAAGACTCTAGCACAGACACAAAACACACCAAACACACAAAAACAAAGAAATCAAAAGCAAAAACAAAAACGAAAAGGGAAAGATGTTACCAATGGGTTGCCTCCCATCTAGCGCTTCTTTAAGGTCATTAGCTTGACCAAACTCGGGGCATCTCACTCAAGGTGAAGTGGGGCAATCATGTCCACCGGAGCTCCCGGGATATACTTCTTCAACCGGTGCCCATTCACCTTAAAATCTCCACAATGCTCCCCTCCTATCTGAATTGCTCCATGGGGAAAGATCTTCTTCACCACATAAGGCCCGGTCCACCTCGACTTTAGCTTTCCGGGGAAGAGCCGCAGCCTTGAGTTGAAGAGAAGGACAAGGTCGCCTTCACTCAAGTCCTTTGGGATGAGGCGTTTGTCATGCCAACGTTTGGTCCTCTCCTTGTAGATTCGGGCGTTTTCATAGGCATCCAACCGGATCTCCTCAAGAGCATTCATGTCTAGCAACCTCTTCTCTCCGGCCTCCTTGAGGTCAAAATTTAGCCACTTAATGGCCCAATAAGCTCTATGCTCCATCTCTACCGGAAGGTGGCAAGACTTGCCATAGACTAACTTGTAAAGAGTGGTGCCAATTGGTGTCTTGAAGGCGGTTCTATATGCCCACAAAGCATCATCGAGCTTCATAGCCCAATCTTTTCTCGTCCTAGAGACCGTCTTCTCAAGAATGCCCTTTATCTCCTGGTTGGAGATCTCCACTTGGCCACTAGTTTGAGGATGGTAAGGTGTTGCCACCTTATGAGTCACCCCATACTTAGCCAAAAGTGTCCCAAAATTCCTATTGGTGAAGTGCTTACCTCCATCACTTATGATCACCCTTGGTGTTCCAAACCTAGGGAAGATCACTCGGTTGAAGAACCGCACCACAACCTTGGCATCATTTGTGGGAGAGGCGATTGCCTCCACCCATCTCGAAACATAGTCAACCGCCAATAGGATGTAGAGGTTGCCACACGAAGAGGGGAATAATCCCATGAAGTCCACACCCCACACATCAAAAATCTCCACCTCTTGTATGTTGTTCAAGGGCATCTCATTCCTCCTTGAGATGTTGCCCGTTCTTTGGCAAGCATCACAAGCTACCACAAAGCTTTGCACATCCTTGAACAAACTTGGCCAAAAGAAGCCTGATTGCAACACCTTAGCACATGTCTTATGTGAGCTAGCATGGCCTCCACATGGCAAGGAATGACAATGGCGGATCACACTCTACACCTCATCCTCCGGTATGCATCTTCTAAAGACTCCATCCGGCCCTGTCTTGAACAAAAGTGGTTCACTCCAATAGTAGTGCCTCACATCCTTGAAGAACTTCTTCCTTTGGGCGTATGACAAACCGGGAGGCACTTCCTCACACACAAGATAGTTCACAATGTCGGCATACCATGGCTCACTTCCTCTACACACTTGGAACAAGCACTCCTCCACCATTTGCAATTGCTCATCCCGGAATGAGTCATCAATCGGGATGTCATCTTTCTCAAGTTCCAATGGAGGTAGTCTACTAAGGTGGTCCGCCACAGAGTTTTCGGACCCCTTCTTGGCCCGGATTTCCAAATCAAATTCTTGAAGAAGAAGGATCCACCGAATCAACCTAGACTTGGCATCCTTCTTTGTAAGGAGATAACGGATCACAGCATGATCCGTATACACTATGACCTTCGCTCCAACAAGATATGAGCGGAACTTCTCAAATGCATACACAACCGCTAGCAATTCTTTCTCGGTGGTAGCATAATTGAGTTGGGCATCATCTAGCGTCTTGCTAGCATAATAAATGGCATGTGTGTGCCCATCTTTCCTTTGCCCCAAAACAGCCCCAACGGCTACATTACTCGCATCACACATGATCTCAAACGGTGAACTCCAATCCGGAGGTTGCATGATAGGTGCGGAGATCAAAGCGTCCTTCAACCTACAAAAAGCCTCAAGGCAATCCTTGGAGAAAACAAACTCAACATCTTTCATTAGTAGGTTAGTGAGAGGCTTAGAAATCTTAGAGAAATCTTTAATAAACCTCCGGTAAAAACCGGCATGCCCTAAGAAACTCCTTACCCCCTTCACCGAGGTAGGTGGTGGCAACTTCTCTATGGTTTCAATCTTAGCCCTATCAACCTCAATGCCACGGTTGGACACCAAGTGTCCCAACACAATACCTTCACTTATCATGAAGTGGCATTTTTCCCAATTCAAGACAAGATTTGTCTCCTCACATCTTTTAAGCACTAAAGACAAGTTAGCTAAGCAATTATCAAAGAAAGATCCATAAACAGAAAAATCATCCATAAACACTTCCATGATATTCTCAATGTACTCAGAAAATATAGCCATCATACACCTTTGGAAGGTGGCGGGTGCATTACACAACCCAAATGGCATTCTTCTATATGCAAAAGTTCCCCATGGACATGTAAATGTGGTTTTCTCTTGGTCATCGGGGTGGATAGGGATTTGGAAGAATCCACTATAGCCATCTAAGTAGCAAAAGTGAGAATGTTGAGCTAATCTCTCTAGCATTTGGTCAATGAAAGGAAGAGGGAAGTGATCTTTCCTAGAGGCCATGTTCAATTTCCTATAGACAATGCACATCCTCCATCCCGTAACCGTCCTAGTTGGGATTAGTTCATTGTTCTCATTAGTTACTACGGTCATCCCACCTTTCTTGGGAACCACATGCATGGGACTAACCCACTTACTATCCGAGATAGGGTAGATAATTCCCGCATCTAGCAACTTAATGAACTCTTTCTTAACCACCTCTTTCATTATAGGATTCAATCTTCTTTGATGTTCAATAGAGGGTTTATGGTTATCTTCCATCAATATCTTATGCATGCACAAAGAAGGTTTTATGCCAACTAAATCATCAATAGTATAGCCAATGGCTTTCCTATGCAATCTTAGCTCATGCAACAACCTAGCAAGTTCATCATCATTCAAGCATGCATTCACAATCACCGGATATGTAGAATTATCACCAAGAAAAGCATACTTCAAGTGAGAGGGGAGGGGTTTAAGTCTAAGTTTAGGAGGACCTTTATCGAGTGGAGACTATCCAAATAACGTTGGTTGAGATGAATCCAAAGCAAATGAAGGCTCTCCAAGGCTCCTTGAAGCTTGATCATCAACAAGGGTTGCTTCTGGGGAAACCATGGGCAAGTCCACGGGTCCTGGCACATCCACGGCCGTGGAAGTTGCCAAGCTTGCTCTTCGGAGCTTTCCAAAGAGTTCTACGGCCGTGGAACACCTTCCACGACCGTGGTTCCTACAGGAACTCAGCATACTCTCGTGGTCTTCAATTTCAGCTCTTGTCTCCTTTTCTAATGCTTCTAAGGCCTTTATTTCTTCATTGCAAGCCTCCTTAACACCTTCCTCCATCAAGCTTAAACTAAGAACCTTATCCAAGGGGTCCTTGATCAAGATCGAGCTCACAACTTCTTTAGACTCCTCTTGCTCGACTATGTTGAATACATCCTCATCAAGGGTTGGCCCTTTCATCATTGTGGACAGCTTGAACTTGATGTTCTCTTCTCCAATGTTGAAGGAGAGAATTCCGTTTTTACAATCCACCAAGCATCCGGAAGTGGCTAGGAAAGGTCTCCCTAAGATGATGGGAACCGGATAGTCCGCCGGGATGTCCAAGACAACAAAATCAATCGGCACATAGAACTTCCCGAGTTGCACCGGTATGTCTTCCAATATCCCAACCGGGTGAATAATAGAGCGGTCCGCCATGTAAAGGGTCATCTTGACCGGTTTAGGCTCTCCTAGCCCAACCTTGTTGCAAAGTGCAAGCGGTATGATGCTCACACTTGCCCCAAGATCACAAAGGGCTTCATACTTTACTTCTCCCACTCCGATTGGTATACAAAAAGATCCCGGATCTCTTAGCTTAGGAGGCATCTCCTCCTTCATTGTTTGGATCAATTCCGTGGACCTCTTAGTCATCCTTACTTCCCCATACTCCTCCAACTTCCTTTTGTTGGAGAGTATTTCCTTCAAGAACTTTCCATATGCCGGCATACCTAAGATAGCATCCATGAACGGAATGTTAATATGCAATTTATACATAAGTTCAAGGAATTTACCAAAGTGTTTGTCTAAACGAGCCCTTGCTCGTGATTGAGGGAACGGTAGTGGCGGCTTGTATGGAGGCGGTGCCACATATGTTGGCTCAACATCCTTGCTTTTGCCTCCATCTTCTTGCAACTTCTCTTCCTCTATCACCACTTGCTTTCCCTTAGCATTCTCCTCGGGCAAGGGATCCTTCATGCTTAATCCACTCCTTGTTGTGATGGCCAACACTTGGCCTCTTGGGTTGTCTTCAGTTCTTCCGGGAAGCTTTCCCGGATCTCTATGAGCTTCACCCGCCTTTTGGAACACTTGTGCTTCCAACACCTTTTGAGCTTTAGAAATGGAAGTCACCGTGCTCTCAAGACCACTCAACCTTCCAAGCAATTGCTCAAACATCATCTCGGTTCTATCCTTTGGAGGTTGAGTAAATCCGGGTGGAGGTTCTTGTGAAGCCTTTGGTGGTGGAGCTGCGCTTGTAGAAGCGAAAGGGTTCAAGGCTCCATCCGGGTTAGAATAGGAAAACCCGGGATGGTTGTGGTTAGGCTGGTAATTGTTGAATTGCCGGTTGTTGTTGAAGTTCCTTGGGCTTTGATAGTTGTTGTAGTTGCCCCTTCCCATGTAGTTCACATCTTCCTCCTTGGAAGACAAGTTTGCTTGCACTTGCACTTGAGGGGTTGCTTGGTTCTTCAAAGTTGTGGCACACAACTCCCTCAAAGACTTTAGCTCTTTGTTGATGGTGTCAAGCTTGAAATTGCTCATGGTGACTTCACTCACCTCATATGCTCCCGCCTTTCTCCCTTCACTCTTCCTATGGGAGTACTTCTCAATCACTAGAGCTTGTTTCTCTACAAACTCCCAAGCTTCATCCACATGCTTTTCCATGAAAGTTCCACCGGAAAGAGATTGGAGCTTGAATTGGCTATCTTCATCAAGTCCTTTGAAGTAGATCTCCAATAGCTCAATTTTTGGTATACCATGGTGTGGACAATCTAGGAGAAGGTCTTTGAACCTCTCCCAAGACTTGAACAAACTCTCTCTATCCTTCATCACGAAGGCATTGATCTTCCCTCTTAACTCGGTAGTCTTGGAAGGTGGGAAGAACTTTGCCAAAAACTCGGTTGTCTTCTCCTCCCAAGTACTCACTCTCCCTTGTGGAATAGATTGATACCAAGCCAAGGCCTTGTCCTTAAGCGAGAAGGAGAAAGCCCTATGCTTTATTGATAACCCCCTTGTGTGGTAGTGATAACCTTTCCCATTCATCCTGTAAGGAGTTGAGAGGTTCTCTGACATCGGGTTAGATCTGGTATACAAGAAGGGCAGAACACCACTCCCATTGGGTACACGGATTGTGCTACCAACACTAATCAAGATGGCTAGCAGGCCCAAAGGCGAGGATGATATGTTCCTTGTGTCACATTGTTTCATATATCTATATCTATATATATATATATATGATTTGAGTGGATGACCTTGTATAAAGATAATAAACCGGGTAAATGTGTGACAACATGATCATGTGGTTATCCTTCATGACTTGTGCTTGTGCTTATACATTACCCTATATACGTACGGTTAGCTAACGGTTTTATACCGTGTTGTAGATGTTGTGAAGGATAGGAGATTTGTAGAGTGATCTGGCACGGTGACAGGCCGGGACTCTCGTACATTAGGTGGTTATGGTTTTGGGGATGTTATATACCTTTTGCGTGAGGATTATGTTTTGTATACCTCTTGTATGAGGATTGTGTTTTATACTCGGCTATGATCTTGTATACCCTTTGATGTATAGTTTTATACCGTTTTATTTATTTGTTTTTATATACATCGGTGTCATGTTGTAAGGTCCAGTGAACTTGTTGTTAGGCTAGGGTCAAAATCCACTGTGAGATCATTGCCCAATGTGGCATCCCGAGTCCCGCGGAATCAGGGTGTTACAGAGTTGGTATCAGAGCCATAGGTTGACAACAATGGCACTTGCTACTTACATAAGGTCGGATGGATAAAATAAACAGAACCCGAAAGGGGTCTGATGTTTTCAAAGGATTTTGGTTTTAAAAGTTATTGTTTTGGGATAGAATGTACGGGAAGTCGTCACCTCTGCCGTTGATCTCAGCAGTATAGATATTAATTATAAGAATTATGGTTTGATATAATTCTATCATTTTATGTGAATTAAATTCTACATAAAATGATAAATAATTATAAGAATTAGGGTTTGATATAATTCTATCATTTTATGTGAATTAAATTCTACATAAAATGATAAAATTTATGAAAAAAGAAATACTAGATAGAATGGGAACCGTCAACGGCTCGAAGTCCGAATTGATCCGGAACTAAACGGAATAAAAATTCCGGATATTACATCAGTACCCCCTTAAAATAAGTTTCGTCCCGAAACTTAGAACAAGGTACTTAATTAAACGACTTCCATAAATAAACTGGTATGTCCTAGTCTCACTAAATTTTTATTCATTTCTTAAACTTCTCTAACCCTATCAAAGCGTAACGAAAAAAACTGGTCGTTACATCAGATCCCCTTCAAAATAAGTTTCGTCCCGAAACTTAGGGTAAGACAATCCTTATCGGTCTTTAAGGCACCAAATGGTTGTGTTTGATCACTACACAAAAGTCTCGTCATTTCCACATCTAAGTTTCCCGCACATTAAGATTACCAAAAACACACATCACTGACTAAGCACTCAATCATGAAATAAACAAGCAATCAAACAATATCACACATACAAGGTCAAGCCTTAACTCGTCACTCCCGAGGTTACAACCATCGTTACATAGGTCTTTGAAATGTTACGTCTCTTACTATCCCCAATATCTTAGGTAGCCTTATCGGCTTTTTCGTAAAACCACTAAATCTTAAATCTTTTCAGGATATCTAACCGGTACTATCCGGCTCAATTGTCTGATCCTCTAATCTGATGACCTAACTCGTGTCTCGTAGGTATCTCTCTAACTGAAATTTTCAAACTCAGTTCCCAAACTTAGTCTCCGTGAAAACTGAAGCTACATTCTCCAATAGGGTGAGAAATACTAGTCCATCAGTCACTTCTAACCCGCTTTAAAACTTCAAATGGTTGCCTTACCCAACTCACTTCGAAATCCTTTGATGACCCTACGGAAAATAATCTATTCACTTTCTTCCCTTCTTTATGAGCACTTGCTTCCGGCCTTCTGAAAAGGTTCTGACTACACACTCAAGCCAAAGGTCTTGGACATCCACCAACACTTAGCAAGTGCCCAACGATTTTTGTATCACGACCCACATGGTCTTATCTTTTAATATTACTCAGTCATCTTATTCCTTAGGTAAGGAATCGTCACCTTTACCCTTTTCAAGTCTAATACTCGAGACAACTAAAAATCAAATCTAGTGGTCATCCTCTTTGTTCACTTGGCAATATTATATTATTTATTGATCTCAAAAATATCGTTAGCTCTAACCTAGGCTTTCAACGCATTTCCCAAGATCTTAAGTGACATAGAATATGTCCGGAATGACAGTATTAGACACAAAGTGATCTCCTAACACCGTTATTTGATCATGACTACTCAATAATTGTTAACATACCATCAACAGTGCACTCTTTTCTCCACCATGGTTATCAAACCGATAATATCCCTCTGACTCAAAACGCAACTAGGCTCTGTTCCGATATAATATTACATATACAATCTACTCCGAGATTATGCTTTCTTAAGCACAATTACTAGGTTGCAAGTATGCTCCTGTCGCTTCTCTTTCTTATGTATCTTTGACTCAGGATGGTAGTTACTCACTTTGAGCTTTCTAGTACAGGCCATGCACAATACTTTTATTACATCGTTAATTCTTTCCTCAATCCATCAAGAAAACTCACTCTAGCATTGTCCGTTACGTATTGGATTCCGAACTAGTTATCTGACCACATCTGACAAGCCGTCCTCATTCACTTGAATCCATATTAGGGTACTAATCTCCTTCTATAACCTCTTACATGCACATACTTTCCCGTCTATATTGATGGTGATAAAATTCTTCCACCAAATTATAGTCGCTCTGCATAGCCCATCTCATGTTTGCCGCACCACGCTTCCGCTGCGCTACTTTGATAATTTTATTGTCACTCATTAATCATAAGGACATTTTCTGTGAGTCCCAAGTGATTAACTTCAAACTCTTTCTTCCAATTATACCATAAGTCCTAACCGGATGAAGTACCAAGTACCTTCCTTAATTGCCTTAAGAAAATAAACAACGATTGAAAAACAACTCCTTTCGCTTACTTTCTTAATTCTTCTACCACGGATCCAAACTTCCTGACTTGATTGGAGTTTAATCTGAACTAGCCAAGAAGTAACCCTTAAAACGTTTCTCTTTATTCCTTTAATTCATCCAAGAAGGTTGTCGTTGCCTACTTGAGGAAATCTTCTAAGACGTCGGTAAAGCTACTCCGTAGATCCACAGTCGCAATTATCTTTTCTTAACAGTATATAACTCGTCAATACCAAACAACACTTGCACATGCTCAGTTGACGTCGGTCAGTCTATAGTTGACTCATCCTAGTATCCCGAACTTACTCTTCTCGTATCCCGTCTGGCATTAAAATTCTTTGGTAAGCATCACCTACTCAATTAATCATTTTATACTTCTTTAGTTTGTTCTATCTTTCACCCTTCCGCTTCCTTTGGGCTAACTCAATTTCTCTATTCCGATTGGGTCATCCATCTGACATAAATAGTCGTTTCAAGTTTTCCACGATATCTTGCAAGCGTCTTTGTAATTCTTATGGCTGTAATGATCATCCACTTGCAGTTCCTCTTGCATGGACCGTCTGTGTTGATGACTTAGGACCCGTGATAATTGGGGTTACCCTAAACTCTCGAGTCCAACAAGGCCGTTCTCCCATACACATTTCTTCACTGATGTTGGTGGCAATATCGCCTTCATGAAACTCCGTTAACCCTACTACAGGCTTTCATTCTTTGGATATTGGCGTCTCGATTTCTTTCAAACTTCTTATATCTCTGAGGAGGTCAAAACCTCCCCACACTTGTGGGGTTTGCCTTTCCGCTTTTACACTCAATTGTAGGTCTTCATTCCGTGCACCTTAGATTCTCACACCCGAATCGATGCTCTGTCCCTTCAAGTTTCTCATGCTCATAATGGTCTATGGGGCATCCGCCTCGATTATAATGTCCTCGATTTCACAATCTTGGTTGTACTCGATTCTACTCGTCTCGTTCCAATGTTGTTATCTCTACTCCGCACTCTTGTAGTCTCTTGCATGGTTCTTCTAATTTCATCTCCGAGTCTCTTGTACGACCTTCTATTCCTTCTAACTGAATTGACTCAGGAATTTCTTACTCATCTGATTGTGCTTGTTCTAACAATGATCTTCACAACTTTACTTCCTTGCACATCTGTTTTTTGGATGATTTGTAAGGGTCACCAAGCAGCATACCCGAGTATAATACTCAATTCAAGGTCCGATTCCATTTCCTCATGTTGGAGATTCTTCAAGTCCGCAGTTGATTTATCATGAGGCGATAATCGCTTCGTGATATCACGACCAAAGGATATAAAATATCCTTTAGGATACTAACAAGCTAAGCATACAGATGTATATAACATATAATAGTAAACCTCATAAAAAGTCTATATACTCACTCCTATCGATCCAAGTTACAGAGATCCACGGAGAGCAATGGCGGTCCTACGTACTACTAACCCAATAACCCGACTATGCTCGTGTGTAAAAATAGAAATCCGTTTTGAGAATCTTAGACCCCTTTCGGGTTCTATTTATTTTCTACATTCGGTCTTTCAGAAGATTTCAAGTGCCATTGTTGCCAACCTATAGCTCTGATACCATATTGTAACACCCCAAATTCTGAGAACTCGGGGAGCTACTAGTTAGGACCTCACAATGGGTCCCGACCATAGTTTGACAACAATATTACTAGGATCTTACAATAAGACACAAAAGTATTTAAAACATATGAAAACTTTAAACAATATATACATGGAGAATATGTATCAGCCTTACAAGGAAAGATACTAAAACGACGCATATGAAGAACAGAAGACATCCCCGCCCCCAACTAAATGAGTACGTGGACCCGGCTGACCATTTCCTCCGGATCTCTCTACAACTGTCTTAACCTGTAAGGCATCTACAAGCGGTATAAAACCGTTAGCTAACATTCTATGCATAAGTATAAAGGTAAAAGCACAAACACACAACATACACAATCAACATGCAACACTCAATCCTTTTATTATCTTTAATTATGTGATAGGTTATTACTAATGATACTTATTTTGTGACACGAGGGATTCCCAAACCTCGCCCCTGTCCCCGTTTACCAACGCGGAATGGTACAAATGCATCCGACCGTCTACCTGACTGGGCTGGTCGCATGGAACCTCCTAGACTCTCGCAAGAGCTAGGCAGATGATGTCACGACCCGTTATCATACACTTGGGTCAATTACGTAAATAATAAAGTCGGCCTAATCCGGTTTCGTTATTTATTATAACTAACAAACACCACTCATACACATCACACTCATATAAGAAGCCAGCTAAGTAAGTCTGTGGACTTACCTGAATCAGATCTTGACTCTCTTAATCACAACTCAATCTGTAACTGTATAAATCGGTTGCCTGTCAAAGGAGGCAAGTGTGTCAGCACACTTTCTAGGTAATTAGAAGTCTAAGACTTCTAAGGTAGTAGATCCTATTATTACAGAATTTAATACAGTACCAATTTATGGTAAAATGACTATTTTACCCTTGGTCCCGAAACTTCCAAAATTTCCATAATTCATGCCTAAACCCTTAATTGAGACTAACAAGTCATATTCTAACTCCTAAAGATGAGTTTAGTTACAAACTGGCAATTTACCCATTTTCCTATTTTTGGAAAGATCGTTAAGGTCCAACTTCGGTTTCAAATCTAAAATTCGAATAATTTTATAAAAATTCTGAAATAATTCCCTAGATCATCTATGATATCTCATCTACTCCTAGGAGCAAGAATTTCTTAAAACTGTTCAACCATCACTTCTATAAAAATTTCTAAAGTTGGTTACAACACTTTAAATTTTCTATACTTAGCCAAAATCTGAGTATATTTTCTAATTGTACAACAAGTCCACTTTGAGCCTCTATAACTCTACGTCCCACCGTTGGATTCATCCCAACTTTTGACATATTAACCTATGCATGACACTAAACAACTTCCCAAAAACTGAACGGTGGATCTTATCTCTACGACATCGAAAAGCATGCTCAAACTTGACTGATCAACACAGTTTCTGGAATTTCAGCAAACACTTAATGAAACAGCACACTGTCTTAACTTTGAAAAACCATAACTCCTAAACCGCTCGCTGGATTTATCCCAAAATTTTGATATATTATACAATAATATGTCAACTATATCATATCCAAAATTCAAGTCCAACAGAGATCAAAAACCTATTCAAAACTATCTCACAAAACAGCATTACATGCTTTTTTTCCAAACACTCAGCACAACTATAAAAACTGTGGGAGGAGTCAACTTTGAAACATCATAACTCTCAAACTGTAACATGGATTCCTCTAAAATGTTAGTATGATTTACTATGCAATACTATCTATGACATATCCGAAAACCATCCAAAAAGAAGGAGTCTAGCTTACCCAAAATCGAACCTGAAGTTGACTGCTCGTCAACTCAGAAAATCCAGCAATGTGACAGCTCTTCCAGTCATCTTCCATGGCTGTTTTGGAGGATCTAAATACATCAATTGGTACTCTAATCAGCATCTACACAAAGAGGGTAATGCATAGAAGAGGGTTGCGGTCCTTACCCAACTAGCCGGACAAGGCGTGCTTGCGTGAACAAAGCCTAAAGAAAGGTCGTGACTCACTGTTACTAGGCGCACATGGTTTCTTTGCTGCTCCAAACATGCGTGTAGAGGAGAGTAGCTGGTCTAGCAAGCCATAAGACTCGCAACGTCCTCAACACCGACATGCCCAGGAGAGCGTTGTAGTCGACCTCCTCCCCATTGTTGCTACGTGTAGAAGGGAGGCAAGACTCGCGATTGTAGATCTCTCTCTGCATCTGTTGCTCGAGATCTGCTGCTGCGTTTAGAGGGGAGCCATATGAGGGCTCGAGATGAAGATGGAAGGAATGAAGGCCGCTGTTGCTCCCGGGAAGGACGGCCGTCGCCAGTGGTTCGGTTACGTTGTTGGATGGCTGTTGCCAGCGAAATAAGGAGAAGGCGAGAGCCCCCTGTTGCTGTCGCTAGGGTCGTCTGCAGTAGCCACGCGAGGTTATTGGCTCGGGGAAGAGGGGTCTTGTTGTTGCTCGCTGTCTCCGATGGCATGAATGGCCATGCCGGTTGCGTCGAGCGTATAGGAGGGAGAGGCAGAAGATGTTACGTGTGTGAGAGGAGAGGTGGGCTAGGGTTATAGAGGGAAAGAAGGGAAACGGTGTAACGGCTGCACAAGATCTCATCCGCTGGGCTTCTGGCTGCGAGGGTTACGGAGTACAGGCCGCCTTCTCTCTGGGCCGGGAGTAATTTGGGCTAGCTGGAGGCAGGCACAAAATTTGGGCTGAAGAAATCTGGCATGAAGATGTGAGCTGAATTTGTAAAAAGCAAAGGTGGGATGGATTGTCAAAACTCGTCATAACTCGTCATGGCTTTGTCAGGCCCATGCATGACTTCGTCACAGAGTTGTCGGGCTTCGTCATGACCTCGTCTCGTCTCTGTCGTTGTCTCGTCACAGCTTTGTCAGTCTCGTCTCAGCCTTGTCATAATGTCATCTAAAGTCGTCGTTAAGGATTAATTATAAGAATTAGGGTTTGATATAATTCTATCATTTTATGTGAATTAAATTCTACATAAAATGATAAATAATAATAAGAATTAGGGTTTGATATAATTCTATCATTTTATGTGAATTAAATTTTACATAAAATGATAAAATTTATGAAGAAAGAAATACTAGATAGAATGGGAACTGTCAACGGCTCGAAGTCCGAATTGATCCGGAACTAAACGGAATAAAAATTTCAGATATTACATCAGTACCCCCTTAAAATAAGTTTCGTCCCGAAACTTAGAACAAGGTACTTAATTAAACGACTTCCATAAATAAACTGGTATGTCCTAGTCTTACTAAATTTTTATTCGTTTCCTAAACTTCTCTAACCCTATCAAAGCGTAACAAAAAAAAACTGGTCGTTACATCAGATCCCCCTCAAAATAAGTTTCGGCCTTTAAGGCACGAAATGGGTGTGTTTGATCACTACACAAAAGTCTCGTCATTTCCACATCTAAGTTTCCCACACATTAAGATTACCAAAAAACACATCATTGACTAAGCACTCAATCATGAAATAAACAAGCAATCAAACAATATCACACATACAAGGTCAAGCCTTAACTCGTCACTCCCGAGGTTACAACCATCGCTACATAGGTCTTTGAAATGTTACGTCCCTTACTATCCCCAATATCTGTATGCTTAGCTTGTTAGTATGCTTAGCTTGTATTACCACGAGTATGATTTCGCGTAACCGGGGAACGTATACGTTAAAACTTGTTTTAATCTATTGTGCATCTAGGTCAAGTACTCGGAATCCGGTTTGATCCGAAATTACTCAGAAAATCTTTTTTTTTATTTATTTATTGTCTGATATTACAATCTAGATCTCGCCGCCACTCACGTAATCTACTAAATGCGTCGAGTCTCCTATCAACTCTAATCACGGAGGAATCCATATCGGACCATATAGTACTAGCTCCGTGGTTAGCATAACCTGTCAATAAAGGAGGTACTTCCTCCTCTACGTGCTCTTCAACAGGTACATGCTCAGGTAAATCGTCTTGTTCCCTCTCAAAAGGTATCTGCTCTTGCTGTGGTATGTCCTGCTGTTGTTGCTCTACCTTAACTGGTATCTGCTCAAGTATATCTTCTGTCTGAGCAGGTATCTCCTCATGCTCATCCTCCAGTATATCATCCAAATGAGACATATCGTGCGCTGACTCATCCGTGTCGTAATCAGCAGTAAGTGAAACAGGTACGACATCCTCCTCGTCAAAAGCCTCTATGGGTGCATGAACTGATGCATCTACAGGTGCATGAACTGATTTCTCTACTAGTGCATCCATAGGTGTCTGAATTGATGTCTCTACAGGTGCATCTACAGGTGCCTGAACGGATGATGTGACAAGTCTCTTCGCCCTCTTCCTCTTCTCTCTAATGTTCCTCATCACAAGCTGAATATTTTTTAAACTCAAATTTTTAATTTTTCTATTATAATACTATATATATAAAAAAAAATAGTGCTATTATTATAATCATAAAATCGATAACAAACCTAGTAACTCTCGGAATAATCCAGTTTCAATCCTAACTAACCGTATCCAACTAAAATATAAATTCACTTTTTAAATTCACATCTTTATTTTTTCTATTATAATATTATATATATTATAATTATATATATATTTCATTGTGCCATTATAACAATCATAAGATCGATAACAATACTAGTAACTATCGAAAATAATCCAATTTCAATTATTTCTAACTAACCGAACCTAACTAAACTAACTAGTTTGAAGTCTAATGCAAAAAATAAATAAATGATAAAAAAAACAATATTAACTAACCTCAAATCGATCCACAAGTGGTCTATTCCTAAAACTCCCGATATCTGAATCTCTCTATTGTTGGACGTATCGAAGAAGAGAAGAAATGGATCGAAGAAGAAAAGAAACAACGAGGGCAAGGGAAGGGCGCGGTGGCTGCGAAAAAACGAGGGCAAGGGGAAGGGTGCAACCCGCCTCCACACGCCTTGCCCTTATATAGGGCTGGCACGCAGGCGGGTTGCGCATGCGCGTGGGCCTCGCTTAGGCCCTGCGCGCGCATGCGCCTTGCGAGTGTGCGCATGCTCCTTGCGAGTGCGCGCGCATGCGCCTTGTGAGTGCGTTATGCGCTTGCGACTCCGCTGCGTCCGAGGGCCCTTCAATTAACATCACTCTTTATTTATTTTTGGAAAAATAGCCCAAAATAATATCAACAATCAACATTGAACCGAAAATAATACAAACTTTGAAAGTTACTATAAACGATACAAACTATCAACTTATTTCCCAATGATAATATGTCATACTTTTTCGGCAAAAACCTAGCTCCGACGATGATGTGGCAGCCGGAATGTTACATGTCATCAAATAAATGGATTAAATGGATTAAATGTGTGATGTGGATTTTATTTAAAAAAATATATTTTTAAAAAAATAAAAAATTAATATTTTTACAATTTTAAATAATAATTTTTTAAAAAAATTTGTACAAATTTTTTGAAAAAATATTTTTTGTAAAAAAATTTCTGAATAAAGTTTGAACATTTTTTTAACAATTTTGTAAAAAAATTTAAAAATATATTTTTTTAAAAAAAATTTTTTTATAAAAAATTTTGTTAAATGTTTTTTAAAAATAAATCTTTTTTTTGTGAATTTTTTAAAAATGTTTTTTGGGGAGTTTATTTTTATTATATATTTTAACTAATTTTTAATAAATATTTTTTAAACAAAATTGGGGGGGGGGATCTTTAGGGATTAGGTTACAAGATTAGAAAAAAAAAATTGGAATATTTTGTTTACAAATTATTTTTTTTAGAATTAAAATTTTCACATTTTCTTACAAACCTATACAAACCTATACAAAAAAATTTTCAAACTTTATTTTTAAAAAATTATTTTTTTTAAATTAAATATATGTACAAATTTTTAAAAAAATATATTAATATTTAAAATTTTAAAAATGATAATTGTTATATTTTAATATTTTTCAATATTATTAAATTGACTTTTAAAAAAAATAAAATTCACATCACACATTTAATCTATTTATTTGATGACATGTAGCATTCCGGCTGCCACGTCATCACCGGAGCTAGATTTTTTGCCGGAAAATATATGACGTATTATTTTTGGTAAATACATTGATAGTTTGTATCGCTCCTAGTAATTTTCAAAGTTCGTATTATTTTTGATTCAATGTTGATAGTTGGTATTATTTTGGATTGTTCTTTCTTTATTTTTTTGTTTTGGGTTCAGGGTTCAAGTACGAAATTGATTGTATCTAATTTCGGTTTGAAGGCCCAAGTACGGAATCAAATCAAATTCAATTTTGATTTTGCTAATTTCGCTTTTGGGTGCCAACAGCTGAACCAATTTCACTTTCGAGTCCCAAGTACGGAATTAATCAAACACTAATTGCGCACTTCGGATGCGGAATTAGAAAGATGTAAAGGAAAAATTATAAATTCGTTAAGGTGAATGTTTCTAAAAGCTAATATAAGATAGTTTTAGTTATAACTTATTTTATCATGTTATAAAAATACTTTTAGTATTTACCTTTATGATAGATAGATTTTTTTGAAGGGCGATTAATTTAATTATGAAATATAAATGAAAATTTTCAAATATCATAAATCTTTCAATGATCTACGCAAATATCTACCTACAAAGTTTAAACTAATAAAAACTCTTGTTCAGGGGCGGCCGCATGGGGGCGCAGGGTCTGTCGACCCCCCCTTTAAAAAAAAAAATTTTTTTTTTCTAAAAAACGCAGAAAGGAAACAGAAACGTAAAAAAAACCCTCTCTCCCTTGTGCTGAAAAACGCAGAAGCAGAAGAACGAAGGTCTGGACTCCAGGCAAACAGCCACTGCGCCGCCGCCGCGCCCTTGCTCCGCCTGCTCCGCCTGCGCCCTGCGGCCCTGCGAGTCTGCGACGGTCTGGACTCCAGTGTTGACAGCCTCCGCCCATTCGACAGCCTCTCTCGGTCTCTCCCTCCAGTAGTCCAGTCCAGACTGTCCAGTGTTGACAGCCTCCGCCCGTCCGCCGCCCGGTGCCCCTGCTGTGTTGATTTCCGTCCATTCGACAACCTCGACCCGCCTCCGGTGACTACGGAACTGTCGGATTTTACTCGTAAGTGTTGAATCTAAACCCTAACCCTAATAACAGTAAATTAGTTAGATTTTTCAATTTAGGGGTTTTTGGAATTTTGATTATTTGACTAAATTGACTTTGCAATTGTTAGTGATTTACTAATAGTAACAATGGCTTGTTGAAATTTGATCTTAAATCTTAATATTTGGCTTTGTAATTGTTAGGTCTTGTTCAAATTTGATGATTGGTTTGATAATTGGTTATTTATTTAGGAAATGGACAAATTTGTTATTCAAACAAAGAAGCGACCCTTGTTGAGTATTGGATCGTCTTCCATTCCCCCAAAACCTCAAAATGTGAATGATGTTGCTAGTGATGATGTTACTATTGATGGTGTTGCTAATGCTAGAGATGATGATATTAGTGAGGGTCTTGCTAGAAACGTAGTTGATGATGATAATGTTGAGCCTGTTGAGGATGATAATGTTGATGGTGGAGGTGGTTTCACTAGCGTTGATAGGGGAGAAAAAAAAACCTCGAATGGAAAACATGAGTAGTGAAGTTATTAGTGATCCGGGATTGCGCAAAACTTTGGAAGAGTATGATCCTTCACTTAGAGATGATGTGAGGAGAGAGTATGTGGTTAGAGGTCCTTGTCAACCCCTCTCACATGAATTTCCACGGAAGAACTTTGGGAAGACGTCGAGGTGTTTTTTGCCAAAGTGGTTTGAGGATTTCGAGTGGTTAGAATATAGTGTTTCTAAAGATACGGCATTTTGTTTTTGGTGTTTTCTCTTTAGAGGGGAGACAAAACACAAAAACTTGAATGATGCATTTGTGAAAATAGGATTTTCTAATTGGAAGAAGGCTTATGAGAAGTTTAGAGAACATGTGGGATTAGTCGGAAGTCCTCACCATGAAGCTCGAATCTTATTTGCCAATTTCAAAGATCAAAGATAAAGTCTGACAAGATGTGTATCTGGTGCAAATGCAACTCAAGGTGCTCAATATCGTATTCGTTTGACATTTTCTCTACACATTGTTAGATTTCTTCTTCTACAGGGTTTGCCATTTTGTGGTCATAGATAGTCGATGGACTCCGACAACATGGAGAATTTTAAGGAGATGCATAATTGGTCTAGTAAACGAATTGTTGAAGTTGAAAATGTGGTGAATGAGAATGCACCTAAGAATGCTCAACTCACTAGTCATCGCATCCAAGATGATCTCAAAATTGCTTGTGGGGCAATGACAAGGAAATCCATAATCAATGATCTTGGAGACAAAGTGTTTTCGTTATTGATTGATGAGGCTCGTGATAGTTCGATCAAGGAACAAATGGCTATTGTTATCAGATATTTGAACAACAAGGGCGCAATCATAGAGAGGTTTCTTGGAGTCGTTCATGTTGGTGACACAAAAGCTCGTTCTTTGAAAAAAGGGATTGATGTCTTTTTTGCTGAGCATGGATTATGTATCTCTAAACTAAGAGGTCAAGGATATGATGGAGCTTCTAATATGCGAGGTGAATTTAATGGATTGAAGGCTCTAATATTAGATGAAAACCCCTCTGCAAGGTATATTCATTGTTTTGCTCATCAAATTCAGTTGGTTGTTGTTGCCATTTCAAATGATATTCAACCTATACAAGAGTTCTTTGGGTACTTATCACAAATCACACACATGGTTGGAGCTTCTTGTAAGAGAAAAGATGAGTTCTGACAAGCTCAACATGACAAGATGGTGGAGATGTTGGAAACGGGAGAAATCTCAACTGGGAGAGGAAAGCATCAAGAACTTTCTTTGGCTCGGCCGGGAGTTACACGTTGGGGTTCACACTACACGACCATTGCCCGTGTTCTACATTTGTGGTCCTCAACTATCAAAGTGTTTGAGAATATTCATGAAGATGGAGGTCCAGATTCCAATCGGGGAATGGCTCAAGGCCTTGTTGAGAAGATGGAGAGTTACCGGTTTGTTTTTATTGCCCACTTGATGAAACGAATTTTGGGCATAACAAACTATTTGTCACAAGTTTTGCAGAAAAAAGATCAAGATATTTTAGAAGCCGTTAATTTGGTACGAACCTGTAGGAGACAATTTCAAGATTTGAGGAATGATGGGTGGAATGAACTTTTAGAATCTGTCAACATTTTTTGTGAAAAGAATAATGTTGTCGTTCTGAAAATGGATGAAAATGTCCCGGGTCGATTTAGTGCAAGACGTGTTGGAAGTGTTATCACAAACTTTCACCACTTTCGAGTTGAAATATTTTGTCAGGTAATTTATCATTTTCTTATAAATTCATAACTATTTTATTTAATGAATATTACTATTATATTTTACATTATGTTCATTTGTAGGTCATTGACCAACTTGATCGAGAAATGGAAAGTCGCTTCGGTGAGTCAAATTCAGAAATACTCGCTTGTATGGGATGTTTTCATCCAAAGGAGTTCTTCTTCAATTTCAATAAGTCTCAGCTAGTTCGACTTGCCCAACATTATCCACAAGACTTTTCTGGTTATGATATGAGTGTACTTGAAGATGAATTGGCAACATGGATTTATGACATAAAGGAAGATAACAGGAGTTCTTCGTTGAAAGATATAGGAGAGGTGGCATGCAGGATGGTTGAGAGAGGTATTCACACTGTTTTTCCTTTAGTATATCGCCTTTTGGAGTTGGTTTTGGTATTGTCAGTTGCGACTGCTACTGTTGAAAGAGCATTCTCTGCAATGAAAATTGTGAAGTCTCAATTGCGTAACAGGATGTCGGATGAAAATCTCACCGATTCTTTAATGTGCTACATTGAGAAAGAGAGCTTCAAAAGCGTTGATGATGAAGATATTCTTCAATATTATCAGAATATGTCAAACCGCAAGATGGGTTTACCTCCTTTGGCGTACACTTGAGTTATCTTGTAGCATTGAACGCTAATTTGAAATGGTTAACTTTTAACGTTGTTTTATTGTAATATTGATTAATGTTGCAGTAGTGAAACTTTTATTGCTAGTAAAAAAAATTATAATATTATCTTCGTTTATACTTTTTCGACCCCCCTTGAAAAATCCTGTGGCCGCCCCTGCTCTTGTTTTCCTAGGTTGCTGGCTTGCTGCCTTGAGCATTATGTAAACGTATACAAACTTCAGTTAGTGAATAAAACATAAACTAATATAACGGAAAATTCATTTTTTTATAATAAAAATAATAAGCAAATATATGTAAATAGGGAAAAGTATTTATTTAAATGTAAACTTTTTAAAAAGTTCTAAAATATAAAAGAAAATTAAAATACAAATTAATATTTTACTAGTCTTTAATTTATTTTTCATATTTAAGATTTTCGTCTAAAAAACTAAAAGACCTTTTTTTTAAAACAATTTCATGTTTTTTTTATAATGGAAAACGGTTCGATCCAATAGACGGCACGCCGACTATTGGAACGAAAGGCCGAAATGGATCCACAGACGGACTAACCGTCATAAAAGACCACAACAAAGGAGAAAAAGAAAACACAAAAATACATTATAAAAACCCGAAAGCAAAGACGTCTCCAAGGGAAAGCAGAATGATCCAGTCAGTCGGAAACGACGATCATGAACGTTCATCTTCGAAGGAAGTACACATGTAGGAAGCCTGGGGAACAGCCGTGGACACCTCAGATTTGGACTACAATAGAGCCGTCAGGAGTCGATCACACATCCATGCCCCCTTCTCGACAAACACTCGAACCACCACCAAAAACAACATCAAAACAGAGAAGACGAAGCTGCAGCACACGGGTATCGTGATATAAAAGTGTATTCAACTTTGATGATTTTAAAGAGTAGCGATTTACAAGGGGAACAATGTTTGAGAAGAGTTGGTAACCAACACAAAATCTTTGGTGGTTTGTGATATTGAGTCTAAACTCACTCGATCTTGAATTTTATTAATTCTTATCAAATTTGATGTTATTGGGGCCATTATGCCGCTATTGGAGCCGTTGGGCCACAAGAGAGAAGGCCTTAGGACGAGACATACATCGTCTGAAAAAACTCCAAAAATTTCGAGTAAATTGATAACGGAATGTTGGCTAGGGCTTGGTTCTTATCATCTTTCCGCAAATTGTAAAAGATGAACCTTTGTTTAAAGGATTAGAATGAATATATTGGACAATAAAGACTTGTGTCTTATTTCGACCGCCCTTAATTTTTATTTATTCATTTCATTTTTGGAATTTTGTTTTCATTTTGGGGTGTATTTGGTGTCTTTAGGCCGAGAATAGTGTTATTAGGCCGCGGAATTGGTTTTATTTTTCCTTTTCATATTTGGAATTTTGTTTTTATTTTTAGGTATTTTTGGTGTCGTTATGCCAAGAATGAAGTCGTGAGGCTGCGAGATTGACATCTTAATCTCATCTTTTTTCAGATTACTTTACTCATAATACTATTATGTCATCAACTAGTTGAACTAATTGTGAGGGTAATCGCCAAAACGAAAAAACATTCAAGCAGTTTTCCTTTGTGAGAATGGAGTTTGTGGCCTATAAGAGAAGCGAGCTCTCTTTTGTTTTTGTTAAACAGCCCACAAATTTTGGCAGATTATACCATTAACATTGAAATTAAAACACTCCCTAAAAATTGAGGAATAATAGTCAAAGAGAAAAACAAAGGCAGTAAACATATTTGTTGTAAAACAGGAACTCGGATCGAGTATCAAATGTTCATAGTTAGGCAGTTCATTTCATAGAGAGAACTGGCACTGATCTAGATTTTATCCACCTTGTTGATGTTGTTTTCCTCTTGGGCAATATGTTCCGCCATCATTGTTTTTCCCTTTGTAATTCAAAAAAGGTTTTGGATTATCAACATTTTTAGGGTTTGCAGTTTGATTTTTGTAGTTGATTTCGGGCTTTGGGGCATTAGTAGCACGTTTGGTAGAATTCAAGAAACTTGGTAGGTCGATACCATTCATAGGAAGCGTAGGAGTTGAGATTAGGGTAAACATAAGGGATTTCGAAAAAATATCTCTTTGTACCCCCTCCTTGCACAAAAGAGAATCCAAAACGTTATTGGAGTTGGAAGGAGACAAAAGCAATAGAGGCAGAACAAGAAAAGATGAAATGGAATAAGCAGGGAGAAAACAAAGAAGCCATTTGAAAACCAAACCTCCCAAACAAAAGAAAAGAAGACAAATCGTCCGGCTGAAGGTACACGGCACCGCAAGCCACAGGGGAGCAAACAAAACATCGCCACCATACCAACGGCTCCGGAATAGGAGGAGTACGGTGGCAGAGTACCAGTTGAAGGGTAGAATGCTTTTTAAGTTTATAGTCGGCGAGGGTACCAGTACCATCCTCTAGCAGAATACCGACGAAGATGGGAATCAGTTGGTCCGGTGGGAAGCCAACCTTGTCCTGGTGCATAGCTTTCATAGGCGGCATATTGGTTTTGAAATTGGTTGGGAAGGATTTTGGCTAGTTGTTTCCGAAGCTTTTTGGGGCTAGGGTTTTGGAGCTACAGTAGAGAGCGTGGGATCCCATCCTCTCTCTTTGAACTAAAGAATTTCCTTTTTTTTTTTTATTGAACGAAACAATCATCACCCTTTATTCTTTATTGATTACCTCTTTTCCTCTTCGTTTTTATATCCCATACAACCCCACCACACCTACTTGAATTACCTTCCAGTTTCCCTTCTTGAAGATAAGGATCGAATCCAAAAAGATATTAAGAAAACAAAAGAATCATGGTCGCCAATCATAGGTAAAAACAGATGGAATAGAATCATTATTATATGCATGAAATACAACCTTAGAGATAATATACAATAAATATTAATACATTGAAATGAATAGTGTTTTAAAAAACGTGAGATGAAGGCGGGAAGGAGCCACTGTCAGCACGATCGTCCAGACGGATTCAAGTGTAACACCCCAAGTTCTCGGAACTCGGGGAGCTACTGGTTAAGACCTCACAATGGGCCCCGATCTTAGTTTGACAACAACTTAACTAGATCTTACAACAAGACACGGATAAGGAAAACCAAAAATCATAAAATATGTTTAACATGTCATGAATGTGACCAGAAATACTAACAGCCGGCAACAAAATAATCTCTTATAATCTAAGAACAAGGAATGTCATAACTGATAGACCAACATAAATAAAAGACTGCAACCCGTCCTATGAAGTATGACACCCCGGCTGACCACTACCTTCCGGATCACTCGACATCTACTCTAACATGTGGCACGTTTAATCAACGATACAACAGTTAGCTAACTAACCAGTTATAAGCAGAATAATAATAGCACAAACACACCCAAGATAACATAAAACAATCATCATACTGGGACACAAACCGGTCATTATCTGATAGTTTAAGTGATTCACCTTATTTCGTTTTACAGTTGTGGCACGAGAAATCTTAAGAGTTTTCACCTCTGTTCCTTATCCAACTTGGTGTAGGTCTAGCTTACCTCCGCCGGTAGCATCACTACAAACCAAGTGCGGACTAGTCCCTAAAGAAACACCCAGCGCCCTCAAGCTAACTGAGCAGAATGCCACCGCCCATTACTCTTAAGTCAATGTATAGGTCGGTAGATAACTACTACTAAGTACAACTATAAACACATCATTCAAACACCACTATCATTATTCACACTCATATCTAGAAACAAGCTAACTAAGCCCAAAAGAATTACCTGAATCAGGTCTCGACTTTCTTAATCACAACTCGATCTGTAACCGTCGAAACTCAATTGCCTGTCATAGGAGGCAAGTGGATCAACACATTTCTCATATACTTAGAAGTCTAAGACTTCTAAGATGTAAGATCCTATCGGAAGAGAAATTACTAAAATACAATCTAAGGTAAAATGACCATTTTACCCTTGGTCCCGAATCTTCCAAAAATCTCAAAATTTATGCTTAAGCTCTTCTTTGGGACTAAAATGTCATATTCTAACTCTTAAGGATGAGTTTGGGTAGAAACTAGAAAACTACACATTTTCCTAACCTTCCAAAAAGTCACTAGGATCCAACTTTGGCTCAAGATATGAAGCCCGAATAAAAATATAAAAATTTCGAAATAAATCTCTAGGTCATCTATGATATGCATGATACCCATAGGATCAAAGAACTCTCCAAAATTTCCAACAACAATTTCCACAAAATTCTCCAAAGTTGGTTCCAAAACTCAACATTCTATACTTAGCCAATTTCTGAGTATGTTTCTTCACTGCACAACCAGTCGACTTTGGACCTTCGTAGATCTAAATCTAATCGTTGGATGAACTCCAAATTTTGACACATAACAATATGCATATCACTCTAAAACATACTAAAAATTGAACGGTGGATGTTCGATATAAGGTATCGAAAGATATGCTTAAAGATGACTGGAATACTCAGTTTTTCTGAAATCCAACTGTGCAGTACACAGGTTAAGGGTTTGATTCTTACCCTGATTGTTTCTCCTTGAGTTGGGTCATTGCACAGGTCTGATGATCAATCCCTCTTGGCTACAATCTGGCACCACTGCTTCCCATTGTACATTCAAATATGGATGTGTCAAGTACCGTATGCAACAACTCATCTCAATGAATGTCGACCCTAAAGAGTGAAGAAGGGACTACTTACCATCTATCTTTGAATGACTGCTTCTTAAGCGATCAATTGGGAGGCAGGGAGAGAGCTATGGTGTGTTAATATGTGTAACATTAGGACATATACTGTAATATCTTGTAAATAAGAGGACAAGCTATATAAAGCTTTCCCTTTTCTGTAACAGACTTAATCATCTAGTAACAGAATCATTTTCGCTTTCTTCAATTCTCTCTCGGATGTTCAATCCAAACATGGTATCAGAGCTACTTTGCTCATTCGTTTCTTTCAATCCATTTCTTCCGCTCGTTATGATCTAGATCTCGATCATTCGTCTTTGATCAAACCCAATTTTTAGGGTTTTCTTCCCCAAATTCAATTTTTCGCAATGAACAACCAGAATCAAGTTAATCCTTGGTTTGGACACAATGATAGTGATCCACTGTATTTGCATCTTTCTGAATCGCCTGGAATGGCATTGGTGTCTCGAGTTTTTGATGGCACTGGTTTCTTTCTTGGAAAAGAAATGTACTCTCGGCATTGTCGGCGAAAAACAAAATCGGTTTTGTCGACGGCAGCATTGTTCGACCTGATTCAAACCCTCAAAACATTCAGCGATGGGAGCGTTGCAACGAGATGGTGGTGTGTTGGCTTCGAGGCGCCATGATTCCCAATATTGGTGATAGCTTTACAAGAACTGCACAGGAAATATGGAACGACGTTAATGCTCGTTTGTCTCAATCTAACAATGCGCAATTGTTCTCTGTTCGCAAAAGTTTAGCAGATATCTCCCAAGGTTCGGACAGTATTGTTAACTTCTTCAATAAGATCAAGAAGTTATGGAACGAGGAAGATTCCTTGAAGAATATTCCGGCATGCTCTTTGGGATCTGCTTGTTTAGCTACTGGTGGTATTAAAAAGCATGATCAAAACCACCGGATAATGCAAGTCTTGATGGGACTTAATGATGTATATGCTATCATTCGAGGAAGCATTCTTATGCAGTCATCTCTCCCTGACATGAATCAGGTATTTTCTACTCTAATTCAAGAAGAGAAGCATCGGGAGATGAACTCTCAGACCAAAGCAACCTATGATGCAACATCTATGAATGCTCAACGCAATGGAAATTTTAATAAGTCTAATAATTTTGATAATCCTGGTTATAAGGCTGATAATAGGAATAATGGACAGAATTCTAGTAACAATGGAAATACTAGAAGACTTCAAAATCCACATTTGATATGCACTTTTTGCAATGTTAATGGTCATGTTGTTGAAAGATGTTACAAAGGCAATGGCTATCCGAAAGATTGGAAAAAGTCAAGTAATTCTCAAGGGAAAGGAAATTCTAATTCCAAAATGGCTGCTCAAGTTAGAAGTGGTGATTCTGGTGATACATCTACAGGACAAGTAGATCCCTTGATGGCCAGTAATCATGAAATTGCTTCAGGAAATAGTTCCAACAAAACCATCAATGCTAATCTGACTGTATAGTCAGCTCTTGCAAATCCTGCAAAGATTCAATCCTTCTTCTCCATCTGGTGCACCTTCCATGGATGGACAGTTTGCCTTCTCTAATTTTGCTGATACATCACTTATCTCTTCATCTTTACATTCCTCTACAGGAGATATTACACACATCACATGGATTATTGATTCTCGTGCGTGATCATATGTGTTATGATATTGCTACTTTTTTATGCTATGAAGGTTTTAGATAAACCTTAAGCTACCTACTAGACAGTCTATTTCTGTCACTCAGCATGGAACAGTTTAAATTTCTCCTGATCTGACTCTTCAGGATGTGTTGTTTGTTCCTCGTTTTAGATATAACTTGCTCTCCATAAGCAAGCTCTCTGCATAGTTCAATTGCTCACTGATTTTTACTCCTACTATATGCTTCTTGAGGGCCTTCTTCACAAGAGGCCTCTAATTCTTGGTGATATTCAAAGGGGACTTCATCATGTTCGCGTTCTTCAATTCTCTCTCGGATGTTCAATCCAAACATGGTGTGAGGTTTCTACATAAGAAGAAGAGAGGGAAAGGAGCATCAAGCCCTTTCTGTTGCTTTTGGAAACGCTACTGGAGTCGACAGAGAAGGTTTCTTACCACAGACTGGTGGCGTGAACGAAGGTGAGGCGTGGTCGAGAGTTGCAGGGTGGCCGTCCGGTCTCTCTCGCGTGCAAGGAGGGTTGGTCCGATGCTTCTGATTCTGGCGTCCGAGTACTTAAGGCAGTTTGCTGGGGCTGCTCCGATCGACCTCAAGTCCGCGTCTTTGGGGGAGTTACGTGGTCTGACTGTTAAGATAATAGGGAGGAGCACGCTGCGTGATTTGTGGGGAGGTTACGAGATTTGAAAAGACCTTCAGGAAAGATGTTGAACGGCCTGGTTGTGCGTTCTTGGGCTGGAGAGAAATGTTGAACGGCCTTCAGGAAAGGAGAGTTGCGGCCGGGCATGTAAGCAAGGGTTGTCATTTGCTGCGGGCTGGGCATGTAAGCAAGGGAATGGTGGGCTACGGCTGGCATGTAAGCAAAGGAAAGATGGGCTACGGGCTGGCATGTAAGCAAGGGAATGGTGGGCTGAGAGTTTGTCAAGGCCTTGTCAAAAGCTTGTCATGGTCTCGTCTTGATCTCGTCAAAAGAACGTCATGACTTTGTCAAGGACATGTCATGACCTAAATTATGGTTTGATATGTATTTCATCATTTTATGTGAATTAAGGTTACATAAAATGATAGAATTTTGATAGGGTGTAACACTATCTAGAACGAGAGAAGTTTAACGAATAAAAATCCGGTTTGACTCGAAATTAAACAAGAATAAAATTTCCGAATATTACATCAAGACAATTTAATGTAAATAAATATTCATCTTACCCCTAAATAGTAGAAGTCACAGTTACTCAAAAAAATCAGATAAAGATATACTTAACTCTTAAAGGATCAAGAATCGGAGGAGAAGCTAAATCATCATTCAATAATTAGTAATCGCTGGAGAGTTGGAGAAGAAGCAAACCCTAGATGAAGGGACTGTCGGACTAGAGAGAGAAGAAGAGTGGAGAAAGACTAAAAGTCGTCCTCGATGTCGGAGAGAAATGAGTGGAAAGAGATTGGAAGTTACGGCCTGTGGGAGAACTGGAGGTCGCGAAGGACGAGTCGGAGTCTACAAGAAGAGTGGAGAAAGTCGTTGTCGGAGAGAAGAATGGAAAAAATAGCACACAACGTTTTCTTTGAAAACCCATCCCACCCCGTCCAGAACCCGTATTACCATGACAATACCATTTTAGCAAAAAACAGGATGACCAACTGCCGTCTAGACAGCTCTGGATGGTGTATTTTATAATAGTGGATATGAGGAAAACTGATGTGGGACCATCTCCAACACAAGGACCAGTTACACGTTCAAAGGCTAAAGCACTAAAGGACAAACCAACACCACCTTCATCTTCTTCGGATTCAGTTATGAATGAAGCGATCACAAGGTCAAGAGCTAAGGCAATTCAAGATGAAGTTACGGACATACTTATGACATGTACGCTCAAGGAAACTCTCCTCACCCTAAAGAGTTCCTTGGTAACGTTACCGACTGTTATAGAAGAGTCAAACCACGACCAAGAAGATCCACTAAGCAAGGAAGAAGGATAAGAGCAAGGAAGAGTCTCAGAGAAGGAAAATCGACCGATTTTCCATAAAAATCGACCGATTTTCCATAAAAATCGACCGATTTTTTGTAGAAAAATTCGACTGATTTCTTTCCCCGATTTCCGTCACTAAGACGAGTTTTGCAAAGATCAGGTCATGATCTTCTATCTTTTGGTAATTATATCTTGTTATGATTCCTTAAAGCTCTCAAACTATCTTAAGGGATTGTTAAGTTTTATCTTTTTAGTTTTTATATTTGTTATATATCTTAATGATATCTTTACAAGATTATCTTTAACTATATTTTCCTACTTTTAGTAGAATTAATCTCCCTTATAAATAGCCTTAGTGGGGGAGATTGTTTGTTAAATTAGATTATTTTCCACAGATTTGTGAGACTTGCAGGTTCACTTACGAAGTTTGTGTTTTATTAATTAATCATTCAATCAATAAAGAGAGCTTTTGATTGAATTGTTTGTGAATTCCTTGCTAGATCGTGCTTGTGTGTGTTAATCTTATTGAAGGTTGATGCTCTTGGTCAATACTAGTCCCTCATTGTGTTTGTCTTAATTAGAAGACTTGTGTAAGGTTAAAGAAGTGCGGGTTAAGGTAATCTTCTTGCTTAAGGGTTTTGACACATCATTCATTAAGGCTCTTTTGCGGAACTATCTTAGTTCATATCTTCCTCTATTTATTTCATTTATCATTCCATATTCATCTTCTTATTTTTCCATATCATTCACTAATCCGTATTTTGAGTTTACCGAAAAATTGACCTGTTCTTGAGGAAAATCGGTCGATTTTCTCTGTAGAACAACCCGGTTTTATACCAGTTAATGATTTTCAGTCTAGATCAGGAACTACGGCTTATCCCCACATCAAAGTGGTATCAGAGTTAAGCGAATGAAGTCCAAACGTTCACAAAAGGTTTGATTTTTATTTGAGTCTTTTTTTAGTCATATAAAGATGCGTCTTTTCTTGTTCGCCATCTTTACGAGATTATTTGAGTTTAACGTGCGTTGATTTGTGTAAGTTTTGGAAGGGAGAAAACGTCATCGGCCAAACACAAGCCAGTCATTAACCTTGAAACCTCGCCAATACAAAAAAAAATAAATGAAAGAAAGTTATTTAACGACAAATCCGAGAGTCAATTTTTCTCAAAGAAAATCGACATGTTCTTCAAGAAAAATCGTCCGATTTATCATCTGATTTTTGCTACTGTTGCCAAATTTTGAGAAATTTTTGAGGCACACTTTGCAGAATCCAAGTGCACCATGTGCAAGAGTATTACAATCAAAGAGTTTCAGTATATACCTTGATCCAATTAAAGAGTTCTAGCCATATCTAAATCCAAACCCGGCTAACTCTCTTTTCTTAAACTTCGCAACTCAAGGTACGTTCTCCTCTCTTCTTAATCTCTTGTGTGCGTTTCTTTAGCCTCTTTTCTATTCTAAACACTGGGTATTTCTTTGACTGTGTTAGTTAGTACCTATACTTCTTAGCACCCTAGTTGTTTATCCGTAATATTTTCTTTCTACCTTGTCGTGTGTGGACTAAAGAGATTCCTTAACCGTCGCACCCCACAAGAACCTTTAACCGAACCAAGTTGACTAATTGAGTCAGTCAAAGAGCTCTGGTGAGGACAAGGCGCTGATTTGTAAAGAAGCATTAATCCATACAAGTCAATTCCATCAAACCAACTCGCGACAACACAACACGAGCGTGAGTGCAAGAGAAAACAAGTAAGATCTTTCCAATTTATCTAACCTTATGAGTTTGATGTTATTGTGTGTAATTTTATAGATGTCAGGAAGAGATAGCTCATGCGGATCGTAGAAGGACAACACTCCAGATCTAGCGGACATGTTCAAGCAAATCATGACCAAGATGTCCAACATGGATAAATGGCTTGAACAAGTGGAAGCACGACCCAATGCGGACTACCAATCTGAACTACGCCTAAGATTCGATCCGAAGGTTGTTTATGAAGTGGACGGGAGTTCCGCTAATCCACCATCACCACCACCTCAAGTTTCATCTTTAAATTATCCACCGATGCCCGGTAATACTCACCCTAATCATTTCTTTAATGCTAACTACAATCCACTTTTTGGTGACGAATTTCAGGACATAAGTGATGAAGAGGATGAGGGTATGTGAAGAGATCACCCACGATGTCATCAACATAGGGGATGCTATAATGAACACCCTAGGTCCCAACAGGATAAAGAACACCCTCATCCTACGTCATCAACGTAGGATGAGAGTATGTGGAGAGATCAACCACGGCGTCATCAACGTAGGGGACGCTACATGAAGTGGGAGACCAAAATTGAACAACTTTGGTATTGCCATAACTTTAGTGATCAACGGAAGATCCAACTTGTTGCGTTGGAATTCCAAGGCTACGCTGTCATTTGGTGGAATCACCTTATCAAAGAACGGAGAAGAACGGGATAACTGGGCATCACACTTGAGAGCGCATGGAAGCCTTGATAAAGTCTAGGTTTGTGCTACCACACTATGGTCGGGAGTTGAGACAACACTTAGAGAACCTTAAACAGGTTTCCATGTCCGTAGAAGAATTCTACACCGCCATGCAAACGGCAATGGTGAAAGCCAACATACAAGAGGATGAGGAGTCTATTATGGCTTGATTATTACGAATTTTACATCCCTCTTTAGCTAATGAAATTTATATTTATCCTTATGCTTCTATGACTAATTTACTGCATTTGGCTATCATGGTTGAGAAAAAGATCAACGGACGGAATCAAGGAACAACTTCTTGGACTCCAGAGAAGAAAAATCGACCCACTAATAGGAAAATCGACCGATTTACTTCTCAGAATGATGATGGAAAACGTTCCTTGCCCGATCCAGCAGCTCCCAAACCTTCTACGCAGTCTCGTCCTTTGAATGAGTCTTCAAAGGATCATAAAAGGGGGTACTTCTAACCCTACCATAAGATCTAGAGATATTGTTTGTTTTATATGTCAAGGTAGAGGTCATTACATGCGCGATTGTCCTAATAAATGAGTTTTATTTCTTAATCAACGAAGACAATATCAAAGTGAGGAAGAAAATAAGCATGATCATACCCACATTAATGCATTACATGAACATGCGCATGATAATCGAAGTGATAGTGATTGTGAATATGAGCATGGTGATTCTTTGATTCCTAGACATACTTTACATGCTAAAATTGATTTATGTGAGGATAATCAACGTGAAAACCTTTTTCATACTCGATGTCTTGTTCAAGGAAAGGTTTGTAACATGATTATTGACGGGGGCAACTGTTGTAGCATTGCTAGTGAAGAATTGATCACTAAGTTGCAAATCACTACCTTCTACCACCCTCGACTATATAAATTGCATTGGATGAATGATTGTGGGGAATTAAAAGTTAATAAACAGGCTCGCATTGCGTTTACTTTGGGCAAATATGAGGATATTGTTGTTTGTGATGTTGTGCATATACAAGCATGTCATATTTTGTTAGGCCGCCCTTGGCAATTTGATAGAAAGGTTATGCACGACGGATTCTCTAATAAACATTCGTTTAAGTTTAAAGGGAAATCCATTACGCTCAAACCCATTACTCCTTTACAGATTGCTGAGCATTACGACAATAAGAAGGAGAAATGCAAGCAAAAGGACAAAGAATCAACTCTCAAAGAAGAAAAACGGGTAGTTCGTAAAAAAATCGACCGATTTCTGAAGAAAATCAGTCTGTTCAAGGGAAAATTGACCTATTTTCCTGTAGCTCATCCGATTTTTCCTCTCTGGGACAACAATGAGCCCTTCTTTCTTCTAAAAGTGAGTTACTCGATGATTATATCCCTTTAGATCTTTCTTTACTAAGTTCATATAAAAGCCTACCAACTTTGAGTGATGATGTGAAGGCCGCTTTGCCTTCAAATATTTTACAAGCTTTGGATGAATACAACGACGTATTTCCGGATGAGATTCCTACCGGACTACTACCATTCCGAGGCATTCAGCATCAGATTGACTTCATTCCAGGTTCGTCGCTTCTTAACCGCCCTGCTTATAGAATGAGTCCACAAGAAAGCCAAGAAATACAAGATCAAGTGCAAGACCTTCTGAACAAAGGTTATGTACGTGAGAGTTTAAGTCCTTGTGCGGTTCCAGTTCTATTGGCAGAAGGACAACACTTGGAGGATGTGCGTGGATTGTCGATCAATCAACAACATCACTATCAAGTATAGACATCTCATTCCTCGATTGGATGATATACTAGATGAGTTGAGCGGTTCCACTTTGTTTTCAAAGATTGATCTTAAGAGTAAATATCATCAAATCCGAATGAGGGAGGGAGATGAATGGAAGACAACATTCAAGACCAAGTTTGGACTTTATGAGTGGCTGGTTGTGCCTTTCGGTTTGACTAACGCTCCTAGTACTTTTATGAGGTTAATGAATCATGTCTTACGCCATTTTATTGGAAAGTTTGTGGTTGTTTACTTTGATGACATCCTCATTTATAACAAATCCATTGAGGAACATGAAGAACACTTAAGGGAAGTACTTGCAACTCTTAGATCTGAAACTTTATATGCCAATACTAAGAAATGCAAATTTAGTACTAATCAAGTGGTTTTTCTTGGATTTGTGGTTAGCACAAGAGGTCTTGAGGTGGATAAAGAGAAGATCAAAGCCATTCAAGAATGGCCTACACCTACCACCGTTAGACATGTGAGATCTTTCCATGGATTGACAACCTTTTATAGGCGCTTTGTGAAGGATTTCAGCACCATTGCATCCCCTCTCATGCAGCTCACGAAGAAGCAAGTACCGTTCGAGTGGGAGAAGCGCAAGAGAAAGCATTCTCGGAACTAAAGAGGCGATTATCAAATGCACCTCTTCTTGCACTTCCAGATTTCACCAAACCACTTGAAGTAGAGTGTGACGCTTCAGGTATTGGTATAGGAGGAGTACTCATGCAAGAAGGTAAACCTCTAGCCTACTTTAGTGAGAAATTAAAAGGTCCATGTTTGAATTACTCTACTTATGACAAGGAATTATATGCTTTATTTTGAGTTTTCAAAACATGGCAGCACTATCTTTGGCCTAATGAATTCATCCTTAGAACTCATCATGGGCGATGGATGCAATTCATTGAGACGTTTCCTAATATTATCAAATATAAGAAAGGGAAGGATAATGTCGTAGCGGATGCCCTTTCTAGGAGGTATACTTTGATCACAACAATGGATTCCAAGGTCCTAGGATTCCATTATATCAAAGATCTATGCAAGGATGATGAAGACTTTGGCAACACCTACACTGGATGCAAAAATCATCCCAATATCAAGAAAATTGGCCGATTTTCTGAGCGATTTTTGCCCTAGTAGAGAGATAAGTATTATCTCTTTTAAGGATTTTTGTTCCAAGAGACTAAAGTTTGTATTCCTAGATGTTCTCTAAGATTATTATTAGTTGAGGAAGCTCATATGGGAGGATTAATGGGACATTTTGGAAGAGATAAGACTTATCATGATAGCATGAATTATAGTCTATGTTTTAGGGTTTGTTTGGACGTTTTATCTTCAATAATCTGCATGTTTGTATGTGCGTTATGTGATTTTACTACCATTTCATCTACCTTTGCAAGAATCGAGGTCTACACCTAGTTTCGTTGTAATTGCAGGTAATATGGTACGTTTTGCATCAAAAAGGAGCAAAAGGAGTCATGAGTCATTTGGAGCTACATTGAAGAGCAAAAAGGAACCATCCAGGAAGCATAGCCATGGATTAAAGATTTACTTTGGACCAGTTTTGAGAGATTCTACATTCAGTTATGAGTCACCTCGGTTGACCAGAGGTTTACCTCGACCGAGGCGATCCAAGGAGCCGACTCGACCGAGGCGAACACCTTGGACGCGGCAAGGATATTTTATTCTTGGCTGAGATCTTTTATTTTTGGAAAGAGGATCTTATATTTTTGGGCTGGATTTATAGAAGGAAGATCATATATTTAGGAGATCTATTTTAGAGATAAGATATATTTTATTAGGAAAATATCTTTTAAGATATTTCCTATAAGATTATCTTAGGAAGATATTTATTTTAGGAGAGAAGATATATTTTTATTAGGAAATTATCTTTTAAGATATCTTATCTTTGGAAGATAATTCTCCTATATAAAGGGTTGGATTTTCCACAATTCAAGAATCTTCGGATCACCGCATCGGCTATCACTCGGAACAGGCGGCATAAATCGATTAGATCCCGCTTACAGCTGAAAACCTCGCATAAGACGCAGCAGCCGCATCCCACCCCAATTTGGGAGAGAGTTGAAGAACCTTTTTGAAGGTTGAAGGAAGGTTGAAGACCATAGCTTTTATAGCTTTTTGGAGGGTTTTGTAAGATTGTCTTCAAATCCTTTCCTTGTTGTCTTGTCTTGTTGGATTGCTATCCAAGGAACGATTTGTCGTGATATTTGATTCAGTTATTGAAGTCTTTTCATTAAATTCTTCTTTGTTCAAATATTCACTTTCTTCCCATATATTTTAATACTTTCATTATGATGATGAGTGGCTAATTTCCTTGTGTGATTCTAGGGTGATTGGCTGAAGGTTGTGGGAAAAACAATGATAGAATAATCTTAGATTCCAGTAGGATCCTGAAAGTTCGAGTCTTTAACCTTAACCCTAAGCACCTCGTTCAGTCGATGAACATCTCGGCCGGGGTGGAAACTGGCTGACCGAGGTGACTTATCCGACCTTAAACTGAGAGTTAAGTGTTAGAGTTTGCCAAATCCTATTCTTATTACACCTTACTGGTTCAATGCAAGCTTAGGATGAGACTTACCCGGTAATTCCTTAGTTTGTATACCAACGATCATAAGTGTAGGTAATAAAGGTTTATCCTTTATTGGGGTTTGAGTGTGCTTCCATCCCATCTTTGTGAGTTAGCCTGAGACTTACCCGGTAAAGGTTGATTCTATTCCCTTAGATGGTGTGTTAGTTTGAGGTTATAGTTCTTTATCTTAATTCCTTGAGACTTACCCGGTGATAGGAGTTACGGTTTAGGATTAGTGTGTAGTGAGACTTACCCGGTGATCTACTCCACTTTAGTAACACCTTCCCCTAGCAAAAATCTCAGCTTTGTCCGCTTATCTATAGATCTTGAGTTGGAACCACAACTAGATGCTTTAATCCCTAGAATTGCATGTTTGCTTTATTCGACATCTTATTCATCTTTGATTGTGTTAATTTGCTCTTGTGGTTAGCATTAACGTTAGCATACCGTGTTGACTTTGTTTCACTAAGTCCCTGTGATCGACCCCTGGAATTTTCTTGCTTTTACTACGATTGACCCGTACACTGCGGGTTCGCATCCTTGTTTTAAGCTTAAGTCTAGGGTTATAAATTTAAAGCTTGCACACACCGTTTGGAGCGAACAAGTTTTTGGCGCCGTTGCCGGGGAGTTGGTCTAGACCGAGCCGGTTGCGGTTTGCTTTCGGGGCACTTGCCCCTGTTGCTACTAACTACTCTTTCTATGAGTTTTGTAGTTTTCAGGATTTCCGATGACTACATTTGATCCAGTCTGGATAGCAAGGCAAAATGCTAGGGCGGACCATTATGAATACTTGGAGGAGAAGTACTCCTTCTATTGGTTCAGCAATGAATGGGAAAGAGACGAGGTCATTAAGCGTGAACTTGCGATATGGGATGAGAAGAATGTCCCTAAAAACATTTATGAGCAACCTTTTGAAGACTCTCTCGAATTAAGATTGGAGAAGTTGATGAAGAAGGTGGAGGAGCTCAAGAAAAGCACCCTATCCTATGCTAAGCCGAAAGAGGAGCATAAGGAAGTGTTGCATGTTCCAAGCATTCCTTTGGTCGAACCGGATGTTTCTCCTGAAGCTTCTGAGGAAGAGGAGGATATGGAAGGTCTCGATCTGACTGTTGAGACCTCGGTCGAAGTGGAAGAGATCTCGGCCGAGATGGAAGAATCTGCAAAACTGAAAGCAGAAGATGAAGAGAACCTTGGTCAAATTACTGAGATTGTGGTCAAGGTGGAAGAAAGATCAACTGAGTTGAGAGAGATTTCATGTGTTGGTTATCAACCTAACATGAAACCTGATCCGAGCTTGGGAGAACTTTACAAGGTAAGTTCTCTTACTCCATTCGAATTCCCTATTAATATCTCTGAATTTTTCAGGAAGGCACCGAAGAGTTGGAGGTCTCTTCCGAAAGAACCTCCAAAGATCGAGATGAAGTCTTCCTTGAAATTGTTGGAGGAAGATGCTCCTTGGATTATAAGGAGTGGAGTTTGCAAGCACTACACCGTTAAGGCGATGAAGTGTCTCTTGTTCAAGTATGGGGTCCCTCGCATGCTCAGGACCCTGTACCATCCCCAAGCTATAGATGGGGAAGCTGCTATAATTCTCGAGAAACTGTTTTCTCGATCAAGGAAAGGATGGGACACGAGGAATGTCCCATTGAAGTGTAGGAAGTCTAGACGAATTCCGGTGAGAATCAAACCGTACAAGCTTGTACGTGGGAGATCTTACCATTTGCCGGTAAAATTAGGAACAGGAACCTTTTTGGAAGAATTTTATTACGGATGTGATGAGCACTCCACGACATTCGAAGTGCATTGAGTAATCCCATGCCGTAGGGTCCAGCTAGCGACCTTAAACCAAGCGCTTCTTGGGAGGCAACCCAAGGTATTGCTTTCTTCTCCCTTTTCTAGTTTAGTTTAGATAGTTGCTTTGTTTTTGTTTTCCTCTAGACAACAACCAGGTATTCCAAAAGGAAGGATCACAGTTCAGGAGCTACACTGGAAGAACAAAATTTCGAGAAGTTGAGGAAACCAGATTTACTGAGATACATCTCGGGTACTGTCAGAACACCTCGACCGAGATGTGCTTCGCCAACCGAGATGGTCTTATCTGGGAGCTGTTTCTTACTTCTTCATGCAGTTTAGCTATGTTCGGTGAGTATCTTGTCCTTAGACTTATTTTGACCCACTGGGACAGTGTGTCCCAAGTATGGGGTATTTGATGTACTTATTTGATCACTTTGATGTATGATTACTTTATCAGATATTTCATGATTATGCTCCACTTCTGCATTTATATAATTATCTGATATTACATGCATACTTACAGGTTATTTGATTGAGAAAAACGTCGAAACCGAAAAAAAAATGGTTTTAAAATTTTTTTTTTTTTTTTTTTTTTGACCTCGACCGGGGAGATTCTGGCCAAACGAGGCATTTCACCTCGGTTGAACCAAGAACATCTCGACCGAGGTGGGTTACTGAGAGTTTTTGAAAACGATTTTGTGTTACTTATCTGGATATGATCTCAGTGAAGATCTTGTTTACTGACTGGTTTTAAGTTCTTTATGTGTTTGAAAGGTTTTATAATATGTTTAAGTTGCTAAATGCTTTGTTTGAAATTATTGGCATGTTTAATACTTTGTTTTTATCCAAATTATGTTGAATTTGAAGGTTGACACCGCAGGTTAAGTTCTCTCACTTTCTTCTTGGAAAGACCAAGGCAATACATTCTCTTCTTCTTCTTCTTGATCATGCTTAGCCCCTCATATACACTTTGCCTCCCTTTACCTATCCGGGAATTTGGAAGCAAGCGAAGTGGTGAAAGCAAGTGAAGTTAAAGTTGAGAAGTTGGCTGGAAGTGAAGGTGCTAGAAAGTAAAAATAGGTTTGGGGAAGTCAATCATGAAGATGAGTAACTCGGCACCATTCACATAGCCGGGTGTTTGTGTCTTGCCAAAGTCGGATTGAGCGATATTCCTAACGGGTCATGGTATGTGCATCAAGGGTTTGATGCATCTCAAGAAATTGATGATTGCGGATTTCCTAGGCTTCGGTTATTGTGCACCTCTGTCCATGCATCCCAAAAAGTAAAGTAAAAGAGAAAAAGTGTGAAATAAGCAAAGCTTATTGGTGGAAGATGTTGAAAGCGAAAGTGAAGTATATCCTTTTCCCGGATTCTAGCACCACATTACCTTACATACATCCCTACCCTACACGTTTCTTGACCTTTTCTTTTGGGAAGCCCTTGAGACCTTGAGCTTGTTGATTGACTTAGCGGTTTAAACTGGATTATACATGATTAATTTTGATAATTATGATTTATTATGCATTCTATGATTTTATGCAAAGATGAACAACTTTCCTATATTTATAAAATGTTTTGAGCATATTGAGTTTTTAAATTCCAAGAAGTACTCTCTAAGAGTGATCTATGATAGTTGCACACCGTAAAATGTTTTTGAAAGACTTTTTCATTGATTTTCTTGGCTTATAATCCATTCTATCTTGATTTCTATATGAGGAACTTGCTTGGGGACAAGCAAGGGCTAAGTATGGGGTATTTTGATAGCATGAATTATAGTCTATGTTTTAGGGTTTGTTTGGACGTTTTATCTTCAATAATCTGCATGTTTGTATGTGCGTTATGTGATTTTACTACCATTTCATCTACCTTTGCAAGAATCGAGGTCTACACCTAGTTTCGTTGTAATTGCAGGTAATATGGTACGTTTTGCATCAAAAAGGAGCAAAAGGAGTCATGAGTCATTTGGAGCTACATTGAAGAGCAAAAAGGAACCATCCAGGAAGCATAGCCATGGATTAAAGATTTACTTTGGACCAGTTTTGAGAGATTCTACATTCAGTTATGAGTCACCTCGGTTGACCAGAGGTTTACCTCGACCGAGGCGATCCAAGGAGCCGACTCGACCGAGGCGAACACCTTGGACGCGGCAAGGATATTTTATTCTTGGCTGAGATCTTTTATTTTTGGAAAGAGGATCTTATATTTTTGGGCTGGATTTATAGAAGGAAGATCATATATTTAGGAGATCTATTTTAGAGATAAGATATATTTTATTAGGAAAATATCTTTTAAGATATTTCCTATAAGATTATCTTAGGAAGATATTTATTTTAGGAGAGAAGATATATTTTTATTAGGAAATTATCTTTTAAGATATCTTATCTTTGGAAGATAATTCTCCTATATAAAGGGTTGGATTTTCCACAATTCAAGAATCTTCGGATCACCGCATCGGCTATCACTCGGAACAGGCGGCATACATCGATTAGATCCCGCTTACAGCTGAAAACCTCGCATAAGACGCAGCAGCCGCATCCCACCCCAATTTGGGAGAGAGTTGAAGAACCTTTTTGAAGGTTGAAGGAAGGTTGAAGACCATAGCTTTTATAGCTTTTTGGAGGGTTTTGTAAGATTGTCTTCAAATCCTTTCCTTGTTGTCTTGTCTTGTTGGATTGCTATCCAAGGAACGATTTGTCGTGATATTTGATTCAGTTATTGAAGTCTTTTCATTAAATTCTTCTTTGTTCAAATATTCACTTTCTTCCCATATATTTTAATACTTTCATTATGATGATGAGTGGCTAATTTCCTTGTGTGATTCTAGGGTGATTGGCTGAAGGTTGTGGGAAAAACAATGATAGAATAATCTTAGATTCCAGTAGGATCCTGAAAGTTCGAGTCTTTAACCTTAACCCTAAGCACCTCGTTCAGTCGATGAACATCTCGGCCGGGGTGGAAACTGGCTGACCGAGGTGACTTATCCGACCTTAAACTGAGAGTTAAGTGTTAGAGTTTGCCAAATCCTATTCTTATTACACCTTACTGGTTCAATGCAAGCTTAGGATGAGACTTACCCGGTAATTCCTTAGTTTGTATACCAACGATCATAAGTGTAGGTAATAAAGGTTTATCCTTTATTGGGGTTTGAGTGTGCTTCCATCCCATCTTTGTGAGTTAGCCTGAGACTTACCCGGTAAAGGTTGATTCTATTCCCTTAGATGGTGTGTTAGTTTGAGGTTATAGTTCTTTATCTTAATTCCTTGAGACTTACCCGGTGATAGGAGTTACGGTTTAGGATTAGTGTGTAGTGAGACTTACCCGGTGATCTACTCCACTTTAGTAACACCTTCCCCTAGCAAAAATCTCAGCTTTGTCCGCTTATCTATAGATCTTGAGTTGGAACCACAACTAGATGCTTTAATCCCTAGAATTGCATGTTTGCTTTATTCGACATCTTATTCATCTTTGATTGTGTTAATTTGCTCTTGTGGTTAGCATTAACGTTAGCATACCGTGTTGACTTTGTTTCACTAAGTCCCTGTGATCGACCCCTGGAATTTTCTTGCTTTTACTACGATTGACCCGTACACTGCGGGTTCGCATCCTTGTTTTAAGCTTAAGTCTAGGGTTATAAATTTAAAGCTTGCACACACCGTTTGGAGCGAACATATCACATGCTTCATTCTCATGTCTTTTGGCCTCACATGCTTAAAGATGTTGAACATTTAATTAAGAGGTGTCTTGTTTGTCTAAAAGCAAAGTCAAGACTGAAATCACACGGTTTGTATACTCCTCTACAGATTCCTACTTCACATTGGCATGACATTAGTATGGAATTTGTTGTAGGATTACCAAGGACTAAGAAGGGGAGAGACTCTATATTTGTGGTTGTTGATCGCTTTTCTAAGATGGCTCACTTTATTGCTTGCCATAAAACTGATGATACATATAATGTAGCTAACTTGTTTTTCAAAGAAGTTGTTAGATTGCATGGAGTGCCAAGAACTATTGAGAGCGATAGAGATGTTAAGTTCCTTAGTTTCTTTTGGAAGACACTTTGGGGAAAGCTAGGTACAAAGTTGTTGTTTTCAACTTCTAGTCATCCTCAAACGGAGGTAACTAATCGAACTTTAATACTATATTACGAGCTGTTTTGAAGGATAATTTTAATGCTTGGGAATATGTATTACCTCATGTTGAATTTGCTTATAATCGAACCTTGCATTCATTTACTAACCTAACGCCGTTGAGTGTGTTTATGGACTGAATCCTTTGACTCTGTTTGATCTTATACAGTAGCCCTTAGAGGAGGGAGTAGATTTGTTGCAGGAAAGCAGATGGAGTTCATAAAGATATTATATGAGAAGACGCGTTTACGGTTGGAACAAAAGGGAATATCCGTTGATTCCAAAGAAAATCGGAATCGCAAGGAGATGTTATTCGAACCCGGAGATCTAGTATGGTTGCATCTAAGGAAATCACGATTTTCGGACAAGCGGAAGTCTAAGTTATCTCCAAGAGGAGCCAGACCTTTTAGAGTGAAAAGGAAAGGTGGTGATAATGCTTACATCTTGGAACTTCCAGCTGATTATGGTGTAAGTCCCACCTTCAATTTTCGTGACTTAAGTCCTTACGAATTTAGAGATAAGCATGCTGATGATTCAAGGACGAATCCTTTTCAAGAAAGGGAGTTTGATGTGGGACCATCTCCAACACAAGGACTAGTTACACGTTCAAAGGCTAAGACATTGAAGGACAAACCAACAACACCTTCTCCTTCTTCGAATTCAGTTATGGATGGAGCGATCACAAGGTCAAGAGCAAATGCGATTCAAGATGAAGTTATAGACATACTTATGGCATGTACGGTCAAGAAAACTCTCCTCAGTCTCAAGAGTTCCTTGGTGACGTTACTAACTGTTATAGAAGAGTCAAGCCACGACCAAGAAGATGCACTAAGCAAGAAAGAAGGATAAGAGCAAAGGGTCTCAAAGAAGGAAAATTGACCGATTTTCTATAAAAATGGACCGATTTTCCTTTAGGAGAATTCAACCGATTTCTTTCCCTGATTTCCGTCACTAAGACGAGTTTTGCAAAGATCCGGCCATGATCTTCTATCTTTTGGCAATTATGTCTTGTTATGATTTCTTAAAGCTCTCAGACTATCTTAAGGGATTATTAAGTTTTATCTTTTTAGTTTTTATATTTATATATCTTAAAGATATCTTTACAAGATTATCTTTTAAGTATATTTTCTTAGTTTTAGTAGGATTAGTCACCCTTATAAATAGCCTTAATGGGGGAGATTGTTTGGTAGATTAGATTAGATTTGATATTTTCCACAAATTTGTGAGACTTGCATGTTCACTTACAAAGTTTGTGTTTTATTCGTAATCATTCAATCAATAAAGAGAGCTTTTGATTGAACTGTTTGTGAAATCCTTGCTAGATTGTGCTTGTGTGTTAATCATATTGAATGTTGGTGCTCCTGGTCAATACGAGTCCCTTCTTGTGCTTGTCTTAATTAGAAGACTTTTGTAAGGTTAAAAAAGTGCGGGTTAAGGTAATCTTCTCGCTTAAGGGTTTTGACACATGATTGGTCAAGGTTCTTTTGCGGAACTATCTTAGTGCATATCTTCCTATCTTTCTTTCATTTATCATTCCATATTCATCTTGTTATCTTTCCAAATCATTCACTAATCCGTATTTTGAGTTTACCGAAAAATCGACTTGTTCTTGAGGAAAATCGGCCGATTTTCTCTATAAAACAACCTGATTTTTATCCCAATTAATGACTTTCAACCTAAATCGGGACTGCGGCTTATCCCCGCATAAAAAAAAAAAAACATGAAATAATTCAAATTGTTTATTTATCGGTTGTGTACTTGTGAGCGGGAATGATAGGCAACATTCATATATGTTTTGTTCATACATGGACTACAAATTGCCACCGACTAAACATATTTACATTGCACATTGTTTTTAAGCTCATTAGTTTACAATATAAAATCACGTCAGAATTGAGTTCATGTGTAATGAATAGAGTTGTCGTGTAAACTACAATTTAGGTAGAGTACGGTTTAACAAAACAAGCCGACTATGAACACAATAGAGATCACCTTGAGCTCGAGCTGAGTCCAACCTCGAGCTGAATCTAACCTTTTAACAAGCTGAGTAGCTGGTTTACACATGTATTTTAAAACAGAGATCAACTTGAGATCGAGCTGAATCCAACCTTTTAACAAGCCGAGTAGATGGTTTTTACACATATTTTACGAAAATAGAAGACCTGAATACAAGCTTAATATGAAGCTAGATTAAAAAACTAAATTTACACATATTTTACGAAAATAGAAGACCTGAATACAAGCTTAATATGAAGCTAGATTACAAAACGAAATTCAAGCTCGATTCTAATATGAGTTGAACATAAATTTATCAAAACTTGGCTCCTTTGGAGACCTAATCCTGAAGATTGATGAGCTCCCCTATTGTGAAGAGTGCATAATTTGTACAAAAATGCACCTTCGTGCAACGCACTTTTACTTTCATACACAATTTTAAAAAGAAAGATAGAAGAGCATATAGTCAAATCAGATTGGATCAAGACGACAGAGGTCCGATACATAAAACATACAAGGTCAAGACCAGCAAAGCAAAGCAGAAACTGAGAGATGTTCAACATTTGACAGATACGGGTAAATCAGTAAATGCAGAATCAAAGCCGAAAACGCATCTCATTTCAGTAGAGTCTTCACTATGGATTTCACGTTGAGTTTCTTGAGGTCAGTGTATGATTGCCCACATCCGACGAACATGACTGGGGCTCCAGATATGTACACCATAGATAAAGCTGCTCCAACCTGTGAATTCATTTATTTGGTTTCCATTATCCAAATGATTATTAAAGTATGAATGAGATATAACGAGTCTATGCCGCATACCTTATCGTCAATAGTGTCGAACTTGGTCAGCAGGATACCATCTATCAGTCTCGGATTGGGTGACGGAGAAAGGTCAGCCAGTTTCTGCAAGAAAGCAAATAACCTTAGTTGAAACAAATAAGAAATTTTCACACATGACTAGTTCAAAGTGCATTACCAATGATCATTCGATACAAAATTTATCATAAATTTAATTCATTATGTTCATTCCCCCTATTTAGTTAGTTTCTTCGACTTCCACATTTTCCAAACTACATCCAGGTTTTCTATCACTGTTTTTCTGTTAGTAAAGAAGAAGCTGGCATATTGAAATGAAATTTCTAACAAAAACTTCTTCAAATTAGCTGGCTGAGGGATTCTTGCACTCAGAATCCTATCCTTTCATTTTCATTCCTGGCATTCAATAACTGGATTTCCTTAAACACTTTCTTCAATGTTAAAGTGTATATCAATTCCACACTAACACGAGAAAAAGATTTATGTCACGTTTGTTCATCCATGGAATAACAGCAGGATCGTCTCTTTTGCAAGAATACACTCCCATACTTGGGCCCTCATGATTGCAGAAATAACAGGTTAAAGGAGTACCTGATTGAATTTCGACAGTTGGTCAACTGCATCATTGCCAACAAGAGCTTCTCCAACAAAAAGGACCAGGTCCGGATTATTAAGGTATATAAGTTTTGACAAGGCACGCATCAGTGGTTCATTATCCTGCATCAATGCACATATTCGGGATGTAAGATCCAAAAGACAAGAAAATGGAATCAGTAACTAACTTAAGTCATATTTAGATCAAGACACCCAAGCTTTAGTAAATTTTACCAAAATTAGGCATTGTTTAAGCCTACATTTATTTTATTTTTTTCTATAATGACATCATGTGTTTTAAACATTTCTAGCAAACCATTTCATAGATCTTTAATTGACTTCTATTCCAGGCACACAAACCGGTGTTAGTTATGATCCTTTCTTTTATTAAAGTAAATGCCTTTACAATAAGGCATGTGTCCAACAAGGCCTTAGTGATGACATAAAGAATCAAAATACCTGCATACGACCAGCTGTGTCAACAAGAACCACATCAGAACCAATACGGGTTGCTTCTTGAATTGCTTCCTTGGCAACAACTGCTGGATCTTTCTCATAACCCTTCTCGAAAATGGGAATCTAATATAGAATACAGATATTATCAAAATTTTCATTAGTTTTCACCAATCTTTCAAATGCTAGAAGTCACGCAAGAAAAAAAATCATAATTTCAAAGCATGCCAATCAGATTAGTGCACTTGATGACATAAATATACCTGGAGTCTACGTGCATGAGTACGGAGCTGCTCAACTGCTCCAGATCTAAATGTGTCACAAGCAGCCATCATCACACTTGCATTATGTTGCAATAGCCAGTAAGCAACCTGTTAAACAACATTTAGACACGTCAATGATGAATTGATGACTGTTAAAATAAAAATGTTTCAAACCTGAAAAAGAATCACATATTTAGACTAACCTTAGCCAGATTGGTCGACTTCCCAACTCCATTAACACCGACAAATACAACAACATATGGCTTTCCTTGTTCCTTTGCAGCATGCACATCCCTTAGTATGTCAATAGAGCGTTTAGGTGTAAGAATTCGAACAAGAGCCTCCTCCATTGCACCCTGCAAATATTAAATACACTTTGTTACTAAAGTATTTCAAGTTATTGATAGCACAAAGTACTAGATAGCATATGAACTATGAAGGTAATGTATCAACTGAACAAACCTGCACTGTTGAAGATATCCTTGTGAATGATGCTAGCTTTTTACCTTCAAGACTTGCTGCGACAGATTCACATAGCTTTTCAGCTATCTCCTCAGCCTACAAGTTTCATAGCAGCGTCTTTTATCATTTTAAGCTAATATGGTTCAAAGGAAAAAAATGAAACACGAAAAACTGCATGTCTCTTCACTCAAATGAAAATAATAAAAAGATCAATCTACATCTGATCTATTAACAAGTACACAATCCTTATATTCCATTATAGTGAATATCTTTGGTTCAAAACACCGCCTCTTTCCATGAACTAAATCAATCACAGTGATCCTTCTATTGTGTCCATTATCTCCATATAAAAAGCAAGACATAAATGAAGCAAATTAGTACAACCAATGAAAGTGGACTTTCTTCTAAGAAATGGAGAGAAAGCAGACTGTTAAGAGTCAAGACGGTAAGCATTTAATGTTCACAGTTCACACAACAACTAAAGTTCATAATTGGATACTAAACATCAGAACATGATATGCTAGATATAATCAGTAACTGCAGCAACAATCAGAAAGCAATTCATGCAGCTTCCTATTTTTTAATTTTTGGATCTTGAAGCACAAAAAAAAAACAAAAGTTAATAAATAAACCCAAGTACCCAGAAAGCCTTTATGGAAATGGAGACAAAAACACATTATATGATTCATACCACATTCTTGGTCATCAGTCTATCTTTCAGTGCTTTTAATGCCGGCTGAAGGTCTTCCTTCTCCAAGTTTGATTTTCCAGCAATACTGAACATAAACATGAAAATGTCATTCATCCGAATTAAGAGGAAGATTCACACGCAATCTAAGTAAAAATGGTCATAAATTTGGTAAGATGTAGACAAAAAAAAACGTTCTCCACTGGTAATATGAATTTAAATTACTGCTCTTCATTCACTCAATTTCCGCAAATGCAAAAGCATAAACTCTCCCAGCCTACCTCTCTGCATTGAAAATATGTTTCTACAGAATGATGTATACCATAGACAAACCAAACATGATACGGACAAAAATGCGAGCTCCAGTCACATCGAGTTAGATAGCACGGTGTTGTTTTGTTATCTTGCATTAAGTAGTAGAAAAACAAGTCGCAAGGAAAACATGCAGTCTAAAAAATGCCTAGAAACAGTAAAACAGATGTCAAAGACCTAACAATATTTTTATTTAAATAACAGGGCCTATTAGAAAGCAAGCAGAATTATATATTCAGGAAAAATTATAAAAAAAAAATCATATATCCATAATTCATTTGATACCTTTGAAACATTGTAGAAAACCACCCTTTCTTCTTATTCTCAACCTTGGCACCACTTTCGAGTTCATCTTCTTCATCCTCACTATCACTGCTAATCACTTCCTCTTTGTCCATCATACTCTCACCCACATCTGCTACCTCATAAGTCTGATTTTCAGCCCCATCCTCAGTAACAGGATCCGTGTAATCGAGTTTGACCTCTTGAGGTTTATCGTCCCAAACTCTGTTCTTTTTAGCAACCTTTTTCTTAGGTTCAGCCTTGGTTACCTTGTTAACAGCGCTATCCTTGCTAACAGCATTATCTGCTTTCTTTACACCTTTTGATCGTAGCTTTTGGAGCTTATTTACATCAAAAGCTCCCCCGTTAGATCGTAAATTCTCTTTCCCGTTTATACTAGCATCTATTTTTCTATCAGTTAGGGTTCCTCCATTTACATGCCCATTCCCTAATTTATGAACTTTCCCTGAATCACCATCCCCACCATCATCCATCAAACCATTGCTGCTAGTCTTCTTGTTACCCTGATCATTCTTTGACTTCTGGACCTGCTCAACCTTCCTATTCCCAACTTTTGCCCCCAACTTTGACGACTTTTTCAACTCCTCAGCTCTTGCCTCAGATTCCTTCCTAAGCTGCCTATATATATCATCAAAATCACCATACTCAACCCTCTTAGGATCATAAATCTCTGAGAACTCACGCTTCACCATAGAAAGCAGATCATCAACATATAGCAGATGAAGAATCCGCTGATACACTGCGACAAATACGAGTCCTAATTCGTTATGGAAAGTCCATTTCAGAGTGTAGGACTCGTAATTGAAAGATGCCGCACCAGATCTCTCCTCCAGAAGACAAGATCGGATCAACGTGTCGATAGGCGATCCCTTAAGAGCATCACTTAACTCTTTGCATGTCCATAGGATCAGCCCTCCCCTGGTGAAGATCAGTAGTTGCTCTAACATTCTTCCCTAATTCTATTGGCAGATCGAGAACAACAACCCAGAACGCAATTAAACAAAATAAATTTACGATAGAGTATCTGGGATAACAATAAACGACAATCGCAAACGAATTATTGACAGGAAATTCAAAAAAGAACGGATAGAAACCCTAGATAGGAAAACGGAAACTGCGAATGCAAGCGAAGTTCTTACCGTGCGGAGGAAGAGAGCAAATTCTTTCGTTTGTCTGAAAAATCTGAAATATGAGATTTAGATTCAGATATATGCCAATATACAGTGAAATTAAGATATATTTAACAATATCTTTTTTAATTTTTTTTTCATCAAATCTCGTAGAATTAAATTTATTTTTAATAATGTATTTTTTTTTATTTTCTTTATAGATGTCAAACAAGAAAAATCTCATAAATTTAGATATCGGCCTAATTCTATTTTTCTAAATATATTTTCTGTAGGTATTAAATTAAATATATTTAACAGTATATTTTATCAAATCTTAAGAATATTTTACAATGTATATATTTTTTTGATAAACTTAACATATTTTTTTTTATTCTTTTTTTTTTACCAATTATACTCGAACAATGAAAAATACTAAATAAGAAAAAAAAATCATGGAATAAAGCCCTTTTTCTGTTTCCTAAAGAAGTAGGTAAATTAAAGAACAGGCTTACTATTCGGGCGGACTCGCGCCTTCATAGAGGCGGAGTCTGCCCGCGCGAAGAAGGACGCGGATGCGGACTCCGCATCCGCGTCCTTCTTCGCGTGTCCCCAATGGCAGATGCATTGAGTGATGGGTTCGTGGTTCGGTGCTGCGAACCACAAACTGGAATCGACGAACCAAATCGCGGTTCGTTCGCGAACCGGAACGATGGGGTTCGCGACCCGGATCGATACATCTAACGAACCGAACTCATGAAGAGAATTAAAGCTGAAAAACTGGAAGTTGAAGTTCATTAAAGTGACATGCGATATGGGAAGTTGAAGTTGAAGTTCAAAACCGCTAAAATGACATGAAGATGAAGTATCGGAAGTTGCAGTTCAATGTATACAAAGAATTGAAGAAGAAAACTCTGTTTTCAAGGCACTTCAATTTAGTTTTATTTTTTACTTTTACTTTTAACGTCACCCAACTGGCTCCCGTTTCAATTTATCCTACTGTTTTGCTATTAATATTTTAAAGTGAATTCACTTTTTTAAATAAAAAAAATTACCCCATCGAACCCATCGTACCAACTTTGTAAAGAAATTTGGGGCTAGGATGATCACAATTGATAACAAGCCAATTAAGTTGCAGATATGGGATACGGTTTGTCTATCTCCTCTTTTTTGTTCCCCTGAATGACTCATTGATCTACTATATCCAAGTATCCAACTTTGTAACTTGAGATATTGATACTTGCATTTGTTTTGTAGGCTGGTCAAGAGTCATTTAGATCTATTACAAGGTCCTACTATCGAGGGGCTGCAGGTGCACTTTTGGTATATGACATCACTAGGTAAGGCTCTTCTGAATTGGTGCGCAACAACATGATTATGCGGTTTTTTATCTCTCCTTTTTTGTTTTGAGCTTTGGTTTAAGACTCTTAAGCTATTTTTCCGACTCATATTGTTCCCGAAAGGGAAAAAACACTAATTGTCGCTCCATTGTATTAGCATAAGGTCATAGGTGTCTACTTGTGTACCTTCGCGCATGCATTTTAGCATTTTCTTATTGTGAATCTCTTATGGCTAAAGCTCACTAGTCACGTCCTTCTACAGGAGGGAGACTTTCAATCATCTTGTAGGGACCAAGTCTGATCTTGCTCACGGGAGAGCTGTGAGTATAGAGGAAGTTGAACAGTTTGCAAAGGAACATGGATTGGTATTCATGGAGTGTTCTGTAAAAACCGCTCAAAATGTTGAGGATGTAAGTCTTTTGTTGGAAAAGGAGAATATCCTTATCATATGTTGTTGACATCATGTTTTAGACGTTATCATATGTGTTGACATCATGTTTTAGTCGTTTTCATATACTGTTGGCATAATGTTTTGGCGGTTTTAATGTATTGTTGTCATCATGTTTTAGTGGTACTTGATATTTTGATTTTGTTTACTTTGAGTGCAATGAAATAATAATACAAACAAAAAAAAACTCTATTTTGAAAAAAAAATAAAATAAAACATAAAAACAACAAAAAACAAAAAAAACAAAAAAAATGCCCGCGGAGGTGGAGTCCTCCTGCGCGAGGGCTGGCGCGCAGGCGGACTCCGAGTGTGCGTGACCGCGCGCACTCGGAGTCCGCCTGCACGCCAGCCCTCGTGCAGGCGGGCTCCGCCTCCGCCGGCGTCGTTGCCGGTGGCCATTAACATCACTCTTAAAGAAAGATATGGTGAGATTTGAGACTTTTGTACATCTCACCTAATTTTAACAATTTAGGTGATAATAATATTGATATATGCGGTGTTGAGTTTTTATAAATTGTTAATGTATAAATAGTTAATGTATTTTTTTAAAACTATATGGATGTGAAGAATAAGAGCATATAGAACCAATTAATATTCTTATTCAAATATTTACCTTATTCTATTCTTATTGTCAATTTATTTAAAAAAACAACTGTTCAAATTGCTTAAAATGTTGATTATAAATCTTTGTACGTTTGAATTTACCAAAGGTATATAACAATTTTTTTAAAGATAGCAAACCTTTGATTAAAAACTTTATCTTTTCGATTTCTGTTAAAAAGTCGTTGAACTTCAATTTGAAGAATAGTATTTGAGGCTTTTGTACGTTGATTAAAATCTTAATCTTCTTCATCATTATGCCACCCTAAATAACAAAAATACGTATGTATAAATAAATTAATCCTATTGAACGAAAAAGACTATGAGAAAAGTGCACCCTACTATGCATATATTGATAAGTTAATCCCATCGACTGATAACATTTTTTGAAACACGATTATGTTTATGTAAGTTTTACCGTATAGGATTTTTGTAATTACCATTCATTTTTATTGGTACAATTAAATTCACACTAGATTAATCTTATAGATATTATAGGAGAAACACTTAATTCCACGTGTCTAACCATGAAAACTCTAATTGTGACGTGTCATTTTAGCAATTAACAACAGTACCCCAAAAATCTTAATTAAGTTTCGTAATTACTTAAAAACTAATAGATTTTATAGATAGAATTTTTTTTAAAAAAGTTAACAATATCTTTGATACAATTTATTTATAAAATTAAAAATACAAAAACTTAAAGATTTAAATAAGAAAATTTATATCACCATTTAGAAAAATCAATTACTTAATAATTGGAATAAGTTATTGAGATTCATTTGTTACAAATAAGCCATACATAATCTTCTCTTTTTAAACCAATCGTGTCAAATCTTCCCTACAAGTCTATATAGCTCCTAAGCCTCTTCCTTCCTTCTATCTTCTCTCTCTTCTTCCTCACAACACAACACATCTTATTCCTTCCATTTCAGAGTGTTGGACTCGTAATTGAAAAATGCCGCACCAGATCTCTCCTCCAGAAGACAAGATCGGATCAACGTGTCGATAGGCGATCTCTTAAGGGCATCACTTAACTCTTTGCATGCCCATAGGATTAGCCCTCCCCTGGTGAAGATGTATCACCCCAAATCTGCGGGACTCGGGGCGCTACTGGGCTAGGATCTCACAATGGATCCTGACCCTAACTTGACAACAAGTTCACTGAATCTTACAACAAGACACAAATAGATTAAAACCAAATACATAAAACTGTATAAATATATACATCAAAAGGTTACAAAATCACAACCGAGTACAAAACAACAACATCATATCCATACAAGGATAAAACACTCCAAAACCCTCGCATATCCTAGTGTACAGAAGCCCTCGGCTGATCACCATGTTTGGCTCACTCTGTAGTCTTTCTAACCTGCAGATCATCTACAACACGGTATGAAACCATTAGCTAACCATTCATATACAAGATAATGCATAAGCACATACACATGTCATAAAAGGTAAACACTCAATCATGCTGTCACACATTTACCCGTTTAATTATCGTTATAATGTCATACACTCAAATCGTATATATATGAAAATATATGACACGAGGAATATATCATCTTCGCCTCTAGGCCTGATATCCAGCTGGAGTAGTCTCGACGCACCTCCCGTGTACCGTAAGGGAGTGGTGAAGTGTCCATCCCGTATACCAAGTCGGGCCTTATCTGCAGAGAACCTCCCAGACTCCTTACAGGATGAAATAGAAAGATTATCACTACCACTACAAGGGGGCTAATCAATAAACCATAGGTCGGTAATAATCAACATCACATGCTATAAAGCATATAATAATCACCACTCGTGCATACATCCAATATAGGGATGGTAGCTAAGTAAGTCCTACGAACTTACCTCAACCTCAAGATAAGCTCAACCACGATCAACTCCAATCCTGAGAATAACACTGCCTAATGACAAGGCATAAAGAGATATCAATACTTCTATCAATCAAAAAGGTCACACATAGACCCAAGAGATCCATAAGGATCATAATCAATCTATAGGCCTCACAACCAACTAAACCTCAATATCTCAACATAACTCACAATTTCTCAAATCTCAAGGTAGCATCTAATCAACATTCCTCAATCTCAATTATAACCCTAATTTAATTAACCTTTAATTAATTAATTAACTAAATTTCGCCAAAATAACGTTTTGCCCACATACAATTTCTAAACCCACATGTCATCAGATTTCATCAAACATACAACCCATATATACCAGAATAATATAACGAACATAATGGAATTTCTAATTATCCATTTTTGACAAGTCTAAGGTCAATCTAGGCCAAATCGCAGTACGGAAAACGAATAAATTCATAACTTATTCGTTATTAACCCGATTGACGATCCGAAAGAAGATTCAAAATCACAACGACGCAGGCTACGCATGTACATCATCAAATTCACCGGAATCTGAGCGACAAAACCGTCCTGGTGAAAGATATGCTCGACCAGGTCTTCATATGCTCGGAAATGCAAAAACTCGTACCGATATGAAGAGAATGAAGAGAGGAATCCAGAAACTCAAACGGAATTGAAATCGAATTAGAAACGGAGAGTAGATATGAGTTTGAAGGTTGAGAGAAATCAGAGCTTTTACGAGGAAACGTGAAAGGAAATGAATTAATAAATGATTTTCCGCTATTTATAGTGAAGACGATAATTATCCTTTAGCGAAGTGGACAATTATCCTTGATCCAAAGGCGGGTTGAATCTCCTTCTCCAAACTTCTCAAAATTGGAATAATAAATCTGGAATATTGTAGGGATAATTATTTCACAACTGTCTCGGAAAACGTGTATTCCTAAGCTGTCTTTCTTAATCGCTATGAAACAGAATAGCGACTCTTTTGGCCATTTTGTCCTTCCATGTTATTTCATATCTAGGACATGTCCGATATACTGATCATTTCTCTCAACTGCATTTTATTAATTGGAGCTCCCAAATGCTCCATATTACACCGGAGGATAAAAATAATTACCCGGGGGAAAAAGTGAAAAATTCCCCATAAGCCCAAAATTACGCATGAACATAATGGTGAGACTCATACTCATCACTTACGCAATCTTCGCGAGTTATGGGTCAATTACTATCGGAAAAAAGTTAATCAACATTACTTAGAATTCGGAAATCCTAGCTAGTACATCACACACCCCTTAAAAAAAGTTACGTCTTGAAACTTTGAACGATTCCCAAATCCTCTCGGACCCAGACGCCGAGGTATAAACACTCTCTCTATCGGAGGTATCACATCTCCGTTCAAAGGTATCAACCTATAATACTCTATAACCTCAAAACATAGCATGGAGACATCACGAACTCCAACAACGAGATCATAACGCTATCCAAAGGCACAGAGGAAAACCATCTCTAGCCAACCTATAACCACTTCACAAGGCATGGAGGAAAATCTTATCCAGCCAAATCGCACTCGTAACAGAACCATGTGGAGGAAATCCATCTCCACTCAAACTATGTCCATAAACAATAGCATGGAGGAATAATCATCTCCACGTAAATCCTAATCACAACTCAATAGCATGGAGGAAGAACCAACTCCAACTATAAACACAGTCGCGCTAGCAAACAAGATCTAATAAGATCGTATGCATACATCACAGCTAGCACGAAAACACATCAAAACACATAAGCACATAATCATACACTCACCAAAATAGCACTAATATCTACTCATTGATCCTACAGGTGCATCTATCTCGGTATAGAACTCTGGATAGTTCCTTTGGATACTATCCTTAATCTCCCATGTAGCCTCATCAGGTCCTCGTCTAGACCATTGTATCCTCAACATAGAAATGTCCTTCGAACGCAGGCGTCTTACACCTCATTCTAGGACTACAATCGGGTGCTCAACAAAAGTTTGGTCCGGCTCAACCACTAAGTCATGATAGCTGACGATGTGTCTCGGATCTGGTATGTAATCTCTCAACTGAGACACATGAAACACAGGGTGAACACCCTCTAATCTCGGTGGTAAAGCCAATTTGTATGCTGCTCTCCCAACTCTATCCAGTATCTCAAAAGGACCAACATATTGGGGACTCAACTTCCCCTTTATGCCAAAACGTCTGACGCCTCGCGTCGGAGATACTCTCAGTCAGACATGAGCTCCAACCTTGAACTCTAGAGGTCGATGCCTCTTGTCTGCATACGACTTCTGGCGATTTTGTGCAGCTATCATCCTCTCTCTAATTAGCGCTACTCGTACAATAGCATCCTGAATCTGCTCAAGCGCTATACCGCTGACACTGCTAGGCTCATCCCATCACAACGGGGTACGACATATCCGTCCATACAGTGCCTCATACGGGGCCATCCCAATCGATGCATGCCAGATGTTGTTGTACAAGAACTCAACCAATGGGAGGTGATCTGACCATCCCTATCCCTAATCCAACAAACAAGGTTGCAGCATGTCCTCCAGTGTCTAAATGGTCCTCTTTGACTGACCATCTGTCTGAGGATGAAACACAGTTGTAAAGTATAAACTCGTCCCCAGAGTAGTCTGAATCTACTGCCAAAACCTCGAGGTAAATCGTCCATCTTGATATGAGACGATCGTCCTTGATACACCATGTAATCTCACTATTTGTCTAGTGAATTCCTCAGCCAATCTGCTCATTGGCCACGTTTCCCTGATAGGGATGAAACGTGTAGTCTTCGTCAGTTTGTCAACTACAACCCAAATAGCATCAAAGCTCCTAATCGGTCTCAATCCTGTCACAAAGTCCATGGAGATTCCCTCCTACCTCCACTGCGGTACTGGTAGTGGATGGAGTTCTCCTCCTGGTCTACAATGCTCTATCTTGACCTGCTGACAAGTCGCACACTAGGTCACAAATCGGGCCACATCGGGCTTCAACCCTCCCCACCAATATGAACGTCTCACATCCTGATACATCTTACTCGTACATGGGTGCACTGAGTAAGGTGTTGAGTGAGCCTCCTGCATAATCCTTTGTCTCAAATCCGCATCGCCGGGTACACACACACGGTCGCGGTGTCTCATCATTCCATCTGCTCCTATGGAGAATTGTGGTGCCTCACCTTGAGACATCCTATCTCTAATCCTCATCAGTGTCGGGCAGGTCCCCTGCTTCCGTTGGATCTCCCCCAACAAGTCAAGTAGAACCTCTAAGGTACTCAGTTGGGCATCCTCATCAGAGTACTGGATGTCCATCTCTAGCCATGCTAGATCCCTTTGTAACTAAGGCTGAACTGTCAATCTCGCAATCGCCTTCTCTCGAGGCGTCTTCCTGCTCAGGGTGTCGGCGACAACGTTTGCCTTCCTTGATGGTACAGAATCTCAAGGTCAAAATCCTTGATCAATTCAAGCCACCTACGCTTGCGATTATTCAATTCCCGCTGCGTGAAAATATACTTCAAACTCTTATGGTCTGTTAACATCTGGCATGTAACATCATACTAGTAATGTCTCCAAATCTTCAAGGCATGAACTACCGCTGCCAACTCCAGATCATGAGCCGGGTAGTTCTCCTCATACTATTCGCCCTAAAACGTGCGTGCAAATAAGTTTTAAATTTATAAAACTAGAATAAAAGCAAGCGAACCCGTAGTGTACGGATCGGCATAGATTAGCAAGTATTCCAGAGTATCAAACTCAGGGAATTGGTGAAACAAAATCAGTTTCAAGTAATCGAGCAATGGAAAATATAGAAGCTTTGCAAATATTGGGGAAAACAGCAACCCTAAAGATCCGGATATCAAATTGTGGCAATCGATTCAAGATATACTATATATATAAGGACAGAGATGAGAATTGCAAAGGTATACTAAAGTAAGGTTATGCACGGTGAAGTTCCAAAACCCTATATGTCTAACCCAAAGACTCTCTCTATAAAGGTTGTTAAGGCTGCAATATAGAAAGGATCTAAGGACAAGAATTAATCTCAAATACCCATGCCCAAACCCAAGGAATCAAAGATAAGCAAAAACGGTTAAGGTTGTGACACTCGAAACCGAAGTAGAGGATATTGAGTCTCACTACTACCTAGAAAAGGTAAGCCAAGGCTAACTTTGGATCAAAGCAAAAGCAAAGTTCGTAAACTAGGGGAAATCACGGCTAGATCTTGAGATTCACGGCCGTGGAAACCAAGAACAACCCGTAATTTAGGGTGTCGACGATATTTCTCACACTCTCAGGATCCAATCAAATTACGATCGATCTATCATCATCTAAGCCACAACTATCAACCCTTCACCTTAGAACTGCTAATTGGTTTTAGCCAACAATCATTGTCATGATATCAATAATAAAATTAAGAAGAATGAAAGATGAAAACCCTCGAAAACTCAAATAAAACTCAAGGTCAATCTCAAAATCCAAACACAAAGTATGATGTTTATGAATTCAGAAGAATAAGAATAGAAACTCTCACAAAGATCTAGAGAAGTCACAAAGAACGGGATGTCAATCCGTCCTTCAATGAAAACCCTAAAATATCTCCAAAAGTACACAATCCTGAAAATACGTCCTTCACGAATCTCCAATCCTTCAGGTTGAAATGAAACCTTAAGGCTGTCTCCAAACTCTAAGCGGAACTCTAAACAGCGGTTAAGCGAGACTAAGCAAGGATCCCGAAAACTCCCTTCTTACGCCTTTTTATAGGACGAGATATGGTTACGAAAAAGTCCAATGACGTGGCTGACGTGGAAAAATATGATACGTCACAGGATCGCCAAAATCACGGTCATGAACAACTTTCCACGACCGTGGTTTAGAGCGTGGAATCCAATTACGATGCCATATGATTTCCACGACCGTGGTTTAGACCGTGTAACTCTCTGCAGTGCTCCAAACTCACGTCCACGTTCATGTTGCCAAATCCACGACCGTGGTTTAGAGTGTGGTTCTTCAAATCCTCTTCCACGACCGTAATTCAGGGCGTGGTTCTTCTAAATCCTTGTTTTGCGTTAGTTTTGTGACATCCTTCATCTATGCTCCTTCCTTAGCCTCTCTAATGCATCTCCTTGCCATCAAGTGTGATCAAACACTTCTTTCTTCCACATTTTGCTCCAATCCAAGCTTTATTCACCTAAAAACAAAACGAAGCTAGTGTAGATCTCTATATCAACAAAGTGGGTGAACTAGCTCACAATTGCTTCGAACTCATATCTAAGAACACTATAAAGAGGGAAAAACAACTAAAACAAGTGCCTAAAATATAGTCATATTTCATGCTAACAAAATACCCCATACTTGCCACTTGCTTGTCCCCAAACAAGGTTTTTAAAAGCTTAGAACATAAGGTAGAATGAAATATGAATGCAAAACAATCTTTTTGGTTGGTGTGCTTCTAGTCAATAGATCATCCTCAAACCTTGCTTCATTCATCCTTGAAAACGCTAATATTCATAAACCAAAGTATGCAAAGCAAAGAGACTTCATAAATTGCAAATACTTCAAGACAAATATCATAACCTTCAAGCATTGTCAAAATCAAGAATGTGAAACTTCAATTTAGATCACCAAGTCAAATAACACTCTTATGATCTCAAGGACTTTCAAGTAAGGTTAAGAATGCGAAAAAGGTGGGAAACTTGTAAAGGAATGTGGTGTATGAATCCGGGAAGAAGGACAACACAAACTCTTTTCTTTTTACCATTTGAACTTCCACCAACTTAGAGCTTTGCTCTAGACTTTTTGCACATAATTTTTTCGACTTTACTTTTGGAGTTATGGACAACGGTGCACAATAACCGAAGCCTGGAAAATTTGCGTTTCTCAATTTCGAGATGCCTCAAACCCTTGATGCACATACCATAATCCGTTAGGAATATCGCTCAATCCGACTTTGACAAGACACAAACACCCGGCTATGTGAATGGTGCCGAGTTACTCATCGTCATGATTGACTTCCCCAAACCTAGAATTTTCCTACACTTTGAAAACAATTGCTTTCATGGCCCTCCCACATCAAGCATGCCAAAATCAACTCTTCCTAAATCCCGGATAGGTAAAAGAGGCAATTATTTCATTGAGGGGCTAAATGATCAAAGAAAGAAGTAAGAAAATCGAGGTGCCTTAATCATTTCATAAAAAAGTATAAGAACTTATATTGTGATTTCAACCTTTGTTTCTTAATATGATTTAGATAAAACCTTCACATTATGAAACTTGCAAGAAAGGATAAACAACATACTCAATCTCTTCACAATTCATAATTCAATTCAAGCATACAATTGTCATCAAAAACTCATTCCACAAGTAGTTTTCATCATAGAAATCATCTCTAATCTTAATAGCATAAATATTTTCAATTTTTTCAAATTTTTATGGGTTTTTCAAAGTTTTTTTTTCATATAATGCAATAATGAAACGTGTGACAATGAAAGGAAACATGCAAGTGTTCAAAGAATCATCAAAGCAAAGTAAGTAGAGTTATTACAAACCATAGTCACACCCCACCCCATACTTGAAACATACATTGTCCTCAATGTTTAAAAGAAATAAAGAAAAGAAAGGAAAACAAAGAAACTCACTAGACGGTGGTGGGACGACTCAATCCAGCGGTCAATCATCATCATCACTGTGGAGGAGGCGGTGGTGGATACAAAAAAAAATCCGAGCTAAAAGGGCGCCCAAACTGCTAGCGGTAGATGTCTCTCATCATGCGATCATGCTCTTGGCTCTAGGCGTCATGTGTCTCCTGTCGGATCTCTAGATCTCCCACTCTCCTGGATAGATTGGTGGCCCACTCTAGAAGCTACGAGTACCACTCCGGCGGCTGTCCATACCAAGCTGGAGCGTCTTGAGGTGGGGGAGTTGTTGGTGCCTGCTCATACCATGGTGGAGGAGCTCCCATCCAGTCCGGATACGCTCCATACCAAGTGGGTGGAGCGTCCATCCAAGTCGGCCTCTCACTCACGCTAGCCCTGCATAAGGAAGAGGCACCAGAAGGTCTAGAAGGACGGGGAGAACGTCTAGGTGGGTTAGGGAAGGCGTCCGGATGATCCGAAAATGTACCAAATGTCTGCTCATCACCTCCTACCTCATGGTCATCACCCCCTCTCATCTCCTCCTCCTCATCCCCAGCTGGGATATCATCCGGCACATATGGAGGAGCTACTAGCCTATTGGCATGCATAGCCGCAAAGGTCGCCTTCCAATTATGGCGTCCGGCCATAATGGAATACTCGGGGAGCCAAGGGATACCTCTACCACCTCTCTCCTCCCATGGCATGGCTGCGGTAGGTGGAGCTTGGTGGCGGGGAAAGATAATGCCTCTAGTCATAAGGCCGTTGAGACCCAAAGGTCTCGCCGCTATCCTAGTGCAAGCGAAGTAATCTATCCCTAGTTGGTTGGCTATATGAGTTACCATGCCACCATATCCAATGTTCCCGGCCTTCTTGTTTTTCAGTCTAGGCAAGGAGGGTAGCACAATCAGCGGATCTACCATAAAGCATGCAATAAAGGAGGAAAAGCTCATCGGTCTTAATCTTTTGGGGGGTCTCGATCCTAGGGAAGAGACACTCGGGAAGGACTCTATGAGCTATCTTCAAGGATAAGTGATAGATGAGCTTAGCCTTGGTATCGGCCGGTTGCCAACGATCCTCACTAGCATATATCATGGCAATCTCCTCCCAAAAGTCCTTAGGATACACTCCACTAGGAAATCTCCCATTGAAACTCTCATGGAACCCAAAGAAGGTTCCAAACTGAATAATGGAGAACTCGTAGTCTTGCTCCATTAGCCTAAAAGAAACGGTTCGGTTCATGTGGCTATGCTCAAAGGAGGTGACAAACTCCCTAGTGATCTCCGCATAAGCGTCCTCTCTAATAGCGGAGAAGACTATCAAACCAGCTCTATCCAAGAGCCACGTCAAATCATTCATGACGTTGAGCAGCTCAAGCTCCTCAAGGACTAAGTATCGAGGTCCTATGATCGGCCTTTTCTCGATCCTCTCTAAGACTCCTAAGTGATCTTCATGGACAATTGGGATCCTAGGAGGTGGTGGTGATGTTGTTTGGCTAGGAGGGGGTTGGGAAGAGGAGGAACTATCATCCTTTCTCTTCTTATTCCTGTTCGACTTTCTCCTAAACATTTTTCCTTTCGACAACAGAAATTACGGCCTGTTCTTGAAAAACCACGACCGTGGAACGTACAAAGACCGTGGTTTTGGTCTGTCTTTCTCAAATCTCAACAAATCAACACCAAACTCAGCAATCACTGTCCTAGACTAATTCCAATTCAATTTCGATCAGTTCTCCTAAATTCTTTCGAAGAAATTTAACCGAATTGACAAAGTAGAGAAAAGGGAGAAAAACCTAGGTTTTGGATCTTTAAAATCCAAGTTCCTTCTTCTGAGTGGATTATTCACTTGGTTTGTTGCTTGGATCGTGTAGATGATCGAAAATGCTCCACTTTAGGCTCAAGAACCGATCGAATCGGACTCCGAACGAAGAAATGCGAGATGAAGATGGGTGTCGGTGATTTGGGCGTGGTTTGGGGCGTGGATTTGGGATTTTGGTGTGTTTTTATGAAGGAACGTGGTTTATATAGTGCCCGTAAAATTTTTGAAAATCACGGTCACTCGAGGCAAACCACGGCCGTGGTTTTGTACGGAACCCGTGGTTTTGGTGAATTTTGCTTGATTTTGGGGAATTACGGTCACCTGTTACTTCCACGACCGTGGTTTTGGGCGTGGAAGTCTCTGGTTTGTGCCAACATCCAAGTTTCGTCAATTCCTTCCAACTTTTGCATCTTTCCTTTGCCCAATCATTATTCCTACATCCAAAAACATAACATACCGGAGGTATCGAGGGAAAAACAAAGCAAAAAAACTAATCTAAGCTACTCTAAGAATGAAAACAAAAAGGTAACTACAATACCTTGGGTTGCCTCCCAAGAAGCGCTTGTTTTGGGTCCGTAGCTAGACCGTTGCTGTGTTTATTCGAGGGTAATCGGAGTGATTTCCTCAACTGGGAGCTCCGGTGAATACTTCTTAAGACGTTGACCATTTACCTTGAAACTTCCGCTCTTTTCACCCCATACTTCAACTACGCCTTGGGGAAAAACACGTTTAATTAGATAAGGTCCAGTCCAAGGAGATTTAAGCTTACCTGGAAAGAGGCAAAGTTTGAATTGAAGAGGAGAACTTGATCTCCTTCTTTGAGATCCTTTGGAATGATATGTTTATCATGCCAACGCTTCACTCTTTCTTTATTGATTTTGGCGTTTTCATAGGCGTTCAAGCGGAGTTCTTCAAGCTCATTGAGGTCTAAGAGGCACTTCTCGCCCGCTTCCTTCATGCCGAAGTTCAACCACTTCACAACCAAGTACGCATTGTGTTCTAGCTCAACCGGGAGATGACAAGACTTCCCATACACAAGGTTGTATGGTGTTGTACCTATGGGAGTCTTGTATTCAGTCCTATATGCCCATAATGCATCATCCAACTTCAAGGACCAATCCTTCCTCGTCTTTGAGACCGTCTTCTCAAGGATGCCTTTGATCTCTCTATTCGAAATCTCCACTTGTCCACTTGTTTGTAATGGTAGGGGGTGACGATCTTGTGAGTCACCCTATACTTAGCTAGTAGAGTTTCGAATCATCGGGCAATGAAGTGAGAACCTCCGTCACTAATGATGGTCCGTGGTGTCCCAAACCTTGGGAAAATAGTTCTATTAAAGAACTTGACAACAACCATGGCATCATTAGTTGAAGATGCAATAGCTTCAACCCATGTCGAAACATAATCTACAGCTAGAAGTATGTATTGGTTTCCACAAGATGATGGGAAAGGTCCCATGAAGTCTACTCCCCAAACGTCAAAGATTTCCACCTCTTGAATGTTATTGAGAGGCATCTCGTTTCTCCTAGAGATGTTTCCTGTTCTTTGACAAGCATCGCAACACGAAACAAAGGTTTTCACATCCTTAAATAAAGTAGGCCAAAAGAATCCAGATTGCAATACCTTAGCGTTAGTTTTATTGGAACTAGCGTGTCCTCCACAAGGTAGTGAATGACAATGACGAATGACACTTTGCATTTCGTCTTCCGGCACACATCTCCTAATGATGTCGTCAGGACCTCTCTTGAAGAGTTGAGGTTCATTCCAAAAGTATTGCCGGACATCCCTAAAGAACTTCTTCTTTTGTGCATAGGATAATCCGGGAGGTATTTCCTGACAAACCAAGTAATTTACAAAATCAGCAAACCAAGGTTCGTTACCTCTAGATATCTTGTCAATGCACTCCTTTATGATGTGTAAGTGCTCATCCGGAAAGGAGTCATCTATAGGTAGATCGTCGTCTTCAATGTGGTAGACGACTCAAATGATCCGCAACAGAATTTTTCGAGCCTTTCTTGTCACGGATCTCTAGATCGTATTCTTGTAGGAGAAGAATCCATCTAATTAGTCTCGGTTTCACATCTTTCTTGGCAAGTAAATACCGGATCGCAAAATGATTCATATACAATCACCTTTGCACCTACAAGATAAGAACGAAACTTTTCAAAGGCATATACAATAGCTAAGAATTCCTTTTCAGTCTTGGCGTAGTTGAGCTGCGCTTCGTCTAGCGTCTTGCTAGCATAATAGATAGCATGGGTTCGGCATTCTTTCTTTTTCCCCAACACAGCTCCAACAACTACGTCACTTGCATCACACATAACCTCGAACGGGAGATTCCAGTCCGGAGGTTGGATAATCAGGGCTGAGATGAGAGCTTCCCGGATCTTGTAGAATGCATCTAAACAATCCTGTGAGAAATCAAAAACTGCATCCTTCATCAATAGATTAGTAAGCGGTTTCGATATCTTAGAAAAGTCTTTGATAAAACGTCTATAAAATCCAGCATATCCTAGAAAACTTCTTATCCCCTTCACCGAAGATGGGGGAGGAAGTTTTTGTATGGTCTCTATCTTAGCCTTGTCTACCTCAATCCCTCTACTAGAGATTAGGTGTCCTAGCACAATACCTTCTTTCACCATGAATTGACACTTCTCCCAATTAAGAACTAGGTTAGTGTCCTCACACCTTTGCAATACAAGAGAGAGGTTAGAAAGACAATTATCGAATGAAGAACCGTAAACAGAAAAATCGTCCATAAAAACCTCCATTATCTCCTCTATGTACTCCGAGAAGATGGCCATCATGCGCCTTTGAAAGGTGGTTGGGGCGTTGCAAAGCCCGAATGGCATCCTTCTATAGGCAAACGTCCCCCATGGACGCGTGAATGTGGTCTTCTCTTGATCATCCAGATGGATCGGAATCTAGAAGAAACCACTATAACCGTCAAGATAGCAAAAATAGGAATGTTGTGCTAACCTCTCAAGCATTTGATCAATGAATGGTAGTGGGAAATGATCCTTCCTAGTTGCATTGTTCATCTTGCGGTAATCAATGCACATCCTCCATCCCGTCACGGTTCTTGTAGGAATCAGCTCATTGTTCTTGTTGGTGATAACCGTCACTCCTCCTTTCTTTGGGACAACTTGAACGGGGCTCACCCACTTGCTATCCGAGATAGGATAGATGATACATGCGTCAAGTAACTTAAGAATTTCCTTCTTAACAACCTCCTTCATGATTGGATTTAACCGTCTTTGAGGTTTTCGCGAAGGCTTAAAATCTTCCTCCATTAGAATCTTGTGCATGCATAATGAAAGTTTAATTCCTACAAGTTCCTATATAGTATAACCTAAGGATTTCCTATATTTCCTTAGAACAACCATTAGTTTCTCATGTTCATCTTCATTTAATTCGGAACTAATAATTACGGGAAAAGTAGAATTAGTTCCAAGAAATGCATACCGAAGATGTGTGGGAAGTGGCTTCAATTCCATAGCCATTGATGCCTTTGATGAGTCTTGAGATGTGTCCGACGCTTCCTTAGAAGTCTTTAAGGGTGTGGGAGTGATGGAAGAAGACTCAAGAGTATTTGTAGAAAGAACGGAATTATTCTTAGAAATATCCAAAATTACGGCACCACTGTTACTTCCACGGCCGTGGTTTAGGGCGTGGAAGTAAATTACGGCATCATTGGTGGTTCCACGGCCGTGGGTTTGGCCGTGTAACTCTCTAGTGCTCTCCGAATAGCTGATTACGGTCATCTTGGGGGAAACCACGGCCGTGGAATAGCACGACTGGCTGTGATTCCTCACGTTTTCTGACCCATCATAGAGTTTTTCAAACTCTTCCTCTTGCACTTCTTTTAGCTCCTCCAAGGCTTCAATCTTCTCATTGCAATCCTCTTCTTCTCCTTTTTCCATGATGCTCATGGTAATGACCTTTTGCAATGGGTCTTTGAATAGAATCGAGCTCACTTCCTCTCTAGACGCTTCCTCGTCATTAATATTGAACATGTCCTCTCCAAGAGCTGGCTCTTTCACCAAAGTTGAGAGAACAAACTCAACCTTCTCTTCACCTATGTCGAAAGCCAACATAGCATTCTTGCAATCCACTATACAACCGGATGTTGCAAGAAACGGTCTTCCGAGTATGATCGGAACCGGGCAATCTGTAGGAATGTCAAGCACAACAAAATCAATTGGAATGTAAAACTTACCGAGCTTGACTGGGACGTCTTCAATGATACCGACGGGACGAGTTATGGATCGATCTGCCATGTATAACATCATCTTCACTGGTTTAGGTTCACCTAAACCGATCTTCCTACACAAAGCAAGCGGAATAATGCTTACGCTGTCTCCCAAGTCACAAAGGGCGTCACATGTGACTTCTCCTACTCTAATTGGAATGCAAAATGACCCCGGACCTCTCAGCTTTGGGGGCATCTTTTCAGTCATCATTTTGACGAGCTCCGAAGATTCCAAACTCATCTTAACTTCTCCAAAATTCTCTAGCTTCCTCTTGTTAGAAAGGAGCTCTTTCAAGAACTTCCCATAAGCGGGCATACCTACAATTGCATCAATGAAAGGTAAATTAATATGCAGTTTGCTCATGAGTTCAATAAACTTACCGAATTGCTTGTCTAGGCGCGCTCTTTCTCTAGACTGCGGGAATGGTAGGGGATGTTTATAAGCTGGAGGAGGAACGTAGACATCTTCCTTCTCCTTCCCCTTATCTTTCTCCTTCTCAGCTGGGACTTCCACAAACTTGGGCTGCGGGTCGGTGGTTGTCACTCCACTCCTAGTGGTGATAGCCATCACCCTTCCCTTTGGGTTGTCCTCTGTCTTCCTGAGAAGCTTTCCTTGATCTCTAGGAACTTCTTCAGCCTTGCTGAACATATGATTTTCTAAAGATTTTTGAGCTTTATCAACCTTAGTTATGTAACTCTCTAGTCCTTGAAGCTTCCCTAAAATCGTCTCCAACATAGGATCAAACTTCTTCTTCTCCTTATTGTTTGAACCATTTGATGTTTTCCCCTGACTTTTCAAAGGGGTAGAAGAAGAGGGAGATGTTAGTGAATTTTCAAAATTTGGATAGGAATTACCGGAATTTTATTGTTGGTTAGAACGCCAATTGTTGTTGGAATTTCGGTTGTTGTTGTTCCAATTATTATTGTTCCAATTATTGTTCCGGTTGTTGTTCCTATTCCCTTGATGGTTGTTGTTATTGTTGTTTCCCAAGTAGCCAACATCTTGCTCCTTTGGCCTTTGAAGGCCAGCTCTAATGACTTCCTTCAACTCCTTGATTTCGGTGTTGAGGGAAAAGATTTGAGTTTGTGCAGCTTGTGTTAGCTTCACTCCCGGCTCTACCTTCCGGTGGGAATACTTCTCAATCACTTGGGCTTGCTGCTCAATGAAGTCCCAAGCGTCATCCTCTCTCATATCCATGAATGTACCACAAGAGAGAGATTGGAGGTTGAATTGTGTGTCCACATCTAAACCCTTGTAGTAAATCTCCAACAGCTCCAACTTTGAAATTCCATGGTGTGGGCAATCCAATAAGAGGTCTTGAAATCTTTTTCATGATTGAAACAAACTTCGTTAGCTTTCATAGAAAATGCATTAATCTTACTTCTCAATTCCGCCGTCATGGATGGCGGAAAGAACTTAGTGAGGAACTCCGAAGATAGATCCTCCCATGTGGCAAGCTTTCCAGGTGGAAGAACTTGATACCAAGCCAAGGCTTTGTCCTTCAAAGAGAAGAAGAACGGCTTGATCTTGTAGTTGTTGTTAGTAGCCTTTTTCAGCTTCAATGTCTCCATGAATATCTCAAAATTCTGTAAACATTGGTGTGGAGATTCAGCACTAGTTCCACCAAATTGACTTTGGCGAACCATGGTGATAACTTGCGGGCTAAATTTGAATTCTTGGATGTCCTCAGTTCCGAAATTGACACCTAGACGGCGCGGTTGCTGAATTGGATCCATCCTTTGCCCGAGAGTACGTGGTTCATCCCCTATATTAGCAACTCTCACATCTCCAACGGGAATGCGAGGAACAACCGATGGTCTTGGGTTGTTACGAACGGGGTGAATCACCGGATCAATATCATCAAGTGGTGGCATATCCTCATCCTCATCGTCGGATGATTCAACTCTAATGGACTTAGTTGGTTTCCTGACTTTCTTCTTCTTAGCATCATTCAACTCCAACTTCATGTCCAACATCATAGCTTTGAGTTCATCAATTTGGAATTGATGACTCGTTAGCTCGTCCAAACGAGCTTTCTCACTCAACTTAAGTTGAAGTTGACCTTCATCCAACTCAGCTTGGATGTTTCTTTCATTGTTTTCAGCCATCTTTTTCTCTTTCAACTTTCTTCTTAAAGTTCTCTCAAGTTCTGGATCGAAAGGAACTAGATCTTGGGTAGATCTAGTCTTTCGCATATACCTAAAGAATCTGCAAACAACACTCACAAAAGATATCAAATAACAAGAGCAAAAGCTCCCAAGCTCGACAACCAAAAACCGGAATTGGTCTTGACCAACTCCCCGGCAACGGCGCCAAAAACATGTTTGCCCTAAAACGTGCGTGCAAATAAGTTTTAAATTTATAAAACTAGAATAAAAGCAAGCGAACCCGCAGTGTACGGATCGACGTAGATTAGCAAGTATTCCAGAGTATCGAACTCAGGGAATTGGTGAAACAATATCAGTTTCAAGTAATCGAGCAATGAAAAATGTAGAAGCTTTGCAAATATTGGGGAAAACAACAACCCTAAAGATCCGGATATCAAATTGTGGCAATCGATTCAAGATATACTATATATAAGGACAGAGATGAGAATTGTAATGGTATACTAAAGTAAGGGTATGTACGGTGAAGTTCAAAACCCTATATGTCTAACCCAAAGACTCTCTCTATAAAGGTTGTTGAGGCTGTAGTATAGAAAGGATCTAAGGACAAGAATTAATCTAAAATACCCATGCCCAAAGCCAAGGAATCAAAGATAAGCAAAAACGATTAAGGTTGTGACACTCGAAACCGAAGTAGAGGATGTTGAGTCTCACTACTACCTAGAAAAGATAAGCCAAGGCTAGGTTAAAGCTAATCTTTAACTTTGGATCAAAGCAAAAGCAAAGTTCATAAACCAGGGGAAATTACGGCTAGATCTTGAGAATCATGGCCCGTGGAAACCAAGAACAGCCCGTAATTTAGGGTGTCGACGATATTTCTCACACTCTCAAGGACCAATCAAATTACGATCGATCTATCATCATCTAAGCTACAACTATTAACCCTTCACCTTACAATTGCTAAAGGGCTTTAGCCAACAATCATTGTCATGATATCAATAATCAAATTAAGAAGAATGAAAGATGAAAACCCTCGAAAACTCAAATAAAACTCAAGGTCAATCTCGAAATCTAAACACAAAGTATGATGTTTATGAATTCAGAAGAATAGGAATAGAAACCCTCACAAAGATCTAGAGAAGTCACAAAGAACGGGATGTCAATCTGTCCTTCAATGAAAACCCTAAAATATCTCCAAAAGTACACAATCCCGAAAATTCGTCCTTCACGAATCTCCAATCCGTCAGGTTGAAATGAAACCTTAAGACCGTCTCCAAACTCTAAGTGGAACTCTAAACAGCGGTTAAGCGAGACTAAGAACGGATCCCGAAAACTCCCTTCTCAAGCCTTTTTATAGGGCGAGATAGGGTTACGAAAAAGCCCAATGACGTGGCTGATGTGGCAAAATATAATACGTCACAGGATCCCCAAAATCACGGTCATGAACAACTTTCCACGATTGTGGTTTAGAGCGTGGAATCCAATTACAGTGCCATATGATTTCCACGGCCGTGGTTTAGACCGTGTAACTCTCTACAGTGCTCCAAACTCACGTCCACGTTCATGTTGCCAAATCCACGGCCGTGGTTTAGAGCGTGGTTCTTCAAATCCTCTTCCACGACCGTAATTCAGGGTGTGGTTCTTCTAAATCCTTGTTTTGCCTTAATTTCGTGACATCCTTCATCCATGCTCCTTCCTTAGCCTCTCTAATGCATCTCCTTGCCATCAAGTGTGATCAAACACTCCTTTCCTTCCACATTTTGCTCCAATCCAAGCTTTATTCACCAAAAAACAAAACAAAGCTAGTATAGATCTCTATATCGACAAAGTGGGTGAACTAGTTCATAATTGCTTCGAATTCATATCTAAGAACACTATAAAGAGGGAAAAACAACTCAAACAAGTGCCTAAAATATAGTCATATTTCATGCTAACACATACGTCGTCAGTTGTCTAGACGCATAAGCAATCACTCTACCACGCTGCTTCTGAACACATCCCAAGCCTAGCTTTAATGCGTCACTGTAGACTACAAAGTCCTTTGTGCCCTCCGGCTGCGTTGAGATGAGAGCAGAAGTCAGAAGTCTCTTCAGCTCCTCAGAACTCTGAGTACACGGCTCGGACCATACAAACCGGGTAGTCTTCCTTAATAGGTTGGTAAGTGGACGGGCAATCACGGAGAATCCCTCCACAAACCGTCGGTAATAACCAACTAAGCCAAGAAAACTGCATACTTCCTTGACGTTCGTCGGTGTCGTTCACGCTGCTACAGACTCGATCTTCGCTGGATCAACCTTGATCCCATCGGCGGAGAAAACATGACCCAGCAATGCTACCTCTGGCGTCCAAAACTCACACTTAGAGAACTTGGCATACAGTTCTCTATCTCATAAAACCTGCAAAACTGTCATCAGATGTCCTGCGTGTTCATCTCTACTACGAGAGGTGCTCTCGCGACCAATCCAATAGGTGACAGAAGGATGCATACGTTCTATTCCTGTTGGTGAAAGGGGACGGAGGCGAGGTCGTAACGACTCTCGTGTAACAACCATAAGCTGAATTAGTAATTGGATAACATAATGAAAGATAATAACCGGCTGAGTTTGAGCAAACTATGTGTTTACTTTACCTTCTGTGTGTTTGTGCCTTTATTGTCTTTTTGATGTGTCGAATGTTAGCTAACGGTTTATACCGATATTGTAGATGTTCCACAAGTTCAGGATGCTGTTGAGTGATGTGAATGGTGTGGACAGCCGGGGTTCCCGTTCATTACAAGATGGGATCGGGTTTATGTTTATGTTGTTGCTTTCCCTTTTGTTTTGAACTCGGTTGCGAGTCTTTTACGCTTTCTTTTGTTTAAACCTTTAGTTTTATATTGAGTTTTGGTTTTAATTTGTTTGTGCCTTGTTGTAAGATCCGTTGTGTTGTTGCTACTCTGAGGGTCAGGACCCATTGTGAGGTCCTAGCCCATAGGGCTTCGAGTTCCCAGAACTTGGGCTGTTACATCATCTACATGCTCCTCCATGAAAGTACCTCCGGAAAGGGATTGAAGTCAGAATTGTGTATCTTCATCCAAGCCTTTGTACTAGATCTCAAGAAGCTCTATCCTCGAAATTCCTTAATGAGGACAATCCAGTAGAAGGGTCTTGAATCTCTCCCATAACTTGAACAAGGTTTCCTTATCTTTCATAGTATAAACATTAATCTAACCTCTGAATTCCGCTATCTTGGAAGGTGGAAAGAATTTTGTAAGGAATTTGGAGGTCATCTCCTCCCATGTGTTTACTCTTCCTTCCAATAAAGATTGAAGCCATGCAAGTGCCCTGTCTTTTAAAGAAAAAAACCTCACAATTTATGATTATTAGTTTCTAATCTAGGGATCTCAATATTTCCATAAGAATTTCATAATTTCGTAAATGTAAATGAGGAGACTCCCCTTTGGATCCTCCAAACCGACTTTGACGGATCATAGTAATAACTTGAGTGCGGAACTTATAATCATGGTTGGCTGGGTTTCTAAAACCTATTCCGATAGTGCGTGTACGTTACGTTGGGTGCATTCTTTGTCCAAGCGTTTGCGGTTATCCCACAACTGAATCAACTCTATCATTCCTCACCGGAGGGTGAGTTGTCGCAACTTGTGGTTGAGGACGAGCTGCAATAGGAGGTGGATTTGGTGGAGGTATCTCAATGCGGATATGCCATCCTCTTTCAAAGAGGATGGTCCTCATATCTTTGTGCATTTCGATCACTTGTGCTTGAAGTGTCTCCTCCCTCTCACGCGATCTTTCCTATCTTTCACGCGCCTTTTCTTCTATCTCATGTACTCGTTGATTCGCCAACCTTATTTGTTCCAAGGCTTCCTCCAACTCAGCTTGAATGTCTCTATCAACCATCTTCTTTCTACTAGCTTCTCTTAACCTTCGTTAGATGGTTTGTTCCAGTTTAGGATTGTAAAGCAAAAAGATTAATAGAAAAAGAAAAAAAGCCTTAACTAGACAACCGAAGTACCACTTGGTCTAGACCATGTCCCCGTCAACGGCGCCAAAAACTTGTTCGCTCCAAAACGTGTGTGTATATGAAGGAAAATAGCTTTAAATTTATACCAAGAATAAAAGCAAACAGCGAACCCGTAGTGTATGGATCGATCGCAATAAAAGAAAGTATCCCAGGGTCGAACACAAAGACTATGGTGAAACCAAGCAATAAAGAAATCTAGTTACATGATTTTGCAATAATAAAAGACAAAGTCAAGATTTTGTGTAAATATTGGCAAAACGCAGATTTTAGAGATTAAGGTATCCAATTGTGGTTTTCTATTCAAGAATTCTAAAGATCTATGGACATAGCTGAGATTGCAAAGGAAAGGTGTTTCTAAGGTGGGATAGATCACAAGACATGTCTCATTATCCGCTATCCCGAACCAAAGATCCTATTACTGGGTAAGTCTCAAGGATCAAAGGAAAGGAACTATAATCTCAAACCAACCACTCAATCTAAGGGAATAGAACTAACCATCACCGGGTAAGTCTTAGGTTAACTCACAAAGGCAAGGGAAAGGCACACTCAAACCTAATAAAGAGTGTTGAGTCCTTTATTACCTAGAACTCATCATCCTTGGCAACCAAGAAAGGGAATCATAGGGTAAGTCTCTTCCCAAGATTGAATATAGGCTAGAAAGGTTCAACAAGGCTAGGATTTAGGCAATTTTTAATCTAGGCTTTAGGATATATCATCAAAGGTACGACAAAAAGAAAATCGGTATGTTCTTGTATAAAAATCGGTCAATTTTTCACCAAGAACAGATCAAATTTTCTTCTTTGTAAAGGTAAAAACAACTCTCAATATTCAATCTAAACATCAAGGCTCATTCTATCATCATCTAAACCACAACCTTCACTCAATCATCCTAGAATCGCAAAGGTTTTAGCCAATAACACACATGATTAAATCAAGATTAAAATATGGATTCATAAAGCAATAGAAAACTCCAAATCTTGCGTTCAAAAAGAAAAAGAATCTAAAAACTATAAATTTCTCAAAGAACTTCACTAATGATCTTGAATCTTGAATCTCGAATGTGGAATATTGTTTCTCCTCTCCTTCTTGCTATCTTCTTAGGGTTTCTAGATGTGAATTTGAATATCTTAGGTGTTGCTAGACGTCCCTTATTTATAGAAGAAAGCTAGGGTTTTGAGACTCTTATCTTTTGACGATTTCTTGATAAAAATCGGGTGATATTTATAAAAATCGGCCGAGATTCTCTTGATTGTCCAATTTTTCTTCTCTGAGGCATGTTATCTTTAAGTTCCGTCTTCTATATCTCTTCAAGGTATCTTGTCCTTATCTTTTGGGCTCCTTAGTGATCCACCATACAGCGCTGCTAAGTCTAATATTGACCCAATTCTGCTCCAAACTCCACCAAATTAACTACAACTACAACAAGAAATCGTTTAGACCTCTACTCTCAAAATGTATATGAATATAGATTTAAAGGCTATTAATTCTTGTCAAATGTATGCAAAACTGAAGGGAACTACTTACAGTATGTATGAATATGATAACATATAATTCATGACATCAAAGTCCTTTGGGCATACTTAACTAGCTTCTAGATGTTGGTGTGAGTGATGATAGTGGTATTTGCCTTATATGTTCATAAGTATATAGATGCTTTAAGTACAAGAGACCTTTAATTTACCCAAGATTAACGGGCGGTGGCATCAACTACTCAGTAATATGAGGGAGACTGAGAGGATCTTCGGGACTAGGCCAAACATGATTTGCGGGGAGGGTACCGAACCACTCCATATGGTATAAGGGGAGGTATGCCGAACCTCGCCTTTTGGATAAGAAATGGAGGCGAGAGTCTTTCACGTCTCGTGCCACAACCTTAAAAAAGATTGAAGTAAAGTTACTTATATACAATTTAATAACCGGTTTTGTGTGTCAGCATGTTGAGTGTTATATTCTTACTTAATGTATTTCTGTTGTTATTATTCTACTAATATTTGGATATTTAGCTAAGGATTTATCCGTGTTGCTATATTATTTGTAGGTATAGACAGTTGTAGAGAGATCGGAAGCGGATGGTCAGCCGGGTCCACGTACTCATTAGACGGGCAACGGAAAGTCTTCTAAGCTACAAGGTCAAGAATGCATGAGAACATGATCATCATGTACTAAGAATGTGTAATAACCGAATTTTTTTAATTCCGTTTAATAAGGAATATAAATCGAATTCCGATCCGACAACCTTAATTCTTTTATATAAAACAAAGCGATATTAAATTCGATCATTTTATGTGACCTTGATTCACATAAAATGATAACTTAATTAATCCCGTAGTTATTCCGTACTTTTAACGGTTCCGGGCGAATAACTAGTATTATTTTCAACTCATTTGTTTTAAATCATGAGCAACCCAATTTATGGGCCCAGTTTTCGGCCGGCCTAATTGGTGAAAAGAGAGCTGGACTTTTTAACTCATTAGCCGGCCCACCTCTCTAAATTGTTTTACCCTAATCTCCTCTTACACCAAGCTTAACCTAATTCCCTCCCTAATCCGCGTCTCAACAACACCCTTTTTTACCGCTTTACCTCACGCCTCAGCCTCTATAGAACGATACACCACCTCTGCACAGTCGCCGTTAGCCTGAAGCACAACGCCGCCAGCGACACCCGACGTTCCTCCCCAACGCCGGACTGTGCACGATCTCGACGGTCAGGTGAGTACTAGTCCACCCTTCTTCTCCTTGAGCCAGTGGGCGGTTGATAACGCTTCTGCCGCACAGGGGATTGAACGGACACACCAGACCACCACCGAGGTAAACCCCGTCGCCTCCTCATGCGGCTACTTCACGTCCTCGCGTGCGACCCAATTCTGTCGATCCCATGTAACCTACCCTCTTTTCCAGCCTTGTCCTCCTTTTTGTTGCCTTTTGATCGTGGGTTAAAAACATGAAAAACCCGGACTCCCTAAACGTGCTGTGAGCAGCTAAACCCCCTCTGTCTACATAGCGGGTATTGCTAATCCGAGTACAGTGTGGTGTCGGATTCATCACTGCTACAGACAGACTAGGCGCTCAACCTCGTTTAGTCCACCTCGTGTCTCGTCGGATAGGCTGTCACCGAGCCGGACCGAAATAAATTGTGGTGAGTCCTATACTGTCCGCTTCTGTGCTTCCTTTCTGTTTTATGTTGGAGTTGCAGTAAAATAGGTATACATAGTAAGAGGTGGGTAGAGTTGAGTAGTTTTAGAGTGTTTTCACGTGGCATAATTAAACAGGTGGTTAGGTTGAAATTGAATACCTCTATATCCTTAATCGCTGTAGTATATATATATATATATATATGTATGTATATAGATTTATAGGTATAAGAGGGATAAGTATATACATAGTGATGTAGAGATAGTAAGGATAGATAAGCATATAATGTAGGCGTGCGATGTTTATAAGTATGTGTATATAGGAGTACAAGTACGGATATGAGCATAAAATTTAAAAGTTTAGAAACTATATATATAGATATATGCAACAGTGCCATAGACGTAGATAAGTACGTATGGATGCATAGGACGGAGTATACGTAAGAAGAGATATAATTACAAAGTATATATATATATATATATATATATATATATATATATATATATATATATATATATATATATATATATATATATATTTATGTCCCTCTAGTCGGGTGGGCGCCGGCCGGTCTTTCGACCAGATCCCCCTAAAAACCGTACGTGCGGGTCTCCCCGCATGCGGCTCACGCAGCTCCGCGGCTCGGAACCTGTTGATTCCTGAGCCATTCGTTCTCCCCTCTCGGATCTTGACTCGGCTTATAACATTATAAAGGGATGGTGCGTTAACTATCAAAGTGTGTTTTTTTTTCATGGTCGTTTATTTTTCTTTTTGTGTTGGGAATAATGTGCAGGCTTTTTGCACACTGAGGGGCAAAATGACCACCCCAATGGTCTCCTAGAGACTTTACAAGGCTCGATGTAATTGAGAAGGGGGAAAGCCAAATTGCTTGGACTTAGCCCCAGCTGACAGGATTGGAATCAGTTCGACGTTCCGGGAAGTTGTGTGTGTGGATGATAGTAGAGTGGTGAGGATAAGAGCCAAGGAAGCGGTTGGTAGAATCTAATCGGGAAGGTTAAGAGTATTATAACCAGATAGAGTATTAAAGTTTGGAAATAAGTTCTAAAAGGAAATATGAGAATTTAGGATAGACGTTGGAGAATTTCGGGATCCAGAGTAAAAGAGTCTTTACACCTAAGAGAGTTGTTTTCGTAAAGTTCCTCTTGAGATTTGTACCTCTTCGAAGTGATTAACTTCTAAGAGTACAGGATGAAATGTTGATACCCATGCCTTGTTTAATAGACGTTTGAGTTACCACGGGTACGGACTGAGTTGAGATTTGGGAAAGTGATATTTGATCGAGGTAAGTCCTTGCGACTTACTTAGCCCGTTTCAAGATATTAGTTGGGTGATAATGGTTGTGTGTGTGCGATGTGTGTGATTATAATAATAACAACTTGTTAGGACGACCGTTGTTATTATGTTTTAAGGCCCAAGTGTATGTATAACGGGCCGTGACATCACTGCCCAGCTCTGACAGGAGACTGGGAGGTTATCTATACCCAGACTAGGCAGGTACAAGGTGAGATGCATCGGATCCATTCCTGATGGTTACACGGGGGTGGAGGCGAGGTTTAGGAATCCCTCGTGTCACAAAATAAGTATCATTAGTAAGAGTGAATAACTTAAATAAAGATAATAATTGAACTTGTTTGAAAGCATGATGGGTGTTTATTATTTTATGTGTGTGTGCCATTATTATTCTCCTAATGTTTAGATAACTAGCTAATGGTTATTCTTTTGTTGTGTTTTTAGATTCACCGCAGGTTAGAACAATAACTGCGTGATCCGGAAGTAGTGGCCAGCCGGGTCTCCGTACACCTTAAAGTGGGGGGAGGGGGGTTGGGTTGTTGTTTGTCGTTCTTTCTTTTGTTAAGACAGTTGATCTTTTTCCTTTGTTTAGTACTATAGGCTGCTAGACCTTATTGTACTCATTCCTTTAAAAATACATTTTCATGAATTTCGGTTTTTTCTTATTTGTGTCTTGTTGCAAGATCCTAGTAATATTGTTGTCAAACTGAGGTCGGGACCCATTGTGAGGTTCTACCCAGTAACGTCCCGAGTTCTGAGAATTTGGGGTGCTACAACATGGTATCAGAGCCCTAGGTTGGCAACAATGGCACTTGAAATCTTTTGAAAGACCGAATAAGTATTAAACAGAACCCGAAAGAGATCTAGGTTTTTAAAAGGGAACTTTTGGTTTTCAAATGCATGCATAGTGTGGTTGGAAATAGAAAAGTACGACTGACCACCACTGCTACCGCGGATCTCAGTATGCTTAGTTTGGACTTTAGGTTTTACTGTAGTGGACTCATTACCTAGTTTATAATTATAGTTGTTATTCCTCGCGCAGATGACACGTACTAGAGCTACGCTAGCTACTGGTCGAGGTAGAGATCGTCCACCTCTCCCTCCAGCTGGACTAGGTAGGGGAGATAGGACCCCTATGGTTAGAGGACGCGGCCGTGGAGGTAGACCTCCACTGGCACGAGGTCGAGGTCGAACTCCTCGAGAGGATCCACCAGCAGTGATCATGCCAGATGCTGGAGTGGAGGAGGTGGCTAAGAGTGTAGGTCCCGAGGTCAGGAATGAGACCGTTGCTAGGTCTGGAGCGTAGAGAGCACGTTCAACGGAGTCAGGACGTGTTTCCATTGGAGCATCTGAGTATAGAGAGTACCGAGCATACGTCGAACGTATGGAGGAGGCTGCTAGAACAGAGAGACTTACCCAGGTACCACCAGTACCGGCTAGGTCCGTCCAGGTGACACAAGGAGTGCCTCAGGTGCCGGCTGTACCTGGGAGGAGAGTTATGGCTGATAGAGCTCCTACTGGGTCTAGAGCACCGAGGCCGGATGAGTGGTTGAAGGCATTCAACTCTCAGAAAGTCCCCTCATTCAGTGGAGAGATAGGATTAGAGGTGGAGCACTGGATTGGACAGGTAGAGACTGCACTAGAGGCGATACGTTGCCCAGAGGATCGACAGGTGGATTTGGTGCAGACATGTTTCACTAAGGATGCTCATTCCTGGTGGTGGACCATACGTAGTCGAGTCACCAGTTGAGAGCAGATGAGGAGCATTATTAGAGACAGATATTGCCCTGTCTCATTAAGGAGAGAGAGGTTTCAAGACTTCATTGAGGCAGGATTTGAGGATATTCCAATTGCTGCTGCCATCAAGAAGTTCCAAAAGGAACTGACTCTACTTGGACCAGCTACACCTCCTGAGGAGCAGCATGTGTATCTCTTTTCACGGAGATTGAGAGAGAGCACTCGTTCCTATCTGGCAGGATTTTGCTACGAGACTCTGTCAGACTATCAGGATAGGGCTTCTACATATGAGAGAGATAGACCAATCCAGAGGAGAGTTGCCCAGTCAGACAGGCCGGATAAGCGGCAGAGGACAGGATATGCTAGTGGTAGTACAGGAGTAGCTGTTTTTGGACGGGACAGACTCAGGGGCGACATAGCCATACTGCTACTGGTCAGACTTCAGCTGGGGGTTTACAGTGCCACAACTGTAGTGGCTATGGACACATCCGATCGAACTACACGAAGCCGTTAGTGATCTGCTTCCAATGCGGCAAGGTTGGACATAGGGCTGTATTCTGCCGCCAGGGCAAGGCTCCATCTCAGCAGGGTTCCTCCCCTGCAAGTCTATCAAGGAGTGTACAGAGGCAGCCACAATACCAAGCTCCGAGTCAGCAACAGTACCGTGCCCTAGGTCAGCAGCAATCTTACAGGGCTCCAAGACACACATCTTCACAGAGCTCTATGCAGGGATTAGGTCGGGGCAGAGGACGTGGCAGTGTAGCTGATACTAGAGGAGCTCAAGCACGGGTGTTTGAGCTGAGGACTGCTAATCAGCCAGAGGCACCGACTGCCACAGGTACGATCCAGATCTATGACTTACCCGTACAAGTTTTATTTGATACGGGTGCTACACACTCCTTCATATCTGATGCATGCGTAGATAGGTTGTCCTTAGCTACTGTAGAGGGGATACCTTTTATGATAGGCTTACCTGATGGGAGTAAGGTAAGAGAGACTAGGGAGATCTATGGATGCCCTGTTCGCATGGGAGATCGAGACTGGCTAGTAAATTTTCTAGTCATGCCCTTAGCTCATGAGGATGTGATTTTAGGGATAGATTGGATGAAGAGACACGGAGCAGTCTTAGACATTGGTAGGAGGACAGTGACTGTTGCCACCGAGGAGGGTCAGTGAGTGATATTTCGAGGTTGAGACCTCGGAAAGTCCAGCACGGTTATCAATGCAGTGAGAGCAGCGAGACTGATAGCACAGGGTTGCAAGGCCTTCTGGTGTTATGCCATGAAGGAAAGAAAGAGCCTAACCATAGAGGAGATACCCGTTACATGCGAGTTTGCAGAGGTATTCAGTGACGACCTGCCAAGACTACCCCCACAGAGGAGCGTTGATTTCAGCATTGAGTTAGAGCCGGGCACGAGACCGATCTCGAAGGCCCCGTACCGTATGACATCGATAGAGCTGCTTGAGTTGAAGAAGCAGTTAGAGGAGTTAGTAGAGAAGGGCTTCATACGCCCTAGTGTGTCTCCTTGGGGCGCGCCAGTATTATTTGTTAAGAAGAAGGACGGATCGATGAGGCTGTGCATAGACTACAAAGAGTTGAACAAAGTTACCATCAAGAATAAATACCCACTGCCGCGCATAGATGATCTGTTGGACCAGTTGCACGGAGCGTCCGTGTTCTCGAGGATAGACTTGAGGTCAGTTTATCACCAGCTGAGAGTGAGAGATCAGGACATACCTAAGACGGCATTCCGGACTAGGTATGATCATTATGAGATGCCATTTGGGCTCACTAATGCACCAGCAGTGTTCATGGAGTTGATGAATGGAATATTCATCGACTTCTTAGACCAGTTTGTAGTGGTCTTTATTGACGACATCCTAGTTTACTCTAGGAGTCGAGAGGAGAATGCCGGACACTTGAGGACAGTATTACAGATTTTGCAGGATAGCCAGCTGTATGCTAAGCTATCCAAGTGTGAGTTTTGGATGAAGGAGGTGGCTTTCTTAGGCCACATAGTGACGGCTGAAAGTATTAAAGTCGATCCGGCGAAGATCGAGTCAGTGTCTTCATGGCAACCTCCTAAGAATGTTAAGGAGGTTCGTAGCTTTCTAGGTTAGGCAGGTTATTACCGCCGGTTTGTGGAAGGGTTCTCCTTGATTGCCCGACCACTTACTTGTCTTCTGAGGAAGACTACTCGGTTTGTCTGGCTGAGCCGTGTCAGCAGAGTTTTGAGGAGTTGAAGAGGAGATTGACGTTCGCTCCGATTTTAGCACAACCCGAGGGTACCGATGACTTTGTGGTATACAATGACGCATCCAAACTAGGCTTGGGGTACGTTCTGATGCAGAGGGGTAAGGTCATAGCCTATGCGTCTCGACAGTTGAAGACATATGAGGAGAACTACCCCACACATGATCTAGAGTTGGCTGCCGTAGTCCATGCTCTTAAGATCTGGCGTCACTATCTCTATGGGGCGACATGTCAGATCTTCACAGACCATAAGAGTCTGAAGTATATATTCACTCAGCGGGAGTTGAATAATTGCCAGAGGCGGTGGTAAGAGTTGATCAAGGACTTCGACCTTGAGATTCTCTACCACCCCGGAAAGGCGAATGTAGTAGCTGATGCTTTGAGCCGGAAGACGCCTAGGGAGAGGGCGATAGCCCGATTGATGGTACAACCATAGTTGTAGAGATATTTGGCTTGGTTGGAGATAGAGATTCAGTTTCCCGATTCAGATCGCTAGTTGGCTACTTTGGAGTTACTTCCGGATCTGTTGGATGAGATCCGACAAAAGCACGAGACTTGCCCGACTTTGACCAGGATCCGAGACAGGATGTCTCGAGATGAGGCCCCACAATTCACTATTGGTGCGGATGGAGTGATGAGACGTCAGGACTGCATTTGTGTACCGTCAGACAGTGAGTTGAGACAGAGGATACTAGATGAGGCTCATGCTACCCCATACTCAGTACATCCTGGAGCGAGTAAGATGTACAAGGATGTGAGACAGTCTTTCTGGTGGGGTGGTTTGATGCCCGACGTGGCTCGGTATGTAGCTCAGTGTGCGACCTGCCAACATGTCAAGATTGAGCATCGCAGGTTCGGAGGAGAGCTCCACCCACTTCCAATACCACAGTGGAAGTGGGAGGATATATCGATGGATTTTGTCATAGGATTGAGGCTCAGCAGAGGTTTTGATGCTATTTGGGTAGTGGTAGACCGTTTGACGAAGACCGCCCGGTTCATTCCGATTAAGGAAACGTGGCCGGTAAGTCGTCTAGCTGAGGAGTTCACTAGACACATTGTGAGATTTCATGGAGTACCGAGGACTATCGTCTCCGACAGAGATGGACGTTTCACCTCGAGGTTTTGGCAGCATATACATACTACTTTGGGGACGAGTCTCCACTTTACCACCGCCTATCACCCACAGACAGACGGTCAGTCTGAGAGGACCATCCAGACATTAGAAGACATGCTGCGGGCTTGTGTACTAGATTGGGGACAGGTATGGCCAGATCATCTTCCACTGGTAGAGTTTTCATATAATAACAGTTGGCACACATCTATTGGGATGGCCCCTTATGAGGCTTTGTACGGGCGGAGATGTCACACGCCATTATGCTGGGATGAGCCTAGTAGAGCTGATGGGGTAGCTCTAGATCAAATACAAGATGACATCGCTCGGATTGCCCTAGTCCGAGAGCGGATGTTAGTAGCTCAAAGTCGTCAGAAATCCAACGCCGACAAGAGGCGTCGACCTTTGGAGTTTAGTGTGGGTGCTCAAGTGTGGTTGAAAGTGTCACCTACAAGAGGAGTCAGGTGTTTCGGCATTAAGGGGAAGCTGAGTCCCCGATATGTCGGACCTTTTGAGATCTCGGAGAGAGTTGGAGAGGTGGCCTACAGATTAGCATTACCGCCAAGACTAGTGGGTGTTCATCCGGTCTTCCATGTATCTCAGTTGAGAGAGTACATCCCGGATCCGAGACACGTCATCAGCCATGAGGATCTGATAGTTGAGCCCGATTATACTTTTGTAGAGTACCCAGTAGCTGTCTTGAGGCGCAGTACTAGACGTCTGCGGTCCAAGGAGATACCTATGTTGAGGATCCAGTGGTCTAGACGAGGAGCTGATGAGGCCACTTGGGAGACCGAGGAGAGTATTAGACGTAATTATCCCGAGTTCTTTGCGGGGTTAGATGTCACTTTTGTATCGACGAGTTAGTACTCGGATAGTGTGTTGTTTGACCATTCATGTTTTATATTGGATTGAGTAGTTCTGTGTTAATGTGATGCGTGTCTGAGTTTGCTGATTGAGTAGTTGCATGGTAGAAAACGGAAATTGTGAAAACTAAGTTACACCAAGAAAATCATGTGATTTGGTATATTATCCTAAGTTTCGGGACGAAACTTCTTTTAAGAGGGCACTAATGTAATAACCGATTTTTTTTATTTCCGTTTAATACGGAATATAAATCGAATTCCGATCCGACAACCTTAATTCTTTTATATAAAACAAAACGATATTAAATTCGATAATTTTATGTGACCTTGATTCACATAAAATGATAACTTAAATAATCCCGTAGTTATTCCGTACTTTTAACGGTTCTGGGCGAATAACTAGTATTGTTTTGAACTCATTTGTTTTAAATCATGAGCAGCCCAATTTATGGGCCCAGTTTTTGGCCGGCCCAATTGGTGAAAAGAGAGGTGGACTTTTCAACTCATCAGCAAACCCACCTCTCTAAATTGTTTTACCCTAATCTCCTCTTAAACCAAGCTTAACCTAATTCCCTCCCTAATCCACGTCTCAACAACACCCTTTTTTACCGCTTTACCTCATGCCTCAGCCTCTGTAGAACGATACACCAGCTCTGTACAGTCGCCGTCAGCCTGAAGCACAATGCCGCCAACGACACCCGACGTTCCTCCCCAGCGCCGGACTGTGCACGATCTCGACGGTGTGGTGAGTACAAGTCCACCCTTTTTCTCCTTGAGCCAGTGGGCGGTTGATAATGCTTCTGCCGCGTAGGGGATTGAACGGCCACGCCAGACCACCACCGAGGCAAACCCCGTCGCCTCCTCGTGCGGCTACTTCCCGTCCTCGCGTGCGACCCAATTCCGTCAATCCCATGTAACCTGCCCTCTCTTCCAGCCTTCTCCTACCTTTCTGTTGCCTTCTGATCGTGGGTTAAAAACATGAAAAACCCGGACTCCCTGAACGTGCAGTGAGCAGCTAAGCCCCCTCCGTCTACATAGCGGGTATTGCTAATCCGAGTACAGTGTGGCGTCGGATTCGTCACTGCTGCAGACAGGCTAGGCGCTCAACCTCAACCTCGTTTAGTCCACCTCGTGTCTCATCGGAAAGGCTGTCACCGAGCCGGACCGAAACAAATTGTGGTGAGTCCTATACTGTCCGCTTCTGTGCTTCCTTTTTGTTTTATGTTGGAGTTGCAGTAAAATAGGTATACATAGTAAGCGGTGGGTAGAGTTGAGTAGTTTTAGAGTGTTTTCACGTGGCATAATTAAACAGGTGGTTAGGTTGAAATTGAATACCTCTATATCCTTAATCGCTGCAGTATCTATATATATATATAGATTTATAGGTATAAGAGGGATAAATATATACATAGTGAGGATAGATAAGCATATAATGTAGGCGTGCGATGTTTATAAGTATGTGTATATAGGAGTACAAGTACGGATATGAGCATAAAATTTAAAAGTTTGGAAACTATATATATAGATATATGCACCAGTGCCATAGACGTAGATAAGTACGTATGGATGCATAGGACGGAGTATACGGAAGAAGAGATATAATTACAAAGTATATATATATATATATTTATGTGTGTGTGGATGATAGTAGAGTGGTGAGGATAAGAGCCAAGGAAGCGGTTGGTAGAATCTAATCGGGAAGGTTAAGAGTATTATAACCAGACAGAGTATTAAAGTTTGGAAATAATTTCTAAAAGGAAATATGAGAATTTAGGATAGACGTTGGAGAATTCCAAGATCCGGAGTAAAATAGTCTTTACACCTAAGAGAGTTGTTTTCGTAAAGTTCCTCTTGAGATTTATACCTCTTCGAAGTGATTAACTTCTAAGAGTACGGGATGAAATGTTGATACCCATGCCTTGTTTAACAGGCGTTTGAGTTACCACGTGTACGGACTGAGTTGAGATTTGGGAAAGTGATATTTGATCGAGGCAAGTCCTTGTGACTTACTTAGCCCGTTTCTGGATATTAGTTGGGTGATAATGGTTATGTGTGTGCGATGTGTGTGATTATAATAATAACAACTTGTTAGGACGACCGTTGTTATTATGTTTTAAGGCCCAAGTGTATGTATAACGGGCTGTGACATCACTGCCCAGCTTTGACAAGAGACTGGGAGGTTCTCTATACCCAGACCAGGCAGGTACAAGGTGAGATGCATCGGATCCATTCCTAATGGTTACACGGGGGCGGAGGCGAGGTTTGGGAATCCCTCGTGTCACAAAATAAGTATCAGTAGTAAGAGTGAATAACTTAAATGAAGATAATAAATGGACTTGTTTGAAAGCATGATGAGTGTTTATTATATTATGTGTGTGTGTGCCATTATTATTCTTCTAATGTTTAGATAACTAGCTAATGGTTATTCTTTTGTTGTGTTTTTAGATTCACTGCAGGTTAGAACAACAGCTGAGTGATCCGGAAGTAGTGGCCAGCCGGGTCTCCGTACTCCTTAGAGTGGGGGAGGGGGGGTTGGGTTGTTGTTTGTCGTTCTCTCTTTTGTTAAGACAGTTGATCTTTATCCTTTGTTAAGTACTATAGGCTGCTAGACCTTGTTGCATTCATTCCTTTAAAAATACATTTTCATGAATTTCGGTTTTTTCTTATTTGTGTCTTGTTGCAAGATCCTAGTAATATTGTTGTCAAACTGAGGTCGGGACCCATTGTGAGGTCCTAACAGTAACGTCCCGAGTTCTGAGAATTCAGGGTATTACAGAATGCAAGAGATAAGCATTCGAATTGGACTCACGAGAATCCATCTTCGAACACAAACATGCATTGATGGAAGGAGACACGGGCTCACTCACACCATTGAAGATCAGCCCCGGGTCCCTAAAGGCCGAGTATATAGGAAAACATTTCCTCCACCTCTGGACATCATTGCGCACGTGATGGGAAACCATGCAATGCTTGCTTTAATCAATGTAGAAAATGCACATGTGAGGGATAAGTACTTCATGAGTTGTGCAAGCTATACAAGTCATGCAAGCCATGTCATATCCACATAGGAACAAATCATTTCCTACTACACCCATATAAGTTAACAATGCAAGATCGCCACATAGGGCCCACAATATCAAGGGATACTCTTTCCGGGCCCAACCGCCGTAATACATGGCCTATTCCTCCAACAAGTGGACCGGCTATGCAAGTCTTCCCGATCATCAATGCTATTATAAACCATGACCCACAAAGGCCATCTTTCGATCCTTCCCTTATCATGTTAGTGTAGTATAGCATCATGATTAGGCTGGGCCTAGGATAGCTTTGCGGAATACCAAGTAGTGGCTTTGAACCTTAGGTGAGTGTTTGAGGATTTTGGAATGTTCTATGGCTTGATGGGTGTTTGATCTTGAGATGGTTATAAGGCTGTCAACGTATGGTTGATCTTGTGAGGTTGTTAATGGCTTTTAGTTGTATGTTGAGCTTGTGAGAATCTACGGTTTGAGGTTGTATGATTTCTGAGGTTGTGAACTAGGACGTGAGTAGCCTAGCATAACGTTACTATCGTTGAGATCATCAAGACTAGGAACATGTTGTCCTAGCATGTGACTTGTATGACCTTGTAGAGGTCCTTTGGGCTAGAAGTCTAAGGACTTCTAGCATGAGAGATAGATGTTGATCGTGTGCCTTGTTTTGACCAGGCGTTGAGGATCTTCCTGCGGGAAGTTGAGAGTGTTAGTTTCAGGTAGAGCGTTTGAGATAAGTAAGTCCCCGGACTTACTTAGCTAGCTTCCACATATTAGTTTTATGTGTGATGGTGGTGTGTGTTTTTGTTATGTTATAACATTTAAACCAGACTTGGATGACCGCATATTTATACCCTTATATTGGCTTAAGTGTATGATAACTAGGTGGTGACATCACTGCCTAGCTCTTGAAGGAGCTAGGTGTTCTCTACGACCAAACCAGTCAAGTAGATGGTGTAAACAATCCTTGTTGGTATACGGGGACAAAGGCTAGAGATCATTTGATGCTTGTGTCAGCAATCCTAAGTTGTTTTAGTAATGGAATGACATAAAGAAAAGATAATAACCGGCTTGTGTGATATCATGCTATGTGTTTCCGTTATCTTATATGTGTAGGTGCCTTCACCTTCTTTCTAATGCATAGAATGTTAGCTAACGGTTTTATACCGCCTTTGTAGATGCCTTGCAGGTTAGGGATGCCACTGAGTGACTCAGAGGAGTGGACAGTCACGGTTCATGTACATTATAGGACGTGGATTGGGGTTTTATCTTATGTTCCGCTAGCGTATGTACTTTAGTCGTTATTATTGTATGTTGTTTTGAGGACTTGGCTGGAGTTTCTGCTTTGTATCGTATTTCGGTTTATGTCACATTGCATTCAAACTATTTGTTTTGCCTTTTTATTTGTGCCTTGTTGGAAAGATCCGATGAAATTATTGTCAGACTAAGGGTCGGGACCCATTGTGAGGTCTCTGCCCGTAGCATCCCGAGTCCCGCGGATTTGTGGTGTTACATTATCTTCATTTCCTATATCTTTTTCTTTTGTTATTGTCTTTTCTATTGACTCATTTGGGCATCAAGAGATCGGGTCAACTATACGGGAAATACGGCGTATCACCAAGACTATTCTTTTCATTTGATTTCTCTTATTGTACTATGTCTAGCTAAGTCTCCTTCGATCTATGAAGTTTGTTGAACCCTATGATGGATCAATGGTGACTATTATTGAATGAATGTCAAAAGGTTTTTTTTGAAATTGCTTCGTTTTCAACTTTAATTTACCTTCGAAAGAAGTAGCGTTTATATCTAGTTTAGATATATTAACTAAAGAGCAAAAATTGAAGTGTCCTTTATTGGATTTATTGGAAAGTATGTGGTTTGAGAGTAATGCTTAGTCACTGCCTCGAGGATCACGTCCTTTCTAGCTCGTATTGAGGCCCATTCAGCTGCCCTCGTAACCCTATGGATGAACCTTCCCTTATAAATAGGGAGGTCGTGTCTCCTATTTTCTCTTCTTGAATTTAAATACATTTTGGTTAAACACGTTGTGTTAACTTCTACGGTGTCCAATGTCGTCTTTACGAAGTGAATAGAAAATATGAGTAAGAGATGTCATGTTCGTAACTCGCTTGGACTTGTTTAAGTGTGTTTTATGGGCCAACAGTGGAGTAAGGTGCTTCAATTAACTTTAAGAAAACCTCTAGGTGCTTTAGGGTTCTTTGAATGCCTATTGTGTTTGAGGTAGCGGGAAGAGTTCTACATGACTTTGATGGTTGTGTAGATTGGTGATCCTCCCGATCGTGGCCTTTTGTGTTTCCAGGTTGCTTCTTAGAGTTCAACTTCGATCTATCCAACTATCGATCCCTCCCATCATTGAATCATCTTCTTTTCATATCTCCTTTTATTTTGTTATTGCCTTTTCTATTGATTCATTTAGGCATCGATAGATCGGGTTAACTACAAGGGAAATATCGTATCACCAAGAATATTCTTTTCATATGATTTCTCTTATTGTACTATGTCTAGCTAAGTCTCCTTCGATCTATGGAGTTTATCGAACCCTATGATGGATCAATGGTGACTATTACTGAATGAATGTCAAAAGTTTTATGTTTCTTTTGAAATTGCTTTGTTTTCAACTTTTATTTACCTTCAAAAGAAGTGACGTTTATAATTAGTTTACATATATTAACTAAAGATCCCAAATCGAAGGGTGGTTTATTGGATTTATTGGAAAGTATTTGGTCTGAGATTAGTGCTTTGTCATTGCCTCGAGGGTTTCAAACTATATTAGAAAGTTCATGTATTTGTATATTTTCTAACTAAAGAGGCACAAGCGAAGGTTTCTCTTGGTTGTTTCTTGATTTCTAATTTCTTAAAGGGTTTCCTTATATTTCTCGAACCACTAGATTGAGGGGTATGCGAGTTGTAAAGCACGATCTTTATTTGTCTATACCAAAGGATATTTTAGCTGGTTACCTCCATCATTGTTGATTTAAGTTCATGTTATTCACATACGTGGTTAATATTTGATTCATTATAGTAGGGATACTTGCTTCCTTAGATTGCTCATCCCAAAGTTATTATCTCACATCTTGTTACAATTTGCTCTACGTTCACGAATTGATTCCTACAAGCCTAATTTTATTCATTATTCTCTTTTTTTAAAGGTTAGTATATCTTTTTATTTGCTTTAACCAATACATACATGGTCCTGTGAATTTGATACCTGAATATACTATATCAAATCCCGATTCAATACGGGGAGGTTGTTTAATATTTGGTTAAAACTTCCACGATCTCCAACAACAAACATTGTTTTAGCTTGTGAAAAGAGAAAAATTGTGAGCTTGTAGATTCATTCAAAGCTAATAATTAAACAACACGTGCACACTTGTGTCTGTTTTAATTGGTTTCCACTTGCATAGTTAACAAATATTACCCTTTAAATATTTCCTTTTGCAAATTTGACATTAATCTGGTACCCTTTTATTTTATTTTGTCATGTTTACACTTATCTTCGTACTTTTGACCATATTTGTGCTCACAAAAATTTAGATTTTTTTTTTTGGTAACACTCGTTTATAAGATAAATATGTCAATTTCACAACTTATTCACGCACACAAATGTTTTCTAAACTAGGGATTTTTTTTGTTTTATTAATGTGTTTACTTGTGTCCTATACCGAACTCGACAAATTGTTTTAGGATAATATAAATTAATATCATAAATATGCGTTTTGGCCTATTATTTATGCTCACAAAATTTTATAAATACGGAGGTTGTCTTTTATATGATTATTCTTTAGTATGTCAAATGAACCTTTTATATATGCATCTATATATACACTTATATATATATATAACCATGCACATTAGAAAGATATAAAGATGAGATAATTTAGTTAATATAACCCTTTTTAGGGAGATCAAATAGGCCCATATCATTATCAGTAATTAAATAAAAAATAATATATTTTTGAATGGACTAAATGCAATTTTATGGTTCTTATTATCTAGGAAAAAAGAAAGTTATAATTGGGTATTAGTTAAGTTTGAGTAAATGAAGTTCGGTAATTGAACTTGGTAACGGAATTGGGTAATTAGAATTCAGTAACTGGAATCGGGCAACGGTAAATGAAATCGGGTATCCGAAGTTAGATATGTGAATTTTTGTACATGAAGTTGGGCACATGAACTTGGGTATGCAATTTTTTTATTAGTAATATTAAAAAACATATTTAACCCATCTAAGTTTTTTTCTAATTAATTATTAGGATAAGGGTCTATATTGTACCCTATTATAAATAAATAGTCTACTTAACAATATCACCCTATGAAGACTACCCTTTAAACAAATTTGATATTGAGTAACTATAAATTCTGAAACTCGTAACCCATTACACTTTTTGCAAAGAGTTAACACTTTTATTGAAGTAAAATAAACCTAGAAATACAATATTTTTTCTATTTTCTATCGTCCAAAGATAGCACATTTTCTGAACTACTTTAGCCAAGTTGTTGACTTCTCTTGATCTTGCATGCGTTGTCACATCCCTCGACACATGTTTTTGTTACATCCTCCTTTCTTAAGCCTTTTCAAAGTCACGTACAAAAATCATCGTATCAATATATGGTTACGATGTTGATATTGATTTTTTTTAATGTAAAAGTAAATGATTCAATTAGTATTTAATACAAATAAATAAACTGTCTTAATAAGAAGGATAATTAGAAACATAATAAATAGATAATCAATTAGCATCTATACCTTGTTTTTCTAAACTTTTTATGGTGCTAATGCAATTTGAAAGCGCACATCCAGCTTGACATAATATGTTTTCATCTTGTCCTTGCACGTCAAGAGGAAATTTCTTGTCACATAAAGTGTAACAAGTTATTATGCAAATCGGATTTCCAAAACATGTGAAGAGACACTCCCCTAAGCACTTGGCTATTGTGCCGATAGTTATTGCATTTGAGGGAGCAAAAATTGAGGACATGATCAATGAAATGATGAGTATTGTCTTAATTGTCATTTTTTTGATTTTGCAAGATGATTATTTCTCTAGAAATATCAAAAAGTTTATGTTACATGTTTGGGTACAACTGAGTTATATAACATTTCGATGTGCACAACTAAGAAAATTGATTGTAATGTATTCAGTATGAACCGTATATAATAGTCACATGTATATATTTGGTAATATATCACAAAATAACAAGTACGGATGAGCATGCATGTGAGTTAAGAGAGTCATTTAAATCCATCTAGTAAATTGGAAAAATAAGATCGGAAACTATCATTTTCCAAAATACTAGTAATACAAATAGTATAAAAATAAAGAAACTAGTACTAAGATACCATATAAATTAGAGAACTATTCTTTATTTTTAGAGAATATAATAAACATAAGTATAAAAATATTACTAATATTAATGAGTTGAACTATTGAGTTATTACAACCATTTCGGAATGGATCATTTATTACAAAATATTTCATTAAAGTAGGTAACTTTGAAAATTTTAGTAAAAAATATTTGCGTTTAGACCTTCACTTTTTATGGTTTGAAAATGAGCAAAATTTCCCAAAATACCGTAGATAATTTGCGTTATTGGGATGAGGACAATAGTTGGTGGGGATGGTGTTTGTGGTAATGAAGTGTAAAATTAGTCCATTTATTCGAAGATCTTGTTACATGGAAATGTGAGTTTGAGATTTGGTTATATGTTATAGTTCGTATATTTGGTTTAATATCAAAGTTTAATAGTTAAGGATGATTTGTACATATTTGAGATAAGAGAGGCTTTGGGATACATAAAGTAAATTGAAATCTTAATAGTAGAAACCATCTTAACTCATAATATACATGACCCTAATATTTTTATGTAAAGAATTAGTAGAAAGATAGGCCTGTAAATTAGAGAATTATTGTTAATTATTATATATATAATCATATTAAGTCTAATTTATTTGTAATATAATATAATTAATGTATCTATCATTACAACCATTTCAAAATGGATCATTTGATAAATAATATTATATTAGAATATGAAAATTTCACAAATTTAGTAAGAAATAATTGCGTTTAAAATTTATATTTATTAGAGTTGAAATTTAATGGAATTTGACCAAAGGCCATAAATTATTTACAGGATAGGAAGGGGGGCCAATAATTAGAGGGAAAATATTAGTAGTGTTGAGGTGTAAAGTTGCCCTTGTATTCAAAGATATTGTAACATCCGGAAATTTTATTTCCGGAAGTCGAGGTGTTTTAGATCTTTTCCGCGTCGGAGGCTTATTTCCCGCAGGCACGTTGCTGAGTACGAGTTTTTAACGAGAGAGATAGAATTTCCCATTCTACTTTCTGACCTTGGGAGGTGGAGTGAGGGGACAAGGAGACTGACCCTTGGGATATCCCACCTCCTTGTCAGCCCTTTTACTCCCTTCTCTCTTCCCACTTTCCTCTTTTACGCTCTTTCTCCTCTACAGCTTATTCTTCATCGTCCTTTGGACCTCTCTTCTCTTACACCTTGGAGGAGTGGTGTGTGGAGCTGCAGCTTGAGCTTTCCGGATCTGTAGTGGTAAGTAGTCCTATCTCCTCTTCCTCTTGCTCCTTGTATCCCCTTCTTTCCTTTCTCTTCACCTCCATGACTATGGAGGAAGCTTTTAAAGAGATATCTTGTAAAGCCCTTGCATGTCCTTTTCCTTAGCTCTTTTAGGTCGTGTGGAGGAGGCTAAGACCTGTGGTGAAGGTTTGGAGGGAGTCCAACAAGAGAAGGAGACACTAAATGCAAAGAACTAGTTGAAGAAACGAAGAAGACGGACCTTCTGCTGTTCGACCGTGGGGGCGGATTGCCAGAGGCGCAGGGACGGACTGAGGCCACCGCAGGGGTGGCTCCCAGGGGTGCAGGGGCGTCGACAAGTTTCCGCCGGGGCGCCAACTTGCTTCCGTGGCTGCGTTTTCTTCACCAGTAGGTTCCTCCCTCCCTTTCCTTTCGTTCCTTCCTTAGATCCTTGTTGTATATAGTTAGAAGCATGCTTAGGATGGACCTAGGACTTATGAGAATGCCATATAGTGGTTGCTAGCCTTGGAGCCCTTGTGGCTTAGTGTGAATGTTGGTCTTGAGTGTGAGCATGTTGACCTTTCTAAGCTTTTTGCTTCTCCTAGGATGTTGATGTTGATCTTGTTCTTAGGTTGTATTGGCTGTTGTGAGCTTCCTTTAGTTGTGGTTAGTGTCTTGTGTACTTTGGAACCTAGGATGCTTTCCTAGGTTGAGAGTTGTGGGATCTTGCTTAGATCTTTAGAATGAAGTCTATGACTTCATGAGTGCGGACTTGTGTTGATGAGTACTTTCGTGTATGAGCAGGCTGTGTGCTTCCTCATTAAGGAAGCTAGAGTGTTGTGAGTTGAGAGACGAGGTAAGTCTCCGGACTTACTTAGCCATATTCGTCGTATTAGATTCATTGTGTGCTTGGTGGTGCGTGTTTATCGTTTTGTTATAACTTATAAACCGGATAATAGGACTACCGACCTTTATGTTATTTTGGCCCAAGTGTATGATAACAGGCGGTGACATCACTACCTAGCTCTTGCGAGAGCTAGGAGGTTCTCGGCGACTGGCCCGTGCTAGTTAGATGGTCGGAGGCATCCGACCGTTCCATTGCCGGAAGAAGGGACCGAGGCGAGTTTCGGGAGATTCTCGTGTCACAAAAGAAGTTGAACTAGAACGGGATATGACCTAAGAAATAAAGATAAAAACCGGATTGACTGCTGAGCATGTTTATGTGATGTGATTATATGTGATTATGTTTGTGCCTTCACCATGTCTTTAATGCTTCAAATGTAGCTAACGGTTTTAAACCGCTTGTGTAGATGCCTTTTCGCTCCAAACGGTGTGTGCAAGCTTTAAATTTATAACCCTAGACTTAAGCTTAAAACAAGGATGCGAACCCGCAGTGTACGGGTCAATCGTAGTAAAAGCAAGGAATTCCAGGGGTCGATCATAGGGACTCGATGAAACAAAGTCGATAACGGTAAACTTCGTGAATACTAACCACAAGAGCAATTAACACAATCAAAGATGAATAAGAAGTCAATAAAGCAAACATGCAATTCTAGGGATTAAAGCGTCTAGTTGTGGTTCCAACTCAAGATCTAAAGATAAGCGGACAAAGCTGAGGTTTTTGCATGGGGAAGGTGTTACTAAAGTGGAGTAGATCACCGGGTAAGTCTCACTACACACTAATCCAAAATCGTAACTCCTATTACCGGGTAAGTCTCAAGGAATAAAGATAAAGAACTATAACCTCAAACAAACACACCATCTAAGGGGATAGAATCAACCTTTACCGGGTAAGTCTCAGGCTAACTCACAAAGATGGGATGGAAGCACACTCAAACCCCAATAAAGGATAAACCTTTATTACCTACACTTATGATCGTTGGTACACAAACTAAGGAATTACCGGGTAAGTCTCATCCTAAGCTTGCATTGAACCAGTAAAGGTATAATAAGAATAGGATTTGACAAACTATAACACTTAACTCTCAGTTTAGGATCAGATAAGTCACCTCGGTCAGCCAAATTCCACCCCGGCCGAGATGTTCATCAACTGAACGAGATGCTTAGGGTTAAGGTTAAAGACTCGAACTTTCAGGGTCCTATTGGAATCTAAGATTATTCTATCATTGTTTTTCCCACAACCTTCAGCCAATCACCCTAGAATCACACAAGGAAATTAGCCACTCATCATCATGAAAGTATTAATCAAATATATGGGAAGAAGGTGAATATTTGAACAAGAAGAATTTAATGAAAAGACTTCAATAACTGAATCAAATATCACAACAAAAGCGTTCCTTGGATAGCAATCCAACAAGACAAGACAACAAGGAAGGGAATTAAAGATAATCTTACAAAACCCTCCAAAAGCTATAAAAGCTATGATCTTCAATCTTCCTTGAACCTTCAAAAATGTTCTTCAAATCTCCCAACTGGAGTATGGCGGCTGCTGCGTATAAACCCTGATCGATGGTATAGCACGATCCGGTGTATGCGGGATGTTGGATTTGTGGAAATCCAACCCTTTTTATAGGAAAATAACCCTCCAAAGATAAAATATCTTAGAAAGATCTTTTCCCATAAAAATAGGTAAAATATAAGATCTTCTTCCTTCCAGGAGCCAAACCCAAAAATATAAGATCACTTTCCAAAGATAAAAGATCTCAGCCAAGAATAAAATATTCTCGCCGCGTCCTAGGTATTCGCCTCGGTCGAGTCGGCGTCTCTGGATCACCTCGGTCGAGATGAATCTCTGGTCAACCGAGGTGAGTCACAACTGAATGTGAAATCTCTCAAAACTGGTCCAAAGTGAATCTTTAATCCATGGCTATGCTTCCTGGATGGTTCCTTATGTTCCTCAATGTAGTTCCAATGACTCCATAGCTCCTTTTGCTCCTTTTTGATGCAAAACGTGCCATTTTACCTACAATTACAACAAAACTAGGTGTAGACCTCGATTCTCGTAAAGGTAGATGAAATGGTAATATAATCACATAATATACATACAAACATGCAGATTATGAAAGATAAAACGTCCAAACAAACCCCAAAATATAGACTATAATTCATGCTATCAAAATACCCCATACTTAGCCCTTGCTTGTCCCCAAGTAAGTTCCGCATATAGAAGACAAGATAGAATGGATTATAGGTCATAAAAATCAATGAAAAGTCTTTCAAAAACATTTTTATGATGTGCAACAATCATAGATCACTCTAAGAGAATACTTCATGGAATTTAAAATCAAAATATGATCAAAACATTTTATAAATATAGAAAAGTTGTTCATCTTTGCATAAAACCATAGAATGCATAATAAGTCATAATTATCAAAATTAATCATGTATAATTCAGTTTAAACCACTAAGTCAATCAACAAGCTCAAGGTCTCAAGGGCTTCCCAAAAGAAAGGTCAAGAAACGTGTAGGGTAGGGATGTATGTAAGGTAATGTGGTGCTAGAATACGGGAAAATGATGAACTTCACTTCCACTTTGACTTGCAACATCTTCCACCAATAAGCTTTGCTTATTTCACACTTTTTTTTTCTTTTTACTTTACTTTTTGGGATGCATGGACAGAGGTGCACAATAACCGAAGCCTAGGAAATCCGCATTCATCAATTTTTTGAGATGCATCAAACCCTTGATGCACATACCATGGCCCGTTAGGAATATCGCTCAATCCGACTTTGGCAAGACACAAACACCCGGCTATGTGAATGGTGCCGAGTTACTCATCTTCATGATTGACTTCCCCAAACCTAAAATTGCTTTCTAACACTTTCACTTCCAGCCAACTTCTCAACTTTAACTTCACTTGCCTTCACCACTTCGCTTGCTTCCAAATTCCCGGATAGGTAAAGGGAGGCAAAATGTATATGAGGGGCTAAGCATGATCAAGAAGAAGAAGAGAGAAGAATGAATTGCCTTGGTCTTTTCAGGAAGAAAGTGAGAGAACTCATGATGTGGTGTCAACCTTCAAATTCAACATAATTTAGATAAAAACAAAGTATTAAATATGCCAATAATATCAAACAAAGCATTTAGCAACTTAAACATATTATAAAACCTTTCAAACACATAAAGAATTTAAAACCAGTCAGTAAGCAAGATCTTCACTGAGATCATATCCAGATAAGAAGCACAAAAATCATTTTCGAAAACTCTCAGTTAACCCACCTCGGTCGAGGTGTTCTTGGGTCAACCGAGGTGAAACGCCTCGTTTGGCCAAGACTGACTCGGTCGAGGTCAAAAAATTTTTCTTAAAACCATTTTTTTTTTCAGTTTCGACCTTTTTCTCAATCAAATAACCTGTAAATATGCATGCAATCTTAAATAAACACATAAAAGCAAACTGAAGCATAAGCATGAAATATCCGATAAAGTGTGAGTCATACATCGAAGTCATTGAATAAGTACATCAAATCGTCATCAAATAAGTACAACAAATACCCCATACTTGGGACACATTGTCCCAGTGGGTCAAAATAAGTCTAAAGATAAGAGTACTCACCGGATAAATAGCTGAACAACATAAAAATATAATAAAAAAAATCCTGCAGCTCATTAGTAGTCCTGATCCGGTGGTGGTGGTGGTGACACGTACGGATACTGGGTCGGGTCGAACGGATAGCCCATGACGTGCTCGAACTGGATCTGGGCCATCATATGCTGATAGTGCTGCCGCTCCTGCATCTCCCGGATATCCAGCGACAAAGCAGCATATGAATCAATAACCTGATCCGTCAGGTCATCGATCCGTCTGTGAGCATCTGGATCTCTCACTCTGCGCCTCCTGCGTCTAGCAGGTCTAACCGGAGAAGTAGTAGGTGCGGGATCAGTGTCCTCCTCATCCAAATCTATAATCGGTGGCGCGCTCGTCCCTGCAGTATCCGTCCCTGTATCCATCGGGACTCCACCCTCTCTCATCTACTGTATCCTCGTCATCAGCCTCCTCCTCCTCAGCTGGGGCAGCTGCTGCCTCCCTAAAATCCTCCATCAGTGGAGCCCAGGCGGTCTGCCAATAGTGCGGGTCATAAACGGTGAACTGGGCAGACCATCGGATCCCCTGTGGCGCAGTCAGCTCCCACGGCATAGCCACATATGGAGTAGTCAGACCTCGGGGAACTAGAATCCGCCGAGTGATCATCTCCTGCAATCCAAGCGGCTTTGCAGCCGCCACCATCGTGCATGCGCTGAGATCCATGTCGTGATAAGCAGCTATGTGGGTGACAAGCCCTCCGCAGCAGATGTCTCCCTTCGCTTTGGCCTTGATCTTGTGCAGATCCTCTACCAACATCAAGCCAAAGTCCGGGAAACCCCCAGTAACCATGCAGTATAGACTGAAGAGCTCACCCTGTCGGACCTTCTGGGGCCTCTCAGTACACGCTAGAAGTGTCTCGCTGAAGATCCGGTGAGCTAATCTAAAAGCTAGGTGGAAGATGACCTTCTCCCTGGAATCTCCAAGGCGCCATCTATCTGCGTGCTCAACAATATGGGCTATCTGCCCCCAGAACTCCCTAGCTACAGATCGAGAAGGGAAGTCAATGGCGGTGGGCTCAGGAAAGCCGAAGATCTCTCTCCAAATCTCGAGTGGCACTAAGAAGTTCTGGTTCATCAACCGGTACTTCACAGACTGCTCCGTGGGAAGGTAGGTGAAGGAGCTAACAAACTCTAGGGTCGGCTCCAAGTAGGCTGGGGCTCGGATCTCAGTAAACTGATCCAGCCCAACTGTAGTAATCATCCTCCTAAGGTCTCCATCTACCCCTAGGCAATCAAAAGCGGACACGTCCAGGAAACGTGGTGCAATCATTGGACGGCCAGAAATACGGTCATAATCCACCCGGTGTCGCTCATGGATCACCGGGCGGTAAGGTCGGGAAGAAGAGGAAGAAGGGGAAGGTGAGGATCTATCTCTGAGGGCAAGGCGACGTTCAGAACTCATTTCCACTTAGCTACTGTCAGATCACCTCGGTCACTGACAACTCTCAAGAATCACCTCGGCCAAGGCGCAACTCGACTGGACCGAGGCGGCGAACTGGATCTAATTTCCTCAAAAAATTCAGTTCTTTTCCCCCAAAAATCACTACAATTGCTTCCTATGGGGTACTTAAGCCTTTCCTCAGCAGATGCAAGGGCAACCAAAGACCAAATCGAAGCGAATAAACGAATTAGGGTTCGGTTTCGTTTTTACCTCGTTTCGGCCGAATCGTTCGATTTCTTCGCAGATCTGTACTTGCAATGGGATCCTCTGTGCCTTAATCGCAGTTTGGAAGCGGAAGTCTTCGAAAACGAGCAAGAATCGAAGAAGCGAGGTGAGAAAGCGCCGCGGTCGAGTCGAAATGGGTAAAAAAGTGAAAAAAGAAAATTTTCCCCCTTTTATACTGTTTTTGGAACTGCTGTCACCTCGGTCGAGATGGTCTCGACTGGACCGAGGTGGTACGGACCGAGGTGGTTCTGCAGAAACCCTAGTCGCCTCGGTTGCTCAAGAATCAACTCGGTCGAGGTGGCCTCGACTGGACCGAGGTGTCTTAGTCAAACTTCGTCTTCTCGAATTCTCGAACTTCTGTTCTTCCAGTTATGCTCCTGATTGGTTCTTCTTCCTTAGCTGTAACCTGTTATCTGTCTAGGACGCCAAAAACAAACAAAACAAAGCAAAAGCAAACTATCTAAGCTAAACTAGAAAAAGGGAAAAGAAAGCAATACCTTGGGTTGCCTCCCAAGAAGCGCTTGATTTAAGGTCGCTAGCTGGACCATGATGCGTCTCAAATGAGATGGGAGGTGCCCTCACCCCATACGTCACCTCCATCGTGGGGTGAAGTAAGTAAATCTATCGAACGCTCCAACAAGTGTAAGTGCTCATCAGGGAATGAATCGTCTATGGGCGGGTCGCCCTTCTCACGTGAAGATGCAGGTAGCCGGATGAGGTGATCCGCAACAGAATTCTCGGATCCCTTCTTATCGCGGATCTCTAGGTCAAACTCTTGAAGCAAGAGAATCCATCGAATAAGGCGTGGCTTGGCATCTTTCTTAGCCAACAAGTAACGAATGACTGCATGGTCGGTGTAGACAATGACTTTCGCTCCAACTAAGTAGGAACGAAACTTCTCGAAAGCGTATACAACCGCCAATAACTCCTTCTCGGTGGTAGCGTAGTTGCGTTGTGCTACATCTAGCTTCTTGCTAGCATAGTAGATGGCGGTGGTCCGTCCATCCTTCTTTTGCCCAAGCACTGCTCCTACGGCTACATCACTAGCATCGCACATGATCTCAAAGGGCAAGGTGCAATCTGGAGGCTGGATAATAGGAGCGGAGATCAACGCTTCCTTAATCCTGTAAAAAGCATCAAGACACTCCTGCGAAAACTCAAAAACAACATCTTTATTCAAGAGGTTAGTTAAAGGTTTAGAAATCTTAGAGAAGTCCTTGATGAATCTCCTGTAGAAACCTGCGTGCCCGAGAAAACTCCTCACACCTTTAACAGAACAAGGGGGAGGGAGTTTCTCAATAGTCTCGATCTGAGCGCGATCGACCTCAATGCCTCGATTAGAAACGAGGTGTCCTAGTACAATACTTCACTAACCATAAAATGACACTTCTCCCAATTCAAAACGAGATTAGTGTCTTCACATCTTTTAAGCACTAGCGAAAGGTTAGATAAGCAATCATCAAAAGAGGAACCATATACAGAAAAATCATCCATAAATACCTCCATGATCTCCTCTATGTACTCGGAGAAGATAGCCATCATGCATCGCTGGAAGGTAGCGGGTGCATTGCACAATCCAAATGGCATCCTCCTATAAGCAAATGTCCCCCATGGACAAGTGAAAGTGGTCTTCTCCTGATCATCCAGATGGATAGGAATCTGGAAGAATCCACTGTAACCGTCTAAGTAGCAAAAGTGTGAATGTTGGGCTAACCGCTCGAGCATCTGATCGATGAAGGGAAGTGGAAAATGGTCCTTCCGTGTGGCCGTGTTCAGCTTCCTGTAGTCGATGCAAACCCTCTACCCCGTAACGGTCCTGGTTGGGATCAACTCGTTGTTCTTATTTGTCACAACGGTCATCCCTCCTTTCTTCGGAACGACATGCACCGGGCTAACCCACTTGCTGTCCGAGATAGGATAAATAATACCTGCATCCAACAACTTAAGAATTTCTTACTTCACAACTTCTTTCATGATCGGATTTAACCGTCTTTGAGGTTCCCGTGAAGTCTTATGATTGTCGTCCATTAGAATTCTATGCATGCAGAAAGAAGGCTTAATGCCAATAAGATCATCCGTGGTATAACCTATAGCCTTCTGATGCTTTCTCAGGACATGCATTAACTTAGACAATTCAGATTCGGAAAGGGAAGCACTAACAATAACGGGATAAGTAGAATCCGGTCCAAGAAAGACATACCTCAAGTGACTAGGGAGTTGTTTAAGCTCCACGACTGGGGGTGTCTTCTGAGGGGGATCCTTGCTTCCTCCTTCCTGTGGAATGGTTTCAGAAACTGGACTTTCGGAAGTCTCAGTTGAATCCGTCTCGCCATCGACCTCGGTCGAGGCGCAGAGGCGTTGACCGAGATGTTCTTCAGTCGCCTTGCTCAGTCCATGAAGTGCCTTGGTCGAGGTACTGCAACTGGAATCGAAGCTGGAGATCTTCGTCTCCTGGATTAGCTTCTCAGTTTTTGCTCCTGGATCCTCTTCCAGTGCCTTCAAGCTCTGTATATCTGCATCACAAGAAGCATCTATACCTTCCTCCATTAAACTGAAGCTAATAACTCTTTCGAGTGGATCGTTAATAAGGATAGAGCTCACCAATTCTCTTGATTCTTCTTCATCGTAGATGTTAAAGATATCATCAGTTAGCTGCTCCCCTTTCATGGCTGCAAGTAGTGCGAACTCCACCTCATCACCACCAATGTTGAATTTCAACTTGGCGGCCTTGCAATCCACGTTGTAACCCGAAGTTGCTAGAAATGGCCTCCCGAAAATAATAGGAACAGGATAATCTACGGGAATGTCAAGTACAACAAAATCTATAGGTAGATAGAAGTTACCTAACTTGACCGGAACGTCCTCCAAGATGCCCACGGGATGGGTGATGGAGCGATCCGCCATATAAAGTCGAATCTTGACCGGCTTGGGTTCTCCAAGTCCGATCTTCATACATAGCTCCAGCGGGATGATGCTCACGCTGGCTCCTAGATCACAAAGGGCTTCACAAGTGACATCCCCAACTTGAATGGGAATGCAAAATGAGCCGGGATCTCTCAACTTAGGTGGCATCTTCTCCTTCATGATTTGAATAAGCTCCGAGGATTTAGATGTCATCCTAACTTCACCAAAGTCTTCCAATTTCCTCTTCCTTGAAAGGATCTCCTTTAAGAATTTCCCATAGGCGGGCATTCCTAGAATGGCATCAAGGAAAGGAATGTTAATATGCAGCTTATTCATCAAGTCAAGGAACTTACCAAAGTGCTTGTCTAGATGTGCTCTGGCCCTTGACTGGGGGAATGGAAGTGGTGGTTTGTATGCAGGAGGTGGAATATAAACTTCAGTTTTCCCCTCCGCTTTCTGTGGTTCCACCTCGGTTGGCATCTCGGTCAAAGTGTTCTTCGACTGCACCTGGACCGAGGTGGTCTTCGTCGGTACTAGCACCGACCGAGGCACTGGATCTGCAGTCTTCAGTCCACTCCTCGTAGTTATGGCCATGATCTGGCCCTTAGGGTTGCTTTCCGTCTTTGCTGGAAGCTTCCCTGGATCTCTTGGCGCTTCATTCGCCCTACTTGCAAGTTGTTGTTCGAAGGACTTTTGGGCCCTCGAAAATGAAGTCATAGAAGTCTCCATAGCACTAAGCTTGATCAAGATAGCCTCCAGAACTGCGTCTTTCTTTTCTGGCTGAGACGAACTTGATCCTTGCCCCTGGCTCTTTAATGGAGTAGAAGAAGAAGAAGAAGGAGAAGAGAGGAAAGGGTTAGAGGAATCACTAGAGTTGGAGTTAGAATAATTGTTACCAGGATTCTGGTTGTTTTGATTGTTTGTCCTCCAATTCTTGCTATTGGATCCTCTATTGTTGTTGTTGTAATTGTTGTTCCGGGAACCGTTGTTGTTGTTATGGTACCCGTTGTTGTTGTTCCTTTGCCCTTTCTCTTCCTTCTTGGTTTGAGCAACCAAGAGTTCCTTCAATTGCTTCACGTCATTCTTCAAAGATGTGAGTTGATTGTTGTTGGATTGAGTCTCTTGAAAGTTGACTCTTTTAACTCCACCTTTAGCTCCTTGGTGGGTATATTTTTCCATGTGCAAGGCTTGCTTCTCAATGAAGTCCCAAGCCTCGTCAATCGTCATGTCCATGAAGGTATCGGCGGAGAGTAGTTGGAGATTGAACTGGGTGCTTCCGTCCAGTCCCTTGAAGTAAATCTCCAACAACTCTAACTTTGGAATCCCGTGGTGTGGGCAATCCAAAATAATGTCCTTGAACCGCTCCCATGACTTGGACAAGCTCTCCTTGTCCTTCATAATGAAAGCATTAATCTTCCCTCTCATTTCGGCTGTCTTTGAGGGGGGAAAGAATTTGGTCAAGAACTCCGTAGACATTTCCTCCCATGTGCTAATTTTTCCTGGAGGAAGAGATTGATACCAAGTAATAGCTCTATCTTTTAAAGAAAAGAAAAAAGGTCTTAGCTTGTAGTTGTTGTTTTCAATTCTTGGAGGTCTTAAGGTTTCCATCAAGATCTCATAGTTTTGAAGATGTTGATGTGGTGATTCCTTCTCCATCCCTCCGAATTGGTATTGGCGAATCATGGATAGAACTTGCGGTCGAAGTTCGTAGTCATGGTCCGCTGGATCTCCTAGGTTGACTCCTGGACGCCTCAGTTGTTGATTAGGGTCCATCCTTTGACCTAGGGTTTGTGGAATTCCTGCAAGAAGAACATCTCGGACTGGCATCTGAGGTGGAAGTATCTCGGCCGGGGCATCAGGTACTGGGACCTGCCTCGGTCGAGGGTCAGCAACTGGGACCTGCCTCGGTCCAGCATCGGGAACTGGGTCTTCCCTCGGTCGAAGTATAATCTGGTCTCGTATGACGGCCATTTCTGCTTCGATTGCTTCAGTTTTGGTGCGAGTTTCTTCCTTCTCTCGCCTTAGTTCTTCCCTGCTGAGGCGTAGCAGCTCTAACGCGTCTTTCAATTCGGCCTCAAGATCGCGGTTGTCTTGTTGGGCCATCTTCGCTTCTCTTAAGCGTCGCTTGTATGTCTTTTCTGGTTCAGGATCGTAAGGAATGATTTCCTTCCCAGTGCGGGTTCTTCGCATATACCTAAGAAAAAACATGCAAAAGTCACTCAAGTAGAGTGGTTAGAAGACACGGGGGCAAGTGCCCCAAGAGCAAACCGTACCGGCTCGGTCTAGACCAAGTCCCCGGCAACGGCGCCAAAAACTTGTTCGCTCCAAACGGTGTGTGCAAGCTTTAAATTTATAACCATAGACTTAAGCTTAAAACAAGGATGCGAACCCGCAGTGTACGGGTCAATCGTAGTAAAAGCAAGGAATTCCAGGGGTCGATCACAGGGACTCGATGAAACAAAGTCGATAACGGTAAACTTCGTGAATACTAACCACAAGAGCAATTAACACAATCAAAGATGAATAAGAAGTCAATAAAGCAAACATGCAATTCTAGGGGTTAAAGCGTCTAGTTGTGGTTCCAACTCAAGATCTAAAGATAAGCGGACAAAGCTGAGGTTTTTGCATGGGGAAGGTGTTACTAAAGTGGAGTAGATCACCGGGTAAGTCTCACTACACACTAATCCAAAATCGTAACTCCTATTACCGGGTAAGTCTCAAGGAATCAAGATAAAGAACTATAACCTCAAACTAACACACCATCTATGGGGATAGAATCAACCTTTACCGGGTAAGTCTCAGTCTAACTCACAAAGATGGGATGAAAGCACACTCAAACCCCAATAAAGGATAAACCTTTATTACCTACACTTATGATCGTTGGTACACAAACTAAGGAATTACCGGGTAAGTCTCATCCTAAGCTTGCATTGAACCAGTAAAGGTATAATAAGAATAGGATTTGGCAAACTCTAACACTTAACCCTCAGTTTAGGATCAGATAAGTCACCTCGGTCAGCCAAATTCCACCCCGGCCGAGATGTTCATCAACTGAACGAGATGCTTAGGGTTAAGGTTAAAGACTCGAACTTTCAGGGTCCTATTGGAATCTAAGATTATTCTATCATTGTTTTTCCCATAACCTTCAGCCAATCACCCTAGAATCACACAAGGAAATTAGCCACTCATCATCATGAAAGTATTAATCAAATATATGGGAAGAAGGTGAATATTTGAACAAGAAGAATTTAATGAAAAGACTTCAATAACTGAATCAAATATCACAACAAAAGTGTTCCTTGGATAGCAATCCAACAAGACAAGACAACAAGGAAGGGAATTAAAGATAATCTTACAAAACCCTCCAAAAGCTATAAAAGCTATGATCTTCAATCTTCCTTCAACCTTCAAAAAGGTTCTTCAAATCTCCCAACTGGAGTATGGCGGCTGCTGCGTATAAACCCTGATCGATGGTATAGCACGATCCGGTGTATGCGGGATGTTGGATTTGTGGAAATCCAACCCTTTTTATAGGAAAATAACCCTCCAAAGATAAAATATCTTAGAAAGATCTTTTCCCATAAAAATAGGTAAAATATAAGATCTTCTTCCTTCCAGGAGCCAAGCCAAAAAATATAAGATCACTTTCCAAAGATAAAAGATCTCAGCCAAGAATAAAATATTCTCGCCGCGTCCTAGGTATTCGCCTCGGTCGAGTCGGCGTCTCTGGATCACCTCGGTCGAGATGAATCTCTGGTCAACCGAGGTGAGTCACAACTGAATGTGAAATCTCTCAAAACTGGTCCAAAGTGAATCTTTAATCCATGGCTATGCTTCCTGGATGGTTCCTTATGTTCCTCAATGTAGTTCCAATGACTCCATAGCTCCTTTTGCTCGTTTTTGATGCAAAACGTGCCATTTTACCTACAATTACAACAAAACTAGGTGTAGACCTCGATTCTCGTAAAGGTAGATGAAATGGTAATATAATCACATAATATACATACAAACATGCAGATTATGAAAGATAAAACGTCCAAACAAACCCCAAAATATAGACTATAATTCATGCTATCAATGCCCCGCAGGTTAGGGACGCCGCCGAGGTGGAGGAGTGGACATCCGAGGGTCGCCGTACATTGTAGGACGGGGGCGTTTTTGGGATTGTGGTCGTTGTTTTACCTTATGTTGGGATTGTGGTTTGCTTTACGCTTTCGGTTTATGACTTGTGGAGTTTTGTGATGTTTTGAGGACTTGGCTGAGTTTCCAAGTTGTACTATTTACTTTTCCGTCTTGCATACATTAATACGTTTTCGAGATTTGAGCCTTTATTTGTGCCATGTTGGAAAGGTCCGGTGAGATTGTTGTCAGGCTAAGGGTCGGGACCCATTATGTGGTCTCGCCCGTAGCATTCACATATCCCGCGGATTCGGGGTGTTACAAAGTGGTATCAGAGCCCTAGGTTGACAACAATGGCACTCGCAACATTCTAAAGACCGAATGAGGAATAAACAGAACCCTTTGGGTTCTGACCTTTTTGGTTTTAAAATTCATATGCATGAGTCGGGATTGGGTTAGAATGTACGGGACAACCACTCCTCACGCAAACCTCGGCGACATAGATTTCTGGATTTGACGCATGTAAGTATAATTACATAGTTATCTATATCATGACCTTAAGTTTTATAAGCACTTTATTATGTAAGTAATGCGAGTACTATATATACTAACTTAATTAAAAATGAACAAACGCGAAACGATATCAGATGACACGCACGCGAGCTACCGCTTATGTGGGACCCGCCAGGGGTAGACCACCTCTATCTCCTACCGTTCCGAGACGGGGACGAGTAGGGAGATCTCCAGATCTGAGAGGTCGGGGACGTATCCCATTGCGGACCCACCTGTTGTGGATCCGCCAGCAGCTGAGGATCCCGTTGAAGACGTTGTAGAGAGCGTTATTCCCAAGGCTGAGGGTAGGACAACTGTGAGGTCTGGGGCACATACTTCCCCATCTGCTAGGACCGGGGGAGCATCCATTGGAGCTATAGTGTTTGAGGAGTACGTACGCCGAGTAGAAGAGGCATTTAGGACTGGAGCACCGCCTCCAGCACCGCCAGTGCCTGTACCTGCACCTGCACCTGCACCCGCACCGGTGGAATCAGTTGAGGTCTCGCAGAGGGCTACCCAGATCAGAGCCGCACCTGATATAGTTGCACCAACAGTAGTGGCACCTGAGCCGGTTATGGAGATAGCTAGGCCTAGAGATGAGCTGAGGTCTCCTAGACCCGATGACTGGTTGAAAGCTTTCAACCAACAGCATGTTCCCTGGATTGGGCATGTGGAGTCAGCATTAGAGGCGATCCGCTGCCCGAAGGAGAGACAAGTGGAGATAGTTCAGACATTGTTTCGAGAGGAGGCCCAGTACTGGTGGAGGTCGGTGCGAGGGGGTGTGACCAGGATGGACCAGCTGTTACGTCTCGTGAGAGAGACATTCTGCCCAGATTCACTGCGTCGAGATAGAGTACAAGACTTCCTAGAGGCCAGTTTTGAGGATGTTCCCGTCATGGAGGTGATTCGACGTTTTAGAGCGGAGTTGGCATTGTTGGGGCTCGCTGCACCTCCAACAGACCAGCACGTCTATCTCTTTTCTAGGAGACTGAGGGAGTCCACCCGTGCCTACTTGGCGGGATTTCGCTGCGATTCATTGGCGGAGTACCAGGATCGAGCTTCGGCCTACGAGAGAGACCGACATGGGATGAGGAGAGCAGCACAGTCCGGGGGGCCGGACAAGAGACAGAGGACTGCACCTACCGGAGCTGAAGGACAGGGGCGCAGCCAGGCTGCGGGACATTTTGGACCACAGCAGCCGACATCCGACCGTGGGCCACAGTGCCATGGTTGTGGAGGATATGGACATATTCGGAGGACTTGCACGAAGCCACCTGTAGCATATTTTACGTGTGGTCAGGTGGGCCACCGAGCCGCTTTTTGCCGTCAGGGCAGGTCATAGTCTCAGCAGGGTTCCTCGCCTGCTGGGGTAGCAAGAGGTAGTTAGAGGCCTCCATAGTTTCAACCACAAGTCTGTCAGTAGAGGTTCCAAGGACAGACTCGTACCCAGGGTTCAACCCATGGTCCGGGCCGTGGTAGAGGCTGTGATGGTGGTACTCAGGAGACCAGAGGCACACAGGTCAGAGGGATTGAGCTGAGGAGTGTTATTGATCCAACAACATCGGCGGCTACAGGTACTATTCAGATCCATGGACTACCGGTCCGCGTTTTGTTTGATACGGGTGCCACACACTCTTTTATTTCCGATGATTGCGTAGCTAGGTTGTCTTTAGTTATGGTAGAGGGGAGACCCTTCGATGTGGGGTTACCCAATGGGGGTAGGGTTAGTGGTACCCGAGAGGTACGCGGTTGTCCCATACGTTTGGGAAACCGAGATTGGTTAGCCGACTTCTATGTCATGCACTTAGTGCATGAAGAAGTCATTCTTGACATGGACTGGATGGACTGCCACCGAGCCATTCTAGACATCAGTCGGAGGACCGTGACAGTTACCACGGAGACGAGACATGAGGTGATTTTCCAAGGTTGGGACATCGGGAAGACCGGTACAGTCATTAGCGTAGTTCTAGCCGCGATATCGGAAAGGGATGCGAGGCCTTCTGGTGCTATGCCATGAAGGAGGAGGTGGAACCGTCGCTAGAGAAGATTCCCGTGGCTTGCGAGTTTGAGGGTGTATTTGGGGAGCAACCCGGATTGCCACCACAGAGGAGCGTGGATTTTGCCATTGAGTTGGAGCCCGGCACGAGGCCGATCTCCAAGGACCCATACCACATGGCGCCGATCGAGTTGCTAGAGCTGAAGAAGCAGCTTGAGGAGTTAGCCGAGAGGTGTTTCATACGCCCGAGCGTTTCCCCTTGGGGTGCACCGGTCCTCTTTGTCAAAAAGAAGGACGGATCTTTGAGACTTTGTATCGATTTCCGAGAATTGAACAAAGTCACCATCAAGAACAAGTACCCCCTACCACGTATTGATGATTTGCTAGACCAGCTACAGGGAGCCTCAGTATTTTCACGTATCGACTTGAGGTCGGGATACCACCAGTTGAGGGTGAGAGAGGAGGACGTGCCGAAGACGGCATTCAGGACGAGATACGGCCACCATGAGTTTTTCGTGATACCATTCGGGCTCATGAATGCGCCTTCCGTCTTCGTGGAGTTGATGAACGGCATCTTCATCGACTTCTTGGACCAGTTTGTGGTGGTGTTTATAGTTGACATCTTAGTCTACTCCCGGAGTAGGGAGGAGCATGCGGGACACCTGAGGACGGTTCTTCGAGTCCTTCAGGATAGAGAGCTTTATGCAAAGCTCTCTAAGTGCGAGTTTTGGATGTCCGAGGTGACATTCTTAGGTCATATAGTTTCCGCCGAGGGTGTCATGGTTGACCCGGCGAAGATAGAGTCCGTTTCTTCATGGCCGCCTCCTCGGACGGTCAAGGAGGTGCTTAGTTTCTTGGGCCTAGCGGGATATTACCGCCGTTTCATCGAGGGTTTCTCCGTGATTACACGGCCACTTACTTCCTTGCTAAGGAAGTCTACTCGGTTCATCTGGTCCGAGGCTTGTCAGCGCAGTTTTGAGGTGCTGAAGAGGAGGTTAACCTCCGCTCTTATGTTAGCCCAGCCTGAGGGCGTAGAGGACTTTGTGGTATATAGTGACACCTCCAAGCTACACTTGGGGTGCGTTTTGATGCAGAGGGGTAGGGTTATTACATACACTTCTCGGTAGTTGTAGCCGTACGAGGAGAATTATCCCACCCATGATCTTGAGCTAGCGGCAGTGATTCATGCCCTGAAGATCTGGCGACACTATTTGTATGGAGCTACGTGCCAGATCTTCACAGACCATAAGAGTCTGAAGTATATATTCACTCAGCGGGAGTTGAATAACCGCCAGAGGAGATGGTTAGAGCTGATTAAGGATTTTGACTTGGAGATTTGATACCATCCGGGGAAGGCGAACGTGGTCGCCGATGCTTTGAGTAGGAGGACACCTCGAGAGGAGGCTATAGCTCGACTTACGATTCAGCCACAGTTGCAGAGGGATTTGGTGGAGCTAGAGTTAGATATCCGGTTTCCGGATACGGTCAGCCGTTTATCCGAGTCAGAGGTATTACGTGATTTGCCCGGAGAGATCCGGCAGAAGTAGGAGGGATGTCCCGTGTTGACGAGGATTCGGGACAAGATGGCCAAAGGTGAGGCACCGCGGTTTATCACAGGGGCAGAAGGGTTATTGAGATGCTAGGGCCATATTTGTGTACTGTCAGACCCGGAGTTGAGAGAGCTGATCTTGCAGGAGGCACACTCTACACCTTACTCGGTGCACCCAGGCGCGAGTAAGATGTACCAGGACCTTAGGAGATCTTATTGGTGGAGCGGGCTCAAGCCCGATGTAGCTAGATATGTGGCCCGATGCGCGACCTGCTAGCAGGCCAAGATCGAGCACCAAAGAGATGCAGGAGAGCTTCATCCACTGCCCGTGCGCAGTGGAAGTGGGAGCATATTTCCATGGACTTCGTGACGGGTTTGAGACCGAGTAGGAGCTTTGACGCGATATGGGTAGTAGTGAATCGGTTGATGAAGACCGCACGTTTCATCCCTATTCGGGAAACGTGGCCGGTGAGTCGTCTAGTCGAGGAGTTTACTCGTCAGATTGTGAGGTTACACGGAGTACTGAGGACTATCATCTCGGATAGGGACGGACGCTTTACCTCGAGGTTCTGGCAGCAGGTACACGCCGCCCTAGGATCGAGTCTACATTTCACCACCGCATACCATCCATAGACCGACGGCAGTCAGAGTGGACTATTCAGACCCTAGAGGACATGTTGCGGGCATGTGTACTAGACTGGGGTTAGGTATGGCCATACCACCTTCCATTGGTGGAGTTTTCGTATAATAACAGCTGGCACACGTCAATTGGGATAACACCTTATGAGGCATTGTATGGGAGGAGATGCCGCACTCCCTTATGTTGGGACGAGCCGGGGAGTTCGAGTGTTGTAGCTCTGGATCAGGTACAGAATGACATGGCTAGAGTTACCTTGATACGAGAGAGGATGTTGACCGCTCAGAGTTGTCAGAGATCTTACGCGGATAGGAGGCGTAGACCTCTCGAGTTCAGGGTAGGAGCCTAGGTGTGGCTGAGGGTATCACCGACCCGGGGTGTCAGACGATTGGACATTAAGGGGAAGTTAAGCCCCTGATATGTCGGCCCGTTCGAGATAGTGGAGAGAGTCGGTGAGGTGGCATACCGACTAGCATTGCCACCACGGTTAGAGGGTATACATCCGGTATTTCATGTGTCTCAGTTGAGAGAGTACATCCATGACCCGAGGCACATCACTAGTCACGAGGACCTTGTGGTCGAGCCGGACCATACGTTCGCAGAGCACCCGATAGCGGTTTTGGAGAGGAGTACGAGACGCCTTCGGTCGAAGGAGATACCGATATTGAGAGTGCAGTGGTCGAGGCGGGGAGCAGTCGAGGCTACTTGGGAGACGGAGGATAGTGTCCGGAGGAACTATCCCGAGTTTTATGCGAGTTTAGAGTCACCGTTAGGGCAGTCGGGTTAGTCCCGAGCTTTTCTTTGTTTATGCCAATATGCTATGTGTTGTGATATGCTCTGTATATGCCTTATGTGTGTATGTATGATTACCTTTTGAGGTATCGATGTGTTTACGAGTTTTGACTTCGGAGTTCTACCTTCTGTGAGGTGTCCGTCTCTCAAGTTTCGGGACAAAACTTGTTTTTAGGGGGTTAGTTGTAACATCCGGAAATTTTATTTCCGGAAATCGAGATGTTTTCGATCTTTTCCGCGTCGGCGGCTTATTTCCCGCAAGCACGTTGCTGAGTACGAGTTTTTAACGAGAGAGAGAGAGAGAGTTTCCCGTTCTACTTTCCGACCTTGGGAAGTGGAATGAGGGGAAAAGGAGGCTGACCCTTGGGATATCCCACCTCCTTGTCAGCCCTTTTACTCCCTTCTCTCTTCCCACTTTCCTCTTTTACGCTCTTTCTCCTCTACAGCTTATTCTTTTTCTTCCTTTGGACCTCTCTTCTCTTACACCTTGGAGGAGTGGTGTGTGGAGCTGCAGCTTGAGCTTTCCGGATCTGTAATGGTAAGTAGTCCTATCTCCTCTTCCTCTTGCTGCTTGTATCCCCTTCTTTCCTTTCTCTTCACCTCCATGGCTATGGAGGAAGCTTTTGAAGAGATATCTTGTAAAGCCCTTGCATGTCCCTTTCCTTATCTCTTTTAGGTCGTGTGGAGGAGACTAAGACCTGTGGTGAATGTTTGGAGGGAGTCCAACAAGAGAAGGAGACGCTAGGAGCAAAGAACCAATCGAAGAAACAAAGAAGACGGAACTTCTGCTGTTCGACCGCGGGGGCGGATTGCCAGAGGCGCAGGGGCAGACTGAGGCCACCGCAGGGGCGGCCTGAACCACCGCAGGGGCGGCCTGAACCACCACAGGGGCGGCTCCCAGGGGCGCAGGGGCGGCGACAGGTTTCCGTCGGGGCGCTAGCTTGCTTCCGCGGCTGCGTTTTCTTCACCAGTAGGTTCCTCCCTCCCTTTCCTTTTGTTCCTTCCTTAGATCCTTGTTGTATACAGTTAGAAGCATGCTTAGGATGGACCTAGGACTTATGAGAATGCCATATAGTGGTTGCTAGCCTTGGAGCCCTTATGGCTTAGTGTGAATGTTGATCTTGAGTGTGAGCATGTTGACCTTCCTAATCTTTTTGCTTCTCCTAGGATGTTGTTGTTGATCTTGTTCTTAGGTTGTATAGGCTGTTGTGAGTTTCCTTTTATTGTGGTTAGTGTCTTGTGTACTTTGGACCCTATATGCTTTCCTAGGTTGAGAGTTGTGGGATCTTGCTTAGATCTTTAGAATGAAGTCTATGATTTCATTAGTGCGGACTTGTATTGATGAGTACTTTCGTGTATGAGTAGGTTGTGTGCTTCCTCCCTAAGGAAGCCAGAGTGTTGTGAGTTGAGAGACGAGGTAAGTCTCAGGACTTACTAAGCCATATTCGTCGTATTAGATTCATTGTGTGCTCGGTGGTGTGTGTTTATTGTTTTATTATAACTTATAAACCGGATAATAAGACTAACGACCTTTATGTTATTTTGGTCCAAGTGTATGATAACAGGCGGTGACATCACTGCCTAGCTCTTGCGAGAGCTAGGAGGTTCTCGGCGACTGGCCCGTGCTGGTTAGACGGTCGGAGGCATCCGACCGTTCCATTTCCGGAAGAAGGGACCGAGGCGAGTTTCGGGAGATTCTCGTGTCACAAAAGAAGTTGAACTAGAAAGGGATATGACCTAATAAATAAAGATAATAACCGGATTGACTGTTGAGAATGTTTATGTGATGTGATTATATATGTTTGTGTTTGTGCCTTCACCATGTCTTTAATGCTTCGAATGTAGCTAACAGTTTTAAACCGCTTGTGTAGATGCCCCGCAGGTTAGGGATGCGGCCGAGTGAGGTGGAGGAGTGGATAGCCGAGGGTCGCCGTACATTGTAGGACGGGGGTGTTTTTGGGATTGTGGTCGTTGTTTTACCTTATGTTGGAATTGTGGTTTGTGTTCGCCACTTAGCGTGCGTGAAAATAAGCTTTAAATTTATAAAACTAGAATCAAGCAAGCGAACCCGCAGTGTACGGATCGGCGTAGATTAGCAAGTATTCCAGAGTATCGAACACAGGGATTTGGGGGAACAAATTCAATTGCAGATTATCAAGCAGGTAAATGTAAGAGCTTTGCAAATTATTGGGAAAACAACAATCCTAAAGATCCAAGTATCCAACTGTGGCAATCGATTCAAGATATACTAATGATATAAGGACAGAGTTAAGATATGCAAAGGTATGCTAATGTAAGGTAATCGTACGGTGAAGTTCCAAAAACCTTATATGACTCACCTACAAGACACTCTCTATAAAGGTTGTTGAGGCTTCAATATAGAAAGGTTCTAAAGATGAGAATTAATATCAAATACCCAAACTTGTAATCCAAGGATCAAGACTAACTAAATCGATTAAGGTTGTGACACTCACAATCGAGGTAGAGGTTGTTGAGGCTTCACTACCACCTAGAAAAGACAAGTCTAAACTAAGTTAAAGCAAATCTTTAACTTTGGATTAAAGTAAAAGCAAGTTCGTAAACTTAAGGGAAATCACGGTTAGTTCTTGAGGTTCCACGGCCGTGGACTCAAGAACAGGCCGTAATTTAAGGTTCGTCGGCGATTCTCTCTAACTCTCAGGGTCCAATCTGTTTACGATCGATCTATCATCATCTAAGCCACAACTATCAACCCTTCACCTTAGAATTGTTAAAGGTTTTTAGCCAACAATAGTCATATTGATATCAAATTCAAAGATTAAAAGATTGAAAGATGAAAACTTCCGAAAACTTTCAATAAACTTCAAACCAATCTCAATGTCACAATCAGGAACAAATATCGTCACTAGATTCGGAATAGAACAAACAAACACAATCTTAGATAAGAAGGAAGAACGGGATGTCAATCCGTCTTCTAAATCAAACCTAAGCAAGAAGAGAAATCTTCTTGCGAACAATCTTCCGAATCTTTAATCTTCCGTCAATCCGGAAATCTCAATCACAATCTCCACCTAAGTGCGAGATTACGGCAACTCCAAGGATGAGCGCAAAGTCCGTCTTTTGCAAAAGTCACAAAGATCTCTAAATCGCGGTGTGTGCGAAAATGCGTCTAAGCCGAAGTGCAAAAGTCTCTAAGCGGAGGTCACAAAAGTCTCTAAGCGAAGGTGACGGAATCTCTCTTCGTCCGTCCTTTTATAGTGTATGATCAAGTAGCGGCCCGGCCCAATCTCTTAAAAGATCGTGGCTTAAAGTGTGGCGAAAAAGATCGCCAAGATCACGGTCGTGGAAGGTTCCACGACCGTAATTTAGAGCGTGGAAATCAACACGGTTTGAACCATCTTCTCCACGGCCGTAGAAGTCACTGGAATGAACCACGCTTCACTTGCTAGGGTTCCACGGCCGTGGAACTGAACGTGGAAAGTAGTACGGCCGTATTTTAGAGCGTGGTTTAGGGCAAGAACGTGATTCTTCCCTAGCCTCGTGCATTCTCCTAGTTGAACTCCTTTTTGCTCCTAAGAATGTCCTCAATCCATGGACATGTCAAACAACTTCATCCTTGCTCAATTCCGTTCGGAAATAGCTCTCAATCACCTATAATCAACATAAAGCTTGTGTAGATCTCTATATCGATATTATAGATAAACTAGCTCACAAATGCATCAATGCTCAATCAATGACTATCAATATGAATCAAATACACTTAGAAAACGTGCCTAAAATATCACAATATTTCATGCTAACAGTTTGCTTTACGCTTTCGGTTTATGACTTGTGGAGTTTTGTGTTGTTTTGAGGACTCGGATGAGTTTCCAAGTTGTACTCCTTACTTTTCCGTCTTGCATACATTAAAACGATTTCGAGATTTGAGCCTTTATTTGTGCCAAGTTTGAAAGGTCCGGTGAGATTGTTGTCAGGCTAAGGTTCGGGACCCATTGTGTGGTCTCGCTCGTAGCATTCCGATATCCCGCGGATTTGGGGTGTTACAGATATTATGAGTTGCAAATGTGCGATTGGAGGGAAAATATTAGTAGGAAAACCCTTGAAGCATTTAGAAATTCAAAAAATACCAAGAAAAACCATCGCTTGTTGCCCTTCAATATAAAAAGGTTCAAGGACGTGAACATTCTACGATGATTAGAAATCATCAAATCTTTCATAGACTATTCTCTAAACCAAGCTATTTTCAATAAATCCAACAAAACAAACTTTGTTTTTGACCCTTCACTTGTTTTATCTAAAGCAATTAAGAACACTTCTTTCGATGGTAAAAGGTAGGAATAAAGCGCTTTGAAATGAAACAATATTAAAATCTCAATTCATAAAGATATAAGAAAACAATAATTTCAACCATTATTTTGATCATCCGATCTTTAGATCAGGAGGAAGTTTAGCAAAGCATGATTAAATATAATGCAAAATAATATATTAAATAAAGAAGACAAAAACTTGCAAGCATTTAGTTACAGTAGGACAAACCTTCAAAGCAAACTAACAACTATCTTGATGGCTAGAATAAAGAGGAATTAGTAGACTACCTAATTTAGGAGGAAGCAACGTATATAATCATTTGGTTAGAGTATGCTTATATAGGGGAGAAATCGGATTCTAGGGTTTACATAGCATATTAACTTTCCGAAGATAAAATGGGGATTTTCAGAAACCCTACTTTGCGGTGGCAAGACGGACAGCCTTACGGTGGTCATACGGACACCCGACGGCCATCACATGGTTGTTTTCCGTCTGTCTTACTTCCTCTTGGGCTAGGCTTCTGACATTGGTTATGACATCGATCCATATAGCTGAACGGATAGCTATACCAACATAACGACCACCTTACATCCACACACTTACCATTTGTTAAGCGGTTCGTTTGTCTTATTGTTATAATCTCGATTCATCAACTTTGAAGCTAATTCGGTAGACTTCGTGTTGTAGTTCCTCAGTCATATAAGGCCTTCTCTTCAACTTTGACTTCATGGAGGATGCATTATTTGCACATTTACTTTCTCAAGTGCTTGAATTATATAAAAGTAAAGGTAGATCCGGAATAAAAAAAGTGAATGATTTCCATATGAATAGACATATTTAGAATGGAAAATAGGATATGAAATGTATGAAAACAAGGTGTAAAAAGTTTTATATTTAACACTCATGATCAAGATTATGTCCAAAGAGATGATGATGATAGTGACGGAAATGAGGACTTTAACCTCGAGGAGGAAAAAGGCGACCTCAATGAAAATGATGATGTTCCAATTGTTGGTGCATGCGGGTCTAACAATGATGATTATACATGACAAATGAACAAGGATAGGATTACACTAGATGGAAGGAGGATGATAAAGCTTGGAAGTAAGGCCAAGATCAAATGATCTTAAGGGGGTAGTTTATGAGCAAGCCAAAAGCCTTAGGAACACCATGCTTGAACAAGAAAATATCGACAAAATTCTTGTAACACCCCGAATCCGCAGGATTCAGAGCGCTACGGGCTAGGACCTCATAATCGGTCTTGAACCTTAGCTTGACAACAATTTCACCGGATCTTGCAACAAGGAACAAATAATAGGCAAAACGAAATAGTTTTAATAGAAATGACATGATCCAAAATACAACCAAAGGAGGACTCCAACCGAGTTCTCAACACCACGTACATATAACAATAACAACAAAAGGGACATAAACTCAACCTCGTCCTATAATGTATGGGAACTCTGGCTGCCCACTCCTCCGCATCACTCTTCAACGTCCCTAACCTACAAGACATCTGCAACATAGGTTTGAAACCGTTAGCTAGCATTATAAGCGTTAGAATAACAATAAAGGCACATACACATATAAGGTAACATAAACACATGTGATGCTTGCACACAAACCGGTTATTATTTTCCATTGCGTTAATCACTTTACTAATTACAATTTTATACTTGTGACACGAGAAGTCTATGACTTTCGCCCCTGTTCCTGTATTACCAACGTGAGTGGTTCGGCGCACCTCCTCGTATACCATGTTGTGTGGTTTAGTGCCCTACCCTGTATACCATGTATGGCCAGGTAGCAGAGAACCTCCCAGTCTCCCTCGGGGGCTGGTTTGTGATGCCACCACCCGATCATCATACACTTGAGCCAATAACATATAAGGGTTGCCCATGTTTTCATTGTTATAACGGAACTTAAACACACAACACCATCACACATCAAAATAATACATAAAAGCTAGCTAAGTAAGTCCGGGGGACTTACCTGTCTCAAAGCTAAACCTAGTAACAACCACTCTCAACTTCCCGCAGGAAGATACTCAACGCTTGGTCAAAACAAGACACACGGTCAACTAACTAACGAATATTCAAGAAGTCCTCAAACTTCTAGTCCCAATGATCTCTACAAGATCATAATCCATAACCATGATAGGATAACAAACTCCTAGTCCTCACGATCTCACAAGATCACAACCATCACAACACATGCTAGGATAATCTCCTCCTAGTCTCCACAATCATATAACCACAACCTCAAGCCTCAGATTTAGATAAGATCAACTGTACAACTCAAAGCCATAAACAACCTCACAAGATATCAACACCTCATGCTCAAGAACAATCCACAATCCTAACAACTCACCTAAGGTTCAAAGGCACTACTTGGCATTCCACAAACTTTGCTAAGTCATCGTAGCATGATACTACCTCTAAGAATAACTTAAGGTAAGAGAAGGCTCACTAGCTCAAGGAAGAAAGTACTCATTGAAGCAAAAATGCGATCGCGGAACAAGGAGGCACGACCGTGGAGAGGGGCAAGAAGGCCGCACCAGCGGCTCAAGCTGAGCCAAAGCCGCACCCACGGCCCAGGGAGGCGCACCCACAGCTCAGGCCATCCGCCCCTGCGGCTATGGTTTTGTGGGCGCATCCACGGCTCTATCATGCCACGGCGGCGGTCGAACTCCAAAACGGCGATCTTCGAACGTTTCCTTGACATGTAGAAGCTTTCCTGTGCCTCTCAGTGGGCTTGCTCAGTCTTGGATGTCCACCAAAAGATTTCAACCCTACTCCACTACCTCGATCAAATCCACATACATGCAAACACAAGGGATGATAAATCTTGAGTGAATACATCGCTTATACAACACTAGGGTTGAAAGAAGGAAGAAGGAAGAAGAAGAGAAGGAGAAGAAGGAGATGAAGATATACTTACTATAATATCCGGAATTTTTATTCCGTTTATTTCTGTAACAAACCCGATCTCGATCAGTTGACCCATATCAGTCTACTTAGTTATACACATTATTATAAAATTTATCATTTTATGTAGTTCCCTCCACATAAAATGATAGGATCTTTATAAAATTTATTCACATAAAATGATAGGATCTTTATAAAATTTATCATTTTATGTAGCTTACCTTCACATAAAATGATAGGATCCTTATAACCAATCCTAAACTATAACTTGATCCGTATCCGTCTATTCCGTGCAACTGCTAGTCGAGATCTCGTTTCCGGACTACAGCTAGCACCGGGCTGCTGCTCCCTTCATCCAGCGCCAGCCCAGCCCAAGGAGCAGCCTGCTGTATTACCCTCTTCAGCCCAGCTCCAACCCAGATCCAGCCCAGCGTCCGCTTCAGCCCAGCGTCCGCTCCAGCCCAGCGTGCACAACCTTCCCCTTCGCAAGCCCAGGAGCCGCCAGCCCAACTGCAATGCCACGTTCTCTTGCTGAACGTTGCTAGGAACGTAACAGCCGAGATCTTCGCAGATTCCCTTCCATTTATGCTGCTTGCATTCCGTCCAGATTCATCTACAAAAGCAACGCTTTCTTTTCTTGCTCCGTGAGAGTATTCATTCCTTGCACGCAGCAGATCCGCCGGCTCCTTCCCTTCTGTCTACGGGCTGCAACAGCAACAGCGTAATCCTTCGTCCTCTCCTGCTGATCGAACATTCCAACAGCAGCGTGCCCTCTCCACGTCCAGGATCTCACTCTTCTCATCAATTGCAAGTCTAGGCGCCAGCGAAATTTCGATATCTCTATACACAAACGATAGCAGGAGCATCGGCCTTCAGTCCAGGAGCCTATCCTTCTCGACTTCCAGTCAGTACACAGGTGAGTAGAGCCTTCTTCTGCTCCCTCGTATCTGTCCCGACTTGAATAACATGTGTTGCCTGGACCTGCTCATTTACAGATCTAGTGAGCAACAGAACGTCCTCACCTTCGATCGGGGAAAAAACGTCACATATTGGTGAGTCGAGTTGCCTTCCCTTCTGTACTGTTTGTTGTTCGTTCTTTGATGGAACTCTAAATGCACAGAAATCCCGGAACGCCAGCCTGCTCTCTAGCCAATCAGGTCGAGTACCACCAGTCAATCGGAGTAGAGCCAGCAGTGAGTTCTATCCAAACTCACTCTTCTATCTAGTGTATACTATTGTAACTTGTTGTAGGGTTTGTAGGATGAGTTTAGGACTAGTAAATCAGCTAGGGACTGGTGCAATTTGGAATAGAATAGTGCTGTCAGAAATAGTAAAAATAATAATAATGAACTGTTGTAAAGAAATTGTTTTGCTTGCTTCAGTTTTGAAGTTAGAAACGGTTAGTCTTGTGGATCAATTTTAAAAAGTTAGGGAGAAGATCCACCGTTGGAAATTTAATAGACGATAAGTAGATATATGTAGTTTACTATATTAAAATTTGAGAAGAAATAAACGGTCGGATTAGAAGTTATAAGCTTCCGAAATAGGGTAGTTAAGCAGTTTTTTTTTAAAACATTAGTTTTTGGCTAAGTATGGAAATTGTAAGTGGAGTAGCCAACTTTGAAAATTTTTATAAAAATGATGGATGAATAGTTTGGAGAAATTCTTGCTCCTAAGGGTAGATGGAACATCATAGATGATCTAGAGAATTATTTCGGAATTTTTATAAGCTTCTACGAATTTTATATTTGAAACCGAAGTTAGACCTTTACGACCTTTTGGAAAATAGGGAAATAAGAAAAGTGACAGTTTGTAACCAAACTAAACTTTAGGAGTTGGAATATGACTTTAGAGTCTCAAATAGGAGTTTAGACATGAATTTCGGAAAATTTGAAAGTTTAGGGACTAAGGGTAAAATGGTCATTTTCCATAAATTAGAGCTGTAATTAGTTATGTCCTATTACGATCTTCTATCTTAGAAGTCTTAGACTTCCAATTACGTTGGAGTGTGCTAATGCACTTATCTCCTTTGGCAGGCAACTGAGTTGCTATAGTTTACAGAGCGAGTTTGGTTTACAGAGAGTCGAGCTTTATAACAGGTAAGTCCTTTGGGCTTACTTAGCTGACTTCTAAATATGAGCATGAATGATGATAGTGGTGTGTGATTGAGATGTTTAGAGTTATAGGTTGTGATAGATATTTACCGACCTATACTTGGCCTAAGAGTAACGGGCGGTGGCATTATGCTTAGTTAGCTTGCGGGCGCTGGGGGTTTCTTTAGGGACTAGTCCATACTCGGTTTCTAGTGATGCTACCGGCGGAGGTCAGCTAGACCTACACCCAGTTGGATAAGGAACGGAGGCGAGAACTGTTAATAGCTCTCGTGCCACAATTGTAAAATTGAATAAGATGAATCACCTAAATAATAGATAATAAACGGTTGAGTGCCAGCATGATGTTTGTTTATAATTTTTCTGCGTGTGTTTGTGCTGTTGTTATTCTACTTATATTTGGATAGTTAGCTAACAGTTGTTATGTTGTGTAGACTTACCACAGGTTAGAGCAGATGCCGAGTGATCCGGATGGTAGTGGTCAGCCGGGGTATCGTACTTTTAGGACGTGTTGCAGTTTCTTTATTTGTGGGATTTCCAGTTGGACCTTGGTTCTTTTCTTTCCTTCCGTACTTTGTTATCTTATGTTTTCCGGCTGTTAGTGGTTCTGGTCACATTCATACATTGTTAAGATTTATTTTATGATTTTTGGTTTTCCTTATCTGTGCCTTGTTGTAAGATCTTGTTAAGTTGTTGTCAAACTAAGGTCGGGACCCACTCTGCGGTCCTAACCAATAACTCCCCGAGTTGTAAAATTTGGGGTGTTACACTTACTCTGTATCTCGGATCTGCACCCCCCCCACAAGATGAGAAGCTCACAAGAAGAAGAAGCACCATGGGAGAAGATGGAGAAAGAGGGAGGGTAGGAGGACGATGGAGGGAGAAGTGTGTAACATGAAACTGAAAGGGGGAGGGGGATAGAGAAGACTCTCAACTGAGGGGTAAGGAAGGGTCAAGGGTGTCCAAGGTTCGTATCGTAATAACGAGGGGTCGGGAGAAAGTGGAACAACATCCCTCTATAACGTATTACCGTACCCGTGGGAAGTCTAAGCCGCGACCGCGACATTCTTAGATGGCCGCTACTGCGGGTTTCCTAGGCCGCAACTGCGGTGGCTAACACTCAACACCACTAACCACCCTCTCATACTAGAACCAAAAATACCGGGTGTTACATCAGATCTCCCTAAAAATAATTTTCTTCCCAAAACTTTAACAAACGTCAAACCTCTCGGTCTCAAACTGAGACACGCGCTCGGATCATAATGACATCATCCTTCTACTCTACACGAACGATCTACACAAGCTACCACATCAAGATCTAATAAATCATACAACACGTTCCCGCGCTGGCACACACTACACATAACATCACACATGCACATAAGATCTAACCCATCGATCCTATCGATGCAACTAGCTCATCGTAACTCTCTAGATATTATCCTCCATCTCCTAGGTAGCCTCATCGACTCCTCGTCTATGCCACTAGATTGTCATGACTGGAAACATGCCTCGAGTAATGTATGTACTCCGTCGAGTCATACACATAAACACCTACTCTTTGTGGCAACGCCAACCTATAAGCAACTTCCCAAACTTGTTCCAGGATCTCAAAAGGTCAAATGTGTCGGGAACTCAACTTCCCCTTAATGCCAAAACAGTTGACGCCTCGCGTCTGTGATATTCTCAACTAGACCTACTCCATAATTGAACTCTAGTGATCTGCGCCTCTTATCTGTATACGCCTTTTGGCGACTCATCGCGGCTAACATCCGCTCTTCGATCATCTCTACTTGAGCGACGTCATCTTGTATATGCTCAAGGCTATCCCCACCTGCACTACTCGAATTCCAAAACAACGGTGTACGATACTTCCGCCCATTTAATGCCTCATAAGGGAGCCATCCCAATCGACACATGGCAACTATACTTATACGAGAACTCAAATCAAGGGAAGTGTTCGTATGACACATATTCCCAATCTAGCACACTGGCTCCCAACAAGTCCTCTAAGGTCCGAAAAGTCCTCTATGATTGACCATCTGTGTGAGGATGAAAACCTATCATGAAACGTAATTGGTACCCCAAAGTGGCATGATCCTTCTACCAAAAATCCCGAGGGGAATCGCCCACCTCGATCCGAGACGATGGTACTCGGTATCCCATGGAATTTCACTATCAACTTAGTAAATGCCTCAACTAGCCGACTCATCAACCACATTTCAAAAATAGGTATAAAATGCACGGTCTTTGTTAGTTGGTCTACTACAACCTAAATCGCGTCACAACTCTTACACGAATCGGTAATAACATTTATGGAGACATTCTTCCATTCCCACTACGTACCTAGTAGTGGATGAAGTCCTCTTCTCGTCCTATCGCGCTCAAACTCGACCTGTTGCGACCTTGCGCTACTTACCTAGATGCATCGGCTTGAGCCCGCTGATAGCATGAATTATTGTCTATATTTTGGGGCCTGTTTAGACGTTTTATCTTCAATAATCTGCATGTTTGTATATACATTATGTGATTATATTGTCATTTCATCTACCTTTGCGGGAATCGAGGTCTACACCTAGTTTTGTTGTAATCGTAGGTAAAATGGCACGTTTTGGACTAAAATGGAGCAAAAGGAGCTAAGGAGTCATTGGAGCTACATTCAGGAGCTTAAGGAAAAATCCAGGAAGCATGACCATGGATTAGAGATTCACTTTGGACCAGATTTGAGAGATTTCACATTCAGTTGTGACTCACCTCGGTTGACTACAGAGTCACCTCGACCGAGGTGATCCAAAGGAACCGACTCGACCGAGGCAAACACCTTGGACGCGGCGAAGATATTTTATTCTTGGCTGAGATCTTTTATCTTTGGAAAGAGGATCTTATATTTTTGGGCTGGGTTCCTGGAAGGAAGAAGATAAGTTAGCCCATATATTTTACCTATTTTTATGGGAAGAGATCTTTCTAAGATATCTTATCTTTGGAGAGTAATTTTCCTATAAAAAGGGTCGGATTTCCCACAAATCCGACATCCTGCATACATCCGAATACACCGCTACAGCCATACTCTAGTTGGGAGATTTGAAGAACCTTTTTGAAGGTTGAAGGAAGGAAATTTAGAGCTTTGATAGCTTTTGTGAAGGGTTTTGTAAGATTCTCTTAGATTCCCTTCGTTGTCGTTTGTCTTGTTGGATTTTTATCCAAGGAACGCTTTGTTGTTTAATAATTGATTCAGTTATTGAAGCATTTCTCTTAAGGTTTTCTTGTTCAATTATTCCCTTTCTTCCCTTATATTTGATCATTGCATTCATGATGATGAGTGGCTAATTTCCTTGTGTGATTCTAGGGTGATTGGCTGAAGGTTGTGGGAAAAACAATGATAGAATAATCTTAATCACAGTAGGACCCTGAAAGTTCGAGTCTTTATCCTTAACCCTAAAGCATCTCGCTCAGTTGATGAACATCTCGGCCGGGGTGGAATTCTTCTGACCGAGGTGACTTTTTTGATCCGAAACTGAGAGTTAAGTGTTAGAGTTTGCCAAATCCTATTCTTATTACACCTTTCCTGGTTCAATGCAAGCCTAGGATGAGACTTACCCGGTAATTCCTTTGGTTGTTTACCTAAGATCATAAGCGTAGGTAATAAAGGTTTATCCTTTATTGGGGTTTGAGTGTGCTTTCATTCCATCTTTGTGAGTTAACCTGAGACTTACCCGGTAAAGGTTGATTCTATTCCCTCAGGTGGTGTGTTGGTTTGAGGATATAGTTCTTTATCTCAATTCCTTGAGACTTAACCGGTAATAGGAGTTACGGTTTGGGGTTAGTGAGTAGTGAGACTTACCCGGTGATCTATTTACACTTTAGAAACACCTTCCCTTTGCAAAGTCTCAGCTTTGTCCGCTTATCTTTAGATCTTGAGTTAGAACCACAACTAGATGCTTTAATCCCTAGAATTGCATATTTCCTTAATTGACTTTTTATCATCTTTGATTGTTTTAATCGCTTTTGTGGTTAGTAGTTACATTAACTTACCTATTCCGAATTTGTTTCACTAAGTCCTTGTGATCGACCCCTGGAATTCCTTGCTTTTACTACGATTGACCCGTACACTGCGGGTTCGCATCCTTGTTTTAAGCTTTCGTCTAGGGTTATAAATTTAAAGTTTGCACACACCGTTTGGAGCGAACAAGTTTTTGGCGCCGTTGCCGGGGACTTGATCTAGGCCAAGCCGGTTGCAGTACGCTTTTGGGGCACTTGCCCCCTTTTCTACTAACCACTCTACTTGAGTGACTTCGCAGGTTCTTTTTCTTAGGTTTATGCGAAGAACCCGCGCTGGGAAGGAAATCGTTCCTTACGATCCCGAACCAGAAAAAACTTACAAACGACACTTGAGAGAAGCGAAGATGGCCAACCAAGACGATCGCGATCTTGAGGCCGAATTGAAGGAGGCGTTAGAACAGCTACGCCTCAGCAGGGAAGAACTGAGGCAGGAAAAGGAAGAAACTCGCACCAGTTGTGAAGCGATCGAAGCAGATATGGCAGCTCTAAGAGACCAGTATCTACCTCGACCGAATCCAGATCCTCAGATACCAGTCCGAGGCGATGTACTTCCACCTCAGATACCAGTCCGAGGCGCTCTTTTTGCAGGAATCCCGCAAACCCTAGGGAAAAGGATGGACCCCAATCAACAACTGAGGTGTCCTGGAGTTAACCTAGGAGATCCGGCGGACCATGACTACGAACTTCGACCGCAAGTTCTTTCCATGATTCGCCAATGCCAGTTTGGAGGGCTAGAGAAGGAATCTCCGCATCAACATCTACAAAACTATGAGATTTTGATGGAGACCTTGAGACCCTCAAGAATTGAAAACAACAATTACAAGCTAAGACCTTTTTACTTTTCTTTAAAAGATAGAGCTCTTACTTGGTATCAATCTCTTCCTCCAGGAAAAATCAGTACTTGGGAGGAGATGACTACGGAATTCTTGACTAAATTCTTTCCCCCTCTAAAACCGTTGAAATGAGAGGGAAGATTAATGCATTCATTATGAAGGAAAAGGAAAGCTTGTCCAAATCATGGGAGAGGTTTAAAGACATTCTTTTGTATTACCCACATCATGGGATTCCAAAGATAGAGTTGTTGGAGATATACTTCAAGGGATTGGACGGAAGCACCCAGTTCAACCTCCAACTACTATCCGCCGGCACGTTTATGGACATGCCAATTGACGAAGCTTGGGAGTTCATAGAGAAACAAGCTTTGCATATGGAGAAATATTCCCACCAAGGAGCTGAAGGTGGAGTTAAAAAAAGTCAACTTTCAAGAGGAGCCATCAAACACTAATCAACTCATCTCTTTGAAGAATGACGTGAAACAATTAAAGGAGCTCTTGGTCGCTCAAACTAAGAAGGAAGATCAAAGATCAAGGAACAACAATGGATACCGTAACAACAACAACGATTCCCGTAACAACAACTACAACAACAATAGAGGATCCAATAGCAATAATTGGAGGGCAAACAACAAAAATTCGGGTAACCCTTACTCTAATTCTAATTCGAATGATTCCTCTAATCCTTTCCTCTCTTCCTCTTCTTCTCTTTCTACTCCATTAAAGAGCCAGGAGCAAGGATCAAGCTCATCCCAGCCGGAGAAGAAAGATGCGGTGCTGGAGGCTATCTTGATCAAGCTTAGTGCTATGGAGACATCCATGACTTCATTTTTGAAGGCACAAAAGGCCTTTGAACAACAACTTGTTAGTAGGGTGAATGAAGCACCAAGAGATCCAGAGAAGCTTCCAGCAAGAACGGAAAGCAACCCTAAGGGCCAGATTATGGCCATAACGACGAGGAGTGGACTGAAAACTGCAGATCCAGTGCCTCGGTCGGTGCCAGTACAGACAACACCACCTCGGTCCAGGTACAGTCGAAGAACACTTCGGCCGAGATGCTAACCGAGGTGGAGCCACAGAAAGCGGATAAGAAAACTGAAGTTTATGTTCCACCTCCTGCATATAAACCACCACTTCCATTCCCTTAGTCAAGGGCCAGAGCACATCTAGACAAGCACTTTGGTAAGTTCCATTCCTTTCCTTGATGCTATTCTAGGGATGCCCGCCTATGCGAAGTTCTTGAAAGAGATTCTATCAAGGAAGAGGAAGCTGGAAGACTTTGGTGAAGTAAGGATGACATCTAAATCCTCTAAGCTTATTCAAATCATGAAGGAGAAGATACCACCCAAGTTAAGAGATCCCGGCTTATTTTGCATTCCCATTCAAGTTGGGGATGTCACATGTGAAGCCTTATGCGATCTAGGAGCCAGCATGAGCATCATCCCGCTGGAGCTATGTGTTAAGATCGGACTTGGAGAGCCCAAGCCGGTGAAGATTCGATTATACATGGCGGACCGCTCCATCACCCATCCCGTGGGCATTTTGGAAGACGTTCCGGTTAAGTTAGGTAACTTCTATTTACCTATAGACTTTGTTGTGCTTGATATTCCCGCAGATTATCCTGTCCCTATCATTCTCGGGAGGCCATTTCTAGCAACTTCGGGTTGCAATGTGGATTGTAAGAACGCCAAATTGAAATTCAATATTGGCGGAGATGAAGTGGAATTCGCATTACTTGAGAAAATTATTAGTTTGAGTTTAGTGGAGGAAGGTATAGATGCTTCTTGTGATGCAGATATAAGGAGCTTGAAGGCGTTGGAAGAAGATCCAGGAGCTAAAACTGAAAGACTAATCCGGGAGACGAAGATCTCCAGTTTCGGTTCCAGTTACAGTACCTCGACCGAGGCACTTTCTGGACCAAATGAGGTGACTGAAGAACATCTCGGTCAACGCATCCGCGCCTCGACCGAGGTCGAAAGCGAGATGATGTCAACTAAGACTGCTGAAAATAACAAACTTCTTACTCCCTTCTCTTACATTCATCCTCAGTTGGTGGAACATTCTCTCCACCAACTTTCTGATAATAAAGGACCTTGGTATGCTGATATTGTTAATTATCTTGTTTGCCAGGAAATACCGCTCGGATTGACGTACTCTCAAAGGAAGAAATTCTTCAAGGACATACGCCATTACTATTGGGATGAACCGCTGCTATTCAAGCGTGGGCCGGATGGGATGCTTCGAAGATGCATTCCAGAAGATGAGGTTAATAGCGTCATACGGCATTGCCACTCACTTCCTTGTGGAGGGCATGCTAGCGCCAACAAAACATGCACTAAGGTATTACGTTCCGGTTTCTTTTGGCCTATATTATTTAAAGATAGCAATCGTTTGTTGTCTCTTATGATGCATGCCAAAGAACAGGGAACTTATCTAGGAGGAATGAAATGCCACTTAATAACATTCAAGAGGTGGAAATTTTTGATGTATGGGGAGTAGATTTCATGGGACCTTTCCCATCTTCCGGAGAAAACCTCTATATTCTTCTAGCACTAATGACGCCAAGGTGGTTGTGAAGTTCTTTTACAGGACTATCTTTCCACGTTTTGGAACTCCACGCATCATCATCAGCGATGGAGGGACGCATTTCATCAACCGGAAGTTTAAGGCACTTCTATCGAAGTATGGGGTGACCCACAAGGTAGCAACCCCTTATCACCCTCAAACTAGTGGACAGGTCGAGATCTCGAATAGAGAAATCAAAGCAATCTTGGAGAAGACTGTCTCTAGGACGAGGAAGGATTGGTCCATGAAGTTGGACGACGCTCTTTGGGCCTACAGAACCGCATTTAAGACTCCCATTGGTACCACCCCTTATAATTTGGTATATGGGAACTCTTGCCACTTGCCCGTTGAATTAGAACACAAAGCGTATTGGGCAATCAAATGGTTGAACTTCGACATCAAGGAAGCCGGCGAGAAGCGGCTATTGGACATCAACGAGCTGAAGGAGCCGCGTTTGAACGCTTATGAGAATGCCAAAATCTATAAAGAAAGGACAAAGAAATGGCATGACAAGCGCATCATCAACTCCCGCCTCCGCCTCCGCCTCCGCCTCTTTCCAGGTAAGTTGAAATCTAGATGGACCGGACCTTATGTTGTGAAACATGTTTTTCCTCATGGTGTAGTTAAGATTTGGGGCGAAACGAGTGGAAGCTTCAAGGTCAATGGTCATAGACTTAAGCAATACAAACCGGAAGTTCCGGTTGAGGAGGTTGCACCACTATACCTCGTTTGAGAGACACCGTACGGTCCAGCTAGCGACCTTAAATCAAGCGCTTCTTGGGAGGCAACCCAAGGTATTGCTTTCTTTCCCCTTTTTCTAGTCTAGCTTATATAGTTTGCTTTTGCTTAGCTTTGTTTTGTTTTTGGCGTCCTAGACAGACAACAGGTGACATCTAAGGAAGGAATACAAACCAGGAGCACAACTGGAAGGACAGAAGTTCGAGAATTTGAGAAGACGGAGTTTGACTGAAGCACATCTCGGTTGCTGTCACAACACCTCGACCGAGATGATTCTTGAGCAACCGAGGCGACTAGGGTTTTTGAAGATCCACCTCGGTCCGTACCACCTCGGTCTAGTCGAGACCATCTCGACCGAGGTGACAGCAGTTCTAGAAAAGGGTATAAAAGGAGGCTGAGATTTCTCTCTCCTCCTTTACCTTCTCCTCGACTGCGGCACGCCCTTCACCTTGCTTCACCAATCTTGTCGCGTTTTCGACGATTCTTGCTTCCAAACCGCTAAGAAAGGGTAGAGGATCACAATGCAACTGAGGTGTCCTGGAGTTAATTCCTTGAGACTTACCCGGTAATAGGAGTTACGGTTTGGGGTTAGTGAGTAGTGAGACTTACCCGGTGATCTATTTACACTTTAGAAACACCTTCCCTTTGCAAAATCTCAGCTTTGTCCGCTTATCTTTAGATCTTGAGTTAGAACTACAACTAGATGCTTTAATCCCTAGAATTGCATATTTCCTTAATTGACTTTTTATCATCTTTGATTGTTTTAATCGCTTTTGTTGTTAGTAGTTACATTAGCTTACCTATTCCGACTTTGTTTCACTAAGTCCCTGTGATCGACCCCTGGAATTCCTTGCTTTTACTACGATTGACCCGTACACTGCGGGTTCGCATCCTTGTTTTAAGCTTTCGTCTAGGGTTATAAATTTAAAGCTTGCACACACCGTTTGGAGCGAACACCCGCCCACAAAATGAACATCACAAATCTGGATACCTCTAACCTCTACAAGGGCGAACTAGTAAGGGGTAGTGTGAGCCTCCTAGAGGGCTCTATCTCGGCTCTCCGTTATAAGTATACATAGACGCTCCTGGCGTCTCAACAACCCCTCAACACATAAATGTAAACTATGGTGTCTCTCCTCGGGACCTTCTTTCCCGGATCTTCCTCAAAGCCGTACAAATCCCACGCTTCTATCGGATCTCTCCAAAGATCATCTAAGTTAATAATTTGAGGCTGAACCGTCATCTAACACCCTAATTTCACGGGACTGTGGGATATACGGGCGGAGTCCTTACAATGGGTCCCGACCCTTAGCTTGACAACAATTTCACCGGATGTTTCCAACAAGGAAAAGCCAAATAGTTTGAATGAGAGATGACATAAATTGGATACGATACAAAGTGGAAACTCAGCCGATCCTCAAAACAACATACTAACAACGACTAAGGTACAAATGCTAACGGAACGTAATAAAAAACCCTTATCCCCGTCCTATAATGTAGGAACCCCGGCTGCCCACTCCTCCGAGTCACTCGGCGGCGTCCCTAACCTGCAAGACATCTACAAAGGCGGTATAAAACTATTAGCTAACATTCTAAGCATTAGAAAGATGGTAACGACACATACACATAATAAAACAGAAACACACAACATGATATCACGCAAACCGGTTATTATCTTTTCATTTACGTCATTCCATTACTAATTCAACTTAGGTTTGTGACACGAGAATCCCCAAAAACTCGCCTCTGTCCCTACTTACCAGCAAGTTATGGTATTGTTGCATCCAACCGTCTACCTGCCTGGGCTAGTCACAGAGAACCTCATAGCTCTCGCAAGAGCTAGGGAGTGATGTAATTGCCCGTTATCATACACTTAGGCCAATATAAGGATATAATATGAAGTGCGCTAGTCCGGTTTTGTTATTGTAACCATAACTAAACACACCCACAACCATCACACATTGATACTAATACAAGGAATCTAGGTAAGAAAGTCCTGGGACTTACCCGGTCTCAAAGCTAAACTAACAAATACCGCTCTCAATGCCTGATCAAAACAAGGCACGTAATCAACATTGCTCTCAAAAACTAGAAGTCCTTAGACTTCTAGAGCCGATGATCTCGCAAGATCATAAACTATATCAACATATGTTAGGATAAAACATGCCTAGTCTCGATGATCTCAACAATAGCAATGCTATTCTAGGATACTCACATCCTAGTCCACAACCTCAGCAGACATATAATCACAACCTCAAGCCTCACAAGAAAAACAATCTAATCACAACATATAAACCAACTCAAGATCCCACACACATCAAGCCTTAGAGCATTCCAAAATCCTCAAACACTCACTTAAGGTTCAAAGCCACTACTTGGCATTCCTCAATGTTATGCTAGATCCAACCTAGCATGATACTATCATATAACCTCCCTAGGATAAGAGAAGGTCACAAGATCGAGGAATGATACTCACTTGGGCAAGGACGCGGTAGCGGAACAAGGAAGCGCAACCGCGGAGAGGATCAGAAGGCCACACCGGTGGCTTAGGTAGCCGCCCCTGTGGTTCAATTCAGCCGCCCTTGCGGCACTGGTGCAGTGGGCGCATCCGTGGCTTTGTCATGCCGCGGGTGCGGTCTAACTTTACAACGGCGATCCAGATGAGTCTTCGGCTGGTTCCTTGATGTGTAGAGGGGCCTCCTAGCTGACTTGCTCCCTCATGAATGTCCATCATTTTAATACCCCAAATCCACAGGACATGGAATGCTACATTGTGCTAGGATCTCATAATGGATCCTGACTCTAACCTCACAACAAGTTCACTGGATCTTACAACAAGGTCCAAGTAGAGGAAAAACCAATTACATAAAAGCTGTATATGATATATCAAAAGTGTTTACAAACACAAAGCCGAGTACAGAACATCAAACATAAACATCTGATACAAAAGCTATCATCCCACGTATCCTAATGTACAGAAGTCCTTGGCTGGTCACCCCACCTGGCTCACTCTGCAGTCTTCCTAACCTGCAGGTCATCTACAACACGGTATACACCGTTAGCTACAACAATGAATAAGTATGAAGGTAATAGCACAAACACACATCAACATCTCATACATGCAATGTCACACACATTCATTTATTATCTTTCAATACGTTATTCCATTACTAATTCAACTTCTTTTGTAACACGAGGAGCCTCAAGAACCCCGTCCCAACCAACGTAACACATGAGTTTTGCATGGGGGTGATCATCACTCGTCCTATCCTGTGAGATCATCTTCAAGGCACCTCCTCCTACCAAAAGGCGGAGGCAAGTGGTCACGACCCATTATAATACACTTGGGCCATTAAAATGTAATAAATGGTCATCCTAGTCCGGATAAGGTTATAAATGCACAATCATATGAACACACACAACCATCACAATCACACAAACTCATAATTGAACGCTAAGTAAGTCCTATGGACTTACCTCATATACTCGTATCCAATATCACGTCACAGCTTCCCCTTGGGGAAGAAACCAACGCCTGCAATAGCAAGGCACACAATATCATACAATGCAAGGGTTAGGAGACTCGTCTCCATAACCAAAACCAACCTATAACCTCAATCTAACCCTCAAGACCATAACAAGCTCACAGATGCCTACAACATAACCTCAACATCAACACGAGTGTCTAAGGCATATCTCTAACATACCACTCATCCTAACCAAGCTAGCCTAGCCAACATCTAAGCCAAGGCCAAAAAAAAGGAAGGAAGGAAGACATACCAACAAGGTATGCACCAACAAAAGTAAGGAACTCCAAGCTGACCCAGTGAGGCGTAGGGGCGGCTCACACCAGGCGCAAGGGCGGCTCACAGGCAGGCGCACGGGCGGCCCAAGTCAGGCGTAGGGGCGTCTGTTTGTGCACAATGTTGGCCCCGACTTCTTTTCGATCTCTTTCTTGACTCTCTTCACTTCTTCAACACATCACAACAACACATATGTATACATACGCATATATGATCATCAAACATCCAGGAAAGGATCCAAACAAACTCAGCTTGTGATCCTAAGCTAGAAGAAGAAGAAAGAAGCAAATAAGAAGAAGGAAAGAAGATGGGGAAGAAAGGTCTCACCTCAGCAAACCCTTGGTAGCAACCAAGACAAATCAATACCTTCACAACCTCAACACATCAACAAAGACTCTCAGTATCATCCTCATGATCATCCAATCTCAAAACCTCAAACAAACTCTCAAAAACTCACACAACCTCAAAGAAAGATCAAGAAGAGAAGATGAAGAAGAAGAAGAACGTAAAGATGGAAATGGAGCTGAAGAGGATGAAGAAAGGCTCTCTGAGAAGCTAAGGAAGACTTATAAAGGAAGCCAGCCGCAAAGCACAAGTCAAAAGGTCAACAAAAGTGGCTGCATCAACACAAAGCCGTAGGGGCGGCTCACCCAAGGCGCAAGGGCGCCTAACCGCAGGGGCGGTCTATGTGGTGCGCAGGTGCGGCTGCCAGGATTAACCTAAGGCTCAACAAGGACTCCTAGGCTCCAAGGACTAAGACTCTTACATCACACCCCCCCCCCCCCAAAAAACAAGTTTCGTCCCGAAACTTGCAAGTTTCCAAAACCTCACGGACCCATAAGCCGAGGGATAACTCTAAACACTATCATCAACTCTCAACAAGGCCCAGAGGAAGATCATCTCTAGCCACACACTAACCACATCACACTGGCATGGAGGAAAGCCGTCTCCAGCCAAAATGTACATATAATACCTCTATGTGGAGGAAGACCATCTCCACTCACACTATGTCCATCAGAGGTAGCGTGGAGGAAAGAACCGTCTCCAACTAATCCTAACTTATGTCATAGCATGGAGGAAAAAACCATCTCCAGCTATACCTATCACATACTAGCAAACAAGGTCTAACAAATCATATGCACATATCACAACTAGCACGAAAATACAGTATATCACATGAGCACATAACATGCACTCACCAAGAAGGTACTAAGATCTACTCGTGGATCCTACTGGTGCATCTATCTCGGCGTAGAACTCTGGATAATTCCTCTGGATACTATCCTCTGTCTCCCAGGTAGACTCATCAGGTCCTGGTCTAGACCATTGTATCCTCAACATAGGAATTTCCTTCAAACGCAAGTGTCTTACACCTCGCTCTAGGACTACAATAGGGTGCTCTACAAAGGTGTGGTCCGGCTCAACCACCAGATCATCATAACTCACGATGTGCCTCGGATTTGGTATGTACTCCCTCAGCCGAGATACATGAAACACAAGATGAATACCCTCTAACCTCGGAGGCAATGCTAATCTGTAGGCTGCCCTCCCGACTCTATCTAGTATCTCAAAAGGACCGACATATCGGGGACTCAGCTTCCCCTTTATGCCAAAACATTTGACGCCTCGCGTCGGAGATACTCTCAACCAGACATGAGATCCTAACCTGAACTCTAGAGGTCGACGCCTCCTATCTGCATACGACTTCTGGCGACTCTAGGCAACCAACATCCTCTCTCTAATTAGCGCTACTCGAGCCATATCATCCTGAATCTGCTCTAGCACTATCGCACTTATACTGCTAGGCTCATGCCAGCATAAAGGTGTATGACACCTACATCCATACAGTGCCTTATAAGGAGCCATCCCTATAGATGCATGCCAGTTGTTGTTGTATGAGAACTCAACGAGTGGGAGGTAATCAGACCATCCCTGTCCCCAATCCAACACACAAGCTCGCAACATATCCTCTAAGGTCTAGATGATCCTGTCTGGGGGTTAAAGGCAGTCGTGAAGTGTAGACTCGTCCCCAAAGCAATCTGAATCTGCTGCCAGAATCTCGATGTAAATCGTCCATCACGATCAAAGACAATCGTACTCGGTACCTCATGGAGTCTCACTATCTGTCTAGTGTACTCCTCAGCTAATCTGCTCACTAGCCATGTCTCTCTAATGGGAATGAAATGTGCCGTCTTCGTCAATCTGTCAACGATCACTCAGATGGCATCAAAGCTCCTACTGGTCCTCAACCCGGTTAAAAAATCCATGGAGACGTCCTCCCACTTCCACTGCGGCACTGGAAGTGGATGAAGCTCACCTCCAGGTTTGAAATGCTCTATCTTGACCTGTTGACAGGTGGCACACTGTTCGCTCCAAACGGTGTGTGCAAGCTTTAAATTTATAACCCTAGATATAAGCTTAAAACAAGGATGCCAACCCGCAGTGTACGGGTCAATCGTAGTAAAAAGCAAGAAATTCCAAGGGTCGATCACAGGGACTTAGTGAAACAAAGCAAGTAACGGTGAGCTTTGTAATTACTAACCACAAAAGTAATTAAAGCAATCAAAGATGATAGAAAGTCAATTAAGGAAATATGCAATTCTAAAGATTAAAGCATCTAGTTGTGGTTCCAACTCAAGATCTAAAGATAAGTGGACAAAGCTGAGATTTTGCATAGGGAAGGTGTTTCTAAAGTGGAATAGATCACCGGGTAGGTCTCACTACTCACTAATCCCAAACCCTAACTCCTATTACCGGGTAAGTCTCAAGGAATCAAGGAAAAGAACTATAATCTCAAACTAACACTCCAACTAAGGGAATAGAATCAACCTTTAGCGGGTAAGTCTTAGGCTAACTCACAAAGATAGAATGAAAGCACACTCGAACCCCAATAAAGGATAAACCTTTATTACCTATTGCTTATGATCTTAGGTAAACAAACGAAGGAATCACCGGGTAAGTCTCATCCTAGGCTTGCATTGAACCAGGAAAGGTATAATAAGAATAGGATTTGGCAAACTCTAACACGTAACTCTCAGTTTCGGATCAGATAAGTCACCTCAGTCAGAAGAATTCCACCCCGGCCGAGATGTTCATCGATTGAGCGAGATGCTTTAGGGTTAAGAATAAAGACTCGAACTTTCAGGGTCCTACTATGATTAAGATTATTCTATCATTTTTTTTCCCACAACCTTCAGCCAATCACCCTAGAATCACACAAAGAGATTAGCCACTCATCATCATGAAAGCAATAATCAAATATAAGATAAGAAAGAGAATAATTGAACAAGAAAACCTTAAGAGAAAGGCTTCAATAACTGAATCATTTATCAATCAACAAGAGTTCCTTGGATCAAAATCCAATAAGACAATCAACAAAGAAGGGAATCTAAGAGAATCTTACAAAACCCTTCACAAAAGCTATAAAAGCTACCAACTTTCTTCCTCCAACCTTCAAAAAGGTTCTTCAAATCTTCCAACTATGGTGTGGTAAAACGGCTGCTCTAAGTACTGTCGGTGGTATAGCACGGTATAGCAGATGTTGCAGCTCTAAGCGGTGTATGCGGATGTCTAAGCACGATCGGATTTGTGGAAAATCCGACCCTTTTTATAGGAAAATTACCCTCCAAAGATAAGATATCTTAGAATGATCTTTTCCCATAAAATAGGTAAAATATATGGGCTAAATTATCTTCTTCCTTCCAGGAATCCAGCCCAAAAATATAAGAACCTCTTTCCAAAAATAAAAGATCTCAACCAAGAATAAAATATCCTTGCCGCGTCCAAGGTGTTCGCCTCGGTCGAGTCAGCTCCTCTGGATCACCTCGGTCGAGGTGACTCTGTAGTCAACCGAGGTGAATCACAACTGAATGTGAAATCTCTCAAATCTGGTCCAAAGTGAATCTCTAATCCAATTCCATGATTCGTGGATTCTTCCTTAAGCTCCTGAATGTAGCTCCAATGACTCCTTAGCTCCTTTTGCTCCTTTTTGATGCAAAACGTGCCATTTTACCTACGATTAAGACAAAACTTGGTGTAGACCTCGATTCCCGTAAAGGTAGATGAAACGACAATATAATCACATAATATACATTCAAACATGCAGATTATTGAAGATAAAACGTCTAAACAAGCCCCAAAATATAGACAATAATTCATGCTATCAAAATACCCCATACTTAGTCCTTGCTTGTCCCCAAGCAAGTTCCGAATATAAAATACTAGATAGAATGGATTATTAGTCATGAAGATCAATGAAAAAGTCTTTCAAAATATTTTAATGGTGTGCTACAATCATAGATCACTCTAAGAAAATACTTCATGGAATTTAAAACCAAAATATGCTTAAAACATTTTATAAATATAAGAAAGTTGTTCCGGGATGAGCAATTGCAAATTGCAAATGATGAAGGAATGCTTCCTCCAAGTGTCTAGAGGGGGTGAGCCATGGTATGCGGACATAGTGAACTACCTTGTGTGCGAGGAGGTGCCTCCCGGTTTGTCGTGTGCCCAAAGGAAAAAGTTCTTCAAGGATGTGAGGCATTACTATTGGAGTGAACCGCTCTTGTTCAAGAGAGGGCCGGATGGGGTCTTTAGGAGATGCATACCGGAGGATGAGGTGGAGAGTATGATCCGCCATTGTCATTCCTTGCCTTGTGGAGGTCATGCTAGCTCACACAAGACGTGTGCAAACGTGTTGCAATCCGGTTTTTATTGGCCAAGTTTGTTCAAGGACATGTAGAATTTTGTTGTGGCTTGTGATGCTTGCCAAAGGACGGGCAACATCTCAAGGAGGAATGAGATGCCCTTGAACAACATAGAAGAAGTTGAGATATTTGATGTTTGGGGTGTGGATTTCATGGAGCCATTCCCCTCTTCATGTGGCAACATCTACATCCTATTGGCGGTAGAATATGTGTCGAGATGGGTGGAAGCAATCGCCTCTCCCACCAATGATGCCAAAGTTGTGGTGCGGTTCTTCAACCGAGTCATCTTCCCTAGATTTAGAACACCAAGGGTGATCATAAGTGATGGAGTGAAGCATTTCACCAACAGGAACTTTGGGACACTTTTGGCTAAGTATGGGGTGACTCACAAGGTGGCCACACCTTACCATCCCCAAACTAGTTGCCAAGTGAAGATCTCCAACCAGGAGATAAAAGGGATCCTTGAGAAGACGGTTTTTAGAACGAGAAAGGATTGGGCTATGAAGCTTGATGATGCTTTGTGGGCTTATAGAACCGCTTTCAAGACACCGATTGGCACCACTCCTTACAAGCTAGTTTATGACAAGTCTTGCCACCTTCCGGTGGAGATGGAGCATAGGGCATACTGGGCTATAAGGTGGCTGAATTTTGACCTCAAGGAAGCCGGTGAGAAGAGGTTGCTAGACATGAATGCTCTTGAGGAGATCCGGTTGGATCCCTATGAGAATGCCCGGATCTACAAGGAAAGGACCAAGCGTTGGCAAGACAAGCGTCTCATCCCGAAGAAGTTGAGTGAAGGTGACTTAGTCCTTCTCTTCAACTCAAGGCTGCGGCTCTTCCCTGGAAAGCTAAAGTCAAGATGGATGGGTCCTTATGTGGTGAAGAAGATCTTTCCCCACGGAGCGGTTGAGATAGGTGGGGAGCATTGTGGAGATTTTAAGGTGAATGGGCACCATTTGAAGAGGTACATCCCGGAAGCTCCGGTGGATATGATTGCCCCTCTTCACCTTGAGTGAAACGCTCCCGAATTTGGTCAAGCTAATGACCTTAAAGAAGCGCTTAATGGGAGGCAACCCATTGGTAATCATTTTTCCCGTTTCGTTTTTCATTTTTCGTTTTTGTTTTTGTTTTTGTTTTGGTGTGTTTGTTTGTCGTGTGTTTGTGTGCTAGAGTCTAGGTAGCATGAAAGCCTTGTGTTCGCTCCAAACGGTGTGTGCAAGCTTTAAATTTATAACCCTAGATGTAAGCTTAAAACAAGGATGCGAACCCGCAGTGTACGGGTCAATCGTAGTAAAAAGCAAGAAATTCCAGGGGTTCGATCACAGGGACTTAGTCAAACAAAGCAGATATAGGTTTGTCAATGCAACTACTAACCACAAAAGCGATTAAAACAATCAAAGATGATAAAAAGTCAATTAAGGAAATATGCAATTCTAGGGATTAAAGCATCTAGTTGTGGTTCCAACTTAAGATCTAAAGATAAGCTGACAAAGCTGAGATATTTGCATAGGGAAGGTGTTACTAAAATGGAATAGATTACCGGGTAAGTCTCATCCTAGGCTTGTATTGAACCATGAAAGGTGTAATAAGAATAGGATTTGGCAAACTCTAACACTTAACTCTCAGTTTCGGATCAGATAAGTCACCTCGGTCAGAAGAATTCCACCCCGGCCGAGATGTTCATCGACTGAGCGAGATGCTTTAGGGTTAAGGATAAAGACTCGAGCTTTCAGGGTCCTACTGTGATTAAGATTATTCTATCATTGTTTTTCCCACAACCTTCAGCCAATCACCCTAGAATCACACAAGTAAATTAGCCACTCATCATCATGAAAGAAATAATCAAATATAAGGGAAGAAAGAGAATAATTGAACAAGAAAACCTTAAGAGAAAGACTTCAATAACTGAATCAATTATCAATCAACAAGCGTTCCTTGGATCAAAATCCAATAGGACAATCAACAATGAAGGGAATATAAAAGGTTCTTCAAATCTTCCAGCTGTTATGATGTTTTCCAGCCCTCAGCCGTCTATTCGTAGGTATGCGGGGTATATGCGGTGTGTGGAAAATCCAACCCTTTTTATAGGAAATTTACTCTCCAAAGATAAGATATCTTAGAAAGATCTTTTCCCATAAAAAATAGGTAAAATATATGGGCTAAATTATCTTCTTCCTTCCAGGAATCCAGCCTAAAAATATAAGATCCTCTTTCCAAAAATAAAAGATCTCAGCCAAGAATAATATCCTTGCCGCGTCCAAGGTGTTCGCCTCGGTCGAGTCAGCTCCTCTAGATCACCTCGGTCGAGGTGACTCTGTAGTCAACCGAGGTGAATCACAACTGAATGTGAAATCTCTCAAATCTGGTCCAAAGTGAATCTCTAATCCAATTTCATGATTCCTGGATTTTTCCTTAAACTCCTTAATGTAGCTCCAATGACTCCTTAGCTCCTTTTGCTCCTTTTTGATGCAAAACGTGCCATTTTACCTACGATTACAACGAACCTTGGTATAGACCTCGATTCCCGTAAAGATAGATGAAACGACAATATAATCAAATAATATACATTCAAAAATGCAGATTATTGAAGATAAAACGTCTAAAAAGGCCCCAAAATATAGACAATAATTCATGCTATCATACACTGATCCACAAATCTAGCTACGTCAGGCTTCAGCCCTCCCACCAATATGAGCGTCTCACATCATGGTACATCTTACTCGCACCGGGGTGTACTGAGTAAGGTGTACAGTGAGCCTCATGTAAGATCCGTTGTCTCAGCTCTACATCAGCAGGTACACAGATGCGATCATGGCGCCTCATAACTCCATCTGCTCCAATAGAGAACTATGGCGCCTCTCCACGAGGCATTGATAACGTGATTTATGACGTTAGTTTAGGCAATCATTTACATAGTTTTTTCCGTTATTCATGCACGGTTTGGCATTAGTTCATGACGTTTACGCTTAATTCATGCATATTTCTAGAAAAGACGTCTACACGAGATTTTGTCGGTTTAGTAGGTATTTCGGGAATCTTTTGGACATTAATCGATACATTCGAGGGTCAAGCCTCATGGTGGTACACATCCAAGGCTTTGAAGGAACATAATTGGAGCAATAAAGGACACAAGGACCCTTATTGGTGCAAGCAATGGAGCAACTCATGGCTAGACGATCATAACAAGCCCCTGTTGAAGAAAATCGACCCAACACTCAGGAAAATCAAACGATATTTCTGTTTGGGTTGATTTTCTGGCTTTTGGCACACAGCTTGTGCCACGTGTCCCATGATCTCTTTGTCCGGCTCTTGCTCTTGATAGAGAATATAAGTGGTCTTGCAGGTTGTGGCTAAGAGATCTCTCCCACATTCTCTCACACACACCTCATTCCATTGGAGGGGATACTTGGAGAAGAAGAAAAACTCTCTCATTTGGGGAGAAGAAGAACACCAAAACTTAGAGTGAAAGTGAGTTTTTGAGAGCTTTTGAGTGATTTTTAGAGATTTTGGTTGAAGAACTCTTGGAAGGATTGTTAGGAACGTTTTGGAACTTCTTTTGAAGGGTTGTAAGTCTTGCTTAAACTTATATTCAACTGAGATTTCTTGTTTTACTTGCTTATCTTTCATCATCTACCTATGAAAACCATGTATGCTTGTGTGATGATTTTGGATCTTGAAATGCATGTTCTTGGCTAGTTTATTGTGATTCTGGAGTGATGGATTGATGGTTATGGCATGGGTGATGATAGAATGGACATACATGTTAGTTTAGGATGATTCGTATGCATAAAACTTAACCTAGAAGGAAAAATCGACCTGTTCTTCAGGCAGATCGTCCGATTTTTGCTATGATCCACCTGATTTTTCTTTTTGTTGCTCTATAATTGATGAATCTATATGTTAGGATGTTAGGTTGTTGAAATCCTAGTGTTTATTAAGCATAATATAGCTTAGGGTGACCTAAAGCTAGCAACCTAAGTGAGGGGAGAGACCTACCCGGTGATTTCCGATCTTAGATACCTAAGATGATGAACTCTAGGTAGTAGTGAGCCTCATAAGCCGCTATTGGATTGAGTGTGCTAGGATTGTTGCTTGAGACTTGCCTTTTCCGAGACTTACCCGGTAAGGAGAGGTTTGCCCCTTAAGTAGAGTCCGGTTTGTGTAGAATTCCCAACTTTAACCCCTTGAGACCTACCCGGTAATAGGAGTTTGATGCGGGATTAGTGAAGTAAGAGACTTACCCGGTAATTGCTTCCATTAGAGAAACACCCTTTCCCAACACCGCAACTTTGTCCTTAGAATCTTTAGAAACTTGAGTCCAATGCCATAACCGGAAATCTTGACCTCTAGAATCCACTTTTCTCTCTTTGATCACATATCTTGTGTTTGTGTTGCTTGTTTATTTTGCTAGCTTGAGTTGTTAGTTTGATTTATTATCTTGCTTGATTTGTGATCTTTGCTTGATCACCACAAAAACCCAACCAAAAATATTATGATTTTCATTTCAATTTTTCTTTCTCTTTTCTTAGACTAGATTTAACACTATCCATGATCACTTGTTTGATTTGATTTCACCTTAGTCTTCATGTTCGACCTCGGAATACTATCCTTGCTACAAAACGACCCATACACTATGGGTTCGCTAGGAGTTAGGAAATTATATCGAGTTTATAAATTGTAAGACTTGCGTGTCACATCTTAGCGTAACAAGTTTTTGGCGCCGTTGCTGGGGACTAGGTCTAGATTGAGTCTTTTTGTGATTGTTTACAGTGTAGGTCTTTCTTGTTGCTTTTGATCTTGTTTGGTTTGTGCCTTTGCATTTTCAGGACATCTCTCACTCTTTAGGTGTATGCGAAGATCTCGTGGCAAGGATTTAGCTCCATTCGATCCCGAACCGGAGAAAACCCTTAAAGCTAGATCTAAGAGCATTAAGAAGAAGAAAGAGATGGCCGCAAGAGATCTTCAAGCTGAGTTGGATGACGCTTTAGAGCAAATTAGGTTAAGGGACGAGGCCTTGGAGAATGAAAGGAGACTTGCCAATGAGATGCAAGAAGCAACTAGGAGGGAGATTGAAGAGATTAGGTAAGCTCTTGTGCAAAGAGAGCTTAATCGTCAACAACCTCCACCTCCACCACAACCGCAGCTGACGGTTAATATTCGGGTTATGCCCATTGCTATGGAGGAGCCACAAACGTTAGGGCAACGTATGGATCCGGCTCAAGGAGTGCACCGTCCGGGTGTGAACTGAGGAGATCCCGCAACCCATGATTATGAACTCCGCCCTCAAGTGCTACAAATGATCCGACATAATCAATTTGGAGGGATGGAAGGAGAGTCCCCTCATCAACATTTGATGAACTACGAGATATTGATGGAGACTCTAAGGCCGCCTAGATTGGAGAACAACAACCATAAGCTTAGGGCTTTTTCCTTCTCTCTTAAGGATAAAGCCTTGGCTTAGTACCAATCGATTCCACTAGGGTGTGTGAGTACTTGGGAGGAAATGACAACCGAGTTCTTGACTAAGTTCTTCCCACCTTCCAAGACTACCGAGCTAAGAGGGAAGATCGATGCCTTTGTAATGAAGGATAGAGAAAGCATATTCAAGTCTTGGGAGAGGTTCAAAGACCTTCTCCTAGATTGTCTACACCATGGTATACCGAAAATTGAGCTATTGGAAATCTACTTCAAGGGACTTGATGAAGATAGCCAATTCAAGCTTCAATCTCTTTCCGGTGGGACTTTCATGGAAAAGAATATGGATGAAGCTTGAGAATTTGTAGAGAAACAAGCTTTGGTGATTGAAAAGTACTCCCATAGGAAGAGTGATGGGAGGAAAGCGGGAGCATATGAGGTGAGTGAAGTCACCATGAGTAATTTCAAGCTTGATGCAATCAACAATGAGCTTAAGTCTTTAAGGGAGTTGTGTGCTACAACTTTGAAGAGTCAAGCAAACCCTCAAGTGCAAGTGCAAGCAAACTTGTCTTCCAAAGAGGAAGTTGTGAACTACATGGGAAGGGGCAATTACAACAACTATCAAGGCCCAAGGAACTTCAACAACAACCGGCAATTCAACAATTACCAGCCTAACCACAACCATTCCGGGTTTTCCTATTCTAACCCGGATGGAGCCTTGAACCCTCCCGCTTCCACAAGCGCAGCTCCACCACCAAAGGCTTCACAAGAACCTCCACCCGGATTTATTCAACCTCCAAAGGATAGAACCGAGATGATGTTTGAGGAATTGCTTGGAAGGTTGAGTGGTCTTGAGTGCACGGTGACTTCCATTTCTAAAGCTCAAAAGGTGTTGGAAGCACAAGTGTTCCAAAAGGCTGGTGAAGCTCATAGAGATCCGGGGAAGCTTCCCGGAAGAACCGAAGATAACCCAAGAGGCCAAGTGTTGGCTATTACAACAAGGAGTGGGCTGAGCATGAAGGACCCCTTACCCAAGGAGAATGCTAAGGGAAAGCAAGTAGTGGTAGAGGAAGAGCCATTGCAAGAAGATTGAGACAAGAGCAAGGATGATGAGCCAACATGTATGGCACCACCTCCATACAAGCCACCACTACCATTCCCACAATCACGAGCAAGAGCTCGTTTAGACAAACACTTCGGTAAATTCCTTGAACTTATGTCTAAATTGCATATTAACATTCCGTTCATGGATGCTATTCTAGGTATGCCGGCATATGGCAAGTTTTTGAAGGAAATACTCTCCAACAAGAGGAAGTTGGAGGAGTATGGAGAAGTGAGGATGACAAAGAGGTCCTCGGAGTTGATTCAAACTATGAAGGAGGAGATGCCTCCTAAGCTAAGAGATCCGGGATCCTTTTGTGTGCCAATTGGAGTGGGAGAAGTGAAGTATGAAGCCGTATGTGATCTTGGGGCAAGTTTAAGCATCATCCCGCTTGCACTTTGCAACAAGGTTGGGCTAGGAGAGCGAAAGCCGGTCAAGATGACCCTTTACATGGCGGACCGTTCAATCACTCACCCGGTTGGAATCTTGGAAGACATACCGGTGCAACTAGGGAAGTTCTATGTGCCCATAGACTTCGTTGTTTTGGACATCCCGGCGGACTATCCGGTTCCTATCATCTTGGGGAGACCTTTCCTAGCTACTTCCGGATGTTTGGTGGATTGCAAAAATGGAATTCTCTCTTTCAACATTGGAGAAGAGAACATCAAGTTTAATTTGTCCACAATGGTGAAGGGGCCAGCCCTAGGTGAAGATGTCTTCAATATTGTTGAGGAAGAGGAATCTAGAGAAGTTGTGAGCTCAATCTTGCTCAAGGATCCACTTGAGAAGGTTCTTAGCTCGAGTTTGATGGAGGAAGGAGTTGAAGAGAGTAGCAATGAAGTGATCAAGGCCTTAAATGCATTGGATGAGCTACCAAGAGTGTGATTTGAAGTGCTAAAAGAAGGGACAAAGTCCTGTAGAAAAATCGGACCAGAGAGAAAAAAATCGGCCGAGTTTTGCATAAATCCTGAATTTTCATCCGATTTTGCAAATGCCGTAGCTGAAATGGACCCCTAGATTGTCCGATTTTCTTCACAGAGGGACGATTTTCTTGAGTCTTTTGAGCATCATCCAAGTGTTTGTGAGCAATCATCAAGGGACTTAGGTGAGGCTTCCATGGCTTTGGAACCATCTCAACCTACATTGTATGAATCATCTCCAACCGATAAAGGTCCTCCTAAACTTGATCTAAAACCTCTTCCTTCTCATTTATAGTATGCTTTCCTTGGTTCAAGTTCTACTTATCCGGTGATTGTGAATGCATCTTTGAATGATGATGAGCTTAATAGATTGTTGACTGAATTGAAACTACATAGAAAGGCAATATGATACACCATTGATGACCTTGTTGGCATTAAGCCCTCTTTGTGCATGCATAAGATATTGATGGAAGATGGCCATAAACCCTCAATTGAACACCAAAGAAGATTGAATCCTATAATGAAAGAGGTAGTAAAGAAAGAGATCATTAAGTTGCTAGATGCGGGAATCATCTACCCGATTTCGGATAGTAAATGGGTTAGTCCCGTACATGTAGTTCCTAAGAAGGGTGGTATGACCGTAGTAACTAATGAGAATATTGAACTAATCCCAACTAGGACGGTTACGGGGTGGAGGATGTGTATAGACTATATGAAACTAAATGTGGCCTCTAGGAAAGATCACTTCCCTCTTCCTTTCATTGACCAAATGCTAGAGAGATTAGCTCAACATTCACACTTTTGTTACTTAGATGGTTATAGTGGGTTTTTCCAAATTCCTATTCACCCGGATGACCAAGAGAAAACAACATTTACATGCCCTTGGGGTACATTTGCATATAGGAGAATGCCATTTGGGTTGTGTAATGCACCCGCCACCTTTTAAAGGTATATGATGGCTATCTTTTTTGAATATATTGAAAACATCATGGAAGTATTTATGGATGATTTCTCTGTTTATGGATCTTCATTTGATGATTGTTTAGCTAACTTATCTTTGGTGCTTAAGAGATGTGAGGAGACAAATCTTGTCTTGAATTGGGAGAAATGCCACTTCATGGTAAGTGAAGGCATTGTGTTGGGACACTTGGTGTCCAACCGTGGGATTGAGGTTGATAAGGCTAAGATAGAGACGATAGAGAAGTTGCCACCACCTACATCGGTGAAGGGGGTAAGGAGTTTTCTAGGGCATGCCGGTTTTTACCGGAGATTCATTAAAGATTTCTCTAAGATTTCTAAGCCTCTTACTAACCTACTAATGAAAGATGTTGAGTTTGTTTTCTCCAAGGATTCCCTTGAGGCTTTTTGTAGGTTGAAGGATGCTTTGATCACCGCCCCTATCATGCAACCTCCGGAATGGAGCTTACCATTTGAAGTGATGTGTGATGCAAGTGATGTGGCCGTTGGGGCTGTTTTAGGACAAAAGAAAGATGGGCGTACACATGCCATCTATTATGCTAGCAAGACGCTAGATGATGCCTGTTCGCCCCTAAAGGTGTGTGCAAATAAGCTTTAAATTTATAAAACTAGAATCAAGCAAGCAAACCCGCAGTGTACGGATCGATATAGTTAAGCAAGAATTCCAGAGTATCGAACACAGGGATTTGGGTGGGAACAAATTCAATTGCAGATTATCAAGCGAGTAAATATGAGAGTTTTGCAAATATTGGGAAAACAACAATCCTAAAGATCCAAGCATCCAACTGTGGCAATCGATTCAAGATATACTAATGATATAAAGACAGAGTTGAGATATGCAAAGGTATACTAATGTAAGGTAATCGTACGGTGAAGTTCCAAAAACCTTATATGACTCACCTAGAAGACACTCTCTATACAGGTTGTTGAGGCTTCAATATAGAAAGGTTCTAAAGGCAAGAATTAATGTCAAATACCCAAACTTATAATCCAAGGATCAAGACTAACTTAACCGATTACGGTTGTGACACTCACAATCGAGGTAGAGGTTGTTGAGGCTTCACTACCACCTAGAAAAGGCAAGCCTAAACTAAGTTAAAGCAAATCTTTAACTTTGTATTAAAGTAAAAGCAGGTTCGTAAACTTAAGGGAAGTTACGGGTAGATCTTGAGACTCCACGGCCGTGGAACTCAAGATCAAACCGTGATTTAGGGTTCGTCGACGATTCTCTCTAACTCTCAGGGGCTAATCTGTTTACGATCGATCTATCATCATCTAAGCCACAACTATCAACCCTTCACCTTAGAATTGCTAAGGGTTTTTAGCCAATAACAGTCATGTTGATATCAAATTTAAGGATTAAAGGATTGAAAGATGAAAACTTCCGAAAACTTCCAATAAACTTCAAACCAATCTCAAAGTCACAATCAAGAACGAATATTGTCAATAGATTCAGAATAAGCCAAACAAACACAATCTTAGGAAAGAAGGAAGAACGGGATGTCAATCCGTCTTCTAAATCAAACCTAAACAAGAAGAGAAGTCTTCTTGCAACAATCTTCCAAAAACTTTGATCTTCCGCCAATCCGGAAATCTCAACAACAATCTCCACTAGAAGTGCGAGATTAGGGCAAATCCAAGTACGAACCTTGATCTCCAATAAGATGTAAATGCTTCCAAACGATGGTTGTGCCGCTAAGCGAAGGCGTAAGCCAAGGTCTGAAGCGAGGTCGCAAAAGTGCGTCTAAGCGGGGATGACAGAATCTTACTTCATCCGTCTTTTTATAGGGCAAGATAAAATATCGGCCCGGCCCAATCTTTAAAAGATCGTGGCTTCAAAATGTTGCAAAAAAGATCGCTAAGATCACGGTCGTGGAAGGTTCCACGACCGTAATTTAGAGCGTGGAAAGTGTCACGGTTTGAACCATGGATTCCACGACCGTAATAGTTACTGGAATGCATCACGCCTCTCTTTGCAGGGTTCCACGGCCGTGGAACTAAACGTGGTTTGTAGTACGGCCGTATTTTAGAGCGTGGTTTAGGGCAAGAACGTGATTCTTACCTAGCCTCGTGCATTCCTCAAGTTGAACTCCATTTTGCTCCTAATGATGCCCTCAATCCATGGACATACTCAATCAACTCTTCTTTGCTCGATTTCGTTCGGAAATGACTCTCAATCACCTATAATCAACATAAAGCTAGTGTAGACATCCATATCGACAATATAGGCAAACTAGCTCACAAATGCAACAATGCTAAATCAAAGACTATCAATATGAATCAAATACTCTTAGAAAACGTGCCTAAAATATCACAATATTTCATGCTAACAAATAACCCCATACTTAACACTTGCTTGTCCCTAAGCAAGGTCTCTCAAAAAGCTCTAAACAAAAGTTAGGATGAAATATGTGTACCTTCTCAAAGCAATACTTCTTTTGGAGGAATGTGCCTTCTAAAGAATAGATCATTCTCAAATCTTGCTTCAATCGTTTATTAGACTTTCATACACTTAATCAATGAGTAAAAAGTAAAGAAAATTCATGAATTAATCAAACTTCTAAACAAGTATCATAACCTTCAAACATTATCAAAATCAATCATAAGAAACTTCAATTTAGATCACCAAGTCATATAACATTCTTTTGATCTGAAGGACTTTCAAAGAAAAGGTCTAGAATGTGGAAAGGGAAGGAAACTTTTAAGGAATGTGGTGCATGAATCCGGGAAAGTGGACAACTACCTTCTTCTTCTTTTGCGGTTTCCGCAACACTTCAACTTAGAGCTTCGCTCTTCTTCCTTTCATTTTTCGACTGTACTTTTGGAGTTATGGATAGAGGTGCACAAAAACCGAAGCCTAGGAGATTGGCGTTTCTTAATTTTTATGAGATGCCTCAAACCCTTAGCGCACATACCATAATCCGCTAGGAATATCGCTCAATCCGACTTTGGCAAGACACAAACACCCGGCTATGTGAATGGTGCCGAGTTACTCATCATCATGATTGACTTCCCCAAACCTAGAATTTCTTTCTATTCTTTTGATTGCAAATAATTGCTCTCATGGCCCTCCCACATCAAACATGCCTTTTTCATTCACTTCTCCAAATTCCCGGATAGGTAAAGGAGGTCAATATTTCAATGAGGAGCTAAAATGATCAAAGAAAGAAGAAAGAAAAATCGAATTGCCTTAATCATCTCAACAAAAAAGTATAAGAACTTATAGTGTGATTTCAACTTCAATTTCTCAACATGATTTAGACAATATTCATCACATTATAAAACTTGCAAAAGAGGTAAAATTCATTCATTCAAATCCTTTTCAATTCACTATTCTTTTAAGCATGCAATTGTCATCAAACTCAATTCACAAGTAGTGATTATCATAGAAATCATCTCAATTCATTAGAAGCACAAAATTTTCAAAATTTTTCAATTTTTATGGGTTTTTCAAGTTCTTTTTCATGCAATGCGATAATGAAACGTGCAACAATATAATGAACATGCAAATAGTCTCGAATAGAAGCAAGCATAGTGAGTAAGAGTTATTACAAACTTTTAGTACATCCCACCCCATACTTAGGACGAACATTGTCCCTAATGTTCAAAAGAAAGAAATAAAAGAAGAAAAGAAAAAGAAACTCACAAAGTGGTGGCGGAATGTCTAAAGCAAACGGTCAGTCATCAATCCTCATCACTGCGGCGCTGGTGGAGGCGGGAATGGAGAGAAGCTAGGATCATAGAACCGCCCAAACTGCTGGCGGTAGACGTCTCTCATCATGTGGTCGAGGTCGTCTAAGCGTCCATCTCTAGCATCGGCTCGGATCTCCAATGCTCCCACTCTCTCTGAAAGTCCGGTAGCCCAGTCCGGCATCTACTCGTACCATCCCGGAGCCTGACTGTACCATGTTGGAGCGTCGGATGGTGCTGGTGGTGGTGCTGGTGCTGCTGCCTGCTCTGTAGACCAAGGAGGGGGAATGCCATACCATGTAGGAGGTGTGGTCATCCACGTAGGCCTCTCACTCACGCTATCGCGGCGAGAAGACGAGCCTGAAGCTCTAGCTGGACGTGGAGAACGTCTAGGTGCATCGGGGGCCGCCTCCGGCTGATCCGGAAACGTGGGAAAATCATGCTCGGGTCCTCCTCCACCCTCAAACTGATCTCCCATCTCCTCCTCCTCAACAACTGGTGGTGGGACATATGGGGGAGCTGCTATCCTGTTCGCATGCATAGCAGCGAACGTCTCCTTCCAATTATGGCGTCCCGCCATAATGGAGTACTCCGGTAGCCACTCTATACCCCTACCCGTCCTGCTCTCCCATGGCATGCCCGCATAAGGCGGACCTCTATGTGTGGGGAAAATGAGACCCCTAGTCATGAAAGCATGTAGCCCTAAAGGTACGGCCGGTATACGGGTACAAGCAGAAAAATCAACACCAAAGCTCCTAACAATGTGGGTAACTATCCCACCATATCCTATGTTGCCCTTCTTCTTATTCTTGAGCTTGCTCATAGTAGCAGCCAAGAGAGTAGCACAATCAGCACGGCGTCCATACAACATGGAGTAGAGTAAAAAGAGCTCATCCGTCTTGATCTTTTGGGGCGTCTCCGTCCTAGGAAAGAGACACTCCGAAAGAACACGATGAGCAATCTTCAAAGCTAGGTGGTACATCAACCTAGCCTTGGTGTCAGCGGGCTGCCAGAGGTCCTCGCTAGCGTAAATCATCGCCACCTCCGCCCAAAAATCCTTGGCGTAAACGCCACTAGGAAAGCGACCGTTAAAGGTCTCCTGAAACCCGAAAATGGTCCCAAACTCACGGATGCTCAAATGGTAGTCTCTTTCCATGAGACGGAAAGAGACGGTCCTGTCTACATGGATGTGCTCAAAAGATGTCACAACCTCCCGTGTAATCTCCTCATAAGCGTCTTCTCGGATAGCCGAGAAGACAATAAGTCCGGCTCTATCCAAGAGCCAAGTGAGGTCATCAACTATGTTGAGAGGAGCTAGATCCTCCAACAACAAGTATCTAGGGCCAATCACTGGCCTCTCCTTGATCCTCTCGAGTGCATCGAGATGATCGTCGTGTGTGGTTGGGATTCTAGGGTGAGGAGGTGAGGATGGAGGTGAAGGGGAAGAGGGTGGAGGTGAAGGGGAAGAGGGTGGTGGGGCCCTAGAGGATGAGGAGGAGGGATTACCCTTCCTCTTCTTATTCTGATCATTCTTCTTCTCTTTTATCCTCCCCGAAACTCTTCTCACAAAATCCATTCTGCTCAAAATTACGGTCTGTTCTATAGGAACGACGGCCGTAATTCCCCTAGAGACCGTGATTCGTCTCAGAAAATCACAAATCTTAGCAAATCAGCAATCAATCTCCACAACAGGCAGTCCTAATCTAATTTCTTCCAATCTCAATCAGTTCTTCCTAAAAATCTCTAACAAAAACGAACCAAAGCGGCAAGAATCAAGAAGAGAGAAAAAACCTATTTTTCGGATTGAAAAATCCGAATTGCGCGTTCGTTGGTGAATTTCCGCTCGATTTGTTGCTTGGATCTTGTTTGTGGTTCAATTTGCTTCAGTTTAGGAAGAAGAATCGTTGAAAACGATTAGGAAACGAGGATTTGAGAGAGGGTCGTGGATTTCGGCAATTAGGTCGTGGAAAGAGTGGTTTTGAGTGACTTTTGTGAAGAATGTGGTTTATATAGTCACAGGCAAAATTTTTGAAAATCACGGTCTGTCGGGGTGTTCCACGGCCGTGGAAGTGTACGGAACCGTGGTTTTGGTGATTTTTCAAAGGCTTATGGAAATTACGGGTACTGTAGCTGTCACGACCGTGGTTTAGGCCGTGGAACCCTCTGTAAAGCTCCAAAGTCCAAATTTCGTCACTTTTCTTCAACATTATCCTTTCCCTTCCCTTTTTCATCGTTCCTACATCCAAAAACACGAACATACCGGAAGGAATCGAAGGCGAAAACAAAGCAAAAACGTGTATACTAAGCTAATCTATGAATCGAAAACAAAAACAAAAATGCAATACCTTGGGTTGCCTCCCAAGAAGCGCTTTGTTTAAGGTCCGTAGCTAGACCAATCTCGCACTTATTCGAGTGCGGTAGGCGCAAACTCCTCAGCTTGGAGTTCCGGCGTATACTTCTTGAGTCGTTGGCCGTTCACCTTAAAAGTTCCGCTCGCTTCACCCCATACTTCAACTGCACCATGGGGGAAAATACGCTTAATTAGAAATAGTCCGGTCCAACGAGATTTAAGCTTACCTGGAAAGAGACGAAGCCTTGAATTGAAGAGGAGAACTTGATCTCCTTCTTTGAAGTCCTTTGGAATGATATGCTTATCATGCCAACGCTTTGCTCTCTCCTTATAGATCTTAGCGTTTTCATAAGCGTTCAAGCGGAGTTCATCCAGCTCATTGATGTCTAGGAAACGCTTCTCTCCCGCTTCCTTCATGCTGAAGTTCAACCACTTGATGGCCCAAAACGCTTTGTGCTCCAACTCTACAGGCAAGTGACAAGACTTCCCATACACAAGGTTTTATGGTGTGGTTCCTATGGGAGTCTTGTATGCAGTCCGGTATGCCCACAATGCATCGTCAAGCTTCAAAGACCAATCCTTCCTAGTCCTTGAAACCGTCTTCTCTAAGATTCCTTTGATCTCCCTATTTAAGATCTCAACTTGTCCACTCGTTTGTGGATGGTAAGGGGTAGCGATCTTGTGAGTAACCCCATACTTAGCTAGAAGAGCTTCAAAGCGCCGGGCAATGAAGTGAGAACCTCCATCACTAATGATCGTCCTTGGCATCCCAAATCGCGGGAAAATGGTCTTGTTGAAAAACTTAACCACCACCATGGCATCATTAGTGGGAGAGGCAATTGCTTCCACCCATCTAGAAACGTAATCCATCGCCAATAGTATGTATTGGTTTCCACAAGAGGATGGGAATGGTTGCATGAAATCGACTCCCCAAACGTCGAAAATCTCCACCTCTTGGATGTTGTTGAGGGGCATCTCATTCCTCCTAGAAATATTGCCTGTTCTTTGACAAGCATCGCAGCAAGAAACAAAGGATTGCACATCTCTAAACAAAGTAGGCCAAAAGAATCCAGATTGCAATACCTTTGCGCTAGTCTTGTTTGAACTAGCGTGTCCTCCACAAGGTAGTGAATGACAATGACGGATGACACTTTGCATCTCATCTTCCGGCACACATCGCCGAATGATGCCATCCGGACCTCTCTTGAAGAGGAGAGGCTCGTTCCAATAGTATTCCCGGACGTCCTTAAAGAACTTCTTCCTTTGTGCGTAGGATAGTCCGGGTGGTATCTCCTGACAAACCAAATAGTTAACAAAATCAGCAAACCATGGTTCGTTACCTTTGGAGATCACATCGATGCACTCCTCAATAAGGTGTAGGTGTTCGTCCGGGAAGGAGTCGTCGATGGGTAATTGGTCGTCCTCTAGATGTGTTAGGCGACTCAAATGATCCGCAACAGAATTTTCTGAACCTTTCTTGTCGCGGATCTCAAGATCGAATTCTTGTAGGAGAAGAATCCATCTAATTAGCCTTGGCTTCGCATCATTCTTTGCAAGGAGGTACCGGATCGCAGCATGATCCATGTAGACAATCATCTTTGCACCTACAAGATAAGAGCGAAACTTGTCAATAGCATAGACAATGGCTAGAAACTTTTTTTCGGTAGTGGCGTAGTTGAGCTGTGCTTCATCTAGCGTCTTGCTAGCATAGTATATGGCATGGGTTCTCCCTTCCTTTCTTTGTCCAAGAACAGCTCCAATAGCTACGTCACTAGCGTCGCACATAATCTCAAAGGGAAGTGTCCAATCCGGGGGTTGGATAATAGGTGCTGAATTGCCGAATGGTGTTAAACGCATCCAAACATTCCTGCGAAAACTCAAAAACTGCATCCTTCATCAATAGATTAGTGAGAGGTTTTGATATCTTAGAAAAGTCTTTAATGAAACGTCTATAAAATCCAGCATGTCCTAGGAAACTTCTTATCCCTTTCACCGAAATTGGGGGAGGAAGTTTCTCTATGGTCTCTATCTTAGCCTTATCTACCTCTATCCCTCTACTAGAGACTAAGTGGCCTAATACAATTCCTTCCTTAACCATAAATTGACACTTCTCCCAATTAAGAACTAGGTTAGTGTCTTCACACCTTTGCAAAACAAGAGAAAGGTTAGAAAGGCAATCGTTAAAAGAGGAACCGTATACGGAGAAGTCGTCCATGAAGACTTCCATGACATCCTCTACGTATTCGGAGAAGATGGCCATCATACACCGTTGGAAGGTGGCTGGGGCGTTGCAAAGCCCGAACGGCATTCTCCTATAAGCAAACGTACCCCATTGGCACGTGAATGTGGTCTTCTCTTGATCATCCAGGTGTATCGGAATCTGAAAGAAACCACTATAACCGTCAAGGTAGCAAAAATGTGAATGTTGTGCTAACCTTTCAAGCATTTGATCAATGAATGGCAATGGGAAATGATCCTTCCGCGTTGCATTGTTGAGCTTGCGGTAGTCTATGCACATCCGCCATCCCGTCACAGTTTGGGTAGGAATGACTTCGTTGTTTTTGTTGGTGATGACCGTCATTCCTCCCTTCTTCGGAACTACTTGAACCGGACTCACCCACTTACTATCGGAGATAGGGTAGATGATACCTGCATCAAGAAGCTTAAGAATTTTCTTCTTGACAACCTCCTTCATGGTCGGATTCAACCGCCTTTGAGGTTGTCTTGAAGTTCTAAAATCTTCCTCCATTAGTATCTTATGCATGCATAGGGAGGGTTTAATTCCTACTAAGTCCTCAATAGTATAGCCTATAGCTTTCCTATATTTCCTAAGGACAATCATGAGCTGATTATGTTCATCTATGCTTAGATCGGAACTAACAATAACCGGAAAGGTAGAATTAGATCCTAGAAAAGCGTACCTTAGATGAGTAGGAAGTGGTTTGAGTTCCATTGCTTTCGGAGCTTCCAATGATCCTTGAGAAGCATCCGATGTCTCCTTAGAAGTTTCTAAGGGTGATGAGTGTGTGGGAGAAGAATCAGAAAAAGTTGAAGAAGTGTCTCGATCACTCGTTTAAACGCCTAAAATTACGGGTTCCTCATGGCCTCCACGGCCGTGGTTTAGGGCGTGGAAGGGAAATACGGTTGTCACATCTTCTCCACGACCGTGTAACTCCCTGGAATGAGGCACGGTTTTGGTTGTGAAATCCACGGCCGTGGAATACAGGGTATAACCGTGGATTCTCACGTTTTCTGCGTCATCGTGGAGTTTTTCAAACTCCACTTCACCTATATCTTCTTGTGCTTCTAAGGCTTCAATTGCCTCATTGCACTCTTCTTCTTCCCCTACATTGGTTAGACTCATAGTGATAACCCTTTGTAAAGGATCGTTAAAGAGAATCGCACTTACCTCCTCCCTAGACAAACCTTCTTCATCTTGGATATTGAAAATATCCTCATCAAAGATTGGCTCCTTCACTAGAGTGGAAAGAACGAACTCTACTTTCTCCTCTCCTATATCAAAAGCGAGTCTACCATTCTTGCAATCGACTATGCAGCCGGAAGTTGCGACAAACGGTCTTCCGAGTATAATCGGGACCGGACTATCTGCAGGAATGTCAAGCACGACAAAATCAATGGGAACAAAGAATTTAACTAGCTTGACCGGGACTTCTTCTACAATACCGACGGGGCGAGTGATGGATCGATCCGCCATGTACAACGTCATCTTCACCGGTTTAGGGTCGCCTAAACCGATCTTCCTACACAATGCAAGTGGTATGATGCTCACACTTGCTCCTAAGTCATATAACGCATCGTATGTGACATCTCCCACTCCTATGGGAATGCAAAATGACCCCGGATCTTTTAGCTTTGGGGGCATTTTCTCCTTCATGGTTTTGATGAGATCCGAAGAATCCGAGCTCATCTTAACCTCTCCGAAATCTTCTAGCTTCCTCTTGTTAGAGAGGAGCTCCTTCAAGAACTTGCCATAAGCCGGCATACCTACAATAGCATCAATAAATGGTATATTAATATGCAGCTTGCTCATGAGTTCTATAAACTTACCAAATTGTTTATCTAGGCGCGCTCTCGCTCTAGATTGAGGGAATGGTAGGGGAGGTTTATAAGCTGGAGGAGGAACGTAGACATCTTCCTTCTCCTTCCCCTTCTCTTTCTCCTTGTCCTTTTCTATAAAGACTTCAATGAACTTAGGCTGCGGATCGGTGGTAGTCACTCCGCTCCTAGTTGTGATTGCCATAACCCTTCCCTTAGGGTTGTCCTCCGTCTTTCCTGGAAGTTTCCCTTGATTCCTAGGAACTTCCTCCGCATGGTTGAACATTTGGTTTTCCAAAACTTTTTGAGCTTTGTCAACTTTGGAAATTTGATCATCAACCTTAATGATGCGGTTCTCCAACCCTTGAAGCTTTCCAAAAATCGTTTCCAACATGGGATCGGGCTTCTCCTTCCCCGAAGTGTTTCCTCCATTAGATGATTGCCCCTGGCTTTTCAAAGGAGTAGAGGAAGAGGAAGGTGGAGTTAGTGAATTAGAATTGGAAAGATAAGAGTTACCGGAATTTTGTTGATTGGAGCACCAATTGTTATTGTTTGAACTCCTATTGTTATTCCAATTGTTGTTCCGGTTGTTGTTGTTTCCATTCCAATTGTTATTCCGGTTGTTGTTCCGGTTATTGTTATCGCCGCCATTGTTGTTGCCCATATAACCAACATCCTTCCCTTGTTGCTTTGGGAAGTTGGTCTTGATAGCCTCCTTCAACTCTTTGATCTCATTGTTGAGGGAGAAAATTTGATTTTGAGCTTCATGTGTGAGCTTTGCTCCTTGCTCCACACAATTTCCCTCCACTTTCCGGTGGGAATACTTCTCTATGACCCTTGCTTGCTTCTCAATGAAGTCCCAAGCGTCATCTTCTCTCATGTCCATGAATGTTCCACATGAGAGAGATTGGAGGTTGAATTGCGTTCCCGCATCTAACCCCTTGTAGTAAATTTCCAGCAAGGCAAGTTTGGATATGTCATGATGAGGGCAATCCAAGAGCAAATCCTGAAACCTTTTCCAAGATTGAAACAAACTTTCGTTAGATCTCATGGAAAATGCATTGATCTTACCTCTAAGTTCCGCCGTTTTGGATGGCGGAAAGAATTTGGTGAGGAACTCCGCGGAAAGGTCTTCCCACGTGTCTAGTTTCCCACTAGGAAGAGCTTGATACCAAGACAACGCTTTCCCCTTCAAGGAGAAGAAGAAAGGCTTGAGCTTATAGTTATTGGTAGTAGCGCTCTTTGGTCTCATTGTCTCCATCATACACTCAAAGTTCTGCAAGTGTTGGTGTGGAGATTCAACGCTTGTCCCGCCAAATTGGTTTTGGCGAACAAGAGTAATGACTTGAGGGTTGAAGCTAAACCCTTGCACGTCATCAGCATCAAAGTTCACGCCCAAACGGCGTGGTTGTTGTGTTGGGTCCATCCGCTGGCCAAGAGTTCTTGGCTCTTCATCTACACGTTCGATCCTCACATTCCTAGGTGGAACACGCCGATTGGCAGTTCCCCGTGGATGGAAAGGATTCACATTGATCGTGGGATCAATCTCCTCTAACGGTGGCATGGAAGAATCACTATTATCAGCGGATGAGTGACCTTTTCTTCTAGACCTTGATGCTCTTCTTGAGGATTCCTTGCTTCCCTTATTCTTAAGGTCGTTTAGCTCTATCCTCATTTGGAAGATCATGTCTTGTAGATTGTTAACTTGAGATTGATGACGATCCATTCATCCTGGTGGAGGGTCTCATTCCATTGGAGTTGAGCTTCCTTCTCCGCCAACTCCGCTTGAAGATCACGTTCGTGTCCTTCAGCCATCTTCTTTTCCTTGCGCTTTTGCCTTAAAGTTTTCTCTAGCTCTTGATCAAGAGGTAAGAGATCTTCGGTGTTCCTAGACCTGCGCATGCACTCAAAGTAATATCAAATAAGGAGAGCAAGCTCCCAAGCTTGACAACCGGCTACCGAATTCGGCCGAAACCAAATCCCCGGCAACGACGCCAAAAACTTGTTCGCCCCTAAAGGTGTGTGCAAATAAGCTTTAAATTTATAAAACTAGAATCAAGCAAGCGAACCCGCAGTGTACGGATCGATATAGTTAAGCAAGAATTCCAGAGTATCGAACACAGGGATTTGGGTGGGAACAAATTCAATTGCAGATTATCAAGCGAGTAAATATGAGAGTTTTGCAAATATTGGGAAAACAACAATCCTAAAGATCCAAGCATCCAGCTGTGGCAATCGATTCAAGATATACTAATGATATAAAGACAGAGTTGAGATATGCAAAGATATACTAATGTAAGGTAATCGTACGGTGAAGTTCCAAAAACCTTATATGACTCACCTAGAAGACACTCTCTATTCAGGTTGTTGAGGCTTCAATATAGAAAGGTTCTAAAGGCAAGAATTAATGTCAAATACCCAAACTTATAATCCAAGGATCAAGACTAACTTAACCGATTACGGTTGTGACACTCACAATCGAGGTAGAGGTTGTTGAGGCTTCACTACCACCTAGAAAAGGCAAGCCTAAACTAAGTTAAAGCAAATCTTTAACTTTGGATTAAAGTAAAAGCAGGTTCGTAAACTTAAGGGAAATTACGGGTAGATCTTGAGACTCCACGGCCGTGGAACTCAAGATCAAACCGTGATTTAGGGTTCGTCGACAATTCTCTCTAACTCTCAGGGGCTAATCTGTTTACGATCGATCTATCATCATCTAAGCCACAACTATCAACCCTTCACCTTAGAATTGTTAAGGGTTTTTAGCCAATAACAGTCATGTTGATATCAAATTTAAGGATTAAAGGATTGAAAGATGAAAACTTCTGAAAACTTCCAATAAACTTCAAACCAATCTCAAAGTCACAATCAAGAACGAATATTGTCAATAGATTCAGAATAAGCCAAACAAACACAATCTTAGGAAAGAAGGAAGAACGGGATGTCAATCCGTCTTCTAAATCAAACCTAAACAAGAAGAGAAGTCTTCTTGCAACAATCTTCCAAAAATTTTGATCTTCCGCCAATCCGGAAATCTCAACAACAATCTCCACTAGAAGTGCGAGATTAGGGCAAATCCAAGTACGAACCTTGATCTCCAAGAAGATGTAAATGCTTCCAAACGATGGTTGTGCCGCTAAGCGAAGGCGTAAGCCAAGGTCTGAAGCGAGGTTGCAAAAGTGCGTCTAAGCGGGGATGACGGAATCTTGCTTCGTCCGTCTTTTTATAGGGCAAGATAAAATATCGGCCCGGCCCAATCTTTAAAAAATCGTGGTTTCAAAGTGTGGCGAAAAAGATCGCCAAGATCACGGTCGTGGAAGGTTCCACGACCGTAATTTAGAGCGTGGAAAGTTTCACGGTTTGAACCATGGATTCCACGACCGTAATAGTTACTGGAATGCATCACGCCTCTCTTTGCAGGGTTCCACGGCCGTGGAACTAAACGTGGTTTGTAGTACGGCCGTATTTTAGAGCGTGGTTTACGGCAAGAATGTGATTCTTCCCTAGCCTCGTGCATTCCTCAAGTTGAACTCCATTTTGCTCCTAATGATGCCCTCAATCCATGGACATACTCAATCAACTCTTCTTTGCTCGATTTCGTTCGGAAATGACTCTCAATCACCTATAATCAACATAAAGCTAGTGTAGACATCCATATCGACAATATAGGCAAACTAGCTCACAAATGCAACAATGTTAAATCAAAGACTATCAATATGAATCAAATACTCTTAGAAAACGTGCCTAAAGTATCACAATATTTCATGCTAACAATGCCCAACTCAATTATGCTACCACCGAGAAGGAGTTGCTAGCGGTTGTGTACACATTTGAGAAGTTCCGCTCGTATCTTGTTGGAGCGAAGGTCATTGTGTATACGGATCATGCTGCGATTCGTTATCTCTTTACAAAGAAGGATGCCAAGCCTCATTTGATTCGGTGGATCATTCTTCTTCAAGAGTTTGATTTGGAAATCCGGGATAAGAAAGGGTCCGAAAATTCTGTGGCGGACCATCTTAGTAGGCTCCCATCGTTGGAGATTGAGAGAGATGACATTCCGATTGATGACTCATTCCAGGATAAGCAATTTCAACTGGTGGAGGAGTGCCTTCTTCAAGTGTCCAAGAGAAATGAGCCATGGTATGCCAACATTGCGAAGTACCTTGTGTGTGAGGAGGTGCCACCCGGTTTATCCTATGCCCAAAGGAAAAAGTTCTTCAAGGATGTGAGGCATTACTATTGGAGTGAACCGCTTTTGTTCAAGAGATGGCCGGATGGAGTCTTTAGGAGATGCATACCGGAGGATGAGGTGGAGAGTGTGATCCGCCATTGTCATTCCTTGCCATGTGGAGGCCATGCTAGCTCACACAAGACATGTGCAAAGGTGTTGCAATCCGGGTTTTATTGGCCAAGTTTGTTCAAGGATGTGCAGAATTTTGTGGTAGCATGTGATGCTTGCCAAAGGACGGGCAACATCTCAAGGAGGAATGAGATGCCCTTGAACAACATACAAGAGGTGGAGATATTTGATGTATGGGGTGTGGAGTTCATGGGACCATTCCCTTCTTCGTGTGGCAACCTCTACATCCTATTGGCGGTGGACTATGTGTCGAGATGGGTGGAAGCAATCGCTTCTCCCACAAATGATGCCAAGGTTGTGGTGCGGTTCTTCAAACGAGTTATCTTTCCTAGGTTTGGGACACCAAGGGTGATCATAAGTGATGGAGGAAAGCACTTCACTAATAGGAACTTTGGGACACTTTTGGCTAAGTATGGGGTAACTCATAAGGTGGCAACACCTTACCATCCCCAAACTAGTGGCCAAGTGGAGATCTCTAACCGGGAGATAAAGCATATTGTGTTTGTGTTGCTTGTTTATTTTGCTAGCTTGAGTTGTTAGTTTGATTTATTATCTTGCTTGATTTGTGATCTTTGCTTGATCACCACAAAAATCCAACCAAAAATATCATGATTTTCATTTCTTTATTTCTTTCTCTTTTCTTGGACTAGATTCACACTATCCATGATCACTTGTTTGATTTGATTTCACCTTAGTCATCGTGTTCGACCTCGGAATACTATCCTTGCTACAAAACGACCCATACACTGTGGGTTCGCTAGGAGTTAGGAAATTATATCAAGTTTATAAATTGTAAGACTTTTGCGTGTCACATCTTAGCGCAACAGGCATCCTCTCTCTAATCCTCGTCAAGGTCGGGCAGGTCCCCTGCTTCTGTTGGATCTCATCCAACAGACCAAGTAGAACCTCTAAAGCGAAAAACTGGGCATTCTCATCAGGAAATTGGATGTCCATCTCTAGCCAGGCTAGATCCCTTTGAAGCTGAGGCTGTACAGTAAGCCTGGCAATCGCCTTCTCTCGAGGCGTCCTCCTGCTCAAGGTGTCAGCTACCACATTCGCCTTGTTAGGATGATACAAAATCTCAAGGTCAAAGTCCTTGATCAACTCAAGCCACCGATGCTAGCGGTTATTCAATTCCCGTTGCGTGAAAATGTACTTCAGATTCTTATGGTCTGTGAGGATCTAACATGTAGCACCATACAGGTAATGTCTCCAGATCTTCAAAGCATGAACTACCGCTGCCAACTCCAAATCATGAGTCGGGTAGTTCTCCTCATACGTCTTTTGGTGTCTAGACGCATATGCTATCACTCTACCTCTATGCATCAGTACACATCCCAAGCCTAGCTTGGATGCATCATTGTAGACTGTAAAATGATCAGAACCCTCTGGTTGTGCCAAGACAAGAGCAGAAGTCAAACGCCTCTTCAACTCCTCAAAACTCTGAGCACATTGGTCGGTCCATACGAATATGGTAGTCTTCCTCAGAAGACTCGTTAGTGGACGGGCAATCACAGAAAATCCTTCCACAAAGCGCCTGTAGTAACTGGCTAGGCCAAGAAAGCTACACACTTCCTTTACATTCGTCGGTGTCGTCCATGCAACAACAAACTCAATTTTCGCCGGGTCAACCATAATCCCGTCGGCGGAGACGATGTGTCCAAGAATTGCAACCTCAGACATCCAAAACTCACACTTAGAGATCTTGGCGTACAACTCTCTATCTCTCAAGGTTTGCAAAACTGTCCTCAATTGACCGGCATGCTCCTCTCTACTACGAGAATACACTAGAATGTCATCAATGAAGACCACCACAAACTTATCTAGGAAGTCGATGAAGATACTGTTCATCAACTCCATGAAGACTGTTGGGGCATTCGTCAACCCAAATGGCATCACTACAAACTCGTACTGCCCATAACGGGTACGAAACGCCGTCCTGTGCACGTCATGCTCTCTCACCCTTAGCTGGTGATAACCTAAATGCAAGTCTATCTGGGAGAAGATTGTCGCTCCTTGAAGCTGATCAAGTAGATCATCAATACGAGGCAATGGATACCTGCTCTTGATGGTCACCTTATTCAGCTTTGTGTAATCTATACACAGTCTCAACGATCCGTCCTTCTTCCGCACGAAGAGGACAGGTGCATCCCATGGTGAAACGCTAGGGCATATGAAGCCCTTCTCAGCCAACTCATCGAGTTGCTTCTTCAGCTCCAACATCTCGACAGGTGCCATACGGTATGGGGCCTTCGAGATGGGTCTCGTACCAGGCTTTAAGTCAATGCCAAAATCTATGCTCCTATGAGGTGGCAAGCTAAATGGCTGTGCAAATATGTCTGTAAACTTACACACCACTGGTATGTCCTCCAAATCCGGACTCTCTCTATCCTTAATGGCGTATCACCAGAAGGCATCACATCCTTGTGCAATCAGTCTAGCTGCTCGTACTACACTGATGACAGATACTGTCTTCCCAAGGTCCCAACCCCGGAAGACCTCTATCGGACCTAAGTCTGTAGAGACTGTAACAGTTCTCTCATCCAGATCTAACACCGCACGGTGTCTACGTATCCAATCATATCTAATATGACTTCATCATGCATCAGAGGCATGACTAAGAAGTCAACAAGTAGTACACGAGTCCCTAAGCGTAGGGGACAACTACATATCTCTTGGGTACCTCTGACCCTACTACCATCAGGTAACCCTATAGTAAAGGGTCCCCCCTCTATGGTAGACAAACTCAAATGCTCAACACAAGCATCAAAAATAAATGAATGCGTAGCACTTGTATCAAATAAAACTCTAACAGGTAAACCATGTAACAAAATGGTACCTGTAGTAGTTGGTGCTGGTGGCTCCTCAGCTCAAAAACTCTGCCTCGAGCTCCTCGGGCATCACTGGTACCAGCCTCTATACCTCTACCTCTACTCGGTCTTGGAGCTGACCCCTGAGTAGCAGGTGTGTTTGGGACTCTCTGTTGTCCCTGTGTCTAATGCTGAGGCGGTCTCTACCCACCTCCTACTGCACTTGTAGGGGAAGAACTCTGTTGTGATGACGCCTTGCCCTGACGGCAAAACGTAGCTCTCTGTCCTGGCTTCCCACACGAGAAGCAAGTAAGTGGTGCTCTAGGATAATCATCCCTCATATGCCTATAGGCCCCACAGTTGTAACACTGCCGGCCTTTATTAGTAGTCTGTGCAAACACTGGAACACTCGAGCGGGCCTGAGTCTGACATTGCCCGTATCAAGATGCTCTTGCACCAGTCGGTGTAGTACGTTGTCTCTTCTCAGACCGTCCTGTCTGAGAAGTCCTCCTCTGGCTAGCTCTCTCTCTCTCATAGGCAGAGGCCCGATCCTAGTAGTCTGCCAATGAGTCACAGTGAAATCCCGCCATGTATGAGCGTGTGCTCTCCCTCAACCGACGGGCGAAAAGGTATACATGCTGGTCCTCAGATGGTGCAGCTGGACCCAACAATGCTACCTACGTCCGGAAGCGGCGAATAGCGTCTGTAATGAGTACGCCCTCAAAATCCGCCTCCACAAAGTCTTGCAACTTCTCCCTCCTCAATGACGCAGGGAAGAACTGCTCTCTCAACATAGTCCTCATCTGCTCTTAGGTCGTAACTCG